>JAYXIM010033693.1:2759079-5518159 GCA_037575425.1 Anastrepha fraterculus | reverse complement strand
GTATAGGTGTGTAAATGCATATGTGTGCATGTAACTGTCCACAATATAACTGCCTCGTCCGCTGCCACCACGCCGTACATGCATTGCCGTCTGACATTCACGTAATTTGTTCGCATTCTGATAATGGCGCGTAAATTGCTCTACTTCTCATTATACTCGTACGACTAAGCCAGCGGCAGTGAAATGTCCACTCCAAATGTCTATAGACAAGCACTACACTGCTATTACTCGTATAATATAAAAGTATATGGGCTTGTGTGGCTATTGTCAGCCGAATAATTGCAAAATTAGCCCACAAACATGCACATCAACATACATTCATACATACATACAAACATACACACACATACTAAGCTATTTAAGTGCACATATAGTTCTACATTTTCTTCATTTGTTTGCTTAGTTTGCGCAATTCGCCGCAAGGGGATCATTGACACCCACTGGCGATGGTCAGGTCGGGCACTTGGCTTCCAGTGCATAAAGTACTCGATTGTGGTTAATTTCTTTGGAACAATTTGGATGATTTGAAATGCTAATCAGAATGTGCATACACATATGTGTGTGTATGTGTGCCTAAGTGTATGTTATTCATAGGTATATCCAATGCATATGCAAGTACTCTTGGATGATACGAGTGGAGCGCAATTGTTGGTTTTTGTGATTTATTTTTGTAACTATTTACGTAAGCGCTCTTAATTCTACACCGTTGCTAAATAAGAATGTGTGCACAGGCATATCTGATGTTAATATTAATTGGTTAAAATCTACTTATTTCGGAAACCGCTCATTATCTGTTTTTCTCCGGCTAATTAAATGCTCCACACGATGTCGAAAAGTTTGATGTGACTAATAGCGGTTTTCGGCTTCAAAGTTCTCATTTCTGCTCATGGCTAGCGCCAGGTAATGGAGGAAACTAAATACCGAGATTGATGCTGTAACACATTTCATTTTGATTTGAGGCGTATTTACTTACTTTCATCTTCGATCAATACCTCTACGAAATCGTTATAAATCTCCATGGGAAGCTTCCGCGATACCGATAGCAATCCCAGCCTTGAAACCGAACGGAAAATCTCTCTTGGCAACAATTGCTAAGTTAGACTAAGTAGGCAATTGAGTAGTAAATTCCTCTCTCGGCGAACAAAACTAACACTCTATAAGGCTCTCACCATGCTCGTCCTAACGTATGGCACAGAAGCTTGGACGATGACAACATTCGATGAAGCGTCTTTTGAAGTGTTTGAGATAAAGATTCTGCGAAAGATTTTTGGACCTTTGCACGTTGGTGACGGTGAGTATCGCAAATGATGAAAAATTAGCTGTATGAGCTTTACGACGACATAGACACAGTGCAGCGAATAAAGATCCCGCAGCTACGTTGGCTGGGTCATGTCGTCCGAATGGATGCAAACGCTGAGGAGCTTAAAGTATTCGTTGCGGTACCAGAGATGTTCGAGCTGGTATAACCGACGATTTATATTACATCCTCCGGTCGTCAGTTCCAAGCCTCAAGTTAGAGTAGAATGGGGTAAGATAGGTATGGGGGCACAATAGGTAGGTGGGGTTTTCGTCGCACTGTTTTTGCAGAGGTCACTCGTCTTATGTGAATTGAATACGTGGTGGGGAGCAACGTTCGTGACTGTCTTTTCGGCCATTGATCAGTTATCCTAGTTCTGGCGTCGTTTAGTTTTTTGTGAGCTTTTCTCCGACATAGCATTTTTTTTATTCTACGGTGCAGTGCATTTAATGTATGTAAATATTTGTCAGGTGAGTTTTATTTTACGTAGAAAATAATACTGAACACGAATAATGTGTTAGTTTTTTGATATTTTTGTTTTTAAAAAAAATATCGACACTAACATAAAACATGTGCTTGGGGGCACTATAGGTCAGCAGTCTGGGGGCATTATAGGTCACTACTTTTAAATTTTAAATGTTTTTGCAGCAAAATGGTGCGTAATTGTGTGCGAAAAACGCCGAAACGAAGTGAAGAGGACGTAAAAACGCAATCGCGGAAGTCCGAGATGGCGCTAGTGTTCGATCAGCCTCTAAACAATTTAAAATTCCGTTCGAAACATTACGTGCTCGCGTGATGAATTAAAGAAAAATTCCTAACTTTTATAACATGTGCAGTGTTCATACTCTATAAATAAAAGTTAAAATGTTACTTTCCAAGCCATATACATTGTTATTTTCCCCTCACATATAGTGACCTATCGTGCCCCCCGATTTTGAAAATATCGAAAAAAAGTACCTTTGTCTTATTGAATGCAGCTTCCAAAATATTTAGCCAAACATAAGTCAGTATAACCAAAATGTTAGCAGATAAATAACTTTTCAAAATCTTGCTTATTTTTCAAAATCAATGCAAAAACACCGTAGCAAGAGCTCTCCAAAAAAAAATGACCTATCTTACCCCATTCTACTCTACTATTAGGACTGAAGATTACATAAGCTGCCAAACAACAGTGCACCACTTGCTTTTCTCAGCGATAAAGTGCAGGTAGCCAGCAGGAAAGCTAAAGCTTCCAAAGCCATTGGCCCTGATGAAATCAACATGCTGATATTGAATATGAATATGAGTCTGGCGGGAGTAAATTGCCTCGCAAGCGTCTTCAAATGAAATTCATATTTGACCAATATTCTTTTTAAATCTGAAAAATATGAAGTTTATAGGGTCGATGGAGTGTTAAAATGTTCCATGAAAATATTCTTCGAACAATTCCAGAAGGGGTCTTCTCGGATGAAAACAGTATGCGGTAGCAGGTGAAAAAAGACCACCACTAATATTTCCAAATAATGTTAAGCCTTTCGTACGCACTATTTTCTCCAAAGGTAGGTAGATGAAATGGTTGAAGTACCAGTCTGGCACTCCCTAAGTAGTACTAAAGCGCCAATTTTGATACCATTATGAGACCTTCAACTGGCAGATATCTACAGCCAGTCGGAGCTGTTGATGTGATGAAAAAGACTGATGGGTTTTAAGTTGGCGCACTTCCCAGGCTGTCAAAGAAAGGAACACCCAGTGATTTTAATCGTCTAGACATTAACAGAGAAAGTGCTCAACAGTCTCCTGCTCTGAAAGCTCTCCACAACGTCTGCAATGGGGATTAAATGGCAAACCTACAGGGTGAGCCATATAGCGTTTGCTTTTTGGACCACCTATTTTTTTAGAATAGTAACACAAATGACATGTCAAATGTGTTCATAATTTACTTAAAGGTTTGACATTTACGAAATGGGACGCTATACGCTTGAACAAAATTGGGAAATATTGAAAACCTATTTCCAAAGTGGTGAGTCTTCTTCTGCTTCCGCGGTTACAGTAAATGGCGAGCGTTACCATGACAACGAGTTTTTGTTTCCAAAAATTGAAGAGGATCACATGGACGATATTTGGTTTCAACAGGACCGTGCAACTTGTCACACTGCCAAAGTTACACTCGAACTTTTGGCTACCGTTTTTGAATTCCGATATCAATTGGCCACCTCGGAGCTGTGGTTTAAGCCCGTTGGACTATTTTTTGTGGGGAGCCGTCAAGGACAAATGCTATGCGAGACATTTGAACGATATTATTTTTCATTCATAAATGACAATGTTCAATCTTCAAAATAAAAAAAAAGTTTGAAAAAATGTTGATTAGTTTTTTTTATAGCCGATTCAAAAAACAAATTTTACATGGCCCACCCTATAGCTTTTCGCTGACCGATAAAAATAGTAAAATTTGGAAATAGACTTTGTGAGTTCCCCAAAGAATTATATTTATTTTAAATCTCTAAATAATATTTTCCAGCACCACATTGCCCTTATATGAATTATGAAAAAATATGTGAAGCTTATTTATTTCTATTTGAATTCTAGTTAAAAGTCTAGAAACTCAAAGGAAAACTACGAATTTTGACTATAGACTTCACGGTTTTGCTCACGCAGGTTAAAAATTACCTTGGCAAAAGAAAATTCATTGGGGGAAGTAAAATCCACCAGTGCGTTATTTATTTTATTATTATCAATATTTGAGTTTTCTAAAATCATAAAAATAAGTTTACATTAAAATAAGTACTACAATAACTGTTGTTCCAGAAATTCTTTTTTAGCTATCTATAAACTAATATCTTCCTTTAATTTTTTGTGCAGCATTCCCGAGCTGGGGCGGTATCTGTGATACTGGCACCCGCCAGAGTCCAATCGATCTAAGCGTATCCATGTCATTGAGAGGAGTATTTGATGAACTCGAATTCGACAGCTTTAATGACAAGCAAAATGGTGTAACTATCGTCAATAATGGACATACCAGTAAGTTACCTACTTTTAATATTTACGATATATTAGGTGGCGCAAAATTAATCATCCAATTCAGTTTTTGAGCAACTTTTTTAGTTAATCCAAAAAAAACAAGTATTTTAAGTTATGAAAATTATTTACTTTGACCTTTACGCGCTCCATAACTTGTTTGTTTGTATACTGCAGCTCTTTAGCCCACAAGCGTCAAATATGATTGGTGTACGACGCCATTTGCAAGAAATATAAATCTTCCCATAGGGTGATTCAATTCAAAAGCAACTGTAAATATTTCGGCTGCTCCAGTGAAAGTGTTATGCCGTTTACATATCTTGGTAGCGCGGCAGCAGTTTTTGGTGGTATAGATGCAGATGTCAAATCTCACATTGGCAAGGCTACAGCCACCTTCAGTGTGCTCTCTTCTGTGTTGCGCAACCTTAACAGTCACACAAAATTGAGATTTTTCAAATCCAACGGTATCTGTGGGATCGGTTTTGCCTCAGAGTTGCTGCACATGGAAAGTGACCAAATTCGTCACTTCGAGTCTCCAGGTTTTCTTAAATCGTGTCTGAGGAACATTTTCTGTACTTTTTGGCCTAAAAGGATAGCAAATTCTGATTTGCAAAAAAAGTCGCTGGAAAATTGGATTGGTCGTATTCTACGCAAAGACGAAAAATGCATTGCCCGAAAGGCACTGGAGTGGAATCCTTTTACGATTACTAGACGGAAGCCTAGTACACCAAGGCGAACCTGAAAGCGAACAGTCCAAGAAGCATCGGCATGAGCTCGAGCGAATTAAAGTACTTTACCAAGAATCACACAGTATGGCGCGTAGGCGTGTTTGACATTATGTAGTTCGGAACGTTGTTTTTTGGCCATTCTTGGTTCACTCGAGCTTTGTGAAACGGTGCCGAGTCCCGTTGAAATGTTTGTCTGCCCACGGCTTCAAGGCAACCTCCCCAATACTTTCCCGATAATATTTCGCATTTACCTTGCCGCCAGGCTCGATTAAAACGATTGGAGAGCGCCCATCTGCGGTTACAGCGGCTCAAACCATTACCTTTGGCGAGTGCTGCTTCCTGGTGGCCAATCGATGGCACTCAAATTCTCGTATGAACGGTCGGTCAAATAAATCCTATCGTTTTAGGAGTTAACGAATTGCTCAATTGTTCGGAAATTGACCGCTTTCGGTCAAGCGAAGCAACTCCTTCGCTCTCTTAAGTTTGACTTTTGGCTTTGGTGTGAGATCATGCGTCTTTTTGATCTTGTAAGGCTTGACTTTGAGATCATTTTTCGGTATGGAGCGAGTGCTATGGTCAGATATTTTCAGTTCTTTCACCATTTGATTGGCACTTCGTCGGGAATTTCGCTCAAGTCGCTTCTTCACTTTTTAAACCATTTCACGTGCCGTTGCAGTCTTTTGATGACCACCTCCACGACGTTTCGCGATGCTACCAGTATCGATGTAACGATAAATGATGCGATAAACAAAAACTTTATTTACTTTAAGATGCTCGAGCTCTCGAACTATCACCAGCCAAATATTATATAATGCAATCACACTTTTACTTTTGAAATCCATTACTGATTTTCTTTTTTCGCATTTACTTTCGGCAAAATTCTTTCGCGCGCTTATAAACAATACTCTGGACTGTCATTTAGCCATCTAACAGACAGCTGATGCCCGTGCAACAGCTGCACAAGCGGTCTGTAGTTGGTTACACTTCGAATGCCGGACACTGGACATATGCACGAATATACCGTAAGATATGGTTCCATAAAGAAATCCTGGAAGGAGCGCTCAGAACGTTTTACTTCACCTAATATTTGCTTCTAAATCGCTCTCAAAGCGTAAAAAAATCTCCACTAAATCCAAACAAAGCCTTTAGAGTAGAGTTTGACGTTTAAAGCAATTACGAATACATGGCTGTTGTATTGTACTTGGCTCATGAGTTTTTTACAATCAGTAATCTTCATTTTTTATATAAATTTAAACAATCACCATATACATACATACATTCATATGCAGTGTATCCAACAACTTTCTTCCCACAGTTCAACTTGGCAACTTTTCGAAGGAAATGGAGCTAGAAGGTGGTCCCCTACTTGACGAGTTTATCGTAGAGCAAATCCACTTGCACTGGTGGTCTGAGCACACCATCAACAATGTGCGCTACCCACTTGAGGCGCACATAGTGACTCGAAATAAGCGTTACACGAATATGACACAGGCGTCAAGCTTTAAAGACGGCATAACCGTCATTGCCGTACTCTATCACGTGTCGAATGAGCGCAACAAAGCCATCGATCAAATTATTGATTATGTCGAAGATATCAAAAGTTTCGATAAACTCAATCAACCGGTGCGCATGAAGCAGCCATTCGTAGTGCGACAACTCTTTCCCAAACTCAATGGTTATATGACCTACGGCGGTTCGCTGACCACGCCGTCGTGCGCGGAGGCGGTTACTTGGATTGTGTTGAGCGAAACATTTCCAGTGACTTTAGAGCAGGTGAGTTGAAGGATGGTTTTCGAAACTTTAATTTGTGGATTTGCATGGCAATTATTAATTATTTTTTCCATTTTTGCTTGCAGGTTGACAACTTCAAGGAGATTCAATATGAGGAGAAGACAGTGCTGAAGAACAACTATCGCGACATACAAAAAATCAACCATCGTCCAGTGATTTTGGTGCTACCTGAGAAAAATTATTCCACTGATGATGCGACTTCTTTACACGTTTCAATGGGCGCAATTTTGTCTCTGTTGATTGCCGCTAAATTGTTTTAATGTAAATGTATGTGCATACCAGAATGTTGTATGTATGTGCATGCAATCGGAGCTATGAAAATTTGGCTATGTTTCGCCATAACTTTAACGATGTGACAATTAACCAAATATTATTTTAAGTTTTTATTTCATGCGAACTCATTCAACTCTTGGAAAATCCAAACTGTGTCATAAGCATTTTCGCTTATTTTTCTTTTTAATACTTATACATATGCACATATCTATGTATGCATGTGTGTATGTATGTTTGCAAGTACGATAATTAAATTTAAGTATTCGGGTTGGTGTTGTAATCCACTGTCGAGTGAATTCCATGGAAATTCTCTGGCAATCGCATTGAAATGCATCCGGCGGTGAATTACAGAACCTGCCAGTTAATAATATACAAGGTGGCGCAAAATTATTCACCCTATCGGAAATTTTAAATTTATGCAAATGGCGCCGTACATCAATCATATTTGACAATTGTGGAATAACAGCTGCGACATACAAGCAAACAAGCCATGAGACGTGTAAATGTCAAAAAATAAAGATTTCCATTACTCAAAATATTTTTTTTTTATTTTTAGTAAAAAAGTTATTCAATCACAAATGGGTGATTAATTTTGCGCCACACAATTGTTACGATGTACGCATCTACGAGCTATGGTTGTTGAACAATTATGTATTCCTATGTATTTGTGTTATTTATATGTGTAAAATCCATGTACTAGTCAAGTAAATTTATATAATTGTAATTGTACCTATTATGTTTGTATGTATTTGTGTAATAAATAAATTATACATAAAATGGATATTTTTTAATTTTATTATATTTTAAATACGAAGGTAGGTTAGGCTAGGTTTGGCAGCCGCATCGCACATAGAGACAGCGATGCCACTTAGACCGTGAAATGGGTCCGCTGTGAGCCGCAGGGACTGGGGTGCATTTCCCCTTCCAGATCGAAACATCCTGAGCTTTGGACAAAGCGTAAATGATTGTTGATACCTAAAATGTATAGCTTATCCATATTCAATAGGAAGTAGAATCTTAAATATCGGTTCCAAAAAAGGTGTTGAATGGTTTCCAACTCCTCCTCATACCTACAGCTACGACAGAAATCAAGCATGTAAACGCCTAATCTTCTCGCGTGATTTCCTATGACTCAATGTCCTATGAGAGCCCCTACTAAGGTCCTTGCATAGACTTAAATTAAGCCTTGGCTATGTTTATCTTGCAATTTTACAGGTATTGGCACTAATCCATCTTTGATTTACAGATTTGATTAGGGCGTCCATAACAAGAAGCTTACAAGCTGCGAGAGGAATCCCCATAAAATTTTTTATGTTTGGCATACAGGTACCTTCTCTTGCAAGTTCGTCAGCCCTACAGTTCTCTGGTACCCTATGATCAAAAAGTACCGGGAAAGTATAATTTAAACGAACCGCGCACGTGGGACTCGGTCCATATTTTTTTCTTATGTTGGTAGGACTGTGTCTTACAGTCACATCTGTCACTATTTATCCGTTTTGAAGCGTTTGAGAGATGCTGTACGTCGCAGACCGCCGGAAATATAGGCAAACAATCTTGGATTTTGCGTGATGAAAAAGCGCTATCGCATCAAGTCCAAATTAAGCTGGATTATTTGACCAAACAGCAAGTAAATACCATCGTGCACACCTTCTATGAACCCGTGCCGACTTCTTTTTGCTTCCCAAGTTGAAGTTACCAGTTCGTGGAAGGAGATTTCAGTGGACAGAGGAGATCAAAGAGAATGCGACGAAGGAGCTGAAGGCCATCCCTTCGTCTGCCTACCAGGGGTGCATGGAGGACTGGGTTAAGCCTTGGTACATGTGTGTTGCTTCAGACGGGTCATAAGGAGATAAAATAAATTTGCCTGAAATTTGATTCTGTTTTGTTTTATTTAAACATTCCTGGTACTTTCTGATCATAGAATATATCTCTGTGGCCTGGAGCCCAGCATAAGATAACACGACCCTGTTTAGCCATATCTTTACGAGATTGGCGTCAATGTAAGCCACTCTTTGATGTTATTAGAAATGCATCGAGAGACCGTAGGGCAGCTTGGCTGTCTGGTAGAAGGCAGATATCTTTTTGTGATATTCTGTTCATCTCTAACCATCTCAAGACTTCATGATCCGGTAGTTTAAAGCATTCACTGTTAAAAAGCTCTTCTCCTGATCCTACACCGGTATCCATTTTAGATCCGTCCGTGTAGATCTTAACGGATATGTTGGGTGATGGATCTTCTTCAAGCCATTCTGGTCTAGAAGGGATTTTCATTGAGAAATTCCTTTCGAAGCAGAGAATATACAGTGGCTCATAACTTATTTGATGCATACAAAAAAAAAATAAAATAAAATATCAAATATATTTTATGGTATATCCATTACAGAAAAAATCTTATATTTTGTTTATTGTTAAATAACATGTTTTACTTAATAACAAATTTTTTTTTTCATAAGAATTAAAATAATTTAGTTACAGTTTTGAGGTCACAGCTTAAATGAAGCACTAAAGTAAAAGTATTCAAAAATACATACAAACACTAAAATATTTCGATTTCATGATTACGGCTAATACTTAGTGGGGTATCCCTTTTGATTCAGAACAGCTTTTAATCGGGAATTCATATATTCTACAAGTTTTGCTGTATAATCGGAAGTTATTATTATTATTTTATTATTGTATTATTTATTGTTCGATTTTTTTAAAATACACATTACATTTCATTTTTAATCATTAACATTAGAACGTACGACAGTGACACTAGGTCGTTTGTCGGAAGAAAAAAGAAAAAACAAAATCTTACATTTTACATCTGTTACTATGGTACTATGTATTGAATTCGTATGTATTATATTCTATAGCACCAGTGATGAACTTAAATAAGTTATTATTAAAATGTCTATGATTTCATCTCGGTTTAAACTATATTTTCCAAGAAATCTTTGACGGATTCTTTTAAGTATCGGGCATTTTCCTAAGAAATGTGTAATGTCTTCTAATTCATTTAAGCTACACTAAGTGCAATTTAAATCCCTTTGGCTTCCCAAGTATATTAAATCACATCTGGCTTTCATAATCCACATAATTTTATAGATTCCAGTATTATCGTTTAAATAGCTTCTGGCGTTGTTATGGTCCCATTCCTTACATAATCGGGTGCTTTGGTGTGCCCTTTCCCATAAAGTTCGAATATTCGAATCATGAAGATTTTCTAGTATTGAAATTATATTTCTATTCCACTCTCTTTTATTTGAAGTGCCCAGTTACATGGTATATTTAACTTTTGTGCCAGATTATTAATTTCTTCAACCCAAAATATCTGTTTTTCTAAAATCTTTTTTGATAGTATATGAGGCAATCTATTATCATCATATTCAAATAACATTTCGAATATATATTTTAAATGAAACTGTAGTGTATACAAATGAAAACTTGGAACGTTTGTCTCCAAGAAAATACAATAAGATGGCGTATTACTCGGGAGATGAAGTACCCTTTTTAAAAAATAAAGTTGAATTTTGTCTACTTCTTCAAACAACGAGTTTCCCCATACCTGAGCAGCATAACTCTGGATTGCACTAGTCACCGCTAAAAACAGTTTCCATTTTGCCGACAACTTAATTTTATTTTTACTAAGAAATGTGCGCCAAGTTACATTTATGCTATTTTTCGCTAGAACATTTCCATTTTCTATATGTTGCTTGAAACTGAGTTTTGATGTTAGATTTACACCCAAGTGATATTATATTCTTTCGTTATTGGTATAACTTCGCCGTGAAAAAACCACTTTTCTTTTTCTGCTATTCTACCGCCTCTCCGAAAAATCATTATAGCTGACATGGATACGTTTACTTGCATATTCCACTTTTCGCAGTATAAATCGGAACTATTTTTATCCCATTCTTCCTATACTGCCCGTTTCAGATCAGAAGCATTCGAAATATTGTGGTTTCTTATTTTATTTTCCAGCGCTGACCACAAAATCTCAATAACGCTGAGATCTGGACTCTGTCCAGGTGTCTGTACTATATGTGGGCAATACCAGATAAGCCAAGTTTTTACAATACCAGACGTGTGCTTTGGATCGTTGTCTTGGTAGAGCCTAAACGAATCCCTAATGCCCATTTTATCCGCTCTTTGTTTTAAATTATCTTTTAGCAGAACCAGGTACATCTCTCTATTCGTGTTGTCTTCGATAAATGTTAAATTTCCGACGCCTGAATAGGACATGCAACCCCATACTATCACACTGCCCCCACCGTGTTTAACTGTAGAGCGCAAATTACATGGTTGAAGAGCGGTGTTTGGACTTCCCATCAGACCTGAAAAGGTTAAACTTGCTTTCATCCGCAAAAACAACGGACTTCCAGCACGAAATGTCTTTGTTCAAATGTTGTCTGCAAAACTCTATTCTTTGTTTGCTATTACGAGCATTAGTCAACCAACGGCTTATTTCGGGCAGTCCTTTCATGAAAATTTTCTTCGCGCAGAGCTCTACGAACAGTTTCATGGTTACAGATTTTGCCTAAGTATTTTTTTCGGCTTCGTTCGTTAATTTTGAAGCGCTTAAATCGGATTTTTCTTTAACTTTGCGAACAATGCACCTCTTATCAGCATCATTAAACATTTTTTTTTTTTGGCGCAGATCTGCCCTTATTTTTTATTCTGTTTTCGTGGTGACACCTTTCTATAATGTGCTGGACAGTTGAGGAACTAATAGCAAAAATTTCTCTAATTTTTCGTTGGATTTTGCCCTCTTTATAATGACGAATAACGTCTTCCTTTTTAAGTGAGGTCCGTTTTCCCATTTAAAAAATTTAAATTTTTTTACAAACATTTTTCTAGAATGACTTAAGACGCTAAGCTAAACAGAAAAAAATACGTTTCACCGTTATTGTATTTTCAGAGAAAATATAAAATACACTGCATCATTTAGGCTGTGAGCATATTTTGATGAGAAAATGTTCTTTCTGCAGTAGTAAACAGTACATACATATCTCATTACAAGTCATATACATTTTTTTTTTATTAAATTTAATAAACATCGAGTCATTTTGTTTTTTCTAAAAAAGTATTACCTGCATCAAATAAGCTGTGAGTCACTGTATACATATACATTTTCCCATAGTTGCTAGATGAAACATAGGACCTCAATAAACAAGTTATAATTTCGTTTTTTTAGAGCTAGATGTCCGCCTCTGCTGCTAGTTGTCGCCTCCATGTGTTGACTGGTCTTCCGCACCTACGGCTTCCTTGAGGATTCCAGTCCAGCGCTGTCCCTGCGATGTCATCCCGAGGTTTGCGCAATGTGTGTCCGATCCATTTCCATTTGCGACGCATAATTTCTATGTGAACTGCTGTTTGCCGGTAGCCGCTCAAAGATCATCGTTGCTTATAATATCAGGCCAGAATATCCGCATTACCTTTCGTAGGCAACTGTTTAGGAAGGATTGCAATGATTGTGATATGCTTGTTGTTAAGTTCCATGTTTCACATCCAGACAGAACTACGGACTTCTCGTTACCATCAAATATTTTCAGTTTTGTGTGACTGGAGATGTAGGTTGATCTCTAGCCAAATGCAACGAGGTCCTTAAATATTCGGTTGATTATGTCAGTTGTTAAGCCGTTTTTTTTTTAAATTGTGCTCCTAAGGTAGCAAAATTCGTCTACATCTCTAGCAGAGAATAGGAGGGTGATAATCAGAGGAGGAGGACTGTCGTTTCCACGATAGTCGGTTCTACGTTACCGAAACGACCCGGATTTATATTCGGCCAAGGACTGCCACTCCAGCAGCACTCCCCGTAGATGTATGGGGAATGATTTTGCTGCTACAATAACAACAACAACAGGGTGATAATCACAATCACTGGGTATATTCGTATAGGAGTCTAAGATGGCTGAATGTCCATGTGTGACAGTTTTCCATTGTGAACTTGCCCTGAGCCTTAAAGAGGAACAGGCCGCTGAGGATTTGCAGAAGAGATCTAGGGGTGGCAGATGTAACATGATGCCGAAAACCACGAAGGTAAGTAGCAAATTAAATTTATTTAGAATTACAAAATGATAAAATCCACCTTTCCACCTGCCTTGCCTTCAAAAATGTTCAAACCCTTTATTCGTTTACAGCTTGGTCTCACCATACCCACCCACTCTCATCTTTTGAATCTACACCAAGCAAAGGTCTATATATGGATAAATGAAGAATTATTCCAAAATTACATAAGGCCTCTTTTTTCGCCAAGACTTAGCAAGTGGCGAATAGATGAAGCAAATGAACATATATACATATGTCGGCAACGCGGGAAGAGGGCTGCCTTAAAATACATGTGCTGGTAAGGCAGTGCGGCCTAATGAGCACAGCCATACTCGCTAGCGGCGAATCTTACTCGTTAACTTTGTTGTTGCTTTCGCATGCAAATTTTTCGTCAAGTTAATCGAGCATAGAGATAGCGGATAGGTAATGGCGAATAAAAGAGACCTAAAATTAATGTGGATATATGTATGTATTACAAAGCGTGGCAGCTCTATTATTACCTCTACAAATGCACACACGCACATTATTAAACAGAATATGTATGCATTGCAAATCCGACACCACTACGCATGCACATGTTAATCGTATACTTTTAGGTAAAAGTGGATTAACCTAAGTGTTTTTTTTAACAGCCGCCTAAAAGCAGGCAAGAAACTTTAGCAAAGCAAAGAAAACATTCCCATGCACACTCGTACGCATGCAATGCAACAACAGCAAAATCGATATAGCGATGTGATGCGATTGAAACTCGTGTGATATCACACGAAATAAAATCAAGTGATATGGCGGAAAAAAGAGGTGTGCAGTTTTGCTGTCAATAGTGAGTGTTAACGGAGGTGATAAGTGAATGATAAGCTCAATCGAAATTCCGTTTACAGATTAGTTTTAGATTTATTAAATTTTTCTTAGTCAACACGATCAGTGGAATTTAGTTTTGCATATTTGATTTATCGCTTCCAAGATGAGTTTGCACAGATAAAGTGTCTGATATAATATTAAGGAATTGTGTTATTTTTCGTAGATGAATCGAAATTACATGGAAAGGTTAGGAAAGTCTATCAGGCAATTAGGAAAGTCTGTCTATACATACAGGGTCCCACGCTCAAGGTGTAACTCTTAAAAAGGCCATACATTTTGTTTGGAGAAATATTTTTATTCGGTTCAAAAAAAATGTGTGAAAATAATACAAAACTAAGAATTTATTTACTTTTGTTCGATATGACCACCTTTTGCCTTGACTATGGCCTTGAGACGGTCCAGAAACGAATCGCAAGCTACCCGAATGTGGATTGCAGGTATATTGGCTCACTCGCGGACAATGGCTTTTTTCAGCGCCTTGAAACTGGTGAATCTTTTAGTTGGCACCTTATTCCCCAAAATGGACCAAAGAGAATAATCCATTGGATTCGCGTCAGGTGAATTTAAGAGCCGTTATGAAGTTGGTAACCTTGTTTTTTAGCCATTCTTGGTTCACTTTCGACGGGCTTTGTGAGACGGTACCGAGTCCTGTTGAAAAGTCCATGGTCTGCCAACGAAATGTTTGTCTGCACACGACTTCAAAGCACCCTCCAGAATACTTTTCCGATGATATTTCGCATTTACCGGCGACGCCAGGCTCGATGAAAATGATTGGAGAGCGCCCATCTGCGGTTACAGCCATTACCTGTAGTGGGTGCTGTCTCCTGGTGGCCAATCGATGACTCAAATTGTCGTATGGATGGTCAAATAAACCCTTACGTTTTGCGAGTTTACATATTGTTCAATTTGAAAAATTTTCTCGGCAGGAAACACAATGTACGCAAATTGACCGCTTTCGGTCTAGCGAAGTCAAGCAAACGCCTTCGATCTCTCAAATCTGACTTGTTGCTGCTTTGGTGGGAGATCGTGCGCCTTGTGGATCTTGTAAGGCTTGATTTTGAGATCATTTTTCAGTATGCGGCGGATGCTACGGTCTGATATTTTCAGCTCTGTTGCCATTTGATTGGACGTGCGGATTCCAGTCTAGTGCTTGTCTGCTGATCTTTGTGCCTCCCTTGGGCCGAGCCACCTCCACTTGCGCTCTCTGATTTCTTGCGCGAATTGTCTGGCCACCAAATACGCAGGATGTACCTCAGGCTGTGGTTTACAAATACTTGAAGCTTTTGGACGGTTTTCGCTGATAGGCACCATATTTCACAAGCTTATACATAGAAGGACAGACTTAACATTTGAATTAAAAATTCGAAGTTTGGTATGCACTCGGACTAGTAAATGAATTTCTCTCTTTCTGCAGCCTTTTGAAACTATCACTTTTGCATCCCCCATCTACAGTGAATTGGCTTCTAAGATATTGAAAGCCGCGCACTTTGTCAATGCTGTTCTCTTCAATATTGAACGACGCATTATTCGCATTTTTTGTTTTCTTTCCATTAACTTTGAGTCCAGCAGTGCCAGAGTGCCTTACGTGGCTATTGTAGTAGAAAATTCGAGTCAATTTGTAAAAATCAGTTCAAGCTACTTTTGCATTGAGAAAGGAAGATTGGCCAAAAGCTTCACGTAGTGTTCCCGAGATCTCCAAAAACGATGCTGCTAAATAACTTGGAGTTCACCTTGACCGAAGACTAACCTGGAAAGTCCACATCAAAGAAAACCAGAAGCAACTTAAAGTTAAAACAAAAAAATGTATTGTCTTTGTGGTCGCAATTCCCAACTCAGTCTTGAAAACAGAGTGCGCCTGTACTAAATTATATTAAAGCCTGTCCGGACTTTTCTATTCAACTTTCTGGTACAGTAAGTCACTCAAGTGTAGAAATTTTACAAAGATATCAAACGAAAACCCTTCGCTGTATTGTAAGCGCGCCTTAGCTCATTACAAAGGCGAAATTCATTAAGATTTTAGAGTATTTTATGAATAAAAGATGAAAAGCGAAAATTAAATGAAAGGCATATCTTTAGACTAGATTACCACGCTAATAACTCAGTTCAAATCTCTTAGACATCAGTTTAACTTATAGAAGACTGAAAAGAGATCATATTTTAGATCTCCTAGATAGATGTAGTTTATTCTAACAAGAAAGTAGGATACGAGAATCTGTATCAGATCAATATGAATCAATAAAATATTAACAAATCCCGATAGACACCAAAGCAAGATACCTTGGAATGACTATTGGCTCCAAACTTCTCTGGAAAGAACATATTACTTTGAAAAGAAATGAGGTAAAAAACAGATTCCGACAACTATATTGGCTACTTGGCAGGCGCTCGAAACTGTTATTGCTGATTAAAACCCTTATATACAAAACTGTGATTGTGCCAATATGGGCATACGGCATAGAAATCTGGGGAGCTTTAAGTAAAAGTAACATTAACATTATTCAACGACTACAATCAAAAATACTCAGAACTATAACCAGTGCACCTTGGTACGTCACAAACGAAGATATTCATCGTGACAGTAGCAGAAATCATCCGCAAACGCAGCACAAATCATATTGTCCGTTTAATGAACCATACAAATACTGACATGCGACAACTCCCATCAACAGTAAGGGCAAACTCCAGGCGGCTTAAATGACCAACCCCAACCCAGCTGATAGCTAGAAAATTTAAAGCTATGTACATACACTTGTAAACTCACACAAAAATTTAACCAAAATGTAATATTGATAGTGATTAGTGTTATGAAATCCAAGCTGTAGAAAGAATTACTTAGTGTCATATGGCAGGTGTAATTAATAAAGGAGGCAAAAAAAACAAAAATTAATAAAGCAAAAATGATTATTAATTACACCAAGCAAAATGTGCACGATGATATTAATTAATTAATTCTGTAGCAGTTACCAAAATTTGATTGTAACTAACAAAATAAATGCAGATGTGCAACTAAAAATGAAATATCAGCCGAAGCGATCTACACATCTTTTACCGTTAACATTAGCTCTTCGAAACAGGTTCTTCACTTTCTCACGTCAATTGGCGTTCATTGTAACTGGTTCACACTTAGCGTTGCGTGACTGCAATCGTTTGTTAGCGTCGGCTCCGATAGTAATCGTAATATGCAAATTTTACACCACATTGCGTTGCTCCAACCTGTGCATGTGAGCAACTTGTGTGGATGGGAAGTGATTAATTATTGTCAAATCAAATTAACACGAAATATTTTTGAAATGGAGAGTGGATTCCAAAATCCCCATAATCCAACTTAATGAACTTCTTTTTTCAGAAAACTGCTTAATGAAGGCATCATTTTTAACCTTCCATTAGGCGCGTGGACTACTTTCGTAGTTCCACTTTGTTTTCAGTTGTAATATTTTATAAAAAAAAAATTTTGTTTGCTGATAAATGTTTATTTATATTATTTTAAACGCCTAAAATATTTTTACACTTACTTTTACTTAACTTTCATTATAAAAAAATGAAAACAGTAAATTAATGTTGTTTTGAGCTGTTTAATGGCAAGTTTTTAAAATGTTTGCAGAATTAAAGTGTTTACTAAAAAAATCAATCCCATTCATTCTTATAATAATAAACTTTACTTATATCTTATACAAACTGGCCAGTAAAAAAATATAAGGGTATACAAAAGAGTAAACATAGTTCAAATATAGAGCATATTTTATTCTGCCAAACAGGCTTGCAGACATCTCTCATATATTCTTTGCATGCATATTTAATACATTTTTAGCAATTTCTTCTGGTGGATAAATTACGACTCCTTGAGCAAATATAGCTTCGCCGAATACAATTTACCTCGGGTTACCTTCATATGGAGAATTACTTTAGCCCTTATTAAGCCGGCTTACTTATATACTGCTTAAAGGAGCATCGCCCTCTAAAAGCCAATAACTGCTCATCTATTGTGAAAAATTCACTTGCAATCAAATTTTTTTGAAAATTAGCCACGAATATGTCAAATAAAACTCTGAAAGGCGCAAATTTATTGACTTTTCTCCTATCTTTCTTGTTCTAACAATCTTCTTGTTCTAAAAATCTAAAACGCTTTTCACTCATTGCCAGGTAACATAATTCCAGGCCGTTTCCTTTTGAGTTATCCCATATTTTGTTTGCATTTTTTTAGAACTTCTCAAGGCTCCAATTAGAAATAGAATTCCAATAAAGGCACTTATTTCTTTTTCGTTAGTTAATCTTGCATCATTTTCCTTTCAAATTTGCTTTTGATTCTTTGAATATATATAGTTATTTGTTGAATCAGTTATCTTTCGAATAATGTTGTCAGTTAGAAAAAATTGAATACAATCAATCTCCGTAGCTACACTTCGAGCGTTACCTTTTGGACCAGGAAAAAGTTTTATAATATTCTATTCGTCCTCTAGTTCATCTTCATCTGCTTTATTTATTGAACCTTCCTCTTCATTAGAAAGCTCATCTAACCATTTCGTCCAAACAGCTGGGTCTGTGCTATGTTCCAAATGAATTTTTTTGCATCAGACATTTCAATCTCTATATACCTAAAACAAAAATACTACTTTCTGTACTGAAATATTTGTTGCAGGGAATAGTCTCTAATTATGAAAGTACTAATATTTATAAATAATTATATTTTTGGAATAATATACCTTACCTAGGTGTTCCCACAGACAAACTTTTAAATTGTGCACTCTGTAAAAAATGTTACGTAGTTAGGCGCGTGGATTACAATTGCACTCCACCCGTATTTAACTTCCAATAAACGGCCTAATCGTGGGTCTACCCTTTTAATTTTGTACTAAATTAGTAGTTCTGCATATAATATACAGCTATTTAAACGGGAATTGACATCTTCAAGCTAAGTTTAAACTGGCTACTGATTAAAGGTGGGTGGACATACTTAATCCATGCGTCTAATGGAGGGTTAATGTCGTAAAGTATAGACAATTACACTAGCGATGCTAAACTGCTGTTGAAAGTACATAGATATCATTTTGTATTGCACAATAGTGTATGCGGGCTGAAGTGAACTATTTGTTGTCTATTCTACTCGTTTCATGCGAAGGTAGTCTACACATAAACAAATGTTATAGAAATAAGATTTTAACAACTTAATTAAATTTTTTTTAATTTCCCCTCTACTTAAAGGTGGGTGATATGGTTTCCAATATTAGGGCACCGAAAAATGTACAAATTTAGATAATGACGGTTTATCTCATTTCTTAATTAAATTGTGTGTAGTAAATGGAACTTTAAGGGCTTAAGGGTAGTAGAGGCCCGAAAAAACGATGATTTCAATAATTTTTTTTTTTTACAAAAATAAAAACATAGCATTAATACATCATGTTTCGACTTGACTTTAGGAGAATTTCAACAAAAAAAAAATCAATAATTGTAAAAGTTATCGCTGTTTGTGTGGGGCCTGTTTTTCCTGAAGTCCCTTTCGGTGATCATCACAAGTCCTTGGACATTCATCTAAAATCAATCGTACAAGAGAAATTAGTTTAAATAATAGATACTCTTGTGCCTAATCGAAGCTTTTTTTTTGTTTTCAAAATTAACAATATGTCCGCCTTAGGAATTACTTTTCAGATTTTCGATAAAAAACCGGCAATTAATTGTTAAAGAAATGCAGATTTTTGAAAAAAAACCCACGATCAGGCACGAGTTTTTTATGTTTTTCAAATCCAGTATAAATTTTATTGAAATCTACCAAGCGGCTTTTAAGTAACAGTGATCACAAGTTCAAAAAACATAGTTTTGAGAAAAATATATTTAAAGTCTTGCGAATGCTCCGGAGCGCCCGAGCGCCCTTTGTTCATTATTGAATAACGCGAAAAGTATTTGTCGAATTCACTTAAAATATTCACGCATAGTATTTTAAAGATATTATACTTTAAGAAAATGCAAAACAAAAATCCAATTTTTTGAAAATTCTGACTACCCTTAACCCCTTAATAAATCCCTATCTATGGATGCATTTATTGAGTCATTTAATTTTATTTATTTTTTATTTATTGCTCCTTTACCTAGAAGTGGGACCAATCTCTAAATTAACTACAATATCAAAGGATATCCTATCAAAGATAAATTATATTTTGCAGTCAAAAATGGAATTAGGCCTTACCAACATGGATTCGTTTGAGTTACCAATCTAGTCGCTCTTTCGCAGCGTTGTAAAGCTGATCAGATTGGCGGTACTATAAAGAGACAAATCTCGCGTCCTATTGTGACACGAAATACATAATTTTTCTCAGTATTTATTGAAATTTTATCATGGAAAGACTTACGCGCCAACCACGTTTACGAATCGTTCAAAGCAACGCTCTGTGAAAAGTGTTCATCGCGCGCTCAGGTCAACTTATTGTGTTCAGCGATGAGATCCACTTTTGGCTTCAATAAACAAAATTGCCGTATTTGAGTTGAAGAGCCACCCGAAGCCATTCAAGCACAGCCATTACAACCTTTAAAAACAACCGTTTGGTGCGGCCTATGGGCTGGAGGAATCATTGGCACGTATTTCTTCAAAGATGAGGCCACGATAAGCGATGGAAATTGAAGCCCGTGATCACAACATTTTGCTCCACCTTTGGCGCGGCTTGCCTATAGGCCGTTTGCTGTCGTTTCGGTGAGCAATTTATCTCTTCTCTCGGACCAGTGGCTTGGCCATTGGGACTTTTATTTGAGCGGGTATGTAAAGTCTAAATGCTTTGTGGATAAACCAGCTTCGCTTAAGGCATTGGAAGCCAAAATTCAACGAACTAAAGTTATTCACGAGATACCGACCGCAGTCCTCCAGTGAGTCGCGAGTCATTTAAAATTGGCGATGGCGAAACTATAGATGATTGAAATATTATAATTTATAGGTATATTTTAAGCACTTAAAATAAGTTTTTAGAGCATATTTTGGTTATGATAAAAAAAGTCTTCACCTTTGTGTTTCACCTTTTTTAAACAATTAATTGCGTTTTTTTTATCGAAAATCTGAAAAGTAATTCCTCAGGCGGACATATTGTTAATTTTGAAAACAAAAAAAGCTTCGATAAGGCACAAGATTATCTATTAATTAAACTAATTTCTCTTGTCCGATTGATTTTAGCTGAATCTCCAAGGACTTGTGATGATCACCGCAAGGGACTTCGGGAGAAACGGGCTCCACACAAACAGCGATAACTTTTACAATATTACAATTATGTATTTGTGCTGTGTTTTTATTTTTGAAAAAAAAAAAAATTATTGAAATTATAATTTTTGGGGTCTCTGACTACCCCTTACCTCTTAAAAACTGCGTGTAAAAGAAAAATACAAAAAAAAACAACTTAAATTGAGGAATGCATGTCTTAAATTTAAAAAAATGTCATAGCATCATCAACACACTATAACTTGCATTATCTTACAAAACAAAATGAAAGATTCTGTGAAATAATTAGATCTCGTTTCACTGTACTTAGTATATGGCATGCTCCCACTAGCCCTATAACATACCTCCTCCCCTCTGATTTCCACCCTGGGATCGCTGTAAGCATTTCATCAGTCGCATTTATGTCTATTGATAAAACCAGGTTTTTGCGTTCAGGTCCCTATCTTGTGGGCGTATTGAGATTTTACGCCAGCGATAGAAAAATCGCGGTATTTACGAACTATCGTCTTGTCTTCTACCTGATGTTATTGTGAGTGCGCCAACCGCTACATCCTGTTTACATTTATCCGTTCATATGGGGATCTGGGATTAAAATATATTTTCCAACTCTGCCCAACAGCCTGCAGCGCCCAGTTTACCTTCACCTCCATTTGAGTTTTCTACATCGGTTACCGGAGATCAATGCGACGGTTTATCTCAGTTTAAAATTGATTTCAACAGTTTTTGGTTTCACAACAAAAATATTTTAGTGAAAAAATAGATGTGCACTCACAAAACACATAATTATTTTGATAAGTGGCACTTGCTCATTAGACAAATATGCATATAATAGAGCTCCTACAGCTAACAACTAAATAAATGAGTTGTAAGCAGATACATTTTGCATTAAAAGCTTTATTACCTTCAGGTATTTACTTCTATCAGACAAGAGTCTTAAAGCAGTTTACACATAACTTTACATAATTAGTCGGATTACGTAGGCCGGATAAATTATGGTAGCTCGCACTTTTTGTGTGTACAGAGGCTTGAAAACTTCAGTAGCTAAATAAAAGGTCAGATTTACATATCACTCATCAATCACACGCAGATGTACAATTGCAATTACACCTTTCAATTAATCACCTGCTCAGTCTTTTTTGCCTCACCTTGTGACAACACTTTTAATCATAAATGAAAGACATTTCAATAAGAGCCCAAAATGCTGGACCATGGGCGGTTGGAATATCAATTTACTTGCATTGAGATGCACTTTGTTGAGGGAATCAAGTTCGGTAGCGGTTTAATTATATATATATGTAAATATATTTAATTGGGTTTGCATAAAAAAAGACATTGGTTTTTGTTCAGTAAAACATGTCTCTCCTCTCTAATTGTGGTTTATTGGTAAACTGGCAGTTACCTGTTGGCAACCCATTGGTTGGTGATATTTAAAATATATTGGCTTTTTCGTCGTCACTTGTGTTTGTTTTCCAAAATGAATATTTAATCCATTATTAACAATGAAATAATAAATGCATCACTAAAAATGAGCGAATGTTGCGCTAACAAGCAAATTCGATTAATATTTTTTAATGTTTGCCTTTACATTAAAGGAGCGGGCCATCATCAAGCTTGAGATGCATGCATTAAATAATTGATGTCAATAGTGTTGATAAAAGTGAAAAAAATTTGGGCGATAGTATCGATAGTACTAAAATCATTGATATATCATGAAATAACGCACCCCATCGGTACTTTCGGCGATAGTTTACAGCTCTACTAAGTACGTGCAATACTTCAAAGAGTTTTGGGACACTCACCTAGTCCAATCAACCTCATACGGGACATGCGCTCATCATGTGCTAAGTGGGAGGCGGTTCGAGCGTTTGCTGGACAAATAATGTTAAGACTTCAATTTATTGAATGGGAGTGCAAGGCCCAGTAGCAGCAGCTACAGTTTGAAGTTCGACATGGAGATAAACTGTTTCTGGACAGGACAATAACAAACGCAGACATTTGAGTGCGCCAAATTCAACTTTCATCTTTGAATTTTGGCTATTTAAGGGGTTATATACAGTTAGAAAGCCGAAAAAACGAATTTTCTAGAATTATTTCTGAGAAAACTTTTAAATTTATTGGTCTAAAAATTTGTACAAATATTACGTTGTCTTTAAACTGTTTTTTAAGACTTATTATTAGTAAAAATATTTATTTCGATAGGAGCCACAGCTGGTCTCCGGGAGCTCCTCTCAAAAAAGACGTTTTGCGGTGGCCACTATATCTTCGAACTGGATTCTCTGAAATTAAAAGACCAAACAGACTTCGTTAAAGTAACGTTAAATCTAGTAATTAATCGAAGGAATATGTAAAATATTTTTTTTTTGTCAAAATAGGGGTTTCTCAAAAAACAAATTGATTTTTGACCAAAATTTCGTCCATAAATTGTTTATAAAAAAAATATTTATCGGTGAGAAAAAATCTTTAATTAATTATATACTAAAAAAAATATATTTAAGAAGCTCGTGTTAAAATTTGAGACTAATCGGTTTAGTCCCTTTTGGGTAATGTTAATCACCGAAAATTTTGAGAAAAACGCGTTTAAAGTTTGAAAAGTACTTTCAAGCACTCTGAAGCGCCTTTTCATATTTGCGTGTAACTTCGAAAATATTCACCGGAACGATATTAAATTTTCTGTGTGCATTCTTAAATATATGTACATTAAGAAAATACAATAAAAACTAACCGGTTTTTTGAAAATCCTAACTGTATATAATCCCTTAAACCTTACTTCTCTCGACATTGAGAACGGGATATTGGGTTTACACCCTTCCACGCAAACAGATAAGGATGGGCTTTTCGAAATTTTTAGTAAAAACTATCTGACTATTTTTATTCCTCTCAAACTATCTTTTAACAAATTTTTAGGTTCTGAAGTTTTAATTAACGATTGGAAAATCACAAATATTACCCCAAATTTGCAAGTGGGGACAATAACAATGTGTGTGATTACGGGCCGTTCTCGAAGCTTCCTATAATTTTCGTATAGCTAAACTTTTCGAAGGGACTGCAAAAGAAAATAAGTACTTTGCGTTTAAAATCTATATTTTCACCCAGTCCGCATGGATTTGTCATGGGCAGGCCTACAATTTCCAACCCAGCTGCTTTTGCTGAATATAGTTTTTCAATTTTTGCTGAAGGTTTTCAAGTCGGCTCTGTTTACATGCACTTTTCTAAAACATTTAATAGAGTTTCTCACACAATTCTTTTTCGTAAATTAGCCTCGCTTGGTTTTCATTATGTCTTCTTTCAATGGTTGAAATCTTATCTATCTGATAGATGCTGTGGGATATGGAATCTTTCATTTTATTTTCAAGCGTGCCACATGGCAATATTTAGGGCCTCTACTCTTCGTTCCATTTATTAATGATATTAGTACCCGTTTTTTGTTTATAAACGAAACTATCAAGGCTGAAAGTCTCATTAAAAAAAATTAAAAGAAATAGCGCCAGTTCGCCTTTTTGAGAACAGTGGAGAGGTCTAAAATCGCTTTAAGGAAATTTGGAAAGCTTTTGTTCCCACGAGGCTACAAAAACAGGAGCTCGTACTTAATGGCATACGACTGGTTTTTAGTGAAGCCTTTTGCAAACTTATTGCAGCTGAATGGATAACTGAGTATGCAGTGACTCTCAGGCTGACCTAACAGCGCTGTATAACGCTCAGATATCCTCAAAGATTATTACGTAATAGAATTTGAAAGTAAACGAAGAGAGACACAAAACGAAGTCTCCTAAGAAAGTTGGCAGAACCAATTACCGCTCGACACGAGCTTTGGGTCTGGTTTTTGCATGCCAAATATAGGTTTGTTTAACGCTACTAAAAGAGGGGATATTTTTCTTTTTTTGAATTTCTGGATTTTTCTAGGAAAGAAGGAATTTTATAATAAATTACAATCAGAAAACTTTTTTTGAATATCGGATTTTTTTGAATTCAAGAATATGGATTAATAAAGCAAAATATTGGCTCAGTGATTTCCATATGTTTGTATTAATGCGAATTTATCAAAGATAATGGCTCTAGGCCAACAACAACATTTTGTACACGTCAACATAGAAAACCAAGAAGTGATTTATTTATTATACAATTTAAAAAAAAATTACGAAATTCCTCATTAATTTATTAATTTCAATTTTTAAATTATAAATTTTAATGTAAGTAATACATTTCGTTTGTGGAACAACATCAAGACGCACACCACAAATAGGAGGAGGAGCTCGGCCAAACACCCAAAAAGGGTGTATGCGCCAATTATATATATATATATAATACATTTCGTAATTTAATTTTTTGTTGTCATCGGAATGTACAGAACGAAAGAAAAGAGCCAATCATCAGGTCCACTGCTACCACCTTTAATAGATTCGCCTTGGTTTGTATGCACTTTCTCTTATTAAACGCTTTATCGACGTACAACAGACAAAAGAAAACTTTAAAAGCTAAGAATGAAGAATTTGCTGCCTTTGGATATTTAGTATCAGCATTAAAACAGAAAACTAGCAAACAAAAATTTTCTTGTCGACCTGCGTCATCAATGCAGGTGTGCCCCCTCAATCCCCCCATTAAGGGAATATGAATTCTCATAGAGAAGAGATGCCTTCAACAACTGCAAAACTGTTAAGTGCTGCTTGAAAACGCCGAACAGCCGAACAGACCGATCGCGAGACTCCTTATCAAGCTGAAAAGGAGACTATTACGACTACCACAGGTATCAACGACCACCCAATATGAGCCTACTGTACGTAAGAGGATGAAAATACAGAGCACTTTCTCTGTTTTTGTTAAGCATTCAATAAATTAGACTTTTGGTCTTTTGGCTCATGGGAATGGACTCTTTATATTCTTTATCTCAATAAGTTTATTAAGTCAATGTTTCCTAATTTTTTTTCTTAACATTTTTTTTTTGAATTTTCCCAAATTTGATTTTCTGAATTTTTCTAATTTTATTTTTTTGGATTTTTCCAAATTTGTTTTTCTGAATTTTCCTAAATTATTTCTTTTTTAATTTTCCTAAATCTGTTTTTTTGAATTTTCCTAATTTTTTTTTTAATTTTTCTAAGTTTAATTTTTTGTATTGTCCTAAATTTATTTCTTTGAATTTTTCCAAATATATTTTTCTGAATTTTTCTTATTTTTTTTTTTGAATTTCTCAAATTTTTTTCTGTGAATTTTCAGAAATCTGTTTTTGTTAAATTTCCCTAAATTTTTTTAAATGTATTTTTTTGAATTTTCGTAAATTTATTTGTTTGAATTTGTCAAAATTAATTTTTCTGAATTTTCCTAAATTTATTTTTTTTCAATTTTTCAAAATTTATTTTTCTGAATTTTCCTAAATTAATTTTTTTGATTTTTCCTAAATTGTTTTTCTGAGTTTTTCGAAATTTATTACTTTGCATTTTTGAAATTCTTTTTTTCTGAATTTTCCTAAATCGGTTTTTTTGAATTTTCCTAAATTTTTTTTATGTATTTTCTAAATTTGTTTGAAAACTGTCATATCTTTTTTCCTAAATTAATTTTTTTGAATTTTCCTAAATCTGTTTTTTTGAATTTTCCAAATTTTTTTAAATTTTTCTAAATTTAATTTTTGATATTGTCCTAAATTTATTTCTTTGAATTTTTCCAAATATATTTTTCTTAATTTTTTTGAATTTTTCAAAATTTTTTCTGTGAATTTTCAGAAATCTGTTTTTTTGAATTTCTTTAAATTTTTTTTCTAAATTTTTTTAAATGTATTTTTTTGAATTTTCCTAAATTTATTTCCTTGAATTTGTCAAAATTTATTTTTCTGAATTTTCCTAAATTTATTTTTTTTTTCAATTTTTCAATATTTATTTTTCTGAATTTTCCTAAATCTGCCTTTTTAATTTTTCCTAAATTGTTTTTCTGAGTTTTTCGAAATTTATTTTTCTGAATTTTCCTAAATTAATTTTTTTGAATTTTTCAAAATTTATTTTTCTTAATTTTCCTAAATCTGTTGTTTTGAATTTTCCTAAATTTTTTTATGCATTTTCTAAATTTGTTTGAAAACTGTCATAGCTTAGTACTTTTTCCGACCAGTTTTCGGTTTGCGTTGTAGCACGTGAGGAAAATTGTTTGTGGGTGTGTGCGCATGTTATTGGAAGTGTCAACTAATATATTAACTCACATTCAACAGTCAGATAAATTTGAGGATAAGCTAACCTTGTATTAGGTATATCTCTCTCCGTTTTCTTCGGCTATGTTTCCTAGTAGGTGCCGCATCAACTCTAATATCGATTGTCTCCTTGATGGCCTCGATTATTTATCAAAAACAGAAAATTTCGGACAAAGTTTTGGTTCTTGCCTTTTATCACTTGGCGTCATAACGAAATAGCATCCAGTCCATAGCGATTGGTTCCACTTTTGTGTTTATTATTAGAAGAGTCTTTGTTCAGTATAATATGTTAGGTTAGGTTGAAGTAGCGATACCAGACGGAGTTCATTAATTTTGCGTTTTGAAATAGTCCACGCTGTGTGTCTGTTTCTGTTGCGAATTTAAGGAGACATTTCCAAACCGCTGCGGAGATAGTTTCCATTACCTGAGCTGCTTGAATACCTTCCCAGATATTTTAAGCGTGTTTTGAATAACGCAGGAGATCCGCGAAAGAGTTGCTCTGCAGTTTCCCTTGTGCCCTTCCCCCTACATTTCCTGCATTCCTCGCTGCCCGAGAATCCTACCTAATACATAAGCGTACGCTACTGATCTATGTCCCGTCAGCACGTCTATCAAAGTTCCATAATCTCTTCGTGTTAGTGATAGAATAAATCGAGTACGACTGGGATCGTCCTGTTTATATACATATGAACTTTGCATTTCTGCAGGTGGATGGACTTTCCCCATCTTGCACTGATTTTTCTGATCATGTTTTCGTCTAGTTCGTTGTATAATTCTCGTATTGACTTTGGTATTTGATTAACAAAGGCCGAGGATAGAGATATCCCATTTTCCACAATACCGTCTACTATTTCGTTCCTTTCAATGCCCTTATGGACTGGAACCCAATAGAAATATAGCCTACAATTTACTGCCAACCTTTCTATTGCTCTGAAGAACGGTCTTCGACGTTATACTAAACGATGTAATTGCTTTAATGGCTGCCTGCTTATCTATGTAAAAGTTAACTTCGGAGTTGGTCCTAGTAGTAACACAAACCACACAACACAAGTTTCAGAAGAGTTTCACTCCAATGAAGGTAGTAGAAACAGACTTAAAAACGATGAACGTTCGTATTTGGAGAAATGAGGCAAGAGAGAGACTGAATTGGAGGAGGATTGTTGAAGAAGCTATGGTCGACCACAGACTGTGAAGCTAAGAGAGAGAGAGAGAGATAGAGAAGGTAGTAGAAGAACCACTTAGTTGTATTTCGAAATGGGTACATGTGAGTAAAAACTTGAGTTGGTTGGTTTATTAGACCGGTGATTCATCCAGACTCCAACTAGCGCTTACGCACCATTTTATTGCCACATCCTCGTTACCAACTTGTTTAACAGTTACTTATAGCACGATTATATCCAGCCTGAGCAGTTTAGGAACCTTATTAGGCAGTTGACGTGTAAGCCAGACAATTGTTCGAGACTCTCGAACAGCGGTTTGCCCAGAGTTAACATTCTGTCCTTCCGTAGGGCAGGTCATTCACAGAGGATATGGAAGATTGTTTCCCTTTCCTGCGGTTGTTTACAACTATAATAGTATGTGTTGTGAGGGGTGCCCATTTTGGCTGCTTGTTCTCCGATAGACCAAAGCCAGTTAGGACTGCCGTTAGTCTACAGTCGTCCCGTCGTTTCATCTTTATCAATGCCGTCGTTTACTTGAGGTTGTAGGTGGGCCATAACCTCCTGCTGATTTTGAATTTCGTCTGGTCTCTACATCTACAATCCGCGATTCGAAGGTATTTTAGGGAAATTGCAGTCTTGACTCAACCTAATGGTGTGAATACCGATTTTGCAACAGCGTTTAGAGGTTGTTGTAGCCTAATCCAGAGCCCGTATTGCAGCTTGGCTATCCGAAAGAATAGCGATATTGCCCTTAAAAGAGAAATCTGCGATTAGCATCCAACAAGCTTCCCCAATTGCAAGTAATTCCGACTGGAAGACACGGCAGGTATTAGGGAGACGCACAGATTTTCCACTTCCTAGTAAATGAGAATATATACCAGCTCCAACAACAATACATTTTACGTTCCCGTACGACAGTCGGTTCTATATTACTGCAACCACCCGGATTTATATCTGTCCAAGGACTGTCGCTCCAGTAGCATTCTCCGTACATTTATGCTCAAGTAGAATCGTATTCTTTAGCGGTGCTTTGAGTTTGGTCGAGTATTTCCTTCGATGATTTTAAATGTTTACTGGCATCGATTAGCTGGTGGTACCGGACGAAAATTACCTCCACTCACCAGTTCGCCAGCAACCTAATTTACTATTAAAACCCTTTGAATCTTTAGAGAAAAATGTGAAAGTAAACGCAAAACATCTCACACAAGCCTAAAATTTTTTGCAACAACTACACCTAAGCATTTGTATATTTAAATGATAAATATTAACGGTATATATTTAATCGAGCCATATTTCATCTCGTAAAAAGGCCTTTTGAAAGTGATGACCGGTGATAAGTCAAAACTTACCAATATTAAAAAGTAAATATTAATATAATAAAATCAGATTATAAAGCATATAAAAACTAGCCCTTCTTCCATTTAGCATCGATGAATGTAGCTGCTGCTACTGCGTGAGTCAAAAATCAGTGAACACAATAAATCAATGTGGCATACTTTTTCTTTCAACAATAAAACCCACAACTCTTTTTAAATACATAAAAGAAAATATTGTGTGCATTGAAGTCTTTTGCAATTCTATGAATCAGGCTTTGAAATCAAAACAGTGTTTCGTAATTGAAATTGGAGAGGGCTTTACGACTTTAATGCGCCGGCCACTTGTGTGACAAACAAAGGTCGTATGCAAAATTAATGGCGAGTGATTGTGTTTTAAATAAATTTTGCATGCCTCTGCCACTTTTCGGTTGACAGTCATTGCAATGGATTATTGGAGTGGCCTTACCCGTGAGAGCGGAACTATGAACTTCGATCTCAGGGGCTTAGGTATTGTCTCTCATAATTGGGGTTTTGGATCTGATGCATACAATTCCATATGAATTATGCAGCTATGCGAATTCTCCCACCTTTAGTAGCCATCAAAAGACTTGTGCGAAAAATTATTTTGTGCAAAATATTTCAGATAAATTATTCACCTCTAAAAAATTAGTCCATTATAACACTATGCAACACAAATATAAGTACCCAATAATTAGGCGATTTTTTATATGTCTCGGTGTTCATTTTTGTACTTCAATTTTCTACACTTATTTTCTGTATTTTCAATTTGGTTTTGCTTTGCTTTAAAATTTACTGATATTCATAAAAAATTTGTATCCAAATAAGGAACAAAATAGCATGGAATTTTTGCATTTAAGTATACTTTTGTGTTCGGTAACGTTTATGTACGTTGGAACAGTGACTAATAGATATGCAACGGGTGAATCAATAAGGCCGCAGATTTTCTTTTATAAAAAAATAACATTTATCGAAATGACTTTATTTTACTTCATCACGCTTTTTTACGTATGAAACTGAATATCTATTAAATAGCCACCTCCTGGCCTTCTGGTTTTTTGAGAAAAGGCGTTCAGGGAACTGACTGTATTTAGACAGTCAATAAACGACATTCACCGGGAGACCGCCACCACCTTCTTAAGCTCCCGCCCTGTGAATGCCGTAATCGGAGTCCAACCACCCCCTACAGCAGAAGAAGAGCTCCAGCTTCCTCGTGAGACACGTGTAACACTGGCACAATTACGTTCTGGATATTGTAGCAGGTTAAACTCTTACCTATCCAGAATCGACCCCGACATACCTAAGATATGTCCGGCATGTGAAGGCACCCCGCACGACACTAACCACCTTTTCACATGCCCCCTAAAACCGACTCCTCTAATAGCCGTCTCCCTCTGGACCCATCTCGTCGAAACAGCATGTTTCCTGGGCCTACCCCTAGATGAGCTAGACGAAGATGACGGGTGATATACCCGACACTGGCGGGGCTACTATTACTGTTAACAAACAAACAAAACTACAGTCAACGAAATAGATACAAGTGGCACAATTTTTTATAAATCATCCTTGCGAGAAATAAATGAAGAAAAAACCAAATGCTTGACACGACCCCTTTAAGATAGTCACATCAGAATCGGAAGCTATAATTTTGAACTCATACAGGAATTCAAATGCCTGGGCGTAGTAGTCAGCGTGAACAAAACTCGTACTTAGCAATGCAAGATGGCATTCAGGCCGCTAACAGAGCACAAAATCTTCATTGATTTCAAAGGAACAAAAACTGCAGATGTACAAAATTATCATAAGACCGGTTCTAACCTACGGTTGTGAAACATGAAATAAAACGGTACATACCGTATACGGTATAATTAGTTTAGTCAATCATCACTTGGTGTTTTCATCCAAGGAGAGGCCTTGAAGGCCATCTGCAGGCTAAAACACAATGGGAATTGATACAGCCCCTGTCCAGCGTTGGACAACAGAGTAGGCATGGACTTCGATCCATCGATCCTCGCCATGCCCCTTTACTCCATGCCATCCAGAGTCGTGCCTGACAAGAGATAGAGTGGGGTGCTCAAGAGGCTCAGAGGCTCAACTGTGGTCAAAATCAGAAAATGAGCCGGGCAAACACTGTTTTCCCATTTTCACGAATGGCTCTAGAACGGAGAACGGCTCTGACCTGGAATCCAGCGGGACAAAACTGCACATTGCTCTTGGAATACATGCATCTGCGTTTCCAGAGGAGGTGGGGAGGCATATCTATATGTGTCTGCAGTGACAGCCAAACTGCGCTCATGGCTTTAGACAGCCCCCCAACCACTTTAAGGGTAGTGGAGTCCTGTAAATCCAGACTGAACCATGTCGGTAGACATAAAAGCCTGATGCTAGCATGGGTCCCGAGACACGTGGGTATCGCGGGTAACGAAATCTCTGACTATTTAGCCAGAAAGGGCTCTGAGGCCAACTTTCTGGGCTAACCCACAAGCGATCTTGGCAGGCTGAAGGAGGCTGCAGATGGATTTAATTGTGTCTGAGTACTGTACTTGCTAGTCTGTCCAGACAAAAAAAATACGGTATAACCCCGAGCTCAGTGCTTTAATCGTATTGCATATTGTTCCAGTATTAGCTCCTGTTTAGTCAATAAATTCAATAATCAATTGAATGCTCTAAGTAATGCTGTACCGCTTGGTTTCCCTCTGTCAAAGGAATTCTTTTTAAATCTCTTAATTTATTTTAATTATTTATATTTTAATTATTATTAATGTTACGAATTATTTTTAATCGTTTTAAGTTATTTTGTACTCCATACAGCTTACAAAGTTGTTAAACAACAAAGCCATCAAAGCTCCTCACCAAATTGTTCTCTTTTCCAATCCCTTAGCATCTTCCCTGCTCACTTTACAGGGTTTGATTGAAAAGTAATGAGCCTTATTTGTTTAAGCAGTTTTATTAAACCTTTTGGCTTATACAACTAATATTCTTCCAAATAGGACCCTTGAGCGTCAATACACCGCTGGTAGTGCTCCTTCCACTGCAGGAAACATTTTTTAACAGTTTTTTGGATCGCCTCGATGGAGTCGAAACGCCTCCCCTTCAGCTTTCTTTTCAGGCGCGGGAACAAGAAGAAGTCCGGAGGGGACCGGTCTGGCTGTAGGGCGGGTGGGGTGGCCCCATCTTGGCCAATGCAGAGGTGAAGGGTCCAATTGTTGACGAGGTCGGGCCGAACCCGGGCGACGCGGTTTTTCAGCCGAAGGAGCACTTCTTTGTAAAATGCCGTGTTTACAGTGCTTCTGGAGGTACAAACTCCTTGTGGACAATGCCTCGAGAGTCGAAAAAGATGATCAAGTAACGTTGCTCCAACGATCGCTGCATTTTCGCCACTGCAAAATCCTAATACACTTTTAAAACAGCTTTCACGCGCGGAGCGATCTTGACTGCACCGCTGTTGCCAGCGAACTGGGACCGGTTTCTAGTGGAAGGGGAAGGTCCAACGATAATTTTCCTCCACCAGCCGATTCGGTTGATCGCTTGGCAGACGCTCGGCGGGGGAAGGCTCATTACTTTTCAATCAAACCCTGTAACTCGCGATATTTGCAATCTTGCGAATTCTTTGCAATATTTCCTTTCTCCACACACCTTCTCTCGCGCTTGATAATGTCATGCCCATAAATTAAAAACTCGATTTTTTTTAAATGTGAATGCAATATTTCAAATTGATTATGAATTAAATTTCGCTTGCGACTGCTGATTTTAATTTCGCCATAGGTCGTTATTATCTACTTATATAGCAGTTTACAGCAATTCGAAGCATAATAATTGAGATATCCATTGTCTCGTCCATATATGGCCGAAATCATTACAAAGCATCTGTTTACTTGGCGACAAACGTATTTGTAATACCTTTTATGCTCTTCGCATTGTCATTGTAATCTTGAAAATGTATACAAATTTCGTGTTATTGTTGTTATAATTATAGGTTTTCTTGCGTTGCATCTGATTATTAAGTGTGAGATGTGTTAGTCTAAGAAGCAAAACCGGCGAATGTCACTTTGGTTTGACGTTGAATTTGTTACTGGCGCTGCTCATCACCGACCAACTAAACCAATTGTGAAAATGATAAGTGACTGTTGGGTGAATGTTGAGAGCTACGAATGTTAGTATAAAAAGCAAGAACCGCCTATAGTTGGTCAACAGTCAAATTCGAGTGGTCTCCACCTAAAGTCAACAGTTCAACCAACTTAACTTGGCATCAAATTAAGTTTCAATATGAAGATCTTTGGGGTACGTGGCTAAAAATGTGTTTTGTGTTTTAAGTGATTAAACCTACTTTGAATTACTACATAGATACATATGCAATAAATTTTGTGAGAAACAAAGAAAAAAAACAAACAAAACATTTTCGTGCTGAAAGAAAAAAACCTGAATACATTGGATTACGAGTGGACAGATTGGAAAATAGTGGCGCAGTTTGTAGTTAGTTTAAATAAGAGCCAAATTACAGATGTATTAATGCAATCTAGTAAAAAATATATGTATAGTGAGACGCGTGTTCGGTGATAGGTTCAGGGTATGAGCCTACTACGGGCATTAGGAGTGACTTAAGAAAAGCTTCGCCTAAAAATAATTTGAAGACGATTGCACTGGCCTATTATTATTGCGCTCTGAGACTTGACGATTTTCCATGTGTCAAGGGTGTTAAAAAAACTAAGATTTAAATGTGCAGATTGATGTTTTTCACTTCTTTTATAGTAAATGCAGGTTGTATCGAGTGTTTTTTAATATTGCGCCACCAAGTTTGTACTAAATTTGATTGAAACATGTTAATTTTTGTTAGAGTTATCGTCCCCACGGACGAATGGTCGGATGGAGCAAACAACTCCTCTTATCATTCTGAGCATTTTGATACATATCGGGTGTTTTTTAGCTGCATGATATCGATAACTATGTCTTGACAGCTTAGAATAGCTGAGAATGTGTTTCTGTTCAGTAAGGTTTGGAAAGTCATCACGAATCAGAAGTACGACTCTAAATTATGGAGATTTACTTTATAAAAAATGTGTTCGCGAAGTCCATTGATCGAAGTGTTGAAGAAGCTGCAGAACTAATCGACATAGTAGTCATTCCCATTTTTTTTTTGCCTTTTTCCTTCGACTACCGGGAAAATGTTTTTTTTTTTTTTTTTTTTCTTTCGTTTATTTGCAATCTATTTTTAAAATAATAAGCAAAATGTTACAAAAGGTTGTTGGCTTACGCGCCTATAAAATACAGCTCGTGCAAAAATTGAAACCAAACATCGTTTGCGCCGAATTTTTGCTGATTGAACTCATTTAGCTTTATTATTCAAATTTATTGGATAAAGTATTCCAAAATGGGATTGATCGAATGATCGTCGCTACGGCAGACATATGCCGGATATCATATTCAAAAAATAATAGCCATGAAATTATCAACCAGATTATAGTCAAAGAAATTCATTTCAACAATATTTCTAATATGTATTATCAATTTAAGTGTTCAAATCTTAAAAACACCCTATACAAGAGCACACTCCGAGGTTAATCTAAAAAAATATACCTTTAATGGAAGACCTGCCTAATACATTTTTAGCCTTATAAAGAAACGATACGAATTATTCTTCAATATAATCAACCCCTTAAGCTCAATAATTTTTTTAATTGAATTAATGAATTTCCGAGTTCACGAGCCTTGAATTAAAATTATCTGTTCCACTTCCGGACTACTGTAGTGTCTACCAGGCAGAAGTCTTAGCCATAAAGAGGCCAACTGTGTACCTTAACACACACTCCATAACAAAAAGTACGATAAATATTTTCTCGGACAGCGAGGCAGCCATAAAATTAAGGGAGGCAGCTATACTAAGATCAAAGGTTGCTCAGGAATGTCTGGCAGCTATAAATGATATTAGCACCGTATTCAAGATTAGATATGGGTTCTGGGACATAAAGATATGGAAGGAAATTGCAAAGCCGATGAGCTAGCCAGAAAGGGTACTAATCTTCCACTGCTTGAAAACCGAGGCAATAATGGAGTTCTTATGGCAATTTGAAAATTAAGGATACAAAATAATATTCTTCAGGAGGCTAATAGGTCATGGAGAGAAAAAAAATATTTGTGCTAAAACCAAGCTAATTTGGCCGCAAATAGATAAGAAAAGATCAGGAAACATCATCAACAGGAACATCTCGAAAGTCGTGGCTTGTGTTACCGGTCATTGGCATTTTCGGTAGGGTAGGCATTTTCTAGGCTAAGAGTATTTTATCTTGAAATTGTAGATACTCGTTTCTAGAAGAGGTGGAACACTTTCTCTGGAATTGCCCAGCTCTAGCTAGGAGTAGAGCAAGGTTGTTAGGTTGTTCGTGTACTACAACTGTCTAGTTCACAAGTGTTAAATATGACTCACGTTGGACGGCATTTGAAAAATTATAAATCTTAAACTAGAGTGATTAATTCTGCGCCAGCTTATATATACATAATAAAATAAAAAAATAAAAATAATAATTGGCGCGTAAACTTCTGTTAGGTGTTTGGCCGAGCTCCTCCTCCTATTTGTGGTGTGCGTGTTGATGTTGTTCCACAAATGGAGGGACCTACAGTTTCAAGCCGACTCCGATCGGCAAATATTTTTATGAGGAGCTTTTTCATGGCAGAAATACACTCGGAGGTTTGCCATTGCCTGCCGAGGGGCGACCGCTATTAGAAAAATGTTTTTATTAATTTTGCTTTCACCGAGATTCGAACCAACGACCTCTCTGTGAATTCCGAATGGTGATCACGCACCAACCCCCTCGGCTACGGCGGCCGCCAGAAATTTATTATAAATGGCAACCTGAGAACATATGTATTAAAAACAACAATAAACATGAAAAACAAAATTTATTGCTTCGTAAAAAAATTTTTTATATAAAGGGTTTTCCAATAAGAGGTCTTATGATCTCATCACTCAAGATGATTTTTCGACGGAACTCCGGATCATTTCCATGCATTTCAACGACCCGATCAACTAAGACACGACGTTGTTGATGATCGGCCGTCTTAAGTTCTTGTGTTAACTGGACTTTATAAGCCTTAAGACTCAAATCTTTATGCGAAGTACGGTGAAATGACGTTTGAGGAATGCCTAATTCCAAAGAATGACAAGGAATGGACAAGCCTGGATTTTCTTCAACACTTTCGGCTACAACAGCAATATTTTCGGCTGTTCTTGAGCGACGTGCACACATCACATCACTTGATTGCCCCAACAGCTCGAATTTGTTCACCAATTTCTGTATTGCGGTCCGATAAGGTGCTTCACGATGACCCAAAAATGTTCGAGTTTTACGAACCGTCTTTGCCAAATTTTCACCATTTTTATAGTGAATTTTAATAATTTCAAGGCGTTGTCCAAGCGTGTATCGTTCCATTTTTATTAATGGCGTAGTTTCTATTTGTCAAATATCAAAAAGTGACAGCTTCAAAAGTGACATCTACCGAAATAGCGGGCTATTCAAAATAACACCTATAATTGGAAAACCCTTTCGTATAATTGATATTTTCGCCAGCCTTTTTAATTTTTATAGAAAGAGTAAAAAAATTTAAATTTTCTGAAAAGAGTAAAGATATTTTATTAATTTTAGCCGAACATAAAAATGCATTAAATTTTTATTTTTTCCACGATACTAAACTTTTAATGTAAATGAATTTTAGAAAATATTACTAAAAGAAAGGGCCATTACAAAAAATTTGTTAGAGGCGTTCATAATCGCAATAAATATTATATGTAATAAAAAAATAAAAGTATAGTTAATTTAATTATTTTACTTTTTTTTTTTTTGACAAGAAGCACATCAGAAATATATTTGCTTGGCTAGTAGCATTAATATTACCATTACATACCTTCCTCAATTTCCCCTTTGCAGACTTTTTCGCTGGCGCTGGCCACCCTAGCCATCCTAACATCTGCCGATATCTCCCTACAGAACGGCTACATTTACAGTAACCAGCAGCAGCAGCCCATCTACAATGCTCGCCAACAACCGCTAATCATGCAGCTGATCCCTTCCCTGCCACAACAACAAATACAAGACAATAGAAACAAGCCATTGCAAATTAACCAGCCTAGCCAGCAGTATTTGCCTGGACTACAACAACCACGCCAGCCACTACCGCCACAACAACCATTACAGCCATTACAGCCGTTACAACCTTTACAACCTTTGCCACCACCACAGCCACTACAACGGCAGCCACAAAAGTCTGCACCTTTGGCACCACAAACATTGCCAATGCCTTCAAACTTCCCTACGTCAGCTGGCTTTCAATTATCGGTAGCACCCGTGAGAGTTGCCAAGCATCAACGCCGTCCACGTCCACGCGTTAAGATCCCCAAAAAAGCTATAGTGACCAAGAATTTCTTCATCCACACAGCACCAGAGGAAAGCGAGGACGAGTTGCAAGATGAATTTACCCAATTGTCTGCACAGCCACGCAAACACTATAATGTGCTCTTCGTGAAGACCCCAGCGCAGACGAGCAAGGCTGCTGCTGTCAATTTGGCCAAGGCACTGCATGAGGAGAAGACCGTTGTTTATGTGCTATCGAAGAAGACATCTGCAGCCGATTTGCAAGAAGCCATTCAAGAGGCGCCACAACACATCAACAAACCCGAGGTGTTCTTCATTAAATATCGCACACCCGAGGAGGCTGCCAATGCACAGCGACAAATTCAGTCGCAATATGACAGTTTGGGCGGCACTTCTACCATCACCGATGAGGGTTTGGCGCCCATCACTTCTGTTGTGGGTTCACTCGATGAGCCAGAGGAGGAAGAAATCGAAGAAGACCAACAGCTGCCTGAACAACAATTGCCTCAGCACCAACAGGCGGGTCCAGAAGCACAATACGAGGATCAGCTCTCGAATGGCATCAGTCCACCTGCTCAGTATTTGCCACCCGCGAATAAGTATTAAAGATTTTCATTTTGCCAATGAATGCTTAATGTTAGTTGTTATGAAATTATTGTTGCACACTCGTATATGAACAAATTTTCAGAGTTCAAGAAATTGTCAATAATATTCATTTGTTAATCTAATTTTAAGGCTGTAGAATTTAAGCTTCCATTTACAAATAAAATACAAACTTTCATCATACAATACTAAAGTGCGTTGAAGCAGTGATATAAATTTGTATACATATAAAGGGTGATTTTTTAAGAGCTATAGAAAAGTTTTTCAAAAAAACACACGTAAAATTCAGAAAAATTCATGCCATTTTTATTTAAATCGATAGTAAAGTCCATATAATTTAATGTTTGAAGATTATTTCATGCAAATCTTGACCGCGACTGCGCTTCAAATGGTCCATCCGCTTAGTCCAATTTCGGCATACTCTTTCCAATGTTTCGGCCGGTATCTCACATATAAATGCTTTAATGTTGTCTTCCAATGAGTTAATTGAAGCAGGCTTGTCTGAATAGACATGAGCTTTAACATAGCCCCACAAAAAGTAATCTCAAGGCGTTATATCGCACGGTCTGGGTGGCCAATTGACAGGTCCGAACGTGAAATAAAATATTCACCGAACTCGCCTCTCAATAAGTCCATTGTTACGCGTGCTGTGTGGCATGTGGCAGCGTGTTGCTGAAACCACAAGTCATGCAAGTCAAGCTCTTGCATTTTGGGCAAAAAAACGGTGGATATCATTTCACGGTAGCGCTCCACATTCACAGTTACGTTACGATTCGCAGCATCTTTGAAGAAGTACGGTCCAATGATACCTCCAGCCCATAAACCGCACCAAACTGTGACCTTTTCTGGATACATTGGTAGCTCTTGCAATTCTTCTGACTGATCTTCACTCAAAAATCGATAATTCTGCTTATTTACGTACCCATTGATCCAAAAATGAGCTTCGCCGCTGAACACAATTTTTCGATAAAAAAGTGTATTTTCGGCCAACTTTCCAAGAGCCCATTCACCAAAAATTCTGCGTTGCGGTAGGTCGTTCGGCTTCAATTCTTGCACCAGCTGTATTTTGAAAGGCTTCACACCTAAATCCCTTCTCAAAATTTTCCACGTTGTTGAGTAACAGAGGCCCAATTGCTGCGTACGGCGACGAATCGTTAATTATAATTGATGGTCATCATTAACACTGGCCAATAAAGCTGCGATAAGCGTAAGCGTGTTGGTGGTTTGATGTCCAATAATGTAAATTTGGTTCTAAATTTAGTCACAATAGCTCGAATAGCCGCTTCAGTGGGTTGATCAAACTGACCATAAAATGGAAGAAGCGCGCGATAAACTTTCTTAACACTAAACCTACCGGTATTTTATGTATTCCTATTCCTACCAAAGTGGGTCAAATGACCCGTCTTTAAAATATTATATATATTATTAAGATCACATATATTTCTCGGTAAAACAATTAGCAAGATACATTCGATGTATTTTTTAATAAAAGTGGTGAAGGCAAATGACGATTTACTAATGTTATTTCTAAGAACTTCTGACAAACAGTTTAAAATGGGTCATTTGACCCGTCTATGGTAGGTTTAGTGTTAACAGAACACGCATTTTTATAATAAAATTCATTGATTTTCAATGAAGACCAAACTGAAGATGTTTGACAGTAAACAAAACATGAAACGTGCGTCAGCTGTTTAAACCAACTGTTTAAAAAGATAATAGCTAAAAAATCACCCGTTATTTATAATTGGCGCGTACACCCGGGAACTTATTCCCATACTCAATATAATTTGTGAAAATGTATAATGGCGTCGTACGTCAATCATATGTGACGTTTGGAGCGCGTAGAGATCAAAATAAAGACTTTCATCACTCAAAACTATTTTTTGTTTATTTTTAGTCAAAACGTTATTAAAAAAATTGGCTGAATAATTTTGTGCCACCGTGCCACCTCTCTCATTGAGCAGCAATTGGTAATACGAAATTTTCCATACAAAAATTCACCGTTCGCATTGTGTTAACAAGCCGTTAAGTGCACACTCTGTTGCACTCATTAGTGGTAATTTACAAAATCGCAGCAGGTCGTAGGCTTCCTATGCATAAATGTCAATGGCGAGTTAGAGATAAGTGCGCCACAAGAGCCCTTAATTTCAATTTTATTGCTTTACACACAACAAAGTTCTAGTTCTAGATTTTTTTAACATAAAAGCGTTGCTGTTTTCCCAATACTTGGTATTCCAAATACTGCAACGTAAACGAAATGTATCAACACAAAAAAATCGCGCTACTGCTGTTCCAGTTCGGTCTACTCGCAGCTGTTAGTAGCCGCATTATAACAAAGGATGAAGACGAAGTCATCTATCCACCACAAACGAATTCGCGCATTGTGGGCGGTGAAGCGGCGCCCGAGGGTTTCGCACCTTACCAAATATCCATGCAAAATCTTAATGGGCGTCACTTCTGTGGTGGTGCGATCATCGATCAGCGTTGGATCATCACTGCCTCACATTGTGTGGCGGGAGCAACTCCTACAAAAATTCAAGTTCTCACTGGCGCACAAAATCTGAAAAACCACACCGGCAAATACTACTATCCGGATCGCATTGTGATGCACTCAAACTACAATCACCCGGCGTATGCCAACGATATTGCGCTATTGCATTTGAACGATTCGATCGCTTTCGATGAACACACCCAGGCGGTGCAGTACGTTTATGAGCCATTGCAGAAAGGTGACGAGCTGGTGCTTACCGGTTGGGGTACTATGGCGTTGGGTGGCTCCACACCGGATATTTTGCAAACGCTGACTGTGCACGTGGTGCCGTATGAGGAGTGTCGCAAGGCACACCCCGATAATTTGTCGAACTATGTTGACATAGGACACTTGTGCACTTTCAATGATAATGGTAAAGGCGCTTGTCACGGAGATTCAGGTGGTCCGCTGGTGCATAATGGTACACTGGTCGCATTGGTCAATTGGGGTCTACCCTGTGCGAAGGGATATCCAGATGTGCATGCGAGTGTGACGTACTATCATGACTTCATACGTACGCAATTGAGTGCGTCCACGGAGGATAAGGCTTGAAGAACTCAGATAGAATGTGTCGGACCTGTTCTGTATATCGATTCGGGTTGAAAAGTTTTTATTGGTTTTTTACTTTCCGAGTAAGATCGCATCGCCTCTTTTCCACCGACTAGGAGACATCTTTTTTTCATCAGGGTGGAAGTAACAAGCTTTATTTATTTTTATTCCTACTAAATTTTTCGCAGTCGGAAAGCTGAACAGGTCAGAAGATGTACGCACATTTGAAGAATGTTTACCAAATTAAGTTAAAAGTAATTCCAAAAATATATAAAAATGTAAAGTATTTAGTATTCAAGAACTCTATTAGTACTTTAATGAATAAAATATAGCAAAAGTATTAAAAACAATAAATTTTCTTCTTCTTCTTAATTGACGCGATAACCGCTTCCGCGATTTTAGCCGAGTTTTACAAAGTGCGTCAGTCGTTTCTTTCTCGTGCTAACCGGCGCCAGTTGGACACAACAAGTGAAGCCAAGTCCATCTCCACCTGATTTTTTCAACGCAGTGGAGGCTTTCCTCTTCCTCTGCTACCACCAGCTGGTACCGCATCGAATACTTTCAGAGCCGGAGTGCTTGTATCCAATCGGACAACATGACCCAGCTAACGTAGCCGCTGGATCTTTATTCGCTGCGCTATGTCTATGTAGTCGTAAAGCTCATACCACTCATCGTTTCATCGCCTGCGATATTCGCCGTTGCCAACGTGCAAAGGTCCACAAATTTTGCGCAGAATCTTTCTCTCAAATACTCCAAAGGACGCTTCATCGGATGCTGTCATCGTCGACGCTTCTGCGCCACACGTTAGGACGGGCTTGATGAGAGCCTTGGAGAGTGTTAGTTTTGTTCGTCGAGAGAGGACTTTACTATTCAGTTGCCTACTTAGTCCAAAGTAGCACTTGTTGGCAAGAGAGATTCTACGTTGGATTTCAAGGCTGAAATTATTACAAAACTGTCAACAGTGACGTGGGTGCCGATGCCGACTGTTTGTTTTCTTTTTTTGATGACAGGAGGTACTTCGTTTTGTCTTCGTTCACCACCAGACCCATTATTACGTTTTACAATAGCCTTTATTGCAGACAATTGCTTAACTTGGCTAGATTCGTATGCAGAAGTGGCAGTGGTGATCTTTGAACCAACTCACTTAGACCCTTGCCGATCCATTGTTGTAGCACAGCAGCAATTTACCCCCTACTCCTCATTAAAGTATTTGTTTTAAGTGCAAACTTTTTGATTTGGCCGACGCTTATATCTTTAAGGTCTTCAGTATCTTTCAAGAACGATGAGCCAAAGCATCATCGCATTGGCCTAGTGGCATGACATGCAGGACAGTGACAGCGAAGATGTCAGACAACTCTTGCTTAAATTGCAAACAAATCATTAAATCAACGCCAAGAAGTATGCAACACTTATTCTCGAAGCAGAAATTTAATAGCCCTGCAGGAAAAACCTGAGGTAGTGAAAAAAATGTCTGGTTAACCCTCTAATACCCAAATATAAATTGCTTGCACGTATAACTCGTGTCAGATTTTCGATATTGACTAAGTTTAGTAAAGCTGAGTCGTTAGTTGAAGTAATTTAAAAGATGTCGTTAGGTGAAATAATAAAAAAGATCATCAAATAATATGCTTTTACTGAAGGGTTTATACTCCTATACAGTTAGAATTTTCAAAAACTAGATTTTTTATTTTACTTAATGTCGTTCCGGTGAATATTTTCGAAGTTACACGCAAATTTGAAAAGGCGTTTTAGAGTGCTTGAAAGTACTTTTCAAACTTGAAGCGTTTTTTTTCTTTCAAAATGGTGTTTTCAAAGTCGGTGACCAACGAAAACGGCTAAACCTATTAGCCTCAAATTTTAGCACGAGCTTCTTAAATATATATTTTTTAGTATTTAATCGAAGATTATTTCGTACCGAAAAATATTTTTTTATAAACAATTTAAGCCCGAAATTTTGGTCAAAAATCGATTTTTCTTTTTGAGAAACCGCAATTTTTTCAAAAAAATTTATTTTGCTTACTCCTTCGATTAATTACTAAATTTGACATTACCTTAACTAAATCTGTTTGGTTTTTTTAATTTCAGAGGATCCAGTTCAGAGATATGGTGGTCACCGCAAAACATCTGTTTTGAGAGGATCTCCCGGAGATCAACTATAGCTCCTTTCCAAATAAATATGTTTACTATTACTAAGTCTTAAAATACAGTTAAAAAACAACATAATATGTGTACACATTTTCAGATCAATAAATTTAAAAGCTTTCTCAGAAACAATTCTGGAAAATTCGCTTTGTTTCGGCCTTCCAACTGTATATAACCCCTTAAAGTAATAAAGTAATTATGGAAGAGATACGACTATAAGAAATATGGTTTTTAACTTGCACAACCACAAAAAAACGACAGCTATATAATTTTACCTGTGTTTCAGAAAACAATTCGTATTTTCCCATAGCAAATAATTCAATTGGCACGCTGGTATTCTATACAAAATAAATAATTGGCTTCCGGCTCCATATTTTCTAGTAATTAAATCGTAAATAAGTGATCGAGACTTTTACGTTCAACAACAAAAGGAAGCATCCTCAATAAAAAAAATGAATGCTACAGCTCCACAAGGAAGTGTTTTGGGTCCAGTGCCATTTACTATATTTACAGCCGACATCCCTCTATTATTGCAACCAGCAGTGTCGCGGCAGAAGCCTCTCAATATCCGCAGTCAGAGCTTAACTTAATCGAAACGTGGCTATTCATCAAAATCTTAGTTCTATTCATACCTCGAATTTCCCTACTTTTGCTTTTACTTGCTGGCACGTCAGGTTTTTGTTGACAGCTTTTGTTGTACTTTCGATGCAACTGCGCCTTGATCCCCTGCGTCTGCCTCGTTTCAGCTGACCCTGAGGATTCCAGTCTAGTGCTTGTCTGCTGATCTTTGTGCCTCCCTTGGGCCGAGCCACCTCCACTTGCGCTCTCTGATTTCTTGCGCGAGTAGTTTTTGTTTGCATCGTCGGTGTAAGTCGGAGTTCGATATTCAATTGTCTGGCCACCAGATGCGCAGGACGTATGTCAGGCTGTGGTTTACAAATACTTGCAGCTTTTGAAGGGCAGACTAAATATTTGAATTAAGAATTCGAAGTTTCAAATCAGTTCAAGCTTCTTGTGCATTTAACTTGGAGTTCACCTTGACCGAAGGCTACCCTGGAAAGTCCACATCAAAGAAAAGCAGAAGTAATTTAAATCAAAACTAAAAAAATATATTGTATTTTGGGTCACAATTCCTAAGTCGGTCTTGAAAACAAAGTGCGCCTATAGAAAATTATATTAAAACCTGTCCGGACTTATTCTATTCAACTTTGGGGTACAGCAAGTCACTTAAATGTATAAATTTTACAAAGATATCAAACGAAAACCCTTCGCTCTATTGTAAGTGCGCCTCGGTTCATTACGGAGCCGAAATTCATAAAGATTTTAGAATACCTTCTATGTATAAAAGATGAAATACTAAAATTAAATGATAGACACAGCTTGGACTAGATTACCACCCTGATAACTCAGTTTAAATCTATTAGACATCAGTTTAATTTATAGAAGACTGAAAAGAGATCATATTTTAGATCTCCCAGATAGGGTTTAAATCTATTCATTGTAAAAAAGATGCTAATGAAACAAGATAAAGTATCAAAAAGGTAGTACCGACAAGAGAAATACACCTGGGAATTGCGCCGCAGACGAGCTGGAAAGCGAGCAAACTTACCTGTCCGTAAACTTTCTCACTCCTCTATCCATAATGTGATCATTTCTCTATCCTCATGAAAACTTCGGCGCAGATGATCTTTTATTGAACTATCAAATACCAGATAGAGCAGATATTTAATAAGGAATGATTGAATGAAAATACAGATCTGACAAAGCATCAATGTAGAAATAGCTAAATCTCTAATCTGACTTGACCGTTGCTTTACTGGATCAGTAGTAGATATCATGAAGGGATAGTGCCTATTGAACAAGCAAATTTGCTTCCCTTAAATAACTTTTCCCGCAGCTGCAGAGATGAACAGCAGTTGAGCTTTATCTCTGCCATTATACTGCTTTGGCTAAACTGCGATCTTTAACACGTTCCCTGTCCGCTGAGCTACATATGGTTCAGGAAACGTGCGCCTGATAAGCACTGATACGTTCCTCAGCCATATGTGCGTCAGGGGGTATATGAAACTTTTAAAGCAAATTATTCGACTGGATGTAACGGAACTCTACAGTTTCTGCACTGGACGTGCTGGTAGGATAATAAAGTAAAGAAAAACGCCGGGACATACGAAAAAATATTTTTATTTTACGCAGAAATCACAAATTATTTTTAATTATTTCTTATTACGACACTCCCAGGCTTATCCAAATCAGCAATCTCGGGGTCACGCCCTATGTAAATATCATAATTCCAGACAAAAGCCTCTTCTGTGCACAGTTTATAGATTTTCAAGCCGTATTTATGAGCTTTTGATGGGTTGTATTGACGGATAGATATCCTGCCTCTAAACGGCATCATAGACTCGTCAATGGCGATACATTCACCAGATGCTAGTAAGCTCTTCCAGTTATTGAAAACAAGGTCCAAAAGTGGTTTTATATTGTATAGACGTTCGTTTTGATCCATCGGAGCTTCATTATCAACAAAGTGCCAGTAACGTAATATTGACGAGAATCGATTATATGACATGTTTACGTTGTGAAATATTGGACTTGTCGGTCAATTTTGCATTTTTGTATTGGGACAGGGAACGTGTTAAATGTCTAATGGATGTGGACTCAATGGATAAATGGGATTTTTATCGGTTATTTAGGGAAAGATCGTTGTTACACGAGGCAGTAAAATTGGATTGAGCAGTGCGCCCCTGAGCTCTAATGTCACCAAAGTGGAGCTTAGGCTTTGGAATTCTTTTACATGACATAATTCTATGGAATTTTACTTCAGTTCATATTCACATGTAGATATTTACTCGTATGTCATGAAAAAGCAGTCAACCCTTCAACTTAAAGTAGTAGAAGACCAGTTAGTATCGAAATTGTAGTACTCAGTAACGTTTAGGAAAGATGAAAATGTGCCATTCTATTTAGAGAAGATCGACGATATCGTATCATAAGCGTACTATTACAACCTAACTACAATCCACTTAACGGAGAGACCGGTATTATAATAGAAACAACTTTTTGTCCCATTTGATATTTCATGCCCACAATAGATTTCGTGGCCGGGGTCTAACGAATGGTAGTCACGCAACATTCGACTGTGGAAATGAAATATTGAAAATATTGAAAATGTAAATCAGTTCTGCTCTACGCCTGTGAAACATGGTGTTTGTCTGCGGAAATTGTATGGAAGTTTCAATTGTTCGTGAACCGCTGCTTGAGACACATTCTACGTCTCTGATGGCCAGACAACTGGATATCTAACACCGAATTGCATCGACGATGCCATCAAAAATCAATTGCAACTGAAAAAAGAGAACATAAATGGAGATAGCGTGGTCATGCCCTACGGAAAGGTGGCTCTGAAATCAGCAGACAAGCGCTGGACTGGGAGCCCCAAGGACAGCGCAAAAGAGGCTGACTTAGGGGCTCTTGGCGACGCTGCATCAAAGAAGAATACAAAGCCGTGGACAAAACAATGACCTGACGGCAAGTGAAAAATATATCCGGAGACGAAGGAATGATGATGATGATTCGACTGTGGCGGCCGCCAAAACTTATTTAGTGTTTCCTGGGAAGTTAAAGAATTATTATTTGCAATGCACCAAATTATAAAAATATATTTTCTTGTACTTTTTTAAATGAGTAAAATTACATTTTTTTTTGTTTTTTAATTGATATATGTATGACATTTTTTTGTCACACTGTATTTAGGTATATATAAAAATTCATTAAAGCTAATTGAAATATAAACTAAAAATTTGTTCGCGATTGGCTTTCTTTCTCCTCGCATGTTCCTCCAACACCATCGTTGGTCACATTAAGCTCAGCATGCGTCTTTACCCTCCATGGTATCGACTATCCAGTCATGGAAGTAGGCGACACTTGCAAAGGTATCGGGATAACCCAGTGCGCAAGGCTCGCCACCGTTGACAACACCTACTTGCTGCTGATTGGCATCGACCAATGGACCGCCAGAGTCATAGCTGCAAGCTCCTTTCCCATCTGCGGTCGATGTGCAAATATGTCCAACGCCAACGAATTTGGCATTGCGTACCGACGTTGTGCATGTGCTATAATCCATATATTCCAAACTAACTTTATTCAGCTTGTCAACAGCCTTGCCCCACGCCTTTTGACTACCCCAACCGCTCAGCACTAACCCGTCGCCCTCTTTCAATGTATTGTTGGTAGCCAATGTTATCGCCGAGGTGTAATTATCGTAGACAATTGGTTCCGCAAGACGTATGAGTGCGATGTCATTGTGATACGTAGGGTTGTTGTATAGGCAATGCACTTTGATGTCATCCACAAGATAAACTGCGCCAGGATTTTGCCACTCCACTGTACCGGTGACGATTTTCAAATATTTCTTAGGCCACTCCATGCAATGGCCGGCCGTTAAGATCCATTGGGGCGCGACAATGGAGCCACCACACACATGTTCACCGAAGGTATTCTGTATGGAGACCTGATAGGGTAGGTCACCCTTTGACACTTCGCTTCCGCCGATAATGCGACCTTCAATGGCATTTTTGTTCGATGTCACCACACGCGCCTCACAATTCGTCCATAGCGCGAAGGTGAATAGTAGAATAGTTGCGAATTTAGGCATATCGTTCAACCGTTACACTCCGTTATGTTTACTTTTCGGTAGCTGAAATTAATCTGAATTAACACAGTGGGATACTTTCACTTTTATACCAAACATTTGGACTAAATTTAACCGCTGATAAGAAACGGACTACTACGCGCCGTACCGATAATTGATAGCGGAAGTATTCCACTGTTGTTTATCGCCTATCGGTTCTAAGTAATTTGGCACTCTGCTGTGTGAGGTAAAGAAAAATGGGTAGAGCGGTGATAAGGTTTATTGCCGTTACTGCTACCTAATCACACAGCCCACTGACGAAAACTCACTGACATGATTAAGATTTGAGAAAACAGTGAATAATACACCTGGCTGTGGTTAGTCACAGTGACTATAAGTTTGGTAGTGAGTGAGCGGTCATACTTTAGAAAGAACATTATGCACTGTTTACGCGTTTTGGACTTTGATATGACTGGGCAAACAATTTGTTGCGAGTGCTTCCAAAATTTTGATTATCTTTTGCGATTAATACGATTTTACCAAACCTTTAGCTGTCTTGATTTTTTAAGTAATAAATAACGGGATTTAGTTTAAGTACCCGATTCTATTAGTATTGCATCAGACCGTGCGATATCCAAACTCATTTGGTCCGCAAATGGATGTAAGGGCTCGTTGCCGTTGTTAGTGCGCATTCAGTTGTTGACACTCGCGCCAGAAGGGCGCGTGTCGCAAGCAATACTAGCTGAAGCAGCTGTACAGATGAAACTAAGCTTCAGATGCATATTATAAACCAGCAGACAGCGACAGACACTAGCATGGGCACACTTAATTACAAGTCTAGGCAGTATCTGCATGCGAATAGCCTCTAAAAAGCGCTAATTTTATTTAATTATTGTGGTTTATATTTGACACTGGTCGATTTTAATACATATATCCGTAGTCATGCGAAGTCTATCATATCAAAATGACGGTTACGGATAGACACGGTTACGCCGGGTCAAAGTATTTGTTCACTCCTCTCGGGAGCATAGGCCCTCGACAAGACATTTGTCTTGCGTTGGTTGCGTTAATCTATTTGATTTCTGACAGGGTTGTTGATTAGCCTGCCGCTAGGGGAAAGTATTAGGCAAAGTAAAAATTGTTGAATGTTTGCAGAGATGATATTATATTTTAGACAATTTTGTATTGTTGTTTCGAACAACCACTGTACTAATGGAGGGCTGGTTTAGTTTGATGAGGTACCTAGTTCTCGGCCAAACCTGTCTAGTGATCTCCCAAGTGGGCTCTGTGTGCCATCTGCTGTTGGCTTGCGCGATGTAGACCTACCCGATACAGAGCTTGCTTGAAGATAAAGGAATGCGTAAATAATGGGCAGAAATTTGCAGGAATATTTCTGTGTCCAGGAACCCTGACAACGTTCGTTATGCACTGCTTAGCGAGCTCATCGAAAGCTCATAGGCTGAAAAGTCCCGGGGGTACCAAGGAAAACACGTTTTTTTGTTTTGTTCAAAATTAGTTTTCTTCGTCAACGTGATTGCTATTAAGAACAACGTAATCACTCCAGCGCCGCTGTAGCATTTTAGTAACACTTTTGTAGAACGATTTAGACTTCAGTTTCAACGATAACCTCTTCATTCGAACGAAATTTCTCGCCGGCCAGCATTTTGTTTAGGTCTGCGAACAGCCAGTAGTCGCTGGGAGATGAATTTGGCAAATTTGCAGCAGCAGATTTCTGTCCGCTCATTTGAGAGTATTCCTCAGTATTTTTATCCTCGTGCAAGCAGTCGTTGCTCAAACGGCAAAGAGTAACTTGAGTGATGATTACGTCAATTTATTCCTATATCAACACATAACCTCAGTTTTGTCGTGAACAAACCGCCATCAAAACCCCGGTTACGTCAGAAAATCCGTTGATGATAGGGTACTACGGAAGTCTTTTCACCACTTCACCACGGGTAGTTTCATCGGCGACCATCGTTCAATTTCTAGCTGAAAAAAACCGTCATCTAAGAGACTTAACTTATAGCTTCAAATTGTCCCATGATTGATGTTAAATTTGATTTTGTGCAATTTTTCCTTTATAAGATAATTGCAAAACAAAAATCAGCGCATTCGCTCAGGAAGAAACAGAAGAGGTTTTTGCGTCTAACAATTCGAATGCCGATATCAGCGAGCCTGAGCCAATGTGACTAATTTTAGAATGTTGTGCACTAATGACTCTTAAAAAGGGTTTCGATTTTATGGAAAAAATATTTTTAGGGACTTTTTTTCATCATGATATTTACTCTGTTTTTATTGCTCTTTTTACGAAATTATATGTTGACATGCTTAGTAAAAATTGTATTAAAAATTAATATAAAAATTTGTGTTTCTATCAGAAATTTACTAACAACTCTTGACCGATGGTAATAGATTTTCAGTGACAGAAATCTTAAAGTGAGATTACGAATTGAGCTACTCGAGCCAAACCTGATACTGGGTTTTCTGAGAAATCCCCAGTTTTATTTTCATGATTTTCACAAACGATGTATTATTATTTTTAATTAAATCAAACGCCTTCTCGATTTCTTCAGTAGAATATACCCTCTGTGGAGACCTGGTATTTCTTCGCGATCAAGCGTTTCTCTACCTTACGTGATAAACCATCGTCACCACACGCGTTTCGCAACGTTTGTGGTATTGCGATAAAAATTTTATAATATTTGCAGCTCTTTGTTTGAAACTCATTTACAGAGCAAAACATATATAGTATGTACTAACATATATAACGCAATAACTAAAGTTGTTTATATCCACAGTATGGCAATGCTGGACTATAGTAATTTAGCGAGTAAAGCAATTTTGCTAAAGATAACAGCGTAAGCAAATTTTGGTCATAAAAAGTTTTTTTTCTTAATAAATTATATTTTTACAAAAAAAATTTTGGTTATAAATATTTTATTTAACATTTAATACCAGCTCATACAATCCAGTTTAGAACAAAATGAGTAACTGGCTTTGTTTGAATCCAAGTGCGGAAATTTTCATTCGATCAAAAAGTCCTTCATTTATTGTAAAGAGGCACATGAAGTTAGTGGCAGTTGACTTGCTGATTTTTTTTTTTAACTATGTTAGCGAATGAATGAATGCAGAATCGTCCAACAATTGTGACCGACTCTCAACACTAAAAGCACGGAAGCTCTACTAAGCCTAAATAAGCGCAGTCTTAGCACACTGATTTCCGTGATAACGGAGCACTGCCCCAGAGAATGGGCATGCAAACACATGACTTCTGCAGAAGTTGTCGAAATGAGGAAGAGGACCATTATGGGCCACTGTACTGCTCTATCCAGACGTGTATTAACCAATTTAGGTTGACAATTTGCAGTGAGTTAGAAGATCTCAGTCCTGTGGAAATCAGAAATCCTCTAACATTTTTGGAAAGTTCACACTGGTTTTAGGAGAGATAAAGACAATTTCCCACCCAACATCACAATGGACTATGAGCCCGAGTGTGTCCCATAGCGGACCACTGCTACAACCTAACCTAATCTACGTTGCAAGTAAGCCAAGAAACAGCGGGATAAATTTTACATAAATAGCCAGGTTAACACGGCAGGTGCCGTAGGTAGTTAGGTGAAATGGTTGAAGTGCCAGTCTGTCTAGACTCCAAACAACTTTCTGAGTCCTTCGTATATTGTACTGGGGGCCAAAGGCTTTTCGAAATAGCACGTGAAGAAATGGAGCTCCATCTTTTATGCCTTTTCCTGAGAAATAATTTGCTCAGTCCCCCTTTAACAAATGTCAGAGGGATGCCGATGACCACGTAGGAGGTCTCTGAGACCAATTCAGTCCCCTTCCTGGCGAGCTCAACAGCAATTTCATTTCCCTCTTGTGTTGGAACCCAAATCATGTCTTGGAACCCAGATCAGAGAAATGTTACCTGCCCACCCAAGATATTTGATCAGGATCCTTATTACAGGAGTTTACTTATTTCGTTCTACACCATGGCGTCGTCAGAGCCTTGATCGCGGCTTAACAATTGGAGAAAATGTGAATATCTACTTTGCTCCCGCATTCCCTATGCATTTTGCATGCCTGCAGGGCTTCGCAGTAAAAACCCTCCTAACCTTCTTTTTCAAGTCGGTCAGCGTCTTGCTCTACCAGGGAGGAAAGCCTTTCTTGTTAAAAGATGCTGAACAAGCCACTTTGAAAGCCGTCTAATAAGATCGCTGCAAGTGTTCCACCTGCTTGTCCAGTTGAGAGATATAGTGTCATAGTAAACTATATTTTGCATATAGCCGCTGGGAACATGCATATCTATGTACATTGATTTTTTATGTGGCCCTCATTGCGTTCGCCAGTCGAGGTAATAGCTAATTTCAACAAGGAACCAAAGGTAGTATTTGAAAAGGACGGATGGCACCTTTAATATATACACAGACCGCCCTAAATGGAAGAGGCTGATTGAGGAAATACAAAATACCTACAGTGTTTCTCCCCTCAATAGCGGGCGCTCCATTGATGCTCCCTGACAAGGTGAAGTACCTGGGACTCATCCTTGACAGAGGTCTTGCGTGGAAGCCAAACATTGAGGAGAGAATTAAGAAGGCAACAGTCGCCTTGTATGGTTGCAGGGGCGCTATAGGCAAAATATGGGGCCTCTCGCCTAAAGTCACTCTTTGGGTTTATAATACGGCTATAACACCAATCTTGGATGGTATCAGTTAAGAAGATGGAAATTACGGACACTCTAGCATCCTTAAAAATGTTGAGTTCATTCCCATTCTCGGTCCGAGCGGACTGTTTTCTACTCATATTCCCTCAAGGAATGAGTGGGCGAGGTGCAGGCATGGCAAACATGTTCACGAATGACTCGAAATTGGACGGAAGGGTTGGCGGGGGAGTAATCTGTAGGAGCCTCCCATCAAACTTACATTTAGGCTTCCGGACCATTTTAGTGTTTTCCAAGCGGAGATATCCGCAATTAAGGAAGCGGTGGAGTGGTTGCTTAGCTTAGGGCCTTGGGCTCGTTGTTTGTGCGTTCGAGATTGGTCGAGGAATATAGTTTTTTTTTGGAAATTAATAAATTGATCAAAAAAATATAAGCATTGATTAAAAAAATATATATACATATTAACATATAAGTAGTGTTATTCCAAATTTTAATCAATCTATATCAATGAACGAAGTAACTTATACAGAACCTTCAGTTTACAAACAGGTTTACCACTTAAGGGGGACCCTCATTTATCGGGTCAAAAAAATCGATTTTTTGGAAATAATTTTAATCTATTCTACAACTATTTAAGAATATACTTTCAAAATTTCAAGTCGATATCTGTATTTTTGAAGGAGTGACAAAATTTTTAACAGGACGCGACGGGTGGCCTGATCGCCTGTATCCAAAACTTTAAACGCGTTTTTCTCGAAACATCATTTTTCGATTTTGTGTACACAATTGAGAACGCTGTATTGAACCAATCAGGCTTTACAATAGCTCATTTTAAAGATAATTAAATTTTTTTCAATGTGACATTAAGTGTTTTTTTAAAAAAAAGATTTTCATATTTTTTTGTAATTTTAAAGTCAATTTTTATGCATGAAAAATCACTTTTAACATAAAACTGGGTAAAAAATATCAATGTCGACATTTTTTTTTTAAATCAAAATGTCACATCGAAGGTAAAGTTTTAAAAAAAATTTGGTTTTTTTATTTCAGAAAAAAATTCAGAGCGCTAAAATTTACACAGATAGAATGAGGTGCCATGGACGAGGTGTATATTTCCATACTTAAAATGTTTTTTTTCTTCTCCGAAAATTTTTGTAGACAGTCAAGACATTTATTAAAGTACTTTATGAATTACAAAACGTTTGAAGTTATTTTACCTGAGAAAAAAATTCCCAAAAATGATGCATTTTTCGACCGTCTAAATGAGGGTCCCCCCTTAAGAGTATACTGGAATCTCAATAGGTTTTGAATACGAATGAACTAAACTCTCTCTTAGGAAAGGAGTACGAGAGTCTGCGACTTGGAATAACATGCAAATTTTATGATGCCACCATAAGAATCTCGAATTCAATAATTTCACTTTCGTGGAGTTTAAGAAAATCAGTGCTAGGACGGATTCAGTGATAGTGCTGATTTTCACTATCAGTGGAATAATTTATTTATGATCTGTTTAGTTTTATGATTAAAGAGCGCAACTAAATTTTATTATCAAGTAAGAAAATTGGGCACAAAAGGCCATGCCGTCGAAGTGCAAACCTCAAATAAATCTAATTCTAAGTACCGAAATTGGCTGAATTATTTAGTGGCAGTAGGGTTTGGATAATCCTTCATCACTGTGGTCATAAAACACTTAAACGATAAAGAAAATAATTTTACATTTCAAGCGAAAAATAGGCCTAGACACCTGTTGTAAATGCTTGATTATTGTTATTGTTGTTATAAAAGAAAATCAATAAAAATGATTGCACTTGAAAACGAGCATATTGAGGTGCTTTAAATCTTTTTGATTAAATTCGATAGAAATCGGTAAAAAATTTTTAACATCGAAACTATAATGAAAGAATAAAATCTCAAAAAACCCAAAAACCCAAACGTTTCATTAATTTCAAAATCACAAATGCATGACACTTCACGCTACCTACAGTCAGCGCCAAAAGGAAGTGTACACCACATATTGACCAATTTTGTCCTTTTACTCATTTATTTTTTCATTTCAATCACTTTATTATAAAATTCGTATATTCGGCAAATTTTTATCAAAATTTGATATTTTTAAGCAGAATTTCTGAACAAGAGCGTAAGTTCTAGAGTCCCTTGAATTTTTATGTAATAAAGTGTAAGTTTCAAGTAGCCCAAATTTAGCTTTGATTTTTGAGAATTTTTTCTGCCGGTTGTGTAAGGTGTTTTCTTCCATATAAAAAAAAATGTTGAGCATTCGTTGTGTGGAAAAAAGCGCATTTCTGTCACAAAAGAAAATTATCAAAACCCAACAAGATTGTGCAGCAACTTTAAACTTTCACTTTATTGCATCAAAATTCAACTGCATACTCAAAAAATTTTCAAAAATTCGGATAAAAAGTGTGAAACTTTAATGGAGACTATCTTAAGGTGCCAGTGTGTCAGTGCCATCCGCCTCCTCTAAGCAAGCTAGACAGGCACATCGGGTCTTCAATGATTTCATTTGGTCATATGTTGACCCCATGGATTATGTCCTATAATAATACCGACCATCAACCAAATGTCTTTTCTTCCACTGTGCACTTCTACAGCGTTCTAGACTGTTGCATCTCCTTTTATGTAAACTATTGGGTTTTTGTTATGGAATGAATTATAATATACAAGGTGGCGCAAAAGTAACCTTGCGATGTTTTTTGGCTGTAATTAAAAAAAAAATTAAAAACTTTGATTCTTCTTGTGGATTATTTTTATTTGGTCTTTTAATTTTTTTTACATCAAGTCGAGAATATGATGTCATGTAAATGGCCGCCGCCACAGTTGATTGCCATTTGAGCCCTTTTTATGGCATTTTCCATCACTTTGGCCAAAACTTCCGGCGATAGGTCCTCACATTCTTGACGGATATTGTCTTTAAGAGCTGCAAGAGTCTGAGCCTTGTTGACATAAACCCGCGACTTCAAAAATCCCCACAAAAACAAGTCTGGAGCGGTCAAATCAGGCGGTCTTGCTGGCCAGTGTAAATCGCCAAAACGGGAGATTAGGCGCCCGGGAAATGCATCCTTCAGTATATCGGTTGTTGCACGTGGAGTGTGCGCCGTTGCACCGTCCTGTTGGAACCACATGTTTTCCAATCCCAATTCATCAAGTTGCGGCAAAAAGAACTCGTTGATCATTGGACTGTAGCGCTCACCATTCACAGTAACCGTTTGGCCCGCGACGTCTTCGAAGAAAAAAGGTCTGATGACTCCTCCAGCGAAAACAGCACACCATACAGTGACTTTGAGCGGGTGTAATGGCTCTTCGTGGGTTACACGCGGATTTTCAGTGCCCCAGAAGCGTAAATTTTGCTTATTTACATACCCGCTAAGATGGAAATGGGCCTCATCACTCATGATTATTTTTGATGAAAAATCATCTTCCTCTTGGTGGTGATTAAGGATGGATTGAGCATATGTTAGACGCGATTGGCGGTCAGCAGCTAACAGCTGATGCACCGTCTGGACTTTGTACGGAAACATCTTCAAATCTTCTACCAAAATTCGCTGTAAAGACCGTCGACTGATACCCATTTGCGTGACACGTCGTCTGGTCGATGTCGACGGCGCTTCCATGACATCCTCGGCTACAGCAGCAATATTCTCTGCAGAACGGCTACTGCGGGGTCTGCCACGCCCGTTTTGTGCCAGTCTCTTCGAGGCGAGCGGCTAAACGTCGCGGTGTTTCACCAGTAGGCGTTGGACGACGAGGAAATCTGTGACGAAATTCACGTTGTGTCAAAGTCACCGACCGATTATTGGTCAAATAAATAGTCAGCACTATTCCGCGTTCTGGAGCAGTGTAGCGTAATATTGTTTATTAACGTGTATTTCGCATGTGTTTACTACACAAATGTCAAAACAGAACTGACATTATGGGCCAATCGCAAAATTTATAGCATTTTCTGATAGGAGAATTATTTTAGCGCCACCTGTTATAAGTCCCGTTTGGTAACCGACTTGTTCCGAAAAAGTCGAATATCATTAAAAGTTGCAAAAGGTATCAGCTACAAAACAAGGATTAGCTTCAATGCGGCCACTCTCCTTAAACCTCGCACCAGCTAGTTTTATAAAGTTATTACAAGTTTTAACTTTGACTACAATTTATAATTGAAAAATATGCACACATATCACAACATCACATGTTTTTACTTATCTCACATCTTTAAATTTAATCGTAAACCCTTTGATTAAATTAGAAGCGAATTTGTTTTCAAACGTAGCAGGTTTCAGTATGAAGTGCGAAAAGGCGAGCAAGTTTTGGTCTACACTTGACATACATTTTTTTATGTTTGAATGCTCGCAACTCGAATATGCAAGCAAAACGAAATAGATGGTGCTCATCCCTGCAGCGTATTAATAGTTAGTAAAGGAAAAACAACTTTCGGGGCTTTTCACAACTTTAAGTTTTAATAAAATCCCACTAGATCGCTCATTTCGACCACTGTGAGCTGGCGGAGAAAGTCTTGCAGAGGTTAGATAATTTTTTTACAATCAGCCAACCCCTTTTTTTAAAAAGGTTGTAGTATCTCACAAAGATACTTAGGCAACTCACCCAACATACATAACTCGGAATATAAAAAAAAACAGTTCCGCGCTTTGATGTAAACAGTTACGCATTTAAATAGAAATTCAAAAACATTTGATTTGGCAGTCAGTGGCAGCAGTAATTTGGCATTTAACATGGAATGCTCTTAATATTTATCCGAATTTGGTGCAGCGAAATGAGCAGCAACTGAGAGGAAGTGTGCTTTTTAGCGTAAAAATGGGAAATAAAATAATAAAAATAAATGTTTAAATAAAATTGTCTTTGAAGGCAGCCCTAAGAGGTCTAATTGTCTAAAATATATACAAGTATTCATCCTTTATTAGTTGCTTGGCCGTGCTGCGGTATGTGTTTTTATATTGTCCTACACATATAAAGCGTTTTTTAATAAGAGGTGTTACTTTTATATTCAAAGAAAAATGCTATTTTTTAATATCAATGATCGGATGTTCATTTCATTATAAAGGCGAAGGTATGCCGTTAATAGTGGAAAATAACATCAGGCAAATGACCACCACGACCACGCTTACAGGACAATATCCTTTTCATGAAATTTTCCATAACCAAGTTGCAAATTGGCTGCCCTATGTCCTCGATAGCCTCACGAATTCCATCTTTGAGGTCTTGAATCGACCCTGAGCGTAGACCTTCTCTTCACGTGGCGCCGAAGAAAAAAGTCACAGGGTATTAAATCACAAGATCTCGGTGGCCAATTGTGATCACCTCTTCGAGAGGTGATACGGTCCGGAAACTTTTCCCGTAAAAAATCAATGGCTTCGTTGCTTGTGTGGCACGTAGCGCCGTCTTGTTGAAACAAAACGTTGTCCAGATCAATACCATCCAATTCCGACCATGACAAATCGTTAATCATCTCTCGATAGCGCAATCCATTCACCTATAACACCTGTTATTGGAAAACCCTTTAGCAGCCCTGAGTTTTTTGTCAATTGATTTTTAGGAGAAGTTTTTTCATGGCATAAATGCACTCAGAGATTAGCTGTTGCCTGTGAAGGAGCTGCTGTTACTATAATTTAATGTTTTCTGCCCACAATGAGCTCCAATTCAGGACCCACCAAATGATAGCCACGCACAAATACAAAAGGCTACGCCGACCTCAAAGTAAATTCAAGATATTGGACAACAGCGCTTAGCTGTCACTAAAAAATATTTGTTATTGAAATTTACGTACCACCAAAGAGCTCTTAAAATTTGTATTGCTATTTGAAATATAATTTTTTCGTATGTTTATCTAAGTGGAAAATCTAGAAAAGGATTGACTTACCTTATCAATCAGTCTGTGGTTTTCTGCACAGACGAATTGATTTACCTTATCAATCAGTTTGTGGTCGAGCGCACAGACGTCTAAAGTTCAGGTACAATAATATTTTTTGTACTCGTATGTATGTATATCTAAGTTTTTGTGAAAATGACTAAGTATAATTTCCAACTCAACGCACACCGTCACAGGCACATACACCCCAAAGAACTAGTAGCTCAAATATGTTTATGCTTTGTGCGCATTAGTAAAAAAATTACCACAAATGACCACTTCAAGGAAAATCACCACACAAAGAATTTAGTCATATTTTATTTCATATCTTTCAACAGTCACTTCCGGACGTTTAATGAGACTTCCGTGTAATTTATAAAGTAGGCATTTATTTACTAAGTTGGGTTACAACCATTTATAGTTGTACGAATCCAATCCGCATGATACTGCACCTTAGCAAATACATCTGGAAAACCACGCCCACATGGTATACCCCAATTACCCACACCAACAAGTGTGCCATTGCCATCGACCAGCGGACCGCCAGTGTCGCCATGACAAGCACCCTCACCCACAGGCGAGCTGGTGCACAGGTGTCCCATGTCCACATCGTCCGAACCACCGTACGCAGTGCGACACTTCTCATAAGGCATATACTTCACTTCGAGCTGCATCAGATTGCTTGGAAGATTTGTTGCGCCCTCCACTGTTTTCCCCCAACCATACATTCTTAGAGTATCACCTTCCTCCAGTTCATCCTCATAGGCTATTGTGATGTTCTTTGTCTCATCATCGTAAGCGATTAATGTGGCCAACTTGAGTAGAGCGATGTCGTTGTGATATAAAGGCTTGTCAAAATTGCAATGCACAATGATCTCTTCCACATCGTACATATATGCCAAACCCATCCAATCATTGGTGCTGGTGATCACTTTTACTAAATTCTTATGCAGTCCACTTACACAACTCGCCGCTGTCAACACAAACTGATCATGAATGATCGCACCACCGCAAAAGTGACTGCCATAGATGTTCTGCAAAGAAACTTGCCAGGGTGCAGCGGCTTGCGCAGCTTCCTCACCGCCAACAATGCGCGATGATGCGCCTGAGACTCGGTTATTAATCGCTGTATCACCAGCGTCAGGCTGGGTATTACGATGGCGTAATCCTTCATAGGGTTCACCGTACATACGAAGCGCCGAGCCGAGTGTCAAGGAGATTATCGCCAAAAGGGCGAAGAACGTATTCACTGTGGTAGAAGACCACATTTTGTTGCGAGCTATTTGTTGGATATTCAACTAACATCTGATCCAATGTTGGATAGTACCTAAAATTTTATATAATACTATGAATGTTATCAAATTAACGGAAACGGTGGCGATATGTGCTTGGTTCATTCGCTTTAGTGGAGTTTTTATTGTTCGCGATAATATCACAATTATGTACAGATATACAGGGGCGTTGAGGTAATCCGGAATGGATATCATTATTATTATTCTTATTATCAGGGAGCTTAGCACCTGAAAAATCTATTGAGTGCTCCTCATGGACTCAGTATGAGCCCAACTTACTTAACCAATTTTAGGATTAATCTTATTTTATTGAGTTCTATTTCCTCCCTGGCGTTTGTGTGTTACGAGTACTTTGGAACCAGCATTAATACCGCTAATAATGTGAGCCTTTTAATCCAACGGAGAATCTCTCTTGCCAACAATTGCTACTTTGGACAAAGTAGGCAATTGAGTAGTAAAGTCCGCTCTCGACGAACAAAACTAACTCTCTACAAGGCTCTCATCATGCCCGTCCTATCATATGGCGCAGAAGCGTAGACGATGGCAGTATCCGATGAAGCGTCGCTTGGAATGTTTGAGAGAAAGAATATGCGGAAGTTTTTGGATCTTCGCACGTTGGCGACGAGAAGAATCCCGGGCGATGGAACACTGAATGGTATGAGCTTTACGACGACATAGACATAGCGCAGCGAATAAAGATCCAGCGGCTACGTTGGCTGGGTCATGTTGTCCGAATGGATACAAGCACTGCGGCTGTGAAAGTATTCGATGCAGTACCAGCTGATGATAGCAATGGAAGAGAAAGTCCTCATCGGCGTTGCAGAGATCAGGTGGAGAAGGGCTTGGCTCACTTGGTGTATACAACTGGCGTTGGTTAGCACGAGAAAGAATTGACTGATGTGCTTTGTTAAGCTCTGTCAAAATCGCGTACGCGGTCATCGCGCCACTCAAGAAGGAGAAGAAAGTGTATGTGTCGCTTATATATGAAAATGCTAATACATGTTTGGCAGCTAAATCTTCCTTCCTACAGAAGCTGCCAGTTCCATTGGAGTAAATGGCTTGGTTAGTAAGATGATTATTAGTGCGCAATGCCCTGTTAGAATTTCTCTGATGATTCTAAAATTATACTCATTTGATTCCACACAATCATTAGATCGGTTTAGGTTAAATCTACCAATAATTGACCCAGCATAATCTTCTTCGTCTTTCCTCTACTTCCTGACTAAGAGAGGAACGGTTGCCCTTTCGTTTGCAGTAATTCATATTTATGTTCCAGGGAACTCACAGGATACATAGCTGGCTTAAAATATTCAGCTTACCGAAGTATTCCAGCACCTGTTTTGATGTGATGTGACCTGAAAAGAGTTGAGAGCTTTGATTCCTTTCTGGCTCTCTGTAAGGATAGCCATTCTTCTGCTATTATTAGTTGCGTTCAAGGTTAAACTGAGCGCATCTTTCTACTGCGTACATTTCCGTAGAAAAATACTTGCTTTTTGATGAGCGCTTCCGTGTATCTTCTTCACGGTCCGCATATATCTTACTCTAGGGATCTGAGGGATCCGTCCCTATACCATGTTCTGGTTTATCTTGTTAACCCAGTCTTGAAGCCTTTGACAAAACTGAAAATCGGTGGCATCATCTCAGGGTTTAGTCCAAAAGAACATCAAATTTGGTGCGATTTTTATGAACGTCTGAGCCAACAGTGGCTTTCTTTATTCTGCGGATAGCCCTTCGCGCTTATTAATTGAAAATAATTACATATATTGGCGCGTAGTAGCGTATGAGTACAAATGTCACAACTCAAAATTATTCTGTATATACTTCGTCAGCTGCCATAATCTTGGAAGCCAGCTACAACTCTTCTTTGCCTTTCCTTTTGTCATGTGGGACTTACGCAAAATTCAAGGTGATTGCAGTCCGCACTTCCTTATGGATAAAAATCTAGCAGTTAGCGAAGGAAAGCTTACTGTATAGCCGAGTCGAGGCTGAGTGCTGTGACTCACCCGATCAGAAGAGACATCGTTCTTGTAATTGGTTCCTATAAACTATCTTCAAAGTCTGTTTTTTTTTTTGGCGCGAAGCGATTCCATTAAAGCACTTTTCTTTCTGCTTTCAACTCAATGCCACATTAACTTCTACTAATGTATGGTGCATCATTAGTTTTGGGTCTAATAAAACACCCACATGCCTCCATAGAAGTGTTCCGGATTTAACCGGACGACCCTGTACGTTAAAAAGGTAGATTGCAATTTAATTTGAGTAGAATTGACTTCACAGCTATTGAGACCATAAATTGCATACAAAGTAAACATTGACCATAAACGGAAATTTAGCTGTTTATTTACGATAGGCGATATGAGCAACGTCATATCTGGTATACAAAATTAAAACAAAAAAGTTCTGATAAAAACCAATCTAATATTTAGAAGCTTTTATAAACCAGAATATAAATTGAATAGAGCAGGCGTTTCGTTGCCAAATTTTAAAAGCGGAAAGTGGGGAGTAGGTGTTTGCTCAAGCGATATATAAATTTGACGAAAAGATTGTGGAGATAGTTCAAGCATTAAAAGACGGAAATGAAGTAAATTGAGACTAGAAAATCTAGAAAGTAGGAAGGGTTTTCTGAAACTACTCTGGTTAGTCACAGTAGCCGAAAATACTATCTTAAAATATCACAAAAACCGCAGTAGCCATACCACGCCTATAATGACCAATAATACAATAAAGGGTCGGGCGGACGAATGCGCGAAGTGTGGACGTTATTGGGTCAGTTACTGTTCTTACTAGTAAAACCAATTTTCTAGATATCACTAATAAAGCTCTTTAGATCTGAATATCATTTCAGATATCAGATCATCATGGCATTTGCGTACATTGCCACGGGGTAAGAGTTCCCATATACGCCACCAGGCATCGATAGTACTGTGTAAAAGTTTGAAGCCCTTCGTTAACCAACTGTTTAAAAAAATAATATGGTTAGGCAAAAGTCTTATAGGTATTTCGAATTCTCGAAGTGAATGCATGTCCATATCTTTTGATTGTTGCTTGAGTCGAAGCGGTTAAAGCCGGATTCGTTAGCATTAAGGGAAGTTGCCTAAGTCAAGTCTAAATTTGGAATCCTTCAGAAATTGATACGACCATGTCGAAATACGTTGTGTGCATAGAGGAAGGATCTCCTCAGGTCCTCCCATATCAAACCTTTATCAATCGAATGCGCCTCATAGCCAGAATTAGAAGAGGTTGGTCTAGTAGTGAAGCACAAAGTAGAGTATCGCATGACAAACTACAGAAAGTAAACGCAAATTATCTCGTAATAAGTCCGTGTTGTCAATAACAATTTAGAAGTTGTAAAGGATGTTACCAACATAGGAACTTACATGTATACCATGAAATCAAAAATAACACTTGTCAATAGATGTTATTTTGAACTCAGTAGGCAATTGAAAAATAAACAAAATTTTAGTGAAAATCGAACAAAAATTAACAGCCACCACAGTAAAGCTGTGTATTCGGAAGAAAAATTTGCGCAAGTGCTATAGCCCAGTCCGCCGTAGTATCAATTGGATGATAGGTAAAGTTAGGTTAGGTTGAGTGGCTATCATAAAGGGTTTTACAATAACAAGTGTTATTTTGGAATGGATTGCGCTATCGATAGATGATTAACATTTTTTTATGGCCGGAATTGGATGGTATTGATCTGTACAACGTTTATTTTCTATAAGACGGCGCTACGTGCCACACAAGCAACGAAACCATTGATCTTTTACGGGAAAAGTTTCCGGACCGTGTTATCTCTCGAAGAGGTGATCACAATTGGCCTTGTGATTTAACACTTTGTGACTTTTTCCTTTAGGGCCACGTGAAAGAGCAGGTCTACGCCAACAGCTCAGGGTCGATTCAAGACCTCAAATATGGAATTCGTGAGGTTATCGAGGCCGTAAGGCAGCCACTTTGCAATTCCGTTATGGAAAATTTCATGAAAATAATATTGTCCTGTAAGCGTGGTCGTGGTGGTCATTTACCTGATGTAATTTTCCACTATTAACGACATACCTTCCTCTTTATAATGAAATTAACATCCGAATTATTAAAAAATTGAATTTTTCTTTGAATTTCAAAACAACACCTCTTATTGGAAAACCCTTTACTTACGCTTGAATAGTCCCATTGTAATACCACTAGAACGCATCCTTTACACTCCTGCGTCTTCTCTGAACCAATCTGTGGATTTAATCAATTTTGTTAATTTCGGTAACCAATGATGCCAAGAATGGTGAATCCGAGCGCGTAAAACCTTTTTCCGTGTAGAGCAATGCATGTACACAGGAGACGTTTAACGGTTTTCTCTTCTTCCATATCTTGACAGCTTCGACAGCTCCATTTGGTGGTATATTTGCATGCCATCCAATTAGACAATGCCCTGTTAGCACGCCTATCGTGTTCCTCATATCCTGTCTTGCTAAGATTCAGTAGCGATTTTGTGCGGGCGTGTTTCCATTCTGGCCAAGTTTGCCTACTTATTTGACAAAAGGTAATGCCTCCAATGGCCATTAGCAACATTGATAGGGTGTCTGTCTTCCAAAAGTAAAGTTTGCACGTAACTAAGAGAATCGGTAGTGGTACATTACCTGGCTGAATTTTTAGTGCTCATCAGCTTTGCAATTACTTTCCATATTTCGATGGATTGGCACCAACATTTTAAGCCGATGCGATACCTTGCACAATAATTTGTGTTATTAACAACCGTTTTTGGCGCGTGTTTTACTGGCTATAGCGACTTCAGAGCTACCTGACTATCCGAGTAGACCCATATTTACTTCCCACGTATTTAGGAGCCTCTTATTTAAGTGCAATAAGCCCTCTCTTGTGGTCTCTGCCTGAAAGACACTGCAGTAATTAGGCAAGCAGAAGCTTTTCAGAGTAAACTCCTCCACCAACCTGTTCATCAAACTTGATTCCGTCAGTACCGTCATCATCTACCGTACTACTGTCCCAGTCCTCTTTTGAAGGGAATATTGTGCTAAAGAGTTTATTAAAATGAAGCCCTAAACTATTACAAAAAAACTCTAGTAGCTGGAATAGTAGCATTTTCTAATGTAGTCGAATGACCTTCAATGCAATGATGAACTATCGGAACCTTTTAAGCTTGACAAGACAATGAAGGCAAGAACTTACAAAAACAAAATGAAAGGAAGAAATTCAAAATAGCGCAAGTCAATGACAAGTTAAACGCTTTAGGGACAGAGTCGCTCGACAAGCGAGCGCCGCTGAGGACGAGAAGTATTTGAGTGTTTACTGCACATAAATACGTTGAACGTTATAAAAACTAAGGCTTTATTTCACACAAGAAACATTTTTCATAAAATCAAAAAATAATTATAAACAAACAAATTAAAAAAAAACCACAAAAAGAAGTTTGGTTGTATTTTTGTATATGTTTTATATTCCGTCATCTGCCGTCTTATCAAATGCAAAGTAATATTCGTCAGAACGTCACTATCTAACGTATCATCTCTAGATCGCTTAGCCGTCGTGCTTAGAATAAAACATAAAATATATAAAAAAACCTGCTGGTTCCTCTGGCAGTGACCCTGAGAGCCTGAATCGAAGAACTGAAATTCGTTCTGACTACTGTCGTCTCACATCGTAAGTTTACATTACAAGGAAGATAAGACTTCATCGCTAATGGTCCCTAATGTCTTTGAATGAAAACTTTACTCTTTTACTCCGAACTAATTTGAGCGACTAAATGCCGACACGCGTCCGCAACGGTAAAACGGCTTAGGCGGCTATAGGTATGCCGACACTCGCCCCGAAAAGGAGCGCCTAGATGTTGTGATCAGATTCGAGGTACTTTTTCCAAAATGGTTTTTTTTGACAGATCATGCGTACTTTCTTCCAACTAAATACATAATTTTTTTTTCACTATATACAAATCGGTCAAATCGACGACCTGTGAAAAGTACTAATCGTGCGCTCAGGCCAACTTATGGTTTTCAGCGTTGGGACCTATTTTTAGCTTAATGACTACGTCAGTTAGCAAGATTATCGTATTTGGGCTGAAGAGCCAACCGATGCCATTCAAGAACAGCCATTACATCCATTGACAACAACCTATTTCTTTAAAGACGAAGCTTTCGCTAATGTAACACTGAACGGAAAACGCTATCGCGCCATGATAAATGTCATTTTGATGCCGAAAATTGAATCCCGTGATCTCCACAACATTTGGTTCCAACAAGATGGCGCTACTTGCCATACAGACCGCCCGTGAAACAATGGAGTTACTACGTCGTCGTTTCTGTGAGCAATTAATATCGGACCAGTGAATTGGCTATCAAGACCGACCGAAGTTCTCCAGCGAGTCATTCAAAATTGGTGCTAACGGATGGTCGAATAACGTCGTAGTGCGGTCTATATTTGAAAGGGATTATCTTTAAAAAATACATGTCATGAATGATTCTACACAAAAATAATAAAGATTCTCCAATGAATTTGAATTTTCGTTGTTTTATTTCAATTCAAATTCCGATAGCTCTAAATAGTTCCGCTAGAACAATAAGTCATAAAAAGTAAAAGAGGTGTCGCTGGTGATACTATTTTTGTTCGCTCTATACAAATACAACTTGTAAAGAGTGGTTTCGACACTTCCAAAGTGGCAATTTCGACGTGAGTGATAAAGATCGCGAAGGGGCACCGTAAAAATTCGAAGATACTCAACTACAACAATTACTGGATGAAGACGCATGTCGAACCATTGATAATATGTCTTAAGAGTTGAATGTTGACAGATCAAACGTCGGTAAACATTTGCACGCGCTGGGAATGGTCCAGAAAATAGGTAACTGGGTGCCACATCAATTGAAGGAAAGGGATATCGAGAGACGTTTGGTGACATGTGAGTTGCTTCTTGAACGGCAGAAAAATAAAGGTTTTCTGCATCGCATCGTCACTGGTGATAAAAAATGGATCGATTATGATCGAAGAAGAATTTGGAGCCTGCCAGGTGAACCAGGTCCATCGACAGCGAAAAAAATATTCATGCTTCAAAGGTTATGTTGTGCATCTAGTGGGATCATAAGAGTATCAACTATTATGAACTTCTTAAACCATATGAATCTATCACTGGCGATCGCTATCGACTGCAGATAATGCGTTTGAATCGAGCTCTCAAAGAAAAGCGGCCGGAGTGGGACGGTAGACATGACAAACTGATTTGGCTGCATAAAAACGCCAGGCTACACGTTGCTAAATCGATCCAGAAATATTTTGAGGGGCTGAATTGGGAAACCTTGCCCCACCCCCCGCATTTCTCAGACATCGCACCATCGGATTACCATCTGTTTCGATCAATGCAGTCAGCCCTTATTGGGAAAAGGTTCACTTCTTACGAGAGCATCGCAAACTGACTCAATGAATGGATCAAGTCAAAAGAACTCGAATTTTTCGGTCAGAGGAATCCGGATGCTGCCTGAAGGATGAAGTAAAGTTGTAGCTTCCAATGGAAACATACTTCACATTAATATTGAATTGTTCAAATAATTCGTAACTTTGGCTAAAAAAGGACGGAATCTTATTCCCATACCCAGTATGTTGTTAGGTATATGTGAAATACATGATTACAGCTGTGGAAAGTTTTGCGATCATCCGATTACTTGTAGGTTCTTACAATGAGCAAATCTGCCTTGTCAGCTCGTGTACAGTCGTTACATACACACCCCAAATATGGATTTTTTTATAATTAGTAGAGATTGGCTATCGACCAGCCAAATGATAAGAAATAAAATTACCCAGTGATATCATATTTACAGCTTAAAGTAGCTCTATATGTATGTAATATGAATTTATGGTTGGTCAGCCTGGCCATTTTATGAGATCTACCTATGCTAAACCGAGGCGCACTTAAATTAGACCAATTATCCTTAATTTGATATCTATTATAGACCCAATAAATACTTACTCTTTCAAACGGCGGCGTCCGTTTATTGCTAATTGTTTTGATAACTTTTTTCTGTGCAGGGGTATGTACGAGTATGTGACCACCCATAAAAATTAGGCAAAATATTTACTGATAGTCCTATAGTTAGTGCCTCGTAAACAATAAAACTAATTGTCCGAAATTCAAAACTAACAACTGTGCGTATAATAATAATTTTAATTGGTGTTTAGACCCTTCGTTGGTTATTTGGCCAAGCTCCTCATCCTATTTGTGGTGCGTGGCTTATTGTCTTCCACAAAGGGGGGACCTAAGGATTTAAGCGGACTCCGAATGACAGATATAATTTTATGAGGGGGTTTTGCGGTAGGCAATGGCAAGCAAACCTCCATAAAAAAGCTCCTCATAAAAAATATCTGCCTGAAAAAAATGTTTTGTGGAACAAGGTCAAGACGCAAACCATAAATAGAATGAGGTGGATATTATGGGAGGAATTGATACTATCGACGGCGTAAAGTTTCCATACGCCCACTGGAGCGGAACCTGGATAAAGAAGCTTATTGGGTCAATAGACATTAACCGGGTCAACCTTGAATAAATGCTTACGCAGTTCCAGAGTGGAAAACAGCCGAGGCGGGGGAATGTTATTGTGTTATTGGAAGCGTGCCCCAAGTACTGTTGGATTGACGGCACCTTTGATAATGTTTCTGACATTCTAATTTCAACCTCCTTAAAAAAAAAAAAATAAAAAACAAAAAATGGGATACTTTGATAGAAGAAGGGTTAGCTTTCCATTATGGACAGGATCGATATTCACTTATAAATACTCTTTACTCTTGAACATTGACAGCTCTTTTTATTAATGTGCTGCACTCATTGAAACCAGGCGAAAAAGTTGGCGTGTATCACTTTTCGGCAACGGATTTCAAGATCGGGCCAGATCGGAAAAGTGCAAAGTTGTCTAATGATGTTCTTCCGATGCCTATCAAAATCTTGTATTGCTGGAATTAGCCGGAGGTTCTACACAAGGGGCTGAGGTTTCTACACAAGGAGGGTAAATCCTTTTTAGATAAACAGTTTTCTTTAAACAAATTTTGATTTAGATTAAACCTCTTTTAACTTCAATGCTGTCTGAACAAAGGCTGATTGGACGAGTGTTATCCCCTTTACCCCATAGCTGAAGTCCAAAACTGGTGAGCTATCAATTTTGGATAGTACTGCGATAAGAGAAAAAATTGTGTTCCATTATATTGCTGTAACAGAAAGAAGAACTCTATTAACCTAACTCTAGAACCTCAATTATGCCTCAGCGTCATCGAAAATTTGGACCATCGGATAGAGGTGTGCCGCGGCGGCCATTTGGCCAATATTTTATTCCATGCATAATTGAGTCATGCCAATATTATCATAAGAAAGAGAAATGACAACAATTTCTTAAAAAAATTGTATTTTATTCAAAATCAATACCGGCCCTTGAAACTTAACCACCCTTTATATAAGAAAATGTGAAGTATAAATGAAAATTTGGAATGGTAAGATTATCATCTGCTTTTTTTGTAAGATATATATGCAGTCACTCACACCTTATTTGAAACATAACATAAAACATAAATATTTTATATTGAAAAAATGTAATAAAATAAAATAAATAAAATCATATTGCATACTCTGTCCTTCCATTTTCGCAAAATATTATGAAATATAGAACTCTTTACACAACAATCGTATCTGTATCAAATAAGGTGTGAGTGACTGTATGTGTATAAATTTTACTAGAAAGCAATATTTTAACGCGATTTTTTGTTTAAAATTTTTGCCTGATGCGTCACCATTTTATTGTCTAATTTATGGATTTTTATTGAGGTCCCTATTATAAACATTTCCTTTAGTTTTTTCCAAACTGCACAAAAACTGTCTTTAAAGGAGTTTAAAGCAGTTCTGTTTTCATCTATTATTAATTCTAAAACCCGGGGTACCAATGCCTTATACAGTTCTCTTCAACGATATTTCAGTACAAAAAGCAAATAAGGTCGTGAGAAATTAATATTTTTTATTATTATTTTAATATTCAAAATTCATTTTTTACGCCTTTTCTGGAGATTCTATAGGAACCATTGGAGGTTAAGACTTTCATAATTGAAATGGTGGGTTTTTGTTCTTTTCGTGAAACGTCACCTCCCTCTCCGCCCACCATTCAAATACATGGTAGCCATAAAAGCAAGTGCTCCCTCAGACTGTTATCTCGCGCACCCGATTACTTCCTAATTCGTAAAATATTGCAAAGAGGGCGAGTTTTGGCGTCATATCAGTTACTATACATTGAACTGAGATTGAAAAGCGTAAAACTCTATATGCATACAAAAGTTTTTATTAAAAAAAAAACGAATAAGATAAGAAAGCGCCCGTAACTTTCAAAAATGTAATGAAAAAATGTAATTAAAATCATAGTTAATAATAATGTTTTACCCCTTACACTTGCTGCGGTGCTTCGGCATAAGTGGCTGAATAATAAAAAATATATTTGGCAGTCACCACCAACAACAACAGCCCGCCAACGTAGGCCTGCTCCTATGAGAGAAGGGTAGAGAAATCAAAGTTTATGTGCCACTGAAAACTGTTCGGAAACTTCGTGCTGCATTCACTACCAATTCAACAAAAAGCTGTGGAAAAAAATTTTCGGAAAACACAGTGCAGAGATGGAATAAAATAATGAGAGCATAATTGGAAGAAATGCATTGAAGTTGAGGTAGATTAAATTAAATAAAAAATCTAATTTAATTTAAAAATTCAGACTTTTATATCTTTGCTTACTTATTTTCAACTAGTTCAGATTAGTTCGAGCACAGGAACTTAAGCCAAAATTTATTTTATTTATGAACTGGATGCGTTTCCTCTCGAATTTGGTTTATTTTTAAATCCTTTTAATATGAGACCAAACCAGTTTTATGCAGTAGTTTTCGAGCATCCACAGGGTGGCGCAAAGATTTCTAATTTTGGCAAATGGCGTCGTACGTCAATGTTATTTGGGGCTAGTGAACTGGACAACTGCAGTATATAAACAGACAAGCAATGGAGCGCGTAAAGGTCAAAATAAAGATTTTAATCACTCAAAATCATATTTCTTTTATTTAGAAAAAAAATTTATTCAAAAAAATATTTGCCCCACTTTGCATTTTTTGTCGAAATATTCGTATGATGAATACAAAGGGGCGACCGGACCGACGTGTCTAAATCGATTCTTCTTATCATAATTTGAAAATTTCTGTATATTAATGTGAAAAGAGTGAGGAAGGCAACAATCAGACTAAGGGCGCTCGGGCTATAAGGTTAACCTCACTTATGGCACTTAAGCATCCTTGGAAGCTTTGAGTTCATCCCCCTGTCAATGGATCAATGCAGACCGTCGCATAGTCCAACCGGAACTTTCTCCACTCACATTTCATCAAGGGAAAAGTGGACGAGAGGCTACCAACTGGGACATATGTATATACTTATATACAGTGTATACTTATATGAAGTGTAACCAATTAAGAAGGCCATCAATTTAGTTTGGAAAATTACATTTATTCAATTCGAAGTAAAAAATATGTGAAAATAATTTTTCATTTTTCAGTATGCGTGGGATGAGGTGGATGCTACGGTCAGATACTTTCCGCTCTTTTGCCATTTGATTGACACTTCGTTGGGGATTTCGCTCAAGTCACAAGTCTGCAGTTGGTTACACTTCGGGTGCTGGACCCTGAATATATACACACCTCCTGCAATGTATGACGAGCTTTTCAATGCAAATTCAATAGGAAGCTTACCGGGGGGTACACGGTTAGTTTCGAAGCCTGGACTTTACCGAATGAAAGTTAAGCACAAACGCATTCGGCTACGGAGGCTGATTTCTTTATACCACTCTGAAACCCTGGAAAAAAACTTCTCATAAAAAGCATCTGTCCTTCGGATTCGGTTTAAGACTGTAAGTCTCTCCATTCGGGGAACAATATCAAGACGCTCACTTCAAATAGAAGGAAGCGCTCGGCCATATACCCAAAAAGGATGTGAGCGCCAATTATATATGGCTGTATGTATTGTAATACCCAAGTGCAGTAGTTGCACCGTGTACAAAAAAAGCCATTGCCTCAACCAAATACATTAAAGCGAAATAGTCCAACAATAAAAGAGCAGACGTGGAACCAAATTTTTCTGGGTAATCATTAATCCAGGTCGATTTGTGGGGAGGCAAAAAAATCGCCCATTGCTCTGTGAAAATCATATTCTAGGGATCAAAGTAAGAAACCATACCTCTAAAACGAATTCAGATGTCCTCCAATTTGGGTCGAACTTTTTAGTTTCTTTTCTCATGTAAAGGCCAAAAATGGTGATATTTTGAAATTATTGTATGGAGAACCCCCCAGGAGAGTTCCAGGGGGTGTGCCACTGGCATGGGTGGATCGGCCGTCCAAAGTTAGTGGGGGTCGGTCATACATTTGGACTCGATTGGAGCACTCTAAATGGGTCAAAGTAGGATTTTTCATTCGACCCAAATTGGGGGACATCAGAATTCGTTTTAGAGGTAAGGTTCCTTCGGCAAAGTTTCTTATTTTGATCCCTAGAATACGATTTTCACAGAGCAATGAGCGATTTTTAAATCGACCCGCCCTAGTAATCATCCATTTACATGAGCAGACTTAGCTAAGGCATCTTCAATATTAGGGAACCGAGTGTTGCAGGTGATCATCCCATCTTGGAGCCATTTGTTGGATTTATTGTTGTAATAAAACATTTTTTTCTTCTTCAAAGAAACTGTTTTTTTTTAGCTGGCGAAACCCAAACGTTGTCCACGACTCACTCTGTGGTAAGTGCCGTGTAACGTCTGCAGAAATTGGCTTTTTTTATTAAATGCCTGATAAAACGAAACATGCAAATCATTTGGCAACAACAAAGAATCGCATAAAATATAATATAAGTTGTTGAAAATTTCGATATTACGTTAACTGATAAGTGATGCTAATAAAATGTTCTTTAAGCAATAAAAAAAAGTTTACTACAGCAGCTAATGCAATACACAAGTACACACACACACCCATATGTACTATATCTTTCTTTCTTGCTTTTAATTACATTTGCTCATGAACGATAAAAAAATATGTGTATTTAAGTGGATGTGTGTAAGTGTGTAGATGTGTGTACCCCGTATAGGCAGGAGGATATCACCACCCCTTTGAGAGGCTAATAATTTTCAGTTTTGATTACTTGACAACAATTATTTCGTTTATGATCCAACTTAGTATCAGCAGTGCATAAAACCACTACTGCTGGCTGTTGTTTTTGATAAAATATTTTACAGCGACATTATCGACTTACGAATATATCAAATACTTTTATGAATATGTAGATAATATTTATGCGATTTCATTCAGATAAAGGATGAGGAAGAACTACTGAAAACATTTTCTGCATTCAACATACGAAAATACAATTGAGCACAAAAAGAGGCAAATGTAAAACATGAAAAATCCTTTTCAAAATCAATTTCGCACGGGAAACCATGTCTCCCCACAGGAACGCTAAAAGAACCGACTGGCCTCTGTACAATAGAGCTTTCAATAATAAATTGAACAGGCGAACTTTTTCCTATTCATGCACTGATCAAGCAGGTGGAAAATTCTATTACCCCACGGGGCATTGTCGACACGAGTCGACAGGAAGGGCTACTCGATGTTTCCTTGAAATCTATGCTGTCAGTTCACAGAATCACGTGGCCAATTAATAGTTTTCCCCTCCTTTAAATCTTCTGATACTGGCGATATATTGCCTGTGATGCTTCAAAAAACAAGTACCTCGGCGGTTTCTGTCCTGCAAAAAATCTACTTGGCGTGTATCGCTCTTAATCACGTCCCCGCCAACTGGGTTTTCATACCCAAGGCAGGAAGGAGAGGACACGACTCGGCCAAGGACTTTAGGTCTATAAGCCTTACCTCATTTATCCTAAAGGTGTTTTAAAGATTGATTGATTATCATATCCGAGAGCACATCGAATCCAAATTATCTACACGGAAACAGCCGTAGGAACTGTGGAAAAATCTCTAGAAGGCAAACAATTCACTTTGGCGGCCTTCATAGATATAGAGGGTACTTTTAATAACATCAGGGCGGAGTCACTTATCACTGTGTAAGATAGACTGGAGTTGGAAATACCTATCTGTCTGTGGACCTCGTCCATACTTGGCTGCAGGGAAGTTAATGCGGTGGTATGAGGGGGGCCTTTCAGAGAAAGAGACTGTTGAGCACTTTCTCTGTAAATGTTCGGATTTGGCAACTAGACGATTAAGGTCACTGGGCGCTCCTTTCTTCGACAGCCTGGGGCAGTGCGCCAGCCTAAATCCCATCAATCTTCTCCATTATATCAGCAGCTCTGGCTGGCTGTAGATATCTGCCTGTTGGAGGTCTCATAATGGTATCAAAACGACGCTTCAGTGCTACTTGAGGAGTGTCAGACTGGCACTTCAACCATTTCACCTACCTACCTACCTAAAAAATGATCCTTCCTAGACATAAAAATCCACAGACATAATAACAAGCAAATCAGCTGACTTCATCAAAATCGCTGATAGCCAGTAAGAGGTCTAATGCTGACCACACCTCTGCATTTTGAACATCGTGTAATTTTAAGAGTTATTTTGTGCCCTATTTTGGTGTTCTTTATTTAAAAGGGGATTTCTAGAGGGTCCATCTATGCGCAAGAAATTCCATAAGAAAAGTTAAGTGTTTGTTGTTGGTGCCATCAAAAATTTATTATGTCGTTCTAAATTTTAGAACTCAAAATATTACAGGCTAGAAGAAGTATATTTACATTTGTGTGTATTATTTGCACTGCCTTTTTTTACCACAGACTTTATAATTTATGCATGTCTGCCGTCAAAAATGATATTTCCCCATGCTCTGTAATACGTGTTGTATGAGTAACATCCAGCTGCATTTGAGTAACATCCAGAATTGCGAATTAATCTACAAGTAGAAAAACTGAGTATGCATAGGTATTACATTTATAATCCTCTTCTATAATACATAGTTACTCATGTGCGCACATTTGTGTTGCATAGTGTAATGCACCATCTTATCGATCAACACCTTTGATCGATTTTGTTGTTATTTTGTTTTACTAAAACAATAAATTCTCAGGCGTTATGCTTTTGGACTGTGAAAATTTCTATACTGTGTCAGAAGGAGACTTTTTTATTGCTCTTCGAATAATTATAATAATTTTCCTTTTTGTACTTTTTACTTCGGAACGTAGTTCGCATTTATTGTACCTCATATTTCTTTTTAAATTTTAACTTTTCTGAGGTACACTTAACTTACCTTACCGTAGATGGTGGCGCAAAATGTAACAAACAGGGAGTTTGAAGATCGGCTGTGTTTTTTAGCAGTGTTTGATTTCGACAGTTATAATAGTTCGATGTCGTCTTTTTGAGAAGATTACACAGTGTGACAAAATGAAACAAAATGTGTCCCTGGTATTTTTAGTGTCGTGGGAGGTAAAAATAAAGATTTCCATCACTCAGAATCATTCCTGAAAAAAAATGATGATCCATTTTGCGTCACCTTGTGCATATATTTAAGGTCGTTAAGATCACTCAAGTTATGTGTGTACCTTTGGCCCTTTTTTGTGGAGCTTCCACAAAGATAGGGATTATGTGAATGGACCAAAAAAGAAGATTTAAAAGGTTACATTGGGTGACCGTCTAGGGCCTCAATTATGACTAAATTTCACCAAAAGGAATCGGTATCTTCAATACCATTTATGATTCACAAGTTCTACATCCTATAAATCAATAATTAGTAAAATCTATGAACACTCGGCCCCGGTAGTCTGGCGTAAGTGCATTAGCTTGTGCATTGGTTGTGGATTCGAAACCCACGTAAAGCGCAGTCCTCGCACTTTTCCTAATTTACCTACTTTCCCCTGTTTCTAAAACAGAACAGAACAAATCTCATTCCTCAAACCCAAAAACTTATCCCTTTCCATCCTTACTGCCGCATACCAAATTTAGTGAAGTTCTCAACCATCCGTGTGAACCTTCAGGCAGAAAAATGTAAAACACAGATGGCGCTCCAAGCAATACGAAGGCGTTGTTTGGGCAAAACCACTACTTAGATTAAAGAAACCAACGCAAGACAAGTCTTGTCGAGGCCCGGCCCTATGATCCCAAGAGGAGTGAACAAGAAAAAAAAGGTCAAACGCTGTTAAACAACTTTAGTGCACCCAAGATAAGTTTCTGCTTTAGAAAGAGTAATTTTATTTATTTATTCATAACTACAGGTAAATGGTACAGACATTAGAAAAAATTACAAAATAAACATTGTTTTTTTTTTAGTATAATGCGCTTAAGGGGAAATTCCAAAAACATTGTGTGAGCTCTAAGTATAGCTCTAAAATTAGAGAAAGAATTGAACTCAGACAAAGCTCTACTAATTTGAGCCTTAACATTGTAAAGCATTTTATGTATATAAGCCTATGCACATTTCAATCAATTAACCCAAGAAGGGACGAACAGCCAATTTTACCTGAAAGAATGTCGAGAAGAAATGAAAAAGGCAAAAGAGATCGCCTGTTATTTCATGATACGAGGGGTGCCTTTTATATGTCGGGATTAGAGAACAAAAACAAATTTTAATCATCGAAAATCACTTTATTATTTTTCAAAATATTCTCCATGAAGATCTATACACTTTTGCATGCGTTTGAACCAATTGTCGAAGCACTTTTGCCACTCTGAATGAGGTACTTCCAAAACATGCATTCTGAATGCCGCAACCGCTTCTTCAGGTGTCGAAAAACGTTGTTTTTTACGTACGGGAATAAAAAGAAGTCATTCGGTGCCAAGTCAGGACTATACGGCGGATGACGCATTAATTCGATGTTTTGGGTGCTCAAAAATGCAGTTGTTTGAGCCGATGTGTGCGAGAGCTCGCATTGTCCTGGTGAAGAGTGATCCGTCTTTGGCGATTGTTTTTCCTAATTTCTTGGAAGACAACTGGCGAGCAAATGGTTGTGTACCACTCAGAATTTACTGTTCTGCGTTGTTCTAGTGGTACGGTTGCGATATGTCCAGTTTTTCCGAAAAAACAGGCGACCATTTGCTTGGAAGTGCTTCGTGCGCGAACAACTTTTGTTGGATTTGGCTCATTTTGAAACACCCATACAGTCGACTGCTGTTTACTCTCGGGCTCATACGCGTAAATCCATGATTCATCACCTGTCACGATGTCATAGACGCGTTTCGAAGCCCCGCGATCGTATTTTTTGTGCATTTCCTTCGACCAATCGACACGAGCCTTTTTTGAGCGATTGACAAATTGTGTGGGATCCAACGCGAACAAATTTTTTTGACAGTCAAAAGTTTATGCAATATTGAATGTATGCTGGTCCCACTAATGCCTAAGATTGTCTCAATCTCACGATAGGTCACATGACGATCTTGCAGTATCAGTTCGCGCACAGCATCAATGGTTTTCGGAACAACAACTGATTTTGGACGACCTTCACGAAATTCGTCTTGCAGTGAACTACGACCACGATTGAATTCACCATACCATCGATAAACACTGGTCCTTGAGGAGCTTCATCGCCAAAAAATGAATTAAGTTCATCCATACAATGTTGCTGAGTTAATCCACGTCGAAAGTTGTAAAAAATAATCGCACGAAAATGTTCACGATTTAATTCCATTTTTGGACCGAGATGAATCCTTTGAGTTACTGTTAACAACACAAATAGTGCTGGTATTTCAAAATGTTCTGAGTACGTAAAAGCCAAAAAATTTCAAACTTTGCGATACAGCTGTCAGCTTGCCAAATCCCGAAATATAAAAGGCACCCCTCGTATTCTAAAATAATCCTAAATAATAACCATACTTTTTGACATACAACCCTGTGTTTATTGTGTAATAGACCATTATTTTTACGTGTGTAAAAAAAAACGGCGAAGTAAAACCTAAATAAAATGGATGTCGGCAAAGAAAACAGGCTTGTAGACATCATTCTAATAAAATGTTTGTTTTTTATTATTAAGTATGCATTCATATAACAGAAAAAAAATAATGTGCAGCATCGTACATGTGGTAGAAGTGAAACTTCTGTGTGTGAATGAGTGTGAATAAGAGAAAGAGAGAGAGAGAGAGAGAAAGAGCGAGAGAGGAAGAGAAGGAGACAGGGATAATTTCAAAAGAAATACAACAGGATACAATTTGTGTAACCAAAATTCGATTTTATTAACTATATATGCATTATGCTATCATCTGTTGGTGGTTCAATTGGTAATACTGATATATTAATACAATATATAATATTGTTGAATTGTACACTGGTTGAAGATCCGGGAGTGCATACTGGTTCGCCAAAATTTCGATATGTACGGCTTCGCCCTGCGCATTCTTGACTTGCGATGGCTGTTGCCGTGTTGATTACTTGTTGAGATGGTTCACCAAGTACAGAAATGTCATCAACGTGATGCCGGTTGGCAGCATTTTTTGCAGCCTTGTGCCGTTTTCTATAAGCACGAACACGTTCTGCTGATGTTTTCGGAGTTTTGCCACGTCTCCCCAACATTGATGTGCCACGCAGAACTTGTGCACTACTGCTCATTGACGGAGCATCCGAAAGCGATGGCAAATCTGGTTGATGAGCATCAACTCGAACAACAAATGCTCGATGAGTATTCCCTGCTTCCTGATCACTCTGGCTACTCCGTTCACTGAGGACAGCAACATTGCTTATAGATACAGCCGCGGCTACATTCTCGAGGGCCCTTATGCGCGCTCGGTATGCGCGAATCCGCTTTTTGCCCCCTTTTTGGCAATTTTTTTTACTTTTTTTATTTTTTCTCCTTCGGTACCAGCTTTGCGATATATACATATATAAATTGGTATAGGTATACTCGTATTACTTACATGTATTACAGCGATGTATAGATATATTTCTCGATTGCACAGAAGTAATGCCTCTCCCACGTACTGATGGAAGTTATGCGTTATAGTTATCTGTGATGAAACACGTGGCGTAAATCAACTATTTTTATTTTTTCAGCCCAATATAGGCTTAGAAATATTATTTATAATAATATTTTAATAATTTAAATATACTTACATTACAGCGGTTCAAGGATATTATCAAATAATCACAGAATACAGATGTAAATAACGTAAATAATCACAACAAAATACAATGATATATATATCAAATATACACACGTGCTGTTTCAACTGCTAATATATAGCGTCTGACGCGTACATCTATAATACGCACATACGATACGATATGTTATATATCTGTGTACTCTGTCCTACAACGAAGTCATGTCTTAGGGATAGAAAATGTATAGCTCTCTTTCTCCTTCTCTCTACGTTGTATCTTTTTTTTTCTCTCGCGTAACGAAATCTCTAAACGTCAAATTTTTTCCAATTCACTCTCCATTCTCGCAAAAAGATCAGACCGCCGCTAAAGAAGTTTCACTTCAAAAAGCGTCTGTCCTCTTATTATTTATTATAACGTGTTATATCGAACTACGAATGCGTATTGCTGCCATAATTTTTTGCAACCTCAGTAAACGCCACTTACGGATTTCCTACAACTATTTATTATTAGCAGCCAATTGCGCAATTATGTAAATTAACGATGCTTTCTCCTAAACAAACCTAAAACACCGAAATATTCCACCGAAATAGTTTCTATGAAGAAAAACCTTTCTCAACGGTATCGACAGCTGATTGTCAATTTTGCAGGTAATTCGCCAAATGTGAACGGGTAGATTAATTTTGTCTAATGTCATCGTCAATATTAATGAAGGAACCAAAATTGAAAGTCAATCAAGTCGTTCTCATGTAAGTCCTCATCAGTTACAAAACTAGACGAAAAGAAATCCACAAGTAGATTGGGCTCTTCGCTCACAGAGAAGGCAGTAACGCCGTTATTAAAGAATATTATTCGGATATACGGCAGCCGCCATAGCCGAATGTGTTGGTGCGTGGCTACCATTCGGAATTCAGAGAGAACGTAGGTAGGAAGTTTCTTCTAATAGCGGTCGTCCCTCGCCAGGCAATGGCAGACCTCCGAGAGTATTTCTGCCATCAAAAAGCTCCTCATAAAAAGCATCTGCCGTTCGTAGTCGGCTTGAAACTGTGGGTCCCCCCATTTGCGGAACAACATCAAGACGCACACCACAAATAGGAGGAGGAGCTCGGCCAAACACCCAAAAAGGGTATACAAGCCAATTATATATTCGGAATACAGGGCGTATTTTTTACAGATTGAATGTTCCGATACCTAAGACTTTTTTGGGAAAAAATATGCGTCCGTGTAATAGAGGTGCCCGTTAGGAGAGCTTACACTTTTTATCAATGAATAAATACTTAATTATTATTGCAACCACTTTTATGCATTTAATTTGAATTTAAACAAGTTAATGGAATTCGAAGGACCCTGTGCGTGTATGTAAGTGGATATTATCGCTATCAAATTGATCTAAGTAAATTATCATAAAATAGCTTTGAAGCAAAACAATAAAAAAGCACGCAAGCATAAATGCTTAAGTATGTAAATAAATTTGCCAGATATGGTAAATGCAGGTTTTGTTCTTTGATTTCCGCTCAATCACAATACTCAGTCCTAACTAGCCAAACGATCACCACATTTGATTTGGATAAAAATTGAATTATTTCATCTGAGTGATCAAATAATTTGTGTGGTGTTTAGCAAATTAAATAGAAAATAATGCTGCTGTGGCGGACAATCTCTATAGTACTACTCTGCACCATAACTACAGCCTTGGCTAAAAGGTTGGTCACGCCCAGTGCGAAAGTACTGGCACAACAGAAGAATGAGCGTGTAGTTGGTGGCACAAATGCTGATCCCGGATTCGCTCCATATCAAATCTCTTTGCAAAGCCAGTTTGGCTCGCATATGTGCGGTGGTTCTGTGATCGATAGCCAATGGATACTGACGGCGGCACATTGCGTTTACGGTTACAATCCGCCTTACTTGCGCGTAATCACCGGCACCGTAGAGTGGCAAAAACCTGGCCAAATTTACTACCCCGATGAGTATTATACACATTGCAACTACAACAATCCGGACTATCACAATGACATTGCACTCGTGCATGTTAACGAAAGCATTGTTTACGATCAATATACGCAGCCCATTCCGCTTGCCTCGAAAGCCTTGAAGGACAACGACGAGGTTCTTCTAACCGGTTGGGGCACGACTTCGTATGGTGGCTCATTGCCGGAAATATTACAGAAAATCACACTACGTTACATGAGTCACAAACGCTGCTCGGACGTATATGAAGGTGACGAATCAGTTGACGTGTGTCACATTTGCACATTCACGCAACAGGGAGAAGGCGCTTGTAATGGTGACTCTGGTGGTCCTCTGGTTAGCGGTGGTGAACTCGTCGGACTGGTTAACTGGGGAATGCCCTGTGCGGTTGGTTACCCAGATGTGCATGCAAGTGTTTTTTGCTATCGAGACTGGATACGACGCGTTATGTCGGGCGAGTGTAAGAAATGCCACTGTGAAGCGAGCAATTATCCATTTAACTAGCCACGAGGATATAGAAGCGCTAAGCTGAGAGTTGTGAATGTAAACTTGTTAAGTAAATTGAGACAAATACAAATTTATAAATGAGCAAAAATGTCTCCAATATGTTTTGATGATTGAGTACAAGATTTAAATTGAATTTTTCTTAACGATTTAAGTTGTAATGTGCAAAATATGTGCTGGCAATCGCATATAATTCGCAAAAAATGGCGCTTTCACCCTTCTTGGGTATTTGTCTGAGGTCCTCCTCCTGTTTTTTGATGTGCGCGCCTTAATGTTGCTCCACAAATGGAGCGATCTTCAATTTTAAGCCGACTCTGGACGGCAGATTGTTTTTTATGAGGAACTTTTTCATGGCCGAAATACACTCGGAAGTTTGCCATTGTCGGCCAAGGGACGACCGCTATTAGAAAAATGTTTTTCTTCATTTTGGTCTTTCACCGAGATTCGAACCCACGTTCTCCCTGAATTCCGAATGGTAGTCACGCAACAACCCATTCGTTTATGGCCGCCGAATTTATATACAAGTAGTAATAAGCCCCATCCGCCTCTTCTTCTCTACTAGCGCAAAAGCCGCTTAAGTAATTTCGAAGCCAAGTCTTTCTCAACTTCCTACTTTCTGCACGGAGAAGTCTTCCCCTTCCTTTATTACCACCAGCAATTAAAAGCTAAGTCAAAGACTTTCAGGGGTAGAGCGTGTGCATCCATTCATGTGACATGGCCTAGCCAGTGGAGTCGTTGTATCTTTGTTCACTATCCAAATAATAGGATTTATAAATCTTCCGCAGAATATTTCTCTCGAACACTCCAAGGACCAACTCATCGGATGTTGCCAACTTTCAATCTACTAAGACATTATGACGGGCCCACTTGTATAAATAATAAAAATTCGTCCGTTGTGATATCATACAGAAGAAGGTAACAGAAGGAAAAGAATCAAACAGGTAGAAAAGAAAGAAGACGCTTTGGGTTAGAGGATGACGACCAACAGTGGCTAATTACGTTTGTATTAACCGCTTCAAGCTACAAATTATGTGTGATATTGAAACCCACAATATCCGCGGTGTAACAAAAAAGTGAGGGCTCAGAGGTATAAATCTCTGCCCGACTAGAGCAGGGCAGCTGAGATGATTCCACTTTATTCTCCAGACAGCTTCTGCTGAAAGAGCTTCAAGCAATCCCAAGTCTCACCGTATGGACACCCAATGGACAATATTCGGTAAGGATACCCACCGAATTCGAGAGATGAGGTTTTGTTAGCTTTAGAAATTCCCTCAAGTGCCGATCCATACAGTAGCTGAAAAAAGAACTTTATTTGGCAATTACCTACTTATTAAAAAGTATTTCAAAGCAATACACAATACATTTTGCTTGAAAGTAATAAGAAAGAACACCTATCGCAATTTTCATCTAAAAGCAATAATATTTTATTAATTTTTGTTAATTTTTTTTAACCTTGTAATGATTAAAAAATATATATTATTAATATTTAGAGACTTCACTTCAATTTTTAATTAACCAAATTTTTCTAAGTAATTTATATACTGAATACCTATAAAACCTTAATACTAAATACCTAACTCTATAAACTCGCCTCGCTTATCCGACAACGCAACACAACACTTTGTTGGGTTCCCCAACCACTCTGGAGTAAAGGGATATGAAAGAGCGGATGAGTGTGCAAAGAAAGGCTCTTGGCCTCCAGCGAGTGGTACACAATATTAGGATTCCTCTAAATGAACTATACTTTTCGATTGCCTTGAGCGTAATCGCGGAAACCAATAGAAAGTGGCATCTGACTACTAACTGCAAAGTCTCCAAAGCGCTCTGGCCAATACTGATTCTTAAAAGGACAACATTTCTGCTTGGATTGAACAGATCAACTACCAGTGTCCTCAAAGGTATTATACGGGTCACTGCACTATGGGAACCCTCGCCCACAGCATGGGTGTACCTCAAAACGACTTCTGAAGGAGTTGTGGAGATGAAGAAGAAATTGAGTCGGTACAACACCTCCTCTGCACTGAAGGTGTACTGCACTTCAAAGAAGCCGTGCAAATATCTTGGCAATAATTTCTTTGAAGGCTTGGAAAATTTGTAAAATGTCTCACTGGAGAGATTAGTTACCTACTTAAAAAGATCTATATGAATTAAGGGGTCCCGGTAGTTAAGAGCTCGCAAATTTAGGGTATTTTAAGGAATTTTTTTTTTTACAAGAAAAAAAATTAAAAACGATATTTAATTGTAAGGCTTGAAAAAAAAAATGTTTCATATTAAAAATTTAAAAAATGGCCCTAAAGTTGACCCTCCCGAAAAATTTAACCTGGACGGTGTTTGTCCATTTTGGCTCTTTTATTTATCTGAAACACAAAAACCAAAAATTATTAATCGTATGACTGTAGCTATTGAAAACATGGCGCGGCCTTGCATTGAGTTTTTTAAGTTTTTTTTCAGTTTTTTAATCGAAATAAAATACGAAACAGTTGAAATAATGAAATTTTAATATGTTGTTCACAGCATCGATGGCTATCGCCCGTACTAGAACAACATATTAAAATTTCAGACGATTCGCTTGAATAGTGTTTTTTGTTGTTTTTTTTTTGACAACACCAGGCCGAAAAAAGTTGTTACGAGGTAGATTAGTTTAAAGTTTGAGGTACAGGAGCTCGCGGACCGCTCTCTACATAGTTAATGGGCTATAGACGCTATAATATTGGGAAGTTCCGCATGAAAATTTCACGGTATAATCTTAAGATACTATACTTTCTAAATATGGAAAAAATAAAAATCGATTGTTTGAACTTTCTAAACCACGCTTTAAGTAACATAGTTTGGATATGAAAATCAAGTGCAAATATACATATCATTTCACAATTGGCCTTAGGGCCACCGAGTGTCTTGTCTTAGACAAGCAGCCTGACTAACCTAACTCTACATACTACAAAATGGCAAAGCATAACCAAGCTCTAAATTGCGTCAGTGCTTCGATCCATTGAACGCAAGTAACAATCTCGGAAATCGGTAAGCGGGAATCTCATAAAATTATAGTAAAAATAATAGTTTTGGGATCTGGCAACCAATACCCCTACTATCAGTATTGTACTGTATGGTGCTTCCCATACTCTGTACAGTTTTTATCAAAGACTATCAATGAACAGATGTAATTGCGCCAATTCCCGTATCATCAATACACTCCCAAGTATGTACATACGAGTACACCTTTTCGCAATACGCGCTTGGCAATTTTGTTAATTTTCGTTTAGGGTTCCATAAAAATGTCTACTTTGACACCGAGAAGTCAAGCGGAATAGAATTCGAGATCTCTTCGAATTATCTTAAGTAATTTAAGATGAAATGCGTAAATGTTGCATAGAAATCTAGTAGGGATATGAAAAAAATGGTTAACTTTAACGTTTTATCCTATCAGGTATTTACGTAGTAAATATCCGTTCTATTTGAATAAGAGCAGAACAAATTATGCCTGCAATGCTCCCGTTGCGCGCTCTCTTCATGAGCTCAATGAACTCAAGGTCTCAAATACTATATAACTTGATTTTACTCTATCTGAGCTATGTTTTTCTGCTCAATTTAACCGTTTTTTGTAAGTTAACTTTTTGATACTGATGTTTTTGTAATAGACAATTTCCCATCGCAAGTAATGGCTTGGGCCGCAATGACCGCTGATGGATGCTCTCCAATCGATTTTATCGAGCCTGGTGTCAGAGTGAATGCGACTTATTATCGGGAAAATGTTTTAGAAGCTGCTTTAGAGCCGAGGACACGCAAACATTTCGGTCGTAGACCATGGACGTTCCAACAGGACTCGGCACCGTCTCATAAAGCTCGTGTAAACCAAGGATGGTTAAAAAATCATGTTCCACACTTCATTTCGTCCACACAATGGGTTTCGAATTCGCCAGATGCAAATCCGATGGACTATTCCATCTGGTCCATTTCGGAGAGCAAGGGGACTAAAAAATATGCTAGCATGGATGCGCTGAAAAAAGCGATTATACGAGAATGGGCCAAAATACCTCAAGATCACATCGTGCAGCATGCAACTCATTTTTTGACCGTTTCAAGGCTATAGTGAAGGAAAAGGTGGTCATATCAAGCTAAAGTGAATATATGTATGTTAAAATTGTAATCATTTTTGAACAATTTTGTCTTTGAAATCAATAAAAACTAATTTCACACAAAAAAGTTATGGTATTTTGAATAGGTAACACTTCATATCGTTCACCCTGTATATGTTCAAGGTTTACATTTATATGCAGTAATACATATTCGGCCGCCGTAGCCGAATGGGTTGGTGCGTGATTACCATTCGGAATTCACAGAGAGATCGTTGGTTCGAATCTCGGTGAAAGCAAAATTAATAAAAACATTTTTCTAATAGCGGACGCCCCTCGGCAGGCAATGGCAAACCTCCGAGTGTATTTGTGCCATGAAAAAGCTCCTCATAAAAATATCTGCCGTTCGGAGTCGGCTTGAAACTGTAGGTCCCTCCATTTGTGAAACAACATCAACACGCACACCACAAATAGGAGGAGGAGCTCGGCCAAGCACCTAACAAAAGTGTACGCGCCAATTATTTATTTATTTAATACATACCTCAATTGTGTATACTTCTTGCTGTTTTATTGAAATACATTGTTGTGAAATGGAACTTTCTTCCTATGAAATCAAGTATACGCAATGGACCACTACCTTTACGTTTTCTCGCTTGAAATTTTAAAGCCCTTCAAAAAATTAAATTGTTAAGAAAATGAAAAACTAAGTATACAGCAAAATCTATAGTTTCGCATGCATATGCAATTTCTCCTGTATAACAAAAAAGGATTATTTTTATTGCACGGCCTTTAATAAAAAATAGTTATTTTTCTTCAATTAAATAGTTTAAACTAAGCACTCAGTGTTCGGCGTATCCAATCCATATAAAAGAAAATACTCGCATGCATATCTGGATAGCCTATGGCACAAGGGTAGCCCCAATTAACTACACCAACCAATTTTCCGTTGTTCACCAGCGGTCCACCAGAGTCGCCATGGCATGCACCCGCGCCATATTTCGTGTATGTGCACATATGCCCATAATCCATAGAAGGGTTATAGTTAACCATTTCCGCGCATTTTTTATACGGCAAATAGTTCAGGTACACCACCTGCAGCTTTTCCGGAGTATCACCATACAATTCTGTTGTGCCCCAGCCCGTCAGTATGACCTCATCGCCCTCCGTCATCTGTTCTGTTGGCAGTTCTATCGGCTGGGTTTTCTCATTGAAAACAATCGATGTATTTAGATTTAATAAGGCAATATCATTGTGGCTAGACGGGGTGTTGTAGCGGCAATGCACATGAATTGCCTTCACGTAGTATGTGGCATTCGGTTTCTCCCATTCATTAGTTCCGGTAGCAATCCTTATACTGTCCGCTGTCTTCCCATAAACACAATGCCCAGCAGTTACTATCCAATCTTTGTTAATAATAACCCCACCACAGGAATGATATCCATAAAAGCTTTGCAACGAAATTTGATAGGGCGCAAAGCCCTCCGTTGCGTTTTCTCCGCCAATGACACGACTCTCGAATGAACTTTTTACATAGTCCTTTGGGTATTTCAAGAGTATGGCCCGTGTATGGGCTAGAAAAAGAATGCCGATAAAAACAAATACCTTCATGGCGTATGGCTATAACGAGTATAGAGAAGTTTGAGCGACTTTGGAAATATTTATCTAAAGGTTTGGTCAATTTGGCTGTAGATATCAGTAAACAACAAACTTATCGTCATTTCTGGTTCGAAGATAAAAAAATTATGTGTACTATGGCTTGATTACCAGCGTTTTTGGTTTTGTTTTGTTCTTGTTTTTTTGGTTTTCTTTGTTGCCCAATACATTAATTGGATAGTAAAATTTAGAGACATAAAATGCACTTCTTAGGGTATAAAATAACGAACAGTTATGACCTGTTTATGGCTTAAAAAATGACTCACAGTAGCAATGATATAAAACACACATAAACAAGGTGGCACAAAACTAATCAGCCAACTTTGTTTTTGAAGAGTTTTTTACTAAATCAAAAAAATGATTTTGAGTGGTCATACTCCCATCATTTTGACTTTTACGCTCGCCATTCCTTGTCTGTTACTGTAGCTGTCTAGCCCACAGGTGTCGCCAGATGAAAAATTAAAAATCTTATAAAGATGCAGTCGGAGGTGATTTATTATTTTATTTTTAATTATTTACAGGCAAAAAGTAATTTGAAAGTATCTGAAATTAGGAATACTTTAATAATAAATAAAAATATAATTAATAATAATTACATCAAAGGTAATCGAAAGGGGTTAACAGTGGGACTTATAGAGATATTCGCACGATTATTTTGTTTTCACTTGGAGAAAATATCTGTGGTGCATATTCATCAAAAAAAAATTTTTAAAATATACAAAAAATTTAAGGGATTTCTCAGCAACCTGCACTTGGATGTACTAGAAGTTAAGGGGAGAGCCTGCTTTGGAGGCAATAAATCGATTTTTTTTTCATAAATGTCTTCCCAAACTATCCAAGAATGTGTCCTCAAAATTTCAGAAGCAAATTGAAAATATTTTCGCAGTTACAGAAGAAATTGCGAGCAAGCGTCGAACAGGTATACGAGCGGATTTTTTATATACAAAAACTTTGACGCGCGATTTCTCGGTTTTTTATTTTTACGAATTTTCGTAATTGGCGGGAAAGATAGGCAAAAAGTTAAACGTCCTATCGAAACGAGATAACATTGATTGTATTCGGAATTAAATTCTATTTTAGTTGAACCTAAAAAACCTTAAAAAAGTTATGATTAACGCACTTTTTTAACAATCTAAAGTGAATTTGTTTTTCCAAAAAAATAAATTTTTTTTTAATTAGCAAAAAATTGTTGAATTTCCCACTTTCTGTTTAATTTTCTTGGTTTAACTAGAAGCTATACTATACTAAAATAAAAAATTTTTTGGGTTTTTGGTTTCAGATGAAAATTGCCATCTGCATCTTTCCAGCTGCACGACACTTGCACACTCGAGGCGCCTCGGCAAAATGCTTGTACCAGGCATAATATGACATATATTTTAATGAAAAAATTTGAGAAGACTGCTGAAATATATAACAATAATACCTGAAAGTTTCGTTTCAATCGAATATTTCTTTCCTCCCCAAAAAATCCACGAAAAAATCGATTTTTTGAAGGCTCTACAGCAGGCTCCCCCCTTAATAAGCTATAAAACTGCATACCAATAATTTGACTAAAAATTCTAATTAAGAACCGTGAAATTGTGATGAAAAGCTTGTGGGATTTTGTTAATGTGTGTATACGGGCAGGTGGCCGCCGTAGCTGAATAGGTTGGTGCGTACCTACCATTAGGTTCGAATCTCAGTACATGAATATCAAATAGTAGAAGAAATGTTTTCTAATAGCGGTCGTCCCTCAGCAGGCAATGGCAGACCTCCGAGTGTATTTCTGCGATGAAAAAATTCCTCATAAAAACCATATGGCGTTCGGAGTCGGCTTAAAACTGTAGGTCCCTTCATTTCTAAAACAGGATGAAGACGTACGCTACAAATAGGTAAAGGAGCTCGGCCAAACACCTAACAGAAGTGTACGCGCCGATTATTTATTTGTTTTTTATATGAACAGGTTCTCTAACTTACTTCCGAGTGAATTTCAATGCAGTTGCCATAAAAATTTCAATGAAGTTCAACCGAAAGTGAACTGAAGAATCTCCCCAATAATGCTTGAAATTTGGTTTATTGGTTTTTGTTAGTCAATGGGCTATAATTTGCTTTTTTTTTAATTTTTTTTGTAAAAATATTAAGTTGCTCTCGTTTTGTCGCGGGTTCTATATAGTGAGTGAGGTCAACACATATTGGCAAGATTTGACTATACAATTAATTATAATAATATTTACAAACAAACACAAAAATCGGGTTAAAAACAAAAATCGGTCAAAGTAGTTTAAAACCTCCCTAGTACCAAGTTGCCCTGGATAAATTCTCTCAGTCAAACTTGTATGACTCTGTCAGCTTTCCCCTGCTTCACTTGAAATTTCGACACAAATCTACGGAAGCTTTAACCTTTTTAATTATGTAAAAACACAGGCAACGGGTTTTCATAAAAATGTATTTCATTCTATAGCAAAACCAAAATAAATTCACACTTTGTGGATGTGACATATTCTTTTTTTAATTGGAAAGTGGTTCATTATCTTCGCTCTCACTACTCGTCGACGACTCGCATGGCGCAGCATCTCTAGGAACTGATGACTGAATACTTTGTGTTGTTTGTGCTCTTGTGCATTTTCTTCACATAACGAATGCCAAAAAATTTTTTATATGAGATTAAACACCCAACACCATTAGCAAAAAATTTTGTCAAAACTCACTTGAAATTTGCTATTTAGTATACTAACTTGAAATTTGTCTAAAAAAGCGTGACATTTTATAATTTTTCTTTAATCTTCACAAAGTTCGAAACGTGAACTTGCATGCTTTTTATATGAAAACAACTATACTTTATAATATAGATATTTAATAAAGTTTATATAATTGAAGGGTATCATTTTCTAGTAGTTTGACGGAGCTTTTACACCAATACGTGGATCATAACTTGCTTTCGCCGCCACATACAGAAACCAACAGTTTTATACCATCTCAGAGAGGCATTGCTTCTCATGGCGCGCTCACTGGTAGATAAAACATTTTGTATAATTTGACTTCAAACCCCGGGCTCGCTGAATAGTGCTCAGGTACAGACACACTTGGGCATGGTGGCCGCCTTCCCGTTAAATGAGTAATACTAAGAAAACTTGGTGAAAAAGAAAGCCATTATTTTCTCGGTGGCTGGAGTGATCGATTTCTCGCAAAGTATCGATCAGACAATTTAATGTTTATGCTCGTTGTCAAGTGGACATTTCACACTAAACATTTCTTTTGCTGTTTTTTGTTTGTTCCATTCAGTTGTGAGTTACAGATTTTCTTTGATAATTGCGGAAATGCAAGTCAGGCTAAAAGCTGCTGAATGAGTGAATTATTTTATGGTGCCAATTCTGTAACACCTAATTACGTGCAATTTTTAGTTTCGTCGATTCCGTTCAGGTATTTTTGAGGATAAAAGGTGAAATCACAGAAATACTCAAAGTTGACTGACATCTTAGTAGTCGTAGCATCGCCCAGGAGCTAAAGATTGACCAAAAAACAGTTTCAAAGCATTGCGCAAAATTAAAAATAAAAATGGATTTCTTTTTCCCCAAACTGACAGAATCATTGAAGAGAATCTAGGAGAATCAGTACTTAGGAGATTGGTGACTAGAGGTACACCACATGGCGTAGTCCTCTCACCGTTTTTAAGGAACACAGTTGAGCACAAACTTCTGTTAATACTAGAATCGGTAGGTTGAAAGGGGATGGCTTAAGCCGTTGATGTTGTTCTGGTCTCTGGTCTCTGGTAAATTTGTATCCACGTTAAGAGACCTAATACAAAATGCTCTAGATATACTTTCTAAGTGGGTAGAAAGTGTGGTCTGAGAGTCAACCCAAGCAAGACACAACTCATACTGTTCACTAGGAAACACAGAATCTCTCAGTTAAGTCCAATTATGCTTGAGGGGGTAGCTCTTATGATTTCGGAAGAAACCAAGTACTTCAGGCTACTCATAAATAGGACGTCAAATATTTTAGAAAGAGTTGTCTAGCTAGTCTAACTTTTTATGCCTGTAAGAGAGCTTTAGGTCCTACCTGGGAAATTAAGCCTAAGAATACTGATTGACTTTATACTGCAGTTGTCAGACCCATTCTTCTATGTATATGGAAATCTGCCATCCAGAAAAAAACCTATTCTAATTTATTGAGTAAAGTGCAGCGGAACTAGAAATATGTGGTGTGATGAAAACCACCCCATCCATGGCTTTGGCCATCCTCTCACATTTACCACCCCTTGATCTCTTCTAAAAATACTCAGCAGCCTGTTTCGCTTTAAGGCTCAACGCGAGCTCACACTGAGAAATTGTCAGAAATGGATATTTAGCCCCCTTTGACATACCTATTGATTGTGATTATCACCCTTCCATTCTCTGCTTCGAAAGGAATTTCTCAATTTTAAACTGGAATGGTTTGAAGAAGATTCATCCCCATAACACCCGTTACGATCCACATAGACGGGTTATACTGCGAAGAGCTTTTTATCAGTGAATCCTTTAAACTACCGGATCTTTGTAGTGTTTTTCAAGCGGAATAAAGGCTATTCATGAAGTCTTGAGATGGTTAAAGATAAACATAATATCATCAAAAGATGTCTGCATTCTACCAGATAGCCAAGCTGCCCTACGGGTTCTCGAGGCATTCCAATTAACATCAAGAAGTGGCTTACATTGTCGCCAATCTCTTAATGGGATGGCTAAACAGGGTCGTGTTATCTTATACTGGGTTCCAGGCCACAGAGATATGCCAGGAATTGTAGGGCAGACCAACTGTAGACAACTGTATGCCAAACATTAATAATTTTATAGGGGTTCCTCTCGCAACTTGTAAGCTTCTTGATATGGGCGCAGTATTCCATTCTCTAAATCAAAGGTGGATTAGTGTCAATACCTTTGAAATTGCAAAGCAAACATGGCCAAGGCTAAATTTAAGTGTATTCAAGAATACTATAAAATTCAATAGACTTCAAATAAGGACCTTAGTAGGAGCCCTCACAGGGCATTGAATCATAGGAAATCATGCGAGGAGATTGAGCGCTTCCTTACATGCTTGATTTCTGTCGTAGCTGTAGGTATGAGGAGGAGTTGGAAACAATTAAACACCTTTTCTGCACATGCCCGGCTCAAGCCAGAAGCAGGAATCGATATTTAAGATCCTACTTTCTAATAAATATGGATAAGCTATACACTTTAGGTATCAAAAACCTTTTACGCTTTGTCCAAAACTCTGGATGTCCCAATCTGAAAGGGTCTAAGTGGCTTCGCTGCGGCTGCCAACCCTACCTTCCTTTCTCAAACTAATATTTTAAATTTATTTATTTCCTGGTAGTTTGACAAGAAAGAATGTCGGGAAATACTAAAGGCCCCCATTGCCTTTTTCTAATAAAATAGTTTGCTGAAACTTTATATTTCTTGCAATCCTCTAATAGAACAACATATTTCAAAGAAAAAAGGTGTGCGATAAAGTGAACAAAAAATACAAATCTCTTTCCATCCCTAGCATAGATGCCGCGTAAAGTGTTACCTCAAAACTACTCAAATTTAGACATATTTAAATCTTTTCAGGCTGAGCGCAACCTTTCAGCTCAATTGGACCAGAGAGGCAACAGAGTGGCAACACAGTTATCGACAGGGAAAGATGACTTGCGATAAACCAACTAGTGCATGACCAGAATGGGAGGCGAGACGTCGTGGCAATTGAATGAATTGACGGTGTGCTATGTGGCGCATACGCAATGCTGGCGCCATTTGACGATCTCACCATTGACGTGGTGCACATTTACGTGCATGGCCGCGCAAGCAAAGCGCTTGCCATGATGAGTCAGGTGGACCATCGGTATGAGCCGATAATGGGCAATTGGTAGGCACCTTAAGTTGGTTGAATTCTTGTGCTAACGCTGTGCCAATGTTGGGTATTTACATATATACAAAGTTGTTGTTCTACCGCAACCGAATGCGCCAAAGTGTCGAGCAGCAATGGTAGATGTGAGAAGGTGGTCTAACGGCATGTAGAAAACGAAATTGCACAGCTATAGAAAAAAAAGTATTTTAAAAATATCTGACATATACTTAAATAGCTTTCATTTATTATTTTATTGGGTTGACTGTGTTGAATTATTTTTTTTTTTGTACATTTTTTTTTTGTTTGTTTTATGCCACACGCCTTCCCACCCGCTCAACTGTTATCGCTTAACTTGGCTGCTACTTAAGCATAAAATGTGTCTGCGTTAAGGGGCTATTTTTGTTGCCAACGAATTTCGTTTGTTCCGAAAGCTGGCTGTCAGCCAAACAATTCCTTTCCGCCGTTTTCGTTTGACGGTGGAGCGTTGGACGATCGCCTGTTGACTCATTGGATCTGTGTCACACGTGTACTGGGCAGGCAAGCTTGTGTGTCGTTTTGTGGCCACCAACGCTGAACAAACTCTCAGGTGCTGCGATATTTTTTGCTTTTTTCCAATTTTCTATTTCAGCCATTTGGGCTGTCTCCCGACAGGTTTTTTATGTTCTTAGAATTCTAAATTCAAAATTATTTTATAAAATAATAATAAAAAATGCAATAAAGAATTTTCAAATGACTAATAAAAACTGCTCAAACATCAGACACAAATTCAGCGTACACAAATTCAAGTAGCTTCTTTAATTTGACTATAGACGACATTCACTTATTATGTACCGTAATATTTGCTGAAAAACTATTATAATTTCGATTCCTTGAAGCTCGGTATTGGCGTAATCCCAAAAGCAACGCCCAGCCGTCACATTAATGAGTCTTTACTGACGGCTCCAAAGCAGAGCGCCAGAATCGGCAATTTGCCTTAAATATGTACATAGGTGTAGGATAATATACTTATGTAAGTTCAGTCAAATATAATAATAATACAGGTGAATTTTCATAAATAATCGTTAAAATTTATTAAAAAATAAGAAAATAAATTACCAAAACTTGTCTATAAGTCCTAGTGCTGGTTATTTTATTATCTGTATAACAGGCGCATGCATCATTTTCTCTTCAAATCTCTGTTGTGCGCATTGTTGTTGTCCAACAAATGAAAGGACCTACAATTTTATACCGCATTAATGTTTCTGACCAGAGTTGCTGATATTAGAAAAGCCGGACAAATGTCTAAGTAAAATGTTGGCTAGTCAGCAAAGTCATAAAGATTTTGCGTAGATTTCTGGCCGAAGTGGGTGGGGAATTTTATTTACATATTTCCTAATACGACACGTCTAATTCTCCCATTTCGTAAAGATACAGCTGATTATTTTTTTCAAAGGCCACCCGCGTAATTTTATAAATATAAAAGAACTGCAGTAAATTAAAAAACAATTAAAAAACCCATTAATAGCATAAATACAAAATAATAATAAATTAAAGTTAACATAAAAACTATCATAAAAATGTATATTAAATAAAAATATTACTTAAACTGAGAATGGAATAAAAGCAATGTGAATGAATAAAAAACTCATGAGACATTTTGCCTGAAATCTAGCAGATATCCGTCAGTTCCGTCGGCAAATAAATGAGAACTCCTCGGGGCGAGTCTGTCAGATTTCCTTTCAACCTCGCCATTTGCTTTATTGATCAATATCGGCTAGAAATCGCAAAGATTTTGCACTTTTTTGCCGACGACTCTGACGTGTCTCTGATAGATGTTTTTTAATTTAGCTAACTGTGTCATCTACAATAATTTTTGTATATATTTTTTTATATTCAAAATGAATTTCTTACCACTTATTACAGTCAATATCTGAGGCTTGTTGAACTCATTGAGAGTGCTTTAGAAATTTTTCTTCTGCTTGTTCTTATGGCAAAAAATTGTGGAAGTGCTCCATAGACAATGTAACTCTTTTCGCATATTTTGTTTAAGCTAATTAAGAAAAATTCCAAAAATCATTGATCACTCTTATTGTTAAATGTTCGATAGGTACAAAACAACGCTCAATTGATTGTTAAATTTAATTTCGCATCAGAAATCACCTGGATTCGGACACAGAACTTATTTAGCAAGGCGGATTTCAGTGCGATTTATTACAGATGATGGCATCTACCCAGGTAACTTTTTGCCGAGAATAAAAATAACGTCAAAATGATTTGTTTTTTTACAGCTGTGCGTACTTCATCTTTTGTGTACATTCAAAATTTATAGTTGGTGACTCAAATAATACCTAAAGTGATAAATTACAAAAGCACACATGAAAAAGTGTGTATTGGGTGTGGAAAAATTTAAGCAGGGCAAAGGACCCCTTTAGCGTTCCTGGTGAGGAAACAATACGGCAAGTGTGGAGCAGAGCTCGCTGATTTTGACGTACTGGAATTCAAAAAGTAAAAACAAAATGCGCGCATGGTTATGTGGATGCCATCAGCTGTAATAACTTCGTCTTGGCATTTAGTAAATGAAAATATTGGAATTCAGCATTTCGAGTTCAATAACAGTTACAGTTGAATCAAAGATGCTACATATTTTTACGTTACTCAATAAGGTTTCATTTAGAAAACGTAAAAAAACTTACATTTTTGATTGATATTATCATATCATCATCAGCGATTACAGCTCCGAGTGAGCCGGTGCTTCCTTCACAATAGCGCTCCATACGACTCGACTCAGTAGCATTTATAAGGCGTAAACCACCTGCATCAACACTCTTTGCCCATCTTCTCGGCGGTCTTCCCACTTTTAACTGCCCATAATAAGAGAGTCCGAGGCCTTTTTCGTTATCCTGCTGTCGTCCATACAGAGTAGGCGTCCAAACCATCTCAGCCGTTGCTTGATTGCACAGGGTCTGGCACTCGAAGTGGAACCAATTAAAAAGGTCATACATTTAGTTTGGTAAATTACTTTTTCTCAATTCTAAGTAAAAAATGTGTGAAAATAATACAAAATTAAGAATAAAATTAATTTCGCTCGCAATGACCACCTTTTGTCTTGACTATGGCCTTTTCAGAAACGAATGTGACTTACAAGTATTTTGGCCCACTCGTGGACAATGTGGTTTTTCAGCGCCTCGAGACCGGTGAATCTTTTAGTTCGGATCTCCAAAATGGCCCAAAGAGAATAATCTATCGGATTCGCGTCTGGTGAATTTTAGAGCCATTGTGTGGACGTTATGAAGTGCGGAAGGTCAAAACTTCCAATTTAAGTTCAAAATTTTTAGAAACATTTCTTTATAAGGAGTTTTTAAGAGAAATAGTTTCCGTTCTTTTAGCATTAAAATAATTATACTAATGTTTTAGGACAAAACATAGTTTTTTTTTAATGTAAACAAATTTTATGTTTTCGCTAAAAATTTTTCGGAATAGTGTTTTTTGTTAGCGAATCAGTGAAATAATACCGTGTATCTGCGGCTGCCGTAGAAGAATGGGTTGGTGCGTGACTACCGTTCGAATCTCCGTGAAACACCAAAATGAACAAACAATTTTTTTCTGATAGTATTTGAGAGAGAAGTTTTGCAAAAATGACAAGAAAATTTCCGAAATTGTTCCAAAAAAAATGTTTCCCACAAATTTAAAAAAAAAATTAGGTTTTTCTGACAATTTTTTTTAATTAGTTTATGTAACACTAAAAAATTAAAACAAAAATTTTAATTTATAAAATAAGAATATATTTTACTTTAACAAATGTATATAAAAATATTCAACATTCTATAAATCTCAAAATTATAATTTTTTTTCAGTTTACTTCAATCCCACAAAACTTAATTTTTCTGCAAAAATTTAAAAAAAAACAATTGTTTCCGAAAAAAACTAAAGAAATGCTTTAAAATGTTAAAAATAATCGAAGATATTTGACTTTCAAAAACGCTGTACCAAAATTTTCAACATTCAAAATTATATTGTACTTTTTTCAAAATTTTTTGAGTTTACTTCCGAGTCCTGTTGAAACGTCCATGGCCTGCCACCAAAACATTTGCCTGCCCACGGCTTGAAAGCAACCTCCAGAATACTTTCCCGATAATATTTCGGATTTACCTTGACGCTAGACTCGACGAAAACCATTTGTGGTTACAGCGGCCCAAACCATTACCTGTTCGGAAATTGACCGCTTTCTGCCAAGCGAAGCAACTCTTTCGCTCTTTCAAGTCAGACTTGTTGCTGTTTTGGTGTGAGATCATGCATGCGCCTTTTGGATCTTGTAAGGTTTGACTTTGAGATCATTTTTCAGTATGCGGCGAATGCACAGTCATATATTTTCAGTTATTTCGCCATTTGATTGGCACTTCGTCAGGGATTTCGCTCAAGTCGCTTCTTCATTTTTGAAACATTTCACGTGACGTGACATTCAGTATTTTGATGACCACCTCCATGACGTTTCACGATGCTCCCAGTATCATTGTAACGAGAACTCGTGCTATAAACAAAATCTTTATTTACTTTAAGATGCTCGAATTCACGAACAATCGCTGGTTGTGATTTTCCAGCCAAATATAATGCAATCACACGATTACGTTTGAAATCCATTACCGATTTTCTTTTTTCGCGTTTACTCTCGGCAAAATGGTTCCGCGTGCTTATAAACAATACTCTGGACTGTCATTTAGCTAAATAACAGACAGCTGATGCTCGTGCATCAGCTGCGCGAGAGGTCAGAAGTTAGGTACATTTAGAGTGCCGGACCCTGTATATATTTAGAAATATTTCCTTGTACAAGCGAAAGTATGTTCGTGCACTCCGATTTATTTTTACGCTACTGTATTGCAAAAATCTCACTGCTACGGCATATAACATACATGCATACATACATACGTACATACAGTAAGTTACCAAAATTTTGACAAGTGAAAATGGAAAAAAGGGGCAAAACACTTTGCTCGCAACGCAAAAGCGGCAGCGCCAAAAATTCTGGCCAAACGCAATCGAAAATATTTTGAGTTAAATTTTCAAAAATTTATTTTCCACCGCTCAGTTGCTTCAGCAGCCACTACGGGAGCGGTAGTACGGAAGAACAAGCAGCGCGTGTGTATACTTGCGAGAGTTTTCAAAATTTCACATCAAATGCATAAATATATATGTACATCTGTATATGTGTGCATTGAAAATAAGTAAATGGAAGTGGTAGTGAAATATTGAATTGCCCAATTTGTGCACAAGTTCTGTGATGAACTTTTCAAACGAAGGCAAATGTCATTAAATAAATCACGCGAGTGTTTCGTAATAGTTTTCACAAACTGTAATTACTTTGAAAATTTTGTATATTTTCTAAATATATTTTTCATGGCTAAAATGGAAAGGTAAAATTCAAAATGAATATTTTACAAGGCGAAAGAAAAAATAAATGTGAAATATTAGAATAGAGTGGAATTAATTAATATTATTAGAGAAGAGTGAAAAACGTATTTTATTTAATTTTATCGGAAAAGTCTAGAAGTTACTTTTCCGAAATTAAAAGCAATACGCGACTGTTTGATGATTAATGCAACGCTGGTGACGCTTTTGCAATGACGCTGGATGTTGACGTTGACGCTGACGTCGACGGAATGCCGAATGAGCCAACCATATGGAAAATATTCTACGAAAATTATTAAATAAATATAAAAAATTTAATATTCGAGCAAAGGAGATTTTCAATTCGTTTTCGTATGGTCGCTCTGCGGTGTCGTCGCGACCGAGTGGAGGCCTGCGTGTCGCAATAAAGTAAAGAAGAAGAAAGAAAAATCAGACAAAAACGCAAAACAGCAACAACAGCGATTCATAAAGGCAGCAATAGCGGCCTAGCGTTGTTAATAGCGGCCGGTTGTTGTGATGAAAATATTGTATTTTGAAAATTTCAAACAACTGCATTTTCCAAAAAATGTGTAGCAAAAAAGTGAGTGCTGAGTGAACGAATTAAAGAGCTATGAAATGCGCAAATAAAAATTTCAATAAAAGAGAAAAATATGAAAAATCTAATTAATAAAAACCATAGCATGACAGTATAAAAACATAAAAGCTATGAAGCTGCAAATAATTTTTGTGCCGATATGGATGTGCATGTACCGCAAGTGGCGCCAAGTAGCGCGCAACAAGGAAAAACTAAAATATGTTATAAATATATTAAAATATGTACCTATGCATTCACTTACTCTTTGTTTTTTTCATCTTTTTTTTTTTTGTTTTGAGAAAACTAATTAGAAAAGCAGCAATTTTTCAAACCGAAGAGAAACAAAATTCACTGCAAGCAAAGAGATCTGAATAGTTGCGAGTAGCAGGATCGATTATGTGCGATTAGCGTTGTCTCTCTGCGCTCTTTCGCACTCAAAAATTTTACAACGCAATTTTGAAAAATTCGAAAATGCCGGTCTATTTACGCCGGCTGCGAAACTTTGAATTTTCTTTGTTGTCATTGTAATTGGCAACCATTCTTCGTACGCATTCGGGTCAATCCATTTTACATCAGACAAACCGACCTGGTCGAAAATTTATTTTACAATAATACTTATAAGAATGATTTCTCGCACTATTTTTTGGAAGATACAAATGTGCATGTTTTTGCGTCTCAAAAGTTGGTTTTGAATAATTAATTTTGTAATTAATAATTATTTTCTTGCTTCCGCTTATGTGATTTTTCATTTCCTCCTAAGCCAATTTTTATTCGAACGATTACAACTTCTGCGTAAATGTATGGATTGATAGATTTTTTTCCTTTTCTATAACTCAATTAACTAAGTTCTTGTGCAAAAAACAATTGAAAATTTGCGAAAATTTGAAATTTCAATAATTTGAAAATAGGAATTTTTTGGTTCTTTGAATAAAAAAATTTCTACTGTGTTATATTTTCTGCTTTGTATTTTTTTAATTTTGTTTTATGTAAGAAAGTGTCGCATGAAGAAGAAAGAAAGTGTTGCATGTGTGCAACATGTTGAAATTCATTTTTTTTGAGTACTCGCTCCATCTCTTGACTTCGGCAAGCTAGTATTGTCCACTGAAGATGTCTTTAGGGGCATTACTCGTCTTAAATCTTCTTCAAACACTGATGTTGATAGTTTGTTTGCGGTGTTATTCAAGCAGTGTGATTCTTTACTATACACCTGTTGTTAATCTTTAACAAATCACTAAATTCGGGGACTTTTTTTATTGATGCCTGGAAATTGACTTTGATTTCACCCATTTTCAAGAGCGGTAATAAAAACGATATTAGTAACTGCAGGCCTATTTCAAAGCTTTCCCCCACTGCATCATCCAGGACAAATTACCTTTTGTTGTCAAGAACATGGTGCGTCCGGAGCAGCATGACTTCTTTCCGGGCCACTCAACAGTATCTAATTTAGCTGTATTTTCGGATGATTGTGTCGATGCCTTCCAATCAGGGCACCAGGTTGACACCGTTTATACCAACTTCTTTGATCGGGTTTCCCGTATAATATTAATAAAAAAATTAGCCTGCATTTTCTTCCACTCAGCCTTCTTAAGTTGGATCTCATCTTACTTGCAGAATCGCCATTGTTTGGTCTTCATTTTGGTCTCCTCCTTTCGTTGCTTGCTCTGGGGTTCCGCAAGGTAGTATTCTGGGTCCGCTTCTTTTTCTTCTGTTTATCAACGATATTTACTCTTCCTTTTCGTCGGCAAGATTCCTGCTTTATGCAAACGACGTTAAGGTTTATTCGACGATTACTAGCTCCCTCGTCTCTGAATTAATGCAAATTGACTAGATTACGAATTGTCATTTATCCAAGTTATTTTCCAGATTCATCCTCAATCCGCCTATTAACTGCTTCCATATATCAAGAAATAATTTGACGGTAAATAATTTGAGTCAAACGAAGAGGTCATCGAAGCAGCAAACACCTCTTTGGAAATCAGAAATGAGGTACTATATATTGGGCTAAAAGGAGACTTTGCTTTAAAAAAAATTGTTTTACTTTTGTTCAATTTTCATGGACTTACTGAACCACTCTTATATACGAATTGGTAGTCTTATGGATGAGTATTCAATGAATATCCAATAGTACGACAAAAGCTCATACAAGTAAATATCTTCGATATAGAGATTGCGGCAATCGGTTAGTTTGCGGAGGAACTATCATTTTTTATGCATAAACCGTCCGGGTGGACTTAAAGAAATGGTTTTCGATGTTCTCTATTCACTAGGCCGGGTCAATTTGTGGGGAGGCAAAAAAATCGCCCATTGCTCTGTGAAAATCATATCCTTGGGATCAGAATAAGAAACTTTGCCGAAGGAACCATTCCTCTAAAACGAATTCTGATGTCCCCCAATTTGGGTCGAACTTTTCAGTTTCTTTTCTCATGTAAAGGCCAATAATGGTGATATTTTGAAATTATTGTATGGGGAACCCCCCAGGGGAGTTCCAGCGGATGTGCCACTGGCATGGGTGGATCGGCCGTCCAAAGTTAGGGGGGGTCGGTCATACATTTGGACTCGATTGGAGCAGTCTAAATGGGTCAAAGTGGGATTTTTCGTTCGTCCCAAATTGGGGGCCATCAGAATTCGTTTTAGAGGTATGGTTCCTTCGGCAAAGTTTCTTATTTTGATCCCTAGAATACGATTTTCACAGAGCAATGAGCGATTTTTAAATCGACCCGCCTTACTATTCACCTTCTCCCAACCTCATATATCTACTCAGTTTATAAGGCTGGTGTGTCACGCAATTTTGTATTCCAATTCATTCATTGGACGATTAATGGGATGATTAATAAATTTTATGGCAATTCAAAGGATAAAATAATTGCAAATTTACCACAAAGCCAGAAGTTCGTGATAAAACTCATAATTATACTCTTGCTCAGCTTTGCGGTTTAAATTTTTTATATTACCCATACATACGTACTAACATATAATATGGGTGGAGTCATTTTGTTATAAATAAATAACTCTATTCAACAAATGTACGGTTTCTCTTGTGCTAACTTCACAGGATTTCTGAAAGTGTATGTGAAACGCGCCGGAGTTTTCTTTAATTGCGTGCAAAGGCTAAGATCAGCTGAAACTACCGGCTCCTTTGCAAAGGTTAAACACTTCCGTTCCGAGCTTTCTCCACTTCTTTTTATTTTCTAAACCATTTGGCATTTTCTTCAAAAATTAACTGAAGGTACTAAGAAACTATTGAGAAGGACTTTTGGTTATTTCAAGAAAAATATTTCTCAGCAGAAAATCGATCTTTAAAAACTTTAAAGGGCTTCACATGCCAATACTGCAATTACTTTAGACACATCGCTTCTTTCCCTTTCATCTGATCACTTTAGGTAGTTATTCATGCCTATGTACAATAGTATAGGCATGTTGAAAAGATTTTTAGAGGTGTGCTCTTTAACTGACCGTTATTCGCCTCTAAGCGAATTTGACAGAATCAGCTGATGGGCTGACCTCGCTTGGGTCACGAAGCGGTTTGTTCACAAACACTGAGATTGTATTGGTGATATGCGAAAAAAATCAATCAATGGCACTTCGTTGCTATCTGAACAACAACTGATCCGATGAGTATGAGAATATGTGTGAAATGATTGTGCGAATTTCGGCTGGCGATACGATTGTGTTAGTGACATACGAAAACAAATCAACACAGCCTTCACTCATGTTGCTTCGTTGCTAACTGAACAACGACTGATTGGACGAGTGCGTAAATACACATGAAATGATCGTGCAGAATTCGCCTTCGCACTGACAGCGACTGTCATCTACTGCGTCGTGTGGTGTGGCCACTAAAACGAGCCCTCCTCTCCTTCTGGGGAGACACCCTTCCCGCAACTGCTTTCTATATTACTTCGGGAGGGCCGAGAACGGCATCCATAAAGGATCAATTCTATTCACCCACGTCTGGGTCCACCATATTTGTAGCCAGCTTTCATGCTATAGGCTCGTCTTCTTGTGTCTCTATCTGTGCAGCTTCACTTTGTTCGACTGTATCGAGGTCGATCATTTTTTCCGTGGTACGTTCTCGATGTATTTCTTTACCGCGTTCCAGCTGCCCTCGCGTTCGAGCATTTTGCTGATTATGTTGCTCGGTGCTATGTCGCCCATCTGCTCCCTCAGCGCATTCCTTTCCGCGAGCCTTCTATTATAACTAAAAAATGTGTGTTCAGCGTCATCGCTCAGCGCTTCGCAGTATATGCACTTGGAATCGGTTACTTTGCCCATGCGGTATAGGTATCTCCGGAAGTATCCGTGGCCCGAGAGAAACTGAGTTAAGAAGTATTTCACTTCCCCGAAGTTCCTTTGGACCCATTTGTCAATTGATGGAATAAGTTTCACCTCCCATCTGCCACTCGGTTCAGTGTCCCATCGGCTTTTTCACCGCAACATGGTTTGGCATCTCCGTTCTGAGAAGCTAGTGATGACGTGTTTCATCTTGGAGTCCCACGCGGGACTTCGTTCAAAGACCATGAGGTCGACGGGTGTCTGCAGGTTTGACGCAATAACTTCGCTTCCACTGAATCGAATGTCACCAAGCTTTGACTGGAAGTCAGCTAAAGATTGCCGGTGAATTGACCAATCGCAGATCAGCGGTTCCCCCACAAGGACCAGAGCCAATAATCGGAATCATTGGATCAGCGGATATGTACGCAATCTACATAAAGAGCTATGGTCCGGCCTAGAACGCTGCAGAACTGCAAAGTGTTTTGTGACAAGTCTGAACAGGAAACTGTCAAACTTTCTACTAAAACTTGGAAGGAAAGACGTTTGGTTGATGGTCGGTATTATTACAGGGCACAACCCATGGGGTCAGCATATGATCACCATTGGAATCATTGAGGACCCAATGTGCCTGTCGTGCTTGGAGGAGTCGGATAGCACTGAGCACTTTCTCTGTGAGTGTCCTGCCTTTGCTAGAGCACGGCTACGAGTTTTGGGTTCCGATGTCCTGAGAATGAGTAATATTCGTTCTCTAAAACTGGAGGATATTTACAGATTTGCCAAAGAGTCGAGAAAATTCACACAGGACTAACTACCTTTGTCTCTGTATCTATTATTTCCTATCTCTTTCCCTGATACTTTTCTCCTTCCCCTCCTTCCAGACCTCTAAATACAATGACCTTTTTAGCCTGAGTATTTTAGAAGCCACCAAATCCCTTGCTGCTCATTGAAAATATGGCGCCAAAAGCATTTTTATGAAGCCAGTTCTGTTTCTTTTGGGATTCACCTTGTACATAAAATACATATTTACAGTTTTTTAATCTATACTCATGCCACTCTGGGGCCAAAATCCTGTTAAACAGTGTGGCTATGTGCAGTTAAGTTTTCGTCAACATGGCATCTGCTGTGGTAAAATTATATTTAAGCGCATGCCATTTCCAACTGCAACTTCATTCCAAAGGTTCAAGCCGCGAAAGCAGCAGCCAGTTTTAAAGAAATTTTATTTCCAAATTACTTTTCATCGCGCAACAGAATGAAGTGTCCAGCCGTGGTATTGCTTCTGTGCCTCGCCTTAATGGCTTGCTTTAGCGCACAAGTCGTGGAAGCATTACTAAGAATGCCACCACACAACGCAAGACGAATGCATTGGCGGGATGTGGATAAGTGGCCATGCAATATTTACAAGCAACTAAATTCAACTGGGCTGCTTCAGAATTTACCACCGCCTCCAAGTGACTGCACATAGATTTGTGCATACTAAATATATCTACACACATACATACACAGAAAAATATTTATTTGTAAGTGATTCTAATTGAAGATGAAGATAATAAATAAACAATTATCACTTGATAAAAATTTAATTTTAACTCTTGTGTTTGTATTACCACTAAAAATAATACACTTACTGTGCATATTGTTCGAGAAATATCCGCCATATCTCTTAGAAAGCGTCATTTGAGACGTCATTTGAGCAGTTGCCAAATAGCAGACAAGTTCAAAAAACTAAAACAAAAAAAAAACCCAAAAAGTTTACCAAATTTTGCGCTCTCAAAGTCACATTTGATTGGCTTGTTAATTTTAGATAATTTCATTTAGCATCACAAACTAATTGCTAGTGATTAGCGCGTCTTTCTGCATGCTTAAGCACAAATGCAAATATAAATGAAATAGAAATCAAATAAAAAACTCATCAGCGCATCATCATTTCGTTATTGTCGATTCGATTCAATTCAAGTGCATCCAAGCAGTTTTATTTATTTGCTAAACTTTCCTTCTTTTTGCGTTCTAAATATAGATTTGTGAGTCAAAATAAATGAATTTAAAATACAATACAATTTTAGGGACAGAACAACTCAAATGCCAGTAGATAAATAGATTTCACAATTTTTGGTCTAATTGGGAATGGTGAATAAATCTCGTTCTGCTCACGCTGGTGTTTATTTAATAAGAAATAAGATTCCCGCTATACAAAGCAGGTTAACTTTGAAGATTTAGTTTTGAAATATGGATGAAAAACTAAGATTTCCTTTTCTCTTCTATAATATTGGAGCGAACGTTTTTATTCCTAACTTTAGTTGCTGTAGTAGGTAAAGGTGAGCAGCAGAGGTGCCTACTGGCGACTGCGCTGCCGGTAATAAGCTCGAAGGGTGTAGCATACGCGCAGGCGCTCGTGTGAGCAAATACAAAAATGAGAAGAAATGCGTGATATTTCATTGCTTGCCTGCACGCCGCTTAGTATTCGGTAAGAAACATTTTTTGTTGCTAATTTCAAGTAAAGACTTACACTTTTTAGTATCTGCTACTTAAAAACTAGGCGGCCGCCGTAGCCGAATGGGTTGGTGCGTGATTACCATTCGGAATTCACAGAGAGGTCGTTGGTTCGAATCTCGGTGAAAGCAAAATTAATAAAAACATTTTTCTAATAGCGGTCGCCCCTCGGCAGGCAATGGCAAACCTCCGAGTGTATTTCAGCCATGAAAAAGCTCCTCATAAAAATATCTGCCGTTCGGAGTCGGCTTGAGACTGTAGGTCCCTCCATTTGTGGAACAACATCAAGACGCACACCACAAATAGGAGGGAGGAGCTCGGCCAAACACCTAACAGAAGTGTACGCGCCAATTATTTATTTATTTTTTTACTTAAAAACTAAAGGCTATACTATGAAATTAATATGGAAACTAGCGGTGAACCCAAAATTCGGTTTATGAGGTTTTCGAAACAGAGCTGTTATTTTGATATTCAAAGAAAAATGCTATGTTTAAATATAAATAATCGGAGGTTTATTTCATTATAAAGAGGAAGGTATGCCGTTATTAGTGGAAAATAACATCAGGCAAATGACCACCACGACCCACGACCACGCTTACAGGACAATATCCTTTTCATGAAATTCTCCATAACCAAATTGCAAAGTAGCTGCCCTATGTCCTCGATAGCCTCACGAATTCCATATTTGAAGTCTTGAATCGACCCTTCTCTTTCACGTGGCCCCAAATAAAATAGTCACACGGTGTTAAATTAAAAGATCTCGGTGGCCAATTGTGATCACCTCTTTGAGAGGTGACATGGTCCGGAAACTTTTCCCGTAGAAAATCAATGGTTTCGTTGCTTGTGTGGCACGTAGCGTCGTCGTCTTGTTGCAAATAAACGTTGTCCAGATCAATACCATCCAGTTCCGGCCTTAAAAATAATCTCTCGATAGCGATATTCTTTGCGTTCGGGCGCTGGGAGAAGTATAGTTGCGATGCATTCAAACTTTAGGCGCGTTTTTCTCAAAACTATGTTTTTCGAATTGGCGTGCAAAAATAGTAGGAAAATTCACCCCAAAATTCCTTTTTTTTAAGCATTTTATTCCGCGATTTTTTTTCATTTTGGTTTAATTCATATAAAATTATGACATTAATAAACAAAAAAATGTTTGCTTGTCCCTGGAAGAATTGAGTGTACATCTGACATTTTAAATGAATAAAAAAAAAATTTTATTATTTTAATGTATAAATAAACTGTATGCCAATTTTGAAAAAAATATTTTGACTTCTTCATTTTAAATAATTTTAATGAAAATCAGGGAAAATATTGCCGTTTACAGGTATCTGTCCCCTTAAGTAAGCAGAGCAGAGCAAAATTTAACTCGCAACTATTTATTTATTGTAAGAATATTTTTTTTCTCAAATAAACATGGCTCATCGTGAATACTCTTGGCAAAAGCGCGTCGACCGTGTGAGAGTCACCTGTGTGAAATTTTTTCGTGTGCGCGGTTATTTTTAAATACCTTCGTTTCAGCATTGCCAAGCAATTCAAAAATGAAATGGGTATGAAATAGGAGATATGTGCATATGCACGAATGTACGCATCTACGCATATATAAAACATATGTATTTGCGATGAATAATATAAAAGGAAGAATGTATTAAAATAATAAGGTGCAGTCGCAGTCCATTCACCCAACTTGTAGCAACACACATGTGAAAAAAATTCAGAAGGTGTGGCCAATATCCGGCTCTCAGCGAGTTTGACAGAATCAGCTGAGGAACTGACGTAACTAAGGTCACGAAGCGGTTTCTTTACGAAAAAACTAAGGTTGTGTTAGTGATATACGAAAAAATTCAACCAATGACAACATTTCGATGTCATCTGAACAACGACTGTTCGGACAAGTGTGGCAGTGTGTGTAAATATGCTTCTTCTTCTTCTTCTTAGCGTCACAGTTATGGGTGAACCATTTCTTCTTTCACAGCTTCTTGCCGTTGGTCCCGATTTACAGGCACTTCCCTCCAACATTGCACGCGCATTTCGTAAGATCATCTTCTAGCCACCTTTTCCTCGGGCGTCCCTTTTTGTCTCGTTAGCTTTCAGCGTCCACACTTCACAGCCATATGTAAGCAGATGCCGTATCAGTGCCTTATACATTCTTAATTTTTGCTAACACGATAATATTTTAGATCTGAGCAATTTTAGATTCGCATTATATGCTTTGTTGGCTGGCCGTATTCTGTCATTGATTGCTACCGACATGTCTTGGTTGGCTGATAATGAAATGCCAAAGTAGGTGAACTCATTTGCACATTGGAATGTGTATGCGCCGCACTCCAGATCATTGAGTACAATGTTTGATCTTGATCAGATCATATATTCAGTTTTTTCTGCATTGATTGTCAGTCCAGCTAGATGTATTCTTTCCTCCAGCTTTGTGAACGTAGCCTGCAGCTGATTTCTAGTTTTTGCCATTATTAGTACATCGTCTGCATAGGCACACATTTGGAAAGGCTTGTTGTTGATGCTTCCATTAGGGTTTATTTCGTTTAGTATAGCATGTAGAACCAGGTTAAATATCAGCGTTGAAAGGGCATCTCCTTGTTTTACTCTTGAGGCAATAGAGAACGGCTCCGTACATTCTCCTTGCATTATAACTTTTGCTGTCGTATTTATAAGGGTCATAATAACAAGTTCAATAAGCTTTTTTGGTATGCGTATAGACTGCAACAAGTATTTTATTTTACTTCGGTCTATGCTATCAAAGGCCTACTGAAAATTGTGTGAAATTATCGTGCAGATTTCGGCTGGCGAATCTCCTGTGACGAGGCAGCCGATATTCCTCTCACTATTTGTTTTTTCACGATAGTTAAATAACAGACCTGGTAATCTATAATTCTTGTCACCTTCCGCAAAAAACACAAACAAATATATATATAATAATTTCGTTCCGAATTCCTCTTAGGCCAGCTAATTTTTTGTGCGTGGTAAAATAAGCCAGGTGAGTTTAGACAATGAAACGGTGCATGAGAAAAATATAAATTTAGGTTGAGATTTCTACCGTATTTTTTCCAAAAATAAGACATCCTCCGAAAATAAACCTTATCGTGATTTTCGTAACTTTTTGTAAAATAAGATATCCCCCGAAAATAATCCCTGAAACAAAATATTGGGTAGTCGAAAAAGTCTTTTCGTATTTTGTCAATAGATGTCGTTGGAGTCATCTATCTCCAGTGCTACCAATCACATTGTGTCCTATCATATGGTGTTAGAAAGGTGACATTTTAAGCTTCATTTAACCAAAAAAATATTAAATTCGGAGAAGTTGAAAAAAAGTTATAGCTGTTCAAAAGTTAGTGAAAATAATGAAGAAATTCGCTATATTTTGAAATTTTTGTATAAAAATGGGAAGAATGCCACGCAAGCCACCAATGAAATTTGTGAAGTTTACGGAGACGATGCTGTATCAGTTCGTGTAGCACAACAATGGTTCGCTCGCTTCCGTTCTGGAAATTTCGATGTGAAAGATGCACATCACTCCGGTCGACCTACCGTTGAACAAGTCGATGAAATTATGGAAAAGATTGACCAGGGCCGTCACATAAGCTGCCATGACATCGCCAAGGCACTAAACATTCATCATCAAACGGTGTTGAACCATTTAAAAAAGGCTGGTTACAAAAAGAAGCTCGATGTTTGGGTACCACATGAATTGTCTGTGAAAAATTTAATGGACCGAATTAACATCTGCGATTCTTTGCTGAAACGAAATGAAATCGAACCATTTCTGAAGCGAATGGTAACAGGAGACGAAAAGTGGATCAAATACGACAATAATGTGCGAAAAAGATCATGGTGCAAGGGTGGTGAAGCTCAACAAATGGTCGCAAAGCCAGGATTGACGCCTCGGAAGGTGTGTGTTTGGTGGGACTGGAAAGGAATCATCCCCTATGAGCTGCTCCAGCCTGCTCGAACGATTGATTCTACACTTTACTGTCAACAACTGATAGGTTTGAAGCAAGCAATCGAAAAAAAACAGCCAGAACTGGTCAGCAGAAAGGGCGTCGTCTTCCATTAGGACAACGCTAGGCCACACACATCTTTTATGACTCGGCAAAAACTGGGAGAGCTTGGCTGTGAAGTTTTTATGCATCGACCATATAACCCTGACCTTGCACCATCGGACTACCATTTGTTTCGGTCAATGCTGAACTCCCTTAATGGAGTAAAGTTGGCTTCAAGAGAAGCCTGTGAAAATTATTTGTCGCAGTTCTTCGCCGAGAAACCACAAAAGTTTTACACTGATGGAATAATGTCTCTAGAAGAAAAATGGCAAAAGGTGGTCGACCAAAATGTACATATTTGGTTTAATAAAGTTCAATAAAATGAGTTGAAGTTTGATTAGAAATACGAAAAGACTTTTTCGACTACCCAATATTCCAAGAAATTAATTGTTTACTTCTACAGTTCGTTTCAAATTAATTCTTCGAATTTATCTTAAAAAAAAATACAACATATGACAGCAATCTACATTGAGCGACAGTGCAGGTATACAACGTTCATTCATTTCAGTAGTTTTATTTTAAAATAAAGTGAATAATTTTTAACCCTAGTTAAAATGAGTACAAAACGAAAAGGCTTTTCCGTCGAGTGCAAAAAGAGAATTGTAGAAATCGTATAGGATTCTGTAAAGAGAAGATGCTGGATCTCTGTATAGTTCGTAAATGGTGTGCAGACTACGAAAACCTGTGCCAACTGGTGGAAAAAGGAAATGAGAAAAAACATAGAGTTGGATAAGGTCGGCAGCTGTTATTTTCTGAGTTGGAAGATTGCATCTGGGAATGGATTGCAGGAGGGAGAACAATGGCTTTGGTTGGCGCAAGGCTGATATTCCAAAATTTGCGCTTGAAACAGCAATTGAATTTGATATATCAACAGAAGAATTTAAAGCATGGTCACACTTGTTGGAGAACTTCCTTAAACGATATGAACTGTCTCTAAGGAGATCAACAACATTGTTTAAGCTCGAAGACAATGAAGTTGCTAAGTGTGCACTTGCGTTTAAGCTTTTTGTTGATGGCATCGATTTTTCGAAATACCAACTCTCCAACATAATTGCAATGGATGAGACTGCGGTATTCCCAGGCCCAGGAGCTCAAATGACAGTTCACCACAAGGCTTCTCCGTCTATTTCTTTCCTTCTACCGGTTACGATAGTGCACGTGCTACCTGTATTTTGGCGATTCGTCTAGATGGCAAGAAAGTATCGCCATTTTTAATCACTAAAGGTAAAAAAGGCCATTTTAATCACTAAAAGTAAAAAGACGTGTTTCAGGAATTTATGCTGCCACCACTGTTGAGAGGTCAGAATAGATGTTTACGTGTTTGGGATTCAGCCAGTACTCACCGCGCTAAAGACATGAAAAACTTTCTTGCTGAGAGGAAGATTGATCAAATAATGATTCCGGCAGGAATGACTGGTTACCTTCAGGCACTTGACATTGCAATAAACAAGCCGTTCAAGGATAATTTGCGAATGGAAATCAATGAGTATATTGAAAACAGAATGGTGATAGCTATGTATAACGCAATACATTAGAGATTCGAAACAATGATTCAAGAGGAAATGGATTTCAAAGAAAATCAAAATATAATTACGAATTTTATTTAAGTCGATGTTCCAGAAGAAGATGACATGACTGTATTTGAATAAATTTAAATTTCTGTATTCTGTGTAAAATAAATATTAAATAAAAATATATAAATATACTTTTATTTTTGACCTCACCCAAACCTAAGCCCAGCGCGTATTTTGGACCAAAAAAGAAAGTAAGACAGTGTCTTTTTTTCAAAAAAAGACGGTAGTAAAAACCACCATTTCCCTATTAATATTGGGATTTCTGAAAAGTTCAGATTCTGTCCGTAGTGAGGTAAAATTCTACTACCTTATCCAAATATGTGCTTAGCATTTTCGCCAATGGGTACAAAGGTTGACAAGACAAAGCGAAATATTCTGAAACGTACGCAATAGATGAAAATTTGCTGAATGGTGGTGCTTTTGATGCTGATTGCACCCAATCAAATTGATGCCTGATGATGGTTCCTGGGAGAGCTGTATAGAGTTTTAAGGGGGTAGCCTGCTTTAGAGGGTTCAAAAAATCGATTTTTTCGTGGATTTTTTTGGGAGGGAAAGAAAGAAAAACATTCAGGTTGTATTGTTATATAATTCAACTGTATTCTCAAATTTTTTCATTAAAATATATGTCATATAATATTATGCCTGGTACAACCATATTGCCGAGGCGCCTCGAGTGTGCATGTGTCGTGCGGCGGGAAAGATGCAGGCGGCAATTTTCATCTGAAACCAAATACCCAAAAAACTGTTTATTTTAGTATAGTATAGCTTCTAGTTAAACCAAGAAAATTAAACAAAGAGTGAGAAATTTAACAATTTTTCGCTAATTAAAAAAAAAATAATATTTTGGAAAAACAAATTCACTTTGTTTAAAAAGTGGGTTAATCATAACTTTCTAAAGGTTTTTTAAGTTTAACTAGAAGAGAACTTAGTTCCAAATACAATCAATGTTATCTTCGATAGGACGTTTAACTTTTTCCCTATCTTTCCCGAAAGTTAGGAAAAATCGTAAAAATAAAGAACCGAGGAATCGCGCGTCAAAGTTTTTGTATATGTATATACCGGCCGCTCGTATACCTGCTCGACGCTTGCTCACAATTTCTTCTGTAACTCCGAAAACATTTTGAATTTGCTTTTGAAATTTTGAGGACACATTTTTGGATTGTTTAGAAAGACATTTATGCAAAAAAAAATCGATTTTTCTCTAAAGAAGGCTCCCCCCTTAAGTGAAGCGCCCATACGCCTCATATGACTGCTCGTGATTTGGTTTGCCACTCTATTTTCATATACTTCAAAAATATTATGACTACAAACTAATTTTAAATAAAAAAAAAATATGGGAATAAGCACTAAAAATCACTTTTCGCAGTATTTTGATAAATTTGCATGCATATCTTACCTATACATACATATTTACATATATGCATACATACATACATAAATCCAATCATATACATATGTAGTAACAGCTGCTACGCATTCTTTGCTTATAAACCGAAAATTTTTTTGCGCAAATCTTGAAATGTGCTTTTAAATATGTACATCCACACATACATCTATGTGTATGTAGATATGTGTGTATGTGCATGAAATGAGCAAGCAAGCGCGCTTGGCAGAACACAAAAGATGAATCAGACGCTTTAAATGAGTTCATAAAGTGCCAAAACATAATGCGCCTCTATTCATAATTTGACAGCTAACAAGGAATGAAAATTTGTATTATTTATGTTTGTATAATAGGAAAATATTATTGCATAGTTTAATGGCGAATAAAGGCATATGTAGTCCGAATGGTTATAGAAGTAGATACAATGTTAAATTGTCCAACAAAGCACAGGCCATGGGTGTATAAATATAAATGCAAAAATACATACGACAGCGCGCGTCAAAACGATGACCCCTTAACATTTTGACCAGTTTTGAATATTTTTCTGTATTTATTTTAATTTAAATGTTTTATTTTTATTTTTATTTTTTTAAGGTCTAAGGAGGGTCCGTTACGGTGTATGTAATGTCACTTTTTACAATAATTTCGAATAAAAAAAAATTGTTGCCAGTTTTTTTGTCTTTTTCTCAATGATTTTATTTGCCTTGTTGGCAAAACCCTTCTGGCACTTAGTGTGCAAATTTTCAATGCCAGATCGATAAAAGACGCTATCCATTTCATTTAACCGGGCTATTCGGGACATGTTCTTCGATTTCGATGTAACTCAAATATGTTGCTCTTTAGTCAAAATAATGAGGCATGTATTTTTTTGTTCGCCTGAAAATTTTTTTTTCAAGATTTATCGGCAATTTTGTTTTTCACCTCAAAATCGATTTTTTTTAATTATATAAGAAACTTTTTTTTTAATGCTCATAACTTAGTCCAAAATGAACAAATTTTAATGATTCTTGGTTCAAATTGTTTTAACTTTTTCCAAATCAAGAGGACACCTCAAACTTCAATTGAGCTGAATGCCCAGTAGTAAAATGTAAATGAGTTGTTTTTGAGTAATGAATTTTTGAGTAATGAATTTTTGAGTAAAAAACCTGTTTCGCACTTTTTGTTTTTTGCAAAATAAAATATTTTCAACTACTTCTTTGCAATTGTTTGTACATGAAGTCGCTCGTGCAAGTAATGACGATGGTTTTGAATCCAGAATCATTAAAATCGGTTCATTTTTGACTAAGTTATGAGCATTTAAAAAAAAGTTTCTTATATAATTAAAAAAAATCGATTTTGAGGTGAAAAACAAAATTGCCGATAAATCTTGAAAAAAAAATTTTTCGGGTGAACAAAAATATTTTGACCAGAGAGCAACATATTTGAGTTACATCGAAATCGAAAAACATATCCCGAATAGCCCGGTTGAATTGAAATGGAAAGCTCCAAAAGTCAATTGGTTTCTTAGTAAAATATCTTGAGATTGGGTGGCGCAAAATTAACCATTCAACTTTTTACTAAAAAACAATTATTTTGAATGACGGAAATCTTTATTTTAACCCTTACGTGCTCCATTGCTTGTCTGGTTGTATGCTGCAGCTGTCTAGCTCACAAGTGTCAACTATGATTGCCGTAGGACGATATTTGCAAATATTATAAATCTTTCCATAATTGATTAATTTTGCGCCACCTGTTATTTTTCCTATCAACCAAATTTTGAATTTTTTTTTTGTTAAGAAGTATTGCAGTGAACGGAATAAATGGAAATCCGATTGCGCAATGTCGGGCGAGTATGGTGGATCAGCAGTACTTGTCATCCCAGCCCATTATTTTTTTTCTTGCGCTGTGCGGCGTTGCATTATCGTGTTGCAAAATAACGCCTTTTCTATGGATAGTCGCCGGATACTTTTATGATTGATTTACTCGATCTAACTGTACACAATAAAGGTCTGCAGGTTTAAGCACCTCAAAATGGACTAAGCAGTCTTTCATGGCAGTTTATTCAGAGAGAGTGATCGAGCTATCCAAAAATGGTGGTGTATTGCACCTTTAAAGCAAGACATGCAACTTCTCCCAGATCAGTTAACCCTGTTTTCCTCAGACAGTTTGTGCGGAGCCCAAACACCCGTTCTGTTTATTTTACCAATTTGTTGCAAATGCTCGTCGATGAATAAGAGTATTTGACAGTTCCTCTACTGTCTGACATGTACTATATTTACTTCCACGTCTACCCTTAATACGTTATTGCCTCAAGTTGTTGGTTTTCCAGATCGATGTGAATCAGATAGTTTGAAATAACCGGTTCTGAACTTAGAATCCAACGAAGAAGTTACCTCTTGCCAACTGTGGACTAAGTAGGCAATTGAGTAATAAAGCCCTCTCTTGACGAACAAAACTAACACTCTTCAGGGCTCTCATCATGCCCGTCCTAACGCATGGCGCAGAAACGTTGGAGATGACAACATCCGATGAAGCGTCGGTTGGAGTGTTTGAGAGAAAGATTGTACGCAAGAGTTTTGGACCTTTGCACGTTGACAACGGCGAATATCGCAGGCAATGGAACGATGAGCTGTATGAGCTTTACGATGACAGCGAATAAAGATCCAGCGGCTGCGTTGGCTGGGTCATGTCGTCTGAATTGATACAAACGCTCCGGCTCTGAAAGTATTCGATGCGGTACCAGCTGATGGTAGCAGAGGACGAGCAAGGCCTCATCTGCGTTGGTAAGATTAAGTGGAACGGACTTGGCTTCACTTGATGTGTCCAACTGGCGTCGGCTAGCACGAGAAAAAACGTTTGACACGCTTTGTTAAAATCGGCCAAAATCGCGGAAGCGCGTACCGCGCCAATTGAGAAAAATAAGAACTGAGAAAATTTAAGGCTTAAGTTTCTAAAATAAACGAATTTGCTTTAACTTTGAAATATCCCAGGTATGGCCTTCAACTAGGCAATGAACTCATAAAACGTAAATAAGCATTGATATGCACAGAAATTACTTTTTGGTCTCCCTAATATATACAAATTTAAAATTATCAACTTATTACATTGGGTATGGAAATAAGTTTCCGCCCTCGTAAAAGAGATGTCGCTGCTGATACTATTTTTGTGTTCGCTCTAGTAATCTACTGGTGATTTGAAGGTGTATATGTGAGGTCTCGAGCGCAGTAGTTCACATTCGTTTGAAGCGCAAAAGATCCCTTTTTATCTAGCGACAAAAATGTTTACGTTCGTCCAGAAAACACAGTATTTGCGGGAAGTCATGCTTCATTATTACCTTTTAAAGAAAAGTGCAACTGAAACGTGTCGTATAATCACGCACCATCAAATACAACATGTAAGGAGTGGTTTCGACGCAAAGTGGCAATTTCGACGTGAGTGAAAAAGATCGCGTAGGGGCACCGTAAAAATTCGAAGATACTCAACTACAACAATTACTGGATGAAGGCACATGTCAAACCATTGATGATATGTCTAAAGAGTTGGATGTTGATAGATCAACTGTCGATGAGCGTTCGCACGCGATGGAAATGGTACAGAAAGTAGGTAACTGGGGGCCACATCAATTGAAGAAGAGAGATATCGAGACGCGTTTGGTGACGTGTGAGATGCTTCTTGAATGGGAGAGAAGGCGCTGAAAAACGGATATATTATGATAACCCTAAGCGTCGAAAATGTTGGAGCCTACCTGCAAGGTGAACCAGGCCCATCGACAGCGAAAAAAAATGCATGCTTCAAAGGTTGTGTTGTGCATCTGGTGGGATCAGAAGGGTGTCATCAATTATGAACTTCTTAAACGGTCAGAAACCATCACTGGCGGTCGTTCTCGACTGCAGCTAATACGAGTTAAAATGAATAGAGCTCTCAAAGAAAAGCGGACGGAATGGGACGGTAGACATGACAAACTGATTTGGCTGCATGAAAACGTCAGGTCACACGTTGCTAAATCGGTCCAGAAATATTTATAGGGACTAAATCTTGCCCTACCCACCGCATTGCCCAGATATTGCACCTTCGGATTACCATCTATTCCGATCAATGCAGTCGCTCCTTATTGGAGAGCGGTTCATTTCTTACGAGAGCATCGCAAACTGGCTCAATGAATGGATCAAGTCAAAAGAACTCGAATTTTTCGTCAGAGGAATCCGTATGCTGCCTGAAAGATGAAGAAAAATGTAGCTTCGAATGGCACATTAGAATTTTTTGAAAAATTTCGATATGTAGTGGCTCAATCACTTTGATTTGTATTTTTTTTTTTCGCTTTCTATGTAATTTTTTACAGACTCAGCACTCGTACGATTATTACACTGTTTACACTTGTTTTAATGCAGGCAGTTAGTTAACAGGAACGGGAGTTACTGCATTCGAAAGAGAAGATTTCACGCTAAACACCTGGCGGTCTCAGGCGTTTGGCGAATGCATACTTTTGCTATGGCGCTCAATCAGTCTATATATTGATTGAGGTGCGACCTCGTTTACGTTATTTTGAACACCAGAAATGGCTACAGTGGCTCGAATGAATAAAGGATTGAAACGCTGAATGAAAATAAATTTTACTTAAATTTACGCTTGCTGATTTCCATTCACATTTCCCATCTGCAGGCTCTTCATTTTTTGTGATATCTTCCGGCATGCACGCCATGTGAATCTCATATCTTTGATTTACCAAAAAACGTATGCTTTTGAGCGTGCAATGATTGCCATTGCAAAGAAATGTATTTTAGGTGAAAATACTATAATCCTCCGCTGAACGTAGTATTCAGAACCAAAATTGCAGGCTTGAGAAATACATAACTTCAAATTGAATTGAAGCATCTGGCTTGGCTGCGCACAGAAGTTGTCGTATGCGAGTGGACTGCAAGTTGGCAACACGCACCTCATACAAGTGTGAATGTGTGAGTGGACATGTAAGTTTGTGTGAAGAAAGATGCGAATGGCGGGAAGAAAACAGCTGTGCTTAAAAATGACAACAAAACGTGAATAACATTGGCCAAGTGCGCACACACACACACACACACACGGGTAGACCACGAAAATGGGAGATATAGAAAAGCTGAAAGAGGCAAAAAAACTCATTGTCAACATTGCAGCTGTGAATAAAATAAAATGATAAAAACAAAAACGTCAGTTGCATTGGCGCATCAAACCAAAAACAGCAATGCAAAGTCATCAAAAATGCAAAGAAAAGCTAAGGAAAAGCAAAAGAAATAAAAACACATAAACGACTATGTTGTATAAGGATATAAAATTAAATAAAATAAAATATAAAAAAAAAAATAAAAAAAAAAAAAAAAATATGAAAACAAAATTAAATAAAAGCTAAAGATATTTGTAAATATTTAAAAATAAAAACTAGAAATTACAGCCAAACAAATGTCAATAAGAAAATCTCACTCGCGCACCTACTGTCACACAAGCACAATCAAGCTCACCTCTCCCTCTCTCTCTCGCTTTCGCTCTCTCTCTCTGTGTTTGAAGCAGCTTGTGACTGATCCGCTGCAGAATGGCATAGTTTGGTGTAGAACGCTGAAATCAACAAGAAAACGTAATGTAAAACAGAATGCGAAAAAGAATTTCGCATAAAAGTTTCACAACAATTTCGTATGCAATTCAGTTGAGCAGCGATATTGTCGCGAACATAACGTTTGGGTCCACCACAACCTGGCTAATTGCGAAAAAAGCGAGAAAAGCGCAAATTTCGATATCAAAAGATTGTGAACGAGCAGCTATTCTTAAGCTATTGAAAGATTAAGGATCTGAAAAAGAAAAGTGCAGTGGCAAAGTAGCAAAAAAAAATTTTAGTTCTAAAAAAAAGTGCAAACTATAAATAATAAAGAGGTAGAAAATTCCGAAATATCTGCAAAAACAAAAAAATAAAAACAAAAAACAAATTTTTCCAAATTCACAAATTCGCTATTGGCTTTATTTGTATGTGCTTAGTATTTGTATATTTTCAAAATTTTTCTTTTTATTCCAATACCTTCCAAGCGCACTGTGCCAAGACAAATCCTTTTTGTGTTTCTAAATATGTAAATTAATTTCTTTGTTTTTTTTTATTTTTAATACTACTTAGTGTTTTACCTGACAGGCGGCAATTTGCCTGTATTGCAATCAACCAAAAACACCTTCGAAAACAAAAAAAAAGTGAAGCGAAGCAACGAAAGAAACAAAAACAAAAATCAGCAATAGCAACAGCAGCATTTTTGAAAACAAAAAAGTTTTATTTTTAGCAAAGAAATAAAAACACATTTGAATACGTCAAAATGTCGGCGAGAAATGTGAGTGATTTTCTTTTCTACAGCTGCAAACATATTATCATGCCTTCATACCCACAAACACAAACATACAAATATACATATGAACATACAACAAACACAGCTACACACATGTCCAGATACATTTGTACCACACTGTCTAACAGCATTTGTACATTATTCCAACACAAACACTCACACAAACGCATACGAAATCCTTCTTGTGCGCAGATTTGCAGAGATTGACGCCTCAAGCTGCTGTCGAAACAGAAAATATATTTTCAATGGGGGGCGTCATTTTTTATTGAATGTACGTCGAGAAATAGATTTTCTATTCTTAAAAAATAATTCAAGGGATATTTGTTATTTTAATCTCGATTTGCTTTTTAAATATTTATTTTTTTTTTTGTTCAATTCTACTTTTATTTTGCGTACACACAAATGTAAAGTATATATGCTTACTAGGCCGGGTCGATTTGTGGGGAGGCAAAAAAATCGCCCATTACTCTGTGAAAATCATATTCTAGGGATCAAAATAAGAAACTTTGCCGAAGAAACCATACCTCTAAAACGAATTCTGATGTCCCCCAATTTGGGTCGAACTTTTAGTTTCTTTTCTAATGTAAAGGCCAAAAATGGTGATATTTTGAAATGATTGTATGGGGAACCCCCCAGGGGAGTTCCAGGGGGTGTGCCACTGGCATGGGTGGATCGGCCGTCCAAAGTTAGTGGGGGTCGGTCATACATTTGGACTCGATTGGAGCACTCTAAATGGGTCAAAGTGGAATTTTTCGTTCGACCCAAATTGGGGGACATCAGAATTCGTTTTAGAGGTATGGTTCCTTCAGCAAAGTTTCTTATTTTGATCCCTAGAATACGATTTTCACAGAGCAATGAGCGATTTTTAAATCGACCCGCCCTAATACTTACATATGATGTACAGGGTTCGTTTTAAATTTTTGATCGATGAGTGTTTTAGAAACATGCAAATATTTATTGATTGATTACATGACCTCGTAACCTTATAAATATGCAAGGTGAAGTCCAAAATAAACAAGACTGAGCTAAAATAGAAGCGACAGGAGCTTTGTTCTGATAACTTCGAATTTATTTATTCCAAATAGTCCCCTCTGACCTCGATACACTGTTTTGCGCGATCTAAAGAGTGTATCAGGTCATTGACCGGAATCCGGAATGTCCTTCAGGAGGTCGGTGCAAGCCTTTTGGATGGCCTCTACCGACGCAAAACGTTTTCCGTTCATGGCCAAATGCAATTTTCGGAATAGGTAGAAGTAACGGGGGCCATATCAGGCGAACACGGTGAGTAACTGATAGTTAAAATGTATTTCTACTCAAAAAATCAGTCACAAAAGTGGATCAAGGAAATGGTGCATTATCAAGCAATAAATGCCAGCTTCCTCCTTCAGAGCGAATTCCACGAATGCGATGCAACAAACGCTTCAAAACGCCAAGATAGAAAATTGCATTGACGGTTTGGCCCGTTGGTACGAACTCCTCGTCGACAATTCCTTTCGAATCGTAAAAATCGCAAAAACAAATGAGCATCGACTTGATTTTTGACTTCCCCAAACGTGATTTTTTTGGTAGTGGCTCGTCTATGGCCTTCCATTCGACACTTTGACGCTTAGTTTCAGGCTCATAATGGAAACACCACGTTTCATCACGTTTCTCGCCTCTTCAATTAGGTCTTTCGAATGTTGAATTATGAGCAATTTGCGGTCCTCAGTTATCTTGGGCGGAGTGAAACGTGCACAGATCTTTCGTAAGCCCAAATCATGAATTAAAATGCGATAAATCGATATTTTGGAGATATTCAACTCCGATTCCATGAATTTCAACAATGGTTTTGGTTCTTTTTTAATAAATTTACGAACAATTTCGATGGATTTTTCGGTGATTACTTTATGTTTTTCCACAAATGGAGGGGCCTACAGTTTAAAGCCGAAACGACAAATATTTTTTTTACGAGGAGCTTTTTCATGGCAGAAATACACTCGGAGGCTTGCTGTTGCCTGCCGAAGGGCGATCACTATTAGAAAAAAACGTTTTCTTCATTTTGGTCTTTCACCGAGATTCGAACCTACGTTCTCTGTGAATTCCGAGTAGTAGTCACGCACCAAGTCATTCGGCTACGGCGGCCGAAAGCTATATTATGTATGTATATAATATATGATCCATATATAATATATGGTATACCATATGATACTCTTAATGCGCCTAGCTCTCAACGGACTCTGAGACCGAACACACATTCCATCTTTTTGGTGGTCGTCCTTGGCTCCTGGGATGGTTGCTTTTACCATCTAAGGCCATTTTTGTCATTTTTTTGTTCGGCATTGTACGAACACGGCATTCTCTCCATCCCTTTCTTCGTTTTCTCGACCAACGGACAAAGTCATCAACTCGAGAAAACTCTTGGACTTCAGTTTTTGTTTTTCTATTAAGCCGGGAAAATCCAGCGATAAATCTTGGTGCGCTCATACGACAGTCGTCGTAAACAGTCGCTTCGTAAACAGACCGATATTGAAGCAGCTTCATTAGCTTGTACTTTTGAGAACGCACAGTGGTTTTAAGTTAGACATTTCATGATATTCCGAAATTGTAACTCGTATTAAGGGTTTGACCAGTTAATCCAATTCCTTTACTTGAAAACTGCTTCAAATTTCAAGCCTGCACTGACAGAACCAAAATATAGATTAGGTTATGTTCGGTTGGATGGTTGTCTCGAGTAAGGAAGACTCACTTGAGCGAGTGACTGGGAATCTGTGCTTTGCATTATCAATGAACGAAAACGAGGAAGGAAGCGAAGTTATATGAAAGCTAAGAAAATATTTGAACGATGACACCTCATCACCCTACTGCCTACTGCCGTAGAAAGTCGTGCTGACGTTGAGTATCTGGTGCATAGACACCCTTCGGACAATTGTTGGCTAGAATGCCTACCTTTATTGAAAATTGCGGCCTTGTTAACCTTAAAGTGAGCTTCCCAGCTGGCGCGTTAGAGTTCTTGCTCAGCGCTCGTTGAAATTATTCGACACGTAACTATCCGAACGCAGATCAGAAGCCGCCAAGTGTAAGCAAACCTGACTTGATCCGAAAAAACTGAGTACGCGCATACAGTCACTCACATTCAAAGTCGGGCAGATGCATACGAAAACTTCTAGACATAATATCTATGTTTTAATGAAAGAAAACACGTTCTACCTTTTTCTGTTTTTTCACAAAAATTGTTTTATTTAAAAACAACAAAAAAAATATATTCCAAGTTGCGTTATGAAATGTTAATGTATAAAAAACTGAAAAAGGGCAATTCTCTGTCTCACATTTAAAGTCGGGCAAACCATGTTTTGCAAATATGCATACCGTTATTTCTAAATTTTCTATACTTGTATTAAAAGTTATTGTTCATTGTTGCCTTGTCAATCATTGGGTGAGTTTATAAAAGTATTTTGCAAAATGCCGCGTAACGGTAAACAGTCTACATTGGAGGAACGCAAAATAGTAATTCAACTGCACTTAGACGGAAAATCTGAGCGAGCAATATCGAAATTGATAAAAAAAAGCAAGTCAACAGTGCACGATATTATTGCTAGATACAATGAAAATGGTTTCATTGCAAATAAGCATCGTGGAACCCGTTCAAAGAAGCTTTCCTCCAAAGATGAGAGCATGGTGCTAAGGGAAGTGAAGAAAAATCCATTCATTTCTGCTCCAAAATTAACTGCGATGGTTAAAGAAGCTTCTGGGGTGGAGGTAAATCCCGAAACAATAAGAAGACTTCTTCGAAAAAATGATTTTCACGGCCGAGTTGCGCGGAAGAAGCCCCTAATAAGCAAGAAAAACCAAAATGACCGGCTTGTTTTTGCTCGCCAATATATGGCTAAGGATTTCGATTTTTGGAGCACTGTAAGTGGGGGAAAAAATAACAATTTCATGATTTTAATATTCATTCTTTAGGTATTATTTACTGACGAAAGTAAATTTAATTTATTTGGATGTGATGGAAGGGGTAAAGTGTGGCGCAAACCGAACAAGGAGCTGGAAGGCAAGAATTTAAGAAAAACGGTTAAACACGGTGGTGGATCTGTAATGGTTTGGGGATGCATGGCGGCGTCAGGAGTTGGAAAATTGAATTTCATTGATGGAATAATGAATAAACATGTTTATTTAACAATTTTGAAACAAAATTTGAAAGAAAGCGTGAGAAAACTAGGCATCGAAAGTAGTTTTCAATTCTACCAGGACAACGATCCCAAACATTCCGCATATGACGTCAAGAGCTGGTTGTTATATAACTGTCCAAAGGTAATAAAAACCCCTGCACAAAGTCCCGACCTCAATGCCATTGAGCATTTGTGGGATGAATTAGGTCGCCGGATGCAGGAAAGGCAGTGTACATCAATTCAACTCTTGAAAATTGCTCTGCAGGAAGAATGGAATAAAATAAGCCCTGATGTTTGCAAAAAGTTAGTGGAATCGATGCCAAGCCGGCTACAAGCTGTTGAAAAGCAAAAAGGTGGAGCGACGAAGTATTAATTTTGCGTTGTGTACAAATTTTTTCGATTTTTTATGTCGTGCCCGACTTTAAATGTGAGACTGAAAAGTGACCTTATTTAAGTTAAGCCTTCGTGTATGTTTTATAAGAGACTTTGGAATATATATTTTTTGTTGCTTTTAAATAAAACACTTTTTGTGAAAAAACAGAAAAAGGTAGAAAGTGTTTTCTTTCATCAAAAAATAGATATTATGACTAGAAGTTTTCGTATGCATCTGCCCGACTTTGAATGTGAGTGACTGTATATTTGGACTAGAAATGGTATACTATATATTCCAGATGGTTTGATTTCCGCCTTACAGTGTAATTGTTGATGCTAGTACCAAAATTTAGACTCGATTTGTGGGGGTCGGACAAGTCCAAGCACTCAGTTAGGAAGATCATTGCCCTACACCCGGTTAGACTAGAATGGAAGGAATGGAGAGACAGGATAGATAAGGTATAGGTGGTAAGACTGAAAAATTCATTTGAGGTCACTTTACCACCTGAATGAAAATGATGATGAGGAGATCCGGAAAAGTCTGAACTTTATCCATACTCAATACATTGCACCCCAATAGCCTAAGTCTGATTCTAGAAAAGGCCGGACAGCTACAGAACAAATGATTTGCAGTGTCTACATTTTCATGGCAGGATGCGTCGCCAATGACATGGATCGCATGCTGACCACAAGCTTTGAGCCCTGTGATTACACCCACCAGTGCTCTCAGGTCCTTTCCTGCTAAGTCTTAGGAGAAAGGTCGCTAAATTCTTGTTTGGTTCTTTCACAACGCACTTGGCTACTCTGCAGGAGCGCAACTCAGACCCACGTCTTCTATGGATAGATCTCATGAAGTCGTCAAGTCGTTATGAAGTTCAATCGTTGCAGAATTGACAACTAGAAAGGATTCAGGGCCTAGTGGTATGCCTGTAGAGCATTCGTTAGTCGAAAATCATATCAACTAATACTGGTATAGCACGAACGAGAAGACCTCAGAAACTGTCTCATTTAAATTTCTTTATATGTACTATAGAAGAATATTTTACAATATCAAACTGACTAATGTTTCTTTCCGGAAGTTACTTTCAGTTGAAACGAACTTTGAAATTTGCTTCGATTGCGTCATAATTCCATAACGCCAATGAGCACTTGGCCCTATGTTCCAACTTGGAACTCTAGGAGTTGATGATGAATGAGAACTTGCTTGGACAAAGTAAACTTGTGGCGGTCAGTGTTGGCGTTAGCTTTGCCCAAAGCTTGTGTCTATGATGAGCTTAACCACAATGGGATATGCACCATGATTGCAGTTTGAAAATGTTGCAATTCTGTTGAGTTTTTATAATTTTTTTCCTTATTTGAAAATTTCACCATATAATGAAAGCACAAAATTACACTTTTTTTCTTTTTTGTGTGAAGAAAATGCGGAGCACCGTCACGGAAAAGTAAACAAAAATTTTAAAAATTAAGAATTCCTGCTCAACCTGCACTTTTTTATAGTAAAATTTAATGAGCTATAAAACAGCAAACCAAAACTCTGTCAAAACTCTAATTAAAATCCGTAGAATTGGGAAGAAAAGTTTGTCAGGCAAATAGCTATAATTTTACACAAAAATAATGAACGTTCAAAAAATAATAAGAAAAATAGTCAAAATTGGTGAAAACTTGTCAAAATGTTTATGTCGCTGGATGTACTATAAATACGGCAACATGAAGAGGGAGATAGACACGCAGCTTCCTATTAAGTAGAATGAAGTTTTCCTGCCCAAGACGTGTTGGGTAGACTATTAAATCCTCCACCTATTTGTGAGTGGCCTACAGTTTTAAGCTGACTCCGAACGGCAAATGGATTTTATGAGACGGTTCTTCATGGCAGAAATACTCTCGGGGTTTTTAGAAAAAACGTTACGGAATGGTTGTCATACACCAACTCATTCGGCTACGGTGGCCGCCAAAAATGACAATACAAAAACTAAATATTTTTGGAATGAATTTTTTTGGTTACAATCTGGTAAATAATTTCGTGGCATTTATTTCTTGAATATGGCATCCGGCTACATCGCAAGTTGCGCTGCCTTATTGAAACCAAATGCCGTCGATGTTTAGCTGATTGATTTTTGGTCATTGCGAAAGAAATAAGTACCAGCTGATGGCGCCAGCGTGTAAGCCGCACGTAAAATGAACGAAGTGCGCTATGAACTATGAATAGATTTATATTTTTTAATGTAAATTTTCGCAATATGGAAGGGTTGTTCTGGTGTTAAATGAGTCATCATGGCTTGCTGAACCTTGCTGGCAACACACATCGATATCGGCGTGGAGCGTTCACTTCACAAATGAAGGGACCTACAGTTTTAAGCCGACTCCTCCGAACATCTAATGTTTTTTATGAGAAGCTTTTTCATGGCAGAGATGCATTCGAAAGATTGGCATTGCCTGCCGAAGGGCGATCACTATTAGAAAACACTTTTTCTTCATTATGGTGTTTCATGGAGATTCGAAGGATATATGTATAATTCTTTTCAATGGAATCTTACGTCATTTATTTGACCTTTGTGAACTCGACAGCTGCCGTATGCAAACAGTAAGGCAATGGGAGGGCATTAAGGTGAAAGACTTGCATCACTCAAAATCGTTTTTTTTATCATATTTAGTTACGAAAAATGGTCCAAAAACAAAATTAAATGATTAATTTTGTGCCACCTTGTATATAAACATTAAAGATTGTGTGGTACGCCTATTATGCGGAAGAGGTTTCAGATCTACGAGCAAGCAACTGTAAAACGGAATCAGGTCACTAAACTTAAGAGCGATCAGTGTGGGAGATATAGAATGGATGCCAGATTATTTATGCATCGCTTTTTGTGGCTTCAGTCGACTCTCATTAATTCAAACCTTCGATATTTCGAACCTCTCATCAATTCAAAGCTATCACGAGTCCCCTACAAAATCTCTTTATATTTCGAATTATGTCCATACATTTTTATGCACTCGGTAATTCGAACGAAAAAATCGTTGCTACGACACGGTAACACAAACTCATACGGTCAAATACTCTACAATTAACATTTGCAAAGTTTCTTGGTGTGTTAGTAAGAACTTTGAATTTTGGGACTCCCCCGAAAATACCTTTACTGTGCGTGGTTGCGTGTTACGCATAAAACATAGGCACATTTTGGCGCACGCTTCCGCACGAATCGCTTTGTTTATTTAAAATTTGTATTAAATATGAGTCCTAAAAAGTTTAAATGTTTGACGATTGCTGAAAAGAAGAAATTAATTGAAAAGGAGGAGGTGAGAAAAAAAGCGATGTTGCAAAAAAATTAAGATTCCTTTCAGTACTCTCTCAACCATAATAAAGAACAAGGAGAAAGTTACTGCTGCTCAAACTACTGGAATACGAGAAAGAACAACTAAAGGTGAATTTCCTTGCTGGAAGAAAGCCTGATCATTTGGCTTAGACAGTGTAGGGGACAAAAAGTATCTATTAGCGGAACTTTGTTAAACGAAAAAGCAAACATAGAAAACTTAGCGGCAAGTGAAGGTTGGCTTACAAATTTCAAAAAGAGGAATGAAGTCGTGTTTAAAAAATTTTGTAGAGAAAGTGGAACTCTTAATGATGCTTTTTGCTCAGATTGGCATTGTAAATTGAAGACACTGATTGATAACTATGATGCCCGAGACATTTTCAATACTGATGAAGCTGACCTATTTTTCAAATGCTTACCGGACAAGCATCTTCGCTTACTTTAAAAGATGAAGTGTCGTAAGACAAGATCAGGACAGTTTGCAAATAATTATGTATGATGAAGAGGCATCAATGCTACCAGTGGTTGACATCAGCGGTGTGAGTTTTTCTCAACATGTTCAAGTGGATGAACATGTTGCTGCCTCAGGATCACTAACCGATGGCGAAATTTTTTCTGCGACGGATACAAATGAAAAGAGCAACGATGAAGATGAAGACGATACATCAGATCCTTTGGCAGAGGTGTCAGTTAAGGTAGCAAGAGCCTCATTCGATAACTTACAAAGCTTTTTGTCTACAAAATGAAACGAAACTGATGAAACAGTATATCAGGCACTTTTTCTCCTTAAAAAAATTATTGAAAAATCTGAGCGGTAGCAAAGTAAACCCTTATAAATGAGTTATTTTCAAAGATTAATTAATTCACATTATGAATATGTAAAACATTGGCAGTTAAATAAAAACACTTGATAATTTGAAGCTGTAAAGGGTGTTTTTTTTAGAGGTTAGGTTTCCAAGATGAAATAAAACGTATATAATTTAATGTTATGGCCAAGAATTTAGCTTTATTATAAAGATAAGGGTTTGCCATTATGTTTTAAAAATGATTTCGGGCAAGTGGCCGCCGCGGCTGGCTCGAATAAATTCCAGCCGAGAGGCCCAATTTTCGACCACTTTTTGCAGCAATTGGGGCCGTATGTCAGCAATAACTCGCCGAATATTCTCTTCCAAGACGTCAATCGTCTCGGGCTTATCTGCGTAGACAAGCGACTTCACATAGCCCCACAAGAAATAGTCCAGCGGTGTTATATCGCACGATCTTGGAGGCCACGCCACAGGTCCACGGCGCGAGATAATGCGCTCACCAAAAGTTTCCTTCAATAAATCGATTGTTGCGTTGGCTGTATGGCATGTAGCGCCGTCTTGTTGGAACCAAAGGTCGCCCACATCAACATCGTCCAATTCAGGCACGAAAAAGTCATTAATCATGGCTCTATAGCGCTCTCCATTGACTGTAACATTATGGCCGGCTTCATTTTTAAACAAATATGGACCAATGATTCCCTCTGCCCATAGAGCACACCAAACAGTGACTTTTTGAGGATGTAACGGCGTCTCAGCAATGGCTTGTGGATTATGTTCACTCCAAATGCGACAATTTTGCTTATTGACATACCCATTCAACCAAATGTGAGCTTCATCGCTGAACAAAATTTTTTTGTGAAAATCGGGATCGGTGGCCATCTCATTTTGGGCCCATTCACCGAACGTGCGACGCACTTGATGGTCGTTCGGCTTCAATTCTTGCACGAGTTGGATTTTGTAAGCCCGCAAACCAAGATCCTTCCGCAAAATCTTCCATAAAGTGGATGGGCACATCTCCAATTGCTGCGCGCGATGGCGGATGGACTCATTCGGGTCTTCTTCGATACTCTGCTCCACAGCAGCAATAGCGTCTTCGGTGCGCACTGTACGACGTCTCTGAGGATGCGTATTATCCACTAGAGCAAACGTGGTGCGAAACCGATCCATGGTTAATCGAATTAGTGACTCTGATGGACGATTATGTCGACCGAATATTGGACGCAGCGCGCGATACGTCGCGCGAACCGAACCATTATTTTCGTAATAAATTTGCACGATTTGCAAACGTTGTGCCAACTTGAAAACCGAACCTCTAAAAAAAACACCCTTTATTTTGTTTCTCTCAAACATTTCGAACAATTTAATATTTCAAACACTCGATAATTCGTAATATTTTAAGAGTCGCTCGAATTACGAATTAACGAGCGTCGACTGTACTTCAAAATATTTGTGATATGCCAGGTAATCACGGTTGCATTCCGTATTCGTCAACGTCCAAATCATGGTTAGATGAAACCATATTCAAATTATTTCAAAACATCTTTCAATAATCATTAAATAAATAAAAAAAAATAATTACAATAGCCCAGCTCATTAATTTCTACGCTCACTATTAAGTTGAAAACCAAGTCATTGAATATTTCTGCATGATTCCTCTCAACTTCCTTCCTCTAATTTGCTCTGAAATTTCGTATGCATTGCGCATTTCATCAATTTCCTGCTCAATTAGCTGGCTAATCGCCTAGCAGACGGTTGCTTTTGCAAATTCATGCCACACATAATTAATTACTCACTTGCGATCAGTGACGACGTGGAGGCGAATAATTCTTTAAATATCCCGCATATAAATTAACAATTTTTCTATGCATTACTGCCAACTTACTTGGGTATAAATCATGAAGTGCATTAATGCATAAATTTATTTGGTTATTATAATAAGAGAATAAATAAATTAGCCACGGGCCTTATATGTAAAAATAAGTGAAAAAAACAAATATTTAAGCAAAATACGCGCAAATTAAATGGGCACAGCACACATCAATATTTCTCAATCGGCTCGCGGCTGTTGATGACGTTTTGCCGACGTGCAGCCGAAGGACCAATTCAATATCACTAGCAGCCGCCTGACTAGGCGCAATACATGTGTGTGTGTGTGTGTGTGCACGAGTATGTATGGGCATATATGGCATAGGAGTGCATATTTCTAGGCCCAGCGTATTTTTAGCCCACAAACAATAATTATGCGCATTCGTATATAGGTTAGGTGCACATACCTACATATGTATATGTATGGGTAGTATAGTGCGCATTCACATATTCGCTCAAATAGGTATGAATTTTTTGCAATTTATTGAATTTTACATTAGCACGATTCGGTGTGAGGCAGCGCGAATAACTGCACAAGGTCTCAAATGCGGCTACACGTTATGAGCGCCAGTTATTCGGTTTAAATATTCGATGAAGATATAAGAAAAATATGACTAAGTCGTTTCAATGTTTATCAGCGAGTAAAACGTTTTATTCAAAGTTAAAGTGTCACGAGCTTATAATGGAAAGTACAGTGATGCATTTACATATGCGTATTTTTATTTAATGTACTTCCTACATATCCATAGGAATTATTTCAAATAGTTGACCCTCTATGAAATTCGCGTTTTACTGATTGATCTTATAAGAATGCAAAGGCTGAGATAGGTAGACAATAGCAAACTTACGAAAGACTTAAGGGGGTATTCTGGTCTAGACGCCTTAATTTTAGGTATTTTTAAAACTAAGATTAACAAAAATGAAGAACATTTTTACTATTGGAAAAGTAATGGGTGGGGCGTGTAAAATTTGCTTTTTGAATCGGCTACTAAAAAAAACTAGTCAATATTTTTTCAAACTTTTTTTTTTTATTTTGAAGATTGAACATTGTCATTTATGAATGAAAAATAATATCGTTCAAATGACTGCCACGACTGGCTTTACAGTAGGCCATTCGGTCAACCCAATTTTTAAGCACATTTTCGATTGTTTCGGCTCCAATTTCATGAATGGCAACTTCGATTTCGTGTTTTAAAGCATCACTCGTCTCTGGATGGTTCGCATAGCATTTGTCCTTAACGGTTCCCCACAAAAAATAGTCCAACGGGTTTAAATCACAGCTCCGAGGTGGCCAATTGATATCGGAATTCTAAAACGGTAGCCAAAAGTTCGAGTGTAACTTTTGCAGTGTGACAAGTTGCACCGTCCTGTTGAAACCAAATGTCGTCCATGTCATCCTCTTCAATTTTTGGAAACAAAAACTCGTTGAGCATGTCACGGTAACGCTCGCCATTTACTGTAACCGCGGCTCCTCGCTCATTTTCGAAAAAAATGGCCCGATGATGTCGCCAGACCAAAACCCGCACCAAACAGTGACTCGTTGTGTATGCATTTGCTTCTCTACAGCAACGTGTGAACTTTCTGAACCCCAAATCCGACAATTTTGCTTATTGACGTAGCCACCGATGAAAAAATCAGAAAAGAAGAAGAAGACTCACCACTTTGGAAATAGGTTTTCAATATTTCCCAATTTTCTTCAAGCGTACAGCGTCCCATTTCGTCACCTTTAAGTGAATTATGAACACATTTGACACGTTATTTGTGTTACCATTCTCAAAAAAATAGGTAGTTCAAAAAGCAAACGCTGTATGGCCCACCCTGTATAAAAAAAAATTAATACAAAACATCGTGGAATTACAGGCCGGCGAAGTGGGGTCTACATAAAAAACGGTGCTCCATGGTTGACATAATTCCAACCCTTGTAGCGATCTAAAACAATCAAATTAAAAAAATTCTTCATTAGTTAGGATGTGGCTATCGGATTACGCCAAATCAAAAAATAATTGACAAAATGGCGTCAACTTGAAAACCTCTTTTTTTACATTTTCAAATTTTTTAAAAATACTTCAAACTTACATTTTTCAAAATCCGAGGCAGGCGCGATAGACAGATGTATGTATAATAAAAAATTATTATCTAACTTCAAAGCGTGCGGTCAAGTAGAACTTGAGAAATCATGACGGTCATCTCAAAAAAAGTAGTTTTGAGAAAATCGCATTTGAAGTTTGAACAACAATTCCAATAGAATAACTTAGATCATAATATTTACTACTCACTCTGGATTAATCGGCGATATATTTACAGATATACATTATAGAAGTATAAAGTATATATATATATATATATAAGTATAGAATAAATAACGGTTGTGTGGGATACAAAAGATTTTCCCGAAAGAACGAGTCCTCAAGTTGTCCGGTAACATCTGCCGTTCATTGTGCGATTCGCTCCACCCGGCCGGCTTAGACACCACGTCACAAAATCCGCTGTATCTCCGAAAATAATTCGAATTTTGAAAAATCCGTTGAAGGGCATATTTTTGAAGGTCTAAACTTTCAAAATATGCAAAACAAAAAATCGATTTTTTCAAATTTTTAGACCAGAATACCCCGTTAACGATATTCAGTGGCCACACAATTTATTCGTACACTCACAGTTTATAAACGGATACAACTGATGCTTAGCAGGATTTATACGAAAAAAAATTGTAATATATTCATAAAAAGTAATATTTTTATTCAATATCTAAGGAGCAAAAACATCCAAATTCATTTCTGGACTTATTATGCGTACATAGCCAAATAAAAAATATTTTATTAAAAAAAAAACAAATTATCGAATAAACGGTGTTATGTATTTTATTGGGCCGCCTTTAATTTTAATGCTTTAACTACTTCCAAACGTCGCTGCATACTTTTCACCAATACCTTGGTTTCGTTAACTGCAATTTTCTCCCACTCAACACTTAAAGCTGGCTTTAATGACGCCTTTGATGTTATTTTGTGCCTTCTGATCCTCCTTTCTGAAGAGCTCCCAGACCTGTTCAATGATTGAGATGGAGTTTTAAGCTGCTTGTAGTGGTAAATAAGCCATTCTTGCACGAGAGAAGATGAGTGTTTTGGGTCATTGTCTTGTTTAAACAACCATATTAGCATCCAGTCCAAGTTTAAAGACGTTATCATTCAAATTATTCTTCAAAATGTTTGAATTCAGATGTTTATCCATTTTATCATCAATAAAACCCATTTTTCCTACTCCAGATGCAACTATGCACTCCCAACCCACTGCATATTTCCCTCCTTGCTTGACGGTAGGAATAAGATTTTTTTCATTTAGTTCTGTATTTTCTTTCGCCAAACTTTTGAAAGACCATCTGATCCGGAAACATTAAATTTCGACTCATCACGCAATATGGCGTTTTCCTAAAAATAATCTCGCGTATTCTCAAAAAGTATCTGGTTCATTTATATAGCGTTCGGCGCACTCCAATCTCTTCTTTCTTTTAGTATCTGAAATGAAGGGCCTACGGCATGCCACATTTTGCAGACAAGTACGGACTCTTTGTGGGCTTAATTTTTTATGTAAAGACTCTTGAATGTTTCGGCATAGTATCGTGGAGGTTATTTTTCGATTTTGCGCGACTGCTGCTACTTTGTTGCGTTCCTCACGTGCAGTAAATATTTTTCGCTTTCCGGGCTGGTTGTGATTAGCTTCCAATTTACCAGTAGTAACGTAATTAGCCGTAACACTTTGCGCCGTAGAACGTGATTTGCTAATTTTTTTGCGATTTCGCGCAGATACTTTTTTCCAAGGACAATTCAATAACAATTTTACGCATTTTTAATGGCAAATCCGCACTTCGTCATATTTTGCCACTTTCAATCGAGCTTTTACGCGCAACTGAGACTGAAGTGGCGATCTTTTTTCATTTTCATCAATACTAGTAAAAACACAAACGATTTCTACTGTTACTTTTACAGCAACAATGTCATGTGCTGAAAGTGTACGAATAAATGTTTTGCAACATTTTGCTATATCTGCTTGCTTTCCTTGGAGCCCTTCAGAGTGAGTTAAAATAACGAGAGGTTTGTCTAAGGTAATTCATCAGGAATGTAGCATTCTTACAGTGACCCAAACGAAGTTTATTGTCACAGCAAATATTTTGCACAAGCTAAAATTTTTTGCGTACTACGCAGAGTGTACGAATAGATTGGGTGAACACTGCACATTAGGCCGGATCGATTTGTGGGGAGGCAAAAAAATCGCCCATTGCTCTGTGAAAATCATATTCTATTCAAACTAAGAAACTTTGCCGAAGGAACCATACCTCTAAAACGAATTCTGATGTCCCCCAATTTGGGTCGAACTTTTTAATTTCTTTTCTATAACTCACTTAAATTAATTCTTTTTATTTATAAATGTTCTGACTAAATAAATTTCTTAAGAGAAAAAATAGATATTATTATAAATAAATAATAAATATTATTATAAATAAATAAAAATAAAGAAAAAACATAACCATTTAGCTGATTTTTTCATGTAAAGGCCAAAAATTGTGATATTTTGAAATTGGGGGACATCAGCATTCGTTTCAGAGGTATGGTTCGTTCGGCAAAGTTTCTTATTTTGATCCCTAGAATACGATTTTCACAGAGCAATGAGCGATTTTTAAATCGACCCGCCCTACTGCACATACACATATACATTTGTGCATATGTATATATAAAAAAAAATTTCTCTATTCTTGTGCTAGAAATGCACTTATGCTGAGGTGCAACAGCTATTCGAAAAAACAGTTTCTATTATTTGATGCTTCATATACAAATGCAAATTCGGAAATTCTGAAACGTTTCCAGTTCAAGACCCTACTTTTTTACTTTGAACTGAATAAAAATCATTTCCGAAATGCTTGAAATGCCTGAGAGCTTCACAATTTGGGTATCTAGAAGATATCTCAAAAATAGATCCTCCTGCACTGCGTAGGTTTGCTAAAAGCTTTGACGACCTACGTGATGTCTTCTTTAACTCTTAATAAAGGTCACTCTCCACCTGCTATCGCTAGGGACCAAAAGGTCTATGAGTGGGTGGTCTATAAGTGCCAGCCGGGTTAACCTAACCGAACTACTTGACTCGTTCCCACTACAATCGGTTCTACGTAACCGGAACGACCCGGATTTATATCCGGCCAAGGCCTGTCACTTCAGCAGCATTCCTCGTATATGCGCGGGGAATATTTATGCTGCTACAACAACAAGAACAATAAACTATTATATCGCTGGCGGACGCCGTGGCCGATTGACTTGACGAAACACCAATACAATAGTTATGTATTTTTACAGCAACATAATAAGTAACAAGTCGCAACCTATATTTGAAAGTCATCGGGCTCAGATTGTCAAAATGGCCATCTTTCACGCGCTTTGCCCCAAAAAGATGCTCTATGATGTCCTGATTTAAGTGGTATGTCACGACGCATTCCATGTCATATTGGTCCTGGACATACCGCTTAAAACCGCTGAACGAGTGGTTGCTCAAAATCACACTTACAAATTTTACTTTTCCTCCACTTGTACTCAAAATTTCTAGAGCTAGCAACCCAGTGTCTTACTAAGAGAGCCGATTTGTCGAGAGGGGAACGAAAAAGCTGGTTACTGATCACACTTTTCATTGAATATTTAACTATATTATGGAAACATGGTCATTTAGTAAGAAAATCTTGTGTAAGAAATTATGGGAAAGAATGGCGGAATCATTGGAAATCCTATACGAATTCAAGATTCAGCATAGCTGCCACAGAACAATGGCATACGCCGTTTATAAAAACTCACTCAAGTCCACTTTAAATATTTGACTTTTATATGCCTTCTGTCAAAAAAATATCGCGAATTGTTCATTTACAAAGCGCGCGTTGCACATACAAGTATGTCACAAAAAATTTTTTTTGTTTTTTACTGGAATGTTGGTACAACTGTCCTTTATTGTGTCGCAGACTTTGAGGGTGATCTGTCGATTAGCTTGTTTGTGACATTTAATTATATAATATCAGACCACCGCAGTTGTGCTCTGCGAATTTCACTATGGATAAAAATTTCGCACAAAGAATTTGTTTTAAAGTTATTTTATTAAATTTTATGTTTTGAACGGGAGTTCGAGTGCCGAATCGTTGAAAACGACGCAGAAAGCCTATGACGAGTGTGCTTTATCGAAAACACGGGTCTATGAGTGGTATAAGACTTTTGCAGAGGGCCGAGAAGTCGTGGAAGATTTGCTCCAATCTGATCGCCCATCAGCGCCTTCCACGGATGAAAACGACGACAAAGTCAAGGAAATGGTACTGGAAATTTAAGTTTGAGTGAGGTAGCTCGTGCCATTAGCGTGCCACACGAATCAATTCGCAACATTTTACACTATCGACTCATTCCAAGAGAGTTGAATTTCTTTCAAAAAATCCATGGGAAGAAGGTGGCTGAAGCAAATGAATTCGGGTCCAACGTTTATCCAACATCATCCAGTGCATCATAACAGGTGATGAGACGAGGTTGCACAAGTTTGACATGCAAACCAGTCAATAGGCGGCTGAATGACGCTAACCACATGAGCCGAAACCCAAAAACCCTTGTTGTTGTTGTAGCCGCATGCATACTTGCACGGGGAATGCTGCTGAAGTGACGGTCCTTGGCCGGATATAACTCCGGGTCATTCCAGTAACGTAGAACCGACTGTCGTGGGAATGCCAAAAACCCTCGTCAAAGTCGGTTAAAAATGAAAGTCATGCTACTCGTTTTCTTTGATTATCATGGAGTTGTGCACGCGTAATTCGTTCCAAATGGTTCTTCGGTAGATAAAGAATATTATTTGAAAGTTATGCGATGTTTGAGAGAGAATGTGCGTAGGAAACGCCCCAATTTGGGGAAAGAAAACTCATGGATCTTGCATCATGATAACGCACCGTCTCACAAGGCTCATATTGTGAACACTTTTGTCCAAAAACTCGACAAACAACATCGAACAACGCCCGCATTCACCGGACTCTCGGCTCCCTGTGACTTTTTCCTTTTCCCAATTCCCAAACTTAAATTGCCACTCCGCGAACGTCGCTTTGAGTAGATAGAGGCCATTAAGGGGAGTTCGCTGAAGGAGCTGAAGAAGATCTCTTCAAACGTGTTTAAAAGGTACTTTGATGACTGGACTAATTGCGGACTAATTGGCATATGTGTATTGCTTCGACTTGAGCCTATTTTGAAGGGCGAAAAAATAAATTTTGATGATTGAACAATTAATTTGCGTTTGAACAGTTCTCGGTACGTTTTTGACAGAATGTATGTTTTTTCTAGAATAAAATCCGATGTATAAAAGTAAATTTTAATACTTTTAAGTGTAAACTTTTTTCTACATTTTCCCCCCTTCTTAACTTTTTCTCTTTAACTCTTAAATGTTAAAACTGTTTCCTACATTACAAAAAAAAAACAACACCAATCACTTTTGTGTTTGTCAAAACGAGTTATTCATGCATTACCCACTTTTTGTTGGCACAGCTGATCAACCAAGAACTAAAATAAAACTAACTGGTCACGGCAGACGCGATGATTAATTTTGCGACATGACCGCATAGCGAATTGTTGGAAATGGCATGGAAGAATTATAAATAAAAAACGCTTAACGCCAATCAAGTGTATACAACTAGCGCATATACACACACATACAAATACATATGAACATATGTATAAATGTTCAGACATTCGTACTCGTATATATGGAAGTATATGCGCGCACTCGTAGAGCATCAAATGCAAGGTTTGTTTGAATGAAATTTCCATATTAGGATGAAAAACTGGCAATACAGAAAAAATGAACACACAGTTACAAAATACAAATGAAAGAAAGTAAAACAAAAAGAAAATGCCTATAAACCACATTTATAGCAAACACGGAGCGATATTGATTGACAAGGTACGCCAGCGCGAAAATGGCACGCGCAACTGTTGCAAAAAACTCAAGCTGCCCGCTGCGTTCACTTGTTCGCAAAATATCTACATAAGTGCACATACATATTTACACATATATTTGTATGTACTTAAAAATTTATACATTTTTGTAAGAAAATTCAATTATTTTGCACTGGCACATCCTTTTCGAGCATTTCAAGCGATCCCAAGCGGGTGAACAAATGAATTTGCGCAAATTTGAAACGAGTTGGCAATCATGGCACCAAAAATAATCTACATTTTTTGATGTGAAATTTAATTATTTTTTATTTTTACCGACACACACACACACACACATACACACACATGCACATACATACATATGAACCCAAGTGCTTATGATTTCATCTGTTATGCATTTTTGCTTCAGATTTCAAAGAAACTCGCAATCGCTTAGCGCTCGGTTTTGTTTTTCTTTTCGTGAAGTTATTTTATTTAATTTTGAGCAAAAGAAAAAGCTAAAAGATATGTACATATGTACACAGAGCTTAGGTCGGATTACGGCAAAGAGTCGTACTTTTGTACTGACAAAAATTTCATGAACCACAGCCAACTGAGTCATTTTAGTTAAATTTAAAGTGGTGTCCATTAAAGGAATATTTTTTTCGCCCATTCTCCCTACACTTTTGGTGAATAAAATAAATAGTACGAATATACTCGTATTTGTGTATGTAGAGCGTGAATGCAATTGCCTTATGATAAAATCATCGATAAATACAGGGTGGCACCAAATCAATCACCCTGTTGGAAGATTTACAATTTTTGCAAATGGTTTTTGTGCGTTAATCATATCTGACCCCTGTGAACTAGACAGCTGCAGTATACAAACAGTCAAGCAATAGAGTGCGTAAAAATCAAAATAAAAACACTTTTATCACAAATAAATTTCTTATTTTTTTCCTTTAGTGAAAAATGTAATCAAAGATTGTACCAAATTTGATTGAAACATATAAATTTTTGCTCGAAAACAACTCCTCTTATCTTATCAGACAAGCCATGCAGTTTGTAAAGGTCAAAATGAAGGTTGTCATAAATACAAATCCCTTTTTTTTTATAAAAAAATATATACAAAGACTAAAGTGGATGATTAATTTTGCGCCATGCTTTATATATAGAAAAATATATTTAGAACAGGAAATGAACAACACTAAATTGTTTTTCAGTCAATATTTGCTGGTTCTATTAAAATAAAAAAGTAGGTGCTTATAATTAAATGCAGAAAATTCTTAAGAATTTAAAAATGGACTACCACTAAGCCTGCGAATGCCCAAATTAGTGAAAAATTAATTTTGAAAAGATTTTTTTGGGAACATTTTTTTTTTAATTATAAAACTTCTTTAAATTGGATAATTAATTTTGTGCCACCCTTTATATACAGAAAAATGTATTTAGCACAGAAAATGAACAGCCTTGTTTTTCAGAAATTTTTTAAATATTTGGAAATGGAAGCACAAATTAATGAAAAATTAATTCTTAAAAAATTGTCTTTTTTGGGCAACATTGTTTTTTTTATTTTAAAATTTCTTAAATATGGATGATTAATTTTGCGCCACCTTGAAAATATGTAAAAGAATATATTTCGAACTGAAAATGAACCTCTCTAGTCTGTATTTTAATATGTTCTGATTTTCTTACAATAAAAAATAGTCCCCTTTCCTACAGCTAAGTGCAGAAAATTTTTACGTATTCCCAAATAAAATGAAAATGAAAAATAAATTTTTTAAAAATTTTCATTTTTTAGGGCAGCATTTTTTTTTTTTAATTTAAAACTGCTTACATCTTTCATAGGGCCTCTGATTCTCTAATAAATCTGTTAATATGAAGAAAAATTCATTCATATGCGGCTGAAATATTTTATTTAAAAATCTATCCATTTACGGTCTGTATTTTCCAAAATGTTAAAAACCTGTTGGGTTCCCTTGTTCTCGATCTTTCTCTTGCTCTAATGTTGAACGCTTTGGCTTCTACAATTTTCTCTTCGCCCTCATACCACCCATTCTTGTTATAAGAGCCAGCCATCTTAACCAGTGCGCTTTAATGAGCTCGTCCTTCCAACTTAGCAATGGTAATGCTTGTACGGATTAGGCTAAGGCCTTTATTCACCTATTTAGTATACCGAGGAATCGACCAAGCTCCTTAGGAGGACGCAATTGTAGGTCTTCCTTCTCTAGTAGGTTTGAGCCCAGGATTCTGTGAGTGAGACCTGATTATGAGTGGCCAGATTGTGGAGTGCATTGTTACACTCTATTAGGCATTTGACTTCAATGTGAAGCTTTTAAGACTTTGAAAACCGATTGGCTGTCCGAAAGTATTTTAATTTTTACTTTCTCGAACCCTCTTTGAATATGATTTCTACTATTTCCATTATGGCGAATAGCTCCGCATGGAAAATTGTGGTATCTGTACTTAGTGTTAGGGATTTTGTGTACCACTTTTGTGAGTCATCATTTGTCCACTCCACTCTTCCCTATACGGAAGATAACTCCAATCTTTAAGATGGGAATACTCCTAAGAACGACTTCACAAATTGTAGAACTACTATGAAATTGAGAGGAATTTCTAAATTATTTGAGACTGTTGCCAAGCCAAAGCTGATTTTTGCTGTGCCTTAAAACAGTCAGTTCAAAGCGATATACAACCATTTGGTAGCTAGAAGTATTCGGAGAATTAAGGACAACCAACTGACGAAGATATTCATCCTTCCTCAAGACTATACCAGCGTCGATAGTCAAAGCGGCTCACACAAGAGAGTTTTTGAGCACTCAAAAGATCAAATTAATAGGTCCTTCGCCTTACAGCTCTGATTTGCACTTATGTATGATTTATTTTTGTTCTCGAGTATCAACAATAAAATGCGAGACGCACTTTTTTCAAATCTTGGAGAAGCTGCTGAAGCTATCAAAAGGCTCGTTTTGGAGGTATGTATCTCGTTTTGAGGGGCAACAATGTTTTGAAAATTGGTTCAAGCGAAAGTGGGAGTGTAATGACTTTAATGGCATAGAAAGAACAGCTCTGCAACGAGCTATTGGTGTATTTACACCTGAAGAAATAATCGTGAAAATGATGATAGGCGAAGAAAAATGAAATGCCGTCGCAAATTTCGTGGAGGATATTATCCGAAAAAAGAAGCGTGAAATGGAAACTTATGCTGAAGAGCATTGAGCCTAGGTTTCTCAAAACAGGCAGCGTTCTATCTTGGCCCTCTACCTCGAAGCAATGCGGAAGCAGTCCCGGAGTGGAGGCAAAATTCCAAGAGAAGAGGAGGAATATTTTTAGTGGAATCAGCACACACGTAGTCGCGACGGTTACTATATGGTGCGAAGGCATTTTTAACCCAACCTCACCGACAAAAAAGAAAAAAATTTAATTTGTTTTCATCATTGTGCGCAAAATACAATATAAAAGGCAACCCTCGTACAGCTGCGTATATTTTATGTACATAATTAAAATCATTGATTAGAGTATTTGGCAATAAATCAAGCAACTTTCAAAATATTTAAACATTCACTTCAGAAAGCATCTATGCCACTTTGTATTGGCTAAGTAGGTTTTTTACGCCATTTGTTTATTGAAAATGAAATGAAAACGCTTGGTAAGTAAACAATTCATACAAAAATATATTTATTTGTCTGCATGAGTCACAATTCCCAAAAATTTGCTGCTAGTGAAGCAAAAGGTGATAAAGGAATTTGTAAATAAATAAAATAAAGAATAGCAATTAATTAAGATAAAAAAACACAGCGAAATTGAATTTGACATCATCGATCGAGAGGTTAATCAAAACTGTTGATTTACGTATTGAATGAAGGTATGTCTCTATACGCGCTTGTATATATAAGCATTCTTGGATACCGGGTGGTTCAAATACAGGTGTTTTTTTGGAGCATTTGGCAGTTTTGCTGTCACCTGATTAGTACTATTGCTTTGGAGATTAACGAATGCCTTGAATAGGGTAGGAAAATATTGCCAAGAGGAAATAACAATGCGATTATTTAGTTGCTCAAAGTAGACACTTACATGTGTATTTCCCCGGAACGAGGTGAATATTTGGAGTCTATACATTGCTTTTCTTGCTTCCTGTTGTATCTTAAGATCCAAGGGGAGCAAATCAAGCATAGCATTTAGGGTATCGTCAGAGTTTGCACTCATGGCACCCGTAATGCATAAACATATGCTTCATTGCAGCTTGTATAGTTCCCGGATTGTGGACTTAACCGTACTCCGTCGCCACCAGACCACAGAGGCGTAAGTGATGATTGGTCTGATAAGTGCTGTGTATATCCAGACCAGAGCAGGTTTCAGACCTCAGCTTTTACCAAAGGCTCTGTGGCATTGCTGAAAAATCCTTAATGCGGGATTCACCTTCAGTGAAACGTGTGTCTCCCAAGTCAGTTTCTTATCCAAGATTAATCCTAGATATTAAACTTCATCGGAAAAACCAAGTGTCACACCTTTCAGTGTTGGAAGACTAGGAAGTTGTTGGTTTTGTTCGGATTAGCGGAAAGAGCCTGTCTCATGCACCAGTCATCGATTTTGACCAGGGATTTATCCGATGCTAGCGCACAGACATCGTCCGCATATGCTTGGACATGAAAATCGAGTTCCTGCATCTCCGCTAGTAGAGATTCTACGACCAAGCAGCACAGCAGCGGAGAAAGAACATCCCCTTGGGGACATCCTTGCTTGGCCTTGACGGTGATTAGTTCTCCACTGTTTTCACCAGCGGTTAACAGCCTTTCAGAGAGCATGGAACATATCCATTTTATAATGGCTTGATGAACTCCGTGTCGTTCGGCACAAGAACATATTGAGCCGAAAGTGGCATTATCAAAAGCCCTTTCAATGTCCACGAACACGGCCATTGTGCATTCGTCAGCTTACAGCCCGGTTTCAATCTTGCTAACAAGATTTCCACTCTGGTAAGCGTGTTGATTTCTACTAAGCGGACTTCTCGGCAATACTCGCACTTGAATATGTTTCTCCAGCACGTGTTCTAGACTTTTCAACACGAATGATGTCAAACTGATTGGTCGAAAATGTTTTGCCAGGGAATAGTCATCTTTTCCTGGTTTCGGAATAAATACTACTCTTACGTGTCGCCAATGGGATGGTATATAACCAAGTGCAAGACAGGCTGTGAAGATCCTTTTCAGAGCCTCAATCAGCCTGTGTCCTCTTCTCTTATTGGATTGCTGGATATATTCCATCAGGTCCAAGGGACTTAAAGTTTTGTTACTATCCGACTAGCAATATACCAGATGTACCTAGAGGTTCCACTGTCGCTATCGTGGTGATATCAAACGATAATTTTTTCGAAAGTCGCAGTTGGAAACTCCTTTGCAGACGCAGAACTTTTACTATTGACATTTTTATTGGCTCAAAATTAAAAAAATTAATGTGGACGAACTTTGTCTTTTCACGAAAATTTCACACCACGTCGCATAGCTCATCACACAATATATAATATTTTTTGTGCATTCAGTTGTGCTATCAGTTCACAGCGCGATGCTAATGGGTCGCCCTAGAACTGCATTTCCACGCTTTTATAATTTTGTGGTGAAGTGTCAAGAATGATAGAATAAAAGATTGCGCCTTCCGAATTCACAGTGACGACATCTCTTCAAATAAACAAACAAAAGGAAGAAAAATTACTTGTTTGTGAAGAGGCAGAGCAAACCAAAGCAATGGAAACTGCCAAACAATATTTGAGGAGATGACGTCTTCGGTTGTTAATAATGCAAAAAATGAAGTGATGGATTTCAAAAGACGCCACCTTCTGTATTCTGAACACAGTGGTGAAGTGTCGTTAAAGAAAGAAAGCTAAGGGAATAATACCCAACTATGGTGAGCAAAAGCATCAACCGCCTATCCAAAACCTTAGCTCATATTAAAATTGTAGCTGTTAGAGTTGGCCTTCAAATAAACGAAGATAAGACGAAATATATGACGATGTCCAGACAAAATAAACCAAAGTCAGGCAAACTGAAAGTTGGGGATTATTCTTTTGAAATCGTGGAATCCTTTACCTACTTAGGCTTCAAGCTAAGTAGAGACAATTCAACAAGCCTCACCATCGATGAGAGCATCAAAGCAGCTAAGAAATCGTACGAATTACTAGCGAAACTCTTCAAATCGAAACTACTAAACAGACAATTCCATATTATTGCTGTACTAAAAATACTTAGAAAATTTTTTGGAGCAATCAAAGATCACGGCGAGTGGCGTATAAGGTGGAACCACAGGTCACTTTGCTTGTAATAAACACTTTAACCCAATAAGGTTAAATAAAGGGTGGTTAAGTTTTAAGGGCCGATGTTGGTTTTGAATAAAATACAATTTTTTTTAAGAAATTATTGTCATTTCTCTTTATTGTGATAATACTGGTATGGCTCAATTACGCATGGAACAAAATATTGGCCAAATAGCCGCCGCGGCCTCGGCGGCCTCGGCGGCACAACTCCATCCGATGGTCCAAATTTTCGATGACGCTGAGGCATCATTGAGGTTCTATGCCGTTAATGTGCCGAATTATCTCATCCTTTAGCTCTTGAATTTTTGGAGGAGGAAGACCTACAATTGCTCCCTCCTAAGGAGCTTGGTCGATTCCTCGGTATACTAAATAATTATAATTAAGCAATCAGGGCGCACATTCTGGTCGCAGTGAATAAAGGCCTTAGCCTAACCCGTACGAGCATTACCATTACCAAAGATCGGAGTTATATGAAACTTCTTTCCAAATAGTCCAGTAGAAATGGTCCAATAGAGAGCGACTTATTAAAGATTAACATTAATGGCCTTTCGAACGAGAATCAGTATTTCGGCAGAACTGGCAATGGACCAGCACCATCGGTTATGGATGAGGGTTTCAGAGTTTCAATCACTCCTTGAATGTCATCTTCCATCACGTATTATTAGTAAAACTATAAAGAGGAATCCGAAACACCTAAAGGGCTTAGATCAATATCCGTTCCATACAAAAAATCCCATACAAAATTAGCACTAAGAAATTCTACAAAAAGATTTACCAGTTCTTCAGCGGCGGAGTTTGCAGAAGTTTGTTTGTCTTTATAAAACATAGAAGATGGTATGGTCAGGTTAGGTATATTTGGCTGATCTGAATAGATCTCACATAGACTACAAAAGTCCGTAGTCTATGTGAAATCTATTACCCGTTTTTTTTTTTTGGAGTCGTATTAAACATAGTTTGTGGTACTGGTCTTGGCAAGTTTTAAAAACAGTTTCAACTTTTTTCAGTGGCAAAGAAAGTGTTCTAACTTACCCCTCTCTTCTTCGCCTAAGTCCCACGCGCCGTTCTGAACCAATCCCATTTTAGCTGCGTGATATGGAGTGAGACAATGTCCCGTGAGTACTCCAACCAATATTTTACATTCCTTCCTTCGAAGTGATAAAATAATGTTGGCTGTTTTCGAGTTGCAGATTTGCAGCATTATTTATACAATCCTATGGGAGGTGATGGTTCGATCTAGGATGAGGCAAGCGGGGTCCTGCCTTAGCAAGCTTGTCAACTCCCTCGTTTCTCTTTATTCTCTTGTGTCCTGGTACTCAGTAAGTTGTGACTTGTCTATTCTCGCAGGGCTCATCCTTTTTGGACCTACACTATTGCACACATTCCGAGTAAGTCATTACTACCATTAATGCTTTAATAGCGGCTTGACTACCGATGAAGCTGTTTGTGCAAGGGTCGAGGGGAGTAAATTCCAACATTTATTCAGCTGCACAAAGAAATGATGTGGCAGGAGAGGCCAGAATCAATAGGATCGTACCGCAGGGTGGCGTCCACTCGCCTCTCTTTTGGCTAGTAGCTATTGACGAAGCTTTAGCTCGATTAAACAGGGACGGGGTAAAGGTGGCAGGACCCTTCCAATCAGTAATGGCCGAAAGTTTGGAAGGCGAATTAGCTACACTCAGTAGATGGGCTGCCAGTTGTGGTCTCTGAGTCCACTCTGATAAAACGGAATTGATGCTATTCACCAGGAAATACAAGCCTCAACCTTTTAAGCTTCACAACACTTTACGCAAAACAACCACTCTCGTCGGAAGTCAAGTATCTTGGTGTAAGACTTGATCCCAAGCTCCACTGGAAGCTACACATAGAAAATCGAGTTAAAAATGCCAGTATAGCTTTCTACCCCTGTAAATCTATGTTCGGCAAAAAATGGGGTCTCAAGCCACGTGTCGTACTTTGGTTGTACAACTTAGTGGTTTTGCCAATTTTGACACGTGGTTGCCTAGTTTGGTGGGTAGCTCTTGAGAAGGGCTACAACACCACTAAACTAGAGAAAGTGCAGAGAACCGCATGTGTGGGCATCACTGGTGCTTGTAGGACATATTCCTCTGGTGCCCTCAACGTCATTCTGCACTTACTTCCTGTGGATCTGCAAGTTAAATCCATTGCTACTCAGGGTGCTATTAGGTTGAAGGAGAGGCAACTTCCTGCAGGACATATTACAAGATCTGCCCTTCCTTCTCTGTACTTCGCGCTGATCTCTCCATCCGCAAACTGGGTTTGAGGGTTGGGCTAGCGCTATCTTTCCGAGCAGGTAAGATTGGAAAGAGGGGAGCGTCGACACAGATATAGGTACCTCTGTTTTCACTGACGGATCAAAGACGGAATCTGGAGTGGGAGCGGAGGTTTTCCCTTAATCAGCCAATATTTCGATCTCCTTTAAACTGCCGGAAGGAAACGAGGAGTGTTTTTCAAGCAGAGGTCTTCGCGATCCTGCAAGTAATCACAATGGAGACATTAATATTTTTTCCGATAGTCAAGCTGCGATCAAGGCCCTGTGGTCCCCGTATTGTAGCTCTCTTCTCGTAAACTCCTGTAAGGAGGAACTCAAACGTCTCGAACTTGCAGAAAACATTTCCCTTATCTGGGTCCCGGGGCATAGGAATATAAAGAGAAATTAAATTGCTGATGAGCTTGCCAGGAAGGGGTCGACAGAACCGGTTTCAGTTGTCCTCATCTCAGTGTCCCCTTGACCGTTGTAAAAGAGAAACTACACAATTTCTTTCTCAAAAGAGCGTAAAATAGATGGAGGTATGTCTCATCGTGTGCTATCTCAAAAGCACTATAGTCTCAATACGACATAAACAGGACGCTTAAGGTGATGGAAACTCTCCGCCATTTCAAACTCATTGCGGTGTTCACTGGCCACTGGGTGATCGGAACCAATACGGAGAAGCTTGGAATTCCGTACAACCCCTATTGTAGAAGATGTGGGGATCCTACAGAGAAAGATACTGTTGAGCACTCTCTTTGCAAATGTCCGACCCTGGCGGCTAGGCGCTTGAGATTTCTTAGCGTGCCCTTTGGGGATGGCCTGAGGAAATTATTCAGCCTAGATCCCCTTTCTCTCCTCCACTACATCAACAGCACTGGATGGCTATGGATGGTTTCTCTTCCCTAAATTTTTCGCAGTTAGTCGTTCACATTATGGTATCAAAACGACACGTAAGTGCTACTGTTATACTCTTGCCATCTAACCTACCTTGTAACACGCACATTTTCCTCATCCTTTGATGTACAGGCGGTCTGAATAAATTAGTTCCAACTTCGCACTGAACATTCGGTTTGGGAGGGCGATCTGAATGGACGAGATCCAAAGTCGCACTGCTAGGGCAGATGGGAAGAGCTAGTTTCTATCTAATAGACAACGTTCTACAGTGATTGAATAGCAGCCTGTTGAAAGTTTTCATGTTAACACAATTCTTTATTTGAGTTGGTAGTTCGTTAAAACATTTTAATGATTTATAGAATATATTTTTCTTATCAACTTTTGTTCTAAACAGCGACAGTCTAAAACTATTTCTTTCCCTGAGTAAATATGACTGGGTTTCGCTTATGCACCTTAGATTATCGCTCCAATAATTCATGGCGTGATAAAATATTTGCTCTTTCACGCGGAGCCAATACAAATCTTCGATCATTTCTTGTATGGGTGTATCATAACGCTTATTCAACTTTCCCAACTTGCGTGTCGCTGTCCATGAAATAAGTCGTTTGACAGTAAATGAAGTGTGGCTCCAATATTGATTTGTAAACTGGACTTTTATAACACTTTCAATGTTTTCATAATTGACATTAGAAGGCCGAAAACAAGCAAATTTTCCAGAATTTTTTCTGAGAAAATTTTAAATTTATTGAACACATATTGTGTTATCTTTTAACAGTCTTTTAAGAATTAGTAGTAGCAAAAAATATTTATTTGTAAAGGAGCTTCAGCTATTCTCCGGGAGCTCCTCTCAAAAACGACGTTTTCCGGTTGCTACTATATCTCTGAACTGGGTCCTCTGAAATTAAAAAACGAAAAATATTTCGTTAAAGCAATGTTAAATCTAGGTATTAATGGAAGGAATAAGCAAAATAAATTTGTTTGGCAATATGGCGGTTTCTCAAAAAAAAAAATTTTTTGACCAAAATTTCGGCCTTAAATTGTTTATAAAAACAATTATTTATCGGTGAGAAAAAATATTCGATTAATTGCTAAAACATATATTTAAGAAGCTCGAGGCACTGAAATTTGAGACTAATCGATATAGCCGCTTTCGCGTAATGTTGGTCATCGACTTTGAAAACAAAATTTTGAGAAAAAAGTTAAAGTTTGAAAAGCATTTTACATAGGATACAATTTTTGTTTTTACCTTACATGGAGTTGTCTGTTCCAAGACCATATAATACACCCTCCTCCGCTTCGGCAGCTTCTAGTAATTCGAACTGATGTTGTCTGCAGGCCATTCTTCCATCTCGGGTGCTTTTACGTGCTCTGAGATCGTAAATGTTCAGGCGGAACTGAGATTTTCTCTTGTTCTTTAAATTTTTTCGCCGAGGCACTGAAACTACCTTCACCTGTTTCAGTTGTTTTTGGATTAAAAACATTTTTGCGTTTTTTTGTTCTCGTATGTTAAGAGATTTTCTAATTTCTCTAGAATACTTCATTTTCACGAAAAAATTATGGAAAAAAATATGAACGAGCTTACGAGTTTACTGCTTGGCTTAGCTGCTTACAGGGTTTGATTGAAAAGTAATGAGCCTTCCCGCGCGGAGCGTTTGCCAAGCGATCAACCGAATCGGCTGGTGGGGGAAAATTATCGTTGGACCTTCCCCTTCCACTAGAAACTGGTCCTAGTTCGCTGGCAACAGCGGTGCAGTCAACATCGCTCCGTGCGTGAAAGCTGTTTTAAAAGTGTGTTAGGATTTTGCAGTGGCGAAACTGCAGCGATCGTGCTGATCATCTTTTTCCACTCTCGAAGCATCGTCCACAAGGAGTTTGTACCTTCAAGAAGCACTGTAAACGCGGCATTTTACAAAGAAGTGTTCCTTCGGCTGAAAAACCGCGTCGCCCGGGTTCGGCCCGACCTCGTCAACAATTGGCCCCTTCATCACGACTATGCGCCGGCGCACACCGCCTTCCTCTGCATCTCTGCATTGGCCAAGATGGGGGTTCCGGTGCTTCCCCACCCTCCCTAGAGCCCAGACCTGCCCCCTCCAGACTTCTTCTTGTTCCCGCGCCTGAAAAGAAAGCTGAAGGGGAGGCGTTTCGACCCCATCGAGGCGATCCAAAAAACTGTGACAGCCGAATTGAACGCGATTCCGGCGGATGAGTTTAAAAAATGTTTCCTGCAGTGGAAGGATCGCTACCAGCGGTGTATTGACGCTCAAGGGTCCTATTTCGAAGAATATTAGTTGTGTAAGCCAAAAGGTTTAATAAAACTGCCTAAAAGAAATAAGGCTCATCACTTTTCAATCAAACCCTGTATACTGACTACCACTCTTAAATATTTTAAGAATTTACCTTTCAGATATAAAAAAAACAAAAAAAAAAAAAAACTGTATGTAACCCCTTTAATGGCATCACCACCACGAGCACATCTACAGTCTGTCATGCGAGAATTAAAATTGTCAAGTCTTCCCTCACACATTCTTGGATTGAATTCAACAATTTCGATCCGAATGCTGTGCTTCAGCTGTAGAATCGTTGTTGACTTATTCACATATGCTTTACTTTCCAAAAACCCCAGTCTGGTCGACCAGTAGTTTTTCTATCTTCGACAGAATCAATTTCTTGAAATTTTTCCCCAAACCTTTGAGTTGTCGTCTCATTCGGACAATTATTTACACCAAAAAAGTGAAGAATTTGGTGATATGTTCTTTTTAAAAATCCGCCATTCTCACAATAAGTTCACGTTGTTCTGTCGTGTATCGCAAATCTCAAAGATGACATTAAAAACAGGTACCGTCTGGGAATTAATCACTACTGCCATCTAGGCGATACTTTTGAAAGATTCTTCAAAAATTTTAATTTTACTATCTTTGCATACATATACTTGAGTTTTTTTTTTGTATTTCCGTAACCCCGGGGTAAATTTTAACCTCGAGGTGTTAATTGAGTAACCAAAGGTGCGCTGTACTTCGCTAAGTCAGCATCTTGGGGTAATTGCAACGCATTTAACGTCTTGAAACGTTGGATTAATAAATTGTCTAATTTTTACAAGCAAACGGTTTCTTATGTATGCAAGTATAAGTAAGAAGCCATTCTTATATATTTTATATAAAATGTAATGAAAAGATTTCCACACGCGCGAGATCGAGACAATAAATATAATAATAATAAAAATATTAAATAAAAAATGTAAGTGAATAATCATCGCACTCAGCTTTGCTCAATGAAGTGGACTTTTTGAAGCCTACATTTAGGCTTAAGTGAATTCAATGAAATAGCAAAATGATAAAGTGACTAATGTTTGTATGAGTAATTGATACCACATACCAAATGTATTATGTTTCTACAAATTTTATGAGTGCACACAGTAAATATTTCTTAGAACAGGCAACGGAAGTGACAACAGTGTTAAGAAAAGTTGAAATCAAAGAAAAAGAGGAAACAAAATTACTAATAAAATTTAAAAAAATTACTAAAAAGTACGAGTGAATGAACTTAATAGATATATGTAATTAAAAAAACTGTGCACATATGTATGTATGTGTATATTTATAAACAAATGTGTATGTGTATGGGCGATTAGTACCTAAAATCTCCTAAGCATAACTAAATTAACAATAAAAGTATGAAGTAAAAAAAAAAATATGAACAAACGTATGTGTATGTATTCGTGAGCATACATTTACAAACAATAATCGTTACACAAACTCGAGTGCCGAAAATTTAGAAGTGTCACGACGAAATGTAGTCAAAATAAAATTAATTTACCAAAAAAAAGCAAAAGCACACAACAACTGCGTCACAATGAATGCTACATTGATTTCGTACTCAAAAATTAAAAGCAAAACATTACAAATACACACAAAATTGGCTATCATGCACCGAGTGGCACGTACTACTAGAAATCGTATTGACAGAGATCGCGCATAAAACAGAGCTGCGGCTAGCGCACCATTCCATCGCTGCCTACGTATATATTTATGTGTGCGTCCGAAGCAAAGTCAACGTCAGCGTCAACGCCAACGTCATAGTGATCTCGATGACGACAACAAAAAATCGCGAAAACACTTAACCACACATACACCAGCCACTCTTGTTGGGGCGGAATAGCGAGAAAGTAATAACAACAACACAAGCAACAGCAATGCAGTGCAGTCAAGCATTTCACTTGCATACCAAATGCATTGTAGCTTTGTATTAAATAACAATAGCACATCAAGTAGCATAGAACCAGACAAATAGACGGATCGGCAAACATAGACACACACACACACATGCAAATGGATAGTGAAAAAGTGTGATTAGCATGAGATAGGCACATTCCTATGTTGCCGAGAGGCGTATTTCAATTAGACTTGACGCCTGTTTTTCATCGTCTCATCGCTGCCCATTCATATTTTGCGATGAGAGAAATAGAGAGAAAGAGAGAATAAGAGTGATCTCTCTAATTTTTTGATCACCACATATTTATTGTTAACAGACTGTTACAGGTTCTGTGAAGAGAGTGGCACTGAGAAAAATGTTAGCACAATTTTTCGTATGAAATTTTTTTTGTTTCCGCTTGAAAATTTATGTTTCGCTTAACAGACAGGTAAAGACATTACAAATTATTATTATTATTATAAGGAGATTTGGTAAGGTGACTTTAAAGGTCAATTGCGCCCGCTTTTTGTATTGAGAGTTTTTCTCTGAGCCCAACTTCCTCAATAAATTTTAGTATTCGCCCTACTTTACTGAGTTTTATTTCCTTCTCTGATAAAAAGGGTTTATTCAGATGTTTGTCCCGCTTATGCATTAGTGCTGGGCACGATATCACCACATGTTTGATGATTTCATCTTCTCCCCTACAAAACCTGCTTGAAGTATTGTATATGCCCAGGTTCTGTGAAGATTATAAAATTATTCTTCTTTAATTACGTACAATATTTAAATCGGTTTAGGTTAAGACTACCTACCATTGATTATGATTGCGATAAGCCCCCTAGATTGTCCCAGTAGGAGCTTCCTTGCCTTTCCTCTACTTCCGGACTAAGAGAGGGAGAGGTTACCCTTTCTTACGCCAATTTATCTACCATCCGTCTACCTGGCTAATTTATCTAACATTTCCGTCTCAGTAATTCCTATGTGTCTAGGATACAGTCTAATTGTTCTGCTCTCAGATATTCAGCTTATCAAGACATTCCAGCACCAGTTTTGATGTAACCTGGTAAGAGTTGAGAACATTGTTTGCTGGCCTTGATTGCCTGGCTTTTAGTAAGAATGCTACTGAGCATTTGCTCTGTATGTTTGCTGCCTTTGCTAGAACAAAGATGTGAATTTTGGGTTCCGATGTCATGAGAACGAGTCAAATTCGTTCCCTCAAACTGGGGGCTATTTTCAGATTTGCAAAGATGTTTTCATGTTTTAGAACACGAATAAATATTTCTCAATTTTTTTTTTTCTATTGGAAAGAGTAAACCCTTATGAACTGAACTTAAAAGTATACAATAGATAATAAAGGGTGATCATATTAGAGGTATTGGGTTTTTGATTGTGGAAAAACAAGGAAAACTCAAATTGATTGGGCAATATTTATTATTTTTGTGTAGAACCATTCATGGCATTTATTTCTTAAAGATAATCCCTCTCAAATGTCGGCCGCAGCTCGCCGTAATTCGGCCGTCCGTAGCAGCCAATTTTGAATGACTCGCGACTTCGGTCGGTATCGCGTGAATAATTTTAGCAACGTAGGCTTCCAATGCCTCAATCGAAGCTGACTTATCCACAAAGCATTTAGACTTTACATACCACTACGAATAACAGTCCAAAGGTGTGATATCATACGATCTTGGTGGTCAATCCACTGGTCCGAGACGAGAGATAAATTGTTCACGGAAGCGAAGACGCAATAAATCCATTGTTTCACGGGCTTTATGGCAAGTAGTGTGCCGCCTTATTGGGACTACGGATTGCATGTTGTGGAGATCACGGGCTTCAATTTCTGGCAACAAAAAGTCATCCGTCATGGCCCCATAGCGTTTGCCATTCACTGTTACACTGGCGCCAGCCTCGTCTTTGAATAAATATGGGCCGATGATTACTTCAGCCTATAGGCCCCACCGAAAGGTTGCTTTCAATGGTTGTAATGGCTGTTCTTGAATGGTTTCGGATTGTTTTTCAGCCCAAATACGGAAATTTTGCTTATTGTCGTAGCCACTAAGCCAAAAATGGGCCTTGAAAATTGGGCTGAGCGCGCGATGCACACTTTTCACAGAGCGTCGATTTTCGTTATACAATTGAACGATTTGTAAACGTTGTTGAGGCTTAGGTCTTTCCATGATGAAATGCGAATGAATACTGAAAAAAATGATTTATTTAGTTTGACAGTAATCACGCGTGATTTGTCAAAAAACCCCTATTGGAAATAGTACTACCAATCTGATCACCCTTTATTTTGCATACTTCATCCTCTAATACGGTATTCTCAGCCGATAGAACTTTGAGGACCTCTTTTAGACCAAATTAATTTCACTTAAACAGTTTTGGACGCAGAGAAAATATTTTCATATAACTTCTTTAGAAGAAAATTCTATTTATGGATTACTTTTTAATGATTGTCCTGAAATCCAATAATTTTTAACTACGGATATAGAAAGTGAATGTTAAACCGTAACATGTTTTTATCTAAAAATTCCAGGGGTGTGAAATAAAAATAGTTCCAGGGGCAAATAAAGAAATTTTTATTTATTCTAAGATTTCCCAGGTGATCTTACCATCAACCCATTTTCGACGGTGTTATCTTAATCATTTTGCATATTTTTCCAAATCAAAATTTTAAGTACACAGATATTCAAAACAAGCAATCATACTGGAATGACTAACGAAAATGATTGAAATACCTATAAATGACGAATACAATTCTTAAAATCTATGAGGTAAAAATTTGATTCTCCATGAAAATAAGTCGAACAGATAAGAAGTATCTGAAGTATTTCGTCACTCAACATAAATATTGGCGCTCTTAATTACAGTGTAAACAAATGATATTGCCGATTGCGGTTAAGCGAGAGCCTCGAACCAAAAGTCATAAATAAAAGTAAAATAGAAAATACCAACAAAGAAGTTAAACAGTTGAAAGCCGAATAGGCGGTGAGCAGTCAAGTGTGGTGAGTATTTTCTAAGAGGGTAACAAAAAGTAGTTTACTCACAAAGAAAAGGAAAGACACCGTATTGAGCAGTAAAAAGTGAGAATAAACAACCAACCAATCAACAACAACAAAAGCATAATCAGGTACCTAGCTACTAATTAAAGGCAGCTGAGTTGTTGCTCAGCAAAATGTATGGCAATCGCAGCATTGCGGCCAACGCCAACGTCAACTGCGCTGTCAACGCCAATAAAGCCGGTAAAACTTTACGTTGTGGTGGAGTTGAACCAACAAATGCCGGCTACAACAAACCCACGGCGATCGGTTCAGTAACAACAACAATGACCACCACACCAAAGCCAATGAGAGTAACGGCAGCACCAACACCACTAGCAATGAGAGATGGAGCGACGTCGATGGGAGCAAATAATGCGACAATGACGAGAAATGCGGTTGGAGAAAAGTTGGAAAAGCAAAATACAACAACAACAAAAGTGTCGCCTACGATTGGAGCGGCTGCGACAGCAACAGCGGCAAAGTCAGTAAATGCATACGTTAGCAGAAATAAAAATTCAGTAGAAGGTGGACCGCGTGCGCATACGGATGTAACGGATTACGAGTTGTTAAGTAGACAACAAACAAAGCAACAGCAGCAGCAACAAGAACAAAAGCAAACAGTGCGTCAATTGCAATTGACAACAAATCCACAGGAACAACAACGAAACTTATTAAATTTGCAAGTAAATAGCAATAGTGCGACAAAAACCAAACCAATAACAACAACAACGCCAACGGCCGCAACAGTTGCTCGTAGCAATAATAATTTCGGTCAAACGTCATCGGCGACGATTTATCTAAATCAGAAAAACAGCAACAACAACAACAACGTAAACGTGAACGCGAGTGGTAACGCAAATTACGCGCGACAGCCGCAGCAAACGCAAAATAATTACGAGTCGAACGCGAGTGCTAACGCCTACGCTGAACAAGATCGCTACAACAACAATTTTAGCACAAACAACACAAATCAGCAGGCCGACAGTGGGGAAGGATACTACGGTTCATCACTGTCTAGTTATCCGCAACAACAACAACAAGAAATCGGCTACAACACCAACAATAACAACGCCGAATACTATCAACAGGTGTGTGCAAGGGTTGTAAACAAAGGCAAACAAACGAAAAAAATGCTTAATCTAAAAAATTAAAAAACAAAAAAAAATCATTGAACTTTGTGGGTTAATGCAAAACGCTAAAACGTTACCGATCGAGCTTACGCCCCTCCCCTACCTTCTTCCACGCAAAAAGGGTCAGGCGGCAGTTCGCCGGTGTCGTATAACAGCTTCTAAAAACTTTTTCAATATCTTTGCTTTGCTGCTACTAAATTAACATTTCGCAACTAATGAAAATGTTAATGAACTTCACACGCCAGGCAGCCAGTCGGCCAATTACTATATATGTATATGTATTATATTATATATATATAAGTATGTATGAATAGGTATAATAACAAATCAGCCAGTTCAACACTTTTACGCGCACTCACACACACACACACACACACACGCACGCACGCACTCAAGGAGCGTACGCTTGAGAACGCACTCATAGCTGGCCAAAAAGAGTCAGCCCAACAGAAATTCTTGCCGGCCAGAACTATGACGCTCTTTTACCATCTTCCCCTCATCTGCCTCTCTATTTCGTCACCACAGTTCATTAAATACCACGACTTCAGAACACTTTGCTTTCTGCGCTTCTTGCGGTTCTTCTTGTTTGTTGGCACTTTTATGACTGCCAGCTCGCCGTTGTCTTGCAGCATTGTGGTTAAAAACAACAAAAACAACAACAACTTAGTGGCAGTGGCAGTGGCAATGGCTGTTTAGGCCATTTGCCTTCCCTGCTGTAGAGCCTTTCATGGCAGCTGATGTGGCACGCGCAATGTCCCAACAACGTGAGAGAGGAGAGTTACAGCGGGTTAGACGAGACGACAACGTCAACAGCGCGGTATGCATGTCAACATTTTCTAGTTCTGGTTTTCCCGTTGCACGTCGAGTGTGTGAAGTGACTAGGCTAGACTAGCAGCAAGTTGGGCTGCCATAAATATACATAATCAAATAAATGAATATATACACATGCATACATACCTGCATGCACAAGTACGTACCTGTGTATGTTGCTCAAAATATACGATCATGTGGAAGCGCACTGCATACATTGCCCTGATAATGGATGCCGTGAGCCACATACATTTGTGGATACTTTTATGTGTTTGTGTGCGTGTGAAAATGTGGAGCGTGGCTGTCGACTGGCAGCCAACATGACATGCTTCCAGATGCAACATTGTGATTATGAATATTTCTCAATCTCCTCACCTTTTGACTGCTGTTTCTTGTGCTATCTGATCCGATTCGGCTGCTGATATTTGGGCGGTTCCGGAATGTTTACTTGCTACATTTAACCGCACATGTGTGCATATTTGCTTGCATACTGACACATTCATTTACTTACAAAGCCGAGCTTGCATACATATATGAACTTTCCATGCATACATACATATGTACATATGGGTTTACCTACATATGAATATTCGTAGGTTGCAAATCCGTCTGTTAGCCGTCTTACCGTTGGTGACGTGGCTAATGGAAACGAACAGATAGCCGGTTTTACCGTTTGTTGTTAAAGCATTACGCTTATTTACATACTTAGTTATGCCCGCATACTCATAAAAACATCCACCGGCGTTTCACCGGCTGTGCATGCAGCAAGAAATAACTTTTTAATGCGATTAGGTTTTTGAATATTTTCTCTGCATGCGATTTCATTAAGCCTAAATTTGATGGAAGTGAACTTCTTAGAAATTTCGAGAAACTGTGACAGTGAGTCACAAATTTCTTAAAATACTTAATTACTAAGCTTATCGCACCCAAATGCATTCCAAACGCTAACTGCACTAAGATAGAAGGCGGATCATTTACATATTTAGTTGCACGGTGTGTGTGTCTGTGTTTTGTGTGACATAGGCAGCGAAGAAATTCAAAATACTGAAGATTCGATATACTCGTATGTGGATACTACTATCTACTACTTGTTGTTGTGTAAAATTTGAATTAACTACATTTAAAACGAGTTTTAACTAATTAACAAACGAATGACAGTCCTTGGCGTACTAAATATCCCGGCTGTTCTGTTCACATAGATCCCAAAGTATTTTCTCCAACTGCTGTTAGAAGCACTGCACTGTAGTGGAAGCAGTTTACTGCTTGAAATTAGATGAATTAATAATAAGATAATATGATGAAATAATAAGATGAGTTATTAATAGTAGCTTTTTGGCAGTAAATTTTTTGTGAAGAAAAAAATATCTGCAATTTTCATATTAAAAAAATGGTAGAGAGGGGTGATATTCCTCGTCATAATCGTGCTTTCCGTTACAGGCAGAAAGTCACAAACGTTAATGCTCCTTTATACTCAATTTTGTAGCAGTAAATTAATTTTAACAAATTATGTGCAGCTCTCATATTTTATTTAAAAAAATCGAGCTGAATTGTACACTATTTTATAGTAATGAAAATGTGGAAACAAAATTAATATTGGGCTAAATTAAATCCTTCAGAGTCATGCATCAAATTAATTAAATTTACTGTTTCCATAAAAAAGCTGTTAACATTCAACATTACTTTACATTTTTTTCAATACAAAATGCAAAAATATTTTTGTATTCATTTCGATTTACTGTTTTTTAGCAGGAAGTTGTTCATGGATGTGTGCAAGCAATTTAAAATTTTCCTTTTTTTCCAAAATATGAAATATAAAATTTCTCCCAACAAAAAATGTGTCGCAAAAACAACGACAATTAAAGAATCTTATTTCAAAAAGTGCAGAGTGTCGCAACCGGCTTGGCAATATTAACACATTGAGAGGCGCCCGGACCTCTTCCCTCGGGCGGCACAGAACAGTCGCTCTTTATGTATGCGATAATGTCATATTATCAGCGATCAATTCTCTGTTTCTATTTCAAAAAGTAACCGGAAAAAAAATATCTGTTACGGAATTTCGGAGAGAAATTGGTAAATGGACTGACACAGCGAGCAGATGAACAAATTCCACTTCGGAAAGAAAAAATTTGTTCATAAAGGAAGGAGAAGTCCATAAAGTTTGAAAATACTGTTCTGGTTGTTATAATGAGAATTTAAGATTATTACGGCCTAAGAAAGTCAAAAACTTAACAAAAAAAGTTGTTACATGTGTAAATCCCAGCTTAGAATGCTTCAATAAAAGATTATTAAACGGATATTTGGCTACATTCATTCAGGCTACATATATCTTTTAACTTGAATACTGTCGGTTCACGAAAAGTATAACGACAGTTCCCAGAGACCGGGGCCGGCCACGGGGAAAGATCAGCGTCGGTCCCCAGGGACTGGGGTCGCGCTCAACGTGTAAACTCATGCAAGTCCATAAGCCAAGCTAATTTTCCGATCGCTTTTCCATTGTTTAATGCTTCTTTTCACTTATGCGAAAATCATCTATGAGATTTCGACATTTAGCATTAGCGCTCGAATCTCTACCGCACAAATAAATCATGGCGTTTGTTTTTTGGAAGAACGACATGACTCAAAAAAACCAAAAATTCGCGAAATACGGCTGCAAAAATTTCCATTTACTATACTTACTCAATTAGAAGCAAAGACACATTTTTATTAAGAGAAATACCGTTAAGATATTTCGCTATAATTTTACACAGCACAAAGGAGCGGAGGATGGAGATTTTCCAATGCTTAGTTTTTTTTTTTTAATTTTATGACCCGCAAAGTAGCAAGAAGGCTGCGGCCTCGTAATTAATAGGTCCCGAGCCCTTCCTTGCTATGGGACAAGGAGAAACATTGGAAGCTTAGGCGCCAAACTATGGGCTACGCCAGGCAAAATACTTATTGGGAGGGGACGACCAAAAGAGGTATAAAAAACTCATAACTTCCCCCAAAGATAAACCGAGAAACCGGGCATCCTCACCGGCCATTGCAGACTGCACAGTCCTCTGCAAATCATCCGGATTTGGTCCACTGGCTCGTGTCGTTTCTGTGACAAGTTCCCGGAGACTCGAACACTCATTCTTCTTGAATATGACGCTATGGTGTGGAAAAGGTTGGCAGATTTCGGCTCTTTGTAGCCAAAGAGAGAGAGAGTCCCGTACGCTCAGTACAACCCAGTTCCAAGTTAAGTTTAATAAGGTAACTGGGTCTAGAGAAGGTAATGTGAGGAGTAGAGGCCACAGAAGACCATAAGGTCGAAATGCAAACCTTCAATAAATCTAAATCTAAAGGAGCGATTTAGTTAACATTTGGTTACGAGGGTATCCAATAAACGCTACTAAAGCAAGAATATAATTATGATACATACAATAATTTGTACCTTTGTAGCACTCCGTTACTGGTGATTTTTTCCAATTTTTCGTTGCAAATTTTCCACATTTCTATGCACATATGTTTTGTGGAAAGAGATATACAACTCGAAAACCGTACCAGAGCTGAAGGCTTGATTTTAATTTCATAAGCCGACGACATAGACCTAACAGACTAGGTAGGTAGTTAGGTGCAAGCGGCAGTCGATTTTTAAACCTCTTCACTCAGTCCGTTGCTGATCCATTATGATTCCACAGTAGTAATTAACCGGCTACTCCTCGTTAAACCATTTTGTGTTCAGTGAACTCATTGAACTGCCTAACACTTACATCCCTAAGGTCATCAGTATCATTCAAGAACGATGAGTTAAAGTATCTAAACCAAGTGGCGTGCCACGCGAGACAGTGACAGAGAAGATGTCTGACAGATACTTCCAATCTTCCTCCTCCTCATTCTTGCAGTTTCTCCAATAGTCGAAATGAGGTACATTCAATCTTTGAGCATGTCGACCTAAGAGACAGTGGCCTGTGATCAAAGCAACTAACATTGAGACGTTTTTCCTTCGCCAATTGAGAAGCGACTTTGAGCGCCTGATGTCTCACCTTGCCAACTGAAAAGAACCAAACAGATGGAAAAAGGAAGAAACGGCTTTCGATTACAAATCGACGACCAATAGTGGCTAACTACGTTCGTATTGACCGCAACATCCGCAGGTTTAGCAAAAAAGTGAGACCCCAAATGTGTAAATCTTTGCCACACAAGAGCATAGCAGCTGAGAAGAATGTGCTGAGATGATTCCACCTTATCACCCAAACAGCTTCTGTAGAAAGGACTTGAAGCAATCCGAAGTCTCACCGCATGGACACCTAACGGACAATGTCCGGTAAGAATACCTACCGAATGCGAGAGCTGCAGCTTTGTTAGCATTAGAAGTACCCTTCAGCGCCTTCGATCTACCCGTGGTCAGAAGGATCACGTAACTTTACACCTTTACACACCAACCCAAAGCTCACTGAGTTAAGAGAGGTATACAAAATGTGACAAGATTGACGACCTAATCACGGCGCAATACAAGGCTTTTGAATGTCAAATTTTGCATTGACGGAATCTTATCGGAGCCCATATGAACTGAAGCCGGTGTGAGGCAGGGCTGCATCTTATCACCGCCTCTTTTACTGGTCGTAATTGATGAAATTCTAACCAAATAATAGGCAGCAACTTTGCAAAACGGATAGAGAAGAGACTGTCAAAATCACGTGTTCAGATAACCCCGTGGTTTGTGAGAAAAAGGTTTACAGTGTATCATTAAGAGTAGAAATGATTGATGAGAAGTAGAGTAAGTCCTTCTAGATTCAATGGAAGAATACAAAGAGGTGCGACAGGTTTCAGTTGTTCGCCCAGTGCTACTCGAAATATGTAAGAAAGCGGATCTCGTCTACCGAAATATCTCAATGAACTCCTAGTTTGGAAACTCTTCAAAATAATCTACTCAGTTTCAAAAAGTCCTCTTAGTGATGATTTACCTTTTCGTTCTGGTTTCAGTTGCTCGGCCAGTCCTGCTCGAAATATGTAAGAAAGCGGATTCTCAATGAACTCCTCCTCCTGTAAACTCTTCAAAATAATTCACTCAGCTCCAAGAAGTCCTCTTAGTTATATGATGCTCTGAGTTCTCTTCAAACATTTCCGCAAGCGCATGAATAAAAAAGGGACGTCTATTTGCATTTGCAATTTATTATGACAACAGACCATCAACGAAAATTATTTAAGCCTGCCAATCAGCTGTTTTATCTACTCACATACATACATACATATATATTCCCATGCACACAAAACAGACGCTGGCACTGCCGGAGCGTCAAATGTTAGCCAGTGCATTGACTGTCTGTTCAATTTGTGTTTAAAAAGAAGAAAAAATAATAATTTTAATGCGTAGTCTAGAAAGTGACCCTCAGTTTTAAGCCAGATTAGCAATTACTAAACATTGACTGTCACTGCATTCTTCATCATCATGAATTCCTAGTGGTCCAGTGTGGAACATAGGGTCACAAAGAATTTCTTCCGCTCGGTTCTGTTTTGCGCCAGTCTCTTAACTTCATGCAAACTAAGCTGCATGGCGCGGGTTTCGGATTCCAGGAATCGTCTCCAGGTATTCGTTGATCTTCTACGTCTGCGGCTTACTTGGGGGTTCCAGTCAATGGCGGCCCTTGTGAAGTCACAGCCATTTCCTCTGCGTACAACAAGGCCAATCTAGCCCCATTTTCTCTTTCGGTTCTCTAATAATATTAGGTTCTGGCCCATAAGTCAGCATTCGAGATAATATGTATATATGTATATATATTTAATTGGCGAGCATACCCTTTTTGGGTGTTTGGTCGAGTTCCTCCTCCTATTATTTGTGGTGTGCGTCTTGATGTTGTTCCACAAATGGATAATATTTGGCCAGAATATTCGAAGCAGTTTTTAAGGACTTGCTCCCCATGATAATTGCACAACTTATTTCTTGGAAAAGCGCAGAAGAGACGGAGCTCCATTTTTTCGTGTGTTTCTGTTTCGAAACCCCTTTGGTCTCAGTAAAATAGACGCAGGACTCTGAAAGTTCTAAGGACTCCACGCCATTCAATTTACAAACTCGGTCACTGGACGATCCAAAAGCTTGGTTTGGCATTTAATCCCCATTGCCGAAGATGTGTGGACCTTTCAGAGAAGGAGACTTACTTTACTTTCTCTGTAAATGTCTGGGTTTGGCAGCCAGACGATTAAGGTCACTCGGTGCTTCTTTCCTCGACACCCTGAGACAGTGTGCCAACCTTAATACCATCAACCTTCTCCATAACATCAACAGCTCTGGCTGGCTGTAGATAACTGCCTGTTGGAGATCTCAAAATGGTATCAAAACGGCGCCTTAGTGCTACTTGAGGACTGCCGGATTGGTATTTCAACCATTTCACTTACCTGGCTGGCCAGGTAGCTAATCATGACCTTAAACCCTCAATTGAATTCACTTTTAATAGTTTTTTTTTTTTTTTTTTTTTTTGTTTTTGTTTTTTGTGCTGCTTTTAAGAGCATTTGTATGTCAGCTTCTTCTAATACGCGCAAACAATTGTTTAATAATAATAATAATTCAAATAAATATTTTTAAATATTGCCAAAGAGTGTTCATTCCAATAAAAAGAAACACTCCGCCATTGATTTCATCCATTTTTTCCACTCACATGCAAAAACTTGCCATTAACCTGCTCTTATTTCGCTCGTCATCTATTGCTGATCACTCTCATCAACTCAATGCCTAATACAACAAATTCACCTAAACAAATAATTAACATAAAAAAAATTTGTATTCGTAAATTAAAAAAATTCTAATCGAATTGACAATTTTTCTACGCACAACCGAAATAGCCATCCGATTATTACCAACACCAAGAACCGTACGACGAGAATTTCGACGAAGACATGGAAGCCGAACGTGATCTCGCCGAAGATGCGCAATGGAAGAAGATCCAACAGAACACTTTCACACGGTGGGCCAACGAGCATCTCAAGACCATCGACCGCAGCATCAGCAACTTGGAAACCGATCTGTCCGATGGCTTACGCTTGATTGCGCTGATTGAGGTGCTGTCGCAGAAACGTTTGCCCAAACACAACAAGCGACCGACATTCCGCAGTCAGAAATTGGAAAATGTTTCAGTGGCGTTGCAATTCCTCGAACAGGAGCACATTAAGATCGTCAATATTGGTAAGTGTGAAGAAAACCAAATTTATGCTTCTAAATACTTTTATGCACACACACACACACGTAGCTACTTGTATATATGTATGTGCTTCTATGTATATTTACTTAGTATAAAATTCATAGGTAGAGTTTACCGGCGATTTCAATAAACTGGGGAATATCGAAAAAAAAAAACTACGCATGCGTACACACTCATACATACGCACATACATATGTATATGTGTAGGTATGCATGTATGTGCATATTTGTGCTTTACATTTTAAGTGTTGAAATTCGTGTCTCAGGAAGAGCTAAACTTTTTACCTGTCTTGCGCGTGAAACAAATTCATTCAAAAGCTGAGTATATCGAGCAGCCGCAGTAAGCGGCGTTGTGCGAAGGGGCGATGAGCGCAGGGTGTGTCGATGCGTTAAGCGTAACAAATGCGCACAAACATTTTGATTATGCGGCACAGCCCGTTAGACAAGGCTGAGAATCAAGTTTCTAAACGAGTTTCGAGCATTGAAAAACGACAACAAACAAATTGAAAGCAACAATTTGTGGGTACCTACAAAATTTGTGTGTGTGGCTATGTATGTATGTATGTATGTATGTATGTACATATGTATGTATGTGCGAGTGCCTGCCCGGCTTTCATGTTGCTTACCACATCTTGCCTTGCTGCGAAAGTGCTTAGAGACTTTTTGAATTTAACGAAGCGTTAGAATTAAACGATATTGCTCTTACGTCATACCCAGTTGAGCACTAGCGGCAAATGACTTCACGGTCAAGTCGATGATATCACAAAGCAACTGTGTACAAACAACTGCACACAGAAGTATATCAGCACTTACATACATACATACATACAAACGTGCATACATACATGCATACATATGTACATACATACATACATGCATGCATACATACGTCCATACATACATACATTGTACTTGCTTCTCCCTACTTCTCCATCGTTTTGGCGGCGACAATGCAACACACACCACACACACAATACAATTCGAAATTTTTTAAAATTAAATTTTATGGCTCTTTTCATTTTCAATTATTAACCAATTAGAATTGCATTATTTTCCATATAAAAATGAATGAATACAAAATGCAGCTCCTTAAAACGCGTCTAGTGGCTTGGGAAGTTTGTAACTTCACTTTTCTTTGAAAAAATATTTTGTAATTTTTTTTTGTTTTTTTTGTTCGTGTGTGCTCCTCATTCTTACTACGGCATAATGGCGATAAATTATATTATGAACTTTTTGCTTTGCTTCGGCAATTTAGTGTGTGACCGCGGCCCAGAAAGCAAGGCGAGCGCCAATGATTGTAAATATACACAAATAAACAAATACACACTTCCATTTAAACACATACATACATACATACTACATACTATATAGGCGATATCGTACGTACTCGTTATGCGCATATGCATGTGGTTTTTATTGTTGTATGTCCCTGACAGGCTGATGCGCGCGTCACGCCATCGCATTCCATGAATACCGCCGCTTTTGTCCAGAAACAAATGAATGATGTCATTCCCTAATGGGGTAAAGCTCCTCAGAGACTTGCAAAGTATTTGAAGTTACCTTGTTTCGATTCACTCTCGCTGATGCCGCAAGCGCTTTGAATTGCAATTAGTTTGTTTTATTCTCTGGTTCCCTGGTTATTGGACTGCCTATACTGACCACAGAGCAGAAAAGAGGGGTATATGCGTTTAATAAATGTTTATTGAAAAAAAGGCGCAAATTAAAATTTTTTTCCATTTTATATTAAAAAAAATAGTTAAGTTTTTAAATTTTCCGCTAAAACCTAACCTTGCGCTGAAAAACTGGCTCCTAGTATACAAAAAAATTGCGCTAATTAAAACACAGAGGGGTTCCCCTCAATACGTACATAAATGCAGTTTACAACAATTTGCTTCTCTGGTATTAGTTTAAACGATTTCCAGCATTGGTTTAAAAGATCATAAACGAAGTTGGCGGCTAAACTGGTATCAAAACATCTGTAAATAGCGTTCTCCAATCCTTAAAGATAGTATCACTTAGCTAAAATTCGTAAGTACTGGTAGAGCAATCTACCTTTCATATTGCTCTCCGATGGCCTCTTGCTCTATTTCATTTAAGATAGGGTGAACATATAAAGCACAGCATGCATAAGTACCTACATACATATGTGTACATATGAAGAGTAATGACCTACCTATAGGTCGCTCGCACTAGTGCAGGAGAATATTATTTACTGTTGTACTTGTGTACTTATACATACATATAAAGCAGTAATACTATATGCATAACTAATAGGCCTACCATAATGAAAAAGTGGGGAAACTCTATACTACAACACAAATCAGTGAGCGAAGGTACTCAGTTTGTCCTACCAAATAGAAGGAGAATATGTGTATGTTCCTCTCAAAGATGTTTAAAACGCACAACGCTAGCAGAACTAACAGAGAGCGAGTAGCAATTATACTTAAAATGCTTCTACTAAAAACAAGTAAAATTATCAATTATTATTACATTAATATATTAATTATAAAGTAAAATTATCAAATGAGAATCGCTTATTAGTATTCTTTTCTATATGCTAGGTGCAATTGTAAAACGCTGCTAAAAAATTAATGAGAATCACTTATAGAAAAAAAAATAAAAAAAATTTAAATAGGAGAAAAATTTTAATTTCGTTAGTTAATGAGAGCCCGGAAGATGAGAGTAATAGATGTATGATGTGTGCGTTCAGGTTCTCTATACAGCATTCTCTCATCTTACTGAGTGAATGGTTTTATGGGCTACATTGGAGTTAGTAAATTTGGTGCAAGGATGATGGGTTTGCTCGTTAGGTATGGTAAAAAAAAAATTTTATTGAGGGGAACTTTGGATCTTACGTCATTCGTTTTGTGTTTCACACAATTTAGCTTTAGCTTAGTGAAGCGCAAAACGAATGGCGTCGGCATATCTGTAAAATTTGCTCAGAGACGAATAACCGTCTGCTAGGTAGTACACCTCTAAAAATATTTTTCACCATGAATTTGGTGAAGAAATGTTTCTCGCACCAATTTTTTCAACTTAACGGCTAGCAAATTTAGTGAAAATCTGAAAAATTGCACTGATGGTGTTAAAAGTAGTTCGCAGATATAATTTTCCAAGAATTCTAAATATAATTCCGCATCCGATTTGCAACGCGATTTACATAAAAATATATTTATGATTTATACTTTTTTAATTTGTTAGTAGTGGCAGCATACAACCGCCGCTGCATTTAAAACTCGAAACTATTATTTATTTATTTGTTTATTTATTTATTTATTTATTTATTAAAGTAAAAATTAGTAAAAAAAAAGAAAGTATAGCAAAACATCCTAAATCGAATTATTTATAGGCATATTTAAGAAGTTAAATGAAATAGTGTTTATAAGAAGCAAAGTCAATTCCAAGAGGTTTGTAAATAGCATTGAATTCGATCAGAGCTCTCATGGCGGGTGCATTCCTTGCATACAGAGTTCTTATAAAGCCAATATGAAAAAAAATCTCAATAACGAAGTGCTCCAGATGGAGTATTAGGATAGATTCGCTCCAGAAGAGAGGGGGAATCCACAATACCTTGAATAATATCAAAGACGAAAGATAAAGACCAAGTAGATCGCCAAGAATGCAGAGATTTCAAATTGATAAGCAGGCATCCTGGACATAACTGATGTAATGTTGAATCACATTTTTCTCGGTGCTAGGTCCGAACTATATGGTGGATGCATTAAAACCACCCAGCCAAGCAGCCGAAATTTTCAGCGCGTCACTACATACGTGTGTGTCTCTGCGTTGTCCTGATGGAACACAAAAACTTCTCCTGTTGGTCAATTCTGCTCGTTTGTGGTCAATCGCTTGCTTCAAACGCTCCAGTTGCTGGCAGTAGTGATCTGAATTTAGTGTTTGGCCATACGGAAGCAACCCATAACAAATTAGTCCTTTCAAATCCCATCGAATACACAGTAGAACCTTCCTAGCCATTAGTTCTGGTTTGGCCACCGTTTGAGCTGCTTCATTACGCTTTGAACTCGCTCGTTTTCGCACAATATTGTCGTTTGTGATTCATTTCTCATCTCCAGTCACCATCCGTTAAAAGAAATGGGTCGATTTCACTCCGTTTGGTCCTGGCTTCGTAGATGGAAATTCGATCCATCAAGTTTTTTGGTGTTTCTTGGTGTAACACCCAAACAACGAGCTTCGTTTTGAATTCAGCATACAATGTTCTTTAAGTAATTCAATAAAAATTTGGTGTTTATTTTCCTTAAATGGGCATTTTAGTGCGTTTTTATGTCCAAAGCTAGGCAACACTGCAGTAGCGAGAGAGATATTTGACTGCCGCAAGCAGAAGAACACCAACAACACCTGCAATCGCGGGCAATGCCACCAGATGTTAAAAAAAAGTAAAGCTAAATTAAACTGAGTGAATTATTTAACTAATTATTAAAAAATTTATATTTTACAAAATTATAAACATGACATTTTAATTAGAACAGGCTAGAAAAATGTCATGAAGAAAGAACTAAAACTCCGAACCTAAATAACAAAAAAAAATGCTGAATCAAGTTACGAAAATGGTAATCTGGCCATACTGGTGCTAAAAGCACGTAACTCGTTGTCAAATTCGCTGAGAGCAAAGTAACGTGACCACGATAGGCGCCATCTCATTATTCTTTCTATCGTGTAACACTCTAGCATTTATTGCTTCTACTTATCAACAACCTGTTGCTTCTTACATTTAAATGCAAACACAGCTCCAATTCATTTATATGGGCCCTATTTAGGGGCCATATTTTGCTCACTATTTAATTGTGATTTAACACGTTTCGCCAGCAAATGTACTTATTACAAATCATGTACGGTTACAATAATAATAAAATTACAATATTATATACTCAGTTACTCTGTGTCGATAAGCAAAACTTTTTTGTTATAAAATTAGTCACACACATTTTTCGCAACGAAGCGTGCAAATTAGTTGCACCTCACTTTTCATTTTATTTCGTGGGCGAATATATGGCACTAAATATTTAATGTATGTACATACGGACACACTTACATACTTATACAACTTCGTAGATATATTTATTTGCATGAAACAAAAACTCAACGTTTCTATGACTCAATTGTTTGGCACACGTAACAGTTCCCCAGTGAGTGACGTATGATGTCATTTCGTACCTTGTCAGCGTTGCAGGTACATCGAGCCGCTGCGTGGAGAAATAAGAACAACAATTTCTTTTTAAATGCTGTAATTTATTAAAATACAATCAACGTGCCTGCAAAATTTGATTTTGTATTGATTTACCCACATACTTATACCTTTATGACATCTAAGGGCAAACGAGGACGGTAACACGGAAGAGAGTCTATAAATTTCAGTGAGCAGACACGAAGGGGAATAAAGCTCTCTTGGAGCGACTGTAGTCTTTGTGTATAAATTGCATGAAAAGGTCTCCAAATAAATGTCGCGTATCGCAGCCTGAAGCAATGATTTCTGTTAGAAAAATAGAGAGCATCAGCAGTAGAGATTATTCGATACTCGCTATATGTATGTACAGATTTGCCCTAATATCAGTGAAGCGTGAATGATGCAAGGTTGGCTTGCCAGTTCACTTGTTTCGAATGGCATTTTACTAACCAAAAAGCATTTGATGATACTCATACATACATACATATATACATATGTATATGTACATACATACTTGCAAGTATCTAACAAAATTTTCCTTGGATTTATTATTTTCGTATTACATATCAATTTCGTATAGTTATAAATGCTTGACTAAGATATTAAGTAGGTTAGGTTAGGTTGAAGCGGACACACTGAGGCACATGGCCCATTGTGTTGCCGCGTGGGGAACTATTCAAAAATTTCGCAAGGTCCTTAATTTCGACAGAGCCGAGGTCTTCTAATTCGTTGAAAAAATGTCCGCCCGAAATGGCAAGTCTACATCTGGATAGAGCAGAACAGTGACACAGAAGGTGCGGGATCGTCCGTTCTTCGTCTAGACAAGTTCTGCAGAAGTCATGTGTTTGCACACCCATTCTCTGGACGTACCTACCAATTAGGCAATGCCCCATAATAACTGAAATCAGTGTGTTAAAACTATGCTTATCTCTTCTTAGTAGAAGTTCTGTGCGTTTAGCATTGAAAATCGGCCACATCTGTCGGGCGATTTTGCAAGTGGCTTCGTTACGGCATCTTTCATTCGCTACTCTTACAATTTCCTCGCAGATACGTACATAGTCTACATGTTTGCAAGGGTATACCTATGTATATCATTGTCTATGTACTCATCAGTCAATTTGGTAACGATTTTCGCTAGTTCATCGGCTCTGCAGTTCTCCTCAATGTCGCAATAGCCAGGAACCCATGTTATCATTAGGTGAAATGACTCAGCCATCTCGTTAAGAGATGCGCGACATTTCATGGCTATGTTGGAGGTTATCCACTATTTTGTGAGGGATTTTATCGCCGCTTGGTTATCAGTGAAAATGTAGATATCATCTCCAGGTATCTCATCACACTGTATCAGTGACACGGCTTTCGTTATTGCCATCAGTTCAGCCTGAAAGACACTACAGTAGTCGGGGAGCCGAACACTGAAGGAGATCCCCAGATGCTCGGAATATACACCTCCGCCCCACCATCGAGCTTTGAGCCATCTGTGTATACATGGATGGACTCGCCCTGTCTTACCACGTGCCGTTCCCACTCTTCCCTCTAGGGTAGGAGGATCACGAACGTTGTATTGGCAAGTATAGGCGGAACTGTATAGTCCACCTGTCTGAGAAGCCCCAACGTGCCATCCAGGATTTTACCGTGACCATAGTTTGTGTTTGACCACTTATAGTACTTAAACTGCTCAGCCGTATTGCTCCACTGCGCGCAATGTACTTTGCCTGCAGGTCTACCGGAAGGAAGGTTAATATTACATATAGTGCTTTCGATGGTGTGGTTGACATTGCACCTGTTATAAGAACAGATGCAAGTCTTTGGACCCTGTCAACTTGTTTAATGTTCCCACCATTCTCCAGGGCATTCCACCATATTGCAATACCGTAGTAGAGAATTGGTCTAATTACTGCTGTGTACAACCAGTGTATCATTCTGGGTTTCAAACCCCATTTTTTCCCAATGAGCCTTCCGCAGGAATATAGCGCCGTCGTAGCTTTGCGTACTCTATCTGCGACTGTGAGCCCCCAATTTTGCTTACTGTCCAGTACAAGATAGATATTTAGCGTTTTCTGTTACCTTAAGGGGCTTTCCCCTAAAAGTATTTGTTGGAGAGCAGGTGTTTTCTGTTTTCTGGCATTAAGAAAATGAAGTAAAACTTCGCAAGGCTCTACCCTCTAGACTTAAAACTAATACTTCATAGCCATGAAATTTCGCCAGCAAAATTGATTGTCAAATGAGAAAGAACGATAAATTTATGAGAAGCAATCGGCAAATTTTGGTAAGAAAAGTGTTTTTAAACAAATGAAATCAAAAATATAAAGAAGACTTACTTACACTTTTTGCGAAGTAGTTTCGCTTAAAAATGCCATACCTTCGTAGTATTCGGACACAGGCACTGTCACTGGCACCATTCTCCAAGTCTACCAAGTCTACAAGTTTTCACCAAAAGCCAAGTTTTCCTCAGAGGTACGAGTATTTGCCTCGGCCTTGAAACACGTTTCTTGGCTGTTGAACTTTCTGGTATAAAGTAGAAGGTAGGGCTTTTCCTGTCGCCGTACATCTCCTAGTGTACGAATTCAAACTCGGCGTCTCTCTTCTTCTTACAGATAATATCAAGGCGTATTCATTCAAGTTGATGGCACTTAATCGGCTAATTTTTCTTGATTGTCAAAGTGGCTTGTCTCTTTGTTTGCTTGCAGTCTCGTGAAAATTAAATTAAAGCATTCGCGTTTCACGTGAAATTGCTGTCAAAATGCATACAAATTGCATTGCCGTGAAATATGCATGAAATTTCATATGTACGAGTATCTCACGGCAAAGTAGTACTCAGTTTTTTTTAATTTTTATTTCTGTGTGTTAATTTTTTTAAAAACATTTTTCTTACCAAAATTTTCCATTTGCTTCTGGGGTGACGCTCATAAATTTGACGTTTCTCCTCATTTCACAATTAATGTTGCTGGCAGCATTTCACGGCTGGGACGTTAGTACTGGCAGCTTAGTACAGCTGTTACTTCTAATTTGAAATCTATAGAAATGAGCAGGAAATCAATAATAAATTTTGAACGCTTATAAATGCTTATAACGATCTAAAGCGTATGTGCACGTGTAGATATATAAATATTTTCGCTCGCCATGCAGATTATTATAAAGGTCATATTACGGCGCTTAGATCTATTTTAAATTTATAAAAATGTGCTTACTCCTAATTACCGTTGGCTATGTTTTGTTTTGTTGCTGAAATGCGCATATTTAACATCCGAAATCTTTGTATGATTGTGTGTGTACACTTCGTTCAAATATTATTGCCAACTGCGATCTAATCAGCTGATATTTGCAACTTTTCGTTTTTTTTGTACTTTGCACTTTTATACAAGTATATGTTTAACGCGCATACATACTTACATACATACACACATACGTTCAGTAGATAAGTCAGATAAGTCGCTATCAGCCGTAGAGTTTGGCAAAGTTCCAAAATTAGGTATGACAAATAAATTCGGCTACACTCAGCCAAATGTTGTGTTTGTATTTTGCGTTTTGTGTATGTATATGCATATATATGTATATAATTTCTACATATATGTTTGCTGGTAATTCCATTTGCAAATTCGCATTAAAACTTAATTGGCCGAAATAAAATTCATTGCAAATTCGATAAGAAATCGAAAAGTTTGAAAGTGGAACCATATAAAGGTAGGGAATTCGGTAATTTTACGGATATAGATATTGAGGAGATTTTAGTAGCGTAGAATAGAGATTTTAAAGTACATATGTGCATACAGTACATAAATAGGATGCTTCATCAAAGAAATTTATAGAATTTATTCTAGTAGCATCGAAAAACCGCGGCATTAATATGGACTGATGTTGAAAATTGAAATTTGAATAGGTCGAGCCAAGGAGCACAAAGAGGTTTGGTGGCTAATAAAACACTCACGCTAAAAAGCCCATTGTATTTAGAGCTTTGGAAAGAGGGTAGATAGTCAAGGAGGAAAGGAGAAAAGTGTCAGAGAAAGAGATAGGAAATAATAGAGACAGAGATAGAGATAGTTAGTCCTGAGAGAATTTTCCTGATACTTTGGCAAATCTGTAAATATCCTCCAGTTTTAGATAACGAATATTACTCATTATCACGGCATCGGAACCCAATACTCGTAGTCGTGCTCTAACAAAGGCAGGACACTCACAGAGAAAGTGTACAGTGCTATCCGCGTCCTCCAAGCACGACAGGCACATTGGGTACTCAATGATTCCAATGGTGGTCATATGCTGACCCCATGGGTTGTGTCCTGTAATGATACCGACCATCAACCGAACGTCTTTTCTTCTAAGTTTTAGTAGAAAGGTCAACAGTTCTCTGTTGGGGCTTGTCAAAAAACTCTTTACAGTTTTGCGGCGTTCTATACCGGACCATCACTCTTTATGGACATAAATTGCATACATAATCGCTGATTCAATTCGTAATTCCTGCGAAACTGATTCCGATTATTGGCTCTGGCCCTTATGGGAGAACCGCTGATCGACGGTTGGTCAATTCATCGGCAATTTCGTTCTCTTGAACACCGGAGTGTCCTGGAATCCATATAAGTACAAGCCTGTTTTGTCTTGCGACAGAATTAAGCTTCTTCTTTCATTCGTGAACAATCTTTGAGGTTTGCTTCGCGTTCTCCAGGGCCTTCAGTGCAGCCTGACCGTCACTGAAAACTTCAATCTGCCTCTCGCTCCATCTCCTCTCGATATCTATTCGACTACTTTCAGAATGGCAAAAATTTGCGTTTGGAAAACAGTCGCTATTTCCCCCATAGCATAGTGATACTTATTACTATCATTTAATCCGGATTACCGGCTAGTTCTGATACAAATTTTGATGTGACAGGCGGTTGTTGCGTGGATTAGTAAACAGCTGATTTCTTTATTGTATAGTTTTTTCAGTGAAAGACGAACCGCAGGCAAGAAATAAGGATATTAGATGCCCTGATATTACGAAATAATTATTTATTAAATTAAAATCTATAAATCTTAAATTGCCATTTCTCAAATTGCTCCGATATATCAAAACAATTAATGCAATTTTCAATGTATTATCTATGATAGCATTGTTTCCGGTCATCTGGAAAAATCGATTTTTGAAGTGAAACTTCTTAGGCGTTGATGGGCGAGCGAGAATGGAGAGTAAAATTTCAAGCTCCTGCAACGTTTTGCGCATTTTCGTTCCGCGAGAGAGAAAAAAGTTATAACGTAGAGGAAAAGGAGAGACAGAGCTATACCTTATATATATCTTAGATACACATTAGGCGATTTTTCCTGAGTTTTTCCTTGTGGTTGCTAATTTATATTGCAAATGTTGTGAATTTATTTATGTTTCTGTTCTTTCTCTTTCTCTCTCTCTCTCTCATTCTCTCTCGGGTCTCTACCTCTTTCTCTGTCTGGCTTGAAAGTTTCACTTCTGTTATGTGTACTACTCTACACGCACTTTTTATTTTTTTATAAATAAAATTACTAGTTTAAAAAAAATTTTGTTTTTAAATCGTATCAGATGATGAGTTTAAATTTGGAAATTTTACATCATAAAAATATTTAAGCATTTTATAAACGGAAAGGTGTTAATATTTGCGAAAAAAAATATTGGGACGTGAAAGGGTTAATTTGTAAAAAAAAAGAAGTCTAAATCTAGACCAAAATTTGACTGAGTAATTCGAGTTTTCCGTAAGCTATTCTCCAAAAAACGTCAAAAATAGTACGTACACTTCTGTTAGGTTCTTGGCCGAGCTCCTCCTCCTATTTGTGGCATGCATCTTGATGTTATTCCACAGATGGAGGAACCTACAGTTTTAAGGCGTCTCCGAACGGTAAATGTTTTTTTATGAAAAGCTTTTTCATGGCGGAAATACAGCCAGAGGTTTGGCATTGCCTGCCAAAATTTAATTTTTTTGCTCAAAAAAATACACCTTTTTCAACAAATTTATTTTTTGTAAAAAATTTAAATATTTTTTGCTAAAAATTTAATGATTTTTTTGCTGAAAATTTTCTTAAAAAAATGTATTTTTGTTACTTTTAAAAATTACCCCCTCAAACTTGTTTTTTTATTTTTGTCATTAATTGCTGAGACTTTGCTCAGTAATCGATGAATGTTTCATAGTGGGATTCCCATACCTTTTGGATTTATATTCAAATACGTACAGCGAATCAGTGAATAATGCCACTCTGACGAAGCGCCAACAAACGTACTCGTTTATTATATCCATTTGCAAATCGATCGAAGCATCTTTACGTAGATTAGTAGCAGATAGAAAAAAGTATAAAAAAAAAAAATTTCATTTTTTCCTAATTATGCTTTGTGTTTCCTGCATAACCTGCATATCTCCATACTTCATTAGAAAGCATTTTATAACAGAACATTTTCACATAAGCGCTAAAAAAGAACACTTTTTTTAATAAAATAATGCGGCACTCTATTTAAATAAAATAATAAAATACATTCAATAACATTAAAAGTATTAACTATGTATGTACTTACTTATGTATTAAAGACTAATCGCGACGAATACTAATACAAAACAAAAATCCAAAAATTGGGCCTTAATATTCCTTATATATGCATGTATGTGTGCACATCACTTTACCCCAATCCTTAGTTTCTCACCCCACTTTTTCAACATTTAAAGTCACATAACGTCTATTGACATGCATGCTTATGAATAAACGCGGATAGCTAAATAGATATGCATTTACATATTTTGCAACATTCACCTTTCCATAGCATGTGACCTCTTAAGAAATTCCTTTGTTCACCACAGCAACGAAAATTGCCTATGGGAAATTTAAAATGTAATTATGCAGAGAAAGAGATTCTCTCTTGTTAAGAAAATTCCACGCCAACACCTTTCCCCATTTAGGTATAAACATACATCCATACGTGCATATATACACACAAGTAGAATATCTACAAGCTTTTGTGTTTATGTAGAACTGATGCTCTTTGAAAATTTGTAATTTGCACAGTTAACTCAAATTGAAAAGCCACGCAATTACAGAAAATGGGAAATGTAAGAAAAAGGTGTCACGGCGAGCCAATAAAATGCCACAAAGCAGACAGTGAATGAATGTGCCACTTTGCGAAAAAAATGTGTTGGTTTAAATACAAAAACAAATACACATGCACATTTACGTATACACATTTAAATGTTGCACTGGAGATATCATTGGGCAACACCAAAAAACATAAGATTCTGACAAACGCTTATGGTAGAAGGAGCAAAGGAATAATATCTGTACTAGTAGAATGTGGCGATAGAGGATAATTCATTTAGAACGTATTAACCCTGTGACTGGCAGGGAAAATAAAAATTAAAAAACTCACAAAACAGGTGTATAACAGATCCATATACAGTACAACAATAATTGTATTTATATACATACATACTGATAAAGCATTTGAGAGTTAATTAAAAATATAAAATTTCCTATGCAACCAATTATAACAATATCTCATATGTGGAGAGCGGATACTCCAACGAACGTGACATACTGAGCAAATGACTTATACTGAAAAATTACTCACCTGAAATAAGATGAATATCTACTCGTACAAGGCACAAATGCAAGACTTCATAACAAAAAACTTAGCATATTTTCCGGTAAAAGTGCATAGAGAACCACCGAACATCGGTTTTCAAGATTGAATCCAACTCATACAAACTTAGACCAATTTAGCATGGAACCGAACCGAAACCGAATATTTTCAAGTGCACCTGGTTCCCCCTTTTTCGCCTCTCGTATGTAGGTATATTAAGATTAGCTTGCCCTTATTAATCGATAAATTTATTCCGAAGGAGCTGCTAGCTTTCGCTGAACATGTCCAAAAGACATTAACATAAGATCTTTATCCACATTTGGCGGCGCTACATTCAATTTATTTTAATGATGATCTCTCGACGTGTGCTATTCGATTGATTTTTAGAGCTAGAGGCGGCTTACTAAAACTTAGTTCGAGAGCCTTTACTAATACTACATCGCCAACTTGCACTGTTTGCAATTCAAATGTTCTTGACCATACGTTGCATTTTATCGGTGTGTGTCCTATTTATTCAAATAATCGAGTAAAGTGTTTTAGTGAGAAAGTTTGGGATCTACTTCAGATGTTACATATCTTAAGAGGTAACAACTATTTTGTTCTTTATAAATACATTAGTTTCAAATTGAAGTGATATGCAGACATATAACATCAAATGTTAAATGTCTATGTATGATTTAATTAAATGAAATAAAAATAAAATAGTTTAAGTGCACCGTTTTCACCTTGCTTGCGTCATCATCTATTAGTTAGTGTTGACTTGCAGCCCTGAAGAACTGTGTACTAGTCGCACTCGTTGGAAGAGCAGACAGATTTTCTCCAACGAAAATGTGAGCTTTGCTATCTGTATTCAAAAACTTTTATAAAAATGTGTGAACGAAAAAATCTTAAGAAATGTTCGGCCAAAGTTCAGTTGTTTTTTTTGTCGAAGTCGAGCTGAACTTTTGTGGCCGCACAAAGCTGAAAACGAAATTCCATAATTCTCTTAACGGTTATAATTTGCTGAAAATTTCCACCAGGAGTGCTGTCAAGCAAAATTTTTATACGAAAACCGAAAAAGTCTATGTACCTATATACTTCAAGTCAAATAATAAGGAGGTTGAACAAGCATGCACAGTAGGCCGGGTCGATTTGTGGGGAGGCAAAAAAATCGCCCATTGCTCTGTGAAAATCATATTCTAGGGATCAAAATAAGAAACTTTGCCGAAGGAACCATACCTCTAAAACGAATTCTGATGTCCCCCAATTTGGGTCGAACTTTTTAGTTTTTTTCTTCTGCAAAGGCCAAAAATGGTGATATTTTGAAATGAATGTATGGGGAACCTCCCAGGGGAGTTCCAGGGGGTGTGCCACTGGCATGGGTGGATCGACCGTCCAAAGTTAGTGGGGGTCGGTCATACATTTGGACTCGATTGGAGCACTCTAAATGGGTCAAAGTGCGATTTTTCGTTCGTCCCAAATTGGGGGACATCACAATTCGTTTTAGAGGTATGGTTCCTTCGGCAAAGTTTCTTATTTTGATCCCTAGAATACGATTTTCACAGAGCAATGAGCGATTTTTAAATTGACCCGCCCTAATGTACAGTCTGTCTAAGGGAAGCGAGGGCGCCATAACTTAGAATGGGGATTTAGATCTGGAAAACCCACCATCGGCCAGACACTCACAATACGTCAAGTTTTGGAAAAGACCCATGAAAGAAAAATCGACACACACCATCTCTTTGTCGATTTTAAATCTGCATTTGACAGCACGAAAAAGTGTTGCCTATATGCCGCGATTTTCTGCAAAAATAATGCGGCTATTCAAGATGACGTTGCTCAATACCAGCAGCACCGTCAGAATTTGAAAGAATCTCTTCGAGCCGTTTGATACCAATCGAGGTTTGTTCACGCAAGCTGACTCTCAGTCGTGCGACTTCTTTAACCTGATGCTGGAAAATATCGTGAGAGCAACCGAACTTAATCACTCAGGCACTATTTTTTATGAACGCGTACAATTGTTGGCGTTTGCCACGACATCATCGGCCTTAACAATCGCGCTGTTAGTTTTGCCTTTTCCAAACTGGATAAAGAGGCAAAGCGAATGGGTCTGGTGGTGAACGAGGACAAAACGAAGTACCTCCTGTCATCAATAAAAGAAAACAAACAGTCGGCCCATTCGCGTATCGGCACCCGCTTCACTGTTGACAGTTTTGTGACATGATTGCGAGGTTGTAAGAGACTTCGTTTATTTAGGAACCAGAATTAACACCGATAAAAATGACAGCCTTGAAATACAGCGCAGAATCTCTCTTGTCAATAAGTGATATTTTGGACTAAGTAGGCAACTGAGTAGTAAAGTCCTCTCTCGACGCACAAAACTAACACCCTACAAGGCTCTCATCATGTCCGTCCCATATGGCGCAGAAGCTTGGACGATGACAACATCCGATGAGGCGTCCCTTGGAGTGTTTGAGAGAAAGATTCTGCGGAAGATTTTTGGACCTTTGCACGTTAGCGACGGCGAGTTTCGCAGACGATGGAACGATGAGCTGCATGAGCTTTACGACGACATATACATAGCGCAGCGAATAAATATGCAGCGGCTACGTTGGCTGAAGAAGATGTTTCCAACTGGCGCCGGTTAGCACGAGAAAAAAACGATTGGTTCGCAATTCCTTCTCCACCTGATCTATTCCTCTGCTACCACCAGCTGGTACTGCATCGAACACTTTCAGAGCCGGAGCGTTTGAATCCATTCGGACGAAATGACTCAGCCAACGTAGCCGCTGCATATTTATTCGCTGCGCTATGTCTATGTCGTCGTAAAGCTCATACAGCTCATCGTTCCATCGTCTGCGAAACTCGCCGTCGCTAACCAAGTGAAGAAGGTGTTTCCAACTGGCGCCGGTTAGCACGAGAAAAAAACAATTGGTGCGCTTTGTTAGTCTATTAGTTTTATTGCATTTTTGATGTCAATGTATTTAACACTTTAGAAGCAATTGCCCCAAGCTACTACGCGCAGGGAAGTCTGCCCTTCAATTAGAGCCTTTAACAGAGAATCTTCTTACAGACTACACTAATTGCAGCACACGTAACTGTATAAACCATCTTGAAAACTCAACTTTTATGTGGCAATTCAGGGTATGAATTAATCAGTCTACAAACCAAACATAACTGTGAATTTTCCATGCAACTAAGCCTTTCTAACAAGTCTCTTAACTCTTAATTCGCTGCAAGATGGACACTTTTCAAAATTAAAACCTCTTGAAAGTCGTTTGGCCTCTGCACAAGTCACTTGTTCTGAAATTCACGCAAACACTCAGCGCTAATGCACACTAAGTAATGCCTGCGCAACTGGTTCCTTTAGGCCGCGGCTGCCAGCGAATTCGTTATAATTTAACTATTTGAACCACGTACAACTTGATTCCGGTAAATGAGAAACTTGAAACGTTTATTAAAACATCCACTGCAATGACATGTTAAATGGTTAAATCGCCAGCCAAACAGAAACAAAAGAAACCAACAACTAAAAGGAAAAGGAAAAACAATGCCGCTAACTAAAATATGTACGTAGAAATAGTAATAGCAATTAAAAAACAAAAAAAAGTAGTAGTAGCTCACCAAGTAAAAGCTAGAAATGTTTAAGAGAATGAAGAAAAGCCAATGAAAAGCTTAGAGTAATACAAATATAAGCATGTAGATATGTATGTACGAACGTTGATGCCTCAATGTCCAACAGTTGCCACATGCCACAGCATGACGAACGACTTAATACCGGCTGTGAAACTGTGATTTGTGGAATGGTGTAGCTGAATGATGGCATCCTCGTGCTGCCTGGCGCGCGTAGCGGCTAGTTGGCTGCTCGGGGGATAATGGGCACAAAGCAATGCTAAATGGGAACAAAGCAATTGACTTTGATGCTGTTGCTGTTGACGCTGCTGCCGGTGGTGTAGGAACTGTTATTCGCCAACCCAATAAACGAGCAGCTAGAATGGTGGCAGGCGGTGGAGCGAGCAGAGTGCGCTGAGTGGCTTTTTGATTTGACTGCTACCGCTCCAACAGCCGATCGAACGGGCAGGCAGGCGGGCAGGCAACGTTGCGCTAGTGGCAGGGCGTACAAGTAAGCCACGACAAATGCTGATGTGACTGAATAAATAAGCGTTTTGAAATATGCGCAAGTGCTTCTGCCACCGCTAGCCAGCTAATACTTGAGATGACTTCGGAAGAAAGCTTTCTTTTTCTGCTACTGTTTTTCTATGCATGCGTGTATGTGTGTGCGTATGCAAGTACTTGTCTGCGAGTGCGCATGCGTGCCGCGACGTGCCTGTGCGATGGTGAAATGTGAAATTTGCGGTTAAGTAAATAAAACTTCACTTACTGACGAGCACACAAACAAACATGCTTATGCACCACAGGCATGCTTTCAAGCTAACAGCAGCAACAAGAAATACTCAAAAAGGAGAGAAAACGCACGACGTCTAGAGCGTGGACCAACCGCAAGCCATTAGAGTGCGTAAGATGTGACATGGCACAGCAAATGCCAAAGGCGTCGGCTCGGTGACAGCAAGGTGTTGCAAAGGGGGCAAAAATGATGGCGCGAGATGAGGCATCGCGGTGGCGTGGAGGCATTGCAGATGATGAAGGTGACGAAGGTGCTCTCTAATAGCGATAGCCTCATTTGATACTCGCTCATATGTGTGTATGTGTGTGTATGGCTGTGTGCATACGCAGGAAGGCTAGTTGTGTAAACACGTTGTAAGAACGTGTGGCATGGACATGTTGGCGCGCATGCGCACAGCAAGTCAATTGTTAATGTGATGCGCAGGCATTTGCCACAACCGTTGACAATTCCCACTTTTCAGCCAATTACAAATAGTTGAAATGTGAAGAGTTGGCGCAGTGCGGCAAGAGTTTTAATATGAAAAGTGTGCGTGGAAATTGGCAGCAGCCAGATCTGGTCTCGACTTACTAGTGTATACATATTTATATTGGCATCTCTCTTTTTAAATTCAAACACACGCTGGAGAAATTAAAAGAAAAAACAAAATCCATTTCAAAACCAAGAAAGGCGTTTGACTGATCCAACGTTTAATTAAGAATGTAATTAATATTAATTGGCCATCTATAAAATAGAATTAGCACTTGAGAAAGGCAGTTGCTCATTAAGCAAAAAAGTATGAAACATGCACAAATACTCATGCATATGCAAGTGGCAATAAAATTGTTTTATAGAGAGGCCAATAAAAAGTGCCATCAGATTCATAAGTTTAATAAATAAATTTTTAAGATTGGCATGTTTCTGTATGAATGTATGGATGTATGTATTTCTCTTGGATCGTTGGATAATTTCAAACTTTGATTTCCGTTAAAAAAATGAAATGCTGCTAAATAGGTATAGTAATTGCCAATTGATACACCTAGGCTTGCTGTTGGCCCCTTGTGATAGCACCAGGGCCGTCCCCCCTTCTCAGTCTACACTGTCCTCAATGAACCAATGTATCTTTGTTCATTTCAAATTAGCTACTTCATGCCAAATTTTTCAAAAAAACTTTTTCCTAGAATATTGAACCCTCTTCCACCCAGAACCATGGACCCTAGGGTGGTCCAAAAAAAATTTGTATGCTGCCGCCCCCAAAATAGTAAAGAATGAAAAATAAAAAGACCCGTATTTTTTTTTTTTTTAATCAGACCATATTTAATGGTGCCGCCGGGGCTTTGAAATATCCCATGTATTTTGCATGGGAAAAAAATACTTTTTCGTAGATTTCATGTAAAAACCTGGAAAATGAATATATTTTAACCGGATAACTCAGTTTCTCTTCATAATTGGTCAGGGAATAACAACCAATTATGAAATAATCTCACAAAAAAATATCATAAAAGTTATATAAAATATTGTTTTTCGATTTTTTCTTAGATTTTCGTTTTATTTTTTCCTAGAATATTGAACCTTCCTCTATCCAGAGCCATGCATCCGCATAGAAAGTGTTCTATGGTCTCTTCTTCTTCAATGCCGTTACAGCTTCTGCAGTAGTCGTTATAGGGTGCACCCAGTCTGCTGTCAACCTGCCTATAAGACAATGCGCTGTTAGTACCCGAAAAAGGTTGCTCACGTCCTTCTTGTTAAGTTTCAACAGTCGGTTGCGGTCCATGTTCTACGAGTATTCTAGACACGCCACAGGTCAGAGACTGAGTACATTGAGAGATTTCATGGTTTTTTCCCCGGGCTGTACTGCAGCAAAATATTTGAAGAAGTCGAAGACGTTCATAAAAAAAAGGTGCAACGAACTTATCGTTGCGTGAAATTGAACTGCGACAATTTATTGAATATATGTAATCGCTTAATACGCGATTTTGGCCGAGTTTAACGAAGCACGCCAGTCGTTTCTTTCTCGTGCTAACCGACGCCAGTTGGAAACACCAAGTGAATCCAAGTCCTTCTCCACCTGATCTTTCCAACGCAAAAGAGGCCTTCCTCTTCCTCTGCTACCACCAGCTGGTACCTCATCGAATACTTTCAGAGCCGGAGCGTTTGTATCCATTCGGACGACATGACCCAGCCAACGTAGCCGCTGGATCTTTATTCGCTGCGCTATGTCTATGTCATCGTAAAGCTCATACAGCTCATCGTTCCATTGCCTACGATAATCGCCGTTGCCAACGCGCAAAGGCCCAAAAATCTTTCTCTCAAACACTCCAAAAATACCTCATTGGACACTGTCATTCTCCAAGCTTTTGCGCCACATCATAGAACGGACATGATGAGAGCCTTGTAGGGTGTTAGTTTTGTTCGTCGAGAGAGGGCTTTACTACTCAATTGCCTACTTAGTCCGAAGTAGGACCTGTTGGTAAGAGACGGATTGGATTTGGATTTCTAGGCTGACATTATTACCGGTGTTAATGCTGGTTCCTAACCTCTTACAACAAAACTGTCAACAGTAATCTGGGTGCCGATACGCGAATGTGCCGACTGATTGTTTTCTTTTTTTGATGACCGGAGGTACTTCGTTTTGTCCTCGTTCACCACCAGACCCATTCGCTTTGCCTCTTTATCCAGTTTGGAAAACGCAAAACTAACAGCGCAATTGTTAAAGCCGATTATGTCAAGATCATCGACACATGCCAACAATTGTACGCTCTTATAAAATATTGTATCTGAGCGATTAAGTTCGATTGCCCTCAAGATCTTTCCAGTATCAAGTTAAAGAAATCACACTACTGAGAGTCACCCTGTCTGAAACCGCGTCTCGAATCCTTCACAATCCTGATGTCGTCGCTGGTGTTGAGCAACGTCATCTTGCATAGCCGTATTAGTTTTGCGAAGATACCAAATTCAGACATTGCGGCATACAGGTAACTCCTTTTCGTACTGTCGAATAAAGCTTTGAAGTCGACGAAACGATGGTGTGTGTCCATTCTTCTTTCATAACTCTTTTTCAAGACTTGACGTGTAGTAAATGTCTGATCGATGGTGGATTTTACAGGTCTAAAGCTACACTGATAAGGTTCAATCAGTTGGTTGATGGTGGGCTTCAGCTATTCCCACAATATGCTCGCTAGAACTTTATAGGCGATATTTAGAAGACTAATCTCGCGGTAATTGGTACAGATTGCAGGATCACCTTTTTATGGATTGGACAGAGCACACATAAATTCCAATCGGCAGGCATCCGACCATATTTTGCGTAGGAGCTGATGCATGCACCTTACCTGCTCCCCGCCGCCATGTTTGAATAGCTCAGCCGTCATTCCGTCGGCTCCCGCGGCTTTGTTGTTCTTTAGCCGCGTTATCGCTATTCTCTCCTCGGAGCAATAGTCCCGTCGTCAACCATTCACAATTTCAGTGGCCTGGCTTGTATTTTCGACTTTATCAAAGAAAAACTGTAAAAGGTACCGAATTTTCTCTATGTTGACTTCCATTATTAACACCCTTTAACTCACAACTGAATGGAACAAACATAAAACAGCAAACGAATTATTTTGGTGTGAAATGTCACCTTGACAACGGGCATTATCTTTAAATTGTTTGAACGATGCTTTACGAGAAATCGATCACTTCAGCCATCTACCAAGAAAATAATGCATTTCTTTTTCGCCAAACTAATTTAATGTTTTGAGATGTTCTTGTATATATTCGCCACAGTGATATGTATGGCAACATCACAAAAATATTTCTAAAAAGGAATTCCCTGTTTCAAGCCTTTTTTCTTGATGCCGGAGTTTTTATTATGAAGAAGTTGGAATATACATACATACATACATGCACAAACATATTTACATACACTGCTGTTCCCTTATTTCAAACCGTTTAACTAACTCAGAGAACTGCATTCAGTGAAACTCTCAAGGCCAACGTAGCGTTCAATTGATTAGAATGCACACCAAAAATAGCAAACGATTAATGCTAGTCATTTATCTGGATGTTTTTTTTTTGTTTTTTGCCAATAAAAAAACTTTTTTGCTAACACGTCGCACATTCTAATGAATTTATGACGCAAAAGTTGGCGTCATCATTTGAAAGCATCGAAAAAACGCACATATTTTTAATACATTCCGGCATTTAATTTAATAATTCCCAGAAGCTCGCCTACAAATAGAAGCTTAAAAACAAACAACAAAAACAATTCGCTAAACAATAAGAGTCATAATTCAAAAATTGTTGGAGGGCGCCTCGTGAAGCATGACTCAAAAACGGCTTAATCAGCCGAATCGAGACACTCATTGACGCCGATGATGATTGCATTGTTTGTTATTGTTAAAGCTGTTGATCAAATCATTTGTTTTCTTAGCTGCTGTGCTGTTGTTGTTGGTGACGACTGGTTAGTGGTTGATGATAAGGTTGTCGATGTAATGAGAAAGCTTGCCCGTTTACCCACTAACCTTGATTGTTCTCTCACACACACACACACACACACACCTACGCCTGCATGTATAACCGTGTTAACATGTACATACATGCATGTATTCACTTGTAAATGCGAGTATGTAGGCATGCACGTTCTGTTACTTTTATGAATCGGATGGTACAGTTGTTTTCTGCAATGAATACATTTATGATGCAAATCTCCGGAGAAAATTGAGAGCTTTGCTACTTTTTGTTTTAAAATTACCAACAAAAATTCCTTAGCAACAAATGCCCGCAACGGCATATTTCGGAAACTCACTACGTAGTAATTCACCCGCAAAGCCAAACGTTTACCCAGCACAACCACAGCTTTTTGTATCGCTTTCCGTTTCGCCATAGCGTTTAGATAAGAAATGCTCTTGAAATTTGATATTTGTGTGTATGTACACATATGTATGTAGTAAAAATATACCGCAATTCGGCTAGTACGCTTGTGAGTTAAGTGTATGCAATTTACTAGAGCGACCCCACATTCCTTCACACACTTATCACAAATACAAATTTTGTTTAACTTTTTTTTTGCGCTTTTGCTTTTGTTTTCGGTATTTTAATATATAAATTTGTCAATGCCAGAATATTTTATTAATAACAGCGGATGTTAATAAAAAAAAACAAATCTCTATCGCTGAAAAACCCGCCGAAAAAAGAATAGGGCATGGCTTGTGCTTATAAATTTAACATTTAATTTTTTTTATTTTATATAATTTTAACTAATTTCCCATTAAAATACAATTTATTCTTTAAGAATGGCCGTACCAATAAAAGTTCCGAAAATTGTTGAAAATTTAGAAAAGTTCAACAAAAATTTGCAACTTATTAAGGGATTACATACACATACGTCCAGCAGCGCCACACATAGATTTGGAATTTGTTTCTTTATAACGAACTGTGAAAGATGTCAGATGATCTTGTGCGTGTGGGTACAAATTAAGGTGTGTCCCATTGCCAATTGCGAAATGTCCCATAAAAATGCCATTTTAAATGGAAGGTTTGTGCTGGAGGCCAAATAACATTTTTGGTGTGTATTTTATTATACACTAGCTTATACCCGTGGGTTTCACCCCACATTTCTATCAAAAAGTATGCTATGTAAATAAAACAACTTTAACTTTTTTAAGTCAGTTTAGGTATTATTTAAAACGATCGGATATACGACATTTTTTGTTATATTATTTTGAGTATAAATAAAAAGGTTTTTCGGTGCGCCAACTCTGGAGCAGGCTACATATAATTGGCCATGAGTTGGTTAGATTGCTAGACTGTTTACTTACCGATAAAGCTTTACCAATAAGAGAATGCATTCAATTCAGCAATACCTCTATCGTTGATAATATAACTTCTTTTCTATATCAAATGGTCTAACCCCCATTTTTCTCTAAGCTCATATTTTTTCTAGGACTACTAAATACTAACTTCATTACACTTTTTACCAATTTTTGGTATTCTACCATAAATGCATCCAGTGATATGCAGCATGAAAAATCCCTTTTGTATAGGAGGTGTAACGCCCCATTTCTAGCTATCACCAGTTTTCATGCAGGTGTTAGGTATTAACCTTATATAATCTCTTACCAAATTTCAGTTGTCTAGCCCAAATACTTCCGGAGATATGGACAATGAAAAATTGCATTTATATGGGAGGTGCTAAGCCCCCTTTATCGTTTTTCTCAGTTTTCTAGGAGGTGTTAGGGATTAACCTCATATAACCCCTTCCCAAATTTCATTGGCCTAGCCTAATACTTCCAGAGATATGGACTATAAAAAATTCCAGTTGTATGGGAGGTGCCACGCCCCCTTTTTCGTTATACGCAGTTTTTCTGGATGTGGTTAGGATTCATGTCATATAACCCCTTACCAAGTTTCAGTAGTCTAACGTAAATACTTCCAGAAATAAGGACTGTTAAAAATTCCAGTTGTATGGGAGGTGCCACGCCCCCTTTTTCGTTATACACAGTTTTTGTGGATGTGGTAAGGATTCATGTCATATAACCCCTTACCAAATTTCAGTGGTCTAACGTAAATACTTTCAGAAATACGGACTGTTAAAAACTCCATTTGTATGGGAGGTGCCACGCCCCCTATATATCAAAATATTTTTTAGCCTATGACCATCCCGGTAAGGTATCCAGTTCGGGTTTCAAATTTGGTTACGATCGGTTTATGCGTTTAGGACGCAAGTCGATCTATAGATACATACATAATTTGAATTTTATATATATAGATATGTGCTGATGTATGTGAATCTATGTACATAACTCTTTAGATATATTAAAATAGAACGAAAGTTTATTGAAGATACAAAATAACTGATTTATCTGTTTGTTTGTTCTCTCAACATCGATAATGTCAAGTGAAACTTTTCTTATACTGCATTGATATTATATTCTCATCTTTGCATGTGTGGAAGTATGCATGTATGTATGTATGTATGTGTGATGGCATACATCAATTTATCAAATTTTCTTATCATAGCCCCTTTTATGAAATTTATTGTCATCGGGCATGTTTGTTATAGGCGACACTGTGGTTAAATAATTTAACAAACATTCTGATGTATGTGTCTGTGTGTGTGCATACTTGTAGATCTTCCACTTTTCTATTTACTCCCAAGCAAGTAAGAAAACAATATTTCGTTGAGTGCTAACGATGATGTCATTGGGCATTTGGAGCGGCTTAAAATTTTATCGCACTTTATGAAAATACACACAAAATTGTATATATATATATATATATTTATATACGTATATGTGCATATGTAACGGGTGTTTTTTTAAGACGTACATATATAACTTTTGCATGAGCTAGATGTCACCACAAAGACACAAAAAAGTATGACAGAGTAATCACTGTAAATGACCATCAAAACCACTTTAAATATAAGTCCCACTACTGGCTCAATGGTTACGAAAGTAGGTAATTTTGGGAGTTTGTAGTTTAAATGAACCTCACAAGATTCTCGAGGTCCGTTACAAACCAAAGTAGTCACCGTTTAGTGTACTTTACTCCAAATCTGAAGATAGAGCCAATGTTACCCTCAATGCACGCAAACGATTCGCGACTTTTTGCTTTCTTACGTAAAAGACAATCATCTAAGTGGTCACAGCAAGACGGCTACAGTACGACACATCATGTGAAATCGCTCAATAGACCAAACTTTTATTGATCGAATAATGTCAAGAAATTTCTCTGCCAATTGGTCGTTTAAGTCATGTAATTTGACTTCTTTGCTTCAATGTTTGTGAAGTTAAGTGAAGCCACCGATCGGTGCTTATAAACCAGTCACGTATAAGTACTCGGGTGCCAGCATTTGGCGCGTTCTTAGCGAGAAAGCAGGTTACTTTGCACAAAACGATGCGAGATTCCACCAGTCTCAAGGTATTTAGAAAACATAGAAAAAGTATTCATGTGCTTGAATTTTTTTTATTTATCAACAGTAAATGCTGGAAAAATTCCAACCTAATAAAGACAAAATGTTTGCTTGCAGAAATACATTATTTTCTCGGTAGATGGCTGTAGTGATTAAAATCTCATAAAGTATCGATCAAATAATTTCAAATTTATGCTCGTTATCAAGGTGACATTTGCGTTTGCTGTTTTTTGTTTGTTCCTTTCAGTTGAGGGTTGCAGGGTGTTAACAATGGAAGTGAACAAAGGGAAAATTCGTTAAATTTCACAGTTTTTCTTTGATAAAGGCGAAAATGCAAGCCAAGCCAGGCTGAAATTGTGAATGGTGCTTATGGTGCCGTTGTTGTAACAGCTGATTGCTTGCAATTTTGGTTTCGTCTATTCAGTTTAGGAAATTTTAATGTTAAAGAAAATGTCGATAATGTCGATAAAGTCACAGAAATAATCGCAGTTGACCGGCATTCAAGTAGTCGTAGCATCGCCAAGAAGCCAGGAAGCCATTTGCGCAAAAATTTTATGCAAAAATAATGGATTTATTTTTCTCCCAGCTAAAGGGTTTTCCAATAAGAGGTGGTATTCCCATAAAAGATCAATGGTTTCGTTGCTTGTGTGGCACGTAGCGCCGTCTTTTTGAAAATAAACGTTGTCCAGATCCATACCATCCAATTCCGGCCCTAAAAATTCGTTAATCATTTCTCGATAGCGCAATCCCTTCACCGTAACTGTTGCTCCAGCTTCATTTTCGAAAAAGTAAGGTCCAATGACTCCGCCGGATCATAAACCGCACCAAACAGTCACATGCTGAGGATAGTGAGGCTTTTCAACAATAACTCTTTGATTTTCTGAGCCCCAGATCCGACAATTTTGTTTGTTGAGGAAGCAACCGAAGTGGAAATGGGCCTAATCACTCAAGATGATTTTTCGATGGAATTCCGGATCATTTTCATGCATTTCAACGACCCAATCCGCAAAGATACGACGTTGTTGATGATCGGCTGGCTTGAGTTCTTGCGTTAACTGGACTTTATAAGCCTTAAACCCCTAATCTTTATGCAAAATACGGTGTAATGACGTTTGTGGAATGCCTAATTCCAAAGAACGACGAGGAATGGACAAATGGACAAACCTGTGTTTTCTTCAACACTTTCGGCTACAACAGCAATATTTTCGGCTGTTCTTGAGTGACGTGCACTGGTTTTATTCTTCACATCACTAGCTTGCCCCAACAGCTCGAATTTTTTCACCAATTTCTCTATTGCGGGCCGACAAAGTACTTCACGATGACCCAAAAATATTCGAGTTTTACGAACCGTCTTTGCCAAATTTTCACCATTTTTATAGTGAATTTTATTAATATCAATGCGTTGTTTATGAGTGTATCGTTCCATTTTTATTAATGCTGTATGCGAGCTGGCCAGACAGGGGACCTGTGAGGCAATGTACCCGCGAAAGGAGAGGATCGGGATCCCCTTGACAACCTGCGCTCTACTCCTGGAAGGATGGGCTATGCACCAACTCAGCGAACGCTGGGCAAGTACACGAACGTGTAGGGTCGCGAAGTCCTTCTGGCCACGTTTGGATAGGAGGCGTTCGAGGGATATCCTGGGAATGACAAAATGTCATCTCTCAAATTTCGTGGGCATCATCACGGGGCACTGTCCGCGAGGTACACATGCCGTGAGACTCGGAATCACTTCGAGTCCTTTTTGCGTCAGCTGCCCTTCCGCCCCCTTCTCTGTCCTTAAATGGTATCACAAAGGACGAACCAAACTATTTCGTCCAAGTGGGCCCTACTCCCTGGGCAACCATTATAACCTAACCTATCCTAGTTTCTAATTGTCAAATATCAAAAAATGACAGCTTCAAAAGTGACATCTACCCAAATAGCGGGCTATTCAAAATAACACCTGTTATTGGAAAACCCTGGATATTAATGATCTCTAAATGCTAAAATAATTGCAAATCAATAAAGGCAAAATATTTGCCAATTCAATGATTACACAGAGCTATGAAAAAAATCAATGAGAAGACTCCTCTACCAAACTAAATCTACTATATGTTTGTGGGGTAACTGAAACATGTGATTTCTGTGCATTTAAAATTTTTTTTATAACCTCAAAAGTGTGTTTGAATTATCTAACCTCAATCCTAAATTTTCTAATCTCAAACCAGACTAGGTGTGCCGTAGGTTATGTTTTTTTTTCTTATGGTGGTGGCAAAAAGCATTGAAAACCGAAAAGTGTGAGACTTTTCTTTCGACTTCCCCACTAAAAACCCACCCCAGCTCCGTTTCCCTCCCGCGGGACGACCGTTAAGTAATACTTCACGGTAGGGGGAGCGACCTATTGCCTCTTCATGAAAATCTGCGCTGCTGTTGACGCAGTTTGGTGATTCCTAATACCGTTACGTATTACTAGGTATTACTTCACGGGAGGGGGTGTGGCCTATTGCCTCTACGTAAAAAACTGCGCTCTGAACAACAGCGACGCAGCTTGGTAATTACTATTCTTGCCAAGTTACTGGCAGCGGACCAATGTTCTTTTGAGTCAAGCATGATATCTACTAGGTTACTAACCATTATTTTCTTCCCAACCCTATCACTCAAATCTACTCTTTCCAGCTCAGAACGAGGGCAGACAAAGAAAACATATTCTGCATCTTCAACTAGACTGTTGCAAAAGGTGCAGTAGGGTCATCTTCGTGCGTAAATCTATGCAGATAAGCCTTAAAGCATCCATGTCCACTAAGTACTTGAGTCAGGCAGAAATCTATCTGTCCATGTTTTCGATTTATCCATCTTGTGATATTCGGAATCAATCGATATGTTCATCGTCCGTCCATGGAGTTCCTCCATTCCTCCTGCCAAGTACGGATGCTTCGCTCCCGTTCAGTCCATCGGTTAGTCAGCTGTGCTGGAACCGTATGTTATGTGGCGACTGATTTACGTACAATTCAAAATTTTGTCTAACCTCAAAAATGTGTTTCAATTATCCAACCTGGAACCTATATTTTCTGATCTTCAACCGGACTACAATATATGATCTTCTTTTTTTTTTTTGGTCGCTGAAACATGGCATTTCCGGAAATGTCAAACAATTTTCTAACCTCAAAAAATATGTTTTAATTATCTAACCTCAAACCTATATTTTCTAACCTCAAAAATCATAGCGAAAAGGAGTAAATTTTTTCCAATACTGTTACACTTGCTGAAATCTTGTTACACGACTGCTTTTATGGACATTAATTACAAATTTAAAGCTAGTTTTTTTATAATTCAAAATGGCGGTTATAAAATGGTGCGCAAGTTCTCAAAAAAATTATCAATTTTGCGCGGCTTTGCTGATCGCGAAAACTGCAACCGAGTCAGTTATGCCATTTCGGCATAGAATATTTTGCTAACCGCAAAAAATGTGTCTCACTCAAAAAACTGTTCTATATCTCTACAGAAAATACCCGTTACATGCAACTACAAAAAATAAATTTGAAATTTCTCGTTATCTCAACCGGAAAAAAATATAATGGACTACTGGAATTTTGTTTGCTAAATTTGTAAGTAAATTTAATAACAACAACACGCCCGGCACAATAAATTGTCATAAGAAACCCGACCGAAAGCTAAGCCCCACAGAATATGGCAGCAGAAGTTTTCAAGAAAAAAATTATTCGCGAAAACATAAAGTGGTTTTAAATATGTAATAACAACAATAAATGACGTGTGATATAATTTGAAAATAAAAAAATTAAAATAAAAATAAAAATAAAAATAAAAATAATGCGAAGACACCGAAAGCAATAAAGAGGGCAGTTAAAAATTCGTTAAATAAATGCAAAAATAAGAAGAAAAAAACAACGAATTGTAAACATCCAACGAAATGGATATTTTCTGAAATTGCAAACAAAACACATACACATATATGTACACATGTATGTATGTATGTATGTACGTATGTAGGCACACACTTGAATGTGAATACAAATAGAATTTCTAAATTCACAAGTAGTTGTTATTGTTTTCTTGTATACAGTCAAATGTTGAAATTAAATTATTGCTGAAAGCAAACAGAAACCAGTTTCAGCGCTGCCACTTAAGAAGTTAAGTCGAGTTGAAATTAGTCCAATTGCGACTCCACTGACAGCTCTGAAGTCCTCTAATTTAAGCGCGGACTGAATGGTGATCGCATACGAGTCGATGGCTGCATGCGCATGGATGTGTGTGTGTTTGTCTAAAATGTAGAAAAGTAGGAGCGATAAGACAAGAATAATGATAAACAGCCAGATAGTGAAAATCTGCAAAATTAATTAGGCAAATAAATGTTTGCACAAATGTGTACTTGCGCGATGTTTGTTAGACGGGTTATGTTGTTTTTGTTTAAGATTTAGTATGTAAGCGATATCTCAAATGTTCTATATACAGATTTACGTGTGTATGTATGCATGTGTGTATATACATTTTGCTTTTTATTAAAACTCATCTTAATAAATAAAATGTATTAGCACTTATTTTTTTGCTTCGAAATTTCGTTCTACCGACATAATTTTCTGAGTCATAAACAAACAATATACGTAAATTTAATTTTCTTATAGTTAGTGTGATTTCTTGCCATTTTTTACATATCATTTTTTCCATTCATAATAGCTTACTACAGATGAACTTACAAAAGAAGCGTACCTCTAAGTAGAAAGGATTTTTGTTTTTTGTTTTTTTAATCCTAACTGACCAGCAAGTACAACAGCACTCAGACACAGTTAAGTCCATTGTACTGCACTCGGATTCCGTTTTTAATTTTCTTTAAATCTACGCGAACTCCGAAGAAATCTGAGTAGATCTGCCAAGGAGCCAAGGTGGTCGCTTCTTAACACATCAGTGCCAAAGAACTCAAGCCTGATCCGAGCGTAGGCTGGACAGACGTACAGAAAGTGGTCAGCCGTCTTATCCTCCTCTTCACATGCTGGACAGATTGCCCGCCTGTTCCACGTGCTTTGCGCATAGAAAGTGGCATGCCATCAGTCCAACCAGCTGCCTACAGTGCCCTCAGTTTAGTGACATGAGGAACAACGATAGTTGGTCGGACGTGACTGGTAACATCAGTTTTGTCCATTTGCAGCCTGTCTCAGCCTGCCCGTTTGCTAACCGTGGCTTTGATGGTTGCAGAAGTGAGTGGCAGAACGGGCTCCGTGCCAAGAAAATTGGCCTCAGAGCCCATTCTGGCTGAGGAGTCAGAGATCTCGTTACCCACGATACCCACGTGTCCCGGAACCTATGTTAGCATCGGTATATTATGTCTACCGACTTAATTCAGCCTGGGTTTGCAGGACTCGACTACCCTTGAAGCGGTTGGGGGGCTGTCTAAGGTCATGAGCGCAGGTTGGCTGTCGCTGCAGACGCATATATTTAGATCTGCCTTTAAATCTGTTTTCCATAACATTGTTCATCGCTTCTTGAACAGGAAACATCTCCGCTTGAAACACCGTTGCATGCATTCCGAGATCAAAATACAGTTTTGTCCCGAGCCGAAGCCATGCTCTGTCCTGGAGCCATCCGTGAAAATGCGAAAACAGTGTTTGCCGGGCTCATTTTCTGAGTTTGACCACAGTCGAGCCTCTGGCAGCACCACTCTGTATCTCTTGTCAAGCACGATGCTGGATGGCATGGAGTCAAGGGGCATGACGAAGATCGTTGGATCGATGCCCATGCCTACTCTGTTGTCCAATGCCGGATAGGAGCCGTACCAATTCCCATTGGGTTTCAGCCTGCAGATGGCCTTCAAGACCTCTACTTGGATGAAAACTTCAAGTGGTGGTAGACTAATCAGAGCATCTAATGCCGGGCCTGAAGTAGTCGAAAAGCTCCGTCGCAACAGTTGACCACAGTGCGTTGTTCTAACTGCAACTCTCTCTGCTCTGGGATTACTCAGCAATTGGGCCACAGACTGTGGCTTAAGTGTGAATCCGAGTAAAACTGAACTGATGTCTGACTCTCTAACAAAACCAAGATACCAAACTTTGATCTCGCAAAATTGAATGGAGCTGGTCTTACGCTAGCCCAACAAGCTAAATACTTAAGTGTTATCCTATATCCCAAGCTCAGCTGGAGGTCCAATATAGAATAGAGGGCCAAGAAACCTTATATAGCACTTTACATGTGTAAGCGAATGTTTGGTAAAAAATAGGGTCTTCAATCAAAGTTATCCAATTGGTAATACATAGCCATTGTAAGGCCGATAGTAACATATGCGGCACTAGTCTCGTGGCCCGCAATAGAAAATAAATACAACCAAACGAAGCTGAACAAGATACAAAGATCAGCGTGTATCCGTTAGACTCAGAGACATAGGAAGCTGGGCAACAAAACTGTACAAAAACAAATCAGACTTTACAGTCCCCGATGTTAATTTCAAGAAAGAGTTCACGGTACGTTTGCCACCGTGAGCAAAATGGCGGAAACGAAAGGTGATTGACAGATTCGCTATTCAAATCTATGCTGAGGTCTTATATTCCAATTCCATTTCATCGAAACTAGTCTTCCAGTATAGTGAGGAACTAGAATTGCTTGGTCATTGGCTTGAAATTACTCTGATATGGATTCCCGGCCATAGTAATATAAAGGGTATTGAGATAGCAGATGAGCAGCAAGAAAAGGTAGAGAATCATGCAGCCAGACTCAACCTGCCTTTCAATCTCATCTGCAGAAGCTGTCAGGTGAAGGGAGTGAAAAAAAGTCCTTTCCATAATTTATGCGAATGTCCAGGTCTAGCTAGAGTAAGACTTCGCTCTGTCGGTAAGCGTTTCTTCCAGCAAATTATTGAAATCATAGACATAAATATAAAATGGTTGCTCACGAATTGGATCTTACTAAAAAAAAACAAATGAAAAAAAAACACAGACGCGGCACGAGCGCAGTGATAGCAAAACGGCGCTAGTTGCTAATTAGTATTATTTTAAAAGAAATACTCAACCTCTTCAACAACAAAAACATCAACAAACTGCAACAAATCAAATATTTAAATATTTTAAAATATTTACCACCACTCAAAATTCCAAGTTTGTTTTAAATTTTTTTTTTTTATTACATAAACAGATTATTTTAAGTGCTGCACGCCTTTATTTTGGCCTCCATTTCTTGTTTACTTGTATACTGCAGTCCAAGATGATTGACGTACTGCGCCATTTGCCAAAAATAAAAAATAAAATCTTCGATAGGGTGATTAATTTTGTGCCACCTTCTGTAAACAGCGCGTCCATCCCTTATTCGGTGAACACACAGCTTTATGCCTCTTCCGAACGGCAGATGGGTTTTTATGAAAGTCTTCTTCATGGCAGAGTTGCTCTAAGAGGTTTGCCTTTGTGGGCTTAGAGGCGAGTGGTACCTATTAGATATAAATAAATTTGTATGTAATAAATTATTAAGGAATTATTGATTAATTCTAATAAAATGTAACAAAATATAAATAAATTATAATAATATATTAAATAAAAATAAGTTATAAAAAAGTTTTTAATAAATTATAAATTTATAAATTTTTTCATAATTTAATATTTCACAGTGGGTGGATTTGATCAAGTCCAACCGAATGGTAGTCATACACAAAGCCGCACACACATTTATAAAATAAGTCGCTTGTCGCTAGAACAAAGTTGGAGAATATTAAATTTAATATCGAAAATCATATAATCAGGCAATCAGACAATCAGCCCAAACCAATTGACATGGATATATTAAACTATTTTTTCATATGTGGCCGTTAGTGATAAATATTACGCCAACTATCCAGTGACACAAAGCCACTCTTCTAGCGCTACTATGGACTAGAAACCAGTTGTCATACATATCGCTTATTTCCAGCAAGTGTTTCATAATCCAAAAATCCAAAACATTGAGAAAACCATCATCCAAATTTTGACTTTTTGTGCCTCCTTAAATAAAAGTAAAGATATAAATTCACCAAATGCCATAATTGGTATCGTCATGCAGTTCGCCCATCGTGGTTTCATCCTGCATACTTATCTTGTATATATTTACTTCATTTATAGTGGCAAGTCTATGTAAAGTTCTTCGAACTTAGTTTCTGAATAGCACACCTCGTTAATATTACATATGTATTGTATATACGTATGTACTTCAATATTTGTACTCGTGTGTGCATTGTTTTTATATTATTATTGATATTCTCGATTACACTTTTATTTATTTATAGAAGTGCATTGACACATTTAGATAGACTTGCCTCTGTATATCAAAAGAAATACAATACTTACGCAAAGGCACACTCATCATCACAACACAAGAACAGTTGATCGGTGTTAAGTAAAATAACAACACTAAGTACATCAAAATCAGCTGGAGCGCAAATGATGACTCTCGACGACGTGCAAACACTTACATACATGTGACCATATGCATGCATGTGTGCTCACTCTCTTACTCACATGCATATATGGTAATATTTGCACCTCATTAACATACACTGCTCACAGATGTACCTGTAACACTACCAGTGAGTGCATCCTATTCGCTGTTAAACGCTTGCACACGTTCGCCACGTACTTTAAGCTATTAGCAAGCAAATATTTACACATTTATGAATGCATGCATGATAATAATTTTGCTTTTACATACTCTATGTATGCATCACTTGGCAAAAAACAAAAGCTGCTGCGGTTTGCATTTATAATTGTTGTTTTTTTCTTTTGTTTGGAAATATCCCGTACCACATATTTGTATGTAATTTTCTCCGCCACTGCAACAACTTCGTTTTTTCATTATTCTTTTTTTTTCGTCTTCTTATTCATTTATTAACTCATTCATTATTCCGCTGCCTTTCGTGTTTAACGAACCAATTAAGTGTTGGGGAGTATTCCTTCATTTTTGTATTATTCTTCAATCACTGAGCACAAGAATTTTCCCAGCGAATACCATTCACTTACATTTTTCACTGTGTGACCGAAAAAGAATTTCTGGAATTTACAGAATCAAAGTGATGAAGAGTATATGTGCTTCCTATATGTGGAAGTTACTCGTATTTGGATGAATCGTGTACTCTAGTCGTGCTAACTGTGGTCATGGATGTGTGTGTGTGTGTGTGTGGTTTTTAATGATGTTATTGTATAATAGGGCGCACCTACTGTAATATCACACTTTTGACCCTGGCAATCAGCTGTTGCTGGCAATGACTACATTCTATTTTTGAATTCGGCATCACTTGACTAGGCTGGGTTAGACTAGGCGGCAGTGAGACAAATTTGTTTATGCGAGTGTGCACATGCATGTATGTGTATATATGTATGTACGCATAGACGTAGATATGGTATGCAGCATTGTGCATAACCTAGACAATATTTTCCTATATATAGCTAAATATTAGCTTCTGCGTTTGCTTTTCTACGACTGCATTTGAATTATTTTTTAGCTCAAAATATGTATGCTGCTGGTATTAGGAATTTACTATGGGTTAAAAATTAAATAAAAAATTGAAATGAAATTGAAAAACTAAAATGTATTTGCATATAAAAATGTGATTATAAAAAGTTTATATTCATATATGTATGTATTTATGTTGTGCAGAACATAAACAATTTTTACTAATATGTTCTACAGGGTGGCAAATGTAGTGTTTGAAATTTAAACTATCGATTTTTTTTACAGTGAAAACTGAACTGATCAAAATGTTGTCAAAAGTTTTGGTTTATGGTTAGACATTTACAAAATAAGTCGCTTGTCGCTAGAACAAAGTTGGAGAATAATAAATTTAATATCAAAAATTCAAAAAAAAACCAATTGACATGGGTATATTAAACTATTTTTTTTTATGTGGCCGTTAGGGTTAAATATTACGCCAAATATCCAGTGACGTTTCTAGAGTTCAAAAGCGAGAGTGAAGTTGCCTTTGGTGGCATAAACGTCGAAACTCCCGAAAATGTACTGAAAAAGTTAGTTGCCAGAATGGGTTGCACTAAAGCCAAGGCTCATTCAATAAAGGTGGGTGCCCCCTAGACCAACAACAATATTTTGTACGTTTGATTGTCAAAGAAAATTATAGGCAAAGTGGAAAACAAGAAATGAATTCGTCTTATTTCATTCTGGGCCGACAGCCACAGAGACACGGCGAAAAAACAATAAATCAGCTGATTTACCGATACCATCTTTAATAGAGTCGCCTTGCAGTAAGTCATTTGAGCGAAATTGTTTTGCTTGTTTAACGGCAAGATTTACGCTTTTCAATGAAGAAAAAAATTGTAGAAAAATATTCATGCATCTTTTTTTTATAGCCGAATTAAACTAAATTCCAAACGCTAATTTTATCACCCTGTAGTTTTAAAATTCTTATTACACAGAAAAGATGCTCAGATTTTTGCAGTTTTTCGAATTTTTGTAAAGGAATTGATTAGTAAAATCTAGAAGTACATGAGTTCTTACAAACTAGAACAACAACAAAAACATAACGATAATAGTTCATACTTATCTACTTAGTTCTCCCATAAGTTCTGTTACAAGTTAAGTCCGTTCAAGATATGAAATTGTAATATTTTTTTCCAGTGAAGCTAGTTTTATTTAATCATGTAATAATAAAGAAACAAATTTGTAATTTTCATTCAAAATGGTCCCCATTTGCTTTCACACGAGCCTTCAAGCGATTAGGCCATTCAGCTATTGCAGCACGCACGGCTTTCATATATACTGACGTCGCTGCTTGAACCAAAGGTTGTTTGATACTCTCCCAATATCTCTGAGGACTTCGACAGGCTATGTTCTCGAATTCTGACCACAAACTGTAGTCCAATGGATTCAGATCTGGACTTACAGACGGCCAATCTTCTGCCGCTATGAACTCAGGAATATTGTTTTTAGCCTCTGCTGGGTGGGTTTTGCCTTACGGGCTGGAGTGGAATCTTGCTGGAAGATACAACGCTCTCCATTGAGGACAGTGCTGCTTAACTGCTTCACTACGTCTTCTAAGACATCCTCCTGGTATACTTTTGTCCCGATCTTAACCTGTTTTTCGTAGAAAGGAAGAGATGTAACGCCTTTACAAGACTCTCCGCACCAAACCATTACGGATGCTGGATGGTGGCCACGCTAAGCCCTTTTTTCTGTGAATTTGTTCTCGCCATATGCTTGTTAAAATTTGTCACAAAATTTATGGCAAGACTAAGTATAAAATTTATTCATTGGCAGTTTGAAAGTTTTTTTTATAAGATGAAAAATCAAAAGCCGAAGAATTTTCGAAATCTCAATTATTCAATTCAAATTCATTCAATATTCTATGTATCTAATCATTGGACGCATAAATCGTTCTAGTAGATTAAAGCTACGGTTTTATAAAATAGCGATGCCGCAATATGACATTCGACATATGGCGGTGGATGACGTCACTTCAGCATTGACCGTGCAAGCCCATTGTGGTGGTTTCCTCGAGAGCTTCAATCGTAAGCAGAAGGTAAAAAGCGGCACCACATTTACCTGACGGCCGTATGACGGTAATGAATAGTCGCTCAACGTTTCTTTACCGTAAGCAGTTAGGCTTAAAGTCGCGAGCATAACTGAGTACATTATATATATTTTTTTTTAATATTTACAATATTTTTGGAGTAAAATTTTTTTTTTTTTTGTAATATTTACCCCCCAAACCATGTAAATCAAACTTTCAAACTCTTTATAAAGTTTAGAAAAATTCAATAAATTTTCAGTTTCAACGATAATCTCTTCATTCGAAGTCATTTGCAAAAATATAAGTCATCGGACAGGGTGATTAATTTTGCGCCATCTTCTAGAATAAAGCGTAAAAAGGCATCGGAAAAAAATCTATTCAAAATCCCAATGTTGCTTTAGCGACTTGAGTTACGCTTTATCATACAAAATTTGAATTGGCTAAAATTGACTCGAAATTTGTCTACAAAAAAGTTTAAAGTTTAGATGCAAATATGTTGAATTTTTCTAGATTTTGTATAAAGTTTGAAAGTTTGATTTATATGATTTTCGTTAAAAAATTAACAATGAAGAAACAAAGTACCTGCCACAAAAATATTAATTCGAAAACAGTGTAAATATTAACATATTAAAAATCATCCTGTACTGAGTTTTACGCGCTGCTGTACTTCTTTACATCCCATCCTATGGCAAATCAAACGCAGAAACTGGCCATGGATAGGTGACACGCTTAGAAAACCACCAGATAGCATCACGAGAATGGTATTGGGATGGAACCCGCATGGTCGCAGAGGTCGGGGTTGGCCAAAGATTACTTGGAGAAAAAAAAAACTTCTATTTGTTAGTTTTGTTAAATAACGAAAACATTGCCTGAATTTCTCCTCATTTTAGTGAAAATGGCAATACACTAAAATCTGGAAAGCGCATTCTTGTAGCGCGATGCTTTGACTTTTGACTTCGCGCCGAGCGATATTTTTCTACTTCCGGGAATTCCACATCTTTCAAATATACTGATAGAGCTACGTATGGATCACTCATTATTTATTTATTTATTAATTTATTATTATTTCTTTTCTTTTTTTGTTTTGTTAATTAAAAAAAAAAAGTTGAAAAATATTTAAATGCACTTTGTTTTAGTCTATCACTGTAAAAATACGGTCCTGTAAGTTAACATCTCTCTGCACTGCTAAAACACGACTATCTGGTACCAGAGAATGTTAATTGCATTAACTAAGGCACCGTAACATTACGTTTGGTTCATCCCACAGCGACAGTTCTGCTTAGCAAAAGTGGGCCACTGGGCACATTATACCATAACCTCAACCTTCATATCAAGAAAGGTGAGGTTCTTACCCATTAATTGCATTAACATTCTCTGCTGGTACAATCACCGCTATTCACATGCCCCATTACACCCACTCACCTAATACCCCCCTCTCTCTCTCTCTCTCTCTCTCTAGACTCCCGTCGAAATACCATGTTTCTTGGGCCTACCATTAGATGAGATAGACGATTACGATCGGTGACTGCACCGAATAGGCAGGGTTTGATGAACTGCTACAACAACACCTTGAAACGGCGATTACCATACGCATCCGCTTTCTTAAGAAACTGTAGCTTAACATGCCTAAGGCGAGAACAAACTGAATTTTGTGTGATTATATAATACCATATTTTTGATCATCCCTCTTGAGCGAAGAAATTGCCCCAATTATTTACCAGAGAAAAATGTATCCTCTCTGACATAGCAGCAAAAGTTGCTTAGGTTTTGCACAATGCTGTTTATGTATGATATGAAATCACTTACAAATGTGCACAAATCGCGCTAAACAACACATATTGCATACATATACATACATATATACATAAGTTTGTGGCCACTTTTTTAGCGCTGCCGCATATCAACTCCTACCAGCAACGGTGTGCCTATCTTTGTATGGGCCGATCAACCTGCTCTGTCCATTCATTAACACTTTCCTCTACAATACAAATATGCATGTATATATATATATATATATATATATGTGTGTGTGTGTATGTATGTATATGTCTGCATATATGTATGTACATATTGAGCCTTATTTGTCTACATATAAATAACTCATTTGTCGACAATCGGGTGTATTTAAAATCCACTTACTTGGCATGACTTGAGTGCCATTTGCAACGCTTGTCTTTTGTCGCATTTTGCTTAAATGCCTATAATTAATTGCTTGTCATTTTTCAACACATTTTATGAGAAAAAATTTCGCCCCAAACAAATGTTTGTTGAAGATTAGCTTCACTGCTCGTTTCTTGTTATTGTTTTGTGCCTTATTTTGTTTGCGGTGCTCTAATTAAAACTCCCATTTTTATTTTGAAAGCACTTTATGGCAGCAAAAACTTACTCCATATCTTCATTTGCAAACAAAGTTGGTACCAATTAAATATTTTAATTCAGCGATTAAGTTTCACGATTAACAATTGTTAATTCAATTAAAAAATAAATCCTTAAAAATACCCATGCCATGCATAGCATAAGGATTTTTTAATTAGCGAAAGTGTTGCTTTTCTTATTCCTTTTGCAAATAAGAAAAACGTTTAGCTCAACCACCTTAACATTTTATTGCTTTCGAAGAAATTTATGCACTTACATATCACTTTTACTTTAATGTACTTTTAATTAAGCAAAATGCAGTTTATTCGGAAATCTGAGCTAAATTCTACGAATCGTCATCGGGCGCTTACACTCTCTGTGTGGAGGAGCAATGCACACACATACATACAAGTGCACGCACTATCCTAAAATGCTTTCGTGTTTGTTAATGCAGAAGCTATAGGGGCGGTGAGAAGGAAATACATATGATTGCCTATCTCCTCTGTAGCTCTCCATCGCTGTGTGGCTACTATTGCTAAATATCTTAAATCAAATGGCTCGAATTGAGATGAGGAGACTAGTGAAGCTTTTCAAAGGTGCCGGTTGCTTCAAGGGAGGTTAATGATAATCGATTTGCAGTACTACAGTATTTTTCTAAAGTGTGCTCAATTTAGAGGTATCAGATTTTAAATTGAAATAAAACAAGGAAAATTGAAATTGATTGAGCAATCTTTATTATTTTTGTATAGAACCATTCATGACATTTATTTTTTGAAATAAAATGTTGGCCGCAACTGCGCCGTAATTCGGCCATCCGTAAATACCAATTTTGAATGACTCTCCGGAGGATTTCGGTCGGTATTTCGTGAATAAATTTAGTAATGTTGGCTTCCTATGCTTCAATAGTAGCTGGTTTATCCACAAAGCATTTCGACTTTATATACCCGCACAAATAAAAGTCCAAAGGTGTGATATCACACGATCTTGGTGGCCGATCCGCTGGTCCCAGACAAGAGATAGTAAATAGCTCACAGAAACGACGACGCAGTAAATCCATTTCTTCAAGGGCTGCCTGGCTGTATGGCAAGTAGTGCTGACTTGTTGGAACCAAAGCTTATCGATATCACAAATGTCATTTATCATGGCGCGATAGCTTTAGCTGATTACTCCAGGCCATTGGCCACCCTAAACGGTTGCTTTCAATGGATTGAATGGCTTCGGGTTAGTCCGAATACGGCAATGTTGCTTATTGACGTAACTATTAAGCCAAAAATGGGCCTCATCGCTGAATAACATAAGTGGGCCTGAGCGCGCGATGCACACTTTTCACAGAGCTTCGATTTTCGTAATAAAATTGAACGATTTGTAAACGTTGTTTCGGATTAGGTCTTTCCATGGTTAAATGTCCATGAATACTGAAAAAAATGATGTATTTAGTTTGTCAGTAGTCATGCGTAATCCGTCAAAAACCCCCTATTGGAGAAAGTAATATAATATATGGAAACGTCCAATGTTTTTTCCGTGAGTACGTGCCCGCGACAGCTTAGACCCACGGAGCTCAAAAGCACACTGATCAATTATATTAATGATGAGAACCCAAAATATTATATTGTATATAATTTATTTTATGGAAATTTATCGTTTTTAAAGTATTACTTTATTGTAAACTAATTATAAGGCTTGGTACCAATTGGCAGTGTGGTATGGGCGCACTAAACCTTTGCCGTCCTATGGGTCCCGGCACCCGGTTGCAATGCAACTCCACATCAAGCACCACCACAGCCACCACGAAAACCTCCCCGAATGGCCGTTCCCAAGAACAGGCCAGAGCGAACTCTGAAGGCTCCTGTTCCCCTAGGTACCGAGATTAAGTCTTCGGATCGAGCTTTTACCCGAAGACACTACCAGTTAAGCTTTCATATTGCTCAGGGACTGGTAACCCCAGATATTAGTCGCATTTTACGACAGGCATACCTTACCCCGGGCAAGTTCTAGCCCCTGACCCGCTGGGGGACAAAAATTTAAATATAGGAAAGTGTTTATTAAATATTTCTACGATGGTTTAGGTAGCTGTCTTATCTCTATTCGGATTGAATTGCTAATCAGCATTCGCTGTCCATAGGCCCATCAGTAATGAGAAAAGTGAAAAAACAGCCTCAACAGTCCAAGACATAGAAAATTATCTTATTTTATTTATGACATTGATTTCCTGTCGACGAAAAAATTACTAAATTTTATAGGTCTCCGCGAATGCTCATCCTATTACATGGCATAGAGGCATGGATCCTTCGGAATGTTCGAGATGTTAGAAGAATCTGTATCCAATTTAGCGATGCTAAATTTCGCAGACGGTTACAGGTTGAGCTGTAATGGCTTCCCGAAATTATCGGTGTAATTCAGTTATTCAAGATCCAGCGGCTAGCCATATGATTAAATTTCAATGGTTCGAAAAGCTGCTGCGCAGAAATGCGGTTGAATGCGGTACCTATTGCTTCCGTCACAGTAAGAGAAAGGCCTCCTTTGTGTATCTAATTGCCTTCGACTAGCAAGAAAAAGCAGCATAACGCTTAGGTGATTAGGTTGCGCAAATCAAGAAAAAGTTTAAGCCTTTTCCCTGTTTAGCACTGAAAAAGATTTTTTGTGGACTATCCAAAATAAAGTTAGCAAAAAAACAACAAATTTCAATGAAGAACAAAACCAATTTAAAGTTCATAGAACTCTAATGCAAATTTGAACCAATTATTTGACACGCATTTCAAATGCTTCAGTTTGCCATTCAAATTTCATCTTTCCCCATTGAGCACATTTCAGACGGCATTGAAGATCGGCTTTGCATGCAAATTGTTTCGTCAATCTTTGCTTCAATTATTTGTATACATTTGTATGTATGGATGTGTGTGCATTTGTTCTATCGAATGGTCGAAAAGCAAGCATATAAATAATCTTATAGCAAAATAAAATTATGCAGATTGCCCATATAAATATATGTGTGTATAGCGAATAAGAACGATCACCAAGTTATAGATCAACATTTTTAGATTGTGGATTTTAATACTTTTTTGTAAATACAGTAGAATCAAAATAAAGTTCCTTGGTATTATTATTCATGTCCATCCTATTGTGTCTTCTATAGCATTTCTCTCAAATAACCAACTGGTAAAAAAAAATTAGAAATAACTAGCAAATATACTAACACTATGCTGCAAAAAGAAAGACCGAGATATAAGAGTTCTATAACTAAATTCTATTTTTTTTCACATATTTTTAAGTCCTCAAAAAATCAAGCCCGCAAATGTTCCAAGAATAACAGCAAGACTTTATGACAAGCGTTGGTTTGTGTTCCAAATTGAGCGACTCTCTCTCCAGCCTCTCTCGCTTCTTCTGTGCGTGTAGTCTCCAACTTTCCCCTATTAAATCTAAGACGACACTGTTCACCACATGAGGAGGTCAAATTGCAAAAATAAAAAATAAATAATTGGCGCATACACTTCTGTTAGGTGTTTGGTCAAGCTCCTTCTTCTTCTTTGTGACATGCGCATTGATGTTTTTCCCCTAATTGGAGGACCTACAGTTTTAAGCTGTGTCCAGATGGCAAATTTTTTTTTTATGAGTAGCTTTTTCATGACCGAAATACACTCGGAGGTTTGTCATTGCCTGCAATTAGAAAAAACCGATATTAGAAAAAACTGCCATATGGAGTAGTCACGCAGCAACCCATTCGGCTACGGCTGTGGGCGGCCAAACAACAGCTGAAAGTGACAGTCGTTGACACACGAATACCGATTGTTATTAACTCCAAACTACTGGGTGGCATCTTCAATAGTTTACTCTCATTCTCGGCGCATACAACCGCATTGCCACTAAGGCCCAAAACGGCAGCTACCCGGTATCACTAGAGGCAAGGACAAAGAGATATTACTGGCGACTTTAAATGCCATTGACTGGCTGGTACTGAATTATACAGTGGCCATTTGGTCGCCTGGTACTAGTGTCATCTACATCATCTCCATAACGAAGCTACTATGCTCCCAGTTAAGAAGCATAATAGGATGTTCAACAATCGACTCTTACTGGCTGGCTACCGCAGAGGAAGCTGAGTCATCTCCCAGACACCTCAGGTGGTATATCTTTGACTACACTGATGAGATTCAGGACTGCGCTCATCTATTAGACCCAACAGTTTATAGGCAGACCTTAAGCCACAATCACCGTCATCGGAGTCCAACCACCATCCATCGCAGATGAAGACCTGCAGTTGCCCTGTGAGATACGCGTCATCCTGTCACAATTGCATTCAGGATATTGCAGTGGGTTAAGTTACAGTCTGAACAACGACTGATTGGACGAGTGTGTGAATATTTGGATGGACATGTGTGTGAATATGTGTGAAATGATCGTGCAGGATTCGGCTGTCGAATCACTCCCGTGACGTGGCAGCAGAAGTTCCCCTCCCCTCGATTTTTTTTCTCACCACACTTAAAGAGCCAAGGATGATAGATACCAGGTTTGCTCGTTAGGTATGGTAAACAAAAAATTTAGGGGAACTTTAGATTCTAAAACGAATGACGTCGGCATATCTGTTAAATTCGCTCAGAGTCGAATAACGGCCTGCTAGGTAGTACACCTCTAAAAATCTTTTCACCTTGTTAAAGAGCAAACCTGGTAAATCTACACTTCTCACACAGAAATTAAGGGAACAGAAAAATTTCCAAAATTTCTTAGTGATTTTTGAAGAGCTGTATCTCGGTGAAAAATGCTCACACAGAGTTTTGACAAAAAGCAATTTGAAGCTTTAGAATTCTAGTTTTAAGAGCCTTGAGCAATTTTTTTTTACGCTATTTTGTAATCGTGAGTTAAAGGGCGGCACAAAAATTTTCGAAATGTTTTTTTTGTTTATTGCACGGGCTTGGCAACATTTTTCCTACTAAAACTAGCCATACAGTTAACTAGCTTGATTATTTAGCTTCAATTTCCGTTTTTTTGAATTCTCACTACGATTATTTCTCTCTGAGATATCCGCATTTTAGCAAAAAAGGCCATTTGAAAAATTTTAAAAATTTTTGTGTCGCCCTTTAACGAACGATTACAAAATAATCATTTAATAAAAAAAAAATTTTGCTCAAAGAACTTAAAACTAGAAATTTAAAGCTTCAAATTGCTTTTTGTCGGAACTCTGTGCGACCATTTTTCAACGAGATACAGCTTTTCAAAAATCACTAAGAAATTTAGGAAATTTTTCCTGTTCCCTTAATTTTTGTGAGAAGTGTATCATCCTTGTTTTGGACTTCATTTCGAAAGCAGAGTGGAAATATTTGTCGTTGAGCAGCTTCAACAATAATCCAATAAGTAAATAATTGTTTGGCTAATGCAGAAAATGGACTTCATTCAGCACAATTATCGGCTATTGAAATTTTTTTAAACAATTTATGACTTTTTAGTGTCACATAAAGTAATTTCCATGCTTTCAGAAATACATATTTTGAAAACGTATTTGCTGAAATCTTTTCAATATTATATCACTTCTTCTATTATCATTTCAACGAGAGCCGAAAGCAATTTTTGAAAAGTCACCGCCGCTAATGAAGATCAGTAAACTCAAATGGCTTCATCAAATTGCTGTTACCCGGTAAAAAGCTGTCAAGACATTCTATAATGATTTTTGTCTGTCGCCAATAATGAAATATTTTACCAAAATACAATAAAATCTGTGTATGGACTTAGGTATGCAAATGAGATTTAAATAAAATGAAATTTAAATAAAATATCTAGTAATTTATGCGCAAAAGCATAAATAACTGTAAGCCAAAATAGAGAGAAAAAGAAGTCAATCAATCAGCTAATACACGCGACCAACAGCCACTCAGTCAAGTTTAAGGTCAAGTCATCCATAATTGGCTAATTGCTTGGACGGTTGGTTGCCTGTCGCTTACCTAAAATATGCGCTGCTCACGGCAAGTTGTTGTGATTTTATCCATGCCGAATCAGTGCCGGTTATTTGTACATACACACACACACATACATATGTATTTATATGTGGGCACACGTACGTACAAGGCTGTGCAAGTTGCCGATTCGCAACTCGTTGGCTCGTATGGCTATGGCCGGTGTGTTCCGCAAAACAACAATCGCCCGTGCCCGTTGATGTGCGAACGAAAGACTGTTAGATTTGGTCATTTACGACTCGACTGCATCAAAACAAGTCGAAGCATACATTCCATAAGATTTTACACCATATACACGTACATACCATACATACATATCTTGAGCGGCGCAACTTCAATGACGATAAATATGCGAATGTTCATCATCAGCAGCAGCCGCGGCAGCAGCAACAACTGCAGTAGCGTCGCCGGCGGTGGCGGTGGCTGGAGCCACAGAAGGCACTGTCTGCTCGTTGCTCACAATTTAATTGTTCATCGATGCTTATGCGCGCATATTCAAATCTGCAAGCTGCATTGAGTTCTTTACAATATTCACTCACTGCCGTGCTGCTGTTTTAGCAAGTCATCTTAACGGTGCAACTTGTGTTGCACTTTACTTTCTGTCAACCATTCACACTTCATCAAAATAGCAACTTTTATGGTTGTTTACAATTGGCCACAATTAAAAAGCCATTAGCACTCACTTTTTCGCAACCGAAATAAGGAATAAAATATCAAAAAAAAAACACAAAAAAAATTGATATCTGGTTTACAAGTCGGGCTGACTTTCAAATGCATTTTAGTCATATCAATTTTTTTGGGGTTAACGATGACTATCACAAATGTGCGTGATGCTATAAGTATAGTTAATTAATAATACATACATACATACATACGCACATACATACCGCACATAGACATACACAGAAGTACATACATACAAATATAGGTATAAAGTTCAGCATCCCTTTTCATTTACACGATCTTTGCTTTCTTTTTTTTGTTTTTTTTTTGTTTTTTTTTTTACTTAACACTGCCTTAACTGATAGTTATTTATTTATTTTGCAGATTCTTCGGACATTGTCGATTGCAAACTCAAGTTGATTCTCGGTCTAATATGGACGCTCATTTTGCACTACTCCATCTCTATGCCCCAGTGGGATGGTGAAGATGAAAGTCAAGTTAATGGCTCTGGACCAACACCCAAGCAAAGGTGAGTTGTTACGGCTTATCATTGCTTGCACTTAAATAAAGGGATGGTGACGAGATAAACTCACCTATCAACGTAAAAATAAATAATAACAAAGTGCGGGTACACGAATAGGTGTTACTGGAGCAACACGGCAGCGATTTATGTATATCCGTTTAAGGACTGCACTTCAGCAAAGTTCTCCTACATTTTGTGGGGAAATTCGCCGCTCTCACTACTACTACTAACTACTTCGTGACCGTATGTTTCAGTATGCGGCAAAAGGAATACCTTTATACTACAACAACAACAACAACATGTTATATGTATCCCCGTGTCTGCTTTTGTTTTCTGCGCGTCACTACGGAATGAATTGGTGCAGATTCAGCTGTCGAAGCCAACTGTGAACTGGCAACATGGTGAAAAGAATTCAGAGAGGGGTGGCCCAAGGTGAAAAGATTTTTTGGAGATGTGCTACATAGCAGACCGTTAACCGGTGCTCAGCGAATTTGACAGAATCAGCTGAAGGGCTCATGATACTTGGGTCGCGAAGCAGTTTGTTAACGAAAAAAGAGGTTGTCTGTAAAGTCGGTTTACTGACGATAGTTCAACGTGAAAACGTCATAAGAAAATACTGATGTAATGGGTGCAATTTTCAAAACAAAATTTTAATTTTATTTGTTTGATAGATATTTTGTATGGATATAGAGGAGGAGGTAAATGGACTACATTTCCTATCATCGTCCTATTCTCAACAGAGAAATGGTTCATTAAAATGCACACAGGAAGAAGGCATATGCAAATACAAATATGTGAATTTATATACAAATGCGCATATACATACATATATATGTTCACACAAGTAGGAGAGAGCCAGATGTCGAACGTTGCCGAACGCGGGGGCCGATTGTGCTCTTTGTCGTTCGTTCCGCTCTTTCGCTTGCAGTTCAAGCAAGGTAACGACCCTGAGCAAGATAACGACACATTTTTTCGTGCGTGCAGCCGGCTAAATCGAATTAAAAGACGTTATCACGTCAAAAATGTTATGGATATACGAAAAATATCAACCAATGACAATACTTCGTTACCATTGGAACAATGACTGATTGAACGAGTGTGTGAGTGCATGTGAATTGATCGTGAACAATTCGGCTGGCGAGTTCCCCATTAAGTAACAGCCTATAGTTGGCTGCATAATTTTGTTTTTCACCATAGCAAATGACCAAACTTAGTAAATCGATCGTCCTTGTACTGGAACACATCAAACTATACAAGCAATTTGTTTCAATAGCGATCGAACTTCGGTTTTCAGTCACGCCGGTTCTTAACCCTTTTGCTTCATTCGACGGAATAATCCGCGAGCAAAAACTCTCTCTTGTCACCAAGAATGAAATAATCCTGAATAAATAATTTTTTTTTTTTAAGTTTGAGAAAAATACGTACATAAATAAATACGTAATTTTGGTAAATAATGTTACATTATTTTTCGTTAGAACAAACAGTAAACGTCTTGCCGACGCAAGGTATTTTGAGTGCATCGTGTACTTCGAGCGGTAGTCCAAAAGGGTTAGACTACGAAAAAATCTGCAATACGAGGGGTGCCTTTTATGTGTCGGGATTAGAGAACAAAAACAAAATTTAATCATTGAAAATCACTTTATTGTTTTTCAAAATATTCTCCATGAAGATCTATACACTTTTGCATGCGTCTGAACCAATTGTCGAAGCACTTTTGCCACTCTGAATGAGGTACCTCCAAAACATGCATTCTGAATGCCGCAATCGTTTCTTCAGGTGTCGAAAAACGTTGACCTCTCAGTTTGTTTTTTACGTACGGGAATAAAAAGAAGTCATTCGGTGCCAAGTCAGGACTATACGGCGGATGACCCATTAGTTCGATGTTTTGGGTGCGCAAAAATGCAGTTGTTTGAGCCGATGTGTGAGAGCTCGCATTGTCCTGGTGAAGAGTGATCCGTCTTTGGCGATTGGTTTTCCTAATTTCTTGGAAGACAACTGGCAAACAAATGGTTGTGTACCACTCAGAATTTACTGTTCTGCGTTGTTCTAGTGGTACGGTTGCGACATGTCCAGTTTTTCCGAAAAAACAGGCGACCATTTGCTTGGAAGTGCTTCGTGCGCGAAAAACATTTGTTGGATTTGGCTCATCTTGAAACACCCATACAGTCGACTGCTGTTTACTTTCGGGTTCATACGCGAAAATCCGTGATTCATCACCTGTCACGATGTCATAGACGTGTTTCGAAGCCCCGCGATCGTATTTTTTGAGCATTTCCTTCGACCAATCGACACGAGCCTTTTTTTGAGCGATTGACAAATTGTGTGGGATCCAACGCGAACAAATTTTTTTGACAGTCAAATGTTTATGCAATGTCTCAATCTCACGATAGGTCACATGACCATCTTGCAATATCAGTTCGCGCACAGCATCAATGGTTTTCGGAACAACAACTGATTTTGGACGACCTTCACGAAGTTCGTCTTGGAGTGAACTACGACCACGATTGAATTCACCATACTATGGATAAACACTGGTCCTTGATGGAGCTTTATCGCCAAAAAATGACTTAAGTCCATCCATGCCATATTGCTGAGTTAATCCACGTCGAAAGATGTAAAAAATAATTGCACGAAAATGTTCACGATTTAATTCCATTTTTGGACCGAGATGCATCTTTTAAGTTTCTGTAAACAACACAAATAGCGCTGGTATTTCAAAACATTCTGAGTACGTAAAAACCAAAAAATGTCAAACTTTGCGATGCAGCTTTCAGTTGCCAGATTGCAACACCAGGGTTGCCAAATCCCGAAATATAAAAAGCACCCCTCGTATTTCTAACATATAAACATTTTCATATCTCATTATTTCATTATAAACATTTTCATTTCTTTCCAATAAATATTTTCTATACTCACAGACCCATTAATAACTTCTATTCCCCCATATTGTATTTGCAGGCTGCTCAATTGGATCCACACCAGAATACCTGATATGCCCATCAACAATTTCACCAATGACTGGACTACCGGTAAGGCAGTGGGTGCTTTGGTGGATGCCTGCGCGCCTGGTCTTTGCCCCGATTGGGATATGTGGGATCCCAAAGATGCTGTGCAGAATGCCTCCGAAGCAATGGGTCTCGCCGATGACTGGTTGAATGTGCGTCAGCTGATCAAGCCCGAAGAGTTGGTGAATCCCAACGTTGATGAACAGTCGATGATGACCTACTTGTCGCAATATCCAAATGCCAAACTGAAGCAAGGTGCACCACTGCGCCCCAAGACGAATCCAAATAGGTGTGCGCTCTAGCTTAAGAAAGGAATAGGAAAATAATCATACATATTTCCTTATAACTTAATTAACTGCCACTAACACGTCACTTTTTTTAAATTTCAACTCACTTTAATTTTTTCTACGTTCTACTTTTTCTATTTTTCTACTTGTCTTCTTACTTAATTAGTGTGCCTGCATTTGTTTCTTTCTCATTTTTACTCGAACGCAATATCGAGTTATGGCACTGACGTATTTAATTTTTGCCCATTCATACCGGTTTTTGTGTTTCAGTGCAAAAACTGTCAGCAATTCATTTGTTTTTTTTTTTTGTTTTTGTTACTTTCGCATATCAAAATGCTAATATTAAAAAAAATTGCCTTTGGATATTAAACTCTGTAATCTAATTTTTATATTCTCTTTCTTCTTTATGTATTTTTTTGCGCATATGCGTCTCAAAATTGTTTATTGGATATTGTTTTTTGTTCCAAAACATACAAAAAATGCGAAAATTGAAAACAATGAAAATACGCAAAACTCAGCATTCCTCCACCGCGGTAAGTCTGGAATGCTTGCATACTGTTAAGTTTTAACTGCTCAATGCGGCTATAAAAAGCAATTTGTTTCGTTTCTATTGTTTGAAGCACAGCTTAACCGCCATGTATCAGTTATATCATTATTTTTGATACTCTTTTCACAAATTCTGTCTTTCTACTAACCAGAATCGTATTTTAGTGCCTCTCAACTTTCTTATTTGCAAAGAGTTTTTATGTATTACAAAAATTTTTTTTCAACATAAGTAATTTTCGTTTTTTTTTTTTTGATGTCACTCATTCGCCTTTCATCGCTCGTCAATACCACAAAAAAATCAACATAACGAGCACGCATTATTCCATTCTGAAAAAAAATATATTCTAAGCCCGAATGTGTAGTTACGACCATAGAATTATTGCCTAGTGCAAAATTAGTATTTTTAACTTCAAAAATTTTATTTGTAATAGTAATTGAAAATGAATTAGCTCTATTTAAATGGCGCTCTTGTAAAATTCCTAACGGATCTGTAGTGCAACAGCAACAGAAGCTGTTAAAAATGTTTAGCCAGCGTTGCTTAATTCGATCTGTTGCTTGTATGTAGATATTTATGTAGTTGCATTAGGTAGGGCGATGTTCATTGCATAGCCACAGGCGCTAATTTTAAAAGCCACTTTAGCAGAAGTTCAGCTATGTTAACTAACAGCTGAATGAATGTTCATTAACATTCTTTGAACTAACGCAGCAAGCAAAGCCAAAAAGCCAACAGCCTACTGATAAGCATCTGTTAACGTCAAGCACCAGCTGTTAGGCGTGCAATACGCAGCAAAGGCACTGCGCAGCAAACTTAGTGACTTTGACTAACAGAAAACTCAAATTATGTGCACTGCATTTGTATAATAAATTTTAAATATAAAAAATACTTTATTTAACATTAAAAATTAAATGCCCTAAAATGCAAACAAATTCCAAAACAAAAATATATGGCAATAAACTCTCGAAATTAAAAATAACTTATATACTTGCATACTCACATATGAATACTTATAATACAGACACATTTCATGGCTATGTATTTGGATTTGTTTAACGGTTTTAGATCATTTATAATGATTTTTAAACAGTTACGCTCAGCAGCAGTTGCTTGCTTTGCAGTTATACACATAACAGTAAAACGATTAATGGTGTTACATAAATATATTGCAATCGATTTGCCTTTGGCGCAGCATTTAATATTCTGATATCTTTCCCAACAGAGTGCGTGCTTATGGTCCTGGTATTGAACCAATTGGTCCTGTTGTGGGTGCACCAGCCAACTTCACTGTCGAGACTTTCTCCGCCGGCAAAGGTACAATACAAAGTTCAATACTATTTGCAGCACTTCATAGTCCTTAATCAAATCGAACTTTATTCTTTAATTTCCGCAATTCTTATCCCCCGCAGGCGCTGTGGATGTGGAGGTAATTTCACCCACAGGTCAAATCGAAAAGGCGGATGTTCGCTTCAACAACGACAAGAACTTGACCTACTCCATATCGTATATCCCCAAAGCTGAGGGCGATCACAAAGTTGTTGTTAAGTTCTCTGGGCGCGACATACCGAAGAGTCCGTTCCCCGTTAAGGTCGAAGGTCATGCCGGTGACGCCTCGAAGGTTAAAGTGACTGGCCCAGGTATACAACCTGCTGGTATTACCATCACCAAACCCACTTTCTTCGATATTCACACCAAGGATGCTGGTCGCGGTGTGCCCGAGGTGATCATCATTGATCCAGCCAACCACAAAACATCTGTGGCCGCTAAAGTGCGTCAATTGGAGAACGATGTGTGGCGTTGTGAATATGTGGCATCGACGCAAGGTCTACATTCGGTGAATGTATTCTATGCCGGCAATCCTATACCGAATAGCCCCTTCCCGGTGAAGGTGGCACCTTTGTCTGACGCGCGTAAGGTGCGCGCTTCAGGTCGCGGCTTGCAGGCGAATGGCGTACGTGTGGGCGATGATGCCGACTTTAAGATCTACACAGAGGGCGCAGGCGAAGGCATACCCGAAGTGCGCGTGATTGGCCCTGGTGGCACTAATCAATTATTGGCCTTGATGAAAATTGATGGCACCACCTACGAGACTCATTACTACCCCACTAAGGAGGGTCGTTATGTGGTCATGGTCACTTTTGGTGGACAAGAGGTGCCCAAATCGCCGTTCGAGATTAAGGTTGGGCCCAAGAAGGAGTCTTCAATTGTTGCTTATGGTCCAGGTTTGACTGGCGGTATTATTGGCTACCCCGCAGCTTTCGTTGTGGAAACGAATGGCGAGACTGGCGCATTAGGCTTCACTGTTGCAGGTCCATCACAGGCAGAGATCGAGTGTCATGACAACGGTGATGGCTCCGCATTGGTCAAATATCATCCCACTGCTGTGGGCGAATATGCAGTGCATATTTTGTGCGATAATGAAGACATACCCAAGTCACCATTCATCGCGCAGATTCTGCCGCGTACAGACTTCCACCCAGAGCTGGTTAAGACATTTGGCCCTGGACTGGAGAAGAATGGTGTAATAATTGGCAAGCCGCAAACATTTACGGTGGACACCAGCAAGGCAGGCTCAGCGCCTTTGGAAGTTGTGGTCGAAGATGTGTACGGTAAGAAGATACCAGTAGATATCAAAAATAATGCCGATGGCACAAAGACTTGCTCGTATACGCCAACTACAGGCGTACCGCACACAGTGGAAGGTGAGTACATATTTTTAGAGATATTGCGAATTCGTTAATTGATAAAACTCAATTTTTGCCATAGTCAATTACGGCAGCGTGGCCACACCCAACGCGCCCTATCGTGTATATGTGGGCGTGCCAATCGATGCCAACAAAGTGCAGGCATTCGGTCCCTGGCTGCAGCCCGGCGTACGCCCCAATGCACCTACTCACTTCAATGTAGATGCACGCGACGCTGGCGACGCAGAGCTCAAGGTGAAGATCGTGCACGAGGAGACTAAAGTGGAAGTGCCATGCCGCATCATCGACAATGACGACAATACCTACACAGTGGAGGTGATTCCACCTACCAAGGGCGCCTACACCACCACCATGACCTATGGCGGACAACCGGTGCCACTCGGCCAGAAGGTGCTGGTAGAACAATCTTTGGATGTATCCAAAATCAAGGTCGATGGGCTCGAACCAAGTAAGTATACAGCGCTTTTGCCTAATTATCTCGCTATCTCATTTCTCACCAATGCATATCTGAGTTAAATTATCTACAACCAAAAAAAAGCAATGGTTCAGTCAATTTAAGACATAGTATACAAAATCAATACAAGGTCATCATCTAAGCCCAAAAACTTTCGTTACAAACTCATTCACGTACAAGCTGCACCATTGAATAGCCTCCAGCAGTTTCGCATCATTACACGTGGCCTACCAAAGGCGGATCTCGCAGTTACCATTACCAGTCCATCGGGAAATCGCGTGCGCGCGCACGTCATACCTACAGCTGAAGGATTCCTGGTCAATTTCACGCCCACCCAATTGGGCGAGTATTTGTTGAGCATATGTTTCGGTGGCACACCGATTGCGCCACGCCCATTCCGTTTACAATGTCTCAGTGGCAGCGATTCGAATAAAGTGCGCGCCTTCGGGCCTGGACTGGAGCGCGGGCTAGTGGCGCAACCGGCGGAATTCATAATCGATACACGTGGCGCTGGTCAAGGTGGTTTGGGCGTGACCGTGGAGGGCCCCTGCGAAGCGGCCATCAACTGTCGGGACAATGGCGACGGCACGTGCAATGTGGCTTACCTGCCCACCGAAGCGGGCGACTACACAGTGAACATCACCTTCAACGAACGCCACATTAACGGTTCACCATTCCAGCCGGTCATAATGCCGTTGCCTAACTTGAAAAATACGCGCGTTAGTGGCATAGGCATACAGCCACATGGTAGGATATTGCAATTTACAAGACATCGAACTTGTTTCATTCGATGTATTCCTGATGCTTCGCCGTTACTGTTGTCAGCCAACCCGCAAGCGCATGCGTGACTCAAACAAGTACGATCAGCTAAATGGAAAACGCAATAAACGCCTACAAAATTAACCAAATGCTTTTGTGTGCCACAGCAACTGGCGCTCCAAGTCACAACAGTTTTCCTAATCTTAGCGTTTACTATGTTAATTATTTCTTTGCAACTAATAACAAATCTAACAGTGATTATGAGTAATTGTTTTGAACGCATGCCAGCCTCGAGAATTCGTATATACTCTAATTTATGGGTTTTCGAATGCATAGCAAAAGCTTTGCTCAAACTCTTTCAAAATGTGTTCGAAAAAGTATTTGGGTCGTACTGAACCTTAGTCCATTTGCACACGAATCTAAGCAAGTATTTACAATTATTCAAATATAGAAGTTTACCGAAACTGCATTGCAAAATGTATCGGCAGAGTGATGCTGCAACCGAATTTTTCAATCACTTTTGCATAGCTTCGTGTGTATACGCCGTTACTTTCACTTTTACACTAATCGCATTTAAATGTTCTCTTGCAACGTATTGTGCGTTTCCCGACTCACTCGCTAAGCTAACAAGTATTTAACACTCCCCTCTCTCCCACTTAATAGGCGTCATCATGAATGCTCCCACGGACTTTATGGTGGATATGAGCAAAGTTGGCAGCAACATCGACTCGACTAAACTCTCGTGTGCCATCTTTGATCCCATGGGCAAGGCCCTGCCAAGTAAAATTGTTTCCGGTCCATCCGACGATATCTTCCGCATCGCCTATACCCCATTCGAGGCTGGACGTCACACTATTGAGCTGCTCTACGACAACATTCCCGTGCCCGGTTCGCCGTTTGTGGTGAATGTGAAGAGCGGCTGCGATCCCGCGCGCTGTAAAGCATACGGTCCTGGCCTGGAGAAGGGTCTGACCAATCAGCAAAACAAATTCACCGTGGAGACACGCGGCGCCGGCAATGGTGGCCTATCGCTGGCCATTGAGGGGCCATCCGAAGCAAAAATGACATGCACGGACAATCGCGATGGCAGCTGTGATGTCGAGTATTTGGCTACTGATCCCGGTGAGTACGACATCACCATACGTTTTGCCGACAAGCACATACCCGGGTCGCCATTCCGTGTGCTGGTCGAAGAGACAGTTGATCCCAGCAAGGTGAAAGTGTATGGACCGGGCATTGAACATGGTGAAGTGCGCGAGAGTGTGCCGACCTACTTCAATGTGGATGTGGGCGAGGCTGGTCCTGGGCGCATAGCAGTGAAATTGACAAACTCCGAGGGTGTGCCGGTGGACAATCTGCGCGTTGAGGACAAGGGCAACGGCATCTATGCGGTGCACTATGTGCCGCCCAAACAGGGCTCAGTGCTGACGTGCCAAGTGAAGTTCGCCGACGAAGAAGTGCCATGCAGGTAATTTGTAAAATACAAATTTTTCCTGCTATAGGAATTTAAGTAATTAACTAATTTTCTTTATTTATTACGTGCAGTCCATTCATAATGACCGTCTTCCCCAAATCAGAGGCAACTAAAGTGAAGGTTAAGGGTGTTAACGAGAAAAAGAAGACACCCGCATCGCTGCCAGCCGAATTTGAGATCGACACCAAAACGGCTGGTCAAGATGACATCAACATCGCCATTAAGAATCCGAAGGGCAAACAATTGGCACCGCGCATGGAGGAGGTCGGCAGCGGCACATACGTGGTTTCGTTCGTGCCCGATGAGTGTGGCACCTATCACGTGAGCATTAAATATGGCGATAAAGACATAGAGGGCTCGCCATTCAAACTCGAAGCATTCCCAACGGGTGAGGCAAAAAAATGCAAGCTAGTCGAAGAGGCGCCGAAAATTCAAGCATCGGGCAGCAAAAGCCATCTGACGGTGGATGCGCGCGATGCGGGCGATGGCGCGGTTACATGCAAGATTACCGACCACAAATCTGGACGGTACGTAAGCGGAGGGAGTGTGAAAGCGAATATGCGAATGTGATGTGAAAATATGTTTCTATTTAATGGATTTATTTTCTTTAACAGCGAAATCGTCGATATTGATGTGCTCGAGAAGGATGGTTTCTTCGACATTTTCTACGCGCTCAAAGACCCAGGCGATTACGATATTAATGTGAAATTCGGCGGCAAGGACATACCCAATGGTAGCTTCGCCATAAAGGTAGATTAAACACTTTTCCTAAAAACTTTTACACGTGAAATTTCACTAAGCAAAGCAAAAAACAAAAAGCAAAAAATACAAGCAAGCCAAAGCGTGAAAGCTAGCCGAGGAGGATGCGCCGAGTTTTAAATTAGCAATTAATTTCGATTTAAGCAAAAACAAAGTTAACAAGATTAAAATTTACGAATATCTAATTTTTGTAATGTGTCATTGTCTTGATGTAAGTTTAAAAAACAAAAAAACCCAAAAATTGTCATTTGTTATGTGTTAAACGTAAGAACCAATTACAGTTACAACACAAATACACGCAAACATTTAAAGTCAATATTTGAAAATAAAAACAACAATATTGACTTAGTTTAGCAGTCATGTGTAAAATTACATAAAAAAAATTTTGCATAAAAATTTAAAAAAAAAAACACAACAAAAAAAATAGCAAAAAACATTTTCAAGCCAATTGGAAACTTTGTAAAACTCACGAACATGACATCCAGAAATAAATAAAGCATACAAATTTGGTAGCGCAGAGCACCAGGAGAAGACAAAACAATGTTCTCAATTAGTTTCAATACGCATGCGCATAGGCATAACCAAGGCAAAACGCGCTTTAAAAAAAAATTTTTTTTTTTTAATTTCAAAATTTTTATTTAACTAAATGTAAAACGCGCTTTCAAAAAAAAATTTTTTTTTTTGAATTTCAAAATTTTTATTTAACTAAATGTATATATTTTTTATATTTTTTTCGTTTTTGCTTGCCGCATTGCTAATTTTTTTTTTTTTTTTGCTGCTTGAAAAGATTTTTCCTCCTTAATTAAGCTATTAATTGCAATTTATAATCATAAATTTTAAGACGTTTGTGTGTGTTTGTATTATTTCTTGTTATTAGCCACGTATTTATTAACATTTTGTTACTGCAATTGGTTCGTGCGTTTGCGCAAACACTTACATACAAATACATGTGTATGTATGTATGTATGAGCAGCGACACGTTTTACTTATTCCACACAGTTAACTTGTCTCTTTTTGAATTTAACACGAATTTATTTAGACTTAGTTGAATAATTGCTAATTTAAACGACTCACGCAAGTGTTAACCAAAATATTTTATTTCTATAAAAACAAAAAATGCTTTTCACCGCCTTCATCGTGTGCTCGGCAATGCCATTTTTAGAAAACTTACTTTTTAACGGCACCTAAAATCCAGACGCCTTATGTAGCCAAGTATTTAACTGCACTATATTTAATTAAGCGCGTGAGGCTGTCAGAAAATATGAGCGCTTTTGAATGACTGTCCCAAAAGTAATGCGTTGGGCGCTAAAATTTGGTTTGGCAAACCTTGCACTTTAACGCAATAACAAAAAAAAAAAAAAAAAAAAAATTACGCAAATTTAATGATGCACAACATTTTAGCTACGTATTGCCAACTAAATGCAGCTGAGTATTTTAGAAAAATGTATATATTTTTTTAAATAACTAAAAGTGCCTATGCCGAAAGTTGCTCACAGGTATTATGCGCTAGCATGCACATACAGTGAACGCCAAAGGAAAGAGTACAACAAGTTTTGATTATTTATTTATTTACTTTTTAGTTTCAATTATTCTTTCATAAAAACACAGTTCATACTTCAACAAAAGCCTTACAAAGCAAATTTTCAAACTTTTTACAAAATTTGTAAAAAATCGAAATTTCTGAATTTCATTGAATTTTGGTATAATAAAATGCAATCAGAGATCTGAACCCATCAGGGATCTGAATGGTGCTTAACTGACCTCCACTTTGCGCCAATTAGCAACATCGTTCTTAGCAGTGTATATATTTTCGAAGTGAGCAGCACAACAGCCAGCAGCAAAACAACATCATCTTGCCCTAGTCTAACGAAGTTTAAGGATCTCATCAAGAAGCTCAACAAAGCCGCAGGCGTAAATGGCATACAACCAGAACTACTGATAGTCGACCAGCAAATTACAGAGGAAATTCTGCATCCCCACATCACTGCCGTCTGGGGCAATGAAAAGCTGCCTCCATCCTGGACGAAAGACATCATCGTGAAGCTGCCCAAGAAAGGCGATTTGCGTGATTGCGGCAACTGACGAGGAATAAATTCTGCATCCCCACATCACTGCCGTCTGGGGCAATGAAAAGCTGCCTGCGCCCTAGACGAAAGACATCATCGTGAAGCTGCCCAAGAAAGGCGATTGACGTGACTGAGGCAACTGACGAGGAATAACTCTGCTCAACGCTATCTACAAAATTCTAGCCACGATCATTAACGGCAGACTTTAATGTATCGAACGCTTCTTAAGGGATGAACAAGCAGGATTTCGCCCTCACCGAAGTTGTGGTGACCCAGCCAACACTCTTCGCATCATAGGAAAACAATCACTTGAGTGGCGCTCCACGTTTTACATGCTGCTCGTCGACTTCAAGAAGGCATTCGGCACAATCAAACGAGACTCAATATGGCTAGCATTGAGTAGAAGGGAGTTCCCGCTAAGATAATCTGCCTCATCAGAGCCCTTTACGAGAACTCCAACTCCACCATCAATGCAGGCGTAAGGCAAGGTTGTTCCCTGTCCGCCCACTCTTCGATGTTGTCCTAGACCATGTTATGAGCCAACTGACCCTTCACAAAAGAGGCATTGTATGGAGTTTCAGTAAACACCTCGAGGATCTGGACTTCGCCGTTGACATCTGCCCCCTCTCTCACAAACTCGCTGACATGCAAGCGAAGGCGGACAGACTAGTCACCCTGGCATGCACTGTCGGACTGCAGGCCAACATCGCCAGGACAATAAATAAAGCAAGACATATATTGGTTGACGGGTGTCCGGCGGAAATTGTCTACAGCTTCTGCCACCTTGGCTGCACTAGCACGACAAATGGCGGAGCAAAAGAAGAAACAAGGCTGGTTTCCAACACCACAGACGCTACAACCTTTCGCCAACAAATGCCTCCGCATCACCTGTAGAATATTCTGGCCGAACACTATCAGCAATGACGCGCTGTGGAAATCAGCGAATGAGGAGCCCATCCTATGGCAAATCAAACGCAGAAAGTGGCGATGGAAAGGTCACACATTGAGAAAACCACCAGTTGCATCACGAGAATGGCACCGGACTGGAACCCGCAAGGGAGCAAGGGTCACGGTCGGCCAAAAATCACTTGGGATGGCACCGACATCATATGGGGCGGCGCAAAAACAACAGCCAACAATTCTCTTGGCAACATGTAAACTTTTAATAGACAGACAATGGTATGTTACTGTTGCAATTTCCAACTGGAAACAGTTAAACACCTGCGCTATCAGTAGACAAACGTGGCCCCACTAAGAGTTTACTTCAATCAAATTCGAAAGATCTAAGAAACGTAGTAGGTGTCCTATCTGGGCACTGTCCAATAGGAAGGCATGCAAGTAGATTAGGGGCACCCACCAGTCACTATTGTGAAAGCTGTAAGGAAGTCGAAAACCTTCTATGCGGGTGTAAAAGACGGTTGAGATTGCTCGCTGATTGATTGATTGATTCGCTTTTCTGGACAACATTGCGGATATTGTAAATCTCAAACTATCTAGGATAGCCACAGCCACTAGCTAAAGGCCACACAACGGTTTAGTAGTCCTTGGTACTCAGTAGAGTAAGGATAAAACAGTGTCGGTGGTATCACAAGGGGCCTTTAACTGGCCGAAGGACGACAATTTCACCTAACCTAACCTATGGTCCCATACGTTGACGATAGATTGTAACCTCTGTGTGATGGTGCACGCAGAAAGTGGTGATAGATAGGTTGAAGTATCAGACTGGCACGGCCAGATATCAACTAGAGCTGTTGATGTAATGGAGAAGGTTGATGCGATTTAGGTTGGGGCACAACCCTAGGCTGTCGAAGAAAGGAGCACACCGTGACGTTAAACGTCTGGCTGCAAAGCTCGGACATTTATAGAGAAATTTCTCAACAGTCTCATTCTCTGAAAGGTCACCAAGGTTTTTTCAATGGGTGTTAAATGGTAACCCTAGCTTTTCCGCGTGTGTGCCGATCGTCCAGTGACCGGTAAACACAGCTACGAGTTTGTAAATTGAATGGCGAGGAGTCTAAAGGACTTTCTGTGTCCTCCGTCTATTCAACTGGGGCCAAATAGCACATGAAGAAATGGAGCTCCATCTTTTCTACCATCTTTTTGTGCAGTTCCCCTTTAACAACTGTCAGGGGGATGCCGATGATCGAGTAGGAGGTCTCTGAGGCCAATTCAGTCCTCTTTCTGGCAAGCTCAAAAGCAATTTGATTTCCCTCCATGTTCCTATGTCCTGGAACCCAGATAAGAGAAATGTTACCTGCACACCCAAGACATTCGATCTCCTCCTTACAGGAGTTTACTAATTTCGTTCTGCACCATGGCGTCATCAGAGCATCGATAATATAAATGATAATATCTCCCTCGCTCCAGCGTTCCCTAAGCATTTTGCATGCCTGCAAGAGCGCGAAGTCTTCCGCTTGAAAAGCACTAACAGCGTTCGGCAGCTTAAAGGAGATAGATACATTGGCTGATTTAGCGAAAACCCCTGCTCCGACTCCGATACCAATTTGGAACCGTTAGTGAAGACAAGGTGCAAGCTTCGGTGCAGATTTTTCCCTCGTTGCAATCCTGCCTATTTGGAAAGATTGCCCTAGCACGACCCTCAAATTCTAGTTCGCGGATAGAGAGATCTGTTCGAAGTTCGGAGAAATACGGTGTTAAATGTCCGAAAATGCTACCTTGTCTCTTGAGAAATTACCTCCAGAGGTCAACCTCCTTTAAGAGAAAACTAACTTAACCTGAAAACATTAACACCCTTCACCCTTACCCGTCCACTACTTATAGGAAAGGCGTGTGTGCTCACGCAGCTTTTTACTTTTCCACAGAACTTTCGAAATTCACTTTTATTTGCGGAAAATGTGCTCGGTGTCGCTGACAATTCGAACAAAGTGCCGGCATAAAATGTATGTCGCAAAGAAACCAATTTAAACAGAGAATTTTACTTCAATTCTCTCAACCTTAATTGTTGTATAAATACTAATTGGGCAGTGCGCCCAAACGCGCCGTCATTGCAAGCCAAGTCAGCAGTCAACCAGAACTTCACAATAAGAAAAAAAAACGAAGAAAAATTGCGATAATACGAAAATCTGCAATTTTTGCATTATATTTTAAAAACCGATTAAACAGTCTACTAATTGCTAATTATTCAAAATCATATGAGGTGTGCATTGTGTTTTGTATTGCCAGATAATAGTACTGGTATACATAGCTACACACATACATACGTACACACTCGCATATGGTAGGTATCATATTTGTAATTCAGATTGATTGGCACGAATCAAGTGCGATATGTACGAGTGTGTTACTTCTAATGTGCAAACGTCTCGAAAGTACTGACGTCAGATGTACCAAAATCTACGCTGGTGAGGAATGCATGAATTTTTAACGGAATGCATGAATGATAAAAATAAAAAAGGATAGAAGTGGTGAAGTCCATTGTACTGCACTGGGATTCCCGCCGAAGAAATCTGAGTAGATCTTATGGTGCCAAGGTGGTCGCTTTATAACACCTCAGTGCCAAAGGCCTCAAACCTGGTTCGAGCGATGGCTGGGCAGACGCACAGACAGTGGTCCACCCTCTCATCCTCCTCTCGACATGCTGGACAGAATGCACTGTCTGAGATGGCCACCTTTTCTATGTGCTTTGCGCATAGAAAGTGGCCCGTCATCAGTCGAACCAGCCTCCTACACTCTCCTCTGCTTAGTGACAGGAGGAACTGCGACAGTCGGTCGGACATGACAAGTAACATCAGTTTAGTCCATCTGCAGCCTCTCTCTGCCTGCCGAGCTCGCTTGTGGGTTGGAGTAACCCGTTTGCTAACCGTGGCTTTGATGGCTGCAGAAGGGAGTAGCAGAACGGGCTCCGGGACAAGGAGTGATCGTAGAGCAGTATGTTGAGTGGCGCACACCACCGTACATGGATGCGATCTGGAGAGCTCTCGTCTGCAAAGGAGTACCTGAAAAAATGATCAACCTCGAAAAAAGAACTGTACACAGATGCCACATGCAGAGTGAGATTTGAGAGCATTCTGAGCGATGGCATTCAAGTGCAGACAGGAGTAAGACAGGGATTCGTTTTCCCGCTCCGATTTAAGCATCCGTGGCTAACGGACGAGATATATATATCATGGGCGGCTTACTTGAAGATCTTGACTACGCCGTCGGCATATGTATGTTTACTGTCGCACAAATACTCCCATATACAGTCCAGTGCAGCAAAAGTGAGCTTGAAAATTAATATTGTGAAGTTAATATTGCGCGTCAACACTGCGCGTGCGCAAACCTTTCACATACACGAAGTAGTAGATGGGTTCTGCTATCTCGGAAGCGTCATCAACCAAAATGGCGGCTCGCAGCCAAATATCGATGGGTCGTGCTGTGTTGGGAAATTGTTTTTGTGTATGGGTCTGAGACATGGAACACAACAATCGCAGTTTCACCAAAATTGTACGCGTTTTCTGGTCTGAAACCATCACAAAAATACTGACTTCTTTTTTTTTTTTTTTTTTTTGCAGAGGACGTTAAAATCGAAAATGTCAGAAACATCATCAAAGGTGTCGTCACACCAGCGGTATAACATTCCCTAACCCTATAACATTCCTCCCCTCTCGGCTGATGCCACTCTGGCATTTCAAGGTGGCAATTTCGTCAAGGTGGAGCCGTGTTTATGCCTTTTAGGCACACCAGGTACCTGCGTCCAGGTTCCTCTCTTAATTGCGTATTGGGGTTACACGATAGAATCCATTGGTTTATCACCAATGGCGCATCGGTAAATTGCAATATCGTTACTCGATATCGTCTTGTCGTCTGTTTGAGTACGTTTTGAAGCTTTACCTCACGCATTCGTGCTTATCGTCTGTTGGTGAATACAGTCATCCCCACAGGAGGTCTATTTCAAAATGGCTTCTTTGGGCTTTGGGTATTCTATATAGGTCGCATTCGCTTTGCAGAGCACCGACTTCTGGGCATTAACGAAGCAGACGCCCATCCATCTTGATATCCGACATTGAAAGCGGAAATAGATCGGTCATACACTGTGCAAATCACATGGAGATATCACAAAAGCAGCCCCAGCCTGGAACACGTAACCAGAAAAATGGCCATTCGTTTCTGCAATTCCCTACTCATTTGAATGAAATCTTTTTCCCGCCATCCATTTCTATTTCCATTAATCTTGCGACCACAACTGCTAAGGCGTGAACTGATGCGTTGTCGTGTTGGAAAAGGAGAATCACCCGACTTCCTCGATTCAAACGAATGCCAAACACAAAGAAATTGACCGATCTGACTGAAATTTGGTGAGATGCTCTTAACTAAACCTAGCGTCGATACGCACCAGTAGCACCATCTCGCTGGCTTTGCCCGCACTTTTCAACTCTCTCTCTCTTCCGACTCTCATAATATTTCCGCAGCGAGACCAATTCCCATCACTTTTTTGACAATATGTAGGCAGCTGTAAAGAGAATATTTACGTTCAAGCGAAAGAATGCAGGGTCATAAAATCATGTTATACTGTAAATAAATTACAGGCTACTTGTCATACCAAATGTTGCATGTTGCATACAAATTTATATTAAATATACAAACAGTGGCATGCACTAAATTCAGACTAACGAAGCAGCATAATTATTTTATTATACGAAATCGCAATAAAATGTGGGAGAAATGTGTAAGCAACACAATGTACCCCATTGTAATACTTTTTATATATATTTTAGATGATTTTTTTTTGGCGATTTTCGCTTACCTCCTTACATTAGGAAGGAACGTTTATCTTGAACGAAACTAAGCATAGCATACCAGAAATAAGAAAAAAAAATGTATTATCACAGGAATTTATTACTCGGAAGTTAATCATCTTTTGCGTTAGTTTTAGGGTTGCCTATTGTATGAGATTAAGTTCTCGCATGTTTTCGTTTTTTTTTCATGACAGCCCATATATTGAAGGATCAATTAATCAATTTTAAGGGGTCGAATGTTGGTATTTTCGCACAAATCCTGGTTTTATAGACGAATTCATTTATAAAAAAGGCATAACTTATAGGAAATGTTCTTTGTTTACAGTCGGTGGTTGGCCGAATCCTCATCCTATTTGTGGTGTGCGTCTTGCTGTTTTCCGCAAATAGAGGGGCGTGCAGTTTAAGCCGCCTCCAAACGTCAGATGGTTTTCATGGTAGAAATGCATCCGGAGTTTACCATTGCCTGCCGAGGAGCGACCCATTTTCGACGCTTAGGGCTATCATAATAGATCCTTTTTTCATCGTCAGTGAGGATGCGAGCAAAAAACCTTTTCTGCCGTTCAAAAAGCATCTCTCGCGTCACCAAACGTCTCTCGATATCCCTTTCCTTCAATTAATATAGCACCATGCTTTCTGGACCATGCCCATCGCGTTCACACGTTTACCGACAGTTGATCTGTCAACATCCAACTCTTTAGACATATCATAAAGTGTTCGACATGCGTCTTCATCCAATAAGTTGAAGTTCAGTATCTTCGAATTTCTTCGGTACCCCTCAGCAATCTTTACCACTCACGTCGAAATTGCCACTTTGGAAGCGTCGAAACCACTCTTTACAAATTGTATTTGATGGGTGGGTGAGGTAGGGTTTAAAATGCCCTTCGCCTTCGACCGTAGTCTACTGCGTCGTGCGGGGTGGCCACTAAAACGATCCCTTCTCACCTTCTGGGGAGACACCCTTCCGGGAACTGCTTTCTATATTACTTCGGGAGTGCCAAGAACAGCATCCATAAAGGATCAATTCTATTCACCCACGTCTGGGTCCACCATATTTGTAGCCAGCTTTTATGCTATAGGCTCCTCTTCTTGTGTCTTTATCTGAGCGGCTTCACTTTGTTGCACTGTGTCGAGGTCGATCCTTTTTTCTGTAGTACGTCCATAGTACGCCAATCTGCTCCCTCAGAGCATATCTTTCCGCGTACCATCTATTACAACTAAAAAATATGTGTTCAGCGTCATCGCTCAGCGCTTCGCAGTATATGCAATTGGAATCGTTTACCTCGCCCATGCGGTATAGGTATCTCCGGAAGTATCCGTGGCCCAAGAGGAACTGAGTTAAGAAGTAGTTCACTTCCGCGAAGTTCCTTTGGACCCATTTGTCAATTGATGGAATAAGTTTCGCCGTCCATCTGCCACTCGGTGCAGTGGCCCATCGGCAGCATAGTTTGGCATTTCCGTTCTGAGAAGCTAGTGAAAACGTGTTTCTTCTTGGAGTCCCACTCATCCATTCGTTCCCGTATCGTGAAGTCGACGGGTATCACGAAAATTGCCACGCCTGACACAGTTCGGTAGGCTGAGAACTGTTCGTTGCACAGTCTCCAGTGCTTTGCACTTCGCTTTCCAATTTAGCACTATTTCCTATACTTCGCTGCCGTACAGGAGAATTGAGTTTGTGGCCGCAATAATTAGCTCTCTTTTGCTCTGTGGTGGCCCACCGATGTTAGCCATTAATCTACTTAAAATACCCGTGACCTTTGCTGCTTCGGTAGCCGCAGGTATTCGAAACCTTTCCGCGTAGTACCTTTATAATGTCTATCCATCGTAGGCTGTTAAAGGCGTTTCGTACATCAAGCGTTGCCAGGACGGTGATGCCGTTCGGGTAATGGCGTCTGCCTTGAGCGCTGCTAACCACCTCCTCTATTGGGTTGATTTCCCGCGTCGTAAACCGTATTGTCTTGCTGATAATCCTCCTGCACTCTCAACAGACTCTGTAAGTCTGTGTTGTATGAGTTTCTCAAGCAATTTGCCGGCGCTGTCCAGCATGTAAAGCGAACGCCAAGCTGACGGTTGCGCTGGGTCACCCTTACCCTTACTGATCAGCATCACTTTCTGTATTTTACACAGCTTAGAGAAGATGCCTTGAGCAATGCATGCATTGTAAACATAGAGCATCACATTTGGTCGGCTTTCAGCCACAAGTTTGAGAGCTTCAGCTGGAATGCCATCTGGGCCTAGAGCTTTGTTTCTTTTGAGGCTTCTTGTCGCGGTTTTATGCTCTTTCTCGGTGAAGGGTGATGGACATATGCGACACGTTTCAGCAGCACTTTTCTCGAAAAGGTAATAACGAAGCATGAATTCCCGCAAATGCTGTGTTTTCTGGGCGAGCGTAGACATTTTTGACGTCAGATAAAAAAGGATATTTACGCTTCAAACGAATATCAACTCCTTCAATGAAGAAATCACATATACACCTTCAGGTTACCAGTACAGTATTACTAGAGCGAACACAAAAATAGTATCAGCGGCGACACCTCTTTTATATAGGTACATATATAATTGGCGCGTACACCCTTTTTGGGTGTTTGGCCGAGCTCCTCCTCCTATTTATGGTGTGCGTCTTGATGTTGTTCCACAAATGGAGGGGCCTACAGTTTTAAGCCAACTCCGAACGGCAGATATTTTATGAGCAGCTTTTTCGTGGCAGAAATACACTCGGAGGTTGCCATTGCCAGCAGAGGGGCGACCGCTATTAGAAAAAAGTTGTTCTTAATTTTGATGTTTCACCGAGATTCAAACCAACGTTCTCTCTATGAATTCCGAATGGTAATCATGCACCAACCCATTCGGCTACGGCGGCCGCCTCTTTTACGAAACTTATTCCCATACCCAATAATATTCAGCACACCGTTCACCCACTTCTGTGATACCCAGTCCACGGTGCTCTAGAAGGGGGCTTAAATAAAAATGAGTTGGCACTTCGAAATTCCTTTTGATTATGATTCTTGGGTTAGTAGGGAATGTTTTAATATAGAATTTAAAATCAGTTCACGTGGCCGATTTTAAATAATTTGAGTTTAAAATTAGAAATAGCGCTATTATTACTATATTATATTTTATTCAATACTTTTTCGAAATCTCAAAACTGTTTTGAAAATTGGGATCGAAAGCCCTCGTTGTCTTCTATTTTATGCAATTTATTTGAAAAGAATCCGATCATAAATGGCAAAGTTATTCGCATTTGAATGTCCACCACAAGCGCACATTGTTCATTGCTTCAAATTGCTTGCTTTTAATGCGTATTGGAATTGATTTAATGCATAAATGTAATCATAAAGAAACAAAATAATGTTCATGAAATATTTTATTAAACTAATTTTATTAAATATAAATTAAAACTAATACATATAATATACTGCTCACAAAGCTATATATGTGTACTATTGTAGCTACGTACAGCTCGAAGTAGTTTTGCAAAGTAATTTTCATTAATTTTTGCTACCTTAAAGTTTTTCCACTTTTCGTTGAAATCGTGATGTACCGATTCTGTGGCTTGTTCTGCAAAAAATCCTAGACCTTTCTGAAATTTTGAGCAAAACTGTGGAACGTGGTTATAAATTGTGTGAACTTTTGGTGTTACCGAAATTCCTAAAAGTTCATAACTTTTCTGAAATTCGGTAACATGTTGTTGAAGCTTTGGCCGTAATTTAAAAGAAAAACAATCGTCAACAACTGTTTTAAACTTTCTAAAAGTATCTACGTACGCAATGCAACCTGATAGACCACCAAAATTAACTTCGCATAACCGTTGAAGTTTGTCAACATTATTAAGTAAGATCTTACAAGCATTCCCTTCAAACGAAAAATTGCCACCATTTGTACAACTTTTTTGAACATGACATTCCTGCGCCCACTTTTCTGCAATATTAGGATGTAGTTTAAGCATGCTACTGTAAAGAGTGTTAACACATCCTAACAATAGATGCAGTTCAGGAGGAGGGATCACATCCAAAATTAATTGATCCTTATCTGAGCAAAACAAAGGTGGATGTATGCAATTTTTGAAATCCTTCACTTTATTTTTCACACTTCCTTGATGACACCAATTATTGTAATTAGACAGGCAGCTTGCAGTTGTCCTTAAAGTACCACAGGAACTTAAATCAGATTTTGTGACGTCACACCAAATGCATGGGCAAAAACTTGCGTTACTTGTCAAACCCGTAATAATATTTGCAAGTTTCAAGTCCGTCGTTACTGTTCCAGGATATTCAATCAAACATTTATTTATTTCCAATTTTGACCACAGAAGTTTAACATTATTGTAATTTTCTTGGGTATCTGGGGCAAGAGCAATGATAAATATTTTTTTCACTCCAGTATCCTTCCATTTTTCACTGTTTTTTTTAGTTTTCTGGTTTAAATCATCATTTTCTTGACTTGATTGTATAGACAAGGTGAATTTCAGGGAACCTCCGCCACCGTCGAGACCAAAATTTAAGTAAAAATCAAAAATTTCCCGTTTATCAATAATGTGCCTTACAAAGAGCATCAAGTCAACACAAACAACAGCAAAGTTTGTAGCTTTTGTCATTACGTCTTTTTTTGTTGTTTCAAAATCAAATGACTGCACTTCAAAAAAATCATCCAAGTTGTGGGACGTAAAAACAAATTTTTCTTCAGCATAAGGTTCAATAATATCTCTTGTACTCGTTTTTTTCTTATGAATTTAGAAACATTCTTTACCTGACGATTCGATAAATTTAGATCTGTTTGTAACTCACATAAATCATTAGATGATATCTGACGTACTACTTTTTTCGGATTTGCATTAATGAGTAAATCTAAGGGTTTACCATGCTGCTGCGATAGGGATGCTGGAATGGTTGTGCTTCCTTCTTTGACATTTAATTTGTCTTTAAGTATGTTCTTTTTTAACAGTCCAGATAATAATTGTTCGGCTTGCTTTGGCGATTGGACGCATTCATGAATATTTGTCAACGTTGAAGTTGCATTACATTTATGACTAACACCTTTAGCAATTAAAGTAAGACACTTTGAGCAGCGCCTACTATTAGTAGTAGTAGTCTTTAAAGATTTAGATTTTTTTTAGCATTTACGGCATCCAAATTTCCTTGTCTTGATCTAATTTCGTTGCACAAAGTACACTCACATTCTTTTTCTTTTAGTGACTATAGGCTCCTGTGTAAAACTACGACGCAATTATTTTTCTACTATGACTATGACTCTGACTCCGATTGTTGCGCAGTTAGATTCGTGAAATATATGTAATTATTTTGATGTTTACCGTTATAATTTCGCATTGGAATGTGATGCCGCAAGGGTCGTCCACCAGTACAAATCCTATACGTCCTATACAATGAACAATGTGCGCTTGTGGTGGGCATTCAAATGCGAATAACTTTGCCATTTATGATCGGATTCTTTTCAAATAAATTGCATAAAATAGAAGACAACGAGGGCTTTCGATCCCAATTTTCAAAACAGTTTTGAGATTTCGAAAAAGTATTGAATAAAATATAATATAGTAATAATAGCGCTATTTCTAATTTCAAACTCAAATTATTTAAAATCGGCCACGTGAACTGATTTTAAATTCTATATTAAAACATTCCCTACTAACCCAAGAATCATAATCAAAAGGAATTTCGAAGTGCCAACTCATTTTTATTTAAGCCCCCTTCTAGAGCACCGTGAGTCATCAGCTTAGGAATATATTTTGTGGCCTTTTTTCGGGTGAACGTTTTGCACTAGCACCCTTAACATAATTTTAAAATTAGACAATTCAGAACTCAGACTGCTTCATGTAGATTTATTAATTGTTTATATATACATACATACATGTGCATGTGTATGTACATATTAGCGTAGTGCGGCAAGCCATTGTAATATGGATTGTAAAATGTAAAATTGTTGAGCTAGACGTGTCCCATAACTTCTCATATGAAAATTTATAGCGAAATACTGCAAACAGACTGTTGTGATACTGTAAAGGCTATGAGTTCATTGTGTAAATATTTAACATTTCATTTCCCCACCCATACTATTTTTTATAAGGCCCCGTTGTACCAAATGGTGATTTTTCGACGTTTTGCATATTTTTAAAATAAATTAAATAATACTCCTCCCACATCATTTTGTATGGAAAACCAATACAGTGATGGACGAAAATCTGCATGCATATCAAAATCATTTGGCCATCACTAACAAAAGTCTACTTACATACATCCCCTATATCCGTTGAAAAGTCCAAACAGTTTATTGAAAAATGTGTTGATGCAGTTTTATCTGTGGACCAACGGCTATATCCGGGGTGTATGCAGACTCTTATCAGTGATGGGCACATGATTTTGAACCATAAAAACCGAACCACAGAACTCGCCAAGCCTTATATAAGTAAGGATGACAAATTTTGCGAAACTGTATCATTCATGCATGAAAACTAAGTCAATATTTTTGTAAATGGTAGCTAAGGAAAAGTGTAGCGCAAAAACAAATACAGCTTTACGAGGGTGCCTTTTATATTTCGGGATTTGGCAACCCTGGTGTTGCAATCTGGCAACTGACAGCTGTATCGCAAAGTTTGACATTTTTTGGCTTTTACGTACTCAGAACGTTTTGAAATACCAGCGCTATTTGTGTTGTTTACAGTAACTTAAAAGATTCATCTCGGTCCAAAAATGGAATTAAATCGTGAACATTTTCGTGCGATTATTTTTTACAACTTTCGACGTGGATTAACTCAGCAACATTGCATGGATGAACTTAATTCATTTTTTGGCGATGAGGCTCCATCAAGGATCAGTGTTTATCGATGGTATGGTGAATTCAATCGTGGTCGTAGTCCACTCCAAGACGAATTTCAAGAAGGTCGTCCAAAATCAGTTGTTGTTCCGAAAACCATTGATGCTGTGCGCGAACTGATATTGCAAGTTCGTCATGTGACCTATTGTGAGGTTGAGACAATCTTAGGCATTAGTGGGACCAGCATACATTCAATATTGCACAAACATTTGACTGTCAAAAAATTTGTTCGCGTTGGATCCCACACAATTTGTCAATCGCTCAAAAAAAGGCTCGTGTCGATTGGCCAAAAAATACGAGCGCGATGGCTTCGAAACACGTCTATGACATCGTAGCAGGTGATGAATCATGGATTTACGCGTATGAGCCCGAAAGTAAATAGCAGTCGCATGTATGGGTGTTTCAAGATGAGCCAAATCCAACAAAAGTTATTCGCGTACGAAGCACTTCCAATCAAATGGTCGCCTGTTTTTTCGGAAAAACTGGACATGTCGCAACCGTACCACTAGAACAACGCAGAACAGTAAATTCTGAGTGGTACACAACCATTTGTTCGCCAGTTGTCTTCCAAGAAATTAGGGAAACCAATCGCCAAAGACGGATCACTCTTCACCAGGACAATGCGAGCTCTCACACATCCGCTCAAACAACTGCATTTTTGAGCACCCAAAACATCGAATTAATGGGCCATCCGCCGTATAGTCCTGACTTGGCACCGAATGACTTCTTTTTATTCCCGTACGTAAAAAACAAACTGAGAGGTCAACGTTTTTCGACACCTGAAGAAGCGGTTGCGGCATTCAGAATGCATGTTTTGGAGGTACCTCGTTCAGAGTGGCAAAAGTGCTTCGACAATTGGTTGAAACGCATGCAAAAGTGTATAGATCTTCATGGAGAATATTTTGAAAAACAATAAAGTGATTTTCGATGATTAAAATTTGTTTTTGTTCTCTAATTCCGACATATAAAAGGCACCCCTCGTAGAAGCACAAAATTTTATTCCAATTGTCAAACAAGGCAGTGGAAGTGTCATGGCATTAGGTGCAATGACAGCTAGATGGTGTAATGGTTCAGCATCAGGATGAAAGAATATTGGAAGGCAATTTGAAGGATTCTGTGGGTGGTTTGGGCCTTGGCCAATGTTGGATTTTGGCAACAGAACAATGATACGCAACAACCTGCGCTTAGAGTATGCTTTATTTATCTGCTTTATTACGGAGACAATTATATTCTCTTCATCAATCGCGTGTCCCTGAACCCCATATAACGCTGTTGGGAACTTTTGAAACGCAAAATGGGTATAAAGAGTGCGCCAATAAGAATGAACTTAAAAGTGTTTTGGAAGAAGGCTGGAGGGGAAATATCACCAGATAATAAAGGGTGTTTTTTTAGAGGTTAGGTTTTCAAGATGAAATAAAACGTATATAATTTAATGTCATGGCCAAGAATTTAGCTTTATTATAAAGATAAGGGCTTGCCATTATGTTTTAAAAATGATTTCGGGCAAGTGGCCGCCGCGGCTGGCTCGAATAAATTCCAGTCGAGAGGCCCAATTTTCGACCACTTTTTGCAGCGATTGGGGCCGTATGTCAGCAATAACGCGCCGAATATTCTCTTCCAAGACGTCAATCGTCTCGGGCTTATCTGCGTAGACAAGCGACTTCACATAGCCCCACAAGAAATAGTCCAGCGGTGTTATATCGCACGATCTTGGAGTCCACGCCACAGGTCCACGGCGCTAGATAATGCGCTCACCAAAAGTTTCCTTCAATAAATCGATTGTTGCGTTGGCTGTATGGCATGTAGCGCAGTCTTGTTGGAACCAAAGGTCGTCAACATCAACATCGTCCAATTCAGGCACGAAAAAGTCATTAATCATGGCTCTATAGCGCTCTCCATTGACTGTAACATTATGGCCGGCTTCATTTTTAAAGAAATATGGACCAATGATTCCCTCTGCCCAGAGCACACCAAACAGTGACTTTTTGAGGATGTAACGGCGTCTCAGCAATGGCTTGTGGATTATGTTCACTCCAAATGCGACAATTTTGCTTATTGACATACCCATTCAACCAAAAGTGAGCTTCATCGCTGAACAAAATTTTCTTCGATGCGTCGCGCGAACCGAACCATTATTTTCGTAATAAATTTGCACGATTTGCAAACGTTGTTCAGGTGTAAGTCTATTCATTATGAAATGGCAACCCATACTGAGCATAAATCAAGTGATAGCTGTCAAAAAGACCATCTACGAAAAAATTAGTGTTAACTTGAAAACCTAACCTCTAAAAAAAACACCCTTTACATGATTAAAATACAAAAAAAATTTAAACTATTTTCATGTATAAATAAACTGTATGCCAATTTTGAAAAAAATATATTTACTTCTTCATTTTATATAATTTCAATGAAAATCAGGGAAAATATGGCCGTTTACAGGTATCTGTCCCCTTAATTTTCAAAATATTCGAAATACTTGGAGTGTTCGAATAGTTATGTCCCTAACTGTATATAGTTCAGTACTCTCTACTACATTCACACATACGTATATATTTTATAATTATTTGAATATATGTACTTTGCTATCTACTGGATGCCATTGTAATTATAGATTTTTATTAAATAAAATGAAATATTTTTTCTTGCTTATCAATGAAAACACATGGATCCACAAAATATGCAGCTCACGAACAATTAAACAATCATTAAATTGCAAAATATAAAATTCTTCACGTTGTGTCGAAATTTCAAAATTGCAAACACAACAACAAACAGCAAAAATGTTGGCGTCGCGCTCATGATATTAAGCATTTCAAATTAATGTTATATTTTTAAAATTAAATTGTTCTGTCTATACAAAGCCAACACACACACACACATAGGTTATAAGAATGCAAACATTATTTCACAGTATGCTACACCTGTGCTCGAAATAATAGCAGCGCGATGAACTACCAGGTTTTATCTACTGTTTTGGTATTTTATTTAATTTTTAATTTTTTATAAAAGGTTTTCCAATAAGATTGTTTTGAATAGCCCGCTGTTTCGGTAGAAGTCACTTTTGAAGTTGTCGTTTTTTGATATTTGACAAGTAGGAGCTACGCTATTAATAAAAATGGAACGATACACGCTTAGACAACGCATTGAAATTATTAAAATTCACTAAAAAAAATGGTGAAAATTTGGCAAAGACGATTCGTAAAACTCGAACATTTTTGAGTCATCGTGAAGCAACTTGTCGGACCGCAATACAGAAATTGGTGAAAAAATTCGAGCTGTTGGGACAAGTTAATGATGTGAAGAATGCACGTCGCTCAAGAACAGCCGAAAATATTGTTGTTGTAGCCGAAAGTGTTGAAGAAAACCCAGGTTTATCCATTCCTCGTCGTTCTTTTGCATAAAGATATAGGACTTAAGTCTTATAAAGTCCAATTAACACAAGAACTCAAGTCGGCCGATCATCAACAACTTCATGTCTTTGCTGATTGGATCCTTAAAATGCATGAAAATGATCCGGAATTCCATCGAAAAATCATCTTGAGTGATGAGGCTCATTTCCACTTCGGTGGCTTCGTCAACAAGCAAAATTGTCGGATCTGGGGCTTAGAAATCCATCTTATTGTTGAAAAGCGTCACCATCCTCAACGTGTGTGTCTGTTTGGTGCGGTTTATGGTCCGGCGGAGTCATTGGACCTTACTTTTTCGAAAATGAAGCTGGAGCAAAAGTTACGGTGAATGGATTGCGCTATCGAGAGATGATTAACGATTTTTTATGGCCGGAATTGGATGGTATGGATCTGGACAACGTTTATTGTCAGCAAGATGGCGCTACGTGCCACACACGCAACGAAACCATTGATATTTTATCAAAATAATACCTCTTATTGGAAAACCCTTTATTTTATTATTATTAGGCTACTGCACACTGCGACCAAACGAGATCTATTGCGCAAAGCTTGCTGAGGCACCCTATGTTTTAAGGCTTTTTAAACATTTTAGCACTTTCTGGCTCTTATTGTTCCATGGTTTATGTATATACTGCCACTGCCGCCCAAGTAGTGTAGCCGTTTTCTGCCTAGTGCAGGACTTTTACAAAGAATGTGTTTTAAATTTTTAGTGTCCATTTCATAGAATCGCCAGATGATGGTCCCACTTTTAAGTGATATTTCAGGCTACAATGGCTTGTAAAGCAATCAATTAAAAATCTTTCGTCAACTCTCCCGAGTGAAAGTGGCTTATCAGAAATTCCTCTGGTCGGCGTTAGGAATTGTTTCGCTTGTAGTTAACCGATAGAATTTCGCCAGTTTTCAGCGAATATCTTCTCCTCCCACCTCCTCAGATGTTCGTTAATGTGGCTATCTGGAAGTCCACGAAAAGGCTCAGGACCAATTAGTGGCATGTTTGCCCCTTTTCTTAGCTAGATGGTCCGCTATTTCACTTCCCTCATGTCCCTAGTGTCCAAGAACACAACCTATTATAATACCGCGTTGAGGTTCCCCAACATGTTGAGAAGGTTCAGGCAGTCATGCACCATTTTTGAGGTGATTGTAGTTGATAGAAAGGCCTGACTATTTGAAAGTATGTACATGGGGATTGCTCTCATTTTTCTACGGAGACATTCCATCACGAATATCTCAATGGTGTGTATTTCTGCCTGGAAGATTGTTGGGTAGAGACGCATTGGAAGCGATTTTTTTGAATTTAGCCCCATTGATTCACGCACTCGTTTTAATATCTTCTAATTTCGATCCATCAGTATACCATATCGCGGATCCGGGTTTAAAGGTGATCTTTTTATTTAAGTAGAGTGCATTCTATAACTACATACAACAGCATAGCTTAAAGCTCCAAAATTTGTACGCAATTCACAAAAATTTAAGAAAAAACAGTGCATGAAAACTTTCAAATTATTAAACACTTAAATTTTTGAAAAATTCTGGTTATGCAGTTTTATAATCCATTCCATATTAGTAAAGGGGATTTCAAAAGACGCGCCTAGTTGTTGTTTTAAAATAAAACATTTCAAAATTTATATTTCGGATTTCGAATAAAGATGGTGAAACCTAAATTTTTATTAAAATACGGCTCATGACAATTATATGTAAAAAACGATATCATTTAAATAGCCACCATGTGCAGGTTCACAGGTAAAATCCACCAAACAGTCGATACATGAATACTAGGCCGGGTCGATTTGTGGGGAGGCAAAAAAATCGTCCATTGTTCTGTGAAAATCATATTCTAGGGATCAAAATAAGAAACTTTGCCGAAGGAACCATACCTCTAAAACGAATTCTGATGTCCCCCAATTTGGGTCGAACTTTTTAGTTTATTTTCTCATGTAAAGGCCAAAAATGGTGATATTTTGAAATGATTGTATGGGGAGCCCCCCAGGGGAGTTCCAGGGGGTGTGCCACTGGTATGGGTGGATCGCCCGTCCAAAGTTAGTGGGGGCTGGTCATACATTCGGACTCGATTGGAGCACTCTAAATGGGTCAAAGTGGGACTTTTCGTTCGACCCAAATTGGGGGACATCAGAATTCGTTTTAGAGTTATGGTTCCTTCGGCAAAGTTTCTTATTTTGATCCCTAGAATACGATTTTCACTGAGCAATGGGCGATTTTTAAATCGACCCGCCCTAATGAATACCTAGTTTTTGAGAACGTCGAGCTATTGACACTCTGAAGGTTGTTCAGCAACACCTCGTGCTACAGCAGCAATATTCTCAACAGAATGTCCAATTTTTGGCCTGCCAGTCAGTTTTCTATCCTCGGCAGAACCAGTTTCTTGAAAATTTTTCACCAACCTTTGAAGTGTCGACTCATTCGGAGGATTATTTCCTTCAAAAAAATTACGAATTTTGCGATGTGTTGTTCTTTAAGATTGCCCATTTCCTTTCGACGACTTTCAATAATTTTAGCGCGTTCTATCGTGTAAAATTGTATATCTGCCTACCACACAAATGTCAAAGACGACATAAAAAGCAGGTACTGTCTAAGAATTATTCACTACTGATATCTAGGCGTCACTTTTGAAAGACCCTCTGCAACAAGGTGCCAGTTTCAAGTTGATTTTTGGCAATTTTTTGTCGGTGAAATGTTGAGAATTTTCTGCCATATAAAAGACTTCTAACTTAATCTTTTTCCTCGTATAGAAGAAAATTCTCAACATCGTGGGCAAAAAAAAAATGTCAAAAATCAATGTGAACCTGAGCGATTTCAAACTTACCCTTTATTGTACTAAAATTGAATGCGCTATAAAATTATATACCCAGTTGTTTTCTAAAAATTGAAAAGTTTTGATTGAAAAGTTAAAAATGTTGATGGTAGTTTTTCTTAAATTTTTTATTTCAGCATAAACTTTTACATCATCATGCGGTAAAGGCTTAATTCTCGTTAGGGAGTAGGGTACTTTCCACTGCAGTTTTCGTAAGAAAAAAATATAAAAAAATTAAATAAATATGAACCTCAAAACTTCTTTAATTCGACTTACTCGGTTATTGCCTGGGGCCACACATATACGTATGTATGTATGTATGCCTGAATGTACATGTGAGCATAAGTACTGAAGATTAATTTTTACGAGCGATTGAGACAAAAATGCGGCATGCACAAACTTAGTGTAAACGCATACGCCAAAGCATGCTCGAGTATATGCAACAGCTGCGGTGGGAGCCACCCACCCGCAAAGCATGCAAGCGACCTACATGCATACGTGTGTGTACATAAATACGCGTAGAATAGACGCGTGTGTGTGTGTGTGAGTTTTTGTGACTTGCAGTTCGAATTGAGAATACCAGCATTGGATGAGGGCAAAGTCATAGGAAATGATTTTTAATAGATTAATTCAAAATACATACATTTTTATACAAACGTACATATGTACATATTGATGCACTATACACATACATAGATACATACTATACATATACATTTGCTTGTTTCTACACTTGACTGTATTGCATTTACATACAGTCACTCACACCTTATTTGATACAGGTACGATTTTTTTGTAAAGTATTCTATATTTTATAATTCTTGCGTAAATGGACAAATAGAGTATGTAGATATTTTATTTATTTTGTTTTATTTCATTTTTCAACATAAAATATAAAACAAAAAAGGGTCCACTCATTGTCATATCATGTCATCCAAACAAAAAACATACAGAGAATTCGCGCCACAGCTTAAATGATGCAATTAAAAAAGAGCAACTATTTCTTTGAAATATTTTAAGTTTTAAGGTATTTAGTACTTCGTTGGGTATCCGTTATGATAAATCAGAGCTTAAAGTTTACTTCGCATGAAGTCAACCAATTTTTTATGTTTTTTTTCCTTCCTCACTCCTCTCGGAAGCATAAGGCCTCGAAAGACTCAGTCTTGCGTTGGTATCGTTAATCAGTTTTGATTTCCGACAGGCTAGGTGATTAACCTGTCACTGCCAGTCCTAAGTAGTGGGAATGCCCCTGTCGTTGCTTAGGAACAACGCCTTCTTACTGCTTGAAGTGCCATCTGTGTTTCACATTTTTCTGCCCGAAGGATCGCACAAATGGTTGAGGACTTCGCTAAATTTGTTGTGGCTGCGCTATTACCGCGATTGCCCGCTTCCTTTTGCTGGCGCCACTGATACAATGTATAACTGTGAATTTTTCTTTGTTTTTTTGCTTGTTTTAGCAGCCACAATGCAAATAATGCGCTGACTATTGTGCGGGAGTAATGATCGAAAGGAGGAAAGAATAAGTTTTTGGGGCTGAGGAATGAAATTGGAGGAATTTTTTTTAGAAACAGCGAAAGTAGGTAAATTTGAGAAAGTGCGAGGACCGTGCTTTACGTGCGATTCGAACCCACAACCTCTGGGATGGCAGGCTAGTGCACTTACGCTAGACTACCGAGGCCGGTTATGTATTCTGGACTATTTTGGTTCCAGTCTTCAAGTATTGCCTTTTTAAGATCAGATTTGTTATGGATGTCGTATTTTCTTATATTTGTTTTTAAAACCGAACGCAAGATCGTTATCTCGATAAAAGCGAAAATCATCTTCAATTTGTAATTTTCTAGCGCTTTGAAGCAAATTTTCTTGCAGAAGGCAAATCTCCGAGTGTATTTCTGTCATGAAAAAGCTCCTCACGAAAAATTATTTGCCGTTCGGGATCGGCTTAAAAATTTAAGTCCATCGGAGCTAGGAGAAGCTCGGCCAAACACAAATTATTTATTTATTCTTACAGTCCGTGTCAGAAGAAAAGAACCGGTTTTTTCTTGTAACTTCAAGTCATATTTCGTTCTGCCTCTTACTACGCAATAGTCCCACTCAAGGGCTACGACACCAGTGCTAACTCAGCTTAGTATCGTTCAAAACTTTCCCGTAAACGCAACCAAACAAAAATGAGTGAGAAGTACGCGAAGCGTTTTCAGGCGGTATTTTTATGCACACATTCGAAAGGGCCGAAATTATCTTACGCCGCGGCTGCAAAAGTAATTAAAAAATAAAAAAGAATCAGTGGTATAAAAATGTTGATGACTTTTCCGAACGCGGCTTGAAGCGAGTGACGACAAAAAAGTAGGATAAAGTGATCGTCCAACTTTTTAAGCGGGACTCTTCTTTGTGACTACGCCAAGCACGATCAGTCCTTGCTCAAAAGGGAATAGATGTGAGTATCAACTCCAGCGAACGTCGACTGAAGGAGGCGAACATATACTACCGTCCCACAGAAAAACACCTTGAGAAACAACAAAACAAGAAAATGGCGTCATAGTATTGGACTGGCCTTCCCGGTCCCCAGACGCCAACCCCATTGAAAATGTGTGGGGAACCATGCAAACGCACCTTGTCGTCAGACCAGTGCATGAATTAAAGCAACTCGGGAGTCAAGTTCGCAAAATCTAGTCCTGTTTGTCGACGAGCTACGCAGAAAAGACGTTCAAAGCATGGATAAGATGCCAGGCAACGATGAAGACTATACGGCTTATTGAGTAATTGCGTCTCGTAGTTTTGTACATACTATCATGTAAAAAACTTTCAAACATACATATCTTTTATTCTTCATGAATAATGGCGGCTCCTTTTTTCTGACAACATTTCATTGTTGGGCTCCGTATTGGCTTCGCGTCATATAAAAGGTTGCCATTCGGTCCAAATGAGTTTATTTTTACCTTGTGTGCAAGAAGTCCTCCAAAATGCTGGGGGCAAACTGCAATCTCTTACTTTCATCCCTTGCACTTACGTAAGGCTTACTATGGGCAATTCTGCCATTTAAATTTACTTTCCTCAGCACTCTTCGAACAGTTTCTGGATGGAAAGTCCTACCCAAATATTTTTCGGCCATTTCAGTTAACTGTGGAGCGCTTGTTGTTGGATTTTTCTGCTCCACGATCTGCTTGATTTGTTCGAAACAACCAATTTCTCATCGCCAGTTATCAGTCTTTTTAAAAATGGATAATTTTCATTACGTTTCTTAAACAAATCGCAGCTGTTAATGCGTTGCGGTAAATGCGTTTCTTGCAATTCGTGTATCGAGTTTTTGAACTAGCCAAGTTGTTTTAAGTGATTTTCAGTGCATGCTTCTCTGCAATCTCACGTGTTGTACTGTGACGATCCGAATCGTTTATTGCTTTGAATAAGGCATCATCAACTTCAACTGGACAGCGAGAGCGTTTTTCATCTTTGAGTGAAAAATCATCAGAACGAAATTTGGCAAACAAATTTTGTCACTGCCGTTATTTTAAGGCTTCGACACCATAAACAGCACATAACTTTTTATGAGCTTACGATGCGGTTTTCCCTTTGCGGAAATAAAAAAGCAAAATATGACGAAAATGTTCCTTTTGATTTTCCATTTTTCAACGAACGCCAAACGAAAACTACGCAACCGAACAAAAAACTTTTTTCACTGATTGGCAGCTGAGTTGCCAACTATCAAATAACAAAATGTGTTTTACATTTGTACTACGTCGGCTACCCTAAAAATTCAACTGAACCCATCTATGAGTGAAATCCGCAATTACTTAGTTGCCAACCCAGTATATTAGTATGCACATGATTATGTATATGATTGCCTATGTTGTATGTATGTGCATAAATGTATGTATAAATTTGTATCCCTCCACACCTCATTAGGTATTTCCATATTTATGTATGAATTTGTCTGTATGTTTGCATGTTAATTTGTGATTTTCAACACGGATATTTTGCACGCTTAAGTGCAATGCGAAGAAAAACAATGATGCCGCCGAAATAAAATTAAAAAAAAACAAAATTCTATAAATTTTCAAAAAATTTTCATATTTCGTTCGCTCGCAAACAACAAAAAAAATTCATTCGATTTTAGCGCTACACGTATACAAGTATGTAGTATGGATGTGTGCACGAAATACACAATTTTACGTATATACTACATACATCGATACATACATACATACATATGTGCACATGCCTGAGTGATGCATTCAAACAATTTTTGATTTTAATAATAGTATTTTTAATTAAGAGCAAAAATAAAAACCAATAAAAAGTTGTTTTGCTTAACCAACAACAACGTTGGCTGCCGCTTTGCTGCTACATACATACAAGTAAGCACATACATACACACATACATGCATATGTATGTAAGCCCATTGTATTTGTTTTGCCTACAATTTCCGCCGCCGGCAAAAACACAAATATATTTACCTCCTGCACACACACACATATACATTTGTGCACCACACCGATTTATGTGCCCCGCACAGCGCGTGACAAGTCAGGCGGTGTCCAACAAAGCCACTAACGCCACCATGGGCCGCCCACTGCCACAACTCGACAACTGTTTTCTGACACTTTATATGTGCAGTTGCGTAAATATGTATGCGTGCACATACATACATATATGTGAATGTAAATGCAAATGTACTATATGTATGCGTGTGTGTGTGTTTGTCAGCCACTAGGAGAAACTACTATGGCCACTACTCACCACTCGGCCTACCAATTGTCCTGGCTCACATACGCGTACATACATACACACATGCACACCTACGTCTATACGTCGCATTTCAAAAAGATCACTTTCCCGATCGTTGTTCGACGGACGATCGCTTTGCTTTCTCGTCGCTAGTCCGTCCGCTTGCTAGCCAACCAACAACGCCATCACACCGAGCAGCCATCATCGCCATAGCCATCATCATAGCCACACCACCGTCGCTACCATTGACGACGAGCGAGATCGTGTCGAGCGTGTGTGAACATTACCGTTTGAAACTTTGCGCGCTGCAAACAAGTGTCCACTAAACGAAAAGTATTCAAAGACAAAGTACTTAGTACGAATAGTACAAGTGTTGGTGTTGGCTGTCGAAATTTCTGAGTTCCCCGCAAAATTAATGGACTTGTGATTATAACGAAAAAGTGCACACTTTGAGCATTTCACTATATCTGGAATCATACACAACGCACTACACATACTGTTGAAATAAAGGTCGGTGTGCAAATTGTATCGAAAGTGTATTTCAATCATGGCAAAAAATTTAGATCACCATGAAAAAATTAAAAAAAATATATATATATATATAAGAAGATATTTGTGTGTCTTATTGCGAATGCATAAATTGAAGGAAAAAAAATTGTCTCTAGCGAGCTGTAAGCGTTTAACATCCAAAGCCCGCAATGTTCTGGTCCCAGGACATATGAACACTGCCTATACCTGTACATACGCACACATGCTCGTATACATGTAAGTGGGTGTGTGGCATTTTCGAAAAATCAATTCAATTGATTGGTGGTCAAAGAAAGTCATCAGTGTTCTATATTGAGTTATCAAGTGTTGCATTTTTTTTAAATTTTTTTTTTTTTAAACACCCACACATTTTTGCACCGTTTCATACAGAAAATATGTCATATTAATGCGTATTTATTAGCATATTTGTAGGTATTACTCATGTGGTTGTCTTTTGCGATATTTATTGGTTGCCAATTGGCATTTGGGGATATTTAATAAGTTTTTTTTTTTCTTTAAATAAATTGCAGTGAATGCTTCACGCTTCAAGTATTTCCAAAGCATTGAAGAAATTATATTCAAAGATTTTTTTAGCGAAAAAAATTAAATTTATTACCACGACTTTGTGCAATAATTAATGGCCTGAGCTTAAGAAAATGGATAATTTATTTAATAAATAAAAATTATTTCATTATTTTAGTAGGAATATTAGATACGCACGTATTTTTACTTGCCTTATGTACAATTTTATATGTATCGGGTGTTTTTCTAAAAGCTTGAGAACTCAAAATGATAATGCAAAACCACCGAAATATTCCTTTGGGGAAAAATAAATCCATTATTTTCTCGCTAGATGGCTGTAGAGATTGCTATCTCGTTAAGTATCGATCAAATGACTTCAAATTTATGCTCGTTATCAAGGTGACATTTCACACTAAAAAAATGTGTTTGCTGTTTTTTGTTTGTTTCATTCAGTTGTGAGTTATAGGGTGTTAACGGGTGAAAGTCTACAAATAGAAAATTCGTTACATTTTACAGCTTTTCTTTGATAAAGGCGAAAATGCAGGTCAGGAAAATTCAAGCTGGAATTGGGAATGGTGTTTATGGTGCCGATGCTATAACAGCTGATTACGTGCAATTTTAGTTTCATCAACTCTGTTTAGGAAATTTTGATGTTAAAGAAAATGTCGATAATGTCGATAAAATCACAGAAAAACAATCGAAGTTAACCGGCATGTTAGTACTCGTAGCATCGCCCAGGAGGTAAAGATCGACCATTAAACAGCGTTGTTGTAGAAGCTTCATAACTTAAAATGATAATGCAAAACAGAAATATTCTTGGAATGAATTTTTTTTATTATAATCTTGAATATAAAATCCTGCATATATCCGCCGTGGCTTTGAGTTATATGGCCCATCCGATCAGTCCATTTTTTTACTACTTTTTCGAATAAACCTGAATAATAAATCTAAATGAGCCCAATCAGCAAAAATGTGACGCAAGCGATGCCAATTGGCTTCAATTCCTGCACGAGCTGTGTTTTATAGGCATTTGACCAAGAACCTGACGTAAAATTTTCCACGCAGGACAAAGGCCAATGAATTGCGAATGACGACAAATGGACATTTAGGCGTCCTCTTCAACTTTTCGCGCTATGAACTTTGCGCACAGATTTATTTTATTTTTTTTTTTTTTTTTCAAAGTAAATTTCCACAATTTGGCGTTAAACGAGTCAAAATGGCTTGCCCAACCTTGCTGTTAACACATAACGACATCGGCAGCTGCATGAGCAGCCAAAAAAAAAAACACCCGATATAAGTGAATAAAATAACACCTCAAGGGGCCAAACACCCAAAAAGGGTGTAAGCGCCAATTACGTATGTGTATAATATTATTTTTATTGTATAATTGGCGCGTCCACTTCACAAATCGAGGGACCTACAGTTTCAAACCGACTCCTCCGAACAGCAAATGTTTTTTCTGAGTTGCTTTTTCATGGCAGAAATGCATTCGAAGGCCATTGTCATTGCCTGTCGAGGAGCGAACGGTATTAGAAAAGATTTTTTCTATCATTTTGGTGTTTCATGCACGCAGATTCGTAATATTCAGGCACAGAGAATAAACGCTTTTTGATTTTTGCAAATAATAAAATCAATTAATTTACGATTTTTTATTTTTCCGGTCTGATTTTATCACTGTTTTGCAGATTTTCTTTATTTTTCAAACTCAATAAAAATATAAAAAAAATCAATTAACTTACAATTTTTATTTTTGCGACCATAATTTACCGCTTTTATTAGGTTTTTTTTTGTAATAAAAACCAAAACTAGTTTTTCACACTCTGCGCCATTAAATGCTATTTGACAAATACTCTTAGTCAGTGAAAACGCGAATAATTAGTTTCCCCACAGCATTTTTGTTAAGGTGGAACACCACTGGGAACGCGTGAAAATTAATTGATTTTCATGAATTTTTTTATAAGTAGGGAAGATTATTTATGGATCGGACAGATTATAATTTATTTAACATATATTCAACTATCTTGACACAAATTTTTATTAAAAAATATTAAAAATTACAATTGTTATTAATATTAATGCAATGACGTCATAAAAAACTGATGCACCCTGGTGGCCACGATACAGCGATGAAAAATCATCTTAAAGCAAAAAACCAAAAAAATTCTTAATCTATACATCAATGGCTATCGTCGTACGTGGCGGTTTTTTTTATTTTTGTTTTTTGTTTTGAGAAAATGGTGCAGGTTTGAATATGGAGTTTTACACTTTTTTGTTTGCGATAGGCTTGAAATATATTAATTTTAGGAATTTTTAAAAACGGCTTTGTACGACTGTAGCCAATTCATATACAAAAATTTAAAAAACAATTTAAATCGGTTCATATGCCTTCGAGAAATCGTGGCCACCGTGATCAGAAAAGTCATTTTGAGAAAAACGCGTTTAAAGTTTTCATTGGTCGTTGTAACTCACTACCTGCACTTATTGTATTGGGTATAACTTCGTCCATTTTCAAGATTTTAAGTAACAAATTTTTTACGTATTTTTGAATATATCTACTTTAAGAAAAGGCAAAAAAAATCGATTGTGGTCTTCCCCCTTAAGTCTAACAAAGTATTTGAATCACTTCCAAATTTACTTACGATAAATTATGTCGCATGCTACTAAAAGTATAATGAGTTTTAAAGCGGAAAACGCTCGTTTTACGCTGACTTGGATAGCTGGAACAGAATGGAAATTACAAAGCGATGAAAATGATAAAAAAAATAAAAATCATAATATACCATAAGAAGCTATGATGAGTGTGATATTAAGGTCTAAACTAACAATTAATTTAATAAATAAATATAATCAAAAAATAAAAAAATAAAAATTGATATAATAAAAAAAAATCATAAATCATCGAAAAATAAAAATCATAAAAGCTATCAAATATGAGCGAGGAAATTTAATCGAAAAATTCAAAATCTTAAAAAAAACGATAAAATGTGAACCAAAAATAAAAATCATAAAACCACTATCAAATACGAGCGAGGAACTTAAATAAAAAAATTCAAAATCATAAAAAACACAATCAAATTCGATCGAAAAACAAAAACTATGGAATAAGAATCAATTACAAGCGTACGTTTTAAGATCTAAAAATAATGCTCATATATGATAAAAAAAAAATAAAAATAATAAAAAACCAATCAATACAAAATTCTTTTGACAAAAAGTCATAACTTTTATTAAAAAAATGATAATCGTTTAGCATTGAATTTCAGTATTATTTTTTAGAAATTCTTTAACTCTACTACAAAATAACCAAGGCGAATCTATTAAAGGGGGTATTGGTAAATCAGCTGGTTTGTCTTTTTTCTTTCACCATGTCCATGTAGTTGTCAGCTCAGAATGGAACAACGCAAATAAATTTTTCGTTTTCTACTTCGCCAATACCTTGGCTTGACCATCAGACGTACAAAACATTGTTGTTGGTATATTGCCACCACCTTTAATGAATGTACCTTGAAAAAAAACTGTGTATAATTATAGTAGACTTTTAGACTTCCTATGCTTCTACTTACTTTTAAGTTTATTATTTAAGTCCCTCGTAGCCGGTTTGCATTATTCCAGCAACTCTCCAATGATCCAAAGCAATGCTAAATTGAAACTGAAAAAATCTAAAAAGACACTAAACCAGTGATTACATTTAAAGTATAATTGTGTAGGCGTATAATTTTCAGTGCAATTAATTTCACATTTGCATCCTTTGCTTTAGTTTTTATTCGATCTGCTTCGCTAATTTGTGGTCAACGTCTTGATGTTGTTCCACAAATGAAGGGACCTACAGTTTTATGTCGCTGCCGAATGGCGGATGGTTTTTTTTGGAGTTTTTTCTTGACAGAAATACATTCGCTGGTTTGTCATGCCTGCTGAGGGCACATCGCTATGAGAGAAAAACTTTTTGTGACATTTAAGTGTTTCATGCCTACAGATGGTTTCAGGCCTGGGCACTACCGAATCGTTGTCACGATTTTAAAAAACTTGTTCAGTTTATTTTTTATGTATACCCAAGCCTACAAATAAGCCAATTTTCAAAAAAATTTGCGACAAATTAAAGATACTTGGATCACTTTGCATGGAATCGCTCATGGGAGAATGCAAATAATTAAAATTTTTTTCAAGTCCAACTTTTCAACCCAAACGCAAATGTAAAACATATTTGAGAGAGTGGCCGCAACAGCAGGTATGACAGCGATTGGTATGAAATTATAATTTTTTTATTATAATAGCGATTCTGAGAATTCATAACTAATTATTCGTTATTCATGAGACAAATTTTCCCCCCTTGTTCACTCCTCTCGGGAGCATAGGGCCCCGATAAGACTCTTCCATCGTGCATGGTTCTGTGCTGTTGGTTTTGCACCGTCCCATGAGATGTCGGCATCTGCTAGTTCGCGCTGCATCGACCTTCTCCAAGTGTTTTTTGTTCGGCCGCGACCACTGCTCCCTTGCGCGCTCCAGTCCAGTGCCATATGCGTGATGCTATCTGATGACTTTCTCAATGTGTGACCAATCCATCGCCACTTTCTGCCTTAGTTTTGCCTAAGGATGGGTTCCTCGTCCGTTGATTCATTCGTATGCTAATATAATTTTTTTTTAACTTAAAAGTTATGGCTAAAAATGACTCACGGAAACTACACCACCCCACCAGAGTTAAATCATATCGTCCACTCAACATTCCTCTCTTGAGTTGTAGTTCTTTAGTTGCTGCAATGTTATACATTTTAATTATTGCATAAAACAATAAAAATCAGGCTTTGAAAGTAAGAATTAAGGCAAATTGAAGAAATAAGCTCACATAGCTATTTTCCTAAATTCCTGAATTGTTGAAGTGGAGGAGATTTTTCGTGAAGTTGGCACTTAGCTACTAAATTTTAGGCTTTAGCTAAGATATTAAAATACTGAGTTAACTATATTAACTGATACTAAAGTTATCAAAGCCCAACATTCGCTTAGCAAAACAAAGTAAATTGATATTATAGTATAATTACGCTAAATCTGCTAAGCGGCTTTCAATTAATATGACGTTTAAGATAAAGAAAACAGAAAAGGAAACTCTGTAAAGTGTAAAATGACCACACCAGCAATGTGTTGGAAATATTTCAAGTATGCGTATAATCATTTCGTATAGTAGTAAAATATTTATTCAAACAAAAAATGAATGATTAATTTTGCGCCACCTTGTGCCTACATAAATATGAGTATAAAGCAACATAGCAACAAACTCTCACTAGACCCACACACTCCGCTAGCAGTCGACCAAATACCACAAAACTTTTAGTTCAAATTGGAAAATTATTCCGGTTCAATCCAGAATTTTTGCCAATGCTATAAATTCAGAAATTTTTCACTCGGTTGTAGTAAAAATATTTCGTAGACAGAAAACAAATTTCTCTTTCAGTGCCACTTCACAAACTGAGTTCAGCTCCTCATATTGCGTATGGCGAAAAAAAAAAAACATGGCGCCGTACGTGAACCACATTTGACGCTCAGAGAATTAGAAAGCTGCAGTATACAAAGTGACAAGCACTGAAGCGCGTCAAGGTCAAACTAAAGATTTTCATCACTCAAACTCTGTTTTGTTTTTTTTTTTTGTAAAAAAGCTATTCAAAAAAAATTGCATGATTAATTTTGCGCCGTCTTTCTTATGTACTGGTAATCAATATATGGAATTCACCTTCTGCTTCGATTCACAATTCGCTCGATTTTTTTGTCCGTCTACAAACTTTTCTGGAGCATTGAGCCTTAATTGAGCTTACGAAGATCGAATGGCTCGACTTGTAAGCTTCTTATTAAAGAAGCACTAATCAGGTCTGTAAATCAAAGATGGATTAGTGCCAATACCTGTGAAATCGCTGGCAAACATGGCCAAAGCTAAATCTACGCCTGTCTAAGAATATTATACAGGACTTCAAATTAGGACCTTCGAAGGGGCTCTCACAGGGCATCGCCTCATAGGAAATCACGCAAGACGATTAGGCGTTTACATGCAAGATTTCTGTCATAGCTGCAGGAATGAGGAGGAGGTGGAAACAATTCAACACCTTTTTTTGTATATGCCCGGCTCTAGCCAGAAGCAGGCATTGATATTTAAGATCCTAATGAATATGGATGATTTAGGTATCAACAATCTTATACGCTTTGTCAAAAGCTCAGGATGGTTCAATATGGAAAGGGAAATATAGGCCAGCCCCTGCGGCTCACAACGAACACACTTCGTGGTCTCTATGTGCGATGCGGCTACCAAACCTAACCTAATGGTTCGAGACTCCAAATGTGGTACTCGATTAACGGACGATACCTCAATTCTATTACATTGACTAAAAGCAGATAAATTCTTATTATTTTTAATGAAATGACGTACTTTTCCAAAAATCCATTCTGTGGACGACCTTTGCTTGTGCGACTCGTAAACTTGCATGCGAAGTAGTCAACCGTACAAATGTTTTTTCTGAAGTATTTGGTGAAGCGATTTCGCGAAAGATTTGCTCAGTTTGCCACAAGAGTCAATGGCGGCTCTTTGTTTGAAACTCATTTCCCAATTAGTGTTCCAAATATATTAGCAGAAACGATGCATTAACTTGAAATATTTAAAATGTGATACTCATTTTACAAAAAATGTTGGACTGGTATTTCAAACGCAAAAATTGTTTGCAAACGACTACTAGTTCTTTCTATTTTTTTATTTTATTTTTATTTATTTTTATTTATTTTTTTTTATTTTTTTTTTTATCTGCGGGTAGAGATTGTCAAATACATCTGTTAGCATTAGTACCACAGATGCATTGAAGTTTATTGGAACAACAGTGACATGCAAACTGAAATATGTAGGTACTCCTGCCAAACCGAGGCGGACGTTAAACTAGTCTAGTCTAAACTCACTAGAAGCGCACTATCTCGGTACTAATGAATTTATCTGCGAAGTACATAGAGCTTAATGTTAATCCTTGGCAAACCGCTTTTTGAAAACCTCGAAGAGTTGGCCGATATAGACGCAAGCAACCCTATGAGACACAGACTGGATCGTGAAGGAATAACCGTTGAACTTGTTGGTGTCGACGATGTGGCAACAAAATGAAGAATCACCACTTCAACCACTCTTTATACCAGTGTTTGGGAATATTATTGTGAAATTTCTGGACAACTGTTTGGTGACAACTTTGTGGACGCATATTTTCTAACTTTTAGTTTAGGCGCCGAATGTGAAAATTTCAGCTAATATAATGGGAATAGAAACCAGCAGAAACTAGAAAATTCATAAAACAATAAAAACTAAATAAGAAAAAAAAATAACAATAAGAAAATTACCAACAATATTGAGTTAATGAACATAACGATGGTTTTCGAGAAAAGTGACATAAATCAAAAATACAAAATACTGAGTTGGGTCAGTTTTCTAGATAAGTGACACGCCAATTCGATAACCTGACAAAACGACACTAACGCGGTCTCTCAGTATTGCTTCAAGGTTCGCTTATGACGCTTTTCCAGATAAAAATATATAAACTCTGCAGTTGATTTTTGCTTTTAACGGCAAAACTCCGAAATTTGAGTTAATTTTGAGTTGTGTCGCTTTTCTCGAAAACCATCGATAAGAATTTCGCAATGTTTGACAAAATTAAATAAACAACTAAATTTTCGCGTTTGTTTATCTATTTTTAATTTGCCCTTGTTTAAGGTTATTTCAATAATATTTAAAAAAAAATTTAAATATACAAAATCTATTTAGCTGAAAACTGTGTGGCTGAAAAATATATAAATTATTTATGGCCTACTACAACTCGAATATCATACACTTCAACTTTTTATGAGCGGATATTTTTAACATTCCCCAATGGTAGGGTGAAAATATTTTGAAGAAAATTAGTCATAGAAATCATTTTGAAAATATCCGATAGTGTAATAAAAAATAACACTGAACAAATTTTCTCACAAAACGACTGCCCTACATAAAAACCATTCCAGTTCTGTTTATATGTATGAATATAAAGTTAACATTGCCAGAGATGAAAACAATGGCAATTAACAGTGACAGCTAAAAATACATTTATTAGCTACAGAAGAAAATTTCGACCAAGAAAACAAATATGTTGTTGACTTTTATGGAGAGAACGCAACCGATAGATACAATAACAGCTGCTGGAGCACGTAGACATTTTCCTTTTTTTTTTACAAAAATATTTATAGTAAGCAAATTATTCAAAACAAAATAAAATAAAGCAAAACTAAAAAACAAGAGCCCAAAACAACGGCGAGGCGTAGACTAAAATCGAAAATAAACAATAAAAAATGGATCTCAAATAAAAGAATTTATTAGAAATTGGCCACAAATGAAAAAAGAGTGCGCAGCAAAGTGGACAGTGGCCGGCCGTCAGACGGCGTTTGTAACAAATAAAAGTAACAGAGGCGTAATATATCAAGTCAAAAAACCTACATTCGTACACAAGTATGCACTTTTGTATTTTAAACAAACATTTCAATAAAAAAAGTGCCTGCTTTCTTACATATTTTTCGCTCATTAATTTACCCAAATTTTGTCTTTTGCACATTTTGCTCATTTTTCACAATTTTTGGAACTTTTTCGCTTGGCAAGTGTTGTGCACATCTGTTGTTTTGCCATGACATACTCGCAGTTAGCAAAATTAATAATCCACTTGGTATTTATGTACATACATACATGCATACATACATATGTGCAAGTAAGTGGTGTTGTTGTTGTTGTTATAGAATTTGTATGAAAATGAGAAATTTTCGGTGTAAAAGAAATTTTTTTTTTTTGTGCTGTTTTTTTAATAAAACATATAGCGCATATTCACTTAACGCGCATCGCAATGCGGAACATATCAATCAGCTGCATTTTGCATCGAACCTTGGCGGCCGCGCATTTTAGGCCAATTCACACTATAAAATAATAAAAGCTCTTCAGCTGTCAATGCCACCATTCTCTAATTGCTAAATCAATCAACATGCAGTACGCAATATACTCCAGAAATCGCCTGATTCTTGTGAAAATTATCGGCTAATGTACACACACACAAGCACACTTACTTAACAACGTGTGCTCGCCATTGTTCTTCCTCTTCTACTGCAATACGAGTAGGTGTCAATTAAAGCGTTTCGTATATGCACACGCACACACACACGATGAATGCGTAAGAAAGTATGAAAATTGTATTTGTTGTATTACAAAAATGTTTCGTTTCTTTTAGCTAAGTAAACTTGTTGAGCAAAAAAAATTTATTTACCTCTATTTTCATTCACTACAGGCTGTTGAAAGCATCGAGGAGGAGTTTAGCCATAGCGAATATATCGAAGAGCATACGAAGATTGTAAGCAAGGTGAGAATTACACGCACACATTTAAGTAATTTCCGTTTCTGTACATATTCTTACACACACATACATACATGTATTTTGCGTCAATAAATTCCATTGCATTTTTAATACGTACGCTTCATTCGCAGACAACTGAATCGATTGCCAGCGAACGAACTTATAGAGCAGTCGCTTTTGAGAAACTCCCATTACCAACTACCGGCGGAAACGTTGTAGGTGAGTACGCACACGAAATATTGCAAATATTATTTTTGTTATGAAATTTGTGAAATATAAGCGCAGATTTCGGTAAATATTTGTATACATATCAATGTATGTATACGGAGATACCAGGAATTCATTGCCTTAAGCCTAGTACTAACTGCAGAGCCATGAAATTTCATGCATTTGGCTTGGCGTGAAATATTGCTAGCAATTGAGAAGAAGCGTCACATTTATGAGAATCGCACCAGAAGCAATGGTCAATTTTATATAAGAACCGTGTTTTTGAACAAATGAATAGACATCTTGCGTGGTGTTTTCACGGCGTAAACTGAGTACTACTTTGCCACCAGAATCATACGAAATTTCACGCATATTTCACGGCAATGCAATTTGTATGGATTTTGAAAGCTAAAGGGCTATCTAATAAGAGGTGTTATTTTGATATTCCAAGAAAAATTATATTTTTTATTATCAATGATCGGATGTTTATTTCATTATAAAGAGGAAGGTATGCCGTTAATAGTAGAAAATAACATCAAGCAAATGACCACCATGACCACGCTTACAAGACAATATCCGTTTCATGAACTTTTCCATAACCGAATTGCAAAGTGGCTGCCCTATGCCCTCGATAGCCTAACGAATTCCATCTTTGAGGTCTTGAATCGACCCTGGGCTCTTGGCGTAGACCTTCTCTTGCACGTGGCCCCAAAGAAAACAGTCACAAGGTGTTAACTCACAAGATCTCGGTGGCCAATTGTGATCACCTCTTCGAGAGATAACACGGTCCGGAAACTTTTCACGTAAAAGATCAATGGTTTCGTTGCTTGTGTGGCACGTAGCGCCGTCGTCTTGTTGAAAATAAATGTTGTCCAGATCAATACCATCCAACTCCGGCCATAGAAAACCGTTAATCATCTCTCAATAGCGCAATTCATTCACCTGTTATTGGAAAACCCTATACTTTGCCATGAGAATCGTATGAAATTTCACGCATATTTCACGGCATTGCAATTTGTATGGATTTTGATTTTGAAAGCCATTTCACATGAAACGCGAACTTAGTACTATAATTACCGGCATTAATGTGCTATATGGGGTGGCGCGAAATTAATCATCCGATTCTGTTTTTGCATAACTTTTTTTAATAAATAAAAAAAATTATTTTGAGCGTTGGAATTTTTTATTTTTACTTTAATTTTGGGCCCCCTTGTAGTATAAATAGGTCAACAAAATGCAGCAATTAAATCACAGCCTCAAAATAAAAAAATAATTACAAATCGCTTATTCAGCTTTCGAAATTTTAAAGTCACGTATGTATATACACCCGTGTGAACAATAATAGTAGCACGAAATATTGCAAAGTTTTGACTATTTATTCATTTTTTATATTTTTATAAAAATATAGTTCAGTAGAACCGCTGAGAGGCACTTTCAACATTTTTGATGTTTGTAAACCATTTCGTAGCTTCTGTTGTTGTAGCAGCATAAGCATTCCCCACGCATTTGCGGGAAAAGTTGCTGGTGTGACAGTCCTTGACCGGATATAAATCCGGGTCGTTCCGCTAAGGTAGAACCAAGGCGCATTCATTAAAGGTGGTGGCGCTAGACCAACAACACTGTTCTGTACGTTTGATTGACAAAGCAAAGTATTGAGAAAGTAGAAAACAAATAATGAATTCGCCTTGTTTCGTTCTGAGCTGACAGCCACACGGACACGGCGAAAGAAAAAAGCAACTCAGCTGATTTACCAACACCACCTTTAGTACATTCGCCTTGGCTAGAACCAACTATCGTGGCAACGCAAATGATTTTGCTTTACACTCTCATTTTTATTGTGTTTTTTTTGTTTTGTTTTTTCATTCAAATAAATTAGAATTCCAAAATATTTTTTTAAAAATGTATTTCTGCTATGCCGTAAAAGCGTGTCTAATTTGTATAAATCGTGATAAATTTTAGCCGTTTTTGTTATTTATTTGACTCTTAACCAAAATCCTTTCGTTCCGGTACTTCAAAGTTCAATGTCGAGGGACATATGTTAGTCCAGTCAAAAGAGACGAAAAAAATAGCCAACTTCATAATTTTAGGAGGATGCGAGTTTATGGTTTTATTATGTAAAGCCCATCACTGTGAACTTAAATTTGAGTTTTCGGGGTCGGGGGTTGTGTCCCGCGGCCGCCATCTTGGAAATAAGGGTGCAACTAGTTTTTGCGATTATCTCGTGAATTTCGAAAGTTACGAAAATTTTGTAAAATACTTTTTTGTAGATAATAATATTATCTACAACTTTCATTCAAAACTTTTTTTTGTAAAATTAATAATAAAAAAGTTATAAACAAAATTACGCGAAAAATTAAGGGATCAATTGTTTTAAAGCGTAATAACTTCTTTTTTATAGATTTTATGGAAAATATACTCTAGAGCTTTTTTATAGAGCATTCTTTTGTGAACATTTTTGTCTATAAGTTTTTTCCGCTATCTTTATTTAGTCGTATGATTTTGAGCTGCTAAGCGGAGCAACAAACATATTAGCGAAGCGCGTACATGATTACACAGGCCGACAAAATTTAACCAACATTCAGACCCAGAAACCAGACTATATATTTCCGAAGGTTTATGATGCGCTGAATCCAAATCTGGCCTCAGAATTGCTCTATCTGCTCTGGTTTTCGAGATATCCTAACCTAAAAGTGCAAAAAACTCCATTTTTGCCCATATTTGAGGTTATGTACCCTTGCAGATGTTTTCTTTTACCAAAATTAAAGGATGGCATCTTTAAATACAAGCCTTCTTTTTTCAAATGGCGTTTTGTTTGCTCAAATATCATTTTTTTTCGCAGAGATATCGCATTTTGAAATTTTCATGTTTCGAAATTTTCCTACACCTGAAAATCGATTAAGATAACATAGACATGATATAGTCGATTACTAATTTTCTTGGGCTTGAGGGCCTGATATATATGGATTAATAGTATGTAAATTTGGAGTTTGTGGGTAAGCCTGCTTGCGGTTAAGTGGGTTAGCCTGCTCGCGGTATGATAGGGGTGGTTTCTAGGGGTTAGGGCTGTGTGTGACACACTTATGGTGTGAGACAAAATTTTAAGAAAAATAAGACTCAATTCAAGAAAATTAGTAATCGACTATATCATGTCTATGTTATCTTAATCGATTTTCAGGTGTAGGAAAATTTCGAAACATGAAAATTTCAAAATGCGATATCTCTGCGAAAAAAAATGATATTTGAGCAAACAAAACGCCATTTGAAAAAAGAAGGCTTGTATTTAAAGATGCCATCCTTTAATTTTGGTAAAAGAAAACATCTGCAAGGGTACATAACCTCAAATATGGGCAAAAATGGAGTTTTTTGCACTTTTAGGTTAGGATATCTCGAAAACCAGAGCAGATAGAGCAATTCTGAGGCCAGATTTGGATTCAGCGCATCATAAACCTTCGGAAATGTATAGTCTGGTTTCTGGGTCTGAATGTTGGTTAAATTTTGTCGGCCTGTGTAATCATGTACGCGCTTCGCTAATGTGTTGGTTGCTCCGCTTAGCAGCTCAAAATCATACGACTAAATAAAGATAGCGGAAAAAACTTATAGACAAAAAGGTTCACAAAAGAATGCTCTATAAAAAAGCTCTAGAGTATATTTTCCATAAAATCTATAAAAAGAAGTTATTACGCTTTAAAACAATTGATCCCTTAATTTTTCGCGTAATTTTGTTTATAACTTTTTTATTATTAATTTTACAAAAAAAAGTTTTGAATGAAAGTTGTAGATAATATTATTATCTACAAAAAAGTATTTTACAAAATTTTCGTAACTTTCGAAATTCACGAGATAATCGCAAAAACTAGTTGCACCCTTATTTCCAAGATGGCGGCCGCGGGACACAACCCCCGACCCCGAAAACTCAAATTTAAGTTCACAGTGATGGGCTTTACATAATAAAACCATAAACTCGCATCCTCCTAAAATTATGAAGTTAAATCCTCTTTTGACTGGACTATGTATATCTCACCGTGCTTAAAAAATAAAAGTTTAATTTTTCTTGTTACCTTTTTATTGTTTATTTGGGTTGCTCTCAGTATAAAACTGAAACACAAACCTGCTAAAAAAGGAGCAAAATATTGTACGAGTATAAATAGTTTGTACTTTTTAACACCAGGTTTGTGTCACACGTTCACCGAGCTATCTGATTCTGCTAAATATTTACATTTTTATTCAATATTCTATGTACTTTTAAAAAATAAATAACACAAAAAATTTTGACCGAACTGAAGAGGTTTCGTCTCCCGTTTCTAGCGTGCCTTTCAAGCATTCACGTGTGTGACATACGTACGTACGTACGAGTACGATGTTCATATGTACTTCGCTTATTTGCCAAATTTACTTTCGACCAAAGAGACCAAAAACGGCTATTGTTGGGGTTGGGTAGTAGAGTTACGCTTGATCTGACCGCTTTTGTACTGGTTTTTGGCTTATCAGCGTTGCTGATTGTGTCTATAGCGATTATGTGCTTAGTGGCGAAGGTTTAGTAGTTTAATTTATGCACTAATTTCGACGCGTGCACTTGCGCTGTGCTTGATGCTGATTGACCTCCAGTCTAACGAATGTCCAAACGTTTACGTATGAAACGAGCAATAAGCTTAGCTGGACGCTCTTGCCATTCGGTAAGTGTCTCCTTAGTTTCCGTAATCTAGATAAGAATTTCAAAAAACAACCAAAAATTAGAAAAAGTCACATACACGTATTCATTAAAGCCGAACCTGGTCACCATTAAGTCGATTTAGTATTGCCACACAAATTATGGATGCCTTAATGCCGGCGTAATTTGTTAATGCCGAAAACATTGAACTCTCCATTTCAATGTTCATGACACCCTTTTGTTTCAGCAAATTCAACCAATTCATTTTGTCAACTTCTTTGTAGCCACAAAATGCGCCATCCAAGCGTCCTTGTCCTAGTGTATGATACGAGTATAAAATGCCATATAAGGCAACTATGCAATCCACAAAAATTAACACAATACTCGCCTTCGTAGAAGTCGTCAGCGCAATAGGTTTTACCGATGACTGTCTGGAAGCCATCAGTCGAAGTGGCCAATGATTTAAGTTCTCGCGCCAAATTGCCATCCAAAGTGGTGGGTCTTGTCATGACCTTGCCCAAAACTTTCTGCAATTAAAAGAATGTAAACGATTTATGCATTCCATTTGCGTTCCACTCAAATGTTGAGGCCAACAAGTTTAAGGCACACGTGATCGCATCGTTTCAAAGAGCGCATTGAACTCGATTACGTCGGCTACTCAGACCCCAACTCAAAAAATTTCTATCCACACTCACAAATTCGTGTTCGGCATTTAACTTATCGTTAAGCACTCCCTCCGAAATGACGACCGTGCCACCTGGAATGCCCAAACCACCACAAGTGCCCATGCGTATAAACACTGGATCCTTACACTTGGCGTGATACATAAGTTTAATCAATTCATGCAGTAAAATGCTGATCGAGGGATTGCCCATGCCGTGGTTGACACAAAGGATCGGTCCCGCTTTGTACATTGAGTAGCGTTCTGCGGAGGCACTAAGATCGGTCAATTGCGTGCCAACAGGTAGCTTGTGTTTAATTTCTGTCATGAGGAATTTCGCCAAATTTTCCATGCGTTTTGGCGTACCACCGACCACAACAAACTGGAAAAAGAAAGAAGTGCATGCGATAAATGTTCGCTTTTAAAATTTATACACAATTCGTAATCTTAAAATTAAAGCTAAATTTTTAAATATAAACAGCGAAATCGAGATTAACTGAACTCCTCGTTCGAGTGCACACCAAATTTCTTTTTTCATTGAGTTCTCTGCAAGGCGCATTTATTGAAGGTGGTGGCATTAGACCAAAAACAATGTTTCGTACGTTTGATTGTCACGGCAAGGTATTGACGAAGTAGAAAACGAAAAATTAATTCGCCTTGTTCCATTCTGAGCTGACAGCTACATGGACACGGCGAAAGAAAAAAAACAACTCAGCTTATTTCCCAACACCACCTTTAATAGATTCGCCTTGGCGAGATTTAAGTGTGTATTGAAGCTGCTATGCCCCCTTTTCCAATACCTAATATTTTTCGCCTTAAGATTGGTATTCGTAATTTATGTAACTATATGAACTTTCAGTAACTTAATATAAGCAGTTTCAGAAAAAATCTATATGAAGGCTTCAGTTCAGGGAAGTACTACGCCCTCTTTTGCAATACCTACCACTTTTCACCGCAAAATAGGTATTGACATTTAATGTAATTGTGTCAAATTTCATTATCTTAGCGTTTGTGGTACCAGAGAAAAGCGATTTAAAAATTTCAGTTCATATGGGAAATGTCAAGACCCCTTTTCCAATACCTACCAATTTTCAGTTTCAATTCCATAGCTTAATTGGAGATATATCGGTTCGCATATTTTGGTCTATATGTCACACGTCACAACGCACTAAACGAAAATATTTCTTTCAAATCGGTTCATATTTCATTGAAATAGAAAAAAAGGGTGTTTACTTTGCGTCCAATTGGAGGAACAAAGAGAGGCCGACCAAGAAAGAGATGACCTGATGACGTCAAAGCAGACTTAACAGCGATGAGCGCTCGTAATTAAAGAAATGAGGTAATAGAGAGACTGATTTGGAGGAGGATTATTGATGAAGCTATGGTCCACTGCAGGCTATGAAACTAAGAGAGAGAGAGAGAGAGAAAGAGAGCGAGCGAGCGAGAGACAGGTATACTCTCAAAAAAGAGGTTTAAATATTTTAGTTTGAGATTTTTATAGGATACCACTCAGAAGTTCAAAACTGCGTGCATAAAACACCAAAATTATATAAAAAGTTTTTGCTGATAGCCGCCACGTCTCAGCAGGCAACGGCAATCCTCCGAGTGTATTTTTGCCATGAAAAAAGCTCCTGATAAAAAATATCTGTCGTTCGGTGGGGACTTAAAAACTGTAGGCCCAACAACAACAGCCAAACACCCAAAAATAGTATAAGCACCAATTAAATATATGTATGGTATGTATATATATATATATTTGATGCATGAATTTACTTGAAGGGTATTCGAATTCCTGGTTGAAATTCTATGAACAATCTTGGTTAAATGGATTTTACTATATTTTCATGTTAAAAATTCTATATTTTTTCCCATATCCCTATAAGACTGTGCTGAGCACTTGCGACAGAATGGCATATACAACATTTTTTAATGGGGAAATCAAATATTTCATTTGATATTCCTTTCCCCTTGTCGGTGTGAATTCTATCTCTCTTTAACCAATAGCAATTGCATATAAGTGGCAAATCAACTCATTTGTATGCTTATAATGTGGCTGCTCTGAAAAAAGTACTAGTGTGAGATTTTGTTGTATTTGTTGTATGGTCGCCATAGGCGAATGAGTAGATGCTTGGTTAACATTTCAAAATTCGTGAGTTCGAATCTCCGTGGATGAAACACCGAATTTATATGTAAGATATTTCTAATGAATATGAGTAAGAGATGTCTACATATGTAAGAGATTTCTATGAAATGAATTAATTTTGTATATTTAGAAATAAAATGTTTTATGATAACGAAGGAGTTGAGGAGTTTTTGTCATCAGTGCTGATTACATTTTGATAACGAAAATGAGTAGTTTGGCCCATCAGCGCTGATTACTTTTTGATAACAAAAATGAGAAGCATGATTATTTAGTGCTGAGAAGCTTGTAAAGACGACAATGAGAAGTTTAGTTGTCAGCAGTTGTTACATTGTAAGAATAAAAATGATTAGTTGCCTTGACTGTGGAGCATAGTAGATATATTTTTCAGTTATATGAAATTGTTATTGGTAAAAGAGAGATAGAATATCACCCTTGCAAGGGGAAACTATCAGAACTTTCCCAAGGCTAAAACGAAAATGTGTAATTTAATGAGGATGGTGATGATGATAATATGAGTGCTTAGTCAGCTATCAGCTGGCAGATAATCAGCTGTCTTATATGGATCCAACTGGAAGTTTTATTTTTAAGACAGTTTATGTATATGTATGTATTAATGAGGGTACCAAAGTAAAGTGAACCTTTTATTAAAGAATGAAAACAGCAAACCGTTTTTATGAAAAGCTACGATTTTTTTTAAACAATCTCATTCTAACCCTATTATGTAAAGCGCTATAGTAATGTAAATAATGTCGAATGAATATTTTAGATCATACGCAAGCCCTTCAGGATGTCAGTGTAAACTTTTTATAATGCCAACTTTCTTCTGCACTATATTCTGACCGAAACAAACATACGCCCGCTCAGTCATAAACGTTTTTGAGTTGCTTAGCTTTATAAATATTTTGCTGATATTTCCTGAATTTGCGCACAGTTTTATTTAAATAAAGGCATATATTACTTGTGACCTCTTTTTTGGTTTGCCATATTTAGACGTTTCTTAGCAAGTTTAAAGCAAAGCTCAATAGGTGGGGCCTCTTTCTTCGTTGCTAAACAATCTGCCACCTCACTCGCAATAACGTTTTTAACGTTTATTTTTTACGTTGCCTGATAACTAAAATGCAGAAAAAAATTTGCTGAAATAAGTGGCATGCAATTGATAATAGTCATGGTTATACGGGTTAGGCTAAGGCCTTTAAAGTGTCTTGCTTACATGTGTTCCCATCCGTGTACCAAACTTAGGTGAGCCATACGAACTTATCGTTTATTTCCAACAAGGAACGAATGCGAGTTGAGTAATCTGTTGTGTATCAGAAAAATCAAGCGATTCCACCACAATAGTTAAATCATTACATTCAGGCTTGCTAACTACAGCCAGCTAACAGAGTTGTCTGTGTTTTTATGTAAATAGAGCGCGTGCCTTTCGTTGGCATTCTTTGCACATATTTTTCCATGCAAGTGAATCATTTATTTTGATATTAATAGGAAATATATATTTATGCCAAAATAAATGCGTAAATAACTTTCTGTGTGAAAATTCTAACACACAAAACTTCATTTACAATCACTCTTTCGTTTGCATAATCCACATCGCTGACTGCGCCTGAAAGTGTCTTACATTTTTTACATATCTAATAAGGCTCTCACTGTTAACATAACATTTTCGGTAAGGCTGAGAAAGTCGAGTTAGCTCCGCTCTGAAGGAGCTTACAAGCTGTGATGCAACAACAATTCCAACGGAATTTGGGCAACAACGCATTTATGTTAAGGATAAACTGAATGTAGGTCTGGTGGAAATAAGCTTCACTTTACTTTATAAGAAGTTGCCTAAGTTTTTCATTTATAATGCCATTCACTTGAGAGAATTTAGTGAATATTAGCAATATATTTCACTCTTACAGAAATTCTTACACAGATTTTCTGAGATAAAGAGACAAAGTCATTAGTCACCATTAGTGACTGCTATCGAAATCTTTGGGCAAATATTTTAAACTCTTCAGACCCAAGCAGTAAGAAAACTTCAGACTATAACAAAAATATTCTTGTAACTATAACTAAACTTCAGTATAACTAATTTGAATTACTTGCAAGTCTAATGTCTTAATGTTTTAAGAGAAAAAATTAATAGTTGTTCATTCATTTACCGAGGGTCTGAAGAGGTTAAACCATAAACATTTATGAAAGCAATCGAGAATTTTTTTTTGGATATGAGAAGCAAAGCCAAACATACTTAAATGCAAGTAAAACGTTTACTAAGAAAAAATGCTAAGTCTTTTCAAAAATATTTAAGTATAAAGGCTGACAGAATCTTCTAATAATTACAATTGAATTTAAATATTCATCCTGTCTTGCCGCACTTTATGTAGCAACTTCAAATTACTCACCTTCACGTCACCAAACATTGCTGGCAAATTATGCGACTTTGTGCCCAATCCAAGGTGATAGAGAAAATCTTCATCCATAGGCGGAATATGAGGATTGCGTATGAAATCTGTTGAGGCCTGTTGCGGCAACCTGCGAGAAGTGAGAGGCTTGTCACATATGCAGATATTTCTTACAGCTATTTCATTTTATAACTTTTAACTTTTAGGCGTACACACATTCATGCAAACATACATATGTTTTTACTATACTTGCGCATATAACAACAACTAATTGTAGGCGAAAAAAAGTTAATTCAAGCCTCTTCATGTTTTCAAGTTACATTTAATATTTGTATGCAGCCCAACAGTGTCTATTAGAACACATAAAATAGCACTTACATGCAGTGGCAGCACGCATCCATCATCAAAATTTAGTCTTTTTACCAAAAATTACAAGAAAAAAGGCTCTCAGCTAGAAAATAGGGAGACGAAGTAAATTTTGCCGTCCTTCTCAAAAAATTAATAAATTTCAAATATGTATGTTTTCTAAGCGAACGTCATGAAAACTGATTTTGAAATACATAAAAGTGCTTGTGAACTTTAAATTAAAAAAAAAATTAAAAAATATTGAGTATATTTTTTTTAATTCCTCAAACATTGGATATGATGCAGTACAAATCAAAGAAGCCGTCTAGAATGAGGCGTGCACGCAGGGTTTTTTTCGGGGAAGTTTTTATATAAAATATTTTCAATGTTCTAAAACAAATTAATAATAAAACAAAAAAAAACATCCTTTTTTATTATATTAAAAAGAAATTAAATATTATACAAATCACAGCGGAACAAATAAAGACATTTAGTAGTATGAAAATAAAAAAAAAAACTTTAATTCGATTTCGACTATCGCTTGATTGTAGCAACTTTTCCTGAAATTCTTTCCGCAAAAACAAAAAAAAAATGTTTTTTTCATAAAAACAAATTAAATATACCCTATGACCAGAAAGTACTGGGAATGTTTAAATAAAACAAAACAGAGTGAAATTTCAGGCGAATTTTATTTTATCTCCTTCAAAATACGACCCGTCTGAAGCATCACACATGCGCCAACGTTTAACCCAGTCCTCCATGCACTCCTAGTAGACCGACGAAGGGATGGCCTTCAGCTACTTCGTCGCACTCTCTTTGATCTCCTCTATCGACTGAAATCTCCTTCCACGAAGTGGTAGCTTCAACTTGGGAAACAAAAAGAAGTCACACGGAGCCATGACAGGTGAATACGGTGCTTACACGATGGTATTTGGTTGGTGTTTAGCCCAATAACCCAGCACAATTTGGACTCGGGTCAACGGTGCGCGTTATCATCATGCAAAATCCAAGAATAGCTTGCCCACATTTTCGGCCGACTAGGCAGGCACTAATGATCCGATGGCGCTAAAAAGTGACAGATGTGTGTCTTGCAGTCCTACCAACATAAGAAAAAAATATGGACCGGTTCCCACGTGCGCGGTTCGTGTAAATTAAACATTCCCGGTACTTTTTGATCATAGGGTAAATCACAGTGGGAATATGAGACTCAATAATGGCTATATATAAATATGTACTACCGCTCTTGTGACGTCATACTTCTTAAATACACCCCCTCCCACACTGAATTAAATTAAATATTTTCCTTATGTTTTTGTATAAACTTCTTTTCAGAGTTGTCAAAAAAAAATATTTAATGCCAATAACTTAATTATGTCCCAAGAGAAGTGATTGCTAGAAAACCCCTAAAAAACATAAATAAACAAATAAATTGACCGATACTTACTTTTCTTCCAAACATGAAGCATGAAATTTTTCCGTCATTCTCACAACTCCACGCGAGTATTTAAGCCCACTAAAACATTTGTATTGTAGCCTAAGCTACAACAAACATATATACGTTCCAACTGTTGTACGGCTTCGACAATTTTCGTAGAATTTGACTATGTCGTAGAACCGAAACTTTTAACTTATAATAATCTGGTTTTACTAATAACTGGTTCTTGCTAACTTTCTTTAAAACAGGCCTTTCGCCTTTTTATTTCACACTTTGATCAACTGTATAGAAAATGATGCAAATTACAGTTAACTTAATGCTCTAACAAGGCCACCCTTAGAAGCTCCAGCGCAGTAGGGGATCCCACAAAAACCGAAGTAATTCTCTTTACAAAGAGAGGAGCTTCTTATAATCTTCCTCCTGGTTTTTAAAGGTTTGGAGATTCCTTTGAGAAAGAACCTCAAGTATTTATGACTCAGATTAGATAGGAAACTCATTTTAGATATAAACCTTATCCTGAGGAAAGAGTAAAGAAGGCCAATGTTCCGTTAACGTATACTTGCAAAAAGCGGCCGGTATTAGATGGGGGTAGACACCTCGTGTTGCACATTGACTCTATACTTCTGTGATTAGGTCAATCTTAATATATGGAATACTTATATGGTGGCGATCTGCTCAAAAGGCGTATTACGCTAAAATCATGAGTAAAGTGAAAATAATAGCTTTTCTACGCATCTCTGGTACTTTAAAAAAAAAAAAAAAAAAATAATTGGCGCGTACACTTCTGTTAGGTGTTTGGCCGAGCTCCTCCTCCTATTTGTGGTGTGCGTGTTGGTGTTGTTCCACAAATGGAGGGACCTACAGTTTCAAGCCGACTCCGAACGGCAGATATTTTTATGAGGAGCTTTTTCATGGCAGAAATACACTCGGAGGTTTGCCATTGCCTGCCGAGGGGCGACCGCTATTAGAAAAATGTTTTTATTAATTTTGCTTTCACCGAGATTCGAACCAACGACCGCTCTGTGAATTCCGAATGGTAATCACGCACCTACCCATTCGGCTACGGCGGCCGCCCTCTGGTACTTTAAGGACTACCAAAAAAAAGGGCTGGAAGTGCTAATCAATTTGCCTGCGTGAAATCTCGTAGGAAAACAAGTCGCCGCCGCCTCGGCGCTTAAATTTAAAAGTATAACGCTATGGAAATACCGGTGGTTTGGCCACGCCACTATATTGCACACTCTGAATAGTCACTAACAAGAAATAGACTATTCTATTTCTAGACTCACCCAAGACAGACTCTTTAAGACCAGAAGAGAGCGGCAGAAGAAGAGTGGCGGCAGACACCTCTCTCTCAAGAAGAGGGAGGCAGACGCCAAGGCCAAGGGGGAATTAAATTTCTATACAGCTGGTTCTAAGCTACACGGTAGGTTTGGCTATGGAAGATTTTCGAAAGAATTAGGACTAAAACTATCTCTACGACTACCAGACCACTGCAGCATTTATCAGCAGATGTTCTAGCTATTAAAGAAGTGGCTACGTATCTGAATACGCATGCCGTAACAAAAACTACAATAAATATATTCTCGGATAGCGAGGCGGCCATTAAATCAATGAATGCGGCTGTGCTAAGATCAAAGGTTGCGCAGGAATGCCGGGTAGCCCTAAATGATATTAGTACCGTATTCAAGGTCAGCCTTATTTGGGTTCCGAGGCACAGAGATATTGAGGAAAACTGTAAATCTGATGAGCTAGCCAGAAAAGGTACTGCTTTTTAACTTCTCAGCGATAAAAGTACCATTGGGATAATTATGGCCACGAGTAAACTAATAATAAAAAACCACATTATCCAAGAGGCCGATAAGTCATGGAGAGAGGAAAGCACATGCGTAACAGTTAGGCTACTGTAGCCGTAAATAAATAAGAAAAAGACAAAAGAACTGCTTGGCCTTTGAAGAGAGCACATCTCGAAGGTCGTGGCTGGTATAACCGGTCATTGGCTATTTAGCAGACATTGCTCGAGACTAGAAGTTTTCTCCCATGAATATTGTATAAGTTGTAAAGATAAGGAAGAAACAGTTGAGCACTTTCTTTGCAATTGTCCGGCCTTAGTTAAAATAAGACGAAGTTTGGCGTGCGGATGGGATCAATCCTGCGCTTCATAAGAGCTACAAAATGGTTCCATGAAGAAAAAGAAATGAGCTTCCCGTGTGGCACAGTGATATCACAACAAACCTGTAAGGTCTAAGTGAATTGGTCGTACAGACCGACTACCACCATAACCTAACCTAACCTAACCTAATGTTCTTATAAACAACAAAAGAATACTGGCATACAGAAAGATGCGCATTGGGCCCACTCAATCTTAGCTTCCTTGACCCAAGCGTCACACCAATTCAGCAAAGGTTCAGTTGATCAGTTGAACTACGCAAATAGTTTTTAGTAAATAACCGAGTACCGAATTGTAGTACTACTGAATTCACTATGAACACCTCTAACGCGGCCGGCATGGCCGAATAGCTAGGTGCGTGAGTAACATTCAATAGTGCACGGGTTCGGAACTCCGCGCATGACATGCCAAATGATGGAAAAAGTTGTTGCTAATTACGGTCGCCTCTCGACAGCCAATGATAAACCTCCGACTGTATTTCTGCCATGAAAAAGGTTATCATAAAAATCCATCTGCGCCTTGGAGGCAGCATAAAATTGTAGATCCGTCCATTTGTGCAAAAACTTCGAGGCGCACAATACAAATAGGAGGGAGAGTTCGGGCAAACGCCAAACAAAGGATATAAGCGCCAATTACATATAAAAATTATATGAATATATGATTTAATTTAAAATATTCGAAAATTTTCACGCTAATACTCTGTATAACTTTAGAAGGCACCTCTTCGTCTAATCGGTAATGCGAATTTTTGAGTTTAAGTTGACTATGAAAACTGTTAAATTTTTATTTAATCTTTAAGTTACAAATTCTAAGCAAAACCTGAAAAAATTTCACTAATATAAGTATATATAAACAGTAGAGCATTTAATTAGAAGCCTATTATTCCAAGACGAGCTTCATCCAGTAAAAGTTGTTCGCGCAAGAAGCACCTCAAAGCAAAGATCGCCATTTTTTCACATAAACTGGAAAATCTGGTCATATACAACTAAAGGAACTTATAACAATCCATTCTGAGTGGTACACCACCATTTGTTTGTCATAAGTTTTCGGAGAATTGAGGAAAACTAACCGCTGAAGACGAATTATCCTTCACTAAGACTATGCGAACACTCCCATATCGCCTCACACAAAGTTTTTTTTTTATTCAGAATGATTTTATTTCGTTTCCCATCATCAAAAATAAAATGCGCGGTCAACGTTTTTCAATGCCTGAAGAGGCTGCTGAACCCTTTAAACAGCTCGTTGTGGAGGTATCCACTTCTGAGTGGCAAAAATACTTTGAAAATTGATTCAAACACGTGCAAAAGTTTATTGACTCCCAAGGAGAATATTATAAAAAGCAATAAAGGCCATTTTTCGTTTTTATTTTACTGTGTCTTCATTATTGGGCGCAAAGTATGAAAGACAATTCGCGTAGGCATCAGACGATGATGGGCCTTAGCACATGAAAGATAAGAATTTCCATGAAGGTTTAAAATATTGCAATGAAGATTTATAACAAATTTTGACTACTACATATTTTCACAAGAAGATCGAATAGACTCGTATAATACTTTCAAACTTATGAACGCATTTTCATTTTAAAGGGTGGTTAAATTTCAAGGGCCGATGTTGAATATGAACCACACCTAAGCGTCAACGACACCGTTGGACTTCTTTCTTTGGGGTTATTTGAAAGAAAAGGGGTACGTCGATAAGCCAGCAACAATTTAAGAGCTAAAGGATGAGATAATTCGGCACATTAACGGCATAGAACTTCAATGATGCCTCAGCGTCATCGAAAATTTGGACCATCGGATGGAGGTGTGCCGCCGAGGCCGCGGCAGCCATTTGGTCAATATTTTGTTCCATGCGTAATTGAGCCATACCAATATTATCATAGTAAAGAGAAATTACAATAATTTTCTAAAAAAATTGTATTTTATTCAAAATCAACACCCGCCCTTGAAACTTAACCACCCTTTAGATAAGAAACTATTTGCATTTGGTGGTCTTTGGAGGTGTACTGCCGAGGCCGCGGCGGCCATTTGGCCAATATTTTATTTCATGCGTAATTGAGCCATACCAATATTATCATAATAAAGAGAAATGGTAATAATTTCTTAAAAAATTGTATTTTATTTAAAATCAACACCGGCCCTTGAAACTTAACCACCCTTTACTTTCAAAATCTTTTCTTGATTTTGGTGTTAATTAATTTCTAGACTGAGGTCGATCTCCTCGCATGCCTTAAAATGCCTTCCTTTCTTAACAGTCAGAATCTCACTTCGTTGTTTTCGAAATATGCTTACACGCGCACATACAAACACACACACACATATACGTGCCATTATGTACATTCAGTGGTTGGTTAGTAAATGTTTCTGCGCATTTTATGCCAATAAATAGACCAGAAACAGCAAAAACAAATGACAACGACACGCTTCGTCTGATCTTATACTGCATGAAAGCAAAAACAAACAAAAGGCGCCAAAACACAACACTGCGCCTGTCAGCGTTGATGATGCAAAATGTCAACGACAACACCTAGCGGCCTGATGAAAATCTTAATGTTGATACGACAAGAAAAACAAAATCAAAAAAAAAGAAACAAGAAACAAAAAACAGCCAGCAAGGATTATTTTCATAAATTGTATTGCTGTTGTTGTTGCTGTTGCTGTTTGTAATGCATGTTTCAGCCGACAGATTGTCAGTCCGATTGTCAACGAAAATGTTAATTAAGCATGGATCGCAGTGTGTGGCAACAGCAAATGTAACAAATACATGCGCGTCCTTTTTTTATTTAAAACCCCTGTAAAGCTTTTAATGAATCAACAACAAATGTTTGATTTTTGTTGTCAAATAATACAAAAACAAAAAACAAATAGTCGCATACGCTTCGTTTTGGCCATTATTTTAGATTTTTCTCTGCAATTTTGCAAGGTTTTGTGAATTGACAGACAATAGCCGATTCGCTGCTTGCGTGAAAAGAATTTTTTCAAAAGTTCAAGGACTCGACGACTGCAACATGCGCATTCACATAATCCTTTCAGATTCATTTGTTTTAAACTCAATGGAATTCGCTTAATTAATTCATCTCATTGACACGTCTGCGCTGAACGATGACAATTTTTGGGCGTTTTTCAAATTACGAGTATTTTCTGCTTGGAGGAGGTTAACAATTATGGTACATGCACGCAAGTGGCGAGTGTAAAATTAATGTACGTAATTTTTCTAGAAAATAAAATATTTTTTTTATTTTATTTGATTACATTTTTTTTAATTTGTTTAAGGAAGTTATGTTTACTTCTGGCGAAGGCATACCATATTAAACGGGGCGTAGCAGCTGATTTGAGTTTTGCCATTGCCTGTCGAGGGGCGACCGCTATTAAAAAAATGTTTTTCTTAATTTTGCTGTTTCACCGAGATTCGAATCAACGTTCTCTCTGTGAATTCCGAATGGTAGTCACGCACCAACCCAGTCGGCTACGGCGGCCTTAGTATTAGTAAAAATATTTATTTGGAAAGAACCTACAGCTGATCTTCGGGAACTCCTCTCAAAAAAGACGTTTTGCGGTTACTACTATATCTCAGAACTGGATCCTCTGAAATTAAAAACCCCAAACAGATTTCGTTAAAGTATGTTAAGTCTAGTAATTAATCGAAGGAATAAGCAAATTTGCGGTTTCTCAAAAAAAAAGATATATTTTTGACCAAAATTTCGGCCTTTAATTGCTTATAAAAAAATGCTTATCGGTGAGAAAAAATCTTCGTTCAATTACTAAAAAAATATATTTAAGAAGCTCGTGCTAAAATTTGAGGCTAATCGGTTTAGCCGTTTTCGAGTAATGTTGGTCACCGACTTTGAAAACACCATTTTGAGAAAAACGCGTTTAAAGTTTTTACTTTACTTTCAAGTACTCTGAAACGCCCTTTCAAATTTGCGTGTAACTTCGAAAATATTCATCGGAACGTTATTAAATTTTCTGTACATTAAGAAAAAAAAAACATTTTTTTGAAAATTCTAACCTTATATATTATATATTCACATTCTAGAGGCCAAAGGCAAAAACAAATTACATTGATTTACTACTTATCGTCTGTGCCTTGCTTCTGGCTTTTTTAAACCTTTTAAGTGTTTAAACCCTTTGACTCTTTGAACTGTGAGTTCCTTCAAAATCTCCCATTTTTCGATTAGGCGAGCTCCTTTTGTTATTTGCGGTGCGCGTCTTGTTGCTTTTCTACCAATGGTGGGGCTTACATTTTTATGCAGATAGTTTTTTATGTCGGAAATTTCTTGTTAATGCATAAATGATTTGTCGAAAGAGTTTGAAAATTAAAAATAATAAGCAAATATGTGATGCCTTTTAAAAATCAAATGTGAATTCAAACTTCAGATTCTGCCTAAAGCAGTCTATTCTCCATTATGCGTCTTCGATTCGCCATGCGTTGGCGAGTGGCGAATAGATGAAGTAATATACAAGTATGTTGGCAGCACTGGAAAAGTGATGCCAAAAACTTACATTGGCTTGTAAGCATTTAATGAGTTCTAGTAAGACTGCGTTCCCACAGGAAAACTTTGGTTGCTTCAACTTTACGAACTCTCTTTTAGTGTTGGTCGTCGTGTTTCACCCACAGCAGCTCCGTCTGGAATTGTTTTAGTTTAGTTTAGTCTACATACAACTATAATACAATTCGTGTTAACTGAGCACGACCAATTTAGTGTTCCATTCCTTTCCTCGTCTCCCCCTCTTCTACAAGTTACAAGTAGAAGCAACAAAATTTGCTCTGTATGAACGCGGTCTAAGGAAACTTGCCTCATATCGGAAAAGAAAGTTGGCAGTATGTAATATACATAGTTAGTTGTGCCAGTTTTATGAGGACATATATAACCATACTCGCTAGAGTCGAATCTTCCTCGATAGCTTTATTGTTGCTTTCACATCAGCATCGCGCAGCGAGTAGAGCGCACACATAGCAAGCTAAGAAGTGAATTTATGTCTAGCCACGTTTAAGTCATGGGCGCTCGAGGGAACTTCTAAGGCTAACAAAGCCGCAGCTCTCGCATTTGGTAGGTATCCTTACCGGACATTGTCCACTAGGTGTCCAAGGGGTGAGACTTTGGATTATTTCAATTCCTTTCTGCAGAAGCTGTCTGGAAAATGAGAGGGAATCAGCTGTCCTTTCTTTTGTAAGGCAAAGATTTAAATATCCGGGCTCTCCGTTATTTGCTACACCTGCGGATTAGATTAGATCTGTGGAGGGTTGGACAAGTCCAAGCACTAAGTCAGGAGATCATTGTACTACACCCGGATAGATATCAGTAGAAAGAATAGCGATAGAAAAGATAAAAAGTGGGTAGTAAGACGGTTAAATTAGTTTGAGATCTTTCTTAAACAAATATCTTGGATTCATTGATGAATCTTAAGAGATCCGGAAGAGGAAGAGTATGAACATTATCCATACTTAATATATCGCAACCCAATATTCTAAGTCTGATTCTGGAAAACGCCGGCCAGCTACAGAGAAAATGCTCTGCAGTGTCGTCATTCTCAAGACAGGATAGTCATTCGTAGACAGCGTGATATGTCTACGACCCCTATGGCAGCCAGGTGCTGACCACAGACGTTGTGCCCTGTGATTACACCCACCAGTACTCTTAGGCCCTTTCTGCTGAGTTTTGAGAGAAAGGTCGCTATTTTTCTGTTTGGTTCTTTCACAAAGCACTTGGCTACTCTGCATGAGTTCAACCTAGGCCAACGTCCTCTATGGGTAGACCTCATGAAGTTGTCAATCCATAGTTGAATCGATGCGGAATTAACACCTAGAAAGGTTTCAGGGCCTAGTGGCCTACTTGCAGAGCCTTCATTAGCCAGGCACCCAAATAAGACTAACTTTGTTGTGTTTTGCAACACTGTTCAGTTTTATCTTACATTCACTGACTAACTTCGAAGAGCAGCGTGGGCTAGCAAGGGCTTTCAGTGCAGCTAAACTGTCACTACAAATTCCAATACTGCTAACGCGCCACTTTTTCTCAATTAGCCAGTACGCCCCATTCAAGATGACATAGACTTCCGTAAGGAACACCGGAGCCATCTGTCCTGCGGATATTGCGGTTTTAAATATCACAAACCTGGTGAATTTCATTAGTAGCTTGCAGCGGTTAATACAAACGTAATTAGCCAATGTTGCTCGTCAGCCTCTCATTCAAAGCCCCATCTTCCATTTGCATGGTTATTTTCCTTGTGTCTGGTGCTACCACCTTTAATGAATTCGCTTTTATATGGCGCAGAATTGTAGACTATGTTAACCAGAGAAGAGAAGAACCTAAAAGCAATCGAGAGAGCTATTCTACGCAAATTCTATGACACTGCTCACAATTAATGCCAAAATAAATGAAACGATGAACCGTACAAACTTTATACTTACATGAGAATGAATAGAATATAATGGAATTGTGGGTGGCCGGAACTTGTACAACCACTTAGGCAATTTTTCCCATTGCGCTAAAGGCCTAGAGAAAAAATTTAAAAGGTAGAGGGAGTCAGCTGGGATAGGAATGAATCGCTCCTGTACAAACATTTTTAAGAATCTTAGCAGCTCATTAAGGGAATATATTCTCAATATATTCGACCCAAAAATGTACCATTTAAGTCTGGCGAGAGATGGATAGCGATAATGCTCTGTACTCTATTCACCCTCCAAACTAGATGATCAAAGTGGATCTTCGATGAGCCCTATGGTGGCCATATGTCCTCCACATAGTTTGTGTTCTAACAGCTCTCTATCTGAGAGGCAATTTTGCTACCACCCTGGCAAGTCTTTTCAGAAACACTTAGTTGGTTTTTGTGTCAGTACTGCACCAACAGCTCTCATGAGCGTTGTTAATGAATGCTTTGATGTAGTGGATTATTTTGTTGCTGTTGTTGCATAACATAAGCATTCCTCATAAATGTTTGGGGAATACTGCTGAAATGACAGTTCTTGACTGGATATAAATCCAAGTAGTTCCGGTAACGTAGAATCGACTGTCGTGGAAATAAGCAAACTGTTTTTGCTATGTTTTGCCCTAAAATTGTTTCCAGTTCAATTTGATGCCCCAAAGACCCGCAGTTTGCCAATTCATAACCCAGTTCGTTGCCACAAAAATGAATAGTGCCACGGCACTGACAAATGTTCAAGCTCATTCAACCTTGGGACGTAGACGCCTTCAGAGCATCTTGGCTAGCACTGCATACCCTGATTTTATGCCCTCGCTACATTTCGCCAACCATCCAGCCTGATACTTGAAGTATTGCAAAGACAACCCATTGAACGCGGACAGAAAGGGTTAAATCACAAGATCTCGGTAGTCAATTGTGATCACCTCTTCGAGATTGTCCAGATCAGTACCATACAATGCCGGCCATAAAAAATCGTTAATCATATCTCGATAGCGATAGATAACACCTGTTATTGGAAAACCCTTTAGTTAGATGCATACAAATAAAACGCCTAAGCTGAGGCAATATCATAAAGATGGACGATTTTGTTTCAATACAAATTTCCTTCAATTTCTATTCAAGGTTAGATAAAAAAGTACGGGCACCCGTGAACACAAAGAAGTACCTGATTACTCTTGGTATGAATAAGTGGCGCAATGGAAAGATGTAACTGACGAATTAAAATCATAATATGAAACAGAAATGTCGTTGGAATGAATATTTTTTTTTATAATCCAGAAAATTTTTTTTTTTTCTCAAAGTTATCTTTATTCTTCAACATTATTTCCACCAAGAACAACGCAATCTTTTCAGCGTAGCTCTAAGATTTCAATACCACTTTTGTAGAACGAAAAAATCTTAAAACCCACACAACTCTATTAATTTTAATTCAGTCAAATATAGCTCATTCGACGCAAAATTAAATTTACTATAACAGTAGTGTACTAAAAAAAATCCTCAATATCGGGTAATATCGTAAAAATTATGTCAAAGTCGAAAAAATAGAGAAAAAGTAAAAAAATTCCAAATACTTCCGCCAACAGTCTCGTCAGTTGTCATTTCAGAAAAATTGTCAACACACTGTCAAAAAGGCTTGTTTTTGTTCTTTCGAACTAAAAAAGCAAATTCGAAATCGGATGGAAATTGGCGAAGTTAGGAGTTATTCTTCACATCAACCTACTGAAAACCGGTTTTATGGCCATAAAAGGAGATTTTGGGGGTGTATTGGAAATTTCTCCTATACCATTTTTTTTAGTTTTTCTATAGCCACAAGTTGTGCTAGGTCTCCATAAAAGTTAAAAATTGGTCCCAGTTCAGCAATAGCCTCTTCTTTCGAGTGAGATTTCTTACATTTTTTTAGGTCTACGAACAGCCAGTAGTCGCTGCGAGCCAAATCTGGCAAGCACGATGGATGCGGGAGCAATTCAAAGTTCAATTCGTGCAGTCCTGCCAATGTTTTAATTGACTTGTAGCTGTCTTGTTTTTGGTAAAAACTAAGCAAACACGACACCCACTTTTAACAATACTTTCTCATAGTCAAATGCTCATGAAATATAAGGCCAACACTTTGTTTGACATCTTTGCGATGTCAGCTAACTCACGCAACTTCACTTTTCGATCATTCAAAATAAATTTGTGGATCTTTATTTTTTTTATGTTTATTTTTATGTTTTTTATGTTTGCTGGTGTTACCGCCTCATTTGGACATCCACTGCCATCATCGGTGTCTCTTCGACCCCGTTTGAAGTCAAAAAACCATCGTTTTATTGTTGTTTCCAATGAAGCGGGGTCCCCCTAACAATTTTCAAGCCATTGCTTCGCTTGAACGGTATTTTTTCCTTCAAGCAGGAGTGTAAATTAAAACACGAAACTCTTTTTTATCGAATGTTTTGAAAATAACAAAAGTAGCGTCACTCTTAGCCCAATAACTCACGAACTAATGCATAGAATATGATGAAATTTGAACAGCTGCCTTTTTAAGGTTAGCACTAAGATTGTAAAAAGAGCTGAATGCAATAAAATCAGTGCCATCTGTGTGTTAGGCCCGCGACTTTTCAGTCCATGTGTTATGATAGATCTTTTCTTAATCAACATATTCAACTATACCTTCATTTTTGTATTTATTTAATTTAAATCTTTCGCTTAAGCCGCTGCTAGAGCCTTTCTTTAATTAAAGCATACATTTAGGAGGCACATATGCATATTTTCGCATTTGTATTCAGGTCATTTTTGGATTAGGGTCATTTGAATTGATATTTCGCGTTATATATCAAACTAATTTGAAATTTGATTAATTTTATTCTTTTCAGCAACAAAATACCTTTCGATAGATATGGAATTTGTTATGTCTTAGAAATACAGTTTGGCCGCACAAGGGGCGTTTATTATTATTTACAAGGAAATATTACACTGCAAAAACGAACTTTTTTTCTATCCTATGAACCAAATATACTTTTTGTGTATCGGCGATTTTCATGTACACGTCAGAATTTTTTTTTTATGTATAAAATATAGAGCGCGTAGTCCGCCTGTGTGAAAAACTTTGGATCAATTTTTAACCCTTTTTCCGTGATCCAATCGCGCTGAATTTCTGCAGGCAGACTCGTGGAAATGTTTTTATTATGTAAAATTAAAAAAAAAGTTATCAATTCACAGATTTTCTTGTTTTTTTTTTTCTAAAAAAAAAAATTTTTCTAAATTTTCGGCATAACTTGAAGGGACTCCAAATTTTTAAACAACTTATTAACCTTTAATTTATTGTGCTACAAAGTAGGCGTAGAAAGTATAGAAAATCTACCATTAGTGCAGCCATCTCAAATCATTTTGCCATCACTACACATTAAGCTCGGTGTCGTATCAAATTTTGTTAAAAAACTGGATCGTGAGGGCGAGGCGATTGCAAGTTTGCGCAATATTTTTCCGAAACTGAGCGGCGCAAAGATTCATGCAGGTATTTTTTTTACGAAGGCTTTTAGTAACTTTATTTTTTTAATGATGTGTATAATTTAAGGTGTTTTCAGTGGTCCGCAGATAAAAAAAATAGTTGCAAGTTATGAATTTTCATCAAAATTGAATGCTACCGAACAACGTGCATGGAAAGGCACAGTTGCCGTTATTAAGCAGTTTCTTGGCAACCAACGAGCTGACAATTATAAAAATATTGTTGCAGAAATGATTTCCGGATATGGCGAAATGGGCATATTAATGTTGCAAAAGATCCATTTCCTTCACAATCATTTAGATTGTTTCCCTGGTGATTTAGGAGCTTGTAGCGATTAACATACCGAAAGGTTCCATCAGGATATTGCGGCTATTGAAAAGCGCTTTAAAGGACAAGACATTACGCATATGCTTGGCGAATACTGTTGGTCTATTTGTCGCGATACTGACACAAATGCTTGCAAACGCAAAAGTAAAAGGCCTAAGTTTCTTTAAAAGCATTAAAATTTTTAATGTAACAATTTTTAATTTTAATATAATAAAATTAATAAAAAACTTCGGGGTTTTGTATCTCTACTGTAATGCGGAGTGAAATACCTTTCTTTTGATACCCACATCGGCATATCTCTAGCAATTTTTTTTTAATTTCGAACAGGTGGCAACCCTGTGAAACATTGTCAGTGGCAACACCTAGATGAAAAGTCTAGAAATGTGATACACTATCTTGTGCCCAATTTCATTCAAATCCGTTAAGCTAATCCTGAGATCGTGTGGCTATACGGATATGCATACAAGAATTGCTCGTTTAAAGTTATAAAATACAAAAAAAAAAATTGTGACGTGAAATCTCCGATACACGTGTATTTTTATTTTTTATCCCCTTTCCGAAAAAGTATATTTGCTTCATAGGACAGAATGTGTGTAACGCGGTGTTATTATTATTTTTATTCAAAACGAATTAAATCTGAATATATGTATGTACATATTAACATGATTAAAATCGACTCTGATATTTTATGAAAAAGTTTCATTATGCTCCTGTATTTTGCTTTTATTTTGAAATTGAGAATGCACCTGCTGCTGCGCACCGCACAACAGTACATTTTCGTTAAGGGACATTATTAAATTCAAATTAATTTCTGGCAACGCGCATAGTTTTATTGTTTTTTTTTTTTGTTCACTTGTGACATGGCTATGCAATTTATTAGCGTAACAACAACACCATTTAACAGTTATTAATTATATTCAAGATTTATTAGCATTTCTTCAATATATTGTCAATATGGACAACGGAAGTTCGATGTACCAATACGTTTAGTATACAAGCAAACTAACTAATACAGTGAAATAAATATTATACACATACACAAACATACATACATATGTATGTAAATAGAATAAGTATGCAGTGAGTGAGTGTATGCGAGTCGCTCGTGCGCCTGTCACCTAGCCCAAGCAAACAAAAAAACCAAAATTACTCTTTGCTGTAATACTGAGTGCAGAATATAGCAGAATATACAGGTTCCAATATTTGCACAGCTTGTTTTGAGACTTTTCGACAGGTTTCAATATTTTCGCTTCCACTTGTCGCTGCACGTTTCATTTACTCTCTGTGTGACACATGGGCTGCCATCAGCGCCTGCACATTCGCTGCACAGCAATGCCTGTCCTCCTGAGCCTTCGCTTATCCAATTGCCTGTATTTTGCATTTTGATTTCCAATAGCCGCCATGGTGATCTGCTCGCAATCATATTATGCACATTCGGTTTTTTCCTGTTTTTTTTTTTGAATTTTGCAATTTGTTATTTTTTCCAATGCGCTCAAAAATGTTGTGGCCGATTTCTTTTGAAAATACTTTGCTGTAAATGATGTGTTTTTCCTTAATGATTATTTCTTTGGTTGCCTAGCGGCTCGCGCTGATTTCTCATATGTCATGTCAAATTCATTGATTTCCCGACCCACAAATCGCCTTAGTGGCGAGTCATCAGCCAACCAATATTATTGCATGTGGCATCTTCAGAAATGCAGAAATTTTCTGCGAAACTTACAAGCTCTTATAATTGCGGATATTTATGTACGTGTGTGAGTAGCCACACATACATATAGCACGACTTAAAAATGAAGTGAAATTATTTTTATAGCTCAATGCAACGTGGATGCACCCTGGATATTTTATTTTTTCCTCGCAATTTTTATGCTTTTTTTTATTTTTGCTATTTTTTTCTTCTTTTTTTTTGTTTTGCTTTGGCTTGCCTGCCACGGTGCATTGAGATTTTCGATTCAATAAAATATCGCATTTTCTAGCGTTATGCCAACAGCAAGTTGCACAGACGCAAGCGTTTCTACAAAGCCACAAATAACATTTGATTGATTTGCGCCAATTGCGTGTTTGAAAAATATTATTTGAGTATTTTCTTTTTTTTTCTTATTTAAAAGCCTTTCCACCATAAATACAGGTATATGAATTGCATTTTGATTACAAAGTCACAATATTTTGCGATAAAGTGTTGTTAGCATGCGAAATTTACAGGCACATCACCAATCAGCTACAAGAGACTCTATTCAATTTGGTATGAGACACATCTCTGATGGTCGAGAAATGGTGGCTAAGACCTCAAAGGGCTAGTATTGATATCTTACTTAAAAAGAATTGAAGCCATGTTTTCCCATGAATTGTGCCGTAGATGATGAAGTTGTCGCTGCAATCCTATAACGGAGTTAGACGGTTTTTGATGAGAAGCTTTTTCGTGACGGAAATTCACTCGGAAATTTGGCACTACTTTTTTATGAGAAGCAATTCACTCGGAAATTTGTCACTACTTTTTTATGAGAAGCAATTCACTCGGACATATGGCACTACTTTTCGTGACAGAAATTCACTCGGAAATTTGGCACTACTTTTTTGTGAAAAGCCTTTTCGTCATAGAAATCCACTCGGATATTTGACATTACTATTTTATGAGAAAAAATTCACTCAGACATTTGGCACTACTTTTTTATGAGTTGCTTTTTCGTGGCGGAAATTTGGCACCACTTTTTTATGAGAAGCAATTCACTCGAACATTTGGCAGTACTGTTCTATGAGAAGTGACAGACATTCACTCGGACATTTGGCACTACTTTTTCGTCAAAAGCTTTTTCGTGACAGAAATTCACTTGGAAATTTGACACTACTTTTTTGTGACAGAAATTCACTCGGAAATTTGGCACTATTTTTTCTGAAAAACTTTTTCGTGACCGAAACTCACTCGGACATCTGACACTTTCTTATGAGAAGCTTTTTCGTCACAGAATTTCACTCGGAAATTTGGCACTGCTTTTTTATGAGACACAATTCATTCGGCCATTTGTCACTACTTTTTTATGAAAAGCTTTTTTGGGACAGAAATTCACACGGATATTTGGCACTACGTTTTGTAAAACGCTTTTTCGTGACAGAAATTCACTCGGACAATTGGCACTACTTTTTTGGGAAAAGCTTTTTCGTGACAGAAACTCACTTGGAAATCTAACACTTTCTTATGAGAAGCTTTTTCGTCACAGAATTTGGCACTACTTTTTTATGAGAGGCAATTCATTCGGCCATTTGGCACTACTTTTTTATGAAAAGCTTTTTTGGGACAGAAACTCACACGGATATTTGACACTACTTTTTTATGAGAAGCTTTTTCGTGACAAAAAATTCAGCCCTAACGGCATGAAACACTAAATGAACGAAAATTTTTTTCCTGATAGAGGTCGCCCCTTGGCAGGCAATGGCAAACCACCGGGTGTAGTCCTGTCATGAAAAACATCCTTATAAAAAAATCATTCGCCATATGGAGGCGGCATAAAGCTGTAAGTTTGAGGAAAAACATTAAGGCGCACGCCATAGATTAGTGAATGAGCACGCCCAAACAGAAAATAAAGGGTGTAAGCATACATTCGTCAGCTCCTTAACGCAAAGCCTGCTCTTTCGAATGCAGTCTTCCTCGCTTGTGCAGAGGGTTCCGCGGTGTTTCATGAAGTTGTTATTTTTTTATTTCGGAAAAATGTTCATGTGTTCATGCGTATTTGAGTGGTTCAAATGTGTTCAAGAGGCCGAGAAAGCTTTGCGGATGATTTCTTCCCGGGTCGCCCTTCTACGTGAAAAACTGATGGCGATATCGAAGAAAATAGAGACCTGAAAATCTGGTTTGCTCATGTATCTATCATACAATGATTTCCTGAAGGCCAAACTATTAGTCACCATTATTAATTGTATTGTGGAAGGGCAAGCCTCCACCAAGAAACTGCACTCATTCATTCTTTATTGGCTGTGAAGTAGTTTCTAGTCAAGTACAGATTTCCAGCGTTTGATCATCTGCCTTATTCGTCAGATTATACGCGATGCTATTTCTACCTATTTCCTGAATTAAAACGAAGCAAGATTTGTGGCCGTCGAAATTTTAGAAGAGAAGCCAGTATGTAACTTGAAGGAACTGGCAAAAAATAGCCCAGCGTTTTGTGGAACAATGAAAGTGTCGTATGAAGGGCTGAAGTGATACAGATCTCATAAATAAATATATTGAAGATGATAAATAGATGATAAATAGCAATTAATTATCCAATTTTATTTTTGAATAACTTTTTTACTAAAGAAGAAAACGGCATTGAGTAATGGAAATCCTTTCGGGCTCCATTGCTGGTCTGTTCGTATGTATGATTAATTTTGTGCCACCTTGCATGAAATATGTATTATAGCGTCAGTTAGCTAGTTATTTATCAAACTTGTTTTCAAACTTTCTAATACAAGGGGGTTTCAATATGCTGTCACCTTCAACTTGCTGGCTTACAGAGCAATCTGGCTTCTTTGTTCACAGAAAAGTTTCTTACTTGCCTTTTCTTTCTTCGCGGCGGCATTGTGACACATAAATGTGTAAATGTTCATTCATTTTCATTCATTCTTCGTTTGCTATCGAGCTGTGAGAAAACTCAGCACGATTGGTTAGGTCAGACCAACAACAGACCAAGTTTTCTTGCTTAAACAAAACATTGAAAAATGTTAAGATCGCAACACAGACATGCATCTACTATTCATAGATTTCAAACAAGCGTCCGACAGCGTCCACCGCTGTAAAATCCCTGAAGTTTTTGGCAAAACTTGGCATTAGCAGCAAGCTGACCAATTTGGTTATGGCCAATCTGAAAAATACTACCGGAAAAGTAGTAGTCCAGCAGATTGTCTCGCTTCCCTTTGACATTTCATGTGGAGGCAAACAAGGCGACTCTCTCTCTACAATCGCTTTCAACTTGCTATTGCATTTTGTAATTAGAGACAAGGTAAAATTTGGAAATCTCTTTAAACGATCAGGATTAACCATAGCACATGGCGATGACAACGCGATAATCTGATGAAAAAAAAATTCAACATCAAGAAAGGCGCTGAAGCCATAGAACTCAAAATAAATGCAGAAAAAACAAGATATCTGAAAATTTCTCGCAAAGTGGAGAGAAGAAAGCTAGAAGACATTGGCACTTAACGCTTCGTTTAAGTATCCCGGCGTCACGATACAAAACGGCAATAGCTCACATGACACAATACAAAGCAGGATTGCGGCAGGAAATAGAGCATATATCGCTCATACCAAACTAAGCTAAACTTCCCTAAACTTCTTACGAGCGATTGCAAACTACGTCTATAGCAGTGAATGATACGGCCAATTCATGTATACGGCTGAGAATGCTGAACAATGACTTCTAAAGATGAATCGTGGCTAAGGGTATTCGAGCGAAAAGTGCTGCGAAGAGTGTTTGGTCCGCTACGACTGCAATATGGTATCTACCGGATACGCCACAATGAAGAATTGCTGCAACTATGTAATGGCGAGGGCATCGTGAAATACGTCAAGTCCCAAAGACTGCATTCGTTGGGTCATATTACGCGCATGAGAAATGCCTGCTCCCAGAAATCGAACGTGGCATACAACCCCCCGTAAAACAGAAGGGCGTCTAAGACTAACATGGTTTGAACAAGTTCTAATGGGCCTGCGGGCACTGGGTGATAGAAACTGGAGAACTCTTACCGAGCATCGACATGCATGAAAACGAATCGTGAACGAAGCTAAAGCTCACCCCGAGCTGTAAAGCAATCCGATATTAATGATGATGAAAATGATGGTTGGTTGGGTCGCCTACTATTGGAAAAACTTTCTATTATCTTTTTTATTCACTGAGCTACTTACGAAAAGGAAATTATCTATTACAAATATACAGCTCGATGACAATTTATTGACGCACTATTCGTAATTTATAAATATTACTGTGTATACTTATAAATAACACTTGCAGAGATCAATAAACCCATTTAAATAAAAAATACGAATACTTTCGCGACTCATCAACAAGTAATGATTAAGCAACATTTGCATATTATAAGTATCCGACTTTTTTTTCCAATTACCAGATAAATGCCAGGTTTTTTTTCATAATGAAGTCTTAATCGAAAAAAGTCTGCAGTGTTGAGAAGAAAATCGCAAAATAATTTTTTCTACGTAAATAGCGCATTTTCGAAAATTCGAAATCATTTCGAATGCATTAGGTTTTTGAAATATTCGGTCACTGCTTTGACTACCTTAAAATAAATATGTAAATATGTAGAAATCTATGTAAACTTTTCATATATAATATAGAGGCCAGCACCGATGCTGACGATGGCAAAGCAACATTGGTGATCAAAAATATGAAAAAAGCAAAATCAAAAAAAAAAGGGGCATTGAAATATACATACATACATATGTATGTATGTACATACGAGTCCAAACCAACAAACAAGGTATGCGACGCGCGCAAAAACACATGGAAGTTTTTGTTTTTTGTGTTTCTACTCGTATATGAATTATATTAAAATAAGAAATGATTTTAATTTGCAACGTAAAAAAGTTGCAAAGACAGCAACAACAATAACAGCAGCATATGCGCCACCCTCAGCGACCACAGCAGCACGCGGCCATCACCCAGCAGCAAAGACCAGCGCTGACATTAGCAGCGAAGTTGACAGCGCCAGCAGCCGCGACGGCAGCGTTCTCTAAGTCAACAGTATCGAATATTGGCAAAGGAGATTTTCCAATGCCCAGCTGTTGTATCGAAAAATCAAACAAAGTAGCAGCAATCAAGAAGATTAGCGCGCAAGTGTATGGGTGTGCTGGCGTGATGGTGTGCGTGTGCGCAATCCAACTAACACCAGCGTGTGATATCTATGTGAATTTTTCGAAAATCCACCAACTGCGCTAGCTGGCTGATGATGGTCGTTGATGATGACCGCTATGATGCCGTGAATGCTGTGAATGCTGTTGCTGCCGCTGCCGTGGCTTCGCGTCGCATCGCGTCAATCGGAAGACGCATTTGCTGCGCATACGGAGCAATCGAAGGCACTACTGGTCGATTTGGAATCAAAAAAAAGCTCACTTGAAAACGGAACGTGGAAACGCGTAGACGACAAGCGTCGAGTGAGTTGTCGTTGGTAAAGCGCATTTTTAATACCTAACAAAGAGGCACGAAAGGACCTCGCAAGTCCCAATAAAAATACAAACAAAAAAATCTTTAACTGTGTATTTCTGTTAAAAAAAAATTACAAAAAAAAAACGTGCCATAAAAAGACAAACTTAGTAATTTAAGAATTTAAAGAAAAAAATAAGTGTGAGTTATCCTTAGGATATACGAAAAAATGTGCGCCTAATTTCCAAGGATATGTGGAAAAGCTTGCAAAAAAATGCAATAAATTAAAAAAAAAAATTAATTTAAAATATTTTATTTTGGCGAAACAAAAAAATTTATCTCAATGCATTTCCGCGTATCCTTGCGAAATTAGTTCGCATGCCCACTATCACGCTCTGTTGCTCTATTTGTGCATAACTCTACACTTTCCTTCTCTACACTTAATTTTAAAAGCAATTTTTTAATATGTTCGTCGTTAATGTCAATTGTTATAAATTTTAAGTGTCTTTATTTCCAATTTCTGTGTGAAAAAACGCATAACAACAACAACTGCAAAAACCTTAAAATTTTACTTAATTCAAAAACGCAAATAATCCTAAAATATCAAAACAAAAAAAAAACACTAATTTTTGTAAATAAAAATTATTTTGGCTATTAAACAAACAAAAAATGCACTTCAGTTGGTTGCCCGAAAAAAAAGAAACTCCCGAAGCCACCTGGGAGGAGTCTACTAATTTTTATCGTCCGAACTACTATAAGATAACGGTCTCAGAACGCGATCACGTCGAACGCGCCACGGTATACTTCAATGAGACCATCATTCAGCAGAATGAAGAATTGAGCGGTTGTGATTTTGTGCCACTAAATTTCTTATCTTCGTTCTACATAGTAACGCATCAAGGTAATTTAAGTTTGGCAGTAATTGACCATCTCTCAGTTTAGCTTAAAGCCAGAGTAGCCATTGCTATAAATCTTTTGTATTTTATAGTTAACTGTAAATGCAATTGAGAATAAAAAAAATAAATTAAAAATAAAAAAAAATTTAAAAAAAAATTTCAAACAAAAAAGCAAAATTAAATTACAATCATCCAAAAAGTAAGCACAGTCAATGAAGATCGTTGATCCGACTATCGGCTCTACGTTAGCGGAACGACAGTGATTTGCTTCCTGCCATCCACTGTCACTCACCCAAAAATTTATGAGACAAGTTTTGTGCTGCTACAAAACTAATAAATATATAAGTAGATTTTGCGCAATTTTTACCGATTCTCCACAATTTCAGCAGGCCCGTGAGTTATGCTTACTATTTTGCTCCTGAAGCCATCAAATTTAGCTACTAAGATACCATTATTCCCCGAAATGGGTTTATATACATCTAGATCATGTAATTACTATGGTCAATTCCCTGTGTGGAAGTTTGAAGTCAGTGATCTGAGCGAGCGCGTAAAAAACTGGGTTTTCCTATTAGAAATCAAATACTAGAAAATGTATAGCAAATTGCCGCATATCATTTCTCATCCGTAATGCGAAGATATCATGAAACTATATACCGTTTCAAGGAAGAATTTGTTTCAAATACCCTTTCTGCAAAAGCAGCACATTTATGGTCACCAATAACACAGGTCAATTGCGCAAAATGCCGACGGTTTTCTCCTAAAGAGACGGACCAATGTTAACAAGCTGTGGCAGCGATGTTATTTTGGTGGCGTCTGCTAAATCTATAGTTCATTATTCAGTCACCTTGTACGGATTGAACAGCTCGCGCAAATAATAAAATGTTATTCTGTAATTCACTTCCGTGTGTACATCATTGAACTGTTCTACATAGCAATTGCATTGAAATTCACTCGGAAGTGAATCTGTCCGATTATGAAAGATTGGAGTGGTGACGTGAATTGAATATCAAGCGTGAGTGATTGATGGTTAAAATGCAATATCAAGCCAAAAAATTAGTCACAAGAGTGGAGCGATGAGATGGTGCATTATCAAGCAATAAGCGCCAGCTTCCTCCTTCGCGGTATTCAGGGCGAATTCGACGAAAGCGGTGCAACAAACGCTTCAAAACGCCAAGATAGAAATTGCATTGACGGTTTGGCTCGTTGGCATGAACTGCTCGTGGACAATTTTCTTGGAATCGAAAATGCAAATGAACATCAACTTGATTTTTGACTTCTCCAAATGCGATTTTTTGGGTGGTGGCTCGTCTGGGGCCTTCAATTCGGCACTTTTACGCTTCACCACGTTTCATCACTAGTTACAATGTTGTAATAGAAGTTCTCGTCTTTGCTCGCCTCTTTAATGAGTTCTTTCGAATGTTGAATTCTGAGCAATTTTTGGTTCTCAGTTCACTTGTGTGGAATGAAACGCGTGCACATACCTTTCTTAAGCCCAAATGCTCAGTTAAAAGGCGATAAATCGATGTTTTGGAGATATTCAACTCCGATTCCATGAATTTCAACGATGCTTTCGTTTCATTTTTGATAAATTTTCGAACAATTTCGATGGAGTTTTCGGTGATTACTGATTTTAGGCTGCCCGTTTGTGCATTGCCATTTATGTCCTCACAACCATCTCTGAAACGTGTAAACCACTCATGAACTCTGGCACGAGATGTTTGTTTATCTATGCCCATAAACTTTTTTCATCAATTCAAATGATTCGCTAAAGATTTTACCGATTCTAAAACAAAATTTGGTATTAGCTCTTTGTTCGAAACTCATTTTTGTACCGGTGACACAAACATACTGACAATTTAGACACAATAACTTCACTTCCACTGAACCAAATGTCACCAAACTTTCACTGGAAGTCAGCTAGAGGTGTAACTTCCAACACACTAACTCGTTAGAAAGATGGCGCCATCAAAAACATTTTTATGTCGCCAGTCTTGTTTACTTTGAACTTCACCTTGTAGATTTCATATTCCACAAAAAATGTCATATATGGGTCTTAAAAATAGGAAAATAATTTTCTCACCATTTTTTTTTATTCCCATATTCACTAACATTTTCAAAGTATACTTATTTATCAAAAACCATTTTTAACTTTAAAACGTTACTTAAAGTGAATTTATTGCTATACGAAATTGACTGAGAAGATTTTAACTTTTCAAAAATTTGTCATTTGTGACATGGTTTTATTGTGTAGTAGACATTTATACCTAAGAGTTCGACAATCGCGTTAAGAAGAGTTTCCAAAAGTGTTTTTCTGAGAAAGTGTTAGTTTTGCAAAAATTTGCTGTAATAACATATAAGAAAAAATCGCACTTCATGCAGGCCATTGCAAAATTTAGCTACCAAAAAACATGAAAGTAACCGCTTTCATTTTCCTTCTCAAAAATTTACTTTCCATGAATCGGGAACACATTTGGTTCAGAATACTAAAATTTATAACTTAATCTTTATAAGAGCCAAAATGGAATATTTCAGTTCTTCTATTCATTTATAAAAGTATAAGAAATATTTATGGAAACAAGAACTGCCGTTGCGCTTTCCCAATATTTTGGCATAGGCAATGCAATGTCACCCTCACATAAACTTGCTTTCTTTCTAGTAGACGCAGCTGCTGAGCAAGCAATTTTAATGGCTAGGGATAATTTATTTTTCTCGTGTTGTTGGTGGCCTGAAGTTATTCCGAAAAAAATGAACTGTCCTGAAATTATTCCGATAAAACATTTTTTTGTTTAAAATCTAATTTTTTTAATGTATTTATTTATTTATTTGTATATTTTTTTAATTTATTAATTTTATTATTAAATTTAAAATTATTAATTAACTATTTTTAATCGATTAATTGTAACATTAAACTTTTTTTTTCTGTTATATGAAAACAAATTTCAAACAATTTTTATTTTGTTTTTCGTTTTTTAAGATTGAAAAAAAAATTGTGTTATAATTTTAAGCACTAAAAAAATAAATAATTGGCGCGTACACTTCTGTTAGGTGTTTGGCCGAGCTCCTCCTCCTATTTGTGGTGTGCGTCTTGGTGTTGTTCCACAAATGGAGGGACCTACAGTTTCAAGCCGACTCCGAACGGCAGATATTTTTATGAGGAGCTTTTTCATGGCAGGAATACACTCGGAGGTTTGCCATTGCCTGCCGAGGGGCGACCGCTATTAGAAAAATGTTTTTATAAATTTTGCTTTCACCGAGATTCGAACCAACGACCTCTCTGTGAATTCCGAATGGTAATCACGCACCAACCCATTTGGCTACGGCGGCCGCCAATTGTAAGCACTATTTAGCATAAAAATGTGAAAAAGTAGAGAAACCATTTTTGCTCTCATTTTGGCAGTAATTTTGAGCGTTTAAGAGCAAAAAACGTGATTCTAAAATTTTTCCAAAAATTCGATCGAGTCAAACAAAAGAACGAAATGAAGTGGAAACGTCGTACTGTGTTTGCAGATAAATTGAGTAGTATGAAGCTCGGCGGCCGCCGTAGCCGAATGTGTTGGTGCGTGATTACCATTCGGAATTGACAGAGAGAACGTATGATAAGTACGAATTAAGAAAAAAGTTTTTTCTAATAGCGGTCGCCCCTCGGCAGGCAATGTCAAACCTCCGAGTGTATTTCTGCCATGAAAAAGCTCCTCATAAAAAATATTTGCCGACTCCGAAGGCTTGAAACTGTAGGTCCCTCCATTTGTGGAACAACATCAAGACGCGCACTACAAATAGAAGGTTTTTTAGGTTTTTATTTAATATTACAAATATTTATATTTAGCACTTGCGCATTTTTCTTGCTGGAAAAAACATTTCTCCGATAGTCAATACCGAAGAAAACTTATTCGAGTTATTGAAATCACTTTTTAGTTTTCTGTGCGATCATTGGCGGATAGGATATCGCTGAACGAAATCAAAAGGATACTTTTCGCTTCAAAGTGGGATATCTCAGCGAGCAGTGATCGTATCGAGGTCTGCAAAAAGAAAAAACTAAAGCTGTATTAGTTGAGTTGTAAAACGTCTTTCGCAGTTCGTGGCAAGAAACCGCATGAAACTGAAAAAAAATCGATAATTTGTTTAACGCGTTACTTCTTAGGATTGTCTGATATCCAATATTTTGAAAAAAAAAATGTTATTAAAGTAAGTCAAAATTTTACGTTTTTTAAATCCACATGCGATCATCTTTAACTCAAATCATTTGAAAACCTGCTAAAAATCATTATTTTGGATTCAAAGTCTGATATCTTAGTGAGAAGTTATTACATCGGGGTAAGCGTTTATACAGCGATATCGCGTTTCGGCAAGAGTGGGTCAGTGGCAGAGGAGGTGTTCAACGCTCTCCACCTCCTACTCGTTTCTGCGACTGCGATTGAAGTCCTTTGACGGAAACCGCATAAGTTTCTCATGTGCTTACGCTAGGTAGTGCCCGGTGATGATACCAGCCACCGTACGAATGGATGGCCGGTCTAATGATATTCGTTACTTTAAAAAATGTTTCATTAAAAGATCTCAAAACTTAACTTTTTTTAATTAATTGGGAACTGCTTTTTGGAAAATCATTAAAAATTAGAAATTTCTTTTGATGCCTTAATTGTTTCCCATTAGTGTCGATAGTCAAAACCCCATTCTCACTCTTGACTGACTTTTCTATAAATTTGTTTGCTAAAAGCTGTTGCCCTGAACAGACAATAACAAAAATCTCTGTATTACTTCACGTCCCTCCATTCATTGCAAAAATCTGTACATATTTTGGTAAGCAAGCAGAGCGCAAGTTTGGCTTAAGTCCCCAGCAATGTTGTATGTGTCACTTTTCATATCTATTAAAAATATTAGCAATAATGCGTATTTGTATTTGTATTCAATACACATACTTATGTTCATATATATTTATTTGTAGTCGATTAACGAATTGCTTTCTGTATTTCTCACTCGAAGAATTTCAAGAATGCCAGATCCATTAACATACTTTCTTGTCAACTAATACGTATGTACATATGTATGAACTAGTATATAATTTAGCTATATCCAAATATAAATTTAGAATTGAAAAATAAAATAGACATTTTTTTTTGATATAACACACATTTAATTGCAATTAACTATGTGAAATGGCGCTATTTCAAAGCAAAAATTCATTAGTCTGTTCAGTTGGAAAATTATCAATTAAAAATTTGGACATTTCCATTAACATGAATATTCGTATTCTATCAAAAATTGTCGAGGTCATTTTCGAATTAAACTTTATTGCTCGCATTTATATAATATTTTATTTATAGGTTATATATTCTTTGAAAAACGAAAGTCATAGTGACTTATCTGCTGTCTGTGCTTCAGTCATGCGAATTTGCCTATCACGAATCTCGCAATACCGAGCATGCAAGGAATATTTGGCCCTCTTTTAAAAAGTACGCAAAAAATATTATTCACTTAACAAATTGAAAAACAAAAATGTATTGAGTCGGAATTACCAAAATTTACCCTAACCAATTTTTTTTATTTTATTTAAAATTGAAGAATTTTTCTGAAAAATTGCATTTTTGGAGTTTTTAAAATTATCTCTAATTAAAGAATGGATTTCGTCCACTTTATATACATACACATCCTTTGCCGAGAGCAATATTTGCACTAAATTTCGTTGAGATATCTAAAATTTTACTCGAATTGCTCGCTGCACAAGCAGGCGGACGCACTGGTGACAATGAAAAAATAAATTTTTTATATGGAATTTGTACATGGTTGCTGTTCGATTTTATTTACTTTCAAATGCGTGTTTGCTGAGACTTCAGAAAATGCCTGTATGTATGTGAAAATTGTGTACAGCTGCTTGAAGTGATTTTTTTAATAATTTTTTTATTTAATAATCTAAAAATGCTGTAGTTCTTGCAGACTATAAAAAGCAAATTAATGCTAATTTAAGCTGATTTCATAAAATTAAGCTCTTTTTTTTAATAATCACATTTATTTCTTTGAGATAATTTTTTATACAAAAATTTTATGAAATTTTCTTCGCCAGCTATAAAAATTTCCAATCTTTTGTAGTTTTCAAAATAACCGTTACATGAAAAGTTGGCGTGTTTATTGTACGCTTTTTCGCATTGTCAACATCAACGTAGCTTTCATTTAGCTGTCATTACGATATAAATGACTTCAATGAGAAGCTCTCTCATAAGTGATATGCACTCAGAGATTTGCCGTTGCCTGCCGAGAAGCGACCTTCAATAGAGAAAAATTAATTCGATTAACAAGCATTTTACATGGCTTTAATCGAATGGGAGTCTTGCAATAACCTAGACCTCAGTGAAAACAAGATTTCGTTAAAGCACTAAGAATGGTGGCCGCCGTAGCCGAATGGGTTGATGCTTGGCTACGATTCGGAGTTCAAAGAGAACGTACGTTCGAATCTTGGTGAAAGACCAAAATGAAGAAAAAGTGTTTTTCTAATAGCGGTCGCCCCTCGGCAGGCATTGGCAAGCCCCCGAACGAATTTCTGTCATCAAAAAGCTCCTCATAAAAAATATCTGCCGTTCGTAGTCGGCTTAAAACTGTAGGTCCCTCCATTTGTGGAACAACATCAAGACGCACGCCACATATAGGAGGAGGAGCTCGGCCAAACACCGAAAAAGGGTGTACACGCCATTAATAGGTGTTATCTATCGTCATCGAGATTGGTGTTGGTCAACGAAACCATCGATCTTTTACGGGAAAAGTTTCCCGACCGTGTTATCTCTCGAAGAGGTGATTACAATTGGCCACCGAGATCTTGTGACCTTTTTCTTTGGGGCCTACGCCAACAGCGTAGGGTCGATTCAAGACCTCAAAGATGGAATTCGTGAGGTTATCGAGGACATAGGGCAACCACTTTGCAATTCGGTTATGGAAAATTTAATGAAACGGATATTGTCCTGTAACGTTGGTCGTGGTGGTCATTTGCCTGATATTATTCTCCACTATTAACGGCATACCTTCCTCTTTATAATGAAATAAACATCACATCATTTAAATTAAAAATAGCATTTTTCTTTGAATATCAAAATAACACCTCTTATTGGAAAACCTTTTATATACATATGTCTATACATATATGAGCATCATTTGATTCTCTGATTCAGCGTGCATTTTGATACTTCATTCTGGATATGAGTGCGGTAGGTCTACTTCAGTAAGGCATAAACGCCCAACGATTTCACAAAGTGCTGCGGTTATGTGAGATCTTGAATGACTGTTGAGGGTGAAGCTTCAAGCAAAACAAAGCAGTACCCACTCTGGCAATCATTTTTAAGCCGATTTGTAAAGACTGAATCGTAGTTCATACCGTCACCTGTCAATTGTTGCGGCTAAATCGCCAACAAACCCACAGCAGTCCCTAATCTGGCAGTCATTTCCAGATTAAATCGTAGTTCATACCGCCACCTGTCATCTGTTTTGCTCTATTACTCGCACCACCTGTGTTTCATTTTTGAAAAAAGCTCAACTTTCGTTTGCATTACTGTGGCCTATTGGTTATTGTATTGATTGCCCTGTTACTCTTAGTCTCAGTGCCGTTCTTCACCAACTGTGAGGTCTTTGCAACTATGTAGATTTATATCTTTTATATCTGACTTAATCGACGCCTCTTTGTACACCTTCTAGTGATCTGCTTTTGTATTCTTTTGATTATTTATTTATTAATTTTTTTAGTTATTCATTCCTTTATTTATTTTTTTTGTTTATTGTATTATTTTTTTATTACTTTATTTATTTATTATATTTATTTATTTACTCATTAATTTTTTATTTATTTATTTATTGGTTTTTTTTTGTTTATTTATTTCAGAAATAGTATTATTAATATATAATTACTAATTAAATATTAAATAATTAAATATTTTGAATATACTTAATACACCAAATTAAGGCCCTTTATTTTTTCCCAATATTCGCAATATGTTTCACGTTAAATTTGTTCGTTAATTTTTTATAAAAATATAAATCTTTGTGACAGTCTCCGAACGTGTGCTTTATATGGAAGAAAATTCTCAACAAATTATGCAAAAAAAATTATCAACAATCAAGCTGATTTTTGAGCGGCTTGAAAATTACACTTTATTATATTAAATATTTATGCACTTCAAAACTGCATACTAAGATTTTTATTTTAATTTTTTTATTTAATTTAATTTGATTTTTTTAATGCTGATTAAAAAGTTGAATATTTTGAAGAACATTTTTTGAAATTCGTTTAATTTTTGTGAATTTTGTTGAACGTTTGGAACTTTTATTTATAAGTTTTTTGTTCTATAATGAAATATATTTTTATAGAGTCTTGGCAAAAAAATGAATGGAGTTCAAAATTGCATACTCAGAATTTAAATTTTTTTTTTAATTTAATTAATATACCAAGATTTTTATTTTTATTTATTCACTTCATTGAATTTAATTTTTTTTTTAATTCTGTTTAAAAAGTTGCATATTTTTAAGAACATTTTTTAAAATTCGTTTAATTTTTGCGAATTTTATCGACAATTTGGCTCAATTTATAAGGTTTTTTTAGACGACAATGAACTATATTTTTATAAAAAATCAACGAAAAAATTGTCATGAAAAATGTCAATAAAAAGATGAAGTAACTAAATTGTGTGAACATAAATCTACAAAAATGTTCCCCCCTCCACGGACTCTTTGCATTTCGATTCAAAACACATTAGCATATTTAATGCACTTAATTAACATTTATTCAGCTGTGACTAGAAAAATGCCGAGTTAATTTGAAAAGCATTTTCCTAGTGCGTACATCAAAAGAAAAAAATATCTAAAAAACCATTGGCAAGTGAATAATATAAAATATTTTGCGAAAATAGTGGCGAATGCGCTGCCATAGAATGACTAGACAATAACAATTGAGTAGTCAAGCATTTTATCTGCCATTTAGCAAAGGCGCCGATATTTATTACTCGGCAAAATAAATCAAGTAAATGGAAGTGTGCGCGTGCCACTTGGCAGCAACGAACACAAAAAGTTTAAAGAAAAGCTAAAACACACAAAATAGGCCATCAAACGCGAACAACAGCCGCATTGGGTTGTGGGAAAAATGCGTACGAACGCGCTGTGGCTGTGAATATTGGCGAAATTGGCCATTATGGAAGGAGGATTTGCAGTATCAATTTATTTGCGCTAACTAAGTGAGCAAACTGAATAAAATTTAGAGAAAAACTTGAGAGCGATTGCAAAATTATTAATTGCCGTCAGATACGCGCAATGAAAAACCATAAATTTCAGTTAATCTAACGGTCAAAGGGACTTTTGTGCGTGAACTGGAAAAAGAAAACGCAAATTATGAAGGCAAATGAGTGTTGAAATATTTTATGGGATACACAAATATTTGTATGCGCGTGTGTATATGCACGTTGTCCATTGCCACACACACACACACCCATACACTGCATGTACATGTGTTTGTATGAGCATATGTTATATGTCGTGTAATGAAGTAAGCAAGCGACGCTTGATTGCTGCAATTTATAGCACTCAAAAGAATTCTAACAAATTCGAAAACAGCTACCTTTCCTTTGCTCGTATGCTTGTACTCATGTGCGAAGATATTTTATGCTTTTTGAACTAAGAAATATAACAGGCATAAATTTAAACCTAAAAGCGTATTTAATGTCTGAGGAAAACTTAAAAACCATAAACGAAAAACGAAAAACAACAACCACAAACAACCAAATAACAAACATCCATGTCTGCACATCCATAGTCAAAGCACTGCACTGTACGTATAGCAACATAGCCAGAGTGTACACCTTTTGAAGTTAAAAAACATAATTTACGATCGGCCCAGGCGGTCGCAATAGCCACCGATTCTGCACTACGCAATGCTCGCTTTTAATGAATCGTTGCGTTCACAATTTTGCTTGTATTTAATTTGTTGTATTTTAAAAGTGAAAAAAAGTGCGCAACAAAAACAACAACAGCCAAACTAAAACACCAACAAAGGGCGATCGAGCGCCTAACTCTCAGCCGTCGTATCGCGTTCGCCTTGCGCTGAAATCACAAATTTTTATCCGATTCTTTCAAATTTCGCGCTTCACTGCAGCATTTGCAAATAAATTACAAGAATTTCGGGTGTCACAGCAAGTGAAGTGTAGGATTTGTATGCCGCTGCATTGGCTTGGTGCAACGATGCGTATACGTAATGAAGATTCCTATTTGATTTGGTTTGTTTTTTGCTTTTGTTTTTCGGTTTTTTGTTTTCATTTTGATTCAGTCGCCTCCGCATACGCCCTGGTGGTCGGCGATCGTCAAAGCCAAACGCATAGGCGCATCAATGTGCCCACAAAGACGTAAGCATACGAATGCCTTTGCATAGGTGTGCGTGACACATTGCAATTGTGTTGCTGATCTTTTTTCCGGCGCGATACAACACAAAATTGCACTTTTACAATTTTTCGTCGATTTTTCCTTATTTTTCTACTTTTCTACTCATTTTATATATTTTTGCCTATTTTTTGTTTGTTTTTTGTTTTGCATTTCTTCCTTCTTATTTATTTCATTTTTATTGGCTGGCAACCTCTCAAATATGTCACACTATGTATTGCCACGAATGCGACTGTCGCTTGAGCCATTTTTTCAGTTGGTTGTATTTCGTAACGTAAACATATGCCATATTTCGAGTAATTAATTTTTTAATGGTAATTGCTATGGATCGTAAAGTTGTGTGCTGCCACTATCTGGCCTGCCACCATTAGTTGCATTAGCGTTGATTCGCTAAATGCCGAAATTATTTACTGCATTGAAATTACTTTTTAGCTGCTCTATGCTTACGACAATTTATGGCCCATTGTAGTCATTTAACATATTATATAAAATACAATGCATGCATGTATGTGTGAGCTACATATATAAGTATGTATATGTGTGTCATTCAGGCAGAATACATGTTTTTTATTTATTTCAAGAAGTCAAGAAACTATAATTTCAGACTGACTACTCTGCAACTAAAGAATAATGAAAATACAAGGTGAGGTACAAAATAAACAAGACTGAGCTAAAATAGAAACGTCAGGAGCTTTGTTCTGATAACTTTGAGTTTATTTATTCAAAATAGTCCCCTCTGACCTCGATACACTATTTTGTGCGGTCTAAAAGCTTTTCGAAAGAGTGTTCAGCTCATTGACCGAAATATCCTTCAGGATGTTGGTACCAGGCTTTTGGATGGCCGCTACGGACGCAAACGCGTTGTTCATTAATGGCCAAATGCAATTTTCCGAATAGGCAGAAGTTGCAGAGAGCCATATCAGGTGAATGCGGTGAGTGATTGATGGTTAAAATGCGATTTCTCTAGTCAACAAATCTGTCACAAGAGTGGATCGATGAGATGGTGCATTTTCATACAATAAGCGCCAGCTTCCTCTTTCGCGCTATTCAGCGCGAATTCGACGAATGCGAGGCAAACAAACGCTTCTAAACGCCAAGATAGAAAATTGCATTGACGGTTTGGCCCGTTGGCACGAACTCCTTATGGACAATTCACTTGGAATCGTAAAAACAAATGAGCATCGACTTGATTTTGGACTTCTGCAAACGCGATTTTTTGGGTGGTGGCTCATCTGGGGCCTTCCAGAGTTTGCCAAGTTAATCGAAAATGTACCAAGTAGTAAGGTCCTTAGCTTTATCACTTCTCTATAACCCTCCGTTGGGCACAGACTTTGAACGTGAATTTAACATATTTCAATTATAGTTTGACTAACAACTTGAGCTTCCATTTAGCTTCCTAAAAGTGAATTTCGTGTTGAATTGTGGATATCACCTTTTTACAAAAATCCTCGAACAGGACCCGCGTGCCCAACCAAAGGTTTTAAAAAAGGTTTCCAACAGAGGATTAAGCTTCCGCTTATTTTAAAAACCTTAGAACCCATTCGTTTGTAATAGAAAAAATGTCACTTGTTTATTTCCAAACGAATTTTACTCAAAAAAGTGCCACCTTGGGTGTAGCAAAAGGAACTAATAATTTCAAAACTAAATTCAAATGTAACCTTTTAATGATACACCCTGTAAGATACTTCAAAGACTGCAAAATATAAAATTTCAAGGACTTGTACAGCCCCATTTATCTAGTAGAATCGGTTGAATACACATGAAATATAAAAAATTAATATAAAATAATCAACGTTCGCCTTTAGCCAACAACAAATTTCACTGTTTTGATCCACTCATAAATAAATAAACGAAACATGATTTGGTGTTATGTGGAAGTGTATATCTGCATGTACGTGTATGTGTATGTCTGCATGTATGTGTATATGTATGTATGTAGGTATGCAGGAATACAAGTATGTAGGTATGTATGTATGTGTGTATGTAAGTATGCATGAATACAAGTATGTATGTACGTGTGTGTGCATGTATGTATGTATGCACGTATGCATGTACGGTTTTACATGCAATCAAATATTTCACTTCCTTTGGCATTTTTCTAATATTTTTAAAATCAAAAATCCGTTAAAGTTATTTATATCAAAATGCAAAAATAGGAGGCCAACCGAATGCTATTCATTGACGCGCCTTCGTCGCCAGCAGAAAAAGAAAAAACAGCAGAAAAGACGAAGCAACTAAAAAAACTGAATTCAACAAAAATATTTTAGCATTGATTCATCGTTCAAATTATTGCGTCGCCATTTTTCATAAAAATTTTTAATGCAATAAATAAAATATAATAATGAAATAGAACCACCTACGAAATAAAATTTTAATCAAACCGGATTAGAGATATGTATATACCAATGTATACATATATCTACATATAATAAATATGTTTTTTCTAAGTTACTTGGTGACAGAAATTCAAATATTTTCACAAAAAGCTATAAAAACCATTCATTTTCGTATAACTACATCTGTATATGTGCATATATGTATACGCTCCTATGTGTGTATGTGTATAGAATTTCTGTGTAATTTATTGACTTGAGAAAAAATTTCAAATTTATTGTTAGTAAAAAAAGAGAAATTCAGTTTAGAAAATTAAATTAGTAAAAAATACAAATTTCACATAACGCAGAGTCGGGCGCTAAATTTTCAGAGCAAAACTTAAGTTCACAAAAATACGCTTCTAAACTTCTTCAAATTTAAACTTATGTAGATACATAAATATCAAAGAAAGACCTGGGGGTCATATTTACATCGAAAATGTCATTTTCCAAACATATAGACTTTATGATTGCCAAGTCTAGGTCTATGCTTGGATTTGTAATAAGGAATTCAAGGGAGTTCCAGGATATCTCTACGCTGAAATATTTATATTCTTCTCTTGTGAGATCAAACCTCGAATATTGCAGCATCATTTGGGATTCATTCTATAGAATTGAGAAGGTTCAAAAACGTTTCACTCGATTTGCTATTCATTCACTTCGTTAGCCTTGCAGTTTGCCTGCATATAAAAGTAGATGTCTTTTGTTAGCATTGCCAACTTTAGAAATGCGGAGAAAAACTTCATCGGTAATGTTTATAAGAGACATAGTTACGAATCACATTAAATTTCACTTCGTGCTGGAGCTAATACTCTTTAATTGTCTCACTCGTAACCTAAGACTCAACAATATGTTCCATTTACCTTATCACAAGACCAATTTTAGTCGAAATGAACCGCTTGCACGTTGTATAAGACAGTCTAACCAATTATGCAAACATTTGGATATATTCTCTAACTCACGAGAGACTTTCAAATCAAGACTTAATCTGGAGATACACTTTTTGAATTGTGACTAATGTATCTCACAGTATTGTTATTATATATTATATTTAAGCTTTAATATTAGTAATCTATTTAAGTTATACTTTAATTGATGAATAAATAAATAAATAAATAAATTATGAGCTATGCAATTTCTACCACATTCACAATGCAACACGAGAGAGCGATCGAATATCGTTTTTTAAGGCCAGGCCAAGTTGCGGCCGTACTGAGCATTAAAAAGAAAAAAAAAACGATATAATAAACTAAGTAATTACTTTTTTAAAATCCATTATTTTCATTAATAAAAAGGCAAAAAATGTGGATAAGTGTCAGCAACATTAATTTCAGCTCATAACATGTGAAAAATCATAAATCAAATTTGAAAAGGTCGAGCCAAGCAGCACCAGGAGATTTAGTTGCTCCTAAAACACTCAGGCTAAAAAGCCCATTGTATTTAGAACTCTGGAAAGAGGGTAGAAAGTCAAGGAGGGAAGGAGAAAAGTATCAGAGAAAGAGATAGGAAAGAATAGAGACGGAGATAAAGGTAAAGAGTCCTTTGAGGTTGGCAAATCTGTAAATATCGTCCAGTTTTAGAGAACGAATATTACTCATTATCACGGCATTGGTACCCAAAACTCGTAGCCGTGCTCTAGCAAAGGCAGGACACTCACAAAGAAGGTGCTCAGCGCTATCCGCGTCCTCCAAGCACGGCAGGCATACCGGGTCCTCGATGATTCCAATGGTGGTCATATGCTGACCCCATGGGTTGTGTCCTGTAATAATACCAACCATCAAGCGAACGTGTTTCCTTCCAAGTTTTAATAGAAAGTTTGACAGTTTTCTGTTCGGACTTGTCACAAAACACTTTGCAGTTCTGCGGCGTTCTAGACCGGATCGCATCGCTCTTTATGTAAATTGCATACGTAATCGCTGATCCAATTCATGATCCCTGCGGAACTGATTCCGATTATTGGCTCTGGCCCTTGTGGGGGAACCGCTGATCCACGGTTGGCCAATTCATCAATCAATTTCAATTTGCAATTTAAAGTTCATACAAAAATATTTTTTTGTGATTTCGTTAAAAGAGAGTCTCTTGTCACATTCCACAACTCTCGGATGTTTTCTATGTCTGTCCAGTATGTAATATTACGCAACCATGATATTTGTTTGCTTCCAATACTTCGGCTTCCTTCTATATTTTGCCCTTTCTTCGCTTCAACGCCGTGCGAAGCTACCTACTCCGGTTTATTCGACGCAGAACTTCACTGCTGGAAACGTGATCAGTCCATGAGATTTTCAACATTCGCCTGCATAACCACATTTCAAAGGTTTATATCCTTTTCATGTCAGCCACTTTAAGGACCCCAATCTCCATGGCATACAAAAGTACTGACCATACGGAGCAAAACGAATGTTTCACTGCATGTTAATTTCATGACTACAGAGCACTTTTCTATATTTGCTGAATGCTGATCTTGCCATTTCTATTCGTGTCTTAATTTCTTTGATGCAATCCCAGTTCTCATTAATCCAACATCCAAGGTATCTGAATTTGGATACTCTTTGCATCGATAAGGTTAGATTATTGTGAATTTAATTTCTACATACAGCCATGAATTTAGTCTTAGTGACATTGATCTTGCGGCCGTATTTATTGCTGTATTCACCAACCTTATCTAAAAGGTTTTGTAGATCTTTCATACTGTCCGCAACAAGTGCCATCAGCATACCTGATGTTCTTAGTAATCACACCATTTACTTGTATGCCTTCTTGTGCATTACGAAGTGCTTCCTGAAAAATTGCTTCAGAGTAAATATTGAATAAAAGCGGTGACAGTCTAACGCCCTTCTATATTTCAATTTCGTTATTTATTCTAAGTCTTGCGGTTTGGTTTCAATATATTGTCGATTGTCGATTTTTTTATACAGCCCAACTCCTTTTCCTCGTTGTCAAGTGATTGTTATACATTACATAGCTTGTCGTGTTGCGAAAATGAACACATAGGAGAGCTTCGCAAAATTGAGAGCTTCCGATGGCTGCCTCTCACTTGACATATCGCACCTTAAATACAAAAGGGTCACAACTCAAAATGTACTTTCTGCTCAAATATGAACGAGACGTTATCAATAAAACGGTCCGCGGATGACATATGGCAAAAATACATTTTTTGTTTTTTGGTAGCACTGTTATAAGCTTTCATGGCAAATTTCAGCGTGATATGTCACATAGTTTGTTTTCTGTGCTACTGTAAACAAGTCAAGCTCGAGTGTGGAAAATTTTGAGTTGTGACCCTTTTGTATTTAGGGTGCGATATATTCGACTATTCGAACATAGGAGAGCTTCGCGTGTTTCCAATCTATTTGTAAAGCCAAAACAGGTTTTTTACTCAAAAACTCATTACCCAAAAACAACTGATTTTAGCTACTCGGCATTCAGCTCAATTAGAGTTTGAGATGTCCTTTTGATTTGGAAAAAGTTAAAAAAAAATAAAAGTACACTTTTTCAAACATTGAATTTCGAAAAAGTTTCGCACTTCTTGTTTCAAAATTTTCAACTACTTGTTTGCTATTGTTTGTACATGAAGTCGCTCGTGCAAGTAATGACGATCATTTTGAACCCACAATCATTAAAATCGGATCATTTTTGACTAAGTTATGAGCATTTAAAAAAAAAGGTATAATGAAAAAAATCGATTTTGAGCCGAAAAACAAAAGTGCCGATAAATCTTGAAAAAAAAATTTTTCGGGTGAACAAAAAACTACGTGTCTCATTATTTTGACCAGAGAGCAACATTTTGAGCTACATCGAAATCGAAGAACATGTCCCGAATAGCCCGGTTGAATTGAAATAGAAAGCATCTACAATAAACTGAAGGAAGTCGTTGGCGTTCAAGGGTTAATTTTTTGTTAATTTCTTAGCCTGTACTGAGTAATAAATGCCGTACGCTGCCTTGCATTGTCTGGTGGGAAGATTTTTCTATTCCAAGGCATTTTCCCCTTCAAGAAATGGACACTTATGGAGAGTTTAGCTTATTTTTCCTTGTTAAGAATGTCGCTCATATAAGTCGGAGTATCCACGCCAAGGTTCTGAACCTGTTTTTGCACACGATTGAAATTATTCACAAGGCAAACGACGCATGATTTTTTTTTTTTTTTTGGATCAGTTAACAAATAGAATGTGCTTTCATCCGACCAAACAATACTTTTCTATAGAATGAAATTGTACAGAGGCAATCTTTGTTATGCTAATTTCTTTTTCCTGGTTTTTTTTTTTGCAAAATCAGCAGCTTCTCAGGCATAGAGCGAGTTTTATAGCACTTGCCACAGAGCAGCTCTCGAAAATGGGTAACAGAAATTTATTTTACAGAGTAAAGTGCAAAAATAAAATTATCAAAAATGAATGAAAATTTTTGGAACTTCAAATTTGCACTTAACTCTACTAGGAATGGAATGAACTATAAAACTGCTTACCCAAACTTTTAAATAAAAAGTTTGAAACTTTGTTGAAATTTTCTTAAAAATTTTTTTTTTTTTGGAAAAAGTTTGAAGCTTTTATGTATACAGTTTTAGTAATAGAATAAGCTGTATTTTTTATAAAAAATTCGCTAAAATAAAAAAAAAGAAAATGAATAGTCAAAACTTTCCAATATATCACATGCTTCCCAGTATTTGGAACGCGTATTTGCTTTGTTACTTCATCTTATTTTATGCAAAGTTGCTTTTTTCAAGCAAGGATAAGTTTTTTTCATATTAAAAACATTTTTGTTTCCTTCTTTTTTGTAGCTGAGGTCAAAATGCCAAGCGGAAAAGTTGACAAGCCTGTTATCCAGGACAATCGCGATGGTACGGTGTCAATCAAATATGAGCCTAAGGAGGAGGGCACACACGAGCTGGTCGTAAAATACAACGGCGAGCCAGTACAAGGTGAGTAAATATTTATTTTCTTTTCATATATAAATACTCATATGTATGTATGTATTGTTATCTCCACCTAACATTGAGCTTGGAACACTTCCAATAAGAGGAAAAATAAAGCGCGAAATGAGACTACTTGGTTTATAAGAAAATTTAATCGCTAACGAATGATGGAGGTTCTAGAAATTTAGGATACAGATATGCGTCCCAACTTCCAGACACTCACTAGGATATGCATTCCGAACCTTGTGTATACTATTTTCGCCAAAATAAAGCTAACTCCACCAGTAAGCCACAAATTCTTTGGGCGGAATATTTCAAAGAGATCTTTCGATCTATGAAACGTTAAATTCTCGTCAGTTAAACTTTTAATAGGCCATTTCGATGGCAAGCAAAACAATATCCCATAAACTTTAGGGGAAATACCGCTTGAGTTACAGTTTATGGCCGTGCATAAGTCTGACAACATCCCGGCTATGTAAGCCCAACTATCGTAGGGAGTTACCTGAGTACCTAAGTTCTGTCAAAAAAATATCGGGAATCGTTCATTTAAAAAGCGCGCGTTGCACATACAAATAAGTCTTAATTTTTTTGCTGGAATGTTGGTACAACTGCCCGCTATAGTGTCGCAGAGTTTGAGGGTGATCTGTCAATTAGTTTGTTTTTGGCATTTAATTGTATCAGTCAACCGCAGGTGTGCTCTGCGACTTTCACTATGGATAAAAATATCGAAGAAAGAATTTGTCTTAAATTTTGTGTTTCGAACGCATTTCGAGTGCTGAATCATGGAAAATGTTGCAGAAAGCCTATGGCGAGTGTGCTTTATCAAAAACACGGATCTACGAGTGGTATAAGGCTTTTGCAGAGGGCCAAGAAGTCGTGGAAGATTTACCCCAATCAGGTCGCCCATCAACGTCTTCAACGGATGCAAACGTCAACAAAGTTAAGGAAATGGTACTGGAAAACCCTAATTTAAGTTTGAGGGGCGTAGCTCGTGACCTTACTGGAAAACCATAATTTAAGTTTGAGGGAGGTAGCTCGTGACCTTAGCGTATCTCACGAATCAGAGAAGTCGTGAACAATTTTGCTCTTATTTCATCTTATTTATTTTATTTCTGATTTTATGATGACATCTTTATGAATTAGTTTCGCAACTCATATCCCTTTACCACGCACCTTTCAGGTTCACCTTTCAAATTCCACGTTGATTCCATCACATCTGGTTATGTGACTGCCTATGGACCAGGCCTGACTCATGGTGTTACTGGTGAGCCATGTAATTTTACCATTTCAACCAAGGGCGCCAGCGCTGGTGGTCTCACCATGGCCGTGGAGGGACCCAGCAAGGCTGATGTAAGTATTTAAATGAAACACCCAAAACTTTGGTGGTAATTTAGCTTCCAAACAACTCTCCTACGTCACATAATCCGAAAAACTCTTTCTGAAATCGTTTTTAAATCACAGATCAATTACCATGACAACAAAGATGGCACAGTGTCGGTGCAATACCTACCCACTGCCCCTGGTGAATATCAAATCTCGGTACGCTTCGGTGACAAACATATAAAGGGTTCGCCATATTTCGCCAAAATCACTGGCGAGGGTCGCAAACGTAATCAAATTTCGGTTGGTTCCTGTTCGGAAGTCACCATGCCCGGTGAAATTACCGACGATGATCTGCGCGCCTTGAATGCGTCCATTCAGGCGCCCAGTGGCTTAGAGGAGCCCTGCTTCCTCAAGCGTATGCCAACTGGCAACATTGGCATCTCATTTACGCCACGTGAAATTGGCGTTCATATGGTGTCGGTCAAACGTATGGGCACACACATTGCCAACTCGCCATTCAAGGTTGACGTTTGTGAGCGTGAAGTGGGTGACGCAAAGAAGGTTAAGGTATCCGGTAACGGTTTGACGGAAGGCAAAACCCACGCCGACAACGTTTTCTCTGTGGACACACGCAATGCCGGATATGGTGGTCTGTCCGTATCGATTGAGGGTCCCAGCAAAGCAGAGATCCAATGCACTGACAAAGATGATGGCACATTAAATATTTCGTACAAGCCCACAGAGCCAGGCTACTACATTGTGAATTTGAAATTCGCCGATCATCACGTTGAGGGCTCACCATTTACCGTTAAAGTCACTGGTGAGGGCAGCAATCGCAAGCGTGAAAAGATTCAACGTGAACGCGACGCTGTACCCGTTACTGAGATTGGCAGCAAATGCAAGTTGACCTTTAAAATGCCTGGCATCACTTCGTTCGATCTAATGGCCTGTGTAACATCACCCAGCAATGTGACTGAGGACGCAGAAATACAAGAAGTCGAAGATGGACTCTATTCGGTGCATTTCGTACCGAAAGAATTAGGCGTACACACCGTTTCAGTGCGCTACAAGGACATGCACATCCCCGGCTCCCCCTTCCAGTTCACAGTGGGCCCATTGCGCGATTTTGGTAGCCACTTGGTAAAGGCCGGTGGTTCGGGCTTAGAGCGTGGTATTGTCGGTGAGCCAGCCGAGTTTAATGTATGGACACGCGAGGCGGGCGGCGGTTCACTGGCTATCTCTGTGGAGGGTCCCAGCAAGGCTGAAATCGACTTCAAAGACCGAAAGGACGGTTCATGCGATGTCTCGTACAAGGTCAGCGAACCTGGCGAATATCGTGTGGGTTTGAAATTTAACGATCGCCACATACCCGACTCACCATTTAAGGTGTACATCTCGCCGGACGCTGGTGATGCTCATAAACTAGAAGTGCAACAGTTCCCGCAAGGTTAGATTGCCGATATATGTAATAACTCCAAATTATCACATACAATCATAAATTTTTGCTTTTTCAGGAAACATCCAAGCCGATGCACCTTACCAATTTATGGTGCGCAAAAATGGCGCCAAGGGTACACTCGACGCCAAAATCGTTGCACCATCCGGCACCGACGATGATTGCTTCATCCAAAGCATCGACAGCGAAATGTATTCGGTACGCTTCTATCCACGGGAGAATGGCATTCATGCCATTCATGTAAAATTCAACGGCGTACATATACCCGAATCACCATTCAGAATTAAGGTCGGCAAAGATGTAGCCGATCCAGCTGCTGTGCATGCCACCGGCTCCGGTTTGGATGAAGTGAAGACTGGTCACAAAGCCGACTTCATAATTAACACCTGCAACGCAGGTGTCGGCACGCTCGCTGTCTCTATTGACGGCCCCTCCAAAGTGGCCATGGATTGCACGGAAGTAGAGGAGGGATACAAAGTACGCTACACACCCTTGCTGCCGGGCGACCACTACATTTCGGTCAAATACAATAACATGCACATTGTCGGTTCACCATTCAAAGTTAACTGCGTCGGTGAGTGTGCCACAAAACATGCATTGCTTGCATGCCACAAATTTTAAGCGACCACTAAGATTAAACTTTTTTCCCTCTATATTCTTTTAGGTGACAAACTGGCAGATGAGGGCGCCCAGGAAACATCTACAGTGATCGTTGAGACAGTGCAGAAGCTGGCCAAGGGTGGCAAAAATACTGGCGTGCATATGCCCACATTCAAGTCAGACGCCTCCAAAATCACATCCAAGGGCATGGGCTTGAAGAAAGCGTACATGGGCAAGCAAAATAACTTTACCGTGAACGCCACAGAGGCCGGCAACAATATGCTCTTCGTGGGCATGTACGGGCCTAAAGGTCCATGCGAGGAGTTCAACGTAAAACATACCGGCCGCAATAATTTCAACGTGAACTATATGGTGCGCGATCGTGGACAATATATATTAATAGTCAAATGGGGTGAAGAACATATTCCCGGCTCCCCATTCCAAATCGATGTCTAGGCTAGAAGCAAAGTAAAGAAAGTGCCTTATGAACGGTGCAATTGTTTTTTTGTAATAGAGACGAGATGCAGACGCACAAGAAAAAAGAAAAACAAAATACCTTGCAGTGCTAGCGCGAATATAGTAGTAAAGTATAAACGGATATTCATATACATACAAACATACATGCATATAGTGAAACTCATTATCAGCCGCTGATAAACCGGAATGGGTTAGTTAAACGAAGTTTGTATCGCAAAATCAAATTTCAAAAAGTATTTCAATATTTTTTGTACTTTCATCGCGTTTTTTATCGCAGTTATTATATTTTTTTTAACGCATATGTATTTGTTAAGTTAATCGAATATGTGGAAATTGAATGTAAATAAAATTTGGACAAATCAAAATTTATATGAATTATCCTATAAAAAAATTGCCATTTTTGGATAGAAAAAAATCAATTGTTGTACCCAAAAATGTTTGCTGTCATCAATTGTGCCCTTGCTGCTTTGTGAATTTTAAAGTAATCATTACACATTTTACGTATGTCCAATTTAAATGCTTATTTATAATGAGAATAATTGTTTTTAAGATATTGATTTACATAAATGTTCGAGCTGAAGAAATACTTTTTATTATCCATTTAATAATATTATATTATTATGTACATGTTGTTTTTTTATTTTATTTTCAACAAACGGTTAAAATTAATGGAAAATTAAACTTGCAAATTATAATAAAAACTAAACATTTGATTCTTTTTGTTTTGACTTGGATTGGATTGGAAGCTGGAAGTCGATTTATGTTATTGTTGTAGCAGCTTAAACATTCCCTGTGCATATACATACATACGAGGAATGCTGCTGAAGTGACAGTCCTTGGCCGGATATACATAAATCCGGGTCGTTCCGGTTGCGTACAACCGACTGTCGGTTTACTTCGAGGGCTGTGAACAAGACGATTTTATTACAGGCGACGTCAACCGCATCCACCTTGGATGTGAATTGCTTTTTTGTTATAAAACAGGATTGAAATTCAAATACCAAACTACTTGGAAACTAAAACCGTTCAAGGCGCATCTATGAAAGTTTGAATCGGCAAATCAGCTGATTTGTTTTTTTTTCACCGTATTCACCAAGGCGAATTGAGCACTATGGTTGCGCCCAAGGCGAATTTATTAAAAGTGGTGTTGGTAAATCACCTGATTTGTTTTTTTTTCGCTGTGTTCATGTAGCTATCAGCACAGACTAAAACAAGGCGAATTAATTTTTTGTTTTCTAATTCCCCAATACCTTGGCTTGACACTCAAACGTACAAAACGTTTTTGTTGGTCTAGTGCCACCATCTTCAATACATGCGCCTTGGTTGCGCCATTAAAAACAATTACTTTATTTGTTGCGATTTTGACAAGTTTGACGTCAGCTCAGCTCGCAATACAAAACAACCGAACAAAACAAATTAAGGTAGGAAAAATTACATGTTTGTGAAAATTCAGTGAATGGCTTGGTAGTTTCGTTATTTGTGAGATTTAAATTGTGAAAGTACAAACGAATATAAAGCCTTTAAATGCAGTTTGTTTGCGTTTTTATGCGGAAGACGCCGTAGCAGGAAAGTATGTGTGTGTGCACTTGTGTTGGGTTGTTGCCATTGCTTCTTCTTCACAAACAAGTAATTCCCCTCCTTTTTGCTTGTTCAGTCATCCGCTCTTACGACGCGGCGAATTCGGAAGGCGTAATCTGTTTCTCTATAATTCTTGCGTATCCACGTATGTTTAGCCCAGAATGAAACAAGGCGAATTCATTCTTTGACAATCAAACGTACAAAACAATGTTGTTGGCAAGGTGGATTTATTATAGGTGACAGCATTCACCCAGCTGAATTTTTCGCCGTAGATATGGCTTACGTCAAAATGATATGCTTTGTTTGTATAGATTGGTATGTTTACATTCGTATTATATTGTATTTTGACTTGATGCTTGTACCAAAGGCAACAACAAATACATGTAGGGTTTTACTTATATGTGGTTGCTGTCACCTATAATAAATTCGCCTTCGTTGTTGGTCTAGTGGCTCCACCTTTAATGAATGCGCCGTGAAAACAGTTAAAGAATTTTATGTACAGGGTGGGCCATATAGAGTCTGAAGCTGAAGCTTACAGCAAGAAGCAAAATATTTTTTTTTTTCAATACGGTATTTTTTTATTTGAAAGTATCAGGTTTTTGTTTATGTTTAGTATTATTATAAAATGGCTATTTGTGCACTGTGACTGATCTAAAAAGATGTATTGTGCAGCCATGTAGTCTACTCAAATAGTTTGCCTGAAGCAGCTGTAGGCTTATTTTCTACCAGGAGTTTGATTCTATAACCCCACTTTCCGCGTTGTTGAGACTGCGTCGTGCCACTGCTGGGCAGTCGCATAGAACAGAGTCTACAAGATTCATTTTCTGCCACACCAATTTTTTTTTTAAGTGGTAATTGTTAGTAGTTCAGTGTAGAGTTGTATACCTTTTTTGCTGAGGTTAAGGATTGTCTCTACCTTTGTGCGTTTTAGATCAGTAAGTCTTTTCGATTGCCGCATGCCCATTTGGACTCTCCAGTACTCGATTAAGCCTGGTGCTTCCCGCTCACTTAAAAAGGTGCTTTTGAAACTGTTGCTTGCCCCGCAGAAGGGTTCAGAACCGATGAAGGGAGTGATGTGTTCAATGGTCGTTTGAATAAAGGCCTGCTGATTTGTCGGCATAAACCAATGACTTAACATAGCCCCATAAGCGTCAAATCTCGAGGCGTTAAGTCACATTCACGAGGGTGCCAGTGAACAGGACCACTTCTGGAAAGAAAGTTGTCACCACATTGATTTTGCAATCCATCGATTGTTAAGCGCGTTTTCTACGATCAGTCTTAGGCTGTTGGGGTGCGATGTACTGACTATCGATAAAGATCATACTCTTCCTCTTCCAGATCTCTTAAGATTCATTAGCGAATACAAGGAATCGCGGATGAATTACCTCAAACTATTTTTTTCGTCTCACCATTCTTACTGTATCTATCCTGTCTCTCTATTCCTTCCACTGCAACCTCACCGGGTGTAGTACAATGGTCTTCCTGACTGAGTGCATTGATTTGTCCAAACCTCTCTAATCTAAGCTAATTTAAAGCGCGCGATTGGGAACTTCCTCTGCAACCACCAGCTTGTACCGCAACGCATACTTTAAGAGCCGGAACGTTTATATCCATGCGGTCGACATGACCCAGCCAACGAAGCTGCTGGATCTTTAATCGCTGCACTATGTCTATGTCATCGTAAAGCTCATACTGCTCTTTATTTCATCGCCTAAATGTTCGTCGTCGCCAAAGTACAGAGGAACAAAACTCTTCCGCAGAATTTTTCTCTCAAACATTCCAAGAGACGCCTCACCGGATGTTGTCATCGTCCACGCTTCTGCGTCATACGTTAGGAGGAGCATGATAAGAGCCTTGTAGATACATGCATTCATTATGGCTCCTTATGGAATAATACTTCATTCAAATAACTGTCACTGGATGGCCTTGCAGTAGCCGATACGATGAATATACTTTTTAGCACATTTTCGGCTCCACGAGCTGTATTTGATCGATTGCTGCACCAACTTTCTTTTTGAGAGCGTCAATGCTTTTGTTCTTGTGGTTGTGGCAGCCTAAACATTCCCATACATGCATGCGGAACGCTACTGAAGTGACAGTTCTTGATTTAATTCAATTTGCGATTATTATTTAATTTTGTTGATGGCCCCATGGACCTCATCAATGGAGAAAACAAACGGCGCCCTGTTGTTAGGAAGTTTGTGCAGCCGTCTGGTGGCACGACGCTTGGATCTGTCGGATGGTGGATGCAATGTGAATTGTCAGCTATAATAGCTCGCGCATCTCTGCGGATCCGAGGAAGTGCAATCGTTGAAGCTGATATCCACCTCGTCGTTGTGCTTCGTCGGGGTCGACAGGGACCTTACGGTGGATCAGAGCCTGCTCACACCAGAGGTGAAGTTGCAAGTCTTTAAATGCTCTTCTCATTTAGTCTGCTTATGTTGGATGACCAATTGCCGAATCTCCAAATTGAGATCCTTTACGCGGGGATCCCCGGGATCGGCCTCCCTTATGTTGTCACGCTTGTTTGCTAGAACGGCTGCTTCAGCTGGGAAATTGGGACGCATGTCTCGGAAGTAGAAATGAAGCGAGCCGCAGCAGCTGTGAGCACCTTACATAATGCGCGATCGTCTACGTGCACATCGGTGGAGATGGTGAGAGCGGCGAAGGTGTCCTTAGCAAATTCCGCGAATCTGGTCCAATCAGCTTTATTAAAGTTGATGTATGACCGGTGATTCGCGGAAACAAAGTCGGCAGATCTCTCAATCGAGATAATGATGGGCAAGTGGTCTGATGCAAGCGATAGCATAGGTCACCAGGTTATGATATTAATCAGACCAGCTCTAGCAATTGTTATGTCAAGTGAGCTGCTGCAATTACCCACTACCCTGGTGGGAGCTTCGTCGTTCACTATGCTAAATGTGGAATTGTCTATCCGCTCTGCCAAGTGCTGTCCCTTAAGATCGCTTGGTAGGCTTGAATGCCAAAGATCGTGATGCGCATTAAAGTCACCTATTACTAATCGGTTTTCACCTCTGATGACCGCACCAATTTGAGGGTGATATCCTGCCGGGCAGCAGGTGACAGGGGGTATATATATGTTAAATATTTCGCCTGACCGGACAGCTATACCTTGACATTCTAAAGTGCTGGTCCTGCGATCGATGCCTTTATCGATAAGACGATACTGCACTGTGTGGTGGACTATAAACGCTAGGTCTGCACCGCTATCCCGCTCGCGGAAGTCGACTATCTCGTCGACGAAAAAATTTATGAAGTGAAGAAAACCGTTTGAGAAGTTGCTGAGGACCTAGACCTATCGATTGGCTTGGCCCATTAGATTTTTTTCAATGATTTAGTCATGAGACGGGTATTAGACGTATTTCGCAAATTCGTACCAAAACTGCTCAATTTCGACCAAAAGCAGCATCGCATGAACATTGATTATGAGCTGTTCGACTCTGTCCGCGACAACCCAGATTTGCTCCAAAGGGTCATAACTGGTGACGATTCGTGGGTTTATGGTTATGACGTGGAAACCAAAGCTCAATCATCTCAATGGAAGCTGCCGCACGAACCAAGACCGAAAAAAGCGCGCCAAGTTCGGTCGAAAAGTTAAAAGTTTTGCTTACCGTTTACTTCGATTGCAGGGGAGTTGTGCATCATGAGTTCTTGCCCCAGGGTAAAACGGTCAATAAGGAATATTACCTGCCGTTATGCGCAATTTGCGTGAAGCAATCCGCCAGAAACGCCCGGATTTGTGGAAGAACAAAAATTGGCTCTTGCATCATGATAACGCCCCTGCTCACACATCGTTGCTTGTGCGGGGCTTTTTGGTCAAAAACAACACATTAATGATGCCACAGCCACCGTATTCCCCAGATCTGGCCCCCATGTGACTTGTCCCGAAACTGAAGAGGCCCATGAAAGGACGACACTACGCTACGATTGACGAGATAAAGACGGCATCGAAGGAGGAGCTGAACAAGATAAAAAACTGATTTTTTTAGAGTGCTTCGAAAATTAAAAAAAAAACGTTGGCACAAGTGCATAATATCTCATGGGGATTACTTTGAAAGGGAAAAAATAGATATTAATGAATAAATAAATAATTTTTGAAAAAACACAAAATTCGCGATACTTTTTGAACACACTGCGTACGTTTGATTGTCACGGTAAAATATTGGAAAAGTAGAAAACGAAAAATGAATTCGCCTTAATTCATTCTGAGCTGACAGCCACATGGACACAGCGAAAAAAAAACCAATCAGGTGGTTTACCAATACCACCTTTAATACAGGGCCGTCGAGATAAATCCGGAATGTTGAACGTAAAAACAAAACTATTGGATATTTACTCAAAAATAATTTTATTTGCACTTAACTTTGTATAATGTGAGTACACATATCCTAGTTGAAAATTATTCAATGTAACCTCCATCTCGTGCAATTACCTGCTCCAGCCGGGACCTGAAGCGCCCATATGCGAGAGCTACCTCCTCTTTGTCCATTGTGGTCATCACTCCCTCGATGGTTGTCTTCAGAGCGTCCTTAGTGTTATGAGGCTTCGAGTTAACTTTTGCTTCAACTGTGCCCCACACGTAATAATCAAAAGGATTACAGTCTGGGCTTGAAGGTGGCCAAAAATCTGGTGACCAGTGGTAGGGTAGGTTGTTCTGGAGCCAAGCCTGAGTCTTTTTTGCCTTGTGAGCAGGTGCGGAGTCCTGCTAAAACATATATTCTCTTCCAGCAGCCACGCGGTCCATCCAGGGTTGCGTTTTTTTGTAGCCAAACCACTCAATTATCTCTTTAGGGCTTTTACCGGCGCGAAGTGACTCTAGTATCGCAGTTCTTCTGTCCTGCTCTCGACTCAACGTTTCATTAGCACTTACTCCGGCACTCCACTGTCAATCAGGAAAGAATACATTAAAAATATGTCCCTTTATCAGCGGTTTTAGACTTAACGCTACTGCTCCAGAGCTTTCGAAATGTTTTCCGGATTTACCTCGACGGCCCTGAAGATTCGCCCTGCAAAACCCCTGAGAATGATTACAAAGGCACCAAATACATCACCTCGAATTTGTTATAATATCTAAAGAAATAAAAAAGGTTGCCACATCTCACAATAAAAGACTTCAATCACACATAAACCCTTTAACGACAGAAATAACTCTCAATCCCATATACTTTAACAGACGGGAGAGGTAGTCACCAACGGATATATCAGGCTAAAAAGCAAAAATCTAGAAATGGTTGCATCACTGGGTGCTTTACATACATGTCTAATAGAATGTCTTATAATACGTTTACATATAAGTAGAATATCTACTTTTTCGTGCTTAACTCCCAATTCGTACTTAAAAACCGAGATTACCCATACAAAATTTCTCTCCCGAAATCTGAGATTATAAAATATATATATATGTATATATATAATTGGCGCGTACACCCTGTTTGGGTGTTTGGCCGAGCTCCTCCTCCTATTTGTGGTGTGCGTCTTGATGTTGTCCCACAAATGGAGGGGAAAACAGTTTCAAGCCGATTCCGAACGGCAGATATTTTTATGAGGAGCTTTTTCATGGTAGAAATACACTCGGAGGTTTGCCATTGCCTGCCGAGGGGCGACCGCTATTAGAAAAATGTTTTTCTTAATTTTGATGTTTCACCGATATTCGAACCGACGTTCTCTCTGTGAATTCCGAATGGTAGTCACGCACCAACCCATTCGGCTACGGCGATAGCCACTATAAAATAATCCTAGATTGTTGCCATGCTTTTTTACATACAACCCTGTGTTATCGATAATTATTTTTACGAATGTTAGGAGAAACGTCGAAGTAAAAACTAAGTGAAATGAATGCCGGCAATGAAAAGAGGTTTGTATTCATAATTCTAATAAAATGTTTGTTAGGTGTTATTAACTATGCAGTCATATTACAGAAAAAAGCGTGTGCCCATTGACGCTTTGACCTCTACTGCTTATTATAAAATGTAATGTCGAACTTCGAATGCGTATTGGTGCCATAATTTTTTTGCAAATTCAATAGACTTCCGTTTAAGGATTTCCTTCAACTGTCTACTACTGGCAGCCAATTGCGCAATTAAATTAGATATTCCTTCTCCTTGTCTTTTCTTCATATCGTTAGTAATAATTAAACAAACCAAAAACTCCAAAATATTCCACCAAAGCAATTTCTATGAAGAAATCCCTTTTATAGCAGTATTGGCAGCTGATTGTCAATTTTGTAGGTAATCTGCCAAATGTGTCCCATAACGGATAGATTAATTTTGTGGATTTATTGCTAATTACTGCATATGTGAACGTACTTTTAGTTTTAAATACAAATACTGCCGAATGTTAAATAACATATTGTAATAAATAAATGAATTCAAAAAAAATTTTTTTAAAGAGCCTTGAAATTTTTTTTTATATCTATGAAATAAAGTCCACATACAATTGAATATTATTATTTATTATTTATTTAAACAAATTGCATTTTCTTGGCCTGGTTAAAAGACAATTCACAAAAATTACAAATTACAATTAACTTTCAACTGTTAAAAACATCTCCGACACTCTGTAGTGCAGAGATTGTAAAATAAACAACTTTCGAACTCGTACTGACGACAATTACAATTATGCTGCGAAAAGTATATGTGCCATTAAAATGAAAAAAAAAAACTCATAACGGTAAAAGCGAATAGTCGAGGGCACCAGGTAATATTTCACAGATTTAAAAAAAAAGGTAGAAGTTCCGTAGTGCCTTAATTGTAACAAAGATGAAATATTAGTTTTAAAATAATCGTTCAACGACTTAGTTATGTTGCACAGACTCATTCAGTTCGCCATAACGTCCAAATTTATCCAGAGGATCGTCATCACTATCTGAGCTACAGAGTTCGTTCTCAGGCGGGCAGTAATATACAGTGGATGTAATCGGAAATATAACCGCTCCCAGATTGTATTTGAAAAAACGACGCGCCTTCTCCTCTCCAATCACACTACTCAAAAGTTCTCTAGTTACTTCGAAATTGCTATCTGAAGTTTGTTGCTTTTGCTGCGGTTTATATATTGGAATTCGTTTATCAATTCTTTGTTGAGTTATTGATTTTGTTGGGGTATCAGCATTTAACCGAACAGGCGAAACGTTACTAGCACCAACTGGTGATTTCCTTTCATTGCGAACAATAGTTTTTTCTTTTTTTCCATAACGTGGATTTGGTGTGTCTTGAATAGCCGTTCCAGAAAATCGCCCCTCCTCAGGAGGTGAAGAACAAATTTCCAACTCTCGTCCGGCTTTAACTTCGGTTGGTTCTTTAGATTTGTAAATGTTTTTTAATCCAGTTTTAGATCTATGCGGCGTGTCCATATCAGAAAATCGCCCCTGAGATGACGAAAAAATTTCCAAATCTCGTCCAGCTTTAATTTCATTTGGTTCTTTAGATTTGTAAATGTTTTTTAATCCAGCTTGCGATCTATGCGGGCTGTCTGAAAGGAATATTTTTTGCTCACTGATGGTCGGCAGACATTTGTTTGCATAGTATTTAGATATTGTGGCGCGACAATTATTTTGATTTGGCATTCCTTTGTCGCGTGGCGTAGAAGGAATGGTCTCCGAGCTTTCATTTATGGTCGGCGGCCGGCTAATCAACTGTTTGCGCGCACCCACGTCGTTCAGCGCTGTCGAGTTACAAATATTTTCAACGTTTGTAAGAAATGTACTTTCTTTAAAATTTTCGGATGGTAGGCTAAATGCCTTGTTTGTTTCTGTTATTGTTGCGAGATTAAAATCTTTAATAAATTCCCTTGTTTTTGGAGTCTTAGTTGGTTTTCTGATAGTTTTAACTATTTCTTCTGAATCAGTGGTTGATGGGGATGAAATCAAGTCAACTGTATCAATACTTTTAAGTGTTCGCTTTTCTTCCGGATCAAACGCCTTAATTGATTTAGTCTTTTGTTCCAATTCTCGTGTGGCTTTAACTTTGTTTGGTTCTTTAGATTTGTAAATGTTTTTTAATCCAGCTTTCGATCTATGCGGCGTGTCCATATAAGAAAATCGCCCCTCAGGAGGTAGCGAACAAATTTCCAATTCTCGTGTGGCTTTAACTAGGTTTGGTTCTTTAGATTTGTAAATGTTTTTTAATCCAGCTTTCGATCTATGCGGGCTGTCTGAAAGGGATATTGACTGCTCACTGATGGTCGGCAGACATTTGTTTGCCACTGCATAGCATTTAGATGTTGTGGCGCGACAATTATTTTGATTTGGCATTCCTTTGTCGCGTGGCGTAGAAGGAATGGTCTCCGAGCTTTCAGTTATCGTCGGCGGCCGGCTAATTAACTGTTTGCGCACAGCAACGCCGTTCAGCGCTGTCGAGTTACAAATATTTTCAACGTTTGTGAGAAATGTATTTTCTTTAAAATCTTCGGATGATAGGCTAAATGGCTTGTTTGTTTCTGTTATTGTTGCGAGATTAAAATCTTTAATAGACTCGCTTGTTTGTTGTTTTCTGACAATTCTTGCCATTTTTTCTGAATTCTTTGATTTAGTCTTACGCATCTTAGTAAGATTTTCTCTAGCCTTCAAGGCTGCCATCCGTTTAGTGGTGACTTTAGGAGGTGCTGTATTGATAATATTATCTTTTGGAGGTGAAGATCTCGGTGGACTATCATATTTAGTTGTCTTTAACGATACAAATTGATCGCTAAAACAACGAGAAAAAAACTATTAATAATAATAAACCTTACGAATATTGCCACTATAGCTTACCGATTAAAACTGTTAGACCGAAACATGCTGCAAGAAGCAATCATAGATTGGCTGGCTTGTTTTTCAATTATCTTTGATTGCCGAATCTTGGGTGCTCTATTCAGATTATAGTTACAGCAATCGCACTTGTAAGCACGATACCTTGTTGTTTCAATTATCATGCCATGGTTATGACGAAATTGCTTAGAATTTAACCTTCTCATCGATTCAATACGATTAAGTCCGCTTTTCATATGCATTTTCTTTGTAGTGCGAATATAGTTCCCAGTATCCCAGGAAATCGATGAATCTGTACTGGAATCGGATTCAACTTCGGTAGTCGTTACACTATGATTTCGACGCATCCATCCGCCTACTTCTTTCTTAATGCGTACAGAATCAAATGTATTAAGAATACTCTGCAGTCCGGCATTTTTCCATTTTCGTTCATGTTCTTCCAAAACTGGAAGAGTAGCATTCAAAATATCTTGAATTTCAGATGACTCAACAAATGATATTTTTTCGTTTAATGTTATTGCTTTCAATATGCTGTGATGTTCGATATCTTCCGGAGCATCATCTTCTTCCGCACCTTCACAATATCCCATTTGTTCTTCATCTAAAGAATCGTCAAGAAATTGTTCATCAATTTCTTCGACGTCATAAATTTCACCCTCCTCGCGAACACTAAAAGACTACAAGACAAAAACTAAATTATTCCTAACGTAAGAGCCAAAAAAATCTCACCGCAAACCTCGAAAAACTCGCTCCACCAGGTACTGCGTGTAAACGTCAAGTTTTCTAGCATATCTTCACTTATAACTGAATTGTTAGAAGTCATTTTTAAGCCCAAATAACTCTTAAAATATGCAAACCAATTTTATGAACCCCAACTACAGAATGAGTGGTTATGCCGCCATTAATTTTTTGAATTGGTATGGAATCAGTGTGGCCAGATAACAAATAACAATATTGAAGTTTTTCTATTGCTTGGTTTCTTCAATTGAATGCTGCCATCAAGGCGAATTTATTACAGGTGACAGCAAACACATATAAGTAGAACCCTACAAAATCAGCAAGCAAATGTAAACATACGAATGTAATCATACCAATACATACAAACAAAGCATATCATTTTGACATAAGCCATACCTACGGTGAAAAATTCAGCTGGGTGAATGCTGTCACCTTAATAAATTCGCCTTGGCTGCCATTTATAAGTTTTCTTTCGCGCACAAGCATAGGTGCAAATTATCGCTTACCACTTTACTAATACTAATAAACGAAACAGCCGAACATGAAAAAAAGCAAATGCTTGGGGTCATCTAAAACGTTAGAATCGGTCGCGATGTGAGTTTAGAAATAAATAAATGAAAAGAAGAGGAAGAAAAGGAAAAGTTAATGGAAAGCCAATACAAGGTTTGTTTATTTTCTGTACTGATGGCACTTCATTGTCAAATTCGCCAAGAACAAAGTAACGATTTGGGGATGGCGCCACTCTTGTATTCTCTACATCGTGCTTAGTTATTATTTCTTAATATTCCTATAAATAGAAACATTCCATATTTCATATACATTTTAAAAACGTGTGATTTATTCCATTTCTTTTCAACAAGTCGTAACTGGCAACATTGGCTAAAAGAAAGTAATCAAAAAACGCCCCAAACAGTAGGCACCAAGGAAATATAACCCCAAAAAGTAGGCACCAAATATATATTTCCCACAAGTTTGCACCATCAAACAAGCGCCAAAAAGTAGGCAGTGTTATTTCTCACAAGAAATTAGCAATCACAAGGAAAAACTCAGGAAAAAAGCCTGTCTCTTCTTTTCCTCTACGTTACATATTTTTTCTCTCACGTAGAAGGAAAATGCCCAAAATGTTGCATGGCCTTGAAATTTTACTCTCCATTTTCGCTCGTCCATCGACGCCTATTGCCTTTTGCCTATAGGGGCGCTGACTTGCGTATTGATGTTGTCCCACAAATGGAGGAACCTACAGTTTTGAACCGACTCCAAACGGTAAATGGTTTTTTATGAAGAGCTTTTTCATGGCAAAAGTACCTTCGGAGGTTTGCCATTGCCTGCCGAGATGCGTCCGCTATTAGAAAAAACTTTTTCTTCAGTTTGCTGTTTCACGGAGATTCGAACTTACGTTCTCCGAATTCCAAATAGTAGTTAAGCACCAACCAATTCAGTAGAGCTAAATAATCTGCAGTCTTTTAAACCTGAACGGTGACGACCCCTTTCTTTGTTTCGCCTTTAGACTAACTCCTTGTACCAATTTATTTTGATTTCGGTTCTCTAGGCTGGTGGTTGCTGTTTTCTGCCACCTGAATATGCTGAGGTAAGACTCAACACAAATTGCTGAAGACGCATAGGAGCCTGGTTGACCTGCACATAAGGAGTGGAGTTCCGCGGCGGCGTTTGTCGCATACCCAACACGCTTACTCTAAAGGTAGTTCAATAAAATCTGAATCTATTTGAATATATAGAGGAATTCCTATATCCGAAATAGTTCGCAGTGGGCGCCTTCCTCGACATAGAGGGCGCTTCTAATAATGTACTCCCGAGGTTATTTCTTTGTCGGCAGGTGAGTTGGGACACACCGCAGTTTACATGGGCAACTAGTCAAACGGCAAGTTTCCTGGGTCTACCGTTAGATGAGCTAGACGAAGACGTACTGTAATTTGCACTACACCGACAGGGCTAAGTATATTGCTACAACAACAACAACTTGAACGAATTCGGTGTGAATGCCCCAGTGTGTTTTGTGATTAGTAAAACGAGGTGTGGCAACACTAAATGTCATATGGTGCCAGAGAAACAAACAGCTGGCAGTTGCATACGAAGGCGTGCAATCCCCAAACCAAATAATTAAGTGAGAAGTTGTCTGCAGCATACAAACTTTTGGAAAAACTATCAAATTTATGTCTATTAGCAATGACAATTTAAAAACATAATTTAAATAAGAGCGCCAAGTCATGAAAAATTAATAAATAAACTAGTAGAAAGAGACTGCAGCAAGAATAGCAATTAAATTGTAACTGTAAAACTTACAAAGTGGACCATAATCGTATAACCAGATTTTGTAACTAAATTTCTTGAAATAAAATGTGGCATTTACGACGTTTTTTCACACAATTCGCTGAAGAACTCAGTACACCCACCGATTTTATAAGCTGCCTGCAGCAAACACCTCAATTAATACATACTAGTTTCGGCGGCTCCGTAAGTCTGGAAAGTTTGGCCTGGCTTCATAATGTAGCACCGTGTTTTCCACTTCGTGGCGATCAAATCCAGATAATACATGAACCTCAAAACTTCTATGAAACGCTTGTGCAACGTAGTGCGGCGGCTCGCGAACGAATCGTTTTAGCTAGTTTATATCTAGGCACTGGCCACCTGGAGAATGCTTTTGTGCAAACATTACGCAGCAGTTTACAACAACAGTCCTCGTTGCGTGTCAATGTATTGTTAGATTTTACTCGAGGCACCCGCGGGGATGTCAACTCAAAAACTATGCTATTGCCGCTTGTGCGTGATTTCGGCGAGCAGATGCGATTGTCACTTTATCACACTCCGGATCTGCGTGGCATGACAAAAAGGTTAGCACCGCCGCGATGGAATGAATTGCTCGGCTTACAACATATGAAAGTGTATCTCTTTGATGACGCAGTTCTTATATCTGGGGCTAATCTATCGAATGATTACTTCACGAAACGTCAGGACCGCTATATACTCATTGAAGACAAACCTTTAGCAGATTTTTACGCACAGCTTATTGCTCGTGTACAGGAATTCAGTTTAGCGGTGAATCACAATGCGCAAGAGGTATTGCACGAAAATGGAAAAACTTTGCCATATGAGGGTGCAAAAGAGGAATTTATAACACATGCAAAACAGCGCATTACTGATTTTATGCAAGACATATTCCAGCAACAGCAAAAAATTACTGAAAACAAGAAAGGTTTAAAAAACAAACATTTTATTTTATAATTGAATTTAGACCAAAGAATCCTTTGTTTTCAGATGCTGATACGTGGATATTCCCACTGGTTGAAATGGGTCAAATCGGCATTCACCATGACAGCCTTGTGACGAAGCACCTGCTCTCCTCTGCAATAGAAAGTTCCCGATTCAAACTTGCCACAGGGTACTTCAATTTAACGCAGGAATATATGGATACCTTGGCCAGCAACTGTCTGGCGCAGTGCAGCATTCTAATGGCTCATCCGAATGTAATAATTGTTATTTTTTATTTTTTTTTTTAATTTGCAAATCTCGCTAATCTATGTTTCCTTTGTAGGCGAATGGGTTTCAAGGTGCAAGTGGCCCCGCCGGTGGGATACCTGCGGCTTATTCTTTAATAGCGAAACAATTTTATGAAAATCTTGTGCAGCTAAAACAAATTCACCGCATTAATTTTTTCGAATACGAAAGGGATGGTTGGACCTATCACGCCAAAGGATTATGGTAATACATTCTTGAATATGCATTATTCCACACATAGTAATACAAATATATGTATGTCCACTTTAGGTACTATCTGCCGGGCGCTTCTTTTCCAAACCTCACTTTGATTGGTTCCTCAAATTTTGGCGAGCGTTCTGTGAATCGCGATCTGGAAACGCAGGTGTGCCTTGTTACTAGTAACGACGGTCTAAGTAGTCGTTTGCAGGGCGAAGTTGATCGACTTTTTAGCTCTTCTAGTACTGCCGAAAACGAAATTGTCTCTAGACCAGTACCTCATTGGGTGCATGCTGTAGTAAAAGTATTTAGGAATTTCTTTTAATTAACTATAAGAAATCGAAAACGGCGTTGGTTAAAAATAGTGCGGAATGGGGTATTAAAATGCGAAATTTGTCATAGAAAAATTAGACGTCAAATTCACAAAAATTAAAATAGTTTACAATGCCCCACTATATTATAGAGCCTTTAATTTTTCCTTAAGCATTAAGAAACTAATTTTACGTTTATGAGTTTGGACATAAAATACCTAACCTACAAATTGTAGACAGTCAATTAAAGAGTTTGCTTTGAATATGACCTTTATTTTGTGTTACTTGTATTGATTTTATTTTTAATCGTTAACAAAATGCTAAGATGTTAGTTTAGCATATTAGTTATTAAAAACTTCATTATTTTTGATAAATATGTTGTTAATTATTACAAAGATTTTCATCTCAGGCAACTAATATCTACATATTTGTATATTTGTATAAAATGTATTTACTTAAAAATGACATTATATGGTGGAAACGCACAAGCAAATAGATTTTTGCAAATTACATTTTTTAATTTTTACTAGAAATCTAATATGTTTAGCCCTTCGTTGTGCACCCGGGTCTGACTAGACTGGCTTTTTCATTTTCAACATATTTTTGAATTGAATTTAACGTATTTCTATTATGTGATAGTTAACGACTTGACCTTCCAGGTAGTTTCCTAAAATTTAATTTTCTATCGATTTTTGGATATAACCTTTTCAAAAGTATCCTCGAACAGAACAAAAAAGCGTTCGCAGGACAGTCGGTTCTACGTAACCGGAACGACTGGGATTTATACTCGGACAAGGACTGTCACTTCAGCAGCATGAATCGGGAATGTTTATGCTGTTACAACAAAAACAACAACAAGGATAAAATTTTGCTAGACCCGAGTGCCCAACCGAAGGTTTTCAAAAAGGACTCCAACGGAAGGTTAACTAGGTTATGCACCCCCATGTCTGCGTTTCAATCTGATACTCATGCGTGTTCAACAAGACGGGTCTCGGCTTGGCATTGTCACGACAGTCGGTTCTACGTAACTGAATTTATCTACTACCACAGACTGCCACTTCAGCAGAATTTTCTAAAATAGAGTATTAAATATTTAACCCTTTTATAGATTTCGGACGGAAAACTGTGTTTCACAATTTTTGATTTCTTTCGAACAAGTGAAGCATTTTTTAAAAACCAACTTCACTTACATATGTACATACATATGTATGTATATAAAATGGTATAGCGAATTTGACTTAAAAGTAAAAATGCAACTCTATAACTTTTCGTACTTCAACATAAAACTACGAAGAGCGTTACTTTTTCATAAATTCATTATTAGGATGAGTCAGGTTATACTAAGACATCGACGTTTAAAAATCATTAATTCCCTTTAATGAATGCATTAATATAACGTATATTCAAATATTTAAATTGGTCCTATATAACTACGACATCGACTAGCTTTAATTTTCGATAGCAGTCTTTTCGATATACTACATACATAGTACTAGACGAGAAATAGTAATAGATGCGCAATAAGAGCCGCACGCGTTGCCAATTTTTCTCATTAGTTGTAACAAGTGGAAGTAATAAAAGTACGTTCGCATATGCCTTATTAATTAACAATAAATGCACAAAATTATTCTACCCGTTCACAAATTACCGATTACCTGCAAAATTTACAATCAGCTGTCAATACTGCTTTGAGAGGTCTTTCGTCATAGAAATTATTTTGGTGTAATATTTCGGTGTTTTTGGTTTGTTTAATTATTATTAACGATATGAAGAAAAGACAAGGAGAAGGAATAGCTAATTTAATTGCTCAATTGGCTGCTAACAATAAGCAGTTGGAGGAACTCCGTAAGATACCAGACGCTTTTTCTTCTGTTATGTGAATGCATACTCAATAATACATAACAAACATTTTATTAGAATTATGTCTACAAACCTGTTTTCTTTGCCAGCATCAATTTTATTTAGTTTTTACTTCGACGTTTTGCTTTACATTCGTAAAAATAATTATCGATAACACAGAGTAGTATGTAAAAAAGTATGGTAATAATCTAGGTTTAATTTATAAACTCGCTTTTTAATTATGGATTGGGAGTTAAGCATGAAAAAATAGATAATATGCTTAAAAGTGAACGTATTATAAGATTTGAAAGTAAAAACAAAAACAAAAAAACCAGACGTTTTCTAATTCGTTTATACTTTTTGACATTAGAAGAGAGGAGCGCTGAATTGACACTTAATTTGTATTAGTTTGCTTGATTTGAATATCAAAAATCTTAAAATCACACTATTACCAAGCCTTGCACTGAATATTTACAAACAAGTAATTTCTTTTCCTTTTGTTTTTATTTTTATTCTGCGTTTAAGAGATTACGCCATCGGTTGTCAAAATTGTACATAAAGTAGCGCTTTTCGGAAGACACCACCTTCTACTTTCTACATGTCGTGCATTAGATTGAAATAATTCTGTACCAAGGATGATAGAATACATGGTTACGCATTCCGAATTCGCTGTGCCGTAAGTGCCCAAGAAAGACAGAGTGAGGATTGATCTTCCGAATTCGCTGTTTAGTAAGAGCCCATGAATAAACAAGCAAAAGGATGGCGAATTACTTGTTTGTGAAGAGGAGGAGTAAGCGAAAGTAATGGAAACATCCAAGCCCAAGAAATTAAACGCACACACACACACACTTTCTTGCTACGGAGTCGTCCGCATGAAAACGCAAACAAACTGCATATTTAGGCTTTATTTTTAGTTGGATTTTTCTTAATGTAATACGCGGCATTTCGTTTTCATTAGTTTGTTTTAAACTACTCACAAGATACAACACTATCAAGCCATTCACTGAATTTTCACAAACATGTATTTTCTCCTCCTCTTGTTTATTTTTTATTGGGAAGGGAGCTGTCGTTGGACTTGTCGAAATGGCGAAAATTAAAATAATTGTATTGGGAGTGCGCCACCTACCTACAGGACTCAACTCGGCTTGCTTCTGTGCGTATTGGTTCGCCTTGATTTATGCTATTATTATACCAAGGCGAATTTATTACAGGTGACAGCAAACACATATAAGTAAAACCCTACATGTATTTGTTGTTGCGTTTGGTCCAAGCATCACGTCAAAATCAGTAATCAAATGTAAACATACGAATGTAAACATACCAATACATACAAACAAAGCATATCATTTTGACGTAAGTCATACCTACGGCGAAAAATTCAGCTGGGTGAATGCTGTCACCTTAATAAATCCACCTTGTATTTTACTCTTTTTTTCTTTACAATGCTCTAAGAAATCAGGGACTGGCAACTCTGGTATTAGAAGGAAGAAAAATAAGAGAAACGGCTAATCGACAATTGACTGCGACGATCAGCACCATCAAGCAACATTTTGTCAGTTCGTTTTGCGTGTTTCAGTTGTGCGTGTTAATTTTGTGAATTCATCTCGGGGGAACGTTAAATATTTTGCATACGAAATTGTAAAGTGAATAAGAAAAAAAAGGTACGGCTATTTAATTATTTAACGAATTAAAATTATAATTTCATGTGTGTTTTTTTTGAAAAGCATTTGCTTGGATATGCCTTTCAATCAGTGGCTAAATTCAATTTGGACTTGCCGCAAAAAGCAAATAAACAGGCTAAAAAAGTAAACACAACAGTCCGGCCAGTAACGGTATTGATGAAAAACAAAAAGGGTGCCCAAACACAAAGTGTATCACTGAAGGCGTACATGCTTTGCTCCTAGTACTGTTATTAAATGTACCTTGCGCGTTACCATGACAGCCATTTCCACATTACTGAAACGAAGCGGATGTTATAACAACAACAATCTACCTTAATAGCATTTTAGTACCCTACGACTAATACTTGTTTCAACAAGTGTTGATGCATTTTTGGTTCGGTGTACTTGTTAATAAATTTAAACAATTTTGTTTTAAAATAATATAATTATGACACTAGTGATAAAACAGCTAAAACTTTTTGCAAAGGAGTTGTTGTGTATTCCTACAAATACGAGTAGATTTGCGAATTTCTGTTTTGGCGGTAAAGTGGAAACAATACGAGAAATACGCACACCTGAGCGTCAGCGTGAAGCGAAGTGAACGAGTGATTTGTTTACTAATGCGTTGTTTTATTTAATAGCAAAGTGAAAATAGTAATACAAAATGATTATAAAATGTTGTGCAGTGTAAGTGACTGAAACAAAAAAAAAATATAATATGAAAAGTTAATCAAATTAACGAGCTTTAATTTGCAGTGTCTTATCACGTGTCCTGTCAGAGGGATCTACATGTGTGCTATTGAAAATATGTAGGCAGAAAGCCAATGTGACTTCTAAAATTTAATTTAAATATTATTTGCTGGGTTTTTGGATACCAGCCAGTGGTTTAAACTGTAAGCCTTAAAATGCCGTTCGCTGAGCACCACAATGCAGGTTGACTTAATATATGTAGGTCAACTCTACGATTTGCGTGCGTTGACCATCAGCTGATGTAAACAAATATTGAACCTGTGAATTGGTATTTTGGTAATTGTACAGAAGAGCGGCCCTTCAGAAAATCAATATTTTTGTAAAATTTTTTCAATGATATCAATAAAATGTATTGTAAAAGAGTGTTTAAGATCGGGGGAACTATACTTTTATGTAGGATTTTGCGTAAAACTGCTTTTCGCGTGGGCGGCCTTCGGCCGCGCTTCAAAAAATAACCCTCATCAGTCCAACTCCGGCTACGCAATCCACAGTATTTTTGCGTAGAACTCCTTTTCGCGTGGGCGGCCTTCGGCCGCGCTTCAAAAAAAACCCTCATCAGTCCAAAATACTGTGGATTGCGTAGCCGGAGTTGGACTGATGAGGGTTTTTTGAAGCGCGGCCGAAGGCCGCCCACGCGAAAAGGTGTTCTACGCAAAAATACTGTGGATTGCGTAGCCGGAGTTGGACTGATGAGGGTTATTTTTTGAAGCGCGGCCGAAGGCCGCCCACGCGAAAAGCAGTTCTACGCAAAAATACTGTGGATTGCGTAGCCGGAGTTGGACTGATGAGGGTTTTTTTGAAGCGCGGCCGAAGGCCGCCCACGCGAAAAGGAGTTCTACGCAAAAATACTGTGGATTGCGTAGCCGGAGTTGGACAACATTTCAAAACACTTATATAATGTTCAAGCGGTAATTCTTGTTGTGTCGCCCTCCGGATTTGATATTCATATTAACAGTAAATCCTACATAAAAGTATAGTTCCCCCGATCTTAAACACTCTTTTACAATACATTTTATTGATATCATTGAAAAAATTTTACAAAAATATTGATTTTCTGAAGGGCCGCTCTTCTGTACAATTACCGGTATTTTTTATAAGATTTGAGCCAAGGTGAATGAATTCGAATAAATGTAATAAAACAAGGGTTGGCTTTCCATTGCTACCACCATAAATTTGTTTACAATGTCTGAGTGGGTGGATCGAATTTAAAAATTTTAACACACAAATGTTGTCACTATATCAGCTTTTTGATTTATAGTACTTTTTTATAAATTACCAGTAATAATTAATAGCAATGTTTAACGTTAAAAATGCTTAATTTTTTCATAAGCTTGAAAAATGCCGTATTACAGAGGCTTATTTTACTTAAATACAAACACAGTACAAACACAATGATCACTCATAAACGCTCTTTATTAATTGAAGATTTGATTTAAAGCAATTTTTACTCAATAATACTACGATTTTTATTAAAATTTTATTATTATAAATGTTCTTCTAAATGTTTGTAATACCGTGCAAAATAAATGTGCGGGACGGGACAGGGTCAAAGGAACGATAGTGAGAAAAGAATAAAGCGAAACCGAAAAAACCCAGCCAACCAACAATGAGGTTCGATAGAACCTTATATTAACCTTCGGCTTTCGATAAATTATTACCTATTTAAAAAAATTGTGAAAATTTTGACTAAAAAATCGCGTTAAAATAATATTTGAATAGAAGAGAAAATTTGCAATAAAAAATCGCGCGATGAATCGATAAATCATAATTTTCAAAAATAGTGAAATTTGGGAATAAAAAGTCGCGCTATTTTTTAGTCTAAATTTTCGCCTGCGCCGCTTTTTTGTTTGACAAGGTACATTCATATATACATGTTACAAAAACAAAAATATTTTTATAAATAGTGAAAATTTGCAGGAAAAAATCATACTACAAAAAAAAATATTTTTTTAAAAAGGCAATTTTTAATTTTAAATATCTTAGGTGCGCAACTAAGTTCTCGCTGTTTTTTTTTATGAAAATACAACTTTATTCTGAAAAAATGGTTACAAGTGAATCATTGAAAGTATTGCCCATCGCTGGCTACTCGTACTACTTTTTCCCATCTTTTTGGTAGATCTCGTGTACCGTCGCGGTAAAACTGTTCGTCTTTTGAGGCTATCCACGGATCACATTTGATTTCTTCATATGAATGGAACTGCTGGTCAGCTAGACCATGCGCCACCGATCGGAACAGGTGCTAATCGAACGGCGCAATATTTGGAGAATATGGCGGGTGGGGTAGGATTTCCCATTTCAGTGTTTGTAGGTAGGTTTTAACGGGTTTTTGGCATAGTGCGTCCGAGCGTTGTCATGCTGTAGAATTACTTTTTCATGCCGCTCCGCGTATTGCGGCCGCTTCTCAGGTAGTGCTCGGCTCAATCGCATCAATTGAAGTCGATACCGATCCCCAGTGATGGTTTCGCTTGGTTTTAACAGTTCATAATAAATAACACCAACTTGGTCCCATCAAATACATAGTATAACCTTCGCAGCGTGAATATTCGGCCGAGGCGACGACGTAGAAGCATGACCGGGCAGTCCCCATGACTTTCTTTTCTTTGGATTGCTGTAATGAATCCATTTTTCATCATTCGTCACGATGCGATGAAGAAACCCCTTCCTTTTTAGCCTTTTTTGCCGCTGGAGCAGTTTTGTTCACAGGCGAAAAAACGACTTTCAACATTCCTTGGTTTTAACTCATAAGGAACCCAAGTCCCCTGTTTCTGAATGATTTCCAAAGCATGCAATCGCTTGGAAATGGATTAGCGGGTAACTCCTAATACTGAAGCAAGCTCTTCTTGCGTTTGGCACGGATCCTCATTGAGCAATGCCTCCAATTCAGCGTCTTCGAAAGTTTTTGGTCTTCCTTCACGCGGACGGTCGTCAACATTAAAATCACCGTCTTTGAAGCGACTTGACCACGTTGTTTCACTTAAAGCAGCATCTCTATAAACTTTTTATAGATCTCTTAGCGCTATAATAAAAAAAATAAAAGAGGAAAATAAACACCTCCCGCAAATGACGATTATTCAGCACAAAATGAGACATTTTCACAAAACCAAAAGTTTATGTTACCAAAACAATATGACTAGTGTGTCGAAGCAGTTTGTTTACCATATCGCACCCTAAATACAAAAGGGTCACAACTCAAAATTTTCCACACTCGAGCTTGACTTGTTTACAGTAGCACAGAAAACAAACTATGTGACATATCACGCTGAAATTTGCCATTTAAGCTTATAACGGTCCTACCAAAAAACCAAAAATTTATTTTTGCCATATGTCATCCGCGGACCTTTTTATTGATAACGTCTCGTTCATATTTGGGCAGAAGGTACATTTTGAGTTGTGACCCTTTTGTATTTAGGGTGCGATATGTCTAAGCTTGGTTTATGACGTTAAGGTTATGTTAGAATCGACTAGCACACACACTGCTGGCGGCATCTATTGACAAACCCCGGGAACTTAGTTGCGCACCTAATATTTTTTTACAAATACTGAACATTTAGAATAAAATTAAATGCTTGCTGGGTTAACAATTACTTTATACATTTCTCTTCAACGATAGTGCAGTGCAAGATGCAAATACGGTCGTAAAAAACCTAACCGAGGGGGTTCTATGGGTACCCTAGGAGGTTGAGACATTCATCGTTATAATGGTGTGACCTTGCTCTTTCTATTTGGCGTGGTAATGAAATAGTAATGGAAAGTCTTGCCTTTATACATTATAAAGTTGCATACGAAGGGTTGGCTACCAAAGCATTTAGGTAATAATTACTCGCATCAGGATAAACAATTTTTTCAATTTTGATGCGTCAGAAGTAAAATAATCGATCTTGCACTGTTGAAAATCTAATGTTTTTATAAATTTTTCTGTTTTTTGTTTTTTTGTGCATTTATATGTACACACTTCATTATGTGCGGTCGCCTTAAAACAGTTATTATTCTGTGTACAATATAACTTAGTTTGCAGCAAAATGAGAATAAAATGGGTACGCATAAGCCCTCATAATTGCTTTGTTTGAAAATTGGACAGCAAAGAATTTATTTGAAAGTTGCAGAACTGGTTAAAACCCACTATTGTACCAACTCATATACGTACGTACTGCAATAGCAAAGTGTGTGTATGTATAAGAGTATGTAGATGAACACAATTCATAAGATGAAAACGCAAATAAAAATGAAAGTTTTACTTAACATTACGGAATTGTATAAACTTTCGTTCGTCGCACGGAGCTTAGCGGCATTTGTGGATTTAACCTTTGGCACCTTAAAAAATAAAAAAATACATTTACCAATAAAATAAGAAGCATGAAAGTTGTGCGCAATGCAATAAAAAATCGAAAACTCAAATGGTGGAATTTCGTTTTCTAAGTGGACCTCATTAAAATACCATTAAATATTGAATGTATATTGTAGTTGCAAAAAAAAAAAAAAAAAAAAAGCATTCACCTTTACAAATATTGTACATGCATATAGAAAATTTATAAAATTTAATTGTATTGGCTATATTCGTTACTAAGCCACATTATTTTGGTAAAGTCGTTATTACAAGAATTGTTACAATTTTATACCATCGATGCGTTCAATGCAGTGTTTATGGGTATTTCCTGCTCAAGTTATAAGCTTTGGTCGTTATTATCCTACCAATGTTTTTTTTATATATACATATGCTTATAAAGGGTGATTTTTTAAGAGCTATAAGAAAGTTAAAAAAAAAAACACACGTAAAATTCAAAAAAATGCATGCAATTTTTATTTAAATCGATGGAACAGTCCATATAAATTAATGTTTGAAGATTATTTCATGCAAATGTTGACCGCGACTGCGCTTCAAATGGTCCATCCGCTTATTCCAATTTTGGCATACTCTTTCGAATGTTTCGGCCGGTATCTCATCACATATAAATGCTTTAATGTTGTCTTCCAATGCGTTAATTGAAGCAGGCTTGTCTGAATAGACATTATCTTTAAGGGGTTAGGCCACTCTAGGATTTTCAAAATATCGAAATTTTTTTTTTGCTTAAAAGATGCTTTAAACTCTTTAGAATATAAAACAAAAAGTCCTATGCGTGAAAAAAATGTTTATCTCTAATATTTCGCACTTTTGCGCGAGCGCCTCTGACGTCTCTGACACGACTATTTCAAATTTAAACCGTGCTTATCTCAAAACGTGATTTTTCAAAACTGCACGCAGCATAACACAAACAATTTTTAATATTTTCACTTGTAATTGTACAAGGATCTTTAGAACATTATTCCGCACTGAAATACGTACGGATTTTTTTATTAATTAATTGGAAAAATTTTTATAAACAATTAACGGTTCCATTTTAGATGAAAAATTCTACTTTTGACTTCAAACATCTGCAAAATACACAAATTTCAATATTTCTAAAATCCCGTACGTATTTCTACAGCTATACTCACGTCGATTGAGAAGAATTTTTTTAATTTGGTTTAGGTGTACATTTACGTCAGTTGTACTGCGTGCCGTGAAGTGCCTTTTTCGCAGGGCGCGTTCAGAGATTCACTCCAAAGGCGCCATTTTGTAATATTTTTCAATAAAAATATTTGTAATTACACTTAAATACATGCTTAATAATATACTTAAAAAGTTTTTTCCTAGCACCTTTCTTTCAATGTAAAAAAAAATCCTTAAAAAACTGCTTTTTTTACAGTAGCTAGAGTGGCGTAACCCCTTAACATAGCCCCACAAAACATAATCTAAAGGCGTTATATCGCACGATCTGGGTGGCCAATTGACAGGTCCCGAGCGTGAAATAAAATGTTCACCGAACTCGCCTCTCAACAAGTCCATTGTTATGCGTGCTGTGTGGCATGTGGCAGCGTCTTGCTGAAAGCACATGTCATGCAAGTCAAGCTCTTGCATTTTGTGAAAAAAAAGTTGGATATCATTTCACGGTAGCGCTCACCATTCACAGTTACGTTACGATTCGCAGCATCTTTGAAGAAGTACGGTCCAATGATACCTCCCGCCCATAAACCGCATCAAACTGTTACCTTTTCTGGATACATTGGTAGCTCTTGCAATTCTTCTGGCTGATCTTCACTCCAAAATCGATAATTCTGCTTATATACGTACCCATTGATCCCAAAATGAGCTTCGTCGCTGAACACAATTTTTCGATAAAAAAAGTGGATCTTCGGCCAACTTTCCATGAGCCCATTCACCAAAAGTTCTGCGTTGCGGTAGGTCGGTCGTTCGGCTTCAATTCTTGCACCAGCGGTACTTTGAAAGGCTTCACACCTAAATCCCTTCGCAAAATTTTCCACGTTGTTGAGTAACACAGACCCAATTGCTGCGAACTGCGACGAATCGATAATTGATGGTCATCATTAACACTGGCCGATACAGCTGCGATATTTTCTTCAGTTCGCACTCTACGTAAGCGTGTTGGTGGTTTGATGTCCAATAATGTAAATTTGGTTCTAAATTTAGTCACAATAGCTCGAATAGCCGCTTCAGTGGGTCGATTAAACTGACCATAAAATGCAAGAAACACGCGATAAACTTTCTTAATAGAACACGCATTTTTATAATAAAATTCAATGATTTGCAAGCGTTGTTCGTTTGTAGGACGATTAATGGTTAAATTATAGGCCCAACTAAAGATGTTTGACAGTGAAACAAAACACGAAACGTGCTTCAGCTGTTTAAACCAACTGTTTAAAAAGATAATAGCTAAAAAATCACCCGTTATTTAAATATGACACGTAAATTAGAGTGGCACATCTTTGCGTAAATAATTTGTGCTTTAGATTTTTTCCCTTGGAAATGTTTCACTATTTACACTTAGCTATTAACCTCCTGATAAGCCGCTGTAACCGCAGATGGGCGCTCTCCAATCGTTTTTCTCGAGCCTGGCGTCAAGGTAAATGCGAAATATTATTGGGAAAGTATTCTGGCGGTTGCTTTGAAGCCGTGGGCAGACAAACATTTCGGTGGCAGACCATGGACGTTTCAAAAGGACTCGGCACCGACTCACAAAGCTCGATGAACCAAGAATGGGTAAAAAACAACGTTCCGAACTTCATAACGTCCACACAGTGGCTCTCAAATTCACCAGACACGAATCGGATGGATTACTCTTTTTGGGCCATTTTGGGGAGCAAGGTCCGAACTAAAAGATTCACCAGCCCCGAGGCGCTGAAAAAAGCCATTATGGTATTTTTAATTGGTTACACTTCGAGTGCCGGACCCTGTATTAATAATTTTTTATTCTTGTTTGGTCCAGTCGAATTTGCACAATTATGCAGATTGTGATCTCTGAACTAAATTAAAATTATTTAGTGGCCTCCAAATACTATTTAGTTTTTGTATTTTTATTTTGTGAGTTCACCTCTCTTTTAATATAGGAATTCCGAGATTAAAAGTGGACTTAATGGGTTTAACACCTGAAAACTTGCACTTTCAGCCTGAAGAGGCGTTTTAGCATGCAGAAGAATCGCATGTTTTAAAGCTACTTCAATCGGATTGGGAAAAATGCTTTGAAAATGCACGGGTTTATAAAGTTCGGTTCGGACCGAATCTAGCACTTATTTTGTTTTTTTCCCCTGTCCTTTCCTCTCGCTTCATCTATACGGCTCTGCTCCCTTTCGGGCTCCAATCCAGTGCCATTCTCGTGATGCTATCTGGTGGTTTTCTCCATATCCAGTTTCTGCGTTTGATTTGCCTAAGGATGTGTTCCTCGTTCGTTAATCTCCACAGCGCGTCCTTACTGATGGTGTTTGGCCAGAATATTCTACAGATGATGCGGAATTTGAATTTTTAATTTCTTTTATTAAAAAAAAAATGCTTCCTTTAAACTTAAATTTTTTGAAATTTTTTCATAAAGGGGTTTTTCAAAAGACGCGTTAACACGTTGTTTTAAAATAAAACGTGTAAAAACTTAGATTCCTTCAGATTTCAGCCGCCATTTCCAATTTTTCCATTTTTTTCCAAAATATTTTGAGGCTTTTTCCTTAACGTACGATAATATCCATAGACTACTGTAACTTATCTTGATTTTTGTTTATTTTTGGTTCCTTTTTGTATTTTGCACACAAATGCACCCCACGCAGTTTGTACTCGTATTCATGTTTCCCAACGTCAGTTCGTGACTTGTTGTTCTTGTTATTTTTTAATCTCAATAAATTCTTACTAATTCCACGACATTTTCTTGTTTTTCTTTTGCAGATTCGTTGCGGATCTTATACGCCGCCACAGTGTTTTTGTTTACATTTTTATTATGCTGTTGCACGGTTGTGGCGTCAAGCAAAAATCCAACAATTCGCGACATTTATGTGTCAATTATTCTTTGACAGTTAATGATCACTACAAGTACCAGCATTTAAGTCTTTTGTACACATACACACACATACATATATAAATGATAATAAGTTTAGCTATATATGTATATGCAAGTGTGTTGTTTCAGTTGAGACCCAATGGAAAATATTTCATAGATGTATTCATAACGAAATTAAAAGAAGGAGTGAAATACTAGCAAATGAAGTTTAGTGAAAGAGAAAAGTGTCAACCGCCAAAAGCAAGCGAAAGCACTGGCCAATTCATTGCAACGTCCGTTTACTTCGGGTACAAATATCTTACATTTGTTTTTTTGCTGCTAAAATTGTGTTTGCGTTTTACTTTTTTACCGCAATTCATCACATTTTTAATTGCTTTTAACATAAAATTCAATTAAATCTACAAATTGCTCCGTTCGCCCAGCATTTGTTAACCGAATACGAGCTAAACGAATGATAATTGGAAGTGTCACGCTACTTTATGAAAAAGGTCAATTACAAACCACACATACGTTACGTACATATATTACGTACATATATGTGTGTGTGTTAAAATACATTTTTTGTGCAATCGTATTTGTAATGTGTCTTGAGTGTGCTTAAGCTAATTTTGCGAAAACTCAAGCCGTGAGTGTATGTGTAAATATGTATACAAACAATTGTGATCGTTTTGTGAGCATCGCTGCAGCACAACAAATACAACGCCCACTCGTCAAAGGGCGCCAGCAGCGAACATTTACGCTCGCACCCACAACACGCATAAACACAAGCAAAGGATGCATCCCCTCTTATAGTACTCACCGTGAGAAATGTCGGCGAAATACAAATACACGAGCTATTCTCTCGTATGTGATTCGTGTTCTGGCGGCAAACAGTAGGAGCGGTTTATTTGGCCTCCTTTTGGTATTTGTTTGCACTAATTTCGTCGATTTGGTAAAGGCGCGGGCGGCTGGCATGGACAATGTGGCGGCAGCTACATTAATTACAACAACTGTTTTGCATGCAAATCACAAGCAAAATCATCGCAGCGCAATGCTGTACGCACGCAATAATTTTACCGATCTATCAGAAATAAGTTCGATGGATTTGATTGATGGAAAAGGTGGCTCTGGCGTCGACATAGATGATAGTGGCAGCATGCCAGATGTTGCAGTGCCATCGGCGGCGCGCACGCCAGACCCAAGATCCAATGCAGGTGAGTTTGGTGCTCGATTATATGCGCGTATGTATGTAAATATATTATTATATATGTATATGAAATCATATCTTAAATCGTAGTCGAACAATGTTAAGTTACGCAACCTGTAAAATAATGTAATTATAATTATCCACATTTATATTAAATAACCCATAGCAAAAATAATAAAGATAAATAAGGGAATTGGATACAAATATAACAGCTAATATAACCGAGAAACTTTTGTTCTAGAAAATGCTTTGTCATTGGTATACATACATACATATATATATATGTATGTGAAATACAGGGGGTTATAAAGGACCCAGTTTTAATAATGAGACACTTTAGCTGTTTTCCAATGGTCAATAATTGGGAGCCAGATAAGAACTTTGCACGCAGATGCAACAATAACGATGTGATTCTGATAGAGATCTGCTCCAATTTATTGTCCGTTCTGTTCGTTTTATTTTTCGTTGTTTCTTTGGCAATCGCAGCCTTTTGTAATTGAAGTGAATATTTAAACATGAAGTTATAAGAAATAAATTATAAAAGTTGTTATTTCAGAGAAACATTTCATGTCGAATGAGGTTTTTTGCAGAAAATTTTAATGCAGCACCATTAATCGGGATTACCGACGCAATTAATTCTGAATAAAATTGTAGTGTGACAGACGGTTGTAACGCGGATTAGTGAACAGCGGATTTGTTTATTGAATAGTTTAGTCAGCAAAAGATGGACAGTAGACAACAAATACGGATATTAGCTGTCCTGATACTAAGAAATAATTATTTATTAAAAAAATCTTAAGGGGACAGATACCTGTAAACGGCCATATTTTCCCTGATTTTCATTAAAATTATTTAAAATGAAGAAGTCAATATATTTTTTTCAAAATTGGCATACAGTTATATATATATTAAAATAATATAAAAGGAAGATCGCAGCAGGGCTTCTCAGTCGGCGGGCATTGTAGCATCGGCGTCAGTGTTCTGAATAAAAAACACCAAACATTTTTTTGTTTATTAATGTCATAATTTCTATATGAATTAAACAAAAATGGGAAAAAAATCGCTGAATAAAATGCTTAAAAAAATGAATTTTGGGGCGAATTTTCCTAGTATTTTTGCTTCGAAAAAATTACTTTTTCGAAAAATTGTAAATTCACATAAAAAGTAATATCATAAAAAAGATGTGTGGAAAATTTCAGGGAGATCGGTCAATAACTTTTCGAGATATCGTGTACGCCAATTCGAAAAATATAGTTTTGAGAAAAACGCGTCTAAAGTTTGAATGCAACGTAACTATACCTCTCCCAGCGCTCGAACGCCAAGAATAGAGTCGTCACGATTAACGATCTATAATATAAGAAATACTTAAATTTACGTTCTAAAATTTTGTTTACATATTCTTAAAGGATTATATTAACATTTTATAAAAAAAAAATAACTTTTTTTCGAAAATTTTTTCTCAAACTGCATTGCATGAAGTATTTCTTGTTCTTCTCATTAAACATTTCATTATGTTTCATTCACAATCGATATTAACTGTCATTTTTCGGCAATGTTGCCATCAAAAATTCCCCTAATCCGCTTAAATGATGAGAATTAAGTCTAGTTGTCAATCCGCATTTGTTGCACTTAATGCCGGAGATATTTACGAATTAACGTCTTTAATCCCGATTAACGCCACCGTCTGTCTAGGTTATTAGGTACAAGCTATTACGGCATTTATTGATGACATTTATGGGGAATATTTATGCTGTTACAACAACAACAACAACAACAATAAAATCAACGTCAAGTTGATAATATTTGAATGTATAGTTCTTGAAGAACTATTTTACTTGGATTTTCAGTTAAAATATCTTTTTCTTGAAAATGTGTATTATTTATAGATCCTTTATCTTCAATGCTTTAAGGTTTCAAACAACAAATATTGTGAAGAGTACACTTCCCTTATCTGGGTTCCTGGGCACAGGAATATAAAGGGGAAATGAAATTGCCGATAAGCTTGCCAGGAAAGGGTCGACAGAACCGGTTTCAGCTGTCCCCTTCTCAGACATCGGTGTCCTCTTGACCGTTGTTAAAGGGAAACTACACAATTTCTTTCTAAAAAAAGCGCAAGACAGATGGAGGTCTGTCTCATCGTGTGCTATTGCGAAAACACTAAGGCCTCAATACGATAGAAACAGAACGCTTAAGGTGATGGGAATCCTCCGCCATTCAATTTCCAAACTCATTGCGGTGTTCACTGGTCACTGGGTGATCGGTACTCATACGGAGAAGTTTGGAATTTGGTACAAGCCCTGTTGCAAAAACTCTGGGGAACCTGCAGAGAAAGAGACTGTGGAACACTTTTTCTGCAAATGTGCGGCTCTGGCGGCTAAGCGCTTGAGATTCCTTAGCGTGCCCTTTGGGGATGACTTGAAGGAATTCTCCAGCCTAGATCCCTTTTCTCTCCTCCAACTGTAGGTCTCTTCATTTGTGGAATAACATCAAGACACACCACAAAGAGGAGGAGGCGCTCGGCTAAACACCTAAAAAGAAAAGGGGGTACGCACTAATTATATATATACATATATATATACTAACGGAAAAAGGGACGGATGCAATAAAACTAGTATCATCTACAGTGTCTCACAGCTTATTTGATGCAGCCAAACAAAATGATTAAAATATCAAATATATTTTACGGTATTTCCATTACAGAAAAAACCTTATACAGTAGATTCTGTTTTTATGCGGTATATACGTTCCGCAAGAAACAGCATAAAAAAAAGCATAAAAAAAGCTACCAGTTCTATAGTAAAACTATAGATACGTTTCAAAAGTGCTAAGAACCGCATAAATCTGAAATAATGTAATAAAATCGCATATTATAACTATAGATACGTTCCATAGACCGCATAAATCTGAAATAATTAAATAAAATCGCATAAACAAAAAATTGTATTTTTGAAAATTATATCTTTATTTAAGAAACGTCAGAATCGAAAAATAAATTTACATCGTTAGAAATAGAATCAGACAATACCCGCATGTTGCGCAATCGTTTAGGATTTGGCGCAAAATCACTTTCGTCACTTGAGGAAATGTACACGTCTGATCTAGATGGTGATGCAGGCGGTTCCATACTTGTAGTGTTAGCAGTTCTGATGTAATCTGTGATGAGTTTTTGCTTAGCTGGTTTAGAATCTTGTTTATACAATTCGCGATAGGTCGACATGCATTTTTTAATTTTTTTAAGAACCGCACTATTTCAAAACTGCATAAAAACAGAATCTACTGTATTTTGTATTGTTAAATAACATATTTTATTTAATAACAAAAAATATCAAAAACTTTTTCTTCATAAGAAAGATTTGCCATATCTTAAAATAATTCAGTTACAGTTTTGAGGTCAGTTTAAATGATGCACTACAGTAAAAGTATTCAAAAAACATGAAAACATTAATACTCCGATTTCATGATTACGGCTAATACTTAGTGGGGTATCCCTTTTGTTTCAGAACAGCTTTCAATCAGAAATTCAGTTTGCTGTATAATCGGAACTAATTTTATCCCATTCTTCCTGTTGTACCCGTTTCAGATCAGAAGCATTAGAAATATTGTGGTTTCTTATTTTATTTTCCAGCGCTGATCACAAATTCTCAATAACGTTGAGATCTGGACTTTGTGCCGGTGTATGTACTATATGTGGGCAGTTCCAGAGAAGCCAAGTTTTTACAATACCAGACGTTGTCTTGGTAGAACCTAAACGAATCCCTAATGCCCATTTTATCCGCACTTTGTACTAAATCATCTTTTAGTAGATCCAGATACTTCTCTTTATGCATGTTTCCTTCGATAAATGTTAAATTTCCGACGTCTGAATAGGACATACATTGGGGGTTTCTTTAAATGTGGCGAACAATCCACCTCTTATCAGCATCATTAAATATTTTATTTGGCGCAGATCTGCCCTTATCTTCTATCCTATTTTCGTGGCGAAACCTTTCTAGAGTCTGCTGGACAGTTAAGGGACTTATAGCAACAATTTCTGGAATTTGCCCTCTTTATAATGACGAATAACGTCTTCCCTTTTTTTCAAGTGAGGTCCGTTTTCCCATTTTAAAAAATTTTAATTTTTTCAACTTTTCCAGAATGACATAAGATACTAAGCTAAACAGAAAAATATACAATTCACCGTTATTCCATTCTCAGAGAAAATACACGGCATCATTTAAGCATGAGAAAACTATTTGTTTCTATATTTTTTCAGCAAGCTTTGTTTTTGTTATTGTTCTTTCTGCAGTGGTAAACAGTACATACATTTCTTACATTCATTACAAGTCGTATACATTTTTTTTATTAAATTTAATAAACATCGAGTCATTTTTTTTTTCTAAAAAAGTATTACCTGCATCAAATAAGCTGTGAGTCACTGTATGTGTTAGGCGCGGGATTTTTCACCCCATTTATTTACTATATAGTTGGAGAGCTACTCAAATAACGTTGATGCACTTTTTTTCGAGCCAAAATAATGAGTATCTAACTTTTGAAACCAATCCAAATGTACCGTGATTGTAATAACGACATTCTTAACCCTCCGTTGGGCATCTTTTTTAAAACTTTCGGTTGGGCACCCGGGTCTGGTCCTTTTCCCTCTTGTTGGAGGATAATTTTTAAAAGGTTATATCCATAAATTGATAGAAAATTTAATTTTAGGAAGCTACCAGGAAGCTGTCATCGTTAGCTTTAATATAAATACGAATGTTAAATTCACGTCCAAAGTTAAAAGGTTCGGGCCAAAAATGGCTGTATGTACCCATGTATTATACATGTTTATTTTTGTAATTATATGCATTATTTGTGTAAATATGATAAATATCATAAAAAGCCACGGTGCGACACACATAAGGTGTCTGTGTGTCTGTAAATGAGCGGATCCAATTCCTCTATTCAATTATGTTGTTGCTACATGTGTTGCAACAAACAAACGCAACTTTGTCGATTTTTTTCTTATTAATTTCATTTTTATAACACTCTGTTCAATATGCGACTGTGCGACGACGACGACGACCACAACCACAAAAACAACAACATGCACACAGGAAAAGCGCTTGAATAATTGCTTTGTCGTTTACATGGAAGTCGTGATGGGATTGCAACGATAATGCCACACAAGACCCATGAACTTCAACAACTCGTCGAAACCGTCGAATTAAATTTGACAGGAAAACAGAGTGGCAGGCATGCACGTGTATTTGCGGCGGCAGCGACAGGTCGACCAGTTGGTGGTGAAAAGTGACGGCAGCGGGGTAAGATGTTTCAAGACGCCATCGGTGATGTCTTTGCATCTTCGTGTAACAGGTGCATTAGGCGAGTTTTTGTGGCAGCTCCAATAGAAAAGTGGACTGATAGCAGTTATTCATATGCACATGTCCATCTCCATCTCCATCACCACTTGTGCGCACCAGCTCGTCGATGGTCCAGTTGCGATTGACTGCATAGTAATCGACTTACGCTGAACTGTATTACCTCATTCTTCATACATGCACACATACATATGTATATATGTATGTATAATACTCGTATGCACGTACACATGTATGTATGCATGTATAATATATTCACTGTCGTGTCCGCAGCTCATATTGCCGTGCTGCACTTGTGCATCGATCGGCTGACACTCATATTTGTTGTATGTTTGAGTTCACTGCGATTTCCTGGCTGCTCCAATGTTATTATAATTTTGTTTTTTGGTAATTTGATACCTTTTTCTTTAAGTCGTTTTGTTCACGAAAACAGCAGAGCGAAAATTGCTTTGTGTGTACAACGAAATTGCATTAAACCTCAGCTGTTTTATGGCACACAAATGAAGCTCATTATATTTCAATAAGCAATACAAAACCCAATACACCAACAAAGCCAAGGAAGTCGGGGAATCCAATGCAGGCATGAATATGAATATATGGCTAAGCAGAAGAAGACTGGGAAAAGAATAAAATCAGTGCTCAGTTATGAAAACACTTGAAACTACATATACTCATATACGCACACCCTGTAGGAAAATTCAGTGGCTCATTGCTAGCCAATATAATGCTGTGGCTATGAAATTCATGTTTGGTATCTTTTCCTATTACCTTTAATAGTAGTAGTAGATCTTTATTTATTTATAAATATTGCATCTTACATTTCAATAATTTATAGAATAATTCACTTAAATATATAAATACATAAAGAAAGAAATAATAAATTTGTGACAATAACAATGTTGCCTGTCACAGCTCAAAAATTAAACTCTGCATTGGGAAAATCTCTGTAACGTAAGGCTGAGTATATAGAGCAAGTTAGTCTTTTCCAATTGTGGCCATTAAGGATATCTATTACTTCTGCTTCATTTAGCTTCGTTGCGTTTAGGTATCTTATTCTGATCTCCTTCAGTACCGGACATCTTCCTAAGAAGTGCTGCATATCTTCTTTCTCGTTTAAATTGAAGAGGGTGCATATTTTCAGAGCATTTCCATACGTAGTTGCATTTAGCTTCAGTAAACCACATCTTGCTTTGAAAATTGTCGTAATGTCGGCTAATCGCATATCTTCTTTAATATATGATTCGCCTTTTGAGTAGTCTAAATGTTTATAAATTCGCGTCGCGCTTGACTGTGCTTTTTGCCTTGCCTCTTTTGTTTTCATTTTAGTAAGAAGTTGCGCACAGCGATCTTGTCAGTCTATAGCGATGATGTTTTTTTTCAAACATCAGACCGAACTCCATTCCCATGTCGATCAGATGCTTAAGCCAAAACGCATTTTTACTTAAGATGCCTTGTGTTAGTTTGTGTGGGAGTCTGTTGCAATTGTATTTATAAATGGTTTTCCAGATATACTTCATGTGTAGCTCTAAAGAATAAATGTGGCTATCTTCTAAATTAGTTTCTAGTGTTATTGCGTTCAGTGTGCACTCGGGTAGTTTGAGGATTCTTTTAATGAATTAACGTTAAAGTTTACTTACTTCATCGAATAAGGCATACCCCCAAACTTGTGCTGCGTGGGTTTGTATCGCTCCGTATACCGTTTGGAACAGATTCCATTTTGATTTTAATAAAAAATCGTTCCATGTGCAATTAATACTAGCTTTGTATTTCTGCCTTCTAAGTGCTTGCCGAATGCCATTTTGGGTGTGAGAATGATACCAAGCTATTATATAAAAAAAAATTCTTGAATATACCCTAAATTTTCGAGCTGTAGACCACCGAAATCCCTTAAGTCACAATGCTGCTCATAAAGAAACTATCGATGAGTCAGTGCGCAATATTGACCTGTAAATATGTATGCTTTTTATGCAATATAACGGGTGATCAATCATGAGGTGCTTTTTTCAATAGTTAAAAAAAAAACAAAAATGTAAATTATGTTCAAAACCTTTATTTATCATTTGAAAGGACATTCTTTGACATTTACTTTTTGAATATGACTTCATTCAAATGTTGGCCGCAACTACGCTTAAGGTGGCCCATTCTGAAGGTCCAATTTTCAATCACTCGTTCGAGCATTTCGACTGGTATGTCGTGAATAACACGCGTAATGTTGGCTTCCAGAGCTTCAATCGTAGCTGGTTTATCAGCATAGACCTTGGACTTCACGAATCCCCAAAGAAAAAAGTCCAAAGGTGTGATATCACAAGATCTTGGTGGCCAACTCACAGGTCCTAAATGTGAAATCAGCTGCTCTCCGAAATGACTTCTCAATAAAGTCATTGTTTCACGAGCTGTATGGCAAGTGGCTCCGTCTTGTTGAAACCAAATGTCGTAGAGATCATTAGATTCAATTTCAGGTAGCAAAAAGTCCGATATCATGGTACGGTAGCGAGCACCATTCACAGTTACGTTGCGGCCATCATCATTTTTCAAAAATATGGACCGATGATTCCACCAGCCCATAAACCACACCAGACCGTTGTTTTCTCTGGGTGTAAAGGTAGCTCTTGAACTTGTTCTGGTTGCTCTTCATCCCAAATACGGCAATTTTGCTTATTGACGTAACCATTGAGCCAGAAATGCGCCTCATCGCTGAACAAAATTTTGCTCGAAAACAGCGGATCTTCTTCAATCTTTTCAAGAGCCCAATCAGCAAAACGGTGACGTGCAGGAAGGTCATTTGGCTTTAGTTCTTGTACGAGCTGTATTTTGTATGCTTTTAAATGAAGATCCTTCCGTAAAATTGACCAAGTTGTTCCATACGACAGTCCAAGTTGCTGAGAACGGTGCCAAATCGATTCATCGCGGCTTTCACGTACACTCTCTGCTACTGCCGCTATATTCTCAATGCTTCTTGCTGGACGTGGTCTATTCGGTCGAGAATTATCCACCAATGAATATTCGGATTCAAATTTGTTGATGGTACAGTGGTGGCCTTATAATTAGAAACGAGATAGCAGCATTTGATTTTACTAATACAATTTTAAAATTTATTTCGCCACATCATTTTTTTTTATTAGAAATAATACAAAAACAAGTAGTCTTTCAGTTTAACATAAAAAATGTTCACCATTGCTACAATCCTAAAAAAAAAAAATAAACTTAATACTAAACACAAATTCATCTTGGTCAAATAATTAGAAACGACAAGGAAAACTTAAAAATATCTTCAAAAAGTTCAACAAAATTAGCATAATTTTAATATTTTGTGGGATAACCCTTATTTTTTATAACATTTTGCAGTCTTCTCGGCAAGCTTTGTATTAAATTTTGGCATCTTTCAACAGATATGCTCTCCCAGCTTCGCTGAGCCAATTGAAACAATTCATTATTATTTCTCGGACTTTTGTCCTTGAGATCGCGTTTCACAATTGCCCATAAGTTCTCAATTGGGTTGAGATCAGGACTTTGCAGTGGCCAGTCCAAAACATCAATATTTTGATCCAAAAGCCAACGCTTTACTAACCGTGAAGTGTGCTTTGGATCATTTTCATGCTGGAAAATGTAATGAACCGGCATGTTCTCAAAGGAATATGGTTTCATTACATTTTCCAGAATGCTTTTATATTGATGTTGGTCCATGATTCCGTCCATGCGCACAATTGGGCCCACGCCACGCCAAGAAAATGCTCCACAGACCATAATAGATCCGCCACCGTGTTTCACTGTTTTCACAGTATACCTGGGGTGCAAACCTTTGCCTGGAGGACGCCTCACATATGTTTTTCCATCAGATTGGAATAAATTGAATTTCGATTCGTCACTCCAGAGAACTCTATTCCAGAATCTTGAATGTTTTTTGAGCATTTCCTTAGCAAATCGTAACCGCTTCATAATATTTTTTTTTGACACATGCAGTTTTTTTTGTGCGATGCACCCACGTAGTCCCGCCTCTTGTAAGCGCCTTCTTATGGCCCGAGCGGAGACTTCTACGTTTAATTGCTCTGCAACTTCGGCTTTTATATCATGCGAAGACATAAAAGGGTTGCTCTTGCTGGTCCTACAAATATGCCTATCATCCGCTGGAGTTGTTTTTCGAGGTCTAGGCTTCCTGGCTGGGGTTTCAAAGTTCCTCGTTTTTTTGCACAAATGAATTGCTCCGAATACCTTTTTTTTGGAGCAGCCAAACCTTTGTGCGATAGCCGACAGTAAAATTTTTTCCTTTTTGTAACACTGTACAATTAGCTCCCTCAATTTTGGGGAGCATGACTTTTTCTTACCTATTCTAACAATTGAGATGAACTAAAATGAGAAAAGCTAATCTATGGATTTTTTCAGTATACTTACTTTAACACTAACTCCAAGATAAATATAGAAAATTTAAGAAAAAACTGCGCGTTTCTAATTTTGTGGCCAGCCAAGAAACACAATCAGAGAAACAATGTGAATTTTTTCAGGAATCAACCATCAAATATAAACGTGTTTTTCTAACTACAATGTTCATCGCCTATTCTAAGAATAACGGTGCTCATAATGCACAATGCACGTCTTCCAAAAATATGCACAGTGATTTTATTTTTCTTAGCACATCGTTTCTAATTATAAGGCCACCACTGTATGTCGAATAGTGTTTAAGGCAGGCCGATTATGTTGACCATAATGCGGTCTAAGCGCACGAAAAACATTTGTCACAGAACGCTGATTTTCATAATACAGTTGAACAATTGTAGACGTTGTTGCGGTGTGAGTCTTTCCATGATGAAATGCCAAACGCTGTTCAACAAATCCACGATGACAGTTTGCCACAACTCGCGCGCGATCTGTAAAAAAAACGCAAATGAAAAAAACTCCTCTTAATTGATCACCCGTTATTTACTTTTTAGGTAGTGCATGCGATGCTCTTACTGCAACTTCAATTAATACATCGTTTCAAAACTAACCCGGCTGATTGAGGCACCGACGTTATTATTCCTCCTTCAGAGTTACGATTACCAATACAGCCAATATTCAATTCATTGTAAATTCGCACCGGGAAGTAGAATCATTACAGCAAGTCTGCCAAGCTGAAATCAAGCAATGGATTGTTAAACCTCCGAACCTCGGAACCGACAGGTTTAAATGCAGAATACTATAAGAAAGACGACGAAACAGTCGGTGAAGGTGGTACTCACGACATGATTCTAAATACGAATAAAATTACATCGGAGGGGTAATATCAGCAATCACTATAAACTTGAATTGGGCAAAGCGAAACAATGCTTGCTTAAACGATGCTATGACTCTGCAGAGGCTCAGAAAGAGTGTGGAACTGAACAAGCGAGTGTGTGCCAAACAAATCAAGACCGGAAAATTTCTTTAATTCCAATCAAATAAAGACCGGAAAATTTCTTTAATTTAATAGAAAGTTATCGCTTAAAAGTGTATTTAATTAATATAGTAAAAACAAGTAAACGTGGATTGCTATCAGTAGAAAAAAAAACGATTTTAATTTGTATGGAAAGAAAACCTCATTACTTGTGACAACCTCAAAACTTGCACCGAACCCGGTTTTCATTACGTGCAAGAAACGAGTTTCTACTGTATTAACAACTCTGTCAACACCAGAGATTATGGTGAACATAAGGGCAAAAGGAAGTTCGAGCAGGACCGCTAATTTGTATTTTTATTTTAACTACTTTTGGAGGGCCATTGTGCGAAGTGAGCTATGAACAAGGCTGAAAATTTCATATGGAAAACTTTCTATTGATGCTGTAATAAGTCTTTTCAATTCACGAAAAAAGCTAAATACTCGTATATTTCATTTTTAGAAAAGTCCATTGTCCATTCATATCTTGCTTTCATTTCCAAAAATTAAATAAACATCAGCTATTATGTACATGCATACATATGAAGCACCTGTGTGTCTCATCAGTAGAACACCAACATCTTCAACACTGCTATTACTTCTACATCTGCCGACCACCGCTCTTCTCTTAGAATTTGGCGAAATACTAAATATAACAGGGTTTGAAATTTTTTTGTTTACTTGCTCAGGCCTTTCCTGCAGGGCATTCATGCGTACAAATACGAGTACATATGTGTATATGTACATGTATGTATAAGTGTGTGCATGTATCCCGAATTATGCTTATGATACCCAAAATAACAACTGGCGCTGTAGTGATGTCTCTTAGAGGGGGCACAATCACAAATACTCATACCCTTATTTGTGAGCCGGGCACATCCGCTGTAAGGTATACCAATGGCTTGCACTGATTTTCGGGCACATTGAACGTCGTGTGACAAATTCCAAGTGCGCACTTCCTTCTTCAGACGCCGGCCAAACACAGGCTTATCTTGTCTTCACAAATAGAAGTTTTCAGAAAAAACGTCTTCAAGAAAATTTTGTATAAAACAAAAGAAAGGCTTAGTTAATTTGACACTCAAGTCAGTGTGCGTGTGATTTTAAAGAAGTGTTGATACATCTACATATACAAGTGTGCATATGTATGGTGTAAGTATATGGTATAACACTAGGGTGGGCTATTTTGTTCTTCAAGCCGACTTTGTTTTGGCGACTGATTCTGCGGTTTCGGAAGAAAGATTCTGCGAAGGATTTTCGACCTACAATGTACGTTGGAGACGGCGAATATCGTAGGCGATGGAACAATAAGTTATAGGAGCTTTACGACGACGTAGAATAGTGCAGCGAAGAAAGAACCAGCGGTTACGTTGGCTACGAATACAAACGCTCCGTCTCTGAAAGTATTCGCTGTGGTAACCAGGTGGAGGTAGCAGAGGAATAGGAAGGCCTCTTCTGCATTAGAAAGATTAGGTGGAGAAGGGCTTGACTTGACTTGGTGTGTCCAAGTGGCGTCGGTTAGCACGAGTAAGAAACTCGGCCAAAATCGCGGTTGGCGGCTATTGCACCAATTAAGGAGAAGAAGATTGCCAGTCAGTTTTATACTACAGCTGTCTAGTCGCATCTCTTGAATGGCAGTGATGTCAGCCTTTACTCTCACGAGGACATCAACCAGTCGGGCAGAGGCATCTTCCCCATTAAGGGACCGGAGCATGCCCTCAAATCGTGGTCCTTAGTTCGTTTGCAGGGGTCGACATAAGTATAGGAAGCTCTCATCCGAGGCTTTTTTAATCTTTTCAGTGGCGGGTCCTAAACCCAGCGCACAACCAGCTATCCTGGAATGCTTCGCCTTCTCATGTTGGCTCACTCCTGAACGGATGTTCGGAAGGAAGCTACCCAGGGGATACTTGGGCTAATCCCGGGAGTTGTGAGCTGCTTGAACCATATACAGAAGACTCGTTCCTACTCACTCCCAAGTGAATGGCGGTCAGTAACTTTCCCCACTTGCGTGGACTTCTACATATGGAACCATTCTCCAGCTGTCTAATTCACAAGTGTCAAATGTGATTTGGACGTACCACGCCATTTGCAAAAATTATAAATCTTCCGATAAGCTGATTAATTTTGCGCCACCTTGTATATCGTATATGGATGAGTTCAGCGTGCTTGAGAGCTGAGGTTAGCTGGCAGTCCTTACCTATTTTCAGCATTACTTACAAGGTCTGTTTTTGTTATTTTTTATTTTATTATTTTTTATTATTTAAAAGTTTCGAATATGCGAAAAAATCTATTCTTCGTAATTTCCAAACCTTCCAAAGGAGCGCTTCTTTTTAAAGGGTACCTACTGCAAAACAGCTGATCACCCTAATGCATGTAAACTTGTGGTATTTGTAGCCATGCCTAAGAGCAAGTGAAAGGTTGACGTTATGACGGCGCTTTAGATAATTTATATTATTTACTTACTTACATGCTGACAATGTTCACTAGCACTCTTCGCAGGTATGAGTGTATGTATGTATGTATATGTATATGTAAATCGTAAGAAAGCCTTACTCAAATATTTCCTGGTTAATTTGGTTAAGTCTTTTCGCCATTAAATATTGTAAATGCGGCGTGAATGAAAGTGCGATAAGCTGGTGAATACCTTAACCCATTAGGGACGGAGTTTCAAAACACGTTATATTTAATAGTATTTTCATGGATATACTAAATGATGTCTAAATAAATATATTATGAAAAAAAAATATAAAATTTTTTTATAATTCTTGAGTTTTAGACTGTTGCCATATGGCAACGCAAGGCACATACGAGTACTTAAATCAAAATTTTTGATGAATTATTTTGAATGAAATAAAACTTAATTTGTGTTAAGAAAACAAGTATTTATTATAGTTTAACTATTCTTATCTTGTAGTAGAGTTATTCATAGTTCATAGAGTTATACATTATTTTTATTATAATTAGTATTTCGTATGAAATTTTTCAAAACACTTGAGACACAATCCTACATTACACTTTGAACATGTGACCCTGCCTATAGTTTGACAATTTTCACCAGCACACCTTCGTTTCTTGTCAACAGACCGGGGATAATGATGTAATCCGTCAAACCTAACTCCTTCCAGTATCCTTCCTCCAAACTGAGAGGTTGATGGTCTGCCGCCCGCTTTTGGAGGATTCGCGTACTTTTTCAAATATGTTTGAGCAATTTCACGACGGAAATCTAACTGAGAAATATTCCTACCGGATTTGCGCATCAAAATCCATGAATTGTTTACTGAAACATCAATAAGCCAAGTAAAGATAGGCCACCACCATTTCTTGCTTCGAATACCAATCCTGTAATTATTTATGTGAGCATCCATGAGATCTGTGCCTCCCATTGATTGATTGTAAGCACCAATAAGATGGGGTCGAGGAATTTTGATTTTCTGTTTACAAGCCTTCGAGTATCGAGATGCTGTACCAAGCGGGTGTACTTTATGATCGGTGGAGGCGACTGTCACAACAGAGTTATCCATCCAGCGGGCTACAACGACGTCGCCTTGACTAGCATATTCATACGAACCTCTTTCTCTCTTCTTCATGGTTTCAACTTTAGCAATCGGACATTCTTTAGGTAATCGGTTTTGGCGAAGAGTACCAGTACCACCATAACCCATCTTTTTCAAGTGCATCAATAGTGGAATACCTGTGAAAAGATTATCAAAATAAAACCGCAGCTTTTGTGTCCGCATAGCTAGAGGTAACTCGTTTATCATAGTTAGCATTGGAGCTGTCGCTTTACCGAATTTCTGCTCATGTTCCAAATTAGAGCCTGGAATCGAACCTTGATACACCTCAAAATTAGCTAAATATCCACTGACAGAATTTAGGCACCAAGCTTTATATCCGAAACGAATAGGCTTATTCCGAATACATTGCTTACATCCATGTCTTCCGTAATATTCAATCATGCTTTCGTCGTAGTTTAGATCTTGTTCGATTGGAATGTGCTCAAGAAACTTATTTTTTAAAACGTTCATCAACGGTCGTAATTTACTCATTCTATCGTTCTTGTTCAATTGAGTATTATCACTCGCATGAACAAATCGCATGATTTGTATAAACTTATCTCGCCGCATAGCATTAGATACCAAAGAATTTCGCATATCATCGCCAGTTTCCCAGTACGATTTTTTACTTGGTAACTTGTTATAACCCGAGACAATCAAAATGGCAAAAAAACATTTAAGTTCCGCTATGTTTATACGGGGATCTGGGCAGTTCAAAAATAATGCGTACTTAGTGGTCTGGTCAATTAGAAACTGACAAACGCCCTCATCAAAAAATAATTCAAACATATCCGTACAAGTCTTGCCTTCGTAGTCCTGAGAAATTGTCGTTTCGAATTCGGTGGAGGGTAAATCTGGCAAGTCAGCTTTCTTCCATTTATAGCTGACTTTACGCTTTTTAGCTGGACCATGAGCTGTAACCTCATCTTCGGTTTCCTCAAAAGACGTTCTCCGCGTGACGATTTCAGCAGTAGCCAAGAGTTGTCTTCCAGTCAAGTTGTCAATGAATCCACCAGAATCCTCATCCGCTGAATCCTCGTCGGTGTATTCTGCAACCTCCGGTGGCTCAATGTAAACATCCTGAGCATCATCCCATTGTTCCAATTCATCTTCTATCTCATGCAATTTCAAGCTAACACAAAAAAGTTATTATTTAGAATAGTTGTACATCATATGGACTAGCGTTGCCATTTGGCAACGCTGAGAAATAACCTCGACAACAGAAAATTAGAAATTAGTTCACAAGAAATTGTTGTTGCTTTAGAATATTTATACATTCATAATACTAAAATATTTACAACCAAAAAAATATATGTACATTTATGAAAAATATTTCAACTTACCTTTTCCGATGCGACATTTTTTCGCGATTCACAAAATGCACTAGAAAAACCATAGACTTACTCGCCGAATTTAAGGAAAAAATAGAAACAAAATCGCTTCGTCAATGGTGAAAGCTTTCCGTTACACGAATATAATAACTTAAACAATCTAAGGTGGCTGGTTTTTGCTGTTTTGGATAACTGTAAATTCAACCTACAGTGTTGCCATATGGCAACGCTAGTACATAATGGGTTAATATACGCATATGTATGTATGTATGTATGTATGAATGTTTACACTTACATATCCACTTCTGTTGAAATGAGTCACAGTTAGGTACACAATGTAAGGCGGCAGTTCAATAAAATCTCTTAGTTATAATTATTGCTTGCAGTACTTAAAGTATGTATTTACATAAAAAGTTAATGAGTTGTGCGATTTCTCGAACTGCTTAAGAAATTTTCTCTCGTAGGAAGACAAAAGAGAAGACGATAATGAAAGGGAAAACTATTTCAAAAATTCAATAAATGTTAAGAAAATTAAATTACGTGCCTTTCTAAATGCCACATCTATGCCACCTCCGAAAGGCGAATGGTTTTTTATGAGAAGCTTTTTCAATGGCAGAAATCCACTCTGAGGTTTTGCAATGTCCTGATGAGGAGCGACCGCTAATAGAAAACACCTTTCCTATCAACTTTGAATTAAAAATCTTCAATTTCATAATTTATTAGATTCGTTTCAAGGACCAACAAAAAAAACTTGTACTAGGTGGCGCAAGATTAATCACTCTATCGGAAGATTTACAACAGCTGCAGTATATAAGCCGACAAGAAATGGAGCGGGTAAAGGACAAAATAAAGATTTTCATAACTCAAAATCAATTGGTTTTTATTTAGCAAAAAAGTTATTCAAAAACTAAGTTGAATGATTAATTTTGCGCCATCTGGCAGTAAGTGAGTAAGCACTGCGAATTCAACAAAAAATGTCTCAAGAGACAAATAATTTGGTAATTTAATAAAAAATAATTTTTTTTTTTGTTTTCGTTTTCATTGGTGAGGGATTTTTACGGGGCGGGCTCCAAACCCAGCGCACAATCAGATATCTAGGGTTGCTTCGTCTTTTCACATTAGCTCGCTTTCGGCGGAGCCCGTAAGTTGTGAGCTGCTTGGATCATATGCAGAAGAATCGTCCTGGCCATTCCCCACTTGCGTGGACTTCTACATATGGAGCCAAGCTCCTAAAGGACAATACGAAAACAAAACGAAGTACCTCCTGTCATCAAACAAACGCTCGACGCACTCGCGTATCGGCACCCATATCACTGTTGACGTTTATGACTTCGAGGTTTTAAGAGACTTGGTTTATTTGGAAACCAGTATTAACACCATGAAAATTGTAAGTGTTGAAATACAGAGGAAAATCTATCTTGACAACAAGTGCAGCTTTAGACTAAGTAGGTAGTAAAGTACTTTGGACTTGAGTGGTAAAGTCCTCTCTCGACAAAGAAAAATCGAACTTAATAAGGCTCTCATCATATCGGTCCTAACGCAAGGTGCAGAAGTTTGAACGTTGATAATATCCAATTAGGCGCCCCTTGAAGTGTTTGAGGGAAAGATTTTGCGGAAGATTTTTGGATCTTTGCAAGTTGACAACGTCGAGTATCGTAGGTGATGGAATAATGAGCTTTATGACGACATAAGCATAGTGCAGCGAATAAAGATCCAGCAGCTTCTTTGGCTGGGTCATGTCGTCCGGATGAAGAAACGCTTCGGCTCTGAAAGTATTCGCTGCGGTACCAGCTGGTAGTAGCAGAGGAAGAGAAAAGTCTCCTCTGTGTTAGGTGGAGAAAGACTTGGCTTCTCTCGATGTGTTCAACTGACGTCGGAGGACATCCAAAAAGTACAGCAATAACAGTAATCGATGAGGAAGTCTATGATATTGTCTGTGTAGCACGAAGTTTGACTAAACGTGAAATATCTAATGCCAATTACAGTTCAACAAAAAGCTGTATAAGCTTAGGCTGGGCAATGGGAATCAAACAAAAATCCAGGAAACTAAACCTCACAGTATTTCTTTCATTGATCTTAGATCTTTTTAAAGATGGTAACTAGTCCCTCCAGTGAGACATTTTGTAAATTTTCTAGGTCTTCAAAGAAATAATCGCCATCAGGAGATGTTCCACCGACTTAATATCTTCCACAACTCCTGCAGAAATCATTGTGAGGTACACCTATTCTACTGGCTGGGGTGCCAATCACCCATTATAGCAGCTGTGGGGACGCTGGTAGTTGGTCTGTTGAATCGTAGCAAATATTTGGTCCTTTTGAGGTTCAGTTTTGGCTAGAGCGCTTTGGAGACCCTACAGTCAGTAGTCAGAGACCGCCTCCTATTCGAGTCCGCGATTACGATCAAGTCAATCGCAGTGTTAAAGTGTCTTACTATCCAGGCTCATTAAACAGAGAGAGATAGACGCAAATATATTGAAATGTGGCGTGCACTTCTACCTGAAGTTTACTGCAAAGGTTAAAAAGATACAAATATTTATACTTTTGCCTCAACGAATTACGCCTTACTCCACGCCGTTTCATATCGGCGGCCTTTGAGTTTATAATTGGCTTTTAGTATTTTTATTATTCCACTAAATATGAGCACAGAGTAATATTTCATAGAAAAAAAAATTCAAAACGCACAAAAAGTCATAAATCAGCTGCAATGGCTCTTCAGGCAATAAAAAAATGCTGTAGAATGGATGGGCCTGTGAATATCTACACACCTGGTCAAAAGTTTACTTCTGCATGAGTTTTGTATGCAGCAATGCCCTAAGAAAAATCTTGCCCGTGGACTCATTAGTGGCGAAGGGAGTGGCATGACTGCACTTGTTGAGCACAAAAGTGGAAATGTCAGAAGCGCATAAAGAAAATAATTTATATTTGAATTTAGTAAAGTATTTTCATGCATGCATTTGTATGTAGTCAGCATAAAAGCGAAGAATGATTAAAGTTGCAGAAAATTATAACGTCGCCATATGGACTGAGCCTGAAAAGATGATTTCTAACTGGCTGGCTTGGTTGTAAAGTATAAACAAATCAAAGCAGTAAATAGGAAATGTACCAGGCACCGAGCATTTGTGTGGCCATGCAAAATTATCTGGTTTTGATCTAATTTGATTTTTATTATATTAACTACTGTTTGGAAAATACCTAGAATGTCCTGCTATCTTCTCTCAAGAGAGAGTCGACTGCTTTAGAAGAGTTTTAGTAACAGATTTTATGCTGGAAGACAAATTGCGTTCTCAACTCATGCGGGATGACTTAAAACTGCAATGGAGTGCCACTCATTTTAAGAATTGATGAAAAAATTAAGGCTTCTGCAACCCACTATACCTCTACGCGTGCATACGTAAGTGCCAAGACTACTATGTGGTTAATCGAACTTTCTCAAAACTACCATGGAACTACACCTCGTCCTCCGGCGACGCCAGTTCCAACTCATTGGTTGAAGCAATTGCCCCATTCTGCATTCATTCTTCCCCAGTCTGCGTTATTCCCATGCAGAATTTCATATTCAAATTAATTTCTATTCATTAAGAAAAATCGTAACTTTTCTGCTTGGGACGCTAGTAATCCGCAACTTCTCACTAAGAAGAGTTTATGAGGCACAAACATACACACACGCATACACATACGCCTCATCTGTACATGTGTGCTTATAAAAAATCGTCAAGCAATAAAATTTCTATGCATATAATTTAAAATTATGCGATTAGTTTGAAATGCAAAAGTCAATATAGCCAAAGGCTCACGACCGGCTAATAGCCAGGTAGAAAAAAAAGTGCAATACAGACGAAAAGCTCGTAAAAATTTGTATCGTACAGCAGTTGCATGCAGTTGTGCCACCTAAGGGTCTCCGTATTCTAAGTGATGGCGAATAAAACCAAGAGGATTCGCACATATCATTCGTAAATCAACATAAAAGAAGAAAATACTAGGATTTCAAACAGCCCGACTCGAGTCGTTAGACGAAATAAAAGCAAAATTACTAATACAAGCAAAAAAAAAGGGAAATGAACAAGAAGAATGAGATGCAGAAACATCCCGTCGAGGCATCCCGCAGTGCTTTATGACGGCCAACACATATGGCATTCTTTCACAAATCGCATATGCACTGACTTTGTGGAAAATCTGTGTCTGTGGCATGTCTTGTGCAAGTGCAACGACGGTGCGTATGTGCTCCGGTATGACTGATAGTAGCGACGAACGATCGCTCACTGCAGCTTGCACTTGTTAGCGTTTAAGTGCTAATTTGTTGAAAGTCCAGGCAGTCACAGGTAAACAGGCGTGCACGGCTAGCACGGCTGTTGCCTTTAAATTACTTCTTCAACTGTCCATTTCATATGAAGCAATCAACTTTAAGCCAGACGCAAACTATTTGGATTGTGGCCGCAGCCTCACGCACTTGACATCCATTGGCGGCGAGGAATAAAACTGTGTGTGTGTGTCTGTGTGTGTATTTGCATACAGTTCATTGGTCACAAAATGCATTCTTGTTTACCAACTGATTGGCAGTCATAGGCCCGATGTGTCGCTGTGTCGCTGGCTGGCTGTGTCTGGATGTCTGGCACGCCATAGGATTTGTGTTTGCTATTTATGTATGCATCCAACTCCAAACTGAATATCATCATCCAGAGTCATTTCATTACTGTAATGTGAAATTTCCTCATTCATAACAGTGTTTGGTTATGCCGTTGTTGTTTTTATCGTTTCGTTACATTGTTTATACACATCTTTTGACACTTTCTTTTGACTTGACGGTGCCCCAGGAATTTCGAGGTGTGGTGTTGCTGTTGATGCTTAAGTCAAATAGAAACCGTGCTAACCACAAACAAAAACAAACAAGGTTTAATAAAAATATGACTGTATTCGCCCAATAGGCAGTGATTTCTTTGATTTGAATCATTCTATTGCAGTTAAGACTAAAATAATGCCAGATAGTCAATACAGATGTACGTACCATTGAATTTCTGATTTGATATGCAAATGTTTTTGGGGGTACTGCATTTTTTTAATGAAAGCCTGACCGTTAGGCTGAAGAGATTGTACGCAGGCACAACTGAAGAACTTTTACATCCAAAAGATCTTCATGAAAGTCGATAAACTGGGAAGCAAATGTATAGGGTTTTCCAATAACAGGTGTTACAGGAGAATGGATAGCGCTTTGGGGGCGTCCATAAATTAAGTGAGGTGTTTTTTTCAATTTTCTGAAACTCCCTGCCCCCCTGGTGAGATGTCATGAGATTTTATTCAACCCCCTCCCCCATCCCCCAATCTCACGTGAGATTTTTCAAAATGTGGGTTTCTTATGTAAACGCGTTCGATTGTTATTGTAAAAAGAAAACAAAAATTGCTTCGTGCTTTTATTTACGACTAGTTAACACTAGTAATCAATATTGCTGAGAGTTATAAGAGAGTTATATATAATAAAAATTTAACAATACGAGTAGAAGACTTAAATCGTAACTACTGCGATTAAAAAAAGAATATCTACTCTAATTCAGTCCATGGAGAATCATGCGCGGTTTCAAGAGAGACTATTGGGACCAACATGTCCATATGATTTTCAGTAAAATCATGTGCTCCTTCAACTTCGTTCTAATCTAGCGACTCTTAAGCCGTTGACGCTTGCGCACAGTAACTCATTAGCTCGTCTTGTGACAATCCGTGAGGGTCGCACTTTGCGGAACATACGCGCTTGCTTAGCTGGTGCAATGTGAGCTGCTCTCCTGTGCTCTGCAGCTCTTTTGATAGATGCGAAGTAAATACCGCATGTACTGTAACATATTTTCTCTAAATCATCACGTATACTTGGGCAATAGAGATCAATAGGCGTGCTGATGAAGGCATTCAGCGGTTGAATCGGTACGCGTATTAGAAATGGAGCAAATGATTTTGCGTCATGTTCTTTAAAGTCCGGAATTGTGAAACGTCAACCTGAGTGATAGGGCGTTCGGCTCATAGTGGCGCGAAAACAACCGACGGGCTACACTGTACCGCAAATTCAAATTAAATTGAGCTATTTGGTATAAAACAAATATGGTGGTTTGACAGTAGTAATGTATAACGTCGAAGTATGAATGAAATTATTTTCTTTCGAACGAATTAGTGAATGATCTTAATCATACTACGATTACGCTTGAGATTAAATCTTAAGCATGTACAATTTTTTTGTTTCAATCAGAAAAAAAATTGCGTGATATTTGCCGAGACCCCCCTCTCTCCAACGTAAGATTAGATGAGATTTGACTCGACCCCCTCCCCCTTAAACATCTCACGTAATTTATGGACGCCCCCTTTCGAGAGATGATTAACGATTTTTTATGGCCGGAATTGGATGGTATTAATCTGGACAACGTTTATTTTCAAAAATACGCCGCTACGTGCCACACAAGCAACGAAACCATTGATATTTTACGGGAAAAATTTCCGGACCGTGTTATCTCTCGAAGAGGTGATCACAATTGGCCATCGAGATCTTGTGATTTAACACTTTGTGACTTTTTTCTTTGGGGCCACGTGCAAGAGAAGGTCTACGCCAACAGCCCAGGGTCGATTCAAGACCACAAAGATGGAATTCGTGAGGCTATCGAGGACATAGAGAACATTTCATGAAAAGGATATTGTCCTGTAAGGGTGGTCGTGGGTCGTAGTGGTCATTTGCCTGATGTTATTCTCCACTATTTACGGCATACCTTCCTCTTTATAATGAAATAAACATCCGATCAATTATATTAAAAAATAACATTTTTCTTTGAATATCAAAATAACAACTCTTCTTAAAAAACCCTTTAAATATTAGTTTGGGGGAAAATAAATCCATTATTTTCTCGGTAAATAGCTGTAGTGATCTCTTAAACTATCGATCAAACAATTTAAAGTTTATGCCCGTTGTCAAGGTGATATTTCACACCAAAACAATTCGTTTGCTATTTATTGTTTGTTCCATTTACATGTCAGTTACAGGGTGTTAACAATGGAAGTCAAGAAAGGGGCAGTTTATCTTTGATGAAGGCGAAAATGCAAGCTAGGACGCTGAAATTGTGAATGGTGTTTATGGTGCCGATGCAGTAACAGCTGATTACGTGCAATTCTGGTTTCGTTAATTCAGTTCAGGCAGTTTTGATGTTAAAGAAAGTGTCGATAATATCGAAAATGTCGATCAACTCACAGCAATAATCGAAGTTGACCGGCATGTTAGCAGTCGTTGTATCGCCCAGGAGTTAAAGATTGACCATAAATCAGTTTGAAACAATTTGCGAAAAATAAAAAAATATAAATAATGGATTTATTTTTCCCCCACCTTGGTCAAAAAGGTCCCGGCACAACCGCCAGGCGGCGCTCTAAGTCAACTGATTTGAGTTATGTTTGGTTTTCTTATTAGGTTGCCACATTTGTGATTAACATTCCTTGCTAAATTTTGTCGCATTGCTTTCCATTTGTTTAAGTTACGGCGCCTTGCGTTAATCTATTTCTGCACGTGTTTTCGATTGTTTACAGTTTCAAAACTGTATTTGAATTTGTAACAACGAGTTTGTATTAAATTTTACATTAAAAATGGATTCAATAGACATCGAAAACTGATGAAAAAATGAATAAAGTGAAAGAAAAGTTGGTCAATAACCACAAATTAACCGTCATCGAATTCACCTGAAATGTTTGATCGAGTCAAAAAAAAAACCACTACGTGGACACTTGGACCGCCTTTCAACAGCCGAAAGGATTCAAACGCTGGCACACGCGCGTTGTAGTTGATAAGGAGTACTTCGGAGGCTAAAATATCAATTTTGGGAAATAAACTCGTATTTTGAATTTTCTGAGTTCTGATATTCTGAGAAATTTTTGATCAAGGTATACAGTTATGGACAGAGAATATTAGCGCACTTCCCTTTTTCTCTGAAATTTACACAGATCTCTCTATCCGCAAACTGGAGTTTGAGGGTGGTGGTAGGACAATATTTCCAAGTAGGCAGGATTGCAACGAGGAGAAAATCTGTGCCGAGGCCGTTACCTACCTCTGACTTCTAGATGGAATCGGGAGTCGGAGCAGGAGTTTTCTCTATATCTCCCAAATTTTCTTTTTTCCTCTAAATTGCCGAATACTGCTAATGTTTTTCAGCCAGAAGTCTTTGCGATCCTGCAGGCATGCAGAATGCTTGAGGATCGCGAAAGCGAGGGAGATGTCAACATTTTTTTTCCGATAGACAAGTTGCGATCAAGGCTCTCACGATGCCATGGTGCAGATCCAAACTGGTCAACTCCTGTAAATTTCTTTGATCTGGGTTCCAGCACATAGAAACCTAAAGGGAAATGAAATTGCTTATGAGCGTGCCAGAAAGGGGTCGACTGTATGTGTCTCAGAGCTCTACCACCTAGTCATCGGCATCCCCTAACGGTTGTTAAATGGGAATTGCACAACTATTTCAAACGGAGCTCCATTTCTTCGTGTGATATTTCCAAAATTCTGTGGCCCGCTTAAAATAGACGCAGGACGCAGATAGGCCTGGGGACTTCACGCCATTCAATTTCCAAACTCGGAGCTGTATTAACTGGTGGTTGGGCGAACGGCGCACACGCGGAAAAGCAAGGTTTACCATTTAATATCCCCATTGCCCACGTTGTGGTGACCTTTCAAAGAAGGAGGCTATTGAGCACTTTCTCTCTAAGTGTCCGCGTTTGGCAGCTAGACGATTAAGGTCACTGGGTGCTTCTTTCTTCGACAGCCTGGGGCAGTGCGCCAGCCTAAATCTCATCAACCTTCTCCACTACATCAACAGCTCTGGTTGGCTGTAGATATCTGCCCGTTGGAGGTCTCAAAATGGTATCAAAACGCCGCTTTAGTGCTACTTGAGGAGTGCCAGACTGGTACTTCAACCAATTCACCTACCTAGATTATCCGTTTTTTGTTGCAGGTGGCTAAATTAGTTGAAAAAAAAACTGTTTTTAACGAAGTACTTTTTTCATGTAAATCAAGGAAATCGTTAATTTTGGTTTTTTTGGAAAACTAATTTTTGTTTACCTAGCCAATATATATAATGTATGTATGTATATATTTTGAATAATAACCGAATCAGGTTGGTTGGTTGGTTGGTTAAAGTGGTGATTCTTCCAGAACGCAACTAGCGCTTCCGCACCATTTTTTTGCCACATCCTCTTTACCAATTTGTTTAATGGTTATTTACAGCATGACTATAGCCAGTCTGTGCGGTTCAGGAACCTTATCAGTTTGTTGACGTCTAAGCCAGACAGTTGTTCGAGACTCTCGAACAGCGCTTGGCCCAGGGTTAGCATTGTGTCCTTCAATAGAGCAGGACATTCACAGAGGAAATGTAGGATTGATCCTTTTTCTCCGGTTGTTTGCAACTGTGACAGTTTGTGCTGTGAGGGATACCCATTTTGGCTGCTTGTTCTCCGATGGACCAAAAGCCAGTTATGACTGCCGCTAGTCTCCAGGCATACCGTCGTTTCATGTTTACCTATATTTATGATTGCTTAAGGTTGTAGGTGCACCATACATCATTCACAATAATTTTTTCATAGTATTTCCCATGCACAAACACGACGGTCCTTCAGTCTTATAGTCTGGATATTTGCCATTTTTATTTATACGCTAATTTTCTACTAATTTTGCATTTCGTCTGGTCTTTCCAGCTACAATCGATTCGGAGGTATTTTTGGGAAACAATATTCTTGACTGCTCCTAATGGTGTGAATACCGATTCTGCAAGAGCTTTACTCATGGCAGATATCCCTCTTGCCAGTTCATCTGCTTTTTCGTTACCTTCAATGTTCCCATGTCCCGGGACCCAGATTAAGGTAACTTTATGGTTTTCGCTCAAGGTAGTGAGGCTATTTCTACTTTGTTCCACCACTTTAGAGGTTGTTGTAGCCGAACCCAGTGCCTGGATTACAGCTTGGCTTTCCGAAAGAATAGCGATATTGCCCTTAAAAGAGAAATCTGCGATTAGTAGCCTACAAGCTTTCCCAATTGCCAGTACTTCCGCCTGGAAGACACTGCTGGTATTAGGGAGGCGAATCAGGTCATAAAGTAGAAAAAAAATCTGTTCAGGAAGTACTTCCACCTATCAGTGAAAGTCTCATTAATTCCATTCATCCGTTCCGAAGTTAGTGCATTAACAAGTAAAAAAAAAAAAGCTCGTAATATATGTATGCATATGCTACTATACACATACTCTGCCATTTTTCATAGTATTTCCCATACACAGATACGACGGGGTCCTACAGTCTTATACTCTGCATATTCCCCACTTTTAATTATTCGCTAATTTTCAATTCGGCGTGGTCAATTAAAATTAATTTTGATTTTACAACCAATTAACTAGAAAGAGATTTTTTTCATTTTCTGCTATTTTTGCTACGCTTTTAATACCTTTCGATATTTCGATGATAGTAGAAAGTTAGGTAGGTGAAGTGAAAAATGAGCCAGTTGAAAACCACCAGCTAGCAGAAAAAAACGATTTAATAACAAAGCAAAGATTTCTCATTTTTATTTAGGTTAGATATTCTTTCTTTTTTTGACTACGATTCCCAGTTTCTAAATCTCAACTGTTGTTGCACTGCGTGGGTTTAACTATGCCACTCTGACTTATAAGAAACACGAAAAACGAAACTATTGTAGAGCTGTCCAAAACGCAATTGAGACATCTTAACTTTAGTATTTTATTAATCATATTGAATTTCATTCTAATTTGCGGTGCGTTTGCTTCCAAAACATGTAAATATACTCGAAAGCAAAATACAAAAACCATAACTACTAACCCGCATATTTGAGCTGTGATCTCAGGAACAACAACCAAGTCACAGCCACAGCTACACACAACACAAGATTTTGTTCTGCATTATTGTTAGACGCTCAGCTTTTCTACGCTATGTTGTTGTTGTTGTTATTGTGTGATTAACGCAAGCTGCCGCAACCCACATGCTACAAAATGTTAATAGAATATCGCTTTATTATATTTATTTATTGGTGAACAGAAAGTTCAAAGTGAAATCCATTACATTTCTCGACAGATTTCTATTGCTTAGCCACGCTTTATTCTACTCGTATCTGTTTTTTTTTGTATTCTTCTTTTTTTTGGTGAGCATTTGAGAATTTGATTTTGTAATGATATGCTGCTTACACAGTGCTACAAAAAGAAAAAATTTTGGCTCTGGCGTCTCATAATGTTTTTCTGATAGTTTAGAGAAAATAAGCAGACAAATATTTTTTTTGTTTTTTTTTGTTTTTGAGAAATAGTTTTCAATAAATCAAATGCTTCTTCTTCTTTATCTAAATTTCAATGAAAAGTAAACACATTAGTAATATATAAAAATGAGATTTTTAAATAATTAAAATACTTTTAGCTGATTTCAGATATTTTTTTTGTTTATTTAAGCGGGGAGCCTGGTTTATGAGGTCTAAAAATTGCATCTCTTTGCGATTTTTTTTTAAGGAAAAAATTAATTTAGCACTGCGAAGTTTTTTCTATCTTTTAATGAACATTTAAAAAGTATAAAAAATTTTTGTACTGGTTAAAATAAGTTGAAAAAAATGTTTAACATAGAAATTAGTAGAGCGCTGCAACGCTAGAGTTTCCAACTGGCGTACAAGATACAGCTCGTAATTATTATCTAAAGCAAAAAATTCAAATGGATTTCTAATTATCATGATTTTTTATTCTAGATGAACTAAGAAAACTGAGAGAAATACCAAAATTTCAACTTTTTGGAGGTTTTAAAGAAAAAAAATGCCTTGCTATAAAAAAAAATTCACTTCAACTTGGTATAAAAATCTTGAAATTTTTTTTTTATCTATTTTGTTAGTTCAAATAGACGAGAATTTAATACTGAAGGGAACAAGCTATGATTCATTTCAAAAGGTTCATTAGTTTTTTTTTCATTCATGTACGCCAATTCAAAGAAATCATAAAAATGAAAAGTCGAGAAAAGAAGATAAAGTTTGTACTATAGCTGTCCCGTCACAGCGTAACTACCTAACGCTCGCCTACCTTTGGCTTTGTATCTACGGAAATATTGAGAATTAGGCTCTGTAACTTTGTGTGAATATTCTGAAATATATTAGGAATCGCTTAAAACGAAAAAAAAAATTGATTTTTGTGACCTCAATGTTTCATATAAAATGAGAACTGCAAAGGTTAGCACTGACTTAAGGGGAGGTTCTAGTCCAAAGTCCCGAAAATGTGCGTAATTTCAGGATTTTTTTTGAGAGTACATACTAGTAACATACTTTTGTAGCATTTATTTGTCTATATTTTAAAAAGTATACAAACATATTTCGAGTAAAAATAATACAAATAATACAGCTGCAGCCCTCACTGGCGACGGTCGTGCGCGGGGCACTTTACAGCCCTGCCAAGTGATCTGAAACGAAAGAACCAAAAAAAATCTTAAAATAGATGAAATTTGGGGAGTCTTATGTATGAAAAAATGGAACCCTTTGAAAAAAAACACCGTTTTTGTTTCAACGTTAAAAAAAATCACTACTAAAATTTTTTTTTGACAAAAAACGCTTCCTGAAGGCCCCCTAAATTGAATAAGCTTTAATTTGAGCTACCAAATGTCGAAATCGGTGAAGGCGTTGAAGCGGAATCGAGCCCCGCGTGGTGTTTCGAGAAAAACGCGTTTAAAATTTGACGAGCGCGCGCTTCCACCTGTTTTTCGGCCGACGTGCTCTCTCGTCTATACGCTATAACTTGTAAAATCAATTAGATAGGGAAATATCCTTTTGCCTACACATTTTTAAGACCTTAAGGATGAAAATAAAGCAAAAAAATTAATTTCGGCCATCAAAATTTCGGCCTCCTAAACCGGTTTTCCCCCTTAACACAAGATTTACCAGCTATTTAAATATACCTATTTCTACCAAAACCAGTCAAAATGACCGGTGTATAAGGAAAATTGCTTATTGTGACATCCAGTCTTTATCCACTCCTAAAAAAATACCAAAAAAGAGTTGAACAATATTAGTTGCAATAGTTAAATGAATTTATAGACATCGTCAAATAGCAAAATACTTAATTGTTTACAGTTTATCGGTTACAATTTCTACATAGGTAGATTTGTATGTGTGTACACTCTCCGCATATAGTTTTTTTGCATGTCTTACAAATATTTGTCGCCTGATTGTTATTGCAATATTCTATGTGGCATCATTTGCGTACAGAACTTGTGACACTTGTACATAGTTGGAAAATCATATTCGTGTAGTTTTTGCCGTGAGGTTTGAAATTCTGAAGCAGTTCGTTTACTAATCTAAATACGTGCCGCCGACAGTCGGTTCTACGTTACCGAAGCGACCTGGATTTATATCCGGTCAAGGACTGTCACTTCAGCAGCACTCCTCGTACATGTATGCTACAATAACAACAACAATAACTAATCTAAACGATAGTCTATGAGAATGTAAAATATTTTCTCCTGCTGTGTTTTTGTACAATATATTCAGCTGTTTATTACGGCTATGTCATAAAACGATACAGTTTCAGGTAATTTCTTAGCAGATTTATCAATTTTGATGTGTTTATGCCTTGTACTTAGTATAAACACTTTTTTATTTGGTTTGCTTTTAGAAACTGTTAGTGTGCATCTATTGGATTGGTACAACAAGGTTGAGAAACGTGGAAGTTTTCGAATATTCCAAGCAACGAATACTTTTTAGATCTTAATTTTAACGCCAAAGGAATACTTTGGTATACCTTTCAAGAAGTTTCATTACGACAAACTAGCTTAGGAGGTTGGTGCATTTCGAGACTCGTCTTTTTCTAAATACGGTTAGCCACATTTCGTCTCTACTTCAGGCGCCAGCCAAAAATGTATGCCAAATTTATGTGGTTTGTTTGGCATGTTCGAAGTAAATGTGTATTTGGCCTTCGTTGGAAACAGTTGCTCATCCACGGCAGTATGAGCTCCCGGTTTGAAACAGTTTTGACTGTTTTCAATAACTTTGTCCCAAACTGCTGAAACTAGAGCATCCGTCTGTTTGCAAACGTTCACTTCTCTGATTTCTTTTGTCGAAACGAGTATATCGCAGAATCTGAATAAAATCTCGTCTACACATAGAGCTGGAGAAAAATGATGGTCCCCACTTGTTGTTCTACAAATATTGAAGCCTCAAAGTACAATATGTCCTTCGTACGCCCCAATAATTCAATTTTGCTTGCGTAATTGTCCAGTTTTCCCCCAAAACCCGAGAGGCTTCTAACTGAGTACAAATACTTATATGTTCCAAAATATGGTTGTAATAGGAACACAATAGCAACGGCTCAACGCCGATAACGAAACGAACGAAGCCACTTGGCGATATATTCTTCCGACATCCACGTTTCTTCAAAGAAACTTGCACCAGTCATTTTGACTGGTACTGGTATAAATATCAATAGCAAAAAATATCTTTGTTATTAATATATACAAAGTAACATTAAGTTCATAAAATCTATTATACACTTATAGCTACAAAAGTCATAGCATTATTTCGGAAAGCAAATGTTATATGTAGTAGGAATTTTGAATTGAAATCGCACAGCCAGTCAAAATGACTGCTCTGGTAAATCTAGTGTTAACAGTCGTGAAATTTCACCAGCAACAGGCATTTAGCTTGCCGTGAAATCTTGCTAGCAACACTGATTGTCAAATGAGAGTAATCGTCAAAATCAAAATTGAACAAATGAAACAAATTTATGAGCAGCGCCCAGAAGCAATTGGAAAATTTTTGTATGACAAGTGTTTTTAAACCAAATAATACAATTAATTACATTCTTTTTAACAGATTTTACTGCATTTACCAGCATTTGGATATTTTTAAAGTCATAGGTTAGGTTGAAGCGGTTGCCTTGTGGGACATACTCAGGCTCATTGTGATGCCGCGTAGGGAGCTTGTCCCTATCTCTCCTAAAACCAGTGTGTGTTTTCCAAAAATTTTAAAATATCTCTGATTTCTATAGTACTGAGGTCTTCTAGCTCATTAAAAAATTGTCTACCCAGAATAGTAAACCTGCGTCTGGATAGAGCAGGGCAGTGGCACAGTAGGTGCGAGATTGTCTCTTCCTCGTCCTCATCTAGACAACTTCTACAGAAGTCATGTGTTTGCACACCCATCCTTTGGGCGTGTCTGCCTATTAGGCAGTGCCCCGTTATGACTGAGATCAATGTGCTAAGACTGTGTTTATTTTGGCTTAGCAGAGATTCTGTGCGTTTAGCATTTAGAGTTGGCCAAAGTTGACGGGCGATTTTGCAGGTGGCTTCATTTCGCCATCTTTCGTTTGCTTTCTTTACAATTTCTTCAAGGATGTGTAGCTTACATGTTTGTAAGGGTATCCCTATGACATTGTCTATGTACTCATCGGTCAATTATGTGCCGAGTCTAAAGTTTAAAGCCATACATATGTAGGAAAGTGAAACACCTAATTTACTTGTTTGTTTTTTAAATAAAGTAAAATTAAATAAAATCAATTAAAATAAAACAAGGAAGGACAAAATAAAATTCAGTTTCATTAATACATCTTTGGGTTGATTTTCAAGCTCCTTGTAGGACATTTGTGTGGCTTTCGCCCCCAACGTATAGTATTCGCCGTATTTTGCGGCAACTGCTGCAGAAGTGTGCCCAAGTACTATAAAAGAGGCGAATTGACTACTGAAGGTGCCGTCTTCCCAAAAAAAAGGTTCCTTTATTTTTCGCGATTTTTCAATACAAAACAAACAAAAGGAAGAGAAAATACATGTTTGTGAAAATTCAATGACTTAGTGGCTTGGTAATGTTGTGATTTGTGAGATCTAAACTAAACAAACTAATGAAAACGAAATGAACACATAAATTAATATAAAGTCTCGAAATGCAGTGTTTTGCGTTTTTATGCGGATGACGCCGTGGCAAGAATATGTTTGTGTGTGTGTGTGTGTGTAATTTCTTGTGCTTGGTAGTTTCTAGTGCTTTCGCCTACTCTTCCTCTTTGCAAACAAGTAATCCCCCTTTCTTTTGTTTGTTTATTCATGGGACCTGACGCCACAGCGAATTCGGAAGGCGCAATCTTGTATTCTATTATCTCCACTTACATTTGGATTTTTGAGGCATCTCTGCTTTCCTTAATTCCACAAAACTATTCAGAGATTGAAGATTGCAGAGCCGCATTAGAATTACTGGAGCACTTTGCCGATTTACTAAGTGTGGACGTCTGGAAATAGAACAGCAAAAACATTCATTAAGTTGTTTATTCTAAAACATGTCGTAGTTTATATTAAGTCTTACAAAATTATAACTCGGATGATCGAAACTTTGGTCGAAGCTGGTGGCTGAGTGATCAATTTAGAGGTATCGGATTTTAAATTGAAATCAAACAACATAAACTCAAATTGATTGGTCAATCCTTATTAGTTTTGTGTAATCCCTTTCAAATGTTGGTCCTTTCAACTGCGCCGTAATTCGACCATCCGTAAACACCAATTTTGAATGACTCGCTGGAGTACTTCGGTCGGTATCTCGTGCATAACTTTAGTTGGCTGAATGTTGGCTTCCGATGCCTCAATCGAAGCTGGTTTATTCACAAAGCGTTTCGACTTTATATCCCCGCATAAATAAAAGTGCAAATGTGTGATATCGCACGATCTTGGTGGCCATTCCACCGGTCCGAGACGAGCGATAAATTGCTTTCCGATAAATTGCTACGCAGTAATTCCATTGTTCCACGGGTTATATGCAATTAGCGCCGTCTTGTTGGAATCAAATGACGCGTTTATCATGGCGTGTTTATCATTGGCGCCAGCCTCGTCTTTGAAAAAATATGGGCAGATGATGCCTCCAGCCCATAGCCCCACGAACGGGGTTTTTTATTTATTTTTTGGTAAGGCACTTAACTTTAATTACTCAGACACTACAACTTACCAGGTTCACCGACAATTTGGGCGATTTGGTGCCAAGCACTGAAAAATGTATTTTGATTACTGAGTATTTTCACTGCTTGTTACGCATTTGAATAATTTAACTGCGACAAGTAACTTCTTCTTCTCTTCATTAATCTATTGGATTTTGGGCCCTTTTGTGGGGGCTCCTGTTTTCTCTATTATTTACAAAAAAAGAAACGTTTGATTTGAGTTTTTGAAGGTATTCTTTTCAAGAAAAACTTACTCTTTTCAATAATTTGTTAAATTTGAAATTTTTAAATAGCTTGTAAATTTTAACGAACTGTTAGTTTTCGCCCAATTTTAAATGATGTGCATTTTAAATAGGTGTGAAAAAATGTTGTTGGCATCATGTTGCGCGGTATTTTCACGGCGTGAACTGCGTACTATATACTTTGCCGTGAGATACATATGATATTTCACGCATATTTCACGGCAATGCAATTCGTATGGATTTGGACAGTCATTTCACGTGAAACGCGAACTTAGTGCGGTGGCATAAAAGGGGGGAAAAACTATCGATTCAAAAATTTGTTATTATACGTACCTTTAAAAAATGGGGACTCAAGCCACAGGTCGTGCTGTAGATGTACAACGCAGTGGTTTTGCCAATTTTAACGTATGCATGCCTGGTTTGGTGGGAAGCTCTTCGGAAGGGCTATAATATCACTAAACTGGGGAGGGTATAAGGACTGCATGCATTGGTATCTCCGGAGCGTGTAAAACTTGCCCCAGTGCTGCCCTGAGTATCCTTTTGCACTTACTTCCCATCGACTTTCCGTCATTTCCACCGCAGCTCAAAGCGCAATCAGGTTAAAGGAGATTGTCCTCAATAGGCAATTTCTCAAGGGACATGGTAGCATTTTCGGGCAGTTAACACCGTATTTCTCCGAACTTCGAACATATCTCTCTATCAGCAAACTACAGTTTGAGGGTTGTGCCTGAGCAATCTTTCCAAATAGGCAGGATTAGATCGAGGGGAAAATCTGCACCGAAGCTTGCACCGCTGTCTTCAATGACGGTTTCAAGATGGAATCAGGAGTCAGAGTCTGGAGTCTCTAAATCAGCCAATTAATTCATTTCCTTAAAACTGCCGAATACTGGCAGAAGTCTTTGCGATCCTGCCTTTGCTTAGGGAACGCAGGAGCGAGGCAGATATTCACATTTTCTCGGATAGTCAAGCCGCGATTAAGGCTCTGACGACGCCATGGCGCAGAACGAAATTAGTAAAGTCCTGTAAAGAAGAGATAAAATCTCTTGGGTGTGCAGGTAACATTTCACTAATCCGAGGGAAATGAAATTGCCGATGAGCTTGCCAGGAAGGGGACGGAATTGGCCTCAGAGACCTTCTACCCGGTCATCGGCATCTCCATGACAGTTGTTAAAGGGGAACTGCACAAATTATTTCTCAGGAAAGCGCAGAAAAGATGGAGCTCCATGTCTTCGTGTGCTATTTCGAAAACCCTTTGGCCCCAATACGATATACGAAGGACTCGGAAAGTCCTTTGGACTCCTCGCCATTCAATTTCAAAACTCGTAGCTGTGTTTAACGGTCATTAGACGAAAAGCTAGGTTGCCATTTAATCCCCATTGCAGAAACTGGGGGGACCTTTCAGAGAAGGAAGCTGTAGAGCATTTTCTCTGTAAATGACCGGGTTTGGCAGCTAGACGATTAAGGTCACTGGGTGCTTCTTTCTTCGGCAGCGTGGGAAAGTGCGCCAACGTAAATCCAATTAATATCCTCCATTATATCAACAGCTCTGGCTGGCTGTAGATATCTGCCTGTTGGAGGTCTCGTAATGGTATCAAAACGCCGCTTTAGTGCTACTTTAGGAGTACCGGACCGGCACTTCAACCATTTCATCTACCTTCCTAGCTGCGTTCTTATATTTCCTAACCTAACAGAAAAATGCTAAATTTTTTTTAATTGCGGTCGCTCCGGTATTTATGCCATGAAAAAGTTGCCCTTAAAAAATCATCTTTCGTTCGGAGTCGGCTTAAAACTGTAGGTCCTCCTTTCATTTAAGGAAAGACATCAAGACGCACTCCACGAATACCAGGAGGAGATGCGCCAATTATTTATTTTTATTAGAAAAATACGAGACGCTAGGGGTTAACATTTTTTTTAATTTTGTCGCACTGTGTTATCGATACTGGATCGTCTATACATTTATATTTAGTGTGTAGTTTTTTTTCTCAGTTTTGGTGGCACATTTTTCATTTTTTCTAGTGCTTTTTTCTGCCACTTTCATCAGCTGGAATCTCACCGTTATGCACGCAGGGCTCTGTGCTTGACATCGAAACAAAACTAAACAGAAATACCAATGAAAAATCAAAGGCATTATTTGTATTGCTTAATACAAAAAATTCAAAACATTATACTTTTTAGGTCATACCTTGTACGCTGGCATACATACATATTAACACCTGCATACGGCCACTGGCCTAATATTCGTGAGCTCGGACGAAGGGAATGACTACAGTATTGTATTGATTGGTAGTGGATGGATATCGAATTGATTGCACTATTGTGTTTTTCAGTGGAAAATTGCATTTTCATCTTTTGAAAGCTGGTCTACAGTCTTGTGCACAATTGGGTGAAACCAGTGCGCTTTAGAAATTTTGTGTTGAATAAAACATTTTTGTTTTTTCTTTTATGGGAAAGCTAAGCTGCGTTTAAGTTTTCTAATAAGCCAACTTTTAGGTATTTACTTCAAACATACATACGTACCTACATATTTCTGGATTAATGGTTCTACATCTGCGGTGATCGAATTTGAAATACTTACAGGTGCGAGTAGTTCATTTACATAACTCGCTTTGGCTTTAATGGAATTGGATCGAGATTATAGTGAACACTGACTCATAGGCAGCTGCTGTTAAGTGACTGCAGTACTCAATTACAACTTTCTGTGAAAAAAATGGAATTCGATTTTATTAAAAGTAGTAGCAGAAAAAATAATCACGCTTTGGAACTTTTTTTTTACGGAGCAGTTAAATAAATGGGAATTCTGGAAAAGGACCACATTTTCTATCTACATACTCGTACATACATGTGATGAACTGTGTGACAAAGTAGATAAAAACTTTTGCAAATAATTAAATCCGAAATCATTTCTCAAAATTATTGTAATAGAGCCAATTAATTTTTGGTTTGGGAAAACCGCTTAATTCTACTAAAATGGGAGAGCAGAAAGGTTTAACAGATCGCGAAAAAGGACAAATCGATATCTTAAGCTCAGAGGGACTTTCAAATCGCCAAATTGCCAAAAAGATTTGTCGAAGACCAAACCTTATGGATCTGTACGTGAAACAATGTGCCTCCTATGGTAAGAACTACAAAGGCAGAACTGCGATGGCGTTAACACCGAAAGAACCCCAAAAATCCTTAAGATTACATCAAATTCCGCCTTTCCAACAGCAAAAATTAACGAAATGGCTAATGTTGCATACAGCAAATCCACAAAACCGAAGCACAACAAATTACAAAAAAAAAAAACATTTTGTTCTGTAAAATTTATTGCCTCTAATCAAGTGAGCCGGACTCTATATACACATGACTTTGTGGGGTCTGCGTTCAGCCTACAATAACTTTTTAGTGAATGAAACACACAACCTGATTTTATAATTTTTATAAATTTGTATATAGTCATATGTTTATTATATGTTTAAGTTTCAAAAACAAAAATAAATTTCAAGATTCCTCACATAAGTGTTTAGATAACGGTGAATAATGGCTGTAACAAGTAAATAAAGCGACCATAATGTCCGCGTTCAGTCTTAAAGTCTAATACAAAAACATGATATGCTATATACAAAAATTAAATCTAATATTTAGTTGGATATCCACGTTGCTTCAGGACTTCACTCAGCCTATTTGGCATTGAACTTACTTGTTTCTCTGTTTCCTCTGCTGTTATCTTCCTCCATTCTGCCTGCATGACACTCCGCCAAACCTCTTTACTAGTCATCACTTGCTGACGAATTCTTTTTTCCAATAGATCTCACAGATGCTCGATGGGGTTAAGATCTGGGGACTGTGGCGGTGTTTTAAGCTATTTTGGGGCGTTGTACAAGAGCCAAAGCTTAACGATCTCGGCTGTGTGCTTCGGGCCGTTATCTTGTTGAAACCAAAATGTTCTTGATAACCCGAGATTTTCTGCACTTTGCTTTACATTCCGTTTTAGTGTGTTCAAGTATCCCCATTTATCCATCGTCGAATCAATAAATTCTAACCCCATTTGCCGCCATGCAGCCCCAAACCATAACCCCGTCACCTCCGTGCTTAACCGTGCCAACAAGATTTTGCTTTTCAAGAGCAGTTTCAGGTTTTCGCCAAACAATTTGACAGCCTTTTATTTCGAATATACAAAATTTACTTTCGTCTGAAAATATTAGTTTTTTCCAGAACTCGGGAGGCTTATTTATGTACTCATTAGCAACCTGAATGCGTTTTCGTCTGTTCACAAGAGAAATGAAAGGCTTTCTTCGGGCGACTCTACCATGGTATCCAGCTTAACGTAGACCTTTTCTGGCAATTTCAGCGCAAATACTTTTTTTAAATGTTTGATTAATGTTTTCAACTAATTTTGAGGATGTAATCCGGAGGTTAACCTTTGCCAAGTTGATTATAGAAAGCTCTTCCCGGGTCGATAATTTTTTCGGACGCCCTGAAAATTTGTTACAACTCGCTGAATAGAGGAATACGTTCTCCCAATAGCTTTTCCAATATTTCGGAAACTTTTTCCATCTTTTTACATTTTTATAATTATTTTCCTTTCAGAAACGCTTATTTCTTTTCCTTTCATTCCATGTTCTTTAATTATCTCCAGTTATAAATAAATGTTCAACAAAGGGCAAAAGACAAAGCTTTGTTAACATTCAGTCGAAGTAATACGCAATCAAAAATTAATATAAACAAGGAAAAATGTCTTAAAATTAACGGTGTCATTAAAATAAACAGGCTGAACGCAGACTTTTTTGGTGCCACATTTACATGCTGCTGAAATTATTTTTCCGTTATCTAAAAAGTGAAGTGAGGATTCTTGTTTTTTTTTTTTGCCCTTAAAAGCTGGGAATGTAGTGAATAGACAAATTGTAACGATTTCAATTTAATCATAATATTCTATTTTGTTTTTAATAAATTTAAGAAGGCTATTCGGGTGAACGCAGACTTTGTGGGGCATGTGTATGTAAATGCAATGAACTTTGTAAAATAGTAATAAAATTCTTTTCAAGTTATTTTCAAAATCCAAAATTGCTTCTCAAAATTGATATTCCTGCTAAAGTTTATCTGGAATTTTTTTCTGTTCTTTGCAATTTTAACTGATTTTTTCCACCCAGTCAAAGCGTACCGGCCCGACGTGCATGCGCATACACACGAGTACCTTGAAAAGTCCCGACACATCTAAATGCACACATGAAATACAATAAAAATCATTCCGTGCAATATTGCATAAAACACCTTCATCGCCGACAGCTTTGAGCTGATCTTGATCTATGACCGTTTATTCAATGCATTTCGTCTATTAAGCGCCTAGTAGCCAAATACTGTCAACACGATTGTTATCGGCTTTCGCAGCAAGGCAAGCGAGTAGGAAACGTTGGCAACGCCAATAGACGCCGTCTTTCGAATATATCTGGTGGAGCAACATCAAAGCGCATCTTGCCGCCGTAAATTGTCAATTACCGTCATTAAATAGGTGGAATAGATTGGCAACAACTACGCACACACCTTTCGCCTAAGTGTGTGTAAGTGCAGCTACAACAGTTGGTAGCACAAACTAATCGAATGCTCTGACACATAGACCCACATACAAAGTGTTTCAATACTATCGCCGCAAAGTCAGTGAGCCAGGCGTTGAGACAAGCAATCAACTACTTGCAATCAGTTAGTCGGCCAATTTGCATTATTCATAAAAGCGCAATGCTAACACCGCATACACACACATACACATTCACATGAATTGTGCAATGAATTACATCTAGCGAATGGTAAATAGCAAATTGTTACTAAAACAAAAAAATCAAAAAAATATAAGAAAAAAAGCATACAAATGTTCAAGTGCTATTTCTAATAAATTGTTTAATTTTATTGTACATAACTGGGTAAACTAACATGCTGTGTGTGCTGGAAGAGCGGAGTGTGCGGCAGCAGCATTTCTTTGGTTAAAAACTTGTTTCAACACCAAAGCTGAATTTATAAGTGCAAACAGAATGGGAATGCATGAATTGTGTGCTGCCACTACCTGACAACCATTTAATATAATCTGACTCAAACACATACCTACACACACCTACTTTTTCTTTGCATATCCACACATACATACACATGTGTAAGTGCGTTTGTATTGTACCTGCACATAGGAGTATAACTAAATTTACTTAATCACGGGCATTATTTGAAAAGGCGTGTCGTCGAGATGGAGACTAGCGTTCAGGTAAACAAAAACAAAAACACCGTTCCAACTGCGGCTTAGGCAGGCGTGACTCATGCGGTCAGTTGCGCAAATGGAAATTTTCTAAAGGGTTTGAGCTACTTAGAAGTGTCTTAAAATACCAAATGAAGTGGTATTTGTTGAGAAAAGCGGCTTAGTGTGGAGTGCTAGAGCCGCTGAAACTATTCTTATGATAATTGTGCAGCTAATGTGGGCTAGAAAGTGTCAACAAATCAAAGCGGTGAAATTTCGAGTTAACTGTGTAGCTGGGAAATTTTCCACTGCATTAGCATTTGGGAAGGGGAAAGGGTATTTCTTTCGTATAAATTCCTGAAGTATTTGCTATAAAAGTCATATTAATAATTTTATAGTATTTTTCGTATGAATTCCTCAAGCACAAAATGGCAGTTTATTTGCTGTAAAAGTCATATTAAAATTTTGTTTAGCTTTTTTAGTCAGATCATTTTGTTTATAGCCAAGCAACGTCTCATCAACTCAATCGGTAGTAACATATGTAAATTATGGTATCGATTGGAGACGGTTAGGGTGAGTCGCACAGTGATCAAAGTTCAGATTGCAATATGAAGGCTAAAAAAATTAAGAAATTAAAATTAAAATAAATTTAAGGCTAAACAATTAAAATTAAAATAAATTTAAATTTTCATATCTTCAACTGTAGTAGTAAAAAAATAAAATAAAAATGAATTCAAGGCTAAAAAATTTGAATTTCAATTTATTTTAATTAAAAAAAAATAAATTTAAATTACTACTAATTAATTTATTTTAATTGTTTTAATTTAAAATTTTTTTAAATTAAAGTTTTTTTTTTTTTAATTTATTTTAATTTTTTTACTACTACAGTAGAAAATTAAAAAAAAGGCACTAGGCCTCAGCGCACATCAATTCATGAGATGTTAAAGAACGGAGCAGGTCCCACACTCGCTTATCCAACAACACAATGCCACACTTTGTTGGGTCCCTGGCCACTCTGGAGTAGGAGGGCAACGAAAGAGCGCATGAGTGTGCAAAGAAATGCTCAGAGCTTCAGCTTCACCGAGTGGTAGAGGACATTAGAGTGTCTCTAAACGAACTGTACACTGAGTTTGACTTGAGCGTACATGAGCGGAAGCGGAATAATAGGTGGTCTCTGGCCAAAACTGAATCTTAAAGGGGCAAAATATCTGTTTAGACTCAACATTTCAACTACCAGCGTCCTCCAAGGTGTTATAATGGGTCACTGCACTATTGGCATCCTAGCCTAGAATGCCTGTAGGGTACTTCTGCAGGAGTTGTGAGGATGGAGAATAAATTGAGTCGGTACAACACCTCCTCTGCACTGGAGATGCATTGCACTTCAAAGGTTAGGTTAGGTTAACCTGGTTGGCAACAAGCCACGCATAAATCTTTCGGTCCCTAGCGATACTAGATGGAGACCGACCTTTATGGATACTGAAAATAGACATCATGTAATGGTAGGATGTCAGCGCTTTTGGCGAATCGAAGCAGCGCTGGGAGATCCGCTTTTGAGACGTCTTCCAGACCCTCAAGCAATGGGGCTCCCAGGCATTTTAAACGCGTTTTTAATAATGCCGGACAAACGCACAGAATGTGTTCTAAAGTTTCCTCAACATCCTCTCTGCATTTCCTGCATTTGCCCGTGTTAGCAGTCCCTATCTTGTACGCATGTGCAGCTAGTAGATTATGACCTGTTAGCATACCTATGATAGTTCTGCAGTCCTTTCGCGAGAGCGTATGGTAATTACGAATTGAGTCAGTTTTTTTGTCGTTATTCTCCTGTTCAAAAGGTAGTCTAACAGCACTTGCACTTCATCTACTATTTCGTTCCCCATAATGCCTTTATGACCAGGTACCCAGTAGATATCCAGCCTACCGTTTGCGGCTAGCCTCTCTTTGGCCTCTCTGCTCCTTCGAACATTTTTGGACTTAATACAATATGAGCTTATTGCATTTATTGCTGCTTGACTGTCCACGGATATATTAATTGTTGAGTTCTTTCTTGTTCTTGTGTAGGCTAGCTCCGCGGCTTTCCCCACAGCAAAAACTTCCACTTGGAAAATACTGCTGTGGTCTGGCAGCTTGATAGGCTGCCTTATCCCTAGTTTTGAGCAGTAAATACACGCTCCCACTCCGTGGGAACACTTCAAAGGAGCCGTGCCAAATATCTTGGCGATTATTTCTTTGGAATCCTGGGAAATTTGCAAAATGTCTTACTGTAGGGACCCGTTACTTTCTTAAAAAGATCGTAAGTGGTTTAAGCAACTTAATTTGGGGAATGAAAATCATATGCAGGTATCACAAGGATCTTAGGGTCACCGAGTGTTTTGTCTTAGACAAGCAACCCGTCAACCCTAACCAAACCCTAGTCAAATCATGTCAAGAGCTTATCATAGTAAGCATTTTAGGTATGGAATGTGTCTTTAAACCTAAAAAACCTGGAATTGCGGGCACTGCTATTTAAGAAGTGGGTTGCGGATTGCTCGAACAGCCTCCTTAGTTCTTAGCGACTTTTCTCTGTTTCCTTCGCAAGAAGCAGCTCAGAGGCAGGACACATTTTTTTGGTTCTCTCGACAGTCGGTTCTAAGTTACCAGAACCACCTGGATTTATATCCGGCCGAGGACTGTCACTCCAGCAGCATACCCCGTACATATATGGGCAATGTTTATGCTGCTAAAACAACAACAACAATTTTTGTTAGGTGAATTGTTTTTTAATGAAATTTTTTTAAATTTAATTTTTTTAAAGTTAATGTTCTTAATAGGTGGTTGTAGGTTAATTTTTTAAATTTAATATTTCTAAATTTACAATAGTTTTGTTCTTTATAAAATGCTTTTTAATCTAATTGTTTTATAATAAATTTTTTTTGAATTAAATTTTGTTTTTATAAAAGTATTTTTTTCTTTTAATATTTTTGTTAAGTTGAAAAAAATTTTTTTTGTTTTGTTTTTTGAAACTAAAAAAAAATTTAATATAGTCCATACCACAACAAAAACTATAAAATTCAAAACTCAAACTAAAATTTTCTTAGGTTAATGGTTTTTTAGGTTTTTTAATGAAATTTTTTTTAAATTTAACTTTTTTAAACTTAATTTTGTGTTTTATAAAATCTTTTTAAACCTAATTATTTTTAATTAAATTTTTCTAAATTTAATTTTGTTTTTTATAAAATGTTATTTTTCTCTTTTAATTTTTTTTATGAGTTGAAAGATTTTTTTGGTTTGGTTTTTGAGACTAAAAAAAAATTTAATAAAGTTCATACTACAACAAAAACTATAAAACTCATACTCATGCCCGGTTTCGCCAATTCCTAGCAACGTTTCTTATTGAAATTGTATAACCTTACATTTTAAGAGCGTATAACCGGACATCAAAGATTCAAACTTATTAAAAAAATAAAAATTCAAGAATGTTTCATAAAATTTCAATTTTTTTTATCGGAATTTTTAGAAAAGTATGTATTTTTATGGCACATTAATTTAGTTAAAATAAAGTGCAAGTTTGAAGTGTGTCAAAAATCGCGTTGAATTTTGGGAATGATTTTTTTTTGCTGGCGGTCGTTGAGCGAGTGTAGGCAAAATTTTGAGCTTTCGCTATAGTTAAATACATACACACCACCGTCCACAAAAAATAAAAAATAAATACATAAAAAATCAATGCGAACTTCTCTTTTAACAGCCACAAAATTCTGCCAAAACTTTTTATCAGCATCAATATTTTAGTTTGAAGACGCACAGCTCAGATAAGAAATGGGAGGAGTTCAACCAACCAACCAAAACAAAAGGTGTATGCGCCAATTATATTAGTGTATTAGTATAACTGTACCGTATTCAGGAAAAGCAAAAAGGCCTAGCTTTTCCATACAGAGTGTCAGTCATTTATTCTAATTCTCCAGTGACCTATGCCAAGGCACGTTTTTCTAATTTACATTTCCGTAGAAATCAATGACAACCCAAACTGGGACTGCGCTTGCAAGAGAGTTCATAGAAAATCTCGGAATAAATTGCACATAACCAGCATACAAAAGGCAAAAAAATCTTTTTGTTTAGCATCTGCATTTGCTCTTTCAGCTCTGTACGTATTTGGCATTGCTGTGGTGGCTACTGAAGTTTTGTGGCGATTTCTGTGTGTCGATGTCTGTTGTTAGTGGGAGCGAGTCGAAAAAATGAACAAAAACCCAAGCTTCACATTTATATGTATGCACACACGTACACATATTTATCTCTTGTTGCATCTTCTTGCGCAGACATTTCACCACTTTGCGTTGTTGCACCAACAGCAACAAGCAAAAGTATCTACAATAGCAAAAGCAACTGCAGCACAAGGATACACATACATTCACACTAAGTACAGAGGTAAATAAGAAACAGAGTATCGTGTTTTAAGTGCTATGAAGGCACAAAATAAAAATAACAAAAAAAACATTAAGCGAGAAATAAAACTTAAAAAATTAGCTTTGCAAAAAAGTACAAAACCACTGCAAGCCGCCATGCACGCCATTAGAAGTCAACGCTGCAGGCGCATTGCTTTAGTCGACACTTCAATGTGAAATGCAAACTACAGCGCGCCGCGACTTGAAAAATTTGAAAATCTTAGAGTTGCACTGGAAGAGTATCGGTGCGCAAGCGCGCACATTTCACTTTGTCTTCGGGATATTTTCAGGATGGCATTTCGCGATAAAGTCGCATTTACTTAGGTTGGAAATAAATTCTATGCTGCAGCAGGCGACACACAAACAAGCACAGCAATAAAAACAACAGCTTGAAGTTGCAGGCGAGCGCTGCAAAAGTTATAGCAGCCGAAAAGACAAGCCAGACACCACTTGGAGCAGATAGATAATAATGACAGTGGTGGCGGCTGGTGAATGTCAGTTGCCAAAGAAATGGTTTGTTGTTTGAAAAAATAAAAAAGTTAGATAAAGTACTGAGAAATTGGAAAAAAGAATATCATAAAAAAAAAACAAAAATAACATTAAAAAAAATTATATAAAAAACCTAAAAAAATTAAAAAAAGAATAACAAAAAAAAAAATAAAAATAAAAAAAATATCAAAAAACATTAAAAATAATAAAAAACAAAAAATAATAAAAAACAAAAAATAATAAAAAACAAAAAATAATAAAAAACAAAAAAAAAGTTAAAAAAAAGAAAATCAAAAAAAGAAAAAAAGATAAAATCAAAAAAAAGAAAAAAAAATATAATCAAAAACAGAAAAGATAGATAAAGTACTGAGAAATTGGAAAAAAAGAATAACATAAAAAAAAAACAAAAATAACATAAAAACAAAATAATATAAAAGGCCTAAAAAAATCAAAAAACGAATAACAAAAACTAAAAAAATAACAAAAAATAATAAAAATAATAAAAAACATAAAAAATAATAAAAAATAAAAAAAGATCAAAGAAATAAAATCAAAAAACAAAAAAAAAAATAAAATCAAAAAACGAAAAACAAAAAAAAAATACAAACAAAAAATGAAAAAAATAAAAATAAATATATAAATAAAGAAAATTAACAAAACGAAATGCCACTGAGTCAAGTCCAATTCAGCGCTTTTATTGAAGAAACTAAACCATACCAAAATTCGCTATCACTGCAATGGTAGCACACTTGCCAATCCTATCCACTCCACTATTTTACTTCTTTCCGTGCCTTTCCGTTTGCTAAGTTCAACACCACAGTTCATTCCGCCATTTGGGCCACAGACAGACAAAACCAGTTTGTGGTAGAGTTCATAAGTGATTTTTCGTTTTACATTTTTTCTCCGCACCCCAAAGGTTTGGCTTTTATTGTCTTAAATGCTGACCTGCTGCTGTCTGCCACATTTATTGCTTTGTGTGTTAAAGCTACTCTTACAAAAGGCTGACACACCAACCTGAAGTGTTTCTAATGCATTTTTTTTAATACATACCCATACATACGAGCACACTTGAGCAGGGACATGAAAATAGAGCTGAGGATGTCTTCAGTACTAAACAGATGACGGCTGGAAATTCACAAATTATTGTTTTAAGCTTTGCTTCTTCGTATGTGGTTCTTCTTTGCGTGTTCAAACGCAAAGTAGTTATTCATCTCCCAAAAGCAGGCAGGTACTTCTGAACTTGTTCACTCAATGCATATGAGAAGTGACGCAGCTAAATTTTATGCGCATTACAAGGATTATCTTCACTGAATGCGATGATAGATATTCACAATGCGCCAAAATCTTGAAAAAAAAACCCCATGACGGGTGAATCGACACACACACCATCTTTTCATCGACTTCAAAGCTGCATTCGACAGTACGAAAAGGAGTTGCCTATGTGCCGCGATGTCTGCATTTGGTATCCCCGCAAAACTAATACGGCTATGCAAGATGACGTTGCTCAACACCAGCAGCGACCTCAGAATTGGGATGGACCTCTCCGAGCCGTTTGACACCAAACGAGCTTTGACGTGATGTTAGAGAGGATCGTGCGTGCCGCAGAACTTAATCGTTCAGGCACAATTTTTAAAAGATATAAATCAGATGGAGAAGGACTTGGCTTCACTTGGTGTGTCCATCTGGCGCCGGTTAGTACGAGAAGGAAACGACTGACGCGCTTTGTTAAACTCGGCCAAAATCGCTTAAGCGGTTATCGCGCCAATTAAGAAGAAGAAGAATAATGCGATGCCAACATTTTGTTCCTTAACAGATGCTCTCTTTTTCAATTGCTTGCTGTGCTGAAATAAAAAAATTGTGGTCACTGTTTAGCTTAGGGAGAGTGCGTGCCTAGATTTAGAGAGGAGAGTGGGATCAGTTGAGTAGTAATAGGGTGTTTATTTATTGAACACTGAGTATCGAGAACTGATTTATTTTAATTTGAGAGCTTTGGTGGGTTCAGTGCTGCCGCGTGTCAATCTTATACGTCCTGGAAGACTGACTGAACTGGGCATAGCGTCAGGATGAACTGATATGGTTTATAAGAAAATATTCGTGGGTTTGACTATTACAAAAATGCTTGGACTTAAAGTTCATGAGCTCTGGAAAGAATCTATTAAGTGGGAAGAGTATGATTTTAATATCCAAGAAGTACTCACATTTAATAATATATTTCAAAAGTCGGTTGAGAATAGTGTTCAAAAGGTCAACAATGCATTGCACTCATATCTACTAAAAGGCGGTCGGACTTAAGTGGCGATTAACGTTTCATATTACACATTGGCTTTACAATTCGGTATTGCGGCCTATTTTGTTCTATGGAATACTTGTGTGGTGGTCATTAACTCCAAAGGCAAGTTATATAAAACTGCTGTGCAAAGTCATATCCATTAGTTAACAATTTTACAAACAAGAAAAACGTTTACTGTAAAAAGTTTCGGTCTATATGACAAGAATTAAGTAAAGCTGCTTTCTGCATATCGAAAATTAAATATTCTGGGAGTTGAAGAGTTTCACGCTGTCTGCTAAGTTTTTATGCACTAGTCCTTGGGCTGAGATGATAATTGGTAGTATGTGCACCTACCTTCCTTAGCTTGCACTGGCGTTTGACATCAATGCCTTATTTTATTTTGTTTAATTTAATTTAATTTTATTTGATTTAATTTAATTTTATTTAATTTAATTTTCTTTTATTTTATGTTAATTTTAATTTTGTTTTATCTAAATTTATTGTACTTTACTTCATTTCACTTTATTTTATAGGTATTTCTATATTCTTTGTTTATGATTTTATTTTCTTTTCTTTTTTACATTATTTTGTTTTATTTTATTTCACTTCTTTATTTTAAATTATTTAATTTAATTTTAATTTTGTTTTATCTAAATTTATTTTACTTTTAATTTTATTATCTACTAATTTAATTTAATTTTATTTTATTTTAATTTTGTTTTATCTAAATTAATTTTACTTTATTGTATTTACTTGTATTTTACTTTTTAATTTTATTACTAATTTAATTTAATTTTAGTTTAGTTTTGTTTAATTTAATTTAACATTATTTTAATTGTTTTACTTTTTGTTATTGTACTTTACTTCATTTTATTTTATTTTATAGGTATTTCTATACTATTTTGTTTTTAAAATTTTTTATGCTTTGTCATTTATTTTACCTAATTTTTTAAATTTTGTTTTTAAATTTTTTTTTTGTTTTATTTTATTTTATTTCACTTATTTATTTTAAATTATTTAATTTAATTTTAATTTTGTTTTATCTAAATTTATTTTGCTTTCTGTACTTTTTTTTATTTTCTCTTATTTAACTTTATTTTGTTTTATCTTACTTTATTTCATTACCTAATTTTCTTTTTTACTTTATTTTATTTTATTTTATTTCACTTCTTTACTTTAAATTATTTAATTTAATTTTTGTTTTGTTTAATTAAAAATTTTTTTATTCGATTTTCTTTTTATTGAATTTCTACACCTACGACTCAAAATGGCCAATTAAAATACTTAAGTAATTCCGCCTACAAATCGTGAGTGCCAGCAAAGTGCTACGCCCAGTGTGCCCTCGCTCAGCAACAGCCGACAACCTCCAACAGCTGCAGCTGATCAGCTAAGTAATCCACGGCTAGCAGCACCCGGTTGTCGATTGAGAGTAAATGTTCCCCTCTCGTGTCAAAGTAATGTTGACAATTATTTTCGCAAGAAATGAACTCACGAACTAGCAACTCGCCGCAACTATGCGGGCGCATAGACAATGCAACGCATTCATAGGCAGAGAGAGAAGAAAAAATAATTACTGTTATAGAAAAAAAAAACAATTACAAAAACACAAATGTCAAATAAAAGCGCAAAAAATGCTGATGACTTTTGAACTGTGAGGACAGCGGACAATATTGTTCCCACCAACACAGCGACACCGAAAGGGATTATTATAACGAAATGTGTATGTATGTGTAGGTAGAAAAGTGTGTGTGTTGGATATACTTGCAGTTTTGTATATCTTCATGTTGGTGCATTTAAAAATCTGTTTGTTCCCCTTTGAAACGGCTGTTCTCGCTTTCACTGCTACTTCTGCTGCTGCTGCCCATCACATCCTCAGTGCTGGCGCATTGCTTGCAGCAACCTTTCATCTTTGCGCGGACTCTTCTGGCTCTTCTTCTTTTGGCGGTACACAATTGCTGTTTCGCTGTTTATGGTCCGCGCATAGAATAGTCTGTTTAACAGCAAAATGCATGAGAACAACAAGAACAGCAACAGCATGTGGCAACATCAAGATTCAACTTAGTGTCTGCTTTTGGCAGCAATCTATGTATGTGTGTGTAACTATGAGTACATGTAAGTATGTATGCACGTACACAACACAAAGATCAATGACTCCTAACTCTTGGCTACTACAGCCACCGACTAAACTCAAAGTACAGCGCCCATATCCGCGCCCAAAGTGGAAGTGTGCAAAGAAGTTGCCGAGGCTGTTGGTGCGGTGTTGGTACTTTTGGACTACTCGAATTCTCATAGTTGGCAGTGATTTTGTTGACGAAGTTAGTGGCAGCGGTGCTGATGACGCGCACTTCTGTTGGTGACGACAACACGGCAACTCACAGCAACAACTTCGCCGCTTATTATAATGAAGTTTCTTATTGTTTTTGTTGCTAGTTAGTGTTTTATGGCCTATGTTGTTGAATATGTTGTTAGATGCAATGAACTTGCAGATACGATTATGCGTGTTTCGATGTCTTAAGTTTTGGTGTTGCTCAATGTTTGTTTACTTGTTGCTGCACGTGTGTATGCGATATTCACTTATATATGTACCCAATTGTAATTATGTGACAACCCAGCAGGAAAAATTTGAATAGTCTCACTTTTATGGATTACTTTTGCTTGAATTAAATTTAGATGCCCCTCGTTTAGTGGGTAAATGGCTTTAAGGTCATAATCGAATACTTTTTGCAACTAAGTATTTCATTTTGGTGTGAAAAAAGTATTTATTGGGGTTTTATTAGAAATGTATTTTGGAATTGTCGCCTTTTGGTGTGAATAAGTATGAATTTATATCTTTTTGGGGAAAAAATCTATATGTTTTATGTTTCTCAGTGAAAATGCAGTGATTCCAAGTGGAGGTAACGACTAACAAAGAAGTTTATGTGTGGATGAGTTCACATATGTCTTATACAGGGTGGGCCAAATAAGACCTACCAATGTTAAGCACAAATAACTTTTTTATTTTTTGACATATTTATTTTTCTCTTTTTGTAGGTTATAATTGAATTGTTGGAAAATTATTATGGAACCCTACAGTACAACACAACGCGTTAAAATGATCGAGTTTTTCTATTCTTGTCAACGATCAATTGTTTTAACGCAGCGTAAATATCGGCAACATTTTTATTCCATATCAGCTCCCACAGCCTTCATGATTAGGAGTTTGGTCGGTGGTTTTGAGGAACTGGGTTCAGTGGCCGACCGTCCTGCATGAGGTGTCTATCGAAATATTCGCACTGAAGGCGATCCATCTGTCTCAACTCGCCGTCGTTCCAGCCAATTGGGCATTTCCAGAACGACATTGCGTAGAATATTAAAGTTGGATCTTAAGATGTACCCATACAAAATTCAAATTGTGCAAGCACTGCTACCGCAAGACCACCAACAATGACTGCAATACGCTATTCGTCTTACACAATTAGCCACACAAATTGATTTTTTAAATAATGTTTTGATGACGGATGAAGCGCATTTCCATTTAAATGGTTATGTCAACAAACATAACTGTAGATTGTGGGGCTCTGAAAAACCAAGGGCAACACACCAGCCTCAGTTGCACCCATCTAAATGTACTGTTTGGTGCGGTGTTATGACCACTAGAGTTATCGGTCCATATTTCTTCGAAAATGAGGATGAAACGCCGGAATCGATTTCAGGAGCTTCTTACAGAACATTGATTGAAAACTTTTTGCGGCCAATGGCGGAGCAGTATCCTAATTTGTGGTTTGAACAAGATGGAGCAACTGCGCATACTATTAGGCAAACTATCGACCTGCTGCGTGAAATTTTAGGCGAACGTCTGATTTCCAAAAATTCAGATTTCCCTTGGCCACTTCGTTCGCCAGATTTGACTGCGCCCGCCTTCTCTTTATGGGGATATTTAAAAGACAAAGTGTATCTTAATAAACCAGAGACTATTAGACCGCTGAAGCAAAATATTTGAGACGAAATACTGAGCCTTCAACCAGAAACATTATGTGGTGTAATGGATAACGCGTTAAAAAGAGCCAATCTTTGTATCGAAAAAAATGCTGGACATTTGTCTGATGTAGTATTTCATACATAATTTCCATAAAATATATTCAATGTATAAAAACAATTAACCAAAATAAATGATTATTGCAAAAGTTATTTGTGTTTAACATTAGTAGGTCTTATTTGGCCCACCCTGTAGAAAACTGCATTACTTGTTGAGCTGCCTGGGCTGTTCATATTTTAACTCCCTCCCTCTCCTGAAAGAGAGAATGATTTGTTTTGCATGGCTTCTGTTTTTGCTTAGGTGGTATCGAGCTAACCCACTAAGCGCTGATCCAGAACGCTGACGTTCAAAGTGGCAAAGTCCTTCTGACCACGGGTAGGTCAGGTAGGAGCTTCAAGGCTTTTGAATTCGCTCCTCGCGTCAATGGTAAGGTAGAATTTGGTTACTCTTTGACCGTAATCTATACCATTTGACTCAACATACTGTCGAGACGCCTTTGCGCAAATTAAGTGTCACCATAGGAAAAAAATTTCTGTTTATTTCTCACTGATGCCGCGCGTTACTACCATTCCGGGTTGTTGCTTACTTTCTGGCTGTGTTTGGTTACAACAAGTTTTCAAAATGTGGCTTAATCATAACATTAAAAATATTTATTCCAGTTACTGTGTCGAGTTTACTTCGAATCCTTTTAAAAAAATGAATCTTGTTTCCAATTTTTTTTTTCATATACTCGTATATTGGACGTGCCCATTAAAAATCATATATGTATTTACCTACGAGGGGATTCAATAAGTGCCCGTGTTAGAAATGAAGACACCATTTTTTCGAAAAAAAAAAATTTTTTTTAGAAAGATACACTTCGCCCAACGTTCCAGCCATTTTTTAACCTCTTCAAAAAATTAGATTTGTGGAACTCTTTAAAAAACGCCTCTGTCTCGGTGACGACTTCTTCTTTTGATATACATTTTTTGCGCGCGAGCCCTTTCTGCATGTAAGAGAACAAGAAAAAGTCGCAGGGAGCCAGATCGGGTGAATACGGAGGATGCGGTAGCAATTAATAACGCAATTCATACAGTTTGGTGGCGACAAGTCCGGATGAATGTGCTGGTGCGTTATCGCGGGGAAACAACACCTTATTTTTTCGCCAAATGCCGCCGTATCTCCTTCAATTATTTGTAAAAGCGGTCCAATAACTCACTGTAGTATTGTCCAGAGATCGTTCTGCCGTTTTCTAAAAAATCCATGAGGAGGACGCCGCTCGCATACCGAAAAATCGTCGCCATGATCTTTCCGGCCGATGGGACTGTCTTCGCATTCTTTGGATCAGATTCAACGGTAAAAATCCATTGTTTTGATTGTTGCTTAGTTTCTGGTGTGCAATGACGAATCCACGTTTCATCAACGGTGGTAACTCAACTCAAATATTCCTTCGGATCTCGCCTCCTAATCTTGCTCCTACCCATGGGGCCAACAGTTTTTTTTATCGCCAACTTATCATATAAAATATTAATTGCCGTTCCGCTCGACACACCTAGCAGCTCTGTTACTACGCGCACTTTCGTTCGTCGATCAGCGAGAATCATGTCGTGGACTTTCTGAATGATTTCCTCTGTAATTACGTCTGCTGGTCATCCTAATCGCTCCTCATGAAAGACGTATGTTCGCCCACGTTTAAATTCGTTGATTCAATATTTAACTGTGGTCATAGATAGCGAAGGGTCCCCATAGGCAGCATCCAACTTTGCTTCTGTCTCCTCGCATTTTTTCCAACCCAAATAAACAAAAAAGCGAATTACGGAACGATACGCCCCGACTAACGTATCAATCAGTCTGAAATTTGTTTTGCCGTCGTTTGATAGATAGGCAGCACACGATGCTAACACCAACTTCCCTTAGGAACGCCCTCTGTCGTCAAACACGGGTACTTAGTGAATCGCCCTAGTATACTGACACCTAAATACTATATTCGCTCCACCGTCTCTATAACAGCATTTATTTTTAATTAAATTTGACTCTTCATATATATTTCCATCATTTTCGCTGTCTCGCTCGGTTCTTTGAGTCCTTTCAGTTAAATGGGGATTGAACTATTTTAATTTATTATCTCTTATTCCATACATTTCTATCCGAAGCCTTTTGAAGTCCAAGAATACAGCCATAATTTAGTTTGCTCTTCAATACTTTTCCTTTCGTTTATTAGGTAGTCTTCTGCAGTTTCGCATGAATATATTTCTTTCCGAAACCAGATTCCAATTTTGAGAATAGGTTTTTTCCCATATACAAGGTGAAATCCAAAATAAACAAGACTGAGCTAAAATAAAAACGACAGGAGTTTTGTTCTGATAACTTCGAGTTTATTTATTCAAAATAGTCCTGATCTAAAAGCTTTTCGAGAGCTCCTGATGTAAAGCCTTTTGTATGGCCTCTACGGACGCAAAACGATTTCCTTTCATGGCCAAATGCAATTTCCTGAATAGGTAGAAATCACAGGGAGCCATATCAGGCGAATACGGTGAGTGATTGATGGTTAATATGCGATTTTTAGTTTAAAAAAATCAGTCACAAGAGTGGATCGATGAGATGGTGCATTATCATGCATTAAGCGCCAGCTTCCTACTTCGCGATATTCAGAGCGAAGTCGATGAATGCGATGCAACAAACGTTTATAGAAAAACGCTAAGACAGAAAATTGCATTGATAGTTTCGACCGTTGGCACAAACTACTTGTGGAAAAGTACCTTGGAATCGGAAAAACAAATGAGCATCGACTTGATTTTTGACTTCTCCAAACACGAGTTTTTTTGGTGGTGGCTCGTCTGGGGCCTTCCATTCGGCGCTTTGGCACTTAGTTTCAGGTTCATATTGGAAGCACCACGTTTCATTACCAGTTTTAAAGGAAGTTCTCGTCTTTTCTCGCCTCTTTAATAAGGTCTTTCGAATGATGAATTCTGAGCAATTTTTGGTCCTCAGTTCACTTGTGCGGAATAAAACGTGCACATACCTTTCGTAAGACCAAATGATCAGTTGAAATGCGATAAATCGATGTTTTGGTGATACTCAACTCCGATTCCATGAATTTCATCGATGAATTCGGTTCATTTTTGATAAATTTACGAACAATTTAGATGGAGTTTTCTGATTTTGGGCGGCCCGTATGTTCATTGTGATTTATGTCCTGACGACCACCTCTGAAATATGTAAACCACTCATGAACTCTGGCAAGAGATAGACAATCATCGCTATCAACTTTTTTCATCATTTCAAATGTTTCGGTAAACGTTTTACCAATTCTGAAACAAAATTTGGTATTAACTCTTTGTTCGAAACTCATTTTTGTACCGATGACACTAACATACACTGACACTTTAGACGCAATAACTTCGCTTCCACTGCACCCAATGGAAGCCAGCTAGGGATGTAACTTCCAACACACTAACTCACCAAGAAGATGGTGCCAACAAAAACATTTTTATGACGCCAGTCTTGTTTATTTTGGACTTCACCTTGTGTTGTTCAAGCTGTTCTTTGACAACTTTCTGAATCAGTTTTTTAGCAGGTTTTTAAGATATTAAACGATTGAAAAAGTTTATTTCTAATAGGGGTCGTCCCTCGGCAGGCAATGGTACACCTCCGAGTGTATTTCTGCCATTGAAAAGCTCCTTATAAAAAATATCTGATGTTCGGAGTCGACTTGAAACTGTAAGTCCCTCCATTTCTGGAACAACATCAAGACGCACACCACAAATAGTAGGAGGAGCTCGGACAAACACCCAAAGAGGGTGTACGCTCCAATAATAAAAAATAAAAATTAAAATTGGAAACTAACCAGTGCTAGGTCTTCGGTAATGTTATACCGATTCCCCACCCTTCCAGCGACGTATTTTGATAATGACGCCAGCGCATGCGCGTAGTGAAAAGCAGACATTGCTGAGGCCGCGAGCTGGTCCTGGTATATGGTAACCCTTAAAAGAGCTAGTTCGGTGAGTGTTCGGTGATAGTTCGATTTTCTGCGGGGTATGTAGATGTCACTACATTGTTTGCTGAAAACACAGTTGCGGGCAACTTTTTAGTAATGTAACAAAAGAGGTACACAAAATTTTTTACTAATTGTAAGCTATGTATTTTTACATGCTTACAATTGCAGATACATTCGTACACGATTACCGGCATATATTTTTACAGACATATCCATATGTATGCAAAAAATAAAACATGGAAATTCGTGATTACCATCACGTTGGCCGACGTTCTTACCTGTATTCATACATATGAGCCTATGTACGCGGGTCGTTTGAATAGTTCGTGCAAATTCAGAGAAATGTCACTACTGGCGCGTAGCGAGATTAGTTTAGCATCTGTTGAAAGAACTTACATCAAGTTTCAGTCAGTTCGGTATATTTCTTAGTGTTTGGTATTCCTTTTTGTTTGAATCGAGGAAGTCGAGGATTGTTTCTTTCGCCATCACGACAACGCACTAGCTCACGACTCAACAGTTGTAGGCGCAAAATTTATGGAAATAGAGTTGCAACTCGTTTCATATGCCCTGTATTTTCCAGACTTGGCTCGCTGAAACTACTATTTGTTTCCAAATTTGAAGAAATGGCTGGAGGGAAAAAGATTTTATTCAAAGGAGGAGGTGATTGCAGAAACGAATGGCTATTTTTCAGGCTTAAACGTATCCTATCATTCAGAAGGCATCAACAAACTCGAACTGTGTTGGACGAGACATAGTCGAAAAGTTTATTTTTGCTCGGACATTTCAGGCGACCCTCGTAAATACAAAGTATCTGCTTAGTTGTATTCAAATATTTTTTGGCATGCCTTTGAAAAGTAAGTAAATTCTAATTGAAATTTATTGCGCATTCTAACACGGTTTTAATGTGTCCAACATAGATGTATTTTATGCCCATTATTACTGCGGAGTTTTTAAATCTCTCTTGCTTTTATTATGTGTTTCACGCGCAGTTGTTCGTGTGAGATGCTAAAAAGGTTGGTATATGAGTTCATAGAGCAATTGAAGGGTTCTATCACTGCCATCTTTGACGATGATTATCAAGATAGAAAAAGGTGGACCGTTTGTTATTTGTTATTTCCCCTAGTTTTTTTTTGCTGCAGTTTGACGCATTTTTGGTTTTTGCCGTAAAAGAAGTATCTAATCCAATAAAACTCTTATTTTCAAATTAAATCGTGCCGAAATCGTGCTACATTTTCCTTTTAAATAACATAGGATTTTTGAACTTTTTGCAATAAATATTTTTTTTCTCTCAAACAAATAAAGGTACAAGAAAGGCCAATGTACTAGGATGCTCAATAAGTTTTGCGGCTCGATGCGAAAAACACAATTCTATGGTTTGAAATGCACTTTAGTACTCAGTATAGTCTTCCTGAGTAGCAAACCAAACTCCGCAGCTGTTATGACCTCATCATTTGATAAAAAACGTTTTCCACACATGAATTTTTTTACGTCTGGAAACAGGTGTAAATCGCTAGCATCCCAAACTGGTCAATACAGTCCAACAATTCGAATTTTAAATCATGGATTTTAGCCATTGTCAAAATGCTTTTGTGAGACGGTCTTGAGTGAGATTGTCTTGATGAAAAATAATTTTTTTCTTTTGCAAATTGGGGCTTTCTTCACGATTTTTTTCAGCTGGTCTGAAAGGTTACAATAATATTCGGTTTCCCAGTTTGCAAGTAATCCACAAGCAAAATTCCTTTCGCATCCCAAAAAACTGATGCTAAAACTTTCTTGGCCGCTTTCTAGACAAACGCGTTTCAGAGCCGAAAAATCAGGTTCACGTCACGCTTCAGCCTCTGGCTTTGATTTACCATAGTCTCTTTTGTTTTTGTTCCATTGTTAGCGAGTGCGGCAGTTTTCTGGAACCCAATACTTCAGTCAAAATATTGCTTACATTACCCAATAAGTTGCCTAGAGCTTCTACTAAATCTTTTTTAGTCACTTGCCGACTTTCCAATACGATATCCTTTATTTTTTCTACGACTTCTGGAGGCCTTAACATGGTGCCCTTGCGTATCGGCACCCACATCATTGTTGAGAGTTATGATTTCGAGTTTGTAAGAGATTTCGTTTATCTAGGAACCAGAACCCGATGTCAGCCTTAAAACCCAACGGAGAATATCGCAACAAATGCTACTTTAGACTAAGTAGGCAATAGAGTAGTAAAGTCCTCTCTCGACGAACAGAACTAACACTCTACAAGGCTTTCATCATACCCGGTCCTAACGTATGACGCAGAAGCGTGGGCGATGACAACATCCGATGAAGCGACGCTTGGAGTGTTTGAGAGAAAGATTCTACGCAAGATTATTGGACCTTTGCACGTTAGCAACGGCGAGCGAGGGAACGATAAGCTGTTTGAGCTTTACGACGACATACGAGGTGTGTTCAAAAAGTATCACTAATTTTGTGTTTTTTCAAAAATTATTTATTTATCTATATATATAAAAAGAAGTTACATTTCCTTGGTAATCTTATAACTCAAGAACGGGCTCACCTATCCAAACCAAATTTTTAGGCTTTGTTTGGACTATTCAGTAGATGGTTTGTGTTTTAAAATTTTAAGAATCGGATACCAGGGTCTCGAGAAATAGGCCAAAACGTGAACCCGGGTAACCCTAGGATGTGTTTGTACAATATGGGTAGCAAATGGAAGCTGTTGATGATTTTATAGTATAGAGTATTTTTTATGCCGCTCCGTGACTAGGGTCTCGAGATATCACCCAAAATGTGGACCCCGATAACTTAAGGATGTGTTCGTACAATATGGGTAGCAAATGGGAGCTGTTGATGATTCCTATAGTAGTGTGTATTTTTCATACGGTTCCGTGACTAGGGTCTCGAGATATACTCCAAAACGTGGACCCGGGTAACCCTAGGATGTGTTTGTACAATATGGGTAGCAAATGGAAGCTGCTGATGATTCTATAGTATAGAGTATTTTTGATGCCGCTCCGTGACTAGGGTCTCGAGATATTGCCTAAGATGTGGACCCCGATAACTTAAGGATGTGTTCGTACAATATGGGTAGCAAATGGGAGCTGTTGATGATTTCTATAGTATAGAGTATTTTTCATACCGTTCCGTGACTAGGGTCTCGAGATATAATCCAAAACGTGGGCCCGGGTAACCCTAGGATGTGTTTGTACAATATGGGTAGCAAATGGAACCGATTGACACCGAAATTTTAGAGTTCTTTTCTATCTTTGAGGAGGTGGTTTGTGTGAAGTTTGATTGAAATCGGTGCAGCCGTTCCTGAGTTATGACATTTTATGTGAGTAATGGTTTCCTCTCATACGAAATGCCTGTATGGGAAAAACAACAACAAATACACAGCCGCTTATGAGCGTTTCTGTTGTGGTTGTAAGTGCATTATGTTAATATTTATTTTGGACGAAAATATAATAAAAACTGGAGCATTCAAGGAACTGGAAAAACATTTTTAACTTTATTTATTTTAGCATAATTTATTTAGCGTAAAAAATTGAAATGGAAATTAAAGAATCAAAGTTTAATTACAAGTTTTTATCGGCTCTTTCACCTTACCTGTATATAGGTGACCACCACAATCAAATTTTAAAAAAGTACAGAAAAGGCTATTGTGACATCTTTAGAAAGTATGTTGAATGAAAAAAATCAACTTATTCAACTGTTTAAACATTTTACGAGCTCTATAAAGAAAACTTAATATGAAAAATTTCTTGCGATATAAAAAAAACATTTATGTATGGTGGTGCGAAGCCCACTGGGAAATGCTAGTTCATTAATATCTATTTTGTCCCCTTCAAAGTAATCCCCATATTATGCACTTGTGCCAAAGTTTTTTCCAATCTTCGAAGTACTTCAAAAAATCTTTTTTTTATCTTGTTCAGCTCTTCCTTCGATGCCGTCTATATCTCGTCAATCGTAGCGTAGTGTCGTCCTTTCATGGGCCTCTTCAGTTTCGAGAACAAGAAAAAGTCACAGGGGGCCAGATCCTGGGAATACGGTGGCTTAGTGTGTTGTTTTTGGCGAAGAAGTCGCACACAAGCAACGCTGTGTGACCAGGGGCGTTATCGTGATGGAAAAGCCAATTTTTGTTCTTTCACAAATCGGGCCGTTTCTGGCGGATTGCTTCGCGCAATTTGCGCATAACTGCAGGTACTATTCCTTATTGACCGTTTTACCCTGTGGCAGGAACTCATGATGCGCAACGCCCCTGCAATCGAAGAAAACGAGAAGCAAAACTTTTACATTCGACCGAACTTGGCGCGGTTTTTTCGGTCTTGGTTCGTGCGGCAGCTTCCATTGAGATGATTGAGCTTTGGTTTCCACGTCATAACCATAAACCCACGATTCGTCACCAGTTATGACCCTCTGGAGCAAATTTGGGTCGTCGGTCGTCGCGGACAGAGTCCAACATCTCATTAGCAATGTTCATGCGATGCTGCTTTTCGTCGAAATTGAGCAGTTTTGGTACGAATTTTGCGGCGACCCCAAATCATTGAGAAAAATCGAATGAGGCGAGCCAATCGATAGGTCTAGGTCCTCAGCAACTTCTCTAACGGTGATTCGACGATTGGACAATACCATTTTTCGCTTCGTCTGGTGTTGAAGTGCTCGGGCATATGCGGCACGTTTTTCGTCGTTCACATCTTCTCGGCCTTCTGAGAACATTTTGTACCACCGATAAACGTTGCTGTGGTCCAAAGTAGCTTCTCCGTATGACACAGTCAACATTCGGAATGTATCCACGCACTTAATTTCGTTTTTCGCACAAAATTTGAAGCAGGTTCTTTGATCCATGTTTTTGAATAGGTAAAAATCGAAGACGAGCCGAAACTCGTGCAATCAGAGTAGCTGTCAACAATTAACTGAACATTCAAAATGGCCTGTAGAGAAGGTCTTGTCTTCACTTAGTGTGTCCAAGTGGCGTCGGTTAGTACGTCGGGTGAGCTTGGTTAAACACGGCCAAAATCTGTTAAGCGGTTATCGCACCAATCAAGAAGGAGAGACACTGATCCCTAATTGAAATGCTAGATTGCTGTGATATATGGCCAATGTGGCACTCCGAATATTTCTGAACCTTTGCGTGTTGGCTATGTTGATGACTAAGGTGGAAAATGGATAAAATAGTTCCATACGAATATGTACATATGTACATTTGTGTGTGCATTTGAATGACATTGAAATATTTCACTGATTTAAGTTACATACGATGATTCTGTTATCGCAGCGCTTGGGTGATAGGTGCACCAATTAAGAAGAAACTCAATGTATCAAATTACTTGAACACATCCTCATTAGCTGAGTAAGAAATTGTTAATTCCGATAAGAAAAGTTCTAGCTGCCAGTCGGTACCGATTTATAAGCTGCGGTAGAATGAAATGTATGGATTACGAATCTTTGCTCTTTCTCATTATTTTCTTGTTACACTTATAAGAAATTGACTCAGCGTTTTCTTTGTGTTATTTTTGTGTATACTCGTAGATATTTTTAATTAACACCAAAATGTGTCGAAAGCGTAAGCTTCAAGAAAGAAATACGTCGTATTACAGAAAATTACTTCTGGGGCATGGCAGGGCTTGCAGCACGAGCAAATTAACCATGATTTTATACACTCCATTCAATAATTGAAGTGTGAAATGGAATATTGCATAGGTGTGTGTGTGGATGTAGTATTAGTATTGTTGTTAATGCTGGTTACTTGGTGATGTTGTTGAACTTGTAATCTCGCAACTCACCTTAATTGATTTACCTGCTGCTGGAGAGTATCTCATAAAGACCAATAAACTCTGTAGTTCGCCACAGGTACATAGTTTCATGTATGTGGATATGTAAACTTTACTTTATTCTTTCTTTTTACTGCGGCAATTGTTCGACGAAATGCGAGATAGAGTCGTTTATCTTATCAACCTTTCACTACAAGTGTCTGCCAGCTGTTGCTGAAGCTAGAAATTTGTACATTTGTACTTAACTAAATATAGATTGCGCTTAGAGTCGCAAATTAGGAGTACATTTTTCATTTGTTGAAAGTAAAAGACTTATGATTTATCCCAAAAATGCATTTTTACAATTGCAGGCTATTAATCTCGCACCTTGATTGCTGCATTTCTTTTTATGTGCCATTAGCCTATTGAATTTTACTTTACAGGGTCCATCACTCGGCGTATATATATATATATATATATATGATTGGCGTGTACACCCGTTTTGGATGTTTGGCCGAGCTCCTCCTTCTATTTGTGGTGTGGGTCTTGATGTTGTTCCACAAATGGAGAGAACGACAGTTTCAAACCGACTCCGAACGGCAGATATTTTTATGAGTAGCTTTTTCATGGCAGAAATACACTCGGAGGTTTGCAATTGCCTGCCGAGGGGCGACCGCTATTAGAAAAATGTTTTTCTTAATTTTGGTGTTTCAGCGAGATTCGAACCTACGTTCTCTCTGTGAATGCCGAATGGTAGTCACGCACCACCCCATTCGGCTACGGCGGCCGCTCGAAGTAAAGGGTTTTTAATAAGAGGGGTCATTTTGATATAAAAAAATGCTATGTTTTAATATAAATGATCGGATGTTTATTTCATTATAAAGAGGAAGGTATGCCGTTAATAATGGAAAACAACATCAGACAAATGACTACCACGACCACGCTTACAGGACAATATCCGTTTCATAAAATTTTCCATAACCGAATTGCAAAGTGGCTGCACTATGTCCTCGATATCCTCACGAACTCCATCTTTGAGGTCTTGAATCGGCCCTGGGCTGTTGGCGTAGACCTTCTCTTTCACGTGGCCCTAAAGAAAAAAGGTACAAAGTGTTAAACCACAAGATCTCGGTGGCCAATTGTGATCACCTCTTCGAGAGATAACACGGTCCGAAAACTTTTCCCGTAAAAGATCAATGGTTTCTTTGCTTTTGTTGCGCGTAGCGCCGTCTTGTTAAAAATAAACGTTGTCCGGAACAATACCATCCAAATCCGGTCATAAAATCTCGTTAATCATCTCTCAATAGCGCAGCCTATTCCAAAATAACACCTGTTATTGGGAAACCCTTTATATCATAAATTTTCATATAAGTATATGAATGTGTATATGTAGTTATTCTACATACCTATATTTGCTTAGACCGTCTGAACATCCCACTAACGATCGACTCTACAGCAATGGCCATGAGTACCCCAGTTTCGCTGGTGGTCAATCAATCACAACAACAAATAACAAACAGTCAGTAGCTCAGTCCATCAGTCGGTCAACAAGCATGCAAGCAACTACTAATAAATTCAGTGCTAAGTAAATATAAAGCAGACCAAAAATTAAAGTAAAAACTATGTTTGTATTCAAAGTCAAAATTGCTATGGGTTAAACACACATTACAAGCCCACAAGCACGAGTAAATAATAATTAAGCACGACGCTTACAGGCACAATTGCCCACACACGAATCGGCAAATACATACAAACATATAACATATGCGACTTCAGCGATCGACACACTGATCTGCAGTCGAGATCTCAGCGCGATTGCGCGCACTACTTGCGCACATACACACACACACACCCGTACGCCTGTTACGCGCAACGGTAAATGTGTCGATTTAAAACAAAAGTAAGAAGAGAATTGCCCACAGCAACAACACACGAAGTGTGTGTGCATGTGTGTGTGTGCGTGGTGCTCCCACCATGGCGAAATGCATTGCCCAGCTCTAACTGACCACTGATTAATAGCAAAAGAGACCTTCAGAGCACTGCTACGCGTACTTGTACTTGTACGTTTGTGCACCTCTGGCGATCGCCGTCTCACCACTGTAAAAGAGTTAATTGTTTTCTTTACATTGTTATTGTTGTTTTTAGCCAATGTATCGATACATAAAATTCACTTCAAATACTAAAGTCTCAAATGAGTTTTTGGTGTGTGACCGACGTACAAGTCATTAAAAACCCTTGACTGTAAAGTGTCTGAACTCGCTTTGGTAAAGAAGAAAAAAAAAATAATTGATTGTTTTTCTCGTTTTCGATTAATGTGGTATTTTATTCTTTTTTGATTGTTGCGGAACTTTATGTCTTTTTTTATTTGTGTATTTAAAATTTTTGTTTAGATTTTTTGCGTTGTTTTGGCTTTAGCTTCATTTTGTGTTTATTTACATTACTTTCTTAAATTGGTTTCCTGATTCGCTTTGATTTTATTTCTGTGTAAGCCCAGCGCCTCTTCCCCAGCCCTACAAGCACGCATGCGATTTGCTTTCTGTTGGCTTTTCAAATGTTTGTTTAGCCGTCTTCCTGCATTCATACATCAAATTGTGCGTCTTTTACTATTTCTGGTTAATTAACTAACTCAACAATCTTCGATGCGCCACTATGGTCTGGTTTGCCTTCGGGCTGAAGTGCGCGCTTGGTGAAGTTGTTCTGTTAACACCTTTGCTTCCAGAGATTAACATGCTGAGATAACAGTACCGAGAATGTGTTTCGAATGATTTAACTGCCGTAATAATTATGCGTGCTTTCACTACTTTGAAATTAAGCCTATTTGTGTGTTTTTCTTGAGAAAATGCTAACTTTGTTTGAGTAAAAAGTATTTTCTGTAAATTGTAGACACAATTGTGAAAGCGCTATACCTTTAGAACTAAAGTTTATTTGCCTTATTCGTTGCTTGTGCGATTTAGAGTGCGGGCCAGTGTAGCAGATAAATGCTCCAAGACTTTCGATATACAATACATACAAGGTGTGGCTATTAAATAAGCTGACTGACGCTATTATAGAAAAAAATACGCATCCACAAAACACCAACGACCGCCAGCTGCTTAAAGTGGAGCCTCCTCTTGCCTCGTCTTAACTCAGCGAGCGCTGGGCAAGAATATATAAACTTGTAAGGTCGCGAAATAATTCTCGCCACGTGTGGATCGTAGGCGTTCGAGTGATTTTCTGAAGGTGACAAAATCGCAGCTCTAAAACTTGGTGGGTGTCCTCACAGGTCACTATCCGCTAGATATGCATATCATAGGACTTGGAATTCCTTCGACTCCTTTTTGTGTCAGCTGCATGGAGGATGAGGTGGAATAATCTCAGCAGCTTCTTCCTAGCCGCCCTGCTCCCGCGGGCTTAAGATCTAAGCATCTTGGTTCTCACTTCTTTCCTACGCCTGCTGATATAACAGGGCTTGATATTAAAAATCTGACGAACTTCATCAGCAGCATGAAGCGGTTAGCATAACCGCAAATCAGTTACTGTTTGTAATCCACAAATGCTCAACCCCTCTTCCCCCACCATCTCCTTTCGTCCTATCGGCTACCTTCACATCTTTTCCCTTGTAATGGTATCACAAAGGATGAACTTGAAGTGGGCTCACTCTCTTGGCAACCATTATAACCTAACATAACCCCCCTCTCCCTTCTGTAAATAAATCAGTCTGTAGATAGTCTTCGTTCGCACCGCCAAAAGAAAAAAATTAACTGATGATGTCGCAACTGTACCATTAAAGAAATTTAAAACAGTCAATTCTGAGTGGTACAAAACCATTTGTTTGCCAGCAGTTCATCGTGACAGCTGATATGGACGTACGTTTACGTTGGTGAGTATGAGCATCATAATTGCTTGGCCGAGCTCCTGCTCCTGCTTTGTGGAGTGTTCGTGTGTCTTGATGTTGTTCCATAAATGTAGGGACCAACAGTTTTGAGCCGACTCTGAACGCCAGCTATTTTTTCTTTATGAGGAGCTTTTTCATGGCAGAAATACACTCGGAGGTTTGCCAGTCCTGCCGAGGGGCGACCGCTATTAGAAATAACTTCTTCTTCATTTTGCACAAACCCATTCGGCTACGGCGGCCGCCTTATATCACATAGACTAATTTTTCAGTGATCAAGCAATCAAAAAACGATTCTGTGTTGTATCCTTGAAGCAATAAGTTCCACCCTTAATACGTCATTGCCTATTTTGGGTGTTCTTGATCGATGGGAGTCGGAATTACCGGAACTGAACAAACATCTAAGGCACTTGAGTAAACATCACAAATGTTTTTGGTAGCAGCTGTTGGTTTTTTTATTATTATTAAGTTTTCTTTGACGGGACAGACTAGCAAGTACATCAGTCAGACACAATGAAGTCCATTGTACTGCACTCGAATATCTTTTTTAATTTTTTGACGTGATAACGTCTTATAATTCGATTTAACAGGCTGCACGCACGAAAAAATGTGTCGTTACCTTGCTCATTACTGTTCATATGTAGTTACCTTGCTCATTAGTGTTACCTTGCTCTTTAGTGTTACCTTGCTCATTAGTGTTACCTTGCTCATATTAGTGTTACCTTGCTCTTTAGTGTTACCTTGCTCATTAGTGTTACCTTGCTCATATGTAGTTACCTTGCTCATTGCATTGAACGAACTGCAAAATTCTTTCACCATTCGAAAGCTACATCCTCCACGAGTAACATGGATTATATTTTATTTTGGAAATAGGGCTCGAGATATAGGTGAAAACGTGGACCCGGGTAACCTTCTAATGTGTATGTACAATATGGGTATCAAATGGAAGCTGTTGGTGAATGCTTTAGTCCAGAGTATTTTCCATGCCGCTCCGTGACTAGGGTCTCGAGATAGAGATCACAACGTGGACCCTAGAATGTGTTTGTACAATATGGATATCAAATTGAAGCCGTTGGTGAATGCTTTAGTACAGAGTATTTTTCATGCCACTCCGTGACTAGGGTCTCGAGATATAGGTCAAAACGTGGACCGGGGTAACCTTTGGCTGTGTATGTACAATATGGGTATCAAATGAAAGCTGTTGATAAGTGCTTTAATACGGGGTAATTTTCATACCTATTGATGACTAGGGTCTGGAAATATATGCCAAAACGTGGACCCGCCGTGTCTTTGCACCGAATTAAACCAAACTTTCACACATTGTTAAGGAGGTATTGAAGATGGTTTCCGTATAGTTTGGATACCTATTGGTAGACAGGGTCTCGAGATATAGGTCAAAACGTGGACCCGGGTAACCTTCGGATGTGTATGTACAATATGGGTATCAAATGGAAGCTGTTGGTGAATGCTTTAGTTCAGAGAATTTCCATCCGCTCCGTGACTAGGGTCTCGAGATAGAAACCAGAACGTGGACCCTAGAATGTGTTTGTACAATATGGATATCAAATGAAAGCTGTTGATAAGTGCTTTAATACGGGGTAATTTTCATACCTATTGATGACTAGGGTCTCGAAATATATGCCAAAACGTGGACCCGCCGTGTCTTTGAACCGAATTAAACCAAACTTACACACATTGTTAAGTAGGTATTGAAGATAATTTCCGTATAGTTTGAATACCTATTGGTAGATAGGGTCTCAAGATATAGGTCAAAACGTGGACCCGGGTAACCTTCGGACGTGTATGTACAATATGGGTATCAAATGAAAGCTGTTGGTGAATGCTTTAGTACAGAGTATTTTTCATGCCGCTCCGTGACTGGGGTCTCGAGATATAGGTCAAAACGTGGACCCGGGTAACCTTTGGTTGTGTATGTACAATATGGGTATCAAATGAAAGCTGTTGATAAGTGCTTTAATACGGGGTAATTTGTTATGTTATGTTATGTTATGTTATGTTATGTTATGTTATGTTATGTTATGTTATGTTATGTTATGTTATGTTATGTTATGTTATGTTATGTTATGTTATGTTATGTTATGTTATGTTATGTTATGTTATGTTATGTTATGTTATGTTATGTTATGTTATGTTATGTTATGTTATGTTATGTTATGTTATGTTATGTTATGTTATGTTATGTTATGTTATGTTATGTTATGTTATGTTATGTTATGTTATGTTATGTTATGTTATGTTATGTTATGTTATGTTATATTATGTTATATTATGTTATGTTATGTTATGTTATGTTATGTTATATTATGTTATGTTATGTTATGTTATGTTATGTTAAGTTATGTTAAGTAATGTTAAAGTATATTATGTTATGTTAATGTTACCTCATTCTCTATATCAATACAAAATATCTATCAAACCAATAAAATTAAAATTTTCTTTTGAAAAATGCAACCATTCCATCAATATTTTCTTATGACGTTATCACGTTAAACTATCGTCAGTAAACCGACTTTACAGACAACCTCTTTTTTTTTTACATCTACTCGACCTCCGAAGAAATCTGAGTAGATCTTGTGGTGCCAAAGAGCCAAAGTGGTCGCTTCTTAACACATCAGTGCCAAAAACCTCAAGCCTGATTCGAGCGAAGACTGGGCAGACGCACAGAAAGTGGTTCGTCCGTCTCATCCTCCTCTCCACATGCTGGGCAGAGTGCACTGTCTGAGATGTCCTCCTTTTCCATGTGTTTTGCCCATAGAAAGTGGCCCGTCATCAGTCAAACCAGCCTCCTACTGAGACTGTATCTCCTCTGCTTAGTGACAGGAGAAACTGCGACAGTCAAGCATGCAATGGCGAATAAGAATCTCTTCCGATATTTGGCAAGCCATTTCAGTCAAAACGGGGAAAGAAACTTTAATGTTTAACTTTTCACAACTAAACAAGTCACTTCATCTTTGAAATGTCTCTAGTATAACTTTCAACTACGCAATGAACTCAGAAACAGTAAAGAAACATTGATATGCGCAGAAGCGATTTTACTTTTCAAGCCCCCTCTTATTTTGTGGCAACTAACCTCCTCCACTCAAATCTCCATGGAGCAATAAAGCGCGGCCAAATCGACTGCGCCACATTTATATACCAAGTAAGTCCGCAAGTCAGTCAAGTAGTTCATTGATTAATTTCTGTTATTCGAGAACTTATTGCTTTATTGAAGGTAGCCAGCAAGAATTTCATAAGTGCAACTAAAGGGGTGCGGTGTCAGAAATAGAAACCGTGGCATGGAAACGCGCAACTATAAAACGCTGGCAACAAACGCTAAACAGAAAATTAAATAAATTTCGCAACAATTATTGTAATATTTTATAATAAATCATTTGGTTTGGGTCTGGTTCACGCCAAGAATTTTTATTAGCGAAATACACGTCGAATGCTTGCGCTCACAACCGGAGCAAAAATTAATTAAGCACTCGTAGAATGTTGCTGCAACACCTTTTTTACTACAACAAGAATTTCGCGCACAATTTATTATGATCGTCGATCACTCAACCATACAACGGAACTCAGCCGCTGAGTTTTTTAAAAACAATACAAAAAATAGAACTAAAATTCTACGGTATGATATCACCTCAACGTGTAAATATCGCAATAATTGACTTAAATAAAATAATTGAATACCGCAATTATTGCAAAAGTTAAGAAGCTGAATTTGAAGTCATGAAAGGTATAGTCTTTGTTGTAAGTAATTGTTCGCAATTAAGTCGCAAACTAAGCACGAAGAGAACAAATTATTCCAAGGCAACTTAAACGAACTAAGGCAAATCGCAAATTTCTCACAATAATCTATCAATTACATAAATGCATGTAAATATGAAGGGCAAAAGATTCGAAATTTTAAAGCTCAAAGCAATCAATAACTTTTGCGACATAAAAAACGGCGAAACCAAGACTTTTTATGAGGCAGGATCAAACGATGAGTGTCGCTGGATGGAAATGGAAGCATAAGCCTTTACGTGAAAATCTGATAGTGCAGATAGTCCGGCGAAAACGTCGTATAACTGGCATTCGTAGATGGAAAACGAAAATGGCGAACTCTACACATAGAGAAAGGGTTAAATACAACAACACTAGTCCGCTCTTTTAATTTATCAGCAGAGCATTTTTGCGGAAAATATAAAGACAAAAAAAAAAAGAATAATAGCCGAATGCGTTGGTGTATGACTACCATTCGCGAGTGCGTAGATTCGAGTTCCGAGCATGAAACACCAAAAAGAAGTAAAAGTGTTTTCTAATACCGGTCACACTTCGGCAGGCAATGCCAAACCTCCGAGTGTATTTCTGCAATGAAAAAGCTCCTCATAAAAAAAATCTGCCATTCGAAGTCGGCTTGAAACTCTAAGTCCATCCATTTGTGGAACAACATCAAGAAGCACACGCCACCAAGAGGAGTAGGAGCTCGACCAAACACCCAAAAAAGGGTGTTTTTAATGTTACAGAAAATTTCAATAATGTTGAAAAAATCGGTAAAATCATGGGTATGTTGGTAGTCGTACCATCGCCTAAGAGCTAAAAATTGACCATAAAACAGTTTTAAACAATTTGCGCAAAAATTTTACGCAAAAATAATGGATTTCTTTTGCCGGTCACGGACGGTGGTCGCTAATTTATCAACAGTTCTACGTCGTTTAAATTTCAAAATGCGTATTGAGTCTTTAAGGGGACAGATACCTGTAAAATTTTGAAAAAATAAAATGATGAAAAAATAAATATAATCCTTTATTTAGGGTGATTTTTTAAGAGCTATAAGAAAGTTTTTAAAAAAAACACACGTAAAATTCAGAAAAAAGCATGCAATTTTTATTTAAATCGATAGTACAGTCCATATAGTTTAATGTTTGAAGATTATTTCATGCAAATGTTGACCGCAACTGCGCTTCAAATGGTCCATCCGCTTATTCCAATTTTGGCATACTCTTTCCAATGTTTGCTTTAATGTTGTCTTCCAATGCGTTAATTGAAGCAGGCTTGTCTGAATAGACATGAGCTGTAACACGTGAAATAAAATGTTCACCGAACTCGCCTCTCAACAAGTCCATTGTAACGCGTGCTGTGTGGCATGTGGCACCGTCTTGCTGACACCACATGTCATGCAAGTCAAGTTCTTGCATTTTAGGCAAAAAAAAAGTTGGATATCATTTCACGATAGCGCACACCATTCACAGTTACGTTACGATTCGCAGCATCTTTAAAGAAGTACGGTCCAATGATACCTCCAGCCCATAAACCGCACCCAACTGTGACCTTTTCTGGATACATTGGTAGCTCTTGCAATTCTTCTGGCTGATATTCACTCCAACATCGGCAATTCTGCTTATTTACGTACCATTGATCCAAAAATGAGCTTCGTCACTGAACACAATTTTTCGATAAAAAAGTGGATCTTCGGTCAACTTTCCAAGAGCCCATTCACCAAAAATTCTGCGTTGCGGTAGGTTGTTCGGCTTCAATTCTTGCACCAGCTGTATTTTGAAAGGCTTCACACCTAAATCCTTTCGCAAAATTTTCCACGTTGTTGAGTAACAGAGGCCCAATTGCTGCGAACGGCGACGAATCGATAATTGAAGGTCATTATTAACACTGGCCGATACAGCTGCGATATTTTCTTCAGTTCGCACTCTACGTAGGTGTGTTGGTGGTTTGATGTCCAATATGGTAAATTTGGTTCTAAATTTATTCACAATAGCTCGAATAGCCGCTTCAGTGGGTCGATTAAACTGACCATGAAATGGAAGAAACACGCGATAAATTTTCTTAATAGAACACACATTTTTATAATAAAATTCAATGATTTGCAAGCGTTGTTCTTTTGTAAGACGATTCATGGTTACATTATAGACCAAACTGAAGATGTTTGACAGTGAAACAAAAACACGAAACGTGCGTCAGCTGTTTAAACCAACTGTTTAAAAAAATAATAATAGCTAAAAAATCACCCGTTATTATAGATCATCACTGTGACGACTCTATTCTTTGCGTTCGAGCGCTGGGAGAGGTATAGTTACTATGTATTCAAACTTTAGACGCGTTTTTCTCAAAACTATACGTACACGATAACGCGCAAATTATTGACAGAAAAATTATTGACCCCGCTGCGACCTTCCTGGAAGAATTGAGCGTACATCCGCCATTTTAAATGATTAAAATAAAAAAAGAATGTTTATATTATTTTAATGGATAAATAAACTGTATGCCAATTAAAAAAGAAAAGTATTGACTTCTTCATTTAAAATAATTTTAATGAAAATCAGGAAATATATGGCCGTTTACAGGTATCTGCCCCCTTAATTTGTATGCTACATCTTGTAGTTTTTGAGATTTTTCAAATATATTTTCTTGTAGCACCAACTGCTTGAATTCGCCGTGAAGAAATTTGGTTTCTGCTTGTTTCCTTGGTTACAGACTCATCCAAAAACATTTGCAACATTTTCACAATAATCACGATTTTAATGCTCACAAAACTCCTTTTCAAAAAATTATATGCAACCGCAAAGGAGGTGTGACTATGAATATCAAACGATAGCAGTGCTAAATGTAATGGTTTTTATTTTCATTTACCGTAATTAACACACACTACGCACAGTCCATAGAAATAAAATTCTATATTTTACTACTGCATTCGAACAACGAAAACAAAAGAAACCATTTGAAATTAACAGATTTTCATTTCCCAAGCGTCTTATCTGTGGATGCTTACACAAACTTTTGCCTTTCACAATCGAAATCGTATTCGGCAGGTTAACATCAGCCCATTTGCAATAAAAATAACAAAAATGCAGCCAGGAAAAATAAAAATAAAAACACAAAAAGGCATAAAACACACAACAACAAAACCAAACCGAAAACTTTACTGCACAATGAAATCTACGAACGAATGAAGCGTAGAGCGCACCGAGCACCACTTCGCTTACAGAATTACGAAATTACAGACAAGCGAATCTACACGTACGTATGTATCGAAGTGTGTATACAATCACACACACACGAGCACTTACTATACTCAACTATGCAATATAAGCGTGTGCTGCACGCTTCAATCAACAACTTAATTCAATTAATTTCGAAAGACTCGCTGGCGAGGAAACACGCTAGAAGCCGCCGTGAAGGCGATCAAGCCGATCGACAATTAAATTAAAACACATTAGAATAACATTATCACACCGTTGATGGCGGTTGGGGGGCTGAAAAGATGGCAGCGTTGATGGTAGTAGATGCGTGTGTGTGTGTGTGTGTTGAATTGTACGTAGTTGCAAATGGCACAAATACAAAAGTACTAGACGACTCGTACACTAAAAAAATGTTCACAAAAATTTATGGTCAACAATTCAATACGCGAAATTGCGGTGCTCCAAATGTCTATGCGCGCCGAAAATGGGTAAGTGCGGACAACTGAGTGAGTTAGTGAACTGCAAGACAGTGTGCAGCGTGTGGCGAGCTGCGAATTTTCCGCAAAACGTAATGATCGATAATGGAGATTACAGTGGTGTGAACGTAAATAGGAAGCGCAAGCGTGGTGGTCAGCGTGAGCAAAGGCGCGATTGTGGGGAGGAAGTTACCAAAGACGTGCATGTATATATATATGTGTATGGTACGTGTTTATGTTTTTGTCAATATGTCGCGCGGTTGAATCCGCCAAGACGTTGAAAATTACAAAAACAAAAGTAGAAAAAACAAGCATGTACAGTAAAATCTGTCTAAAGCTGGGCACAGACGGAAAACAAATCCAAAGAATCGGTTAAAACTCATTGGAATAAACAAAAGAAACCAAATTTTTGAAGTGAAACTTCTTAGGCGTCGATGGACGAGCGAGAATGGAGAGTAAAATTTCAAGGGCATGCAACGTTTTGGGCATTTTCGTTCCTCGAGAGAGAAAAAAGATATAACGTAGAGGAAAAGGAGAGAGAGAGAGCTATACCTTCTTAGATACACTTTCGGCTATTTTTCCTTAGTTTTTCCTTGTGGTTCTAGTAAGAACCTACCTACTTTTTGGCGCTTGTTTGTTGGTGCAAACTTGTAGGAAATATATTTTTGGTACCTACTTTTTGGGGTTATATCTCCTTGGTGCCTACTGTTTGGGGCGTTTTTTGGTCCCAATTTTTTTGGCGCTTTTTTTGGTGCCTACTTTTGGCGCTTATTTCCGTTTCCTGGCTAGTGCTTGTGCGTACTATGAAATGCTATCCATTCCGGCGTCGGATTTCTTGGTACTGCCTTGCGGTAATTTGTGCCGTTGCTGCAGTCCTGGAATCGCTGCGTTTGTGCGGGTGATAAACGCTCGGAGTAGGGTGCGTTGTTGCCATGGTTTGTGTCTGGCGTTTTCCTACCGGTCGACCCTTCTTCGTTTTTTGTAAATATTGACTATTTGTATTCTTTGCAAATGTTGTGCATTTATTTAGATATATATTCTCTCTCTCTCTCTCATTCTCTCTCGGGTCTCCACCTCTTTCTTTGTCTGCCTTGAAAAAATTTCACTTCTGTTATGTGTACTTCGCCAAACGCACTTTTTTTTTGGGTGGAATGTCGTCTTGACAACGAGCATAAACGTTAAATTGTTTGATCGATACTTTACGAGAAATCGATCCTTACAGCCATCTGCCGAGAAAATAGTGGATTTCTCTTCGCCAAACAAATATTTGAAAAAGCCGAAGACATTCATAAATAAATGAGTGCAATGATACACTGAAAATCGTTGACAAATTCCCCCAGAAGAGGCCCAAAAACAAAACAATTTCTCCAAAGTAAGATCAGAAGATCATAGAATTGTTTCTAACAAAGCCGATCTTATCGTTGTGTGAAACTGAAAAAATTTTAAGGACAATTGGTGTTAATCTATCCAAAGACACGATTCGAGGATGTTTACAGAAAAAAAGAGATGCGCTCATTATCGCCCATTGAAACAGAATTGAGCAAATAGAATATTGATGAATAAATCTTCCTTTCGGGCGAATAGTTGTATACAAATATTCTGGGGCATTGCTGATAATCGACTACTTCAATGAACGGTTAAGCATCCAGTTAAGGTTCATGTTTGGATCTGCTTCTCCATAAAATGAGTTGCCCATTTATTTGATTTTATGCCAATTTGAATGCAGTTTTGATGAATACAATTACCAAAAAAATTATTACCGTCAGCTGCGAAGATGTATGGAAGAACTAGCCTACGTTGGTTTTTATAAGAAGCCAACGAATCCAAGCTTCGAAGCTGCAGTTATGTAGAGTGGAAACAGTAAAATGAGATTGAAATGTTTGATTGGCCTACACAGTCGCCTGATGAAGAAGCTAAGAACCTCCAACTCATTGAAAAATTGTCCAACTAAAGAGTTGAATCCACACCTGGATAGAGCACGACAGTGGCGCAAAAGGTGCGAGATAGTCTCTTCCTCTTCTACATTTAAATAGCTTCTGCAGAAGTCATGTGTCCGCTTAGCCTAGTCTCTGAGCGTGTCTGCCTAAAAAACAGTGCCCCAATATAAGAAAAATCAGTGCACGAAAGTTATGCCTTCTGAGAGATGCTGTGCGTTTAGGATTGAGAGTCGGTCACGCTTGTGCCGGTCATCTATCATTCGCTATTCCTAAAATTTCTTTCATGAAATTTCGATATGCTCTTTAGGAAGCGTAGTGCCGAGTCTCACTAGTTCATCAGCCCTACAATTCCCTCGGACTTCACTTATGAAATGTGGTCGAAATTACTCAGCCATCTCGTTAGGAGATTTGCGGCATTTTATGGCTACCTTTCAGGTTCTCGACTGCTTTCGTTCACCATCTTTCATCCCTGTTCCTACAAATTTATCAAAAATATGAAGCTTACATTGTTGTAGGGCACACCAATGTAATTTTATGTGCTCTCATTAGATATAGGATATTCATTATATGGGATATTAACTTATCAATTATTTTTCTCTTACTTTGACATCAAAAATTAGAGATGTGCTGCTGATGGCTAAGGTATTTCAACAGTCAGTTATGTCAATTCGTCCTACTCTTTCATGAAAATAGTTTGATTTACGTCGTTTACACACAAATTCTATTTATTATTTATTCTTCCACTAACGAAAGCTTCAAAGCTCACAAATTTTACTAAAATAAATAATTGGTATTCCGCTAAAATATCCCACATACGCACTTCATTCCGTGTACGGCGGCAATTCATCATCCCTATTCGCTGGTATTCCTTCCTTTGTTGCGTAATTTACACTCTCCAAACTGTCGCTTAGTCGGCGCAAGCCCCCTTTCCTTGGCTTGAACTCTTCGCCACCTAGGGTGATGCTGTGTGGCACCTTTTTGCCGCGAAATTTTATAGCATCAAAAGCGGGTGGAGGTGTGGTGTGCTCAGCGGATTTATCACGTTTCGATGTGTGCCAAATAGCGATACGTTTCTTTGGCTTCTTCTTCTGTACCAATTGCTTGAGTGACGATGTTGAGGCGGGCTTCACTTTAGTGATTTCGTTGAAACGTCGCATTGCGCTGTACTTACGTCGATAATAAAATATCTCCAACACTAAAGTGACCATAGCCAAGCCTAAGCCGAAGAGTGTGGCAATGAAGACGCCACCTAAACTCTCGAGTGAAATGCCTTCTTGCTCTTCGTTCACCGAGCAAGCTTTAATGCGTGACGTATTCCAATATTTGGCTTTAAGTTCTTCGAAAAAGCGATCTTTCTGCAGCTCCAGTAGCGCATAGCTTAGCTCATCCTGCATGAGTGATTGGTATTGAGAGACTGCAGTTTTTGAAAATCCGACACCAAACTTACCGCAAAATGAGAACCTTGTTGAATGGCAATGGCATAGGGTTGTTCAGCGAATACTTCTCCAACTTCGGTCAGATTACAGTTGCGTGTCAATTCATATTTGATTTCGGAGGAATCATGTATAAATGCGAAATCGGCGTTCTCATGTTCGTTGACCTTGCGAAAGCCTTCCTTTGCATCTTTGACCGGCTCGGAACTGTTTATGGCAAGCAGTATGGTACCGTATTGCTCCTTGATGGGATAGTCCCAAATTCTAAAAGCAAGAAACGGAAGGAAATCATATATTTCGAAATTTTCAATGTCAAGATCGAATTTTCCCCAGCGAGGTATAGCGTCTCAAAGACCAAAATAAGTAATCGACAAAGCTGCTAATCAACAACTGCTTATGTAACCAGCACTCGTAGCAGTCATATGACAACCATCTTGGACCTGGTTCGTTTTGAGGAGCTATCTGAGTTTAGTCTGCTATTTAATCCGAACTCAACCCGGTATTATAACCGCCTAATTGATTTTGGAGACGGCGATTATCGCAAGCGACGGAACAATGAGCTGTATGAGCCTTACGACGACGACATAGACATACCGCAGCGAATAAAGATCCAGCATTGGCTGGGTCATTTCGTCCGAATGGATACAAAGGCATCGGCTCTGATGCGGTACCAGCTGGTGGTAGCAGAGAAAGAGAAAGATCTCCTCTGGAGAAGGTCTTAGCATCATTTGGTGTGTCCAACTGGCGCCGCTTATATATATAATTCGCGCATACACCCTTTAAGGGTGTTTGGCCGAGCTCCTCCTCTTATTTGTGGCGTGTGTCTTGATGTTGTTCCACAAATGGAGGGACGTACAGTTTCAAGCCGACTTCGAATGGCAGACATTTCTTATGGGGAGCTTTTTCATGGCAAAAATACACTCGGAGGTTTGCCATTGTCTGCCGAGAGGCGAACGCTATTAAAAAAATGTTTTTCTTAATTTTGGTGTTTCACCGAGATTCGAACCTACGTTCTCTCTGAATGGTAGTCATGCACCAACCCATCCGGCTACTGGCGCCGGTTAGCATGAGAACAAAAACGACTGACGCGCTTTGTTAAACTCGTCCGAAATTTCGTAAGCAGTTATCACGCCAATCAAGAAGAAGAAGAAGAAGAATTGATTTTCCAAGATATTTTAGTGCTAATTTCAACCAACCTGTATTTCTGATAGTCTTCCGACACATTCAGTGTCAACTCCTTCCACATACGATACAACGTATCCTCGGCAAATTTCATATTAATAAAATATTGATGCGTACTAGAGCCTTCTACGACGGTATAGTTGATCCTAGATTGGCGCGCCAACTGCTCCAACGATTGCACTGGCGCCTGCATACGTTCCACCGTTAGGAAGGCAGCTAAGTTTGCTGTGAAAGTGGCCAGCATCAGCACCACAAACAGCCAATAAGCGGCGACCATTATGCGTCCAGAAATTGCTTTAGGCGCCTCACCACCGCCTTGAGGCGTGAAAGAGGTCAGTGCAAACCAGAAACTCTCACGTAATGTGAATTCTCTGCAATGCATTATTATCTCAATTTATTTTGAAGAATTGACGAAAATATTATGCACGGATTATTCATTACTACCTGCAAGGATATGGATAGGCCGCACGATTATTTCGGTAGCTATACGGCGAATACTTATCGAGCAGCCAAATCATAATGGCACTACCAACCAATGCGGCAATTATGCTGAACCACACCTCCACCCGTAAGACGGTCATGAATTTGAAGAGTGACGTTTGCCGCACCGGTTTTCGCATGACAATCGATATGCCCGTTTGCTCAAAATATGGCGCTATATAGTCTATGACACCCTCGCGTTCGGAGTACATTTTCAAAGCGGTGACCGCAAAGTCTGTTTCACCAGTAACTAAATCGCCGACAATGCCATCCCAACGATCGTTTGTAGCATCATATCGCCCAAATTCGCCTGTGGTGGGTGGTACGAGAACGTAACCGAAATTTAAACGTTCCGACAGCGTCTTAATAAAGTCAATGCAGAAGCCCTCCCAGATTGTGTTGCCATAAGCGTCCAGTACCAGTTCATCGGTATGCGGATCGCGCTTCAAATAGTTCCATGGTATGGACTGCAGAAATGCGATTAAGGGGTTAATGCAATATTTTGAAGAGCATTAGGAGTGTACGCACCTCAACCGTGCCTATACGAAAAAACCGCATCGGTGGACTGATCGTCTCATTGATCTTACGCAATTCATCATTTTCCCAAATCGCCAAATCAGTCACTGCTTCGTGTTCGCTCGAGTAAAAATTTATATTGATCGTTGGTGAGTATGTGAGACGTGGCACATGATCAAACTCGTCCTTTGGAAAGCTGACATCGGTAGTAAAATGCAGAAAATCACTCGTAGGGAATTGTTCCAAAATATCAAATCCCGTTGGGGTTTCTGGGTTGGGGCTTGTGCCATTGCATTCCATTGCGAACGACTGTAACCAATACATATTTGTTTGCTTAATTTCGATTAGACCACGTAAAATTTCCAAAATCATTGCGCGCTGGAACTGCAACGGAAAAGTGCGGGCTATTTTAAATATCTTTTAAAAACTCGATTTCCAGTGCTTACCGTAAATCCGCTGAGGCAATAAGTATCCTTCATTCTTAGCGCCCGGCATAGTGTCTTCGGATTGATTGTAAACTTAGTTGCATACTCCACCGATTTCTTGAACTTAAAGACGCGATCGCGTGTGTCCAAGTAAACGAAATGCCACTCGCGCGGTCGTTCGAAAAGTTTGCCTTCGGAGATCTAAATAAGAAAATTTGTAATACTTCAGAAACAAAGTTTAAGTTATTGTGCGCTGCTTGACTGACTTGCCCGACTTGCCTTTTCAAAAATCGTATTCATTGTCGTGCCGCCGGCAAAGAGTGCGTAACATGAGGGCGTTGGCCGCAATTGTCGCACACGTTGCACAAAATCGCGCTCATCGAATGCGTTCAGCACCAAAGTGCGGAAGTGATAACCTTCGATGATTTGTATTATCGCTTCCTCGGTGTCCTAAATATATTTATTAGTGTTTACATACACAATAATAAGGCATAATAGTAAAACGTAATACGAAGAACATCAACATACTCGGGAGTTCTCGAAGAGCATGATACATTCGTGCCCGGATTTTTGCATTATAAATTGCGAAAACATTTTTAAATAAGGCGTCAAAATGCGTTCCACTCGCAAGAAAGGAATTTGATATGTTCGCAGTAGATCGAGTCCATCTCGCCAGATGTGATAGGTAAAATCGATGACCACAGAAACACCGTCCATGGCGAGGCGCTCACAAACTATGCGGTAAAGGGTTGACAAAATGTTTCGAGCATGAAAAAAGGGGAGAAAAAGTTTGGGAAATATTATAGTATGTAAATTATTATTATTGGCGGCCGCCGTAGCTGAATGGGCTTGTGCGTGACTACCACTCTCCGTGCATGAAACAGCAAAATGAAGAAAACGTTTTTTCTAATACTGGTCACCCCTCGGCAGGCAGTGGCAAACCTCCGAGTGTATTTCTGCCATGAAAAAGCGCCTCATAAAAATATATGCTTCGGAGTCGGCTTAAAACTGTAGTTCCCTCCATTTGTTGAACAACATCAAGATGTACGCCACAAATGGGAGGAGGAGCTCGGCCAACGCTGTTGAACTTCGATGATGGCATTCTGGGGTCTGGAACTTAAGAAGTTGGTAAGAGTCTCCCGTTGAATGTCGTTAATTGTCTGCCTATACACTGCCCGATCCAGTAATTGTCGGTCTGTTTTGTCCTGAATCTCGTGCGCGTAGTTAAGGAGGTGAATCCTGACATGCCTGCCTGGGAGGTGGCTCAGGTTCACCTGCGGTAACACCCTAACAGAAACTGCTTGCTGAACTGCTTCCCTTTACAGGGAGCATATGCACCACGTCATGTAAATGTTGTATTGGGGACATCAGCAGACATCCCGTCGCTGTCTTAATGGCAGGGTTTTAACAAGTCTGTAGCTTCGTCCACTGCGAATCACTGGTTCCAGAGCAGACAGGCGCAGTATAGTTTAGAACCGGCCTTCCTATAATGCCTTAAATGTCGATAGCAATATTTCCTTGTCTTTGCCCCAAGTGCTGCCGTCAAGCGACTTGAGGACCTTGTTGCGATTTTGGACCTTAGTGGAAATTGCGGTTATATGCGCTGAGAAGGAGAGCAAACTGTCGAAGGTAACTCCCAAGATTTTTGGGTTGTTAACAGTGGTAATTGGTGTGTCATCGACTTTTACCTTTAGTGACAATTTGACCTCCTTTGTCCAGGTGAAGAAGAGGTTGAAGAGGTTTGCTCTTTAACTATGGTGAAAAAGAAAATTATGAGGGAAACTTCGGCTGCCACGTCACGGGGAATTCGGCAGCCGAATTCTACACGATCATTTCATACAGAATAACACACTCGTCCAATCAGTCGTTGTTCACATGGCAACGAAGTGCCTTTAGGTGAATTAGTAAAATGAATTTCCTCTTGGCCGCTGTTCGCTCAACGACGTATTCTCGGTTCGTTGAGCCCGGAAATATTGCTGCTGTGCGCGAAATGATTGAGCAAGATCGTCATGTCACGTGCCAGAGGCTTTCTTTGCCATTAGTATGACGCACTTACCCTTGAGAAGGTTGTGAATATTTAAGAAGTTGGCAAGGTTCAAATACTCCCATCTTTTCTCACCATCTGTTGTCAACCACACCAACGAAAGCATTATATGCCACATAAAACCTCCTTCCAGTGGATCTGCAGGCAGCAATAAGGTTGAACACCTTAAGTAAACGGACTACGGCCACGGTAACATGTAAGTTTGCATTTTGGAGCTTTCCAGACTGATTCATTCTCGCCAACGTTCACAACCCTTCCATCCTCAAGGGAGGAGCGCCAACGAGACGATGTAAGACAGAGCGAGTCCATCCACAGATGGTATCATAGTGGGTCTATAGTGGGCCTGAGTGTGTCATTAGACAGCCACCTTACCCAATCTAACCTAACCAATTCGGTACTCAATACTGATTTAAAAAAAGTTGTTCCTACCGACTATCATTCGTTTCGATGGACTCCACATATTCTAGTTGATCAGTATTTTCAGTCCCCTAAAGAAGAAAAAAAATTTTTATTGATTCATGGATCGCTTCAAAAAATGGAGCTTAATACGTGCGTCACTCGGAAGATGAGAAAAAGTAGTAGCAATCGACGGGCAGTACGTCGAAACAAAATGTTCCTACTTACACTTTGTGAAATAATGTTTCAAATGTTTAGGAAAAAAGCAAAGTAATTAAAGCACTCATATGAGTTGGAAGTGGTTTGTGACCGACGTTCAAATCGTGAATTGTTGCCTAAATTAACACCGCGGTTTCCAGTTGACTTAAATAGAGGCGATGATAATAAATCAGAGAACTGCACCGGCTGAGTGTAAAACATTCATACGCTTCGCTTGAACAAAAAAAGAGGTTGTCTGTAAAGTCGGTTTACTGACGATAGTTTAACGTGATAACGTCATAAGAAAATATTGATGGAATGGTTGCATTTTTCAAAAGAAAATTTTAATTTTATTGGTTTGATAGATATTTTGTATTGATATAGAGAATGAGGTAACATTAACATAACATAATATACTTTAACATTACTTAACATAACTTAACATAACATAACATAACATAACATAACATAACATAACATAACATAACATAACATAACATAACATAACATAACATAACATAACATAACATAACATAACATAACATAACATAACATAACATAACATAACATAACATAACATAACATAACATAACATAACATAACATAACATAACATAACATAACATAACATAACATAACATAACATAACATAACATAACATAACATAACATAACATAACATAACATAACATAACATAACATAACATAACATAACATAACATAACATAACATAACATAACATAACATAACATAACATAACATAACAAATTACCCCGTATTAAAGCACTTATCAACAGCTTTCATTTGATACCCATATTGTACATACACAACCAAAGGTTACCCGGGTCCACGTTTTGACCTATATCTCGAGACCCCAGTCACGGAGCGGCATGAAAAATACTCTGTACTAAAGCATTCACCAACAGCTTTCATTTGATACCCATATTGTACATACACGTCCGAAGGTTACCCGGGTCCACGTTTTGACCTATATCTTGAGACCCTATCTACCAATAGGTATTCAAACTATACGGAAATTATCTTCAATACCTACTTAACAATGTGTGTAAGTTTGGTTTAATTCGGTTCAAAGACACGGCGGGTCCACGTTTTGGCATATATTTCGAGACCCTAGTCATCAATAGGTATGAAAATTACCCCGTATTAAAGCACTTATCAACAGCTTTCATTTGATATCCATATTGTACAAACACATTCTAGGGTCCACGTTCTGGTTTCTATCTCGAGACCCTAGTCACGGAGCGGATGGAAATTCTCTGAACTAAAGCATTCACCAACAGCTTCCATTTGATACCCATATTGTACATACACATCCGAAGGTTACCCGGGTCCACGTTTTGACCTATATCTCGAGACCCTGTCTACCAATAGGTATCCAAACTATACGGAAACCATCTTCAATACCTCCTTAACAATGTGTGAAAGTTTGGTTTAATTCGGTGCAAAGACACGGCGGGTCCACGTTTTGGCATATATTTCCAGACCCTAGTCATCAATAGGTATGAAAATTACCCCGTATTAAAGCACTTATCAACAGCTTTCATTTGATACCCATATTGTACATACACAGCCAAAGGTTACCCCGGTCCACGTTTTGACCTATATCTCGAGACCCTAGTCACGGAGTGGCATGAAAAATACTCTGTACTAAAGCATTCACCAACGGCTTCAATTTGATATCCATATTGTACAAACACATTCTAGGGTCCACGTTGTGATCTCTATCTCGAGACCCTAGTCACGGAGCGGCATGGAAAATACTCTGGACTAAAGCATTCACCAACAGCTTCCATTTGATACCCATATTGTACATACACATTAGAAGGTTACCCGGGTCCACGTTTTCACCTATATCTCGAGCCCTATTTCCAAAATAAAATATAATCCATGTTACTCGTGGAGGATGTAGCTTTCGAATGGTGAAAGAATTTTGCAGTTCGTTCAATGCAATGAGCAAGGTAACTACATATGAGCAAGGTAACACTAATGAGCAAGGTAACACTAAAGAGCAAGGTAACACTAATATGAGCAAGGTAACACTAATGAGCAAGGTAACACTAAAGAGCAAGGTAACACTAATGAGCAAGGTAACTACATATGAACAGTAATGAGCAAGGTAACGACACATTTTTTCGTGCGTGCAGCCTGTTAAATCGAATTATAAGACGTTATCACGTCAAAAACAGGCCTTTGCGTTCAAACGATCGAACTTGTTCAAATAAGTTATTGTCATTGTTCATTTCAGCTCAATCAAATCATGTGCTGCGTTTTAGCTCTCCGATGTTATCACCAATCGTCTTCATAGCAGCCGTTTCGGGTATTTGCTCGTTCGGCTCTACATTCATTTTTTTGAGCAAGAATAAAAGGGCTATAGAGCCAAATGAGCCGGTTTGAACACGTATGATCCCGCATGAGTTTTTGCTTGTAACTGACGATAGCAAAGTAAAAGCAAAATTTTAAAGCAAAAACACTATATTTTCATATTTGTTTTTTTTCTTAAAACTTATAATAAAACACGAAAGAAAATAATGTAAATAAGGAAACATTGCTGAAACCAACTAATCCTTTACAGCGTACATTGTACGCCAACGCTCGTTTGCTCGAACATGTGCTATTTACAATAATGACAATTACTTCTTTGAACAAGTTTGATCGTTTGAACGCAAAGCCGATGCTAATTTCATTCAATGCTGCTTTTTGTTCAATGATTAGATTTGAGCCGAAGACATTAGATCATACGTGTTGCCTGAGCTGAACTACGCGTTCGCCTGCATGAGCTGACTGCACTTGATCAAATATTTTGGTTCAATTGACTGAATGTGAGCAAGAAATTTAGCGTATGAACAACTCAAGAAAACAGTGAGCCGTGCAGGTCTTTGTAATAAATGGAAATAAATAAAAAAGCATTCACAAAATAAAATATTAAAAAGAGATCAAAATAAAATCAAAATTAATAATAAAAAATATGAAATTGAATACAAATTATAAGGCGGAATGAATAGTCAAAAAATATGAACAGAACTCAATTTTCTAAATATATTTGCTGCATTCTTTTGCATCCGAAATGTGCCCTATTTATAGACTCAATACAGTATCGAATTCAACAGCAATTCAAACAGCGGTGACTCCAATTTCCGTCGAAAATGTCGATAAAATCGTGGATATCGTCGAGTTGGACCGGTTTTTGAACATTTATTTCATTATCTGGCAATTGAGGATCCGACTAATCTGTCTAAAAACTGTTTGGAACCATTTGCAGAAATACCATTATAACTATTCATTTTATCGACGAAATAAAGCAAAAAAGATGGGTGTTTGGCCGAGCTCCTTCTCCTATTTGTGGTGTGCGTCTTGATTAGTTCCTCAAATGAAGTGACCTACAGTTTTAAGCCGACTCCGAACGTGGCAGAAGTATACTCGGAGTTTGCCATTGCCTCAAGAAGAGGGGTTGCTATTAGGTGAAGTCCAAAATAAACCACACTGAGTCAAAATAGAAACGACAGGAGTTCCCCTCTGGCCTCAATACACTGTTTTGCATTGACGGTTTGACCCGTTGGTATGAACTCCTTGTGGACAATCGTAAAAACAAATGAGCATTGCTTTAATTTTTGACTTCTCCAAACGCCATGTTTTAGGTGGGGCTCGTCTGGGGTCTTCCATTCGAAACTTTGGCGCTGAATTTCAGATTTATGTTGGAAATACCACGTTTTATCACCAGTTATCTCGTCTTTTCTCGTCTTGTTTATTTTGGACTTCCCCTTGTATTAAAAAACACTTTTTCTATCACTTAGTGTTTCGTGCCCGGAGTTTCGAGGCCGTGCACTTCCGAATGGTAGTCACGTCCCAACCCCCACTCGGCTACGGTGGCCGGCTCTTCTTATTTCACCTAATAAACTCTTCTATTGATTTTAAAGATCTTAAAGTTATAGTTGTCACATTTCATTAAAATTAACTTAAAGCCCAATTTGAAAATTATTTTATTACTTAGTTTATATTTTACTACCTACATTTATCCATATTCTGCGCTTTATTTTTCTCCTCTTCTATGATGACAACAGAGTACTGTATCTGGGTGTCTAAATTCAACGCCTGAATTTCGTTCACTGCACTGGCAACATCTACGTCAATTCCTGCTTGCAAAGGATCAATCCAAAACACTGAAACGGAAAATAAATAAATAAAAATTCATTGCCTCAAATTTGCAAATCTCCTGACTGATTTTACCAATTTTCAATTCAGTTGCTCCAACATAGCCGAAAAGTACAATAAAAGCAAGCTCTTGCATGAGCCACATCGTGTCGAAACGTTCGCAAACGTCCATTCACAGCGTAGAGTAAGAAAGTACTGTTACGAGAGACTTTTTAGAACTGTGTCATAAGTAATTTCCTAGAAATGGAAGCATCAAAATTGCAATGGGTGACAAGTCAAGGCTATGGTTTAAATTGCATTATAATTTCAAGTAATTTGCATTGATTTGCGGGCACACACAGGTGACGCTCTTGAATTATTGAGACCCCTGCAGGTGAAAGAGTTGCAAGCGAAAGGGCAGAGCAAAGCTATCAAATTCCTGCACTTGACATGCAAATATCCCTAAATATATTTACGAGTTATTTATATAATTTTTTTGTGTGAATTATGCCAATTTGTTTTCCGTATTTCTTAAAGAGGAAAGTATTTGTAGGAGCAGTTACTCTGCATGTAAATAACTTTTCACAAGTAACTGCTTGTTTCTAAAAATCAGCTTGTGGTTCAACTTTCTAAAACCAAATTTACTTGTTTTCCCTCTTTCTAATAATTTTCTATTCCAAAAACATTTTCAAAACTCACTTCTCAAACCCAAACTTATCCTTTCCTTCCTCACTCCCGCATAATAGGCAGCGCATTATTTGCATTTTCGCTTGTAAAATAAGCAAAAACAAAGAAAAACACACAGTTACACATTGCATCAGTGGCGCCAGCAAGAGGAAGCGGGCAATCGCGTTAATAGCGCAGACACACCAAAATTTAACGAAGTCCTCAACCATCTGTGCGATTCTTCTGGCAGAAAAATGTGAAACACAGATGGCGCTCCAAGCAGTAAGAAGGCGTTGTTTCTAAGCAAGGACAGGTGGGCATTGCCACTATTTAGGACTGGTAGCGGCAGGCTTATCACCTACACTGCTAGAAATCAAAAATAGATTAACGAAACCAACGCAATACTGGTTCTGGTCGAGGCCCTTAGCCCCCGAGAGGAGTGCACAAGGAAAACAAAAATAATAATTATATGAGTTTCAGTGTATCTTGAAGCACTTAAATAGCAATATACGTGATATCTGACCAAATTTCTTTTAAAATTTATCTGCCGTTTAAAAATCATTTTCGTTTCCTCGACTCCTTACTCTGTGTGTCTACAGACAGTTTTTGAGCTGATTGGTATTTGCCGTTTCGGCAATATACGGACTTTGTTTGCAAACACAAAACAGCTGATTGACAAGCTCTGCTCTCTCCTTTTGTTTCCAGGTGATCGCAAAGGACTTATTATTTTCAAGAACTTGCTTACGTTTCTAAATAAAGTTCGCCAGGACTTTCTATTCTTGGTATTTTTCCCACAATGTTTTATTTAATTTTTTACTAAAAAAATGGGCTTTTTGCCGAGTATTACGAATGTGATTTCGTCTAGTTCCTTGTTTTGCACAGACGACTATTCACTTAATACCAAAGAGTATATTGGGGAAAATGAAATTGATTTCTGTCTTTTTCATATCGCTCACATTACAACGTTGCCTGCCTGCCTGCCTATATACGGGACCGTGAGTACTGATGGGTTGCAGGTTTTGTTGGGTGCGTCTCCTCTTGACTTGGTGCTGTTGCCTTCAGGTTGAGAAGAAGGCTGAGTATGCCGGTGCTGCAGGATGTATGGATGTCCCCGACGATGATGTGGAAATGGGGTATTTGGAGCGTAAGAGGCTTCTTGATGTGTGTGTGTGTGTGTGTGTGGTGAGTAGGTGGCAAGACCGATGAGTCTCAGTCTTGCAATCTCAGTCGTCGAGTGGTATACGAGTGCATTCGTGAGTATCCCTGAGCCTGGGATTCCTATTATAGGGCATAAGCCTTTTAATGCGTTTTGGCATAAAAGGCAACTGGCGGTGAGGAATGAGAAATGCGTTTGTGGGGCTCATGTACTTGGCGAATGCCTGGTATTGGGGATTAGTTGGACTGATGGACGGTATGGTGTAAGCGATGTAGTCTTCACTCGTCGGAATGACTGCGTTCAGTTTATTAGTTAGGAATTTGCGTGCATGGGTTTTGTGTTTTTTGTTAGGTGAATGTCTGGTATGGGTTACTTTTACCCAGGTCATCAGTGTAGAGCTCTTTGGAAGCTCAATTAGAAGTAGTTTCAGTTACGAAGTCTGACCGCAGTCTTAAATCTGGTGCCATAGGAGCCTAGAGAGGAGAAACTCGCGCTGACTTGTTGGTGTGGAGTACTCGCCAGGGATTGTTTTGGTGATTGTGGTTTAGCACCCAAATGGGGGAATAGCTTTTTTGCCTCGGTGTGGATTTGCATTGCAACCGCGTGCCAAACCGGGTGACGCAAAGCAGGTTTAGATCGGATTCGAACCCCATTAAGGTGACGGGTGTCTTCATTCCACACTACCTATAGGTACCGTCAAAACAGGTTTAGCAGGAATCCACATTAATAGGAAGTTGTTGTAGAAACGGCACTTTCACTATCTTCAGACAGGCACATTAAGATTACTCAATCAGCATTAGACAACTAAAAATGTTTTGCTTTTTTGTGTTACAACAATTTTTTGTTGCGTTGGAAAAGTATTGAGAGACATTTTGGCTTTAAATGGAAGTTTGCAATTTTATTTGCAACGTCAAGTGCCGTCTCGGCAGTGATGTGCCAATTTTTTCGTTGCCCACACACAGTGGCGAGCATAATTGATTACTTGATAATTTTTACTTTTAATATTTTGAATATTTTTTAAGTTAAAATGTAGGTGTATACCCCGAGCAGCTGGGGATCTCCTTCAGTTTTCTGCTCCCCAACTACTGTAGTGTCTTTCAGGCTCAACTGATGGCAATAATGAAAGCCGCAACACTGATACAGTGCGATGCGATATCTGGAAATGACATCTACATTTTCGCTGACAGGCAGGCGGCGATGAAAACCCCCACACAACAGTCGACAACCTCCAAGGTAACCATGAAATGCCGTACAACTCTTAACGAGATGGCTGAGTCATTTCACTTAAAGGTGACATGGGTTCCTGGCCATCGCGATATTGAGGGTAACTGTAGAGCTGATGGACTAGTGAGACTCGGCACCAAATTGAGCGATGAATACATAGACATAGGCATACCCTTACGAACTTGTAAACTACTCGTCCTTGAAGAAATCGTAAGAAAAGCAAACGAAAGGTGGCGTAATGAAGCCACTTGCAAAATCGCCGACAACTGTGGCCAACTATCAATGCTAAACGCACAAAATCTCTGCGGAGCACAAAAATAAGCACAGTCTTAGCACACTGATTTCAGTCATAACGGGGCACTGCCTAAGAGGTAGGCACGCCCAAAGGATGGGTGTGCAAGCACATGACTTCTATAGAAGTTGTCTTGATGAGGAAGGGGAAGAGACAATTTTGTAACGAGTTGGAAGATCTCAGTTCTGCAGAAATAAGAGATATTCTAAAATTTCTGAAAAGCACACATTGGTTTTGGGAGAGATAGAGACAAGCTCCCCACGCGGTATCACAATAGGCTATGAGCCTGAGTGTGTCCCACAGGACAACCGCTTCAACCTAACCTAAACTAAGTTAAAATAGTTTCATTTTTTTATTCATTCTTTAACCGAATCGAACTTTCAAACTTTACACAAAATTTGGAAAAGTTCAATAAATTTACATCTAAATTGGGAATTGCTTAATCTGAATTTTTAGAAAAATTCTGAGGATGGAGTTTTATTGATGGTTGTTTTTATTTCGAATAAAACACCTTTTTATCTTGACTCCTACGTTAACCAGCAAAACGGCGTGTGGCACATGTAGAACACCTGTTCCTTGGAACTAATCGTATGAACTAATTAAAATTTTATATACTTATACATTAAGTTTGGCCGTATATTTTTAAGTTCACCCACTCGTACTTTAAGCTGCTTGGGGATTATTCGAATTGACTTGAAATTTTGTGGGTTTAAGGACTGGACTGTGTGTAGTACACACGTAGCGGCAGTTGTTGTACGTAGTTGTTTTGATTTTATTAGTTCTTCATAGAGCGTAAGAAACACAATTCAAACCTACATACATACACACATACATATGCACAAATGGCTTTGTTCTCATTTATAGAACCATTTTTATGATCTTCGATTTGTATTTGCCTTTTCAATGTCATTTTTACAAGTTTCTATTGCAATGCCATGATGTAGTTCGTTCCAATGCTGTATTTGTGTGGGCTGGTTGGGCATTTGATTCTATTCAAAATATTATTTTATATATACAGGGTCTCTCAAGCTCGAGTTTCATTTTTAAATTCAAGTTAAACACATTTTTTCAATGGAATTTCATTATCCATTTATTGGCACATATATTTGTAGGTATGTCGCCATAGTAAAGGGTCTACAATTTGTGAATGAAAAACGGTATTTTGCAAATGTTAAATCGGATAGTGTCGATTTTGGAAATTTCACATAGATTTTTATTCTTCTTATTCTTATTCTTCTTATTCTTATTCTTCTTATCCCCTTTGAAGATAGTACAAAATCATTATTTGTACGATTTTAACCCTTTGGGGACGGATCCGCTCGTTGGGTGAGCATCGCCGAAGACGAGAGGTATTGGAGTGCGCAGTGAAGAAAAAAATATGATGAACGTTATAAAAACTAAGGCTTTATTTAACAAGAAGAAATTTTTTCATAAAATCAAAAAATAATTATAAACAAACTGCTATCAGTGCTAATGTTGAAATGCCTGAGTGGATTCTTTATTGCACGGATTTCACCTGCACTTGACGAAGTAATGCCGTCATCTTCCGTCTTATCAGATCTCATCAGAAAGTAATATTCGTCAGAACTGTCACTATCTAACGTATCATCTCTAGATCGCTTAGCCATCGTGCGTGGAATAAAAAATAAAATATATAAAAGGCCTGCTAGTTCCTCTGGCAGTGTCACTGAGAGACTGAATCGAAGAACTGAAAGTCGTTTTGAGTCGACCGTCATCTCACATCGTAAGTTTACATTATAAGGAAGATAAGACTTCATCGCTAATGGCCCTTAATGTCTTTGAATGAAAACGGGACTCTTTAACTATACCTATGTGTATCTTATCGCTCAGAACTACAGACGTCGCGAGCCTTGCAGCTACGAACAAATTTGGGCGGCTATATACCGGCACTCGTCTCCAAAGGGTTAATGACCAAATTTCGGGAGCTTATTTTGAATTTATTTTTCCCGAAAATTTCGTTTGTGGTACATAAAGTGATTGTTTCGTTGACTGTGTGGCAAGTTGTAGGTTGTGTAGCTGTGTAAGGTAATGAAAATCAACTTTTTTAACATATCCCAATATCGCAATCCGTTGTCCGGTAAACTTATCACCGGCTGCGTTTTCGAAGCAAAATGGCCCAACGGCACCACCAGACTATAAGGAGTATAAAGCGGCCGGGGGAAAAATGTGATAATTGTTGTTGTTGTAGCAGCATAAACATTACCCAAGGATGATTGATTGATCAGGTTTACTCTTTATTTATGATGAAAAAGAAAATTGTAAGGGGAACTTCGGCTGCCACGTCACTTGGGAGATTCTGCACCATCATTTCTCATGCATTCACACACTCGTCCAATCCGTCGTTGTTCAGCTAGCAACGAAGTGACATTGTGTTGATTTTTTCCGTATATCACCAACACAATCTCAGTTTTTTTTGGTAAACACATCCCAAGTAACGTCAGCCCATCAGCTGATTCTGTCGAATTTGCGCAGAGCCGAATAACGGTCTGCTAAAGAGCACACATTTAAAATCTTTGCGGCATGAACATTATGAACATTACCCATATGGAGAATGCTGCTGGAGCGACAGTTCTTGGCTGGATATAAATCTGAGACGTTCCAGTAACGTAGAACGAAACGACTGTCGTGGGAAGGAAACATGCAATGAAGCTTTTATGATATTTACCGAGCCAGTCAACTAAATTTGTTTTTTATTTTATTTATTTATTTATTTTATTGTTTTTTTGAAGTGAAACTTCTTAGGCGTCGATGGACTAGCGAGGATGGAGAGTAAAATTTCAAGGTCATGCAACATTTTGGGCATTTTCGTTCCGTGAGAGAGAAAAAAGATATACCGTAGAGGAAAAGGAGAGAGAGAGCTATACCTTATATATATCTTAGATACACTTTAGGCTATTTTCCGGAGTTTTTCCTTGTGGTTGCTAATTTCTAGTGAGAAATAACACTGCCTACTTTTTGGCGCTTGTTTGTTGGTGCAAACTTTTGGGAAATATATGTTTGGTGCTTCCTTTTTGGGTTTATATTTCCTTGGTACCTACTGTTTGGGTCCCGTTTTTGGTCCCAATTTGTTGGCGTTTTTTTTTTTGGGAGCCTACTTTTGGCGCTTATTTCCGTTTCCTGGATAGTGCTTGTGCGTACTATAAAGTGCTATCCATTCCGGCGTCGGATTTATTGATATTGCCTTGCGGTAATTTGTGCCGTTGCTGCTATACTGGAATCGCTGCGTTTGTGCTGGTGATAAACGCTCGGAGTAGTGCGCGTTGTTGTCACGGTTTGTGTCTGGCGTTTACCTACACCGGTCGACCCTTCTCCGTTTTTTGTAAATTTTTTCTATTTGTATTCTCTGCAAATGTGAATTAATTTAGATATATATACTTTCTCTCTCTCTATCTCTCTCATTCTCTCTCGGATCTCTCCCTCTTTCTTTGTCTGCCTTGAAAGTTTCACTTCTGTTATGTGTACTACGCTACAGGCACTTTTTTTTGTTTTTTATTTTATTTATTTTTTTTTTTATTGGAACCTGTTGGCCGATTATAACAATCGAAAATATGAACAATTTTCCCAATTTTAATTTTCACAGATCCATCACTTCTGTATTGGCTTTGCATTATTTTCATGCGACTTTCGAGCTCGTTTTAGTAAAATGTAGATTTTCCACTTAATATCATTAAAAATGAGTCGCCACCAGCTATCAAAATAAAGCACTGCTAAAACGCAGCTCGAGCTTGAAAGACCCTGCCTAAGCACTTTTGTTTTGCCGTCCCTTACCTCGGTGCGCCCACAGTTTTTATTATTTGTTGTCTATTCTTATTTTTAATTACATTTCATTTCAAATCACTGCTATCGCTTCGCTTGAGCTTGGCGCCTATGCTCGGACATTTATGTAAATACATATTTTAGTGCACTTCGCCCTATTTTTGCTTTTATTTTGTGTTCTCCAACCGCTTCGATTGTTTTAAATTCTATTGGACAATTTCATAAATGTCTTTTTTATTGGTGGAGGTACCTACTTTAATCACACTTAATTACATCAGCAGCACTAAAAAATAGAATTAATGAATAGAATTTATTTGTAATTTGAAATGTCGGCGGTATTCAGTGATTTCACAAGAGCGAGAAAAATATGTACGTGGAATTACTTCATAAGCATGCATATGTGCGTATGTATGTATGTGTGTTTGTTAGTGTGCCAACTATTTACTATTCACACGAGAAATTTATTGTTGAGAAAAACTATATGGGCACTTAAGGTACCGGTTCTATTGAGGAGTGGCCTTAGACATGTATGAAAACAGAAATTATTCATCACATTTCATTACAGCTTTTAACTGCTTTGGAAAATTGAGTAATTAAATGAAGGTACTGCGCTTTGCGATAGATGACAGGTTTGTCTTAGACGGTGTGTTTCTATGAACTTCATGAGTATGCATATGTTTGTGTGGATGTGTGTCTCTTTCATTAATTATTATTTTAAGTATTGTAATGCTTATTAGTCAGCGGCTTAACAGCGTTTTTAATCATTTATATATTATATATTTTCTATATATTATATATTTCTACTATATTCACATTAGGCTGTATTTTAAATATTTTGAATTGTGCCACAATTTTAGGGTTTTATTGGTTTGATTTCCGTTTTATTTGGTTTCATTCGTCTTCTACTTTCAATTTACGTACATATGTACATAAAAATAGCCAAAATCTGAAAAAAATTAAAGTGATCATAAAAATAATTTTTTTTTGAATTTAATTTTTTTTTTAATATTCCGTTTTATCCTGTCTCACTTTGAGTATATAAAAATTAACCAACTCTAAAAAAATTAAGGTGACCATAAATATTTTATTTTAATTTTAATTTTTTGGAAACTATTCATCCTTTTCCTAACTTTGTGCTCTACTTTCAACTTGCGTATATAAAAAAGCCCGAAATTGAAAAGTAAGCATAAAAGCTATATTTTTTAATTAAATCTTTTTTTGCAAATATTCCATCTTTGTTTTGTTTTTGTTATCTACTTTCAATTTACGTATATAAAAATAGCCAAAATCTAAAAAAAAATTAATTGACCATAAAAATATTTTTTTAAATTTGAATTTTTTTGAAAATATTCCGTTTTTATCCTTTCGTTTTGAGTACCCAAAAATAGCCCAACTCTAAAAAAAATTGAGGCGACCATAAATATTTTTTTAAATTTTATTTTTTTTGGAAATTATTCCTTCTTTTTCCTGGCCTTGTGCTCTACTTTCAACTTGCGTATATAAAAAAAGGCTACAATTAAGAAAATCAAGGTGACCATAAAATATTCCGTTTTTTCCTGTACTTTTTCCGTCTTTTTCTATCTTTGTCTTCTACTAATTTATGTATATAAAAATAGCTCAATTCTAAACAAATTGAGTGACCATAGAAATAATTTTTTTTTTTTATTTAAGTTCTTTTCTTATTCCGTTTTTGTCTTGAGTTGGTGCTCTGCTTCCAATTTATGTATATCAAAATATCCAAAAATTTAAAAAATTAAAAAAATTTAAGTGACCAGAAAAATTAATTTATTTTTCGAAAATATGTTTTCCTTGTCCGTGGCTTTGTTTTCTACTTTCAAAGTACATATATGTATTTATATATAACATATATTCTAGCCTAAACTAACAAAATATTAAAGTTACCATAAATTATTTTTTTTTTAATTCAAATTTTTTTGAAAACATCCCACTTTCAGTAACGTATATAAAAATAGCCTAGTTCTAAAAAAAATATTTTTATGGTCACCTCATTTTTATGAGGTCCGTCTTTAATCGGTCTTCGTGCTCTACTTTCAGTTTACTTATAACAAATGGGCTAAACAAATTAAGGTGGTCATAACATTTTTTTTAATTTGAGTTTTTTTTTCGAAAATATTGCGCCTTTATTCTGTCCACTTAAAAATAGCCTGGAATTAAAAAATCAGGGTAACCATAAAAATTACATAATTTTTTTTTTTAATTTTTTCGCAAATATATTCCATCTTTGTCTATAAGCAAAAGGTTAATTTTATTAAGGTGGCCATCAAAATAATTCTTAGTTCGATTTTTTTTTCGAAAATATTTCTTCTTTCTGCTCTACTTCCAATTTTGTATATAAAAATGGCCTTACGGTGACCATAAAAATTATTCATATTTTAATTCGGATTTGTTTTTGCGAAAATAGAAAACTTAATTTTATCAAGGTGACCATAAAAATTGATTTGAAAATGTTCCGTGTTTTTCCTCTACTTTTTCGAAAATATTCCGTCTTTAAAATTAATTTTCTCTATAAATAATAATAATAATAAATAAGAAATCATAAAATTATGCGAACGGTTTATCTTAAGTCGATTTAAGCTACTATGCGATACTACCACAGAAATAAAATCCATCATTCCTTTATCATAAACTGATCGCAACTTAACATCCATGCAGTTAAGCCCGAAATTTAAGCGAATGTAGTTTTTTTTCTTATATAAGCGCACCCTACTGTCCAAAAAGCCAACTCTTCGGCGCCTTATGAGCCAATCGATTTAACCTTCATATTTTTTTTATATTTACGCGCTGAATAAAAATCTTTGGCATTGTTTCGTTTCATCGAAATTTGTTTTATTTTTTTCCATTTAACTCAAATATTCGTTAAATATTTTCTACTTATAACTAATTTTTATTACTGTTCGCATGCACATATATTCATACATACATACACACACATACATACATACATACATACATACATACCATACATACACACAATCGATTGAATCCAATTACTGTCACCAATTGTGGGTGTTTACGGCAATGCCTGTAGAAATCGATGTTGAAGATGGGTAATGTTTAATGGAAAGTTTAAGTGGGGTCATTGATAAATTTATAACGGTGAAGGTGAGTTCAACGAGTTCAATGGACACCGTCAGAGCATGATTTGTAAAGAAAAACTTATAAAACCTTGTGGCACTTTCAGTTATTTGTTTTTAAATATTAAAAAATTATAAATCTGTAACAAATAAGTATCAAGTGCGAGCTTCAGTGCAAATATCTGTACTAAAGTATTCCATAAAAAGTGTCAGGCTGGCCGGACTTCGCCTGTAATTCCCTGCATTTGGGTTTGTAATTGGATCCATTTCTCGTTCCCAGTTGCCAATCGATGCAGGAATGGCCCGCAAAGGACTGCTCGTATTGATAATACCGGAACATGTAGAACGTATCCCAATGATTCCCCTAATGTCGCACACTTTGCACTTACTTCCCATCGACTTTCGCGTTATTTCCATGGCTGCTCAAAATGCAATCAGGTTAAAGGAGGTTGGATTCTGGAGGCAATCTCTCATGCTATTATACAGTTAACACCGCATTTCTTTGAAATTCGTACAGACCTCTCTATCCGCAGGGTAATCCTTTCATGCATGCAGCACTGGGGGAAATCTGGGCCGAGGCTGTTACCTATGTCTTCACTGACCGCTCTAAGATGGAATCGGGAGTCGGGCAGGCGTTTTCCCCTAAATCAGCCTATTTATTTATTTCCTTAAAACTGCCGAATACTGCTAGTGTTTTCCAGGTAGAAGTCACTGCGATCCTGCAGGCATGCAAAACGCTTAGGGAACGAGGGAGATATTAACATTTCTTTCCGATAGTCAAGCTGCGATCATGGCACTTATGACGCAATGGTGCAGACCCAAAATGGCCAACTCCTGTAAGGAGGAAATCACAGCTTTTGGGGGTGTAGGTAACATTTTTCTGATCTGGGAACCGGACATAGAAATATAGGCGAAAGTGAAATTGCTGATGAGCTTGCCAGGAAGGTGTCGATTAAATTTGTTGTTGTTGTTGTAGCAGCATAAACATTTCCCATACATATACGGGGAATGCTGCTGAAGTGACAGTCCTTGGTCGGATACAAATCCGGGTCGTTCCGGTTACGTAGAACCGACTGTCGTGGGAACTAAATTGGTCTCAGAGGTTTTCTACCAGTATCGGTATCCCGCTTAATGTTGTCTAAGGGGAATTGCATAACTTATTTCTCCGGAAAGCGCAGAAAAGATGAAGCTCAATTTCTTCACGTGCTTTTTCAAAAACCCTCTGGCCCCGGTATAATAGACGGAGGACTCAGAAAGTGCTGGGAACTCCACGCCATTTAATTTCCAAACCCTTAGATGTGTTTACCAGGCATTGGAAGATCGGCACGCACGCAGAAAAGCTACATAGGTTTACCATTTAATCACCATTGCAGAAGCTGTGGGGACCTTTCAGAGAAGGAGACTGATGAGCACTTTTTCTGTAAATGTCCGGGTTTGGCAGCTAGACGATTATGATCACTGGGTGTTCCTTTCTTCGACAGCCTGGGACAGTGCGCCAACCTAAATCCCATCAATCTTCTCGACTACATCAACAGTGCTGGTTGGCTGTAGATATCTGCCTGTAGGAGGTCTCATTATGGTGTCAAATCGGCGCTTTAATGGTACTTGGAGAGTGCCAGACTGGTGCTTCAACCATTTCACCTACCTACCTGGTTTATTGTATAACAAAACCTTATGAGTCGTAGTTGGAAACGTTTGCAAAAATTCACAAAAATAAAATAACAAATTTACAAAAAGTCGGCATAGCCCTTTCAATTTTAGTATAAGTTCGAATGTAAGTTCGAAGACGCTCAAAAATAGCGTTTATTTTTCTTTTAATTTTTTGAACACGATTTTGCGTATTTTGCACCATGCGCTTTCGAACATGTGATTAATATTATTTTTATATGAATTCGATTGCTTTCAGCTGCAATGTGTAATTCCTCTTGTAAATCTCTCATTTTATATTAGTTAAGTGTTTTTGGGGCTCAACTTCTGATCCAATTTTTGGTGTACGTCTTGTTGTTGGTTTGCAAATAGACGGATTTGGGGTTTTATGCCGCCTCTTAACGACTGATTGCTTGCTTTATGAGAATCTGTTTGATGGCCGAGCGGCCTTACCGTTTTATATTTTTGTCCACAAGCTTGTCCTCGAGCTTAAAATCAGCCGAATGGTGGTTAAGCACTCAGCCACTCGGCCAATGCACCCGCTCATTTGCAAAACCATCCTAAAGTATACACCAACTTATTGCTTTATTTTCAGGCCAAGTTATTTTAATTTATTTATCTGCAAAAAATTTAACATAAAACTCCTAATTAATTTCTTTCACATAACACATTGAGCTAATCTGAAAATCTGTTTTGTTCTTTTTTTCTCTCTACTTACAGGTAAATATGCAATTTGAAATTCAATCGACCAAGTGCCGTTATTTTGATTTTATTGCCATTTATCCATGAATGTAAGTGTGAACCTAAATACGAGTATAAGAAACCAAAAAAAAAAAAACATTTTTTTGATATGTAAAACAAAACACGTTTGTATGAAAGCCGCATACTCTGCTGTGCAAGTACACTCACACATACAAACATACATATGGTATACTCGTGTAATTTCGTATTGGTTACGCGAAGCCTACAACAGAAATGTTACACATTTGAGATTCCGAGTAAGCACCGTTCTTTCATATGCAAAATACGATCATTTTTAATTCGGCTTCAGCAGCAACAGCGATCGTCGTGCTGGCCAAACAAAATGCAAATGAACAAATTTCTATACGAAATTTCATTGCTTGTGCCAAATTATTGTGAAGCATTTATTGTTGTTGTTGCTGGTCGCAACCGCAAAACAAATAGGTTCAGTAAGAATACATAAATGTCTGTTCCTTTTACTCATTGCAGAATTGAGAATTTGATCGGTGAATTGCGCAAAATATGAACAAAAACCATTTTAGCTTATTTGTTATGCACTGTTCACACTTTGCGAAGAAATAGACAATCGGGCAGAACAGAAAACGGATTTCTAAAGTTTATTTAATTTTGTTTTTATTCGGTGCTGCTACTGTAACCTTGACTGAAATGTAAGTGTTTGCCGCTGAGCATAATAAGAGCATAGTACCGTAGAATCGCTCTTTCAATTCGTCGGCCAGGATTTTGGTTTTTGTAAGGTTTGCCAGCATCATAACGTCTCTCACAAGAGCGTTGCTCTAGATATACTTTCTAAGTGGGCAGAAAAGTGGAGTCTTGGAGTCAAACCAGGCATAACACAACTCATATTGTTCACTAGGAAACACAGAATCCCTCAGCGAAGTCCAATTACGCTCAAATGGGAAGCTCTTGTGATTTCGGAAGAAACCAAGTACTTGGGACTAAACATAGATAGGAAACTGACTTGGAAGTCAAACACCTTAGAAAGGGTCAGGAAAGCGAACCTAGCTTTTTATGCCTGTAAGAGAGCTTTAGGGAAGACCTGGGGTATTAAACCTAAGGTTGCTCTTTGGCTTTACACTGCTGTCGTCAGACCCATTCTTCTATATGGAAATGTTGTCTGGTAGTGTGCTATGCAGAAAAAAACCTATTCTAATTTATTAAATAAGGTGCAAAGATCAGCGGAATTAGCAATATGTGGCGTCATAAAAACCACGCTATCCATGGCCTTGGACATTATATTACATCTGCCATCTCTGGATCTCTTCTGTAAATACTTAGCAGCCTGTTGCACTTTAAGGCTCAGAGTGAGTTCACTGTCACACATGGACGTTCAACCATCTGAGACTTCTACACGGATATACCCAGTGATTGTGATTATCACCCTCCCATTCTCTGCTTCGAAAGAAATTTCTCAGTGTAAATTCCTTCTAGACTGGAGTAGCTTGAAGAAGATCCACCACCCATCACCCAGTTGATCCTTTCAGCTACCGGATCATGAAGCCTTTTTTTTTTGTTTTTTTGGCATGTGGGGCATGTTCCCACTAAGACTCCTCCTCGGCTGATTTCCACCCTGGGACGCGGTTAACATATCTTCAAGGTGGAGCCACGTTTATATATATATAATAGATACAACAGGTTCCTGCGTCCAGGTTCCGCTCCTGAATATCCGCACAGAATATCATCAAAAGATATCTGGATTTTATCAGACAGCCAAGCTGCCCTACGGGCCCTCGATGTAGTCCAAATAACATTAAGGAGTGTCTTACATTGTCACTAATCTCTTAATGAGATGGCTGAACGTCTCGAATTATCTTATGCTGGGTTACAGGGCACAGAGATATACCAGGGATCTGTAGGGCAGACCAACTTGCAAGAGAAGTTACCTGTATGCCAAACATAAATAATTGTATGGGGTACATCTCGCAACTTGTAAGCTTCTTGTTATGGACGCTCTAATCAATTCTGTAAATCAAAGCTAATCCATCCATGCAAATACCTGTGAGATAGCTAGGCAAATATGGCCAAGGCTGAATTTACGTCTATCCAAGAATATTATAAAATTGAGTAGACTTCAAATTAGGGCCTTAGTAAGGGCCTTCAAAAAACATTGGCTCATAGGAAATCACGCAAGAAGAATTGGCGTTTACATGCATGATCTCTGTCGCAGCTGCAGGAATGAGTTGCAAACAATTCAACACTTTTTTTGCTCATGTCCAGCTCTAGCCAGAAGCAGGAATCGATATTTACGATCCTGCGTCCTAATGGAAATGGATGATATATACATTTTAGGTATCAAGAACCTTTTACGCTTTGTCCAAAGCTCAGGATGGGTTCAATCTGGATGGGCAAAGGTGGCCCAGCCCAGCCCTTGCGGCTCACAACAGACCCGTTTCGTGGTCTAAGTGGCATCGCTGTCCCTATGTGCGATGCGGCTGCCAAACTTAATCTGAAAGGTGGAAATTTTTTACAGTAGCAAAATTAAATAAATTAAAATTCAAAAAAAATTATTTTCTTCGACGTAGGTCACACTGCAAGGCCAGCGGCAAATACTAATTTATGTACAGTGAACATTTCTTTCCGATTACTCATTGAATAGCTATAGAAGATCGTAAGAGTTTTGTTGATATCGCCATAGGTATATTAATTTTCGCAAACTACGTTTTTAAGTAATGTTGAAAAATAAAAAAAAATTTTTTGTTTATGTCATATATCCTAAAAAATTAATCCATACCGTTAGTACCTCAGTGGGCCAGGATTTACTCGAGTTATGAGTCCGGCAGTTAAATAAAAAATGTTCCCATCTTCATCATACTTCTTTGAGCATGCCATTTTTGAGATCTTATGGCATCATTTAAGTGAAAAATAGATAAAAAACGAGTTTTTGAAATTTATACAGTGGCCTAATACCTTAAATTAAATTTACGATGATTCAAAGACATAATTAATAAATAGAAATACGCGCGATTACTCATGCCAAGACATATGAATATGTAGATGAGTGCGCATAAATACGCTTTCAGTACCCTGTAGGAAAATTTTGTGGCTTCAAGTTGATGCAATTTTAGTAATTTCATTTATTTATGTATTCTCAGTAAATCTACTTATTTGTGAATCATTTAAATGCAACGGAAAAACTACATCGATGCCTGGCGGCGACTGTAGCTGAATTAGCTTAATCGTAATAAGTCGGCAATAGGGGTTTCGTTCGAAATAGTAAAAAAATTCGCGCGGTTTGTGTGTATAGAATGTTTATTAATTCTTTAATTTATTTATTAATTCGAGAAACACTGCCTTGCTGGTTAGTCTGTATCACCAGCGGAAACGGCTTCGAGTGTTAATTAGCTATTCAACTTCCTGATGAGCCAAAATAGCATATTTTTTCTTTAAATATCACTAAAAAATGTAGTATCGCCAAAAACAATTGCTACTTGCAGCACGGTAAGACTCAGAGATACAGGCAGCTGGACAACAAGATCATACGATCACAGCAAGATCCTCCTACAGGGGCCCTCACTGCTCAAAAACAAATCAGACTACACAGTCCCCGACCTTAACTTCAAGAAAGACTTTACGGTATGTTTTCCACCGAGAGCCGAATGGAGGAGAGGAAAAGTGATTGGTACATTCGACATTGAAATCTACACTGATGGTTCTAAGATGAACTGTGGTGTTGGAGCTGGCCTCTGTTCGGAACCGCTCAACATATCCAAATCAATCCGACTTCCTGACAATGCCAGCGTGTTCCAGACAGAACTACTAGCAATCAGCGAAGCATGCAAATCCCTAAAATACTATAAAGAAATTGGTGCAAAAGTAGCTATCTTTACAGACAGTCAAGCAACTATTAAGGCCTTAGATTCCAATTCCATTTCATCCAAGTTAGCTCAGTTAGTTAGTTACAGTTCAGAAAGGAACTAGAGCTGCTTGATCACTGGCTTCAAATTATTCTGATATGGGTTCCCGGTCATAGGAACATAGAGGGTAATGAAATGGCAGATGAGCTAGCAAGAAAAGGTTCAGCACTAGACATAGCAGAGGCGGTGGCAGTTGCTACTCCATTCGTCACAATAGAAACATCCATTGCTTTACACTTCTATGCTTTACATACACTACGACAAGAAAAACATAGCCGTCTGACAACATTCAGAGGACGAATTACCTGTTAGGATGCCCTCGCCCATTTCACGTCTTACTGCAACACTTACAGGTCACTGAAAAGTAGGGGATCAACCAGCCAGACTAAACCTCCCTTTCAATTCTATCTGCAGAAGCTGGGAAGCGGAAGGGGTGAAAGAAAGTCTCTTTCACTATCTATGCGAATGTTCAGGTCTAGCTAGGGCAAGACATCGCTCTTGCAGCAAGCTCTTCTTACAGTAAATTAATGAAATCTCAGCCGTAGAGGCATAGACAGCAAACTTTTTATTGCTGTTATACCTCCATCTAACGAAATGGATCTGATTAAAAAAAAAAAAAAAAAAGAAAACCATCATCACACGACCGTGGTAATAAAACGACGCTAGTCGCTACTTACGAATATTTCAGCAGGAATAATCAAATACAACAACAACAACAACAACGCTTTCGAAACTGACATTTGACCAAACGATATAAAATTTATTCCACTGATAAAAAATATATGAACAAAAAGTCGCTGAATGATATTTTTTGAGGCCACATTGCGTCTAGTGCTGATTTGCCCCCTTGTGGATAGGTTTCGTTTCGACGAAATCATCTGCAGAAACATATTTTACTAGCTCAAATTTTTCCTAGAGGGTAATGCACAGCAATTTGTATATGTATTAATTCAAAATAACCGTAGTAGCCGATTCAAATATTTGGTGAAACCGGAATCGAAATTTTGGCAATACACCAGAGACTTTGGCTTTTTTGGACAATACTCGTATACCTTTGTAAGCATTTTTTCTCGGTTTGTTTGACTTTGATATCTCTCTACTTTTGTGTTTAATGCTTTTAATGCTTGTCGGCTAAATTGAAATGTCTCAGCGTACGCTTCAATGTCACTCACTGTTGGCGGCAAAAAGCGGCTTAAATGCTTAATAAAGTCACCTAAATGGCAATTTTTTTATTTTTTCAAGCTATTGGGTGACAACTGGAACGCGAATGCGTACAATCCGCGTGAGTAAATGCAAAATGTGGTTAAAGGAATTTTTAAATATGCATTCATGTATGCACATATACATTTTTATGTTTATGGAAGCGATAATTAGGCAATAGAATCAAAGTCTCAAACTCGTGCCTTTTATTAGCAAATTATTTTAACAACAACAATGGTGAAATAAGCAAGACAACTAATTGTTGTTTTATAAAATAAATATTCCTGATATTTGGTGTGAAAATCTTTACTTGGTATTTTAATAGTTTTTTCCTTGGCTACATTGCAATTGAATCATTTTCATGTGTTTTGGACCTCGGTGCATTTCGCCTGCCATTCTCTGTATGTATCCACCTACTATACGACATACTTGTTCATATATTTCGTTATTGTTTAGTACGACTGTCGTAAAAATTGTCGTTTCGGTCAGTAACACTGTCCAGTAACTGTTGCACAGTGGGCGCGAAGCACGCAAAAAGAGATAAAAAAAAGAAATTCAAAAATACTTAAAAAAATAAATAATTCGTACAGTGTTAGATGTTTGGCTAAGCTCTTCCTCATATTTGCAGGGCGCGTCTGGATGCTGTTCCACAAAAATCTTTACTACTTCTAACTTTTAAGGTAAATATCTGGCGCTACTTTTCAGATTAAGACTAACTTTTTCTTTAAATAAATGGCGGCTATATATATATTTTCTTAGATGACACATAGAAGCTCAATAAATAATTTAAAATTGGACTTATTTAAAGCTGGGAGCTTCACTTGCCGTCATGAGCGGCCTGCTTTTGTAGCACTTCAGCTTCGACTAGTCGCGTCTGCGTGTTCGTTGGTCTGCCGCATCTGCGACTTCCTTTTGGGTCTAAATGGCGCACATAAACTAGTTTTATTTGTAGGCACGCTCAGAGACCAATTGGTCTAGACTTATGCTTAGTTAGTTTAAAAAAATCCTCCCAATTTTAAACGCTCGGTGAAAATATTTTTCTCCAAAATATTAGGAATAGAAAATTTGAACTTCGAAAGAGTTGAATACTGCATTTTTCACAATCTTAAGTGGTGCGAATAGTTTGAAAATATAAGCTGTTTCGAATAAAGTTGAAAAAACTGGGACAAAGTAAAAATAATAAATAGGAAGTGAAGAATTAAACGTTGCATATTATAGGTTTCCGAATAGTATCTAAAAAAAATACAAAATATGCCTCTTATACGCGTTCGAGGATTCCATTTTATTTTTTAACAGCCCGTGCTTCTATCCGCGATTAAAATCACTTGTTGAATGCACAATACATCAAAGAAAATATAAATAGTTCCGTTATACTCCGCGAACAATTTTTTGTACGCAAAAATCGTACAAAAGTGAAATTATGGGTAAAATACGCACGAACTTATGGACTGACCTGATAGCAGACGAAGAAACAGCTGTGTTGGAGCGGCAGACATCGGTGCAAAAAGCTTTTAGAAAAGCATATTAGCGATAACTGTTGAAATGTTAGTAATTTAAAATAATAAATTAAATAAAAAAATATTTTCAAATAAAAAACAAAAATATTTTTAAATAAATATTAAAAATTTTTTATTCAAAAATATTAAAAAAAAACTTTTTATTTTTTTAATACTTAAAATTTTTTTTTAATATTTTCAAATTAAAATAAAATATTTTTAAATAAAAAAAAAAATTTGCGAAAATAATAAAATAAATATTTTTTAAAATAATATTTTTTTAATATTAATATTATTATTTTATTTATTAAACAAATAAAAAAAAATATTTTTAAGTAAAAAAAGTTTTTTTGTTTTCAATATTTTTAAATAAAAAAATTTAAATAATTAAAAAAAAAATTTACTCAAATAAAAAAAATACAAAAATGTTTTTAAATAAAATTTATTTAATTTTTATATTTAAAAATGTAAAAAATTTTGTATGTAATAATATTAAAAAAAACCTTTTATTTATAATTTTTTATATATTTTATATATTTTTAAATTAAAATAAAATATTTTTAAATAAAAAAATATATTTAAAATAAAATATTTTCAAATAAAAAAAGTTTTTTATTTAAAAATATAAAGTTGTTTTATTTCAAAATATATAAATATTAAAATATTTTAAGCCACTGAAATTCGGCTATGCTCGGCCGCAAAATTTCAGTACGGCTTAGGCTGAAATTGGTTCGCATCGGCTCAGCTTTAAATCGATATTTGGTCGTTCTCTAGTCTTCCGCTAAGCTACTCATGGGTGCCTCTATAAAATCCTCTCGCGATTGCAGAATTTTCCTGCGCCATTTTTACCAGTAACTTTACTTGATTGTTATTGGGTGTTTTTGACTTAAAAACAAATTTTTAGCATTTTATTCCATCACATTCATCCTTTTTTACATTCGAGATACCTATTTTCTTCCTAATACACAATTTCACTTTTTCATAGTTCGTTTGTGAGAAGAGGAAATGGAAAATGGATAAAACTCCCTAGGAAATGTTATTCAGGATAGATGGAAAGGGAATAGAGAAAGTCATATTCACGATTTCGAGATCGGCCGATTTTGCGACTTGTTTTCAGAAATACTTTTACATTTGTTCCTCTAAAGCGATACCGCATTTATGTAGACGGAGAAGTAATTATCCCGCCCTGGTACGGTCCGAGAAGCGCCACATAAGTTAAGTGCAGCCCAGTACAGTCTAAGGTTCATTAAAAGAACTGGGTTCGGATGAGGTATTGTGAAGAGTAGATGACACAATAGACCTGAAGATCGAGGGGCTGTTTATCTATCTACCTTTGAAGTTGTTCCCATTTTGAACTCGGCAAGCAAATGAAAAGCAGAGAGCTCACTCGTCGAACAAAAAATACATGTTTAAAGTTCCTTATTATACTCGTCCTTTAACGCTTGTATAACCATGGGCGATAACGCAAAAAGATGAGAATAATCTTCCGAGAAGAGATTACTAAGAGAGGGAAATATTCTGTACAAGAGATGAAATGATAAACTGTTTGCGCTTCAACTATGATTGTCCACGGTGGTCAAAGTAAAAGAGCGCTGGGTTAAAACTCAAGAGTGCAAAACTGTGAGATACTTCTGGTTATGAGTAGATTGGAGCAAACTTCTTACGCTAATAAAACCTCAACTCCCGAATTTTCTGGATGACATGTCATTGGACCTGCACGCGGTAAGACTTGCCATTAATTAGAGTCTGCAGGAGCTGTCTGAAGGATGGGGAAGAATCATCTCAGTACCTACTTCCAGTTGTCCCGCTCTCGATTTAGACATTCTGATTCTCAGTTTTTTACTTCGGATGTGTCGTGCTTGGATATCTTTTACCTTAGATCTTAATATTAGACGAATTTCATCACTAGGTTGCAGCAGTTATAAGGGGTTAGGGGTAGTCAGTATTTTCAAAAAATTGGCGTTTTCCTCGAAACTATCTTTTTTGAACTGATGATCACTGTAACTTAAAAACCGCTTTATACTGCTTTTGAAGAACATAAAAAACTTGTGCCTGATGGAACGATTTTTTTTCAAAATTTCGATTTCTTCAAACAATTCGATCGAATCGATTTTTTTCTTGAAAATCTGAAACATATTTCCTGAGGTCACCATATTGTTAATTTTGAAAAAAAAAACCTTCGATCAGGCACAAGATTATCTATTAATAAAACTAATTTCTCTTGCCCGATTGATTTTAGATGAATCTCCAAGGACTTGTGATGATCACCGCAAGGGACTACTGAAGAAACGGGCTCCCACAACCATTTTTTATTTTTAATTTTGCTGAAGTCAAGTCGAAACATGATGTGTTAATGCTAGGTTTTTATGTTTTTAAAATAAAGCAACTGACTAGCAAAAACAAATTATTCAAAATCATCATTTTTTCGGGCCTCTGACTACCCCTAAGCCCTTAAGCCAACCGTAAGTACTCATCGCTCGGAATTCTACGCAACCCTTCAACTTTTTCCCTGTCCCTTCTATCCTCTCAATGGCATCGCAAGGGACACAATTTGTGTATCTCGTCCAAGTGAGTGCTTGTTCGGGTAACTTTATAACCTAACCTAAGTGCAGAAGGACTGGCCTACAACTGGCCTGGTTTTTTTTAATATCGGTCCAAAGCGGCAAACGGCTGTTTATACGCCCCATCAGGGGAATGGGAATACTGAATATTTTTAATGCCATTTTAAATAAAATTACAGCACCTCTAAATTTTATTAATTTATAATGCCCTCAAATATCCCACTGTGTGTTGTTTGTCACATGGCATCTCAGGTAACATATTTATTTTTTGGGTTGTCCGGTTGATGTTGCCATATCGAGCGTAGGTGTTGGTGTTCGGTATGTTAATGGCGGCCATTTGTGAAGCGACAGCGACACGCTCAAAAAGTTTGTTGTTACCACCAAAGTGAGGCGCCTAATACGTGGCATACAAATACAGTTCTTCTGTACCGATGCAGATAGATTTGAATTTGAAAATCTACAACTAAACTTATATGTATGTATGTATGGATGTACATACACATGCGCATGTCTTTCTCTGTCTGCTCGCGCTGTGGCGTAATCGGCGCGAAGGTGTAGTTTAGTGCAAATTAACGAAGTATTTGTCGCATGCAAGACATTTTTCTGAAATTAATATGTATCTCATGCAACTTTTAGCGGCGTGTAATTAAACACAGATATTTTTCTTTGCATTAGCTGTCATTGCAAGAAGAAACGAAAATGTGTAGTATGTGCACATATAATTACTTACCAATATTTGCACATATACATATATATATATATATATATATATATATATGCATGTGTGTGTTTGTTTGCCAAAAGCGCCGCAAACCTGTTGCAACAGCATCATTTGCCAACAAAATGCCATTGAGGCAGCAAATCCAATCCAAAATCTGATAAATGGAAAAGCAACCAAAAGCGCGCGCATTAAGTGGTTCAACAGCTGTATTTGCCAACTTGAGACATCATTGAGTTTAAGCTGCAATTGTGGCACATGCACATGCATACATACACACACAAATGTACATAATTATATATGTACGTGCTCATGTTTTTCCTTTTCCTGCTCTTTTTTTTCGCGTGTATTTTTAATAGTTGCACATTAAAATCCTCTAAATCAATGCGCTTTTGACAATTATTGCACCTGACGACATGCATCACAGTGTGTGCATATATGTATATGTGCCTACAATACAGTACCTAGCCATTGAATTATGACCGATGATACAAATTACATATTAATGGCTTTGAGAGCGAATAAAAAGCAAACGGGTTTAAAGCATTTAAAAAAGTTTACATATTTGCTTTTATTAAAAGCTTCTTAACATTTTTGCATTATTTTAAACTAATATTTCGTGGCTTCTCCCCCTGCTGTTAAGACGGCTGCAATTCGTTGAGGCATACTGGCTACGCACTGTGTTATCTTCATCTTAAGATTTTGGTCATTATACCACACAACTACGATGTTTTCCTTAAGCTGTTGTATTGTGATAATATTCCGCTGGTATACTGAGGTATGCCCAACAGTTTTCGATGGGGTTAAGGTGCGGAGAATTGCCAGGCCATTTCAAAACCATTATTTCCTTGAATTCAGACAATTCATGCTCATCTTGGATGTGTGACATGGAGCTCCATCTTGTATGAAGGTGTATTCGTCTCTCGGACACTTCAGGGTTTCTAAATATGGCAGCAAAACGTTTTCCAGCACGTCCACCGTCTGAACAGAGCGCATTATTCCCTCAGCAAAATGTAGCGGACCTGGTCCCTCTGAGGTTATACAGCCCCAGCCCCAAACCATAACACTCGGGGGGTGTTTGACCCTTGAAAGCACACAATCTTCCGAATATCGTTGTCCGACTGTTCTGCGCACAAAATTTGTTGTTTTTGTGACCGCTTCCAATAGGCATTCATAGCTGAAGATGATCTATAATAAGAAAAACAAAACCACAGAAAAGTGTGAATATTCACATCTTCTTACTGCTATTTGTCAAAGCAAAAAATGTTTTTTTCTTAACTTACTTTTTTCCAATATTCCGCGTCGAAGTCTCTGTAAAGTTGTTCCCAAAGTTTCCACCCATTTCGCATACACGGTGTCAGTTTTGACTGTTTTGCTGGTCGTCTGCAAAAAAAAAGTCCATTTTCGCATAAGCGTCGTCGTAACGCTCTTTCCGAAATATTTACTCCAGATTCCTAAACCTCTCTTAAAATCATCCGACTTGAAGCATTTCTGTGCCCGGGAACTGTTTGGACGATTTTGCGGTCCTGTCTGGTTGAGGTGATGCGTTCTCGGCGACTATTTTGGCGATAGCTTGAAGTTATCGCTAAAACGTTGTTGGTATTTTTCCACATTTTAGCAACATTTACCACAGACGGCTTGGATATTACAACGGTTCTTGCTATGTTCAGGTTCTTGGCTATTAAAAACTGAAATTTGTTGCCTTTGTCCTGATGTCAAGTCCGACTTTCGGCCCATTTTCTAAAAAAAACTGGTTAAATTGGAAAAAAAAGGATAGTCCTCGTGACAAATTCAAAAGTTATGTTGATTTTGTATAGGGTGGGCCATGTAAAATTTGCTTTTTGAATCGGTTATAAAAAAAAAAGCTAATCAGTATTTTTTCAAACTTTTTTTTTATTTTGAAGATTGAATATTGTCATTTATGAATGAAAAATAATATCGTTCAAATGACTGCCACGGCTGGCTTTACAATAGGCCATTCGATCAACCCAATTTTTAAGCACATTTTCGATTGTTTGGGCTCCAATTTCATGAATGGGAACTTCGATTTCGTGTTTTAAAGCATCAATCGTCTCTGGATGGTTCGCATAGCATTTGTCCTTAACGGCGCCCCACAAAAAATAGTCCAACGGGCTTAAATCACAGCTCCGAGGCCCAAATTGATATCGGACTTTCGGCTGATTATTCGGTTTTCAAAAACGGTAGCCAAAAGTTCGAGTGTGACAAGATGCACCGTCCTGTTGAAACCAAATGTCGTCCATGTCATCCTCTTCAATTTTCGGAAACAACTCGTTGAGCATGTCAAGGTAACGCTCGCCATTTACTGTAACTGCGGCTCCTCGCTCATTTTCGAAAAAAAAAAATGGCCCGACGATGCCGCCAGACCAAAAACCACACCAAACAGTGACTCGTTGTGGATGCATTTGCTTCTCTACAATAACGTGTGGATTTTCTGAGCCCCAAATCCGACAATTTTGCTTATTGACGAAGCTACCGATGTGAAAATCAGAAAAGAAGAAGAAGACTCACCGCTTTGGAAATAGGTTTTCAATATTACTCAATTTTGTTCAAGCGTATAGCGTCCCATTTCGAAAATGTCAAACCTTTAAGTAAATTATGAACACATTTCACATGACATTTATGTTACCATTCTCAAAAAAATCGGTGGTTCAAAAAGCAAACTCTATATGGCCCACCCTGTATTTACTGTTGTTATATTTTAGATAAATGAATATTCTCTATTCAATTCTTTCACTTTTCAGACGATCTCAATTAGTTTTTTTATGCTCTTCACACAAGATCGGATTAATTCGCACTGGCACTTGCACACTTAACTTTTCACTTATATGCAAAAAAACTGATCCTTTTCTAATCGTAGCAGGCCAATTGACCGGAAATTCCTAAAAACATCTAAGAACAGGTTAAAACCTTAATATCCTTTTTTATTTGGAAAAGCCCAAATTAGATTGAAAATTTTACCTGATATTTGAAGTTTTCAGAAAAAATGCCATCGGTCATAATTCAATGTCCAGGTACTGGACGTGAATGTGCGCCCAACTGCATTGGAGCGTGCGCGCCTGTCACTCCACTCACACTCCAACTCACATCAACCATCTTAACATTCCCCTCTGTGGCTCTGCATTTGTTTGTTGCTTCTCCATCTAACTGTCTGTCTGTCTGCTGTCTGTCCATTTGTCAATTTCTTGCATCTGCGGCAATTCGCTTGCTTGACTTGATTTTTTATGTTTTGCTCTCGGTTGCCTTGCGGAGTAACTCTTCGCATTTCGCATTTATCTGCGGCACTTCGCAAAAGAAAAAGTTGTCAATAACATTTATGTATTTTCTTTTGGCGTAATTATGGTATCATTTGTCCGCAAGTTTTAAATGCTTGCCTGCATTTATTACTGCAATTGCTGGTGCTGTATAATGCCATGCAATTGCTAAGCGTTAAGGCTTTCAAAAAATTACTGTGTGGATATTAAACACGAAGAGGTGAGAGTTAATACGAAATAAAAGTACTTACTTTTCTAAGAGATGCACACACATACGCACTAATACTCGTATACATGTGCATGTATGTGAGAGTTTCCATTGAAGAAATTTGTAAAATTGTGTACTGTTTAAATCCTGTACTTAAACAAACAAATAAGCTCAGGCTTTTCAATAATCAGTTTCAATACATTTAGATTTTTGCAAAGAAAGATAGGCACAGAAAATGCGGTGTTTTGCAGAACGTTTAAGTCCATCAAATCTATCGACGAGGCCTGGATATGGGTTAACGAATTGTTGCACAGTCCATGTCAAACTATAGTATTGTAGATCAGCATTTTTACCTTTTTTGACATCTTCTTGCTCGTTTGCTTATAAAATTTATATAATCATAAAATTTCAATTTCTAAAAAGATTCTTGGCATGCAGTTTTATAACTTTAAATTTTACTATAATAAAGTGCAAGTTTTGTAGTTGCTGAAAAATCCCGTATATTTTTTATATTTTCTTCCCTAAGTTCCAACACGTTTCCCATCGCCCCTATTCTCCAGTCTGGGCTCCCTCGGATCCCTCGGAGTACTATTTGTTCTCCAATTTGTACAAATGGCTAGGGGAAAAATAGTAAGTAGTTTTTATTTTTGACGACTCTCTTAGACATCCGCTTCGGGGTAGTCTTCCAAATAGGTAGGTAGGTGAAATGGTTGAAGTACTCTCCAAGTAGCACTAAAGCGGCGTTTTGATACCATTTTGAGACTTCCAACAGGCAGATATCTACAACCAATCAGAACTGATGTAGTCGAGAAGATTGATGGGATTTAGGTTGGCGCACTGCCCCAGGCTGTCAAAGAAAGGAACACCCAGTGATCTTAATCGTCTAGCTGCCAAACCCGGACATTTACAGAGAAAGTGCTCAACAGTCTCCTTTTCTGAAAGGTCCGCACAGCTTCTGCAATAGTGGTTAAATGGTAAACCTAGCTCTTCTGCGTGTGTGCCGATTGTCCAGTGACCGGTAAACACAGCTACGAGTTTGGAAAATGAATGGCGAGAAGTCCAAAGGACTTTCTGAGTCCACCGTGTATTGTACTGGGGCCAAAGGGTTTTAGAAATAGCAGATGAAGAAATTGAGCTCCATCTTTTCAGCGCTTTCCTGAGAAATAATTCAGTCCCCTTCCTGGCAAGCTCATCAGCAATTTCATTTTCCTTTACGTTCCTTTGACCTGGCAACCAGATCAAAGAAATGTTACCTGCGCACCCAAGAGATTTGATCTCCTTCTTACAAGAGCTTACTAGTTTCGTTCTGCACACTGGCGTCGTCAGAGTCTTGCTCGCAGCTTGACTATCGGAGAAAATGTTAATATCTCCCTTGCTCCCTCGTTCCCTAAGCATTTTGCATGCCTGCAGGATCGCAAAGACTTCTACTTCAAAAACACTAGCAGTATTCGGCAGTTTAAAGGAGATAGAGAAAACCCCTGCTCCGACTCCCGATTCTATCTTGGAACCGCCAGTGAAGACGGAAGTGCAAGCTTCGAGGTTCAGTCCTCCAAATACTTGTGGGCTTACTTCCAGTGATGCGACCGAATGCTGCTATCACCAAACATTGTTGACGTGTCCAATAACATAGGTGGCGCAGTCCAAGTAAACGTCGACCACATGACGTCGGCATCGTATGATCTAAGTCAATTAAATTATATAAGTTCTAAGTCACATTCTGCACTTACCTTTATGCGGCGCTTTGGTTTAGACTTTACTGATCCTTACCCTATGATCTGAAAGTGCCGGGAATGTTGAAATAAAACAATACAGAGTTAAATTTCAGGCAAATTTAGTTTATCTCCTTCAAATATGACCCGTCTGAAGCAACACACATGTGCCAACGTTTAATCCAGTCCTCTAGGCCCCTGGGAGGCCTTCAGCTCCTTCGCCGCATTCTCTTTGATCTCCTCTATCGACTGAAATCTCCGTCCACGAAGTGGTAACTTCAACTTGGAAAACAAAAAGAAGCCGCACGGAGCCTAACAGGTGATTGCACGATTGTATTTGCTTGGTATTTGGTCAAATAATCCAGCACAATTTGGTCTCGATGCGATGGCGCGCAAAATCCAAGAATTGTTTGCCCACATTTTCGGCCGGCCAGGCAGACACTAATGATTCGATGGCGCTAAAAAGTGACAGATGTGTGTCTTACAGTCCTACCAACATAAGAAGAATATATGGACCGTGCGTGGTTCGTTTAAATTAAACATTCCCGGCACTTTTTAATCATAGGGTACATGCTAAAGTGCCTATGCTTACCTCGATTGTCTGATCTAAGTTGTAATAGATTTTTTCGCGTTTCGCTCTCAGATTGTTTAATTTTGATGTGATGTAAGATAAGCCTTAATAAATTTGAAATTTTTACAAGGTAGAAGGGGCATTCTTTCACTCTGCTTTTTTGCTTCATCTTTGATTTCATTAGTGGCGCAATTGACTGCCCTCTTCTTTTAGAGCTCACTTAGTTTTTGACATTCCACAAAAAAAACCGGTGTGGAATCTGTGCACTCCATTTATAAAAATTATTGTTAAATTATCGCAACTAATTACCGGAAAATATCATATTACTGCAATCAAATTTACTACCTCAAATAACATCCATTTATTTTCACTTGCGTTCTAAATACTTCAAAGACACAGCCACATATTTGATTTTGTTCTCGATAAATGATTGGTGTTTTTTTTGCTTGCGCGAGCTCTCTATATAATCACCCAATAAAGTAGGTAAGTACACAGCTTTTCCACTCTGAAAAATACAAAAATCTGACAAAGTGAAAGCAGCGACGTTCATTGGCTGGTTGGCGGTGGGTAATTGGCGGTTGTTGAGTGAATTATTGTTACACTTTGCGCACTTATCACATTATTAAGAAAAGTTATTAAATATGCGACCTACTTCGAATGAGTGCCCAAACAAAGAAGCAACTGGGACAACCTAAGGAGGTGGCGTAGGTTTATGAAAAGGGTAGAGTGGTAGGGCGAAAAGTGAAAATGTGGCCCAATACAATCTTGATTAGACACTTACAAGTTTCAAAATCATATTCAAGCACCCACTCGTTCGTAGAAAAAAACAAAGTGTGCTTAAGAAGTAGAAAAAATTGCTAAATTTTTCGTGGGCCAACTTATGGGCGTAAGTGTGTACGTGCTTTAACCAGCCAGTACAAGATGCAATTATATGCATATGCACACAAACACTTATTCCATAGGCAACCCTGCAGGAAAATTAGTAAAACAAATATTTTGCTCAAAAATAGAGCAAGATTTTGACATCCATCTACCGAAGCCAAAAAGTGAACGAAAACAAGACTAAGGATAAACTGAGAGTAATCACGGACAGTTGTTGTTGTTGTTGTTGTATCAGCATAAACATTCCCCATTCTTACATACGGGGAATGCTGCTGGAGTGACAGTCCTTGGTCGGATATAAATCCGGTTCGTTTCGGTAACGTAGAACCGCCTGTCGTGGAAGCGGACAGTCTTACAGGCCATTGCAGGATTGCACCTGCACAGGATTGAGATATGATCCACTGACTCTTGACGTCTCTGCGATCCATCCCCTGAGATTCCAATACACCTTCTCCTTGAAGGTGGCGCAATAGCACGGTGAGGGTGAGACATCTGGGCTAAGTGCAGCCAGAAGAAAGTCATAAACGCTCAGCCAAACCCAATTCTATCTTAAGTTTAATAAGGGAATCTGGTTTGAATGAGGTACTGCGGTGAGTAGTGGGCACAAAAGGCTATGGAGTCATAGTGCAGATTTCAAATCTGTCTGTCTATCGATCTAAACAGCAATACCTCTCGGATCTTAAGGCCGTAATGACGTTAATGCCGTAATGACGTTGATGCAGTAAGTTGATTTGCAGACTCGAGTGGGGGTAGTGTAATATTTGAATTTTATTAAATTAGAAAGTACTTCCAAAAATCAATTTTATACATCAATGTATACTCACTTACACTTATACTCACTCGGAAAAAAGATACAGCGGGGAAATAGTTGATCAGTTTTAGAAAATCATCAGTTGCTTACAAGGCGAATCTATTAAAAGTAGTCTCCGTAAATCAGCTGATTTGTTTTTTTTCGCCGTGTCCCAGTGGCTGTCAACACAGCATAAAACAAGGCAAATTCATTCTTTGTTTTCAACTTTGCCAATACTTTTTGCCGTGACAATAAAATGTACAAAGCATTGTTGTTGGTCTAGTGCCACCACCTTTAATGAATACGCCTGGTTGCTTACATAGAAAAGAGCATGATGAAAAAACTTCAGAAGGTGTGGCCAATATCAGATTGTTAACTTGCTCTCAGCGCATTTGAAGGAATTAGCTGAGTAACTGACATAACCGGGGTAAAGGTAAAATATTCAAAAATGATTTACATAAAAACAAAAAAAAAATATCAACACGTTTCTCGCTCATGTTGCTTCTGTGCTGTCTGAACAACGACTTATTGGGCGAGTGCGTAAATAAATACATACGTGTGAAGTGAGCGGGCAGAATTCTACTGCTGAAAAACCGTTAACGTGGTACCCGAAGTTGCTTACCCATTTGCGTTTTTCACCAACTATGAAGGCCAAACGAGGTAATCTACATATCATCCTGGAGAAAAGAGAAATCATGCGAATTAGTCATAGTTCCAAATTCCCCAAAAGCGGACCACTTTGGTGCTAGTAATTTTTCCGGCTGGAACTCCATAAAGCATTGCATTTACGCACTTACAAATGTTGTTGTTGCTTAAAATGGGCCACTTCAGAAATAATAACCGTAAACAAAAAGAAAAAAATAAAAACAAATATTAAAAAAGTATAATAATAAAAGTGAGTTACAACTGACGTGTGTCAAGTTACAATAGTAATTACGATTTGTTGGGGTCAAGAGGGCGTTGATTTTTTTGTATTGTGAAATGTTAATTTTTCCTTTCATTGTTAGGTGGGCATTGCTTAAGGGATTGTGTAGAGCGCTATTTGTTAATTTTCTGTATTTTGTCTTTACTTTCGAAAATAACATTTGAATTCATTGATTTTTAGATAATTCGTACATACATTTGTATGGTGACCGCAAAAACTATTGATTTCTCAAATTGCAAGAAGAAAAATTGTATTGAGAGAGAAACGCGGCATGAATTGTTATAAGGACTGCGTTTGGGTGCGTTCATTTTTTTTATTTAAGTTTTATTAAAAAAACTTAGCTAGTAAAAACTGAAACTCAAAACAACTTTTTTCTGAAAAAAAAGAAACAAGGAAAAAAACCAAAACTAAGAAAACCTCCTTTTATTTCCAAGCAAAAAAACAAATTAAAAAATTTGATAAAAAGAAGTGTTTTATTATAGCAAAGCAAGCTCGAAACAAAACTTTCTATTTTAAACTGAAAATAATAATATCTATCTTAAGGGGTTAGGTGGGTTACAGAGATTCAAAAAAAGGGTATTTTTACTATATTTTTTTAATATATACTGTTGGGCCACCAAGCTTTTTTGGAAGCTATTAAATTTCGAATTAATTAAACACTTTAATTTTTCGCAAAACTTTATAATGTATTTTTTCGCACTTAGAAATTAACGCGTTCGTGTGTTTCTTATCCCTTTACAATATGTTGAAGTTCACCGGCCTCAGCTGATATCGAGATTCAAGTCTCGAAATATTTGCTTAGAGTTAAAAATATTACAATCTTATAAGTTAGACTACAATACTAAATTATTAAATAAAAACTATACAATTAAACCTATACTTAAATTATGTCATGTAAATTAGGTGCTGCTCCCAACATATACAATCATATATTTTATTTAAACAATTCAGCATATCAAAGATACATATTTAACTCTTTCCGGCGCACTGAAAAAAATCGCTAAAAATTAAACACAAAGATTTTTTTATTTTATTTATTCGAGACATTTAATGAAGAAAATGTAAAAAAAAAATGTTTATCCTTGCAGGATTTTGTACAAGGATGTGGTACAATTTTTATACCATCGCGCATAGAGTGCGAGGATTATTTATGAAATTCATTGAAACAAGTTTTTGTTTTGCTGAGGCAAAGTGGCACATTACAACTTGAGCACATCCACTGAGTCCTTCTTTGGTGGCTTGTCGTGCTGCAGTACGCACATCTACGTAAGGTTGTTCTGACTGGTTGGTGAGACGACGAGGATCGTAGTTTATTTTTCTTTATGCGGACTCTAGCTTGCTTTTTATTTTTGGTTCCAAGAGTAGTGGGTGAGGCTGAACTGCATAGTATTGAAATCAAATCAAGTTTGAGGTCCTTAAGGGATAAGTGGTATCCTATGCTTTTAGAAATAATAAAAGAATTCACGACTGCAATATCAAGAAAGTGAAAAAATATTCGGTGCCACCACTTGCGGCTTTTTCTGTTCAGCTCGTAGTACTTCTTTAGCTGATCTAACTTGTCAACGTTATTCATGTGCATATTATAGTCGTGTATTATTTCAGGCTTTTCGATTTCTTTGACAGAACCATCGCTTTGGCGTTGTTGTACCTTTAGAAATTTACTCGGATCATGAAAGTTAGATAAAGCTGTAACCTCTCTTTTGTCAATCTACTTCATAGAGAGTATACCAGAATCACTAATTTGCCAATCATAGTCGCCCCGTTTTAATTGCTTACCAGGTCTAATATCGGTAGGAAGAAATTTTCGATTGGTTCGCACTGTTCCGCATCCATTTATCAACTGCTTTTTCAGTTCAAGAATCAAGTTGAACGGAGTGAAAAAATTATCGAAATTATGGTGTTTCCCCCCTAAATCAGTATTTAAGCCAAGAACGACCCATTCTCCAGTTTTTTTTCGACTAGATGTCCTTTTTTACCCGTATATAGTATATCTCGAACCCTGCTTAAGTTTTTTAGCCATTGTCATTTACATACGTATATACCGCGCGGTGGTATACTTTTTGTACCAGGAACCTTAAACACTTTCCACACTAAGTCTTTTGATTATTTTTATTCCATTGGCTGAGTAATTAATTCATTAACACTTTATTTTCTTAAAATTGTAGGAAACCGATGCAGTTCGTGCTTTTATTTACAAAATATGATAAATTCTGAGTAACACTTTAATACTTCAATATTCTACTCATTTTGCGCGTAAAAAACATATATATTTATCTCTTTCAAACACTTGTTATATTTTTTTTTAGAAAATATAAGTTTAAATTTGCCTGTATAAGTGGTAAAAGAATTATACCAATGCGCATAAAATGCAGGAAAAACATTTAAATAAGTGGTATAAATTTTATACCAGCGCCCCGGAAAGAGTTAAACAGTATTTTGTGAAATTTTTATTTAAAAATTCCGAAAACTCAGCCGTTGGTACCTCATCTCCCTTAACGTCTCACAAAAAAATGCTCTTGCCGTGGACAGCATAACTCATTATTGGTTCATCTAAAATCAAAAAACCAAAAATATTTCGTTAGTACATGGATAAATCTCGATACTGGACGAAGGAAAAAAAAAAAATTAAATTTGAATTTTTGACAGACTGAACAAAAAAACACATTTTTTGGTCAAATTTTCGTCATGTGTTGGCTCGAAAAAATTAGTTGTAATAAAAAAAAAAAATCCTTCGTTCAATAACTTGATAATGTTATTCCAAAGATGTGTGCAAAATTTGAACAAAATCGCTTCATAACTTTTCGAGAAATCGTGTCCACCGACTTAAAAAATCGTGTTTTGAGATAAACGCGTTTAAAAACAAAACGCTGCACTGACATGGCCTGATGGGCGGAACTTCTGAAGGGTCTATCTTGTAGAATTTTACTCGGATCAATTTGAAATTTTAGGAGAATATTTTAAACATATTATACTATTTAATAAGACAAAACAAAAAATCGATTTTTTGAAATTTTCAAACCCTCCTAACCCCTTAAAAAAACTCTTATTGTCCAACCAAGAAATAAAATTTAGTTAAAAGTATTTTAATCCTTAAAAAAAAAAAATAAATATAAAATGCAAAAATAGAACTCAAAAATACTTTTTAGTTTTGCAGGCAAAAAGTAAAATTCAAAAACTAAACCTCCAAAGGTCAGTTCAAAACTACTTTTTAATTTCCTTTAAAAAAAGCAATAAAAAATAAAAAAATTACTTGAAAACAAAACTTTATTTCCTAAGCAAAAAGTTAAATTCAAAAAGTCAGTTCAAAAATGCTTTTTATTTCCCAAGCAAAAAATTTATTTAACTCAAAAATTTTCTTAAAAAATAAATTTTATTTCTCGAGCAAACTCAAGAAATAGGAACTAGTCGAAAAATAATTTTGTTTCCCCAAAAAAAAAAAAACAAAAAAAAAAAAACTCAGAAAGTAAGTTCAAAAATACTTTTTATTTTCGAAACAAAAAACTTAACACAAAAATTCACTTGAAAAATAAATTTTATTCCTCGAGCAAAAAGTGACACTCAAAAATTTACTTGAAAACAACCTGTTTTTTTTTCGAAAGAAAAAATTAAACTCAAAAATTTGCTTGAAAAATATTTTTTTCCCCCAAGCAAAAAGTTGAACTCAAAAAGTAGGTTTAAAAATACTCGTTTTTTAACGTAAAATAAACTCAAAAATGTTCTTCAAAAATCAATTATATTTATCAAGCAAAAACTTAAACTCAAAAAGTAAGTTCAAAAACACTTTTAATTTCGTAAACAAAAAGTTAAACTCAAAAATGTCATTGAGAAATAAATTTTATTTCCCAAGCAAAAAGTTAAATTCAAGAAGTCGTTCAAAAATACTTTATATTTTCGAAACAAAAACAAAAAAAAAACTTAAAAGTCAGTTCAAAAATACTTTTACTTTCGAAAAAAAAATAAAAAAATTAAGACTTAAACTTTCTTATCAATATTAAAAAAATTAATAATAATTTTATTTCCCAAGCAAAAAGTTAAAATCAAACAGTCAGTTCAAAATTACTTTAATTTTCGAAAAAAAATTAAAAGTCAGTTGAAAAATGCTTTTTACTTCCCAAGCAAAAAAAAACTCAAAAATTTTCTTAAAAAATTAATTTTATTTCTCGAGCAAACTCAAGAAATAGAAACAAGTTGAAAAATAATTTTGTTTCCCAAAAAAAAACAAAAAAAAAATTAAACTCAAAAAGTATGTTCAAAAATACTTTTTATTTTCGAAACAAAACACTTAACACAAAAATTTACTTGAAAAATAAAAATTATTTCTCGAGCAAAAAGCGACACTCAAAAATTGACTTGAAAACAACTTGTTTTTTCGAAAGAAAAAATTAAACTCAAAAATTTGCTTCAGCAATATTTTTTTCCCCAAGCAAAAAGTTTAACTAAAAAAGTAGGTTTAAAAATACTTGTTTTTTAACATAAAATAAACTCAAAAATCAATTTTATTTATCAAGCAAAAACTTAAACTCAAAAAGTAAGTTCAAAAACACTTTTCATTTCCTAAACAGAAATTTAAACTCAAAAATGTCATTGAGAAATAAATTTTATTTCCCAAGCAAAAAGTTAAATTCAAGAAGTCGTTCAAAAATACTTTATATTTTCTAAACAAAAACAAAAAAAAAACTTAAAAGTCAGTTTAACAAAAATTTTATTTTCGAAACAAAAAATAAAAAAATAAGACTTAAATTTTTTTTATCAAAATTAAAAAAATAAATATTAATTCTATTTCCCAAGCAGAAAGTTAAATTCAAGAAGTCAGTTCAAAAATACTTTTCATTTTCGATACAAAAAATTTAACTAAAAAATTTACTTGAAAAATCTATTTCATTTCTTAAGTAAAAATTAAAACTCAAAAAGTAATTTAATATCCGGAACAAAAAGTTAAACTCAAAAATTTCCTTGAAAAATAAATTTTGTTTGCAAAAAGTCAGCTTAAAAATACTTTATATTTTCTAAGTAAGAAATGAAATTCACAAAAAAAAAATGTTTATAAAAACTTTTATTTAAAAATAATTTGTATTTTCCATTCAAAAAATTGAGCTCAAAAAATACTTATTAAAAAAAAAATGTGTTTCTAAAATGTATGATTGTACGGTCCTTGCCTTTCTCAATTTGTTGCTGCCCACTGCCGGTGAATGCACCGGTCTACAACGAAATAGAGAATTATTTAGAAACTGATAGGTTACAATATATTCTGGTTTTAAAAATACTTAGTTTGTTTATTATTATTATTATTAAGCTTCTGCACACTGCGACCAAACGAGGGCTATTGTGCAAAGCCTGCTTAGGTACCCTATATTTTAAGGCTTTTTAAAAATGTTAGCTCATTCTGGGGTTTATTGTTTCATAGTCTATATGAATGCGCGACAATACCAAGGTGGCGTAGCCTTTTTGTACCTAGTGCGGGACGTTTACAAAGAATGTGTTCCGGTTTTTCGGTGTCCATTTCACAGAGTAGGCAGTTTGTTAAAATCTACAATACTTCGACACATATTTTTGTAATATCGCATTGCTGTGAAGTCACACTGATTGCGTTTTTATTATATGATATTTAATCATTGCTTTGTTTATTGGTGATTGATTTATAATTCTTAGCAAGTTCCCACAATAAGAGTACTTGTATTAATGCGTATGTCTTAAATTTGTTGAAAATTCTTACAATCAAACAGCTCTCATTTTATTCAAACATTATGGAAATGTTTCATTCAGTGCCTATGCATTCACAAATTGTATTGATGCACCGTTAAACGAATTATCGCAGGTACCCATAATAGTTACTTTGCGAATACAAAGGAATCCATTTTCTAATTTGCTATTGTGATGCTGCTGCTGCTGCGAGGCTGTGGTTGCTGCTAGTCGATTACCCGTTGGTGCGCCATAAAAGGAAATGACAGTACACAGAGCTCAAGCTCGGCTTGTGCGCCGTAAGTTCCACTTAATCGCCTACAAGTAAGCAGCTATTGCATTTTCTGCCCTTTTCTGTAGACACAACCCGGCGACTTGCTTTCTAGACAAGACTGTGGCGAATTAGAAATAGCTTTCACGCAGCAGCCTCTTCCGCTTTAGGCATTCAGAATAGAAGAGCAAAAGTCGAATATTGTAAAATCGCCATAAATAACTCAACGAAAATGGAAGAAAAAGCGTTCTAATGCATTGTTCGTTGCCTCGGGGAAGAGATGTGAAAAAAGCGTAGTTTAAACACATAACAGGGTGGTACAAATGCAAGTTTAGTTTTTACAATAAAAACGATGTCGTTCAGGCAACTGTATTAACTGCTGCTTTTTGGCACATCCTGCAAAACCAAATTTTCACGAGCTTATTGCTATGGGCATCCATACAACTTATAATTCTAACGATACTTCTATTTGTGCCATCCTGTATATAACTGCAAACACGTACATATACTTGCATATGTGAGTCTGGAGAGATGTGCATAAATGGAAATGCATTGAAAAGTGCATACGACTTGTGGAGTGTGTGTGTGTGTGTAATAAGAAATGAAATGGATGTGTTGTGACATAAATGGTTTCCGACCGTTATGCGATTAAGCGTAGTTCTTATTGCTCTTCTTCTTCATCTTGCAGTTGCCTACCATTGGCTAGTAGTTTATCTATTTTCTGCCGAAGTTGGGAGTTATTACAGCGGAACATTTTGTGACTGCGTAACTTCCTCATCTTTGACACTGCTGATATATACTATAAATATTCTGTCTCTCGACAACCAACTCAATGTCCATATATTTTCATTGCTTTAAGCACACGTTCATAAGACCCATTTGCGAAGCGGCCTGTATGCGCGCTGCACATTTCCACTTCTTTAAATTTCATATTTTTGCTTAGTCAAATGACGCTATGGTTCAATCTGCAACATTGCAAAGCGCCAAGCCGCTCAAGCATCAATGACATATTAACATCTTAATTATTCTGCCGCGAAAAGTGTTTTGACGTATCTAACGAATTTGGCAACTATAGCGAATAGGTTAATATCAACTATAATCCCATGAGAGGCTTTAATATTCACTTTACATACATCTCCTTGCCACTAAATTATGAACGATGCAAAAAACTTAATAACTTTGGCGCATAGTTATAGTCAAAATGTGTTGATTTTTTCCCTTGTTTACTTTGCTCGAAGCATAGGCCCTCGTGAAGACTCTTCTATCGTACACAGTGCTGTTCTATAGTTTTTGCGCCGTCCTTTGCGATATCGGCCAAACAGATGCCGCGCAACATCGACCTTCTCCAAGTACAATTTGGCCGACCACGACCTCTGCTCCCTTGCCATTTAGTTCAGTGCCATTCTCGTGATATTTTAAAGTCAGTTGCAGCTGCTTGAAGTAATTTTTAAAAAGATTTCTGTCAAAACAAGCTGCAGTTCATTTTAAATCTTAATTTATTTTCGTTTCTTTCTGAACCTCAATTTGATTTTGTGCTTAAACCCCTTTTCTTCCGAAATAAGCCTACATTAAGGCTTTTGTTGTGCAGAGAAAAGTGGCTTTGGGCAAATAAGAGGTGATCTATTTAGAGGTATCAGATTTTAAATTGAAATAAAACAATGAAAATTCAAATTGACTGAGCAATCTTTCTTATTTTTGTGTAGAAACATTCATGACATTTATCTTTTAAAGATAATCCCTTTCAAATGTTGGCCGCAACTGGGCCGTAATTCAGTCATTCGTAAACACCAATTTTGAATGACTCGCTTCAAATGCCTCAATTGAAGGTGGTTAATCCACAAAGCATTTAGACTTTACATACGCCCACAAAAAGAAAAGTTTCAAGGTGTAATATCACACGATCTTGGTGGCCAATCTGCCGGTCCGAGACGAGAGATAAATTACGCACCGAAACGACAACGTAGTAAATCCATTGGTTTACGAACTGTATGGCAAGTAGCCAAATGGGTTTATGCGTGACTACCATTCGGAGTTCAAAAAGAACGTAGGCTCGAATCTTGGTCAAAGACTAAAATGAAGAAAAAGTTTTTTCTAATAGCGGTCGCCCCTCGGCAGGCAATGGCAAAACTCCAAGGGTATTTCTGCCATGAAAAAGCCCTCATAAAAAATATCTGCCGTTCGGAGTCGGCTTGAAACTGTAGGTCACTCCATTTGTGGAACAACATCAAGACGCACGCCACAAAGAGGAGGAGGAGCTCGGCCAAACATCCTGTTTTTGGAACCAAATGTTGTGAAGATCACGGACTTCAATTTCCGGCATCCGATATCAAAAAGTCGTTTATCATAGCGCGATAGCTTTCGCCATTCACTATTACATTGGCGCCAGACTCGGCATTAAAAAAAATTGGGCGAATAATTCTTCCAGCCCATAAGATGCACCAAACGGTTGTTTTCCATGGATGCTCTTGAATGGCTTCGGGTTTCCTTTCAGCCCAAATACGGCAATTTTGCCTAATAATTAACCATTTAGCCAGTTTTCCCTTTATTGACTAAGTTTACAAAAGGCGATAGTGAAGAGTGTAGTTTAAAAAAATTACTAATTTTCGTTGGAATTGAGATTCGAAAAACTTATAAGTGTTACTCTTAAAAAGTATTACTACTTAGAAAACTTTTAAATAATTTGCCGTTCTCAAAACGTGCTTCAAGATATTATTTTGCCTTTGGTGAAGAGGATAAAGAAGGTGTGACCAACATCAGGCATCTTAGCTCTTTTGAAGGAATCAGCTGATTTGTTGACGTACCAGATTTGTTTACAACCGAGGTCAGCAGTAGCTGATATTATGTTGGCCATGTACGAAAAAATCAACGCAACCACTGCCAATGATCCTTCGTTGCCGTCTAAAAGACTGATTGTATTCAATTAACGTCACTTCACTCAATTTGTTTTCTTTTCATTCGCCCCCTTCCCTGTCACATCCCCAATGACAACACAACCAAAGTTACTTTCACAACTTTGCTTTGGTTGACCAAACCTTGTAATTTATCAACATTACTTGCTCCAATTTGGCTATTAGGTCTCTAACAAATAATATTGTATAGGCTCAGTTTTTTTCCATTTTTTGATATCTATAAGTAGATGTTGTACTTGAAAATAGTTTCGCGTTTCTTTTCTCCAAGGCAATTCAAATTATTTTTGAATCCTCTAAAATTTTTCGAGAGTTTTCAATCGATTTTGTGTCGGAGTTTGAACTCGATTTTGTGATATGTACGACTTATTTAGCTATTCCTCTAAAACTGCTCCTTTTTATTGTCCTTTTATCCATTTCTTTAAAAGACTGTTCGCAATTGAGTGTTTGCAAATAGCCTGTCATCAAGATAATACAGCAACAAAATGAAAATATTTCTCATCATATTTTACAAACGGCACAATATCAGGTAATTTGCACTCAATTGTGGATGACCCTAATGTTAGAAAACTTATTCTCTGAACTTTTTATAAATCAATTCATGTCAAACATTTTTTTGTATCATTTGAATAATGCACTAAATTAAAAGCTTCACTTTCTAAACACGAAAAAAGCAACAAAGCATTCTTCGGTCATATTGTGTGGGCAGGAACAGTATGTGTGTATGTTTGTATATAAGAACATATGTGCATACAATAATATAATCGCATTTGCCTGCATAGTGCCTGGTGGCCTAATGGGCAATGTGTCAATCAGCGTCTTGAAGAATAGAACCGGAACTAATAGAACTATTACTTTGTGAGAGACATACATTTTTATGAAACACATATACATACATATTACAAGAATATTAGACATCTTTTTAAGTAATAGCAGCCGCTTTTGATTCGCTAACCGCTTAGCGACTTGCGAGTAAAACAACAATTCGCTTGTTTCAAATATATTTGGCAGCACTGAATTATTTCAGAGACAAAGAAAAGAGTTCTTAAAAAACTCGGGGCGAGCAGAAAATATGAAAAAATTTGGTTGGTAGTAACATTTTTATTTGCGATTATGCTTATGAACGGGTCCATGCCAAGTGATTCAACCGTTTTGGACATTAACGTCACTTCTTCTTAAAATTAATTTATTTCAAATTAAAAAAAAATTATAATTGTCAAATTTATTAATTGTTGAAAATTATGGCATAAGGTTTTTTTTCGGTTTTTAGGATAAACTTTCAGCATTTGTCAAACTCTATTTATTACATATCGGAAGTGGCTGATTACGAAATTTAATTTACATTTTCAAAACACAAAACTGCACAACAACTTCAAGAAAAGCTTTTCATTGCTTTTAACTCAGTATATTAAAATTTGAATGTAACTTTTCACTTAACTGAAGTTTGATTTTCAAAAAACCTCGGAAAAGAAAAATTCTTTTTTAAACTTCCGAACTTTTTTCATTTTGAATCACTTGGCAAAAATTAAGTAACTTTTATTTAGTTCTAAACTTAAAAACAGGAGAGAAATTTGTAAATTTGAAAAGTAGAACAAAATACAATATGAAAAAAAACGATACTACTAAAGTTGGCTAGAGAGAACTTTTTATACCCGGCGCATGTTTTCAATGGAGGGCATGGAGTTGATCAGAGTCAAAGAATAATCATAGCTCTAACTTTATGGTCATTAAATGCACTTTTAGAAGTGTAAAAGAATGCGGAGAATTGTATGTAAGGTTTATTTAGCATAGGCGATCAAAACTGATCTCAATTAGAGGAGAACTGGGCCCTAGCATTGCCAAGAGGTTCTATGGAGTAACAGCCTTCAAATCGTACTCGTGTTAGCTTAGCATAGCTGATCTCTAATAGCCCAGAACTGGTGCCTAATGTTACCAAAAAATTCTATGGAATTGCAGCCTTTCTCTTATTACCAACACAGCTACGGCGCGATGTGCAATCTGCAAACTAACCGAACAGAGGCGCAGAAAGTGATAAACTTTCAGACGCAATACGAAACTATGCAGCACCATCAGGCAAAAGAATTATCAAAAATGAACTAGAATTTTAACTTACATAGTTCAAACTTGCACTTTATTATACTAAAATTGAATGAATGCGTTATAAAACTGCATAACCCAAATTTTAATTAAATAATTAATAATTAATTTAATAAATTTTTAAATTTTTCTTAAAAGTACGGAGTCCGAAACTTTGAGATGCCTTAAAACACATTTTTTTTTCTGAATAAAACTGTTCAAGGGAAGATAAATTTCAGAAGCTACTTGAGAATACGTCCCTTATCTGTGTGTGTAAGTGACTAATATTAATAACAAATAACGATTTTAACTTAAGTAAACACATAATTTTAGTTTGCTACGTTTTCTCACTGGATTGCCAAATATTTTTATAACCTTTAATTAACTACAGGGTCCGGCACTCGAAGTGTAACCAACTTCAGACCGTGAACGGGCATCAGCTGTCTGTTAGTTGGCTAAATGACAGTCCAGAGAATTGTTGGCAAGCCCGCAAAAGCATTTTGCCGAGAGTAAGCGGGAAAAATTGCACTATAATTGGCTGGAAAATCAGAACCAGCGATTGCTCGTGAGCTCGAGCACCTTAAAGTAAATAAAGTTTTTGTTTATCGCATCATTATTCGTTATAATGATACTGGTATCATCGCGAAACGTCATGGAGGTGGATATCAAAAGACTGCAACGTCACGTTAAATGGTTCAAAAAGTGAAGAAGAGACTTGCGTGAAATCCCCGACGAAGTGAACTGAAAATATCTGAAGGTAGCATCCGCTGTATACCGAAAAATGATCTCAAAGTCAAGTCTTACAAGACCCAAAAGTCGTATGACACCAAAGCAGAAACAAGTCAGCCTTGAGAGAGCGAAGGAGTAGCTTCGCTTGGCCGAAAGCGATCAATTTCCGAACATTGTGTTTTCTGACAAGAAAATGTTTCAAATTGAGCAATTGGTAAACTTCCAAACGATAGGGTTTATTTGACCGACTGCTCATACAAGAGTCATGAGTGCATTTAGGCTAAATGAAGCGAGTCGCTGGAAAGAAAAAACTTATGGTCATGCCACTCTATTATTGCGACAATCTTAGTTAACCTTGGTGAGGACTGACTGCATCGTCCCGACGGTAACATTCAATAGGAATTTTGCCATTCTCTTTCCATCTAACGAGGAATGGAATAAGGGATTCTCTCTAAGCAACTTCGACACTACAGAGTATACAGATGGCAGGAAAATGGATTGTGGTGGTGGAGCTGGTATATATTCTCATAGACTTAAAATTGAGAAATATCTGCTTTTCCCTAATGCCTGCAGTGTCTTTCAGCGGCAGTACGGGCAACTGGGGAAGCTTGTAGGTTACTAATCGCAGATTCCTCTTTTAAGGGCAATATCGCTATTCGGCTACAACCACCTCTAAACTGGTGGAACAAAGCAGGAACAGCCTTACCACCTTGAGCGAAAACCATAAAGTTACCTTAATCTGGCTCCCGGTACATCGGAACATTGAAGGTATCGAAAAAGCAGATGAACTGATAAGAGGGGGATCTGTCATGAATAACGTTCTTGGAGTACCAGTATTCACACCGTGGGGTGCAGTCAAGAGTACAATTTCACTAAAATACCTCCGAATCTCAGATTGTAGATAGAAAGACCAGACGAAGTGCAAAATTAGCAGAACATTATGGCCTACCTACAACCTCAAGTAATCGTCGACATTAATAGGCATGAAAAGACGGGACGCCTGGAGACTAACGGCAGTCATAACTGGCTTTTGGTCCGTCGGAGAACAAACAGCCAAAATGGGCATCCCTCACAATACGTACTGTTACAGTTGTAAGAAACCGGAGAAAAAGGAAACAATCTTCCATTTTCTCTGTGAATGCCGTGCCCTATGGAAGGACAGAATGCTAACCCTGGGCAAACTGAACATCTGTCTGGCCTAGACGTCAACAACCGAATAAGGTTTTTAAACCGCACAGACTGGATATAGTCATGCAAGTTGGTAACGAGGATGTGGCAACAAAATGGTGCGGAAGCGCTAGTTGGATTCTGGAAGAATCACCACTTTAACCAACCAACCAACCAACCAAAGCCAAAGTGGAGATAAGTTTTTAGATGCGGTTTTGGGGCTCTATTTATTCGCATATCCCTGCAAAATAAGGACGGCAAGTTCTTACGAATATTTGACATTTGTTGCTAGGTATCCGACAGACCTAAAACGAGTTCCCGCTTGGGCTTGCCGCTTCAGACAAATAGAAGACTGTAAAACGTATGACCATCCTCTGTAGATTTAAAGTGAAATGAATTAAGGAATTATCAGAAAGGAATATTCTTTAAACCTCTTTCGAAAAATGTTTCGTATTATTTCATGTGGGCAAAGATCAGGCTGTATAAGCCACGCATACGTAAATACTTGTGGAGGCATATCAGAAGATTTACAATTTTTTGCAAATGAAGTTCTCGATGATAAATTTTGCGCCACCTTGTATGTTCTTGAAGCGAATGTGCTTAAATTCCAGCACACATTATCGTCAGCTTCCAAAGGAAGAATGAAACCGAAGCATACGCGTGTACACACAAATGTCAAATACGCCAAGTGCAACTGTCAGTCAGCGGGTTGCAGTTTCAGCTGCAATTGCACAATAATATTGACATGAATGTCTGAGAGGTGGGGCGGCAGAAAAAGTTGCATGATAGTAAGTTTACTACGAAGGTGGTAACCATAGTGAAACAAATATTTTCATTTGCATTTTGGCAAAGAAAACGAAAAGAAAAAAATACCTAAGCCGTCACATATCCGAGAGTGTTTTGTTGCGTGTGGAATTCGGTCAAGTGCCGATTGCCATGCAGCAGCAGCAGCTGAGTAGTTGTCATACAACATTGGCAGCTTGTCATGGGCTCGGTGTCGCGTATGCGTATGTGTGCGCGTGCGTGTACGTTCTTAAAAATGTTGTTATTGGCGTTGAAGTTGCACGCATTGGTAATATGTCATTCATTAATTTGCTGCTGTTTGACAGTTTTTCTGAGTTGTTTCTGTTTTTTTTGTTTTTTTTTTTAAGCAAATGATTCGTTCTGCTGAGGCTGCAGCCACATGCGAAACTCTCAGTTATGAGTTGGTGAACTGCGCACTTTGCTATGCTTGTGCATATTTACATATACTTAAATAAAATATTCGGTTATTGTTATTGTTATAAGGAGATTTAGCACTGCAGCCTGAAAGGTCTATTGTGCCCCCTTCATGAATTCAGAGTATACATATCTCTGAGCCTAACTTAAATTGACGCTGCAATGACTACAGTATTGTCATTATCACCAAATCGTTTATGTACCTGTTTCCCTCAGCCTATTAGCGTTGAGTAAATACTCATAGGGGAGATCGTATATCTGAGGTTTTGGCTTGTGTTGGTTAGTAGAAAGGGAGTTTCCGCTAGAATAATCTGCCTCATCAGAGCCCTTTATGAGAACTCCGAACTGGCAGTGCTTCACAACGGCAACATCAGCGACCCATTCACCACCAACGCAGGCGTAAGGCAAGTTTGTCTTCTGTCGGCCCTTTTCTTCGTCATCGCCTTAGACAACGTCATTAGCTAATTGACTCTGCACAAAAGCAGTATCGTATGGAGTTTCACTAGACATCTTGAGGGCCTGAACTTCACCTACGAAATCTACGTGCTCTCTCACAAACTCACTGGCATGCAAGCGAAAGCGGACAGACTAGTCACTGTTGGACTGGAGGTCAACATCGCCAAGACGAAGGCTATGAGAGTCATCCACAATAAAGCAAGACATATAATAGGTGACGGGTGCCCGGTGGAATTTGTCGAAAGCTTCTGCTACCTCGGCTACCACTATCACGGCAGACGGTAGCGCAGATGAAAATGTCAACTGCAGGCTAAACAAAACAAGGGCGTCGTTCGGGCGAATGCATGCAATATGCCCTGAACTGCGAATATTCAGCTCTTGTGTGAAGTCAGTATTGTTGTGCGGAAGTGAAACATGACTGGTCTCTAACACCATCACACAGAGGATATAATCTTTCATCAACGAATAAAGAGCCTACCCTATGGCAAATCAAAAGCAGAAAGTGGCGATGGATAGGTCACACGCTTAAAAATCCATGTTGCACTCGCAAGGGAGCAGAGGTCGCGGTCGCCTAAAGAATATTTGGAGAAAGTCGATGTCGCACGAGCTAGCAGATTCCGACATCACATGGAATGGCGCAAAAACAACAGCCCAGAACCGTGTACGATGGAAGAGTCTGAATTTCAAATTGCAACAAATCACAAATGATTCAACCGAAAGAAGTACTATTTCTGTGCTACTTAACTCTGAAATGTTTGAATTTTTTCAAATTCATCAATTATTTCATATTATTTTATTTTATTTATCATATTTCATTGTTTTTAAAACAAAATAAAATTAAAAAAAAAATGCTGTTTGTGTGTGTCTGTCAAACGAAGTAAGCGGGAATAAGCAAGCAAAGCCAAGCTGAAATGTTTATGCTCTCTGATTTCTTGATCTGCAGATTTGTTATTGTGTTGCACACTAATCTTTCGACCAGTCTATATGTCACCTTGATCAAAAAGTTATCGGAATGACCATCAGGAGACGCTCTAAGTAACTGAATTCAGTTCTGTTTTGTTTTTGTTAGATTGCCGCATCTGTTCTACCAAAATTTTATCGACATTACTTGCAATACCGAGTTTGTATAAATTTTATATTAATGGATTAAAAGGTGCGAAAATTTTCGAAATGTTGGGAAACTGCTTCAGTAATGATACTCTAAAGAAAACTGGCGTTTACGAGCGGCATGAACGCTTCAGACCATATCGTGGATCCAACGAAAGTGAATAACGTAGTGGCAGGCCGTGGACATAGAAAACTGATGAAAACATCAACACAGAGAAAGGAAAGTTTATCAATAACCTCAAAACAATCATCAGAGAGCTGGTAGAGGATTTGAACATTGCTTCGGAGCCGTTCAGAACATTCTACTTAATGATTGGGGTTTACGCCGTGTTGCTGCAAAGTTGGTAACAAAGAACATGGATTTCATGCAAAAAAGGGACCGCGTTGATATCGCCAAAGATGTCATTTCCAAGCCATAATTTCTAAATCCAACCCTACATTCATCAAACGCATCGTTACTGGAGACGAGACGTGGGTTTATGATTACGACATGCAATCCAGACACCCAGGCGAGTAAGTGGAGATCTTCGAATGAAGCAAGAACAAAAAAACCTCTTCGTTTTCAGTCCAAAAACAAAAAAAAAAAGATTTTCACGATTTTGATGAATTGCAAGGGTATTGTACACCAGGAATTTTTGCCAGAACGTTAGAACGTTCATAAAGACTATTATTTGTGTGTTATGAGACGTTTACGTGAAGCAGTTCGCCAAAAAATAAAGGATTTGTGCCATCATTATCCACGAATTTTTGACCAAAAACGAAACGAATACCATCTAACAGCCATCGAATTCATCTGGCTTATCTGTTTGGTCGAGTCAAATACCCCGAAAGGAAGTAATGGGGAAAATCGAAGACGTCTCTGATGGGTATACCGAAAATAGAGTTCCAGAAATATTTCGAGAGCTGCATCAAACACTGGCATAGGTGCTTTGCAGTTGATGTGGAGTAATTTGAAGACTATGTATAATATCACTTTTGGGAAATAAAATTTTATTTGGAGTTTTCTGAATATATTCCGGGAATTTTTTGATCAAGGTGGTATAAATGATAATTGGTGCGTTCATTCTTCATTAGGTATTTGGGCGAGCTTTTTCCAATGCGCCGAGCCCGCTAGCTTTGTTTTTACAGATACACAGTATGTTCAATAAATAAGATAACTTTTTATTTAAATCATGGAACATGTAGAGCTATCTATTAAACTTTGATCATATTGAAAAGGTACAAGCGTCAGCTTTCACCCGCAGCCAACTTCATGTAAATCGTTTGACAGGTTAAAAAGTTACGCGGCTTTTATTGACAGTATGTTTCGTGCTTTTGTCGTAAAAATACAATGGGGCAAAGAGCAAATATTAAATTCTGTGTTAAACTTGGAAAAACATTTAGTGAGACGTACGAATTGATGCAAAAAGTTTATGGTGATGATCGTTTAGCTCGTTCAAATGTATATAATTGGTTTAAACGATTTAAAAATGGTCGTGAAGATTTGAATGATGATGAAAGACCTGGTCGTCCAGAAGCAAGTAATCGTGCTGAATTGATGGAAAAAGTCCGCGAAATCATTGCTGTTGACGGAAATTTCATTGTAAGAATGTTGGCTGAAGACTTAAATTCATCTACTGGTACTATTTCCAAAATTTTAACTAACGATTTGGGTAAAAGAAAGGTTTGTGCACGCTTTGTTCGAAACCAGTTAAATGAAGATAAAAAAATCGCTCGTGTAGAGCATTGTAAAGATATCATTTCAACAGCTCAAAACGTTCCAGATTTTCTTGATACGATCATAACTGGTGACGAAACATGGTGCTTCAAATATGACCCTGAAACTAAGCGTCAATCTGTAGAATGGAATACGAATGGGGAGCCAAAAGCAAAGAAATTGCGTTTTCAGAAGTCAATAATCAAAACAATGTTGATCACGTTCTACGATTCCAAGGGCATTGTACGCAAGGAATTTGTTGCAGAAGATCAAACTATTAATGGAGAATACTATTTACAAGTTTTACATCGTTTGTGGTCAAGAATTGTTCGTGTAAGACCTGAATATCCAGAGGGGAAACAGCTGTTTTTACTGCATGATAATGCACCACCTCACAAAACCAAAAATGTTCGTGAATTTTTGATGCAAAAACATATTTATGTCATCGACCATCCTCCGCATTCTCCTGATCTATCACCATGCGACTATTTTCTGTTCCCTAAACTGAAAACTGCCATGAAAGGTGCGTTTTATGACGATATTCCAGCCATTCAAGCAGCCGTGACACAGGTGTTAAAGAACATTCCCTTAGATGACATAAAAAAGTCCATGCAGAAATTGGTTGATCGTTCTGAACGTTGTATCGAGTTAAATGGAGACTATTTTGAATAAAAAATAACTTTCAAACACAGTACGATACGTGTTTTATTCTACATCTGAAAAGTTATGTTATTTATTGAACATACTGTGCATGTATTTTTTTTTTCAAATTAAAATTTTAATTTCGAAATTTAAAAAAAAAATTATTATTTTTTTTTATTATATTATGTAACACTTATTACTTTTTAAACAATTAAATACGAATAAGAAATCAAATTTAAGCGTGAAATTGAAAAAAGTAAATGTAAAATATTTCAAGCTTGAAATTTGGCTGAAAGGTGAGACATAAAATGTTCATCTCCTTCGGTGTATAAATAATTGGTAATGTGCACTGAAGGTGTAGCTTACAAGTTATGCGGACTTATGTTTTTATATTTACAATAATTGTATTAATTTTACACTAACATGACATTGCATACTTTTTATTAAATTGATGGTCATATTTTCGTCATTACCCATTGCTCAGGCAATAGAAGAGTCATTTTTCAAGCTGCTTTTTCGGTGCTACCGTTTCACAATAAACTTCCAAGCATAAAGCAGGGCAGATGTGTATGTATGTATTATGTATTTATATGAACATATACTTTGTGCTTTTATGAATGTACGTCACCAGAGACGTGCCAACTTTCTACTGCTTTCGGTTGCACGGGCATTTCTCTGTTGAATCCAGGAGGCTTCTTTGCCTGACAAACGAAAATCAATGCAGCTGCCAACTCAGCAGCCAGTCAACCAGTAAGTCAGGGTCACAATCAGTTGTGGCTGTGCGGCTTTAAAAAATTTAATTTGTTTCTTCACTTCAAGCATAATAGAAAATTAAGTGAAAAAATTGCAAGTAATCTTGGCATGCAACTGAATTTTTAGAAGCAGCCCAATCATGCATTCTATAGGCGTGTCGGTGTAAAAGATTTTATGTTTGTTGTTGTTGGAATTGCTCAGCAGTGCCGGTGCACCGATTGTCCGTTGCGTGCAATTGACAACTAACGAAACTTTCAACTTTGTTTTTATCTCAGCTGCTTTTATCCCAACTTCCAGAAAAAAATGCATTGTACATATTTGTAGCTTATATATACACACGTATGCATATATACTTGTGCGTATATATGTACATATTGTGCCTTGCACCACACATTCATATATTAACCTTTTGTGCTACCTAACTTTGCTGCCAAACACTTGTTGTGACGCTACCTCTGTTGCCTTGCCTGTCTCATGAGTTTTCAAGTCAGTCCGCTTCGTAGTGGCTGTTAGCTTTTTTGTGTGTGTGACTCAAGTTCGCTTCGTGCATTTGAATGTATCAAATTTTGTCTGCTACTTGTTTAGGGTTTGGTAGCAGTTTACGGAAGTTGTTGGCTTGGCTGGCGTGCTACTGTGGTTCGTCTTTCATATATCCATCATTTCGTTTTTTTCTCTTGTTACAATATTTTGGCTACCAGCAAAAATGCTTGTATGGACAAAAGATGTGCGCATAACTTTCTTTTGTATTGTGAATTGGGTATTGAATTTGAAATTGAAAGCCATTGAGAAAATATTGAATATGAATAGCTTTTGTGTGGGGTGTGCGGTTGGAATGCAGAATGCATGAACAAAAAGTGTAGAGATCTAAAAAATTAGTTGAAAAATATGCTTTGAATCCTGGATTTATTTATATGAAAAAAAGCAACGTTTATCGTGAATATGAATCATTCAAGCATTCCACTATTTGTAGGTATACAAGGCGGCGCAAAATTAATCACCTTATCGGAAGATCTATAATTTTTGCAAATGGCGTCGTGCGTCAATCATATTTGGCATTGTGAACTAGACAGCTGGAGTATGGAAACTGACAAACAGACAAGCAATAGAGCGCGTAAAGGTCAAAATTAAAATTTGCGTTACTGAAAATATTTTTATTTTGGGTTTAGTAAAAAAGTAGATTCAAAAACAATATTTTTTTGTATACAAACAAAAGCTAAACAAAAATTACTGTCAGATTTGTATAAAATTTTTATTATCACACCCTATTTTTGACGAAATTTTCGTGATAAAAAATTTATGATATTTTATATTATATTGGGTACCAGATTCGCTTTATAGAAAAGAATAGGCATACATTGTTAATTCATTTTCTTTTTTCAATACAAGAGCGATTCGAAGAAAAATTCTTATCTTCTATAATACTACTGTGGACAAAAAGTAAGGTGAATTTATTTGTCAAACTTCGCGGGATTAAAATTTCGCTCTAGTTATTTTTTCATGAGTTGGCAGCACGGTTAATAACATCTGGGCCAACTTTCATTTGAATGTCATTATCAGTAATATATTTACGCTTGCGTTTACCACACGACCAAGGGTGCATTTTTCGATTTTTACAATGTCTGATTTGATTGAGCAGAGAAGTGCCATCAAATTTTGTATGCGGAATGAAATTTCGGCTGCGGAACCGTTTAGCAAGTTGCAGAAGGCATTTGGTGATTCGACCATGTCGCAGAAAAATGTTTATAAGTGGTACAAAGACTTCAAAGAGGGTCGAGAACGTGTTGATGACTTGGAGCGCTCCGGACGACCATCGACGTCAACAGATGACCAACACGTCAATAAAGTAAAGGAGTTAGTGCTCAAAAATCGTCGGTTGACTGTTAAAGACCTTACTGATATGATCGGAATATCAGAAGGATCTGTGAAAACCATTTTGAAAGACCATTTGGGCCTACGAAAAGTCAAATCTCGTTTGGTACCGAAAACTCTCAATTTCTTGGAAAAAAGTCGTCGCGTTGATGTGTGTGAAACAATGCTTTCAGACTATCAGGACAAGCACAAATGCATCATTACGGGAGATGAGACTTGGATTTATGTTTACGACCCTGAAACAACCGACCAATCAAGCGAATTCGTGCTAAAGGCGAGACCAGACCGAAAAGAGCACGTCAAAGCCGTTCAAAAATAAAGGTTATATTGACAGTTTTTTTCGATTTTCGTGGTGTGGTGCACTATGAATTCCTTCCACCTGCCAAACTGTTAATAAAGAATATTATTTGAGCGTTATGCGTCGTTTACGTGAAGCAATTCGTCTAAAAAGACCAGAATTATGGGCCAACAATTCTTGGTTTTTGCATCACGATAATGCGCCGTCTCACCGAGTGCAGTACTCGTTCTTCGTGACCATTTCGCCAAAAATTCAACGCACATCGTTCCGCAACCACCGTATTCGCCTGATTTGGCTCCGTGTGACTTCTGGCTATTCCCAAAACTCAAGACACCACTCCGGGGAACGCGTTTCGAGTCGATTGAGGCCATAAAAGCTGAATCGAAGAAGGTGCTGATGGCTATACCGGAAATGGACTATTTGGCATGTTTCGGGGATTGGAAAAATCGTTGGCATAAGTGTATTTCATCGAGAGGGGATTATTTTGAAGGGGATGAAATTGATTTACAAGAATAAATAAAGATTTTTCATTTTACAACAAAATTCACCTTACTTTTTGCCCTTACTTTTGATTTTTATAGTGAGACACTCGTAGATAGATGGCATTTTTTTGGGACTAACTATTTTTTGGTAATTAATTTTTTTTATATTTTGATATACAACAGAAACCATATAATTCAAAGCTTCAAACTGTGCACAACATTCACATAAATTTAACGAGTTTCAAAAAATATTTTCAACTTTTTATGTAAAATTTTAGAACAATTTTGCGCATGAAGTTTTATAGCTCTTCAATAGAAGTGCAAATTTGAAGCGATTCAAAATTCTCGTTGGTTTTTAGCAATTTTTCTTTCGCTGAGATTTTGAGCATTTACTTCCCAATAAAATACTCAACGTCGTATGCGAAAAAAAAATCTCAAATTTAACGTAATTTTTGAGCGATTTCACGTTTACGCTACGTATATTATATTAAAATTTAAAGGGCTATAAAACTGCATACCCGGAAGTTTTCAAGATACTCTGAGTATTTGATGGTAATTTTTTTTAATTTGCTAAATTTTTGCGAATTTTCTACAACGCTTAGAGCTTTGAGTTATATCATCAGCATTTAATATTACAACCCGGAGTGCGTTTTAGCCTTCTATACGATATTTCGCCAGGCCTCTTTGCCTTTTGCTAGATATTTCCAGTGGTTACTTCGAACATTCGTAGGTCTTTTCTATGAAGTCCATTAGTCAACTGCTCTGGCGACTTTTACTTTTCGTTAGGTTCTCGTAGGTTTGAGCTGCATTATTGGTTTTTGAGTACGCTTTTCTTCCATTCTTTGAACATATCCAATCCACCTTAGCCTGTGCGCTTTGATGAATTTGACAATCTCCTCGCCGTGTATAACTTGGCGTAACTCTTCGTTGGTTCGTAGTATTATGTAATCACCTCTTTCGCTTAGCCGGGGGTCATATATCCTCTTGAGTATCTTTCTCTTAAAGACTCTGAAAGATTCTTCTTCGATTATGCTATCATGGACCACACTTTAGAGCCATGTGTAGCAATGGGCCTCACTACAAGTCCGAGATAATATCTTCGATATACATAGGTGCACATGGCCCAAGTATGTTTTATTTGCAGAAATTACTCGGTCTTCAATGCACTCTCTCGCGCGATGGTCGTTTGTGATTAGGACGCCCAACTACTTGAATTTACCAACACCTTCAAAAGCGGATTGACTTAATTATATGTTTTGCGACCTTTTTCTCTCAATGCTTCTCGACAACACCATATACTTAGTTTTTTGTTGGTTCACTACGAGCCGAACTCTCCTTGTTGTCGTTAGCCGTTAAGGTAGCGCTTGTTTCGAGCAAGGTGTTCTCGTGCGCTTAGGCGGTTGTTAAACCTGACCAATTGACTACGTCTTCGGAGGTGGTGAAGTTTTTAATTGCAAGATGCAGACATAGCTTAAAAATTACTGGGGATGAGCTGTCAGCCTGCCTCACTCTGGTGATAATGCTAAATATTTCGCTGTATTCCTGCTGAATTGTGGCTCTTGCTTTGTGTCCGTTAAAGACGCCAGTGTGAGTTTGGTAAGCTTTCTGTAGACCTCAAATGCAGCAAATGCCTCTGGGGCGATATTGTGAAATGCTTGCTTAAAATTTATGAATAACATATCGTCCATATTGTATTCCTAGCAACAACTTGGTTCATTAGAGATCTTGCAGGTCTGAAGCCACACTGAAATTCGCGCAAGACCTGCTCCGCTACCGCGCTGATTCTTTTTGATGGTATTCCAGAGAATACCGTATAACATACATTTAGTAAGGCGAATTTTTTTATGAATTGGCGGCGCATTACCACGGTGTTTGAAGGCATTCCTCCGTCCACACTTTTTACAAGTTACAAGTTTGTGTAGTTATTATTATTATTAGAAGGCCGTTACGCACTGCGACCAGAGCTGATATATTGTGAAAGGCCTATTTTTGTAACCCTAGAGTTTTTGGCTTTTTAAAAATTTTAGCACAATTTTAGGTTTGTTGTTCCAAAGATTGCATAGAGATACTACGATACCACCAAGGTGATGAAGTCTCTGTCTGCCCAACGCAGGACATTCACAAAGCACATGTTCTGAGCTTTCATGTCCATTTCGCAAAAGCGGCAGACATTGGTCTCAGATAGACCAATATTATTTAGATGATACCTCAGGATGCAGTGACCTGTAAGATATCCTGTTAAAAGACGCAGATCTACTCTGCTTAGTGAGAGAAGCTTGTCAGATATTCCTTTGTTGGGACTTAGTTGACCGGCACAGTTTAGCCAGTGTGCGGCAAGTTTTTTTTCTTCCTATTTCATAAGGAATTCATTAATGTGGCCTTTTGTGAGTCCACAGAAAGGCTCAGGACCAGTAAGTTGCATATTTGCTCCTTGTTTTGCAAGGTCATCAGGCATTTTATTTCCCTCATGTCCTTCATGTCCCGGAATCCAGCCTAGTGTTACTATGTTGAGGTTCCCTAACGTGTTGAGAAGGTTTAGGCAATCATTTACCAATTTAGAGGTGATAGTTGTTGATAGAAGGGCTTTTAGAGTCGCTTGGCTATCTGAACGTATGTAGATGTGAGTACCTCTCATTTTCCTGATAAGGCATTCTCTCACACATATTTCAATGGCATGTATTTCTGCCTGGAATATTGTTGGGGAGAATCCCATCGGAATCAATTTTTTAACTTTAGGCCCATTGATTCCTGCACCTGTTCTACCTTTTTCCAATTTGGACCCATCAGTAAACCATAGCTGGGAGCCAGGTTTGAAAGTGATAGAATTAGTTCTCCAGTCTGTGCGTTCATTAATTATAACTTGGAAGTTCCTGAAGAGTATTGGTTTGGGTGATAGTGTATCATCCCTATGAAGAATGGGACTATGTAGGAAGTCTTCTAAGATCTTTAAGTGTCCTTTCATATCCCCACTTTTAAGTTCAGATATATTTTGTAATCTTAAGGCACTCAAGCGAGCTTCCCTTTCAATCAAGATTGGAAGCGGTGGTATGTTCAGGAGCACATCCAATGCATCCGTGTAATACCAACACATGTCAGGCGATGCAGTTTGTTTAATTCGTTTACTGCTTTTCTTTGCTTGACCTTGGGCCACCATGCTAAGGATGCTTAAGTGACTATGGGTTTCACAACTGTAGTGAATGTCATTCTAGGGTTTAGTCCCTATGTCTTACCAAAAAGCCTTGTGCAGGCAAATAATGCCCTTGTGGCTTTTGAAGTAACTCTCTCAATATGGGAGTTCCACGTAAGCGTTTTGTCAAGACTAACGCCAAGATAGTTCGCTTCTGTCGAGAGTTGGAGTGTTGTTCCATTAAGGGTCGGGCATTTGAGATTTATGTTCCTTGTCCTAGTAAACGGTACAAGTGCTGTTTTGGATGGGTTAATGGAGAGCCCTTTTTCCGTGCACCATTTGTTTATTATTGTAAGGGCTTGCTGCATGCTATCCGAAATGGTTTCCTCATGCCAGCCTATTACATAAACTACTAGGTCATCAGCTTAGCCCTGAGTGTGAAATCCTAGGTTATTCAGTTTGTGGAGAAGTTCATCTATGACTAGAGTCCACAAAAGAGGAGAGAGTACGCCTCCTTGAGGGCAACCTCTTGTGGCTTTAATAGATTTAATTGTTCCTCCTAGTTCGGTGCTGATCGTCCTAGACTTCAGCATGAATATTATCCATCTAGTGATGGGTTCAGGTACCTCCTTTAGATATAGGGCATTATAGATTGCCTCATAGGAGGTGTTATCAAAAGCCCCTGATATGTCAATAAATGCACATAGAGCTATCTGTTTGGAATCAATAGCCTTTTTAATAACTGTTACCTCTTACTTCCCTCAAAGTGTTATGTGTGTAACTGCCACATGTCATACCAGTTACAAAGGCTTCTGAAAATGCTTTACCTTTTAATAGCCGAAAATTTCATTGATTCACTATTGTTGAGATAACCAACGCCAAAAATTTCAGTGAATGTCAGAATCGACGGTGCAAGCCAAAAGTTGGTTGATCTCAAACTATGAATACCAAACTTCTCGTAATAATCTTTAATTTCTTTGCCTTGGGTGCTACGCTCTTTTCAACAATTTCTGTAAGATTTTCGAACTCAGTAGCTACTTCTTTCCCAAAAGCAGTAATTCATTTAAAGTTCACCAATACACCGAGTTTGTGAAGGGCGTGGTCGACCAGTAAGTGTTACGGCCCTAACTAACACTCCCAAAATTTCATTTAGAGAGAAATGCATGCAGCTGCGGCTGAATGACTGACACATTTTGCTGATTTTTGCTTTCGGCCAGGCTTTCGTGCTAGCATTCATTCAAAACGCATTTTAATGATGTAGGGTTTTTCAAACTTCATCGATGCCAAATAAATATAACTTACTGCTCATGTCAAAATATATTCGTTAAGAGGCAAAGAGATTGTGATTGGATTGGACAAGTAGCTTGCAAGCACCAGCGATAAAAAGTGTTTTGTATTGGTTTTTTTTTTGTTTGCTTTGCTTTGCTCATAAATCCCTCACACCTGCATTTAACAGTAATCAAATTGAATTGGTGTTAATCTATTACATTTCAGATAAAATGTTTTTAATGATTTTTTTGCTGTAATTATGTTAACATAAAAACTTTATGGTGTAACCTGGCAGCTAATCAACTTGATTGAAAATGAAAAATAAAAAGAAGTTATAATAAAATACAAGTCATGTATTTGAAAACGAGAGTAAGTGTTACTTGCAATAAAATCCAAATTCGTGAAAGTGTTTTTAAAATATGCGCCACTGCGCATGAATGCATTGGTTGGTGGCTACAGCGGCAGCTGACAAATAAATTCAAATTAGCTGATAAAAATGAAATTATCAGCACATCAGCACATCTTAGCATTGCGCTGCTCAGTTGATACAGAAGCAAGATTTAGGCGAATGCATTTGCTTACCAGCGTCGTTTAAAAAAATCAGTTTACGTCGAGCAAAAGAAGAAATGGCTGTAAAACACTCAGTTGGGACAGGCGGAAAAGTTGTAAGACAACGCATTTCTGTAGCCTAACCGGGAAAATATTTTCGAAAGAAATGCTGCAAAAAGCCTTGGAAGGCCGGTCATTCGGCTCTGCGTTGGACGGGCAGTTAGTCGGCGGCGTGCATTCGAGCGCAGTGTTGCGCAAGCGCGTGTAAGCAACCACGACCGCCGGGGCTTGCTGCTCGTGCGCCAGCGCTGGTGCGAATTTCTATTGCGCATAACTTTACTCGCTTTGATTACTTTTATTTTGTTGTTGTTGGTTTTTTTTACATTTTTTCATGTGATGTTGCAGCAACATGCAATTGTCGTCATTTAATGCTGCACATTTCAATTCCCTGTCTGTCTGCACATTTTCAGCCACGCTTCTGATCTCTGTGAACTTTTCCGTTTGTCTTGCATGAGACATACGTGGCAAATATGTGTGAGTATGTGTGTGTGTGTGTAAGCTAAGATGGTTGTTGTTGCTTGTATGCGTTGCCCTTTCAATGTCGTTCAACATTTTGTTAGCCATTTTACATAATGCCACGCTTTCATTAGCTTAATGAGCTCAACAATTTGCACAGCCAGTGATTTAATTCCATTTGTTTTTGCTCAAAATTTTCTAACAAAACTGCAATTGCTCTTGTTTCAATTATTCATCTTATGCAAATCAATGGCAATGCTGAAATTTTTCTAAATCATGTAAATCCCGCACTTGGGCAAAATTGATGCAATTACTGTACTTTATGACAATTATTCGCCAGTCAGCGCGAGTGCAGCTGCAAACTGCGGTTGTCGGCAGCTAATAACTTTGGACTTGGCGGCCGTGGTGTACTACGGTGTTATCTACTCTACATCTATGTATGTATGTGTACATGTATGTGTATATGTGGATGTGTGTATATGGCACTATTGGTTGTTTTTGTTCATATAAATATTTGATCTCGTGTGGGTGGCTTGCCATCATGTATGGCGTGCTCGTGTGTGTGTGGGCGCCTAGTAGCACCACCACCTACATAACCGCTTTGGTTTTTTTTTGTTTTTTAATGTATTCTCTTGCATTTCATATGAAAAATATGTTGCTACATGCTGTCCATTCTTATCTGTTATAAGTGCACGGAAAGATTTTTCTCCGTGTCAGATATCTGATATTGAAGTTGCGAGAGTTTCAAGAGAAATGTTTTTTTTTGGTGAATCAAGTAGATAGATGTACAATTTTACACGACAGAACAAATCATTAAAATTATTGAAACTTATTATGAAATGATCGATCTTTAACCCTCCGTTGGGCACCCGGGTCTGGCCAGACTTTTTCGACTTTGGACGTGAATTGAACACATTTCTGTTATAGCTAACGACTTGTGCTTCCAGGTAGCTTCCTAAAATCTAGTTTTCTATCGATTTAAGGAGGAAAGAAGACCAGATCCAGGTGCCCAACCGAAGATTTTAAGACAGGTGGCCAACGGAGGGTTAAGAACAACATAACGCAAAATTCTTAATTTTTTTGGTGGAAATAATCGTCCGAATAAGTCGGAAACTCAAAGATTGGTGAACATATTTCAATAAACTGGTGCGCTCGAGGGTAGAAAAAGGACTGGCAGACCAAAAACTGGACGTTCTGTTGAGAATATTGCTGCTGTAGCGCAAAGTCTTGCTGAACAACCCCCAACGTTCTCAACAATTAGGAATCAATCAATTCATGAATCAACTGTTTGACGTGGACATTTAGAGTGTCGGCCAAAACATATTGGACTGATACCTATTAGTGAAGCTATTTCTTTTTACTCTTGCAAATATTACTTTAAATAAGAAAAAATATCACAGAAATGAAATGCAACCAGTTGTTTTCTAAAATAAGACTATATATAATATCCAGTGCGACAAAACATATTGGACTCGTCTCAGTTTATCGAAGTAGGTGACCAAAATTCTGTAATTTTTTTGCTACTGTACAAGCCATGTGTACTAAGATATGTTTTTTTATTGTGGTCAATGTGAGCGTTGGAATAAGAGTCAATAGTAGTTTCCTATTGAAAATTCTAGAATTCTGTACTTTTTTAAAAAAGCGTGGTAATGGTGGAGAAAAAACATTCAGTTCAATTAAAAAAAAAAAACTAATTATAAACGACTACAAGCACGGCTTATCGCAAAAGGATATTTGTCAAAAGTTCGTAATGAAAAAATCAGCAGTTAGTTTCATTATAAAAAAATTCCGAGAAAGTGGAAGTGTTGAAACTCTTCACCGTGGAGGACCACCCAAAGGTACTACACTGCACGTAGACTCGAAAATATTGATAGAAATGAAGAAAGATCCAGAGAAGTCGGCACCAAGTATAGTTAAAGAGCTGAACTTAAAGGTTAGCAGCCGAACTGTACAACGCAGAGTATGTGCAGGTGGACTGAACAGCTATAGAGCAGCAAAAAGCCATTTATTTCCACAAAAAATCGGCTAAAGCGGTTGAAATTCGCACGTCAGCACATTAACTGGTCAGTGAAACGATAGAGAACTATACTTTTTTCTGATGAATCAAAATTCAACTTGAAATACTCAGACGGAATGAGAAGAGCGCGTCGGCCAAAAAATAAATGTTTAGATCCTCGATACAGCAAAGGTACGATTAAGCGTAGCGGAGGTGGTATCATGGTGTGGGGTTGTTTTTCTTCATTTAATAGATGAAATTATGGATAGGTTTGTATACCAAAATATTATATACTAGAGAGCTGAGAGGAATATGCCACTTTCGTGGTCGTTCCAATAAGATAACGACCCAAAGCACACCTCGAAGTTCGTAGCAAATTGGATCGCATCGGAAAAAATCAATGTGCTCGAGTGGCCAGCACAATCATCGGACCACAATCCAATTGAGAATCTTTGGTAGATACTCAATAGGAGGAGAGACAGGCAATGGGTAAATGGGGACAAAAAGAAGCTATTTGAAGCTGCCAAACAAGCCTGGTTGGATATTCCACTCCACGTTATCAACAATATAATAGCTTCCATGCCAAAAAGATGTAGTGAGGTTATAAAAAATAATGGCTATGCTATAAAATATTAGTTAATTATTGTTATTCCAATATGTTTTGCGCTCTGAATATCGTATATGTTTTGTTTTTTTCGCACATACTTTTATGAAGTAAACTATTTGTTAAGTTTTTTTATCCATTCAAGAGGTAAATAGTTCCTCTTAATTTCTGGGTATTTAATTTATATTTCTAATGACATTTCACGTTATGAAAATATAATTACATCGAAGCGTGAATGACCTCAATATGTTTTGTCCGACACTGTAAGTGATACCATTTTTCAGTTATAATTATTAAGAGCCATATTTTGAATAAAAATAGGGGAACCTGAATGAATCTAAATTTGTACATGCTTTATCTTAAAACATCTAAACGCGTCGTTTGAAAGGCCCCTTTGTTAATCAGGGATCAAAAGTAACTGTTACCTTTTCTCTAAATATTGTATTCAAAAATTGTTTGGATAAGCAAAGCTCAAACGATCGAAATTAAGACATTCAGACGCTTCAGCGCATGAGCAGTAATAATCGAAAAGTTTCATTGGCAGATATCTACGAGTATGTACATACACATGTGGCCACTAAAATAGGCACCCCCACGTTCGTACGAAAAATGTAAGTTTTTTAAAATTAATATTAATAACAGACATTCAATTGTATGTGGTTTTTATTTGATAAATTAATATAGATCTTTTAAAACTTAAGTCATTGAAAATAGAAATGTAGAGGAAATATTCAAATGGTTATTAAAATAGGTATGAAATAGAAAAGGATATGATACAAAAGTAACTTAGTGGTTTTATTAAAAATGCTGTGTCCATGATTTTTATTCGATTATTCGATTTGGCATAGAATTGATAATCCCTCGGCAGGTTTCTGCGGGAGTGGAGTACCATAGTTCTTTGCTTTTTTGCCATAAATTCTACTTATCTTTGCATGTTTCCTTCCTGATTCGCTTTTTTAATCTCTCCAAAGGTTTTCAATGTCGGGAGACTGTTTTTGTCAATCCATAAATTTAACATTATTTTGTAAAAACCATTCCAGCGCTAACTTTGAAGGGAGTTTTGGGTCATAATCTTGCATAAAAAGCCGCCGAAGTGGCATATTCTCTTCAACAAGTGGTAGCATCTCTTTTTGAAGTATATCCTTGTAAATAAATTTGTCCATTTCATTGGTTATGAGGTGAATATGTTTGACTCCATCAAGAACAGGATTGGACATTTTGCAATATCACTAATTTTCAAAAAACTGTGACAGCCGAATTGAACGCGATATCGGCGGATGAGTTTAAAATATGTTTCCTGCAGTGGAAGGACCGCTACCGGCGGTGTATTGACGCTCAAGGGTCCTATTTTGAAGAATATTAGTTGTATAAGCCAAAAGGTTTAACAAAACTGCCTAAAAAAGTAAGACTCATTACTTTTCAATCAAACCCTGTACACCGATGGCACAGAGCTCGACTGTAGGCTGGACGGAAGTGTATATTTCGACCATTTGGAGATCTCTTTCAGCTTTTGGCTCTCCGACAACTGCAGTGTTTTGCAGGTTGCTACAATATGGACTATAGACTCTCAAAAGCAAGCACCGACTTTTATAGGATTGAATTGGACCCCATGCGCTGCCCTTTGGCGGCTTTATTTCTCTTGTTTCCACCGCCTATTTTTTTACAGGCATATTTCCTACATTTGCATCTTGTGCATTTTTATATGGACAAATACTTAGAAACATCCGCATATGCAAATATGACATACATGTCTACATACATATGTACATACACACATATTGCACATAGAAATTGTCAAGGTCACATTAGAAAATGTAATTACCCGTCCAAATGGTTAACATAGAACTCATTGACGATCGCCAACAGCCAGCCGCTGGAATAGAGCCCCTCAAATCAAATGCTCAGCTGTGTTGCCGTTGAAAGCGTCAAACGAATAATTGACTGAACGACAGATTGACATGCGTCGGCAGACTAAAAGCAAGCAAACTGTCAGTTCAGCAGTCTGGATAGCAAACAGCGAGCTAGGCAGCTAGACTGTCACTCAGCGAATCATTTGGTTGGTCGGTTAGCAAACAGAAAACGCTGCGTAAATCAGTTGGAGTGCGCACTTGCGCCCCTCGAAGTTAGAAAATCAGTTTGTCAGTCTGTCAGTTTGTCAGTCTGTTAGTCTGTCAGTCAGCCAGTCTTTCAATTTGCCGACTGTCATATGCGCACTCAGTCAATGCTCGTCAATTAAGCGTCGTTTTGCATTTTGCTGCAAAAGTGACCATCTGTCTAACTGCCAGCGATTTGCATAATCCATCAGCAGCAATTGCGCATAAATGCACACATACATACATACACATACATACATATTATACACATTATAAAATAGTAGTTAAATAAATTAAGGAAAAATTAAAAGCGCAAAAATATGAAAATTTATATTTGTTGCATTTCCCTCTTGCCAACTAAGCGATTTCGCAGTTTTGTAGCCTATGGGGAAGAAATTTGTGAAATTATTGTGGGAAAACTGGCAATCATAGATTGATGGCTTTTCAGATTTTCTTGCTCTGGCGTGCTTAGCGCATTTTAAAAGATCGCTTCCTCGAAATTTTCTAAAATAAAACGAAAATTAAACTCTCGCCTCGGTGCTGCTTTCGAAGGCGCTCATGCAAGACAGGGAAGCAAACGAAGTTGGGTACTAAAAGCTATTGTACTAATATTGGGGTTCACTGAACGGATATACACACATACATATATATATATGTATACATGTAAGTATATTTATTTAGCTAAGAGCGAATTATGCTTGTGATTTTTTCTTTTGATTTTTTTTTTGGGTATCCACTGTGAATCTGCAGTGTTCGCGTTGCATTCAACTTATTTTCGGTTTCATTTTAGTACTTTTTTTGCTTCTCTTATAAATATTTTTTTTTTCCTTTTAGAGTCCCCCCAAAAAAGCAAAATCAGTACATTCCACAGCATTTACATTTTACGAAAAAAAATAAAAAAATCTGAAACATAAAAATCTGTGAAAAAAGTTAATAAACCGGCTGGCCACTGGATCGCTCAAACTTCGCACCGCTGCGATTTATTATCATAACGGTACTTAAGTGCAGACACTCGGCCGACAATCAGTTTGCGTTCATGGGCATTTAGACCATGGCAAGCGTGCAACGATAAACACAACCACATACATACATACAAACTGACTGCTTGCACTGCTGCTGCGCGGCTGCAATTCACGCGCTTCTCTGTGAATGTGGTGCTGTAGCCGCCTGCCAATTCGGCCGTATGGAATAAAAAGAATTTTATTTATTTATTTCTTTCAATTTTTTCGTCTTGAATTCGTAATTTGTTTGAGCTCACGATCTTGTTGCATTTTAATTAAATGCGAATAACCATTATTTGCTGTGGCTTTGAGCTAAAACGTGAATGGAGTCCCATTCGCTGTTCGACTGAATTCTTAGTCGCAAACTGTCGCTAAAGAGGCTGGTGTTGGTTTTTGAAACTTGTATTCATATTTCGGATAAAAAATGTTTATCATTCCTATAATATTTATTTATTAAAGAACATTTAATGTTTACTGTTTAAAAAAAATTATAATTCTCCACAAACAATTTTTAAGCAACATGCGGCTACACTGGTTGATTTCGACTTGTGTCCACAATACACGCATATGTACGTATGTATGTATGTATGTTTATAGTAGCAAAATTTTGAGCGTTTTAATTGAAGATAACGCTTTGGTGCAGAATCTTATTTATAAAATTAAAATAAACAACCTCGATTTTGTTTATTGTTTGAATATTTTGGCGATCTTAGTTAAATAAGCAACACTTTTTTTAATGTCATTAACACTTTGAGCACGTTTTCTATTTGAAATTTCCATGACTCAAATTATTATTTTTTTTTATTTAGTAAAAGTTATTCAAAAACAAAATTGGATGTTTAATTTTGCGCCAAATTGTATAAAGTGCTTGGTCCTGCTGTGGTCCTATGGATATACACAGCACTTATCAGACCAATCATCACTTACGCTTCTGTGGTCTGGTGGCGACGGAGCATGGTTAAGTCCACAATCCGGAAACTATACAGGCTACAAAGAAGTGTATGCTTATGAAGTACGGGTGCAATAAGTTCAACCTCTGGTGATGCCCTAAATGTTATGCTTGATTTGCTCCCCCTGGATCTTAAGATACAACAAGAAGCAATAAAAGCAATGTGTGGACTCCATAAATATGGTTTCTGGCACGAAGATGGAACTTCGGGACACAGAGAAATCTTTAAGTTGCTATCGGAACAGTATCCACTGTTTTTGGCACCTAAAGATGACCTGATACCCACAGTTTCATTTGGAAGGAAATTTGATGTCAGATTTCCATTGCGTGAGCAATGGAGCAATCCAGAATGCATGCAGGGAGGTTTGACGGATATTTTCTTTACCGATGGGTCCAAGAATGAAATAGGGTCTAGAGCCGGATGGTACTTAAACGATAGTAATAAGTATCACTATGCTATGGGGGAAATGGCAACTGTTTTCCAAACAGAAGTTTTTGCCATCCTGAAAGTAGCCGAATAGATAATCGAGAGGAGATGGAGCGGGAAACAGATTGGAGTCTTCAGCAAACCTCAAAGATTGTTCAAGAATGTATGAAGAAGCTTAATTCTGTCGCAAGACAAAACAGGCTTGTACTTATATGGATTCCGGGACACTCCGGTGTTCATGGAAACGAAATTGCCGTCGAATTGGCCAACCGTGGATCAGCGGTGCCCCACAGGGGCCAGAGCCAATAATCGGAATCAGTTCCGCAGGAATCAGGAATTGGATCAGCGATTATGTAGGCAATCTACATAAAGAGCGATGGTCCGGTCTAGAACGCTGCAGAACTGCAAAGTGTTTTGTGACAAGTCCGAACAGAAAACTGTCAAACTTTCTACTAAAACTTAGAAGGAAAGACATTCGGTTGGTGGTCGGCATCATTACAGGACACAACCCATGGGGTCAGCATTTGACCACCATTGGAATCATCGAGGACCCGGTATGCCTGTCATGCTTGGAGGAGGCGGATAGCACTGAGCACTTTCTCTGTGAGTGTCCTGCCTTTGCTAGAGCACGACTACGACTATTGGGTTCCGATGTCATGAGAATGAGTAATCTTCGTTCTCTAAAACTGGAGGATATTTACAGATTTGCCAAAGAATCTGGAAAATTCTCACAGGACTAAATATCTCTATCTCTGTCTCTATTCTTTCCTATCTCTTTCTCTGATACTTTTCTCCCTTCCTTCCTGACTATCTACCCCCTTTCCAGAGCTTTAAATACAATGGGCTCTTTAGCCTGAGTATTTTAGGAGCCACCAAATCTCCTGGTGCCCCTTGGCTCGACCTTTTCAAATTCAATTCAATTCAACAAAATCATCAAATCGTTCATCCAAATTGAAATGGTTTTTAACGACAAGCCATTCTTCGCTGTCTTGAACACAATCATTTGTGGTCAAAATATTTGGGCTGGCGACGAAGCCACATGTCGCAAAACAGTTGACAGTTGTCGTTTTACGTTTTCCCATGATTTATGGGCCATTCTGATGCCTTGTAGAACGTTGATATTACTCTTGCACCCCTCTTCCATATCATTGATTAAAATTTTGACCACCTCTTTGCGATAGAATTGCTTGAAATTTTTAATTATTCCCAGATCTAGAGCTTGTAGTTTCGATGTTGCGTTTGGCGGCAGAAATTGTAATTTAATAGATTTCAGTGATGTAGGGTTTTTGTGCGCCACACAGTTATCAACGAGCAATAACACTTTGCGATTAGCCTTAGTCATTTCGTTGTCAAAGTTTGTTTTTAAGTAATCCAAGCATATTTCAGTAGTCATACAAGCTTTTTTGTTCGCACAGTAGTCCACTGGCAAGCTTTTAATATTTTTGAAGCATCTTGGATTAGCCGATTTTCCAATTACCAGCAATTTTCTCATCTCAGTGCCAGAACTATTTACCGTAAATAAAATTGAGACCCTTTCCTTGCTATGTTTTCCGCCGTGGCAATTCTCAGATTTAAGTGCCATTGTTCGATCTGGTGCGCATTTAAAAAATAGCCTAGTTTCGTCTGCATTAAAAATATTGTGCGGCTAATATTCTGCCAACAGATTTGGTATAAACGCTTTCCAGTCAGAACACACTTGGTCACTTACACTAGCACTTTCCCCACTCACTTTTCGAAATCCGATATCATACCGTTTTTTTAAATTTTCAAGCCATCCGCTGCCATCCTTAAATTCCTTGTGCCCCATAAGTACAGCGAATTCTTCAGCTTTGGCTTTAATTAACGACCCTCCTAAAGGAAGATTTTGAGTTTGACATTGTGAAAACCATTTTAACAAACCTTGCTCAATGTCTTCATATTCAGCAGCCCGCATTCTTTTCATCTTTAATGCCTTGGTGTTGCAAATAATCTCCCTATATTTTAAATTGTTGAAAGAGTACTCGGCGGAATATTAAATTGTTTAGCAATTTCTCGCTTCGATTTATCAGCTTAATCAATGGCACCAATTATTCATTTTTTCTCGCGAATAGAAATTGAATTACGTTTTAATGAACTCATTTTGGTGAAAGTCAAGGCACGAGTGACTACAATTTCACACATTTTTGTGTACACGTAACATAATTTCGGGACTTTTGCTTATTTTGCTTTGTTCTCACTTTGTTATGCTGAGGTTTGGGATAACGGTACTTTAACGGCTTGCCACAAATTTGATTTTGCCTTATTTTATTTTCGTTGTAAGGAGGCGTTCGAAAAATTGCTTCGCTATTAGAGGCTTTCAGACTCAGAAATTCTTCGTTATAACTGTAGAGCATTTTTGTATGAAAAACTTCGTAAAAGCGAGGTTTTTTCAAGGGGCTTAAAGAAAAATTCGTTATGTTGAGTTTTTCGTTACAACGAATTTCCTTATATCGAGGTTTCACTGTATACGTGTTGCTAAAGCTGGAAATAACGATACCATTAGGCACTTGTTTAGATGAAGAAGTCTTTGGTGGTTTTTTCACAATTTTTATTACGTGGCGCTTTTCTCTTTCCGTCAACTTTCTTGATCGGCCCGATCTCTCGAAGTTTTCCAAATTTTGTTTACCTTTAAATCGTTTGAAAAAATACTTTTAGCGTCTTTTATTAACAATTTTTCCAATTTCTGACAGTGACTTTCCATTAGCAGCGAGTTTCAAAATAATTTTTCTTCAAGCAATGGTAGTTTCGCTATTATTTCTACCCATTGTCACGAGGACGTTGAAAGATCTAATGAACTGTCAATTAATGTGGAATGGTTTGAAAATTGATACATCGTGCTATACCGTTACTTCCAAAATGATAGCAGGGTTGCTTTTAACGTTATACGAGTGTATATATATATATATATATATAATTGGCACGTACACCTTTTCTATGTGTTTGGCCGAGCTCCTCCTCCTATTTGTGGCGTGCGTGACCTACAGTTTTAACTCCGAGCGGCAGATACTTTTTATGAGGAGCTTTTTCATGGCAAAAATACACTCGAAGGTTTGCCATTATCTGCCGAGTGGCGACCACTATTAGAAAAATGTTTTTCTTTTGGTCTTTCACCGAGCTTCGAACCAAAGTTTTCTCTGAATTTCGAATGGTGGTCACACAACAACCCATTCGGCTACGGCGGCTTTTAAAGTTACTATGGCAAAATAACATACATATGTGCCAACGCTTTTTTCGCAAAATGTATAGAATTAATGTAGAATTTGTTTTTTCATAAGTTCATGCGTTTTTTAAAAGGTGGTTTTAAAATGAATAAAAAAGATGTTTAAAGTATTTATTAATCAATAATATATTTTCCTTCATTATTTTCACTGTCTTCTCAACGTTTAGGCAAATTTTTAATTCCCAGCTTAAAATTTTTTTTATCCTTGGAGCCTAAATACGCTTCGATATCCCTTTTTATAGCTTCTTTTGAGGAGTACTCCTAGTTCTTGTTACTCATATGGGATTGAAGGCCACGGAAAAGGTGATAATCACAAGGTGCAATATCCGGAGAGCATGGTGGATGCGGCATTAGCTCCCATCCGAGCTCGTTCAGCTTGCCTAATGTTTGCCTTGCGGTATGAGGTCTTGCGTTGCGTGGTGAAACAAAACTTTGCGTCTATTCACTAAAGACGGTCGATTTTTTTAAGTACCTCATTCAGGTTTGATAGCTGATGGGAATAATAACCAGCAGTTATCGTCTGGTTTGGTTCCAGAAGTTCTCTAATAAACAATACCGGCCATATCCCACCAAATAGACAGGAGAATCTTCTTGGGGTGAAGGCCATCTCTAGGGGTCGGTTCTGGTATTTCATCTTTATCTAACCATTGGCGTTTGCGAACAGAATTATTGTAAAGGGCCCATTTTTCATCACCATTAACGATACGGTTCAAAAAACTTTCATTTTCAAGTTGTTGCAGCAGCTGAGAACACACACTCACTCTCTGCTGAAGGTTGGCGACGGAAAGTCTATGCGGAACCCATTCTCCCAGCGTTGAAACCTTTCCCAACTGAACAAGGTGCCTGTGAGCTGTTCCATGCGATGAATTTAACCTCTGAGCTATCATATCGACTGTCAAATTTGGCTCAGCTTCCACGAGTTCGAGCAAGACGTCGGAGTTAAAGACTTCAGGACGACCAGCCCCGGATGCCCAACCTACACGTCACAGTTACCACTTCGGAATTAGGAAACCACTTTTGCGCAGTTCTTACACTCATGGTATCCTCTCCGTGAACAGTGTTTATTTCTGCGGCAGCAGTTGTTGCATTTTTACCACTTTTATAAAAAAAATACAAAATATGCCTCTTATATGCGTTCGAAGATCCAAATTTATTTTTTAACAACACGTGTTTCTATCCGCGATTAAAATCACTTGTTGAATGCACAATATATCAAAGAAAATATAAATAGTTTCGTTATAATCCGCGAATAATTTTTTGTATGCAAACATCGTACAAAAGTGAAATTATGGGTAAAATACGCACGAACTTATGGACTGACCTGATAGATATGTTTTTTTGTAGATATGTTTTTTCACTTATGTATGTTTATGGAATTGATAAAAGAAGAAAAGAGATGTAACACCACAACGACAAGCGGAAAAGTACTCAGTTTTTTCCCGAGGCTAGAACAAAAATGAGTAGTATGCTAAGCAATGTTGTAGTGAATGATAATGTAATGAGTGATTATAGTATATTTTGGAGAAAAAGTATCGGTGAAACAATTTAACACTAAAAAAATTCGACCACACAGTAAAAATTTTACACAAAAATAGTGGATTTTTTCCCCCAAACTGATAAAATCACTTATTTGATACTCAGCTGTCTTGCAGGGATAGCACTTGTATGGAGTATATCTGCGCGTGTGCTTATACTCGTGCTGGCTTCCGGCGCTTTTATGCCTGTAGCAATTTCAAAATCAATTCAAAGTCACTACAGCTCGCAAACAGGTTGCTATTGTACCCGAAATTTACGAGATCATACACGCTGAGGCGGTAGGCTGTGCGTGCGCGCAATTGATTATCGCAGCCGGTTAGTTGTTTGGCTGGCAGCGTTTGTTGGTAAATACTTAAGATTAATGCAAATTGGCGCGATTTCAAATTACATACATACATACATATGCATGTATCGGATATAAACGGAAATAATTTTTTTTTGTTTTCTAAATTACAGCAACAATAACAAAAAGCATAACCAACAGTCATACGAGTCACCATACACAATAATACTTACCTGCCACTTTACATACATATGTATGTGTTTGTGTGTGTGTATGCGCGCTTTTAGTGTTGATTTTGACAAGTTGCTGGCATGAATTTATTTATTACAACGCTAACTCGTCCATGTATACAATAACAATTTCATAGCGTTGACAACTGTTGCTGTGCTGCTGCGAACTCGTCGTCGTCGCTGCTTGGCGCATTTAATTTGACACGAGACTTCTTTGCTCCCTGCGTGGTGCATTTTGGTAGCGGACATTTGCGCTGAATTCAATTAGTTAGCGTGGGTTTTTTGACAAATTCGCAATTGCTGGCAAAGAGGCATAAGTTGCGTTAAATATACATGCGTATGTATGTATGTGAAGTCACGTCAGGATGAGCTTGGCAGGGAGTGGCGTAAGGCAAAAAAGTTTGGCAAAAAGAAATAAATGGCGGTATTTAGCGTTCATGGCAAACTCGCGTAATATTGTAAATAAAGATAAGTTACGATACTGGGTATGACAGCGATAGGTATCCAGTCCTATCCTACCTCTAAAATTTGAAGTATCTTCATACCCACTAATGAAGGCTTCCAAGGGCCCCATCCTTGTTTACAAAGCCACTTAACTAGATATGAGACTTATCACTGAAGATGATGAAATTGATGTACATAATTGCATACATACATACATACATACATACAAACATAAATACATAAATATGTATTCAGAAAGTTAATTCAATTACAAGTAAAATATACTGCATAGATAGTCGACTTTTGTTAGTGGAAAATCACGTACTGCCGCTTAAAATTTGTGCTCAGTGACTGGTAAAAACCATCTTTTATTTAAAAATGATTAACCATTTTATTTGTATTTAATTTTTTGTTTATGTTTTCACAAAAGTATAATGCACTCTATTAGGGTGACCGAAAAGTATTGTCGCTTCTGCGCGTCTCAATGCTTCTTTACTGTTTCTGAGTTCATTGCGTAGTTCAAAGTTGTGCCAGACACATTTCAAAGATGAAGTGACTTGTTTAGTTGTCAAAACTTAAACATTAAGGTTTCATTCCGCATTTTGAGTGATATGACTAGCCAAATATCGGAAGAGATTCTTATCCGCCATTGCATGCTTTTGGTGTTTGACAAGTGTAGGAATGCACCACCAAAATGAAAATATAATTTTATTTAAGGAGTAGTTAGAATTTTCAAAAAATTTGATTGCTTTTTTTTCGAATTTTTTTAAAGTAAAATATTTTAAAAACATTGCGTGAAAATTTTAAGTAAATCTGACAAATACTTTTCGAGTTATTCACCAATTAACAAAGGCCGCTCGGACGCCCCGGAGCAGAGAGCAAAACTTTAAAAGCGTTTTTTTCAAAACTATGTTTCTTGAACTGGTGATCACTGTAACTTAAAAACCGCTTGGTAGATTTCACTAAAATGTATTCAAAAGCACTATACATAAAAAATTCGTGTCTGATCGAAAGATTGTTTTTTTTTTCAAAATTTCGATTTTTTTAAACAATTAATTGTCGGTATTTTTCTCGAAAATCTGAAATACAATATATTTCCTGAGGTCGCCATATTGTTAATTTTAGAAAAAAAGTCTTCGATCAGGCACACAATTATCTATTAATAAAACCAATTTCTCTTGTCCGATTGATTTTAAATGAATCTCCAAGGACTTGTGATGATCACCGCAAGGGACTTCCGGAGAAAGGGGCTCCACACAAACAGCGATAACTTTTAGAATTATTAATTTTTTTTTTTGAAATTTTACTAAAGTCAAGTCGAAACATGATGTATTAATGCTATGTTCTTAGTTTTGTAAAATAAAGTAGTTGACTAGCAAAAAAAACAAAAAAGATTGAAAATGATCTTCTTTTCGGGCCTCTGACTACCCCTAACCCTTTAAGCCGTCAGCCTTATCTTTTTGTCCACGCACTGTACCGCTTCACGTGATTTTGCGAATTTGCCAAATTTGCTGTTTTGTTTGAGTGTTGTTAACTACATAGGTGTTTTCGAGAGTTGCGATATCCAATAATCATTTCCCCGTAGTACTCATTTGTACCCATAGAAGAGAAAAATTAAGTTGCCAAAAAATGAAATATATACATATTTTAATGAAATTAATGACCTTATCGTGTTGTTCACAACTGTATATAAATACATGCATAATTTGTAAATGCCATGATGCCAGGCCATTTGCACTTAATTGTGAATTGCCCTATAAAAATTTATATTTTCATGTTCTGTTTTTGTTTTTACTTTTGCCTTTCAACGAATGCTGCCAAGTTCCAGTTCTCGTAGCGCATTTGATTTTGAGGTACAGAATCGGATATGCCACGGAAACTGAATTATGTAATAAGACTTATTAATAACACGAATAATGGAGCATCAAGGTTGCCTTTATTAGTAAAAAAAAGGTTTGAATTACGTCTTTCTTAGATCGCAGTTTTAGCCTACGGCAATGACAACACAGCTAATTTAAAATTTTAATTTTTAATTTATGCACAAGTGTAAATCTGTACATACATATATTGGCTTTCGAATGAATAAATAAAAAATAGTTAAATACAGAAAAATGAAATATACCAAGTTTCTATAGATGGACTAAAAAGTAGACTCGTAGAATTAGTCTCGTATAAATTAATGAGAATTAAAATGGTATACTTTTTTTTCTGCTCCCACATAGTTTACATGCATAGGAATATTTCCTTGCTTCACCAATTCATAAAAAATATGAGTGGTTAAACATTTTGTTTAAAGAAATGCATACATACAGTGGCTTCAACGAATAATCGGACAAGCTTAGTTTCCAGCATAAATGTAAAAAACATGAAAAAATTAATTTTTTTTTATAAAGCTTACATGATAATGAAATTATTAGCAGCAGAGGATTTCGGCTGGCTGGTGATGTGTGTTAGACCAGATACGACGTTGGGTGACCTTTAAAAATGTATAAATTTTTTTATGTTATCGTCAGTGGCATGTTTAGTACAATTTCAACCGTGGAGAGGTACACAGCCGCAAAAAACGCGAAATTTTATTTTGAAATTAGCTCTTCAAATATTTTAACTTAGGAAAATACTGCAATCGCCATGCCATCAGTCCCGCCATATTCATTAAATTCTGTTTTTTTATCTCACGTGCAGGGGGCAATGTTGCTTGAGTGCTTGAGGAGAACATGTCCGGCCATTCACAATTCCATTCCATTTCGGATCTTTTTTTTTATGAGTTCACGCACTACGTTGCCATTTGTTTTTCCATCGCAGCAGATCTTGGTCGACCAACACGATCGACGTCTTCCAAAGCTTCCCAACCTTGTTTGAAACTCTTTAAGGGGCTACATGGGTTTCGTCGGGTAAAAAAAGGCCTATTCCCATTATTTTTTTTTTTTTTCTATGTAAAAAATTATTTATTTAATTCAAACTTTTTTCTGTCTTATAGATACATATTTAAAGAATAATTTGTGAAACTAAAAAAAAAAAAAAATTAAAACTCCCCCATTGTGACGTCATTTCCGGTGACCCCTCGAAAAAAAGGTGCGTCCGTGTTGTCAGCATAACTCCTGACGGACTTATCAAAAATGAAAAAAACAAAAATAATTTGCTTGACATTTTGCTTTTTTTTAAATAGTTGTAATTGAAAAAAAAATCCTTCGATCAAGCACGAATAAATTGTATCTCGAACACCTGTGTAAAATTTCATCAAAATCGGTTGAGTAGTTTTCGAGAACATTTGACAACCGACTTTGAAAACACGGTTCCGAGAAAAACGCGTTTAAAGTTTTGAGTAACAATAAAAATGGCTTGGAGCGCACACCTTCCAAAGGCTGTATCTCCGAATTTATTATTCGGATCGACTTGAAAATTTAGGATAATATTCCTGAGATGTTGTAGAAATTAATAAGCCAAAACAAAAAAAAACAAAAAATCGATTTTTTGAACCAACGAAACCCATGTAACCCCTTAACTACTTAAAAGTAATGATAAAAGAAAAACACCCGTCACAATAAACTTTTTGCATAATTTGATGTGTCTCAACTGCCGTTTTGATGAGTTTAAAATAAAATGTAATATTAGCTCTTTATTCCAAATTCGTTTTTCGACTGAAAACCTTTCTTTCGACCGGAGCCCGTTCTGCCACTCCCTTCTGCAGCCATCTAAGCCACGGGTAGCAAATGGGCTAAACTGATGTTACCTGTCATGTCCGATCGACTGTCGCTAAGCAGAAGGGACTGCAGACAGCTGGTTGGACTGATGACGGGCCATTTTTGTGGGCAAAGCACATGGAAAAGATGGGCAATTAGTGAAGAGGAGGATGAGATGGCGGACCACTTCCGCCTTTGCGGGGTATTTATTTTTGGTATTTTCAGAAATTTTTTTACTATAAAAAAAAAAAATGAAAAAACGATATTTAAATTTTTTAGGCTTTTTATGTAACTTCTTTTACATACAAAAATGAAAAAAAAATTTTAATTTTAATAATCTTAAAAATGGCGCTGAAGTTGACCCTCCCGAAAAATTGGACCTGGACGGTGTTGTCCATTTTGGTTCTTCTATTTATCAGAAACACAAAAACCAAAAAAAAATATTAATCAGTATGACTGTAGCTATGTCCCGTACTAGAATATACATTTTTTTTTTATCTCATGGCGCTGTTTTGAATTTGACACTCTAAAAATCGTTTTTTTTTTCAGTTTTTTAATAAAAAAATACAAAATAATTGAAATAATAATACGATTCTAGTACGGGCGATAGCCACTGATGTTGTGAATAGAATTTCTGACGATTCGGTTGAATAGTTTTTTGACAACATCAGGACGAAAAAAGTCGTTTCGAGATAAATGAGTTTAAAGTTTGAGGTACAGGAGTGCGCGGACCGCACTCTACCTAGTCAATGTAGTTAATGAGCTGTAGAAGCTATAATATTGGGAAATTCCACATGAAAATTTCACAGTATATTCTTAAGATACCAAGGCGCATTCATTAAAGGTGGTGGCACTAGACCAACAACAATGTTCTGTACGCTTGATTGTCAAAGCAAAGTGTTGGGGAAGTAGAAATCAAATAATGAATTCGCCTTGTTTCATTCTGAGTTGACAGCCACATGGACGCGGCGAAAGGAAAAAAAACAAATCAGCTGATTTACCAACACCACATTTAATAGATTCGCCTTGAAAGATACAATACTTGAAAAATATATCAAAATATCGAAAAAACAAAAAATCGATTTTTTGAAATTTCTATATCACCGGGTCCCATTAACTCCGCTTTTACTAAATCAAACGTCATAAAATTTTGACACGACATTCATGACGGAGTGTTGCTCCTACGCCCAATATTTGAAATATGAAGTCAGTTCTGGAACTTTGCGACAGTCTTTGTACTTCTGATTCATTTGATTTCCGCTTTGATTTTGTTTCATTGTAATTTGTTATCAAATGTGGCATAATTCTCACATACTCGTGCACATAAACTCATAACAATCAACACTTGCAGTCAAATAAATAACAATAATCAATTGCCATCATTCGCACCAACCAACTATCCAAGCAACCATCAAACGAGCCATCTCATCACCAATGGCACCCTATCATTAGGCAGGCCTATCTACTACCCAACATTCTACCAACTGAAAGCCGCATAGCGATTGCCAACTATGCGGTGTTGTCTTTAGCCAGAGGCCACCATTACCACCCCTTACCACAGCCTTTGGTTATGTGTCTAGCCGCATGGCGTATATCGATCGCTGATGGGCACTGCGGGTCATTGCAGCCGCAGCCCGATCGCAGGTATGTACGTCAATCTCAATTACCCGCGTGTGGAGGATAATTTTCCAGCTTATTAGCGAATAAACAAGTTAATTTCAATAATACCTACAAGCACCAGCAATTTGAAGTGTACGCACAAACGACCAGTCGACAGACAGACGACGATTGAGTGCATGATGCGCTGATGGAAGGAGTCTGGTAGTTGGACAACTGAAGGTGGTTATCGCGGCAGAGGTATCGATAAGAGTAATTGATCGGAAGAAGAAGATGCATGCATCAAGTGTTGTAAGTGAATATACATACATACATACATATACATATGTACGTACAGACCGACCTAAGGGAGCCTAAGATGTTTTCATTCTTACTATGCGAGCTGCGAGCGTATGCGCAACAGGAACGGACCCGAGGCAGTTGCAAATTAAATGAAAATACTACAGACATTTACCTCGCCGAAGGAGTGTGGTGATGCAGTCAAGAGAGAGAAGGGGGGCCAAAGCGGCCGTTGGTAAAACTTCAGCAAAACATTTTGCAATCTCTTGGATTATCGTTAACTGCGACGCGGCACTGTTTAATGGCTCCGCTGCATGCAATGATGCCCTTTGTTTGTATTTTGGCGCTGCAGCGCCGCATTGGTCTGTTTGTTGCACTTTCAACGCCGCGTTACGTGGGGGAATTTCGCCATGTACTGCAATGCGCGTTCGTTCGCTTTGCAATTTTCGCCGCTTGTCGTATTTTCTCATTTTTATTGTCGCCGGAACGCATGCGCTCTTTCCAAGATAAATAGGACAGCGAGCAGCTGGCTGGCTGGCTGGCTGGTTGGTCGTTCTGGTGCTGCTGCTACAAGGCCCCCTCGGTCGGCGATAACATGTGACATTTTCTGCGTTTGCCGGCGGCTTGCTGCTTGAATGCTTTGATGTTTTTGGTTTTTCTTTTATTTTTTTTTGGTTTTTTTTTTATTATTCTTAGTTTCTTCGCCTTTGCAAGCTGTTTCGAGAAACATGCCGAGTTTAATTTGTTTATTTTATCTGTTTTTTTTTCTGTTTTTCTTTTACAACAAATATTATTTTTTTACTCCAGTTTTGCAAAAATTTACTTGGGCTGGTTTTTGGGCTTGAGTTGCAGTCCACGAAAATCGTTTCTTGAATACCTGGAAAACGCTTTGTGATAAAAAAATTGTTAGCCACTTTCATGTAAACAATGCTTACGTAGATTTGTATGTACGACTTGCAAATACAAATGTTGCAGGTGGATAAACATACGCGAACGTGACTTAGTGACGCGCATATAATTCACTTTTGTTTTTGTTTATATCTCCTCGTATGTAAATTTGTATGCGCACATACCTACACTTCTATCATAAAAGCTTGTCATTTCTAGGGATTACCTCTAATCTCGCTGTCTTATAGTGATATGCTCACATGCATACATATTTTCGTACAGGTATTCGAGGTATGATTATCGAAAGCGATTTAAACAGTGCTGTCCGACGAAATAAAAACACCTTTTTATAGTCATGCACATAAACTTTTATGGAACAAATGGAAATTAGTTAAAAAAAACTCTTTTATTTATTTATTCATTTCAAGCTGGTCTACGAAATTACTTATACAATTCTTACTGACAAGTTAGAGGTTTTACAGACTGGTTGCAAGCAAAATCAAGTGATATTACAATTACATTCAAGTGCTCATGCGCTGAGGCTCGGATCATTTTCTGCCAGCGGCAAAAATCCGAATGCGAGTCGAGGCCACCAATAAAGACTCACTCATTGGGGCTTTAAAAATCACACAAGCTTGCGTTTGTTGAGCTAAGGGGTTAGGCGTAGTCAGTGGCCCAAAAAAATGATGATTTTCAATAATTTTGTTGCTAGTCAATTGCTTTATTTTACAAAAATAAAAACGTAGCATAAATACACCATGTTTCGGCTTGATTTTAGCAAAAATTCAAAAAAGAAATAATAATAATAGTATAATTTAATTCCACTAAAAATATGCACTTATTTATGAATTTTTTTTGGAAAGATGATTCATGTAAATTTATTTATCCAATTAGTATACTGTAAACTCATATTTCAAAAATTTTCACAAGAAAATATACAAAATTGAGCCGTTGACAGCAGATCTACGCAGACGTCTCGAAAAAAAGGCAATTTGCCGTGGACAGTTTTTCTCAGCATTGGATCATCTGAAATCAAATAATCAAAGAGTTTTCATTAGGTAATCAATTGTCCGAGGTAACCCTGTCGAGTTTTTATTAAAAAAAATTTTTTTTTTCAATTTTTTTTTAACATTTGAAGTAGAGGTGCGATTTTTAGACGATAAATCGCATAATAATAATAAATAAAAATTAAAAAAAAACCTCCCAGGTTTACCTCGGTAATTATGTAGAGAAAGTGTGCAAAATTTCAGGAAGATCGGTCGAGTAGATTCAGTGTCCACGACTTGAAAAACGTCGTTTTCCAGAAAATCGATTTAAAGTTCGACCATAGCAGGTAGCCGAGTCGGAGCGGCCAACGGTTATAATGCTCTAACTTTGTGAGTTTTGCACCGATTGACTTAAAATTTGGACACAACATTCTTGAGATTATGTACATTCATTTTCTCAAATAAACCAAAATCGATTTACTTACCCTAAAACCCCTACCCCCCTTAAGGCATTAAGAGACAGCGCTTCCACACGTTCTGCGAAAGCTACATATGACAGCCAGTACAAGTCTCTTCATAGATAGACGTCAAACAGGCATGCCGTTCCGACAAGCGTAGCTGGATATTCAACCTGGATAGCCTGTCAAGCAGAAAATGCCGCCCGGAGTAACAGCATGCGCGAACTGCATAAACTAAGCCACGAATTGACCAGGAAATATTGAAATTCAACCGATCTCATCCAGGACGAAAATGGAGCCTTAATTACATTTGAGCATGTCCAAGTTTCTTGACGGTTCAAACATTTCTGCGAGGCTAACACACCATCGGTTCACGTTTCTCCGTCCTTGATATGTCTAAAGAGTTGGAAGTTGACAGATTAACCGGCGGCAAACTTTTGCATGCGATGGGAATAGTCCAGAAAGCAGATAACTTGGTGCCACATCAATTGAAGGAGGGAGGGATATCGACAGACTTTTGGTGACGTGTGAGATGCTTCTTGAACGGCAGAAAAGAAACGGTTTTCTGCATCGCATCGTCTGGCTATAAAAAATGTATCTATTATAATAACCCTAAGCATCGAAAATGTTGGCACTTGCCAGGTGCACCAGGTCCATCGACAGCGAAAAAAAATATTCATGCTGCAAAGGTTATGTTGTGCATCTGAACGGGATCAGAAGGATGCAATCTATTATGAACTCCTTAAACCATCTGAAACCATCACTGGCGATCGTTACCGACTGCTGCAATGCGTTTGAATGCTAAACGGTTCACTAGACAGAGCTAGTTTACTGGGGAGGCAGCCCTTGGTCGAGAAAAACCCGAGTCATTCCGGTAACGTAGAACCGGCTGCCTTCCTAAGCTCCCGACCATCGAATGTCGTAATCGGAGACCAACTACCACCTACAGCAGATGAAGAGCTCAAGCTTCCCCTTGAGACCCGCGTAACACTGGCACAATTACTTTCTGGGTATTGTAGCAGGTTAAAATCCTACTTAACCACGTTTTTACATGCTTGTAGGGCTTGTATTACTGCTACAACAAGAACAATGCGGCTGACACGACAAACTGAATTTGCTGCATGACAACGTCAGGCCACTCGTTACTTAATTGAAATATTTAGAGGGACTGAATTGGGAAATCTTGCCCCACCCGCCTTATTCCCCAGACATTGCACCTTCGGATTACCATCTGTTTCGATCAATGCAGTCAGCCCTTGTTGGAAAGCGGTTCACTTCTTACGAGAGCATCGCAAACTGGCTCAATGAATGGATCAAGCCAAAAGAACTCGAAGTTTTCGTCAGAGGAATCCGCATGCTAGCTGAAAGTTGGAGTAAAGTTGTAGCTTCCGATAGCACATACTTCACATAATCTCATGTATTACTTAAGGGGTTATATACATTTAGATTTGTCAAAAAATCAAAAATTGTTTTTTTTTTCTTAATGTACATATATTTAAGAATACACACAGAATTGCTCCGGTGAATATTTTCGAAGTTACACGCAAATTTGAAAAAGCGTTTCAGAGTGCTGAAAGTACAAGGCAGGATTTTCTTAAAATGGTGTTTTCAAAGTCGGTGACCAACATTACTCGAAAACGGCTAAACCGATTCTCAAATTTCTTAAATATATTTTTTAGTAATTAATGGAAGATTTTTTCTCACCGATAAATATTTTTTTATAAACAATTTAAGACCGAAATTTTGGTCAAAAATTGATTTTGCTTATTCCTTCGATTAATTACTAGATTTAATATTACTTCAACGAAATCTGTTAGATTTTTTAATTTCAGAGGATCCAATTCAGAAATATAGTGGTCACCGCAAAACGACTTTTTTGAGAGAAGCTCCCGGAGATCCCTTCCAAATAAATATTTTTACTATTCCTAAGCCTTAGTTAAAAGACAAGATAATATGTGTACAAATTTTTAGATCAATAAATTTAAAAGTTTTCTCGGATAAAATTCTGGAAAATTAGCTTTTTTTGGCCTTAAATAATTCGCAACTTTGGCTAAGAAAGGACGGAAACTTATTCCCATACCCAATATACAAAAAAAAAAACAAATAGTTCATTTCATTTTATTTAAGTTTTTAAAAGTACGCATATGCTGTATCACCCTGTGTATATGTACATATGTATACATATATTTGTGTACCCATTTCACCGGTGATTATGACAAATTTCCCGATTGGTAATGACATTGCCAGCACCTGACCACTAATTATATGCCGTTGCTCTACATACTCAATTATTCCAGCACACATGCATATGTATGTGTGTATGTGTGTACAAAATATGCATTTATCTGGTGCGCATAAATATGAGCGCATAATCGGCTTAATAGACCTAATCGATTTAAATAACAAATTGCTGTCAGCGTTGTGTGAATTTGCATAATTACGCATGCCTTTACAGGCCTCTGTAAATGCGTATCATTCACATGTATGTATGTATGTACATGCATATGTATATGAAAATGTTGTTGAACGAAGAAAGTTATTCATAAGTGCGAAGGAAGAGACATTAATCATATTTTTTCAGTTTAACATTTTTTTCAACAATTTTTGCTTCTTCGGAATAATTGGGGATTAAATGACACGCGCGCGGCCGGGCATGGCTCTTAGTGTAGTGATTGACCTAATTGGGCTTGTAGGTGTATTCGTATAATAATTTATTGAGCATTTTGAGATTCCCATTTGTGTTTAGTAGAGCGCTAGAGCAGTGGGTGCTTGCAGGTGAAAAATCTTTAGCTCTCGAAGAGCCGAGGGATTGATTTGTGCATACCACTCGTTTTTATAGAAAAATAACTTATAGGTTGGCTAAGAATTTGAGCGCGATGAGTGATGAGCGAATGAGATCCACGCCACTTGCTGTTCTAGTTTACATTAATCCTTCTTCGAATTGTAAGTCTCGCTAAGTTGCTACGAGCTGTAGCTGAAGTACTGAAGAGGTTTCCAATTGTGATTAGTACTGATTGGCAAAGCTTTATCGGTCTAAGTGGTTTGGGGGCACTGAAGAAAGCGGAAATTCGTTGCTTCTTCAATTAATTCATTCATTGGGAATTCCAAACGTGTGCTATGCGAATACTACGGTGATATTTGAAAAGCATGAAAGGTCCTAAACAAATTTTGGCTAGTTTTCTTGAGCGCCTTCCAGGAGCGGCTGTGAAATAAATATTAAAAAAAAAATAACGCTTATAAAGTTACTGAACATAAAATCTACGCTTTTATTCATTTTACAATTTTTATTTTTATTATTTTTTTTATTAGAAAGATTGGAGCTACTTTTTCCGATACAGTTTTTTTGACAGATCACGCGTGACTACTATCAAACTAAATACATAATTTTTTTCAGTATTCATTGACATTTCATCATGGAAAGACTTATGTCTCAACAACGTTTACAAATCGTACGATTGTATTACGAAAATCGAAGCTCTGGGAAAAGTGTTCATCGCGCGCTCAGGCCAGGAATTTTATTCAGCAATGAGGCCAATTTTTGGCTACGTCAATAAGCAAAATTACCGTATTTTGGGCGGAAGAGAAATCCAAAGCCTTTAAAAAACACCCATTGCATCCATTGAAAACCACCAAACAACCCTTTGGTGCGGCCTAAGGGCTGGAGAAGTCACCCACATTTCTCCAAAGTAACAGTGAATGGCGAACGCTATCGCTATGATAAATGAATTTTAGATGCCGGAAGTTGAAGTCCGTGATCTCCACAACATGCAATCCGTAGTCCCAATATGACGACCCTACTCGCCATACAGTCCGTGAAAAAATCTTCTCCTTTCGGTGGGCAACTTATCTCTCGTCTCGGACGACCGGATTGCCCACCAAAATCGTGTGATATTACACCTTTGGACTTTTCTTTGGAGGAGTGTGTAAAGTCTATTGGAAGCCAACGTTGCTAAAGTTATTCACGAGATACCGACGGAAGTCCTCCAGCGAGTCATTCAAAATTAGCGTTTACGGATGGCCGAATTACGCCGCAGTTGCGGCCTGACGCCAATATTTGAAAGGTATTACCTTTAAAACATAAATGTCATGAATGGTTTCGCACAAAAATAATAAAGATTGCCCAATCAATTTGAATTTTCGTTGTTTTATTTCAATTTAAAATCTGATAACTCTAAAGTGATCAGCCTTTATTTTGTAAATATACAAATTATTATATATATTTTTAATATACAAAGGGTGTTGCGATGCTGGGCTATATTACCCCGCCGGTGCTTCGTTGAATTTATTGTATTTTGATAAGTTTACATTGATTCCTTTGATCGGTTCATATTTCCTGCAATCGATTATAGTTTGTAGATTATTTTATTTTTATTATCAAAAGAAATACACCCGCCAATTTATGATAATACAATTTTTAAAATTTTCTTCCTCATCCAGGTTGTCCGCCCACCACAAGTTCGCATTGTTTGCGCTGCAACAGCGAGGGCTGCATCAAGTGCCCCGCCTACTTGATGACCGACACGCGTCAGTGCGTGGATCAATGCCCGTCCGGCTACATCGATCAATGGTCGGCGCATACCGAATTCATGGGACGAGTTTGCGTCTCCACCGGCTACTCTGGCCCACTCATGGCCGCTATTGCTGGCCTCATCGGCGGTTTTGTAGTTTGCCTCACACTACTGGCTGTTGCAATGATGCTGGTGCGACGACGACGACGACGCAAATCAATTAAGCAGAAGTTGATCAACGAGAATACCATGGATCGTTCGGACTTTTTGCGACAACTCAACGAAATGCGTCCCAACGCCGAGTATTTCCTGGCGATGCTCAACGATACGCGCCGACAGATACGCAAATTGTACCTGTCAGGTGAAGTGAGTGCTGCGAACTCTTATCGGCCGATCGTACGCGATCTTGCCAAAATACTAATACTACTCAATCGGCCAATTGAATTGATACCGGCGGCGCCGCACGACTGGAATCGTTTGTATACGTGGTCCGAGCAAGCATTGGAACGCTACAAGCCACAAGTGGGCCATCTGATTGACTTCTTTCAACCCTCCGGCGGCGGTGGTGGTGTTGGCATTGGCGTTGGAAGTCGCGGCAGCGGCAGCGTCGGTATTAGCGATGACTTCGATGCGACGTTCTTCCCGCAGAAGAGCAACAACGTCTACAGGCAAAGCATGTTGCCGGGGTCGGGGCCACAAAAGTTGCACATGTTCGGGTCGCTCATCAGTCTGCACGAGTTTGACGAGCCGCGGCCTTCGGATCCATTCGGCAGCAGCTTCAATACGCTTAAGAGTGGCAATCTGATATCGGATCTCAATGCGAGTTCGTTGTGGCTTGAAGACGAATTCTACAAATTGGGCTTCCGACCGCAGGACGAAATCACGACTGAACTGTAATGAATAGTGTGCGTTGAGTTAGCGCAAAACACAGTGTCTTCTATGTAAAATTTATTTGTTTCACAAAACGATTTAAATTTTGTTTTTCTTTTATTTGTAATGTAGAATTATTGTATATGAAGAATGTTATGCAAATTTTACTTTAAATTACGCGCCTAATTTTAAGTCAAAGTATTATTTTTCGTTTTGTTGATATTTGTAGCCGCTTACAATCTCCATAATCTGGTACTACATACACAAATGCATATATACAATACATACAAACATTAACTAGAAATATTTACAGTGAATTTGCACAAAACTACATACAAATATTTGCATACATACAAACACGCATTAGTGCAAAAACGCACCCAGCTGTTCCATTTCAGTGGAACTTCTGCTTTTGGATGCGCAAATTGTCATAAAATGACTAAATATGCAGAAAATCTTCGAGTAAAGCACCAACGAACAAATAAGTTTATGAAAATCGCCGCCCAGTTGCCGCCAAGCAGCGAGTAACTAACTTAGTTTAGAGAGAATTGGCTTCCACAATCTAGAGAGCTTAGCTAAACATTCCTAGGCTAAATGAAATGTTTGCAATTAGTGATAAGTTTATAATTTCTATAAACTGAGATGCCTTATTTTACAAGTAGGTTAAGCGAAATGTGAACTATAAAAAATGAACTAGTCAATAAAAACATAATTACCATAAACTTAGGATTTGTTAAGCTGACGTTGACTATAAATAAATAAAGGATTTAAGTTAATAAAAAAAAACAGTCGCCAAGTAGTATTTGTATTTCCGATTTTGCAGCCTTTTGTGGAGGAAAAACAGTAGTGATGCTGATTGGATGGCATTTTAAGGGGTTACATACGTCCAGCAGCGCCAAAAACGCTCTTTTAGAAGGGATAGAATAGAAATAAATATAAGAAAATTGTATGCATTGTTTATTAGTACTTAAACTTTATAAAAAAATTTATTTTAATTTTTCTTTACAAAAATTAATACATAAAAAATCATATGACCCCCTACAATGAAAAAAAAAGTTGCTCTACGGTCTGTAAAAAGTAAAAAAATTCTTGTAAAATAAAGTTGTAGTTATATGTAGTCTGTCGAGCCGGATTTTTGAATTTCGAAAAATTTTGCAATTTAAGGCATTTTAAAAAAAGTATGCGTTTTACGTCATAAATGTCACATTTTAATTATGTTTATAAAATTTTTCAACAAAAATATAAAAAATCCGGTTCGATAAACTATAGAGAAATCACAATCGAATATTAAAAAAACCGCATCAAAAATTTTAAAAGCTCTATGAGTGCAGAACCGGAAATAGTAGTTTCGAAAAAAACGAGATTAAACTTTCAAGTGCACTTTCGCTGCCTTAAACGAAGGATGGCTACAAACTCAGCATCAAACTCTCGTCGGGCAGTTACATTTTCTACCATAACTTTGTATCTATGGGCAATTTTTACAATCGACTTCCACAGAAAAATACGCCTAAAACTATAAAGAATAATAATCTGTAAAAAAAATCGATTTTTTGAAAATTCTGGACGTATGTAACCCCTTAAACTTCTGCGAAAGAGAGCCAATGAAATTAGACACAAAGCTAAAGAGTGATATTTCCAGAACAAGCTGAGCCTGAACCTTTCGCCAAAAGCGCGCTTGTTGAATAATTTAAAACACCTTGAAGTGAGTTGTGACACGAACAATTTTCTGTACAATCGAAGTTGTTCATCAACTGATGAGTTATTCCAGAGAAAGATTTTTGGTGCTCACACTCACCAACTGACACATTTCAACGATCTACGACACTACGGAACGGACGGTGGTGAAAACTCATTTACACGGGGCTCTCATTAGTTTCATCGTGTCTGCTGATACGGGCGTTCAGGCGTACGTTTACGTTGGTGAGTGTGAGCACCATATGAGTTTAAATTTCACGAAGAACGTTTGTGTAATTTCAGTAGAAAGTTAATTTTTTTCACATGCTAATGAAGCCGAAGTACAGTTTTTCAAGTTTCGGTAGTCTGATGGAAAACTCTAATGAGAGATTAAAACATCAAATTACTCGGCAGAATACAATAACTGTTAAATACCGATCGTTGCAATCAGATCATGTTCTAGGGAGGCTCCCAACGCACTGACACACGATATTCCAATAGACCTACTTTTTAAGAAGATGGCAACCATGAGTGCATTTAGGTTAAAAGAAGCGGGTCGCTGGAAGGAAAAAAATCATGGCCATGCCAATCTATTACTGCGACAAACCCATTATACCTGACTACATCGTCCCGACGGTAACAATGCAATAGGAATTTTGCCACTCTCTTTCCATCTAAGGAGGAATGTAATAAGGAATTCAACTTCGACACTGCAGTCTATTTAGATGGCAGTAAAATGGATTGTGGTGGTGGAGCTGGTTTATATTCTCATAGACTTAAAATTGAAAAATCTGTGCGTCTCCCTAATACCAGCGGTGTCTTCCAGGCGGAAGTACTGGTAATTGGGGAAGCTTGTAGGTTACTAGTCGCAGATTTCGCTTTTAAGGGCAATATCGCAGTTCTTTCGGATAGCCAAGCTGAAATCCAGGCACTGGATTTAGCTACAACAAACTCTAAAGTGGTGGAACAAAGCAGAAACAGCCTTGAAATCCAGGTACTGAATTCAGCTACAACAACCTCTAAACTGGTGGAACAAAGCAGAAAAAGCCTTATCACCTTGAGTGAAAACCATAAGGTTACCGGGACATCGGAACATTGAAAGTAGTGAAAAAGCAGATGAACTGCCAAGAGGTAGATCTGACATGCATAACGCTCTTGCAGAATCGGTATTCACACCATTAGGTGCAGTCAAGAGTACAATTTCCCTAAGATACCTCCGAATCGCGGATTTTAGATACATAGACTAGAAGTTAGCCGAACGCTATGACCCACATACAACCTCAGCAAGTCATCAACATTGATAAACATGAAACGACGGGACACCTGGAGACTAACGGCAGTCATAACTGGCTTTTGGTCTGTCGGAGAACAAACAGCCAAAATGGGCATCCCTCACAATACATACTGTCATAGTTGTAAACAACCGGAGAAAAAGGAAACAATCTTCCATTTCCTTTGCGAATGCCCTGCCCTATGGAAGGACAGAATGTTAACCCTGGGCAAACCACTGTTCGAGAGACTCGAGCAACTGTCTGGCTTAGACGTCAACAACGTAATAAGGTTCCTTAACCGCACAGACTGGATAAAGTCATGCTGTAAATAACCGTTAAAGAAGTTAGTAACGAGGATGTGGCAACAAAATGGTGCGGAAGCGTTAGTTGGATTCCGGATGAATCACCACTCTAACCAACCAACCAGCTGCCTGCCAACTTTCAGTTAATTAGTAGTTTTCCATTCGTATCAAAAGTTGTTGCAAAACTGCCACTGAATCAAATGGTTAATGGTTAAGTTTTCTGACAAACAAAGGTCTCATCATAAAGAGTATTTCAAAAGACGCGCCTAGATTATTTCAGGTTTCACTATTTTTATACGACCGTATTTTGAGGCTCTTAACAATTATACGTGAAAATGAGCTCGTCTACAGGTAAAATCCGTCAAACAGTCGATTCATAAATGTCGAGGTATTGAAGTTGAAGGTTGTTCAGCAACAATTTTCGCTATAGCAGCCATGTTCCCAAAAAAATCCAGTTTTTGATGTGCCAGTCCTTTCACCAACCTTTGAATTGTCGACTCATTCGGACAACAAATTTTCCATCACATAAAATTAAAGAGAGCAAAGTGATAGTTCGGGCGGCCGCCGTAGCCGAATGGGTTGGTACGTGATTACCATTCGGAATTCACATAGAGGTCGTTGGTTCGAATCTCGGTGAAAGCAAAATCAATAAAAAAAAAAAAACATTTTTCTAATAGCGGTCGCCTGTAGGCTGTAAAACTGTACCTATTCATATCCATGCTGAGGATGCGCAAATTTAGTTTTCGGCACCCATAGGATTGGGGACTTAATTTTTAGAATATATGAAGATCTGGAATCAATTTTTTTATGGTCGTATTGTATCTGGCGGCCGCTGTGGCCGAATGAGTTGGTGCGTGACTACCATTCGGAATTCAGGGAGAGAACGTCGGTTCGAATCTCGGTGAAATATCAAAATTAAGAAAAAGTTTATTCCAAAAAAAGTATCTGCCGTTCGGAGTCGGCTTGAAACTGTAGGTACCTCCATTTGTGGAACAACATCAAGACGCACACCACGAAATAGGAGGAGGGGCTCGGCCAAACACCCAAAGAGGGTATACGCGCCAATTATATATATATACTATATTGTGTCCAAAAATGCAGGTGATAGCCTTATCCTACTTTCCATATGGCTTGTATGAGTTTGCTCCCCTTATTTTAAATGGAAGTGTTGCTAAATATGAGAAAGTTATTAAAATTCTTGGGCTTAAACTAAACACAGTTCTCACATGGGTTGTTGTTGTTGTTGTAGCAGTAGTAGTTCATCGAGCCCTGCAAGTATGGTGTAATCACCGATCGTCATCGTCTATCTCATCTAACGGTAAGCCAAGGAAAAAAGCTGTTTCGGCGAGTTGGTCCAAAGGAGATGGGGTGTTAGGTGTTAATATCGCAAGGGGTGCCAGGTATATATTGAGCATTTCGGGTTTGATTCTGGATAGGTATGAGTTTATCCAGAATGTAATTGAACCAAATATCTGTTGAAATCGAGGCGGCCTGCACAGATGCCAAATTTCCATGTGGGAGCCTATACTTTTGAAGCAGTGCAGCACTTTAAGTACCTGGGAGTTTTGTTCGCATGTAGCGGTGATTGAACTTCCACCGTCAGGGATCGCATCAACGCCGCGAACAAAGCGTAATACGCCCACCTTAACTGGTTCAAGTCCCGACTTTTGTCTAAAGCTACAAAGTTCACTATGTACAAGACTCTTATTCGACCAATCCTAACATATGGTTGTGAGGATGGACTCTTAAGGTTGATGATTGTGTTCAGATTGCTCGCATGGAAAGAACAATTTTAAGAAAGATCTTTGGCCCAATAAGAATGGATGATGGTACCTATAGAATCCGATTGAACTCGGAACTGAACGATCTAACTCAGAACGAGACAACTGTGCGTTTTGATAAAGCGCAGCGCATAAGATGGCTAGGTCATGTGATCCGTATGCCTGTTGACTGTACCGTGAAGAAAGCCTTCACAGGAAAGCTAATGGGCGTGAAGGCCAAAGGCAGACCGAGGAACCGTTGGATAGACGCAGTGGAACACGATCTTAAAAAGCTGGGGATACGTAACTACGAGGCAACAGCTCAAGATAGACCGCTTTGGAGGAGCATTTTGAAGGAAGCTTTGACGCACCCCGCGTTGTAACGCTATGAAAGAAGAAGAATTGAGCCAAAGTTACGCGGATCTCACAAAGCAGCTGAAGCTCTTCGGCTGCGATGGGTGGTGGTTGGATTCCGATGACGGCTTTCGGGGGCGCGAGGTTAGGAAGGTGGCAAGAGACTCCCGATGAATGTCGTTTCATGTCTGTCTGTAAACTGTCCTCAAGATGCCATTTCCCTGGCAGCCGATTCTTTCTACCACATTAATCCACAGGCTATGCTCAAATTATGGTTTCTCTAAACTAATATTTGCATTAATTAATGTCAGATCGTACTTGCAACCTTATTGGGCCACACTGAAAGTATTTTGCTACATAGGTCAAGTATATTTTTGTTAGGGCTGAGCATTTGAGGAATTTTTTACCTATAAATAAATAAATAAATTTATAAGTATAAGGAGAAAGGTAAAGAAATTAATAAATAAATAAAAAAAATACTGAATAATGAATAAAAAAAAAATTAATAATAAATAAAATAATAAATAAAAAAAATTTAAATAATAAATAAAAAAAAATTTAATAATAAACAAATTAAATAATAAATAAAAAAATTTTTATTAATAAATAAAAAATATTAAATAATAAATAAAAAATTTTAATAATAAATAAAAAAATTAAAAATTGATAAAAAAATATTAAATAATAAATTTTTTTTAAATAAATCATTTAATTAATCGACCCTTCTCGGCTGCGATTTGCATGAAAAAAAAATATATATTTGTTAAAAATACCAAATGAAAAGTTCTTTGTTTTTAAAATTTAAATAAAGTTTTTATAATAAAAAAAAAAATATAAAGTAATAAACAAAAAAAAATAGTAAATAAAAAAATTAAATAATATATAAAAAAAAAAATTATAATAAACAAATTAAATAATAAATAAAAAAAATTTTAATAATAAATAAAAAAAATTTAATAATAAATAAAAAATTTAATAATTAATAAAAAAATATTAAACAACAAAAAAATTTTTAAATATATCATTTAATTAATCGATACTTCTTGGCTGTGCGATTTGTATGAAAAAAAAAACAAAAAATATTTGTTAAAAATACCAAATAAAAAGTTGCTTGTTTTTATAATTTAAATAAAGTGGTGAAATTATATTTTTTCGTATGTTATGAACGCCATAGATGGAATACCAATAATGTAAATAAAATATTTTGTCTCGGTAAATAAACGTAAATAAGAAATTAAAACGCAATTCATTGATTAATTATCCTCGTCATCGTCCTCCTCATAATCGAGGTAAGGCTCGATTTCTAAAGTGCAAACAGGCTCTGTTTTCACTCTAAATTCGGCGCTTGCGCCCTCATGTCACCCATCCTCTGCTAATTGCTTAAGTTGATCTTGCAAAGTTTCCGGTTTCATAAATATCGACTCATTCAGAAAACTTTGCTCATTCACCAATTGCGCTAGCTCTGCTGCATCATAGCCAATTAACAGTTTCAAATCACAATCGAACTTATAGGCGAAACGCTTGCCCGACACTTTTGATATCATATCGCCATCGTAGTAATAACGCAAGGCACGCGATAGCTTTTCATAATTCATAGCCGGCTTGTTCTTCTTGATGCCCCACAAACGCGCCACACACTCGGGGTCGATGAGTTTGAATTCCCCCTCGACGCCAACCCATTGTATGATGTTTCGATGTTCACGATCGGTAAGTATTTCGAGAAGAAATTGCCAGAGTTGCACTTGACCATTGTTACCCGAGCCGACACTATAATTATTGCCAATACTGCTACCACCGCCCGATGTAGTGCTACTGAGTGTGTTGTGCGTAGGTGAGGTATCCGCAGGTAACGGTGCTACAGTGGGTGGTTAATATGTTATTAATAAGCAATTTAATATGATTCGATTTACTTGCATTTCTTACAGGAAGTTTTTGTTGCGCTTAAGCTAGTTTTGCGCATTATTTTCATTTCTTTAATCGGCGCCGCCGATCCACCGCCAGTACTGGATGTTGCTTTCGCGCCGCTGACTGAAGCTCCACGATCTTCAACTACTTTATGCACAACTGAGACGAACTTACATTCCTTCAGCAATTGCAAATGTGTCCAAAAGACATTTCCCGGATCTCTGGGCAGCTTTCGACGGAATTCTTCATGCGTCAACGAGCAAAGTTCCCGTCCAGTTATATGCCAGTCATTCATGTTGACACCGCTCTGAAAAGTGAAAATAAATATAAAATAAGTGCAGGTAAAATAAAATCGATTCTTGAAAAAATATGTTACGGTTTTTTAATTTGATAAATAAATCATTGTTATCACGCATCAACATAATTATTTCCTAAGAAACACGTTGGGGAAACAGGGGCTGACGTTCCCACGTCAGTGGGTTCTACGTTACCGGATTTATCCGGCCAAAGACTGTCACTCCAGCAGCATTCCCCGTACATGCATCGGGAATGTGGCTGCTGCTACAACAACAACAAGGGACTACACCAACCAAACACTTCTAGAGTTAATGTGATTGTGTTGGTAAGAGTACAAAATATATTTTATAATTTACTAGGGAGAAAGCTGGTGAAGTGAGTCGCAACATAGACACGACAGTCGCGGAAATATTGTTGCGGCGTTTAGCCAGGTTTTCCCTGATCGTTAGTTGTCTAGCGATTGAACCAAGTGTTGGTTGAACCGAGTGGTCTGTAGTTGACTAAGTCGATGGATTGTTAACACCGCTCAACGTGCCGACACCGACCTATGTTGTCAGTGTAAAATGTTCAAGATGGGGTAAACAACGTGGCAGCAAATTCTGCCTCATAATTTTTTTGGAATGCTGCGCAATTGTCCGGTGTTTGACCAGATATAAATTTGGATCTTTATGGTAACACATTAGCCATTCAAAGTTGCAATAATTTGCCAAATCTGGCTTCCTATAATTATCCGACATCAGAGACGCTTTGAAGTCAAGCAAAATATACGCATAACAACTGGCATTTTGATTATTTTGCTACGATTTATGTATTTTGTTACACCAGAGCGTAAGCCCTTCATAAACATTCCCATGACAGCCGGTTCTACGTTACCGGAATGACTCGGGTTTTCCCAACCAAAGGCTGCCGCTCCAGTAAACTAGCCCTGTCTAGTGTACCGTATCCCACCCCCTTCATAAACTCACCAATTCGAATTGCCTTACAGCCCATTGAAACCAATGTTTCACTTGTGCAATTGTCCACTCGTTCGGATCTTCTGGTATTTTAAGACGCATTTGTTCTTTTTTAAATTTATTGTCCAGCACCCAGTTGAGACAAGGTTTCTCTTCGGATTCTTCACCCGTTTCGGCATTTTTGCTCGATTCCTCAGCAGCCAAAGCAGCTTAAGTCAATTTATATAAAGGTAAGTGACAAATCTTTATGGCATATTTATAAGGTCACTTACCCAAAGCCGCCTCGGTTGGTTTCAGTACGTCAACAATATTTATGTGCTGCTCAGCTGTTTGTATCTGCACGTTTATCTGTACAAGCCCTTCACCTTTAACACATTGGTCTACAAGATTTTTATGCGGCTCCAACTGCAATACAAGGCAGAAATGTTTCAATTTCAACAAACCACAAAAAAAGTAGGGTTTTCAAACCTCCTGTGTGTCTTGCAAGAAGAATTTGTAATCCTTTAGACTCATGCCAATTTTTTTCTCAGCGAGTTTCCTACAAACGTTAAGAAATATTATTTAATTAAATTAAAAACCGTGTAAAATCTGTGTAAAATGAAGCAAGAGTGCACTTGCGGCGCATACTCACTGCAACGTACGCAGCGGCTCACGGATATCCATGTGCAAAATGATAACATCATCGGGCTCATTTTCATCCATCTCCTGGTCTTGGTCCAAATACAGATTGTGTTGTTGAAAAATTTCATTGGCCATTATGTTTTCTGCAGATTGTTGCATTTGTTTATTGTTTGGAAACTTGCAATTCTTGTCCCGTTGCTTTCACTTACCAAAGTCAGTGCTGTCCAACCTATAGTCTTCATTTAAATGCGTCAAATCATTTGTTTCCATTCTACTCCCCCCAAATGCTGCTATACACTCCACGCTCGTTTAAACTTAGAAATCTTCAGTTTATTTATTTATTTTCATTTTCTTCTACAAATGACCGCACAAATAACAACAAATGGTTCTCCTTCCAATGGAGGTGAAATGTCAAAACAATCTAAATGTCAAACTCGCCCATGTCCGCTTATCACTTTAGCAAGGGTTGCAGTTGGTGGATGTAAAGTAATTTAAGTACTATTTTACTTACTAAGTTTAATATTAATTAAGTTCAGTTTATTAACACTTAAGTAAGTATTTTAAAACGATTTGGAAATTATCTAAAATACTGAAAATTTTGCTCTGAGTTGCAAACTATTATTTGTAATGGTTAATGGCTGCGTTTCTTGATCACTTTTAGTGGCGGCGCAAGCAACTCTGCGTAAGCGGAGCGTTCGAAATTGTTTGTAATATAAAGCAAACTAGGGTGGTTGAAATTGCGAATACCGGTTTATTTAAAAATTATTGTAAGTTCATTTTTGTACATATAAATTCGTATACATCAAGACACATTGAAGAACGAGCAGTATACCAAAAACAATAAAATCATTTGTGTTTGTATTTACTCTTGGGGGAAATATTGTACATCTTGGCTCTCACTACGTCGCTACAAATTCACCAGCAGCTTGAAGTGGTTAATACGAACGTTAATCGTCACTATTGGTAGTCATCCTCTAATCCAAGCCCGTTCTTAAATTTTCTTCCACCTGTCTGGTTCCTTCCTTTTTCTTTTCAATTCCCCACCCCTTCTATGGTATCATAACGGACAAATTTTAAATTTATTGTCCAAGTCGACCCCTAGCAAAGGCAGCCATTTAACCTTACCTAACCTCACCTGGGGGTGAGCGGGCAGCCGCCGTAGCCGAATGGGTTGGTGCGTGACTACCATTCGGAATTCAGGGAGAACTTAGGTTTTTTCTTATAGCGGTCGCCCCTCGGCAGGCAATGCCAAGCCTCCGAGTGTATTTCTGCCATGAAAAATATCCTCATAAAAAATAAATGCCGTTCGGAGTCGGCTTGAAACTGTAGGTCCCTCCATTTCTGTTTCTTCTTCTTTTTCCGCATGGACGTCCTTCGGCCGCGCTTCAAAAAAATATCCCAATTCCTGCTACGCCATCCGTAATATTTTTGCGTAGAACTTCTTTCCACGTTAAAACCATCATACCAAAAATGAAAACGTCCTATGCGCCCCCATCATAAACACTGAATTGAAATACTTCATTTTTATTCATATTTTTATTTTCATTTGTAGGCATCCGGCAACACTATACTGTTGTCAATTCCAATGAATTGTTATTCTCGTTTAAAATTGGAAAGTGATTATATGGATAAATGCATTTGCATTTAGTTTTAATGAAAATAATTCGAATACAAGTATAAAAATAAGTGAAAACGCGCGTGTGAGTCTATATTTAGTGAAGTTTAGAAGAAAAAAAAATGTGCCAAACTATAGTGAAGTTTGCGAAGGCACTTTGAAGGCAAAGTAAGTACGTACGAAAGTAGGTATGAAACCATTATTTCCGGAATATTGGGAGTTATAAAGGTTGTTCCTGATGCCACCAAGTTTTATTAAATAAGTAATTTTTTTTCTTTGTTCACTTCTCTCGGGAGCATAGGGCCTCGACAAGACTCAGGAACAAGCTTAGGAACAACGCCTTCTTACTGCTTGGTGCGCCATCTGTGTTTCACATTTTTCTGGCAGAAGGATCGCACAAATAATTGAGGATTTCGCTAAATTTCGAGTGTCTGCGCTATTACCGCGGTCGCACGCTTCCTCTTCCTGGTGCCACTGATTCAATATGTAACTGTTTGTTTTTCTTTAGTTTTTTGCTTGTTTTAGCAGCCAAAATGCAAATAATAATAAATAAGTCACTATACTTTGCCTAAAATTGACCGGCCCGCTTTTGGGCTCTAAAATGCAAACAATTTAGAAAAAAGTTCACAATTTAGAGACCAAATAAGTAGAAAAAAATCAAATTAGCTGCTTCGCTCATATCATCAATCCCAATATTTATATTCTAAAATTATAATTTTGTTTATTTTGAAGTTATTATTAAAAATCTAATCCGTAAAACGGTGTTTTGTTTCACTAACTACTCCTTCAGTAACGCACTAAATTGCCCTATTGCCCTGTCAACTTAAACTGTTGACATTTTGGAATATTAATGCTGGGACTAAAACGTGTCGATTGGTATTCATATGGACTATTTTTGACCAATTTTGGCAACTAGATAATTAGCAATTTTGAAAAAAGGTAATAAGGAAGTGTACACTGAAATCTTCATATCTTAGTTATAAACTTTAAATTTTTTAAACCATAAAATAATTTTGAAATTAATAGTACCAAATAATATAAATATAATATAATATAATTTTTTAAATTATAAAATAAGTTTAAAATTAGTAGTAAACTCTTAGCTGATTTTTTTTAGGTTTATTATTTTATTTTTATTTTTTCCTTTTATTTTTATTTTTTGATATGGTAAAATGATTATTTGTCGGGAATAAATTCGTATCACTATTTAGATGGTTCTCGGCGAATAAAATCAGGCTCACGATTCCATTTTCTTGGGGAAGTGAATTTTTTTATATTTTTGTCTTGTGCCTATCAATCTTTTGATGTTTACTTTTGTTGAAAAATTTCAAAAATGTGAGGAAGGGTGTAAGCTAATTAGTCCATTTGCATTTCCTCGATCTCCATATGTCCACAAAATACTTGTTTTTTGTTTTTTGCGATTCGGTGGCTTAAATGTCAAAATCAGCTGATTACTTTCCACGGTTCAACGAATTTCTATCAGAATGTAAACAAAACAGGCACTTTGACATTCAAACCACCAAAACCAAAGAGTACCTCTAGTAACATCACCTTATGAATTGGTTGTCCTCAGGCACAGAAGCGTAAAATGAAATTACAAAACAAAAAAACCCTTTCAAATCAATCGATGTTGATGTACAGTTGAATCCAAGGGAATGTGGAATTGTTCTGTTTACCAAATTATTTCAAAACTATTATTACAGCGTATGTAAGGGTGTTTTTTTTAGAGGTTAGGTTTTTAAGTTGACACTACTTTTTTCGTAGATGGTATTTTTGACAGCTGTCACTTGATTTATGCTCAGTTTGGTTTGCCATTTCATAATGAATAGACTTACACCTGAACAAGCGCGTCGCACGTTCGGTGAATGGGCCCAAAACGAGATGGCCACCGATCCCGATTTTCACAAGAAAATTCTGTTCAGCGATGAAGCTCACTTTTGGTTCAATGGGTATGTCAATAAGCAAAATTGTCGCATTTAAAGTGAACATAATCAACAAGCCATTGCTGAGACGCCGTTACATCTTCAAAAAGTCTCTGTTTAGTGTGCTCTATGGGCAGAGGGAATCATTGGTCCATATTTCTTTAAAAATGAAGCCGGCCATAATGTTACAGTCAATGGAGAGCGCTATAGAGCTTGATTAATGACTTTTTGTGCCTGAATTGGACGATGTTGATGTGGACGACCTTTGGTTCCAACAAGACGGCGCTACATGCCGTACAGCCAACGCAACAATCGATTTATTGAAGGAAACTTTTGGTGAGCGCATTATTTCGCGCCGTGGACCTGATATAACACCGCTGGACTATTTCTTGTGGGGCTATGTGAAGTCGCTTGTCTACGCAGATAAGCCCGAGACGATTGACGTCTTGGAAGAGAATATTCGGCGCGTTATTGCTGACATACGGCCCCAATTGCTGCAAAAAGTGGTCGAAAATTGGGCCTCTCGGCTGGAATTTATTCGAGCCAGCCGCGGCGGCCACTTGCCCGAAATCATTTTTAAAACATAGTGGCAAACCCTTATCGTTATAATAAAGCTAAATTCTTGGCCATAACATTAAATTATATACGTTTTATTTCATCTTGAAAACCTAACCTCTAAAAAAAACACCCTTTATGTATAGTGTTTTCCAAACAGAGATCTTATTTTGATATTCAAAGAAAAATGCTTTTTTTTAATATAAATGATCGGATGTTTATTTCATTATAAAGAGGAAGGTATGCCGTTAATAGTGGAGAAAAGCACCAGGCAAATGACCACCACGACCCCGCTTACAGAACAATATCCTTTTCATGAAATTTTCCATAACCGAATTGCAAAGTGGCTGCCCTATGTCCTCGATAGCCTCACGAATTCCATCTTTGAGGTCTTGAATCGGCCGTGGCCTGTTGGCGTAGACTTTCTCTTTCACGTGGTCTCAAACAAAAAAGTCGCAAGATGTTAAATCACAATATCTCGGTGGCCAATTGTGATCACTCCTTCGAGAGATAATACGGCCCGTAAACTTTTCCCGTAAAATATCAATGGTTTCGTTGCTTGTGTGGCACGTAGCGCCGTCTTGTTGAAAATAAACGTTATTCAGATCAATACCATCCAATTCCATAAAAAATCATTAATCATCTCTCGATTCAATCCATTCACCTGTAGCACCTGTTATGGGAAAACCCTATAGATGCCAAACTGTGAGTATTCTTGACCTTGAGTAAAATTAGATTTCACTTGCTTACAATTCAAAACTTATACTCTTAGTGAAATTTCCGCACGTCCCTTTTATGGGCGTAACAAGTGTCTTGCGGGTTAAGCGTGACTGTATTCTTAATATGAAACCAACTTTTCGTCAAGGCACCTCAGTCAGATGTGTGGGCACAGTGTGATGACATGGCTGCTACAAGGCGCGGCTTCATAGCGCATGACCCACTGTTCTAAGCCCGTCGTCTTTATTCCCTAATGTTTAGGATCCAAAAGGTATAACACCAGCTTGCAAATTGCTTTAGAGTTATGTATGTATGTATTGTATATAAATCCGTCAATTCGCATATCCAATTTACAGTTAAAAACTTCAAACGAAATGAATCCAAAGCAGATCTAAAGTCAAATTTACATATTTTTCTTAGAAATATATTGCTGTAGGACACGTCTGAAATAATTTAAAAGATTTTAAAGCAACAAAAAAAAAAATCAATATTTTTATACACATATATGTACATACGTCTATACATATGTATGTATATGTAGAAAAAAGAGAGACAATTAATGCAATATGGCAAGCGTTGAAATCACTTCATTTGTATTATAAGTGAGTTTGCTAGTTTGGGGCACCGGCCTCATAAATGTGACAATCCAGCTGACTCACTTTGCATGCGAAATGGCGTATGCCGCCAGTCTAGTTAGTGGGTGGGTTGGAAGCATTAATAGAAACAATAATAGATAATAAAATAAATATTAATACAGAAAACGCTTTAGGGTAGTGATGCGATCGAATGTGGTGGTGTCTGACGGATGCAAATAAAATTAGCATTATGAAAAATTTTATAAATCGATTAGGGTTGAATGAGAGTCACCAATAAAGGGTGGGACGTTTACAATTTTAAATTGAACAAAACAAGAAGAAAATGAAACATACAAAATACAATTTGTTTAACAACTTATTTGTATTTCATTAGAGTGAACCAACATTTCCTTTAAGGGGTTAGATACTGTTAGAATTTTCAAAAAATGGATTTTTTTTCCTTAATGTACAAATATTTATGAATACACACAGAAAATTTAATATCGTACCGGTGAATATTTTCGTTAGTTACACACAAATTTGAAACGGCGTTTCAGAGTGCTTGTAAAGTGCTTTTTAAACTTTAAACGCATTTTTTTCAAAATGTTGTTTTCAAAGTCGGTGACCAACATTACTCGAAAACGGCTAACCTGATTAGTCTCAAATTGTAACACGAACTTCTTAAATATACTTTTTAATTATTCATCTAAGATTTTTTCTGACCGATAAATCGTTTTTTATAAACAATTTAGGGCGGAAATCAAAAATCGATTTTTTTTTGAGAAACCGCCATTTTGTAACCAAAAATTTATTTAGCTTATTCCTTCGATTATTTACTAGATTTAACATTACTTTAACGAAATCTAGAACAAGGAGTTCCAACCTGGCCGTCGATCCTTGCAGGATGAATTTCATGAAGGCGTTCTAAAAACTGTTGTTGGGCCAGAAACAATCGATGCTGTGCGTCAATTGATAACACAAGATTGTTATGTGACATATCGCAAGACAGAGGCATCCTCGGATATTAGTGGGACTAGCATACATTCAATATTGCATGAATGCACAATTTGACGATTGGTGTATAGAAATGTTGAAAAAAATTCAGACGTGGTGACTCAAAGCTATCATCTATGATATCGTAACTGGTGACGAATCTTTTCATCTATGCATATGAGTTGGAAATAAAACAGCAATCGACAGTATGGGTGTTCCACGATGAACTAAATCCAATAAAAGTTCTTCGCGGGAGCAGCACCTCAAATCAAATGGTATCCTTTTTCGGAAAATCTGGTCATATCAAAACTGTACCATTAGAGAAACTTAAAACAGTCAAATCTTAGTGATACTCAACGGTTTGTTTGCCAAAAAAATTCGGAGAATTACTGAAAACCAACCGAAGGCCGCCGAAGATGAATCATCATTCACCAAGACAATGCGAGCTCGCACGTATCGGCGCACATAAGAGGGTTTTTGAGCACTCAAAAGATCGAATTAATCGCTTATCTGCCTTACAGACATGATTTGGTACCACTTGATGATTACTTTTTGTTCTCGAACATCAAAAATAAAATACTAGGATAACGTTTTTCAACGTCTCAAGAAGCTGTTGAGACCTTTAAACATATGGAGGTATTCATTTCTGAGTGGCAAAAGCGCTTTGAAAACCGGTTCAAGTGCATGCATAAGTGTATTGACTCTCAAAGGGAATATTTTGTAAAACAATAAAGTCATTTTCATTTTGCGTTGGTGCGTAACTACCATTCGGAGTTCACAGAGAGAACGTAGGTTCGATCTTGGTGAAAAACCAAAACATTTTTCTAATAGCGATCGCCCCTCGGCAGGCAATGGCAAACCTCCGAGTGTATTTCTGCCATGAAAAAGCTCCTCATAAAAATATCTGCCGTGCGGAGTCGGCTTGAAACTGTAGGGCCCTCCATTTGTGGAACAACATCAAGACGCACGCCACATATAGGAGGAGAGGCTCGGCCAAACACCCTAAAAGGGTATACGCATCAATTATAAAGGTTGATTTTTTAGCTATTATCTTTTTAAACAGTTGGTTCAAGCAGCTGACGCACGTTTCGTGTTTTGTTTCACTGTCAAACATCTTTAGTTTGGTCTATAATTTAACCATGAATCGTCTTACAAACGAACAACGCTTGCAAATCATTGAATTTTATTATAAAAATGCGTATTCTGTTAAGAAAGTTTAAAGTCGAAAAATTGTGTTCAGCGACGAAGCTAATTTTTGGATCAATGGGTACGTAAATAAGCAGAATTGTCGATTTTGGAGTGAAGATCAGCCAGAAGAATTGCAAGAGCTACCAATGTATCCAGAAAAGGTCACAGTTTGGTGCGGTTTATGGGCTGGAGGTATCATTGGACCGTACTTCTTCAAAGATGCTGCGAATCGTAACGTAACTGTGAATGGTAAGCGCTACCGTGAAATGATATCTAACTTTTTTCTCCATAATACAAGAGCTTGACTTGCATGATATGTGGTTTCAGCAAGACGGTGCCTCATGCCACACAGCATGCGTAACAATGGACTTGTTGGGAGGCAAGTTCGGTGAATATTTTATTTAACGTCCGGGACCTGACAATTGGCTACCCAGATCGTGCGATATAACGCCTTTAGATTAATTTTTGTGGAGCTATGTTAAAGCTCATGTCTATTCAGAGAAGCCTGCTTCAATAAACACATTGGAAGACAACATTAAAGCATTTATATGTGATGAGATACCGGCCGAAACATTGGAAAGAGTATGCCAAAATTGGACTAAGCGGATGGACCATTTGAAGCGCAGTTGCGGTCAACATTTGCATGAAATAATCTTCAAACATTAAATTAAATGGACTGTACTATCGATTTAAATAAAACTTTCATGCATTTTTCTGAATTTTACGTGTGTTTGTTTGAAAAACTTTCCTATAGCTTTTAAAAAAGCACCCTTTATATATATATACCTATAATACGTAATACTAAGTCATAAACAATATTTCTCCAAAAAAAATACTTATTTCCAAAGAATCTTGTATTTCGATCACCCTGTATGTACATGCGTAAGCCAGCAAGTTGACTATAAAGCAATTTAAACTGCTGCAGTAAAGTGTGATTCATAAAGCCTTCCCAGTAAAATATGATAAGTCGAAATTGGCAGCCAGTTTGACAGTCAGCTTGAGAGATCAGCTTGGAACTCTCACTATCTTCCATGAATTTTAACCAATAAATTCATTTGCTTCTACGTATAAAAGTATGTGTAAATACGTATTTCGAATTATTGCTCTACAGCAACCGAAACTATTTAATTTGCATATCTTTCTTTATGAAACTATTCAAAGCATTTAAAGCATTTTCTTCTTGCCTATCAGCTGCTATGGACAATTTATATTTAATTGGCAGTAAGAATGCTTCATTAAACCGAAAAGAAATTAAATTGCGCCGGCAACTGTATGGATCGCTTGTTTAACATATTTTTGCTGATAAACGCGACATGCGCTACGCCCCTCATTCTAATTACAATTATATGCCTCTACACTCACACATCTTCACTTTGTGTATTCCCACTGGCTTGCTTTAAATGGTCAGTGGGGCAGTAGTGTCTTCTGTAAAAGACCTCTGTTTTCCATTTAACTAATAAAGGCCTCAAATTGTGTTGGGAAAATGGTTTCGCTTGTCATACACACACACACACAGACACCTTAGTTTTTGTTTTCATTTTCTTAGTCGGCTTACTTTTATGTCAACTTTTTTATTTGCGCAACTGAAACTTTTACTGGGCAAATGTCACAAGTGTCAAAGTAAACAGCATTTGTCGCGCTATTGCATGCAACAAGTGTGAAAAAAGGAAGGTGCTTGCTACCACTTGGTTAATAAACAGTTGCAAGGAAAATAATAGCATAAGGTAAACTAACTTTGAAACGAGAATAAGCTGAAATAACGGGTGATCAGATTGGAGGTACATTTCCCAATAGGGTTGTTTGACAAATCACGCGTGAGCACTGCCAAAGTGAAAATATTGTTTTTCAGTATTCATTGACATTCCATCATGGAAAGACTTATGTCTCAACAACGCTTACAAATCGTACAGTTCTATTAGGAAAATAGACGCTCTGTGAAAAGTGTTCACACCGCTCTCAGGCCAGGAATTTTGTTCAGCGATGTGGCCCATTTTTGGGTTAATAGCTACGTTAATAAGCAAAATTGCCGTATTTGGGCTGAAGAGCAATCCGAGGTCATTTAAGAACAGCCATTACATCCATTGAAAATAACCGTTTTGTACGGCCTATGGGCTAGAGGAATCAGCGGCCCACATTTCTTCAAAGAAGAGGCTGATCACAACCGTCTCACGGTCCCAACAGTGAATGGCGAACGCTATGGTGACATGATGAATGCCTTTTAGATTCCGGAAATTAAAACTCGTGATCTCCACAACATTTAGTTTCAACAAGACGGCGCTACTTGCCATATAGCCCGTGAAACAATAGATTTACTGCGACCTCGTTTTGGAGAGCAATTTATGTCTCGTTTTGAACCAGTGGATTGCCCACCAAGATCATGTGATATCACACCTTTGGACTTTTATTTGTGGTGGAATGTAAAGTCTAAATGTTTTATGAATAAACCAGCTTCAATTGAGGCATTGGAAGCCAACATTCAGCCAACTAAAATTATTCACGAGATACCGACCGAAGTCCTCCAGCGAGTCATTCAAAATTGGTGTTTACGGATGGTCGAATTACGGTGGGTATCACTGTGAACGCTAATATGGAGGCCGCACCTTAATGCCATAACCATAACCGTAGCCGTATGTATCTGTTGAATTTTGGTTTATCCCCGTTACCGTAAGCAGCTGTTAAATACTTTACATTTGTTTTGATATTTACGATAAAAATTTGAATATTTTAAATGAATGAAGAAGCATTGACTTAGTTCACCACTAGTTGTAGCTTTAGTCTTTGAATTCTGATGAACCGTACAACATTTTTTCCTCTTATAAGTTCGTTCAGTTCATGGTGCCATCTAACACACAATTCGCAGTTGTCATTGATTGCATCGAAGATTTGCCTCAAAATTTTTCTCTCAAATACTTGGAGTTCATTTTTGTCTTTTTCACTTATTGCCCACTATTCCGATCCATAGCAAAGAACGGGTCAGACTACAGATTTATGCAGCGTGGAAGTTTGCAAGTTCTGTTCCACAGCTTTGATTTAAAAAGCTTGATAAGGAAGTAGAATACTCTACAGGGTCCAGCACTTGAAGTGTAACCAATTAAAAAAGCAATCAATTTAGTTTGGAAAACTATTTTTATTCAATTCAAAGTAAAAAATGTGTGAAAATAATACAAAATTCCGAATCAATTTACTTTTGCTCAATATGACCACCTTTTGCCTTGACTATGGCCTTGAGGCGGTCCAGAAACGAATACGAGTAGCAAGCTGCCCGAATGTGACTCGCATGTATTTTTGCCCACTCGGGGACAATGGTTTTTTTCAGCGCCTCGAGACTGATGAATCTTTTAGTTCGGACCTCCAAAATGGCCTAAAGAGAGTAATCAATCCGATTCGCGTCTGGTGAATTTGAGAGCCATTGTGTGGACGTTGCTGGACGTTGCGAAGTTTGGAACGTTGTTTTTTAGCCATTCTTGGTTTACTCGAGCTTTGTGAGACGGTGCTGCGGTGTTGAGTCCTGTTGATACGTCCATGGTTTGCCACCGAAATGTTTGTCTGACCACGGCTTCAAAGCAACCTCCAGAGTACTTTCCCGATAATATTTCACATTTACCTTGACGCCAGGCTCGATGAAAACGATTGAGAGCGCCCGTCTGCAGTTACAGCGGCCCAAACCATTACCTGTGGCGGGTGCTGACTCCTGATGGCCAACCGTTGACTAAATTCTCGTATGAATGGTCGGTCAAATAAACCTCATCGGTGTGGGAGTTTGCGAATTGCTCAATTTGAAAAATTTTCTCGTCAGAAAGCACAATGTTCGTAAATTGACCGGTTTCGGCCAAGCGAAGCAACTGTACGGGCATCAGCTGCGCGAGCGGTCTAAAGTTGGTTACACTTCGAGTGCCGGACCCTGTATATGCTGCTTGTTTCTTCTCACCGATTGTGATGCTTAGTTTAAATCCCAAGTAAGTGAAAATCTTATCCGTTTCAAATTTATATGTCCCGATTTTGATTGTACGATCTCAATTTTTATTGACATCATCAAATATTTTGTTTTTTCCTTGGTAATTCTCAATCTAATTTTAGCGGTTACCTTTTCTATATCACAAAAAGTATATTATGGTGCACTAACGTTTTTGCTGATTATCGCAATATCATACGCGTATGGCGTATGGACTTCATGGACTTCAGAAATAACAAAAAAAGTTTCAGAAAAACGATTTAAAGTAGAGTAGGTATAGAAAGCGAACGCCAAAATACTCATAACTTTGCAAACTTTGAACGGATTGACATAAATTTTGACATAATTTGGCAATTGATAATAAATAATAAAAAATTCAAGAAAACAAAGTTTGAATGTCCAGATAGTCTCTTTCGAAATGTGTATTTTTTATTTTATTCCATATAGCTTTTCAACGTAACTTTATAATTAATACGTAGGACATGGCAAACCAATGCCAGAGACGTAGGACATGTCAAATCAAGGAGAGATTTCGAGTTCTGTTTTGAGCTACTTCTTCTCTTCGATACCTTTTCCTATCATTCGATGTTTGAAGTTCAGTGTATTTTGAAACCACTCAACTACGACAGCCGCTGGTGTAGTATGATTATAAGTCGGATATGCCTTAACATTAATATTCATAAACATTTTGTTTTGGCTTTTATTTTATTGTCCACTTATGCATTCACTGTGCTGTGCCGTTTAAATAAAGTATCATATTTCTTAAAAGGTTCATTACACTTGAAAGTAAACGCAAACATAGCTAACGTAATTATTTTATGCGCGGCGCGTGAATGCTAGAATCATATTACACAAGTAAACACCGAAAAGTTGTTGTTGGCTTGCATTGATAAAATTACTATAAAAACTCTTGTACTTAGTATGTAAGAAACAAGAAAGAAAATAATCGTTCGCCAAGCTGGATGCCTAGCTTGGAACGACAAATAAATAAATATGATAAAAATTCAATAAATAACAAAATACTTTCATTACATGGCGATCCTGCCAGCTTGAGCATTAATTTTGCTAAGCTAAAAATTGCAAGTTTCTTGCACAAACAAAGCGCAAAATATTGCATGAGTGCTGACGATATCTGCACCAAAAATTGCAATATATTTGCAAATGCCCCAAAAAGCACAGAATTTTAAAGTCCTGACGTGATCGGCCGAAACGATCCGTCAGCTGCGGAAGGAAGAACCTACATAGTTAAACCGATACAACAACAAAAAAAAAATTGATGAACAACCGAGGTCAAGGGCCGCAACCAATCTCCTTGGAGGAATACAGGAGACGGAACGGGCTCATTAAACAACCAAAAGAGGTCCCCATCCCAAAGGTGAGCAAGCCTAAAAGAAGAGGAGGCTACACCACGAGAATCAAGAGGGAAATCAGCATACTCATCAGGGAGGTAAACCAGCAGCCACCACCATCCTGGGAAAAAGCCAGCGCAATCTGGGAGCGCATAACCAAACTGGAATTCCTGCTCCAGCAGAGAAAAGAACTTAAAAAAACTGTGCATGATTGAATGCAGACAGTTAGAGTCTGTAAGCGTTAACCGCTCGAGACAAAAATACTTTCTTTTTCTTAAAGTTAAACATCTTTGGCTTCTGTTTGCCTTATAAAAAAAAAAAAAAAAAAAAAAAAATATAATAAAAATTTTGACTGTAAAAATTACTCAGAAGGTCGTTTTATGAATATGTTGAATATGTTAAAGGTCATTTTATGAATATGCTAAATATAATATACTTTCTTTACTTAATAAATGAATTAACTTGAAAAACAAAAAAAAAATGTTAAATCCAATGTAAAAAAAAAAAAAAAAAATTTTATACATACATTATATATACATTATACATTATTACATTGCATAAATTATTTGATTTACGGTATAAGGTCCCCAATAGATAATCTTTCAGAAATGGGAAAAACCTTATCAAAAGTTGATAAACCTAATGCAAATGTAGTAAACGAAGTAGTCGTTAACACTGGCTTAAATTTAGTAGAAATTTGCTTAATTATAATCACAGTCATAACCTTATTGATACTAGCATTAAAATTATATGCTATGCATAATAAAAAATTGAAGGAAAAGATAATCACGTCGCGGACGCTTTGTCTCGCATTACAATCAATGACTTAAAGGAAATAAATGAAAAGAATCAAAATTTATACAAAATAGTGACTAGATCAATGTCGAAAAATAACAACAGTCCAACTACACAGCAGCACATTAAAACATATGATAAGCCCAAAATATATGTCCCAATTAATAACACTGACGTCAGGAAATACAATAAATTAAAGATTACACCCACGCGATGTTACATCAAACGAGGAAAATCTATAATGGCATATATAAAAATTGATGACTTATTTGTTAATGGGAAAATTGACTTAGGACAATTCTTCTCTAGGCTCGACGAAGTGGCCGACAAATATGGCATTAATAATTTACAAGTGGCACCTAGCGAGAAAATTTTCGAATTTGTCTCGATGAATGACTTTAAAAATAAGGGCAATATGATATTAAATAAAGTAAAAGTAGCGCTACTGAATGAGGTGACCCAAATCAATGATGCTAAAACTGTAATGGACATTCTAAAAAGATACCACGATGACCCTATAGAAGGCGGTCATTGCGGAATTTTCAGAACACTTATGAAAATTAAAAGACATTACTTCTGGAATAAAATGTCAAAAGATGTTGCTAAGTACGTAAAAACTTGCGAAAAATGCCAAAAAACCAAAATAACAAAGCATTTAAAAAGCCCAATGACTATAACACCAACACCTACAGGTACATTTGATACAGTTATGGTAGACACAATAGGCCCACTACCTACAACAATTAATGGCAATACTTATGCAGTCACAATAATATGCGACATGACAAAATATTTAGTCACGACACCCATCCAAGACAAAAACGCCAAGACAGTGGCGAAAGCAATATTTGAAAAGTTTATTCTTACCTACGGTCCAATGAAGACGTTCATTTCGGACATGGGTACAGAATACAAAAATTCAATACTAACAGAGCTATGTGAATTGCTAAAAATAGAGAAAATTAATTCAACTGCTTACCACCACCAAACACTAGGAGTAATAGAAAGATCACATAAAACTTTCAATCAATACGTAAGATCTTACATATCGATTGACAAAAACGACTGGGATGAGTGGCTACAATACTTCACATACTGTTTTAACACCACTCCTTCTACAGTACATGACTATTGTCCGTATGAATTAGTTTTTGGAAAAACACCAAACATGTTTCAGCAGTTCAAAAATGTAGACCAAATTACTCCATTATATAACATAGATAACTACGCTAGAGAAGTAAGATTTAGGCTAGAAGTAGCACATAAAAGAGCTCGCAATATGATAGACATAGCTAAAATTAAGCAAAAAACATTTTATGATAAAAATAGTTTAGATCACAATTTTAGCATAGGCAATTTAGTTTTACTTAGAGATGAAGTGGCCCATAAACTGGAACCCCAATATTGTGGGCCTTATACCATTAAAGCAATAGATAATAAAAATAATGTTACTATAGTCGATAAATTATCTTTAAAAGAACAAATAGTTCACAAAAATAGGCTTAAGATTTATCAACAATAAGTAGTTTTAAAGACCGGTCTAAACTTAGAAAATTAATACAATATATACATATAAATAAAATTAAGATTACTCTTATGTACATATTTTATTTTAACAATTCAATGTAAAAGAATGTTCATACAAAAAAAAGTTGTATGAGCATTCTTCCGAAGAAGGGAGGTGTAGTATGATTATAAGTCGGATATGCCTTAACATTAATATTCATAAACATTTTGTTTTGGCTTTTATTTTATTGTCCACTTATGCATTCACTGTGCTGTGCCGTTTAAATAAAGTATCATATTTCTTAAAAGGTTCATTACACTTGAAAGTAAACGCAAACATAGCTAACGTAATTATTTTTTGAGCGGCGCGTGAATGCTAGAATCATATTACACAAGTAAACACCGAAAAGTTGTTGTTGGCTTGCATTGATAAAATTACTATAAAAACTCTTGTACTTAGTATGTAAGAAACAAGAAAGAAAATAATCGTTCGCCAAGCTGGATGCCTAGCTTGGAACGACAAATAAATAAATATGATAAAAATTCAATAAATAACAAAATACTTTCATTACACTGGAACGAGATATCGCTGCTATTATTCATACCACTACTGTAATTGTTTAATTACATTTTGAGCTGAAAAGAAAATCATGTAAATTTGCACTTCTCCTTGCACTGCTCCTTCTTGAAAATTTTACTATTAGTGCTATTTTCTTTTATCTGGACATACCGCTAAATAATATTTGCCTTTCATTACGATAACAGCTTACTAATACATACATATATAGGTACTTTAGTATGTATGCCAATGAGTTGTCAGAACTCAATGCCATGCAACTTCTCTCGCTATTGTCTTGAGAACTTACTTATTTCGCACTTTTTCCCCATTTTTACTTATTGCCCACTTTGCCTTGTACACTAATGAGTTATGTACTCGAAAATTGCGAAAAAGTTCTACAAGTGTTTACGCATATACTTTAGATACATACTTCATATTGCAGGCTTACGAGTACAAATGTGCATATGCCGATCCTACTGTTGAAATTTGGACAGTGCGATTAATGGACTAGTTCTAGGCTAGTGCAAAACGGCGTCAAGGTGCTACTTCTGTGCTTGACACTAGACTTACGGACTGGGAATTTGAGTCGACTTACATCTAACTACTTAGGGTTGCTATTATGGGAAAAAATCATAAAAATTGTCTTTTGCTAAAAAAACTGAATGAAATAAGAGAATACTAGACAGATAATGGATCGGATGCAATTGATATGGAACTATGTGACAACAAAAGTGCAAAAAAAGAGGACGGCAATAGCTACTGAGTGCTGAAGAAGAGGATCTTTGTTATATAGATCATAGCAAAACAAAAAAAAAAATAGCGAGGGTTATTTCTCTTTTTGAAACCGAAAATGATTTAAATGCTATTGATCCATCTTACAATAAAGAAATTTCCACCGGAAAAGCTGCTGATGGGGCTTTATGGAAAACATTGAAAGAATGTAAAAATTTAGATAGATTACCAGGCTATGCCACATTCAAAGAGGTTTCGGGTCCAAATGCCTTTGCTATGCTAGGTTTGGTAAGTAGTCCTTTCAAATTGATTGTAGACGAAGGCGTACATAAAATTATGCACCGAACTTGAATCTCATAGAGTCGTGATTAAGGAATGGACAGTTACAAAATCAGAATTATGGGCCTTTGTTACTATTTTGTATTTCAAAAACAGAGTTTATATGTAAACATATTTTCCATGAAGTTTTTAATAATAAATCTTTTATTTAAATTTATTTGGAGCTATTTTTTTGCAAAAATCTAGAATTTTCTTGTATGATTCAAATTTACTAGTTTTAGTAAAAAATAGGTGTATAATCAGCACTCCTAAATCTAGTGTTAAATATTTCACTTCTTCTTAATTTGTGCGATAACCGCTTACGCGATTTTGGCCAGTCGTTTATTTCTTGTGCTAACCAGCGCCAGTTGGACACACCAGGTGAAGCGAAGTTCTTTTCCACCTGATCTTTCCAACGCAGAGGAGGTCTTCCTCTTCCTCTGCTACCACCAGCTGGTACCGCATCAAATACTTTCAGAGCCGGAGCGATTGTATCCATTCGGACGACATGACCCAGCCAGCGTAGCCGCTGGATATTTATTCGCTACGCTATGTCCATGTCGTCGTAAAGCTCATACAACTCATCGTTCTATCGCCTATCCAAAGATCCAAAAATCTTACGCAGAATCTTTCTCTCAAACACTCCAAGAGATGCCTCGTCGGATATTGTCATCGTGCAAGCTTTTGCGCCATAAGACGGTCATGATGGGAGCCTTGTAGAATATTAGTTTTGTTGGTCGAAAGAGGACTTAGCCCAAAGTAGCATTTGTTGGCAAGAGAGATTCTACGTTGGATTTCAAGGCTGCCATTGTTATAGGTGGTAATGCTGGTTCCTAAATAAACGAAGTCTCTTACAACCATGAAATCATGCCACAAAACTGTCAACAGTGACGTAGATGCCTATACGCGAGTGTGCCTACTGTTTCTTTGATGACAGAAGGTACTTCGTTTGTCTTCGTTCACCACCAGACCCATTCGTTTTGCCTCTTTATCCAGTTTGGAGAAGGGTGAACTGACAGTGGATTTGGCAGGGTACCCTTAAATTCCAATCGCCAGGCATGCTTACATCCGACCATATTTTGCATAGAAGCTGATGCATGCACCTTACCTGCTCCTCGCGGCCATGTTTGAATATCTCAGCCGGCAGTCCGTCGGCGCCTGAGGCTTTGTTGTTCCTTAGCCGCGTTATCGCTCTTCTCACCTCGTCATGGTCGGGTAGCGGAACGACAATTCCGCCGTCAACGATTGGGGTATCGGGATCTTCACATTCTCTCTGACATGCGCAGCTATCACTATTTAACAGGTTCGAGAAGTTTTCCCTCCATAATTTAAGTATGCTCTGGATGTTAGTCACCAGATCGCCGTCTTGGTTCTTACAGGGAAACGCCCCGGTCTTAAAACCTTCTGTTAGCCGCCGAACTTTCTGGTAGAATTTTCGGGCGTTGTTCCTATTGCTGAGCATCTCAAGCTCCTCGCACTCACTATTTCTCGTTTCTTCACTAGATAACTTTTATAGCCGGCCATATGATGTTCAGGGTTTATTTTTTCTCTAGTCTCTTTGCGATTTCCTTCTTTCACTTTTGCTGTCGAATAGTTTCTGCTCAAGAGTGAAATTTTTAGTATTTCAAGAACGGAAATATTTATTTTATCATTCTCAAGTCTTCTGATTTATACAGAAAGCAATAACCAGCCGTAATATGAGAGGATCGAAGTCTGCTTGTGAATTGCTTCAAGTGATGTGATTTTTATTGACATAGTAATCCAATAATGAATACATTTCATTGACATCGGGATTGGAGGTGATGTCTTCTCGAGAAGCCCTTTTCAAGAGAATCTCTCAACTGATGTGCGAGCGTTCTCTATAGGAAAGTTGGCTTGATATTTTGCGTCCAATAATGAAAACACAGCAATATTCTATAAAAATGAAAATGGCTTCATTGTTTTCCAAAATATTCTCCTTGGAAGTCAATACACTGCCGCAATTCACTTCACAACTAATTTTCAAATCATTTCACTCGGAACTGGATACCTCCAATACGAGCTATTTAAAGACTTCAACATATTCTTCAGGCGTTGAATAACGTCGACCCCGCATTTTTTTTTTTTTTGCTATTCGGAAACAAAAAGACATCCTTAGCTGCCAAATTGCTCTATTGAGTGATCAAAAATTCTCTTGTGTAAGCTGATACGTGGGAGCTCGCATTGTCTGGATGAAGTGTGACTCATCTTCGGCGATCTTCGGTTGGATTTTCTTAATTCCCCCAAAATTTCTAGCAAAAAAAATGGTTATGTATTATACAGAATTGACCGTTTTAAGTTTATCTAATGGTATTATTGTGACATGACCAGATTTTCTAAAAAAAAGCCGAGATGGATTTTTGGGCGGGATGAATTTTTCGACTCACTGAAAAAAACAAAACAAATAAAGCTCGTAAGTGAAAACGTTGTAGATAAGTTTATGCTAAAAAATTCTGACCTCTGCTATAAAAGTATCGAATTACACCTCATCAGACTTGATGCTCCAATAGCGCAAAACATAAAATCAATCTTCGTACGATAGTTTCCATGATTATAAGGACTGTAACTCGGGATCAAACCATTGAATAGACATATCTTCAATTTCAGTGATCGCTAGCCTGCAATTAGAGCAGTGGAATCCTTCAATGTCGATTTTAAACTGGCCTGCAGCCAGATGTGATATCTGTAGGAGATGGCTAAGCAGTACAGTCTTCACCTGGCTTCGGTATTATAAAGACGTGTATGAATACTCTGTTAGATGAAGTTGTTCTTGAAGTGGGGCTTTCGTGCTTTACTAAGACCATTTGTACTGTTGAAAATGAAAAAAGTAATCATCGGAGCAAAGGCACAGGGAAAGATGCTGGAAAAGATGTTAGAACGACAAGGAAGGAGAAACGATTCCTTTGACTTTCTCTATAAGTCTTTATTTTCATTCTGACTTCAATATCTGGGTCCTCATATTTACTTCATCTAAATTAATTAGCTTTTACTTATATGAAAGATGGGTTGAAAGTTTTTCAGCGACCCAGAATGGTACAAAAAGTTGTAGTAAAACTAAACCACGGTATCACAATGAATCACTTTTTTGATTTATACAGCACCTACTTATATATAGGTATAAGTATATTACGCTGTAGTTGTCATTCGCCAAAATCTCCGTTTAAAAATAAATATTCGAAATAATTTAGCAGGCATCGAACGCGGACCGATACTGTATCGATATGAATTAGTCCAGGCTTAGTCTGGGTTGTACACTGATACTCGTACTTAATTACATACATACATTCATACACATTCACATAAATATTTTTGTGTTTTTATTGCACTCCGAAAAGCAAAACTCACTATTGGTTTGCGCAAATATTGATACACCCAAGTAAGTGATTGAGTAAACCACAGCAGCGCTTTTGTGGATGTGATGGAATCACCATTGCGGTTCTATAGAAAAACTAAATACTGATAGAGAAGCAAATATTTAAAATGTTAGGTATGATGTGGTAAAAATTTCACAGAATTGAGTTTGAAGATTTTCTAACACTTATTTTTACCGTAATGCGCTGGCGCTTAGTCACTCAAGCACAAATAATATCTCTACTTCAACACCAACTGTTTCCTGTGCAACTTTTTAAAAAAGTAATGTTTTCTCAGCTGCTATTTTTCTCCAAAACGTGCAATTTGTCATTGCGGCATTTTGTCATTTTCAGCATTGCCCAGCTCATTTACATGTCGTTCATATAATTTTTATAATTCTAAAATTTTTTTTCAAACCTCAATCACTACTTGATGATTCTGTGTGAATGTGTCACCTTCCGGCCGAAAAAAAAATTTGGAACCAAGAAATGGTAATCACGCCGTTTAGGTCGACTCATTTATAATTTTCCATAATTTTTTGATTGTTTGCGTATTACTAAGTAAATAAAGTAAAGTAACCCGATCTGCCTGTCTTGCTTGGAGGAGGTGGATAGCACTGAGCACTTTCTCTGTGAGTTCCGTTGCCGTACGAACGAGTAATATTCGTTATCTCAAGGTGGAGGATGTTTACAGATTTGCCAAATTATCTGGAAAATTCTCATAGGACTAACTACCTTTGTCTCTGTCTCTATTCTTTCCTATCTCTTTCTCTGATACTTTTCTCCTTTCCTCCTTGGCTACCTACCCTCTTTTTAGAGCTTTAAATACAATGGGCTTTTTAGCCTAATCTCTTGGTGCTCCTTGGTTCGACCCATTTAAATTTCAATTTCAAGTAAAGTAAAGAGCCTCAAGCGCCGTATGTTAATTATAATGTTTGGGGTGAAGTTTAGTGGAGAGAAATTCATACGAGTATAATGAATTCAATCCACTTTTATTGAAGTGAAAACTTCTTTAGAATCGTTGGGAGTGATTTGAGGAAAAGTGAAACGAAAAAGCGACCCTCTTGGCTACGAAGCGTTATATTATATGTTGATATAAAAGTAGCGACGAACTAAATAAAAATAAATTTTATTTTTTCTTGTGATTTGAACCAAGGATTTTGGATCGGAAGCTCACATTGCTAGTCGCTCGGCTACCGCGCCATGCTGTCGTCGCTGGCCTAAAAGTTATTTAGTTACGAAGCGTTATATTATATGTTGATATAAATAATTTTTGTGAGCGTGTAATTCTCAAAAGGTTTATTAGGTTTATTATTTAAAATGTATTGACTAGGTAGTGTGGTTATCAGCTTAACATCTGATAGATCCTCCATCGGAGGACAACAAATGTTAAACTGATTTTTGGAAATGGGCGGAGTGTTTTAGGGGCTTGCTCCTTCTCTGCCACGAGTTGACCCGGTATTGCAGTACCGCCGGGATTTCGGCTTTGAATAAATACAAGAAAGAATATACTAATACATTTAGCTTTGGTGGGAAGAGCCATAAATTTTTATATAAATACATGTAGACGAAAATGAATTTTTTTTTTTTTTTTTTTTGAGATTTGCATTGTAGGACATTTCTGATTATTTATTGAAAAAGGTTTTTTGGTTTAGATACTGAAAGTCAGTTTAAGTGAATCGGTATAAATATTTCGTACATTAATTTTTGTGAGCGTGTAATTCTCAAAAGGTTTATTAGAAAATCTATAGAAGTAGTTAGTGTGGTATCTGTTCCTAACAGCTTAACATCTGATAGATCCTCCATCGGAGGACAACGAATGTTAAACTAATTTTTGGAAATGGGCGGAGTGTTTTAGGGGCTTGCTCTCCACCTCTGCCACGGGTTGGCCCGGTATTGCAGTACCGCCGGGATTTCAGCCTTGAATAAATACAAGAAGAAATATACTAATACATTTAGCTTTGATGGGAAGAGACATAAATTTTTATATGAATACAAGTAGACGAAAATGGAAGAAATTTGTAAGTCTGTTTCTTCGGTCCGTTTGGGTATTTTTTTTGACAACATCGAAACCAAAGCATTTGTATCATATTTTATCTATCATAAGCCACTCGTATCATTTGTTGAAATTGAAAACATTGAGGATGAATAATGATAAAATGAAGAAAATAAAATATGAACTTTATAGCAATATTATAATGAACCTATAATTATCCCGCTCCTACTGCTGCTTTCGTCTTATTCTCTCTCAGTTTGTTTTACGGAAGGTTTCACTTCTATCAAGTCTAACCGTTAGACTGGTATTTTTTTTTTTTTATTTATTTATTCAGTCTACAGGATAATCTTAAAAGCCATTTCTAATTTAACAGAGGGAATAAACTTAGTTTAAATTTAAAACTGACTTAAACTCTTTATAGTGTGCACAATTAGTACCTACATAGACGTAAAGTTCTAGCAATTGGTTCATTGTAATCATAATTGGGTCTATTCGACGTTTCAACAAGCAAACTATTATGCCTCAATTCACGCGATGTAGCATTGAAATACAAAAAACAGTATAATTCCTCACAGTCAATTCTTTCATTTATTAAGTTGTAGACAAACATTAAAGCGAAGTAAGTTTTCCGATCTTGTGAAGATGGTAATGAGGAGCTCCTCGCAGAATACTTCTCCGCCAATCCTTCGATCCAACTTCGACCATTCGCGAATAGATCCATCAGGCTCTGTCGCCAAATGCTGCTCGTCTACTATTTCTTTGGTGGAATATGATTGGAGAATGTACCGCTTGAACTCAGCGAGGGCACGCACTGATCCGTTGTCACGGGGATGAACCCAATGCTTCTGAGGATACTTGAGTATCTGTACGATAAATCAAGCGTGTAGGCCGAGCCTCTCAGTCTGCAATAGTACCCTTATGCTGAAAGTGTGTCCACAATATTTCCACATACGTTAGTCGCTGCTCTCTTTGCTACATTTGATTTTATATTTGTTTTGGCGCTGTTATAAAAATAGCATTGTAATCTCAACGAGCAACAAGCAGTCTACGCAGGAATAACAGGAGCTATGAAATCGTGTCCAAGATAGGCTCTTAATGTCGTGCTCTAGCTGCTACCAATAGTCATACAACTATGACTAACAGCGACGAATACCGTCTTCAGAATAAAAAAAGGTGGTTTTTGGAATGCTACGATGTTTGGTCATAGTGTTATTTCAGACAGCCCATGGCTTACTAGCAAATAGAATTAAGAATAGAGTTTAAGGCAAAGTTCCACATGCGAAAGGAATCGGATATGAAATCAGCAGTCAAAGAAAATACAACTGAACTTTACATTGACGGATTCAGGATGGATTGAGGTGTCGGCGCCGGTGTATATCCGAAAGACCGCGTAACTTCCAAGGCTTTTCGCTTGGGGAATCGGAATTTTCAAGCAGAAGCTCACGGATAAGGGAAGCTTGCAGGATGATTAGAAACTATCCACAACAACTATCGGAAGTATGTATTTTTCAGATAGTCAAGCACCCATTTTAGCTTTGAAGCAGTAGAAATAGGCTTTTCACAAGATGAGCGCAAAAGGGAGATCTTTTCTAGCTATTCCAGAAGCAGGCCATTGAAGATGGTTTAACACGGAAACCTGCAGAATAACTTAACAAACGTGGCTCAATTTCAACAAATCCAGAACTGATGAGCTGTTAAGAAAGCCGCGAGCAGAGATATTCAGAGTTATGTCAACAATAACCGGCTATTGGTCTATGGTAGACCATACTAGGAAGATAGGGTGGCCGTTCAATGACAGATACAGAATTTTATATATTTATTTATTTATTAAGCCAATGAATATAATAGATTCTTATAGACTAAGTGGACATATTTTAAAGTTAATAGGCAATAAAAAAAAGAAAGTACAATTAAACTATTTGAAGTCGAGTGTGCCAGTAACGTTTATACAGCCGCCTTTGCCGATACCGGCGCAACCCCCGCCGTCATTGTCACCAACACTACCTCCAACAAGCCAGCAATCAACAGATTCCTAACAGTCGCGAATTAGATTTTAGAATTTACATCAAATTGGGTGAAAGTGAAAAGAAAACAAATATCCGGCTAGAAGGACCAAAAATGATGAACACAAAACGATGATGTTGCGGGAAAATTACAAATTTAAAAACTCGTTGTTTTACATTCAAAATTAAAATTTTTCTCACAATTTATTAAAATTATTAAAACATTCCTTATATATACACATTTATTTCAAACAAAATCTACTTATTTTCACAGAAAAGTATAACGATTAACAAGAGTTGAAAAACATTAAAGTATTTTAAACTGCTACTAAATTGGGCTCAACACTATTTATAATAATTATTCAAAAATTCGCAGAGCTTTGGCCGGAGTATTAAAAACAAAATGCTCTCAAGAAGCACCGGACAGTCAACAGCACCACAGATTAAGTAAAAAATGAAAGATAAAGATAGGATTATTCTCCTGCTCTGCAACGATTTCAAGTTGATCAATAAGCATCGCGCTTCATATGTAGGGATAGGATCCAAAAAATGTAAACTACGCAACGCGAAATGTAAGAATATTTTTTGGATTCGTTCAATTCTAACAGCATGGCACGTATAATGCGGAGACCAAATGAATGGATGCATACTCGAGTTTGGAACGCACAAACGCCGTATACAAAAGCTTCGGCTTATAAGGGTCGTAGAAATCGGAGCTATGACGCCTAACAAAACCAAGCATGGCGAAAGATTTGGCAATAATTAAATTTATATGACTAGTAAAAGAAAGTTTCGAATCAAATATTGCACCCAAGTCCTTTATTTCACACACATGTGACAGGTGTATGCTACATATGTGATAAGTGGTGTCAATAACAGCCACAATGAAGAAGAATATAAGGAAACTGCCTTTCACTACCTGTGTGAGTGTCCAAGTCTGGTCTACGTTGCAGAATGCTGTTGGAATTCTCGATGGTTAACTTGCAAAAAATTGCAGAAAAAAATAGACGGCATGTGCAGATTCACAGTCAAATCAATATGGTGCGACTAATAAAAAGCGGCCGCCGTAGCCGAATGGGTTGGTGCGTGATTACCATTCGGAATTCACAGAGAGGTCGTTGGTTCGAATCTCGGTGAAAGCAAAATTAATAAAAAACATTTTTCTAATAGCGGTCGCCCCTCGGCAGGCAATGGCAAACCTCCGAGTGTATTTCTGCCATGAAAAAGCTCCTCATAAAAATATCTGCCGTTCGGAGTCGGCTTGAAACTGTAGGTCCCTCCATTTGTGGAACAACATCAAGACGCATACCACAAATAGGAGAATGAGCTCGGCCAAACACCTAACAGAAGTGTACGCGCCAATTATTTATTTTTATTTTATAAAAAGCAGTGGTTCTACAAGTGGTGTATCTAAATGGTATCTTTTGTACTAATTCGGTCATGGCTGTGTCACTCCGACAACACCTCCACCCCCACCACCACTTAACAGAAACGACAATACAGAGCTAGAAGTGAAAAGAATACTTAAATATTCGCTTTTAATCATAAAAAGTGAGGAAAAGTTCAATTCAAGTTGGCGGAAAACCGCAGGTGAAATAAAATCACTCATACGCCCCAACATGCGATCAATGAATTAAAATTGGGGCATTACTTGATTTATTTTCTTGACTGATATTACATCTACACCAACTCCATTTCTACTCCAAACTTTTATTCAAAGCCTCTAATTAAGTTAGAGAAAAAATTTACATCGATAAATTTTCTTCATCACATACCGTTAGGCGCTTTTATATATGTATTTTACTCGGTAGCAAAAGCGCTATTTTTTTTATTAAAAAGTAATAAGCATTACCTTTGGAAAGCAGGAAATTTCCATATCTATATTGAACGCACCTCCAATTGAACAAAATATGAGAAATGTTAAAAATTGTGTTCAAGGACATAATCGGCTGACTACTGCGCGTTCAAGTGCCCTACATGGCCTACACATACAACATACACGTAAGCGAATCGTGTGTGTTTGGAAGTGAGTTAAGTGAAGGATTAAGTAGCCTAATGGGTCTCGTAAGTGGTAGCCTGGCAACAAGGTAGTTAAGCATCGGCAAGGTGTGTGGGTGGCGTGCAAAATGCAAATGAAAAACGAAAGCGCTAGCGAAAACGAAAACCCCGACAACAACACCAGCCAACCAAATGGGAACTAAATTTATGACTTGACCCAGAAATGACCTACATAAACACAATTACTGCCAAAAGGTATGCCACTAAGTTGGCTAATTAATACAAATAGATTCAAGTAACATTTACCTCAAAATTCTAACAAAGGAAGGCAAAGTGATTAATGCAAAATTGTAGCGAATTTCGAAAGTAGACATGCAATCAACTGAAGAAATATGACAGCACTCACAATTACATACACAAACGAAAAGCGTATACACAATAGTAATAGTATGTATGTATGTATGTATATTTTCAGGCAAATAATGCTTATCAGCCAAGTGACAAGCCCACAATAAATTTGGCTGACCTATTTTTGCTGTCGCGTTCCCAGTCAAAACACAAAATTTGTTCATTCATTTGTTTTGTCGCCGCGTTCTGTGGAAAATTCGTCTGTTTAACGACGCCAAGTGACGGTTTTGGCGACGCTGGCATTGTCGCCATGAAAACTGAAGTCAAAGGAAATTATTATTGTTCTCCATACATTTTAGTGTTTGTATAAAAGTATGTGGGGATTTGCTTTATATGTACGTTTTATACTTACGCACAATCAGCTAAAGAATGGCTGAGTACTCGTACAGAACGAAAATAATCGTTCTATTCGCGTACATTTCCAATAAGAGTTAGCTGGTAACTAACTTTTTGCGATTCGATTTCAAAGGGAAAAATACCCAACATCCCGCTATGGAATTTTTAGGGATACTAAGCATAGTCTCCAATTAACCTCGGAGATGATTGATTACATCGTCCCAACGGTAACTCTCAACAGGAATTTTGCCATTCTCTTTCCATCTAAGGAGGAATGGAATAAGGGAGTCTCACTAAACAACTTCGATACTACAGTCTATACAGATGGCAAATAACTGGTAAGCAAGTTGGTAACGAAGATGTGGCAACAAAATGGTGCGGAAGCGTTATTTGGATACTGTATGAATCACCACTCTAACCAACCAACCAAGCATAGTCTCATGGAAAATAATCTCATAGCAATATTTCAACAATTTTTTGTTGAACAAATATGTGCTTTAAAAAATTTGTTTCATCCTAATAAATACAGAAATAAGAAATTAACAAAAGCTGAAAGGAACCCAAAATATTTTACTTTGAAAAACTTTACACCAAAATTTTCTACATTGAATGAATTTCAAAAGACTATATGTGATCGTGGCTCCATTGTACTTGATGACGGCAAAAGGTATTGTTTCGAATTTTTGATCTATCTGTAAGTATGAGTTTCCATTCTTGTTTGGAGTATTTTGCTTTTTCGGAGGTAAACGGTGCTTTGATTATCTCCCTCGTTTTATGTTCTTGTCAGCAAATGAAATGCTTATTACATATAATCCATAAATAAGAGTAGGTTTTTCAAAGCTTTAGTCCTAATACTAGAAATTATGTTCAGAAAAGCCAGCTAATCTTTTAAAATAATGCATAAATACAATCATAATTATGTAATCGAAGCCGCAGTACAAAAAAGTTTTCGGGATCTCTGACTAAGATAACATTGGTATCAAAGAGTCGTGCTTAATAGCCTGTAAAGTGTGTTTCATACTTAGTTAAAAAAATGTGTATGCTCTACTAATAAATTTATCGGTGTGCATCAGTAGCTGATGAGTAACCTGTACATTAGAGTTAATCCAAATGCGACAATTTGACTTACTCACAAAACTACTGGGCCAGAAGCTCCCTTCTTCGTAATTGGCACAATAACCGCTTACGTGATTTTGGCCGAGTTTAACAAAGCGCGACAGTCTCTTTCTCGTGCTAACCGACGCTGGTTGGACACACAGAGTGAAGCCAAGTTCTTTTCCACCTGATCTTTCCAACGCTGAGGAGGCCTTTTCTTCCTCTGCTACCACCAGTTGGTACCGCATCGGGTACTTTCAGAGCCGGAGCGTTTGTATCCATTCGGACGACATGACCCAGCCAACGTAGTCGCTGGATCTTTAATCGCTGCGCTATGTGGTCGTAAACCTCATACAGCTCACCGTTCCATCGCCTGCGATATTCGCCATCGCCAACGTGCAAAGGTCCAAAAATCTTGCGCAGAATCTTTCTCTCAAACACTCCAAAGCGTTGCTTCACTGGATGTTGTCATCGTCTACGCTTCTGCGTTTGAGGCTGGTTCCGTAAGTAGAAGTCCACGCAAGTGGGGAAAGTTACTGATCGCCATTCACTTGAGAGTGGCCATCCGATTCTTCCACATTTGGTTCAAGCAGCTCACAACTTTCGAGATTAGCGCAAGTATGCTCTGGGCAGCTTCCGAACACCATTCGGGGGTGAGCTAACGTGAGAAGTCGAAGCATCCCAGGATAGCTGGTTGTGCGCTGAGTTTGGGAGTCATCTATTAAAAATGCTCTAATAAGCACATAAAGTATTCTTCTAGCTAATCCTTCATACTCACAAAGCAGGTGTCTTATAGTTTCCTCCTCTTCTGTATTATAGCAGCTTCTACAATAATCGTTGTACGGATCTCTCAACCTTCTAACATGGATACCTATTAGAAAAAGGCCGGATAATACACCTATCAAAGTTCTTGAATCCTCTCTGTTGAATTTTAGCAGGCATTTTGAACGACCACCGCTGAGTTTCGGCCATGCAATTTGCTTAAATCACTTGTTGTTAGGCTCTGCCATTTTGAATTTACTATCCTGGGTATCAACGCTTTATCCGATTGAATAATTTGGGTTGAACCTTTTCTAGCAAGTTCATCTGATATACAGTTTTCTGCTATATTTCTATTACTTGGCACCCAAATGAGGTTTACATTGAAATACTGGGATACGTAGCTTAGGAGTTTATAACATTCTATGACTGTTTTTGACGAGTGCGTTTTGAACTCTAGCGCTTTTATTGCTACCTGGTTGTCGGATTAATGACGACATATCTGGTGGATAGAACTCTTGTATTTATCACTGTAAGTCCTTCCTTAATAGCAGTGAATTCCACTTGGATTATACCAAAGTGATCGGGTAGGCGGAATTATTGCTTTATCTCCGGTTTATCTACTTTGTTATCTAATTTTAAACCATCTGTATAGATAGTTATTTAATTTTCAATAAGGCCGTTATCCAATCTTTCGAAGGAAACATTGTGATAAAGGATTTATTTAAATTAATGTCCTTGATGTTATAAAAGTCTGTTTTACAGGGAATACAGGCGAATATCACTAGTATGGTCGAATGGCCCTTATGGGTCGTTCTGAATGAGTTTATTTCCCTTAATCTATCACGAATAGCTCGATTCGTGGTAGTTAGGTTTGGTTAGGTTGAAGCGGTTGCCTTGTGGGACACACTCAGTCTCATAGCCCATTGTGATGCCGCGTGGTCAGCTTGTCTCTATTTCTCCTAAAACCAGTGTGTGTGCTTTTCAGAAGTTTTAGAATATCTCTGATTACTGCAGAACTGAGATCTTCCAACTCATTAAAAAATTGTTTACCTAAAATAGAATTGTTTACCTGGATAGAGCAGGACAGTGGCACAGTAGGTGCGAGACTGTCTCTTCCTCCTCCTCATCTAGACAACTTCTACAGAAGTCATGTGTGGATTTGTGTGCATCCTTTGGGCGTGTCTACCTACCTATTAGGCAATGCCCCGTTGTGACTGAAATCAGTTGGCTTAGCAGAGATTCTGTGCGTTTAGCATTGCAGGCGATTCTGCTGGTGGTTTCATTACTCCATTTCTTATTTGCTTTCCTATACGATTTCTTCAAGGATGAGTAGCTTGCATGTTTGTAAGGGTATCCTTATGTCATTTTCTATGTTCCTTATCGGTCAGTTTGGTGCCGAGTTTCGCTAGTTCATCGTTACTGTAGTTACCTTCAATGTCGCGAAATGACTCAACCATCTCGTTAAGAGATGTGCGGCATTTCATGGCTTCATTGGATGTTGTCGACTGTTTTGTAGTGATTTTATCGCCGCTTGACTATCTGTGAAAATCTAGATATCCTTTCCGCATATCGCATCACACTGTAGCAGTGTTGCGGCTTTCATTATTGGCTTCACTTCAGCTAGAAATACACTACAGTAGTCGGGGAGCCGAAAACTGAAGGAGATCCTTTAGATGTTCGGAGTATACACCTCCGCCCACCCTGCCCTCGAGCTTTGAGCCATCTGTGTATACATGGACGGACTCGCCCTGTCTTACATCGTCCCGTTCCCACTCTGCCCTTGGGGGTAGGAGGGTCGTAAGTGTTGTAATGGCAAGTGTATGCGGGAGTGCATAGTCCACCAGTCCGGGAATCCGCAAAGTGCCTACCAGGATTTTACCGTGACCATAATCCGTGTTTGACCACTTACTTAGCGTGCGTTACATATTGCCTGCAGAGGTACCCGAAGGAAGTTTACTATCGCATTTAATGCTTTCGATGGTGTGGTTGACATTGCACCGGTTATAAGAGCAGATGCTAGTCTTTGATTGGTGGTAGTAAGTTTAGCATAATATTTAATGCATCTGTAGGTGAAGTTCTAAGGGTCCACAAATACAAAGACTGGCCATCCTTTTTATATTATCCTTAGTCTTATTGATGCACCCCCATCTAAAGCCGGCCAGCACGCCGTACGTTAGGATTGGTCTTACTACTGCTGTGTATAATGAACAATGTAACGGGGAAAGTCTTTAAGTTGATCCGATTAATCCTTTACAGGAGTAAGGTGCTATAGGGACCTTTCTTGCCTTCTATCTTCGACATTTGACGTCCATTTGAGTTTCCAGTCTAGCATTAGTCCCTAGTATCCTAATTGCAAGTTCAACACATACACGTATACAAATTTATTCTGTCGAATGCTTACTTGGATTACATATGTATATGTACGTACATGTTAGATATGAATGCAGGTACATTAGGGTGCCTTTCCAAAAGAGTGTTACGGTTTTCGCACAGGAATTACGAAACTTATTACATTTTAATTATAAAAATAAAAGATTGGCGTGAAAGGGACCGATTTGAAATTGAATTTTTGAATTTTTTAAGTAAAATCAGTTTTAAAAAATATTTTTTCCAAAAAATTATCTCAGATGACAATAGAGTTTAAGCTTAAAAGTTCGGCATAAAAATGTTTACAAACTTTATCAACGGCACAAAAAAAAGCGATCCACCCTAATGTACATACGTAACATATTTTTTGATTATTCATGCCTGTACCACATATTTATTGCCATAAGAATTGTCGTTTCGTGTATCCTGTCAACTTTTTATTTGTTTGCTCCACTTATTCGCTTGTAACTCCCCCATCCGAGTTCCCACTGGCAATGGGAGCGAAGCGTTTGTGTCCCTAGCATATTTGCGCTGGTAATATCGATTATTGTGAGAAAGACGCATTCAGTACTGTGTGGACGCTAAAAATATCTACACTATCATTTGCTCGTATTTCCAATCGTATAAATATATTTTTATCCGCTTATGTGGCTGTTTTATTTTGCGATAGTATTGTTGTTCTTATTCCCTGTATTGTTATCGTATTTGGCGCCACTTTGACTACTCATAATGATGATAAGACATATGTAGATATGTATGGTATTTATATTAAAAATGCTTCCTGGGGTAATGGCTGATTGCTATCGTTTCGAAAAGTTTTTGGTATGTCGAATTTTAGCAACTTTTTATGCGTAGACGGATGAATTAAAATTGAAATTTTATGGGAAAATGAAAAACTTTATTTTTACTTATCAATTAAGCAGTCTGATAAAAGTTTCTGAAGTAAAGATTTCATGTAGATTATTGAGATATCTTTACAGTGTGCTACTTAGCGCTTTTTAACGAGTAGTTTTATGTGATAAAATGGTGGCGGAGTAAAAGAAACTTCTCGCAGGAAGAAGTGCAATTCAATTTGACGATTGCGTCAAACACAAAATTTGTTCTTTTGGGGCTCCGGAAATTCTCAAGGTGGTAAGACAGTGCATCCTGACCTTGTGACTGTTTGGTGTAGAACAAGTTTTTTCGCACCTCGGCAAGTAATGACAAGCCTCCCAGTGTATTTCTGTCATGAAAAAGCTTCTCATAAAAAAAGCTATCTGCCAGTTAATGGTATTTGAAAGAAAAATATATGGACCTGTCAAACTGTCAGACCCATCGAATTATATATAATCATGAGCGGGAATTATTAGAAAACAACGAATCTGTCTGACTGACTGGTGTTGAATATGCGTAGCTTTGTGCGAAAGCCGATGTTATTGTTTTGCCACAGTGGAGTGAGGATTCAACGTCTATTTCAGAACTACCGTCTGCAGCGACCATGCATCCAAGTTAGAGAAATCTCAATATCAACGCAACGCAGCAAAATCTATTTTGAAACTGCTGCGCATCCACTACCAACTGCTTCGATACGGTGCTATTAGAGTATAATGCTTTTGCTTTTTTAACACTGACTTTGAGGTCGGTTGTTTTCAATTTTTCCTGCATGGCTTTAGTTAATAACTTCAGGACGCAAAGCTTGTACGTCAGGTATCTGAGAAAGGTACTATTTATTTGCTACTGAAGGGGCTAGGTGGGCTTGAAAATTTCAAAAAATCAAATTTTTTTGTCTCATTAAATAGGGCAGTATGTTTAAAATACTCTCCTAAAATTTTAAGTCGATCCGAGTAAAATTCTAAGAGATAGACCCTTCAGATGTTCCGCCCATTAGGCCACGTCAGTTGAGCGCTTCGCAGGTATACGTGTTTATCTCCAAACTCCATTTTTTAAGTCGGTGGACACGATATCTCGAAAAGGTATGAAGCGATTTAGTTCAACTTTTGTACAAATATCTTTGAAATAACATTATCTAGTTATTGAACGAAGAATTTTTTTTGTTTTTTTATTACAACTACTTTTTTTGAGCCAATTTATGTCGAAAATTTCACTGAAAAATGTGTTTTTTGGTTCAAAGCCTGTCAAAAATTTAAATTTTGATTTTTTTTTTCCTTCATACAACAACGAGATTTATCCATGTACTAACGAAATCCGTTTGGTTTTTTGATTTTAGATGAATCAATAATGAGTTATGCTCTCCACGGCAAGAGCATTTTTTTTTGAGACGTCAAGGATGATGAGGTACCAACGGCTGAGTTTTCGAAATTTTTAAATAAAAATTTCACAAAATACTGTTTATGTATGTATAAGATATGTATACTGTTTATATATGTAGATACAGTGAATTGTTTAAATAAAATAAATGATTTTATGTACTAAAAAAAATAGTCAAAATCTTCCTTTTTTTAACCACTGAAACCCACCTAACCCCTGAATGCATCTCTGCTGATTTTCATTCCTGAAAGCCGCAGCCAACACGTTTTCGATGACGAGAGAAACAGATTTGGGGACAGGAATACTTATTTAAAATTAAAGATTTAGTCGAAGTTGTCATGAAGTGCTAAATAAATGGGCCCAGCAATTCGGTGACATATAACGCGCGAAGCCTGATGACCGAATTATTAGGTTTTTCAATTTGCGGTCAATGAGTTATCTTGTGACTAGACTCTTTTAGACTACTTTTTCATTGCGAAATAAGGTCAATAAGACCAATAAATTAATTAAAACATATTCATTTGAAAAAAAAAATATTTAAAATTGTTAAATGAGCTGCTTCTAGCTTAATAATATCAAACTCTCACATCGAGTTAATAAAATGTTAACCAACTCTGCTAATCGCGGCACAGACTATGTTAGAAAATAACATAGCCGACTAACGTTCTGCAACTTAACATTAAATGTTATCTTATCACTAACTAACATAGCGCCACACGACCCACTATGCTAAGTTACAAATATGTATATACATACATATACTCTGTTGAGCGGTCATCAGCATTTGAATACTTTTTACACTAGCGATGATGTCATTAAATGAGGAAGCCCTCACAGCTAACCAACAGTAAGTCGCTCAATCAGCAACATGCTTTGCTGCTAGCTTCACTTCGTTTAAATAACCTCATCGTCCCTGAACGTAGACGTCACTGTGCCACTGCTAAAGCGGGTGGCGAACAGCTGTTCGCTTATCGTCGTATCAGTATGTGTGTGCCAAGAGCCACAAACATTAACAGAACGTATGTAGCGAACTCTAACAGAGCAGCGCAGCACAATCGAAGCAGCGCTGGTTTTTGGTAATGCAGCACGGCACGAGTGTACTCGGTTGTGCAGCATGCTGAGCGTGTGCCGGCGACAGCGTCGAGCACAATTCCGATTCGAATTTCATTCAGTCTGCAAATGTATCCACAGTTTGTCGGTTGTGTTTAACTTCGTAGCAAGCGTTTGTCTCAGCACAGTGTTGTAGTAGCACAAAAATAATAATAGACGCGCGTTCGAAGCGGCTAGCAATATTCAGTATAGAATAGAAAATTCTGAATTTTCTAATCGAGAGGTGTGTGCAAACTGAAAATTTATTAAAATATTAACAATGAAAAGCATAAAAGTGTGAAAAAATGAAAAATTTTTGTGTTGGCTGTGTTTACATTGAAATAGTTTTGTAGTTAGTTGCGAAAGGAAAAAGAAAGGTCGCTTACGCACAAGAATAAAATGAATAGAAAGCGAAATTTTCAACGCTATTGAATTTGTCGTTCGAGTAACGTTTGTTTGTGTTGTTAATTGGTTGCTGGCGGTGGCAGTAGCGTTGGGTGGTGGGCGCTCCTAAAAAGGCAGCCAAGTGGAAGCGCGGAATTGTTAATATATACTTTTGTACATCTATCTGTACGTATGTACGTGTGTATGTGTGCATTCTAACTCGTGTGCTTGTAATACAGAACGCTTATCGCGCTTGAACTGAGTTGTGTTTTCTGCCAACGTTGGTTTTCTGCGTATGTGTTGGTGTAAACTTTTTTGTTTGTCAAGTTTTTTAGTTTAACTGGCAAGTGTGGGCGCACATGAGTGCGGCTAAAGTGGACCGGCCAGTGCGGTACTTGCATTGTGAAGAATATTTAACTTTTAATGTCGATAAACTGGCTAAAAGTAATTGAAAAAAAAGAAAGAAAAAATTTAATACGTAAGAGTACTAACAATAAATAGGCGAGTAAGTGAGGCCACAGCAGTAGCGTACATAATTTGTTAAAAAAATATCGTAACGTTCAAAATGTGCCCGACATCATTTACATAATTACATACCGTTAGAAACTTATTACGAAAAAATAATTTGGGCTATCAAGTCAAAATTCCTATGCACTTTGACAGGTTTAGAAAATACTTTTAAATGTCTAACAAAATTGTATTTTTGTATTGCACCCGTTAGCACATTCCCTTTAGCTCCTCAACCCTCGAAATGATGACCTAAATATTTCTTCATATTTTTTCAACTTAAATTAGCGATTTTTAGAGTGAAGAAAATTTCATAAAGTAAGTCATTACGGCCGCCGTTGTCGATTGCTTGGTACGTGACTACAGTTCGGGAGTGCGCAGGTTCGAATCTCCGTGCGTGAAATAACAAAATGATGGAAAAAGTTTTTATTCTAATAGCGGTCACCCCTCAGGTAATGACCCCGCAGGTAATGGCCCCGCAGGTAATGGCCAACCTCCGAGTGTATTCTGCCATTAAAAAGCTCCTTATCAAAAATATCTGCCGATCGGAGTTGACGTGAAACTGTAGGTCCCTCCATTTGTAGCTCAACATCACGACGCGCACCACAATTAGGACGAGGAACTCGGCCAAGCACCTAACAGACGTGTACGGACCAATTATTTATTTTTAAGTCATTTAGTAGATGACTGCTGTTCAATGGTAGAAAGACCCTGCACATTATTAGTTCAACAAAACTTTCAGACCAAACATAGACTTTGCAGAGGGTGAGGAAAGGAAAAACATTAGAACACAAAGGAAATATAATAAAGTAGTTTCTTCAATCCTTCTGATTTACACGAATCGTTTCTCCAGATATGGCTAGATAGGCGCTTAGGATTTTAGGACTCGAAATCTCTATTATTACTGACCGCTATCTAATTTCGGAAAAATTTCACAAAATTAGATTGGCATTCTCAATGTCTGGAGAATTTTATAATCGATGTTTTAAATTCGCAGAAAATAGGAGTTACAAGTAAAATCTTTAAATATACTCTTTATGAACTAGGTTAGGTTAGGTTAGGTTGATCTGGCTGGCTGAAAGCCATCACATAGGCCTATTGGTTCTTAGTGGTACCAGATAGAGCTTGAGCCTTATGTTTCCTTGTAGTAGGCTTCTTGTAATAAACCTGCGTCTTTTATGAATCTAAGTAAGCTCTGAAGCTCTAACCCCGAGATAAATTCTAATCTCTCATATTGTAGAGCTCCTAAATATTTCAATCGGGTTCTAGCTAATGCAGGACAAGAACATAGAATGTGTTCACGAGTTTCACTCTCTTCTAGTTCATTGCAAAATCTGCAGCTATCATTGTTTGTAATACCCATCTTGTATGCGTGTACCGCTAACAAATCGTGGGCTGTCTGTATACCTACGATAGTTCTGCTTTCCTTTCTAAACAGGGCTAGGACGAATCTGGGGTATTTATCTGCATTCTGCGTAAACTTGATTTTCGCGGTTCTACAAGTGGTTAGATTATTCTACCTACTCTATCCGTGCTTTCAGGTTCGCAGCAATGTCATTGTATACCGTATTAAAAGATGTAAAAATTTAGAATCTTTCAGTTTCACTATTTTTATTCAAAAAAACGCTCTTAACCATTACATGTGAAATGTGACGTCAGTGAACTGCCCTTTATGATCACGTCTACAGGTGAAATCCACCAAACAGGCGATTCATGAATGCTTAATTGTTGAAAACGTCGAGATATCGAATCGATATTGAAGGTTGTTCAGCAACACTTTGCGCTACAGCAGCAATATTCTCAGTTTTTGGTCTGCCAGTTCATTTTCTATTCTCGACAGAAAAAGTTCCTTGACATCTTTTCACGAACATTTGAATTGTCGACACATTCGGCTGATTATTTCCATAAAAAAAAATCACAATTTTTGCCAAATGTTTGTTCTTAAAGACCGACCAATTTTATAATAAGTTTCAATCAGTTTATCGTGTACAACTGTACACCAGTCTACTAAATGTCAAATATCAAAGATGACATAAAAGAGGGTTCCGTCTAGGAATTATTCACTACTGACAACTAGGCATCACTTTTGAAAGACTCTTTGTATATCCTTTGTTGTAGTCTCATTCGGTTACAGTGGCAGACATGGATGGCCTTGAATAAAATTTTCGTTTAAATATTTCATCAGATCGGTAAGAAAAATTGCTGGTAACAAAAAACGAAAGGGTACTGCGATCTAAAAATGTCTTCTACATTCCTGCATCCAAGAAACCTTTTGCCCAATGAATGCCGAGAGGTTCTTAGAAGACGAAACCTCCATAGGTATGGCACCTCGCACGATATTAACCGCCTATTCACATGCCCCTTAAACCCACTCACTTAACACTCCTCTCCTTCTGGACCCAACCCGTCGAAACAGAATGCTTCCTGGGCCTAACGTTTGATGAGATAGATGTTGGCAATCGAATATGGAGTTGAATTGTTTCAGCTCAGGCTTGACATATGAATAAAATTTCCTCGGACGTCTCATTATACTCAAAACCTGACTGATTAATCAGTCTCAGTAGGCGGACCTAATCAGTGCATGTGCAAATGCAGTCTATTGCGCTGGTTAAGTAAGCAGTGGGCAGCCTAATATCAGTCGGCTTAATGCCTTTTCTACCGAACGGGTAACCAAATAATTTCTTATGCCTCAGGCTCCTTACTACTTACTCACAATTTACACGTTTATTGATTGCCAAAAGGAAAAACTCGTTTAATACTAAGATAATTGTAGCAGGTGTGTTTTTGAGAGCTTGAGCACTTTAATTAATAAAATCGAAATATTGTTGGAATGCATTTTTTTCTTATGTCTGGTAGATAGTTTTATGGCATTTATTTTTTGAATGTGATATCCGACATATGCTCGCCGTAGCTAAGAGTTACATGGTTACAATTTTTCACTACTTTTTCCAATAAATCTGGCTGTATGGCAAGTTGTGCTGTCTTGTTGGAGGAAAATGTCGTCGATGTTTTGCTGAATAATTTTTGAGAACAAAAATTCAGTTACCACTGATCGATAGCGCTCGCCATTCACCGTAACAGCAGCTCATTCCTCATTTCGAAAGATATAAGAGCCATTGAGGCCGCCAGCGTGTAAGCCGCAAAGTGGACGAAGTGCTCTATGAACTTCGCGAATAGATTTTTTTTCAAAGTAAATTTCCGCGGCTTGTAAGCATTGTTCTGGCGTTAAACTATTCAAACCTCACTGAACATAAATGTTTACACTGTAAAACTATAGTAATCCAGATCGGTAGTTTTCATGCAGCTAAAAAACCCCATATATTGGGTTGGGGAAAAAGAAATGTCGTATTTGTGATCGAAATTTGACGCTTTATTTAACGTACTTAGAATTATCCGATTCAAGTCAAATATGCCCCGTTTTGTTCGCAAACTTGTTGCCATTTAAAAGGCAACTTTTATAAAACCCCCTGACTAATCGAGCGAATGCCGGTCTCTTTGGATAATTTCAACGATTTTATCAGTCTCTACGACGATTGGCCTACCAGTACGGGGTGCAGCTTCGACATCTACTACACCAGAACGAAATCGATCGAACCAACGCTGTGCTGTGCGAATCGTTACAGTATCAGGCCCATACACTTCACAAATTTTTGCCGCCGCCTTTGTTGCATTATTACCTCTAAGGTAGTAAAAACATAAAATATGACGAATTTCTTGCTTGGTGGACTCCATCTTTGACGCGCTATAACTTAAGACTGAAACGTACGATCACAACACTGTCAAAGAGACACTTGTAGTACAGATTGTTGTCTTCAAATCGCCGTTTAGTGTGACCCGATGCAATAAGTACAAGGCAAGATATGTTTAAATGTTGCGCTCAATTGACAAAATACGACATTACTTTTTCCCCCAACCCATGTGCCGCTTGATCCATAAATCTGTTGACATTCCTCTGAAGCTTAGATATTTGTAGTTACATAACAGTGAATCATTAAGCTTAAAGTAGTACAGATTTCGGAATAACCAAACTCTGCATTAGTAAACTTCCAATGGTATTTAAGTGTGTTCATATTGCAATACACAGAATTCACTTACTGGTACACTACAGCCTCTTTGTCCTTCCAACTTCGTTACGGAATTAAAAATTTGAAAATTCCATTTACCATGGCTAAATATGCACATATAGGTACATATATAGTATGTCAGTGTATTTGTTTATTGTAATTGTAATATTCTAATGCCACTGTTGTAATTTATCGACACCCAAAGCTTTACGACTTTTGTGAGCAATTGATGATAAATATTTCACATTTCGTTGCCAAAATCCAAATTAAAAACCACAAACACCGCAGTTATTTTAAGTGTGAAAGAAATTATGGAATTTTCAAAATGCATATCCATCAAAGTGGCAAAATGAAATTTCGTGAACAATGATTTATGTGCTGTGTGGTGCAATTTTAAAAATACATGTGTAGAAAATATTTTTCATATTTGTAAATTCTTTTATGTGAACGGAAAAATTTAATTGAAAGTAACCAAAAATTGAGAAATTTTATTGGCACAGCTGCAGTGACAGACAGTATTTGCTAAGCAGCTGACGATAGACTCTATAGAGCGCAATACACACATACATACGTGCACGCGATTGGGTACATCTACACAGCGTTGACCTTGAAGGTAAGTACATACAAGCGGCTTTTTTTTCACCTCCATATGCATATCTAAATTTAACATACAAACTGCTGCGAACAGAGCAATCGTTAAATCCACCTCTCATCAAACTCCCCCACCCACCCACTCACTGGCTAGCTGTGCATGGAGTGCATTACTTTTGACTCCAGTCTCATTTCCGCTTTAAAGTTTTCGTTGAAATTATCGATTGGCAGAAATATGTCGACAAAAAGTCTTTCGCCGCAATACTTCGTAGGCCAACAACAATACATAAAGCTGCAGCATAAAAAAATGATTGCATATATGCCTACATACATATGTATGAGTGCGCATGTTTGTATGTTTCTACTTGTAACTTGAATAATATCGTATGCCGACAACTGCAACAACAGCACATTTTCGCCGGCAAGGACACATTGCAGATGATTTGCAACGCAGCCACAGCAGCTGACTGACCCGGCTAAAGCCAGGAAATCCGAGGCAGTTGGCAGTACGCATGTACAACAACAACTAATGTAGAAGGACGTGACCAAAAAAAGAAAACAAAATCCCAGCAGTTCGCAAATTTTGCCGCATTGCAGCTGCTGCTTGTTGCGCAACATGTTGCTCGCACTATGTTGCAGCACTTTGCTACAATGTACTTCGTTGTGTTAATAGTCTGCAACAGGCAACATTTGCCTGTGCAAGAATGTAAACAAATGACCGCAGCTGTGTGCCTTCATACTGCCTTTAGCTGGTCTTTTTATAAGTTCAAGTCTGTTGTTGTATGAAATTTTGGGCCGGTTGAGTGCAAGCACTCTCGTACGTGCCGGCAACACTCGCGCCGCTCTTGTAATTCTGTATATCTCTGCTGCAGTAATGTTGCTAGCGGTGCTGCTACTCGCTCTGCTCTGTTAAGGCTGCTGTTACTGTCAAGTGTGCAGTGGCTGCTTGCATGCACTTCGTAGCGCTTTCAATTACTTTTCCACACTTGTTTGGCAACACATATATTTTTTTTTTGTTCACTGTACTTCGATTTGTTTGTGTTACGATTTCGTACAGCGGCGTTTTTGCGTTGTAAAAAAAATGTGGAAAATTATTCTATGAATGACTGCTTCGCTGACACTTGCTGGCGACTGCCTACAATTAAATGAACCCACTCGTGTATTTTTCATTTAACACCCATGTTGGACCAACGGCAACGCTTTATTTTCCAAATCGCCGCAGTGAGTGTTGAAGTTGCATTTATTGCATTTCTTTTACAATGGTTCTTTTGTATGCTCGTATGAGTGTTAAACATTCTGTGTTTTTGTACTTTTCCAGCTGTCTCCTCACACTTTTCACTCAATTCGTTCTTATTCATTGCTTTAATCTACTGCTGCGAAAATGTGCTTTTAACTTAATTTATTATTTTGGCCCACTTACTACTACTACTGTTTTTTGTGCTGTTGTAGTTGTTATAATTGTTTTTGGTGTGTTTCTTAATGTGTGGCGAATGATAGGTGCAATTCTCCATGCATGCCGTATTAGCTCCCCTTTGGAGGCGCATCTCCGCAGCTGCAATTTGTGCTTAGGGTATTTAACCTCATTCGAGGAATTGAGTTGGGGGAGTGCGAAATTAATGGCCGAACAAGTGCACTCCCTAGCACTTTTCCTCAAGCGTGCAGTTAAATGTAACGGAGAAGTTGATTTGAAGTTGGCCTACGAACAGACAGTGCGGTAAGGATTGCGTTAGAAATATTGTGAACCTCTGTTGTATATGTATTAGATTTTACTTCATGAAAACAAATTCTACTTTTTTCAATTGTTTAATTGAAAATCTATTATAAAAAAGGGGGAAAAGTAATAAAGAAAGTAACAAATAGGAATAAGGTTTTGTTTATATCTGATTATATCCGAAGACTTAAAGTTGTTCAGATGACCAAATTAAACTGCGTTTGGCTGGACAGAAACGGCTGGCTGGGTTAGGTTTGGTTAGAGTAGGATAGTTGCCCTCTCGTTTGAAGTAAATTGATTAAAAAAAGTAATACGAAAGCAGCTATACTGCCTGTAAATCGTCAAACTATGGTGTATATTGTCCGAAGCGCAACAGGACCTTGAGTGTAAATGTTAGCCATAAATACGCCCTTGGATTCGGAAAAGGAAGGTCCACTGTTGACGCTGTGAATACTCCCACAAAAATTGCACAACAGGTGATAAGGCGAACAGGCAATTCATATTTGGTGGGAATTGCAATCCTGAGTCATTCGTGCAATCCATGCAAAGCAGGGGATAATGGACGGCAGCATGCGATGCCATAGCAGAGACGATGAAGAAACTAAGGACCTTCAACAGATTACGGCGTAGGAGCGGCGACTAATTCGTCTTTCCCCCCACGATGTAATGCTTGGTGGCAGTACCGTGGTGTGAGGAGTTCGACGAAATAACAGGCTTGTCTTGGTTACAAGGCTCTCGCGGTACCAGAACGCCCATGAAAACAAAAAACAACGGGAGTAATAGCAGATTTACACCCACAGGCCTACACCAGATCTATAAAGGCCTTTATATATATGTATGTATAAATATATATAATTGGCGTTTGCATTCTTTATTGAGTGCTTGTCGAGCTCCTATTTGTGGCATGCATATTGATGTTGTTCGACAAATGGAGGGACTTGAAGTTTTAAGCCGACTCCGACGGCAAATAGTTTTTTATGAGGAACTTTTTCATGGTAGAAATTCACTCAATGGTTTTCCATTGACGGCTGAGGCGCGAATGCTTTTGGAAACCACTTTATATAAGTGGCGATCCGAAACCCAGCGCACAACCAGCTCTCCTGAAATGCTTCGCCTTCTCACGTCGGCTCCCAGAGGATATTTGGGCTAATCCTGGAAGTTTTGAGCTTCTTGAACCAGAAGAAGCAGAAGAATCGCCCTTGCCACTCCCAAGTGAATGGCGATCAGTAACTTTCCCTACTTGTGTGGACTTTTACATATGGAACTATCCTATGTACATATGTGTTTAAAGAATATAACATCCAGTAGGCTTCAAAATTTCAATACAAATTTGGCAATATACTCACAAATTAGCACTTTCCACCCTCAATTCCAAAATTTTATTATTTTTGTAGCACACAATTTTCCACTCTTCCAAATGTAAACAATTGAAGAAAACAATGGGGGAAATTGCAAAAACCGCAATAACTAAAGCAAATACCATTAAAGATAGCAATAAAATAACATTGCCAGCCAACAAGTCCGCTTGCAGCTGCCAAAATGGTTATATATGCGAGAATATTCATTTTCACCAGCAAACTAAATGAGGGAGGCGGAGGAGAGGTGGCAAACTCAATACATAAAACGTACTTGTGTATGAATGAATGAGTGGCACATTACTCGATAAGAAAAGCAATCAAAGGGGCGCACACACACTCATACATATTCATACATATATGTGTACCTAACTCGCATAGAACTACCGTCAACGGGTCAATCGCATTGCAAGAAAACACGGAAAGCAAGCAACCTATAAATAAATATAGAAATGTATTGTGCATGAGCGCGTATTTGTGGCTGCATACAATATTTCCGTTAGTGGTTCTATTGACCGTGAGTTAAAAAAAAAACGCATAGCAGCCTTATTGGCGCCAAGTCGCGGCGAATTGCATAATATTTTTTTCGCCTATATAAATTTTCTTTGTACGCTTGCAGCTGATGCTGGCAGCTTTTACTTATTTCATCACTTTGTGGCTGCTACTTCATCTGCAACAATTGCCAACACTCATGTAAACAAATCTGTAAAAGCTGCAAGCAAATTCCAATCGATTATTTTTTGGTTTGAGGTCCAGCCAATACAGATTTCTTCAATGCGGATGGTTTGGCCATGCAGGCATCCGCAATAATTTCGGATTGTGCTAGGTTGAGTCTGAATATTTGAGTAGACTCAGACATGTAGGAAGTGGCTGCTCACTGCTCATTGCATCCCTTGCATTGTTATTTTCAAATACTTCAGTCTTTTCTGCGTCTTTTAGTTTTTGAAATCCCTCTTGTTCCATAAAAGGCTCTTGAACTTGCTGATTATAAATTTCAAGTATTTAACTCAACATTACTTCAACATTTGATTCTCAATAGGCTACTATTTATGAAAATACTCGTATAAATATGTATATAAAAATATGTTTAGATGCACATGTAAAGAGTTTCTCAATAGGTGCGCTCAATTTTCGAAAACGTAAAGCGGCCACAATGGCAAAGCTACATCAGAAAAATTTGACGGCTGACTACGAGTATACGGCCGCTGTAGCCGAATGGGTTTGTGTGTGAGTTGGCTTGAATCCACTCTGGGCATAAAATACCAAATGCTAAAAAAAAATTGTCTTCTTATAGCGTTCGCTCCTCGGCAGACAATAGGCAGCCTCCGATCACGATGAAAAACCTCCTCATGAAAAACCAACAAACGACGAAAGCCATAAATTCGTGGTTAATATATTTACTTGGTTCATTTTGACTTTTTGCCATTGATCGCTGATTCAAGAAGCCGTTAAAATTGTTAAAATGTATTTATAAAAATCAGCGCTCTGTTCGCCAAACGTTCGGGAAGCAAATCATTTTCAGTAATGAAGCTTATTTCTGCTTAACAGCGAGGAAAATTCACGACAGATTCATCAGGCGTATCTACACTCAAGAAAAAGGTCATTACATTTCTGATTTTGATCCAATGGCATCATCGCCACCTTGAAACCCAGACTAACTCATGTTCTTCATAGAATTTGGTGACAGTTCTTGGCCGGATATAAATCCGGGTCGTTTGTGGGAACGCTCCAAAAATGGTTTACCTACATGGACCACGGAGACTTGGTTGATTGGTTGGTTAGAGTGGTGATTCATCCAGAATCCAACTAGCGTTTCCGCATCATTTTGTTGCCACATCCTCGTTACGGGGGACTACCACGGGGACTATTTTCTCGAAATTATATGCCTGAAATAATGGCATCGAATGCTGTTGAAAGTAAAATACAAAAATAATTGTGGCAATATGGCAATTACGGCTCTTAAATTGTTAGTTTTATTTCATTTCAAAGTTTGAGAAATTTTAGTGAAGAACCCTATCCAATTTCCCGATGTATACTAAATGCAAAGAGCCAATTGATAGAGCCAATAGACGGTACCGCTAGCCAGGTGATATGCCGTTAAAGTACTAGGCCATGAAAATGTTCGATTTTTGTTCAGTTTTGGCTGGAATTGACAGGTTCGGTTCGACCTTAAAAATCTATGCTTGGTAGTTCTCTAGTAATGATAACTAGACAGATCTGCTTGAAATATTTGGGGATTCATTCATTCTAGCTCGGTATCGGCGCAATTGCCAGTCGGTTCTTGGTAGATGACTGTAGTAATCGATATCTCGAAAAGTATCGATCAAACAATTTAAAATTTATGCTCGTCGTCAAGGTGACATTTCACACTAAGAAAATTATTTGACTGTTTTTTGTTTATTCCATTCAGTTGTGAGTTACGGGGTGTAATAGTGGAAGTCAACAAAGTGAAAATTCGGTACATTTTACAGTTTTTCTTTGATAAAGGCGAAAATGCAAGTTTTTGGTGCCGATTCTGTAACAGTTAATTACGTGCAATTTTGGTTTCATGGATTCGGTTCAGGCATTTTTGATGTTAAAAAAATGTCGAATATGTTGACAAAATCACAGAAACAATCAAAGTTGACCGACATGATAGTAGTCGTATCATCGCCCAGAAGCCATAAAACCATAAATCAGTTTTAAGCCATTTGCTCAAAAATTTTACGCAAAAAATGGATTACTTTTCCCCCAAACAATAAAAGGCGACTTCTATTTCTCACAATGTGTTTATTTTATTTTTTTGTTTACTTTTTAATTAATTATGTGAATTTTTGTTGCGTCCCATAAATATTTTATCTTGATTACTTTGTAAATACAAATTTTTTGCAAGGTCAGAATTTTTAATTTTCTTCCATGTACATCAATTTTTTCTGATAATGAGAATTTCAAATGCATTTTGCTATGCGATAAGATAATGATTGCGACATTCTCTAAATATTTAGCCAAAAGTGATATATTCTGACAAAAAAGCACCGGGAGTTGGTCAGTAAAGCAAAAAATTATTACATATGATTTCAAATTGATTATATAGGATTCAAAAATAATGCACTAGTAAAATAATACGTCAAGTCAATGAGTAATCCAATCGTTAAAACATTTTTTAAACCCAACTGAAGTCATTTAGTTTTTGCCGCGATTTCACTTTTGTGCGAATTCACTGATGTGGATATGTTGCTTATGGAACTATTATATGTATATAAGTCAAGTTTTTTCCACCAATCGGATTTTTGAGTGAAATTTACTCTATAAAATGCGCATAATGCCCAACTTTCCTTTATTCATCGTCCGATCTTTTTATACATTTCGTAATTTTTTTTAAATGGACGTTTTAAATTCTAAAATCTTTTCGATAGAAAGTACTTATATTAAAGAAAAACTCTATTCCCAACTTCCCTTTCCAAACACCAGATCACAATTTCCATACGTCTGAGACTCGGTCATACTAAACTGTTACATGAACATCTTCTCCTCGGCTCTCCTTCCCGGACTTGCCAGTTTTGTCGAGGGCATCTCTCAATCGAACACATCCTAGACCTCTGTCCAACACTAACCACCAAACGGACTACCGCATTTGGAACTATGGTACCATCCACTCTATTAAATAATGCTACCTTTGACAATGTGATTAAAATAAAAATTTAATAGAAATAATTCATTTTGTAATCGTCATTAAGCACTGAAGGCCCCAGTAGCCAGTGTGCTAATTAAGTTAGTGTTATATTGTATATGTCTCCTATAAATAATAATAATAATAATAATAGTAAAAAAACACATACGAGTAAGCTGAATACATAAAAGCAGGTATTAGTAACGACATAGAGGCTTCCTGTCATCCGCTATCAACGTTGGTACCCTGGTCGGTCTTAAGCTGCAGTTAGTGATGCCGTACCTTAGTCGGCCGCTGTAGCCGAATGGGTTTGTGCGTGACTACTATTCGGAATTCGAATCTCGGTGAAGCACCAAAATTAATAAAGAAATTTTCTAATAGCGGTCGCCACTCGGCAGACATTGGCAAGCCCCCGAACGAATTTCTGTCATCAAAAAGCTCCTCATAAAAAATATCTGCCGTTCGGAGTCGGCTTGAAACTGTAGGTCCCTCCATTTGTGGAACCAAGACGCACACCACAAATAGGAGAAGGAGCTCAGCCAAACACCCTGAAAGGATGTACGCGCCAATTATAGCAAACATATGACCATCACTGTAATCGATTATAAGTGCCGCACCATAACGCCATAACCATAACCGTAGCCGTATGCACCTATTGAATTTTGGTTTTTTGCCATAAAAATTTCAATATTAGTAATGTCAACGGAAAATTAATAGACTTAGTGAAAAACTATCCGTGTTTTCATGACAAAATGCAAATGTTGTCATTAATTCTACTTCAATATCAGCTGTTTATGGTTACGGCATGACTAATCGACAAATGCGCTGTAATTTTGTGGCTATGGTTATGGTTACGGCTACGGCTCTAGGCCACATAATGGCTGTTTTTTCGGGATGACGCCCGTGAAGAGGGAACTCTCATGAATACTGCTATACCGGAATAGCAGTATGTACGACTTGCTACAACTACCACACAGCTACACCTACGTACTAAACATCTCTCCACTATCTACCATTCTCCCCGCGGAACAGTCCAAAAAAGGAATTACTTCACGGGGCTGGTTAGCTCATAAAAAAAATAAATAATTGGCGCGTACACTTCTGTTAGGTGTTTGGCCGAGCTCCTCCTCCTATTTGTGGTGTGCGTGTTGATGTTGTTCCACAAATGGAGGGACCTACAGTTTCAAGCCGACTCCGAACGGCAGATATTTTTATGAGGAGCTTTTTCATGGCAGAAATACACTCGGAGGTTTGCCATTGCCTGCCGAGGGGCGACCGCTATTAGAAAAATGTTTTTATTAATTTTGCTTTCACCGAGATTCGAACCAACGACCTCTCTGTGAATTCCGAATGGTAATCACGCACCTACCCATTCGGCTACGGCGGCCGCTCATAGGCTGCTAGTTATTTCGTCTACGAACCTCCGCGCGTCTTAAATCATTGTGGATATGTTTTATATGCGCGCAGATTCGCTTCCAGTTATCACCCGATTTTAGCATAAAATCTGTAATATTCTCTGCGTTTAATATGCTACAAGTTTCGAGAGCATAGCATGGACATTGAAACAATACGTGATCGGCGTATTCTCCCCTCTCCTTGCAGATTGAGCAGTTTGGTGAACTATCAGGGCCGACTCTATGGAGGTATTTTCGAAACACCCCGTGCTTTGAAAGGAATTGGGTCAGATGGAAGTTTGTTTCCCTATGGTTCCTTTCTAATCACGTCGTAAGGATGGGTATTAGCTCATGCGTACAGTCTCTGCATTTCTTTCGCTAAAATGTCTACGGGGACTAGACCGGCTATAACGAAGGAAGCATCGTCCGACATTGTACGGAAGCCGCAGATAGTCCGCAATGCGCTTAGCCGATGGATGGCTGTCAGTTTTTTTGCGTAGCTATTTATGTTCATTGCGTCAGCCCAGATCGGTGCGGCATATAACGGAACCGAGCGGCCTACCCTGCCATATAGAATTATTTTGCTGTAGCTAGGTCCGCCGTTGTTTGACATTATTCGCGACAGACAGGACTGCAAACTCGATGCCTTCTTCGCAGCATATTCCAGATGCGTTTTGAAGTTTAAACGATTGTCAATCATCACTCCTAGGTATTTAGTAGAGGTTTTGAACTACTTGTTACAGAAGCAACATTTACATATATAGTTTCTACTATCTTTCTGCTGCTTATTAGGACTACATCGGTCTTATGCTCAGCTAACTGCAACTTCATAGACCTGAGCCAAGCCTTGATCATGCTTATTGTTTCGCTGGCGATCTTCTCAATTTTGTGGATAGGGGCATATCCAGTCTTAGAAACCCGTCATACATTAAGTTCCATAGCAATGGACCCATAACTGATCCCTGAAGAGCCCCTGCTGTCACGATATACTCCTCAGCGCCTTTGTCGCTTCTAAACCGCAGTTTACGGTCTGTGAAATAGCTCTCAATTATTCGGATAGTATATATAACTAGGCGACCCTGCGAGGGTTTCTAGTATACGTTGTCAGCTAGTGAAGTCTTGAAACTAAACATCGGTAGCAATCTGGCCTCATGGCACATTGATATCTGAAAGGTTAGCTCAGCCAAAATAGTTCAGTAATAGCAAATGGCATAGAATTTTACACTTCAATGATTCCATTAATTTACAATGATCCTATCAGATTATACAGGCACAAAATGCTTTGAACGTAAATATCAGCGGGTAAGCAAAACATTTACCCTATGATTGCACAACAGAGATAGGAAATAATTGCAAGCGTACGCATTGCAGATGTCAGTAACTAATAGCAAAAAGCGGTTGCAATAGAGACACAGGAAATTACATTTTAATTAATACTCGTAGAAAGTACACATAGGCACATATACACTCGTGGTGGTGTGTGTAGATGGGATTTTAATACCCTTGGAGTTTGCTTTTGTTGACATAAAATATCAGATATCGCAATCAGCTATTGGCGGTAAATATCGAACGTGTATTTTTTTTTTGGAGGAAATCAATACCGGAACTATTTCTTATATATTATACTATATATTATAAATATTATATATATATCTATACTTTTTTATACTATATGTAGTACCCCTATACCCTAGCCTTATTGTCTCTACCCCTACAGTCGCAGTAAAAATGAAAATTCAAACGAAACTCTTTTACTTGGAAATAAAATGCTATCATATATAAATAAAAAAAGGCGTACATATATATATATATATATATAAGTGTGTGTGTATTTATGTATGCATGTATTTCTGTAAGCGTGTAATTTTCACCGCATAATTTACCTTAGTATTACTTTCTACTACGCAGCTCTAGGCTACTACCCCCATACGGGTATAGGTTTTTTTGCTGGGCTGACAAACGGTTAGTTTTGACGAAATCGGATTTGTATACATCCCTAATTTATGGTTTACCTTTCAGAAAGTAGTCATGCTCCGAATTCACATTTGCCTATAAACCCATTAGGAAAAAACTATGCCAATGAAAAAAAATTATATATTAAATTTCCCTCCCTATTACCCTGCATTGCTGATTCAATACGAATATTAAGCGCACGGCGCTTAACTGATTAAAATCAGAGATAGTCACACACAAATTTACGTGCGTGCAGCTTTCAAATTACTTGAAAATATAAAATTACTATTGAAAATTATTAAGATTCAGACAATTGAGTGTGGATAATTTATACACTCTATTCCATGACAATAATACCACAATTACTTTACTATTTCATTAAAATATTTTTCTATTAAATATTTCCCTATTTTGCTATTTAATTTTAATACAACAACGAAAATGAACGACACTAATTCTAATTTTTTTATAGAAGAATAAATATCTTATTATTTCAGAACCACATTGATACAAATGGCACAAATTATTCATGCAATTCTGTTTTTGAATAACTCTTTTCCTAAATAAAAAAATACCAGTCTAACGGTTAGACGCGATAGAAGTGAAACCTTCCGTAAAACAAACTGAGAGAGAATGAGACGAAAGCAGCATTAGGAGCGGGATAATTATAGGTTCATTATAATATTGCTATAAAGTTCATATTTTATTTTCTTCATTTTATTATTATTCATCCTCAATGTTTTAAATTTTGACACTTTTCTGCATTATTTTTCGGCATAATTGCGGTAAATATTTAAAAATGAAAATATTTACGAATATAAAAATACGGACGCAATACAGCACACGCGGTTGCTATTATGAGCGTCGTAACGCGTATATTACACAGGCGTACTACACGTACGTAGGACGCTTGGTCTAAGGAAGTATTAGGTAGTGTACCTAGTATAGGTATAATCAATAATGCCTTCTCGCTCACCGTGACTCCGTAATACGCAGGCGCGCAGACATACGTACTAGCATACATACAAACATACATACATACGTATGACGCTTGAACTAAACACCAAAGCAAGTAATAGGTAGAGTAGTATGCATACTACAATACTCACTATACTAGCGTGGCTAAGCAGTACGCAGCCACACACATATACGTATATCATCATATAACACTTCGTAGCCAAGAGTGGTGTCGCTTTTTCGTTTCATCGAGTCTCAGATCACTCCCAACGATTCTAAAGAAGTTTTCACTTCAAAAAAATATCTTTATTTTGATCTTTACGCGCTCCATTGACTGTATCTTTGTACACCGCAGCAATCTAGTTCCCAAGCGTCAAATATGACTGACTAACGACGCAATTTGCAAAAACTATAAATTTTCCGATAAGGTGATTAATTTTGCACACTGGAGAATGGATGAACCTTCTGGATATTCAATTTCGTAATAGATTTTTAGATCATCCGAATATAGATGAAAATTATGTAATGAAAAACAGGAGGAAATATCGTTAATGATGAGGATAAATAGTAGCGGACCTAGGAGACTACTATGGGGAACACCAGATGAATCAATAAAAGAATAAGACGATACATTAGCAAGTCGAATGGCATAATGCCTATTATTAAGATAGGAAATTAACCACTTAAGAAATTGCGAGGAAAAACCGAAACGCTCATGTTTAGCTATTACTATTAAACTATTACTACTCTACTAGCTATTACTACCCTATCAAACGCCTTAGAGAAATCTGTATAGATCGCATCCATTTGGAAACCTCTTTGAAATGTTTCCAAACAGTCCTCCGAAACGACAATCGTGTTCATCGAGCCTGGCGCCAAGGTAAATACGAAATATTATCGGTAAAGTATTATTGAGATTGCTTTGAAGTCGTGGGCAGACAAACATTTCGCTGGCAGATTATGGACGTTTCAATTGGACTCGGCACCATCTCGCAAAGCTCGAGTGAACCAAGAATGGCTAAAAAACAACGTTCCGAACTTCGTAACGTCCACACAATGGCTCTCAAATTCACAAGACGTGAATCCGATGGATTTTTCTCTTTGGGCCATCGGGCCATTTTGGAGCGCAAAGGTCCGAACTAAAAGATTCATCAGTCTCGAGGCACTGAAAAAAGCCATTGTCCACGAGTAGGCCAAAATACATGCAAGTCACATTCGGGCAGCTTGGGATTCATTTCTGGACCGTCTCAAGGCCATAGTCAAGGCAAAAGGTGATCATATCGGCCAAAAGTAAATTGATTCTTAATTTTGTATTATTTTCACACATTTTTTTCTTTGAATTGAATAAAAGTAATTTTGTAAATTAAAGTGATGGCCTTTTTTATTGGTTACACTTCGAGTCCCGGACCCTATATAAATAATCATGAAACCTATACGCGCACCTGCTCTCTATAGAGATTTAAACTTCTTATGAACAAAGCGACTGGGTAACCATCAAAAGTCAAAGATGGTGATATCGATATGAAGCGGAGTGTCTGAGAAGTCTTCGTGTCATATATAAATTTTAATCCTTAATAGCTGACATTTTTTTTTTGGATTTGAATCGTTTGAATTGGCAGACTTATAGCACACATAGGGTTACATACCTTTATTATTTTATAATATTTATTGAAGAACGTCCCCTCATTTACCTTGCTGGGCATTTGTATTGCATTTACCCTTGCATATGCCTGTACATACATGCGTGTCACAAACTCATACCAGCACAGCGATTTTCAGCTGTCAGCACCATAACCAATTTGTCTGTATTACCAGTAGCCGGCGTCCTGCAGGGCAATTTTTCACCACTCTCCTTTTACGAGTATCTGTTTGTTGTTACTTTGTTTTTCTTTTTCGATGGCATCAACTTTCACCGGGTTATTTCTTTACTAACACGCTTTTTTTCTTTTGCTATTTAACTTATAATTCTCTCTGGTGTCATAACCCATATATGGACTGTGTTAAGCTTTTGTGGTTTAGTAGAGTTTCTTTTACAAGTAAATGATATCCTTTCATGCATTTCAGATAGCTTTGCCATTTATGTTAATTTCAAAGGTGTTGCATAGAATTTCAGCTGGAAAAAGGTATTCGCCACGGAAGCCGTAGAATTTACATTTATATGAATGTTTTGAGGTTAGTGAGAAAATGAGTTATGGCTAAGTTGTTGTTTGACTTAAATTGCGTGCACGTGAGTGTAAATATATGGGTTGTGTGTTTTTCTATGGTTTTCTAATGGCGGGCGCCCCTCGGCAGGCAATAATAAACCTCCCAGTGCATTTCTGGTAAGAAAAACACTTCTCAAGAAAACATCTGCCTCTCAGAGGCTGCATAAAACTATAGACTACTGAAGAAGCATTAAAGCAAAAAAAAAAAACAAAATGCATTGCATCTTTTTGTTTTTGCTCTACTGTTATTATCTATTCAATGTGCTTGCGGCTACTACAAGGTGGCGCAAAATGAATTTTTACTAAATAGAATTCAAATGATTTTGAGTGATGGGAATCTTAATTTTGAGCTTTACACACTCCATTGCTTGTCCGTTTGTAAACTGCAGCTGCCTAGTTCAATATTAAGTAATTTTGCGCCACCCTGTATATTGAAGAAAATGCATAACTCCGTTAACAAAAAAGAAAAATTATTAAAAATGAACGCGTATTTTGGCCGCTTTAAATTGGCACAAATTGAATGAGCTACAAAATTGCATGCCAAGAATTTTTCTAAAATTGCTGACTAATGAAATTTAGCTTTTGATAAAAATTTTAAATTTTTTTTTAAATAGTCAAAACTTCGCAAAAGGCCGCTCTGCTATTATTGTGATATTTTTTTTGTTGAAAAAGCTGCTGTTGTTGTAAATAGAGTCACGTACTTTAGTTCGGTGAATTTTTTTTTTTTTATGACGCCCCATGCATTTATTGTATAGCAAAAAAATTAGACAATTTTTTATAAGTTTTTTTTTTATTTAAGCTTAAGGCCATATCTGTAATATATAATTTTAGGCTGAGACTTAACCAGGCTATAACTTTAACAGTATTAGACTTATTGAAAATATATATTTTTTTTCAAACTAATTTTCAAAGCATTGACATTAAAGGTACCATCTTTAAATTAAGGCAATTTTGTTATTTTCCTGTTTTTTTTATAAAAACCGGCATTTTGTTTTAAGGGGATTTTTTAATACAATTTTTTTTTTCAAAGCGTAAATTTTATATAAAACAATAAAAAAGTAATTGTCTGCATTACGAAAAAAAAATTGTTTGTGCAATCCTAAAAAATTATTATTATTTTTTTAATTGATTATTTACCCGTGGCGCTAACTCATTAAAAAGTACTATGAAATTATTTTCGGAAAAATGTGATTTTCCATAAATTTGAAAGTATTTATCCTATTTAAATGAGCCAAACTCATTTTTTCTTAATGCTTCCACTACATTTGTTCTATGGCAAAAAAGAACAGACAATTTTATTTTTTTTTACATAAAATTTACGGTTTGAAAATTACTTTGAAAGTAAAAATTGTATTAAAAGAATTTCCTTAACGCCAACGCCTTCAAAATTACTTCGAAAAAAATTACAGTTTTTATTGAAAACAAAAATTTTATTTAATCTCAGAAAAATAATTTTAAAAACAGGGAAATTAAAAAATGTCCTTAATCTGATATAGTATCCTTAATTGGCATTAACTTTGAAAATTAGTTAAAAAAATTAGCGTGTTTATAAAAAACAAAAAAGAAAAATTAAAAAAAAAAATTAAGAAAAAAGACTTTATTATAAAAAATTTACGATTTTGTTTGTTTTACTATCCTTATGTACTTAGTTGTAGATACTTTAATTTCCCCAGAAAATAATTTCAAAAAACGGGAATACAAAAATAGTCTTAATTTGAGATGTCATACCTAACGCCAACTTTTTGACAATCACTTTGAAAAAAAAATGCGGCTTTTATTTAAAAAAAGGAATTTTATATGAAAAAAATGAAAAAATAAATTTTATAAAAAAGAAATCAACGCCAATGCTTTGAAAATTACTTTAAAAAAAATTACGGTTTTTATTTATTAACAAAAAATAATCTCAAAAAAAGGGAAGTAAAAAAAATTTCATTAATTTGATACGGAATCCTTAACGTTAATGCTTAGAAAATTTGTTAAAAAAAATTAACAAAGTTTAAAAAAAAATAATCTCAAAATCAGGGAAATAAAAAAATTGCCTTAAATTGAGCTGATATCCTTAATGCCAAAGCTTTGAAAAAAAATTACAGTTTTTATAAAAAACGAAAAAAAAACATTTAAAAAAAATTAACAAAATCTTAAAAACTAATCGCAAAAACGGGAATACAAAAATTATCTTAATTTGAGATGGCTTCCTTAATGCCAACGTTTTTAAAATTAATTAAAAAAAAAAAAAAATACGACTTTTATTAAAAAAACGAAAAAGAATTTTATATGAAAAAATCAAACAAAAAATTTTATAAAAAAAAAAATCAACGCCAACGCTTTTAAAATTGCTTTGGAAAAAAAACATTACGGCTTTTATTTATAACCAAAAAATAAATAAAATAAAATCTCAGAAAAATAAGCTCAAAAATAGAGAAATAAAAATGCCATTTATTTGGGACGCCTTCCTTAACGTTTGCGCCTTGGAAAGTTAAAAAAAGTTTATTAAAAAAAAGTTTTAATTAAGAAAAAAAATTATTTTATTAAAAGACTACAAAAATTTTTTTTTTTAATTGTATTAAAAAAATTTACGTTTTTTTTTCTTTTTTTGGACCATCCAAATGTACTTAGTGCTGCATTTTAGATGCTTTTGATTCCCCAGAAAATATTCTCAAATAAGGGAAAATCGCCTTAATTTGATATGAGATCCTTAAATATAGTAAATACCTGCTATGTTGCCAAAATTATCATATCTGATATTTTTTATAAATTTTCCCTTCGCATTCCTCTGACTCTTCTCTGATCAGTTCAATATGCGCATACTTTTTTGCTATTTTCATAGGTTAGGTAAGGTTAGCCTGGTTGGATTTAAGCCACGCGTAGACCTTTTCGCCTATAGCGATACCAGACCGACCTCTATGAATACTGAAAGTATACATCATGCAGGATGTCAACGCTTTTGGCGAATCTAAGCAGCTCCCAGCTCTGCTTTTGAGACATCCTCTAGACCCTCAAACCTAGGCATTTTAAACGCGTTTTTTGATAATTTCGGACAAATGCACAGAACGTTTTCTAAAGTTTCCTCAACATTTCCTCTCTGCATTTCCTGCATTATTTTCATAAGTAATCATTATTTTTCCGTTTATTTATTTACCTAATTTCCATTCTTCAGCTGGCACATTTACCTTTATTCGTAGTATTTAATTACTCACAACAATAAAAACCATAAAAATTAGTAAAACCAAGTTAATAACTTGATTAGTCCCCTACAGTTGTCCACAAATTCTTGACTCTTTGACTTCAAGCGCACATACAAATTTTTCCATCCGCTATCAAAATTCCTGTCAACTAAACCTAACGAAGATTGACAGCTTGCAAAGTCCACACAACGCACTTTCATTCATGTTCAAGCCCTCATAAAAATATATGTAAGAAATGCACATTTTTGACATACATACGTAACAGGCTGACGATTCTCCATATATTCCATGGGACTGTATGCATTTTTAGCGTTAGAATCAGCCAGCAGCGCAACGAGCTGAGTGATAGATCTGCGGGCAATGACAAGTAATCGTATGTACTTGTAGTAGTGTTAGTGGCCGAGCGTGCGTACAAATAGAATAATAGTGAGATCTAAAAAAACGCCCATATTTTGACAAATGATCGCACAAATTTGCCACTGACAGTTGAAATAGCATCAAAGTACGCATAACAATGATGGATAATATTTGAAGGCAAAGGTGGCGTTAGATCAGCACAAAAATAAGAAAATTATTTCCGTCATTAGGTCGCATTGTGAATGAAATAGTAAGAGAGATATCACTTGCTTATCAGCTAAATATGTGACATTTTTTATAATTAAAATTTTTTATAGTTAAAGAAATTAATTAACACATCTGAATGTTTGTGCGTGAAGAGTGGGAGTTCGTTAACACGGTAATAATTCGGATAAGATCTCACCGTCATTTTTGATGAATTAAAACGTACAGTAAAAAAATATTTAAATAAGACCTGTTCTACTCTTTCAGCCTTTCGAATTTGTCATGTGTGCCTAACTTTTGAAAAAAAATTTCGAGAGTGACCATTCAATTTTAAAATCACGCTGTCAACAAGCGTTTCATTTGTATAAAAATACAAATAATTACAAGTATGTAAATACTCGTATGTGCCTATGTATGTGTGACCATGTAATTTTTGGGTGTGTGCAACAATCCATGAGCTGCATGTGACGGTGTCAAAATGTCAAAAAAATTGAAAAAAAAACGCTGCACACTTTTACCTTTTTTCTATTTCTGCATTTTCTGTTGACTCGCACAAGGGAAAAGTGCTAAAATGCACATAGCAATTAGTTGGAAAAAATTGAAACCGGGCATGGCACGCGATGCCGTCATTAAGTGGGTATAGCATCTATCTGTCGGGCGGAAATGTCATAACGATAACTATAAGTAGATTCTGACTGGTCAGTCCCCCTCCAGTGTGGTTTGAATAATTGGTGTGTGTAGCAATTAAATAGGTAGGAGTGTGGTTGAGCGGAAAAGTGACACTGAGGTAACGGTATAAAGGGGCGATTTAGAAAACAAATGCATTCACGATAAGCGGGTGGAATGCAACCATGCGTGAAATATACACACATACAAATATGTATAATGTATACATGTGTTTTTATCATAACAGACTTATATACTTTTGATCCCTGCGAAGCAATGTGTGGAATTTTGAAAAAGGTGATATATTTTTTGTACGATAATCGACCACCCAAATGAATAATCTAATTTTTTAAGTCTTTAATTTTGTTTCATCTCTTCAACGCTGGTGTAGCAACATAAACTCATGTTTTGTTTTCGTGCTGGCAAACGCCTTCTGAAGGATTGGCAAACGCTTTCTTGGCACCGAAATCATTCTGCAGGCTGAACGGGTCATATCTCAAAATTGTAATTATTAAGTGGTTAAACCTAGAGAGAGTAAGTATTGACGAACATAAGAGTGCCTCAGATAAGTGCAACTTTTTGGGGATCCGTTCGGTGGAAATGACAGCAAATCTGCGGGTAGAGCTCACTGACCATAAACCCCTGAGTTTTCATATGCACCGATTAGGTATCGATAGTCGGCTCTGTTTTGAGAATGTTGAGATGTCTGGGTATAATTTGTGTAAATATCCGGCCTTGACCAGACAGAGATTGAAACATTACATCTATTACATTACATTATTGAACCCTTAAGTGTTAGGAATTTATATAACAAAGATCTCCTTGGGAGGCTGCAAGTCTCTTGGCTATCAAGTATTGTTGGGACGACACTCAAAAGTTCCGAGGTTCCTTTGTTCTGTGTCATACAATTTTGTATTTATCCATCTATTCCATCTACACGACCTTTACAATTATATTAAACTAAACTCACTAAGCAAACCACTACCACTAGGAGAAACTTGAAGGTCACACATCTGCACTAAATATTTGTATATAAATATAATTACCTCTTACACCCTTTATTGGTGATTTGGGCAGTACAAAGTTCGGACTTAGACTTCTAGGGCATTATAGGAAAAGATTTTTCTGACCTTTTTCACTTGATGGAAAATTAACCTATTTTACTATTATTTTGGTTCCATTGGTGAACTATCTAAACAGTTTTACTCAAAGTCTTCTTTCATCTGAGTTGATTTTTGGAAAAAATATTTTTAAAAACACATTTCATTTATAAACAAACTCGCTTTGAGGAGGCAAATAAGTCCATCTGAACTAAATCTTAATATTTTTACGAAATATTTTGGGGAAAGTCTGGAAATATAACAAATTTCCACTTGGTGCTTCCAACTTGGTGGTATTTCGAGGCCTTTTCGAGTTTTTGATGTTGGTTTCTAAATGGATGAAGTTCTGCACTTTTCCAAATTTATAACTGCTAAGAGCGATGAGGTTGCTAAGACGCAAGTGACTTTTTGTGTGACTGCAGGAGATATTTCGTTTTGCCTATTGTTCACCTCTAGACCCACTCGCCGCGCTATTCAGATTGGATATGGCAGAACAGCTTAAAGTAATCCAACGCCAAAGAATTGCCTTACCTTAAACCTTATTTGGTATCAAACGACTCGGATAGCTCTACGTGTCCCGCGACCCATGTTAGCATCAGGCTATTATGTCTACCGACATAGTTCAGCCTGGATTTACAGGACTCGACTACGCTTGAAGTGGTTGGGGGCTGTCTAAGGCCATGAGCGCAGCTTTTCTGCCGCTACAGACACATACTGATCTGCCTCTCCACCTGTTTTCTACATCAAAGTTCATTGCATCTTGAACAGCATACACCACCGCTTGAAACACAGATGCAGGCATTCCAAGAGAAAAGTGCAGTTTGGTCCCGCTTGATTTCACGTAGACCCCAGGGCCGGAGGCGTGCTCGGTACTGCCCTCCGTGAAAATGCGAGAACACTGTTTGCCGGGCTCATTTTCTGAGTTTGACCACAGTTGAGCCTCTGGTAGCACCGAACTGTATCTTTTGTCAAGCACGACTCTGGATGGCATGGAGTCAATGGCGAGTATTGTTGAATCGAAGTCCATGCCTACTCAGTGGTCCAATACCGAACAGGGGCCGTACCAATTCCCATTGTGTTTCAGCCTGCAGATGGCCTCCAAGGCCTCTCCTTGGATGAAAACATCAAGTGGTGATAGACGAAGCAGAGCATTTAATGCCGACCCTCAAGTAGTCGGAAAAGCTCCGACGCAACAGATGGCCACAGTGCGTTGTAGTATCGATAAGGTCCTCCGGACTCCCACGAGAGGGAGTCTACTCATTCAGACCACTGATGCATAGATGACCCCTATCATAGCCGGGTAGATCCATAGGACCTTGCAAGGAGAAAGACGCCACGTTTTTGCAAAAAACCCTTGCACTGCCAGAAAGCTGTCCGGCTGTCTTCACACCTTCGGACTTTTATTTTTGTAGGTATGTAAAGTCTAAATGCTTTGTGGTTTAACCAGCTTCGATTGAGGCATTGGAAGCCAACATTACTAAAGTTATTCACGAAATACCGACCGAAGTCCTCCAGAGAGTCATTCGAAATTGGTGTTTACGGATGGCTAAATTACGGAGAGATTATCTTTAAAAATGAACTTTATTTCAATTTAAAATCAGATAATTCTAATTTGATCAGTTATATGTGGAGATATGTTTTGTTGAAATGAAAGTTAACATAATAACTTATGTTGATTTTATTACAAAGAATCACATCATCTTCCCGCCCGAACCATCACATTATACCACGTTCGTAATGATGTGGTTGCTGCCAGCGATATGTGTAGTGATTTGCTTCTCAATAGGCGAAAGTTTCAGAAAGTTGTTGTTGTACCAGAAAGTTGCTTCACTTCAGCTCAGGTTTTCCCTGCTCACACATGTATCTATTTCTCTAACACATACATACATTTGTCGTTTTTCCTCCTTCATTCATACACATTTGACACATGTGACAGTTATTATGGTTAAATATGTGCTACGACTTGTGGCATCCTAAGAGCTTTACATATATTTTCCTTGTCATCAAACCACATGCCCGTACGAACTTTTAAATATATAGAATATGATGTATGTATATATGCATATATATTTATTTGATTTGTATTCGTTTTTTTTCAAGGTTAATTTAATATGTATTTTTTTATTTATATTTTCCGCATATTAATTGCTTTTTTCAGGCCTTTTTTCTTATTAGTTTACTTAAGTATTATTACTCATAGTGACTTATATCGTTTGATTTATATTTCTTATTGTTTACAACCACTTTTGCTTTTTAGCTTGACAAAAAATGTTTTAATTTCGATTTTTTTTTGTGTTTTGAACGACCCACTAACGATGAGCCCTCAATAATTTGTGCTTCTGATGTCATCGCCATTTTGCCCATGGATACTCCTACAAATATGACAAAAACTCTTAGTTAAATGTGACACCCTTTGGGAGAGTAAAGGTTAATTAATGAAATCATACTGTGATAATTTAACATCTTAATTTTTTCAATGAGCGATTGAAACTGTAACTTACTCATGAAATCAGTAGCAAAGGGCAGTAGTAAATTAGTTGATGTTGAATGAAGTTTGATAAATAATGGGACTAAATATTTTAATCAGCCGTCGTTATAGCTAATCTGGACTGTGAGCTTCAGATTTCTCTGAGCAAATTGAAAGTTTTTGCTTCGGAAATATTTCTAAGAGCTTTCTGAAACTTTAACGTAGATGTAGAGCGGCAATGCATTTTGTTTATATGTGATAGGGTGATGAATTTAGAGGTATCGGATTTTAAATTGAAATAAAACAACGAAAATTTAAATTGATTGGGCAATGTTTATTATTTTTGTGTAGAACCATTCATGACAGTTATTTTTTAAAGATAATCCTTCCGTAATTCGGCCATTCGTAAAAATACCCCAACAAATAAAAGTCCAAAGGTGTGATATCACACGATCTTGGTGGCCAATCCACTGGTCCAAAACGAGACATAAAGCGCTTTCCAAAACGACGACGCAGTAAATCCATTGTTTCACGGGCTGTATGACAAGTAGCACCATCTTATTGGGACTACGGATTGAATGATGTGGAGATCACTGGCTTCAATTTCCTGTATCAACATGGCGCAATAGTGTTCGCCATTCATTTTTACATTGGCGCCAGCCTCTTCTTTGGAGAAATATGGACCGCTGATTTCTCCAGCCCATAGGCCGCACCAAACGCTTGCTTTCAATGAATGTAATGGCTGTTCTTGAATGGCTTCTGGTTGCTCTTCACCACAAATTCGGCAATTTTGCTTATTGACGTAGCTGTTAAGACAAAAATGGGCCTCATCGCTGAACACCACAAGTTGGCTTGAGCGCGCGATGAACACTTTTCACAGAGCGTCGATTTTCGTAATATAGTTGCACGCTTTGTAAAAGTTGTTTAGGCGTAAATCTTGACATGATGAAATGTCAATCAATACTGAAAAAAATTATGTATTTGGTCATGCGTGATCTGCTAAAAAACCTCTATTGGAAAAAGTACCTCCAATCTGATCACCCTTCACACAACATCCATTTACATATAAATTTGAGGGTAAGTTTTTATTGGGTAGCATTCATCATTATGTATTATTAGATCAAACGAAAGTTGAGACAAAAAAAATTTTGGCTTTTTTTGTAAAGTATGCACTCGTATTTAGCATGCGTTTGTTTGTGTAAGTATAAACTACTTAGGCGATCAAAATTAGAGAATTTCTAGTATGATGTATACAAACATATATTTATATATATAATTTTCCTTTTTTAATTCATGTTAGGGGGTTTGGAATTTATGGGTATCTCCTCACCTTCAACGCCTCATTCAAATAATCACCCACACATGGCCAGGCATTTACATATATTCTATGCTACTAAGCAGAGCGAGGGAATGCTGAAATGTGGATTTTTCGGTGGAAATTTATTACCGGCAAGAGTGTCTTGCTTTCCACAGCGCTAGTAAATAAATAAATTCGTATCCTATTTGTTAATCTGTATGATGTAAATCTACGTAATTGAGTATTTTGATAAGGGGTTGCGGCAGCGATAGGTTGTGGGTATATTTCTTGGTTTCAAAAGTGAATATTTTTAGTGGGCTACACTCCCAGTTCGTAATATACACGAGATGAAAAGAAAAAAAAAAAACAAATTCTGGAATAAAATATTAAAAAATATTTTTAAAAAAATTTCTGGCATAAACTATTAAAAATGTTTTAAAAAAAAATTCTGGAATAAAACATTAAATAGAATAAAATATTAAAAATGTTTAAAAAAAAAATTAAAAACAAAATTCTGGAATAAAACATTAAACATGTTTTAAAAAAATTCTGAAATAAAATATTAAAAATGTTTTTAAAAAAAATTTTAAAAATTTTCTGGAATAAAACATTAAAAATGTTTTAAAAAATTTTTTCTTTACATTTCTGGAATAAAATACAAAAAAATGTTTTTAAAAAAAATTTAAAAAATTTTCTGGACTAAAACAATAACAATGTGTTGAAAAAAATTAAAAAAAAATTGGCATTGACTGTTTTTAAAAAATTTGCTGGATTAAAACATTAAAAATGTCTTAAAACAATTTCTTTTTTAATTTCTGGAGTAAAACATTAAATATGCTTTAAAAAATTTTTTTTTAAATTTCTGGAATAAAACATTAAATTTTTTTTTATTTCTGCAATAAAATATTAAAAATGTTTAAAAAAAAATTAAAAAATTTTTTGGAATAAAACATTAAAAATGTTTTTTAAAGAAAATTTAAAAAAAATTTTATCGTAAAATATTAAAAATGTTTTTTTAAAATTTTCTGAAATAAAACATAAAAAATGTTTAGAAAAAAGTTTTTGGAACAAAATATTAAACATTTTTTAAAAAATTTGCTGGAATAAAACATTAAAAATGTTTAAAAAAAAATTTTAAATAAAATTTAATCTGAAATAAAACATTAAAAATGTAAAAAAAATAAAAAAAAAACAAATTTGGAATAAAATAGTAAAAATGTTTTAAAAAAATTTCTGAAAAAAACATTAAACATGTTTCAAAAGAAATAAAAAAAAGTTTCTAGAATAAAATATTAAAAATGTTTTTAAAAAATTTCTGGAATAAAACATTAAAAATGTTAAAAAATAAAATGAAAAAAAATTTCTGGAATAAAATATTACAAACGTTAAAAAAAAAAAAATTTAAATTGGAATAAAATATTAAAAAAAAAATTAAACAAATTTTCTGGAATAGAACAGTAAAAATGTTAAAAAAAAATGAAAAAAAAAATTCTGTAATACAACATTAAAAATGTTGTAAGAAAAATTAAAAACAAAAAATTTTCTAGAAAAAATATTAAAAATCTTTTTAAAAAAAATTTTCTGGAATAGACAATAAAAATGGCGGCACAATAAATTTTAGCTTGCTCCAGCTGAACGTGACTATTTTTCTAAAGCGCTCTATAACCTGTATAACTCAAAATTGGTGAATTTTTTAGCTACTTTTTCTGCTTCTTGCTATCTCTTCTTCTTGTGCTTACTTGGTGGGATCACCTCCATGAATCAATATAAAGGGTGGTTAAGTTTCAAGGGCCGGTGCTGATTTTGAATAAAATACAATTTTTTTAAGATATTATTGACATTTCTCTTTATTATGATAATATTGGTATGGCTCAATTACGTATGAAACAAAATATCGGCCAAATGGTCACCGCGGCCTCGGCGGCACACCTCCATCCGATGGTCCAACTTTTCGACGACGCTGAGGCATAATTGAGGTTCTATGCCATTAATGTGCCGAATTATCTCATCCTTGAGCTCTTGAATTGTTGCTGGCTTATCGACGTACACCTTTTCTTTCAAATAACCCCAAAGAAAGAAGTCCAACGGTGTCGTTGACGTTTAGGTGTGGTTCACATTCAACATCGGCTCTTGAAATACCTACAACCACCCTTTATAAGTATTAGCACATTTATCTATTTTCTGACAGAAGCAAGACTTAGACGTGCTTGGTGTGTTGGGCGAATTTCTGCTATCGAAAAATGTCCATAAAAACAGAATTTTTGGCCTCAATTACCCTAGTCATTGTATACTCGACCTCTTGTGCCTTTTTCTTGTGCACGGTACAAAAAATATTTGCCATAATTCTGGGGAGAGCCCAGCGCTTTTTGGATTGGATTGGAAAAAGGGGTGTCACAAGTGTTTTATATACCCATAGAAATTATTATAAACGCAAGCAAAATTTGTCAATTGCTTATTTCAATATTTATTTCTTTTTCAATTTATTTATTATTTAATTTATTTTTATAAAAATATATATAGTTCATTCCATAACAAACGCCTTTTCCGGCGTATAAAAAAATGTCGTGCATTCGTTAAATAGAGAAAATGGGCAACACCGCAAAAAATCAACGAAATGTTTGAGCTACATCAACGTTACACTTTCCTATAGGAGGCGCAAAATTAATCAATCAATTTTGTTTTTAAATACCTTTTTTACTGAAAAAAAAAAAAATTTGAATGATGAAAGTCTTTATTAAAACTTTGCGTGCCCCTTTGCCTGCTTGTATGCTGCAGCTGACTAGTTCACAAGTGCCAAATATAATTGGCGTACGATGTCAATTGCAAAAATTATAAATCTTCCTATAGGGTGATTAATTTTGCGCCACCTTGTATATAAATATTGGAATATTTGAATGCTCACAGTGTCAAATATGATTGACATACGGCGCCATTTGTAAAAATTATTAATCTTCCTATAGGGAGATTAATTTTGCGCCACCTTTTAGAAAAATTTAATGGGCTATGAAACTGCGTACCCATTTTTTTTTTATTAAATTCTGTTTAAAAAAATTTGAAATGTTGATGAATATTTGTCGAGTTTTTATAAATTTTCTATAATGTTGGAACTTGGATTATTATGATCTTTGTTATAGAATAAATTATATTTTTATAAAAAAGTATTGACATTAGTAAATAAATAAATAAATAAATAAATGAGTAAATAGTCAAAACTGGTCGAAATGTCAAGGCTTTATAATATTATACTTTCAGCGGGTTTATCTGAAGGGGATTGCATTGAAGTCACCTTTCTTTTTGAACACACCCCGTACACATGTTTACAGAGCTAACCATTTTTTTAAAGTGCTTTACAAACTTTTCTTATAAATACAATACAATAATTTTTCTTACTGAAAATGGCTTTAAGTTTACATTTTTGTTGCAATTTAAGCTTTAAATTCCACTTGCCTCATTTCACATGCACCGTCATCGTAATAAAGGGTGGTTAAATTTCAAGGGTGAATGATTGAGGAATTCAATTGAATGTGAACCACACCTAAACGTCAAGTTTTTTTCTGAATTTCATTTGACATTTTTCAATTTCAATTTGAACCAAGGAAAGATACACAATCGAGCAACGCGTTAAAGTTATTCAGGCTTATTATGAAAGCGGGCGTTCAAATCAAAATGCATATCGCACACTTAATCTGCAATGATGACGCACATTTTCACCTCAGTGGATTCGTCAATAAGCAGAATTGCCGCATTTGGGCGAATGATAATTCAAGAGTGATTGAGGAAAAACCAATGCACCCACAAAGAGTGACTGTTTGGTGCGATTTATGGGCCGGCGGCAGCATTAGGCCGTATTTTTTCCAAAATGATATTATCATAATAAAGAGAAATGACAATAATTTCTTAAAAAAATTGTATTTTATTCAAAATCAACTCCAGCCCGTGAAACTGAACCACCCTTTATAAAATAGTGTAAACATGAAACAATAAAGTTTATGTCAACACCCCGCCAATAAAAATTGTCAAAAGTGCAAAAAAGGAAAGTGCGTGGAAATAGGAAAACTAAAAACTAAAACTGCTTAAACTAGGCCATGCAAATGAGTTTTCATACTAAATGTCGATACGAGTACATGTTTTTGCAACAGATGTATAAATACACAAATGGCACAAAATCATCTAATCTTTTTTATATTTATTGATTTGATTATTGATGGCGACGTCGCGTTTGCTTTAATGCGAAAAAAACGATGCGAAAAACAAAACGAACATTTTATTGTTTCAATTTTTGTATTCGGCTTTCAAGTCTCTTCCGTTCATTAAAAAAAAAAACACATTAATAAAATGCAAATGTGCAAAGTGACAGCGCAAAAAACTGTGATCACTAAAGTAAATATTCTAGCGATCTATCGTTGTGTAGGTGAGTATACATATGTATGTATGTATGTCGCGTTCTTAAAATAACGTAAATAAATGAAAAGTATAATGGAAAATGTCAAAACAAGTTGTCTTGGCGCGTATTTAGCTCAAGTGCACATAAACAATGCCTCCAGAGGCAGACAGAATTGAGATTAATTTATGCATTAGCCCGCTGGGAAATTCACTGCTTCCGTACTGAAATTTTTAGAGTGTACAATTAACATTTTATGTCTGCTGAAAAATGTTAATTGTGCCTTTGCTGCAATAATTTTCCCACAGTCGGGCACTAATACTTGATTTGACAATTACATCGATCAATTCCACTGAAGCCTTTGGAATACGTTTAAATACAAGGTGAAGTCCAAAATGAACAAGACTGTGCTAAAATAGAAACGACAGTAGCTTCGTTCGAGCTTATTTATTCAAAATAGTCCCCTCTGGCCTCAATACACGGTTTTGCGCGATCTAAAAGCTTTTCGAAAGAGTGTTTCAGGTCATTGACCGGAATGTCCTTCAGGATGTCGGTACAAACCTTTTAGATGGCCTCTACGGACGCAAAATGTTTTTCTTTCATGGCCAAATGCAATTTTCCAAATAGGTACAAGTCACAGGGAGGTGAGTGATTGACGGTTAAAATGCGGTGTCTAGTCAAAAAATCAGTGACAAGAAAGGATCGATGAGATGGTGCATTATCACGCAATAAGCGCCAGCTTCCTCCATCACGGAAATTAGGGTGAATCCCACAAATGCGATGCAACAAACGTTTCAAAACGATAGGAAATTGCATTGACGAGTTGATTCATTGGCACGAACTTCGTGTGGACAATTTCCTTGGAATCGTAAAAACAAATGAGCTTCGACTTGATTTTTTACTTTTGGTATTCAAAACCTTGGGATCTTAAAATTATAATACAAAACGGAAATATTGTTTGAATGAACATTTTTTTGATTTTTATAGGCTTATACTCGTACAATATATATTTTCATCTCATTTATTTTTTGAAATTGATATCCGGCACATGTGCGTTTTGACAGAGTTCAGTTCAGTCCAATTTTTGACTACTTTTTTCGCTAAATCTGGACGTTTGCCGTCAATAGTTAAATGTAATGTAATTTAAATAATTTTACTTAAAAAATTCAACACGTGCTTAAAAGGCTATTTTGGTTCCCTTCCAACCTCTGACCGGCCTACTTTCAAGTACCAGCCTTGGTACAACATTTTTTATTAGTTCAAGCTTTCCTGCAGGGCAATTTGTATGACATTTTTAAAGTATGTAAATGTGGATAGTTTTTTGTGAAATCTAAAGTTTGCTAATTGTTCTTGGGCTTGAAAGATTCGTATTAGTGCTCATATTTTTGCATAATTCTAAGTTGGCGCTTCACGTGAAAGGGCTGTCAAAATCCATACAAATTGGATTGCAGTGAAATATGCAAGGAATTTAGTACTCAGTTCAAGCCGTGAAAATACCACGCAACATGATGCCAGCAACATTTTTTCACATCTATTTAAAATGGGAGTGAAGTACTTGAGTTTGAATACATGGCATTTTTAAGCGAAATGTCTTTGCAAAGAGTTTAAGTAAATATTACATTGCCCCTTGACTCCATGCCATCAAGAGTCGTACTTGGGATACAGTGTGGTGCTGCCAGAGGCTTAATTGAGGTCAAACTCTGAAAATGAGATGGCTCCAAGACCGAGCACGGTTCCAACTCTGGTGTCTACGTGGAGTCCAGCGAGTCAAAACTACACTTCGCTCCTGGGATGCACGCATCTGTGTTTCAAGCGGAGGTGTGTGCTATTCAAGAAGCGATAAACTTTGTTGTGGAAAACAGATGGAGAGGCAGATCTGTATGTGTCTGCAGCGACAGCAAAGCTGCCCTCATGGCCTTAGACACACCTACAACCACTTCAAGGGTAGTTCAGTTCTGGAAATCCAAGCCGAACTATTTCGGTGGACTAATATCCTAATGCTAACATGGGTTCCGTGACACATGGGTAACGAGACCTGTGACTCTTTAGCTAGGATGGGTTCTGAGGCCAACTTCTTAGGCCCGGAGCCCGTTCTGCCACTCTCTTCTGCAGCCATCAAAGCCACTGTTAGCAAACAGATTACTTCAACCCACAAGCGCGCTTGGCAGGCTGAAGGAGGCTGCAGATGGACAAAATTGATGTTACCTGTAATGCTCGACCGATTGTCGTAAACGCTCCTATCACTAAGCAGAAGGGACTATAGGTAGACTTTCTATGGGCGAAGCACCTGGAAAAGGTAGACATCTCAGACAGTCCACTCTGCCCAGCAAGTGAAGAAAAGCATGAGGCGAGTTTCGCTCGAATCAGGCTTGAGGTAAAGAAGAAAAAGAAAAAAAATTAAAAAAAAAAAAAAAAAGTAAAAAGGGAACCCGAATGCAAGAACAATGGACTTAATGTTGTCTGAGTGCGTTACTTGCTGGATGTTCAAACAAAAAAAAAAACAAAATTCAATTTCATTCTGACATGTACATGTTGCTGGAGAAATTTAGCGGCTGTGAAGACTGTTTGGCATTCCCTGCCGAGGAGCGATCGCTATTAAAACAAAAATTATCGTTTGGTGCTCCACGCACGAACTTGGGCACTACCGAAATGCAACCGTTCGGTTTGGGCGAGGTTATGCCCCTAGCATAGATTCTAGAAGGGGCGAATCACATTGCTATCTATACTAGAGCTGGACAATAACGCAAGCGCAGCTTTATTCTCTGCAGCACTAGATTTTAATCTCAATTTTCGACTACTTAACTTTGCCAGTATCTTTCAGGTGCTGTAGACTACTAAGTAATCGTAACATCAGCCTCTCAAGCTTCACCACTGACCAATGTTCAGAACAGTCAGACAATGCTAGTGAATGTTGAGCTCGACGGCGGTAAAAACATATATCACTATCATCTGAGTTCACGCCCATTAGAACAAACTTAGTATCAAGAGGACTGAACTGGCAATGAATTAGCCACAGCTGAAACGTTTCTTTATTAATTCCAAGCAGAGCCACTGAAATGCTAACTATCCGGATAACATATGCAACCCACACGAAATACTGATTTGGCCCAACTACGACAAATTCGAAACATAAGATTTTCAAAAATGATGGATATATTCAGAGGGGACAATGGAACTGAAGTATAATACTTAAACTTTTATTTGCACATTTGTTGAAGAAGCTTAGCTTTTCTATCTGAGAGATCTGAAGACCGAGGAGTCCGGTTCGTAGAAATGCTGGACTGTGCGAGCCCTCAGAACGGTTCCCTGAAAGGTGGGTATAAATTTTTACCGTGAAGGGGTCCAAGCCTTCTTGTATATTTGTATATATATATATATATATATATATTCGTTGATAACGCACTTTGATGAAGACCAGAAGTAAAGAAGAAGAATAGGAGAGCTATGGCAGAGCTCCATTGCTCAGCAAGTCCACCGTTACTCCAAGAGGGAGACTGGTATCCGGCAGGCTCCATTAGAATAGAGTCGGACGGTCCTGACTGCAAACCATCCCATGGGTACGAAAACATTTGACACGATGGATTAGGGGGGAAGGTAGATTCGACACCCTAGAGTGACACTCGGGTCTAAGTCCGCAGTATTCTGTAAAATACCGGGTTATCTCTTGCAGGATGCGATTTCTCATCGCGCACTGTGGTCTTGAAGTGAGTGAGGCCAGGTACCTGTGACCCTGGATACTGTAGTATGCACCATTCACATCCTGCAGAGGCTAAAAAGTCACTTCGGATGCCTAATTGAAGTGTTGTTTTTGTTAAAGGGCTTTGCTATTTGCATCAAAACGACACAGGGTGAATGGTAACAAAAGGGGTTTGTAACCCAAAGCATCTTGAACTCGACTAGCTTGCTACATTCCCAGAGCATTTTCGTAGATACCCAGTGTGAGTTGTGTTTAAGAGCTCAGGGTCTCTTTAGGGTTTAAAGTATCGAACACTGTTAACAAATTTAAGCTTTGTCATTGCCTAATGAACTGCTCGTACCCTCTTCACTTCAACACTTCCGTATTCACTGAGTTAACAGATGATTTCCTGTAAGATGATGTAAGAGATCAATATTTAGGGCTTCAAGCCATTGCCTCTTTCGCAACTATTCGGTATAGGCTTAAACATTGGCGAGAGGAAGAGAAAACACTATCTTTGGCTGGTCTTTGATGTCCAACTCTTTGTGTGGCAATTAAAAATATACGAGTACGCATATCAAAAAGATATATAAAAAATATATAAAAAATTCGTAAACAGAAAAAGAGGCACCGGCTTCAACATCAAACAACACTTTATTCATGTGTCAACAACAAAAACAACTGGTTCCACCACACCATTAGATACAGATATCCAAATTATATGCTTTGGGAAATTAGCATCTCCATACAGAGGCTGCTACCACAAGTCGCGCAATCAGCGCAAACGTCAAAAGCATCTTCACATTTTGATAAACAAGCAGTGTGGGCAGCAACGTGAACCGATATATAACTACTTAACGCAAAGATCTCGATTATATGGCATTTGTACACACACACACACACACACACACAAGCGATAAATAGTATTTGGAAGCAAAATATAAACAAATCGGCTTTCAAAGTACGAAGAGAAGAAGTAGAAAATATTCAATTTGAATAAGTGACTCAGTTCAGCGTTTTACCTTAGGGTGTTAGCAAACAAGTGTGTTTGTGTTGGTTTTGAATACTTTATTTACGTGATTTTTGAGATTAAAAGATAATCGAATGCATAACTGCCAATTAGTTTTTGATGTGCTAAACATTTGATAAAAGTTGAGGTGGGAACGCGCCAGATTTACATAATTACATGTCAAATGTAAGTTGAGCTTTTGTTGTTGTTGTTATTGTGATTCCTTCGCTTGCAACAAACCACTTATTCACCTAGTACCGGTAGTTGAGTGCTGAGGAATATTCGAAAAATAAAAAAATAACTGGATTGTGAAAGTCCTACGCAGATGAGAAGTGAAAAAGGGCATAATAAATTAACAATTTGCTTAATTTTTTATTATTATTTTTATTATAATGCGCGGGTCAATACTTGATTTCAAAAGTGAGCCGCTAAAGCTAATTATTTTATTTTTTGAGATAAAACTTATCATACTCGAAGAAATGGCTTGGCCATTGGCTAAAACGCCGTAGTGCTTACATGATAGGCCGATATCTCCAGCTGCTAGTTGCCATACGCCTAACATTTAATTAGTACTGTGACAACGCTTTGTACTCTGGAATGTACGACAAAAGAAAACCGAAGAGCAAAAGAAAAGGCGGAACTCCGTTAAGAAGCCGACATGCATTTGAAGCTAGCAGCACACGACAATAGTGCGAATGGAACATTTCATTTTGTGCTGGCATTCGAATGCACATGGCAAAAAAAAAAAAAAATCAGCTGGTCTACTGATATCACCTTTAATAGATTCGCCTTAGTGTGTGATTCAGGACGTTGGAGTTTGGGATAATGAGAATAGCCCCAAATATTGTGGTGACCCACAATAGGCTGCCGTTATTAAATACCTGTACTTCAATAGTGTCAAAATCCAAGTTTTTTTTAGAAAAGTGTGAAGAATTGCCATGAGATTTTCCTTTATGCTGCATAAAAAATTCATGGCGATATTTATTAACAGTAACTCATTATATGAAAATACCATCTACAGCGACGCTCTAAGTCAACTGATTCGAGTTCTCTGATTAACACTCCTACCAAAATTGTATCGCCTTTGCTTGCCAATTGTAAATGTACGCCGTCTCTTCAGTAAAACTACGTTTGAAAAATGGATTTGAATTTGAACAAATGTGTTTGGGTACAATTTTGCGTTAAAATTGAATTCAATGGTGTACAGAGTTCGACACTCGAAGTGTAGTTGATGCACGGGCATCGATCGGCCACCGAGAGTTAGCACCCGCCACAGGTAATGGTTTGGGCCGGTATCACCGCAGATGGGCGCCCTCCAATCGTTTTTATCGACCCTGGTGTCAAGGTAAATCGGGAAAGTATTCTGGAAGTTGCTTTGAGGCCATGAGCAGATAAATATTTCGGTGGCAGACATTTCAACAGGAGCTCGAGTGAACCAAGATGGGTTAAAAAACAGCGTTCCGAACTTCGTAACGTCCACACAATGGTTCTGAAATTCACAAGACGCGAATCCGATGAATTATTCTCTTTTGGCCATTTTGGAAAGCAAGGTCAGACCTAAAAGATTCACCCGCCTCGAGACACAGAAAAAAGGCATTATCCGCGAGTGGGACAAAATACCTGCAAGCCACATTCAGGCAACTTGCGTTTCGTTTCTAGACCGTGTCAAAGCGCGTGTCATATTGAGCAAAAGTAAATTTATTCTTAATTTTGTATTATTTTCACACATTTTTTACTTTGAATTGAGTAAGAGTAATTTTCCAAACTAAATTTATGGCCTTTTTAATTGGTTACACCCTGTAATAATGTTAGAAGAATGTTTCGGTAATGATACTCTAGAGAAATTATCCATTCTCAAGCGGTATGAACGCTTCAGAAGAGATCGTGGGTCTATTCAGAATGACGAACGTAGTGGCTGGCTATCAGCGTGAATATCGAAAACTGTTGAAAACATCAATTAAGCGAAACAAAAATTGATCTATAACCGCAAATTAACCATCAGAGAGCTGGCAGAGGACTTGAACAAAACGGGCCGGCATTCAAGACCACAAAGACCACGCCTTTATCAGTCAAAAAGGAAAGCGATGCTCGCGGTTTCTTATCTCCAGATAATACTGCCCTTAAGTATTTAGCACGACTTTCCCTGTAACTCTGTATACGAGGTTCGAAATTTATATTTCTGACCTCGGACATGTCTAGTATCAATAGGCGCCATCGGGTGCTTCCACGGGAAATTTAACATATTTTGCTTTAACAGCTTCTTGTAGCTTATTCGATGCGTTTTCGATCAAGTTATCGACTGCATGGTGCTTATGGTTCTGGGTATTTAATCGAGCGTTGAATGATGTTTTTCAAACCAAATTTTTTAAATGGGAAACAGGCGTTTATTTTCAATGACCGACTGCAGATGTTATAAAAGTGTTTTTTCAAAAATCTTTCCCATTACTAGTAACAAAGATATTGCCCTGCAAGAGTTGGGCAATTTTATTTGTTTTGCTTCGTTGGGTGATTTACCGGGCTTAGGTATCATGATGGCTTCGGCGAATTTCCAATACATAGGAATGTAGCCAAAGCTGAGTCACTTGTTAAATAAACTAGTGAAATGGACTAGGCACTTTTTTGGTAGTTAAATTAAGTCCGGGGACTTTTTAAACTTAATTTTGTTTATTTCCTTATCAACTGCTTCTGGTGTAACTGGAATAATATATTCATCGTACTCAGAGTAGTTTCCAATAGGTTTTACTTCATTAGGGCTAAATGTTTTTCCAATTGACCAGCAAATATATACAAAACACTACGACTACCTTTAATGTGTTCACCTTTTTCATGTTTGAAACGGACTCCACGAGAGTCTTAAGTGTCTTGAAACAGAGCATTCGAACGTCGGCTTCTTTATGCCGCGTCCCACTTTCAGAGAAGTTCAACGGACTCACAGTTCCCACGTCACAGTCTTTTTAACTAGCAGCAGAAGCCTGATGGTTCGAATTCCGGCGAGTAAGTCGAACCACAAGGATGGTCTGCTTTTCTAGAAACTTCTTGTCTGTTAGAAGGTGGATTGAGCCAGCGCACGAACTCTTTTGTTCTATTCGTTCATTTAATGTTTTACCGGCGAAACAAAAACAAAAAAAAAAAACTAATGCGAACGGAGGTTATGGCTTGATTGGTTTTATTATTGATATTAATATTTATTAGCTTTAATAAACAATAGAAAAACTATATTGGGAAATGTATGAGTGCTAGCTCGCCTACGACTCGTTGATTAAATGTGCATATCAAGAAGAATCAATGTATTTACGCATGTATGTATGTATGTGTGTATATAAATGTTCCTATTGATTCGTTTACAGAAGTGAGAGGCACTGCATTCGTAAAAGTTAAGGTGAGAGAAAATTCTTCCTCCAATTACAATGCAATTTTGTACCTCTTCTTTTCTGTTATAAAGTTCGTCAGTCGCGATCGAGCGCTTAATAACATGCCAATTTCTATGATATAAATGTCTGACCGTTATCGCCATACATACATATCTACATCCACGTGTATAAAATGGGATATTCACTATTTGCCTAGCGAAGCTTGAAACAATGGAAGACATTTTAAAACATATTTTTAAAATATTTTAATGGTAGTTTTTCGCTGCTTTCTAATTTTAGATAAATTTCATTCCGTTATATATGTATATGCGCTATACGTTTCCACACCCAATTATACGATTTTCTTCTTCCATGTTATTTAGTTCGTATACTTTTTTTTTGTTGTTTTTTTTTTCATTTTTTCCACGCGCATGATGTCAGTGTGTTGTTTGCGGTACCGGCAAAAAAAACGCGAGCGCGGCTCGTTTTTCATCGTTTACTTAGTAAATTAATTTTCGCCATCACCACTGCCTGCCTAATTCATTAATTCATTTGCTCATTCAATTATTTGTAATTTATTCGCTCCTCGCTTGTTTGTATGAAAATGGGCGTCAAAATAATACCAATTCCGGTGGCATATAAATTATCAAATTAATTTGCAAATAAATAATTACAATTTCTGAATCAGCCGGCAGGAAAGCTAGTAAAAGTAGAAGCCAAAGCTAATCAAAGTCAAAGTCGGTAATGCACGCACGCTTTTTCCAAAGCCTTTTTTTTGTTTTTTGCCGAGAGAGCTCGGGCGGCGGTCAATTTGCTTGCTGGCCAATCACTTCGTATATTCATACATAATTCCTTTCATACAATTTCCGAATGTTTCATTTACTTATTTTATTGGAAATTTGTGTCACATCGGCAATATCAGGTCGCTCAATATTAAATTGCACAAACAGGTGAGCAGACGTGCGTGAAAAATTGAAACTTGTGTAATTTCTGAGAATATTCTCTAATCATATTTTAGTTAGTGAGAATCTCAATGTCAAATTTAAGTCCTATGTATACCTCTTTTACTTCTACGGGGGTTAGATAGACAGATAGATTTGACGCTTGCACTTCGACCGCATTGTCCTTTGAGCCCTCTACTCTTCGCAATAACTCATTCAGACCCAATTCCCTTATTAAACTCAGGATGCAGCTGGGTTGGATTGAGCGTTTGCGCCTTTCTTCTAGCTGGAGTTGGGCAAGATATCTTAACCTTCTCCACGCTATAGCGCTGAATTCCAGGAGAAGGTGCATTGTAGTCTCCTGAGATTGGTCGCAGAAACGCCTGGAGCCCGTAGACAAAATCCCAATCATGTGCAGATGATTACACAGTCTGCAGTGGCCTATGAGAATAACGTGAGCATTCCCAGTTTATCCTTGGGGAGTGTTATGAGTTTATTAAACCTCTTTTGGTTGTACTCTCCCCAGTAAAGACTTCGCCTTGATGGTGTGTTGTCCCATAGCAAGGATGGGCTCGGGTCCTATTAAAGGAGAAACGCCAACCTCTTTTGTCAATGCGTCCGCTATTTCGTTCCAAGTTACACCCCTGTGTTCTGGGACCCAAATTAGCAAAATTTCTCAATAAACTCAAGTACCAGTGAGGACTAGATCTCACAGGACGATAGGGCCATGAGTGCCACCTGAGTGTCGCTCAAAATGGCAATTCGCTCATTCCGGCAATTTCTGTCTAAATTTATCTCTGCACATAGGCAGATGGCATACATCTCCGCTTGGCAGATGCTTAGAAAACTAACCATCGACACAGAGCGCTTGGTTTTGGGGCCGTAAATTCCAGCGCCTATGCCTTCTGGAGTCTACGAACCATCTGTGTACTTGTTTCTGTTTGTTTTCTTTTCAAATTTGATGACTTTAGTGATATTCTACGGGGGTTGCTATTTTGTGTCTGGCCTAGCATCAAAAAATGAATAGTGATGATTGAATATTGTATTATTATTTTATAAAATATTCTTCATGGTAAGCAATACACTCTTGCAGTCGTTTGGACCAATTTTCAAAGTTTTTTGTATGTAGAGTCGCTTTTCGAGGACGTTTCTGTGTCGAATCAAACGCGAACACAACTTATTAGGGTAGGTTAGGTAGACCTGCCTGGTTTGAAGCCATAACATTGACCTATTGGTCCTTAGTGGTACCAGATGGAGAACACAACTTGAGCTCGTCATCCTAATGCTCAATATGGCCTCAATTTCACAGTATGTAATCTGACGATTGCACTCAATCATTTCGCGCAAAGCACCGATATTTTCTGCTTGAACTGATGCTTTCTATGGGCGAAGAATCTGGAAAAGGTATGCATCTCATACAGTGAACTGTGCCCAGGATGTGGAGAGGAGAATGACACGGCACTGATGTGTTAACAAGCGACCACCTTGGCTCCTTGGCACCACAAGATCTACTCAGATTTCTTCGGAGATCGGGTAAATTTAAAGAAAATAAAAGAGCATTACAAAGGACTTAAGGTTGTATGAGTACTGTAAAACAAGGCAATGGGCGGCGTAAAGATCAAAATATAGATTTCCATCACTTAAAGTAATTTTTTTATTTAATAAAAAAATCATTCGAAAACAAAATTGGAAAACAAACATCGTTCAACTAGAAAATAATGTAATGTACTAATTTTGTACCCCTTGCATCGTCTGCAAATCTGCTACGATCCATAAAAGCATCACAGAATCTTTTTCTCGCTCACCCAGCCCCAGCGCTGCCCCATTCGACGTTGTCATCGTCAAGCTTCATGTTTCAAATATCAAATATACTTCCTTACCGACACAAAAATAAGTTTCATATTTCATTTAAATCTGTAATTAATTATTGTCATTATTGAAGTCAAAGTTCACGATTTTTAAATTTTATTCATTCATTCTTTTTAAAAACATTGTCGGCATACTAAATACGAAAGCAATAAACATGATATACATATGTATGTATGTACATATGTATTGGTGAATAAGCAAATATTATATTCTAAAAATATAACTGATACGCCGCGTCGGTCGTTTGAACACTGACAATGCCAAAAAAAAGTAATAATAAAAAATAGAAAACGCAAAAGTGGCGAAGACTTGAATGAAAATGTGCGCTGGACACGTGGGAAGCAAGCAGCTAATCTAGTTTTGCTTTTTTGCTTTGCATAACTGTTGTTGTAAATTTTTTGATAATAGTCATCTCGAATGCTTTTTTTGTTTTGCGCATACACAGATTTGCTTACCCCAAAGTCAAGGTAGTACTAGGCGAAAGTAGGTTAGGTTAGATTACGGTACTTGTGCCTCTCTATAAGGCTGTAGGTGAGGCCCACTTAGGCCTGGAGGCCCATTGTGATCGTTTGGATACCAAAAGTTCGGCTCTAATTCCCAATGTAGTGAAACCACCTCGTTTCTCGTATTAACTATAAAATATGTAATGTGGATGACTACCGATCCCAAGTCTGCCAGACATCCAAAGAAGTAAAAGTTTAGCTAGCAATATCGCTTTCTGGCAAAAGCGATGCAGTGGCAGAGGATGCTCTCCATTCCTGCAGTTGCGACGGAAGTCATTTGAGGAAAATCACACACGTTTCCCATGTGTTCGCATTAGGCATTACCCGGTGATGATACCAAGAATTGCACTAATTGAAAGTTGATTTATATTGATGAGGAACTTAATTCTGTGCTCATTCCTGCTGGGCCAAACCTGTCTAATTGTCTCTCTAGATGGTTCACTTATCTATTTTTGGTTTGCGCGATGTATACCGACCTGAGAGCTTGTTTGAAGATAAACAAGTGCCCCGATTTTGGGCAGACCTGCACACTCTCTGGAGCGCTGTTAGGTACCGACGGACGGGCCTGCGGCGATGTGGGTTGTAGCAGCTCTTGCAAGTTTTCCTTGGTAGGCAAGGCCTTGGGATGAGGTTGTCTCGGTTGAAGGTGCATCAGTCGAAGATGCGCCTGTTAAGGATGCTTTAGTCGAAGATGCGCCTGTTTGTGATGGGTCTGTTGAGAATGCGTCAGTGGAGACTGCACCTGTTGAGGTTACATTAGTTGAGGATGCATCAGTTGAGGATGCTTTAGTTGATGGTGATTTAGTGAAGACTTTTGAGTTTATGAGTTTTCGAACCCTTCTTTTTAGTTTTGAGTTTGAGTTGTTTTGAGTTTTTATTTCGATTTTGGGTTTGATTTCGATTTTGACTTTGCGATTGAGTTATAATTTAGTTACGGTTGGACATGAGGCATGACCTGATCAATGTAGTTAGCTTAAAGCTACAACATGGATTTCAGCAGCGTACTTGGCTTAATGCTGGGTACTCACCACCGTACTCTTCTTCTTCTTAATTGGCGCGATAACCGCTTACGAGATTTTGGCCGAGTTTAACAAAGCGCGCCAGTCGTTTCTTTCTCGTGCTAACCGGCGACAGTTGGACACACCAAGTGAAGTCAAGTCCTTCTCCACCTGATCTTTCCAACACAGAGGAGGCCTTCCTCTTCCTCTGCTACCGCCAGCTGGTTCCAGAGCGTTTGCATCCATTCGGACGGCATGACCCAGCCAACATAGCCGCTGGATCTTTATTCGCTGCGCTATGTCTATGCCGTCGTAAAGCTCATTGCTCCATCACCTGCGATATTCGCCGTTGCCAACGTGCAAAGGTCCAAAAAACTTGCACCGAATCTTTCTCTTAAACACTCGAAATGACGCTTCGCCATTATTATCGAGCATGTGGATGAGTTCTATTACTTCGGTAGCTCAATCACCAAAGATGGTGGCGTAGTTGCAAATGTAGCAGCTCGTATTTGTAAAGCTCGAATTGCGCTTCATGAGCCTGGCAAAGTGTGGTGATCTCGCACCCTGCACTAAAAACAATACTTAAAATCTTCAATATCTGCGTTAAATTGTAATTTGTTATGGTTCTGAGACCGGGCTTGTGTGTGACCACATAAGTTGACGTCTTCAAACTTTTGTCGATAAATGCCGCAGAATTATATGTCGTATCTTTTGACTGAGAACAATCTCCAATATGGACCACTAAACCGCCGTTTTGATACCATTGTGAGACCTACAACAGGAAGATACCTACAGCCAATCAGAGCTGTTGATGTAATTGAGAAGATTGATGGGATTTAGGTTGGCGCACTGCCCCAGGCTGTCGAAGAAAGGAGCTCCTAGCGATCTTAGTCGTCTAGCTGCCAAACCCGTACATTTATAGAGAAAGTACTCAATAGTCTCCTTCTATGAAATGTCCCCACAACTTCTGCAATGGGGGTTAAATGGTAAACCTAGCTTTTCTGCATATGTGCCGATCGTCCAGTGACCGGTAAACAGAGCTACGAGTTTGGAAATTGAATGGCGTGGAATCCACAAAACTTTCTGAGTCTTCCGTATATTTGAGGCTACTGAGGCTACCCAATTAATTCCAAAATAAAAAGACGAAAATTGAATTTGATTGGAGATACAATGTTGCCAAAATGGCTTTTCAATGGAATCCGCAACTAAGTCGTTGCAAAGGTCGCCTACGAAAAAGCAGAAGATTAAAAAATAATAAATAATACATTTATGCACTTTTATTTGGCTTATAACTTATTAAATTATATACTGAAATAAACTATGAACATAAACTATTAAATAAAAATGTACGCAATGCAATACTTTAAGTAAAATCAATAAATGAAATTGAACACTAGTCGAGAAAGTAGTTTCTTAGAATTTTCAAACTGCCTAGGAAGATTTAAAATACGTTAGTGTGATCCTCCAAATGCCTAGAATGTTGAAAAAATAGTCCTTTACTACAATTTTATGTGCCGGTGTGTGGTAAAATATTTCTTCATGTGAACACAAGTACTCATACATATGTATGTATAGGTATATGTATTTATATTAGCATCATATGAATGAAAGCGAAATGTTTTTCTTCTAAATGTTTCTCGAACACGCATGTCCTGCAAAAAAAAATATTCAGAATACTTACATATTTATATTTATAAAGTAAAGTTACGCTACTGGCCTAACCTTAAACAGAAAAGGGAGCAAAAATAAAGTTTACGATCTACTCTACTTATATTTATATACCTTAACACGCTCACAATAAATGCCTAATGCATCGCTTCTTCAACTGACTCATTGGCTAAAGTGCTTGACTTTGCTCTAGAACGTGGGCAGCGAAATTTTTGCGCGATAAGAAACTAATCGCAATGCGTAAAGGGTGCGTGTGGCGCCAAACTTATTACACGCCGCTAAAGTTTAGTTAAAATGAATGGTTTAGTTTGCGATTTTTTTTATTTAAAATATGCATCTAACTCTGCGCTGAGCGTAAAATTCTCTTTTAATTGCGAGCTAATAATTTTTTAATAGCTTTTTCCGGTTCGTTATTTTCTTCAGTCGCATTCTATGATATTTGAAGGTCATATTTGCATTTATGTACGGACATGCGTGCTATTTGTTTGTGACTTGAGTTGAAATTTTGCATTTTATTGGTTCGCATTTAGTTTTGTTTTTGTAACATTTGTGCTTTGCTTATTTGCTTATGCTTGACGACTGGTAAATATTTGGCAAGCGGTTCACGTTTGTTGGCGGCACTGGCGGATTTGTTTCATATGGAAATTAAATAGAAGAACGTGTGCTCACATAAATATCTACAGTATAATGCCGACAAATGCACCAACACTTTATTGCACATTCATGAAAAATGCGCCAAATCTCTGATTAAGGGGTTAGGCCACTGTAGCGGCGGAAAAGGAAGCATATTTTAGGACCCCCTCTTTTCAGGAAGCTAAGAAAAGAAATAAAAGTTTTTAAAATACATATTATTTTATTGTAAATACCATAAAAGAATAACATTGAATATGTAGGAAAAATATAAATAAATATATAAATTATAAATAAGTATATTTTAGGGTAAAAAATAAATGGGCCATTCTGTGTAAAGAGGCCTGCTTGTGATTAATTTTGTCTTTCAGTTTTTTTTTAGATATGTATAACGCGTGTAGCTAAAAATATTAAAAATCAAAGTGCCAAGTTAAATAATAAAGAGGTGTTATTTTGATATTCAAGAAAAACGCTTGAGAAAAATGATATTTTTTAATATAAATGATCGGATATTTATTTCATTATAAAGAGGAAAGTATGCCGTTAATAGTGGAAAATAACATCAGGCAAATTACCACCACTTCAACGCTTACAGGGCAATATCCTTTTCATGAACTTTTCCACTACCTGAATTGCAAAGTGGCTGTCCTATGTCCTCGATAGCCTTACGAATTCCATCTTTGAAGTCTTGAATCGACCCTGGACTGTTGGCGTAGACCTTCGCCTTCACCTGGCCCCACACAAGGTGTTAAATCACAAGATCTCGGTAGTCAGCTGTGATCACTTCTTCGAGAGATAACACGATCCGGAAACTTTTCCTGTAAAAGATCAATGGTTTCGTTGCTTGTGTGGCACATAGCGCCGTCTTGTTGAAAATAAACGTTGTACAGATCAATACCATCCAATTCCGACCACAAAAAATCGTTAATCATCAATAATTAAATCAAAACAACACCTGTTATTGGGAAACCCTTTAATACCCACAAATACCCTAATTAAAAGAGGCTAAAATGTTTTTCACGGACAGAAACATTTTTTTTTAATTACATGTCTTTACTTAGTTTAAAACAGATAAATTAGATTTGTCTGGGGTTGGTAAAGTCCAAGCACTAAGTAAGGAAGACCATTGTGCTGCACCAGGATTGATTTCAGTAGAAAGAATAGAGATACTGAGAAGACGGAAAATTGTTTTGAGGTCACTCTTTCGGAAATCTCATGGATTCATTAATGAATCTTAAGAGATCCGGAAGAGGAAGTGTATGCAGCTTATCCATACTCAGTACATCGCAACCCAAGAGCCTAAGTCTGATTCTAGAAAACGCCGGACAGCTACAGAGAAAATGCTCTGCAGTGTCTTTATTCTCAAGACAGAATATGCATATTTTGTCGCCAATATGCTGACCACAGGCATTGTGCTGTATGCTTACATCCACCAGTACTGTCAGAGTCTTCCTACTAAGTTTTAAGAGAAAGGTCGCTAATTTCCTTTTTGGTTCTTTTACAAATCACTTGGCTACTCCGCGGGTGCCCAACCCAGACCAAGGTCTTCTAGGAGTAGACCTCATGAAGTCGTCAATCCATAGTTGAATTGTTGCAAAATTGCTTGCAGAGCTTTCATTAGCCAGTTTGCCAGCCTACTTCCAATTATTGCAATATTCCAGACACCATTGACGCCATACGGCCAGATTTATTGGAAAAAGTAGTAAAAAATTTGGAATGGAATTGAGATCTAAGCTCTAAAGAGGATGGGGCAATACTTTTTTCACATTGTAAAACAACCATTCCCTTATAATCAGCGCAGTATACTTTGGGTCGTTGTCGTGCATGAAGGTGAACGTTGCTGGTAATTGTAATTTTTCGGTAGTTTCCTCCTTCAATATTTCTTGATAATTTATTTTGGCCATAGAGCCTTCAATAAAACAAAACGAGCATACTGAATTTGCCGTCATTGTTCCCCAAATCATAACATGCCCGCCACCATGTTTCACTGTACCAACCACATTGAACGGATCGGTCGTCGTACCTTCCCTTCTACAGAGAAAACTGCGGCCAGCCAACCCACACAAGTTGAATTTCGATTCGTCGCCCCAAAATTCATTTGGCTTGCCAACGTATTTTTACCATAGTTCAACCTTTTACTCCCATTTATCCTTGAAAGAAGAGACTAGGAGTGTACGCTCTGTATTGGCTACTGTGTATAACATTTCTCAAATTTTGTGGTGTACGTGCAGAATTGACGAATTTTTGAATGGATTGGCAATATTAGCCGCAGAAATTTTCGGGTTCACATTTATTAAATGTCAGAAACCTTCTCTTGGACACATTTGAGCTAATTTAGGAAAACCTTCCAGTATCACTTTTTCTATGAAAATAATGGTTTTCGTTATATTTTGTCAATAATTTATACGGTCAATACTGTCGACTTTCAAAATTTAAATTTTTTTTTCAAAATTTAACGCACACTTTTCCCTTCATAATGGCATTTCGCTATAGTTTTTTTACGTCCCTTTACGTTTTACTCTTAAAAGCTTGCAGCGTCAATGGCAAAATGTGAGCAATGAAACCAACTTTTGCTTTTTACTTTTTTTATGCAAATGACAACGAATAATACTCAAATGTGCTAAAAAAAATGAGGTGTTCCACTTTTTGGTCTGATTTCGAAAAATGATGCTATGGCAACTATTACTTAATTAACGGAGTTACCCCCAATATTAAAACAATAATTATTCATATTGAATGGTTAAAAATGAACTAAATTCAACGCAAATGATTTCTTGAAAATCTGTAATACTTAATTTTTTTATATACCGGGTGCTTCAAAAAAATGTATACACACTTTGAACTATTGTAGTTTTCCCGCTCTACAAGGCTAATGTTATATTTCTTCGCCAGGTGCCAGCATAATCGTCCCTCTATGTTATATTATCAGTTGGAATTTGTAATATCAACATGGGGGACGTACGTTTGAGTTTTGAAGAACATAAGCAGGTTATTAAGTGGTACTGGAAGTTTGAGAATGTAAATGTAGTTCAAAGACAGTGGAGAAGGGAGTATGATACAGAACCACCTTCAAGATTAACAATTACACGCATACGAGACAAATTCGAAGTTCATGGAACAGTGTGTGATGTGCATAAAGGTCATTCAGGTCGGCCTCGAACAGCTACAAGTGATGAGTCATCAACGGCAGTCTTGGAACTGTTTCAACGCTCTCCTAACAAATCTTCAAGGCAAGGGGCACGTGCTGCAGGTCACCAATTTGAACAGTATTAACATTTGTTATTTATGTTTCATTTACATTGGACTTTCAGCTTTCTATTTTCCTGAAATTTAACTTTGTAGACCGGTAAATAAATTTTCTATGGAAGTTCAAAGTGTGTATACATTTTTTTGAAGCACCCGGTATTTTAGAATTTTATTAATATTAGTGCCCAGTTTCTCTATATATTGCATTCAGAGCTAGTTAAGGACTGAGCGTATTTTGTTTTTTTTTTTTTTGTTGCGTTACTTGTTGTATTTTTTTTGTCTTTCATTCATGCATTCTACGGGCACTCGATTGAGTTTCTTTGCTTCTGTCTCGCACTCACTTTTTTCTTTTCTTTCAAGAACTCTCACTTTCATTTGACCCCTTAGTCAAAGCTACATATGTGCGTGCGCCAACGAAACCAATTCCATTTTCTTACACAATAAGCCCACCAATAAATGTGCTTACAACTTCATAACTAATTGACGCCACAAAGAATAGCCCACAAACATAGTTCTCATACTATTTCAATCCCACCACACAACACCCCACACCAGCCATAGAGCAAGGAAAAGTAGAGCACAGCGGAAATAAATAACGGCGCAATAAGAATGGTATTAGTAACGGCCGATTGCACAAACGAACAATGATTGATGATGCGTTTGTAGTGAAATAATCGAAGAATAGGAATGAAAAAATTACAGTAATTCAATCTGCAAACCCTCAAAGAAAGTGGAAAACATTTTTACTCAATAAATAAGCTACTGGTAAATTGTGAAAATTTTTTTGTTTTTTTTTTTGTTTTTATTTATTAATAAATCAAAGATACGTCAGCAAGTCAACACCAGCGTCAGCGCAAACACGAAAAACCCACGCAAATAAAATAACAACTGAATAAAAGTTGTATTGACAGTTTGTTAAGGTACTTTTTTGTGGTAGGTTCATAGGCGCACGCGCACGCGCACCGCTCGCTCTCGTATTTACATTAATAAATAAACGAATAATTGAAAGAAATTCATTTTTGATTGTTTGTCATGGCAAACGTGAAATCATTTCGTTGTCTACAAACAAGCAAACAAGCAAATAAAATACATATAAGTAAATACTTACATGCGCGCAAGTGTGTGTGTGTGTGTAAATCGATTGAGCACAGGCTGCGGTAGCACCGACAATGGATTGTCTGTCAATGATTCGGTCGATCGCATGCCGCCCTTCTCAAGTGCATTTCTATTGCGACAAATTGCCTATAAGCGTTGTTTTTGTGATCAACAATAAATGAACGCAGCTGCTGTGTATGGATTCGTGTACACATCCACACATGCATATCTACACATACACATTTACCAATTGAAGGTCAATGAAGATTCTTTTGATTGCCGCTAAATTCAATAAGTTGAAAGGGAATCTAATTTTGTTATGTTTTACTTGTTTCGTTTTTTAGCTTTGATTTCCCTGCTCTTTGGGCGACCCTTCTATTGCGCAGAAGTCAATGGAAGGCTTGAGTACATCTAAGCGCTGCGTACCAATATTGTTCAACTTTTTTATGGCTACGAAAATTTTCATTGCTGCTGTTTTTGTGGTTAAAAAATATGTACATGCACTTATTTAGTGAAATACATATACATATATATGTGTGTGTATATACATATATATGTATGTGTATATGTATGAATGCATATTTTTCTACCATTAATGCTGGGTTCAATCGACGACGTGCTGAGTTCAAGAAAATGTACAATAACTTTGGTTCATTGTAACATTAATTTGGTGCATCAAAACTCTTTGTGGCTTTGTCGTTTAACAAAAGAATTTATGAGCTTGAAAAGAAATGTTGAGGGTCGTGTAAAGTTTGTGTGTAAAAATAAGTACTCTGAAAATTTTTGTAAGCGTATTTATATGCAAGAGTAGCTTAAAACTCGTTCAGGGTTTCGTTATAGAAATTTTGAATTGAAATGCCAACTGTAATTTTAAGCTTCAAATGTGATTTCTTCGTAATTAGTATATACATATAGAAAAAATTGATTATAACTAGTTAGTCGGAAAATAATTTCACAATTAGCTGCTTCATGCACCGCTCACACAGACTTGAGAGGAACTTCTCAAGGTAGCATTCTTTCTCCTCTTCTGTGGAAGCTGGCCGTCAACGATCTGCTTTGGAGCTGGATGGTCGGGGACGCGAAGTAATCGCATATGCAGCCGCATAGTTCTTGCCACAAGTGGTAAATACCTTTAAATATTTTTTCTGCTTGTTGTTTTTTCTCAGGAGCATAGGGCTCGACAAGACTTTTCCATCGTACACGATTCTGTGCTGTTGTTTTTGCACTGTCCCATGAGATGTCGCCATCTGCTAGTTCGCGCAGCATCGACCTTCTTCAAGTGTTTTTTGGTCGACCGCGAACTCTGCTCTCTTGCGGGTTCCAGTCCAGTGCCATTCTCGTGATGCTATCCGGTCGATTTCTCAGTTTTTGGTTTTCTCTATCCATCGCCACTTTCTGCGTTTGATTTGTGGGCATTCAAAAATGTGGGCACCCGTATTCAAAAATATTAGAATTCTTGGCTGTAGTCATCCACTAAGATAAGTGCCTAATACGTTTTTTAATAAAAAACAAAAATATTTTCAATATTATTACTACAAATTATATCGCTATTATGAAAGCTGAGTAATAAAAACTAAGTTATGTTCGGTCCATGCTCGACTTTGTTCTACTGTTCAGCCGAACCCAATCCAAATTGAACTGTTAAGATCGAACAAGGCCGAGGCCGAAGTTCGGTAGCTCCCTAGTTGCAAACCAAACAGCAGAGTAGGTAAGCGCTTATAAGGCATATAAATAAGCTGTGAATAAGTTAAGAAAAATTACATATAGAAAATTCTTCTTCTTCTTTATTTGCTATTCGTAATCGAATGTAAGCGGTTATACAATTTAAAAGTAATAAAAAATTTGTTTAATTTTTTTTTTTATTTGAGAATAATTCGCGGACTGTAGCTGCTTCCAAGAACGAAACCAACCGTTGTAAACCGGCCCACCGCCTTATGTTCCTCAACCAAAAAAACTGTTTACACCCTTTTCTTTCAATCTTGCCCTGCAATATGAGTTGCAACAGTTTATATTTCGGATTTCATAGAATATGCCCCAAACATGAAGTTTTTCTTCGTTTGATGCACCGCATTAGTTGTCTGTCGCAGTGAACTCTTCGCAGCACTTCTTCATTAGAAACATACTCGGTCCATGGTATCTGGAACAATCTCCGGAGAAGCCACAATCTATTCATGTCGGAGAGTTTTATGGTCCATATTTCCATGCCATATAGCAAAACCGATCATACACAGTATTTTATGAAGCGCATTCTTAGTTGCATATTGAAGTCGCGTCATTTTAAGACTTTACCATATTTAGGAAATGCGGATCGTGCCCTTTCGATGCGGTATCTTATTTCTGTTGAGGCATCCCAGTGTTCGTTGAGAAGGCAACCAAGGTATCTAAATTTATTTACTCTTTCTACAGGAGCATTGTTGATTGTTAAATAAGTGTTGTTGTATTTTTTCTGCTAACAACCATGTATTTAGTATTGCTGATGTTGATTTTGAGGCCGTATAGTTAACTGTGCATTGCAACTTTGTCGATCAGTTTTTGAAGGCCAGCCAAGCTGTCACATAGTAGAGTTGTATCGTCGGCGTACCTGATGTTATTTATTTGATACCATTGATACCTTTGATACCATCCTCAATGTTTTCTAATGCCTCTTGAACTATTCTTTCGGAGTAAATATTAAAGAGTAGTGGGGCGAGCATGCAGCCTTGTCCAGCACCTTTTGAAATTGGTATGTCTTCAGTTTGGTGGCAATATACATTTTCAATTGCTTGGATTTCCTTTTCATCGATATTCAGAGGGCTTAAAATATTGAACAATTTGTCATGTTGCACAGTGTCGAATGCTTTCTCGTAGTGTACGAAACATAGCAAGACATCTTTTTGTACATCTCTTCAATTTTCAGCAAACACCTGAACACAGAATAAAGCTTCTCTTGGACCCTTTCCTTCACGGAAACCAAATTGCATATCACCCATTGCTTCTGCTTTGTAGAACTTTATGGAATATATTTAGGGCGTGACTCATTACACTTATCAGTTTATATTCACATAGTATTGGATTTTTTCGAAATGGTAATAAACATTAATTTCAGTCAATCTGCAGGGTATATGCCTGTATTATATACATGATTGAAAAGTTTAACGAGGAGTTGTAGATTCTCGTCGTTTATAAGTCTCAGAATTTGAGATGGAATTTGATCAGGTTCTGTAGCTTTATTTGATTTCATATTTTTAGTAGCACTTTCGACTTCATTTCTACTCATCGGAATCCCGGAGAGCAATTGTGACAAGGTCCTGTAGTTTGATCTGCTATTATCAGTGAAAAAGGTTTTTATATAATCTTCAGAGCTCATAAAATATCACCAATTTCTTACTTGTTTATGTACATTGTGCAAACCAGATGTAATTGCATGCCATTTTGAAGTCTGATTTATGGAACTCCTCTTCTCATCTAAGTGCACAGCAACTTATACACGTAAAACGCCAGACTCTTTCTTCACCCTAAAGCTTCGTATAAAACGTGAACGCGTACAATTTTATTGTTGCCATCGAAGCTTTCTCTGCCTGCCCATTGTTACATTGCCGATAAAATGAGAAGTGAATGGTATAGCTCGCGTGGAATCATCGACCAAGCGCCACAATACAAGTAGTACCAGTAGCTTAGTTTGTGAAGTACACAACGACTTGAATGAGTAATACGAGCGCATTTCCATTTTTAGTTGGCCTCCAAAATGGTCTGTCGCGTTAATTAATAGCGTAATTCTCTTAACTCGAATGTCAATGGCGGCACTACTGTCGTTTGTCTTAGCGCTTGTCAACGCACTCATTGTTCCGTTTGTATTCGCACCGCCTAGCCCAAAATGGGGCGTCACACTCGCGCATACATAAACTAATGATTTCTATGAATTTGGCAATGTTTTTTTTTGTTTTTATAAGCGCATGTTTGTACTTATGCCATAGATTTTAATAAAGAAAAAATCAAGCGTTAATTTATCGATGTGCGCCAGCTACTTCCCTCGTTTCCACTTTATTTAATTGACATCACCGGACAATTTTTCACGATCAGGCTGATCGCTATCTTTCGATGTCCACTGGCCGCTATGTCTTTGATAATTTTGTTGTACAATTGTTTGTATGGATGTGTTTCATGGTAGACCCTTGAAAGTATGCGCGCAACTATTGGACTTATTACACTTACATATAGAAGCAGTACAAATCGATGAAGGTGGGCATGTAAATATTCCTTAAATGTGACGGCGCGTTGAATTGTTGTACGATTGTGTATTTTTGGCACTATGCGTAAGTGAATAGTTACATATGCATGTATGTATGTATGTAAGTGTGTACTTAAGCATTGTTTCGTGTTTTTTTTTCATACTTTCTGTTGACCAAAGTTGCTGTTGTGTGTTTGTTTTAGGAGACTCCTTCAACGCGATTACTTTTATTCAAATGCTATCAGTTTAATCGCGACTTTGTCATTGTTCGGTTGTCGTTGCTCGCGTTGTTGGGGCAAAGTTTTGTCTGCTTGTCTTCCCATTGGCGCTGTCAATCAATCGTCGGCACACTTTTGGGTGGGTGTTTGAAAAAGTTGTTTGTATTTGTGATAGAAAAAAGTGGTTGAATCGCAAACGCCCTCACTTTGTGTTAATAATTTCCGCTTTTTTGTTGATCGCTCATAGCGATAAATTTATTAAAAATTACTTCTTTATTGGATTTTATTGATTTCCTCGAATTTTGCTATGCTTAACTTTTCAAGTGTGCGTGTGTGTGTGTGTACTTGCCTTAATCGCCCCAAATTTGCATGCCGACATGGAAAGTGATCTCTGTTCACATTGAAAAATTTGTATTCAGATATTTTAAATTGTGTCGCGACATTCAATCAATTCTGATATTTTGAACTCCATAAGGCAATTGAAATAAGTTAAATAGTTCTGTCAGCCCACTACGTCTGTGCCAATTGAGGTTTTTAAAATTCATTCCTGTGCAAAATGAGAACAAGCAGATAGTCATGCTAAAGACAATCTGAGATAAACTAAAAATAAACAAACATGTATGCATTTTATTTCAGATTTTTTTTATATATTGCGTTTGTTTTTTAATTTTTTTTTTTTTGTTGTGTGACTCACTTTAACTTTGTTTGTGGGTGTGTAAAGGAGCAGACATCTTCTGCAATGCAAACGCGACAGTCTTAAGGGGGTATTCTGGTCTAGAAATTTGAAAAAATCGATTTTTGTTTTTGCATATTTTCTAGAGTTTAGACCTTCAAAAATATGCCGTTCAACGTGTTCTTCAAAATTTGAATTATTTTCGGAGATACAGTGGATTGTGTGACGTGGCGTCTAAACCGGCCGAGTGGAGCGAATCGCACAACGAATGACAGATGTTACCGGACAACTTGAGTACTCGTTCTTTCCAGAAAGTCTTTTGTATATAAATTATTCTATTTGAATTGTTGCTCACACTTCAGACGCGATTTTCTTAAAACTACTTTTTTTTTGGATGGTCGTCATGATATCTGAAGTTCTACTTGACCGATCGCTTTGAAGTTTGATAAGAATTTTTTATTATACATCTGTCTCTCGCGCCTGCCTCGGATTTTGAAAAATTTAAGTTTGAAGTATTTTTAAAAAATTTGAAAGGGTAAAAAAAAAGGTTAACAAATTTTTTTTTTTCAAGTTGACGCCATTTTGTGAATTTTTTTTTTCTTTGATTTGGCGTAATCCGATAGCGACATCCTAACTAATAAATAATTTAATTTGTTTGCTTTAGATCACTACAAGGGTAGTTTAGATCACAAAGGGTCATGTCAACCATGGGACACCTTTTTTATGTAGCCCCCACTCCGCCGGCATGTAAATCCACGATTTTTTTTTTTATTTATTTTTTTTTATACTTTATTAATAAAAACCATAAAAAAATGGATGGTAATTTTATTAATTTTTTTTATACTTTTCCAATATTAATAAAAACCATAAAAATGGATGGTTTTTCATTTTTTTTTATCTTAGTTTTAAAAATGCCTAAAATTAAGGCGTCTAGATTAGAACTCCCCTTAAGACGCTCGAAAAAACCTACCTAAATATGTAGGCAAGGTATTTACTTCGATCTACGGATTGAAACCGCAAAGGAGAGATACAAAACTACACAGAGATACATCCACAAAATAAGAAAAATGGATGCTACAACGACGCAATTGCTTTTTTCGCCAAAAACTCTTACGCGTTGTCGGCATGCAGCCGTTCTCGAGAGATTCGGGTAGCCCACGCAAAGTAGATGCCCGCTATATCATCCCAACGCAAAGCTGTCCAGTCTCTATATGGCCGGCACAAACATATTTACGATAAATAATGGTGTGGATATTAGGAAAAAAGACCAACATTTCCTTAAACTGCGGGTAGGACATACTAAATTTCGTTGAACGCCTTGCTTGAACTCTATTTCACTCACGTCTGACTTAGTTTACCAGCTTCATAGAAAAAACCAGTTGTCATTTACAGTGATTACCGTCGCACCCAATTTCTTCTGCCGCTCTAAATGCGCTGAAATCGGGGAGCAGTACGTGCCTGAAAGTGTGAGTCACTCATTTTCAGCCTTAACGTAGGTACGACTTCAAAATTAAACTGGAAATAAAAGAAGGTCGCCTCTCCAGATGCTCAGTTCCAGAATTATAATTCGCAAAACTTAGTTGCCATACCGGGAAATTTCTTAATCATTGGAGTCAAGAAAAATTACGAATTTTCTTTCTTCGAGGCAACATTTTCATAGATGTTGTTAGAAGATGGCACTTGTTCATTTTCCTTAGTTTTAAACATTTATTTGTTTATTCTCCCTATTTATGTATTTTTTTATGTTAATAGTAACAAACCTTACTGACTAGATTTAAAAGATTACTTAACAGTAACTTAGGAACTAAATTAAACAGGTAGTCGCCTTGATGAATAATAAGAGTGAATGAGTGACCTGAACAGATACCTTGTCATCGCAAAATCAAGAACAAGATTAAACTCTTCAAAGCCTCTTGTAAGAGGGGTGAAATTGAGATAATTAGAGCTGAGAACTTCAATATAAAATGGATTATGAGGGTAAAACCTTCTATTAAGAGCACTGAAACTTAATTGATCGCATAGACCTACACAGTCAAGGATGCCGGATATTATATCGTAAATGAATATAAAGGTTTCAACGAGTCGTTTGATTGCAAGCAACAAAACATTGATAAGCAGGGTGGCAAGGGACTATAAAAGTGAAATGCTTGAAGGCAAAACGTACAAACTTGCGTTGAACTCGTCCACTTCTAAGAGAATGTGAGAAATACATCGCACTCAGATGACGTAGGCATACTCCAACTTTTAACGGACTAAAGAATTAAAAGAGAAATTCTAGTATATGGGTCTTTACAACCACTAGCATAGCATCGCAAAACAGTTAAAAAGCCCGAATAAATCTTTGGAATAACAGAGTTAATGAGGATAACGAACGTGAAAGACGAATCAAAAATAGTATTAAGGGCACGAGTTTCTTTCACTGACACAAGAGTTACATTTGAAACGTAATAAGTTGAGACTTGGAAATCAAAATGCGCTAACATAACATTTCGGTTGCGAAGTCCCGGGTCTAGCAAAGAAAACACGCTTTTTTTGTTCAAAATTAGGTTTATTCATCAACTTACCATAATTTCCACGAAGAGCAACACAATCAGTCTAGCGCCGCTCTAACGTTTCAATATCACTATTTTAGAACGATTTATCCTTTGCCTCAAAATAGGTCTCAGTTTCAGTGATAACCTCTTCATTCGAGCGAAATTTCTTACGAAGCATTTTTTTTAGGTGTGCGAACAGCCAGTGGTCACTGGGAGTCAAATCTGGCGAATACGTTGGATTTGGAAGCAATTTGAAGTTCAATTCATGTAGTTATTTTGCCAATGTTTTGATTGACTTGTGACACGGTGGGTTGTCTTGATGAAACAAAACTGTGAACAAACACGCGCAGCCACTTTGAACAGTGCACTTTTTTATAATCAAATGCTCATGCAATGTAAAGTCAACACTTCTTTTGATACGTATCCACGACAGTCGGTTCTACGTTACCGAAACTACCCGGCCCAGGGCTGTCACTCCAGCAGCATTCCCCGTATGTAAATATGGGGAATGTTTATGCTGATACAACAACTTCTTTTGATATCTTTACTATGTCAACTAACTCACGCAACTTCACTTTTCAATCAAAAAAAACGATTTTGTGATCTTGTTTGATGTTTTCTGGTGTTATTTGTGTCTCATTTGGACATCCACTGCATTGTGGCTTACCGGTGTCTCGACGACAACGTTTGAAGTCAGCAAACCCTGTTTAATATTGTTTCTGATGCGGACGGTGAGTGGAGTCCCCATAACACTTTTCAAGCCATTGTTCATTTCACAGTATCCTTTACCATCAAGAAACAGTCTAAAATTAAAACACGATTTTCTTTTTGATCCATTCTTTTAAAAATAACAAAAGTAGCATCGCTCTTAGGACAATAACTCACGAGCTAATGAATAGAATATCATGAAATTTTAACAGCTGTCTTTTTAAGGTTAGTACTAACGGAAAAAGACGTGAATGCAATCAAACTAGTGCCATTTATGTGTTAGGCCCGAGAGTTTTCAGCCTATGTTTTATATTACTATTAAGGCAAAGTTTGTTTCGCATAGCCCAATCAATCGAAAAAATTTGAAATCGTCTGCTTAGTGTAAATATTTAGAATATTTGAAACAACAACCAAAGTCATAAGTAAAAAATATAAAAAAGATAGGACCCAGAATGCTACCTTGTAATACACCAGAAGTTGTCGCAAATGGATAAGATTTATCATTCCCCATTTCATCAAATAAGACTCTATTTGACAGGTATGATTTCAGCCATAATACCTAGGAAAACCGTGTGGAAGAGTAGGCTTTCATGTTTCCAGAGAAGTATTTTGTGCGTGACTGTGTCAAATGCTTTGGAAAAATCAAAAAATATCAACTTGAGACTATTAAGCTCAGAGCCACAAAACTGATAAAAACAGACAAATTTGTAAATTTGGGCATACAAGAACTCTAAGTTTCGCTGGAAGATTGTTGTGTGCGGCAGTGACGACTATACCATAAGTATCCACATGTTTTTGTAAGAAATCTCTCAGCGCATATGGAAATATACTACGAGCACTAAATTTTTCATTCTTACACATGAATAATCACATTTGTAAATAATATTTCAAAAGGCTTTCCTCTCTGGCAACAAATTTAGATAATCATGAAACCACATTCGCACCACCTAAGTATATACATACATACAAACCACTTTATGATATTCACCGTTATTTGCTCGCTGTTTTACATACATTTTAACTAAACGAGTTCATAAATTTGTAGAGATAATTTACATATTTAATTTAATTTTCCCAAATATCAGCGACAGAAAGTAAAAACATGCTAAAGTGAAACAAAAGTGTTTACCCAAAGGTTGACGTCATAAAATATATGCTATTTATATATAAGTATGTGTTTACACAGCAGTATGTAAAAAAATGTAAATCATACGTACACTTACATTTTGAATATACCAACTCCAGTGTTACTATGGGCGCGCATTTGGATATGAATAGACGATTTGTGCTGAGACAACTTAATTTGCAATTTATTTGCATAATATTTTAGTGAATATGTATCGCACTACTATTTTTGTTTGATATTTCGAGTGTGTTTTGTAGATAGCGAGTTTTCATAGAATGAACAGCGGAATTTTAACCCTCAAGTTAATGAAAAAAAGAAAACATTTGCTCAATGGAATGACTAGTTACTAGACGTATTTAAAGCAACTCGATACATGTTTAAGCAGTGCTGCGCGCTAGATATTCTCAAACGCCTATTATCGTGGCATTCCAGTTATTGAAACAGCTTCATTTCATGCATGGGTGGGCCCATAAATGAGAGATTTGATACACAAATCGGTTTTGATAGCAGAATATACAGGTGTGTGAAAAATGCTAATTTAGAAAGGAAGCTAAGCTGTTACTATTTAATTAGAAAATAGTTGTATTAGCTAATTTTGATTTTTCAGACGTCTACGAACAACGTTTGCAGGTTTAGGCACCAGCTTCGTCGGCTCATGTCGTTCTGCAATCGAGTGTTCAATGTAAATTTACAGCCTCCATGTAAGTTTACAACTTTATGTTAACTACTACCTACTGTTAAATGCTTAAGGCGCTTTAACAGCATATGTGAACAAAGAGTCACTAAGTAAAAGCAGCAACAATTTTCAATATTTCACAGACATTCGCGTTTATCTACAGGGTGAATGATATGAGGTGTTACCTATTCAACACCATAACTTTTTTCTGTGAAATTAGTTTTTATTGATTTCAAAGACAAAATTGGTCAAAAATGATTACAATTTTAACATATATTCTCTTTAGCTCGATATGACCACCTTTTGACTAGACTATAGCCTTCAAACGGTCAAAAAATGAGTTACATGCTGCACAATTGTCATCTTGAGGTATTTTGGCCCATTCTCGTATATTTGCTTTTTTCAGCGCATCCATAATGGAATATTGTTTAGTCCTCACGTTGCTCTCCAAAATGGACCAGATGGAATAGTCCATCGGAATTGCGTCTGGTGAATTCGAAAGCCATTGTGTGGAACTGTTGCGAAATTAAGTGTGGAACATGACTTTTTAACCATTCTTGGTTCACACGAGTTTTATGAAGCGGTGCCGAGTCCTGTTGGAACGTCCATGGTCTACGACCGAAATGTATGCGTGTCCACGGCTCTAAAGCAGCTTCTAAAACATTTTTCCGATAATAAGTCGCATTCACTTTGACACCAGGCTCGATAAAAACGATCAGCGAATGAACGTCCATCAGCGGTCACTGCGGCCCTAACCATTACTTGAGATGGGAAATTGCTTCGAGTGGTCATACGTAGGCTCAAATTCTCGTATAAGCGTTTGGTCGTTTTGAGTGTTTATGAACTGCTCAATTAGGAAATTTGTTTCATCAAAAAACACAATGTTAGGAACTTCCCACGTTCGTGCAAGCGCAACAACTCCTTTGCTCTTTCGCACCGAACTTTTTTTTTGCTGGGGGAAAGATCGTGTGCTTTTTGGAACTTGTAAGCCTTGACCCTAAGCTCATTTTCTATATGCGTCGAGTGCTGTCTTGCGATATTTTCAGTTCTTCGGCCATTTTTCTTCCACTTCGACGTGGATTTCGTTCAAGTCGACCCTTAAGTTTCCGAACCATTTCTGGCGTTGTTGCGGTTTTGATCCACCTCCATAACGTTTTGCAATGCTTCCAGTATCATTGTAACGTTTTATAGTGCGATACACAAACATTTTATTCACTTTGAGGTGACTGAGCTCACGAACAATGGCTGGTTGTGATTTTCCAGCCAAATATAACACAACCACACTACTACGTTTGAGTTCCATCATAGAAAAAAAAATTCAACAAAACTGAGACGCAAATGCTTTTGAAGGCTTATAAACAATATATTGAACTGTCATTAGAACAATTTTGACGTTGACGTCATGAGCTGTTTTACAGATACAAGCAGTGTGAAGTTGGTAACTATAGCTGTTGTGTATCTGTAAAGAGCTGATCTACAGAGCTCAGTAGGCACATGTAGATAAATAATTTAAAATATTTTTGTTTATTTCAATAATCCACAGTACAATTACCTTACGGATTAAAAAAAAATGTACCGAAAAGTATGCCAAATTGGCAGCTGTAATATTAGGAATCAATATAAATACGATATTAGATGCAGATAAAGCGAAATCAAGCAGGCCGGTATTGGATGAGAAATTAGATGCATTACTCGCAAATTTGATCTTAACATTTTCGCCATAAAAATGGTAAAAATTGGGAGGACTTCTTTATGGAACATTAAAGCTTACCCGTTCAAGTAGATCTGGACAGTCGACGATGCCATTAACTACACTGAAAATCAACGAAAGAGAAAGGTCTGTCTGTCTCTCTTTTAGAAATTTTAAATTAATTAACTATAGCAGAGAATCATTGAATGAAACAGGGGACTCAAGTCATTTTAAAGCTCATTTTTTAAAAGAAAATGATGCCGGTATTAAGACAATTTTACAAAAACCAAAAGTAAGTACAAAATTTGAGCAAAACGCGAAAATTTATCGCACTTTTATGAGTCCATGCTTTTACGAGTGCAGTCTAGTGAATGAATCTCAAAACTTTATTAAGGCCAAGATATACATTTTATTTCAAGAAAAATATAAAAAAAATGTATATGTAATGGCAGCTTAAAAAAGTTAAATTAAATTAAAGTTTATACAATACATTATTTGAATAAGAAATGTAAAGCAACGTTCGGTAATTTTTGGCCGAAAGGGAAGTGAATTTGTATGGCCGAAGCCAATACCGCAATTTAGTCAATCTCTACTACACTGTTAAAGACTAGCACGAAATTCTCACGGAAAGAAAAAAGTTCTCTTGTGGCCTGGTCTACGAAAAGGTACCTTACGTGCGAAAACAAGTTTTCAAGAAAACAGCAGTTAAAGTTTAAACTTCTAAAAACCCTTGTAACTTTTTTAAATATTAATATTTTTCAATCCGGGTTGGCTTATTTTCTTCAGCATAGATCACGGTATCAATAAAATCACAGAAGCAGTGAAAAACATTTTTTATACATAAATAAATAAGAAAAAGTTAATGCAAATCGCAGAAATCGTTTTAAAAAATAAGTTAGCTTTTGTACCGACATCCATGCCAAAAAAAACTTATAAGACCCGGTAACAAAAATTTTTCGAAGTACTGAATACGATTCTGGTGTCAAATTTGAAAAATTTTAAATGGCATATCCAAGATGGCGCTCCAAACATAGAAAAAATAATAATATTCTAATTTGTACCATGACAAAAAATCAGTCTTTTTCGTATTTGTACTTTTATTTTTTTTACTTTTAACAAACTTATAAACAAATTATGACTTTCTGGTTTTTACCATTTTAAAGAGCCTTTCGAATCAACAAAAAAGTGAAAAATGATTTTTTGACACGTAAGGTACCTTTTCATAGACCAGGTCACCCATTCTGCATTTCTCAACAAATTTTGAAAAAATATTTTGCTACCATCAAACTTGGTGCTGAAGTACCTCATCACCTTCAGGGTTAAACTACAAATAGTAATAAAAATAAGCACAAACTGTATGGCAAACGCATGTATTAGTAGAAATAAACACAACATATCACTCAGCGAAAATTTTTATTTTTTAGCACCTTTTGTTTACATAGGGATTCTTCAGAAGCAAATGTGTGATTAAGCTAATGAGTTGTGTACATTTTTTGGTCACGTGTTTGAAGCTTCAAAGAAAATACAAAAAATCTGATATTACTACACTAAAAAAACTTAAAAAATGTCTTACCCAAAAGTTTTTTGAATATAGAAACGCAAGAAGATATCACGCAAGAAAATCGGGATCTCTAATAAAGACATACATATGTATATGTAAGAGATGGCGCAAAATTAATCACTGTATCGGATGACTTATATTGTAGTTTTTCCAAATGGTGGTCCGTCAATTATATTTGATATTCGTGAACAAAGTAGCTGCTGTATACAAATAAAAATTTCCCTCACTTAAAGCAGTTTTTTATTTATTAGAAAATTTATTCAAAAGCAAAATCTGATTATTAATTTTGCGCCACCTTGTATGTGCATTAGGGCGTGTCGATTTAAAAATCGCTCATTGCTCTGTGAAAATCGTATTCTAGGGATCAAAATAAGAAACTTTGCCGAAGGAACCATACCTCTAAAACGAATTCTGATGTCCCCCAATTTGGGTCGAACGAAAAATCCCACTTTGACCCATTTAGAGTGCTCCAATCGAGTCCAAATGTATGACCGACCCCTACTAACTTTGGACGGCCGATCCATCCATGCCAGTGGCACACCCCCTAGAACTCCCCTCGGGGGTACCCCATACAATCATTTCAAAATATCACCATTTTTGGCCTTTACATGAGAAAAGAAACTAGAATATGATTTTCACAGAGCAATGGGCGATTTTTTTTGCCTCCCTACAAATCGACCCGGCCTAATGTGCATATAATAGCCTGGTATCACTCTAGATAAAAGGTTAAGATTAGTTTAGGGAAAAAGAAATCCATTACTTGTGCATACAATTTTATGGCCGATCTTTAGCTTCTGGGCGATGCTACGACTTCTAACACTAACGGTTAACTTCGATTATTTCTGTTAGGTTAGCCTGGTTGGCAATAAGCCACGCATAGACCTTTTGGTCCCTAACGATGATTATTTCTGTGATTTTATCAACATTTCCTTTAACATTAAAATGGCATCATAAACACCATTCACAATTTCATTTCACCAGGGTTACATTTTTGCCTTTATCAAAGAAAAACTGTAAAATGTACCGAATTTTCTCTTTGTTGACTTCCATCGTTAACACCCTGTAACTCACAACTGAATGGAACAAACAAAAACAGCAAAATAATTTTCTTAGTGTGAAATGTCATCTTGTCAACGACAAACTGTGAGACAAATTGGACTGTATTTTGTAGAAATATCTGACTCAATTTTTCTTATTCTATTAAAAATAGGTGGCAACGTGGTTTAAATGAAATTTCAATCCCTTATTTGGTCATTTGCTGTCATTTGGTATCCAAATTCTGGTATTGTATTGCGACTGCTTAAATTTAAGTAGTAATCCCAAAACCTCCCATAGCATATTCGACGTCAAAAATGATTCATTCTTCGGCTTCAACTTTACAAAATTAGTGAACTCACGTCTTTGCCTATCTTTATTTAACATAAGTTCATGTCTCTGACTGAAAATTGGTGCGAGATCAAATCGTGGAATAGCAACATATGTAAACTGCCCACCGAGGGCATGCGATTAAACGCGTTAAGGCTGATTCTTTTGGTGTTATCCTAAAAAGTTGGTGCTCTCAAAGTCCATCTAGTGAATTCAGTGAGATTAATGCAAACAAGTCATAGAAATTTATATCTTTCGATTGCATGCAAAGAAGGAAGGACGCAGCGTACATTTGGTATGCCATAAAATGTTGTTTCAAATATTGAGTGGATATCTCACACACAACTTCTTTCATTGGCATTTCAAAATCGAACGACCTTATTGAAATACTAGTAGTTTACACATATTAACATATGCTTGCACATTTTTGCTTACAATTTGCCTGACAACTCATGCTCATGCGTCATCATGCATCTCGAGACGCCAGCCGGCCACAGCTTGGACCTTCATTTAGCATTTCAATATGCAGTTTTTTGTTTTTGTAAAAGGCATGGTGTCGCTGCCTTTTTGACAGCATTGACTATTTGACTGGCTGCTGTCGCCACTGCATTCAGTTATACAAATGTACATACATACAAAGTAGCGCATAGTTGCCGCGTGCTTATGAGTAGGCATGCCTTGCCAGTACTTACATAAATCCCATTTCGCTGAACTTGTCTCATTTTGTGGCTCATTAAAATTTCGCACAAGAACAGAATGTGCAGCGCTCAAATGTCAAGGCACACTCGGGAATATTACAACTTGTTTACGAACACAAAAGTGCTTGAATTTGAATTTACGAATGCACCAGACCACTATGCGTCCATGCATATTTCAGATGCAAATATGCAAAACGCGAATTTCTGTCATTTCATTGTGCTGCTGCAGTTAAAGTGCAAGCATTGCTAATTTTAGACGTTTTTCCACTACCATCACACAGGCGCACTGCTGGCAATGGCACTAACGAGTGCTGGTGCTGGTAGAGGCTAGCGGTAGGTGACTAGTGTTGGCTAGAGTTTACTATTGCCCTGCACACAACAATAAATCTCAAACTAGTCGGTTGGCAGATATACAATGCACACTTATCCATACATGCATTTAGGCACCAGTAGAGTATGCAGAGATTTTATTTTCGCTTGAAATGTGAACAATAAGGGCTCATCGCGCGATAAGATACATCGGGCTGTCGAAAGTGGAGTCGTTCAGGGGATGGGCTGGGACAGATTGGGATGAGGCATGCTAAAAAACGTACTCATATTCAATGGGTATATATTTTAAATGTGCATATTTAAGATGAAATAATTTGAGATGAGTGTGGCGTATACTCTTACAAATTCCTCTTGGCTTGTTTACAATACTTGGATACACTTGAAAATAACGGAATAATGGATGTATTTTTATGCTTTTAGAATGCTGACCGATCGTAGCTGAGCAGGTTTTTGCGTAATTAATATTTCTTAAAAGGTGGTGATGGGAAAAGTGTTTTTCTAATAGCCGTTACCACTCGCCTGGTAATTACAAATTGAAAAGAAACTGCGTTAAGTAAAAGTTAGTTTCTCCACGGCTCCTTTCAAGTCTAGTATTTATACTTAGTACCAGTTCATAGGTCAATCTATCCTTTTATGATATTATATATTCAACCGTAATATTTCATTGCCATCTAAGGGTTTTCTAATAACAGGTGTTATTTTGAATAGCCCGTTATTTCGGTAGATATCACTTTTGAAGCTGTTTTTGTTTGATGTTTGCCAAGTAGAAACTACGCCATTAATAAAAATGGAACGATGCACGCTTAAATAACGCATTGAAATTATTAAATTCGCTATAAAAATGGTGAAAATGTGGCAGAGACGGTGCGTAAACTCGAAAATTTTTGGGTTATCGTGAAGCACCTTGTCGCACCGCAATACAGAAATTGATGAAAAAATTCGAACTGTTGGGACAAGTTAGTGATGCGAAGAATAAAACCCATGCACGTCGCTCAAGAATAGCCGAAAATATTGCTCTTGTAGCCAAAAGAGTGGAAAAAAATCCAGGTTTGTCCATTCCTCGTCCTTCTTTGGAATTAGGCATTCCACAAACGTCATTACACCGTATTTCGCATAAAGATTTGGGTCTTAAGGCGTATAAAGTCCAGTTAACACAAAAGCTCAAGTCGGCCGATCATCAACAACTTCGTGTCTTTGCTGATTGAGTCGTTGAAATGCATGAAAATGATCCGGAATTCCATCGAAAAATCATCTTGAGTGATGAGGCCCATTTCCACCTCGGTGGCTTCGTCAACAAGCAAAATTGTTGAATCTGGGGCTCAGAAAATCCAAGAGTTATTGTTGAAAAGCCTCTCTATCCTCAACGTGTGACTGTTTGGATGGGTTTATGGTTCGGCGGAGTTCTTGGACCTTACTTTTTCGAAAATGAAGCTGAAGCAATAGTTACGTTGAATGGATTGCGCTATCGAGAGAGATTAACGATTTTTTATGGCCGGATTGGATGTTATTGATCAGGACAACGTTTATTTTCAACAAGACGACGCTACGTGCCACACAAGCAACGAAACCATTGATTGAATATCAAAATAATACCACTATTGGAAAACCCCTTAAAATAGGCAGATAATCTTACATAGTATTTTTTCATTTCGACTGGGATTAGACCAGCGATGACGAAGGAAACCTCATCGAAAATTGCGTGGAAACCGAAACTTAAAGTAAAGTACTTTTTACGATCCTTATTAAGCCATCTCAAGCTGACCCGTAGGTGGATGCGATCCTTGGTAACACAATGAGAACTCTGCGCATGATAAATCTTTCTTGTAATCCTGGTTAATTCGCACCTAATGGTATGAGAATCCGTTAGTTGATCCCACTGACTCATCAGCGGCCTCCCAGTGGTGCATCCTGGATATCGGGTGCATCGAGCACCTGAGAGCTAATTCGAGCGGCAGAGTGCAAGGGGAGAGACTTGGGCGGCTAGTTGAGCTGCATCGATTAACCATATAAATGCCCAAGCGCCAAGGATCCCTGTAATACTAATTAACTAACCAGCACTCCACGGCCATGCAACTGGGAGCTGGTATGAAGGTCTTGTCCCAGCGCCGTACTCGAACGCAGTGCACTTATCAGGCTCGTTCTAAATGTAAACCGATTAACGAACCCAATGGCCCTGTGATTCTTATAGGAATAATGGAAAAAAATATATACAAGCCGATAAATAGATGCTAATTTTCTTGCTTGTGAATTTATATTTTGTGCATCAACCCAGATGGGAGCAGCTTACAAAAAAGCCGATAATAATGGCTGGGAACTGTTATCTGAATTTGCTCATTTCATTGATAATTGTGAGTTTATTTAAATAAAAATTGTATACCTCTAAAAAGGGCACTGTTTAACAAGAATGATGAGATGCTATAAGAGAAGTTAATTTAATGGTGCCTAATGAGAAATAATGGTGGCCGCCGTAGCCGAATGGGTTGGTGCGTGACTACCATTCGGAATTCACAGAGAGAACGTAGGTTCAAATCTCGGTTAAACACCAAAAAAAAAATTAAGAAAACATTTTTCTAATAGCGGTCGCCCCTCGGCAGGCAATGGCAAACCTCCGAGTGTATTTCTGACAATGAAAAAGCTCCTCGTAAAAATATCTGCCGTTCGGAGTCGGTTTGAAGCAGTAGGCCCCTCCATTTGTGGAAGAACATCAAGACGCACACCACTAAGCTCGGCCAAACACCCAATAATGGAGTACGCGCCAATTATATATATATATATATAATGGGAAATAAGGTGTGAAAATAATAAAATAAAGCAAATACCACTCCTACTTCATATTATATAGGGTGGCGCAAAATTAATCACCCAATTTTGCTTTCAAATAATTTTTGAGTGATGGAACTGTTTATTTTCACTTTATTTTGACATTAACTATTTGTTTAAATTTAAAATTGCTTTTTTTGAATCGGAAAAATATAGGAAAAATTCTATGCATACAGAGACACTCTGAATAATAGCAAAGTTTCGACTTTTTTATTTTTTATTTTATTATTATTTTTTAATATATTTGATACTACCACCATACAACCATATAAAACACTAAACAAATTTTCATCAAAATTTAAAACTACATACTCAGAATTTTTAGAAAAAATACCCAAATTTTTTCTGAAGAATTTTCTAAAGAATTAGAAAAAATACCCAAAATTCTGGGTATAGAAATAGTTTAGTAGCCCGTTAAATCTCGAAAAAAAATCGTACATTCATTATTTGGAAGAAAATGCGTAATACTGCCAACAATGAGAGTGATCACAAATCAATGAAAATTTTTAGCCACTTCAGACTTGCACAGTATTATACCAAAATCGAACAGACTATAAAACTGCATATTCAGAATGTTTCTAAAAAGTCTTAATAAAAATGAGAACTTTTTTTTAATATCTTTTCACTTCTATACAGAGTTTGAAACTTGGAGTTATGTGGTTTGTCATTTCGTTAAAGGCGTCTCTGTGTCTTGTCACATTCCACGACTCTCTGATGCTTCCTATGCCTGTAAGGGTCTAATTTTGCGCAGCCATAATATTTGTTTTCAGCCAATCTTTGCCTTCCTTCTATTTTACCTTCCAGGATTTCCTGTTGCCACGTTTTGTATTTGCAATTACGTAGAATATGCCCTAAGTAAGCTGTCTTCCTTCGCTTCGCCGCTATAAGAAGCTGCCTACTCCAGTTCATTCGGCGAAGAACTTGATTATTGGAAATGTAATTAGTCTATGAGATTTTCAACATTCGCCTGTATATCCACATTCCAAAGGGCCACTTTAGGGGCCCATATCTGCATGGCATACAAAAGTACTGATCATACGTAGCATTTAACGAAACGAATGTTTAACATGTATGTTAATTTCATGACTGCAGAGCACTTTTCTATAGTTGCAGAATACAAATCCTGCCATTTCTATTCGTGTCTTAATTTCATTCTTAATTACTTCGGGGCAGCCCCAGTTCTTATTAATCCATCCAAGGTATCTAAATTTGGATACTCTTTCTATGGGTTCACCTGGCCTTGATAAAGTTCAATTATTGTAAATATTTTTCCCACATACAGCCGTGAATTTAGACTCAGTCACATGGATATTCAGGCCGTATTTATTGCTGTATTCACCAACCTTATGTAAAAGGCTTTCTCTGATACTCCCGCAACAAGGTTCGTGTCATCAGCATACCTGATGTTGTTAATAACCACAGCATTTACATGTATGCCTTCTTGGGCATTATGAAGTGCTTCCTGAAAAATTGCTTCAGAGTAATTATTGAATAAAGGGGTGACAATACGCACCTCTGCCTAATGCCTTTCAACATTTCAATTTCGTTATTTATTCTAAGCTCTACGGTTTGGTTCAATATAGGATTTCATTAAGCTGATTAAATATTAATATATGCCCACGTTTTTTTATAATTTTTATTACAATACTATTGCAAGTAAACAATACTAAATCTAATAATCAATTTGTTTCTTTTTTTCATTACAGGTTTTTCAACTCATTGACCACATCTTAGGGAAATAAATGCACTTAAATCGAATGATGGATGATTTCAATAAAACTTACCGGTTTGTGTGTGAGCTGTGATGAACAAGTATACTATTCGCGCACATCCTGAGTCATAAATCTTTGTTTATCTCTATATATGCGATATATGTTGTTGAAGTAAAACATATGAAGATGCAAACACTGCATGCAATAAAGTGTGGCAATAAAAACAGGATAAAGCAATCGTAAAAGTAAAAATAATAGGCAAGCGGCAAATTTCAGTGGCCCATTACAAACGGCTAAGAGGATATTAATTTTTTAATTTTCTGTTAAAGTGTTTTTTTTTTTGTCTTGGCAGTCTGTTGGGCTGTGCCTGCTTAAGATTTAAGTGAACTAAGTAACATAGGAATATACGAATCAGAGAACAAATCAAGCACGAGAAACGTAGAAAAGTCAACAACCACTGGCACGGCAACAATTGCAACAACAAACTGCTACAAATGCTCATGCAAGCATCTACATAAATGTAACTAGTGTTCTGCAAACAAATCCACTAAGTCGTTCTCACCATGCACCAGTCTGGCACCAGTTACTAAACTGGTTCATAATGAACGAAAAATCCGACAAGTGTCTCCATCAACTTTTATGCTTATCTAATCCGTACTTTGTGGATTTTTAACATATAAAACATTCAAAATATTTAGATTGTTTGCACTTATAAATGGTAATTTTGAAACTAGTCCAATACTAGTTACTTTCAGACCAGTTTGACTACTTCCATCAAACACCAGTTCATGAGCTACGCAGCATTGGCATTAACTTACTTCAACTAATCAATTAGTAACTTCATGCCATTAGTCTGATACCAGTTTGTGACTAGTTCATAATGAACAAAACAATCAGCAGAGGTGTATCCGTAAACTTTTAAGTTTATCTAATCCGTCTTCCATGAATTTTTAACATTTAATGCATTCAGAATATTTGATTTGTATGCACTTATAATTGATGATTTTGCAACTGCTCTAATACTATTTACTTCCAGACTAGTCTTTCACCGGACTTCCATCAAACACCAGTTCATGAGCTACTCAGCATCTGGCACAGCTTACTTCAGTTAATGAACTCCGTAAGCCTATGTCACCAGTATGATACCAGTTAGTGACTAGTTCATAATGAACACAAAAATCAGAGGATTAGCTCCATTAACTTTTATGTTCATCTAATCCATATTTCGTTCATTTTCAACTTTTAAAGCATTCAGAATGAAATTGGTTTGTGTCATTCAGCAACTGGTCCAATACTAGTTACTCTCAGACTAGTATGACTACTTCTAGTACCAGATTATTAGCTATTCATCATCTGCTGCAACTTACTTCAGTTAATGAACTTAGTAAGCTCAGGCATCAGTCTGATATCAGTTAGTGATTAGTTCCTAATGAACAAAAAAATCAGTTGAGTGCCTTCATAAGCTTTTATGTACGTTATATCAGTATTTTATGCATTTTTAGTATTTAAAGCATTCAGAATATTTGGTTGGTACACACGCAATATTAGTGCATTTTGCAACTAGTCCAATACTAGTCACTCTAAGACTAGCCTTCCACTATACTTACGACAAGTACCGATTCGTTAGCTACACAACATCTGCAACAACCCACATCAGTTAGTTAACTGGTAAGCCCATGCATCAGTCTGGTACCAGAAAATCTGGTATCGAAACTGTGGAAAAAATCACCAGTTCAGAACAAATTGAAGAAGTTAATCAAAATTTATGGAAGACCGTTTCAAAAATACTTTAGTTTGAATTAAAATGTTGCACAAATTTTTTTTCTTACCTTTAAATTTGCTGTTAATATGATTACAATTTTAAAAATTACAAGTTTAATTAATTTTTTAATTTAGTCAGCAGCTAAACGAAAGCAACTGCAAATATAAAGTAGTAAGTATTGCTATTTAAAAGCCTTAAGAAAAATAAAAACATTAAACATAAGAGAATTTTTGTTTCTCTTTAAATTGAAATTGGTGTATTTCACAACTGGTACAATTTTAGTCACTCTCGGACTAGTTACACTTCTTGCCACTTGCAAATACCAGTTCATGCACTAGAATGTTATTTCGGCTCTTCACAGCCTGGATACCTATTTATTCACATGCATGCATGTGAAAGCTCAATCAATAGCTCGTTCGTTCTGTGCAAATAATCCCGGCGATGAAGCGATTCGCCACGACTGAAAGTGCCCGCAGGCATTTGAAACAAAAGCAGTCCACTTTAACACTAGAACTACGAAGATTTACCATATACCTATTTCAACTAACCGGTCATTTTGACTGGTTTTTTTGTTTAACTACACAAAACAGTAGAAATTTAGAAATAAAACTAAAAATTCATAAGATAATTAAATTTTCAAGCAAAAGAAACATATTTTATTCATTTATTGTAATTACATAACATAAAAAACATAAATAAGATAATTTTAAGTTCTTGGCTTCATAAGCGCCACGCGCAAATAAAATGGCCAGAAAAGCGTTGAATTTTTCTTCTGATAAATCCAATTCTTCACCAGTAACTCGTAAGCCTTCTGGTTTTGTGCATGTTATGATATGATGTATAATATCACGATTAATTAGTAATGAGAAAGCACTACTCACAACATTCTTTACAATTTTTTTTGCATATCCTGTAGGTCCTACTTTTTGTTTGAAAATGGTATGTTTTGGTTTTCTCCCTGGATAGGATCCAGCTTTGCTTTCATTCCAAATAGTTCCATTAGCAATTTCAGTTTGCTGATCTTCACTCTCATCGGAATAGGACGGAAATCTTACACTTTTTCTTTTACATACCTTGAGTATGTTCTCCTCTTCACTATCACTGGATACATAGACTTTCTGTTTATCAAACTGGACCGCTGAAATATTTGTTGATTTGCAGACAACTTCGGATATGTCTTCGCATATATTTGTTATATCTTCAAGAAATTTTGTTTTTTTCGAATGTGACGCCATTTTCAGGGTAATAACTTCTAACTCAAAGCCATAATTTTATTTCCCTTTCTAATAATGAAAAAAATATTCAATCAGAAACCACTTACAATGTATGCAAGAATAATGTGAGATTATAAAGAAATATAAAAAATATTCAATTTATTGTCATTTGCAACTATACACGGTAAGTAAGAATACTAAATTGAAATGTTTATATGCTACGATTTATGATAACTTATCAGTATAGGGGTTACAGACTGACTGTAGAAATTGTATTCATATTACGGATTTAGTATAACTGTATATATCATATTACAGTTATACAAATTTTCGCATAATATATGGAAAACGCAAAATCTTTGAATTCCGGGAATTTTCCATATTCAAAAAGAATATTTCAAGAATATACAAAAAGTATTCATGATATTTTTATGACCGATCAAAATGACCGGTTCGTATATTTAGGTATAACACATAGTTAACTCTGAAAATTGGAAGCGTAAGAACAAAATAATCTATAATATTATTCTATACACAAATTTAATAAAAATCATGACATTATCGAAAAAAATGTAATTGGAATATTTAAGAGGAAATGAGAAATAAATGTTCCAACCGGTCATTTTGACCGGTTCGTAGTTCTAGTGTTAAGCAGCTTATTTCAGATGCGAAACAATCTCAATCGACAGCTGTAACACTGTGCACTTTTAATATGCACATACAGGCAATTGTTGTGAATGCTGCCGCCGAAGTGCCGCAGTGCCGCATTTACTGCCCACAACCTGATTATTTGTCTCTTGAATCCCGAACTTTTGTGCTATTTTTTGTTCTTTTTTGTGTTTTTCATGTTTCTTTTTGCCTTTTGTTCCTATTTTTAGTGTTTTCTCGAGTAAGCAGCCTAAGTGAAAATTATTGTGAAATGCAAATGAAATGAACTTTTCGTTGTCGCCTACTTCGATTGAATTGGATCGTACGTGTGCCACTTTGCGCTTATTTTAGAGCTGCCTGCACTGCCGCGAAAGTGGGAAGCGGGAGTTCTCATCGACACATTGCATGTTGTAGATATTTGATGCAAATAAAAAATTGTGTTTTTTTTCTCAATTCCTCTTTCGTTCCTAATGAAAGAAAGGCACATTTGTGAAAATCAACGAGCAGTTAAGAAATATCCAAAAATCCAAGTGGCTGCTGAGTATTGCGGCTGAGTGTGTTGTGAGTGAGGAAAAAAAAACAGCAGCCGGAAAAAATATACTCGAGTTGCTGTTGTTATTTAACGGGAATTGTTAAAATAATCAAAGCTGTTTTTAAGAAAAATATTTGAATTTTAACAAAGCAAATACGATATAAAACAAATTTGGCAGCACATAAATATATCAAATTTGGAAACGCAATAACAACAACAAAATTCGTGGCAACAAGTTGTACACTTTCGGCACGATGGAGGGCGGCTATGTGAATGAAGGTGAGTGTTGCATCAAACATTTGTTAAATTGTTGAAAATATGAGAAATGCACAAAAACCAAAAAAAAAAAAAATAGGAAAAACAAAAAAAAAGTAATAAAAAATAAAAAAACCAAAAAAAGCATGCTTAATACCTTAATGTATGTATATCGGATACGTGCTTAGATAGTTTTTGTTGGTGATCGTTCATTCAGTTAGCATTTTGGTCTCATTGAATAGATTTTCTGTTTGCTTTGAATTATTGGAATATTTATTTTATGTTTTTTAATTTTCAAATGTATAAAATCTGTAATATTAGAATTTTGTACAAATATTTTTTTTTTTGTGTAAACATCAAAAAATGCCAGTGTACCTTTACGTGCTGTCAATTATCATCCAATATAAAAAACGTGCTATTTAAATAAGGTCAGTCATAGTGGAGAGTATACAGGAGGTGGTGACTTCCTCGAACCGCTATATTGCACTCAGTGAATTTGACAGATCAGCTGATTTGATGACGTAATAAATGAAAACTTGTATTCATTTTATGTGTTTCTTTTTAAAGAGCTCTAGAATGCTCCTCGCGCTTTTTTATTTTTTTTTCATATTCTGCGTAGTATTTAAGGACGCGCGAGTAATTTTTTATCTTTTGTTCACTTGTCTCACATTTCTGCGTCCTCATTTTTGCGAGGGAATTTTTTTTTCAGAACAGGGCCGGCACTGCCGATCCCAGTAAAAGTTATTCTTCTAAAATAATTTTACTATCTGTAGGCATAGGTAGGTAGGTAGGTTAGATGGCAAGAGTGCCCCAGAGTGCTGTTTTGATACAATAATGTGGACCACTACCTGCGAAAAAATTTAGGGAAGAGAAAACTGCCTACAGCCATCCCCAAAGGGCACGCTAAGGAATCTCAAGCGCTTAGCCGCCAGAGCCGGACATTTCTGTCGACCCTTTCCTTTGCAAACTCATCGGCAATTTCATTTCTCTTTATGTTCCTGTGCCCAGGAACTCAGATAAGGGAAATGTTTCCTGCACGTTCGAGACGTTTGAGTTTCTCCTTACAGGAGTTTACCAGAAGAGATCTGCAATACAGTGCCTTGATCGGGGCTTCACTATCAGAAAAAATATTAATGTCTCCTTCCCAATAGCGATCCCTAAGCATTTTGCATGCTTGCAGGATCGCGAAGACCTCTGCTTGAAAAACGCTGCTCGTTTCCGGCAGTTTGAAGGAGCCCGAAATGCTGACTGATTTAGAGAAAATCCCCGCTCCTTTTCCAGATTCCATCTTAGATCCGTCAGTGAAAACAGAGGTACCTATATCCGTGCCAACTCTCCCCTCTTTCCAATATTGCCTGTTCGGAAAGAAAGTCTTAGCACAACCCTCAAACCCCAGTTTGCGGATCGAAGTATAGAGAAGGAAGGGGGATCTGGAAGTTGCCTCCAGAGGTTAATCTCCTTCACCCTAATAGCGCTCTGTTCAGCAATGGATTTAACTAGCAGATCCACAGGAAGTAAGTGTAGAATGACGTTGAGGGCAGCAGTGGGACATGTTCTACAAGCACCAGTGATGCCCACACATGCAGTTCTCTGCACCCTCTCTAGTTTAGTGGTGTTGTAGTCCTTCTGAAGAGCTACCCACCAACCATATGCAAAGTACGACACGTGGCTTGAGACCCCATTTTTTGCCGAACATAGATTTACAGGCGCGGAAGGCTATACTGGCCTTCTTAACTCGATTTTCTGTGTGCATCTTCCAGTGGAGCTTGGGGTCAAGTATTACACCAAGATACTTGACTTTCGATGAGAGTGTAAGACACTGGTTGCTTACACTCTTGGAAGCTTAAAAGGTGGAGGCTAGTATTTCCTGGTGAATAGCATCAACTCCGTTTTTTCAGAGTTGACTTTGAGACCGCAACTGGCAGCCCAACTACTGAGTGTAGTCAGTGCACCTTCCAAAATTTCAGCCATTACTTATGGGAAGCGCCCCGAGACCATTAGGACCAAGTCATCGGCATACCCTACCACCTTTACCCCACCCCCGTTTAAACGAGTTAAAGCTTCATCAATAACTACTAGCCAAAGGAGAGGCGGGAGGACGCCGCCCTCTTCCTGCCACAGCACTTATTTCTCTACCACCAAGCAGGGACGAAATCCAGAGGTAGATAGGTTTTTCTACCACTATCCTATTTAGGGCAGGGACAATTGAGCCATACACTTTGTTTTATTTTTTTTTATTTTTATCTCCAAAAACAACAAAAACAATTTTTAATTTTTCATTGATTTTTAAGTCGGTGAATATCAGCAAAAGGTGTGTGTGAAATTATTCTCAAAAAACATTTTCCAATCAGCCATTCAATTTTCTGATCAGTTGCATCTTAAATAGCCGACATAAGGTAGGTGGTAGTCGACAGTTGGTCCGAGAATGCTGAGTGTAAATAAAATTGCACATACATATACACAATATATTGCATAAAACCACAAGAAACTTTGTGTGTACATTGGTATATTAAGCATGCATTTGTATGTATGTATGCATGGTTTTCGAATATTTATTCACCGCTACCACCCCCGCATTCTTTTCATTATGTCATGATCATGTTTATTGTTGTCTGCGTCATGGCGATTGTTTGTTTGCTTTCAAGCGCAAAGCTCTCAAGATGACAGTTTCGTTCGTCTGTCCGCTCAATCAACTTTTCATTCATGTATTATGACTGCACATTCCGCCGAATGCCGACTACCGTCTTTTTCTAGAAAGCTGGCAATCAATAACAATGAGCGCCTGCATACACAGTGGTGGACATATACAGGGTGCGCCATCTGCATTTCGATTGGATTAATAGATTTATTGAACAAATTTGATAATTCTCTAGCGATGGGCGTCATTAATTACGTTCATGTATTCAATTGTTAAACTAAAATATTCCGTTATTTGCATTTTTTGGCTACTTTTTTCTCGCAAAGCTTTCTCGAGTGTTTTTGAATGGGCTTGGTTATGCACTTTAGGCGAAATAATTCAAAACACTTATATTTTCTCCAGATACCCACGCTCTAACGCTCCTATTAGTGAGTTTTGGTTTGTTCTTTTGCATCAAAGTTAATGAGGCTCGCTTTGCTCATCGACAAATGGCATCACTGCATTCACCTTTTGTACACATTTTGGTTTATGCGCCCACTTATCCAAGGAGTTAGGCCCACGCCAAGTCACAAAAATTCAATTCGAACAGTGCCATTCTCTCCTTCATGCCCTTTAAAGCATAGCGAAGGCCAAGTTCTTTATTTGGGAAGGGATGATATATTTTTCCAGTCTGAACGACAGAGGTTAAATTAAGAGGCGTCATTTTAAAATATGTACGTATATATTAATTTATTCGTTCTAAAGTGGAATCTGCATCCTTCATCTGGGTACCTTATCAAGCTGTCGTATAACTCGAGTTGAACGTATCCAAAAAGTTTTCATTGGCTTTGTTGTTGTTTTAACAGTAATAAAAGCCCCGTGAAGGGTGTATCACCGGTCGTCTTCGTCTGGCTCATTTAAAGGTAAACATGCTGTTTCGACAGGTTGGGTCCAGAGGGAGAGGGGTGTTAGATGAGTAGGTTTTGAAGAGCATGTGAAAAGGTGGTTAGTGTCGGGGTGCTTGCACATGCCGGACATATGTTTGGTATGTCGGGGTCAATTCTGGATAAGAAGGAGTTTAACCTGCTACAGTATCCAGAACGTAATTGTGCCAGTGTTACGCGTATCTCACGGGGAAGCTGAAGCTGTTCGTCTGCTAGAGGTGGTGGTTGGACTCCGATTACGGCATTCAGTGGATGGGAGCTTAAGAAGGTGGTGACGGTCTCCCGGTAGATGTCGTTTAATGACTGTCTAAACACTGCCTGGTCCAGTGGATTTCTGTCAGTTTTGTCCTGAATCTCGTCGGCGTAGTTTAAAAGGTGTTTCCTGACGTGGCTAGGAGGCGGCTCTGGCTCAAGCAGTTGTCTGCAAGGGTCAAACCTACCGTAACACCCTAACAGGAACTGCTTGCTGAGCAGTTTGTTGTGCTCCATTACAGGGAGCATCTGTGCCTCATTGTGAAGGTGTTGAATCGGGGACATCAGGAGGCAACCGGTCGCTGTCCGAATGACACTATTTTGGCATGTATGTAGCTTTATCCACTGCGTGTTACTAGTTCCAGGCGCAGCATAGTTCAGAACCGGCCGGCCTATTGCCTCAGCAACAATTCATTGTCTTTGCCCCAAGTGCTGCCGGCAAGCAATTTGAGGACCTTGTTGCTATGTTGGACTTTAGTGGCAATAGCGGTAGTGTGCGCAGAGAAGGAGAGCAAACTGTCATTCCCATGGCAGCCAGTTCTACGCTACCGGAATGACTCGGGTTCTTTCCGACCAAGGGCTGCCGCCCCAGTAAACTAGCACTGTTTAGTGAACAGTGTATTGGCTTTGCTCTACCATCGCTTTCATGACCCTTTACCCTCATACTAAACCATATGCCTGCCTGACAATTTGAAATCTCTGTACATAGTTTCGGCGATCTATTTTGTCTTTATCTTTCGTGTTTGATATTAATCAAGGTGTTGCGGATTACCTTTCCCATCTGGAGCGAATCTATCTTAATACCCAATCTAAGGCTCTTCGTAATTCATATTTATTCCATATTGGTTTTATAAGAACTATGTATGCAAGGAATGAATCCATCACTAGAGCTCTGGTAGAACGCAATACTAGACTTGATTTTGCTTCCTCTAAACACTCTTTAATCATGCCGTCTCCGAACAGGAGATGGTTTTTATGAGGGACTTTTTCTTTGGAGAAATACTTATACACTCGGAGGTTTGCCATTGTCTGCCGAGGAACGAACACTATTAGAAAAAACTTTTTTCTATCATTGCGGATTTCTTGCTTGGGGTTTCAAAGCCGTACACTCCCGTATAGCAGTCATACATCAACCCACTCCGCTACGAAAAATCTCTGGATTCTTCTGGATTTTTCGTTATGTTCCTTTACTAACCGAATACTACGTGATTATCTATCCACGAGCCCATCATCAATAAAATACCATTTATGGTTCCTGTTCATTAAATGTCCCTCAGAAAAGAATCAGATTGGGTTCCACCGAGAATTAGTTTGCCTTCTTCTGCATTTGCTTTTTTCGTGGCTTTCCCCGTTTGAGCGAAAGTTTTCAGTGGAAGCTCGGAATCGAGGAGCACTCTTGGATACTAAAATTTTTAGCATTGCTCGAATGATTGCAATTGGTGCCTGGACTCAATTTTAATACAAGAATTCCATGCAGAGAAGAGTTGAGGAAATAATGTCATACTCCCCCTGCTTCTTTTATACAGATAACTCAAAGATTGATAAGCTCACTTTTTTTGTTGTCAAACCACCATTGTAACTTTCAAGCTCTTATTTAAGTGTTAAGGAGGTAATAGAATTATTAGGAAGACATATTTTCATCTTAAGTGATAGGCTGTAATGGGATTTATTCGCGCCGATCTTTTCAGGCAATTGATAAACAGAACAGACTCTATGGCATTCACTAGGACTCCAGGCCATAGAAATTGAGTCGGTACACCATCTCCTCTGAGAATGCTCTGCACTTCAAAGAAGTCATGCCAAATTTCTTGGTGATTATTTCTTTGAAAACCTGGGAAATTTGCAAAATGTGTGACTGAAGGGACGGAATTTGAAATTTAAAAAGTCGAGCCAAGGAGCCCCGAGATATTTGATAAGTTCTAAAACACTCTAAAAGCCCATTTATTTAAAGCTCTGGAAAGAGAAAGGGTAGATAGTCAAAGCGGAAAGGAGAAAAGTAAAAGAAGGAAAAATATAGGATAAAATAGAAAAATAAAGGTACCTAAACCTGTGGGAATTTTACAGATTCTTTGGCGCATCTTAAAACATTCTCCAATTTGAGAGAACGAATATTAAACATTCTCAGTACATCGAAACCCAAAATTCGCAGTCTTGTTCTAGCAAATGCAGGACACTCACAAAGAAAATGGTCAGTGCTATCCATCTTCGCTAAGTAAGACAGGCAAATCGAGTTCTCAATGAATCCAATGTTGGTCAATGGAATGGATCCAATTGGCTGTGTGCTGTAATAATGGCGGCCAGAAACCGAACTTCTTTTTTTGAAAATTTTAGAAGAAAGTTCGACAGTTTTCTATTCGGACTTGTCACAAAACACTCTGCAGTTCTGCAGCTTTCTAGACCGGACCATCGCTCTTTATGTCAATTGCAAGTCATGATTCCTGCGGAACTGATTCTGATTGGCTCTGGTCTCTGTGGGGTAACCGCGGATCCGTAGTTAGCCAATTCATTGGAGGGAGTAGTTACCTTCTTAAAAAGACCTTTTTTCCGACTTAGCTTTACATTTATTTTGAAGTGTCCCTAATTATGTAACCACCACTGTATATATTGCACACATTCAAATGTTATGAATGTTCGCTTCAAATTAGAAAAAGAGAATGAAATTTTGACTTTGAAATTGTTTGGTGCTTATTTTTATATGCTGTTTTGTGTGTAATTGCTTACTTTATTTTTAAACAGAGAACATAAAATTTAAATCTGTTGAAATGCCTTTTTGACAATTGCACAAGGCGAAATGCGCGCGGCAACGCTGCAGTCAAAGAAAGTCCACATGAGGCAGGAGCATTTGGCACCTGTGTTTATGACTCACATACTCTCGCATGCATACATAGATACGCATTTGTTGCTGTATTTCTATACACCCTACCATGTGATATTTTGTTTGGCTGTCATGTAGCAGTTGCAGTTGGCGCTGGCGTGTCGCTGCTTTCGTTTGTTGTTGTCATGTTGCAGATAGATGATTATCCATCATTACTCAAGCAGTACGAAAAGAAAAGAAGAATTTGATTCTTAATGTTGTGCAGAATATTTAGTTTGAACGAGAGCGCGGCAAATAGCCACAAATTTCATTGCATTCTTGGTTGATCATCAAACTTGCACACATTTGCGAAAAATTATTTTGTTTGAGCTATCTTTTGTAAAATTAGAAAATTACGTTATTTTGAAAATAAAGCATAGAAAGGGCATAGTCACTCACTCATAACGCTACAAAAACATTAGCTAACTTTGTGCACAATTTAGGCACGTTACACTAAATTATAGAAAACAGTTGTTTCTACCGGGTCCGGCACTCGAAGTGTAACCAATTAAAATCGCCAAAAATTTAGTTTGGCACTTACTTATATTTAATTCAAAGTAAAAAATGCGTGAAAATAATACAAAATTAAAAATAAATTTCCTTTTGCTCGATATGGCAACCTTTTGCCTTTACTATGGCCTTGATATGGTCCAGAAACGATTCGCAAGCTGCCCGAATGTGACTTACAGGTATTTTGGCTCACTTGCGGACCATAGTTTTTTCAGCACTTCGAGACTGGTGAATCTTTTAGTTCGGACCTTGCTCTCCGAAATGGCCCAAAGACAATAATCCATTTGATTCGCGTCTGGTGAATTTGAGAGTGCCGAGTCCTGTTGAAATGTCCATGGTCTGTTACCGAAATGTTTGTCTGCCCACTGCTTCAAAGCAACCTCCAAAATACGTTTCCGATAATATTTCGCATTTACCTTGACGCCAGGCTCCATGAAAACGATTGAAGAGCGCCCATCTGCGGTTACAGCGTCCCAAACCATTACCTGTGGCGGGTGCAGCCTCCTGTTGGCCAATCGATGGCTCAAATTCTCGATTGGTCAAATAAACCCTTTCGTTTTGTGAGTTTACGAATTGCTCAATTTGAAAAATTTTCTCGTCAGAAAATACAATATTCAGAATTTGGCCGCTTTCGGTCAAGCGAAGCAACTCTTTCGCTCTCTCAAGTCGCAATAGTCTTTGGTATGAGATCATGCTCCTTTTGGATCTTGTAAGGCTTGACTTTGAGATCATTTTTCAGTATGCGGCGGATGCTACGTTCAGATATTTTCATTCTTTCGCCATTTTATTGGCACTTCCTAGCCCCTCAAACAGTTTACCGTTACGAAGTACAGGTAATTAAGTACCTGACTTAGGTTGAAAGGCTCCAAATTCAATACGAAGCTATAGTTTTCGTTAAAGTACAAATACCATGAATATTATATATATATATTAGGGCGAGTCGATTTAAAAATCGCTCATTGCTCTGTCAAATTCGAATTCTAGGGATCAAAATAAGAAACTTTGCCGAAGGAACCATACCTCTAAAACAAATTCTGATGTCCCCCAATTTCAAAATATCACCATTTTTGGCCTTTACATGAAAAAATCAGCTAAATGGCTATGTTTTTTCTTTATTTTTATTTATTTATAATAATATTTATTATTTATTTATAATAATATCTATTTTTTCTCTTAAGAAATTTATTTAGTCAAAACATATGTAAATGAAAAAATTAATTTAAGTGAGTTATAAAAAAGAAACTAAAAAGTTCGACCCAAATTGGGGGACATCAGGATTCGTTTTAGAGGTATGGTTCCTTCGGCAAAGTTTCTTGTTTTGATCCCTAGAACTCGATTTTCACAGAGCAATGGGAGATTTTTTTGCCTCCCCACAAATCGACCCGGCCTAATATATATAATTGGCGTTTACAGCCTTTTTGGGTATTTGACTGAGTTCCTCCTCCTAATTTGTGTATGCCTTGATGTTGTTCCTACAGTTTCAAGCCGACTCCGAACGGCAGATATTTTTATGAGGAGCTTTTTCATGGCAGAAACACACTCGGAGGTTTGCCATTGTCTGCCGAGGGGCGACCGCTATTAGAAAAATGTTTTTCTTAATTTTGGTGTTTCACCGAGATTCGAATCGACGTTCTCTTTGTGAATTCCGAATGGTAGTCACGCACCAACCCATTCGGCTACGGCGGCCGCCTTGAATATTAGTTTATACAATATAATAATTGTATTGTTAAGTGAACTGTAAAATAAATAAAATAAAATAAATGAATTAGAATATTTTAGTGTGTCAAACAATTTCCTTTAATAAATCTTTCGCAATATATTCAAGTTAATAAATTAACATTTTTTTCTTGAAGAGAAAAATAATTTTTCCTTATTTTCTCCCCACATGCCCCGTAAATTAGTTTTGATTGCAATCGACAGAATTGACAAACTCTGACTTGCTTTTTGTATTATATTCCACTTATGTGATTTACATTCATTCTAGTTTCAGTGTCTAACCTCGACTTTTAAGTGCCTTCAGCAAATAAAAGCAGTATAAAATACCGAAAGAAATTACTTTTTTGTTTATGTTTACTGTATGCTAATTAATTCTTCGATTCGAACATTTCTAGTAGCTTTATGATTGTAAAATGTCAATATATATGTGTATATGTGTATGTATATCTTTTATATAAATTAAACTTACTATAAAAAAACTTGACTAAATATTTAGTTGTACTCGTAGAACCCAACTGCATTTGTGTAAGTGAATTTGGCATGCATAAATATGAAATTATTAAATATATTTTTTAGAAAATAATGCCTACTAAATTCTGAGTTTTAAATGGTTTAAGTATTTTTACTAATCTACTTCATATTTGCCTATTTTCCATGCCTGTACTATTCCATACTAACTCTTGCATTTCGTAATTGCAACTGTGCATAGAAGATTCAGATGCAATAATGGGAGTGGAGAGTCCAGGTAATTGCAAAAATTTAAGTGTAATTTTTAATTAAAAATAAAAAAAATGATAATTTTCGACCCCGTAAGGAAAATTGGGATGCCAACATTAAAAACGCAGATATTACTGTTAGGCTCTGCCTCTACTATTCTCCGTTGGCAGCACCTTACTATTTTGAAATTTTTGAAAAATGTGAATTTTGTTGTACAGTGTTATTTTTCAAATAGAAAATCTCTATTGAATTAGAAAATAATGACTCAATTTATGTTGAAATCAAAAGCCATTTCCCAACTACTTATAAGCTCTAAAACTGCACTACATACTTAGTTACTCGTTCAAGCTAATAAAATTTATCATTTCCAAAAATTATTATTTAAATTTTCAGATTAATTTAGATTGAATGTGCAGAATCTGTGGTTATTGTTATAATATACTCGTATATACAGGGTGCGCCATCTTTTTGACACTAGACGTCCCGGGAGTTTTCGTTGTAGAAATTCAATTGTTGCATTCGCAGTGTGGCGTGGCGCATCGTCTTGTTGAAACCAGTAACCGTTTAAACCTTTCTCACGCATTTGCGGGCAGACAAAATGAGCCAACATTCATCGATATCGGTTTCCATCCACCGTTTCGTTTTCTCGGTAAAAATATGGCCCGATGATGGTTTCGGCGCAAATGCCGGCCCAAACAGTTACTTTCCGGTCATGCAATGGCGTTTCATGGATCTCGTGTGGATTTTCAGTTCCCCAAATGCGACAATTTTGTTTATTCACACTGCCAGAGAGGTTAAAATGTGCCTTGTCAGTCATTAAAATTTGCTTGCAAAAATTGGATTCTGCGTCAACCATTCAAGCGACTGATAGGCCGTATTCCAAGCGACGTGAATAGTCTGTCGACAATATTCTTTGTGTCAATTGCACTTTATACGGAAACAAATTTAAATCATCTTTTAAAATGCGCTGCGTTGTGGTTTCACTGACGCCCCTGACACTGTTGGCTCCTGGGCAACGCTCTCGCTCACTGCTTCAACAAGTTCATTGGAACGTCTTGGTCGTTGATGAACGGCATGTTGACGATCTGCTACTGTACTATGCTCAAAAAAATTGGACACCAAACGACGAATAGTATTGTCAGACGGTGCCTATTTGCGGCGATACTTTTTGCGATATGCACGTTCAGTTAGAATAATAGAACGACCATTTTCGATGTATAACGTCACTATTTCAGCGCGTTGTTTCGATGTAAAGCGAAAATGGTTGAAATTATACTGAATTGACGTATCGAAAACATGTATGTTGAAGTCGATCGGTTGGTAAATGATAAAGTTATCAGCGTTTACATACCGACATAAAAGATGGAGCACCCTGTATATAATATCCTTTAACCCTTTTTACAGTTTTTAATAGGTTCTTTGAGCTCCTGTTAGTATTGAAGTCTCGTAGGTCGGCATCTAGCATACGTCGCACGGAGGTCTTTAGTCTGCCACAGGCTTTTGCGCCTTGTGGATTCCAGGAAAGAACAGCCCTGCAAACTTCACTGACAGACTTCGCTTTGCGCTATGTCTGGCCTATCCAACCAAACCGTCTGCTTTTGATGATTAGCTCGATTGGGAGTGCATTGGTCGATTCCAATAGGTCCGTATTAGAAATGATATGCGGCCACCAGATCATTAATATATTGCGCAGACAGGAGTTGACAAAAGTTTGCAGTTTCCAGAACAGATGTTTGCGCACAGGACTCGTAACCATATAGCAGCACGGATTTTACATTGGAACTGAAAATCCGAAGCTTGGTCTTGACTGATAAGGGTTTTGAAGATTAATTTTTTAATTGTGCAAAAGCACCGCGAGCTTTATTTATTCGATTTGCAAAGTCTTCGAACTTTCCGCCTGTTGGCAATATTTTGCTTTCGAGATAACAGAAGGATTTTTGCGGTTGATTTCTCTCATTCTCTAAGCAGTTTGATACGAATTTGCTTTTGTTTACATTTATTTTAAGAACAACTTCGCTTGGATGTGTACTGAGCATGTCTAAATTATTTTCTAGGTCCAACCTTTTGACAGCAAGTAGGGCGATATCGTAAAATAATAGGACACTCCTCAAAAAGTTTGCCGCTAAAGCGACTGTCCGTGGTCGGACAACAAGGATGTTAGACTTGAGGGTTTGCTCTTCAATTATGGTGAAAAAGAAAATTGTGAGGGAAAATTAGGCTACCATGTCACTGGAGGATTTTGTAGCCTAATTCTGCACGATCATTTCACATGCATTCTCCCACACGTCCAATCAGTCGTTGTTCAGACGGCAACGAAGTCTCAATGGCTGATTTTTTCGTATATCACCAACACAATCTCAGTTTTTATGTAAACATACCCCAAGTGACGTCAGCCCATGAGCTGATTCTGTTGGATTCGATCAGAGTCGCATAGCGGTCTGGTAAAGAGCTCACCTTAAAAATTATTTCACTATGGGATGTAAATTAGGGTTGGGTATACTGTTGATTTTTTGACGTGACAGTGCAAATATTCACAGAACCCCAAAGAACCCATTCTGCATGCAATAGGTTCCTATTTTTTTTAAACATGGATATGGATACATAGATTACCCGGGTACAGGATGCAGAGTAGACCAACTACCAGCAATTCAGCAATGGTTTTCATACGGTGGTTCAGAGGTGGTTGTTAAATTATGAGTCATATTAAGAAACTTGTTTCGAGTGGGTTTGTATGTGCTGACCAGCGATTTCAATCTGGGGAATTCGTAATCTCCACATTTTTTATCTGACAACAGTTCCGGGACTATTTACCAACTATTCCGGGATTTGTAATTTCTTACAAAGCCGTTGAAACGCAGGCAGGAACCCCTAATTTTAGAACAAAAAAAGCAACATTGGGTTTAAGTTCGGAGGCTGCATATCCTGTTGTGTTTGTTGTATTTCGAAACTCAATAATGTTGATCCCAGCTAAAATCTCTTGCGAACCCTAATTCAATCCTAACTACGTGCATGAGAACTGCTTGCGTTGAACTCATAAATTGACGCAGTTGGCAGCTATAAAATCGACTTACCTATCAAAAGTAGCACAATCGCTTAATTTTCTTTTTAGTTTGTAGCACATTTATAACGCGCCAACCATATCTCATTCGTTCGCCAGTGACACTTTACCTTTGTTAGTGATGTGACGCCGCCTTTATCTGCCGCATTCACAAGCTCTCAAAGCAGCAGAAGCAGAACCAACAGCAGCGTGATCGTTTTTTTTTTTTCTTAGTTCCATGCGCCACAAGTATCAGCATTAAGTTTTAATGGCAAAAAAAAGGACATTAAAAAGTGAGAAAGGTGTAACTTTTGTTCTGTGCACGCAACACCGTCAACGCCCACTGTCTGCCTCGCAGCGCTTTATTGCGACTACAATCGCCTTCAAACGCAATGACTGCACTTTGGGCGGTCGTTCTCATAGACTCACCACAGTTTTTCTTTGTTCCTCAGCGCAACACTCGCCCGCACTTTGTGTCACCTCTGCTTTATATTACACGTTTTTTTACATATGTATGCGTGTGTGTGTGCGTTTACGTGTACAATTTTGTAATTCAACTCTTGAATTGCCTTGCCGGAGTGCGAGTTCTGTAAATCGTCAATAGACCTACGGCGTACTAGAAATGTTGCCTTTTCTTCCAGTTTATTGGACTATCTCCGTTTTAATTTGTTGGCATTTACATGTGCACCTATCTACATACACACATACATGCGCGTGTATTAATAAATTCGTTCATTTGGCGTCGCTGGATATGCCAGTTGTGAGTTCATTGTATTAATAATGTTATTGATTTCATTTTCAAGGGCTCATTGATTATTTGAAAGTTAAATTCAATGGCATTTTACATTGACTCGAAGAATGTATTAAGTTTTTATGTATGTAGTTAAAATGAAATTAGGATTTGTGTGTGTGTCAAATGTGTATGTAGACACATTAACGCTAACTGTAATTAAGTATTATGTAATTTGTGACATTCGAAAAACATTAAATTTGGTATCGCTTACCCATAAAGGCGAAATCGAGATCGAGTTATAAATAAAACGTTGCAGCAGTGCTACAAGGAGGCGCAAAATTAATCATCCTATCAAAAGATTTATAATTTCTACCAAAAAGCAATGGAGCGCGTAAAGGTCTAAATGAAGACTTCTATCACTTAAAAGAATTTTTATTTTATTTTATTTCATTCAAAAACAAAATCGGATGATTATTTATGCTGATTATACAGGGTGTTCGTTCTAGTGTTTAGATTAGTACCTTGAAGACTAAAATAATCCGATATTTGGTTTATGTGTAAATATTAATAAAATAAATCGCTTTTTGCTTGAGCAAAGTTGGGAGAAGAATTAAAAGCATTCCGACGGGTTGAAAAATCGAATAATAAGCCGAAGAGTTAACATCAATGGCCGCCAGAAAGTAGTGATTTAATCCTCTCGTTGTTTTTTTTTTGACACGCTATTAAGGATAAATCTTACGCCAACCATCCAAAGACGGTTCTGGAGTTGAAAAATGAGTTAGGTAATGCCACCATCTTGATGATCTGTTATGGTTGGGCTATCTGTTTTGGTATACTTATGCCAACCGATTCCCTACGAAACTTTTGTGGTACTATGCGCAACTTAAGCTACAACAACAGTCCATATTTACCACAACAACTATCATAACAACATCAGCATAACAAGCAACTAGCGAATCAGGCTCGATTTGAAATTTATGTTTAGTTTATCTTAAGCAGCGGCGAAATAAGAACCATAAAAAATATAAGTAACATAACTCAAAATAGCATAACATAACATAAAATAACATAGCAAAACATAGCATAACATAACATAACATAACATAACATAACATAACATAACATAAAATAACATAACATAACATAACATAACATAACATAACATAACATAACATAACATAACATAACATAACATAGCATAACATAACAAAACATAACATAGCATAACATAACATAACATAACATAACATAACATAACATAACATAACATAACATAACATAACATAACATAACATAACATAACATAACATAACATAACATAACATAACATAACATAACATAACATAACATAACATAACATAACATAACATAACATAACATAACATAACATAACATAACATAACATAACATAACATAACATAACATAACATAACATAACATAACATAACATAACATAACATAACATAGCACAAGTAAATAACTTAAGTAGCATTGATCAATACATGCAAGCAAGGTTGTCATTAAAGCAACAATTCAGCTATAGAGGAAAAAAAGAATCGAATGCAATTCGTGCATAAATTTGTTGGTGGAGTAAGCACGTGTTTGAGGATTGTGATCATGAAGAATTTGAAGATGGAAAAGTAGAGCGAGCATTGGAATCAAACGTGGGCATTATGTATGACTCAGATTTTCATAACAGCGAAAATTCCACTGCCGATTTTATACTCCCCGAGCCATCGTACCCGAAAAGAGCAAAAGTTATACAGTCAGCGTCAAAAGAAAGTGTACACCACATATTGATAAGTTTTGACTAAATATTTATTTGTTTTGCTATTTCAATTATTTTTTTATAAAAATATCGTTCATACTACAGCAACTGCCATAAAAAGCAAAGTTTCTAACTTTGTGTAAAATTTGTAGAATTCGGCATATTTTCATCAAAATTTCAAGGTTTTTACTCAGAATTTTTAGAAAATTTTCAGTTTTATAGATCAATAAATACATTGATTCAAGCTAGTGCAAGTTTCAAGTACGTTAAAAGTCACACTGATTTTTAAAAAAATTTTTCGGCGCGGTCTTGTGCATTTACTCCACATTTGTTTATATGGAAGAAAACTACCAACACACCGTTAGTAGAAAAAATCGTCACAAATCAATGCGATTTTTGAACCATAATAAAATTGTATTTTATTACAACAAAATTCAACGAACTCTAAAGCTCCATAGCTGAAATTTTTAATTTATATATAAACGAAATATAAAAGAAAGCTCAAAAAGTTGCTGCATATTTTCATTTTTCAAAGATTTTGTCTGAGCGGACCCCTAGTGAAATTTTATGGCAACAAATTTTCTAGACTATTTTAATCCTCAAGCGACCTTTTGCGAACTTTTTGAAAAATGGCCAAAACAACCCTTTCATGAGGGAGCTAATGGGTTAAAATATTCCACAAAATAATTCCTAGTAAAATTTCGCTATATGCACCCTAAACAAGATATGCTCTCTTAGATATGTATTCTAACTCTTTTTCATTTATTATAAAAACACTTGGGCAAAATATTGGAAATTTAAAACCACCGTAGCAAAAAAATTTGAAGTTTTACTGTATGGTTCCATTGTTTCCTGGGTCGGAATTATTCCGCTTCCAGGCAAAGACCTCCCAGACAATGGCCCTCAACAGTGTTTTTAAAATTCGTGAAAATGTGCTGAAAAATTAGCTAGTGCAAAACTAGTAGTTGAAATCATTTGAATGAAGCGGTCATAGGGAGACAATTTTTAGAATCTAATCTAATCTAATCTAATCTAACTAAACAATGAAGTGTATTTCTATAGTTCGAAAATTATTCCAAACGGAAAAACATGAATAAACTTAAAAAACATTGTTTTAAGGGGGGAAACCGGTTTAGATCGATCAAAAAATCGATTTTTTTTATTGCATAAATAATAAATAATAATAAATATGTGGTAAAAATTTTAAAGCGAAATTCGCATTATTCCTGATTCTGTGAGCACTTAAGTGACTGCCCGTCGGTTCCTCACCGTACCGCGCGTTAGTTAGAACGACGTTTTTCTCGAAACTACTTTTTTTCAACTAGTGGGATTTCGGGGTTGTTTCTTTATTCATTTCTAATCTGTATGCACCTAATTCTGGGATTATATTATTCTTTAAAATATGCTTTTTTAAGCAAAATAGATGAAAAAATGTGGTATTAAAAACTACTTTGTGTTCAAGTACCTCAAAAGCATGCATTTTTCAATATATTTTTACCACAATAAGGTTCATATTCTTAGGAAATATGTTGTTAATAAAAACAAAATTGCTGCTGTTTGCAGAGAAAAATTGCAACTTCAGGAAGTCCCACCAGCAAGACACTCGGATGGTGATCGCCCATGGACAGCACGCTCTAACGCCACTATCTCCCGCGTAAATAGCTTCAAAAAAATTTAAAAGTATACTTAACAATATCAATAAAATATCCTCTAGACTTAAACAATTTCTGATTATTCCTTCTTTGTTCCAAAAATTCTCGAAAAACACCAAAATGTTGGCCTCCTAAACCGGTTTCCCCCCTTAATAAAAAAACATTTCTTGTCAAATAAAACATGTTACGATTTTGACTCTTATTGTGAATAAAAGTTAATAAAAATGAATTTATATGAATTAACTTTAATTGGATTCAGTAATTCACACTTAATTTTACAATAACAACAAAATGCTTGTGAGCCGTACATCAGAGGTTAAGCGTTTTCAAGCAATAAATTTCACATAAAATGATTAAAATTAGCCAATTACTAATATGGATGTTGTAATAATAGAAAAATAAAAATAGCAGTAAATTTAATTATTTTCTAAGCGTTCAGGTCGCTATTAAATTGTTATTGTTTTGCCTTTATAGCATTTGCTGTTCAAATTAATTTCTTTTGCATATCGATAATAAAAAGCAAATGCAATAATTGCCGCTAAGCGCCTTATAGGATTGATACACGACTATGCGCTAGATGCAAAACAGGTTGGTTGAAAAGTATGAAAACAAAAAGCAGAAATGTAAATTTATAAGTGGAATTACAGTACAATCGGGGTGGAATGAACTAATTCTTGCAAGGTTTGTGCACTCAATCAAGATTGTTCCTAGAACTCCAGACAGAAATTTAAAGACCACAAATAAATACATACATTCTATTGAAAATATAATATCATATTCAAAGAAAAATTTTTATAATTTTTACGAAAAATTTTTTAGAAGGGTCGTTTGACAAGTCCATGCAAAAATAAGAACTACTTAATTGGTTAGGGCAAACTTGTTTTTATTTTTCGATATAGTCTCCTTTTTGGCTTATGCACTTCGCCCAACGCTGTTCTAGTTTCTTGATCCCTTCCGAATAATACGATTTGTCCAATTCTGAAAAATAGCCATTTGTTTATGGAATCACTTCCACGTTTGAATAACATATTTTTCTCGCCAGTCATTTCTTCAAATTGGGGAACAAATAGTAGTATCAGGGAGCCAAGTCTGAAGAACAGGGGGATGTTAAACGAGTTGGAACTATATTTCCAACAATTTTGAGACCACAAGCGTGAGCTAGATGGAAAAGAAAATCACTCGACTTTCTCGAAATATACCGATCTGTATAAAACTTGATGTGTGTCCTTCCAAGAAATGCTCGATACGTGCCAGTAGTAACTTTGCACGCACCTTTCAAACGACCCTCATAATACTATATTGAACTGCTTCTGTTTTCATTTAATATCAGCAGACACGAATTAATCGGTCTACTCTCTCTAGCTATCGACTGATCTTTCAAACGGCCTTCGAAATATTTGTTTGGTCTGTCTGTTTTCATTTAATATCAACAGAATTTGTATCTTCTTCGGTCCACTCGATAGCCTTATCAAAGGTTGTAATAGCTTCTGATGACATCATAGCGAGCTTTTCATTCAATTTTCAATGTTTGTTCACTCTACTCAGTGCAAAAAAATTTGGCTTTTACGCTACAAAATACTCAATGAAAGAAATTTGGCATTTATACGACCGCGGGAATCAGTTAGGTCAGGGTTCATTCAATCCCGATTGCACTTTATTATTTATTAATTATTCAATATATTATCTCTCAACTTCTATGCGTGGAAGTTTCATTTTCCTCAAAAGAATTATGCCTATAGTTCAGGACTGAAATTTATTCCCAAATCACGGATTTGGTTCCATGAAAAAGCACACTATCATTGAACATAGACTCATAAGCGGCATACACAAAACATTTGAACAAAATAAAATATTCTACATGTGCGTCTTGATGTTGTTCCACAAACGCAGGGACCTACAGTTTCAAGCCGACTCCGAACTTCCGATATTTTCTTTTTTATGAAGAGATTTTTCATGGCAGAAATACACTCGGAGGCTTGCCATTGCCTGCCGAGGGGCGACCGCTAAATGTTTTCCTTAATTTTGGTGTTTCACCGAGATTCGAACCAACGTTCGCTCTGTGAATTCCGAATGGTAATCACGCACCAACCCATTCGGCTACGGCGGCCGCCGTATAATGGTTAACTCTATAAAATAAGACACTCTACCAATAACCTATTACATATTTATTAAGTCCTATCCCGAGAATCGATATTTTTTTGTCAAACAAGGCGAAGAACAGTCTGAACTATGTCAAAGTTTGGCTGGTGTGCCCTAAGGCAGTATTATCCTATACTTTGAAGAAACAAAAGTTGAAACGCTTGCGGATGACGGCGGATGCCGTTCTCACAATTGATTGCCCTTCACATGTGGCCTCTCAAAAACTCCAGAAAGGACTTGATAAAATAACTCATTGGTGGGAGGAGGGGCGCATTAAGCCAGACGACACAAAATCTGTCCAAGTTTTTTTACACTAAATCGAAAAACTTGCTCACTGGTAAAGCTCAATAATATAATCATCCTCCAAACTACAGTCGTAAAATATCTCGAGAGCAAACTTGCATGGACAACTATATTTTCACCAAACGGAAGGCTGTAGGAATACATTTTAGAATATTAAAATATTGGTTACTAGATCGAAATTCTCACATTTTTCTCAAAAGTAAACTCTTACTTTACTCTGCAAGCTTTGGGGGACTGCACTATAAAAAGAGATTATTCTTACACCCAAATACTTTGGCATCATGTCTAACGAGAGATGACAGTCGTCATAAATTTTTGTAGGCGATCGCATCACTGGATGCACTGGGAGAGAAAGTCATATAAGCTGAGCTGTCCCGAAAAATTTCTATAAACACTCTTTATTTACTCACATTTTTTGTTGTTAAATTATTGAATTTATCGTTTCTTATTATAAATAGCAAATTCCGAACTAGCGCAAGTGTAAAGTGCACAAAATACCAGATTCCATAAAAAATAAATTTGTTTTTTTACAAAAAGTTCAATCATACACTTGATTAGACACACACTAGCCTAGACAGACGGCGGCGTTAATCGGGATTACCGGCGCAGTTAATTCTGATTAAAATTGTAGTGTGGCCGATAGTTGTCATGCGGATTAATAAACAGCTGATTTGCTTATTGGATAGATTTGTCAGTAAAAGATGAACCGCAGGCTGCAACAAGCGGGTATTAGCTGCCCTGATAATAAGAAATAATTATTTATTAAAAAAATCTGAAATTTGCAATTTCTCAAACTGCTCCAAAATATCAAAACAATTAATGTAATTTCGAACGGGTTAGTGCGAACTAGCATTGTAACCAGTTTTTTCTTATTCTTCTCTTTAAAAGTTTCATTGTTTTTCATTCACAATCGATATTAACTGTCACTTTTCGGCCATGTTGCGATCGAATCCGCTTAAGTTATGAGAATTAAGTCTAGTTGTCAATCCGCATTAGTTGCACTTATTTCCTGAGATAATTCCGAATTAAGTCGTAAATCCTGATTACTGCCACCGTATCTCTAGGCCAGGTAGGTAGGTGAAGTGTCGGTCTGGCACTCCTCAAGTAGCACTAAAGCGCCGTTTTGATACCATTATGAGACCTCCAACAGGCAGATATCTACAGCCAGCCAGAGCTGTTGATATAATGAAGGAGATTGATTGGATTTAGGTTGGCGCACTGCCCCAGGCTGTCGAAAAAAGGATTACCCAGTCACCTTAATCGTCTAGCTGCCAAACCCGGGTATTTACAGAAAAAATGCTCTACAGTCTCCTTCTCTCTAGGCTAGACTGTGATTTCAGGTTTTCGTGATCGGAAATTTTTGCTGCGTAAAATTCCTCCAGCAAAAAATGAGCGCCTCTCTTGCATCGAACTGTCACTTTGCTCTCTCAATTTTTGGTCGTTGCATTATTTCATGGCGTTAACGAATATATTTCTTATATCTATTTTATAGAAACATTTTACTTTTTATTTTTATTTATTCTATATTTATATTTATTTTACATTTATTTTTTATTTTTATTATATTTATATTTATTTCGTATTATGTTTGCTTATTTTATATTTTTTATTTTATTTTTTTTATCATATTATCACTACCACTGAAATGGTGTATCAGTTTTGATTCCTCTACTGGTTATTACGTGTCACTCTCAATACTTTTCAACCAACCTGTAGTACACCTTGTATAGAACAGTTACAATTGAGGCTCATGCACTTACTAGTAAACTCAATTTCTACAACATTTAAATACTTCAATACTTATTTTTTCGCTTAACCATCAACATAGATATTTATTTATTTGCTCGCACATTACATTTCATTGGCCTTCGAATTGCCGCCCCTCGTATTCCTTTTGAGAAGTTATAATGTATGACAGCTGTCAGTGGTTTTTGGGTTACCGGCACAGTAATGCCGAATATTGCACTTTTGCAATTTTGCGCTTCAACGCCGTCGCAACCAATAAAAAAATGATGTCATGTTCACGGCGGATTTGCATCTAAAATGCATTGACGAAACAAGTGACCGAGGACAACAAATACAAGACAGCAAAGTGTTATAGGAAACGAATATTCTTGTGTGTGCATATGTGTAGGTTTTGCCATAAATTGGTGCTCTCAATTTCCGAATAAACAGGCAACAATTGTTCAAGAAATAAGACGATCTCACTGTTGATTGTTGCCCTCGACTGCATTTGCGTCCCTTCTTGGAATTTTCGCTTTAGTCTCGTTTCGTAAATTTGTTTGTGCTTTTCGCTATATTTGTGTCACATTTTAATTAATGATTTCTTGGTCTCCCTTTCGGCCAAAACTCAATGCTTCCATGTCCCAGTTGCCATTCTCTAGCGAAACGCATTGCAGACGGCTGATGTCATCACCGCCAAAGTTCATTTGGGATTTCTAAAGACGCGCCAGTTGCAAAGCTGTTTTTGTGTTGCTTTTCAAGGATAGTTGTTTTTTTTTTTGTTTTTTGGCAAGCGGATTACTTTTCATGGGTATTGGCGTATTTTTGTCTGGATCACGTTTCTGCTGAAAATTAAAAAAATACGCTGTTGGTTCGCTTCAATTTTTATGTGTTTCTCTTATGCGGCAGTTTTGTGCATGTTTTTGGTGAGAACGAGTTTTTTTATATATATTAGTATACCACATATTAGGAACCAGGATAATTGAAAAAAAAAAAAAATAACTTCGTGATTTAAAATAAATGTGAAAAAACTTTAATTTAAAAAAATTAATGCAGTGGTTTTTGTTGCTGTTGTAGCAGCATAAACATTCCCCATATATGCACGGAGAATGCTGCTGGAGTGACAGCCCTTGGCCGGATATAAATCCTGGTGGTTTCGGTAACGTAGAACCGACTGTCGTGGGAACGATTAAGGCAGTGGTCGTGAATGTCGGTTTTGTAGGCCTTTAAATAACGACACTTACGCTGTGAAACATTTTATTTTATGTATTTTGCTTTGATACATACTTCCTTTCTATTGCCTCAATAGGCGCCCCTGCTTTACCCCCGGTTAACAGTAGACACGATCGTTGCAGACTTGCATGTTTTGGTTTTTTCGCTGCTACTGCGTGACCGCAAATGTTGGCTGTTACTACGCCGTAATTCGGCCACCAATTTTGAATGACTCGCTGGAGGACTTCGGTCTGTATCTCGTGAATAACTTTAGTTGACTGAATGTTGGTTTCCAATGCCTCAATCGTAGCTGGTTTATTCACAAAGCATTTAGACTTTACATAGCCGCACAAATAAAAGTCCAAAGGTGTGATATCACACCATTTGGTGGCCAATCCACTGGTCCGAGACGAAAGACAAATTGCTCACCGAAACGACGACGCAGTAAATCCAATATTTCACGGGCCAAATATTGTAGAGATCACAGGATTTACTTTTCGACGTAAAAAAGTCGTTTATCATAGCGCAATAGCGTTCGCCATTCACTATTACATTGATGTCAGCCGCGTCTTTGAGGAAATATGGGCCGACGATTCCTCAAGGATGTAATGGCTGTCTTTGAATGGCTTCGTGTTGCTCTTTAGTCCAAGTATGGCAATTTTGCTTATTGACATAGCCATTAAGACAAAAATGGGCCTGAACACCACAAGTTGGCTTGAGCGCGCGATGAACACTTTTCACAGAGCGTCGATTTTCGTAATAGAATTGTACGCTTTGTCAACGTTGTTGAGGCTTCCCATGATCAAATGTCAATGAATACTAAAAAAATTATGTATTTAGTTTGCCAGTAGTCACGCATGATCTGTCAAAACAACGCTATTGTGAAAAATACCTCTAATCTGATCACCCTTTACAAAGAAGACATGTGTTTTAAAAAAATATTTCCTCCAAATGTTGGCCTCTGACCTCCCCTCTTGGCATCTGGCCTCCTTACTCCGTGTCACTCTGTGGAGATGATTTTGCCAGTAACCCCTCGACCGATATTTTCGGTTAGTGCTGAGTTAGTCGCTGGGTTTGTTTCATAGATTCTACTTTTAAGGCATCGCCACAGAAAAAGTCCATAGTGGTAATATCGGGCCACCCAGGATATGTCACTGAAACAGCTTATCAGTTTGTTAAGGAACAATTAACGCAGTATCGCCATGGTCTCTCTGGCCGTGTGCGACGTGGCGCCATCTTGCTGAAGCTATGTGTATATACTGAAGTAGAGACATTCTTTCATTATTAGCAACATTCGCCGATAAGAACCAACGTTCACTGCAATGGAGAAAATAATGAGGTGGCATCTATCGTGGCTTCGTTACTTTGCTCTCAGCGAATTTGACAATATCAACTGATTTCTGAGTATAACCAAATTACTATTTTCATAACTTGATTTAGGTTTTATTTTATGTTCTCTTCTTCAAATAGGTTGTTATGGCTTCTTCAGTATTATCTAGCAATCTTGTTTCTATCATTCATGATGTCAAAACAACCGAAGCTAACACAATTTCCTTCACACTCATACGCTCAGCGGTTAGGAAGAAACTTTAAATTTGAAACCTAATTCTGCCACCGGACACCCTGTATCAAAAATCTGGCTTAGGCCGGGTTATAGTTGGTATGCCGGTAGAGTTTAGTAAACAAATCGTTTCCTCTTTTTCCTAATCGCTTTGAGGTACCACGCACGCACGAGTCCATACATATGCAGTTATTTGAGTAATGGCTTTTGTGTTTGCATGGCGCTTGGGTAAACAACAATTGCGGCTTTTTATAAACGTTGTCAATCAATTAACTTCTGCGAAATCTTAAGTCACTACCAAGTCAACAAAGAGATTCACTTATTTACTCAAGTAGGCTTTTATAAGCCTTCGAGCACTCTCTCTTTACCCTCTTCTGACACTTGGACCGACAGTTGAAAAACACTCATGTGAAGTGTCTACAAGTGGCTCAACAGCACTTTTGAACATACAGTGCGATACATTTCTATGCAGAAATCCATTTACTTGCTACAGTTTGCCACCCATGACGCCATAACCGCAAAACTTTCTCACCTAAGCTGCTTAACGGCCTGTGGGCAACATTTGCCAGCAGAAAGTGTGTGTGGCGATCAAAGTTCATTTCTCCGTTTTGCTACTGCCTCTATATAAATTGGCAAATGCCATTTGATACTGACAGTTAGTCAAGCAATTGACAGACAGATAGACAGCGAGCAGAGCAGGAGAGAGGAATTATAAGTAGACATTAATACGAATGAGGAGGATGGGTATTGATATCGAACATTGTGAGAACAGCTGATGGATGCCTTGTCAAGTTGTCAGCTAATGGTGCGACAATAGGAAAAGTGACAGTTGTGCTGAAATAAATTGACGGTGTGAAACAGGGAGTTTTTAAACGTAAATAAATATGTGGACATACAAGTATAGTACATACAAAATATTATTAGAAATTACGAAGCGCGCTCACTCCTCGTATTTAATTTTACATTTAAGCAAATTGAAAAAAAAAAAAAAAAATGTAAGCAGCAAGTTTGATTATCGGGTTGCCCATGAGAGGATCCACTTGAACGATCAAAGAACGTCTTTTGTGATAACATGGAAAGGAAAAATGAAACTTCTGCATTGCAAGGAGAGGCGGTATGAAAGAAGTGGTTTATGAAAAAATACCAAACGAATACTATTTGAGTTTGTTGTTGTTGTAGAAGTATTAAGACTCCCCATACATATACGCAGACTGCTGATGTTTACCCGATTTGCAGTACTCAAGTAGGCTTTTATAAGCCTAAATTCATAATTTTCATCCAAGCATTACAGTTCGTGATGAACCATTGCTTCCGTTACAATTCGCCTTCATATCACTCGTCATCAGGTTTTCGATATGCCCATAGCTCCAAAGTCGCCTTCAATGTCTTCTCTCCATCGTTTTCTCGGCCGGCCTCATCTTCTGTCGCCTTGTGGATTTGTTTCGAAGATCTTTTTTATAGCTCTATCGTTGGTCATTCGTAAAATGTGACCATACCATCGAATCCTTTGTGCTTTGCTGTACCTGCTTAGATTTGCAGCGCTGATAAGTGGATCTAACTCGTCATTGTTCTAATTGGATTTCAGCACCCAGACTTCGCATCCGTATGTGAGTGTAGGTCTTATGAGAGGTTTGCATATTCGTAGATTCTGGTTTCCTGAAATTCATCAAGCCGGTAATATCTTTGGATGCCTAGGCGATGTTCTATGGCGAAATAAGCATCTAAGCTTAAAAGGCAAGGTCCGAACTTATAAAACATGCGTCCGACCAGTACTTACCTATGCTGTAGAAACCCGAGCCGATACAAATGCAACACTATAATCAATGAATAAGGTTGAGATGGCGACACTGCAAGCAATCACAGTTCATACTCGCATAGATATAAGCGAAATGAAATAGTTAGAGAGCTATGCGAGACACAAGACATCGTTAAGCGGAGCCGAAGACAAGGAAGGGAATGGAAAAACTACGTGTTGCGCGTGCTCAACAAAACTTTGGCTAATTAAAGGGGAAACAGACGACTACGAAATTAACCGTACCGTTCCCACGACAGTCGGTTCTAAGTAACCAAAACGACCCGAATTTATATATGGTCAAGGACTGCCACTTCAGCAGCATTCCTCGTATATGCATGGACAATGTTTATGCTGATACAAGAACAATGGCAACCGGACGACCTCCCAAATGGCAACTAATATTTTTTGACACACTAGCCAAAGAAATCGTATGTTTTATATCCAAATTGTTGAATAATAGGATTAAATCATGTAAAAAAGAAAAGCAAGAAGAAGAAAAGTAATATCAAAACCTGCTATATCCGCAAATTTAGCGCAAAAAGAGTGAGTAAAATTCCATAAGCCTCCGCGCGGGCAGGACAACGTTAAGATGATTCTATCTCTTTTTCCATACAGCGGCTGCAAAAAAGTCTCGAATTAATGCCAAATTCCACCGTGTGGATGTCCAAAGGGCATCGTCCAGAAAGGAGTAGATATCCTTAATAAGCTAAGACTATGTTAACCTTAGAAGTTTCCTCAAGCGCCTCCCAATCCATCCGTGGCCAGCAAGATCTCCTGACTTTGCAAGTTGGTGATCCTGCCTAGAGCTCCCTGAACAAAGACAAAGTCTTTCGAGAAACAGACCACAGGTAGTTAAGGAAATTCCAATATTTTTGTGTTGTTGAGAACGCACCTTATGTGCTCTCTGCCTAGCTAGCTCATCCGTTCATCAGTAACCTGCAATGTCTCTGTGGTTAACTACCCATATCTGCTTAATTTCAAGCTATTCCGATGCCTTGACTATTTCGAGTGCACCATTCATCAGGTTTAGAACCCTAATTTTTACTTGGCTGTCAGAGTAGAAGTTTACTTCCTTGGCAGCTGTTACGCAAGTGAGCAACCAAACAGTTGTTTCTTTGATTGAGACAACCTTAGCTTGGAACGCACTGCAGTGGACCGAACGCTTGAACTTCAGCTTGAAGGAAAGCTCTTCGCAGAATACGTCTCCACCGAACCTTCCATGTAACCATCTTATAAACCATCCGTAATTAAATTCACCACTCCCTGCCTCCAAATACCGCACCCAATCCATTCTCCTCTTGAGAGCATGTGAAACGAAAACTACAAGCTCAGCACGAGCAGAAATATACACTCAAAGTCTCTTAGGGTACTGGAGTTCCCTTAGCTTACTTTCAGCTTATAGTCTTATTTAGTCTAATTTCTACCGGCAATTTCGCTTGCGTTGTCCTAGGATGGCACATTCAGCATTGCATTAAGCGCGAGAGAAGGAGTAGTTCGAAGCGTCTCATTTATACTGATGAGGACAGACTTTTTGACATTCACCAGCTTCTTAATTAACGTCGTTCTCTATAGCGCGCTCCACCAAACGAGGACTCCGTACCACAAAATTGGCTGGTAGTATTATAAAGCCAGAATATAACTCTAGGCAAGAGGACACATCTTTTGCTAATGGCGCCGCTGTGGCCATACAAGGCGTCTATTGATCTCTAATCCTCTCCCCAATATTGGGCTTTCAAGTTAGCTTTGATAGAAAGGATTAGTCCCACGTTATTAAAAGCCGCCGCCGTAGTCGAATCGGTTGGTACGTGACTACCAATCGGGAATGGGAAGATTCGAATCTCTTTGCATGAAACTGCTAAATGATAGAAAAAGGTTTTTCTACTAGCATTTGGCAGGCAATGGCAAACCTCCGAGTACATTTCTGCCATAAAAAAGCTCCTTTTTTTATTAAGGGCTAAGGGCCCGAAATAATGATGCTTTTCAATACGTTTTTTTTTGCTTCATTTTATAAAAATAAAAACATAGCATTAATATCATACATCATGTTTTCTCTTGACTTTAGCAAATCTTCAAAAAAAAAATTATAATTGTAAAAGTTATCGCTGTTTGTGTGGAGCCCGTTTCTCCAGAAGTTCCTTGCGGTGATCAGCACAAGTCCTTGGAGATTTATCTTAAATCAATCGGACAAGAGAATTAAGTTTTATTAATAGATAAACTTGTGCCTGATCGAAGTTTTTTTTTCAAAATTAAAAATTTAGCGGCCTCAGGAAATATTTTTCAGATGTTCGGTGAAAAAAACAGACATTAATTGTTTAAAAAAAAATCGAAATTTTGAAAAAAAAAATCGTACGACCAGACACGAGTTTTTTATGCTTTTCAAGAGCAGTATAAATTTAATTGAAATCTACCAAGCGGTTTTTAAGTTACAGTGATCACCAGATCAAAAAAACATAGTTTTGAGAAAAACGAAGTTAAAGTTGTGTTATCGAGCTCCGGGCGCCCGAGCGCTCTTTGTTAATTGTTGAATAACCCGAAAAGTATTGTCGGATTCACTTCAAATTTCCACTTTATTTCATTTTTAAGATGATTAGTATATTACGCTTTGAAAAAATGCCAAAAAAAAAAAATTTTTGAAAATTCTGACTACCCCTAACCCCTCAAAACCTCCCTCTGTGTCGAAGAAGGCGCCCAGTGCGAACTCTCACTGAGACAGGGACTACTTCTCTAACACTTTTACAATGCTGTGTAAGGCAAATTCAACCGATAAACAATTCTTAATATGTCAAATAAAAGCAATGGAACATGCATACATTTTAAATAAATTTTATTTGTTTGCATTCTCATAAAAATCACCACTTCTGAACAACAGATTTTATGTCACTTGCCGAGGGGTCGGCTGCGTACACCTCAGCGTATTCAAATATAAAAACCATAAAATACATTTAACACTTCCCTGGCAACTTTTCAGCTTTTCGCAAGCACACGTCCCTAATAGCAGCAACAACAACTATAAAAAACCAGCGATATGTAATCAACAGCAATCAATGCAAATGCAAATTCATTGGTCATTCATTTTTACAATGGCGTTCGTCAATTAGACCCATCGGCGCCAATGCATTTTAATGAACAAAAACAAATACAAAACCGAGTAAATAAAATAAAATAAAATAAAGTGAAAAAGAAAACAAAAAATGAAACAAATAACGTGAAATGTCACTTTTAATTAAGATACAGCGGTAAATTACAGTAAGTAAAGCCACAATAAAAGTAAAACGGGAACAGTAGTTGAAAAAGTATGCGTCACAATTGTCACTAACTGACGCTGACGGTGCTCGATCATAGCTGTTGCTCACGGAGGCAGCATCGAAATTATGTCAAGTGGCTGCACTGTCGGCATTGACAGTTTCTTGTGCAGTGATGCGAACTGGAAAGAACAAGCAAACACACAAATATTCATTGAGCGTTAACAATAATTTCCACACACACACGCGCAGCCATAGTTTTCATGTTGAAAGCGACTTTTCTTACATACCTACATGTGTATACACGTGTTGTTCGCTTGCTGTGCAACGGAGTATGCACGGAGCCCGGCAGCACCTGCAAAACACATGTTGCACAATAGCAAAATTCAACAAGCAACAACAAAAATAGCGACACCAGCACATCGGCTGTCAAGAATAATTAAAAACTATGTCGTCAGCTGATGGTGTAGCAAAAAGCTACGCTGCCAAAGCGGAAGAGAAGCTATTAAATATACAGAAATACAATGTATGTACATAAATTTCTGTTGTGAGTTTGTAACTATGCCGGAATTTTCCAAAGCGCTGAGTGGCCTCGCACAATCACTCCCTCCTCTTAACATTCCACCACAGGTTTTGGGCATATATTTGCTGTGTAAACATTAGCCTACTAATTAAATGTATTAACGCACCCAACAGCCGAAAAGAAGCAGACGAAAGTACAAAGTTGTGCGAAATGTAAACGAAACCGCAAGCGAAAAGATATTCACTTGACGTCAAAGTTCAACAGAACTCTTGGTTACAACACGTGTTGTGCATACAATACGAGGTGTGGCTATTAGGTAAAGAAACTGATATTCAACTCAATATCCGGAGAATAACACGTCAAGTGTGCTCGTGCGCGTCTATAAACTTCAGCGCTTTAATTTTGATGAAATTTGATGAAGACGCAGTGGCATAAATTGTATCAAGCGGAGTCTTTGTCTGGTTATTGAGAAACAGTTTTTTGTGGTTGTTGAGATACATGAAATCACATAATTGTCGGTAAAAGAGAAAACAAAATAAAAACGAATTAAATATTTTCTAAAAGATTTTCCCGTATTTTCCGATAAAAAAATTAAAAAAAATTTAAAAAAAATAACTAAAATTTTATTCTAAAACTGTCGAAATTGGAAAAATATATAGAAAGCTTCTAAAAAAATTTTAGAATTTTCCGATAAAAAAATTTCAAAACGTTCGAGAAAAATTTTTCTAAAATATTTTACAAAAATGTCGAAATTGGAGAAATATATAAAAATTTTGGAAAAAAATTATTTTTTAGAATTTCGTTCTAAAATTTTATTCTAAGATTATCGAAATTTGAAAAAAATATATTAATATTTCTATAAGATTTTTCCGTATTTTCCGATAAAAAATTCAATAAAATATTTTCTAAAAAAGTGAAAATTGACAAAAATATAAAAAAATTGACAAAAATATGAACAAATTTTAGAAAACAAAAGTTAATTATAAAATTCTTTTTAGCATTTTGTTCTAAAATTTTATTCTAAAAATGTCGAGTTTTGAAACATATATGTATTTTCTATTTGATTTTCTCGTATTTTCGATAAAAACTTCGAAAAATTATTTTCCAAAAATGTCGAAATTTGACAAAAAATATAAAAAACTTTGGAAGAAAGTTTTGAGAAAATTGTCGAAATTTAAAAAAATTTTGACAAAAATAATTTTTTTAGAATCTTTTTAAATTTTATTGTAAAAATGTTGAAATTTAAAAAAGAATATAAAACAAAATTAGAAAAAAACTTTGCTATTTTAGAAAAAAAAATTTATTTTAAAAAATTTTTTTAAATTCTTTGTAAAATCTTATTCTAAAATGTTGAATTTTGAAAAAGCATATAAAGACATTTTAGAGAAGTTTTTTGAAAAAAGCATCGACAGTTTAGAATTTGTTTAAGTTTCTTTTAAAATTTTATTCGAAAAATGTCGAAATTTGAACAAAACTCAAGAAAATAAACCTCGAAATTTCAGAAAAAAAATTTTTTTTTGGAATTTTTTAAAATGTTTTGTATAACTTTATTAAAAAAATGAACGAAATTTAAAAAAAATGTTTAGAATTTTTTTTAATTTTTTTAAATTTTAGAAAAAAAAATTCTTTTAGCATTTTCTATTTATTTTAGAAAAAAAAATCCTTTTAGCATTTTTATATGTATTTCAAATTTCGACATGCTTGGAATAAAATTAAAAAAAAAATTGAGTTTTTTGAAAGTTTTTTATTGGAAATTACGTGAAAATCTACAGAAAATATTTTTTTTTTTTTCGTGTTATACTGACCATTTTTTTTTTACTTGCATGTATCTCAATAACCACAAAAAAATGTTTTAAAAAAGTTCTAAAAAATTACTTTTTCTAAAGTTTCTATATTCATTTTATTTTATTTTATATATATTTTTTTCAATTACGACGTTTTTAGAATAACATTTTAGAAACTTTTTTCGAATTTTTTTGAATTTTCTTATCGGAAAATACTGGAAAATTTTATAGAAAATATTTTTTTTCTAGCATTTCTGAAAATTTTTTTTTCCTAAAATTTCTAACAAAATTTTTGTTTCTAGAATTTGTAAAATTTTTGTTTTAATTTCGACTTTTTTATTGAAAGCTTGGAATTATTTCTTTAAAATGATGCCTAACGAAATATATTTTTTTTCTAAAATTTCTAAAAAAAATTTTTTTTGTTTTTTTCAAGTTTCCACAAAGCGGAAAGCTTGGAATTATTTCTTTAAAATGACACCAAACTTTTTATGGAAAGATAAAATTTGATGATTGAAAATATTTCTTTTTCTAAAATTTCTAAAAACAAAATGTTTTTCTAAAGTTTTTTTATTATTTGTTTTTTTTTCAAGTTTCCACATTTTTATTGAAAGCTTCTTTAAAATAACACCAAACTTTTTATGGAAAGATAAAATTTGATGATTCAAATGTTTTTCACCATTTTAAGTACACATTAATCAAATAAACCAGCATGTTTTATGCTAGGTGGCGCAAAATTAATCTTGCAATTTTGTTTTTATTGTTTCTTTTTTCATTTGGTTACTAAATAAAAAAAATTACTTTGAGTGAGAGAAGTCTTTATTTTGATCTGATTTTGAACGCTCCAGGGCTTGTTTGTTTGTAAACTGCAGCTGTCTGGTTCACAAATGTAAAATAGGATTACAAAAACTATGAATCTGCCGATAGGGGGATTAATTAAGTGCCACCTTGTACGAATTAGGGCTTTTTCTATAGTCTCGTTATTTAATAGCCACACCTCGTACGCTGCGTAAGCACACAAATGTAGTGGTTTAGGGGACATTAACAGCCTTGAAAGCTCATTGCACATAAGAAACCACGTTCTGTATTTTATTTCGTTAATACCCAAAATTCGTAATGCTACAAATTTACTACATAGAACATAAATTACAACAAATATGTGTCAATGAGGGAGTATCAGTGCTTAAGCATATAAATTAAGTATTTTTATAAATCAATTAAAAATTTTGTGCAAGTGTGGGCGGTACTGAACTTTAAACACCCGGTTCATGTTTTTAATGAAATGAAAGCTGCGCAGCTGCGGTGACCAATTATAATTGGTCTGCACCTTAAATGATGCAGCGGAAAAATATGTCTTAAAAAACTGAAGTTGAGCTTTAGCTGCTAGGGCCATCGTTTTATTCTTCGATACCTCATTTTATGTTCTCGTTCTTAATTAGGCGGTCACCGTAGCCGAATGAGTTGTTGCGAAACTCACTGTGGGCATGAAACACCGAATGATAGAAAATATTTCTGTTTTAAAATAGCAACACAGGCAATGCCAAATATCCGTGTGCATTTTTGTCATGAAAAAATCGCCTCCCGAACAACCGTCTGCCGCTCGGAGGCGGCATAAAACTGTCGGCCCCTTCCATTTATGGCACAACATCAATTTTCACACAATTTTTTCCTATCTCTTTTGATTATTTAATTTGGAATTAAATTTTCTTCTAATTCACAGCATGATTTCAAATCACTACATAACTCAGCTGCAGCTGTCTGACATTACAATAAATTAATTTGACGACTTTGGGTTGAGTGGTGGGGCTCATTAACATTAAATGCCGACGAACAACTGGCTAAGAAACCTAAAAAAAAATATTTGTTTTCGTGTGTAATTAAATGTATGTAAATGATTGTAAGTAATTTAAGGTGATAATTGACAGAAACACTAAGAAGTTGAAGGAAAGAAACAAAATTGATGGCACTCAAATATTTTACACGCGGCAGCAGCCAGTCGCACCAGAGCGATAATTTTGGAAATCAAAATACACACAGCCGAATGTAGGTATGTACGAGTAGGTACATACTCTGGAAGGCATCCACACGCGTGTGGTGGCTGCTGCATCTGCTTAGTTTTACTCGCATAGCTGGGTAATGATCAGTGCTGCTATTCTAAATATTGTTCTCAGCAAACTTTCTACCGGAATAGCTGAACAACGATGCTAGTTTCAAAAGGTTTTTGATTTTTAAACGAATGCTGTATTCGACATATTTTTGCGTAGAATTGGTTGAAATTAAAAAGTAGAAAATTTACTTGAGCTTACTTAATAAAGCAACCGTAATGTTATATAGTATTAAAGCGTAGCTAATAGCAGCGGGGAAAGCAGAATGTTATTTTTGTTTTTTGCTGATGACAGGGTTTTAAATGCCTAACGCATCATCAAAGTTACCGCCGCAACAATGGTATGTCCGGGGACTAAAAAACTCCCACTCGTTTGGAATCGTCGCCCACTATGGATTCGCTTTCGCATTACTTCGGAAGTAGCCGAATGGGTTTGTGCGTTACTACCATTCACTAGAGCTTGTGCGCGAGATACCAAAATGATAGAAAAGATTTTTCCTAATAGTGTTTCTTTTTTCGGTAGGCAGTGGCGAATACTCAATTGAATTTTTGCTATGAAAAATCTCCTCATAAAAAACCATCTGCAATTGCGGAACGAAATCAATACGTGTGCTACAATTTGAAGGAGGAACTCTTTTAAATATCCAACAAAGTATGTGTATATACAGTCACTCACACCTTATTTGATACAGATACGATTTTTTTTCTTTTTTTTTTCTTCTATAGAAAAGCGAAGAAAAGAATGTCGCATCGTAAAACTGCTTAAATTGTACATTTAACGGGTCTAGAGCTCGAAAATTTAGGGTATTTTCAGGAATTTTTTTTACAATAAAAAAATTTTTTTACAACAAAAAAAAATAAAAAACGACATTTAAATTTTTTAGCCTTGTTAGTTAACTTCTTTTACATACAAAAATGAAAAAAAATTTTTTTTTTAATTTTAATAATTTAAAAAATGGCGCTGAAGTTGACCCTCCCGAAAAAGTGGACCTGGACGGTGCTGTCCATTTTGGCTCTTCTATTTATCAGAAACACAAAAACCAAAAAAAACAATTATTAAGCTACGACTGTAGCTATGTCCCGTACTAGAAAAGAAAAAAAATTTTACAAAATGGCGCGGTTTTGAATTTGACACTCCAAAAATCGTTTTTTTTTTCCAGGTTTTGCATCAAAATAATACGCAATAATTGAAATAATAATATGATTCTAGTACGGGCAATAGAAATTGGTGTTCTGGACAACATTTCAGACGATTCGATTAAATAGTTTCTTTTTTTGACAACATCAGGCCGAAAAAAGTCGTTACCTCGCTTACCCGAGTTTAAAGTTTGAGGTACAGGAGCGCGCGGACCGTAGCTCTAATACTACGAATTTCCGCATGCAAATTTTTCTATTAATATTTTCTTAAGATACTATTCTTTCGGTATATCGAAAAAAAATCAAATTTCTAGACCACCGGGTCTCCTTAAGTTCGGCAACAGTTCGGCACATTATGGAACGCACGCCTTATGCATGAAAATCGTGTGGTATGAAAGGGACGACTTTCACAGAGGAAGAGTGTCAGTGGTTAGTGCGCCAAGCGAAGAAAAATCCGAGAACAAGCGCTCCAATGTTAACTGAAATGGCCAAAAAGGATTTATATAAGACTTGCCATCCAGAAGCTGCTCGAAGAGTACTGAGGGAAGCAAATTTAAATGGTAGAATAGCCCGTAATAAACCTTTCGTAAGAGCAAGACACAGAAGGAAGAGAGAAAATATGGCAGTTTGCGCGTGACCATCTAAATAAGACCACAGCATTTTAGTGGATCATACTATTTATTTGCAAACGAGGTAAAAATAAACTAATTTGGACTTCATGGCACACCTTTTATAGGGCGCGAGGTGAATGCGGAGCTCAAACCCCACAATTTGTGACTTACTACCAAACACGGCGATGCCGAGGTTATGGTTTGGGCATTCATCTCATCTCAAATGGAGTTAGAAATTTTAGCTTTACCGAAGAAACAATGAACTATGTTTATTTAAAACTTCTGTAAGAAGATTTGTTTCAAAGCGCTGGAAAATTACTAATTGTGGATGACATTCGCTTTCGTCAAGATAACGACCCTGAGCACAAGTCACAAATTATACAAACATAGTTAATAAAATAAATCCCCCGCTTTCTTAAAACTTTTTCACAATCACCGAACTTGAACGGCATCGATAATTTGTGGTCGGTGTTGAAGACAAAAGTAAGAAAATTTGACATCCATAACAAATCTGAGCTTAAAAAGGCGATACTTGTGGAGTGGTACAGAATACACAAAACATTGCTTGAATCCTTGCGAAGTTTACTTGAAGGTGTAATTGATAATAAAGGATGCCCAACTAAATACCTTCAAATTTTAAAAATTAGAAATAAATAGTTGCTTGTTTTTCAGTTGAAATGAGTAGACTCTTTTTTTTGTATTTTACGTTGAGAACTGAAATGAAATAAATAAAATATCTGCATAAGCTGTATTTCCCTTTACACAAAATTCAGTCTGTGTCATAAGAAAATAACCGTTTTTTTTCTGTAACTTCAAAATATATTTCGTTTTGCTTTTTGTGATGTGGAATCAGCGGTATAAGGTGATCAAAAATGTTGATGACTTTTCCGAGCGATGACGACAAAACAGCAGTATAAAGAGATCGTCCAACTTTTTAAGCGGGACCCTTCTTTGCGACTGCGCTAAACACACACAAGTCTTGCTAAAAAGGCAATAGATCAACACCATCGAACGTCGACTGAAGGAGGCGAAAATATCATCAAAACCACTGCTCTCAGAAAAACACATTGAGAAGCAACAAAACAAGAAAACGGCGTCTCAGTATTGGACTGGCCTTCCCAGTCCCTAGACGCCAACCCCATTGAAAATGTTTGGGGAGCTATGACAACGCATCTTGTCAGAAGACCAGTCCATGATTTAAACCAACTCGTGCCTAGTTCCCAAAATCTAGTCCTCTTTGACGACGAGCTACGCTGAAAGCTGGTTCAAAGCAGGCTATACTCGTCAACGATAAAGACTACACCGTAATTGGGACTCGTAGTTTTGTACATACATACTTTCATGTAAACAAATTTTAAATATATATCTTTTATACTTCATGAATAATCGCGGTTCCTTTTTTCTGACACAGACTGTATTATAAAATATAGAACACTTTATCGCCTTACTGTGGTCGCGGTAGCCGAATACCTTGGTACGGTACTACCATTCGGAAGGGTGTAGGTTCGAATCTGCGCGCGTGAAACATCAAAATGATAGAAAAAGTTTTTATGGAACACTTTACAAAAAAATCGTGTCTGTATGAAATAAGTTATGAGTGACTGTATATACGTAACAAAACTGTTAAAGTAAAAAACCTTGCTGAATTACAGAAAAATGTATGTAAGTGAGTGTACGAGTATACTTTTTTCGTAATTTTTTTTTATTCCTCCTATAACCTACCAAAATTCATTGTAACCTCTAAAACTACCAAGGCGAAAGAAAAGTTTTTCGCATTTCGGAGGAAAACCTCTAAGACAGCAGCAGAAGTAATACTCAACAAATTTGTAACGCATATTGAAAATGGATGCTGCTCACATGAAAAGAGATAAGCGTTTTCTGGCACTGAATGGAGGTTTCATTTGCAAAATGGTTGCTGCTTACGTGAAAAGCAAGCAAGCGTTGTGTGGGGCATGAACTTTGGCATCATCAGCACCAAAAAAAGCTATTTTGCGCATGTAAAACATTAAGAAAATTTGTTGAGAAAAGATACTTTTCAATCTCGTAGGAATGTAAACATTAAAAGGCCTAAACAAAGTAAACAAACAGTAGCCAATTCAAAACAATAAAAATAGCACACGTGCGGCAGTAAATAATTGGGCCCATTAATTTTTTTTAAATAAAGAAAACATGTGTTTAAGTGCAGGTGATAACATACAGCGCAACATATTTTACAGATATTAATAGAAAATGTTTTATACCCAATAAAAGCGGCAAACTTGCATACTTTTTCATCGATAGCTACTTACATAGGCGCATAGCTGAGAAAAGTGTCTTACAAAGTGGCGATTTTAAGTTAAGATCTTTATCCGCAAAGGCATTTGTATACATAAATACATTATTAGGTGATTGACCGATTTCCTCTACCGACTTCAAACGGCCAATGCTTTTTATGAGATGTTTTTGGTCAGCGCCTGCCGCGGGTCTGATGGTTTTTATGAGGATCTTTCTCATATGAAAAATATAAATGCGTTTGGATGATGGGCGAGTGTTATTAGATGATGGGCGAGTGTTATTAGATGATGGGCGAGTGTTATTAGAAAATATCATTATTATTAATAACAGTTTGTTATTTAAACCTTTAAGTAAAGCATAAAAATAAAATAAACCATTTTATTTCTGAATTGTAGATCATACAAAGAGAAGTCCAAAATAAACAAGACTGAGCTAAGATAGAAACGACACAAGCTTTGTTCTGATAACTTCGATTTTATTTATTCAAAATAGTCTCCCCTGGCTTCGATATACTGTTTTGCGCGATCATTTTTGATAAATCTACGTAGAATTCAATGGAGTTTTCGGTGATTACTGATTTTGGGCGACCCGTGTGCTTATTATCATTTATGTCCTCTCAACCATCTCTGAAACGTGTAAACCACTCATGAACTCTGGCACGAGATAAACAATCATCGCCATAAACTGTTTTCATCAAATCAAATGTTTCGGTAAACGTTTTACCAATTTTAAAACAAAATCTGATATTAGCTCTTTGTTCGCCACTCATTTTTGTACCGATGACACAAACATTCTGACACTTTAGACGCAATAACTTCACTTCCACTGAACCGAATGTCACCAAGCTTTCACTGGAAGTCAGCTAGGGATGTAACTTCCAACGCACCAACTCATTAAAAAGATGGCGCCTGTTTATTTTGGACTTCACTTTGTAGACCAGTTTGAGTGAAGCAAAGTTTTCTATTATGCATTTTTCGAGAAAAAGCTGTTTTAATTTATACAAATAATCAAAAATCTTTCTATTAGTCGTTTGTCGTCTGGCAATTATGTATTGCTATGAATTGCCGAAGCCAGATGGCAACATTTTAGCAACTTAAAAAATTAGCAAAGCCGCTGCGTATACGTAACACTCATTCGGCCATGAATTTCGTAGCGAATAAACGTTTTTGTTTTTGTACTGTAATACATTTTTTTGTACTGTAATACATTTTTTTTGTACTGTAATAATAAACATGAAACCGTGATATTGAAAAATACCTATTTGATTTTGAGAACTCTGATAAATCTGATGTTGAGAACTCACAGGAAACGGCATTCTTAGATGACTTGTATCGGGTGTTTTTTAGCTGCACAAGAACTATCGATATCGATAACTATGGTTTGACAGCTGAGAATTGCTAACTGTGTTAACATTTCTGTTCAATCTGCTCCATTATATCAATAGCTTTGGCTGGCGTGCCTCTTAGAGGTCTCATAATAGTATCAAAACGGCGCTTCAGTGCGACTTGAGGAGTGTCAGACTGGCACTTCAACCATTTCACCTACCTACCTACCCAAGGTTTGGCAAGTCATCATGAATCGCTTACCGCCAGAGCAACGGATTTCGGAAATTTACTTTGAATCTGTTGGCGAAATTCATAGAGCACTTCGTCCATTTTAGGTACGAGCGGTTTACACCCGAACCGCTTCTTCGGTCCTTTTTTCTTTCACAATGGAGAAGAAGCTGCCGTTACAGTGAATGACGAGCGCTAACAAAACTTGCTGACTGATTTTTTGTTTCCAAAAATGAATCAGCTAAACATCAAAATTTGGTTCCAGCGAGATTTCAATCGATTTATTGCATTATTCAAGCCACCTTTAACCAGATTTATTGGAAAAAGTAGTCAAAAATTTTACTGATCGTATTGGCCATGTAATTCGTAGCCGCTGCGAGAATATGCCGGATTTCATTTTCAAAAAGTAAACTCCATGAAATTATCTATATGTACTATATATAGGGTGGGCCATGTAAAACTTGCTTTTTGAATTGGCTATAAAAAAAACAATCAATATTTTTTCAAACTTTTTTTTTATTTTGAAGATTGAATATTGTCATTTATGAATGAAAAATAATATCGTTCAAATGACTGCCTCGACTGGCTTTACAGTAGGCCATTCGATCAGCCCAATTTTTAAGCACATTTTCGATTGTTTGGACTCCAATTTCATGAATGGCAACTTCGATTTCGTGTTTTAAAGCATCCATCGTCTCTGGATGGTTCGCATAGCTTTGTCCTTAACGGCTCCCCACAAAAAATAGTCCAACGGTCTTAAATCACAGCTCCGAGGCGGCCAATTGATATCGGAATTTCGGCTGATTTTCGGTTTTCAAAAACGGTCAAAGTTCGGCCAAAGGTTCGAGTGTAACTTTGGCAGTGTGACAAGTTGCACCGTTCTGTTGAAACCAAATGTCGTCCATGTCATCCTCTTCAATTTTTGGAAACAAAAACTCGTTGAGCATGTCACGGTAACGCTCGCCATTTACTGTAACCGCGGAAGAAGAAGAAGACTCACCACTTTGGAAATAGGTTTTCAATATTTCCCAATTTTGTTCAAGCGTATAGCGTCCCATTTCGTAAATGTCAAACCTTTAAGTAAATTATGAACACATTTGACATGTCATTTGTGTTACCATTCTCAAAAAAATAGGTGGTTCAAAAAGCAAACGCTATATGGCCCACCCGTTATTAGTTGATCTCACCATGAATTTCCTGCACGTTTTTTTTGCAAATTGAATTCACCAGTTCACGCCTTAGCAATTGTGGTCACAAATATCGTATTTTATTTTTGATGCCGATAAAAAAATTTTCAATTTTAATTAAAAATTTTGAAAATTGTACGAAATTTTGTCGAATTTTTATAAATCTTGTATAAAGTTTGAGACTTAGTCTAATATGGTCTTAATTATAAAATTAACTATATACGAAAAAAAATGAATACAATTAAAAAATGAAAAATAAAGCGTCAAAACTTGTCAAAATGTTGAGGTGCTATACTTTTTTCGCCGATTGTAGGTATGCAAATTTAACCAGCAACTCAGAAGAGGCCTCTGGTAGTGCAATTTTCGTTCTACACTTTTTTCGTAAACTAAATTTTAAACTGATAATTAATAAATAAAAATCATGTTTTTGGTTTTTTTTTATTATTACGGAGCTTTCAGAATTTGTGGATTTGCATGGAAAAATTAAAAATATTTTTTTTCCTATTTACCGCGCGCATTACGTCATAATTTAAAGAATCAATTCTCGTTTGAGTTTGCACTTTGCTGCGAATGACAGCAGAAATATAACATTCATTAGCGCCGGCAGCGTGAATTATGTAAATATGTACACACATATGCAGGTTTCCACTTCCATGCATATACATACATTCAAACATACATGCGTATATATGTATATGTATATGTATTTCGTCTATCTTTTGTCCAACTACTGCTGCTCAAATGTAGTTCAATGTCAGTGCAATGTGTAACGGCGGCTCCGCATCGACTAGCAGCTAAATACGTGGTGTGTCAGTCACAATGACTTCATCCACAAGCAATAAAATCGCGCTAATAACTTTTCCTGTCACTTCACACACACGCACACATACACACACACTCGCGCATTGTTTTACAAAAGAAGCTAATTTTAACGCTATTATAATACATTTTACTTCTTGCACATTTGTTGCTGTCGCTAATTTGTTGCTCAGCAACATTGTTACGCGCTGCATACACGAAAATGTTGCTATCGTCAATAAGCGTCAAACATTTCAGCTTCACTTTACTGCTTGCTTAGCTGTGTTTATTCTCATTCACTTAGCAACAATGTCTCATTGTGCGATTTTAATGCGCTATCAATTTCAAATCATCATTTGCTTACTTGTGCAAAGTGAATAGTTTAAAAAATGAATGAAAAAAGAGAAATCAAAATGTAATCAAAATCATTTTGTTGCGGGTGCTGCTGTAAAATTTTTACAATTTGCTGTGAAATCGTTGCGTTGCAAACAATACAGAATTTTAAATTCAAATTGAATTTTCGCTTTGTTGTGGCCATCGCTAGTTTGTCAGCAATGTATGCGGTGATTGCGTGTTTACAGAGTTTTGTTTAGGGGTTGGCGCATAATTTTTATTACGCTGTTAAGCAGTTTAATTATGTACATAGACTTGTAGTTGCAGTAAAACATTAAAATTAAAATCAATGAGAAGGTGCGAGGTTTTATGTTCTTTTTAGTGCACATTACTTGATTAAAGTGAGATCAGCGAAATTAAGTACCTGTTTAAATGATGATCAAATCATAAGCAATTCTCTAGTATACCTGCCGTCACGCTTACCAGTTTTTGCATAGATAGTTGGTTTCGCAATTCTTTACAATATTAACCCTATAGTAATCCTATAGTAATGACGCTATTTTATGTGTAAATATGAGCTCTTAGTCGATTCGACTAACATTTATTTAACCCAGATTTTCTCGATTTTTAGGCATAAATCATCAGCAAAATATTTATTTTAATATACCTATATTTATTTTTAATTTCTAATATTTACACCCTCTTTGGGTGTTTGGCCGAGCTCCTCCTCCTATTTGTGGCGTGCGTCTTGATGTTGTTCCACAAATGGAATATTTACTTATTTTTAATAATCATTTTTTAAGACATTTATTATAATATGCTTTGAAAATTTCTGGTTTTCTGAAAATTACTGTTATTAATCGAATTCAATCCATTTTCTACACCCTGTATCAATGGATGGGCAACTGTCTAAGCGAGTTGCCGACTGCCACTTCTTCTTCTACCTTGTGTACAAAGTTCCGTTGAAATATATTCAATTTTGCTCGAGTTATCGTGCGCACGAACGGGCCGACGCTCAGACATGTCTAAAGCGACTCTTTCCATCAATCTGAGCATTTCAGTATACGAGTATGTGCATACACGATGTCCAGAATACAAAGGCGGCATACCTCTCGTATCGCTATTCCGCTTTCAATTTATTTAACAGAATCAAAGCCGCATTTATTAAAGGTAATGACACTATACCAACAAAAACCTATTGTATATTAAAATGTCACGGTAAAAGAAAGTAGAAAAGAAAAAGAAAAGGACGAACTGCGTTGAACAGTCGACAGGGATTTGAAGCTCCTCATTTCATTTTCCGAAAGACACAACACAAATCAGCTGGTCCACTGATATCACCTTTAATAATTTCTCCTTGACAGAATCGCTGCGTGTGTGACGTTACACTTGTACAATTTATTGGTGTGTTGTTTACGTAATTCTGTTTTGTCCTGCATTCTTGTTCACATTATCACATTTCTCTCACACAGCTGCACCAGTGTGACGTGAGGTCTCTCTGTTTGGTGCTATCTTATATTCTATAATTCTTGGTATTCCTTTTTGCTGTTACATACATTATGTGAACAATATTATAATACCTTTGGGCACGAGGCCGTGCATACCAAAAAACTACGTGTATGCAAACTATTAGCCGAATCGACTAACGCGAGCTTCATAACTATACAGGAGCAGCAACAGCAACTTTTTCTGCAACGAAACAACTGCTTACAACAATACAACATCGGCAAACTGAGATTACATGAAAGTGATCGGCAAAATGAGAGAGAAACTGTGCTATTAAATATATGTAAACTACATATGTTAGTCGAATCGTCTAAGCAGTTATTTTGTTGCAGAAAGAGTTGCTGTTGCTGTTTGTACTATAATATCGCACCCTAAATACAAAAGGGTCACAACTCAAAATGTACCTTCTGCTCAAATATGAACGAGACGTTATCAATAAAACGGTCCGCGGATGACATATGGCAAAAATAAATTTTTTGTTTTTTGGTAGGACTGTTATAAGTTAACAGGGTAAATTTCAGCGTGATATGTCACATAGTTTGTTTTCTGTGCTACTGTAAACTAGTCAAGCTCGAGTGTGGAAAATTTTGAGTTGTGACCCTTTTGTATTTAGGGTGCGATATATTCGATTCGACTAACATTAGTTCTGCAGAGCTAACGATGGCATTTAACATCCCGATGTCTACTGCCAGCTGCTGCATAAGCATTTTGTTGTTTTCAATAACGAAAATCCCACTTAGTTAGAAAACCTAACCAATTGAAAGGCAAACTCTTATGCTTTCTTACAGATTTTCGTCACCAATAAATGTACATAAGTACGTATGATTTCAATTACTTAGCAGAGATGCGAACCACTGTTTAGCATAAATGGTGTGAAATATGTCACTCATGGTCGGTTTTGATCATTGTTCTATTTTTCTTAATTTCCATTAAAAAATTATCAAAAATCAACAAGAACTTTTAACCAATTTGCGCTTTTTCAAGTTATACTAAAATTCAATCTCACCTATTTCTTTTAAGTTTGATTAAAAAGTAGAAAGTTTTTATGAAAATTTGTTGAGTTTTTATGAATCTCGTGGAAAATTTTAGACTTTGTTTTATGTGATATTTGTTGTAAAATGAGCTATATTTTTTGAAGTTATTATATTTATTTATAAAAGTTAAAAACAGTGAGCGAAAAGGAGTGAAAATTGGAGCGAAGGATGATTGGAAGGAGTTTGGCCGAGTTCCTCCTTCTATTTGTGTAGTGTGTCTTGATGTTGTTCCACAAATGGACAGACCTGCAGTTTCAAGCCGACTCCGAACGGCAGATATTTTCATGAGGAGCTTTTTCATGGCAGAAATACACTCGGAGGTTTGCCACTGCCTGCCCGACCGGTAGTCACGCACTAACCCATTCGGCTACTGCGGCCGTCTATGGCGGTTGATTGAATTAGAGTTGTGTTAACTACGTCATGCCACTGATTAAACTCGGGGGACCATATTTGCTAAGTGAAATCAAATGCTTAAAAAAAAGAAAGAAATTAATTTTATATGGAACAAAATGCAAATCCCACCAGAATAAAAAATTATTAAAAATTTTAGCAATTTATTAGCGGCTTAAAACTTCCACTTATTAATAAAATTTCTTGAGCCATGTGAATGCGTGCCCAAAAATTTCCTTCAGACTCAGTTTAAAAAGTTCAAAACTTAGATGAAAATTTGTTGAATTTATCTAAATTTGTTTAAAATTTCATAAAAAATAACAAAAAATTTAAATCACGTAAAACATTGAAAATATTAAAAACAAAAACAACATCATGCACTCCGCCATGCTGGCCACTGTGCATACGTATTTGAGTACGTGAATAATAACCAAAAAATTCAAAATTCAAATGCCGCAATCTGAATGTTTCAATGACGTCAACTCGCTGGTATTTGAGCCACCAAAAGCAAGACCAACAACAACTTCAAATAAATCGCATGCAACACAACCGTACAACAGGTGGTGGCTGGCTGGTTGGCTGCCCATGCCACGGACGTAGTTATTTGTATACGAAATAATGTTTAGCGTTTATGTAGCATCAAACAACAGGGCAACAAATTGCGGCCAACATTGGCTAATACATTTAATACATGCATATACACACACATAGATGCTTATGCGCGCCTACTTTTATGTTTATGAAATAAATTGGAGTTACTTCAAAAAATAAATGCGCAACTAATCGTCTATGTGCCACTGGCTATCAGGCGTGCAGAATGCAGATTGGAAGGTAATCGCATGTGATTTGCATACATATGAATTTGGTGATAGGCAAAGACTGTCGTTGTTGTTGTTAAAATGTCAATTAATAAATATTAAAAACGCTGCCAATACGGGTATTACAACTATTTCGTTTAATAAGACCGTTGTAGACGAATGAGTTTGTGCGTGCGGGTTCAAAATCCACTCTGAAATGATTGATAAAGTTTTTTTCTAAACCGTCGCCCCTCGGCAAGCAATGGCAAACCTCCGAGTGAATTTCAGCCATGAAAAACGCTTTTCGTGAGTAATTTTTTGCCCTTGTTTACTCCTCTCGGGAGCATAGGGCTTTAACAAGACTCAGTCTTGTGTTGGTTTCGTTAATCTATTTTGATTTCGGACAGAGTAGGTGATTAGCCTGCCGCTACCAGTCCTAAGTAGTGGGAATTCCCACCTGTCGTTGCTTAGGAACAACGCCTTCTTGCTGCTTGGAGTGCCATCTATGTCTCACATTTTTCTGCCAGAAGGATCGCGCAGATGGTTGAAGACTTCGCTAAATTTGGTTTGTCTGCGCTATTACCCTGGTTGCCCGCTTCCTCTTGCTGTGTGTTTTTCTTTGTTTTTGCTTGTTTTAGCAGCCACAATGCAAATAATGCACTGACTATTGTGTGGGAGTAACGATGGAAAGGATAAGTTTTTGGGTTTGAGAAGTGAGGTTTTTTCTTTTGTTTTTTAGAAACAGGGAAAGTAGGTAAATTTGGAAAAGTGAGAGGAGTGTGCTTTACGTGAGATTCGAACCCACAACTTCTGGGATGGCAGGCTAATGCGCTTACGCTAGACTACCGAGGCCGCTCAAGGTCAGTACAGACTGAAAAAGAGGTGAGTGCAATGAAACTAGTGTCATCTGTTTGTTAGGCCCGGGACTTTTCAGCACATGTTTTATGTATGAGAAAACGTTCTTTGCTGTTTAATTCTTTCAATAATTTTCAAAACTAAAATTTTACCTTAAGGAAATTTATTATGTTTTCTTGCTCCGACCATTCAGTGTAACGCTACATCTCACTCATATAAATTCGTCTCGCTAGAGCGTAAAGTTTCAAGAGGTAAAGTAAACGAAGTTTCTTGGAAATTGAAAAACGTTTGTGGAATAATAGTTTTTAATAAACCAATAATGTTAACTACTTTCAGTATGATACTTGAAAATTTTCCGGATCCCGAGATTTCTGGGATCAGCAAAACACCGGCATCCCGGGCCTGGCATCTCTGGTACATACATATGTACATATGCAATGCATGTAAATAACATTTTTGCATTGATAATTAAATTCGATTTATACGCTCGAGTCTCTTAATGGCGTGTGACTCTTTATTGATTTGCATATTTAAATTGTTTATAAACATTTGCCTACAGCCAGTGGCGATTTGCTGCCATATTGATGCTAAGTTTCGTACGTCTGTCCGCACACATGCATTCGTGCGTGCGAATGCGCCAAATCGCAGCAAATATTTAATTAGCTGACGCGTTAAGTGACATTGGTGATATGTTTATTGATCGTTTTTGTTGACATTAGGCGCCAGTCTCAGCTGAGTAGCAAGAAAATGTGTGCGCCTAGCAACAGAACATGCAGTTTTTCGAATCAAAATAGACATTCACGCCGAGCAACAGCGGAGGGTTGCTGGTGGCGGTACTTACTAGGGGTGGGACTATTCGAATAATAAAATCTTTTATTCGAGAGGTATTCGTAATTCGAATAATATTTATTCGAATTTTTTATTCGTTTATTCGAATAATGCTATTCGAATACCTCACTATTCGAATACCTCACTATTCGAATACCTTACTATTCGAATACCTTACTATTCGAATACCTTACTATTCGAATACCTTACTATTCGAATACATCACTATTCGAATACTTCACTATTCGAATATTTTTGGTAAATATTTATTTAGATTAGCGGACTACTAATCGGTTTATGTACAAGTGCATGCACCATGAGAAGGGCCAATGTAATTTTTATATTTTTAAAAGCATTTTCTCCCTGATGTAAATGAATATACAGTGAGGTATTCGAATAGTAAGGTATTCGAATAGTAAGGTATTCGAATAATGAACTATTCGAATTATTTGAAACGAATAGTATTATTCGTTTTATTCGAATAATGTTTATTCTAATATTATTCGAAAATAATCCCACCCCTAGTACTTACCTTTGGCGATTTTGACATTCATTTGCATAGCGAAAAGTAAATGTTGATGAAGTTCATGTGAGCTGGATCTGTCAAAAAGAACTACAGGCGCGAAGTATACCTTAACTGAATTATTGAGGCGCTGTGGAAATGAGGTTAAGTGCTTTCTGTTGTATGACGTCCAAATTTTTAAGTGAAGCAACTAAGTAAATACAAGTGAAAAATATTGGCACAGCCAAGTTTGAGCACTTAAAGACACAGAAATGATTTTACAGTTTTTTTTTTTAGCACAAACCCAGGCGGGGGTTCGCATGCACTAAAAAAATTTACTAAGAATAAATTGTTTGCCAACAAAAAGCCCAAAGCAAATGCGTTTGCGCAACTGACTCAAGCTCGTGCACATGCCTGTCAATGTATGTATGTAAGTATATGTGTATGTGCATGCCTAATTCAACACGCTCTTGGCACTAAATCACAAATCACGCAGATTGCAATAATTTTCTAATTAGCCATAAAATGCGAACGCTGCGGCACTCAAAGCAAAATGCATACCTACATACGCACACCTACCCATGCATTAGATATACATGTAACGTATGTACACATGTAAAAATGCAGAGCCAAAAGCAGGATAGTGGCATTGCTATCGCATTGCAAAAATCAGCAGTAACAGCACATAATCGCCTTCTTTTATTTGTGGCAATTTGCATACGGAAATTTATTAAAACCGCCGACATCAGCATTGGCGCGTTGTTCCCTCATTTCGTTCGACGAATTTATGCCGCGCTTTATGTTTTCTCGACAATATCTTGTAGCTAAAATCTTGGAATTGTTTCCCCAATTGCATGGCATACGACAAATAACTGCCAACTTTATGGCTGGCCAACGTCATAGTTCCACCATTTTCTACCACGGCGCAGTGCGTCTCTTGTTCATAAGTCATCTAGGCTGTCACTTGACTGCGAGCGCAATACTTTTTCTTCATCTTTCAAATATTCGCAGCACATCCATCAAATGCCGCCGAGCGCGCTTGCAGTGCACAACACACGTAATGATGTTTGCCGGCATTAGATGGTGCATACATAAATTTTGCAGAGGCATGCAAACTCTTTTGATGTTGTTCAATACCCAGTAGTAAAATCAACTGATTCCGCAGCGGTGTGATCCCTTGAAATTGTAGCTGTTTCATGTAATTAATTATACCTTTAGCAACTTGTAAGATGCTTATAGATAAGCACACTATCAGTGCTACCAACAGGCTCTGGTCTCAGTCCCTGACCTGTACAACTAAAGTGTGGTTAAGTTTCAGGGGCCGGTGTTAATTTTAAATAAAATACAATTTTTTAAGAAATTATTACCATTTCTCTTTATTATGATAATATTGGTGTGACTCTATTACGTGTGGACCAAAATATTGGCCAACTAGCCGCCGCGGCCTCGGCAGTACACCTCCATCCGATGGTCCAAATTTTCGATGACGCTGAGACATAGTTGAGGTTATATGCCATTAATGTGCCAAATAATCTCATCCTTTAGCTCTCGAATTGTTGCTGGCTTATCGACGTACACCTTTTCTTTCAAATAACCCCAAAGAAAGAAGTCCAACGGTGTCGTTGACGTTTAGGTGTGGTTCACATTCAACATCGGCCCTTAAAATTTAACCACCCTTTAGCAGAATGACGTGGCCGGAATGAAACATAGGCCGTAAAAACCGACTATACACCCTATAAGGGCTATTGCAGAAGCTGTAACGACATTGAAGAAGAAGATACTATGGAACACTTTCTATGCGGATGCATGGCTCTGGATAGAAGAAGGTTCATTATTTTAGGAAAAGGCTCCCTGAATCACTTGGCAGAAGTAACCAATACAACAATAAAGAAGTCTTGTTAGATATATCAAAGCCACAGGTTGGTTCAATGAGGACAATGTATGTAGAGTGAGGAGAGCGGACAGCCCTGGTGGTAGCACAATGGGCCTAGAGCAGGCCTAGCTGTGTCAACCGACAACCACTATACCTACCTACCTACTTAATTATAATTATTTAGTATACCGAGGAATCGAACCAGCTCCTTAGGAGGGAGCAATTGTAGGTCTTCCTCCTCTAGTAGGTACGAGCCCAGGATTCTGTGTCTCCTTTGGCCTAATGCCTCACAGTTGGGAATTAAGTGATCCATGGACTCCTCTTCATCACAGCAGAATCTACATAAACTAGTACCAGATAGTCCTATTGTGTTAGAGTGTTTATTACAGGCAAAGTGACCTGTAAGCGCTCTACAGAATCTGAGGACCTTTCTAGTTAGGGTTAGAACAGATTTTGCTCTGTTGGCATTGAAGTTCAAACATCTTTTAGAGTGATAAAAGCCGCTTGTGCCGTTCCAGTGTTCCCTGATTTTAGCTTCGATCCATTTTTTGGTTTCCCGTTTTATATTATTTTTGTTAAAGCCGAAAAATTGGGTTGGTCCAATAAATAGCCCTTCTACCCCTTTTTTGCATTAAAGTCTGGCTTCTCGTTTCCTTCATGTCCCTCATGTCCTGGTACCCAAATCAGTGAGACCTTTTACTTACGTATTTCCTTGGAAGTGTCTGTTGCACTTCACTGCCATTTCTTTTTGTATAGGCTAAGGACGAGTTTTTTCAATGCTTCTAATTCGTAGTTCTTAATTGTTTCCCATAAATACAAAGTTTTAGAGCTTTACCCTTCGTGCAGTGTTCGATGCATAATAGTAATTTTTTTCCGGAGAGTTTTGTACGAAATTCTCTCAAAGTTATCAAAAAATTAATAATAATAAAAATAAAAAAAGTTTTAACGAAAAGAAATTAAATTCAAATCAATGCAACAAATACATACATTTTGCATGAAAATGCAAAAAATTATAATTTCATCAGTTAAGAAGCTGGGGAGGGTCCAAAAGTCTGCCCTAATTGGAATTAGTGGGGCGCTTCGGACCACTCCTACTCTAGCGCTCAACGCTATGCTGAATGTGGTATCCGCGGACATTGCAAGGAAAAGTGCCGCTGCACGCGCCGCTATCAGTTTGTGGTGTTCGGGCCATAAGCTACACTTAAGCTACGGGCACTCCAGTATCCTCGAAAACTTTGAGTTTGCCACTCATGCCACTGGATCATTGTACACCTTCGCTGGGTCCAGTCGGTACGTTTTCCATTTATATTACCTCAAGGGAGGAGTAGGCTGCATGCAACATTTGGAAACGGGCAAACATGTTTACGGATGGCTGGAAGTTGGACGGAAGAGCTGGTGGGGAAGTATTCTGCGAGTAGCTCGCCATCAAACTCAAATTTAGGCTTCCCGACCACTGTAGTGCTTTCCAAGTAGAGGTAGCTACAATTAAGGAAGCAGTGGATTCGTTGCTTACTCTTACGTACGTACTTTAAAAGACGTAAATATCTAATACATGAGCCGACAATTAGATCTTAGGCTCGTGTCTTGGGCGTTCGAAATAAATCGAGCAATGCCTGACTTCTCTCTCGATTGCATCCGCATACTTCGATATTAGACTCATTTGCGTGCTTGGTCACACCATCAGAGACGGAAACTGCTGGGCTGATGAGTTGACTAGACAGGAGACCCTGGAGATCTTGGAGACGGTTTCATCGCAATATGAGAGCATTGGGAACCTGTGCTCTGCTCCTGAAAAGATGGGACTCGCGACAACTCAGCGAGCGTTGAGCTAGTGCGCAAACGTGCAAAGTCCCGACATCCTCCTGGTCACGAGTAGATCGGTGGTGTTCGTGGAAACTTCTAAGACCAACAAAGCACCAGCTCTCGAATTTGGTAGATATCGTTACCGAGCAGTGTCAGTTAGGTGTCCATGCGGTGAGACTTGTGATTGCTTCATGTTCTTTCTGTAGAAGCTATCGGTAGAAGCTGTCGAGAATGAGGTGGAATCATCTCAGCACCTTCTTCTCAGCTGCGCTGCTCTCGTTGGGCAAAGACTTCGACATTTGGGCTCTCTTTTTTCGCTAGAGGACTACCCCTGCGGACTTTGCGGTCACACCTGGTGAAATGCAGTTAATACAAACTTATCTGGTAGATGTTGGTCATCATCCTCTAATCCAAAGTTCCTTCTTCTTTTTTCCACCTGCCTGGATCTTTTCCTTTCAAAATTCAATTTGGTACAACGTCTTATACACTTCATTTCAATCCCGCAAAGTATATTTAATTGGTTCATATACCATTTCTATGCCAACATCAATTTACTATACCGCTTTTGACCTCTTTTCAAGTGATTGAAATTTAGTTTCTACTAGGCCACTTCCTCTATAGGGTAAATGCACCGATATATACGAGTTACAAGCATTTACGATATCAGATTTCGTGGCAACCTGCGGTGCATAACTCAAGATGTGCATTAGTCAGCACTTGCGCACCCGGAATGCACTGGCCCGCTCCTGTGACACCTCAGTGTCTTTTTGCATAGAATTTCTAAGAAGCAACAAACGCTGTGCTCCTACTACTCTAAGCTATTTTTATGCGTGTACCTGTGTGTGTTCCTATTGTCTATTCTATGCTGTATTTTTTTTCTTCGCAATATGATCTATGCGCTTCAGTTGTTGCTCTTGGCAAGGTGCAAATTTACTTGGAAAACGATGGGAGATTACTTTTATTTTTCCACAGGGGGCTTGATAAAATTATAAAAAAATATTTCTTGCTTATGCAGCCTTTAGCATGAAACATACTTTGAAAGCAATGAAACAAAGTTTTTGATATAATTGCGACGGAGTGCTGCTATCATAAAATCACTGCAAAAAAGTGAAAGATTTAATATGTAAATGCATTTTGTATTTGATTATTGGTGGTAAATCTGCTTATAAAAACAAATACTCAAATTTACTAGGAAAATCTGTATCGGAAAAATCAATAATATATACGAGCGAAGGTGCTATGGACCTCCATAACATTTAAGGCACTAATGTCCAAGTTCCTTATTGATTTTTCTAATGCATGGTTTTATTTAATGGATCTCTTAGAAGTGAAGAGAAACCTAACAGTAAGTTTTTGAAACTTAATATAATTTAAGCGCTTAGGGGTAGTCAGAATTAAAAAAAGAATTGGATTTTGTTTCTGCATTTTCTTAAAGTACAATTTCTTAGAAATATTATGTGAAAATTTGATGTGAATCCGACATATATTGGGTAGTCGAAAAAGTCTTTTCGTATTTTGTCAATAGATGTCGTTGGAGTCATCTATCTCCAGTGCCACCCATCACATTGTGTCATATCATATGTTGTTAGAAAGGTGACATTTTAAGCTTCATTTAACCAAAAAAAACTTAAATTCGGAGAAGTTGAAAAAAGTTATAGCTGTTCAAAAATGAGTGAAAATAATGAAGAAATTCGCTATATTTTGAAATGTTTGTATAAAAAAGGGAAAAATGCCACGCAAGCCACCAATGAAATTTGTGAAGTTTACGGAGACGATGCTGTATCAGTTCGTGTAGCACAACAATGGTTCGCTCGCTTCCGTTCTGGAAATTTCGATGTGAAAGATGCATCTCGCTCCGGTCGACCTATCGTTGAAAAAGTCGATGAAGTTATGGAAAAGATTGACCAGGACCGTCACATAAGCTGACGTGACATCGCCAAAGCACTAAACATTCATCATCAAACGGTTTTGAACCATTTAAAAAAGGCTGGCTACAAAAAGAAGCTCGATGTTTGGGTACCACATGAATTGTCTATGAAAAATTTAATGGACCGAATTAACATATGCGATTTTTTGCTGAAACGAAATGAAATCGAACCATTTCTGAAACGAATGGTAACAGGAGACGAAAAGTGGATCAAATATGACAATAATGTGCGAAAAAGATCATGGTGCAAGGGTGGTGAAGCTCAACAAATGGTCGCAAAGCCAGGATTGACGCCTCGAAAGGTTATGCTGTGTGTTTGGTGGGATTGGAATCAAGGAATTATCCACAATGAGCTGCTCCAGCCTGCTCGAACGATTGATTCTACACTTTACTGTCAACAACTGATGAGATTGAAGCAAGCAATCGAAAAAAACGGCCAGAACTGATCAGCAGAAAGGGCGTCGTTTTCCATCAGGACAACGCTAGGCCACACACATCGTTGATGACTCGGCAAAAACTGGGAGAGCTTGGCTGGGAAGTTTTGATGCATCCACCATATAGCCCTGACCTTGCACCATCGGACTACCATTTGTTTCGGTCACTGCAGAACTCCCTTAATGGAGTAAAGTTGGCTTCAAAAGAAGCCTGTGAAAATTACTTGTTGCAGTTTTTCGCCGAGAAACCACAAAAGTTTTACACTGATGGAATAATGTCTCTAGAAGAAAAATGGCAAAAGGTGGTCGACCAAAATGGTACATATTTGGTTTAATAAAGTTCATTATAAATATAAAAAAAAATGAGTTGAAGTTTGATTAGAAATACGAAAAGACTTTTTCGACTACCCAATAGTTTTCGAGCTATTCAACAATTAGCAAAACTTTAAAAACTGTTTTTTTTGAACTGGTGATCACCGCTTGGTAGATTTTCATAAAATTTATACTGCTTTTGAAAAGCATAAAAAACTCCTGCCAGCAACAGTCCCTTTTCTATTGTCAACACAACCACTTTCTTGAAATTTGTTCACCAACCTTTGAATTGTCGACACAGTCGGATGATTATTTCCAACCAAAAAATCACGAATTTTGTGATATGTTTTCTTAAAGATCGTCCATTTCCATCATAGATTAGATTAGTAGATTAGATTTGTGAGGGGTTGGACAAGTCCAAGCACTCAGTCAGGAGACCATTGGACTACACCCGGATAGATTTCAGTTGAAAGAATAGAGAGAAAGGAAAGATAAAATGTGGGTGGCAAGACGGAAAAATTAGTTTGAGGTCACTCTTACACAAACCTCTTGGATTCATTGATGAATCTTAAGAGATCCGGAAGAGTACGAATCTTATCCATACTCAGTATCAGATAAACTCAACTTCAGGTTAACTCGACGCAGTGAAAAGGGCTCTTAGAGTAAAGTTTACTTTTTCTAAGAAATTTACGTCACTACTTACAATTTACAGACTATTAAATTATCGATCTAGATTTTGCCCTTCCTAGTTCTCTACTTTTATTGAAGTTGCTTTTAAGCCTTATCTTTAAAGAGTATTTTTAACACAATTTGTGCTTCTAGTCTGTAAGCTTTTGCAAACATAGAGGTAATTAATGAAAATGGCATGAAATGAAATGACGAAACTTCTCATCAACCCATGCGATCTACATATCAGTTATCACGGCTGTGGCATATCAGTCGATTAGTCGACTTTCCCCAGTGATTCACATTACTGAGTCATATCTGACCATCTCGCATTCCATAATTTTTTATGGGGTGGGCAGCATTTGGCAGATAAATCAAAATCATAACAGAAATGTTGGGTCTTAAATGTACCTTTGAACTAAATCCTGTCCCACATTACACATTTCCATATGAATTTGATCTTGAATTCAAGGGCAGAACAGTTCTGCCAGTGCTTTGATATATTATTCATTAAGTAATATGTAAATATATTCTTTCAAAATCCGCGATTCGGCATTGCAGCATAGGAAGCCAAATGAATGCGTTTGGGCGTATTCGCGATTACTTTTCGATCCAGTCGCCCCCTCAAAATCGCCAAATAAGCTTTCCGTTTGTGTCATCGGCTGCCGATTAGCAGTAGCTGCCTTCTAAATAGCATTATTATTTATTTCTAAAAGCTTTTCGGCATTGGTAGGTGATTTATTTCTATTTTGTAAATGTCAAATGTTTTCACGGTCAAACTTCGCAATCTTTGTCATAGCGGTAAAAATACACAAATTGTATGCTGTCATACCACTTCTTGCTATTGAAAATAGTCTAACTCACATGGGTATGAGTGAAAGAAAACATATTTATGGTAATTTTTTAATTATATGTTTGTAGCGGCATTTTAAACAGACACTTGTTGCTTCCGCTGTGAAATATGGGTCACCTACGCATGGGCATTGACGGTGAGGCGCACAGAGAGGGAAGCAAACAAGAAAAAGTGCTGTTGCGATGAGACGTAACGAAATTCATTTGTTTGTATGTGTATGATTTATTAATAAATTAAAGTTCGAACAGCGTTAAGTGATCTTCTCCATATATATTTCGTGGTTTCAGTGTTGTTGTTAGTTAATTTTCTGTTCCACGCTCAATAAAACAACAAATGACGCTTACAATTAACTGCTCCGTTTCGTTGTCATTGGGCGCCAACAAATGTCAATTTAATTAAATAAGTTAAAAACACAAAGTGTAACATAACGCCTGTAATTGTCACTAGCAGAGCGCACACTGTGTCGTCAGACGGATGCCAGCAGAGTGAAATGCCTCAGCAACATGCCGCTAGCAACATTTGATACTCTGTGGGCAATCAAGCAAACGCAAGCGTATACATATGAAGGTGCATATTGAATGTCATGTATGGAAGTACATAATATATAGATACAGTAGCGTCTGGATAAGTTAAACTACACATTGTATTTGGGTCTGCAAGCACTAATCGGATTTTCACGCTAATCGAATTAAAAAAAATTTTGTTTCTATTCGTTTTCGTTTTTTTTTTTTTGTATGGAATTCATGTTCAAGCAGTAAAATATAAACTGTTGAATTCAAATACATAAAAATATTTATAAATAATTTCTAAAAAAAAATAAATAAATATTTTAATGCATTGTAAATTGATTAGTTGATTAGTTATTTTTTTGAAGGTTTGTTTTGGTTGTTAATTCCTAAATAATAGCATATTATTTCGTGCCTGATAGTCTTAAAAGCTTATTAGGTGTGTTGTTAGTTCGGCCCATATGCCCATTATGCCATCAGCTGTTCTTGCTTGCTTGGCACTGAGGCTACACTTCCAGAATCTACAAATGTATGCATGAATATCGACACCTTCCCAATCTATTTCGGCTTCAGTAACATCTTCGACCTCAATTGGGGAGAGAAGGAAAAGAAACGAACAGGTGGAAATAGGAAAAAGGGGCTTTGAATTAGAGGATGACCACCAACCGTGGCGAACTACGTTCGCATTAACCGTTTCCAGCTACTGATGAATTTCACCAGGTGTGTGATATTAAAACTCGCAATATTCGGAGGTGCGGAAAAAAGTAAGAGCCCGGATATTTAAATCTTTGCCCTACAAAAGAAAGGGCAGCTGAGAAAAAAGTGCTGAGATGATTCCACCTCGTCCTACAGACAGCTTCTGTAGAAAGGACTTGAAGCAAACCCAAGTCTCACCGCATGGACACCTAGTGGACAATGTCCGGTAAGAATACTTATCGAATTCGAGAGCTATGGCTTTGTTAGCTTTAGAAACTCCCTCGAGCGCCACCGATCTGCCCGTGACCAGAAGGATCTCCCACTCTAAATGTTATTCTAAAAAATATTTCGAGCACCCAAAAATTGTATAAAATGGGACATGAATAAATGTAGAAATAACGGTTTACAAATGCAATTCGATGTTCGAAAAATTAATAAGAAAAAAACATAGGTAATGCAATGAGATCATTCGAGTTTATATACAGAAGACGGTGACACCCGCGAATCGATATATATATATCGAATCAGCTGGTTTGCTGACGTAGTAATTGGACAATTTTTTCATTTTATTGTTGTATTGTTTTTCACTTTCATTGTTCTTCACGAGCGAATGCATCGGATTGCGCCGTTCTCTCTCTCGTTTGCCCAATTGTTACGTCACAGTTAGAAATACTCTCACGGATGTCGTGATCGCATTAACAATAGAGATACAATCAAATATTCAATCGAGATGCTCGGCAAAAAAACTCCATTTAAAACACATTTCACCATACCTTTTGTTGTAGCTCATACCAGTTCCTCACTATTAGTATGCGCTTTTCACCAACTTGAGACAAAGTAAGTATATGCTACCTCATACAACTTACTAAAGAAATAATACTTTCTATTCCTCATAACCTTTTCATATTACCTGTTTGAGGAAATTTCGAAGAATTTGTTTTATATCCACCCACAACATTTTCTTGTTGACGCCACAGGATTTTCTGAAACGGAATGCCTCATTAAAGCCATATGCTTTTGCGGCAAGAAATCAATATTGTTGCTACTCGCTATAGAAAAGGTAAAACAAGAAAATAATTTTATACAAAAACAAAACAATGCTATTCAAAATATAAAAATCTGCCCACAATTTTCACAGCCATAGATTAAAATTGCAATAACACTCAGCTGTCATCAATTTTTTTCGTCCCCTACTAACCCCTTTTCGCGGGCTCCCAAACTACTGGCTATCCACGTACCACAGTTTGAGAGACGCTGCTCTAAACAATGCTGGATGTTGTGTACGAATTCCTATGCAGTTTATTTGTTGTTTATTAATTTTGATTAAATGCGCGCAAAATGTTGTGGGCAGTAAAATTCGCAGTAAAAACTTTTATTTTTCGCAGTCATTCACATGCCTTGACTAAAGTCGAAGGTTACTAGGTCTGCTTTTGTTGTTATTTTCTATGTAGTGCGAAATTTACAATTGGAGACTGAGGGCGTGTTGCCAGCATTGTCTCCGGCTGTCTCTCCTTCTGCACATTTGTGTGCGTGTGGCTGTGTTTGGCGCTATTGATTGTCTGCTTGAGCGACTGTTTAGCGAGGTAATTTACTGTTGACTTTGTACTTGTACAAGTGTACGATATAGCATAGGAAAATTTAAATGATTTTGTGTTGATTTATGACTGAGCATATTGTTTTACTAATCAGCTATTTGTATTCGTACAATATTTTGGGTGGATTAGTTCATACGGAATATTAAGCTGGTTGCAAATTGTAATCTTGTAAAATTGAATTCGATTCGTGATGACTAATAAAAAGTAAAGTAAAAGAAATGTTTGTGACTTTTATGTATGTAACTCTTAAACAAGTATGTACAGTAGCAGCGCAATTTGTTTTTATTCCAAGAGGAGTGGAGTCATTACACTTCTCCTTCTTCTCTATGATTAGCGCGATTTTTGCCGTGTTCAACTAGGCATACCAGTAATTTCTTCCTCGTGCAAACTAATACTAATGAAGCCAAGTTCTTCTCTACTTGATCTCTCCAACGCAAAGAGAGGTTTCCTCTTCGTCTACGGCGTCAATGACGTCCAGTGTTGGAGCATTTGTAACCATTCGGACGACATGCCTTAGCCAGCTATGTCTACTATATATCGCTATAACGCCATCTCATCGGTTTTTGCCATTTTCCAAGTTTCTGTGCCGTACATAATGTGAGCCATGCCTTAATGTGAAACTTGTAAATTATTGTTTTCGTTCACCGAGAGAGGACTTTACTACTCAATTGCCTTCTTAGTGCAAATTAGCATTTGTTGGCAAGAGAGTTGCTCCGTTGGATCTCATAGCTGGCATTTTTGTTTCTAAATAAACATAACCGCTAAGTATTTCGAATTTATGCAATAAGTATATTGTTTAATGGCAGGAGGTACTTCGTGCAGTTATCCTTCACCATCAGACCCATTTACTTCTCTTCTTTACCCAGCTTAGAAAAGTTAGAGCGAGCAAAGTGATAATAAGTTCATTTAGTAGTATTGTCTTATATCGTTGCTACTCTGAAGCGAGGTGAAGAAACTAATTGTGATAATGAAAAAATAAGAATATTTTTGTGTTCTAGATATTACTGTTTTATATACATATACATTTGTGTATATATATATATGCATAAATATTTTTTTCATTAATGCACACACAGACTTAAAACACACCAAGGCTCAGTAAAACGCTTTAAAGTCGAACAGTCATGGAGACCCAGCCTGGAGTAACGAATGCTCAAATACTCAACACTGTAAATTTTGTTGTCTTGAGATATTTTGCATTAATTTAAAATAAGAAATAAACAAAATTAAACTTAAATACTTAGATAATAGTAAAAAAATAGCCCGATGTGAGTTGCCCGCCACAGGATGACTGCTATTGTCAACATCTTCTAGGTGAGAACAAATTTAGAAGATGCCTTAAGATACGGCGGTTGCCGTAGTCGAACGGATTGTTGCGTGGCTATCATGCAGGAGAAGAAGGTTCGAATATCCGTGCATGAAACTCCAAAATAAAGAAAAAGTTTTTCTAACACCGGTCGCCCCTCGGCAGGCAATGGCAAACGTCCGAGTGTTTTTCTGGCATGAAAAAGCTGCTCATAAAAAATATTTGCCATTCGGAGTCGGCTTAAAACTGTAGGTGCCTCCATTTGTGGAAAAACGTCAGTACGCCTACCACAAATATGAGGAGTAGCTCGACCAAACATCTAACAGAAGAGTACCCCACAATTATTTCTTTATTTTTTTAGTAAGGAAAACAAAATTGTTTGCCCATCCAAATATGCATGCACATTAGGGCGGGTCACTTTTTTTCCACATCGTTCCTTGAAGATTTGGATTCTACAAAAATTATATGAAAACAAGTACACTAAATTCTATGACAACGAGCCCACCTTAAAGTTACATTCAAGTCCTCCAAATTAAAAAAAAACTATCTTCAATTAATACGAGGTTAAAATAAAAATTAGTATTGACCAAAATATTATGAATGATATTCTTTTAATACAAACTTGTACTTCGGGACTTTATGGAAGGAAAAATTTATTTATTTTTTATACATATATGTATATTTTTTTATTTAAGAAGCACTAAGTTGGCACTGCAAAGCAAATTATATGTAATTTTTAAATATTGTATGATAATATGAAAAGTAATTGAGTGTAATTTGTTTTATAGGTAAATCAAACTAAAACTTGCCCAAAGTATTAAAACCAATAAAATTTTACAATATTTTAAAATATTTTTATTTTTTTGTTTACAATTAAGAACTTTTTTACAATTATTTTTGTTTAAGATTCGCGTAACTTTTAACAGGAGGTGTATTTTATGCTTTCCATCCGCATTGCCATAACTCCCTCCCAACTGGCATATTAATAATAAAAAAATAAAAAAAACTAATAAAAGATAGCTTCCAAAATAAAGATAAGATAGCAACTAAATTTTATATTGTAATATTTTAAAAATTTATTTCAAAAATGTTTCAAAATAAATTTAAAAACACTTCAAAACAAATTTTTTCCAAGAATGATTTTTTTATGTTTACAATTAACAACTTATTTACAATTATTTTAGGTTAAGACCATTTTTTACTTTCAACAGGAGATGTACTATATTTCTTCTACTTTCTAACTTGACTGCCATAACTCCCTCTCAGATTTCGGAGTAATCATCTTTGATTGATGTTTATAAATTTAATTATGTTTATAAAATTTTTTTATAAAAATATCGAATATCCGGTTCGACAGACTATAGAGGAAACACTTTCGAATATTTTATGAGTTATCATGCGGACCATGCCGGAAAAAGTTTAAAGAGAATTTAAAACATTTAAGTGCATTTCGCTCGAGGTCAAGTCGCGCATCAAACTCTCGTCGGGCAGTTACATTTTCTCCCATAACTTTGTATCTATGAGGAATTTTTACAATCGACTTTCACAGAAATACGCCTAAAACTATAAAAAATAATAATCTGTAGAAAAAAATCGAGTTTTTGAAAATTCTTGACGTATGTAACCCCATAAGTTGGGCTTTTTAGCCTGAGTGCTTAGGAACCAGCAAATCTCCTGGTGCTCCTTGGTTCGAGCTCTTCAAATTTCAATTTCAAACCCCTTAAGTATAGAATCCGAATCTGTTAGGAATGTTGTCGAGAAAAGTCATTCCATACAAATTTGTACTAAGTTCGCGTTTTACGTGATATGGCTGTCAAAATTAATAGAAATTGCATTCCCGTAAAATATACGTGAAATTTCATATGTATCTCACTGCAAAGTAGTATGTACTCAGTCCACGCCGCGTAAATACCGCGTAACATACCAGCAATATGATGCTAGCAATATGTTTCCCTGCTGAAGCGCCTTATTTCGAATACTCCAAAATATGGCATTTTTAAGCGAAACGCCTTGGCAAAGAGTGTAAGTAAATCTTCTTCATATTTTTTTGTGTCAATATATACATAATGCGCACTCGTACGTATATATATATACATTTATATGTATTTGTTTAAAAACACTTTTCTTAACAAAATTTGTCAATTGCTTCTGAGGCAATGCTCATAAATTTCACGTTTCTTCTCATCTGACAATCAATGTTGCTAGCAACTTTTCACGGCTATGAAAGCAGTACTAGCCGTAAGATATAAACATACATCCATACATATAAAGCATACATACTTACTTGTGTATGCACAGTAATTTATACACAAACGTTTCAAAGAGAAAGAACTAAAAATCGACACATCATCACGTAAGTTTCCAATAAAAATCATTTATGTTCAAAGCAGCGCCGAAGAAGGTGTCAAACAAATTTTTATTGATGAAAGATCAAAAGCTCTCCGAAGTCACTATAAATTCAAATTCAAATTCAATTGGTCTCAAAGCGGTAAAAATACATATAGCAATTAAGGAAGTGGAAATATGCCAAATATGTGTTATTTGTTTCAATAAAAAGCCATTCAAATAAATGTTGTAGGGCAGCGCAAAAAGAAATCAAAAACAAAACAAAAACAATAAATATGTAAAAAAAAAATTGTAAGTAAAGGTTTGAAAATGAACGAAATGCAATTTGCTACAGCGAGATATCCATTAGGCGTACAGTGAATCATACAGCAATCACGCCCACATGAATTAGCTAAATTGTGAAAATATCGCTATAAAATGCAAAGAACATTTCGAAAATTTCACTTTTCTCACGAAATGTCAAAAATAGTTTTATTTGTGCAATGGAAAGCTGTCGACGACAACGTCCACCACAGCAGCAGCGCTTTTTGAAATATAAACAACAACCGAATTAAAATGGCCCACACAATTTTTCACCAATGTCACTGCTAAATGAACAAAGCGAAATGAGATGTGAATTTTTATTTGGCAAGCGACCAAGTGAAACACTCATAAGCGGTGATGTGCCGAAAGCCAAGTACTCGTACATAGCAGCAAAGGCTGTGTGTGAATGAGGGGCGTATGATTAATCAATCAGCTGGTTAAGTGGTTAAGACAATAAGCCACAGCTATTCAGTGAGATAATTAGCCATTTTGAAACATAATAAAGGGCTGCTCACTGGGCGTTAAGACACTGACCTTTGGCCAAAGTAACAGTTCGCTTGGCTTCTGAGGCCGTTGGAAGGTGGCCAAATGCTTTGATGGTTTTTGAAGTGTAAACAATTTAACCGTGAAATCGCCGAGTTGAGTTCATTCAGTGTGCAACTTTAGCGGCATTTGAAAAACAAATTTTGGAATTTATGTGAACAGCAGGTTAAGTGTGAGTCGTAAAGTAGTGCTGTCACACAGTGTGTTTGTGCGCGCGAAATGGTGTAAAGAAAATAACTTTTTATTCTAGCTCGTGTGTGCATTGCTATTTTTAAATTTGCTACGCTTATTATATCACCACATTTCATGTTAATTTTCTCCGTGTGTGCAAAACAGTTGTTGCATTTTATTTACATGAATGGCATTTTATTAGTTTAGCTATAAAATTAAATTATAGAATGCAGTTATTCATTTTATTGCCACAGCAGGCTTTTGAAATATGTGTAGATGTGCATAAATACATATGTACATACATATCTACTTATATATGGTATTGAGTTTTTTAATTATTTAATAATTTTGCAAATAAAAATGTAAATATCGATGTGTTTGTGTGCATTTCTGAAAAATACATAGTAAAAACAATTCAGAAGGTGAGGGTAGCATCAAACCGTCAACCTGCTCTTAGCGGCTTTGAAGTAATCAACTAATTTTCTGACGTCACTTGGGATTTGGCGGCGGGTTGTTTACGCCAAAACGAAGATTCTGTTGATGATATAGGAAAAAATCAGCGCAGCCAGCACTCATGTCATTTCGTTGCTATCTGAACCATATGTTATAGATAATGACATGCAAAACTCTCTCGTTTTATGTGAGTGCGCGAACAAAAACTCGTTTGAGTTTCGTTTGAGCAGCACTGCCAATCCCTGGGCTGATAAAAAGTTGAAAGACGAAATGGTGAGTTGCCAGAAATAATTATTATTGCCTTTAGTTGCATAGTGCCGAGATTCGGCTTCAGTAACAATTTCAATTCAGGAGTACTAGAGTGTTAGCCTAAGGTCCCTATCCACACGAAGAGGCTGCCATATTAGATTTAGCTGGTAGAAGCAGCATTTCGTTTTACAACCGCATGCTACAAGACAGACTCTGTTTTGGGCTATGTTAGGTTAGGTTTGGCAGCCGCATTGCACATAGAGACAGCAATGCCACTTAGACCACGAAATGGGTCCATTTTGAGCCGCAGGGGCTGGGCTACATTTCCCTCTCACTCTCTCTCTCGTATTGAATTATCCTGAGCTTTGGACAAAGCGACTGTTTATACCTAAAATGTATAGATTATCCATATTCAATAGGATGTAGGATCTTAAATATCGATTCCTGCTTCTGGCTAGAGTCGGGCATGTGCAGAAAAGGTGTTGAATTGTTTCCATCTCCTCCTCATTCCTGCAGCTACGACAGAAATTATGTATGTAAACGCCTAATCTCCTTGCATGACTTCCTAAGAGACAATGTCCTGTTAGGGCCCCTACTAAGGTCCTAATTTGAAGTCTACTCAATTTTATAATATTAGCCCTCTTCTATTCTCCATTTCCTCGCTCGCTATCTCTCGCTCGATTAACTTGAGGGAAAAAGTGCATGCGAAAGCAACAACAAAGTTATCGAGTAAAATTCGCCGCTGGCGAGTATGACTATAGCTCATTAGGCCGCACTGCTTTACCAGCACATGTAATTTAAGGCAGTTCGCTTCCCGCGTTGCCGATATATGTATGCTCATTTGCTTCATCTATTCGCCACTGGCGAAAAAAAGAAGCCAATTCTTGGGTAGACGTAAATTTAGCCTTGGCCATATTTGCCTAGCAATTTCACAGGTACACTAATCCATCTTTGATTTACAGAACTGATTAGTGCGTCCTTAATAAGAAGCTTATAAGTTGCGAGAGCTACCCCCATAAAATTACTTATGTTCTCTTCCAAGTTGGGTGTTTTGGGCTAAGTGTTTATTTAAAGGCGGCACTTCCTTCTCTTTATGGTGATGAATTTCGCCTTGTAGTTTTTTTTTTTTAAATTGTACACAGCCCATTGTCCACCCCACTATGTCCGTATCCAGCAACCGTTGCTTGTCCGAGACTTCGTCCAAGTGTGCGAATCGGTTGAGTAACCATTCCAACCTAACCTATGTCGTTTGCTGTTTTTTGTTTTTTCCATTCAGTTGTGGGTGACAGAGTGTTACAGTTTTTCTTACAGGCGAAAATGCAAGACAGGCCATTGAAATTGTGAATGGTGCTTATGGTGCCGATTCTGCAACGGCTAATGACGTGCAATTTCGGTTTCGTCGATTCCGTTTAGGCATTTTTGGTGTTAAAGAAAATGTGGATGAATCACAGCAATAATCGAAGTTGACCGGCGTATTAGGAGTCGTAGCCCGGGAGCGAGGAACTAAAGACCAACCATAAACCATTTGGGCAAAAAATGTACAGAAATATAATGGATTTTCTCCCCCCATCTATATCATAAAATCGCATCAAATGAATATTTGCGCAAATAGAATTTTGTTATCAAAAGTTAAAACAACTTCTTATGAAATAATATCACGCGAAACGAAGACAACGCAATCAATCTAACGGGACTATTATCCGTACTTCCATATGCATTTAAAAGACACCAATGGATTTTCGTGCAGGGTATACTCAACAACCGCATACATACATACATCTGGATATTTTTATGCGGGATATTTACGATAATGTACGATTGCACGTGCCGTGTTGTGCATTTAAACTTGCGTAGGCGAGCACAGCAAATGTGTTACGAACCAGGCACATACATGTATGCCATATATACATATGTATGTATGTAGGCATGTAAGTCTAAAAAGGAAATGTATGAATGCAATTTACATATGTACATACATACATATTTACTGGTCTTAGCTGGCTTTGGGATAAATTGCGAAATTTAATTGCTCGCTAGTATCGATTATTTAATAAATGCCCGCTTTCGAGTGAAATATCGACTGTTTGAGGGCGTTAACCCTTCTGGTTCGTGCATTTTATCTAACATACATACATACATATAGATACTTACGCACACAGCAAATATTTGCGAATTGCCGATAGTTTTTATTTAAAAATAATTTCCCTTCAATTGATTTTTGTGTTTATATAAAACTTTTGTATACATATCAAGAGCTGTTGCCGTGCAAAATAAGCAAATCTCGTAGGCATATACTTATGTATGTATGTATGGATGTGTGTGTGTGTGTTCATGGAACCAATAAAATACGCTCATTTTCGTAGTAGCGAAAATGTGTTAATCTTTACGGAATACAAACTTTTCATGAAATTTGTTTATTTTCTCGCTTCTTTGTGTGTATAGCAAAACACAATTGGGCGCTTGTTGAAAATTTAATTGCCAAGCAGAATTATTTGAAAATGAGTATCGAACACAACTCTGCATCTAAACAAATATGTTTGTACATATAGCCGTGTTAATGTTTATTTATCTTCAGCGCTCAAATTCAACTGTGCAAATTATTTCCGCATGCCGAATAATGAGTTGGCAAGACCAAAGGTGCGATTATTGCGATTTCATACACTTTTATATTGAGATTAAACAATATTTGCAAAATATGTACACACATACATACATACATATGTACATATATGCGAAATGCAGATGGGCAAAAGTATGCGCAATTTAGCTTAGATGAATTTTGGAGAGGCGAAGGACACCAAAATTTTACATAACGGAAAAAAATCGTTTTCTATAAATGCCTCAATTTTACAGTAAACAGGTGCCTTTACAATTTGTCTGTATTTATTAATAAATTGATTTTTTGAAGCTATCGTGTTTTCATGTGGATATCATTAACGTTATAGTGAGTGATCCAAGTATTTTGAAGACATTCTCCTGAATTTTTCTTGATATTAGTTCATTTGCATTTTGAAAAAAAATTTATAATTTTAAGATACTATATATACATCAAATGTTGAAAATTTTCGCTTGGAGTTTTTTGCAGTGAATATCTTCAGTTATTTTTTTAAAGAAACATTTTTTTTTATTTTTTGGGAACAAAAAAAGTATACTTAAAAAAGTGTTTTCCACTAGTTTTTTTGGACAAAATATATTTAAAAAAGTTTTGGTTTTATTCTTTTCTGGATAAAAACATATGTACATATATATACAAATTTTTTTTGGACCAAAAAATACATTAAACAGAATTTTTTTCTTTAGTTTTTTGGACAAAATAAATATATTTTCTTAATAAAAAATTTTTGTATTTTATTTTTTTGGACAAAAGAAAAAACAATTGTTTTGGGACACAAAAATATATAAAAAAATGTTTTGTTTAGTTTTTTGGGCTAAATATACTTAATATATTATACAAACTTTTTGAAGTTTTTTTGGGATAAAAATATACATTTAAAAAAACTTTTTTACTTAGTCTTTTGGACAAAATAAACATATTTTCTTAATACACATTTTTTGTTTTTTTATTTTTTTGGACAAAAGCAAACATAATTTTTGGGGCACTAAAATACATAAAAATAATTAATATATGCATATACAAATTTTTTAAAACTTTTTTTGAACAAAAAAATGAAAAAAATTTGTTTTCCTTAGTTTTTTGAACAAAATATATTTAATATACAAATTTTTAAAAACATTTTTTTGACAAAAAATACAATATAAAATAAAACATTTGTATATTAATTGAAATTTTTTTTTTTACAAAAACATACATATACCAATTTTTTTCTTAAGTTTTTTGGACAAACTATACTTAACATGTTTGTTTTAGTTTTTTGAAATAAAGTATAATTAAAAACCATTGTGGTTGTGGGGAAAACTTCTGCTTCTGGAAAAAACTGCTTCTTAAAAATTTGTTTAGGCTAAAATAAACAATACTTTTAAAAAAAATTTAAAACATATACTTATATCATTTTTTGGGACCATTTTTTTTTGTTATAAATTTTGTGGGAAACATTTTTTTCGTCATTTTGGAAAAATCCCTTCTCAGCTCAGATTTGTTTCATAAATAGCTGGAACTATGCTCAAAAATCCGCAGAAGTTGGTGTTTCAAAATTTAACTTTAAATTTACAATTAAAAAATTTATTTGCTTTTAAGTATATTTTATTCTAAAAGATTAAAAAAAATTGTTTAAATGTTAAAAAGAAACACAAACCTTGAGGTTACTATAATTTTTGCCAAAGATTTGCCAAAGAATCTGAGAAATGCTCACAGGACTAGCTATCTCTGTCTATGTTTGTATTCTATCCTATTTCTTTTTTTCTATCACTTCTTTCCTTTCTTTCTTGACTTTCTACCCTTTTACTTTTCAGAGCTTCGAATACAATTAGCTAGAGTGTTTCAAGAGTGGCCCACCTTTTTCAAATTTCAAACAACCCTTAGCAATTCCTATGAAAACTAAGTAAAATCTAAATATTGGCTAACAGAGCTGTAAATTGAGTCCAAATCTTAGCTAACACAGAAATTATTATTTTGCTAAAGCCATTAATGAGGTAAAGAGCATATCTAGAAGTCTTGACCTCGACTTTGCCTTTCCCAGATCCTTGCTTAAGGTTTATGTCTAATCGAATACTTTATTACCAATAGCTTGCATATTTCCTTTTAATTTGTATTCAGTACAAGTTCCTAATTGTGCATCTGCTCTGTAAGGTTTTGCAACCAAATTAAATAAAACTAAATAAATAACTCAAATAAATAAATAAATTCTCAAAACGGTGTTCAAACTCTAGCCATATGACAGCAAATCCGGCAAACTCGCAACAACAACTGCGCTTTTATGATTAGAGAAATTCCTCTCCTATATTGGGAAGCTCTCGAATTTGCAGCTCATGAATACTAAAATTTCGTTGGCACCACTAATTTTCAACTGTTAAGACGAGTAGCTGGGTTTTTGTTGTTTGTTTTATTTTTTGTTTTTTGTGTTACGCGAGTATGTATGTAAAGTTTGTATGAAACAATTAGCGCACCGTTTTATATATGTACAGTTGCGGATAAAATCAGCTTTTTTATCATAGAAGAAGCGTAGTTAATAAGTAGCTAATTAATTATAAACTGTCCTAATTGCGGTCATTAAACCAAAAAAGGTCTACTATTCACCAATTGTGGTAGGTTGGCTGCATTCCCTCAAGCAGCGAATATTTTATTACAAAATAAACATACATACATACATACATACATATGTGCCTATGTATGTGCATACCTGGATATAAATGTAGGTGTAGGCATTTAAATTTAAATATTTACGTGCTTATTAAACTTACTTTCACCCACAAGCCAAACTCGAATGCCGAGGCGCTATTAATTAGATTTTAAGTCACCGCTTGTCGATGCACGTAGCCATGGGTAGATTAGTAATCAGCATACAAAACATTAACAATTAATTACGCTTACAAAATATGAGTAAAAAAACTGGCAAGTGACAAGTAATCAAAAATAAAAACAAACAATCAAACGTAGATTTGGTTTATGGAAATATTACTGAAGACCCAGCAGAGAAAACTTGAGCAAGTGAAGCAATTTTTTTCTTGTGTTTTGTACGAACTAATACGACTTCAGCACCTATAAATTTCCTCAGTAAACATGTTGTGATATCTGTCTTCAAATCGTGAGCGCGCTGAAGCCGAGTAGTAAATGAAAATATTCACCTGTCACGTAAATTACTACTAGCGAAGAGTCCAAAGCAAATTTTTCCAAATTCCTGGAACAACGCCTTCTAACTCTTTAGAGCGCCATCTGTGTTTCACATTTTTCTGCCATAAGGATCGCGCATAGATGTTTGAGAACTTCGCTAAATTTGGCGTGTCTGCGCTATTACCGCGATTGCTCGCTTCCTCTTGCTGGCGCCACTGATGCAATTTGTAAAAGTGCGAGGACCGTGCTTTACGTGGGATTCAAACCCACAACCTCTGGGATGGCAGGCTAGTGCTCTTACGCTAGACCGAGGTCTGATAAATGCATATTAGCTTGGAGGAAAATAAATCCATTCTTTTCTAGTGAGTATTTTGTTAAAACATCAAGTAAACCGCCATTTTTTAAATAACTATTAATCTTACATTAACAAATTTAGAGATTTGTTCAGCGAAGCTCGTTATTTCTGGCTACATGTACTACGAAAAATTAGAAATTTTGAATGAAAAAACTTCTAAGGGATCCTCGAAAAACGTCTGTTTTAACAAATGCATTTTGAATTTTTTTTTCAGATGCTTATGTTGCGAGTTATGATGTACACTGATGAATAATTGTTTTTTTTTTTAATATATTTTGAGGTATTTTTCTAAGGCAATAGATGAATAAAATTGAAGTTTTTTTCGAAAGTCAATTGCACTAAATTTTCAATATTTTGTAATGAAATGTTGCATTATTATATAGAAACTGGCTGAATGAACTTACATTATATGCATCGCCAAAAAAACACTTAAAAACATTCCCACATTTGCATCGATTTAAGCTTACTGACTCCCTTAATCTAAACTTTTCCTGTTACTGAGGTCCTTCAAAAATAGGAACATGCAAATCGGTCCGCGCGTTCAACCAAATGTTTTATAGATGCAAACAAATATGGCGACGATGCTAAGCTTCACTTCATGCAATCCGGACCTGCACACATTTGAAAATCACGACGTTTGTTTGAAAATAAGTTTCGAATGTGAAAAGTATTATTAATTTAAAAGATCTGATAGCATAGAAGATCTGTGGAGCATAATAAGAGCGCCATACTAAATAAGAAATAGGGACCTTCTTCGCGATCTTGGCATATCAAATTGCCATAGCTCACAAATAGCGACTTGAAAATTAGGTCAACGATGCAGCTTCCTGCTCACTTCATAAATCAAGTTAAATCATCAAATGAAAATTGTTCAATAGGATTCTTTTCTATATATACTAGGTGGAATTGTAAAATGCTTCTAAACAATTTCGTAAGAATCGTTAATAAAAACCAAAAAAAAGTGGCAAATGATTTCAAAACTGTATGTGAAAACTTAACTTTGAAACCGAATCCGATCCATTTTGTATATCACAATTGAGTTGCTAAAATGCTAATATTAACCCTTTGCACTCCGTTGTCGCCGTACTTGCGACACTAAAAAGCAAGACTGGACAAAAAACTGCACATACTGCGAAAAGGCAAGAAAATAGATTGTATTGTTTGTTCTAATAGGCAGGAAAAGGGACAAAGACGCGAAACTTCGGAATACTGTGATGCTCGTTCCGATAAACCGCGATTGCCTATTGGGAATTGTTTCGAAAGATATCACATTTTAAGAAATTTTAAATCTGAAATTTATGTGTTTCTTTTATAATATAAGTTAGAACATGTTTAGTTTGTAAAATAGCTAAGAAATAAATAATTTGTTTTATTGAAACGACTCTATTTTTCTTCTACATCATAGGTGTGTATATACTTAGAACTAATATAGTGCTGGAGTTACTGGTAGCCTCTATGCATTACAAGGCTGGAGTGCAAAGGGTTAAAATACTCAAAAATGTGCCTATTCAATAACAGTCCTTTCTGAATCAATAGCCGGTCAAAATTCCCAAATCGATAAACCCAAGCGGAAGTTATAATAATTTAACAAAAAAGATGACAAAAATCTTTGATTGTTCGAATCAGCAATTTTTTTATTCCAAATCGTTTGATATGTAAATGTGGGTAGCAAAATCTACTGAAAGCCGAAAGCCCAAAGAATTTTGCGTGCCCACTTCATTGATAGCTTGCTGGCGTGAAGTATGAGAGTTGCCTTTTATTGTAAAAACGCAGTAAAATTATATTCAAAACAGCTTTTTTGCTTTTCAAAGTATTCTCTTTGGATAGTCAATACACTTCTGTATTCGCTTAACACGTCACGCCGGCGCGTATCACCGGTGGCTCGCACAAGATTCCGCCATCTGGCAGCGCGTACCACCAATGGTACTTTATTGGACGGTACCTATGAGATGAGATGCCTTACCCTTACGAAAAAATTTCGTTTTATGACCTGCAATCGCTCCCGATAGAGCGAAAAGATGTAAATATTGCCGTCTGTGGGCGAAAATCATGAATAACAGCGCCGGCGTGAACGTGTTAAACCAATTTGAAAAGCATTTTTGCCACTCTAGAAGTGGATAGCTCCAAAACGAGCTGTTCAAAGGCTCCAACAGCTTTTTTACCTCGCATTTTCTTTTTGATCTTCGGGAACAAAACGATATCATTAGGTGCTAAATCATGGTTGTGAGGCAGATGACCCATTAATTCGCTCTTTTGAGTGCTCAAAAACCCTCTTATGTGAGCCGATACGTGCGAGCTCGCATTGTTTTGGTAAGACGATTCGTATTCGGCGGTTGGTTTTCCTTAATTCTCCGAAAACTTCTGGCAAACAAATGGCTGTGTATCACACAGAATGGACTGCTTGAAGTTTCTTTAGTGATGCAGTTGCGACATGACCAGATTTTCTGAAAAAATAAGCGACTATTCGCTTTGAGATTCTTCTTTCTCGAACAACTTTTGATGGATTAAGTTCGTCTTGGAACACTCATACTATCGATTGCTGCTTTATTTCCGACTCATATGCATGGATCCAAAATCCATCACCTCTTACATTGTCATAGACGTGCTCTGAATCACAGCGGCTGAATTTCTTCAACATTTCTTTACACCAATCGACAAGAATCCTTTTTTCTACGCATTTGGGAAATTCTCAAATTATGCGGCATCCAACGAGAACAAATCTTGCCCAAGAATGATTCTATCTCGCGATAAAAAATAGCCATGGTGGTACCCGCTGGAGACAAGTCTACTTACACAATTTTCAATGTTTTATCATTTCTTATTATCTACTTAAATGTTGGAAAAAATACTACGAAGTCAAGACACACAGTTACTGCAGATAAGTACCCAACTTTGAGACAGGTAAAAATTATGCCTATCAAACCAAGCACCTAAACCACTGCATTGCTAATCTGCATTGCATTGCTGTTAGTTCGCGCAGCATTGACCTTCTCCAAGTGTTTTTTGGACGACTGCAACCTGTGCTCCCTTGCGGGTTCCAGTCCAGTGCCATTCTCGTGAAGCTATCTGGTGGTTTTCTCAATGTGTGGGCTATCCATCGCCACTTTCTACGTTTGATTTGCCTAGGGATGGGTTCCTCGTTCGTTAATCTCCACAGTGCTTCGTTACTGATGGTGTTTGGCCAGAATATTTTGCAGATGATGCGGAGGCATTTGTTGATGAAGGATTGTAGCCTCTGTGTGATGGTGTCAGAGACCAGCCATTGTATTGCTGCGAAAATTTCACCAGCTACAAAGGGAAGAAACGCGATCTACTCATTATTCTAATTTTACTAGAACGCACCATTTCTAAACTCGTAGATTTTCCTCCAGGGAAGGCTTGCACTGTACATATATGTATGTGCGCATATGTGCATATATACATGTGTACCTCCTTATAAGCACAGTAAGCGAGCGGCCCAATTAACTTGCGGTCTGCACGGGCAAGTTTTCAGGTAATTTACTCATCTTTCAGTTTCCAACTCACTCACACCAGTTTACCACTACACTCACACTTTGCAAATTGGCCATCAACTTGTGGACAATTTTCTTTCAAGATGAGTGGCAATTTTAGCAGCTCACAAGCAACACTTTCACTGAGACAAGAATTTTTAGTTGTTACTTCGAAGACAGCCCACAGTGGAACATTGCTTTATAAACTGTGGCCAAAAATAGTAAAAGTAGTCATATTTCGCTGAAACTTAGTACGAGCATTACTTTTACTGAGAAAAGCAGAAATATGACATATGGTAAAGATTGTCGTACTGCCACGCCTATCGCCCTTGTGGGCGGGAATGTTAAATATTACCCGATTTTGATGAAATTCGGTTTAAGCACTGATTTTACCTAGAATATTATAAAGCTGGAAAATGGTACGGATTAGTTCACTACTAAGCCCACAACCGAGTGTTTATTTGTGCACCCGGCTTCGCATCACGCTATGAAAATGAAGCCAAAGTGCCACTAAAGCAGTGGTTAAAAAAATTAAGAGGCACATAAAAATGTGCAAAAAAATATTTTTAGCTGCAATATGCGCACTGTTTCTTGTTAAACTTTACAAATATAAATTTTAAGTAATAATTGAATATAAATTTGAGTTTCTTTTAACTATACCGTTAGTTTTGAATTGTTCAGCATAGAAAATTTAGAAAATGCTTAGTCCCGATTTACTCACAGAGACATCTGGAAGGGCGACACTGGGAATTCTCTTTTGATTTTTCATTTGCGATCTCACGGACAAAATTGGCTTCGGTAACATTCGTTGCTTTTGACGTTTACTTCTTTAAGTTTGACAATATGAATAAGAAGCACAAGGCGGGCCGCCAGTACGGGAAACGAAAACCTCCTCTCTCTTCCACTTCCGTCCGGCTACCACGAACAAAACGTTTCCGTTCCTAATGTTTCCCTGTTGATTTAAAATCAGCAACATATTTCACAAAAAAAAATTAAATTTTTATTTCATTTCAAAGTGCAGTTTTCAAATTTCCTAGTTTTTTTTTGCCTGTTCCCAAATGTTTTTACATTTCCTAAATGTAAATCGGGACTTAGCTCTCCGAAAATATATATATGCCAAGCAAAAAAAGTAAGTGATTACTGCAACTTGAAATCAAGTAAACATTTTTTTATTTTTTTTAAAGATTTTATTGATTTTAAATCCCTTCACTTTAAAGATATTAAAATGTAAGCAAAATTGCTAAAATGTTAACAAAATTGCAAAAATATTTTGGTATTAGCAAATTTGAGTTATTTAGCGGATTTTCCCTTCATTTTTTCTCAACTTTTTCCCATTTTGAGCGTACTCGCAACACTGTGCGTCTAAATTAAAAATGAAATTGCCCATCAAATTGCTTGCAGCCTACTTCATAGCTATTATTTCAAGTGATTTTTGACAAGTCGCGCGTGTGGGCAATTTGAAAAAAAAAACAATTAACTTGAACGTGTAAACGCACAGTAAGTGTGTGACATGCATTTACCGCAAACACCACTGCAACTAAAAAGTATGACGAAAATAAATATGACAAATTACAATACCTGGCTGCTCTGACCACTGCGACTAAATAGCAGAGCAACTGCAAAATGTCGAACAATAAAAGTCACAAGTAGCTTACACATAAATTCACACAGTAAAAGCATAAATAGTAAAAAAAGATTCGTGATTTTCTTTAAACAGAGACTCATGCAAATAAATGGGCTAATAAATAACCACCGGAAAGTGCTTAAATAATACAAAAAATTGCTGTCCAAACCTTCAATAACTCATTCACATTTCCGCTTTTATGCGATTACAGGTTTTTGCTTTTCTAATAAATATTCGCTGTGTATATTTGGGTATTTATTTCAAAAGTGAGTGACAAATTATGAAAGCGAAAAGCTCCGCAGCTTAAATTGAAATGAATGAATTGTGCTTTGCAACATGCAACTGCCCACGAACCGAGTGTGTCTGCCGCCTGTTTGTGGGCATTAATGCTGCATTGTGTGCTATTTCATGAATGGATGCAACAATGAAAGGCCAATAAGCGAAAGAAAAAACTTAAAGTCACTGCAATCATTAACGATATTCTTAAGTGAATGCATTATTTCACAATTAATTTGGATTTATTATTTAATTGTATAAAAAAGCGTGAATTTCAAAAAAAAATTTAATTTATAATCCTTGGCTGCAAGGCGAATTTGCACAAAAACTGAAATCTCAATAAATAAAAAATTATAAAATAAATAATTTCGTATATTTGAAGGGGGTTATGTGTTTATATTTGTTTTTATGTAAGTTTACATAAATCGACTAGCTCTAATTAGGCCTACTCGAATTTGACAGACATACATACATATGCACCGGGTGGCGCAGAATTACTCATCCCATTTTGTTTTAGAAAACCTTTTTTGGTTAATAAAAAAGGTGATTTTGAGTGATGGAAATCTTTATTTGACGTTGACGCGCTTCATTGCTTCTCCGTTTGCATACTGCAGCTGTCTTGTTTACAAGTGTCAAATATAATTGGCGTACGAAACACATTTGATAAATTTTGCGCCACATTGCGCCGGGTCGTTCCGGTTACGTACAACCGACTGTCATGGGAACGTCCAGTAGTTCTTCTTCTCTTGAGGTGCTTATTGTTGTCCGTCGTCTCCTTGAACGTTGTTTGTGGGCAACGTGAACAATCGCATCCATTTCATACTTTTCCCCTATGCTAGTGCTCCCCATTACGCGTAGGTGGCTCTCTCTGAAACTCCCCTCTAAACCGTATTCTCACTCTCACTACATTCTCACACTTAGATATGTGAGCACTTCAAAAACAAATTCTAGTCTAATAAGTCTCAGACATTATTTAAATAAGTTGCAAAAAAAAAACATTAATTAGTATGAATAAGGTGTGTAAATGTGCTTCTCTGAGCTACTCTGTAGATGTGTTAAGAGTACTTATATACATATGTATGTAAATACGTATGTATGTAAATATTTGTCTACGAATTATTTTTCCTTTCAGCTAATTTTCTGGCGGTGATTTCACTCACTATGATCTTGAGAGGCAAACGTCACCATTAAAATGCAAATGATATACAAACATACAGATATTGTATTACGTTCTCACTGCATATACATATTTACATACATGTGGAGAAATATACACATACATATACATAAATGTAATCATGCAATTGTAAAATTTTTTTTCTTCTTAATAGTCATACATAAAAATTATTGCTGTCAATTTTACACTGTCATTTAAAATCCGTTCCTCACGTTTTATTGCCGTAATTCCCTGTTGTTGTTGTTTTTTTCTTCAATTAACCGGTTTCTCCAATTCTCCTGATAAAAGTTGAGTAAGGTTTTGCCGGTATGGTTTTTTTGCAAGCGCTGACCTAATTGATATCCAGCTCACACAATGCTTACTCAGCTACTTATTTACCCATTTGGCCTCAGGGCATTAGTTTCACTATTCGATTTTTATTATTTCGGTTCTAAGCTAATCGAAGCATAAACGCCAGATGTATCATAAAACTGAAAATAAAATGAAATATAAATATGAGTACAAAAAAAAGAAACAAGCACGTTGTCGTACTTTTATGGATAACCAAATTTTGTGGTTAATGAACTTTGTAGATTACATATCTGCAATTATAAAAATTTATTTTCGAATACTTATATGCGCATAGTACATAGTACATATTTGTGTGGGTAGGCGCACAAGTCGCGGTAGTTGAAGTACTGAGTACTGAGTACTGCGAAGGTGTACAGGTGTGACAGGTTGCCAAAATGGGTGTGAGCTGGAGTTATTTAAATTTTTAGATCACTTAGTTTATAATGTGTACGAGTATATGTTTTGAGGAGGCAATTGCTGATATAATTTTTTTTTTTTTTGAGTAGGAGGCGCCATTTTATACGAGAAGGCTGAAAAGTATGCGAAAATAAAGAGTTTGAAGAAATATTTTTTAGCAATTTATGGCTTATTATACTTACGTATCTTTAATATTTCTAAGGATATGGAAAAATCAAGTACATCTGGGCGCGCAATAATAGCAGTGCGACATTTTGCAAGCTTAAATATAGTTAATGTGGACTTGAGCTTTAAATTCTGATTGAAAAGTTTAGAATTTTGATGAAAATTTGTTTAGTTTTTAAAATTATGTGCTAATTTTGAAATTTGAAGTTATATGAATTTTATTGTACAAGGTGGCGCAAAATTAATCATTCCATTTTGTTTTGAATAACTTTTTTACTAATTAAAAAAAATTATTTTGATTGATGAAAATTTTAATTTTGACCTTTACGCGCTCCACTACTTGTCTGTGTGTATACTGTAGCTGTCTAGTTCACAAGCGTCAAATATGATAGACGTACGACGCCATTAGCAAAAATTATAAACAATCAAATAACCTAAAATTTCAAATGTTGCACATATTTTAAAAAATTCAACCAATTTTAATCAAAATTTCAAACTTTTTAATCAGATTTTTTAGAAAAATAATAAGGTGCAAATTCGAAGTGTCTGAAATTTTGTTTTGCGCTAGTGGTTTTATGCATTTTCTTCATAAAAAAATTTGGGCTTGCGTTATATGGAAGAAAATACGTGAACCACCAACAAAAATAATTATCAAAAATCAACGCGATTTTTGAGCCACCTTAAATTACCAAAATATTATAACAAATTCAATAGGTTACAAAACGGCATAACCACAATTTTTCTAAAAATCCGAAAAGTTTGAAATTTTGATAAAAATGCGTATCCAGTTTAGACAACACCACGAAATTAGTGGTTGTTGAGGCCGAAGATGTTAATTAATATCTCTCGCATGCGCCAGCATCAGCTTGAGGAAATTATACCACAGGAAAAAGCACCGTGTTCAAAACTTTATTTGGCCAAAGGGTCGGATCGAGTATTCCTAATTCTGGTTTGGTGGTATTATTTAACGTCACTTACGACGGCCGTACTAATTGACTGATATCAAATTCAGACATCGTGCCATATAGGCGACTCCTTTTCGTCCTGATGTGATGATTTCCTACTCCGATAAGGTCGAACAATTTGTTCACGGTGGACTTTGGTTGGGTTGGGAAATAAGTTCATAGCGTTTTTATATTTTCTTTTATTTTACAACGATTTTCCTGCTGTTTGGCAAAGGGCAAGTATTCATTCGATAAAACTCTTTCTGCTCTGCAAAACTATGTTAATTGTGTTTTTGAGTTATTTAATTATTTGTTAGTTTTGAGGCTTAGAAATGGAATACCCAGGAGGCAAAAATCAACATTTTTGACACCTGCTCTTCTTTGCTTTCGTCTGAAATCACCTTTGAAAGAGAACGGTCGACAAACCAGTGAACCAAAGTGAACCAAACCAAAAAGCGAGATGTGAACACAAAACGATCCTCAATTACCTTCATTCAATGGGATTTACCGAAAAATTGGGAGCCTGGGTGCCTCACGAGCCTAACAGACAAAAGACAGAGAAAGTCGTCTTCAAATTACATTGCAACATCTCGCCCGCCATTGAGCAACACGCGGTTGTTGTTGTTGTAGCAGTAACTTTGGCCTGTCAGTGTAGTGTAATCACCGGTCATCTTCGTCTAGCTCATCTAACGGTAGGCTCAGGAAACTAGCTGTTTCGACGGGTTGGTTCCAGAGGGAGAGAGGTTTTAGATGAGTGGGTTCATTGGGGCATGTGAAAAGGTGTTTAGTATGTCGGGGTCGATTCTGGATAAGTAGTAGTTTAACCTGCTACAGTATCCAGAACGTAGTTGTGCCAAGGTTCCGCGGGATTCTCCGGGAAGTTGGAGCTCTTCATCTGCGATGGGTGGTGGTTAGACTCCGATAACGATATTCGGGAGTTGGGAGCTTAAGAAGGTGGTAAGGGTCTCCCGATAAAGTAGCTGCCGGTCTGTTTTGTCCTGGATCTCGTCCGCGTAATTGAGGAAGTGCCTCCTGACATGCCTGGGAGGTGGCTCAGGCTCAGGCTGGTGTCTGCATAGGTGGGGCATACGGTAACAAGTAGGTGCCGGCAAGCGACCTGAGGACCTTTTTGCGATTCTGTTCCTTAGTTGCAATAGTGGTTGTGTGCGCTGAGAAGGAGAGCAAGCCGACAAAGGTAACTCCCAATATTCTGGGGTTATTTACAGTCTGAATTGGTGTATCATCGACTTTCACTTTAAGTTGCAGCAGGACCTCCTTTGTCCAGCTGGTGAAGAGGGTCGCCGTGAATTTATTGGGGGAAAGTTGTAAGTTCCTCGCAGTGAACAAGCGAGAAAGGCAGGCGAGGTAGTCGTTTTCCTTGGAGCAGAGGCCATCAATCGTCACAGGAGACAAGAAATAGTGCCCTATACATCAATATGAAAGGAGTGGGTGGCTCTAGGAGATACGCCAAAGCCGAGAGTCAAGCCGGATCTTCATCCAAAGAAGATCATGATATGTGTTTGGTAGGGCAGGGAGGACATGGTGCACTGGGAAATGCTTAAAATGAATGCCAGGGTCACCAAGACCCTCTACATTGCCCAGCCACACCGCGTGAATGAGACTATTCGACTTAAAAGACCTGATCGTCATGGTCAAATAGTACTTCTTCCTTCACGACAACGCCAGGCCCCATGTTGCACAAGTCGTCAAAGCCGCACTCCAAGAGCTCAAATGGAAGGTCTTTCAGCATCAACCATATTTTCCGAACCTTGCACCGACCGATTACCATCTTTTCCGCTCCCTGTCAAACTATAGGAAAAGCGTTACTTTCGACAACAAAGAGGTCCTTAAAAACTGGCTCAATAGCTTCTTTGACACCAGACCAAACGCTTTTTTGCGGAACGGTATCAACAAATTGGTCGAGGTGTGGGAAGATGTTGTAAATAGCAATGACGAATATATGTATAATTGCTTAACTTATTGATATAATTACTTTTTTTTTGTTTAAATAAAAGTCTTCGGTAAAAACGCAATGAACTTATTTCCCAGCCTAATACATCATATCACTCTTTTTTAATTATTTCCTTTTTTTTTAATTTTTGCGCTTCACAGGCTTATTTTGCCTACGCACAATTTTATGTAATATTTCAAATTCGTTTTCATTTCCTTAAAATAATACAAAAAAAAGATCGCTAGAGCTCATTCAAATTCATGTGGTATTTGCAACGCAACAGCCCGCCTATCCTCTTGCATTCATCAGGCGTACACTTAATAAAATGTTTATACGCGTTTTAATTAAAGACAACTACACAGTTTGATGATTATGATAATTTCTTTTAAATTGCTAAATGGCATGCAAAATTAAATGTTGCCTCCACAACTGCAGCATAACCGACAGCCAGCAGAAATTCTAATGCCAGCCAACAACTTCATTCTTCAAATAGACATAAAAACTAGAGAAACGAAAACTATTGTAATAAATCTACACATCTGCGGAAAAAAAGCAAAAACAAACCAAAAAAATGTTAGTGCTGCGGAAGCAAATTTACTTGTTCACCAGCAGAATGTGCGCTGTAAAAGTTCATGCAACTACGGAGAAATGTAAAAAGTAGAAAAAAGAAAAAAAAAACATTTTCTTAATGAACTCGCCTTCTAAAGCAAGCAGTAAACCAGCGGCGTGGCCATAAACTCCGCAGTTTTATTTACTTTTACATGAAAATGGTCATAAAGCTATTGCCGGCAGCAGCAGCAGCAGCAGCTTTTCTTTGTTGCATGGTAATTTTCAGTTGTAACTCAGCGGTGCAGCAAAATAACAGCAGTAAAGGAAAAGTGCAGCACAGCGTGCAGCTGCCTTTGCCCCAAGCGTACAAAAGCGTGCAACTTCACCTTAAAAGCGACGGTTTATGCATTGGCACTCTGTTGACTTTATGCCCAAAAAGTCGAATTGTTCGTACGGCAGATGGGTTACTCGTGCACCTACATACAGACAGACAGAAAAAAAAACATGTGCATTCAGGCATACGCACATTCGTACACACATATTTCCATGTTTATGGCATGCGACAGCCTGCGGCATTCTAGCAGTTAGTCTTCGCAGCCATGCCCACATCCTTCTTGGCACTCAACGCCTGTATGGCAATGGCTATAACACGGAAAATTAAAAACAAAATTCCATTCGTATATTTTAATGCCTTTCAACGCCATTTGCGCACTCCTCCTATTCATCTGCGAGTGTTGCATATCATTTGTGACGTTTTTGCATTTGTAGCATATGCAAAATGTTCATTTTCATATAAATTAACAATGCAAAAGCACAAACGAAGCGTATAGCAACAACTTTGTTGTTCTGACTGCTGCGCAACTTGTTTACACAGTACACTTTTGTTGCTGCAACAATTCACCGTAGACTGCGTAAATATTTGTTATACTCACTGTGTTGATTCATTTTCCCCCATTTGACCTAACTTCAGCTTTTGTTTAATTTCATTATATCACTTGCACGCGTATTTTTTTTCACGCTTCTCCATTTAAAAGGTAAATAGTATGTGCACACATACCCACATAAACAAGTGAGAGAGCTACTGCAGTTCATGTTTTTTCATGCTGCCGCTGCCGCTGCTGCTTTCACTTTACTGCATTTCTAAGTAGTGCACCGGAAATATGCCGGCACGTTCGTGTGCTCTCGTGTTTACCTTCATATTCTGTGCTGTTTACAGTGCAAGTTCATAAAAAATTAGTAAAACATCTTCATGGTGTTTTCTGTTGATTTAAGGTGTGTCACAGGGGGAATTGTTTTATGCCGTTAATTAATTACAACTTATCAAACAAACTTTTGGATAAATAAATCGATTTTGTAATTCCCTTCAACTTTTTTTCTTGCTGTTTGTTTGTTGTAATCTCTAATAGACGCAAAGCTTGTATTTTTCAACAGTTGTGAGGTTAAGCCTATATGGCGAGCACAGATAGCAAAGCAATTGCCGCCCTCTGCAAGGTTATTATGATTCCAAATACAACTCCATTCTGCTGTTAAAACGATTAGTCGAATCAAATTATTTTCTTAAAACAATAAAATTTCACAGCTGCCAAATATCTTTTCTGAGCAAGTTTGGATGAGGATACTTAGCTAGGAGCGCTAAACCTGAAACCGAAACCGAGCGTGTTTTTTCTAAGCATAGAAAACTAAATTTGTTGTGAAATTTTGTAAAAATATGCAAAACTCTCGACATATTTATAAATAACTCTCTCAGTGATCGTCTGACTAAAAATTGTTGCAAACACATTTAATGCGTCGCGAGAGTTCGTCAGCTTTAACGGACTTCGGCAAGGGGATGTCCTCTCATGTCTCCACTTTAATATTGCCCTTGAAAAGGTTATCAGGGATTCTGCCGCAAACACAAAGGGAACTATTTTGTTTAAATCGGTTCATTTTCTGGCTTACGCGGACGACATAGACATAATCACAACCTCGCAGCCGAGCTTAAAAGAAACTTTCGCAAGTGTTGAGAGAGCAGCAAAATGTATGGGCTTAGAAATAAACGAAGCCAAAACTACATAAAGCGCTAGTTTCAACTACATCGGACTCTGTCACACACAATGTGGGTAAAATACTAAAAATCGGTATCTATAGTTTCGAAGTAGTGAAGAAATTTAAATACCTTGGAGTAGTCATTAATCATGATAACAAAATTTCTGCAGAAATCGGCACAAAGATTTCACTGTATCGCTCAATTATAATTTCCATCTTGTTTTTTGGTAGTGAAGCATGGACACTCAGAAATGCAGATAACATAAACAGAAGCTGCTGATTTTCGAGAGAAGAGCTATGCGAAAATTTTTTGGCGCGATATGCGATAAAGACAAGGAAATATCAATCAAGAACTCGAAAAACTATATGCGCACCCATCTGTGATAACCACAATCATGATCAACAGATTGAGATGAGCAGGGCTCATATTGCGGGCTAACACGGATTACCCCCCTCAACAAATACTCCTCGGTAAATTCCATAGACAGACAAGAAGGGGCCGCCCGCTGCTTAGATGGATTGACGGTGTAGAAGAAGACGCAGGCTTATTGGGATTTCGGGCATGGAGGACACAGGCACGAGACCGAGACAATTGGAGGCATATGCTTCATCAGGACGGCGACCCGACCAGGGTTGTCCAGCCAACAGCGATGATGATGATGAGCACACATTTAATTATTTTTATTTTCATAAAAAAGTGTTGGCAGCCTCAGCTGTTGTTGTGACTTTATCTCAATTACGTTCTGGATATTGCAGCAGGATAAACTCCCACTTATTCATTATTAACCCCGACATACTCAATATATGTACGTATGTCTAACATGTAAAGGTACCCCGCACGACGCCAGCCACCTATCCTACTCATATACGCTCTTAAACCCACTGACCTAACACCCCTCTCCATCGGGACCAACCCGTCGAAACAGCATGAAGACGATGATAGATGAGATAGACGAACTGCTACAACAACAACGGTTAAAGCACTTGGCTGCACTTCCCTTCACATTCTCGCATATTTCGGTGGTCACCTCTTCTGCTAACGTTGCGAAGTGAAGTCGGCGATAGCTTTGAGTCTAGGGTTGTCAAGTGAAGGCGACACATATGTAGTAAATATTAGCCGAGAGTTACAGGTCATAGCCTTGTATTTGTATTTGAATTCTGTATACATATTTGTTTTCTCAAATAAAAAAAAAATGCCCTTGGGGAGGCAATATCACAATTTGAAAAAAGAAAATAAAAGAAAAAATAAGAATAAACATTTTAAACAGCTTTCAGTTTTGCAACTTCCTTTCTAAACTAAAGTATTATCAATGTTAAAATTTAAAAGAACAAATTGTACAATTTAAATTTTAGTAAACTGATAAATTTTAAAATTGATGGATAAGTTCTGTCGAGTAGTGTTTAAAAAGTTATGATTCAAACGAAAGATCTCAGAAAATGTAATATGTACTAATTTAACTCTAAGTTATCTGAATCACCCATTGTTTACATAAGTAATTAAATTATATTATATGCATATGAAGTACTCCGTTATGTAACATTTGTCAGGTCGGCTACCTTCTTGTTCTCTTTCCCCTTTTTTCTGGCGCCTGAGTAGACGTTCACGTAAGACGAGAATAAAAAATCGAGTTTCATTTAAGAAATCCTATCTATAAATAATTTAAGCAATAAATGTCGAGCAGAAATTGATTGTCAGGTTTATTTATTTATGTATGTATGTTACTTTGTATCAAAACCTGGAGATGATATTGCATTACAAGCTTCAGAATGATGTTTAAGAAAAAATTTTTTTGCTAACTAAATGGCCAATCTGCTGTTCACTCTTGAACAATGTTGCAACAAGACCTCGCTGGTGTGCACAAATAAACAGTCTATATGCCTATGTATGTATGTATGTAAACATATGTAATTATAAATTTTGCTCAAATTTCAACATATCCAACAATCAGAAATCTCACATTACTTGCCTTAATGTTCTAAGCACAAAAAGTAAATTATTTCTCAAGCACTGTATATGCATATACACATACATACATATATATGCATAGCTATTAAAAAATAAAAATTCTTTCAAACTCCATCGTAAACATACATAAATAAATTTGTGTCCACAAACAACGACCAAATATTTATAAACAGTTACTCAACTACAGCACATAATGGGTGGTCTTGCTGCATATTATTGTCTCCCCTAAAAGTTTGCCTTCCAAGAGCTTTTATTTGTTTATAAATATGAAACTAATGTACGGTTATGTGGGGAAAATATGAGAAGAGTAAATTTTTGGTATTTTCGTTTTGCTAGCAATTACTGTGTTGATACTCTTGCACTTATGTGCATTGGTGTATATACATATGTACATACATACATGCATACATATATTCCTAAAGGCTCTATGACTCACTCAAACACGCCTAGCCCGGCTCAAGGATTCAAATAAATAAAAAACAAAGTTTCGGTCCACAATTGGTGAACTGAAAGTCCTAAAAGAAAAACAACTATGTATGATGAATTAAAAAAAAATCCCCTACAATTGAAGCCATATACGACATTCATACGTATGTATGTGTAAAATCTGATCTTGACAATCATTTTTTTTTATACGATTTCTTTTTTTTTTACGCCGTCACTATTGAACTTTAACTTGAACTAAACTCCCTACCGTCCATGTACCGTTCCCTTCCTGGTACTACCGTTAAGTAAATCGTCGGGAGGCGGAGGCGGTTATGCAGTAGGCTCTACGTCAGTTACTTTTCACATGCAGTACGTCAAAAGTTGCATTTACTTATATCGCCACATTTTTATTTATTTCAGAAGCAAACCATCCCAGTTGGGTCTACCCACCCCTCCCAACGTCTGTTTAGCTTCCGCTGACCTCATAGAGGTCATATCGCCGATTGCTGACAAAATCTTATCCCACGCATACTTTCAAGTTTTCAAGGAAGATAGTTTTACCAGGGTTAGCAATTAGCTATAGTGAAAAACAATTTTGCGCGAGCAAGTTGGACTGCCACATCACAGGGTCCTTCGCAGTCGATTTCTCCTACTCGCTTCACACGCATTTACACACTCGTCTAATCATTGTTCAGATGGCAACGAAGTAACTCGAACGCAGACTGTGTTGATTTTTCTCGTATACCCACCAACACAATCTTAGTTTTTTTTGTAAACACTTCCCCTATTTCGTTAGCCTATCAGCTGGTTCTGTCAAATTCGCTGAGAGCCGGTTAATTTAAAAGAACAACATTGAATACATACATACACAAGAACATACATATTAATTTTTTAAATAACTAAATTTTTTTTTCTTTTACTTTCAGGTAAATAAAAAACTTATTGAACGATTTTGATACACAAAATTCCATAAAATCATGAGTAAGTTCTGCTATACAAATTTGATTGTTAAAAAATTCTTTTGAAATTATTACAAGTTTTACTTTTAATTTATCACTAATGCTAATATTTGATGATTGTAAGCACTTCTATGCAATATTGATTAACTTTAACTTTTCTCACTTAAGGCACATGTAAAAAGTATTTATCTACATACATACATGCATACATACATACATACGTGTGTGTTTTCATGGATTTTCTGTTTATTGAATTTTCTAACATAAATTGATTGATTACACAATCAATGCGCAACTACTACTACTTTCAAGTAATTAAAAGCCCAGTCATATGGCCTTTGGAGATGATCCAGCATGCTTGACTGAGCTTTGTGTGTGTTAGTGCAGTCGGGTGTCGTCGTGTCACACATACTTGTTGTCGGCTTTTGAATGATGAAAATCAAAAATTTTAGATATTAGCGTCAAGCACCCGACACGCACACATATAAAGTTCTTGTCAACAATGCTTGATCGTGTCCAAAGGCCAATAAATCAAATTGTTTCTTTGACACTTCTGGAAATTCCAAAATGTCTTGTAAGTTTAACACACAACTTTATTAAATGAGCAAAAACTAACTAAACTTGTCGGCAACCTGTTAATCTTTGCTTATTTTTACTAAGTGGCTAATATTTTCTCAATATCCTAATCCATGTGCATATCTACGCATGTATGTATGTATGTATGTATCTGCAACAGTTTCCACGGCATTTTAGGCAAACACCACAAATTTGTACGCGTTTCAATTGCTCAATCAACTGAGAGTCGTCATAATTATCGTTTTTATTATCGACTCCACACTTTTAATTAAATTTTTCTTTTGTTTTTATACAACTTTTCTTTTGCATTGTGATTAGTGTATAGCGCACGATGCCATTTAAAATTTTGGTTTTAATTCCTGACTTTTAATGCAATTGAAAAAATGCATGAAAAAACATGTTTGCCGACACAACAAACGAGTTTCTTTATGTTGGAATTCGGAAAGTAGTCGTTCCACACGCGAAATGCATTTAACAATTTAATTATCTGCTTATGATTATTTTGTGTATATATTTTTTATTTCTGTTGTTATCTAACATATGTATGTACATGTGTGTGAGCACATGTATGTATACATACATAGGTGTATGAACAGTGATTTTATTTTTCAAGCTAATGCATTTATTGATTGCGTTTTGTTCTCTTTGCTCTATGCTCCAACAACTCACAATTGTTTTGGTAACAACAAAAGTGTGTTTCGTGCTTTTGATAAGGGGAAGTTAGTTGGGAATACTTGCATGCATGCATGTATGTACATGCATTTAAACAAATAGGCTCCTAAAATCAAAGTGTGAACAATAACTGAACATTAAAGAGAGCGGTGTTGTTCGGGAAATTCGCTTGGGATTAACAACAAAAATTAAAAACATTGCAACAATAATACAATACAAATATGTATTATGCTATTATGTGAGCAAATAAGCTAATTGTATCAAACTCAGTGAGTGTAGGATACTGAGTCGGCAATGTCGCCACTTTCTGTACTCTTTCCACCGTAGGCACTTTGACATTCCAATCAGCAAATCGCAAGAAAAAAAAGCTGCTATTGCGAAATCATCTTATATGGATTTACCTTGAGTATGCAAAAAGGCTTTCAGGTGCTTGGTGCTTGCTAGGTGCTTACGTTCTTACTTGTACATATGATGTGTGCTAAAAAATTATTCTGAGTGAATAACTGCATGCAAAATTCAGCCACGATGCTTTTCCTCATCAATTTCCTATTCAAAATCGATAGCCGGCCTGCAGTAAAACAAATATTGGCCAATAGTCTCGGAAATGTTATATATAGTCACATATCCATGCTCTCATTACCAACAACACATACTTACTTACTCATTCTCTCCTTACCTCTCCTACTTACCTATATTAATTTTCTATCTTACTAACTAATCTTTTCTATAATGACATTATCTAAACAACTATGATATATTTCTCTTTGCTGCAAAACAACAACAATAATTTACATCTTGACACTCATTAGCCTAAAGAGGAGTTTTTAGAAATTGACGAATCTCTCTCATGAACTCAAATTAAGGCGAAAGGGGAAAAGTAGACAACATTGGCAGTTCGGCACTAAACATGGGTAGGGGAAATGGTTGCAGTACTAGTATGGCATTCCCCAAGTATGACATTTTGAGACCTGGCAGATATCTGCAGTCAGGCAGAGCTGTTGATGTAATGGAGAAGATTGATGGGATTTAGCTTGGCGCACTGCCCCAGGCTGTCGAAGAAAAGAGCATCCAGTGACCAAACCCGGCCATTTACAGAAAAGTGCTCAACAGTCTCCTTCTCTGAGAGGTCCCCACAGCTTCTGTAATGGGGCTTAAATGGTAAAGGCGCAATAGCAACTAATAATAGTAATAATTCAGTTAATTCATGCCTATGAATGTGTCCATGTATGTAGGTATGTGTGTATGTAGTGCTGTAAATACAATTCCTTTCGTAGTGCGTTGACACAATTTATGTGCTCGAAACATCTGCAAATCTACTTCTGCGCGCAGTGCTTCCCATTAATCATATTGACATTGCAACAAGCGGATTGAAGCAGTTTATTTCGCTTTTTCTCCATTACAGAATGCAATCTCAAAGCTTTTCATTAAAAATGTGGAAAGCAGCAGTAGTTATAAACAAATCCACTTTTTCTTAATAAAGGAGTCGCAAAAATTGGGTCAGAAATTTACACAAAATAAAAAAGGCAAAACTGGTTTCGAACTAAGGGCAAAGCAAGCAGCGATGCTTACAAAATTAAAAAATATACAAAAAATTACTAAAAAGAAAGACTCCCTGGTGGCACATCACATTCTTCTCTCATAATTATACGAGTTTTTAAAGTCTTCTCTGAGTGTTGATGTACACAAATTAAAAACCAATTTCAATCCTTTTGGCACCAGCATACTTTGGGACTGCACACACGCCGACATGCATGCATTCTTACCGAGCGTGATTCTTTAAAGCTAAAAAACTTGTCGCATCATGAGCCTTCAATTTACTTCTGAGTTTTTTCACCAGCACTTCATAAATCGAGTGACAAAACTGCATTTCAGTTGTTTTTGGAGGAGACGTGCATTACGAAGCGATAACTTTTTTGGGCGTTGAAGGTTATCAGAAATGCCGCATTCATTGCTTTTTATTATACACAAAAAGAAATGCTATAAAGCTGAGTTCATTTTAATTAATTCTTTGATTCCGTGAAGCTCTTGACGTGGCACACTAATTGCAATGAAAAAGTTGAACTTCGGAATACAGCCCATGGAAAATATTAAATGCGAAAAGCGCAACAATTCTTAAATTAAATTTTGAATTTCGAATGCTAACCAACCGCTTTTTTTGACAGACTAGCGAACATGTAATTCTGAAGGTATATCGTGAGTACACTATTTTTATAGAATATAATAGTGGCCATACAGCAAATTCTACTCGATCCCGCCAAGAATGTAAAACTAATTTGGTTATCAGGCCATTTACGGCATAACTGGTAACGAACGAGCTGATGAAGCCGCGAAATCTCCTCATTCCACTTGTATGCCTTTCTCCAGTAGAAAAGTATCAAAAGTCGCCTCCTGCTTCGCTACCAACAGAACAATGTCATATTGGCTCAACTACAAGCATGCGTACAAAAATATCAACATTAACGCTCGGCCGTAACACTTTCTCCTTCCAAACGCTCCAAAGGAGGGGGAGTTTTTTAGTCGCCGGGCTGCTTTCATGATGCATTAGGCATTTTAAATCTCTCAACCGCAAAAAAACACAACAAAAAACCAAAAAAGAAAGCCACCTCCTTCGGTCTCTGCTGCTATGAACAAATGCTTCGTTAAACTCCTTTTAGGACACTCTACCATCACACATGCACACCTACTAAGCAATGTGCCTCTGCAGCCATCGTATCGATTTTACCGTACAGCCACTCTTACGATCCCTCATATCCTTGTAGAATAGCCCCTCCTTACTCAATCTAGAAATAATTTTCTCCATAGTCAAAATTCCTTAAGTTCTTAAAAGAACCAACAAAAGATAACGTAAAAGCACTATACTCGTATAATTTTCTACAATACTTTCTAAAAATAACTGTATACACAATTCAGTATTTGTATAATAGCTTTAATAGCATTTTGGCAGCTAATGCATTCATTAATTCTATTTTTTAGTTGTAATTAATTATAATAAATAAATTATATAAAAAGCATGTTTTAATTTCTTTCTAAAAATGGTTATAGTTTTCAAACTTCCTCATACATAGATATTTAATTGTAAAAAGTGCTAAATTTGATTTCTGACAGAAATATTATTGTCAATGTTAGTAGAAATTCACGAGTATCATGTTAGCGCCCTAGTGGCCCTATGTTCCAGCTAGGAGATCCAGGAACTGATGATGACCATTTTTGCGGAACATTTGAATTCTCTAGCTTTCCTCTAAACTGTTCAAATAAATCTGTGTTTTAAGAAAAGCCCGAGAATTTATTTGAAATAGTACTAATTGAGAGCTTAAATTTCCATGAAAATCAAGGTGGCGCAAAATGAATCACCCTATCGAAAGATTGAGAATTTTTGGAAATGGCATCGAATGTCAGTCATATTTGACACTTGTGAACTAGAAAGTATAGTTGAGCTGCTGTATACTGTCTAGACAAGCACTGAAGCTCGTAAAGATCAAAATAAATCACTCAAACTAATTTTTTACTTGTTTTAGTAGTAAAAAATTTATTCAAAAGAAAAATTGGATGTCTCATTTTGCGGACAGGTACGACGCGTTGTCAGGTGTGACTGGGGCCTTAGTCGAGGTGCTATTAGTACCATATATAGGGGCCTGTTTGTAACCTGTGCCACTTATGGGGCCGCTGTGTGGTATGAAACGGCGTTTACGGCTATTAGTCGCCGGCATCTGATGGCGTGTCAGCGCATTATGCCGCTGGCCTGCATGCCTATATGCCGTACAGTGAGTACGGATGCGTTACAGGTATTGTTGGGTGCGCCTCCTCTTGACCTGGTAGTCATACAGCGTGTTGTTGCCTTCAGATTGAGAAGGAGCCTTTGTATTCCGCTGCTGCAGGTAGCATGGTTATCCGACGGTGAGGTTGAAAGGGGGTATTTTCAATGCAAGAGGCTTCTGAATGAGTGTGTGTTGAACAAGTGGCAAAACCGTTGAGACAATAGTCCCAAAGACCGTCTGACATATATAAGTAGATTCGGGATGTTTCATTTGTCGGGGAAAATCCTGATTTTGGGTTAGCCTGGACTTCCGCCTTACTGGGCATGGGCCTCTTAATGCGTTGTTGCATGAGAGGCGTATGTTTGTAAATGAGGAACGCGTTTGTGAGTCGCCAAGAGAGGACTGGGTCCATGTCATGTGCGTATGCCCGATGTACTCAGACATTAGGGATCTTGTGGGTGTGGGGATTAATTGGACCGATGAACGATATAATGTGAGTGGTGTGGTCTCCAGCCGTTGGAATGTCGAACTGTTAGGTCCGTATGCGCGTGAAGTATTTAGGCGGCGAAGAAATTTCTAGGCGTTCGGTTAATAAGTTTTAATTGGTGTGTGCTGTTGTGGAATTTGTGGTATGGCCACCAGTCCAGAGCTGTATGGAAGTTCAACTAGTAGTATTGTGTTGGCTACAAAGTCTGACCGGAGTCGTAAATCTGGTACCACGGGGAACAGGAGCCCTTTGAGCTTGCTCCGACGTGTCCTGGGGGTAGGCTCTTCGGGGAGTAGCGTGGTGGTTGTGGTTTAACACGCAAAGTGGTACCATTAAAAAAATGCTTTTGCGTTTTTGTGGCGCTGATCAACGCATTGATTTGATCCGTTATGCTTTTGAGCACCGTGGTGTCGGATCGTCGCCGGAAGGTACTCACATTAAAAGTATCAGACGCTGTCATTAAGCAGAAGGGACGCTGTCATTAGGCAGCTGGTTGAACTGATGACGGGCTACTTTCTATGGGCGAAGCACATGGAAAAGGTAGACATCTCAGCCAATGCACTCTGCCCAGGATGTGGAGAGCAGAATGAGACGACGGATCACTTTCTGTGCGTCTGCAGGCCTTCGATCGAATCAGACTTGCGGTCTTTGGCACTGATGTGCCAAAAAGCAACTACTTTGGCTCGTTGGCACCACAAGATCTACTCAAATTTCGTCGGACTTAATATTGTCTCAGGGTTGTACTTGCTAGTTTGACCCGCAACAAAAAACAAACTCGCAAATGTCACAATCCATAATAATTCCCGAGCAGGAGCTCCATAATCGTACACACTCGCGTGTAAGTATCATACATATGTAGGTGTATATAAAATCATTCACATTTTAATTTAATTTAAGAGTAATCAACGAATTTTGTTTTAAAATAACTTTTACTAAATGAAAATAGTTATTTTGAGAAATGGAAATCTTCTTTGCCTTTAACGCGCTTCATTGCTTGTCTATTTGTATACTGCAGCTGTAGAGTTCTCAAGTGTCAAATATCACTAACCATTTGCAAAAATTGTACATCTTCCGGTAAAGTGATTAATTTTGCGCCACCTTGTGTATGTAAAATGATTTCAAATATTTCCACTGTTGTTTGTGTGTAAAATTTGCGTTAAATGCAATTGCGCTTTTCGGCAGATACAGCCGTCCATCAACATTTTGACCAGTTTTGCCTATTTTTTTTTTTTTTTTTTTTTTTTGTTTTTCAGTATTTATTATTATTTTTTTTTTTAATTATAGTTCATTGTATAAACAGAATCATGTAAATTGAAGTTTCAAACTTTATCTAAAAATAGTAGAAAAATGCTTCAAACTTTCCGTCACAATGGTCCGTCTATGGTTTTCAATTGAAATTTCCTGAAAGTTTTCTCGTGTGCAGCTTATAGCTTATTAAATTTTAGTATAATAAAGTGCACGTTTGAAGTTGCTAAGAAATCCCCTTCACCTGTTATAATTATTTTGCCACTCCTCATTTTCTCCATACAACAAATGCACGACATTTTCTTTAACAGTCAAAACTGCTCAAATAGTTTATGAGCTACCGTGTTGTCATGGGGAGTGCAACCATATGTACCGAATGCATGCAAGTGTGTGTATGCATGTGTGCGTCGAAAGCATATGTAAATATTCGAACATACATACATCATACATACATATGTACATATACATATATTTAACATATGTAGCTTTCTCACGTTGCTCTAAATTTACAAATATCTAAAAACACAAATAATTCTTTACACACCGAATGGGTTTCAATTAAATATAACGGTTATTACTTGTGAAATGCATAAGGTTTTCAATTACTGTGCACAATTCATTTCTGCTTTCACTCTGCTTCAGTAGACACAGCCATTGATCATTTACGAGTGCGCTTTCGTTGATTTAGGCGCAATCATCAATGTTTGCATGTATGTGAGTGTGATGTTTTTTTATCTTATAACTCTTTAGTGATCTGAAGATAAGAACTTTATATTATTTCTCTGCACAATTACCGTGGGGAATAATAATTACGCATGACCTAGCAATGAAGTAGTGAAGAACAGAAGTGAAAATAAAGGGACAGAACTGGCTGAGACACCAAAAATCAGAAATGTGCCGATCACGGAAAAAGTAGCTTTAACTTTAAACAACTCAAAACTTAATTCAAGTGTGGAGAGGAATGCTTTGCATAATATGAAAAAATAATAATGATTAAAAATACAAATAAGTTCAACAATTTGGGCTAAAAATGATAAAGTGATTTTATTTTGGTGTATGGCAACCGCCGTAGCTGAATGGATTGGTGCGTGGCAAGTCAAAAACTTATTCATAAAAATCAATTTTGATATCTAACTGTTTTGCTTTCGTATGGTCAAAAACTTATTCATAAAAATCAATTTTGATATCTAACTGTTTTGCTTTCGTATGGGCACCGGAAATCAATGACAAAAATGAAAAAAAAATGTTGCCAACTATCAAAAAATCAGCCCGGTGCTGCCAGATTTCTTCACAGTGAAGCATTTTTTATCGCGTTTACCACATTTTTATTATCTTCATTTTGTAGACAAATCCTACCATCTGGCAACATTGTTCATAACTCCATATGTGGCAGTAGAACAAAAATATTTAGGTTATCTTTGTGATGACATCGAAATACAAGCAATGCACACTCAGCTTTGCCTATTGACAAAACATACATATCTACAAGCACACAACCGAACCCAAGCACACTCTTTACAGTTCTCTGCGATATAAAAACATGATCAACAAATTAAGGTATGCATAGTTGCGTAGCGCTATGAATTGTTGAGATAAGTGAATATGTGTTTGCTTTTCCGAGAAATAAATGACAAAAAGTTAAAAACAATTTCGCAATTTAATTGCTTACTCATACTGCAGCTATCTACCAAATGTAAACTTCCGCGTACTCAACTTGTATTGGTAAAGTTTTGTAGAAAAGAAGAAGAAATTTGTGTTCGACTTGAGGGCCTGAATCATTTCTGGATTATTCGCATGGCATGGATATTTTAGGGTACTGAAAAAACCGTCACCACGAAACTGAAAGCTTTTTCGTGATCATAGGGCGCATGTACGGAAAGAACTTTAACCAAAAAACCATCCGAAAACCGCGAAAAACGACTTCAAAGTTTTCTAAGTTAATAAACACTTTTATATAATTTATATATACCGTTAACGGATATCGCTATAAATGTTTACACAGCTTAGAAGAAGAGTTGGTGTTTATTCTACTTTTTACTTCAAAAGAAATTTTGGAATTAAAATTTTTTATTTTTAGTATGGTCCTCTGAGCGATGGGTTTAATGGGGTATTCTAGTATAAAGGTATGAATTTGAGGTTTTTTTGCGGGTGCTATAAATAAGAAACGATAAATATTTTTATCAGACATTTATTAAAAGCCAAAAAAATGTCTGGTAAAAAATGGATGATAAAATATGTTTCGTTTCTTATTTATAGCACCCGCAAAAAAATCTCAAATTCATGGAAAAAAGTAAAAAAAAAGTCACCAAATTAAAACTGAAAATTCTATAAGCTGTTGAAGTGGGGTAAAGCAAAAAAAATGGCGCGCTAAACTTGTCATGATTGCAAGCTTTCTAATGATCGGAAACAAGAAAATTAAAAAGATTATTAATTTATTGTAGATGAATGCCACTATCGCACTAGCTAAGAAAAAATGGATTTTTTTTTACTAAATTACGGCTGTACATTTTTCCCTCCTTTTTTGGACAGGGTCGATTCAAGGGTCAGGACCTCAAAGATGGAATTCGTGAGGCTACCGAGGACATAGGACAGTCACTTTGCAATTCGATTGTGGAAAATGAACAGGATAATGCCCTGTTAGCGTGGTCGTGACATATTCACGTGGCGTATTCACGGCATACCTACCCTCTTTATAATGAAATAAACATCCGATCATTTATATTAAAGAATAGCATTTTTCTTTGAATATCAAAATAACATCTCTTATTGGAAAACCCTTTAGTAAAAAATTTTATTTATTTTGTTAAAATAAGACTTTGCACGATAAAGATATGAATTGAGAAGACTCACAACAAATTTCAAGTGAATCGGTTTAGTAAAACTTGAGATATCACATTTTGAAAAATGTAGTTTCGCAAAAAACGCGTAAAAAGTTTCAGCTAAAATTACGCCCAGTGTAAATTTACGAGTCAGTTTTGAAGTCGTGTCGCTAAAATGGCTATATCTCTGGAAATAATTAAAATTTTGACAAATCCTTTTGACAGGATTAAAAGGTTAAGCTTTGAAATCGATTTTTTTTAATTTCTACAATAGAATACTCCCTAAGTTTCACTGGAGGAACTGAAAGGAATATTTAAAATGAACAGAAAAACTGGTTTTGGTAGTTTTCAATCTCCAACGCGAGCAAGAAACAATACTAACGATCTATATTTTCTACCGAGCTCATCAGAATACATCAATGATAACAATCGATGGGATTCTCCCTCATCTGAATAACTTGTTCTTCTTCTTGATTAGCGGCTCACCGCTTATACGATTTTGATCGAGTTTAACAAAGCGCACCGGTCGTTTCTTTCCCATAGACGCCAGGTGGACACACCAAGTGAAGCCAAGTCCTTCTCCACCTGATCTTTCCAACACAGAGGATTCCTTCCTTTTCCTCTGCTACCACCAGCTGCTACCGCATCGAATACTTTCAGGACCGGAGCGTTTATATCCATTCGGACGACATGACCCAGCCAACGAAGCCGCTGGATCTTTATTCGCTGCGCTATACAGGGTGGCTGATGAAAGCCGCTACCAAAAAAAAAATTGAATAACTTTTATTCTTTTTAAGTTATCTTTTCCATTTTTGTTTTAATTTGCAGATTGATCTTTAAAGTTTATTAAAATGGATAACTGGCACACGCAAACAAGAATTTGGATAGTCCGCCGCTATCACGCACTGGAGTCCGTAGTTTTGGTACAGAGAGAGTACAGGCGGATGTTTGGTGGCGATCCCCCGAGCATATGGACCATAATGAGACTGGTGAATAATTTTGCTGAGCAAGGAACAGTCGCAAGAAGGCCTTATCATCGAAACCCACCAGTTCGGACGGAGGAAACGATCGCTGCTGTAGCTGCAGCTACACAAAGCAATCCAAGGGTTTCAACAAGAAGCTTATCTGCTCAACTTGGTGTCAGCCGACAGTCTTTGCAAACAATAATGCACAAAGATTTATACTTATTTCCCTACAAAATTCAAATGGTTAACAAACTGAATGCAGCAGACTTGCCCATTCGCTTGGAATTTTGCCAGAAGATCCTGCAAATGGTGGAAGAAGACCAAAACATGTTAAACTGCCTTTTCATGTCTGATGAGGCCCATTTCGATTTAAACGGCAATGTGAACAAACAAAATTGTCGAATATGGAGTACTTCTAACCCACAGATACTCCACGAGACGGAATTGCATCCTCTTCGCGTGACAGTGTGGTGTGCGGTTTCTTCACGCTGTATTGTCGGGCCTTATTTTTTTGAAGAAAATGGTCACACCGTTACGGTTACTGGAGACCGTTATTTGAAAATGCTGAAAGAATTTTTCTATCCCGAACTACGCCGAAAGAGAATTCCTTTCAACTCTGTGTGGTTTCAACAAGATGGGGCAACGTCTCACATAGCCCAGACTGTTATGACAGAGTTGCGACGAAAATTTCCCAATAAACTGATTTCAAGAAACTCCGAATTTCGTTGGCCCCCCAGGTCGCCTGACCTTACTGCACCTGACTTTTTCTTGTGGGGTTTATGTAAACAAGAAGTTTATAAAACAAAGCCAACAAATTTGGATGAACTAAAACAATCCAACAATTGCGGCTATTCCTGTCGCAACTCTCAAAGCAGCAATGAACAACTTTTTACTAAGATGCCGCACTTGTGTCAACGAGCATGGGGGGCATTTAAATTCAATTATTTTTAAAACTAGTTAAGCTACATTTAATAAAATTTAATGACCTACAACTTGAAAAAAAAAAAATGAATTCCATACACTAAAAAAAAAGTTATTTGAGTTTCTTAATGTAGCAAAATTCATCAGCCACCCTGTATTTATGTCCTCGTAGGTCCAAAAATCTTCCGCAAAATCTTTCTCTCAACCACTCCAAGGGAGGCCGCATCGGATATTGTCATCGTCCAAGCCTCTGCGTCATATAAGAGAGCCTTGTAGAGTGTTAGTTTTATTCTTTGAGATAAGACTTTACTACTCATTTGCCTACGTTGGGGTTCAAGACTGAAATTGCTATCGGTGTTAAAGCTCGTTCCTAAATAAACGAAGTCTCTTACAGCCTCGAAATCGTAAGTGCCAATAGTGACGTGGGTGCCGATACCCGAGTTTGTTTGATGACAGGAGGTACTTCGTTTTATCCTCGTTCACCACTTCGCGCTTTGCTTTTTTATCCAGTTTGGAAAAGGCAGAACTAACAGCGCAGTTGTTAAGGCCGATCATCAGCATACGTCAACAATTTTACGCTCTTATAAAAAATGTTGCCTGAGCGATTAAGTTTTGCACGATCTTTTCCAGCATCAGCTTAAAGAACTTACACGACAGCGAGTCACCCTGTCTGAAACCTCGTTTTTTATCAAACGGATCGGAGAGGTTCTTCCAAATTCTGGTGTTGAGCAACGTCATCTTGCATAGCCGTATTAGTTTTGCGGAGATACCAATTTCAGGCATCGCTGCATATAGGCAACTCCTTTTCGTGCTGTCGAGTGTCATTTGTCGATCAAAAAATGGTGTTATCGATTCTCCTTTCATAGATATTTTCCAAGGCTTGGCGTATTGTGGATTTTCCATCTCTAAAGCCTCATTGATAAGGTGCAATCAGTTGGTTGATGGTGTGCTTCAGCCTTTCACACAATACGCTACGTATCAAGATCTTCACATTCTCGGTGACATCCGCAGCTATCACTATTTAACAAGTCAGAGAAGTGTTCTCTCCATAATTTTGGGCACGCTCTGGATGATCAATAACTTCCTAAGGTAAATACATGAATACGTATGGTATTTGTGAACTTCGGACAAACTAATCACCGTCAAACCTTTAATGGTACAAAAAACAAATTTTTTTCAAAAATAGCTACAAACTATAATTTTTCACAAACGCATGACGCATAAAAAAAGTCTCATAAAAATTCTACTTATAAAATATAAAAAAGCGATGTGTCCAAACAAAATAAAAAAGGATTAACAACAAGTTTTGTTGCGTGAATGCACTTTTTAATTTTGTATACAAAACATCGGCTACTCTTGACAAAAGTTGCAGTCGTTCACTTTTAAAGTACGCGGAAACGATTGCTTCTCTTTTGTCATTTGTATGTATGTATACACCCAACTATTTAGTTCAGTTGTTGCCCAATCTACTTAAGAAAGTGTGTTATCACAGCAATGCATGCACTTGAGTACTTATGTATGCACTTATAATACCTACATTCATACATACATACACATGTGTATATGTATGTGTACATAATTTTGATATTTCCTATGAACTCTAAAATAAGTAACTGATAAAAAACACAGAATTGGCTTTTGTTTGCACTGATGATTATCACTTGTTAGTGTACAATTACAAGGTGGCACAAAATCAATCACCCCGATCGGAAGATTTATAATTTGTACTAAACTTCGCAAATCTATGGAGTGCGTAAACGTCAATCTTAAGATTTCCATCACTCCAAATAATTTTTTTTATTTGGTAAAAAAGATATTCAAAAATAAAATGATTGATTTTGCGCCACCTTGTATTTTATTCCACGCTAGACCTCATTCTTTGTTCCAATTTATAAGCAATTAAAAAAATTCAGAAGCACTTGAGCGCTTAAGAAGCACTATGTAAGCAACGTTTGAGAATTACAAATAAAAAGCGTCTTTCGAATTTCTGTTTTAGCAATTTTTCGTGTATTTCGACAGGTGTCAAGTAGAAAACCTACAATGCACCAAATTGGATACGAGAACTCGGGAAACGAAAAAGGCTTTTACCTTAAATAGGGAATTGTATAAGATGCGTAAAGCAGCCATCAAGAAAATATGATACTAGATTTTCTGACAGGCCACTATCACTTAACACATGAGCTGAAAACTTTCGGGTCTAACTATAGATGACACTAGTTTTATTACACTCACATATTTTTCAGTTAGTACTAAGCTTAAGGATACAGCTGTTTCATGATATTCTATTCATTAGTTCGTGAGTTTTTGGGCGTGTTTTAATTTTACACTGCATCTTGATGGGAAAGTAGAAAAATACCATTCAAGCGAAGCAATGACTTGAAAAGAGCTATGGGGAATCCGCTCCATCGCCCCATCAGAAACAACTGTAGAATGATGGTTTGCTGACCCCAAGGGTGGACGTAGAAACCCCAATGATGCACAGCGCAGCGGACGTCCAAATGAGGCTGTACTCGTAACACCAGAAAGCATTAACGAAAATCCTCAAAATCGTTTTGAATGACCGAAAAGTAAAGTTGCGTGAGTTAGCTAACATTATAAAGATATCAAAAGAAATTGTTGGCTTAATATTGGTTGAGCATTTGACTATGAGAAAGCTCTGTTCAAACTTTCACGGGAATGCACCGTGTCACAAGTCAATCAAAGCAATGGCAAAACTTCATGAATTGAACTTCGAATTGTCCCCACATCCAGCGTATGCGCAAAGATTTGGTTCCCAGCGGCTACTGGCTGTTCACAGACTTAAAAAAATACTTGCCGGTAAGAATTTTCACTCGAATGAAGAGGTTATCGCTGAAACTGAGGCCAAGATAAAAGGCAAAACATAAATCGTTCTACAAAAGTGGTATTGAAATGTTAGAGCGGCGCTGGAATGATTGCGTTGTTCTTGTTGGCATCTATTGGGTATGGGAATAAGTTTCTGCCCTCGTAACAGAGGTGTCGCTGCTGATACTATTTTTGTGTTCGCTCTAGTAATATACTGGTGATTTGAAGGTGTATATGTGAGGTTTCGATCGCCGAAGTTGACATTGGTTTGAAGCGTAAAAATCGTTTCTTATGTGACGTCAAAACCGTCATTTGCGGAAAGTCTTGCTTCATTATTAACTTTTAAGGAAAAGTTCGGCTGAAACGTGTCGTATATTGATCAATATTTACGGTAATTACACCCCATCCACTCCAACTTGTAAAGAGTAGTTTCGACGCTTCCGAAGTGGCAATTTCGACGTGAGTGATAACGATCGTGAAGAGCACCGAAAAAATGCGAAGATACTCAACCAGAACAATTATTGATGATATGTCTAATGCTGAAAACAGTGAAAACCGTACGCAGTCCCTTACCCCAACCACTAACGAGCACAAAAACTCATCCCCTGACAACAACTGCGTTCTTTTAATTACATATTTACACAATACATCGGTTTGTGTGCGTATGTGTTAGGTTGTATCTACACAATGTTGCCATTGATATTTTTGCTTATACACTTTTTCACACATCCGCGTTATCAGTTACAATGTTTCATTGTTTAATAAACCAAAGCCAAAAACCAACAAATGCAAATAGTTCATTTATCTATAATTAACATTATGCAACAGTGTTTTTAAGTTATTTTAATAAAAATTATAATTTTTCTAAGTTTATTTTGTAAATGATTTCGAAAGGTACTGCTTGGCAACACTGTGTGGTGAGAGAGCAATCAGCTGACAGGGTATTATGGAAATTTTTAAATATCGTGAAATAAAATCTACGATACTACGATGCGGGGGTTCTCATTAGTTTGATCGTAACAGCTGACAGGGGATTCCGTTTACGGCGTTCATTGTTTTCCGCATAAAAGTTGGATACTGATAGATCAACCGTCGGTAAACGTTTGCACGCGATGAGAATGCAGGTACCAGAAAGCAGGTAACTGGGTGTCACATCAATTGAGGAGAGAGGGATATCGAGAGGCATTTGGTGACGTGTAAGATGCTTCTTGAACCTCAGAAAAGATTCCCTGCATCGCATCGTCATTGACAATGGAAAATGTATCTATTATGATAACCCTAAAAGTCGAAAATGTTGCCATGTTAAATGGCCATCTCTCAAAAATTCACATTTACCCTCGGTTCTGTCTGGAGGATTATGAAACCACAGAGTATAACTTGTGGAATTGTATTGCCTTAACAAAGTCTTGTCTTGCACATTTTTGATCCAGTTCAAATGGGTCCGAACGAAATCAAGAATGCCTCTTTTGCAGATATGGACAAACTTCATAGGCTAAAATTTTACTGAAAGAATTTGGCTTTCAATCAATTCCCAGCTTGAGGCAGGGAATAGCTAGGATAAATAGAACCTGATGTAATACATTTAATGATAGTAGTGCCTGTTAATAGGACTAGTATTAAGCACTTTTAAAACATGTATAGGACACAAAAGATCTTTTACGTCGAAGTGTTGGCCATTGAGCATAATACAGATACTAAATTATTAAAATGGGTACGATTTCACTACAAACTCCTATAAAAGTAATAAAAATTCACCACGAAAAAGGTGAACCTATGTACATTTCTATCGAATAATATTTTTATTGTTGTTGCTGATTTTGCAGCAGTTTATACACCTTCGATTCGCCACTGCCCTACTCGCTATGTTTGGGCCCTGCGCGCTTGACGACAAATTTGCATGCGAAAGCTACAATAATTCACTACTTAACTCACTTCTTTGCAACGAATTCTTATTGCGAACCGAGATTAGTGTTGGCCGTGGCTAGTTCCGGCCCCTGGGGACCGTCTTTACACTTTTCGTGAGATCGACAGTTAAAAGATAAATTGTAACCAGAATGAATTTAGTCAAATTTTCTTTTAATGAGCTTTATTGAAGCATTCTAAATGAAAGTGTGGCTGGGTTTTACACATTTAGCAAAATGTAACAACTTTTTTTGATACATTTTTGGCTTTCTTAGACCCAAATAATCTTGAATTTTCATCATAGCAACCAGAACAGTATTTCCGAACTTTATGGGCGTTTCCTCCCTACTCGCTGTGTCAGTCCATTTACCAATTGTCTCCGAACTTCCGTAACTCATATTTTTTGTTACTTCTTGAAAGAGGTACAGGGAATTGATCGCTGATAATACTACATTATCGCATATCTCCCAACGTGTCAACAACAACAACATTGAGAAAAACGAGAACACAAAGGGCCCTGACAGAGTAGAGCATCACAAGTAAAAAGAGGTTGTCTGTAAAGTCGGTTTACTGACGATAGCTTAACGTGATAACGTCATAAGAAAATACTGATTGAATGGTTGCATTTTCAAAAGAAAATTTTAATTTTATTTGTTTGATAGATATTTTGTATGGATATAGAGAATGAGTTAACATTAACATAACATAATATACTTTAACATAACATAACATAACATAACATAACATAACATAACATAACATAACACAACACAACACAACACAACACAACATAACATAACATAACATAACATAACATAACATAACATAACATAACATAACATAACATAACATAACATAACATAACATAACATAACATAACATAACATAACATAACATAACATAACATAACATAACATAACATAACATAACATAACATAACATAACATAACATAACATAACATAACATAACATAACATAACATAACATAACATAACATAACATAACATAACATAACATAACATAACATAACATAACATAACATAACATAACATAACATAACATAACATAACATAACATAACATAACATAACATAACATAACATAACATAACATAACATAACATAACATAACATAACATAACATAACATAACATAACATAACATAACATAACATAACATAACATAACATAACATAACATAACATAACATAACATAACATAACATAACATAACATAACATAACATAACATAACATAACATAACATAACATAACATAACATAACATAACATAACATAACATAACATAACATAACATAACATAACATAACATAACATAACATAACATAACATAACATAACATAACATAACATAACATAACATAACATAACATAACATAACATAACATAACATAACATAACATAACATAACATAACATAACATAACATAACATAACATAACATAACATAACATAACATTACATTACATTACATTACATTACATTACATAACATAACATAACAAATTACCCCGTATTAAAGCACTTATCAACAGCTTTCATTTGATACCCATATTGTACATACACAACCAAAGGTTACCCGGGTCCACGTTTTGACCTATATCTCGAGACCCCAGTCACGGAGCGGCATGAAAAATACTCTGTACTAAAGCATTCACCAACAGCTTTCATTTGATACCCATATTGTACATACACGTCCGAAAGTTACCCGGGTCCACGTTTTCACCTATATCTTGAGACCCTATCTACCAATAGGTATTCAAACTATACGGAAATCATCTTCAATACCTACTTAACAATGTGTGTAAGTTTGGTTTAATTCGGTTCAAAGACACGGCGGGTCCACGTTTTGGCATATATTTCGAGACCCTAGTCATCAATAGGTATGAAAACTACCCCGTATTAAAGCACTTATCAACAGCTTTCATTTGATACCCATATTGTACATACACAACCAAAGGTTACCCGGGTCCACGTTTTGACCTATATCTCGAGACCCCAGTTACGGAGCGGCATGAAAAATACTCTGTACTAAAGCATTCACCAACAGCTTCAATTTGATATCCATATTGTACAAACACATTCTAGGGTCCACGTTTTGGTCTCTATCTCGAGACCCTAGTCACGGAGCAGCATGAAAAATACTCTGGACTAAAGCATTCACCAACAGCTTCCATTTGATACCCATATTGTACATACACATCCGAAGGTTACCCGGGTCCACGTTTTGACCTATATCTCGAGCCCTATTTCCAAAATAAAATATAATCCATGTTACTCGTGGATGATGTAGCTTTCGAATGGTGAAAGAATTTTTAAAATCGGTCCAGTAGTTTTGAGCCTATTCATTACAAACAAACAAAGTTTTCCTCTTTATAATATTAGTATAGACAACATATGTATCTTATAAGGTACATATATGGTAAATATTACCATACATTTTTTCCTTCATATATAATAAAAAAATTAATAATTATAACATTAAAACAACCGGTATTATTAACAAACTTGGTTTTATTTTAAATTCTTCAAGTGAATCAAATTAATAATAATCAATAAGAAGGCATATGCAAATACAAATACGTGAATTTATATATGTACATTTGCGCATATACATACATACATATATACGCTCACTTAAGTAGGAGAGAGCAAAATATCGAACGTTGCCGTTCGTTTGCTTTGTTTGCTTTGTCGTTCGTTCCGCCCTTTCGCTTGCAGTTCATTCAATGCAATGAGCAAGGTAACACTAATATGAGCAAGGTAACACTAATATGAGCAAGGTAACACTAATATGAGCAAGGTAACGGCAATGAGCAAGGTAACTACATATGAACAGTAATGAGCAAGGTAACTACATATGAACAGTAATGAGCAAGGTAACTACATATGAACAGTAATGAGCAAGGTAACGACACATTTTTTCGTGCGTGCAGCCTGTTAAATCGAATTATAAGACGTTATCACGTCAAAAATTTAAACAACAAAAGATGCCCTGTATAAGCGCGGTCTTATTAATACTCATTAAGCGATTCCAAACAAATGTAACTTTTTGCCACGTCTTTCCAGTGTTGCCTACATGTATTTACTTATGCCAGTTGCTTCATCTACTCGCCACTCGCTAACGCTTGTCGTATCGAAGGCGCCTTTTGTTGATTTCGAAACGAATGTTTGTATGCATTGCAGCAACAATACCTGTTAACGCATCACCAATCGTCGATCAGTTAACTGTCAGCGCTATCAGCTTCGTCATCAGACAAGCGCATCCGCCTATCAGCGACGCGTCGCCACAACACAACAACTCATTACAATACCGAGATTGAATAAATGCGAATGCAATGCGATTGCAATTTGCTCATATAATGCACCGTTATACTCGAATGCATTAGGAATGCATCTAAAAGCTCAATTAAATAATTCAACACCCATCATGCATACATACATACGCACTTACACAACGCTATGTGCGACACTTTGTACAAAATAGGCAGCTTATCAAAAATAAAAACAAATAAATTGAATTAAATTCAATATCAACAAAAGCATCATCAAGCGACATACACACACCTGCACATACCTACATATATGTGTATGTGTAAGCCCGCTCTTTCAACATCATTAACCCATTCGCCCATTTGAATGCCTACAGTGCCAATGACTGTAGCTATGACCGCCGTCAAATGTTGCACCGTGCCAAAGGGGCAAGTGGCATTTGTCAATCAATCGATTGAATTTTATTTATTTTATTCCATTTCGGTTTCGTTTTCATTTGAGCGCACGAAAACTGCATTTAAAATTCAATTAAATCCACTTAAAAGCGTAAAAATAAATGTTGGAGTGGCGCCCGGCACACGGCAAACTATTCACCAAGTATGCACACAAAAGTTCACATTAAATTTAGCAATGAAAATAAATTTGTAGTTTATGTGAAATGCTGGGCTTATTTTTAATTTTTTTTTTTGTTTGCAATTTAAAATGATGAAAATGGGAATTTCTTTGAAGCAAAAATTATTTCTCGCCATCTTTTCTGCTTAAATTGCTTACCTTTTCCTTTTTCTAGACGCTTAAAAACTTGCAAATTTTTTAAAAATGTGCTTTAGAATTATTTAATAGCAAAATTTGTATTCTATTTTCACATGTGCGCCGGCTAAAACGGAGTAAATTAATTTATTGTAGGGCAATGTGCGAGTAGTGCAGATTTGTAGGTTATGCAAAAATTTTTTCTAGAGCAAAATATAAGCTTGTACTTTTTTATTTGAAATCACATTTTAGGATTATTTTTGCACTACTTACATCTATCTATGTTAACAACCAATTAAATGATTGTCTGGATTCCAATTATACATTGCTAAAAAATCGCGAAAATTTCACGAACCACTTAAGTGACCTAGTAAAGGCCGTAGATCTGGTCGAGCAGCGCACGAAAATGTGTTTGAAAAATTTCCAGCGCCCTCAAATTCTGGCCTTTTTGACAAAAAAAATTTTGCGCAATTTTAAGTTTCAATACGTTTCTTTAAAAAAGAATGTTGGTATTTTTAAACCAACTAGCATCACAGGTGGTCAAAAATTCGACCAATAACAATTCTCACTTTAATTGTAACAATTCCAATTTATCAATTGCAGCCCTGAGTTGAGAATCTGAAAAGGCTGCAAAATACACTTCCACAGCTGTTATGACCTAATTCAGTGATAAAAGGTTTGCTTCGTAAGCAGCTTTCTCGTTCTCTCTTGACAAATCGGCTCCCTTAGCAAGACACTGGGTTGCTAGCTATAAAAATTTTGTAAAAAGTGAAGGAAAAGTAAAATTTGTAGAAATGGTCTGCTTACGAGCAAAAAAATCGCTAAAGAGTTTTCATCGGTATATTCAGGACTATAGTATAGGGTGGGCCATGCCAAATTTGCTTTTTGAATTGGCTATAAAAAAAAACGAATCAATATTTTTTCAAACTTTTTTTTTATTTTGAAGATTGAACATTGTCATTTATGAATGAAAAATAATATCGTTCAAATGACTGCCACGACTGGCTTTACAGGAGGCCATTCGATCAACCCAATTTTTAAGAACATTTTCGATTGTTTGGGCTCCAATTTCATGAATGGCAACTTCTATTTCGTGTTTTAAAGAATCAATCGGCTATGGATGGTTCGCATAGCATTTGTTCTTAACGGCTCCCCACAAAAAATAGTCCAACAGGCTTAAATCACAGCTCCGAGGCGGCCAATTGATATCGGAATTTCGGCTGATTATTCGGTTTTCAAAAAAGCTAGCCAAAAGTTCGAGTATAACTTTGGCAGTGTAACAAGTTGCACCATCCTGTTGAAACCATGTCGTCCATGTCATCCTCTTCCATTTTTGGAAACAAAAACTCGTTGAGCATGTCACGGTAACGCTCGCCATTTACTGTAACCGTGGCTCCTCGCTCATTTTCGAAAAAAAATGGCCCGATGATGCCGCCAGACTAAAAACCGCACCAAACAGTGACTCGTTGTGGATACATTTGCTTCTCTACAGTAACGTGTGGATTTTCTGAGCCCCAAATCCGACAATTTTGCTTATTGACGTAGCCACCGATGTGAAAATCAGAAAAGGAGAAGAAGACTCACCACTTTGGAAATAGGTTTTCAATACCTACCCACCCTTTAATATGCCATGAAATATATACCGCTTAAGTCAGGACATGATAGAGTATTTGACGTAATCCAAAATCGATGAGTGGAGAATTTACAAAGCTTTATTTCTTGTGATGTGTTGATTTAGAAGGAATTCATATTTTGCAAAGAGCTAGCATTTCCCAAAGAGTTACGACAGGGAGAATAATTGGATATTCCCGACGCGACCGATTACATTGCATACCTCCTTATAAAAAAGTTGGGATTGACGGAACTTATTTCCAATGAGCCCACCTTCCCTTGGATGTATGAAGTGACCAGAGGAGGTTTAGCAAAGCAAGTACCAGCATGAAAAAGCTTCTCATAAAAAACCATCTGCCGGAATCGGCTTAAAACTGTAGGCCCCTCCATTTCTAGAACAACATCAAGGCACGCGCTATAAATAGGAGGAGAATCTCGGGCAAACAACTAACAGAATTGTACGTGCCAATTATTTATTTTTAACAAAATAGTTTCATATTGGTGAAACTTCGCGATCGGTTTTAAATTTAAAAATTAATTCACAAAATAAAATCTTGGATTAAGTGAAATAATTTCTTGTTTTAATATCAGACTTGGCAATTTCCGCTAATAACTTCTATTTGTACCATTATTTAAATTCAAATATTAATTAAAATGTACTTTTTAAACCGTTTGTATAGGGTGTTTTTTTAGAGGTTAGGTTTTCAAGTTGGCACTACTTTTTTCGTAGATGGTCTTTTTGACAGCTGTCACTTGATTTATGCTCAGTTTGGTTTGCCATTTCATAATGAATAGACTTACACCTGAACAACGTTGCAAATCGTGCAAAATTATTACGAAAATATTGGTTCGGTTCGCGCGACGAATCGAAGAAAATGTTGTTCAGCGATGAAGCTTACTTTTGGTTGAATGGGTATCATTTTTAAAACATAATGGCAAACCCTTATCTTTATAATAAAGCTAAATTCTTGGCCATAACATTAAATTATATACGTTTTATTTCATCTTGAAAACCTAACCTCTAAAAAAAACACCCTATAGTTTGCTTCCATTTAAGTAAAAAAAAATCTGTTTTGCTACCATTTTTACCGAAAAGGATTTAATTTGTTCCCCTTTATTCACCTTCATAAATACAACCTTTTGTAAGGGAGTGTAAAAAATCGAATGTCACTAGTGAGAAAACCTTTAATAATTGAATCATGTGTTATGACTTCATCATTTCATGAAAAATGCTTTCCACGCATGAATTTTTTTTAGATCTGAAAGCAGATGGAAGTCGTCAGGGGCGAAATCTGGTGAAACGGTGGATGCTTCAACAATTCGAACTCTAACTCAAGGACTTTAGCCATTGTCAAAATGCTCTTGTGACACAGTGCATTGTCCTGATAAAAAAGAAATGTTTCCTTTTGGAAACTGGGCCTTTTTCACGGTTTATTCCTTCATCTCGCCTAGAGGGTTACAATAATATTCACAATTTATTGTTTTACCAGTTTGCAAGTAATTCACAAACAAAACTCCTTTCGTATCCCAGAAAACTGATGCCTGACACCTTCTAGGCTGATTTCAGGAGACGAACTCGTTTCGGAATCGAAGAGCAAGGTTCAGCAGGTTCCCTCCACTTTTTAGGCTTTTGTTTTAATTTAGGAACATAGCGCTAGATCCAAGACCCATCCGTAGTGATGAATGGACGCACAAAATCCACTTTATCTTTTCGAAAACGCTTTAAATGTTGTTGAGAAAGTCGCATTCGAATGTGTTTTTGTTCCATTGTTAGCGAATGCGTCACCCATTGTGCACACAGTTTTCTGAAACCCAATAAGTACTTCAGTCAAAATATGGCTTACAATACCCAACGAGATGCCTTGAGCTTCTACTTAATCTTTTTCAGTCACTCGTCGATTTTCCAGTACGATATCCAGTATTTTTTCAACGATTTCTGATGGTCTTGATGTTTTTGGACGTCATTGACGTGGATCGTCTTCAAGGCTTATACCACCACGTCAAAATTCAGCAAGCCATCTTTCCACTGTACTAATTGATGGCGAAAAGTTCTTATACGCTTTCAACTTTCGTTCATAAATTTCTTTGCTTTTAAGCCTTCCAAAAATAAAAAAAAAACTCAATCTCTGCACGTTACATGATTTTTTCCATAGGTAATGTGTATATCCATCCAATTTCTTTTGAATTGTTTTACTCAATTTCAATTAACTACATTAAATTGTATGTAAATATGTAAATTTTTTTTGTGGAAACCTTGGAAGCGATCCATAAAAATTGTTTTGTGATTTGAAATTTCCAAAGATTTGAATCATTTATTTTGTACATACGAGATGAGATATAGAAGCCGCCACGCCCCTTTTTCAGTATCTAAAGCTTTTCGCCATAAGTGCGGCATTCGTAATTTAGCTTCGTAACTTAACAGTTACAGTTCCAAAGAAAAGCTATATCAAGCTTTCAGTTTGTATGGGAGGTGTTACGCCCCGTTTTGCAATACCTACTATTTTTCGCCATAAGGCAGGTCTTGGTAATTTATGGAACTGTAGGCCTCTTCTATACTCGCTATCTCTCTGCTCGGCTCACTTGACGAAAAATTTGCATGTGAGAGCAAAGTTATCGAGCAAGATTCGCCGCGAGCGAGTATGATTATACCTCATAAAACTGATATAACTGATATGTAATTTTCCAGTGCTGTCAAGATATGTTTATTTATATGATTTTCTTCCTCTATTCGTCACTTGCTAACGCTTGGCGAAAAGAAGAGGCCTTGTATCAAATATCATGATCTTAGCTTTTGTGATTCCGAGGAAAAACGTTTTGGAAATTTCAGTTTATATGGGAGCTACAAAGAGAGAAAATAAAAAAAATGGAAACTGGTTTATTGCTGCACTTTTAAAACTGGCATCTATTAGTATTATTTCAGGCCGATAGTCCTAGCTCCTAGTGCCTTTCGTAATGTAATATAGTTATTTATAATTATATTTCTAATAAATAAATAAATAAAACTTGCACACCTTCAATAAGCCTGCCATGTATAAGATTACCTCAAATTAATTGCTTTAAAGAAAAGCGAAGTATCCCTAAAGAAAAAACACATTGAAAATAAAATAAAAAAATTATACAAATCAAAGCAGGTAGCAGCAGTAGGGTTGCAATTTTTTCTCTCTTTTTTGATTACCTAGTTTTTGGTCTCTAAATTGTGACTTTTTTTTAATTAACCTAAACTGTCAATCTTTGCTTATAGATTTTTACAACCAAAAGCAAAAACAAAATACACTGCTTTTATTGTTTTTGCTCTACTTCTGCACCTGTTCAATTTGCCTTGATTTTTACAATCTTTTATATTCAATTTTGATAGTGTTTTTTCTTTAGAAATTAAAACCAAAAAAAAAAAAAACATTCAAGAAAAAACTCCAGATTAGCTCAGTTTGCCAAACTATGTATGTTTTTCTCTCTTTCAGTCCCGCAAATTACAACTGTATGTAAGTATTTGTTCTAATTTGCATATTAACTGTTAGACAACAAATGTTCTTGTTTTTGAGAAAATTAAATATGTAATGACCCGTATTAAATAGGACAAATTACTGCATTCGGCACGCGTGTCAAAGAATTTTTCAAGTTTTTCTGCTCGCTACACTCAGATACAAATTAAATTAAGTTGAATATCGGCATCCCTGCAGGAAAATTTTAGAGTTGCACTCAGACACAAATTAAATTGAATATCGGGCATCCCTCCAGTAAAATTTTTGAGTTACACTCAGATACAAATTAAATTAAATTGAATATCGGCATCCCTGTAGGAAAATATTTAAGTTGCACTCAAATATAAATTAAATTAAATTGAATATCGGCATCCCTGTAGGAAAATTTTTGAGCTGCACTCAGACACAAATTAAATTGATTCCCTGTAAGAAATTTTACGTTACACTCAGATACATGTCTGGGTTTCAGGACATAGGAACATAGAGGGAAATGAAATTGCTAATGAGCTTGCCAGAAAGGGTACTGAATTGGCTTCAGAGACCTCCTACCCGCGCACCGGCATCCCCCTGACAGTTGTTAAAGAGGAACTGCACTAATTATTTCTCAGGAAAGCGCAAAAAATATGGAGCTCCATTTCTTCCTGCTGCATTTCAAAAACCCTTTGGCCCCGGTATAACATACGGAGGACTCAGAAAGTCCTTTGGATTCCTCGCCATTCATTTTCCAAACTCGTAGCTGCATTTACCGGCCACCGGACGACCGGCACACACGCGGAAAAGCTAGGGTTACTATTTAATCCCCTTTGAAGAAGCTGTGGGGACCTTTCAGGGAAGGAGACTATTGAACATTTCCTCTGTAAATGTCCGGGTTTGGCAGCTAGACGATCAAGGTCACTGGGTGCTTCTTTCTTTGACAAGTTTGAGCAGTGTATCAACCGAAATCCCATAAATCTTCTTCATTACCTCAACAGCACTGGCTGGCTGTAGATATATGCCCGTGGAGGTCTTCAAATGGTATCAAAACGGCGCTGTAGTGCTGCTTGAGGAGTGCCAGATTGGCACTTCAACCATTTCACCTACCTGCCTACCTACTCAGATACATATTAAATTGAATATTGGATCCCTGTAGGAAATTTTTTAGTTGCACTCAGCCACAAATTAAATTGAATATCGCCCAGAAGCTAAAGTTTGACCATAAAACAGTTTTAAACCATTTGCGCAAAAATTTTATATAAAAATATATAAATCTTCCAATTGGAGGGGTGCATACAGATATGAATTTATGAGGCTTTCAAACTGTAGGTGGGTATAGGTGCATTAAGTTCTAGCACTTTAATTTCTTATTGGGGTTTTACTAACATTCATTGGGCTTGACTGCATGTGTATCACAATCTCAGTGATCATTGAATCTCTACTCTGGCTCAATGAAGCGCAACACCAACTAATGGAAATGGTTTCGAATGAAAGAAATATCAATTATACAAAAAAAAAAAATCAGCGATCGCCATGTCGATACATTTGCAAAGCGACACTTACCGCAGTTTATGTCATGGCTGTGATACGCACATAAAAAGATAACAACTAAAAAAGCTTCCAGTTTTAAACAAATGTATACAGAATTTATCTACACATTTTTATATGCAACTTAGACAATTTAGATGACTAAGTGTCAACTGCTGACAGATCGCATATCGCACACTTTGTCCAAAGGCTTTTGAACCATAAAAATGTGTTATAAATGTCTGGTACGAGTAAATGAGCTGTGCGTGCATACTAAGTGTTAAGTGAAAAGTGGGCTGAAGCAAACCACGAAACCACTAAAAAGACGCTCCTTGCTGTGGCAAATGCTTAGAGTGCCACCGATGATCGGCGGTCGCAAGCAAATTAAATGACAAAGACGTGCGCAATAATGCGGTTTCTTGTCACTCACTCATTAGCCAGTAAATGTACGAGAATGTAGCAGACTAAATGAGTCATCAGCGGAGCAATGAACGAATGCGCCACCATCACATGTGCGCAGCCCACCTCACGATCAATTTCTGGTAGGGACTTTGAACGACGGCTGTAATGGGAGACGAGTTGGCAGTTAATACCAAAAGCAGTAAATACTTGAAATAACAGTTGTGAGGTGTTCGATTTCAAAGCGTTAAATATATATGTATATACATGTATGTGTGTGTGTACATACAGACATATTTAAATTAAATAAATTACTATGATTGCTGTATTTTACTTGTTGATTGTTCTGTGGGTTTTCAAGTCACATTTACTTAACATTGAAAAATCATATTGGCATTGCAATATTCTCATTTTACCACTTAGTATTTTCCCTACACACACACAGTTTAGGCAATATCAGATTTTACGTTATAAGAGGTTTCTTGTCGTCGTCTGAATTTTGTACCCACATTCGTGCGTGGTTAAATTACGTGCGACCACATTCATGCATATCTCTTCGTACGTATATGCATGTTATTATATATATGATACATATGTGTATATATGTATGTAACTTCATCTCGAACACGCCTCCATTGCGCAGGCGCAGACGATTATCATACATACAGACAGACACATTTACCGTCTGCATTTTGTTTTAGTTTCTAAATAGTGGATGCAGAGCAATTTTTCGGTTTACCAGTGGTTGACTTCGCCGTTCATATCCCATAAATGGTTAATGAGGTTTAGCTTAGTCTTTTACAGTATCTGCTCAATAAACGGGACTATTAATTTAATTTAATTTTAGACTATTATTAATGAGAAAACTCAATTCAGCGCAAACTAAATACTTGTAATTGGAGCCTCTTTACAAATGTTCATATTTATATGAAACCTTTTAAACTTTTTTATATTCTTTAAATGCAAATTTCGCTCTGTTTTTCGTATTCAAAACGAGTAGGATCTGATTTAGCTGACCTGGTAGTTAACAGTGATTTTTTTGTATTCTATCCCAATTCTGTCTAATTTTTCAACAAAATATTTGTAAAAATGAAAATAAAAAATGATAATAAACTTCAAATTTTCGTACGTCAAACTGTCATATTACACTATAGAATTTCGTACTTCTAAACAACAGGTGCAATCATGGTGCAGTGGATTCATAAGGTGTGGCAAAACATCAGACCGTTAACCGGGTCTCAGTGAATTTGAAGGAATCAGCTGATTTGCTAATGTAACACAAGAATGATAGAAACAAAATTGCGCCCATCAGAGAGTGAGTGACGTCGCGTTAGCTGAGTTGTGCAGTGTTGCCAACCATTTGCTCTTCACAATAAATGTAATGCTTTTTTGTAGATATCCAAAATGCGAAAATTTTTAAGATTGGTGTTTGTTTCATTTGCTTAGTTTAATGCTACCGAAACTGTTAGTTAAAAAACAAACTGTATTATTAAATAAAAATAGATTAAAAAAGGTCACTCTGTGAAGATTTTAGTGCTAAAGAAAATTTGTTGATTCTTATAAAATTGGATATTTTGAAAGTGAAAATTTAATTTTTTTAACCTTTTAAGGTTATGGAAGAATACATTTTTACACATTTTAAAAAGCGTTTGAATTTACTGAATGCGAACTAACGATTACACCACTAGTTTCCTCCGGTCCTCAATCCTTAGTGGGACATAGCGCATCAAGAGAAATTAGCAAAAAAATACCAAAAAATACTGAATAAACCATAACGACATTTTTACAAAAGGAGTACATAACCTCAAGTATAGCAAAAAAGTTATTGTTGTTGTTGTTTCTCTTAACAAAAAACTCATAAATTAAATTGTACGTAACAAAAACATTTTTATTAAAAACAACGCACATTTTTAAGACAACTTGTCACGCATGCAAAGTTCTTTCAGGAGTTCAATAAAAATTTGGTGTTTTTTTTCTTTAAATGGGCATTTTAGTACGTTTTTATATACAAAACTAGGTAACACTGCAGTAGCGAGAAAGAGATTTGACTGCTGGAAATAGAAGAACACGAACAATAACCGCAATCGCGCGCAATGCGACCAGACGTTAAAAAAGTAAATAAAACTAAGTAAATTATTGAACTATTTAAAAAAAAAAATTATATTTTACCAGATTATAAACATTACATTTGAATTAGATCAGGCTAGAAAAATGTCATGAAGAAAGAACTAAAACTCCGAGACCAAATAACAAAACAAATGCTAAATCAAGTTACGAAATTGATAATCTGGCCATACCATGATGGGCGCCATCTAATTATGACAGCGATTTGTATATGAAATAACTGAGATTGTGCTGGTGACATGTGAAAAAAATAACACAACTTCCGCTCATGTTACTTCGTTGTCCTCTGTTCGTCTGCCTAGTTTGATGACTAGATCTGAAACTCTTGTCCCTTGGCAGGATTGCCAATCTCTGGGCTGATTGCCGAAATGGCGAGCTACCAGTTTTTTTAAATTTTTTTAACTCTTTTTTTTACATACAATCTGTCACAGAAAATAATATTTAGTATCAATTATAAAGGGTGGCAGAAAAGGTCACAGTTTGGTGCGGTTTATGGGCTGGAGGTATTATTGGACCGTACTTCTTCAAAGATGCTGCGAATCGTAACGTAACTGTGAATGGTGAGCGCTACCGTGAAATGATATCCAACTTTTTTTGCCCAAAATGCAAGAGCTTGACTTGCATGACATGTAGTTTCAGCAAGGCGGTGCCACATGCCGCACAGCACGCGTAACAATGGACTTGTTGAGAGGCGAGTTCGGTGAACATTTTATTTCACGTTCGGGGCCTGTCAATTGGCCACCCAGATCGTGCGATATAACGCCTTTAGATTACTTTTTGTAGGGCTATGTTAAAACTTATGTCTATTCAGACAAGCCTGCTTCAATTATACGCATTGGAAAACACCATTAAAGCATTTAATGTGAGATACCGAAACATTGGAAAACATTAAACTATATGGAGTGTACTATCGATTTAAATAAAAATTTCATGAATTTTTCTGAATTTTACGTGTGTTTTTTTGAAAATCTTTCCTATAGCTCTTAAAAAATCACCCTTTAGTTACATTTGAAAGAAGTTTAGCTTTGCGTAAGAAACACCCAGCGAAGTTCCTTACATAACATAATTCTGCACGAGACGGCGAGACATATTTTATTTTATACGCAAGTGCTGACGCTAACCTGCATTAAAAAATAATGATCTACAACTCTCATCACCTGTGTGTGGCATTGGAAACTAATTTTAGTTCATATATTCTCCATTTCATTGAACTCATTTTATTGAATACTTAAAATAATTTGTTTTAAAAAGTTCTTTTATGCGAATTCAAACTACGCACTAACTATGATCAGCGCGACAGTCTCTGGTCTTCACTTGTCGCGATTATCGTGAACCTACTGTACATTAAAATATGGTTTTGTGTTATTTGAGCTTTTGCTTCATTTACTTTCATAAAAGCAACGCTTGACTTGACTTTGAACTTGGTCTGTCAAAAACACAAAGAACTTAAAGCCCAAATGCTGCCTCTCACAAAAAAACGGACAAAATGTTAAATGGTTTTTTTTTATATACTCACTATGAGCGTCAAGAGTGAGTGAGCACCAAACTAAATTTTAGTTTCTTGTAGGATTCAGAGAGCAAAAAAAGAAAAAAAAAGTAAAAGTAAAAGCAAAATATTATTAACTTTAGGTAACTTAGTATTTAGTTTGGCCTACTTGGCGCAAAATTAATCATCCAATGTTGTTTTTGTATAACTTGTTTACTAATTTAAAAAAGTGATTTTGAATCATTGCCTGTGTCTTTGTGTACTGCAACTGCCTAGCTCACAAGTCAGACCATAATCGAGCCTGGGTTTTTTCACATAACCCTCTATTTTTCTGAGTCAAATATCTAAAGCTTATAAGGCGAACATTTATAGCTTCTTAACGATAAATTTGCGCATTATCTGCATACAAATGAACGGACACGTTTTTACAGCAGTTAATAAGTAACGAAAATAGTAAATAAAATTGGCCTACTACGGACCCCCAGAGTAGATTTTCCTTAGCTCAGAACTCTTATTTTTAGCTAAAACGTTTTGCCAACGACTAGTAAGGAAATTTTCATGGAAAAGGTGGGCATCTCAGACAATGCACTCTGCCCAACATGTGGAGAGGAGGATGAGACGGTGGACCACTTTCTGTGCGTCTTTGTTCGAATCAGGCTTGAGGGGCTTGGCACAGATGTGGTAAGAAGCGACCACCTTGGCTCCGTGGCACCATAAGACCTACTCAGAATTCTTCGCAGGTGGAGTAGCTTTAAAGAAAATTAAAAAGAGGATCCGAATGCAGTACTGTGGACGTAATTGTGTCTGAGTGCTAATATTTTTCTAGTTTAAGGGAACCCGGTGATCTAGAAATTGCAAAAAACCGATTTTTTGTTTGTTCGATATTTCAAAAGTTTACATTGCGTAGTATCTTAAGAATATACTGTGAAATTGTCATGCGGAAATTCCCAATTTTATAGCTTCTACCGCCCATTAACTAGGTAGAGGCGGTTGTTCACAACACCAATGGCTATCGCCCATAATAGAATCATAGTATTTTTTCAATTATTTCGTATTTTTTTATTAAATAACTGAAAAAAATTTAGAGTGTCTAATTCAAAACTGCGCCATTTTGTCAAATTGTCTTTTTTTATTCTTGTACGGGACATGGTTACAGTTATGCTAATTAATAATTTTTTTTTAGTTTTTGTGTTTCAGATAAATAGAAGAGCCAAAATGGACGATAGCGTCCAGATCAAATTTTTCTGGAGGGTCAACTTCAGCGCCATCTTTAAAATTATTAAAATTTCAAAAAAAATTTATTTTTGACAAGAGAAGAAAGAAGTTGAAAAAAGCCTAAAAAATATAAATATCGTTTTTAATTTTTTTTATTGTAAAAAAAAAATCCCGAAAATACCCTAAATTTTCGAGCTCTAGCCCATCGGGACCCCTTAAATAAAAGTATTTTGTGAGCAACCTTGTCAAAAGCCATGGAAAATTCTAACAGTCAGTTCACCGCTATCAAATGCCGGTCTATTATCTTTAGATACTTTTAGAATATCTGGACCACTTCTACATGCTGATTGATTCGCTGTGGGGAGTTTATTCTTGTCTAGATGTACATATATCTAGTTTTACCGTCAGGCTCTCCAAGACTTTGAAGAACGAAGACAGAAATCCGATGGACGGAAATCCGATGATGAAGCGACCGCATGACTTTTGGAAATTTGAGTAGCCCTGTTATCTTCCAGGCGTCTGGAAGTGTTAAAGTAGTGAAAATAGTTGCTTGTGGTTTTGTTTTATGTGCTTAAAAATAAAACGCATGGTGCATGGTTGTTGTTATTGTTATGCTTGCATTTTGTTAATATTGAATGAAACTCTATGTGTGTGTGCGTATGCAGTGGAATGGAATAAATGTATGTTTGTTTTCATAATATTATTTAATAGGCAAAACTTTCGTAGCGGTGAGCGCACTTTTGACGCTCATAGTATGTATGTATGCACATCTATATGTGTGTGTGCTGGCTAATCGATTGTAAGGTTCGTTGCCGCTATAAACTAATGAAGCGTTGAGGTTTTGCGATCGGCGGCGTTGGATTTCATCTTAATTTTTTTTATTATCATTTTCTTCACTTTAATTTGCCTTTTTTCTTTTGCTGCTTATGTTATTTCTTATTCCGTTTTTTCACGTGTATTAACATAAACTATGTATTTCTGACGGCATGACTGCAATTTCCGTAGAAATGAATTTCAACCAAATTCAAGGTCAAAATTGTTTTGTTTATAATTTTTTATGAAAACTTTTTTTTATTTGTTTTTTTTTTTGTTATTTCACTTCATTGATATTGCCGATGAGTTTTGTGGGTATTTGGGTGTGTCCTCATAGTTTGTGGATTTAATTTTTAGTTATTACTAACACACACACACTTACATACCTCAATGACATCTTAAGCCGCTTAAGTATGTTTTTGCTTGTTTGCGATTATGCTAACACAAAATGTCATTCGGTAGGTATTTTTGGTGTGATTTATTGCAGTCTGCGAATATTATTTTATATACGAGTACAGACATATGTATGTAAATATAGTTTTATGTAGATATGTATATCCGCTAATGCTATTTCCGGCTAAAGGAAGTAGTAAGCTTTGCTTCATTTTTAAAATTTGACCTAATTTTTTTTTAAGTAATTAAACCAACTATATTAAAAATAATAGTTCTAATAAATATTGCATTGAATTTGATGAAGTTAAATGCATACACACATACGTAATATTGCAAATGAGTTCGCAAACACTGTCCAATAATTCATGTCAGTGACATTATAAACTTTTATTTGCCAAAAATGCAATATTTTTTCATTGGGCCTAAGGTTATACTGTAAACTATCAAACTTTAACGATAGAAATAAGTATCATTACGCTATGGGAGGAATGGCAACTGTTTTCCAAAAGGAAATTTTTGCCATTCTGAAAGTAACAGAATGAATAATTGAGAGCAGATGGAGCGGGAAACAGATTGGAGTCTTTAGTGACAGTCAGGCTGCACTGATCGTCCCTGGGAGAATGCAAAGCAAGCCTCAAAGATTGTTGAAAAATGTAAGAAGAAGCTTAACTCTGTCGCAAGACAGATTAAGCTTGTACTTCCGAGTATACATATGGATTTTAGGACACTGCGGTATTGAAGGGAATGAAATTGCCGATGAATTGGCCAACCGTGGATCAATGGTTACCCCACAGGAACCAGAGCCAATAATCGGAATCAGTTCTGAAGGAATCATATATTGGATCAGCGATTATGTTTGCAATTTAAATAAAGAGCGATGGCTCGGTCTAGAATGCTGCATAACTGTAAAGAGTTTTGTGACTACCCCGAACAGAAAACTGTAGAACTTTCTGCTAAAAGAAGAAGAAGCAGAAAAGACGTTCGGTTGATGGTCGGTATTACTACAAGACAAAACCCATGGGGTCAGCATATGACCACAATTGCAATCATTGAGCATCAGATTTGCCTGTCTTGCTTAGAGGAGGCGGTTAGTACAGAGCATTTTCTCTGTGCGTTTTCTGTATTTGCTAGAGCAAGGCTGCGAGTTTTAGGTCCGGATGTCATGAGACTGCAAACTGACTAATATTTTCAGATTTTTCCAAAGAATGTGGAAAAGTCTCACACTAGCTATCTCTGTCTCTGTCTCTATTCACTGCTATATTTTCTTTCTGTTACTTCTCTCCTTTACTCCTTGACTATTTATCCTTTTACTTTCCAGAGGTTTAAATACAATGGGCTGTTTAGCCTGAGTATTTTAGGGGATCGATGCTTCTTGGCTCGACTTTTTCAAATTTTCATTTCAAACTTTTAAATATAGTTGGCCATAGTGGAATGCATTTGTGCGTTGACTCGAAACCCAAGGTGAACGTGAAACACCGAATGATAGAAAAGGTTTTTTCGGCAGATCTGGCAAACCTCCCCTTGCATTTCTACCATAAAAAGGTTCTCATAAAAACCAACTGCCGTACTGAGTAGGCTTAAAATTATAGTTATCTTCATTTATGGCTCAACAACAAGACACCCTTCACGTCACTTTACTTCGTAGTAGACAGCTTCCATTTTTTTAGTGCATTTTGTAGCTGCCCCCACTTAAAGCTGCTCAAGTGCCCTGAGATTAAGAGTCATATGCAAGGTGGAGGAAAATTAGTCATTTCATTTTGATTTTGAATAATTTTTAGAATATATTAATATAAATTATTAATTTTTTTTTTATTTAATAAAAAAAAATTTTGGGTGATGGAGTTTTTGGAATTTTTAGTTTCTGTTTTTATACTGCAGCTGTCTAGTTCACAAGTATCAAATGTGATTGAAGATCGTAGTCTGGTCAAATACTCATTTTTTATATATATTTTTTAGGAATTTTTTTTTAAGAAAATAAAATGCGATCGTTTTGATTTTATAGTATGTTATTATTGACAACAAATAGTATACAAAAACAGTTTTTTTGATTTGACATATTTTTTTTGTAGTAATGTGACCCCAAAGCAAACGTCTTAAAAAAAGATAAGTGGCTTGTCAACAGGATTTTGGCTCTTCAGGACATCTGAAACGGAAAAGTTAAACTGATTATTATTCTGATGACTTGTCATTCTGGCATGTGCTACAATGGGAACATTTTTTTAAAAAATAACAAAATGGCCACCCGAAAAACATAACTCTTTTTCAAAAGTCCGCTTGAAGTATGACGCCGTTTGCAAAAATTATGAATCTTACGATAGGATGATTAATTTTGTGCCATCGTTTATATTTCCAATACACTCCTCTAACGACAATGGAATTTTCACAAGTATATGATATTAAATCTGCCTGATGATATTTTTTTTTTTATAAAAGCTTCTAGATCACGTTTTCCACAAGAAAAGAGCGCGAGTAGAAATATATTTATACAATTTACGAGAGCATCTAAATTCATGGGCACATCCAGAATGAACTGTTTCACGGATGTGAGAATTTATTCAGCAGTCATTCAGATTGAACGGTCTTTGGCAATTTACAGACCCAGCGAATGCCGAAATGTCATTCGGAAGTTCTTGCCAATACATTATTATGTTTACAGTTTTTCCAGTTACGCATGCTTTTACTAAAATAAAAGCTGGATACTTAAAATTAAAGTTTTTCGATTTCTTTTTTTCCTCTCTCTTTTATATTAATTTGTACAATTTGAAAAATTTCTGTTTGCGCTTTTTTCTTACACCTAAGTAAATATTTTTGCTTGCTGCTTATAAGACTCTTCACAATATCTCTCTCCTCTTTCTCTCTCTCACTCCCTTTCTCTTTTTTCTCTTGCTCTAACTTTTCCCTATCTACTAACATCTAATAAAGTACAGCTACATTTCATTTAGGCGCTAAACATAAAAATCACGTCTACTAACTGCACTTTTTATCTACATACATCTTTTTCTTACACTTTCGGTGAAAATTCAAAAATTCTACATATCCATACACCAAAATTATTCTTCACACATTTTTTCTTCATCTTCATACTATTTTCAGCTATCATTAATTCCAATACTCATTCGGCTAAATTTCAAAAATCACTATCGGCTAAACATACACCATCAATCACAACAACACAATTGCCACGAACAAAATTTCAACCGCAAGAACAGCCAACAATGTCACAATCATCAGCCTCATTGGAATCACCAAATTCATTGCATAGGAATCGCTTTAATTCGGCCTTGCAGGACATTATTGAAAAAGTGCGAAATTTCGATTATAATCGCGTAAAAAATTTAAAGGAACACTTTCATATCGAATTCGTAACAAAGGAAAAATTTACGGGTATGTTTGTAATTGGAAAACTTGAAAAAAAAGAACAATTGAAAAAATTAAATTAAATATAAGAACTGCAATAGGAATAAAAATATGTGCGAAGAGTATTGAATTTGTTCTTATAGCTCGATTTTAATTTTCAAAAGTAGGTGAAAAGTTTTCGAACATATATAACTGACAGTGATGTAACATAGCACACTAACATAACAAAGCATGACATAAGCTAATAAATGGCAGTGCGCGAGGGCTTGTCATACAGATGGTAGGTACTTTATTCGATAGGCTCTGTAAGCACTAAATATTTACCAGTTTTTTTGAGCAGTGGTGGATCCCTCGCAGGCAATGGTGAACTAAATTTCTGATATGATTTTAGGATATGCGGATTCTGAAATTCTTTCGTGCATATTTTGATGATAAGCAGTAGGTTTGAAAAAAATGTCTCTTTTGCGTCGTTTAAAATCTAATACGAGTAATAAACTTAAAATAAGTACAGGGTCCGGCACTCGAAGTGTAACCAACTTCAGACCGCTCGCGCAGCTAATTCACTGGCATCAACAATGCTCGAATGAACCAAGAATGGCTAAAAAACAACGTTCCGAACTTCATATCGTCCACACAATTGTTGTCAAATTCACCAAACGCGAATCCAATGGATTCTCTTTAGGCCATTTTGGAGAGCAAGGTCCGAACTAAAAGATTCACCAGTCTCGAGGCGCTGCAAAAAAGCAATTGCCCGCGAGTGGGCCAAAATACCTGCATTTGAATTAAATAAAAGTAGTTTTCCAAACTAAATCGATAGTATTTTTTATTGGTTATACTTCGAGTGCCGGATCCTGTATCATCATAAGGATGTCTACTTAAAACGAAGATGAGGTGGAACTTTGTTAACTTGAACTTGTGTGCCCTTTAACGAGAAATATTTAAGTATTCCATAAATCGAATACCTTTTGCAAAAAATGGCTATGGCATTTTTTAAAATACATTTTTCCTTGATTTCATATATATTACCTTCTCCATAACCCACAAAAATTATATGTAATTTGTCAAATAAATTCAAATATGTAGTTCAAATTACTACTATAATAAAAAGTGGTAAGGAATAAACATCTAAACTAATTATGGTAAAAAAGTGTAAAAAAAAATAGATTTTGTTAAATAATTCTCATTTAGCTATATTTGCAGATAAAATCCAAAATATCTGGAAATTGAAGTTAATAAATCAAACCGAATTTTTCTAATGTGACTACAGTCCGTGTCAGAAAAAAGTAACCGCAATTATTCAAGCAGTATAAAATATATATATGTATGTACTTAAAATTTGTTTACATGAAGTATGTACAAAACTACGAATCTTAATTACCCAATAAGCCGTGTAGTCTTCATCGTTGACGAGTATAGCCTGGCATCTTCCTCATGCTTTGAACCAGCTTTTCTGCGTAGCTCGTCGACAAACAGGACTAGATTTTGCGAACTTGACGCACGAGTTGCTTTAAGTCATGGACAGCCCTTCCGGCAAGGTGCGTTTTCATAGTTCCCCACACATTTTCAATGGGGTTGGCGTCTGGGGACTGGTAAGGCCAATCCATTACTATGACGCCATTTTCTTGTTTTGTTGTTTCTCAATGTGTTTTTCTGAGAGCAGTGGTTTTAATGATGTGGGACGGTAGGATATGTTCTCCTCTTTCAGTCGACGTTCGATGGTGTTGATACTCACATCTATTCCCTTTTTAGCAAGAATTGTGCGTGCGTGGTCGCAAAGAAGGGTCCCGCTTAAAAAGTTGGACGATTACTTTATCCTGTTTTTCTGTCGTCACTCGCTTCAAGCCGCACTTGGAAAAGTCATCAACATTTTTTTACACCTTATATCGCTGATTCCACATCACAAGAAACTTTTTTTATTTTTTAATTACTTTTGCAGCCGCGGCGTAAGATAATGTCGGCCCTTTCGAAAGCGTGCCTCAAAACGCTTCGCCTACTCTCACTCATTTCTGTTTGGTTGCGTTTACGGGAAAGTTTCGAACGACACTAACCTGAGTTAGTACTGGTGTCGTTGCCCTTTAGTGGGACAATTATGCAGCAAAAAGCAGAACGAAATATATCTTGAAGTTACATGAAAAAAACCAGTTCTTTCTTCTGACACAGACTGTATATGGTATTGCATAAGCTATAACGATTAAAGTTCCACCCCGCATTCTTTTGATGGTTTAATTCGTATCTTTCCAAAAGAACTGTCAATATTGAAACTGCAAATACTAAGTCTGCTTTTATCGCCACATGCACAGGTTAGTATTTTTGGGCCGCCTCTTTTTCTTCTTTTTATTAATAATATAAGAACTTGTTTACGAGAAACATTCTGTTTTATTTTTAATCTGGAATTCGATCTATTCAACTTATTTCTATCGAATTGAAAGAGGGCGGCAAAATTTTATTCATTTTGCTTTCGAGCCGTCGCATTTCTTCAATCCTTCACCACTTGAATCGCAATTGTTTGACTTTACTATTATTTCTCGTCTCATTAATAATCCAAACTATTTGAACATATAAGCTTGAATGTCCTGCTGCAAGCAACACCACGCTTTAAGTTCCTATTTCATTTTAAGCTAATCTAAGCTTACCATACATGTTTTAAATTCAATAGATTATTTAGTAGCCTTGACTTCGATATTTCTCTCCCTAGGTGTCGTTATGGCTCAATGCATGAATATTTATACATTTATTTATGCATTTTTCTTCCTGTTAATTGGCATGATAACCGCTTACGCGATTTCGGCCGGGTTTAACAAAGCGCGCCCATCATTTTTTCTCGTGCTAACCGGCGCCAGTTGGACAAACCAAATGAAGCCAAGTCCTTCTCCACCTGATCTTTTCAACGCAGAGGAGGCCTTCCTCTTTCTCTAATACCGCCAGCTGGTACCGCATCGATTACTTTCACAGCCGAAGCGTTTACATCCATTCGGACGGCATGACCCAGTCAGCGTAGGCGCTGGATCTTTGTTCGCTGTGCTATGTCTACATCGTCGTAAAACTCATACAGCTCTTCGTTCCATCGCCGGCGATATTCACCGTTGCCAACGTGCAAAGGTCCAAAAATAGTACGCAGAATATTTCCCTCAAACACTCCATGCGTCGCTTCATGGGTTATTATCATCATCCACGCTTCTGCACGTTAGGGCGGGCATGATGAGAGCGTTGTACTCAACAAGGTTTTATTCAATTCATTTTATTCAAAGTAGCACTTGTTGGCAAGAGAGGTTCTACGTTGGATTTCAAGGCTGAAATTGTTATCGGTGTTAATGCTGGTTACTAAATTTTTTTTCTGTCCTTTGACATTAAGTATGTTGTTTAACAATTTGGTCAGGATTTATATACATCGCTTAATGGCCAGTGTCAAAAAGCGATAAAATTAAAATAAACGAAATAATAGCAATTAAATAATATACAATATACAATAATACAATACAAGTTTCACTTTGCATGATTACATTTTACAACTATTTTTAATTATTGTTTTTACATATTTCTGGTTTTTTTGGTTTTTTAGCATTTATCATACTAGGTCGCTTGGTCGGGTTCTCTTTAAACGCCTTTTCCCGTTTCTTTCCCTTTCAAGAAGTTTGTTGATTTCTGCATTACTGTGGTTGTGTATTTTTTCAAAGTGCCTTGTTGTTATTTTTTTGATTTCTTCGTCTACTCTTGCTATATTAAAAGTCCTGTGGATGTCATCATTTTTCGTGTACCTGTCAGACATGGTCAAAATTCGAAGAATCTTTGATTGCTGTCGTTGGATTTTTTCTATATGAGTTTTTTTAGCCGTTCCCCACACCTGTAATCCATATAGCCAGATTGGTTTAATCATAGTTTTGTACACTAACAGCTTGTTCTGTATAGTGAGTCTGGATTTGGAGCAGACTAACCAATGAAGTTGTCGAAGTTTTTCTTTTATTTGTTTGACCTTTTGCTTTATGTGGTGACTCCAATTTAGTTTGGAGTCCAAGTGTATTCCCAGATATTTAGTAGTTGATTCTATTGTAATTGCTTTATCATTTATTTTAATTGGAACTGCGGTAAATTTTGTTTTGTTAGTAAATATAACCTGTACGGTTTTGTCTTCATTTATTTTTAGGCACCAGTTATCAAACCATTCCTTAACTGCGTTTGTATATCGTTGCAGTTTTTCAGTAGCGATAATTAAGCTTTTGTCTGATGCTAATAGAATTGTATCGTCTGCGAACGTAGCAATTGAAGAATTAGTTTCGTCAGGAGGTGGTATATCTGCGGTGAATAAAACATATAGTAGAGGGCCAAGAACGCTTCCTTGCGGAACTCCAGCAGTTATTTGATGAATATCTGAACATTGATTGTCATATTTAATGTAGAAACTTCGGTCGGTTAGATAGCTTTTTATGATGAGATAGTAGTCAAAAGGTAGCATTCTTTTTATTTTGTGGAGTAAGCCTTCATGCCACACTTTGTCAAACGCTTTAGCTACGTCCAAAAATACTGCGGCACAGTATCGATTGTTTTCAAGGTCTTGTTGGATTTTATTTGTAATTCTATGGATCTGTTGAATAGTCGAATGTTTTTTTCTAAATCCAAATTGATGATCCGGTATTATACGTTTTTGGTCTAGAAGTTGGCTTATCCGATCATGCAGTAATTTTTCAGCAATTTTAGATATTGTCGGTAATAAGCTTATTGGTCTATATGATGACACGGTAGTTGGATCTTTACCCGGTTTTGGCAATGCAATAATCTCTGCCACTTTCCAGAGCTTCGGAAAGTATTGTAAGCGAAACATTGCATTGAAAACGTTTCGCAAGTATACATATGCCTTGGTTGGTAGCTCCGCTAATGCTTTTCCTGTTATCATGTCATATCCGGGAGCTTTTTTATGTTTTATTCCTTTTTTGATGCAAGCTATTATTTCGTGTGTATTCGTCCTTTTTATTTTTGTAAAATCATAGTGGAAGTTGTTTTGGTTGTTGATTTTCTTTTCTTCGTCATTTGATAGAACTTTTTCGAAGTAAGTTGCCAATGTTTTCGCTTTTTCCTCTTTTGTAACAGCCCATGAATTGTCATCTTTTTTTAGTGGTGGTTGATGTTTTATTTGAGTTTTTAATTTTTTAGTACATTTCCATAAAGAGTAGTTTGTATCTTGATAGGGAGTCAGATTCTTCAAATAGTTTTCGATTTCTTTGTTATTTCTCTTATTTAAGTTATCCTTAAGAATTTTTGTAGTTTTAGTTTTCTCTTGTCGTCAGGTGATCTAGTTTTTTGCCATCTTTTTCTTAACTTTCTTTTTTCTATAATTTGTTTTTTAATAGTAATGTCAGTTGTTGGTGTATTTGTTCTATTTGCTTGCTTTGGAGCCGATCTGATCCCTGCTTCTAGTACTACGTCATTAAAATGGATAATGGCATGTTCAATGTCAAGTTGCGTTTTTAATATCACATTTGGTATAAGTTGATCGTCAATATGGTGGCGGAATTTTTCCCAGTTGGTTCTGTCATTAAGTATGCGAAAAGATGTATCTATAGATTTTATATGACTTACATATTCTAGTAATATCGGCGAGTGGTCAGAAGAAAGTTCATAGCACGACTGGATTGTCAATTGGTTATGGCTTATGTTTTTGGTTATGCAGAAATCGATCAAGTCTGGTATTTTCTTTACGTCAGTTGGCCAATAGGTAGGTTCTCCGGTACTTATAAATCTGCAATTGTTTTTGTTAATTGCGTTAATAAGAATACGCCCCTTTTTGTTGGTGAGTCTTGAGCCCCAATCAATGTGTTTTGCATTGAGATCTCCAGCTGCAATAAATCTATTGTTAAGCGTCTTTATGTATTTGTCATATTGATCCGAGTTTATTATGTGTCTAGGTGGACAGTATATGGAGGAGATAGATACTGGTCCATTTTTGTCATAGATTTGTACTGTCGTGGATTGAAGATAAGGCGTCGAATATTGGAGTTGTTCATTGTGCGTTATGCTGGATTTAATAATTATAGCAGTCCCTCCGTGGGCTCTTCCATCAGGATGGTTTGTCACATATACTTTGTATTTAGGAAATTTCAGAAGACTTTTATCAGTGAAGTGTGTTTCTGCAATTAATGCTATGTCAATATCTTTTTCAACTAAAAATTGTTTCAGTTCTAAATAGTGCTGTGTTAGTCCATTTGCATTCCAAATTAGAATTTTAATTTTTTCACTTTTGTCCATTCATATTCTTTAAAAGCATTGTAATTACTAAATAAACGAAGTCTTTTATAACCTCGAAATCAAACTGCCAATGGGTGCCGATACGCGAGTTTGTTTGATGACAGGAGGTACTTCGTTTTGTCCTCGTTCAACACCAGACCCATGCGCTTTGCTTCTTTATCCAGTTTGGAAAAGGCAGAACTAACAGCGGAGTTGTTAAGGCCGTTCATCGGCATACGCCAACAATTTTACGCCCTTATAAAAAATTGTGCCTGAACGGTTAAGTTCTGCGGCTCGTACGATGCTCTCCAACATCAGGCTAAAGAAGTCACACGACAGCGAGTTACCCTGTCTGAAACCTCGTTTGGTATCAAACGGCTCGGAGAGGTCCTTCCCAATTCTGACGGCGCTGTTGGTATTGAGAAACGGCATCTTGCGTAGCCGTATTAGTTTTGCGGGGATACCAAATTCAGACATCGCGACATATAGGGAACTCCTTTTCGTATTGTCGAATGTCATTTGTCGATCAAAATGTCATTTGTCGATCGATTCTCCTTTCATGGATATTTTCCAAGATTTAGAGTATTGTGAATTTCTTGGTGATTTTGGATTTTCCAGCTCTAAAGCCACACTGATAAGATCCAATTAGTTGATTGATGGTGGGCTTCAGCTTTTCACACAATACGCCCGCTAGAACCTTATAGGCGATATTTAAATGGAGCCTCCATTTGAATATCAGATTTCTAATCAACGACCATAAACATGTTGCAATATGCAGTGATATATTAATTATTTGCGAGTTCATCATCTTTTACGTGAAGGAGTAACGACACAATTTTGTATATTAATGTCTGCCGCTATGCAATTGAAAGAGTATTAGGTTACGACCATTTTGACGTAAATGGCGCGACGTACAGTTTTATGCCATGGCAATGGCTTTATATGAGGGACTTGTTCATGATACAGTCGGAAGTTTACCAACCGAAGGGCGACGGGCATTAGAAGATTCAAAAACACTCCTCCCACTTTTGAGAAAGTTAGTTTCTACACCAAATTGGATTCACGAAGGAAAGTAAATGGGGTTTCCGTGCAGCACAGTGGTATCACAACGAACCTGTAAGGTCTAAGTGAGGTGGTCGTACAGACCGACTACCACCATAACCTAGTTTCTACACCTCTAAAAAAATTTAAATTGAGCAGAAATTGGAAAAAATATGACCGATTTTCGACATGAACCAACTAAATTGATCACCGTTTACTAGGGTCGTGTATTTGTTATTGGGTTTGAGAAAAAATATTGTGCCGTTAGTTTTTAAAATGGCTTTGTTTACAATTGCTGGGGATTTTTGCGATTATAATAATTAGCGGCTCTGATATAACAAGCAAAATCAAGTGTCAGGCCGATGGCCTCTGCTGCTTGATTTCGTAATATGATTATTTACAATTATATTTCAAATAAATAAATAAAGTGAGAAGAAAATGCCATAATCGTTACTTTATTAGTTATAATCTGAGCTACTTTATTATTATTTCAGCTTTATGTTATTTTCTTAATTTTTGCCCCAATTGACATCTAAAATATGACAGAAAAGTAAATTATAGTTGGTTGGTTCATGGATTTTCAATTTCCCCTTATTTATTTATTGGTATTTTTTGATTTGCTGAAAGCAATGCACATACATCAATTTATAAAAACAAAATAGCATTTAAAAGCTGCCTTAAAATTCCACATTAATGCATCAGTCGCATTTTCGGGTCAAATGGTTGGTTCTGAGGTAAGCAGGCATCTCCTTAGGCAACACCGACTCAGCGACTCGGCAGCACACAAATGTACACATAAAACATTTTTATTAGAGAGGCATGCCATCAACTTTTATTTTGTTTTTGGCATTTTGATTTGTTGAAAGCACACATGCAGCACCAGACAATGCATCAACGGCTCTGCACCATTCACATTTGACTTTTGCAGCTTCGCACGGGAGTGTGCTGAGGTTGTATGTTGGTGAGCTAGCATTCTGGCCGGCCGCAGCACTCTACGCCACAAATGCTATCTGCAACATTTCTTTGGAAAAATGTTGTTGCGGTTGTGGTTTGTGTTGTTCACTGCTAAAGGTAAATGCAATTGGACGAGATCAAAGCACATCTCTTCGGTAGCTGCAGGCAGCATAAAAGAAATGTCCAACGCTGATAGCTCAGTAATGGCATTGCAATATAAATAAAATAAAGGAAAATGATAATGGGCACATCCAGCGCAGCTGTGGCTTTTAAATTGGTCTATATTACAATAAGTTGTAAATTAGCTTTGATGTGAAAGTTAAATACTACTAACTAAATTACGTTACAAACATACATGGATATGCATACATATGTATGTATATATGGTGCACATACTCTCATACATTCCTAGTGGGCTTGTGCGTGACTGCCACCGATTAGTCCGAATTTTGAAGCCAACTATGGATAAGAAACCATGAAACCTAAAGTTTTTTCCAAGAAGGTCGCTCTAGGCAGATAAACGGACTAGTGAATTTCTGAATAATTGGCGCTCGATTCGCGGTAGGGTCTTGATGTTTTTCTACAAATGGAGGAAATCTACAGTTTTATGCCACCCCCAAACGACAGATAGTTTTTTTAGAAGCTTTTTCATGACAGGAATACCAAACACTTGGAGGTTTGCCATGTGGTTTCATGCCCGGGGTTTCGACCTCGAGCACTACTGAATCGTAGGTTGCGGGATTCGTCTACCATTCAGGCATGTTTCCATAAAAACCATCTGCTTTTCGGTGTCGCCATTTAAGGCTTTAGCCTCATTAGCTCACATTTTTTGTAGAAAATTTTTTTATTAACAATTTCAGATATGTTTTCTTGAAAAGTTTATTTTTATTTTTTTGAACTGAAACTTCTTAGGCTTCGATGGACGAGCAAGAATGGAGAGTAAAATTTCAAGGCCATGCAACGTTTTGGGTATTTTCGTTCCGCGAGAGAGAAAAAAGATATAACGTAGATGAAAGGGAGAGAGAGAGCTATACCTCTTGGATACACTTTAGGCTATTTTTCGTCAGCAACCACAAGGAAGGTAATTTCTAGTGAGAAATAACATTGCCTACTTTTTGACGCTTGTTTGTTGGTGCAAACTTGTAGGAAATATATTTTTGGTGCCTACTTTTTGGCGCTATATTTCCTTGGTGCCTTCTATTTGGGTCGTTTTTGGTCCCAATTTTTTTGGCGTTTTTTTTGGTGCCTACTTTTTGGCGTTTGTTTCCGTTTCCTGGCTAATGCTTGTGCGTACTACAAAGTGCTATCCATTCCGGCGCCGGATTTCTTGGTATTGTTTTGCGGTAATTGGTGCCGTTGCTGCGGTCCTGGAATCGCTGCGTTTGTGCGGGTGATAAACGCTCGGAGTAGTGCGCATTGTTGCCACGGTTTATGTTCGGTGTTTACCTACTGGTCGACCCTTCTCCGTTTTTAGTAAATTTTGTCTATTTGTATTCTCTGCAAACGTTGTGAATTTATTTAGAGATCTTTCTCTATCACTCCCTTTCTCATTCTCTCTCGGGTCTGTCCCTCTTTCTTTGTCTGCTTTGAAAGTTTCACTTCTGTTATGTGTACTATGCTACACGCACTTTTTCTTTTTTAATTTTAATCTTTAAACATAATTTGTTTTGGATTTACATATGGAAAAATTACGAACATCGTTTATACAATCCATGCAAAGTGGCGCGTATCGAGGTTATGTTTAATTAGTAGCATCCCTTGGAAGAACACACACCAAATTTCAACCAGATCGGCATATTTCTTTGTATTTCACATTCGTTTTACTCGAAGAAGTCGAATGATTTTCCTTTTCCATAACGACAACGCACCAGCTCACTCCTCAGCAGCTGTGGTCACAAAATGAATGGCAATAGAGAACGAACTCGTTTCACATGCCTCCTATTATTATCCAGGCTTAGCTGCCCCGGATGCCGCAGGCTACTATTTGTTCCCCAATTTAAAGAAATGGCTGGCGGGAAAAAGATTAAGTTCAAACGAGGAGGTGATTCCAGAAACGAATGGCTATTTTTTAGAATTGGACAAATAATTCACACAAATCGCCTTTCTTAGTCAGCTTCACGATGATGCATTTTGTCCAAGACAGAGGCAGCTTTTCGTTGTCCCAGGCGGAGGTGATGTAGAGTTGAAGCATTTCCGTTGAAATTTGCCGGTCGGCGATCAACAGTTCGGGCTGTTTGCCATCTTCGCCCGCGTCTTTGTTGAGCTTCAGCTTTTTAATTGCATGTTTAACCTCCTCTTATGTTATTATAGGTTCTTAAATGCAATATTAATAGTAAAGTTTAGTTTTATTTAATGCTTTTCCAAATAATTCAGAGCAAGTGAGAGAGAAATTAGGAAAACTTCAACGCACTCTAAAAATAAATTGAAAATAATGGTTCGGTTCGCGCGACGAATCGAAGAAAATTTTGTTCAGCGATGAAGCTCACTTTTGGTTGAATGGGTATCATTTTTAAAACATAATGGCAACCCCTTATCTTTATAATAAAGCTAAATTCTTGGTCATAACATTAAATTATATACGTTTTATTTCATCTTGAAAACCTAACCCCTAAGAAAAACACCCTATAGTTATATTGAATTCATATCTAAATAAATCAGAATTTTATATCTAAATAATTTAGAATTTCACCTAATTTTCCGTCGTCTTATGAGCAAGTATTACAAAAAAAGCTCTCGGCCGTTAAGGGTTAATATTTTGTCTTAAAGACTTCTGTGTTCTAATTGACCTAACACTTTCCACAAATATCAATCATTCATTCTTTATCTCAACAGTTACCAAAATCGCGATGTGCAACTAAATTTAAATTTACTCCTCTGTTTGATTCGCCGCTAAATCAATATTGCCTTTCAGTTCAATTTTTTCAAGTCGCAGCTGATTGTAATGCTAGTCATTCTACCTCCGCTTGCATACATTGACCCAATTTCGGAAACAATTCAAATCAGCGCCGGACAACAGTTTTATAAAAATCGCACTTTAAAATGTAAATTTGAGGCAAAAACAAAAGAAAATAGCAAACAGAACTTCATCATTTTCACTATTTTTTCAGATTGTTTTGTTTGCATCAATTCTATGCCGCGGGTTTGGTGTGAAATGTAGATCAGTGCCCATAAATGGTTGACTCAGTGCTAGCGAAGTAAAATTCTAGTCACGTTTCCTACTTAAATTATTTAACGCGGCTACCCAGAAGTGTTTCACACAAATATTTTCAAGCTATAAAAGCGGAAGGTATTCAGTAAAAATCGTAGTGCGTGTGTGATATTCTATGTGTGTGTAAGTCATAAAATGTCACAGAGTTGAGATTGTTGTAAACTTCTTTTTCTTGCCAATTAAGTGAGGAATTGTTTTTCTTCTTCGTCACGCTGATAAACAATTTTATGATTCTCCCAACGAGGCGTTTCTCCATTTTTAAAGCTTTCTTCACAAATTAAAGAGTGACTTTTCGTTCATTGAATACGGTGTCAACGTTCAACCACAAATTCTATTTAAACAATGCACTCACTCACCCTCCCCTCCCTCCAAACTTGTGCCACTTTAACACTTGACACATTCTTTCTCGCTGTATTCAGTTTAAATAGAATGCGCAATTCCATGACACATCGAACGGTTGGGTTTCTATTACTAAATATGTAATAAAGTTCCTGCTGGTCGAAAAGTTGCCGCACGCAATCAGCAAGCCACTGTTGGACCCACCACATCAGGCATTTATGCCTCCTGCAATTAGCTAAATTGGTTGCGATATTGAGTGGCATGTGGTTTGCGGTTGGGTGCGCATATGTTTTTGCGCTAATTTGCGTATTTCACGCCTTCAATATTCGCTATATCGATAGTTAGCAAAAAGCAGAACAAAAACAAAAAAAAAAGATCTAGTGTACGTACATTTTAATTGGAAGTGATTGAGCAACAATTAAATGTGTCGCTTGGCTATTAAGGAATTCATAATAGTTGCTAAGTGAAACTCGATAAAGTATAGAAATTGTATAGGAGATTTAATGAAAGCAGTAATTTTTAGAATCCTTTGCTTTTTCTCTTAGTTTGCAAGTTGTTTGCTGAGTGAAGTGTGATCAATTTAGAGGTATAGGATTTTAAATTGAAATAAAACAACGGAAATTCAAATTGATTGGGCAATGTTTGTTATATTTTATGTAGAACCATTCATAACATTTGTTTTTCAAAGATAATCCCTTCCCTCGGCCGCCGTAGCCGAATGGGTTGGTACGTGACTACCATTCGGAATTCAGAGAGAACGTAGGTTCGAATCTCGGTGAAAGACGAAAATGAAGAAAAACATTTTTCTAATAGCGGTCGCCCCTCGGCAGGCAATGGCAAACCTCCGAGTGTATTTCTGCCATGAAAAAGCTCCTCATAAAAACCATTTGCCGTTTGGAGTCGGCTTGAAACTGTAGGTCCCTCCATTTGTGGAATAACATCAACGCGTACGCCGCAAATAGGAGGAGGAGCTCGGCCAAACACCTAAACGATGTTTACGCGTTAATTATTATTATTATTTATCCCTTCCAAATCTTGGCCGCAACTGCGCCGTAATTCGATCATGCGTAGACGTCAATTTTGAATGACTCGCTGGAGGGAACTTCAGTCGGTATCTCGGGAATAACCTTTGCAATGTTGGCTTCCAATGCCTCAATCAAAGCTGATTTTTCCACAAAGCATTTAGACTTTACAAACGCCCACAAATAAAAGTCCGAAGGTGTGATATCACACCATTTGGTGGTTAATGGGATTGTTAGGAGGATGGATTTATAGTGAATGGATTACGAATGATAACTGTGCTGCAATTGCGTCAACCGCTTTATGCGGCTGATGAAATTCATCAGATTTCTAATGTCAACGCCAGCTACATATATCCGCAGGTGTAGCAAAGGTTTCAGGCAAATCCAAGTCTCACAGCATGCACTCCCCGCGCTTAGTGTGCTGTGAGAAAACCCACGAGGCTCGAAAGTTGAGATTTTGTCAACTTCAGAAGCTCTCCCGAGTGCTCCCGGTGCACACGTGGTCAGAAGGATTTCGCGACCGTACAAATTAGTGTACTTACCCAATACTCGCTGAGTTGGAGTGAAGCCCATCTTTCCAAGAGCAGGCCACAGGTAGTCAGAGGGATCCCAATTCGCTCCCTTCGCGGGGAAATCACCTCACATGTCCCTTGACTGGCCAGCTCATCCGCCTCACAGTTTCTCGCAATGTCGCTGTGACCAGGAACCCAGATGAGGCTTATGTCAAAGAATTCGGACGCAGTCGAAAGTGAAGCCAGGCATTCCCTGACCTGTTTCGTATTCACCGTCACTGACCCGAGGGCCCTAATTTCCGCTTGGCTGTCGGAGTAATTATTTACTTTCTTGAATGTTAGTACGCATGTGAGCTTCCTTGATTGCGGCTACCTCTGCCTAGAACACACTGCAGTGGTCCGGTAACCTGAATTTGAGGCTGATGGGGGCTATTCGCAAAAAAATTCTCCGCCAACCTTTCCTTCCAACAAGTTCACCAGGCCCTGTTCCCAAGTGTAGCCTCCCGTCCACTCTTCCCTTGATGGAAGTTCCGATTGGACTAAGCGAGGGTTACATTGATCCGTTGGCAGGGGATGAACTGCAATCAAAAAGCTCCAAACATTTTTCGAAGCGAAGCATTCCACATAATGGAGAGAATAATGAGGTGGCTCCTATCGTGGTACAGTTACTTTGCTCTCAGCGAATTTGACAGTATCGGCTGATTTTCGTGACGCCACCCTAGTGCAATTGGTAACATTTTTTTCTGGTGGTATCGTGCATTTTCTTCACTTAACTAATGCTCAATGTTTTTTTTTAGATAGTAGAAAGTTGGAAATATTGATGAAAATTTGTTGAATGTCTTCCATTTCAATATATCGCTAGAAACATATTCTAAATTTTTGCTAAATGTAACCCTACTACATTTGAATGTCCAGTAACTAATTGAGAATATTCCTATGTAATATCTGTATATAATTTTCCACTAAAATATTATTGTTCATTTTTTTCAGGCGGCCAATTGAAAACAAAAAATGGACAAAAATACGTATTCAACGGTCCTCCCTCCGGCATCTACGTGACAAGAACATGCGTCTTCTTCACCGCAGTACTAGCGCTTGTGGCGCTCATCTTCACGATACTCATTACATATTTCCTGACAGCGAATTCAGTGGCGACGCCAAGGTGGGTATCAATTACAAAACCAATCTATGCACACCACTTTTCCTCCATTCGGGCGGAGCACTATATATTTCTAATTTCATTAATAAAAAATTTTTTAACACGTGTCCACTATCGGTCAACGCCGTCCCAATTGGTGTTCTGACAGCAATTTATTGCCGTCATTCCTGACATGCAAATTGAAATGGAAAGTGTGAGAAATAAAAATTAACATCATCAACTGGTGTTAAGCTAGGATAGGATTTTCAAGGTGTGTTCACTGAAACGTTTAAGTGCACTTTCTTCTTCTATCTGTTTCTTTTTTTTTTTTGTTTTTGCTATTTTGGTGCCATTTCTATTTAATTAAGTTGTAACCTCAATAAGACAATTTATGGCATTTAAGGTTAGTGACTTTCTCCAAATATTGCTATACTGTATGTGTGTGTGTAAATAAATAGTTCATGGATGCGGCTTCCGTTGTATTTTTAGTTATTGATAGGGTTGTAGTTTTCAGAACGCAGAAGTGTAATGATGTAACTCCGTTTTTTGTTTTTTTTTGAGGCAAAGCAAACAAATAAATTTACGCAATTTCATTATGCAACTATGCAATTTCCTTTCCGACAAACCGAAATGGGGTGTGTACACGAACGTTTTTTGCAAGGTAAGCTGAAGAAAGCTTTCCTTAAATGAACGGAGCGGGTTAATGCCAACTTAATGGTCAGACAAATTGGCAATAAATTGAAAGCAGGAATACGAAAGAAAATGAATTGCAAACAACCACAACGCACACGGACTTGTATGTATTCAGAAAAATGGATTGAATCCCAGCAATGCCAAATCTAATTTTTTTCTGCTGATTACTCCTTTGAGGATCATAGGGCTTATACAAGGTCCCTCCAATGTACGCGGTTAGATACTATCATCTTAGCATAGTCCCAGCTTTTGTTTATGAAGAATAAGTCATGCAGAATGGAGGTTTTCTCGGTATGCTTTGGCCGACCACGGATTCTGCTTCCCTCAGAACTCCAATCTAGAACCATTTTTGTGATGCTGTGGGGCGATTTTCTAAGAGTTTGGCCTATCCAACTCCATTTCCTGCGTGTTAGCTGGCGTAAGATGGGCTCCTAGTTCATTTGTCTCCAGAGTTCTCCATTATTTATTATGTTGAGCGAGAATATTCTGCATATCATCCGCAAGCATTTGTTGGTCAAAGATTGAAGTCTCTGCGTGATCGTTTTCGAAACAAGCCATGCTTCACTTCTATATAGCAGTGCCCATAATTTGCCCAAATTTTCCATAAACGCCCGAATGCACCATTTTGCAGTACAGCCAGTTCACAACCCTCATACAGCGCTTTGATCAGGCAAATTATTTTCGGTGGGACTCCTCGTCTCCTCAATGCTAGCCAAATTGCGCTGCGTTTAATGGTGTCGAATGCTTTCTTGAAGTCAATGAGCAGCAAGTATGGGGGCGGAATGGATGGAACAAAGCAGGAATAGCCTTAGCATCTTGAGTGAAAATCATAAAGTTACCTCAATGTGGGTCCCGGGACATCGGAGCATTGAAGGCAATGAAAAAGCAGATGAAGAAAAAGCAGATGACAAGAAGGGGATCTGCCATGAATAACGATCTGGTAGAATCAGTATTCACACCATTAGATGTAGTCAAGAATACAATTTCCTTAAAATATCTCCGAATCGCAGATCGTAGATGGAGAGACCCTATGGAAGGACAGAATGTTAACCCTGTTAATGTCTCGAACAACTGTCTGGCTTAGATGTCAACAACCTGATAAGGTTCCTGAACCGCACAGACTGGATATAGTCATGCTGTAAATAACTGGTAAACAAGTTGGTAACGAGGATGTGGCAACAAAATGGCGCCGAAGCGCTACTTGGATTCTGAACGAATCACCACTTAAACCAACCAACCAACCAATTACCACAGTCGAGTAGGTCGTCTTTCTTCTGAAGTTTGACGATAATGCCTTTGGTCCACGAAAGTGACAGCGGCTCATTGATCCACTCTGGGGCAATATGCAGATGTAGTATTTCAGCCATTGTTTACGGGTCTGCTGACATAAGCTCCCCTTGAATTCCATCTTCATCCGCTTATCTTTTTGTTTATAAATTGGTGACTGCATCTTTAATTTTTGCTATGCTTGGGGTTGTTGTAGGGATCTTCTTTTTCGTGTTGCTGCTGCTGGCATCGCAGTATTCTCTGTTGTCCTTAGGAAGGTTTATGAGATGCTTAAATATTTTTGATCATTTTGATAACAAATGGCTCATGTGGGTTCCGTGGCACAAGGGCTTAACCAAGAACGAGGTAGGGAACGCATTGGGTAGGAAGGTTGTGACCTCGAAGTCAACAGAACTTGTACCTTTCTTGGTTACAGAACAACATTTAACAGGAAGATTTAAACTTGTCTTAAACTTCCCTAAGAACAAACAGGGAAAGCTCACTGACTCTATTTTCGGCCACTGCAAACACAGTTTCGAGATCTGCGCAAGCTCGAGATATGATGGAATGAATTTTGTTTATTCTGCGACCTATCTGTAAACATACCATCGACGATGCCATATTGAGAAGAATAAGTAAACATCTCGGCCTGAAACGGTCAAAAGAGAGGAACATACGCTCAGCCCGACCCAGCTCTATCCTAGGTTTACTAAAAGTACTGGATCTGGGTGAAGTGTTGCAAAAAGTAGAGAACTTAAAAGGTCCTAGCCGAAGTGCAAACCTCTACTTGCTCATTTCTATCTATCTAAATATATCCGTGAGTTGCTGAGATATCCTTATTGGAAAATCTATCAAAAATTATTTAGTCGCTCGCTGTTTCTGCGAAGAAAAAGCCTCTTATGTGCACCATTAGGCTTTCGAAAACAATCAAAAAAATTGGGACCTTCCATTTGTGTGTTAAACATGAAATTCATTTTTTATGACTTTCCATAAATATGACAAAATCGAGACAATACATGGAATGTTACTAAGCAAAGTATTTTGTCAGTTATTGGGCTACACAAATCCGATTTAATATTAAAATATAGATTATATCTTAAAATATTAAATAGAATTAGTTTATTTCCTTTTGCGTCCTTTTAATACCTATCTTCATTAATTCCTTTTTTCAGCTGCCTAAATGGCAACACAAACAAAAATACATCCCCTCTGGCTTTGTCATCCAATGGGTATAGGCAACAATACAATGCCTCGCCAGTTGCGACGGCTAACATGCTTGGCATGCCGCCATTCACTTCCAGTCCCATATCGAAATATGGCACCGCTGCACCAATAGCGCCAGTCGGTGACATCAGCATACCGCCAGAGCACGACATTCTTGGAGCAGACAAAAGCAAAGCGGCCGACCGGAAGTTACAGATGCACGATGGTTGGAGACCGTTGCACTACAAGTGAGTATTCGCACATCTTACATATTTATGTATATAAGTATATATGTGTATGTGTGTATATATGTACATATTTAGATATGCAGTGAATATTTTAAATCACTGGAGGATACGTATAGGTTTTCCTCAGTACGTCTGATGCATATTTTTTTACTTCTTTGTAAACCCTTTTGATGTCACTGCCAATTTGAACTCTGCTACATACGAGCAAAAACTGGGTCAAGGCAGCATAATAATTTGGCAGTTAAAATATCGATTGAAACTTATTTGCGACACACAATTTTGTCATACAAATACAAATACAACAATATTTTAGAATTTGAAGGCTCGTTTTCTTAAACTGAAGGATGTGGGGAAAAACGCGTGAGTTTTATGTACATATATACATTAAGTTATATAAAGGTTATTTTTAAAAAGTTCACCCGGTGGCCTAAGAGAACCCATGAAAAGAAAAATTTCCCGATCCTATCCATTTGTTTTAAATCAATCTCTAAGAGAGCTTAAGCGCATTCTTCCGAATACAATGCATTTCCACAGGAGTGTTAAAATGATTCTACCTCTTTCCCGTCTGTGTGTGTCCATCTTTGGGCCGGGACTCGCGTTGGCGGTCTTATGATCAACTGTCCAGTAGGTTAGGTTAGGTTAGGCTAGGTCAGCTCGAAGCAGTTGTCATGTGGAATAGACTCAGGCTCATAGTGCATTGTGATGCCTAAAACCAGTGTGTGCTTTTGAAAATTTTTAGAAAATCCCTGGTTTTTGCAGTACTGAGATCTTACAATTTATTACAAAATTGTTTACCTAAAATGATAATTCTACGTCTGGATAGAGCAGGACAATGGCACAGGAGGCGCGAGATCACCTCTTCCTCTTTCTCATCTAGGCAACTTCTTCAGAAGTCGTGTGTTTGCACAACCATCCTCTGGGCGTGCCTGCCGATTAGGCAATGCCCCCTTTATAACTGAAATCAGTGTGCTAAGAGTGTGCTTATCTCGGCTTAGCAGAGATTTTGTGCGTTTAACATCGAGAATCTGCCACAATTGTCGGGCGGTTATGGAGGTGGTTTCATTACGCCATTTTTCATATGCTACTCTTACCATCTCCTCAAAGATAAGTAACTTAGATGTTTGTAAGGGTATGCATAAGTCATTGTCTCTGTACTCATCAGTCAACTTGGGCTCCACAATTACCTGCAATGTCACAATGGATAAGAAGCCATGTTACCTTTAGTTGAAATGACTCAGCCATCTCGTTAAGAAATGTGCGGTTTTTCACGACTACCTTGGAGGTTGTCTACTGCAGTACCAGTGTTACAGCTTTTATTATTGCCACCAGTTCAGCCAGTAGTCAGGAAGCCGACAACTGAAGGCGATCCCCAGATGAGCGGAATATACACCTGCGCCCACTCTTCCCTCGAGCTTTGAGCCATCTATGTATTCATGGATGGACCCGCCATATCTTACATCGTCCTGTTTCAGCTCTTTCCTTGAGAGAAGAAAAAGAGTCCAGTAACTGGTTAGTATTTCCGTAACAATGCAGGAAATACATAGAGGATGTTGAGGAAACTTTAGAACACTTTCTGTGCGTTTGTCCAGCATTATTAAAAACACGTTTACAATGCCCCGGAGCCCTACTGTTTGAGGGCCTGGAGGACGTCTCAAAAGCGGATCTCCCAGCTCTGCTTAGATTCGCCAAAAGCGTTGACATCCTACATGATGTCTACTTTCGGTATTCATAGAGGTCGGTCTCCATCTGGTATCGCTAGACACCAAAAGGTCTATGCGTGGCCTAATGCCAACCAGGCCAACCTAGTCTAACCCTTAAGTGGTCCAAAGCCTCTAAGTTTCTGTCAATGAGTGTTGCCAGTCCCGCGTGATAGCCAACTGAAGGTCAAGACCGGTCGGCGAGATCTGATCCAGCACAACTTCTACATATGTTCACGCCTTTTAAGACGCTCTTAGCAGCAATGCATCAAAAATAGAATTATAGTTTAAGTGTTCAGAAATACTTTCAGTGGGTTATTCTCCTTATACGGCTGGTGTGATAGAACCTACCATCCAAGCTCTCGGAGTCTCTAGGCCTAACGTTTTCTTGCTGGAACACAAAACCCTTCTTATTTGCCACTTCTGCCCAAAGTAAATCATTCGCTTCAGTATTCTCGGTTTCTGACGGTAGAAATAAAAAAAAAGTTATTGACCATTAAGTCTGGCTTAGCCAACATTTACATCGGGTCAGAGCGATTTGACCATAACATTTTTCAGCAGTTGGTCTCGAGCATCAACAATTTTCAGTTACTCCGAAATTTTTGAGAATTTATCAGAATAGCCGGAAAAATAAAACGCGTAACTTTAGTGGTTTAATGATGAATATAAATTTAATGAAGAATAACATTTAATTCAAGAACAATGTAATTCAATCCCTAAATTAGCGACTCAACGGTACACCACCGATGCCCATCAAGTACTGTCTGTACTTTCTCTTGGCTCGCGCTCTCTATTTCGTCCGGCCATCATCCCATGCTAAGATTGCCAAATGTAATTGTCAAATTTTAGAAACATAGCAAAGAATCGCTAGCGTTAATTCGGTCAAAAATACTCTTTTGCGTCAATTCGTGTGGCCCCCGTACTTCGAGCTTCTCCATTGAGACCAGTCTTGTGTGAATGGTTCTATACGGTGTGTTGAGCTGATGTTCAATTACTGGGCAATGAAGAAAGGGATCTCAAAACAATTCAGCTGCACGATTTCTATGATTTTATCAACTTTTACGACGACTCCCTGAGTTGGCCCCACGTGCGATTTCCAAAACGGAAAGAGCAGCACACTTTTCATTTGACTGTCTTTGCCAACTTTACACCTTGGTAGTAGTGGTGTGCCCTATGATCTGAAAGTACCGGGAATGTTTAAATAAAACAAAACAGAGCTAAATTTCAGGCAAATTTATTTTTTCTCCTTCAAAATATGACCCGTCTGAAGCAACACACATGTGCCAACGTTTAACCCACTCCTCTATGCACCCCTGATAGGCCGACGAAGGGATGGCCTTCAGCTCCTTCGTCGCACCACCTTTGATCTCCTCTATCTACTGAAAACTCCATCCACGAAGTGGTAGCTTCAACTTGGGAAACCAAAAGAAGTCGCACAGGGGCATATCAGGTGAATAGGGTGCTTGCAATATGGTATTTACTTGGTGTTTGGTCAAATAATCCAGCTCGTGGGCTCGTGCGCTGGCGCGTTATCACCACGTAAAATCCAAGAGTTGTTTGCCCACATTTCCGGCCGGCGAGGCAGACACTAATGATCCGATGGCGCTAAAAAGTAACAGGTGTGTGTCTTACAGTCCTACCAACATAAGAAAAAATATGGACCGGTTCCCATTTGGCATCTGAAAGCTAATCATATATCCTGAGTTGAGATTCGCTTGTGCAAAAAGTCAACTCATGATTTTCTTCATAATGTTTCATTTGGGATAAGAGACCTTTAACGAGATATTGGCTGTGGATATTGAGATGCCGTGGAATCATGCAATTGTTATGAATCATTCGAAGGCTTAAATATGTATGTTAAGCCACTGTCGACTTCATAGAAATACCTAAAGTTCGAAATGTTTGTAAAGTGGCAAAAATATTTCATCATAACTTCTCGGCTACAAATAAAACTTGAAAAAAGCAAGTAGGCAAACGCAGCACCATGTGGCTGACGACAGCAACAGCAATTATGACACAGCAATTAACAACGAGTTTCCCAACGCATAAACAAATATTTCACAGTATCACTAACCCCATAACAACTTAAACAAACGTCCATATAAATAAAAGAGATGCAGTAGCGCCAACCCGCCAAATGAACTCAACAGCCGTCACTCGAAATGTAATCACAAAACGCCACAGATTACTTCACCGCAAAAAGATCTGGGCGTATAGATAAGCAAGAGAAATGTTGCCAACATCCACAATAACAAAAACACGATTTCAAATAGTTACAGCGTAAAATCACAAACAAACCAGCTCCAGAACAAAGCAAGATAAAAACTTGACATGAAATGACAGACAGTAGCAACATCTGCAATTGTAGCACGTGTAGTAGACAACGACAAAGACGCGTTGCATGCATTCCTGCAATTGGCACACAAACGACCGTCATTAATATTGAAGATGCACGCAATGCCGCACGGTAGCCAAAGTGAATTGAATTGAAGAACCTTAGAGCACGAGAAATTAGATGGTATAGTGTGGCGCACTCGGTGTCTCGATGCGGCGGTATGCGCTTGCCTGCCGCCAGGCGTTTAGATCAACGCGCTTCAGTTGAATGGAGTTGAGTGGCTATAACGCTGTGCGCCGCCACTCACGAGTGGTCAAATCATTGTTATTTGCTAGCCAGTACGTGTTGATCTCTACGCTTGTGGTCTGTGGCCTGTGATCGTGCCGCGCTAAGATACGCAGCCTACTACAAGAGTGATCAATGATCGGTGGAAGACTGTGGAAAATTAAACGACGCACAAAAAACAAGAATGCGGTATTTCCTGGTTTTCTTCAATTATTTCAAAGCGCAAGAAGAAAAGCGATTGCCACTCAATCATGTTGATTTTGCGCGCGCTGATCGTTGATCGTGCAATAAGCGGAGCAAAACATTGCTGGTTGTGCCTTTGGTGCTGCACTGCGATGGCAATAGACAGTGTATGGCAGAAATAAGAATAGCATAACATTAAAACAACAATGCCATCTTGATCGATGCTTAGCGCACGCAACACTTGTGCGCGCGGCACCTTCATAGTATTGTATAGATGCCGCGCGTCGTTTTCTCTGCTATTGCCATTTGATTACTATTAGTTGCCGCATGCTCCTCACAAATTGTCCATTGATAATTATATATCAAAGTAATTGCGCACCCAAGCGCATACAAACGTCAACATTTTCCTCTACAAAACCGACAATTGGCGATGCCAGATGTCAGCAGCGCGCCAACGCGGCAATCAGACACTTCATTGACTGCGCTGGATTTGAGTCGCTAAGAGCGTTTGATAGTTGATTTAATTAAGTAGAAGCGCAGATGAAATACAGCAGCTGCACCCCATTGGCCGCTTACTGTTGTTGAAGCATCTCTTACGCAGATAAACGCACATAAACACACATTTCTGCACAATTATTAGGCAGGCGCATTCTTCCACCTTTATGATGATAGATCACTCACATTAACTCTTTCGCATTTATTGCTGTGTCGAACCAACATTAATTAAATGCTAAGCGAATGCTTCTAATGGTTTAGGCTTCATTGTTGCGGCAATTGGCATTTATTTGCTGATGGTGATATTGCTGACGCCGGCGTTTGTTGTGACGCCCTTTTCGCCTGCCTAACTGGTTGCGTGGAGTGATGATGACATGCGCCGCTGCGATGTTCGAAAGAAGCTGCCAATGCATAGAAACAATTTGTACATTTTTACGACTACTATTTTTGTGCATATCTAAGTGTATGCAAAAACATAAAAGCTCGTAAGTTGATTAGCTGTCAAGTGTAAAGTGATTTATGTGTAAAGCGCGAGAGTAGATGTCAAGATCGCAGTTAAAGGGTTTTTAATAAGAGCCAAGTAAGTAAAATAAATTACTGTGTGGTATGGTTTTCTAAAAAGTTCGATCAAAAATATAATCGAAGCTCAATTTTTTTTTAATAACTATACAAACGTACCTACCTTTCTTGGTCGATAATCTATTTTCCAAACTATGTGGAATGAAATATAAACTGAAAAACAATAAGGAACTAAAACTTGTAGTTTTGATAAATTTAGTGACGATCAAATTAAACGTTTTCATCGAGGGATCTTAGCAATGAAAAGCCATTTTCAAGATAAAAATTGAATCAAAATGCTGACAAATTACTGCTTCTCTCTTATGTGTGAAACTCCTTTCTTCCCGACTTTCCCGACTAGAAATTTTGGTAAGGCGGTGATTAGGCGCAAATAAGGCAGACCGCATTCCAAATTTGCGCCTCATAAGGCAGCCAAACTAAGCCCAAGTCCCGAAAGGTATCGCCACACATCTACCTCATTCGGCGCAGGTTCGAAAAACCGAACTTCCGTAATACTCCGGAAGCCCTTCTACAAATCAGTTAGGGATTCCAATTTATGCCTAAGTGAGACACTGCCACAGATTTTCGTGACCACAACCAAATTTGGTATTGTTCTGGCATGCCAATCTTTGCCCTGCTTAACGTGGGCCTGGTAAGGTAATAGTGAGGCGTGCCTCAGTAAGTCCTGCCTAATTCGGGCCTAACTGATTCTTCGGCATGCCTCACTGTACTTCTAGTCGGGTTTATTGAAGCGAAAGAGATCATCCAAGGTGAAGTCTAAAATAAACAAGACTGGCATCTTAAAAATGTTTTTGAGGGCGCCATCTTTTTAATGAGTTGGTATTGGAAGTTACAGCTCTAGCTGACATCCAGTGCAAGCTTGATGACATTCGGTTCAGTGGAAGCGAAGTTAATGCGTCTAAAGTGTCAGTATGTTTGTGTCATCGGTACAAAAATGAGTTTCGAACAAAGAGCTTAAAATCGGTAAAACGTTTACCGAAACATTTGAATTGATGAAAAAAGTTTATGGCGCTGAGGTCATGAGTCTCGTGCCAGAGGTGTGAGTGGAGTGACTGGTTTACATGTTTCAGAGGTGGTTGTGATCACCGTAAACAGTAATCACCGAAAACTCGTAAATTGTTCGCAAATTTATCAAAAATTAACCGAAATCATCGTTGAAATTCATGAAATCGGAGTTGAATATCTCCAAAACATCGATTTATCACGTTTTAACTGATCATTTGGGCTTACGAAAGGTCTGTGTTCGTTTCATTCCGCACAAGTTAATTGAGGACCAAAAAATGCTCAGAATTCAACATTGGACAGAACTCATTAAAAGGGCGAGAAAAGACGAGAGCTTCCTTTAGAACATTGTTACTGGTGATGAAACGAGGTGTTTCCAACATGAACCTATGAACCTGAAGTTAAGTGTTAAAGTGCCGAATGGAGGGCCACAGACGAGCCACCACCCAAAAAATTGCGTTTGTTGAAGTCAAAAATAAAGTCTTCGCTCATTTGTTTTTACGATTCCAAGGGAATTGTCTACAAGAAGTTCATGCCAAGAGGCCAAACCGTCAACGCAATTTTCTATCTTGGCGTTTTGAAGCGTTTGTTGCATCGCATTCGTCGAATTCGCCCTGAATACCGCGAAGGAGGAAGCTGGCGCTCATTGCATGATAATGCACCATCTCATCGATCCACTCTTGTGACTGATTTTTTGACTAGAAATCGCATTTTCACCATCAATCACTCTCCGTCTTCGCCTGACATGGCTCCCTATGACTTCTACCTATTCGGAAAGTTGCATTTGGCCATGAAAGGAAAACGTTTTGCGTTCGTTGACGTGATCTTTTCAATTCATGATTCCTGCAGAACTGATTCCAATTATTGGCTCTGGCGCTTGTGGGGGAACTGCTGATCCACGGTTAGACAATTCGTCGGCAATTTCGTTTCTTTGAACACCGGAGTGTCGTGGAACCCATATAAGTACAAGCCTGTTCGTTCTTCCGACAGAATTAAGCTTCTTCTTACATTCTTGAACAATCTTTGAGGCTTGCTTTGCGTTCTCCAGAGACGTTCGGTGCAGTCTGAGTGTGAGTAAAGGCAATCAGTTTCCCGCTCCATCTCCGCTCAATTATCTATTTTGCTACTTTCAGAATGGCAAAAATTTCCGTGTGGAAAACAGTTGCCATTTCCTCCATAGCATAGAGATACTTATTACTATCGTTTAAGTACCATCCGGCTCCAGACCCTATTTCATGCTTGGACCCATCGGTAAAGAAAATATCCGTCAAACCACCCTGAATGCATTCTGGATTGCTCCATTGCTCGCGCAGTGGAAATCTGACAACAAATTTCCTTCCAAATGAAACTATGGGTATCAGATTGTCCTTAGGGGCCAGTGGAGCAACAGTGGAGCAACTTAAAGATTTATTTCTGCCCCGAAGTTCCGTCTGCGTGCCAGAAACCATATTTATGGAGTCTACACATTGCTTTTATTGCTTCCGTTTGTTTCTTAAAATCCAGGGGGAACAAATCAAGCACAGCATTTAGAGCATCGCCTGGGGTTGTACTCATTGCAACCGTCATGCATAAAATCACACTTCTTTGCAGCCTGTATAGTTCCCGGAGTGTGGACTTAATCATGCTCCGTAGCCAGCAGACCACCGAGGCGTAAGTGATGATTGGTGCTAATGGTTGGACCTTCAGAAAACCAATGAAAGTGTGCAATTCCATATGGTCATCCGCAATTGACATGGAAGGTCGAGACGGATGGGAATCTTCTTAAAGTTTTTCACGTGAATCAAAAAAAATCTGGTGCAAACGAAGGCTATGGCAATACTAAATTGTTTGCAGAAATTAAAGTAACTGCACTACCGCTGAAGCGATGACAGTCGCTAGCGTTTTTCTTCTATTGCAGGGTCGGTCTCGTTATTTCATAGCTACACCTCGTATTATATAAAATGTTCGATTTTAAAGCTATCTATCGGCAATCCGAATTTGTATAGCACTTAAGTATGCAGCTATTCTTTGCTATAACAAATTCACTCTTACTTTAGCTATTTTCTACAATCCCATAATTCTATTAGTTTTATCGTTTTTGTATATCCTCAAGAATTATTGATTACTTCTGCAAAAAACGCATATTCTAAATTATGTCACGTCAACTTTATAAAATATCTTATTACTTTTTCCACCCCTCTCCCAGTATCGTTATTGAGCCCAACATACTTACCGCCTCGAGCAACGGCAGTATTGCTATTGAGGTGCAACGCGATGCCAAAATCTCCACATTACTTCCGATCATCCTTGACGTGCATAACATTTCCATTTCGAATGTGCGCGTAATACGTTCGCCCTCCAATGAATCGATAAGCGATGAAATCGAGTTGGATTTCGATGGTAAATATGCGGACAATAATTCAACTTTTGTGGTTGCCATCAATAAGGGCATTGGAGGTGAGCGCGATGTCAAGTTGATTGTGAGCATGGATTTCGTGAGCCAGATAACCGACACACTGCAGGGTGTGTACCGAACCAGCTATACAAATTTGGAAACCAACAAGGTGGAGTAAGTAGATAAGCGCAAAGCCGAAAAGAAACCAACACAAATTTTCGTCAGCCTTTTTCATGTACTACTAAAATTCTCTTTTCCTTTTTTTCATTAGATGGATGGTCAGCACGCAATTTTCGCCAGTGGATGCGCGTCGTGCCTTTCCCTGCTTCGATCGCCCCGACCTGAAGGCCAACTTTACCATTAGTATTATACGCGATAACAAATTGGGCATGGCCTTGTCCAATATGCCGGTCTATCATAGTTTGTAAGTTTCGATTTTGTTTGCTACAACTCAATTGTTATTGCATACATATTTTTCAACAAATTTTTAAAATTAATTTATATTTTAGTCCACATCGACCAGGCTACACACGCGACGATTTTTTGACTTCGCCAAAAATGCCCATCTACAGTTTTGCCTTTGTTGTTTCGAATTTAGTAAAATCTCACTACTCGGACATGGATGCGAACTTAATACCACGTATTGAAATTTGGACACGTCCCGAAAATGTTGAAATGACAAATTATGCTTATTCTATGGTACGCAAGTTCTTGCCTTTCTTCGAGGAATATTTCGGTGTGAAGAATCGTTTGTCGAAAATCGATATGGTATCGATACCCGATTTTGGTTTTAGTGCTATGGAGAATTGGGGGCTGATTACATTCAGGTGAGTTGGGATTAAAAATCCTTTTCATGCATCATATAAAAACTTTTCGAGAGATATTGTTTTCTACAAAAATGAGAGGGCAGTTGCGTGGTTCCCGAAATATTTTAGGGCAGAGTTTGGCAATTTACAATACCAACCAAGCTTTGTCCAGCAATGAATATATCTTCTTCTTTTTGATTGGTTTGATACCCGCTTACGTGATTTTGGCCGAGTTTAACAAAGCGCACCAGTCATTTTTTTCTCGTGCTAATCAGCGTCAGTTGGGCACACCAAGTGAAGCCAAGTTCTTCCCCACCTGATCTTTCCAACGCAGAGGAGGCCGCCCTCTTCCTCTGCTACCACCAGCTGGTACCGCATCGAATACTTTCAGAACTGGAGCGTTTGTATCTATTTGGACGACATGACCCAAACAACGAAGCCTCCGGATTTTTATTCGCTGCGCCAAGTCTATGTCGTCGTAAGACTCATACAGCTTATTGTTCCATCGCCTGTGATATTTGCCGTCGCCAACGTGCAAAGGTATCTTCCGCAGAATCTTTCTCTTAAACACTCCCAGGGACGCCTCATCGGATATTGTCATCGCCCAAGCATCTGCGCCAAATTATAGGACAGGCATAATGAAAGCCTTGCAGACATTAGTTTTGTTTGAGAGAGGACTTACTACTCAATTGCATACTTAGTCCAAAGTAGCACTTGGCAAGATATGTTATTTATGTACATATATACAAGGTGCCTTCCGTTTGAACAGAGTTGCGTTTAAAATAAGAAGAGCGACAGGTTTTTTAGGAGAACCCCGTTTGGCTCAATGCAGCGTACTACGAGTCGTAAAATCATGTCTAATGAGTATTTTATGTAAATTTTCGGGTGAAATGTTTTTCTGGACCTTTTCGTATGGCTTTTCCAAGTTGCACAAATCTGGAGCATGACGGAATTGCCGTGACATAATTTTAGATGAGATGTATAAGAGAACCAAGCGAGGCTTTGCAAAACAAAAAAAAAGCTAGGTTAGGTTAACGTTCTCATGGGACCTACTAGAAAAAGCTATAGATAGAAAAACCTGGTTTTAAAGAAAAAACTACGTCAACTCAGCATTTGGTTACATAAAATTAAGTGATAGCCACGACCTTCGGCTCTACGATATCGGAACCACCCAGTTTTGTACTCAGCTTAGTCACAGAAACGACTGGCGCGCTTTGTTAAACTCGACCAAAATCGCGTAAGCGGTTATCGCGCTAATTAAGAAGACGAAGGACTGTCACTGCCATGAAAAAGCTCCTCATAACAAACCATGTACCTTTCGGAGTCGACTATTACACATTTTTAGTTTAAAAAATTGGTTAATAAAAAAATTTCACCACAAATGCCATATCTTAGCACACATCCCTTTATATGAAATTCATGGTACTTTAAAGCAAATGTGTATTATACCTTCATACATTCCATTTGATCCCCACTTCTATCTCTTTTACAACTTTCAGAGACTCAGCCCTTTTGGTGCCCGAAGATCTCGATAGAGCTTCTTCCTCCGAGCACATGGAGCATGTCGCCCAGGTTGTCGCACACGAATTGGCACATCAGTGGTTCGGCAATCTCGTCACACCCAAATGGTGGGACGACCTTTGGCTGAAGGAGGGTTTTGCCTGTTACATGAGCTACTTGGCCTTAAATGCAATTCGTCCCGAATTCCAAATCCTCGATACATACACTATTTACGAATTTGGCGATGCTATGCAACAGGATGCCGACAACAGCTCACATTCGATTGCCTTTGACGTGAAGTCAACAAATGATATTCGTCGTATTTTTGATCCGATTACCTATTCAAAGGGCAATATCTTGCTGCGTATGTTGAGTTCATTTGTGGGCGATGAAGCTTTTCGCGCTGCGACACAAGATCTTCTGAAGACGTACGCTTATGGCAATGCCGACCGCGATGAGCTGTGGGAATTCATGACACATCATGGCCATGAGCAAAAAACCTTACCTGACGATCTGCACGTAAAGACTGTTATGGATTCGTGGATAACGAAACCCGGTTACCCAGTAATCACAGTTGAACGTCGTGATGCGGATTTGGTGCTAACACAAGAGCGTTATATGCTGCCATCGAAAAATATGTCCGACGATAGTCGTTGGGTTGTGCCGATTACCTTCGAAACGGATGAGTTGCACAAGGGCGATAATATACCCACGCATTGGATGTCGGAGAGTGATCGACAAATTGTTATTAGTGAAGTATTTACCTCGGATAATAACACCGATAATGTGGTGTATGTGAATTTGAATCGCCAAGGCTACTATCGCGTCAATTATGATATGCCATCTTGGTTGGCACTAAAGAAGAAATTCACAACATTGCCACGCATAACGCGCGCCCAACTCTTGGATGATGCGCTACACTTGGCGCAAGCGGAATATTTGACCTACGACATACCGCTCACCTTCTTAATGGAGATCTTCACCGCCACCGATGATGAGTTGCTGTGGCGTGCGGCACAACGTGGCCTTAACTACCTCATATTCATGCTGCATCGCGAGCCGGCTTATGAGACCTTTAGGGTGAGTACTAACGGACGGTGGTTGGAAATCATATATGTAACGTACTAAGATTTTTTGCTCGTAGGCTTTCATGAAATTCATCGTACGCCCGGCCTTCGATCGTTATGGCTTAAACGAGCCGGACAATGAATCGCACATTCAATTGCAGCATCGCGCCGGTATTGCGCGTCTTGCTTGCAAATTCAACTATGACCGTTGCACAATGGCAGCGCATCGGAAGTATCGCGAGTGGATGAGTGATGCCAAATTGAATCCGTATGTACTATTGTGAAGCGGAGAGGTTTAGCTGAGGTACATGATTTTCATTATATTTTAATTTTTATTTTTACAGCATCAAACCAAATCTGAAGTCAACCATTTATTGCACAGCACTCGCAGAAGGCTCCTTCCAGGAGTGGTACTTCGCCTACAAGCAATATAAGCGCACGACAAGCGCCTCGGAGAAAGAGCAGATACTCACCTCATTAGGCTGCACCACCAAACCATGGTTGCTCTCAAAGTATGTGGCAAGAGAATTAATAATTGTATTGATGTAATCGAGGATAATTTACATGTATGTATATGTGATTACTTGCAGATATCTGAATTTGACCATCAATCCGACGTCGGGCATATTGAAGCAAGATGGCGCACGCGCTTTTCGCGCAGTTTCCGAAAATCCGATTGGCTACGAGATCGCTTTTGATTTTCTACAATCAAACATCAAAGAGATCGCAGAATAGTAAGTCGAAAGCAGAGGTCGGCAAAATTGACTTTACGAGTGTGCTCTTGAGCACAGAGTAATCGCCGAGTACTGGAAAGAGTAAAATTTAAATACCAAATATGTCAACAATGAAAAATAAATAGAGTCCGGTTCACTTGGGCCGTTAGATGGAATAGTATGCATTGATGCATGTTTATTTTCGAGCAAAGTACAGTCGTCACTTGAATTATCAGAAACCCTTGCGTTAGTAGTTCAAATACAGTTGCTTTATTAACCATTTTATTGCATAAGAATTAGTACCTCTAAACGAGTGAACCAGACCGTTTATTTTGCACTTAACCCTAGCGTATTTTAAATTAAATTAAATTAACGACAAAGAAGTTTATTGATTATTAATATTAATATTTTTGGGTCTGTTTCTGGTTAGAATTACCCTATGATCCAAAAGTACCGGGACTGTTTAATTTAAACGAACCGCGCACGTGGGAACCAGTCCATATTTTTTTCTTATGTTAGAAGGACTGTAAAACACACATCTGTCACTTTTTAGCGCCATCGGATCATTAGTGTCTGCCTGGCGTTTGTTTACATCAGTCAACTTTTTAAATTTTTTTTTTAATTTCGTGTTCCGATGCACTGAAAATGTTGCAAAAAGCATTTGGCGAATCTGCTATGTCAAGAACAAGAGCATATGCGTGGTATAAAGACTTTAAAGTGGTCGCACAGTGGTGAAAGATTTGCCTCGTTCCGGACGCCCATCGACGTCGAACAACGATGAAAACCTGAAGAAAGTGAAAGAAACCGTGCTTAAACATCGTCTTACCAGCTTAGGAGAGGTTTCTAATGAACTTGGCATTTCATATGGAAGGCACAACACGTGCTTGATGTTTTGACTATGAGACGCGTTACAACCAGGAGATCAAAGAGAATGCGATAAAGGGCAAAGGTCATCACTTCGTCGGACTACCAGGGGTGCATGGAGAACTGGGTTAAACGTTGGCAGATGTGTGTTGCTTCAGACGGGTCATATTTGGAAGGAGATAAAATAAATTTGCCTGAAATTTACCTATGTTTTGTTTTATTTAAACATTCCCGTTACTTTCTGATCATAGAGTATCTTTTTTAAATAACTTGTATTTAATTTATTATACTTTTGGTGCAAAAGGCACCGTATATCACCAAACGTATTTGGAATCATAATTTCTTTTTTTTTCAATCATTTTATTCATATAAGTCTACTGTAGCATAAGGAAATTACCAGCATAGTCACTGCCCAAATAGCTTTGTTGTTGTCAGAACTACGCCTGATTTTAAGAGCATAAGAATACGTGTGTTGAGTGCACTGCTCGCACGAGTAAGCTTTTGCCGACCTCTGGTCTAATGTCAAATAAGATGACTCGAAAACGAACAGAGCCATAACAATAAATTTTCAAAACGTCTTTAATTTGCAAAAACTATTAATTATTAATAATTTTATTTCCATCGCAGTTTCGGTGACGGCTTCTCCACACTATCTGAGATGATCAAATCCATCACGACTTACATGAATAAGGAATATCACAAGGAACAGCTGCAGCAATTTGCCGATCGTGCACGCAAACTGGGACTGACAGCAGTCGAGGAAGCCATTGGACTGGCCATGGAGCAGGTTAATAATAATATTTATTGGCGTGAGCGTTCATACTATCAATTGAAAGGCTTTCTGGAAGCGATAGTCAGCGAATTTCGTATGAATATATTTTAATTAACCTTAGTAGTGTAAGATGGTAGGGAACGAAAGAAGAGCCAAACGAAAAATAGACACTCACAAAAACGCTTAGAAATCTATTGGAAATGTGAGAGGAATAGATTGTATTTATGTACTTGAGAGGAGAGACGAATGCGTAGGGTAAGCAAGTGAGAGAGAGACGCTGTGCAAGGGAGAAATGCATAGGAGCTTTAGATTTTGCGAAACGACAAACAATTAACTGTTAACAAAACAAATCGTATTGGTGTTGAAAATTTTTCGTGCACGCAAACGAATGAAAATTATTGTACGTATTTCAATGAATTCTGGTTTTGCAAAGAAAAGTGATATATTTGTATAAGTGAATGAACTATGTATTTTTTCGCAGTTAATTAATTGGAATAATTTTTTTACGAATGTTTGTCTATATAACTACTGGAGAAGTGTGTAAATGTAATGTGGATTTTGTGGATTCAGAAACGAGTATTTCTCAAAAATATTGTAATTTTTATTTTTTTATTTTCTTCTTCATTTATGCCTTGTAAGATTTTATATTTTTAAGATTTAATTTTATTTTTTCCAAATTATTTATTTGCTCATCGAAGACGTGTGTATACTCTTATAAACACACATACTTACTTACACAAAGGCGCGTCAGTATTGAAATTTAAATCATATAAAGAAAGTTAAATCATATAAAATTAAACAAAATATGATTGCGTATGCATAAAATATTATATTTTAACAGAAACTAATCATTAGATACAAAATTATTTATTTAAATTGTAAATATATTTTCTTAAGCTGGCGCGCTAAATCTCGCGCACATAAAAAATTCACAAATGCTACATTTTTATTTTTATTTTTATTTAACCGAATACGCGTAAATATACATAATACTTGCATACATACATACTTACTGACATATTTACATATATTATTAAACCTATGCATAGGCATACATAAACAATACGAATACATATTTTTAATTTAATATTTTTAAATGTCGCAGAATCAGGTCCCTAATATGTAATATTTTTGTATTTGTAATATATTTGTATACAACTTAACAATTAAATAAAATAATTATACCTAGTTTTGTAACCACATTACAATTCAAACAACTAAATTTAATAATTGTAGTGACGTTCCTATGTTGAAATACAGTTTGCCAAGGAAGTGTTCTGACATCTACTAATCTAGCGAAAGTCAGACATATTGCTTAAGAGAATATTTATTTTCCATAGTTTTCTTTCAATCTTTGGTTTTACTTGACTAACCTAAATAATTTATAAGCCAATAGTAGGAAAGAAGGCCACTCTGCTTAAAAATAACACAAAAATACAAAGCAAAAATAAAAATAAAAAACAATATACACTTCAAATACAGCTGTCAAGCAAGTCTTTTTACATTTACTTTTAAGTTAATAGCTTTAAGTTTTATGCATTGTGCTGATCCATAAGGGTGCGTGCATGTCAGAGCTGTGATAAGCGATAAGAGCGTCGATAAGAGCGAAGCGTAGAAAATTAATGCATGTATTTTAATAGAAGTGTGCATGTCGGAGCAGCGCGCTAACTCACTCTTCGCTCGCTATCATCGATAAGAGCGTAGAAATTGTAGGCTAGTAATTTCTTCGCTATTATCGATGATGGACACAGAAGATTTTATAAGTGCAGTATTTTTAAAACCTGCAATTTGGGATCAAAAAGATTCAAATCACCACAACAGGTTCATTTTGGATAAATTGTGGCAAAGTATTGTAGCTGACACATGAACTGGTTAATAAATCAATACCTATTTATATTGAATGTAACACTGAAAACACCACGGCTAGATGTGATGACAATGCACAAAACAATGAATATCCGATTTAGATTCACAATATTCTAAATGTTTAAAATATTTCATTTTTATTGTTATTTTCTCCAATAAAATTATTCGTACGTATGTACCTTATTGTAAGCATGAATCGCTCCTCTTGCAAGATTGGTCTGTTGTGGCAGTTTTGCCAATTATGCTGCAGTCGATCCGAAATTTTAGACAGAATATAATCGAATGTATCGCTTGTCATTCTCATATATTCGAAAAACTTTTTTGGATCCTGTCTCAAACTATTATAGAGATGGTGAAATTCTCCGAGTTCTAGTCTTGCTTGGTTTAGAGGATGCGCCGAAAACTGACGTTTTTCCCTTACAGTATTATGTAGATGATAATATGCAGCAGTAGGCGTCAACAACAACATATTTTATTCCTCTGAATCACTCATTATTATAAATATTATAGCTCTTCTATTTTCAAAACTTAAATTGCAAATGCAACTAACGCTCTTATCGCAGCTCTGTTATATACACCACACAAAACTAAAGCACGACGCTATGCTTTTGTCGCTGCTCTTATCGACGCTCTTATCGCTTATCACAGCTCTGACATGCACGCACCCTTAGTAGGAACACTCTCAGCTGATTGTCGAAAAATATGTCGAGATCAACTGATTCCAAAACGCTCTGTACCATGATTGCAAAAAAAATATTAAATTTTATATAAAATCGTACCAAAAAGTCTAGAAAATTACGTAAATATTTGTATTTGGGGACCATGAACGGTGACTAATTTGCGGCTGTGTAAGCCGTTTTATGCTGAAGATGAAGACCATCAGATTTTTGATATAAAGACCTGCTATGTCAGCAAGCGCAGAAAAAAGTCGAAACCACGAACAAAATGTTTCTATTCCAAATTGTTTCCCTGTGTAAATAGGCACTAGCAAGATTTCCTTTCGAATTCTGCAGGTTTGCGGTTACTATTTTCAACGAAATGCGTTCGGCCCGGTCAGATATTTTGCGTAGTCTTCCACTTACAGATATGGCTTCAGGCGCACTTTTCACATTATTTAATTTTTTATACGCACGTTGAGTTTTCACAATTGACTTCTTTTGTTGAATGTAAATTTCAACAATTTAGAAGTGCTCGCGTGGCGTGTACTATTCCACTTTCCCCAACTAATCATTTGGAAAGGCCCTCCAAATTCAATAAGAAGCGATGGTTTTAGTTAACTAGGGGCAAAAAACTTGACTATTTTAGTATGTCAAAACATTTTTGCGACAAACTGTATGTATGTGTATAAAATATATGGATACAAGTATAAATAAAAACAAAAACTATTTTATGAAAATTTTAGCCAATAGCACGAAATTAGATTTAAGTTGAAAATAAAAATAGTCATGATAAAGTTGAGGAATTATGAAAACTACTTTATCGGTACATTTTTGAATGCATTGTGAACACTTGCCAAGGCGATGCGTTTGATTCCGCTTCAAAAAATGGAGTTGGTGAACAAAATTGGAAAAATGAATAATGCAAAAATAGCGATATTTCCAAAATATGTAGACCAGTAAAATTTGAATATATCTAACAATGAACAAAAAATAGTTATTTGTTAAATAATTTTGTAAATGTAAAAAAATAAAAAATAATTCTCAAAATACAAACTAATTGGCAAGCACACACACACGTGGATTCATTGTTTCTTTTTTTTTGTTATTTAAATAAACTTCCAAGTCTTTTGCTGAACTATTTCAATAAACAATAAAGAGAAAAATAAGCTCATTTGCAAGTGCATCCAATAATAATAAAATGTCAAGAAATTTGAAATTTGTGCACTGGAAAAATTTTATGAAAGCAATTTTTTTTTTAATTTATTTTTTTTTTGTTCTCTAAAAGATCTGATTTTGCATACTTCGCACAACTTCGCATACATTTTGAGGTGTCACATAAAAATCTGTTGCGTGCATTTTGGATGCGCCTGCTTACACGGAAATTTGCACTCTGTTGAATTGAGATTCTGTTAAGTGACATTTGAAATACAGTGAAACCAACAGCAATATTTTTACAGATTTGCGTGGAATTCATATTATTTTATTTTCGTATTAATTAGTATGAGAAAATTGTAAGTATAATAATTTAGTGGTTTAGGGGTAGTCAGAGGCCCGAAAAAATGATGATTTTCAAAATTTTTTTTTTTTTGCTAGTCAATTGCTTTATTTTACAAAAATAAAAACATAGCATTAAGACATCATATTTCGACTGGACTTTAGCAAAATTAAAAAAAAAATTAATAATTGTAAAAGTTATCGTTGTTTGTGTGGAGCCGATTTCTCCAGAAGTCTCTTGCGGTGATCATCACAAATCCTTGGAGATTCATCTCAAATCAATCGGACAAGAGAAATTAGTTTTATTAATAGCAGCTAATCTTGTGCCTGATCGAAGTTTTTGTTTCAACGTTAACAATATGGCGGCCTCAGGAAATATTTTTCAGATTTTCGAGCGAAAAACCGACAATTAATTGTTAAAAAAAAAAAAAAAGAAATCCTTCGATCAGGCACGAGTTTTTTATGTTTTTCAAAAGCAGTATAAATTTTATTGAAATCTACCAAGCGGTTTTTAAGTGATCACCAGTTCAAAAAACATAGTTTTGAGAAATACGCATTTATTATAAAGTTATTATACTTTAAGAAAATACAACAAAAAATCCAATTTTTTGAAAATTCTGACTACCCCTAACCCCTTAAGAACTACCGACATCTCTCTATAGATTTTATGTGAAGCATAACACTGTGCGACAGTGAAATTATACTTTTATGGAGACCTAGTTCAACTTGTAGGTATAGTAAAACTAAGAAAAATGGTATAGGAGAAATTTCCAATACACCCCCAAAATCTCATTTTATGGCCATAAAACCGTTTTTCAGTAGGTTGATGTGAAGAATCACTCCTAACTTCGCCAATTTCCATCCGATTTCAAATTTGTTTTTTTTTGTTCGAAAGAACAAAAACAAGCCTTTTTAACAGTGTTTTGACAATTTTTCTGAAATGACAACTGACGAGACTGTAGACGGAAGTATTTGGAATTTTTTTATTTTTTCTCCATTTTTTCTCCATTTTTTCAACTTTGACATAATTTTTACGATATTATCCGATATTTTGGATTTTTTTTAGTACACTACTGTTACAGTAAATTTAATTTTGCGTCGAATGAGCTATATTTGACTGTAATTGAATTAAAATTAAAAGAGTTGTGTGAGTTTTAAGATTTTTTTTTTTTTTTTACTAATTTGGTATGTAGGTATAGTTTACGCTAAATGGGAATAAGGACGTGTTTTGATGCGTTATTATAGATACGTAATATTTATTGGAGTGTATATGTATACATAAGAGTACACTGTACTGCATACAACAGAACTGGTTAGAACTTACGAAAATATCTGACATATTATAGCATTTTTTTTTTTCAATAGAAAGATGGAAAAGCTCCCAAGTGTACCAAAGTTCACACTGTACATTGATTAACAAAAGAAGTTTGTTATTATAATTTAACCTTATTAAAACGTCAAAGTTTTATTGTTTGTTTCATTGAAATTCAAGAGATATAAATCAAAACGTTGCCAGAAAAGTCGAATTTCTCAATATTCTCCGATGATGTGACATCATCAGCCTTATCATAAACCAGGTGATTGTTATTTTTGTAAAACGGACGTAAACGGTCATCATTATAAAACTCGAAATCACATAAAGAATGCTGATGTTGCAACTGTTAAGAACCCCGTAGTCTTGGACGATATGATTGACTCAACTGCAGGTCATGAACTGAAGGAAGTTCAACTCATTGCTGATGATGATCAAACTGATAACAATAAACCTGATGATGAAGAGTATTTTCCGTCTGGTTCTAAGTCTTCAGAACGACACATTGTATCAAATTCAGATTTTCAGGATCTTTTTCGTGATTTACGTCTATCGGGAAGACAATCTGAAACGCTCGCTTCTCGATTTAAACAATGGAATTTAGTTGATGACGACTTAAGATGAATGATGATGATCGAATTTCTTACAGAGAAGTATTCAAAACTGATGAAGAGAATGACAAGTGTACCGTACCATACTAAACTCCAAAGGGCCGTTTCCAATGCATTTTTAAGTTTGGAACCAGTTCCGTTGTGTACTGCATCGTACCGCACCGTACCATACCGTACAGTGCTGCACTGCACAATACTGCAATAAATATTATGTGTTTATAATGACACTTGTTATCATTTTCATGCTTCGAAACGCATACCAAATCTCATAGTAAAAAAAAAGAAAAAATCTTAAAACTCACACAACTCTATTAATTTTAATTCAATTACAGTCAAATATAGCTCATTCGACGCAAAATTAAATTTACTGTAACAGTAGTGTACTAAAAAAAATCCAAAATATCGGATAATATCGTAAAAATTATGTCAAAGTTGAAAAAATGGAGAAAAAATAAAAAAATTCCAAATACTTCCGTCTACAGTCTCGTCAGTTGTCATTTCAGAAAAATTGTCAACACACTGTCAAAAAGGCTTGTTTTTGTTCTTTCGAACAAAAAAAACAAATTTGAAATCGGATGGAAATTGGCGAAGTTAGGAGTGATTCTTCACATCAACCTACTGAAAAACGGTTTTATGGCCATAAAATGAGATTTTGGGGGTGTATTGGAAATTTCTCCTATACCATTTTTTTTAGTTTTTCTATAGCCACAAGTTGTGCTAGGTCTTCATAAAAGTATATTTAATTTTTTTTTTTTTGTCACACAGTGTAATCAGTCTTAAATTTTCTAAAGTTGTGCGTAGTTGTAAACAGTTATGATTCGCCAAGTTGTGCGACGTATTCATAAACGGACCTTAAGGCTTAGTAAATCTTCGCACTTCAGTGCATTGAACTTACTGCACAACTGGTAGAGAATTTTTGCATTCGCATGCCAACATAAAAATAAATATACAAGGCGGCGCAAAATTAATCACTCTATCGGGAAATTTATAATTTTTACAAATGGAGTCATATATCAATCATATTTCAGGCTTGTGAACTAAACAGCTGTATGGAGCGCGTAAAGGAATTGTTAAACAATCGCTGTTGATACATATGTATATAAAATATTCTACTACCGGAATTTGCAAGTGAGGGAAAATTTTCCGTTCGTTAACCTTCTCGGTTTTTCTTCTCTTTGACAGAGAATTTTCGCTTACGCTCTTGGTTTAAATTGACAGCTGGGGATGGGTAATTTTGTCATCGAACACAACTAAAGGCTCTGGCCCAATGCAGGCTGGCTTTGCTTGCCGTAATTCTTTTGCTTAGCTCTGAAAACTTGTATGGTCAAATGGGCGCTTTGAACGCTGCCATAACAATCAGATGGTTCGTAAAAGGAAACAAAGATGTTGCCATATTCAATAGTAACTAATACATTTTTGAATCATGACTTCAATTACATACATATTAACTAGAAGGTGTGGAAACATATTGCGAATTTTTCTTTTAATAAATAAAATGTACAAGATAAGTCACCAGTCACAGTGGTGTTGAATCTTTTTATATTTTGATATATTTGGAGCAGGCAACAAATGCACCCATTATCTCATTATTTGTAAAAACCAAACATTTCTTTAGGTTCTTCCATTGTCGCTTGCCTGTATTTTCAAAATTTTCAATCCTTTGTTATTTTCGCTTTATCACTCGCCTGCCTGCTAAAATTCGTACACATGAATAATTTCGCAAGTAGCGCTCCGGCCGATTCCAAGTTCTTTGCTACTACTCCATCTATAGAGGTCACTTACAATTTTTTTTGACTACTGCTCTGAGTAACGAAACGTCTTTATATTTATCTTCGGCTTCGATTCCACACTATCTACAACATAAAATTCACAAATGAAGCTAAACCAAATCAAATTAAATGAAGAGAGGATGGGGTGTTCAATCTCGTCAAAAGCGCTGCAAATAAAACATTGAGCTATTCGAAGCTTCCCCGTACTTCAAGCGCTTCAAGCAAAGCTGCCATTTGGTATCATTTTATAAAGTTCAGTCAAGACTGATAGAGAAAGACATTGTGCCTTCCGAATTCGCTGTGTCGCAAGAGTCTATCAATAAAAAAACAAAAGGAAGTGGAATTACTTGTTTGTGAAGAAGAAGAGTAGGCGAAAGTAATAGAATCAACCAAACAAAAGAAATTATACGCCAGAAAACTGCATTAGAAGGCTTAATATTAATTTGTGCTTTGACAATTTAACACGCTGCACTTCGATTTCATTAGTTGGTTTAGTTTAAACCTCACAAATCCCAATATTACCAAGCCATTCACTGAATTTCACACAAACATGTAATTTCTCCGCCTTTTGCTTGTTTTACATTGCGAAGGAAGCTGACGTCAAACTTATCAAAATCACGAAAAATAAAACAAATGTTTTGGGAAGGCGCCACCTATAGTACTCAATATGGCATTGCTGTTGTTTCAATAGTACTGAGTTATAATATCTAATTCTTCAATACATCAAAACAACAGGAATTTAGAGCCAAAGCGACCCTGGTGCCAGATAGATTGAAGAATTCAGGAAACTCTTTTCATATACAGAAGTTGCATGACTTTAATTACACAACGTGTACGCCACAACACGCCAGCCTTTCATCATCATCATCTTTCGGCTCTACAGCTCTTTGTGAGCTTTGGCCTGCTGCACGTGGGACGTCCATACGTCTCGAACGCTTGCGACTTTTTTCCAGTTCGTTATCTTAAGTTTCTTGATGTCGTCCTCTAGTTCGTCGGCCCATCTTGTTCTCGGCCTTCCTCTTGCTCTAGTGTTGAACGCTCTGGCTTCCACGATTTTCTTCTGCGCCCTCGTACCGTCCATTCTTGTTATGTGAACCAGCCATTTTAACTGCTGCGCTTTGATGAAACGTATAAGATTTTCGCCCTTTATCAGTTGATCTAACTCGTCGTTCCATCTTATCCGCCACTCGCCGTGATCTTTGATTGCTCCGAAAATTCTTCTGAGTACTTTTCATTCGAAGGCTTGCAGTTTTGTTTTATCTGCTGCAATTAGCGTCCACGATTCAGCTGCATAGCATAATACTGGTCTGATGATGGTTTTATACAGAGTCAATTTGCATTGTCTGTTTAGTAGTTTTGATTTGAAGAGTTTCGTTAACGACGCGTACGATCTGTTCGCTGCTAGAATTCTCTCATCGATGTTGAGGCTCATTGAATTGTCTCTACTCAGTTTGAAGCCTAAATAGGTACGATTTCAAAAGAAAAATCGCCAATTTTAGTTTGCCTGATGTTGGTTTATTTTGTCTGGACATCATCATATATTTCGTCTTATCTTCGTTCATTTTAAGACCAATTTTACCAGCCTTTCATACGTTAAACTAATCAATATTCTACCAAAAGCATTGAAACATTTTTTTTAATTATAAAATCACTATTTTTTTTTTTCATATGTCAATTTAATCAATATTTCTTTTTTTTGTTATTTTATTTTTTTATTTTTCTTATTTATTTATTTTTTATTTACTTTTTATTTATTTATTTTTTATACTTCCCTTTTTTGGAATTTTGAAATGCAATACTTTCGTGTAAATAGGAACATTCATAAGTGTGTGTGTTTGTGCAGTAAAGATTTAATAAAAAAATAATAATTGTCCTAATCGCTTCACACACTTACAAATACTATGTATATATATTTACGTATGTACTCGTATGTGTGCAATAGTCACTTAAGTGATGTGAAAATAGCCTTAGATCGCAGTGTCCTTATGCTTCGTAGACACGTACATACATAGCCATAATGCCATTTACCTACAAATGTACACAGTGAAGTGTGTAAAATGTTTGATGAAAAATAAAAATATGATGAAAGTCAAGTGTTGTATATTTTGGTATATCTACATACAAAGAAATTTCGAATCCAAAAGGCTTTTCTGCGCCACACATCCACAGCTACAAACAGTAAGAACTATTTGAAGAATAATTATAATTTGTAAATATCAAACACGAAATATATGCATACATACACATACATATTTATGTGTGTTTGCATATATACTATATTTAATCTTTTTGCACCGTCAGTCTAGACAAATCAGTTTTAGACAAAATGTGTAACACCTAAAATTTTAAACTACTTAAAAATAATTTAAGAATCAATGTATTCGAGCAGTTATTATTAATATAAACTTACTAAAAGTGCTTGAACACCAATCAGATTTCTTGTGTTATTGAATAAAAGATAAAATAATAAATAAAAGTGTAAAATAAAAATAAAATAAAAATATTCAGCTGTGTTTGAATTTCATTCGAATTTCCATAAAATGCAAAAGCGGCGTTCCTTAACTCAAGTAATGAAGATCAAAACATACATTTTCGTAAATACTCAGCCCTACATGTAATTCATAGTAGACTGTTTTTCGTAGAAACTAAAAAATTGTAATAAAGGGTTTTCCAATAACAGGTTTTACAGGTGAATGGATTGCGCTATCGAGAGATGATTAACGAGTTTTTATGGCCAGAATTGGATGGTATTAAACTGGACAACATTTATTTTTAAAAGACGGCGCTACGTGCCACACAAGCAACGAAACCATTGATCTTCGGGATAAACGGGAAAAGTTTACGGACCGTATTATCTCTCGAAGAGGTGATCACAATTGGCCACCGAGATCTCGCGATTTAACACTTTGTGACTTTTTTCTTTAGGGCCACGTAAAAGGGAAGGTCTACGCCAACAGCCCAGGGTCCATTCAAGACCTCAAAGATGGAATTCGTGAGGCTATCGAGGACATAGGGCAGCTACTTTGCAATTCGGTTATGGAAAATTTTATGAAAAGGATATTGTCCTGTAATCGTGGTCGTGGTGGTCATTTGCCTGATGTTATTTTCCACTATTAACGGCATACCTTCCTCTTTATAATGAAATAAACATCCGATCATTTATATTAAAAAATAGCATTTTTCTTTGAATATCAAAATAACATTCGACATTCGTAGAGTAGCATTCACCGAATACACTCGTAACTTCAAATCTTAGAGTTTCTTCGTACAATTTTTCTACGACGACGTTAGACTAACGGACAAAAATTAGAAGGAGTAACAAAAAGAGGATTTAAAAAGAAACAAATAAAAAGGCTGTAAAATGTAAGTCCTATATTAACTAAACTATAAATAAAAAGAAATTTTTGAAGTATATGTATCAGATCAGTCCATAAGTTCGTGCGTTTTTAAAGGGGGTTTTAAAATTAATAAAAAAGATGTTTAAAGTATTTATCAATCAATAATATATTTTCCTTCATTATTTACAATGTCTTCCAAACGTTTAGGCAAATTTTTAATTCCCTGCTCAAAAAATTGTTTGTCCTTGGAGCCAAAATACGCTTCGATATCCCTTTTTATAGCTTCTTTTGAGGAACTACTCCTTGTTACTTGTTACTCATATGGGATTGAAGACCACGGAAAAGGTGATACTCACAAGGTGCAATATCCGGAGAGTACGGTGGACGCGGCATTAGCTCCCATCCGAGCTCGTTCAGCCTGCCTAATGTTTGCCTTGCGGTGTGAGGTCTTGCGTTGTCGTGGTGAAACAAAACTTTGCCTCTATTCAGTAAAGACGGTCGATGTTTTTTAAGTGCCTCATTCAGATTTCATAGCTGATGGGAGTAATAATCAGCAGTTATCGTCTGGTTTGGTTCCAGAAGTTCTCTAATAAACAATACCGGCCATATCCCACCAAATAGACAGGAGAATCTTCTTGGGGTGAAGGCCATCTCTAGGGGTCGGTTCTGGTGTTTCATCTTTATCTAACCATTGGCGTTTGCGAACAGGATTATTGTAAAGGACCCATTTTCCAACACCAGTATTGATACGGTTCAAAAAACTTTCATTTTCAAGCCGTTCCAGCAGCTGAGAACACAAAGTCACTCTCTGCTGAAGGTTGGCGACGGAAAGTCTATGTGGAACCCATTTCCCCAGCTTTGAAACCTTTCCCAACTGAACAAGGTACCTGTGAACTGTTCCATGCGATGAATTTAACCTCTGAGGTATCATATCGACTGTCAAATTTGGCTCAGCTTCCACGAGTTCGAGCAAGACGTCGGAGTTAAAGACTTCAGGATGACCAGCTCGCGGGGCATCCTCCACGCCGCAGTTACCACTTCGGAATTTTGAAAACCACTTTTGCGCAGTCCTTACACTCACGGTATCCTCTCCGTGAACAGTGTTTATTTCTGCGGCAGCAATTGTTGCATTTTTACCACTTTTATAAAAAAAAATACAAAATATGCCTCTTATACGCGTTCGAAGATTCCATTTTATTTTTTAACAACAAGTGCTTCTATCCGTGATTAAAATCACTTGTTGAATGCACAATATATCAAAGAAAATATATATAGTTCCGTTATATTTCGCGAATAATTTTTTGTGTGCAAAAATCGTACAAAAGTGAATTTATAGGTAAAATACGCACGAACTTATGGACTGACCTGATACTTTTATGTGACTTCCACAGGTGTAAAGTTGTAACAATACGGCAGCAGTATGCCACTTTATTGGAGCTACTAAAGGAGCAATCAATCATGACACTGATGCTCTAGTAGTCCTTCCGGTTGTAGTAGAGGAATTTTTCTTTAGTGGAGGAAATAATATTTGTGTGCGTCCCATCCACATACAAAATGATGCCCGGAAACTTATATTTCTGATAGAATTCCGTCTTGCATTGCCGTGTTTCATTGGCACCCATTTCGAGATTTACCCACTGAAGACACAATCGTGTTTGTAGTGACACCAATACGTCTTTTAGTACATAGCTAAATGTCGACTACCCCATTGACACGTCGAAATCTTTGCCAACGGCGTGCTGATAGCCTCTCTCCGCAAGAAACCGTAAAACAGAGGATAGTCGGAGAACTGGAGTTATGGACGACGACCCCGCTGAGCTTGCACTGCTTTCAATAAAACTGAAAACGTATGTACCTAAATGCAGCTTTTTTAATCGGTAATTTTTGAGTAAACTTTTTCTTTAACAAAAACGCGAGCACTTACATTGGTTCGCCCATATCGAGAGGGTTGCTTGCATCTCTCAATACTTTTCGCTCAATTCTGAGACTCCATTTGCTTCTCTCACTTTCCTTTTCCATTAACACAGCCGCATATATCAACGAATACCTTTTAATTTGAAAATTCAGCCAACTTGGCAAAAAATTTAAAGATTATTTGCTAAATTGTCTTGCTTACATTGAAGTGAGCTGTTGTGGAAATATCAGAATTTGACATTTGAGTTTGGCAGCACTTTTTTCGTGTTCACGATTTAAATTTTTTCGTATTCGTAGTAGACATTCGTATTCGAAGGTTTTCTACGACGGGTTCTATGATAGGGTTGACTATGTTATTGGGACGTCAAACAAATACAACTTTTCCACACATCACATCACTTTCACACTCACACTTTCACTGGAATGGTAAACATCTCTTCTCGCTGACTTAACCATTGTTGGAGAGGAAAGAATCGCCTTTACATGGCTTTTAGTATTATCGAATTCCAAGTCCACCTTCACAAACATAAATTCAGATTTTTACCAATCCACACTCCTCATCCTACGCATAGCCAGCTCATCATTCGTAACTTCGTCCACTTGACATTACATTTTAATACTTTTTTGTTCGTACACTGCTCATAGGAGCGCTAAGGGCGTTTGCTCGAAATTACCCCATGTTCATATTTACCCCAGCTGATCCTATATCGCTCAGATTTATATAATCAGACCATCTACTATCCCATTTCTTTATATGGTTTTGCCTTTGCTTTGCTTGAAATTCTCAAATTGATACGTAGACTTTTTAAGAAGACGCATACAAATCTGATCATAAGTAATTGAAGAAGGAAAAAATAAAATAGTCACGATCAGAAAAACAAAATTTTACGAGATCTATATAATAATGAGTGGTCATCATTGCTGGGTACATGTCGGGACAGCCGAATTCAGCTCGATATACATTAAGTTACGGTACGAAATGTAGAGGAGCCCAATTAGACTTGGAAGCCGATTGTGAATTCACTTATTTGGGCATAAGTCTCCCCCTACAATTCCCGATGTGGTGAAAACATTTTGTCTCTCTGATAAACGATGAACAATTGTAGAAGCAAGAAATTTCAAAAAAAATACGTGTGAAATACCCAAAGAGCGAGAGCAAGGCGAGCCCATCATTAGAGGCGGTATCGTAAGACCAGCTGATTTGTTTTTTTTCTTTTTTCTTTCATCAAGTACATCCGGATAGCAGCATAAAATGAAATGACGAGAAAAGTTCGTTCCTTTCTTTCTTACTTTCTTTTATTCTAATGTACAAAATGTTGTTGTTGGTCTAGTGCCGCCAGCTTTAATGAATGCGCCTTGGACGAAAACAATCGCTTCCAATCGCCGTTTCCATGGGCACCCACACTATCGACTATCGATTATACAACAAAGTAGTTTCGGAAGTGTTTGTCGATGTTATGTTTTTATATTTTCAAATAAATAAATTTCAACTTACCCAATTCAAAATCAGTAAAGACAGGCCTAAATAACATTTTACTCGTAAAACACAGATATCATGGAAGGAAAGGCAGGCAAAAGGAAGCTCATCGATAAGTACGAAATGCCACTGAGCCATTTGGATTTCGCTTATATTCGGGAATGTAAAAGTGTACGAGAAATGGAAAAAATCGTCAAAATTTTACGTTCCGGCGAAGAAGGTCATTTTCCCGATCTCACAAAATGTGCAGAGGACAAATTGCGCGAACTCAAACCAAATAGTCGTCTATTTCGCTATGAAGAACAGCTACGCGGTCGTGAAGCGCTCACCAATCAAGAGTGGAAACCAATTTTCGTAAGTAAAAAGTGCGAGATTACAAAAATGTGTGGGGGTAAGCATATTTTTTGCGCCATTAGGAATGGACGAATAGCATCAAAGTCAAAGAAAGCGAATTGTCTGCAGCTGCAGCTGAAAAGACGGCAGCCGACCTCGGGGTGCCACCAGTGCGTAAAAGTGGCACCATTAAAGAGTCAGTCAAAGAGATAGATCCGAAGGTACCACAAAGCAATATTGAAAGCACCGCAGCAGCCTCAAAAGCTGTAAATAAGACGACCGATTACCAAAAATGGAGTAAATACGATGCGGATGAAGAGTGTTTGCGCATGGAATTGGCGGATGAGCGCATGCAGGAAGAGGTGGAACGTAAGAATCGCCTCAATAAGCAAAAGTCTAAAATGCAACCAATTCCCGAAGGCAGTCATACCGCTGCCAATTCCACCAAGCAAGCTGAAGTGATGAGCAAACTCACTGCAGTGGAACGCGAACGACTGGCCGAGCAGTAAATAGTTTCTATTTGGGTATTACTTACCATTACTTAATATTATTTGAATGTCATTGCACAGATATCGACTGCGCGGTAACGATTATTTTCGCGCTAAGGAATATGAAAAAGCCATTGAAGAGTATGATCGCTCGATTACGGTATGTCCGGAGAAAGCGGCACCAGCTCACAACAATCGCGCCGCAGCAAGTAAGTACGAGCTTTTAGGGTTAGATAAGTAAAAAATTGTTACCTTATAATATTCGAGAGACCAGCCGCATACCTACTATTCTGGATTTCAACTGTTCAATATTGTACCATATCGTATGTAAATATCTCAGGGGGATCGCCTAGAGGGCGAACTTCTAACCATCTAGCTCTGACTTCTGTTCTGCTTCATATGCCTTATTCTACAAGTGTTCATGAAGGCTTAAGCCAAGATCCATAGTCTGTTTGTTTATTTAAATATGCAAAGTCTATGAAGAACACAAATTAAATAAGGTTATGCATTCTGTCAAAAAATATCGGGAATTGCATTTAAAAAGCAAAATTTTTTTTGCTGGAATGTGGGTTCAACGGTCCTCAATGGTGTCGCAGAGTTTGGGCCTGATCTCTACGATTTTCACTAGGGATAAAAATATCGAACAAAGATTTTGTCTTAAATTTTTTGTTTTGAATGGGATTTCGTGTGACGAATCGTTGAAAATATTGCAGAAGGCCTGTGGCGAGTGTGCTTTATCAAAAACACGGGTCTACAAGTGGTATAAGACTTTTGCAGTGGACCGAGAAATCGTGGAAGATTTGGCCCGATCTGGTCGCCCATCAACGTCTTCAACGGATGAAAACGTCGACAAAGCGAAGGAAATGGTACTGAAAACCCTTCATTTAAGTTTGAGGGAGGTAGCGTGTGATCTTAAGCGTGTCTCACAAATCAATTCGCTACATTTTAAACCATCAATTGGGCATGAGACGCGTGGCTGCTCGACTCGTTCCAAGAGAGTTGAATTTCTTTCAAAAAATTCATCGAAAGAAGGTGGCTGAACGTTTATCCAGCTCACCATAACAGGTGATGAGACGTGGGTATATGAGTTTTACATGCAAACCAGTCAACAGGCGGCTGAATAGCGCCATCCATATGAGCCAAAAAACCACGTCAAAGTCGGTCAAAAGGGAAAGTTATGCTACTCGTTTTCTTTGATTATCATGAAGTTGTGCACTCGAACTCGTTCCAAATGGATCTTCGGTAAATAAAGAATATTATTTGGACGTTATACGCCGTTTGAGAGAGTATGTGCGTAGGAAACGGCCCAATTTGTGGAAAGGAAACCCATGGATGTTGCACCATGATGACCAGCCGTCTCACAAGGCTTATATTGTGAACACTTTTCTGACCAAAAACTCGACAAACATCATCGAATAACCACCGTATTCACCGGATTTAGCCCCATGTGACTTTTCTTTTCCCCAAACTTAAATTGTCACTCCGCGGACGCCTGTTTGGGTCGATAGAGGCCATTAAGGAAAATTCGCTGAAGGAGCTGAAGAAGATATCTTCAAACGCATTTAAAAGGTGCTTTGATGACAGGACTAATCGTTGACATATGTGTATTGCTTCGAATGGAGCCTATTTTGAACGCGACAAAATAAATTTTGACTATTAAACAATTATTTTGCGTTTATTGAACAATTCCCGGTACTTTCTTGACAGAATGTATACAAGATTTCAGAATGTTAATGAAAACATCATTAGACAAAGAAAAATCAAGCGATAAGAGATGAAATTCATTAACAGAGCCAACAATTGACGCGTTTCGGGCATCATTTGTTTTGTTATTGCTTCCAAACAAAAGGTTAGAAATTTTGAACTTCTCTTCTTGGAACATTAAGGTTTATCTTTTCCAGAAGCAGCACAGTCAGAATCTCCCTTTATAATGCCACATACAAAAGTTAGGGAGAGAACAAATCTACTCTCTAGAGGATTGCGATGTAAAAGAAGTAAACAAGCATGGTAGAGGTTCAGTGAATCGTAAAGGCCTTATCCTATTGATATTGATTAATCCTATTGATATAAAATTGACGATAAGGCCACCAGAGAATAGTAGCAAACTCAAGATGAGAGTCTACAAAAGAGGTATGTAAAGTCTAAATGATTTGCGGATAAATCAGCTTCGATTTAGACATTGGAAGCCAATATTACTAAAGTTATTCTCGAGAAACTGACGGAAGTCCTCCTGAGATTCGTTCAAAATTGATGTCTACGGTTGGCCGAATTACGGTGCAGTTACGGCCCATATTTGAAAGGGATTATCTTAAAAAAATAATATCCTGAATGGGTCTACACAAAAATATGAAAAATTGCCCAACCAATTTGAATTTCTGTTATTTTATTTCTATTTAAAAATCCGATACCTCTAAATTGATCACCCTATATACATATCGTATAGGCGAAGATCGTATAACGCAAGTACCGAATCAGTTATTGAGCAGCCAGGGGTACTTGAAGAAGTACTCATTCTTGTTAGGTATACAACTGTGCCACTCGGCCGAAATCGGATTTCATATATATAACAGATTCAGCTTGCCAGTCTACCACTTAATTAAATCCTTTCGAAGGCTACGTTAGAATACAAACCCCCTAGTAAAGTTTTCGCATGACATTTGTTAGAGTTTAATGTTAATTGATTTCCGCTAACGTTAATTATTTTTGCTAAACTTGACGACATTTATACCTTCCCTTAGATATAAAGCTTAAATGGTATACCAAAGCCATCAAAGATTGTGAGCTATGCCTTCGACTGGAACCAGATAACTTGAAGGCTCGTTTGAGGCTAGCAGAAGCCACATATTGCGACGGAAGAAGGCAAGAGGTAAAAGATGATTCTTCAATTTTTAGAATAGATTACTTTTACTCCCCTTGCAGTCCTACGCCCTATACATGAAAGTGTTGGAGTTGGAGCCGCAAAACCCTGTCGCCTTAAAAGCCATAACGCAACTGCGAAGTCTATTTGTTGAATTGCCGCCACCAAATGCGACCCGCCTACAAATTGTAGAGGACAATAAACCAAGAACTACAGAGCAAGACATCCATTCGAAAGCAACAGAGAAAAGCAGCATAGCTGAGAAACCAGCTGCTAAATTAACACAGGCATCAGAATCTTCATCTTCAACTGCTATCTCAAATCCACCAAAAACTAAGCCGATTGATTATGATTTATCAGATTTAATTAAACCAAATCGGTTAGTCAAAAATAAATTAGCCACCGCAGCAGCTGCACTAAGCAATATGCCAGCTACTAAAGTACAAAAGCAACAAAATCCGCAAAATAAATCATCGCCTGCAGTTGAAACGCCATCATTTCAGCCCACTTTGAGGCTACCGAGTAATGCACCTAAAACGAGTGGAAAATTGTTGATTGAAGAGATTTAAAAAAATAACAACTTCAAACCAGATACGAAGCTGACTAAAAAATATTGCATCAATACCTTAAGAATTTAACAAAACGCACTGAATCTAAAAAAGAGTTGTTGCAAAATATAATAAAATAAAAAAACATGCATAATATAATAAATAATAAATATGTGTGTGCAAGGTGGCACAAAATAAATCATCCAATTTTGTTTCTAAATAACTTCTCCACTAAGTAAAAAAATTTCACAGAAACATATCGTAAGCCGGACCCATTTCAAAAATACAGTGAATTGTGTAGACCTGTGTAATCAACCAAAAGAGAATGCAAACACCTCTGCCGTTTAATTAACGCCAGAAACCACTGATTTTAATACAAGGTGGCACAAAATGAATCATGCAGTTTTGTTTCTAAATAATTTGCCACCAAATAAAAAAAATATATTTTGAGTGTTGTATTCTGAACTTTACGCACTCCAGTGCTTGATTTGAGATGAATCTCCAAGGATTTGTGATGGATCGCCGCAAGGGACTTCTCAGAAACGGATTTTTTTTTTAATTTTCGTGGTTAACATGGTGTATTAATGCTGTGATTTTATATTTGTAAAATAAAGCAATTGACTAGCAAAAAAAATTATTAACAATCATAATTTATTTGGGCCTCTGACTACCTTTAACTCCTTCGTACAAAAAAAATGCATTCATAAATGCCCGCGCATATTTCTCAACTCAAAGCTCAGTCATTAATAAAAAGTGGGGGTTTCGTTTCTTTTTCTCTCACGCGTCTGAGCTCAAGCCTATTTTTCTTGAGCAAGGCAAAAATATTTGGCGAACCGTCCATTTTTGTCGTCGGAAGTACCAGCATCTTCGTATATCCATATGTATGTACCTATGCATTTCCAATCTCGTATGTGAATATGCCTTCTAAATGCGCGATAGAATGGCAACAGTCGTAGCGAATGGTGATTATTTTAGCTAAAATATCAAATATATTTTGTGGTATTTCCATTACAAAAAAAAATCGTATACTTTTTTATTGTTAAATAACATGATTTATTTAATAACGAAAAATGTTTTTTCATAAGAAAGATATGGCAAATTAAAATAATTCAGTTACAGTTTTGAGGTCACAGCTTAAATGATGCACTAAATTAAAAGTATTCAAAAAACATAAACACATTAATATTTCAATTTCATGATTACGGCTAATATTTAGTAGGGTATCCGTTTTGATTCAGAACAGACTTTAATCGGGAATTCATAGATTCTACAAGTTTTGCTGTATAATCAGAACTAATTTTATCCCATTCTTCCTGTAGTACCCGTTTCAGATCAGAAGCATTAGACATACCTATTGTGGTTCTTATTTTATTATCCACAAATTGTCGATAACGTTGAGATCTGGACTTTGTGCAGGTGTCTGTACTACATGTGGGCAGTTCCAGATAAGCCAAGTTTTTACAATACCAGACGTATGCTTGGGGTCGTTGCCTTGGTAGAACCTAAACCTTTTTTCAAGTGAACGTCCCTTGGCCCATTTAAAAAAATTTTAATTTTTTCAACTTTTCTTTACAAAATTTTTTTGAGAATGTTTTAAGACCCTAAGCTAAACAGAAAAAAATCATTTCACCGTGATTGCATTCTCAGAGAAAATATAAAATACACTGCATCATTTAAACTGTGAGCATATTTTGATGAGAAAACTATTTGTGTCTATATTTTTTCTGCAAGCTTTGCTTTGGTTATTATTCTTTCTGCAGTGGTAAACAATACCTACATACCTCATTACAAATCATATACATTGTTTTATTAAATTTAATAAAGTTCGAGTCATTTCCTTTTTTCTAAAAAAGTATTACCTGCATCAAACAAGCTGTGAGTCACTGAATATACCCTATGATCAAAAAGTTCCGGGCTAACCAGGAAGACTGTCTTCTTCGATTGCCAAGGCGTAGTGCACCATGAGTACCTTCCATCGGGCCAGACAGTCAATAAAGAATATTATTTATCCGTTTTAAGGCATTTGAGTGATGCTGTACGTCGCAAACGATAGAGGAGATCAAAGAGAACGCGACGAAGGAGCTGAAGGCCATCCCTTCGTCGGCCTACCAGGGGTGCATGGAGGATTGGACGTTGGCACATGTGTGTTGCTTCAGACGGGGCATATTTTGAAGGAGATACAATAAATTTGCCGGCAATTTAACTCTGTTTTGTTTTATTTAAACATTTCCGGTACTTTCTGATGATAGGGTATATATAGTTGGCGCGTACACCCTTTTTGGAGGGACAAATGGAGGGACCTACAGTAATGAGCCGACTCCGAGCGGCAGATATTTTTATGAGGAACTTTTTTATGGCAGAAATACACTCGTAGATTTGCCATTGCCTACCGAAGGTCGACCGCTGTTAGAAAAAACGTTTTCTTCTTTTTGGTGTTTCACCGAGATTCGAACCTATGTTCCCTCTGAATTCCAAATGGTAGTCATGCACCAACCCTTCCGTCTACGGCAGGTGCCTATGGTTACATATACATTTTTCTGTGCGCCCGGCCCAGAACTTGCTTGGCTTCGTCGCACAGTGTCTTCTCAGAGGGCACAAATAAAAAATTTTATTGTCCGGACGTTGAAATGCTTCAGAAAAAAAAAATTCGAAACCCTCATTTTAGACTTAAACTTTCATCGATAATATGTTTTTTTTTTGTTCACTCCTCTCGGGAGCATCGCGCCTCGACAATACTTGCCTTGCGTTGATTTCGTTAATCTATTTTGATTTCTGACACTGTAGGTGATTAGCCTGTCGCTACCAGTCCTAAATAGTGGGAATGCTCACCCAACGTCTTCTTACTGGTTTGAGCGACATCTGTGTTTCAAATTTTTTCGGCCAGAAGGATTGCACAGATGGTTGACGACTTCGCTAAATTGTTGGTGTGTCTGCGCTATTACCGCGCTCGCCCGCTTCCTCTTGCTGTGTGTTTTTCTTTGTTTTTGCTTGTTTTAGCAGCCACAATGCAAGTAATGCGTGGGAGTAAGGATGGAAGGGATAAGTTTTTGGGTTTGAGAAGTGAGATTTTTTTTCCTTTTCTTTTTGTTTTTAGAAGCAGGGAAAGAAGCTAAACTACCGAGGCCGTTTTTTAAAATATAAAAACTATTAAAAACCAAAAAAGAAGTCCGAATATCAAGGATTCAGCGTAGTCTAACTCACTAAGAAACAATTTTTTTCACAACTCATCCATTATTGCTCACTGTTTATATTGAGCGTTTACTATTCGTATTTACGAGCAAAGCCATCATTGCTTGCCGTTTTTTACTCGACAGGATGATTTGCGTATCCTCTTATAAATATTTATACTCCTAACTTTATATAAGAAGGAGACGGACAGCCTATTGGAATGGAAATACAAAACATATATTACAAAATAATTTTGTTCGAGATTATAACTCTTTGTTATTACTCATTCAACGCTTTAACATAAGTTATCGAGAAGAGTGCACTTACCACTAGCCAGTCCCACATGTATGGCGACTCAAGGTAACGTGTAAACTGATGAGGTCAAGTGGCTTCACTTAAGTGATACATTAAAGAAGAATTTAATAGGCTCTCTTTCTGATGATGTAGAGATTATGAAGGAGGCTTTGCAAAGAGCTGGGATTTTCAAAGAGTTACTACAGTTCGCATTGCAGCCTCAATCTTCATTATAAGAAAGCTGGGATTGCTGGAACATGCTTCCAATGAGCCTACCCTCACATGGGCGGATGAAGTGTCCAGAGGAGGCTTAGCGCAGCTCAGTACCAGCTTTCTGAGTATTGCTAAAAAATTTGTGCTAGTATTCAAAAGTTTTAACGGTAAAGCTATTCGGCATGCGGCAGCTACTGGTAAAATCTAATTGCGTGTCCAGAGCACGTGAATGCCAGTGCCGTCGTCAACAATCTTTTTTCAAAACAAGAAAGCTTAAATTAATTAAAAATTTACAAAAATAAAAAAAAAATATTGAAAAAGCGCTCTAAATATAATATAGGTAACAATAATTAATTTAAAATAGTACAGTTAGTTTGACAAGAAGTTAGTAATGTAAGAACAATCGTGACTTAGCGATCAAAAAGCCAAACTTACGTGGGCAAAGTGAAGTAAAGTAAGTTGAAAATATGTTCAAAGTTTGTTTTTGGTCAATTAAATTTACGTGAATTCGTTTCTTTTATGAGAATATTTATTTGATTAAAACCTTTTTTTATAAAATACAGTTGTCTGTTTTGTTGGCCATAAGAAAATGCGATTTGGTTTGTGCTTTTCTTTATGTGGAACTTAATATGTGACGTCTAATGAAACGGGCCACAATCACGAAAGGACGCTCTTCAAAGTCTTTAAGTTGGGCCTTAGTAGCCTTCACCTAAAATTATTGAAGAAAATATAATATATAATGTAATATATGTATGTACGCATGTAAAAAATTTATTTATACAGGGTGACCGACGGGAATCTGACGTTTTTGGGATGGCTAGTACTCTGCCGGTGAGAGGAGTAGGGAGGCGAATTACAAGCCAGTAATCTCGCCATTCGATGCCGTTTCAGTAGCTATGGAGCGGTGGACGGTTGAACATCGCATGTTTGCGTATGACACATTTGTGCAGAATGGCGGGTCTGTTATTACCGTGCAGCGACTTTTTCGTGTGCGTTTCAATCGTGGGCGTCGTGGAACCGTTCCAAGCCGCAACACGATTTTCAGTTGGGTTCATAATCTACGAACAACAGGACCTATTGTGAAAAAGAAGCCACCAGGTCCGACTAAGACAGCAAGAACACCAGACAACATCGAGCGAGTGAGGAAAGAAGTGGCTACAATTGATGTTGAACTGATGACTCGTGTGATGGCCAATTTTCGGAGAAGGCTGGAAAACTGCATTCAGGAGGATGGGCACCACTTATCCAACGTAATTTTTCATCTTCAAATGGCATGTCATGACAAAGAATTTTGTGTATTAAAATAAAATATTTCATTTAAAATAACTGTGTACTGTTCATTTCAAAAACGTCAGATTCTCATCGGTCACCCTCTATATACACATATGTAGAGGGTCCGGCATACGAAGTGTAAGCAATTAAAAAGGTCATAATTTTAGTTTGGAAAATTACTCTCATTCAATTCAATGTAAAAAATGTGTGAAAATAATACACAAATTAAGACTCAATTTACTTTTGCTCGATATGATCACCTTTTGCCTTGACTATGACCTTCAGACGGTCCGGAAACCAAACGCAAGCTGCCCGAATGTGTCTTGTAGGTATTTTGTCCCACTCACGGACAATGGATTTTTTCAGCGCCTCGAGAATGGTAAATCTTTTAGTTTGGACCACGCTCACCAAAATGGCCCAAAGAGAATAATCCATCGGGTTCGCGTCTGGTGAATTTGAGAGCCATTGTGTGGACGTTATGAAGTTCGGAATGTTGTTTTTTAGACATTCCTGGTTCACTCGAGCTTTGTGAGATGGTGCGGAGCTCTGTTGAAACGACCATGGTCTGCCACCGAAATGTTTGTCTGCTCAAAGCAACCTCCAGAATACTTTCCCGATAATATTTCGCCTTTGCCTTGACGCCAGGCTCCATGAAAACGATTGGGGAGCGCGTATCTGCGGTTACGGCGTCCCAAACCATTACCTGTGGCGGGCGGTGCCTCCTGGAGGCCAATCCATGACTCAAATTCTCGTATGAATGATCATTCAAATAAACCTTCTAGTTTTGCGAGTTAACGAATCACTCAATTTTAAAAATTTTCTCATCATAAAACACAATGTTCGGAAATTGACCGCTTTCGACCAAGCGAAGCATCTCCTTCGCTCTCTCAAGTTGCTGCTTTGGTGCGATCATTCGCCTTTGGATCTTGTAAGGCTTGACTTTGAGATCATTTTTCAGTATGCGGCGGATGCTACGGTCAGATATTTTCAGTTCTTTCGCCATTTGATTGACACTTTATCGGGGATTTCGCTCAAGTGGCTTCTTCACTTTTTAAACCGTTTCACGTGACGTTGCAGTCTTTTGATGACCACCTCCATGACGTTTCGCGATGCTACCAGTATCATTGTAACGAGTAATGGTGCGATAAACAAAAACTTTATTTACTTTAAGGTCCTCGAGCACACGAACAATCGCTGGTTGTGATTTTCCAGCCAAATAGAATGTAATCACACTATTACGTTTGAAATCCATAACTGATTTTCTTTCTTCGCGTTTACTCTCGGCAAACTGCTTCCGCGGGCTTGATAACCATACTCTTGGCTGTCATTTAGCCAACTAACAGACAGCTGATGCCTGACCTGCGACCGGTCTGAAGTTGGTTACACTTCGAATGCCGGACCTTGTACATATATATTATTATACATAATTAGCTTAAAAATGCACCCACCTGATCACCTTCTAGGCGATTTAGCAGTGTAACGCATACATCAGCGGCACGTATGCCACAGTGCAACGTCAAGGAAGCAAACATGGGTGCCTCCATCTCGATGTTCTTTATGCCGCATTCATCGTGACAACGTTTCAGGAACTTCAACTTATCTTCCAGTGTGTATAGTTCACCATTAACCTTGGTGCAAGACGCACCATCGAGTCGGCCTTGTCCTATAATGCATAGAAAAAGAGGAAAATGAAACAAAATAGATTTTTTTTTTGTAGGAATTTATTTAGAAATAATTGGCCGTGAGGGAAGCATTCAGTAAGCAACTCATGAAGCAGTAATTGAAGATGATGTAAAAGCAGATCTGGCCGCCCAAAAAAATTAACCGAACGGCAGGAGCGAAGTGTGATATCCACGGTAGCACAAAATTCAAAAACTTCAGCTGTCAAATTGTGCGAGACCCTGCTAAATTCATTTGAAATCAATTTCAACCCCCAAACTGGAATAACCTGTATAAGGCTGGGTTCCTCGACGCAAACCCTTCATTTCGAAGGTAAAAAAGAAAAAGAGGCTAGAATTTCCTAAATAGCATTTAAATAAGCCCGACGCTTTTCGGAACACCACCATATTTAGTGATGAATCAAAATTCAATTTATTTGGGTGAGATGGAGGACAAAAGATTTGGCGAAAGCCAAATAAAGAGCTTCAATAGAACAACCTGCTCAAAACAGTTAAACACGGTGGAGGAAATGTGATGGCTTGGAGGGGTTTTGCGGCATCTGGTGTCGAAAAGCTCATGTTCATAGATGAGACAACGTATAAGCACATTCTTAAAGAAAATTTAAGTCCTAGTGTCGAAAAACTGGGCCTTAAAGGGACAACTGGACAATTTCAACAAGATAATGACCCAAAACATTCGTCTTGTCTTGTGCAGGAGTGGTTGATATACCATTGCAAACAGCTTAAAACACCCCCCAATCACCGGACTCAAAGGATTCTATAAAAGAGGCAATAATTGCTGAATGGAATAAAATAACACCTTCCGAAACTTCGAATCTGGTAAATAGTATAGAGACGTTTGCAAGCCTGCCCCTTTACTTTTTTGATGTGAATTTGTGCCTTATTTTACCTTTCAAGGTTGAGCTTGTAAACCTATGTCGAAATTAATTTCTTGCTTTTGTGCAGATACATAATAAATAAATACATTTATAAAACACGGTTTTCTATTTTTTTATACTTTCACTAGCAAACCCGGCCCGCTTTGCTGGGCACACTAAAATAGAATAGATATGGTTTAGAACAGAAAAGATATGGTTTTCATATTATTTATTTCTTTATTCTTTATTCAAGCGCTTTGGCATAAACAATATTTTTTGTTTTTCTATTTGTTTTTGAGTAAATATAAAATATAAAATGAAAATCAGGAAAAAAGAAGATTGTTTTTAAATTTCAAATCAACGCAAATGAATAAACAATCGTCTTTTTTCCTGATCATCCATGAATTTTTCGTTTCAATTTATATGTTTTATTAAGCATTGGAGCTTTTTTAACCATTATCCATTTATATTTTTCAAAAAAAAAAACGAAAAAAATTTTGTTTTCCACAAACACATCATTTCATTTGAACATTCGGATTTCACATTAAAAAAATAATAAAATAAATAATTGGCGCGTACACTTCTGTTAGGTGTTTGGCCGAGCTCCTCCTCCTATTTGTGGTGTGCGTGTTGATGTTGTTCCACAAATGGAGGGACCTACAGTTTCAAGCCGACTCCGAACGGCTGATATTTTTATGAGGAGCTTTTTCATGGCAGAAATACACTCGGAGGTTTGCCATTGCCTGCCGAGGGGCGACCGCTATTAGAAAAATGTTTTTATTAATTTTGCTTTCACCGAGATTCGAACCAACGACCTCTCTGTGAATTCCGAATGGTAATCACGCACCTACCCATTCGGCTACGGCGGCCGCATTTCACATTAAATTCTCAAATTTCGTAAGAAATTATTCACTGTTCCAAAATCCCCTACAAAAAAATTCACAAAAAATGTTTACACTTTGCACTAACGATCTCCTTATGGCATCCAAATCAGAAAGAAATATTGACATATTGTAACTCATACTGTCAATTTGACAGTTCAGTTCAGCTCCAAGCGTTACAAAAGTAAACGACATTATGGCTGGTTCAAAGGAATGCTGTACCCGTTGCCAGTGTTCCGAATTACAACCAAACTTTACGAAACCCATTTTCAATACTTACTTAACAATGTGTGTAAGTTTGGTTCAATTCGGTTCAAAGACACGGCGGATCCACGTTTTGCCATATATTTCGAGACCCTAGTCATCAATAGGTATGAAAATTATCCCGTATTAAAGCACTTATCAACCGCTTTCATTTGATACCTATATTGTACATACACAACCAAAGATTACCCGGGTCCACGTTTTGACCTATATCTCAAGACCCCAGTCACGGAGCGGCATGAAAAATACTCTGTACTAAAGCATTCACCAACAGCTTCACTTTGATATCCATATTGTACATACACATCCGAAGGTTGCCCGGGTCCACGTTTTGACCTATATCTCGAACCCTATCCATCAATAGGTATTCAAACTATACGGAAACCATCTTCAATACCTTCTTAACAATGTGTGTAAGTTTGGTTTAATTCGGTGCAAAGACACGGCCGGTTAGCGAACACACACAAAAAGTTGACTTTATTTTATATATAAGATTATAAGAAAAGTTACAGCACTGAGAACTTTGATTTTTCGAGTGCGCCAATACTTTTTTGATTCACTGTATCTAATTTTCACCCTCTGTCACCCATCTTGAGCTACTTAATAAACTCCACTTGGAAAAGCTACTTTTTATTTCATAGCGAATTCCATAGAAAAATTACTCAAAAGCATAGAAATCAAAACTTTTACTATAAAAATTAGCAGGCAAAATTTTACCATTAGATTTACCATTCGAAATGCGTAAAATTGTTATTAAATTGTACATGGAAAACAAGTCTGCGCGAAATCGACAAAAAATTGGCAAATCGCATTATACGATGCAAAGTGTTATTGCTAATTACGTTAATACTGGTAATGGGAAGCTAATCACCACCAAACCGGAACACAAAAAATATTAACTTCTCGTATGGAACGCAACACAGTAGCATCAGTCACGCAAAATCCCAAAATAACCTCCACGATACTCTGCCGAAATATTCAAGAGTCTTTGCATTAAAAAAATAAGCCTACAAACAGCCCTTAATTGTCCGCAAAACGCTGGTTATCATAGCAGGGTGGCACGCCACAAGCCCTACATTTCAGATATTAACAGAAAGAATAGATTGAAGTTCGCCAAACGCTATATAAATGAGCCAGACTCTTTTTGCGAAAACGCCATATTCAGTGATGAGTTGAATTTTAATGTTTTCGGATCAGATGGCCCTCAAAAAGTTTGGCGAAAAAAAAATGCAGAAGAAAGAAAAAAAATCGTACTCCTACCTTTAAGCATTGAGGAGGAAATGCAGTGGTTTGGGGGTGCACAGTTCCATCTGGAGTGAGACAAATGGTTTGTATTGATGATAAAATGGGCAAACATCTGTATTTAAACATTTTGAAGAATAATTTGCATAATAGTGCCTGTTGGGAGCAGCAACTAATTTACATGACATAATTTAAGTATAGAGTTAATTGTATAGTTTATTTTTAGTTATTTAATAATTTAGCATTATAGTCTAATTCATAAGATTGTAATATTTTTAATCGTTACATCTGGTCACCCTAATCCTTGTACTTGTCCTTGAATTATATTAATACACATTATCCTATATTTGTCATTTTCTAACGTTCGTATCGACGTATATTCTTATGTACATACAATATATATAAGCCGTGCTAAGCAAATATTTCGAGTCTTGAATCTCGACATCAGCTGTGGCCAGTGAACTTAAACTTTTGTAACAAACACACGAACGCGTAAAACTCTGTGAAAAATAAATTATAAAGTGGTTTAAAAATAAAAGTGTTTAATTTGAAAACTACTAGCTGCCAAAAAAGCTTGGTGGTTTAACATTTTGGTGACAGCGACGTGATTTTCGTGTGTTCTAATTGTGTAAAATAGAAATTATTATTCAATATAATAACATTTGTTATCCCTTCGAAAATATCGTGTTACGGTAGTTAATTATTGTCGCGTAGTCGTTTAATACCTACCCAATAAATAAAACCGTTTGCTAACTTTGTGCGGGACTTGTAAAACAAAATAGTTAAAACCGCAACATATATTTCTATTTACTAACTTTCGTGTTACGGTAGTTAATTATTGTCGCGTAGTCGTTTAATACCTACCCAATAAATAAAACCGTTTGTTAACTTTGTGCGGGACTTGTAAAACAAAACAGTTGAAATCGCTACCTATATTTCTATTTACTAACTTTTTCAACGGTTTCCGTGTACATAGAGCCGTGCCTATAAATTCGTGCGCTATCAATATAACCGGTCAGTCAATTTTAAAAGTCAAACGTTGAACATGTCGCTCAGTCCAGGTAATGGTACCTTCATTAGAAGCGATTCACCACATACTGTACCATCGAGTGGGCAACCGTCTTCAGATCGCGTGTCGTATTTAAAGCTGAAAACAATGTCAGTCTTTAATCGACTTGAGCATACAGCAGCAGAGATGAACACCGAAATGCTACAAGGCATGGATGAGTACGGGTTGGCAGCAATCATGGAATCAGTGGGAGATTTGAAAGCAACATTCACCGCCGCTCACACCAGTTTGGAGGAAATGGACTTTGAGTCTATTGCCAGTGACCTGCCCTGCAAATTCGATGCTACATTAGTGAAACTTAAGGCGAACCTGCAACGAGAGATTGGGAGACGTAGCACAGGTCAGCACTGCTCGACATTTAGAGCGAACACTGGTGACTCGCAGTCGATCATCGTGAATGCCAATCGCTCTCGCTTGCCTTTGCTAATGCTACCTAAATTTAGTGGCGCGTACACCGAGTGGAGCAACTTTTTCTCGATGTTCACCTCCGTCATTGACAACGATGGCGACCTAACGCAAAGTGATAAGCTGCAATACCTGCGTTCCTGCTTGAGTGGTGCTGCTTTGGATACTATCCAATCTCTGGAGATAAACGAAAATAATTATAAAAATGCATTAGATTTACTCAAAAAACGTTTTGATAACAAGCGAATTATATTTCAGGCACACATCAGACAGATCTTTGGGCTGGACAGGGCAGATGCATCCGCAAGCAAGTTGCGGGAGTTGACGGACAAGGTTACATCACACATACGCGCGTTGCAGTCGCTTGGGTCACATGAACAAATCGCTGACTGCATTATAGTTGAACTACTAATCCAGAAGTTGGACAAGGCTACTCAATCCAAGTGGGAAGAAAATTCATCAAGCAACGAACTGCCGTCGTGGGATCAGTTAGCTGCATTTTTGGAAAAGCGGTGTCGTACCCTCGAAAATGTGGAGCATGCCATACAAACCCAAACGGATCAAGTTGACAGAAACGGTAAAACTGTAAGTACAAATAAAAGAAAATCATTTGTCGTTTCGAATGCCTCAGTAGGTGGTTGCGCGTTTTGTCGGTGCCCTGATCATAGAATTTACCACTGTCAGCAATTTTCCACTCTTTCTCCAAATCTTCGCCAAAAGGAAGCCAAAAAGCTCTCGCTTTGCCTTAACTGTCTAAAGGGTGGCCATCAAATGAGAGATTGCAAATCTGGACCCTGTAGAGCTTGTCAATTGAAACACCATACGCTTTTGCATTTTGACCGCACATCTTCTGCTTCAACTTCTATATCAGGCCCAGTCACGCAACCACCCACATTGAAATCAAACACCATAGCTGCAACATCATCTGTCCCTGGCCATGCCCTCACTTCGAGATCTCCATCTGATGCTGTGCTTCTAGCCACTGCAGTCATTTTTGTCAAAAATCGTGCTGGTACCTTCGTGCCATGTCGGGCGCTTTTGGATTCGGGTTCCCAGCTTCACTTTATTACAAATCGTTTTACCAACCAATTACAACTTCGTAGGACCAAATATTCGGCGGCAGTTTCGGGCATCGGGGATGCCAACCTGTCAACTGAAGGCTATTCGGTCAATGTCGTACTGAAGTCGCGGACTTCAGATTTCTCAACGCACATCACTTCCGTCGTTGTTCAAACAATCACTGACAATCAGCCTGGTTTTTCAGTGAGCATCGCGGACTGGAACGTCCCTTCGAACATCCAACTAGCTGATCCCAATTTCAACATACCTCAGCGTATTGACTTGCTTATCGGAGCAGGACTATTTTTCGAACTTCTCTGCGTTGGGCAGATACAGTTGGCGCCCGGATTTCCAGTTCTTCAAAAACTCTTCTCGGTTGGGTGATATCAGGTGGTGGTCAACAGACTTCTAAGCTTTCGTCATTTGTGGCCAATCAAAGGTCTTCGAGAGACATCGACTCTGATACCCGACTAGACGATTTGGTACGTCGCTTCTGGGAAGTAGATCACGTTTTTGAGCCAATCACTAAAATAACAAGGGAGGAGCTCGACTGCGAGGCGCATTTTCAGCAAAATGTTTCGCGTTTACCTTCAGGCGAGTACTCGGTTCGCTTACCTTTGAAACTCGGCACAGAATCATTAGGCGAATCATACACACAAGCAAAGCGACGATTTCAGAGCCTTGAGCGGAAGTTAACTAACAATATCGATTTAAAGCTAAAGTACTCGGCATTTATAAAGGAGTACCTTGAGCTGAAACACATGTCACTGGTCACCAGCGCTGAGGCCCATGAATGCAAATATTTTTTACCACATCACTGCGTCGTCAAGGAAGATAGCTCCACAACAAAGCTCAGGGTCGTTTTTGATGGTTCTGCTGTCACAACTTCGGGCCTTTCATTAAACGAGATTCTAATGGCGGGGCGACCATACAACCCAAACTTTTTGATATTCTCATTCGCTTTCGTACGTTTCCCGTTGCACTTACTGGGGACATTTGCAAGATGTATCGTTGCGTTCGCGTCTCTGCACCCGACAACATGTTGCAGTGCATTTTGTGGCGGGACTCCCCTGAATCAGACATCAAGGTTTACAAGCTGGATACGGTTACGTATGGAACGAAGCCCGCAGCATTCCTAGCTATAAGAGCAATGCATCAACTAGCCTCCGATGAGTCCTCGTCTTACCCCTTGGGTTCACAAATTGTCAAACGCGATTTTTACGTAGATGACCTAATCTCCGGAGGAAATTCAGTTGAAGAAGTACGCGAGATGATGCATCAAACCAGCAGTCTCCTTGCCCGTGGAAATTTTCATCTCCGGAAATGGTGCTCCAACAACCCAGACGTTCTTCATCACATTTCTGATGCAGAAAGGGAAACCTTCCTTAAATTCGATGACGGTAGCAACATTACGAAAAGGTTGGGACTCACATGGGATCCTTTTAAAGATAATTTGTTGTTTTCCTTAGCGCGACACCTTGGAGGCACCAGAAATTCTAAACGGTCTGCACTATCAACAATAGCTCGCTGTTACGACCCGCTAGGTTTAATCGGCCCCACCCTGACTAGGGCGAAAATTCTGTTGCAGCGAATGTGGAGAGACAAGCTCGAATGGGACGAGAGTTTACCGCTCTCACTGGACACAGATTGGTCGGCCTTTTGCAAAGAATTCACAGATGTGCAGTATTTATCATATCCGCGTTACATATTGCAGCCTGGAGCCACTCATGAACTACATGCATTTTGCGATGCTAGTCTCGAAGCATTCGGTGTTTGTGTCTATGCGCGTTCAGTCAGAGATGACAACGCTCAAGTTCATCTTCTTTGTTCAAAGGCTCGTGTTGCCCCTTTGAAGACGCTAACAGTACCTAAACTGGAGCTTTGTGCCGCCGCCTTACTCGCACAATTAATTAACGAAATAACAAAATTGAAGCTTTTCGCGAGTCGTTGTTATTGCTGGTCAGATTCATCTGTGGTATTATCCTGGTTACAAGAAGAGCCATCAAAATTTAACGTATTTGTCGCCAACCGAGTATGTGCCATACAACAACTTACAGAAGGTATGCAGTGGCGTTACGTCCCCACCTCTTTGAATCCTGCTGACATCTTATCTAGGGGAGCCGCTCCCCGAGAACTTTCACAATCAAATTTGTGGAAGCATGGACCCCCGTTCCTGCAAGAGGAAATGTGTAATTGGCCGAAGTCTATTGTGCCTCAAACTAAACTCCCGGAAGTTCGTCAAAAGGTCCTGGTATCCATGAATAATCGAATCGACATCTCGCTTTCCTTTAAGTACATCAACTCCTTCACCAAGATGCAACGCATATTTGGATACGTACACAAGTTCATCACCACTGCAAGATCGTTAAAATCATCACATCTTACATCCGAAAATATACATCTTGGAACTCAACTGCTAATTCGCATTGTTCAAAGAGCTCAGCTTTGGCCAGAATACATTGCCTTGAAACAAAATCGATGCGTACATTCGTCGAGTAGCATTTCGTCTCTATCGCCGTTTCTAGATGATTTTGGTTTAGTTCGAGTTGGTGATCGCCTAAGAAATTCAACCCTTAGTTTCGAAGCGCGGCATCCGATCATCCTTCCGAAAGATCACCCATTAACATCAGCCATAATCATGCATTTTCATAGAAAGAATTGCCACGCAGGCCCACAGTCATCACTTGCGGCAATTCGATTGCAGTTCTGGCCTATCGGTGGTAGGAAAACTACTGCGCGTACCCTACAAAAATGTGTTATATGCTGCAGGTCAAAACCAAAACTTGTTGAGCACATCATGGCAGATTTGCCTAAGGAGCGCATTCAGGCCTCACGAGCCTTCATCGTCACCGGAGTGGACTACTGCGATCCATTTTATTTCAAACCCGAAACCCGCAACAAGTCACCCCAGAAATGTTACATCAGCGTCTTCATCTGTTTCGCAACCAAGGCCGTGTGGATGGAGCTAGTGAGGGACCTTTCAACAGGTGCTTTCTTGGAAGCTCTCAAGCGATTTACGGCAACACGCGGCATGCCAAGCTGTATTTGGTCAGACAACGCAACCAATTTCGTAGGCGCTAAGAACGAGTTCAGGGACCTAAAACGCTTACTCCTAAGCGAAGAGCACCGCAGCAAGGTTCACGTTCACTGCCTCAACAATGGCTTCGACTGGCGATTCATACCACCTCGTTCACCACACTTCGGCGGCTTGTGGGAAGCCGCAGTAAAAATGGCTAAACAGCACCTGTACCGCACTCTTGGCTCTGCAATTCTTAGTTTCGATGAACTACGTACTTTGGTATGTCAAATCTCTGCTATAATTAACTCTCGACCTCTTGTAACTCTTTCAGAAAATCCAGAAGACCTTGATGTTTTAACTCCAGGTCATTTTCTTATTGGCGGCCCGCTTACAGCTGCTCCTGAGCCTAACATCACTCATTTGAACTACAATCGACTCGGTCACTGGCAGCGTGTCACATACTTCCAACAATTATTTTGGAAACGATGGAGCGAAGAATACCTCACTCTTCTTCAACAAAGAGCAAAATGGCGCACCCCTCACCCCAATGTGCAAATCAACGATATTGTATGCATTAAAGATGAAAATTCAGCACCTCTCAAGTGGCCTCTTGCGCGCGTCATCGAAGTCATTACTGGTGAGGACGGTGTTGCACGAGTAGCTGTTCTACGTACATCCACTGGCCTTACACGTCGAGCTGTTACTAAATTGTGCCTCCTTCCGACTAAGGAATCAGTTGAAAGCCCTGAACTTTCAACGGAGGGGAGGATGTTGGGAGCAGCAACTAATTTACATGACATAATTTAAGTATAGAGTTAATTGTATAGTTTATTTTTAGTTATTTAATAATTTAGCATTATAGTCTAATTCATAAGATTGTAATATTTTTAATCGTTACATCTGGTCACCCTAATCCTTGTACTTGTCCTTGAATTATATTAATACACATTATCCTATATTTGTCATTTTCTAACGTTCGTATCGACGTATATTCTTATGTACATACAGTATATATAAGCCGTGCTAAGCAAATATTTCGAGTCTTGAATCTCGACATCAGCTGTGGCCAGTGAACTTAAACTTTTGTAACAAACACACGAACGCGTAAAACTCTGTGAAAAATAAATTATAAAGTGGTTTAAAAATAAAAGTGTTTAATTTGAAAACTACTAGCTGCCAAAAAAGCTTGGTGGTTTAACAGTGCCGTTAAACTTGGACTGGATGCTAAAGAGTTCTTCAATGACCCAAAACACTCATCTTATCTCGTGCAAGAATGGCTTATTTACCACTGTAAGCAGCTTAAAACTCCACCTCAATCACCGGATCTGAACCCAATTGAGCATGGCTAGGAGCTCTTAGAAAGGAGAATTAGAAAGCACAAAATAACATCAAAGGCTTCGTTATAGATAGTATTGATGAAAAGTATTCAACGACGTTTGGAAGCAGTTATTAAAGCTAAAGGCGGCCCAACACAGTACTAAATACTCGTTTTTCATTATTTTTTAATAAAAAATTTCTTATCTGGCTATGTACGAATAATATTTTTGCATAAAATTGTGCTTTATTCCGTTATTGCCTTAAATTCACTAATTTCAGAAATGAATTTGGAAGTTTTTGTTCCTTAAATATTGAATAAGTATGTTATTTTTTACAAATATATCCAAATTTTATTCTTTTGTATAAATCTTACCAAGTATCTATAATAGCACCTGGTGACGCTCAAGCATGCATGTCCAGCAGGCTTATATGTGTGCGTGTCGGGTGACACTCGTACTTGCTTCGTGTCACACATGCTTGTTGTCGGCTTTTGCATGATGAAAATCAAATTTTTTAGATATTAGCGTCAAGCACGCGACACGCACACATATAAGCTGCAGGACATGCATGCTTGAGCGTCACCAGGAGCTATAAGATGTATCTGTTTATAAACTGTGAGTATACGAATAATTTGTGTGACCACTGTATATTGCAACTGTCTAGTTCACAAGTGTCAAATATGATTGACGTACGACGCCATTTGCAAAAATTATTAACCATTCGATAGAGTTATTAATTTTGCGCCACCTTACTTTTCAAAAAATAGGTGGCAACGTCAGCTAAAACCATGTTTTTATTAACCACCTGACTCGGCATGCGCACGATTGCGATTGTATGCAAACCATCTCATCACCGCATCAAACCATTTCTAAGGCTGCTAAACCCAAGGCAGTAATTTTTGAGTGATACTTTCGATTCTATTTCTACATTTTTGTATATACTCGTAGTAGCTATCTAACGATATGGAAATTAAAATTTTCATGTAGAAAAACATACCTTCATAGAAGCACTCCGCACCCATCGTATTGCCTTCGATAACATTCCAAATATTTACTGCTTCGTAATTCTCTGCTTCGGCGCAAGCAAGCAAGTCCTTACGCAGTCTATCGTCAAAATAAGCGGGCCTTACAACGCGTTCTCCTAAAATTGCCTACAATTTGCAAAATAGTTGACATATAGTAAGTAAGAATTTCATAAGCTTTTGTCGGCTGTACTGTGTAAAGTAGTAATTTAAACATGCTAAAAAAATTTCTTTGGAGTCCTCGAATTACTCCGGAGAAGTCCAATTTGATGGATTTTGTGATCAGCATCCTGTACTTATTTTAATTAATAATTTAATAAAATTATTTGAAAAGCATTGCTTGGCTCAAAAATATTAAATGTAACAACGGAGCAATAAATTGTTGTAAAATTTCACATGAAACTGGAAAATCCCTTACAGAAACTTCTGGTTTATATATATAATTGGCGTGTACACCCTTTTTGGGTGTTTGGCCGAGCTCCTCCTCGTATTTGTGGTGTGCGCCTTGATGTTGTTCCATAAATGGAGGGACCTACAGTTTCAAGCCCGCTCCGAACGGCAGATATTTTTATGAGGAGCTTTTTCATGGCAGAAATACTCTCGGAGGTTTGCCATTGCCTGCCGAGGGGCGACCGCTATTAGAAAATGTTTTTCTTTCCAACCCGTTCGGCTACGGCGGCTGCCATGGTTTACTGAGAACAAAAATATAATATTGGGCTGACAACTAAGTTATTGCGGATTTCACTCATAGATGGCTTCAGTTGCATTTTTAGGTTTGCAGACATAGTATAGGGTTATTCAATAGGTGCGCTTCAACTTTTTTCCGATAGGGAGGGCGAACGACGCAATATTTTTTATTTTTCGCTTGTCATTTGTAAACTTCATTAGTATACTTTTCATCATGGAGCGCTACACACTTGAGCAACGATTGCAAATCGTGCAAATTTTTTATGAAAATAATCGTTCTGTTGCTGCTACTTTAAGAGCATTACGGCCATTTTACGGTCCATTTAACAAGCCGTCCCGTTTTGGGGTTATGTGAAGTCATTGCTCTACAGTAACAAGCCGGCGACGATTTGTGAGCTCAGAGCCAATATTGAACGCGAAATTGCTGGAATTTCGGCCGATTTATGCAAAAGAGTGGTCGAAAATTGGGTTCAACGATTGGACTTCGTAAAACGTGCACGCGGTGGTCATGCAAAAGAAATCGAATTTCATACTTAAATGTATATGTTCAAACTCGATAATAAAAAAAAAATTAGTTAAAAAAGTCAAACCGCTTGTGTTTTATTCAAAAAAGTTCAAAAGTTGAAGCGCTCTTACTGAAAAACCCTTTATAAATGTAAAAGCACATTTCGTTATTTGATAGTTGGCAATTCAGCTGTCAATCAGTAAAAAAAGTTGTTTATCGATTGCGTAGTTTTCATTTGGCGCTCGTTAAAAAATGAAAAATCAAAAGAAACATTTTCGTCATATTTTGCTTTTTTATTTTCGCAAAGGGACAACCACATCGCAAGCTCATAAAAAGTTTTGTGCTGTTTATGGTGACGAAGCCTTAAAAGAACGGCAGTGTCAAAATTGGTTTGCCAAATTTCGTTCTGGTGATTTTTCACTCAAAAATGAAAAACGCTTTGGTCGTCCAGTTGAAGTTGATGGCGCCCTAATCAAAGCAATAATCGATTCGGATCGTCACAGTACAACGTGAGATCGCAGAGAAGCTTCATGTATCACATACACGCATTGAAAATCTCTAAAAACAACTTGGTTCCTCACGAATTGAAAGAAACGCGTTTAACGCTGCGACTTGCTAAAGAAACGTAATGAAAATGATTCATTTTTAAAACGACTGATGGCGATGAAAAAAGGGTTGTTAACATCCATATCAAGCGGGAAAGATCGGGGAGCAGGCCAGGTGAACCAACTCAAATAACATCAAAAGCTGATATTCATCAAAAGAAGGTTTTGTTATCAATTTGGTGGGATTACAAAGAGATTGTCTACTTGGACTCTTACCAACCAACATTTGACACTCTTTGCATAAATTTAAATACAACATTGCAACTTCATATCTAATATTTTTGTATTTAACTTGCAACTCTTTAAGCATACGTGTTCTTTCTCCGTGGCCTATTCTGGTGTGAATTTCATATAAAGGGTGGTTAAATTTGAAGGACCAATATTGAATGTGAACCACACCTAAACGTCAAGATTTTTTCTGCATTTCATTTGACATTTTTCAATTTCAGACTAACTCAATTTGAACCATGGAAAAATACGCAATGGATACAACGGAAATGGCAACAGTGAATGACCGCCCGAATTGGAAGATATGCCACACAGCTAACGAAACAATGGCTCATTTGCGCGAAAAATTTGATGGCCGAATAATCTCACGTCGCGGCGATGTCAATTGCCCGCCAAGATCATGTGATTTGGCACCATTGGACTTCTTTCTTTCGGGTTATTTAAAAGAAAAGGTGTACGTCGATAAGCCAGCAATAATTCAAGAGCTAAAGGATGAGATAATTCGGCACATTAACGGCATACAACCTCAATTATGGCACGGCGTCATCGAAAATTTCGACCATCGGATGGAGGTGTGCCGACGAGGCCACGGCGGCCATTTGGCCGATATTTTGTTCCATACGCAATTGAGCCATACCAATACTATCATAATAAAGAGGAATGACAATAATTTCCTAAAAAAATTGTGTTTTATTCAAAATCAATACCGTCCCTTAAAACTTAACCACCCTTTAGTATGCTGCACAATTCTTCATTGGTAACATTATACTGTATGTTCGTTTCCCCTGGTACTAATGGTACAATTAACTTCTCTTCATCATTAACTTTTAAAACATCAAAACGTTTTAATCCAATTTTATTTTATAATCTTCCACCGACGTATTTGGATTCTGTCGACATTCACCGGTCAAAGTCGACATTCTCCAATTTCGACATTCGCGGTAACATATATATGTATGTACATACGAGTATGTAGGTGATAATAAGTAAATGTGTAGAAAACCAAAATAGGACTATACATATTTTGCACCTTAAGTATGGTTATTTAATAGCCACACCTCGTATTGTGCCGCTTGTAAACCTCAAAATATACTTACAATTTCATATTCACTGCGCAATAACCCATTGTATCCCTTATTGGTGACAACCACAGTTCCCGGGCTAACACCCAATCCACCACTGGTGCCAATGCGTATGAAAACCGGATCATCACATCCAGCATAATGTACCAATTTGATCAGTTCATGTAATACTACGCTCATAGTTGAGCTACCAACGCCATGGCTAACGCACAGCACGGAACCAACCTTGGAAAATTTTAATAAAAATAAAAAAGAATAATAAAAATATTAATAAAAAAAATATAATAAAACATAATACATACAATTTTTTAGAAGAAAATAAATTATGTACGCATTTATTGTATTACTATATACGCATATGGTAATTAAAATAGGTACCCCGTTACGTTTATACGTAAAATGAAGTTATTTAAATTAATAATATCAGATATTAAATTTTATGTGGTTGTCCGTTTTTGTTTATTTGTTTGTTTTGTTTATCAGTTTTGTGGGTATCTGTTTTTGGCACCTTAAAAATTACCTGATACCCACAGTTTCTTTTGGAAGGAAATTTGATGACAGATTTCTATTGCGTGAGCAATGGACCAATCCACAATGTTTTCAGGGAGGTTTGACGGATATTTTCTTTACCGATGAGTCCAAGCATGAAATAGGGTCTGTAACCGGATGGTACTTAAACGATAGTAATAAGTATCACTATACTATGGAGGAAATGGCAAATGTTTTCCAAACGGAAATTTTTGCCATCCTGAAAGTAGCCGAAGGGATAATAGAGATGAGATGGAGCGGGAAACAGATTGGAGTTTGCAGTTACAGTCAGACTGCATTGAAGGCCCTAGAGAACGCGAAGCAAACCTCAAAGATTGTTCAAGAATGTAAGAAGAAGCTTAATTCTGTTGCAAAGACAGAACAAGCTTGTACTTAAATGGGTTAGCCGATGAATTGGTCAACCGTAGATCAGCGATTCCCCCACAAGGGCCAGAGCCAATAATCGGAATCAGGTTCGCAGAAATCATGAACTGGTTCAGCGATTATGTAGGCAATCTACATAAAGAGCGATGATCTGGTCTAGAACGCTGTATAACTGCAAAGTTTTTTGTTACAAGTGCGAACAAAAAGCTGTCAAACTTTCTACTAAAACTTGGAGAAAAAACGACGTTCGGTTGATAGTCGGTATTATTACAGGACACAACCCAGGGGTCCAGCGTATGACCACCATTGGAACCATTGAGAACCTAATGTGCCTGTCTTGCTTGAAGGAGACGGTAGGTTGTATGTATTTGCTAGAGCAAGGCTACAAATTTTAGGTCCCGACGTCATGGGAATGAGTAATATTCGTTCTCTCAAACTGACAGATATTTTCAGATTTCCCAAAAAATCTGGGAAATTCTCACTGGATTAGCTATCCTTGCCTCTGTCTCTATTCTTTCCTATCTCTTTCTCTGATACTTTTTATGAAATCCCTGGTTCCTGCAGTAGTGAGATTTTCCAATTTATTACAAATTGTCTACCTAAATGATAAATCTACGTCCGGATAGAGCAGGACAGTGGCACAATGGGTGCGAGATTGTCCCTTCCTCCTCCTCATCTAGACAACTTCTACAGAAGTCATGGCCTCGGCAATACTCTTCCATCGGTTCTGCTCGTCGGCATCTGCTAGCTCGCGCAACATCGACCTTCTCAAAGTAACATTTGGCCGACCGCGACCTCTGTTCCCTTGCGGGTTCCAGTCTACTTACGGTACAGGGTCTGGCACTCAAAGTGTAACCAACTTCAGAAGCATTTTGCCGAGAGTAAACGCGAAAAAAGAAAATCTGTAATAGATTTCAAACGTAATCGTCCGGCTGCATTATACAGGGCCCGCCATCTATAGTTACGGATTTGAACTAGGTATTATTTGAAGAATGGTAACACTTAGCTGTCATCTGATTTGACAGGAAATTAGTTTTATTCTTCCGCTGAACGAAAATGGTTGTGTATACGCTCAAAGGACCGGCCACCCAATGCGTTTTCGCTTCGCTTCACGGGCTTGGGATCGACTTGAAGAAGATGAAGACTTTTACCTAAAAATCATCTTTTCGGATAAAGCTCATTTCCATCTCGGCGGGTATGTTAACAAGCAAAATTGCCGCATTTGGGGCTCAGAAAACCCGCACGCACTCGAAGAAAAGCCGATGCATTCACAACGAGTCACTGTTTGGTGCGGATTTTGGTCGAGAGGCATCATTGGTCCATTTTTCTTCGAAAATGAGCGAGGAGTGGCCTTAACCGTCAATGGAGAGCGTTACCGGGCCATGTTGAACGAATTTTTGTTCCGAGAAATTGAAGAGGAGGATATTGGTGGCATTTGGTTCCAACAAGATGGCGCTACTTGCCACACAACGAATGCTACGATCAATCTTTTGCGCACTGTCTTCGAAGATCGCATTATCAGCCGAAATTCTGATATCGTTTGGGCGCCTCGGAGTTGCGATTTGACGTCGTTGGATTATTATCTTTGAGGTGCCGTCAAAGACCAGTGTTATGTCAACAAACCAGCAACAATTGATGCACTGAAGACCAACAGACGCGATGTCATAGCTGAAATACAGCGCATACAATCGAAAATGTGTTGAAAAATTGGACCGATCGTATGGGATGGTGCATGGCTAGCCGAGGCAGCCATATGAATCAAGTTGCGTTCCATTATTAACCGGAAGGATTGTACTTCAAAATAAATAAAAAAACAGTTTAAAAAAACATTAAGTAGTTTCTTTTTTATAGCATTTTTAATTCCGTAAAGTTATATGGCGGACCGTTTATTTGGCTGAAAAATCACAACCAGCGATTGTTCATGAGCTCAAGCTCCTTAAAGTAAATAAAGTACCATTACTGGTAGCATCGCGAAATGTCATGGAGTTGGTCGTCAAAAGACTGCAACGTCACTTGAAATGGGTTAAAAAGGGAAGAAGCGACTTGAGCGAAATCCCCGACGAAGTGCCAATCAAATGGCGAAAGAACTGAAAATATCTGACCTTAGGATCCACCGCATACTGAAATATGATCTCAAAGTCAAGCCTTACAAGATCCAAAAGCCGCATGATCTCACACCGAAGCAGCAACAAGTCAGACTTGAAAGAGCGAAGGAGTTGTTTCGTTTGGTCGAAAGCGGTCAATTTCCGAACATTGTGTTTTATGATGAGAAAATTTTTTAAATTGAGCAATTCTAAACTCCCGAAGCGATAGAGTTCATTTGACCGAGCCTTCATAGGAGAATTTGAGTCATTGATTGGCCACCGGGAGGCAGCTCCCGTCACAGGTAAAGGTTTGGGACGCTGTAACCGTAGATGGGCGCTCTCCAATCGTTTTCATGGAGCCTGGCGTCAAAGTAAAGGCGAAATATTATCGGAAAAGTATTCTGGAGGCTGCTTTGAAGCCAAACATTTCGGTGGCAGTCAATGGACATTTCAACAGGACTCGGCACCGTCTCACGAAGCTCGAGTGAACCAAGAATGGGTAGAAAACAACATTACGAACTTCATAACGTCCACACAATGGCTCTCAATTTCACCAGACGCGAATACGACGGATTATTCCATTTTGGAGAGCAAGACCCGAGCTAAAAGATTCACCAGTCTCGAGGCGCTGAAAAAAGCCATTGTCCATGAGTGGGACAAAATACCTACAAGTCACATTCGGGCAGCTTGCGACTCATTTCTAGACCATCTGGAGGTAATTTCAATAATATTTTTAAATTTTGCAAAACGGCACAATCAAATCGATAAAGGCAGCGTACCTATTTTAATGGCCATATGTGTATACATACATAATTTTATTAATTACCATAAAACCAGCATATCTGTGACCCTCTTCGAACAAATCCTTTTGATAATCACTTCCGGATTTCCCGTCGTACACATTTTCATGTATATATTTGGCCAACTCACGCATGCGTGTATCCTTTCCACCCAAACATACAACCTGATAAATGAAAGAAGATAGTATATATTGGCTCGGGAAACGCTCTGCTAACCTTAATGTGTCCATATTTCTTTCTAATGTCCGCTGTGTTTTTAGTATCTGCTATATTTACTGCTAAATGGTACAAGTAATCAGACGGCATCTGTGCTAAATTAAGATTTTTTGCTGTCATTATGCTGAAATGAAATAGAAAGAAATTAAGAACGCAGTTTTCGTGAGTAGCTATGTGTATATATACATTAGGGTACATCTGTTCGGATTCAATATACATAAGTTCATTACTATTTTTGCATCGGAATTATATATAAAATTTATTATACACCCAACTCTGTCCTTACATGGTAGATAACGTTCCTTAGAAATGCGTGTAAAAAACTACATGCGACATATGGTAAATTTGGAGATATGCTCCACAACTTAAAAAACAAAAAACGTAGAAGATGTGAAGACTTTAAATATTTTCCCAAAAAATTGACAAAAAAAATAATAAGAAAATATATTTTAAATATATAAGTATTTATAAAACAAAAGCTATTAATTATTATTACAAAAAAAAGTTTTAATCTGTGTACGGTTAAAATTCAATCCATAAGTACAACTCATATAAAAATTCAGAACAAAAATCAATTTTGCAACTATTCAACTTCACAAGCGCGCAAATTTATTATGGACTGGACCAAAAATGCTATCATCAGTAGATATGACAAACGCTATGTTAAATATGCCCAGCACATCTCTCGAGTTTTATTCAAATTAATAACGACTTCTCTTGGCTTCTTCGCTGTAACAAAGTTTGGTATTGGCGACTGTTTTTTGCTTTCTCTAGTTGTTTACACAAGGTGTCGCAAAATTAAACACCTATAGGAAAATTTATATTTTTCGCAAATGGCGTCGTACGTGAACTAAACACGTGCAATATAAAGGGTGGTTAAATTTCAAGGGCCGATGTTGAATGTGAACCACACCTAAACGTCAAGTTTTGTTCTGCATTTCATTTGACATTTTTCAATTTCAGACTAATTCAATTTTCATCATGGAAAGCTACTCAATCGAGCAACGCGTTAAAGTTATTCAGGCTTATTATGAAAACGGGCGTTCAAATCAAAATGCATATCGCGCATTTCGTGATTTTTTCGGTCAATTTAATCGTCCAAATGTGCGTACAATCGGAAAAATTGTGCAAACGTTTGAGCAAACCGGGTCTGTAGGAGATGTGAAAACACCAGTGCATGCTCGCACAGCTCGTACTGCAGAAAATATTGCTGCTGTTCGCGATAGTGTGGTTGAAGAGCCGTCCACTTCAACTCGTCGTCGTGCCCAACAATTGCACCTCTCACGCTCGTCGTTGATGAACATTATGCATAAATACTTGCATTTACACACTTACAAGGTGCAATTGACTCAAGAACTAAAGCCTCTTGACCATTTCAAGCGTCGTCAATGGTCAGAATGGTGGCAGGAAATGGCAACAGTGAATGACCAATTTTCGAAGAAAATCATCTTTAGTGATGAGGCACATTTTCACCTCAGTGGATTCGTCAATAAGCAGAATTGCCGCATTTGGACGAATGATAATCCAAGAGTGATTGCCAAAAAACCAATGCACCCACAAAGAGTGACTGTTTGGTGCGGTTTATGGGCCGTATTTTTTCCAAAACGAGGCCGGTCAGGCGTTACTGTGAATAGCGTTCGCTATCGTGAGGTGATAACGGTCCGAATTGGAAGATATGGATGTGGACGATATGTGGTTTCAACAGGACGGTGCCACTTGTCACACATCTAACGAAACAATGACTCTTTTGCGCGAAAAATTTGATGACCGAATAATCTCACGTGGCGGCGATGTCAATTGGCCGCCAAGATCATGTGATTTGACACCGTTCTACTTCTTTCTTTGGGGTTATTTGGAAGAAAAAGTGTACGTCGATAAGCCAGCAACAATTAAAGAGCTAAAGGATGAGATAATTGGGCACATTAACGGCATAGAACCTCAATTATGCCTCCACGAAAATTTGGACCATCGGATGGAGGTGTGCCGCCGAGGCCGCGGCGTCCATTTAGCCGATATTTTGTTCCATACGTAATTGAGCTATGCCAATGTTATCATAATAAAGAGAAATGACAATAATTTCTTAAAAAAATGGTATTTTATTCAAAATCAACACCGGCCCTTGAAACTTAACCACCCTTTGCAAGCAGACAAGCAATGGGGTGCGTAAAGGTTAAATAAAAAGATCCATCACTCAAAATCACTTTCTTTGCAAGGGTTTTCCAATAAGAGGTGTTATTTTGATATTCAAAGAAAAATGCTATTTTTTGATATAAATCATCGGATGTTTATTTCATTATAAAGAGAAAGGTATGCCGGTAATAGTAGAAAATAACATCAGGCAAATGAACACCACGACCCGACCACGCTTACAGGACAATATCCTTTTCAGGAAATTTTCCATAACCGAATTGCAAAGTGGCTGCCCTATGTCCTCGATAGCCTCACGAATTCCACCTTTAAGGTATTGAATCGACCCAAGGCTGTTGGCGTAGACCTTCTCTTTCACGTGGCCGCAAAGAAAAAATCTCATTCAAAATAACACCTGTTATTGGAAAAGCCTTATTTGTAAAAACTGATTCAAAAACGAAAAAGGATGATTAATTTTGCGCCACATTGTTTTTTGTACTTATTATCCAGCGAGACGCTACCAAAGGATACGTTCAAGTTTTAATGCACGATTGGACTTTTTAGTTCTTAAATGTACTTATTGCCCTTACACGAAAACTTGTTAGCTTGATAAGACATTTTAGGAATTATGTTTTATTTAAAAAAGTAGTTTTGAGGGATTTAGGATATGTATATAAAAGAATTACAAACAATAATTTCATAGAAAATAATTTTTTATTAATAACCATAATATTACAATACCCGGGATCCGTTGCTATGCCTCGTTGAATAACGTCAAAACAAGCAATCAGAAAAATATCAACCAAAATTATTTTTATTAATTTTCTATCTCAAACCGTTTTTGAACTTTGCATTTGGGTCATAGTTGAACAGCTTATGTGGATTATGAAGTCTAGAGTGTGCTATAAATAGTGGGAAATAGAAAAAACTAAGATTTTTTAGATTAAATTTAAGCAAATATTCGATTATTAGTGACGAATGAGAGTGGTGGCGCGGCCTTGGGGCTGTGGGAAGGGAGTTCCATCATAAAAACATATCCTATAACCTTCATTGGGTGAAAATATGAATGTATAAAAATTTTTACGTAATTTGGTGTTGTCGTTTCGTAGTGATGCGCGGACAACGTACAGACATTCACCTTTATAGTATAGATTTGGAGATTCGTGCAAGAACTAAAATTTCATGTAAAAAAAATTGATTAGTAAACCGTGTTATTTCAAAATCGTGTAAAATACGACCGTGTAAAAAGAGTGTTGGATGTATTCCATTTTATGACTTCCACCAAAATATTTCAGAAAAATATTAAGATTTATGATTAGGATTACAATATGTAGAGAATCTTTAAAAAGCATTGCGCAGATCCATAAGTAGAAACACTCTCAGCTGGTTGTCAAAAAATGTCCACAGCGGAGATCACCTGATTCCCGCTCTTCAACATGGTTGCATAAAAAATTATTAAATTTCATGGAAAATCGTATCAAAAAGTCTAAAACATTAAGTAAAAATTCAGATATTTCTCAATAAACTATTATAGCTAAGAAATATAAGTTAGTAAAACACTTTAAGTTTACTTAAAAAAAAATTATTTTATTTCCAAGTCCAGCCGATTGAGTCCGGTGAGTTAATACCTCATGGAAATAAGTATATGTGCATGACAATTTATGTGAAAAAAATATATTTCAAATGAAATAAAATTTATTGACTTATTTTTTAGTTATAAATCTAATCAAAACAATTAAAAAACAATAACAAAAACTTCATTTTTTTTTAACTTACAAAATAAAAAATAAAATGAAAAAGTTTAATAGGAAATAATTATATGTGCATTTCAGAATTTTGTCGCATTTCTTGCCGAAGTTCAATGATTTCAACTTATTTTTTTTAATTTAATAATTAATATGGTTGCCTTTGGCTGAAATAACTTTGTTTAAGCGAGTGGGCATTGAGTCGGCCAATTTTTCTAGCGTGGATTTGCTAATTTTTGCCCACTCAGCGACCACAGCATCCTTGAGGTGCACAATGGACTCAAACTGACGTCCATTTTTGTAAACCTTGGCAGAAAGTATGCCCCAAAGGTCCTCTATTGGATTAAGGTCAGGACTTAATGCTGGGCACTCTAAAACATCAATATTTCGTGATGAAAAAAACATTTTGGACAAGTTTGCAGTATGTATTGGAGCATTGTCCTGCTGAAAAGTCCACTTGTCAGGATAAAATGTTTCCGAATAATCAATGAGCTCTTGGTCAAGAAGCTGTATGTACATTTCCGCGTTGGTTCTTGTCGGAATAAAGCATATTCGAGACTTTCCGGCATATCCAAAGGCAGCCCATACCATTAACGACCCTCCACCGAAGTTGCGTTTGTGACGGGTTTGTCGGGGCAGTCTTTTATCTTGCCAATACTTGTGGCAGCCATCTGGACCGTCTAAATTAAATTTTTTCTCGTCGGAAAAAACCACATTTCGGAACTCGTGAGTCCAAAATTTGTATTTTTCCGCGAATGCCAAGCGGGCCTTAAGGTGACGTGGTAGTAGCTTTGGTACAGGCTCTCGCAAAGCATATGACAAATTCTTATTTTCGCAAATTATTTGGTTGACTCGTCTCCTGGAAACGTTGAGGTTCAGATGGCTGCAAATTTCGCTGCAGGACATCTCTTTTTGGGCAGCAAGACGCCAAATCTCCCTTTTGGAGCGCTCTTTAAGAGACGTTGGTCGGCCGCTGCGCTTGCTTTTACCATAACTGGATGCATTTCTGCAAAAGTTTGAAATTTCTGCAATTGTTTTGCCACTTTCTCTCATTCCCAGGATCAAACCACGCTCTTCAGCGGTCAAATGGGTCCCACGTGGCATTCTACAGTTCAATTCAACAACAATATGACAATTTCGAATTGCCAAAATATTTTAATGTGATCGCGATCGCTGCCAAATACCCACTAATGTCATATTGCACATATACTTATTTCCTATGAAGTGTGCTATGATGACACACAAAACTATGATAACGGTACCGCGAATGGTGACGAAGAAGAATTTTACAGTAATATTCTTGCAGTAGGCTCAATTGTGTATACCAAAAATAAATAAAAAATAAATGTACCGTTAATTTTAGTAGAGATACAGAAAAAACAATTTGTGCACATATATTTATTTCCATGAGGTATATCTGATTATTTATTTCAACAACTGTGCCTAAATACAGTAGACTCTCGGTAATTCAAATCTGCGATATTTCGAACCTCTCATTAATTCATAGTTATCACCAGCCCCCTATAAAATCTCTATATAGATATTTCGAATTATGTCCATATATTTTTATGCACTCTCTAATTCGAAGTTGCTACGACGCGGTAATTCGAACTCTTGTGGACAAACACTCCACAATTCAAATTTGCAAAGTTTCTTGGTGTGTTAGTAAGAACTTTGAATTTTGGCACACCCCTGAAAATACCTTTACTGTGCGTGGTTGTGTGTTACGCATAAAACATAGGCACATTTTGACGCACGCTTCCGCACGAATCGCTTCGTTGGTATACAGATTAAAAATTGTATTAAATATGCGTCCTAAAAAGGTATAAATATTTGACGATTGATGAAAAGAAGAAATTAATTGAAAATGTAGAAGGAGGTGAGAAGAAAAGCGATGTTGCAAAAGAATTTCAGATTCCTTTCAGTACTCTCTCAACCATAATAAAGAACAAGGAGAAAGTTACTGCTGCTCAAACTACTGGAACACGGAAAAGAACAACTAAAGATGAATTTCCTTTCTGGGACAAAAAGTATCTATTAGCGGTAATTTGTTAAAGGAAAAAGCAAACATACAAAACTTTGCGGTAAGTGAAGGGTGGCTTACAAATTTCAAAAAGAGGAATGAAGTCGTGTTTAAAAAATTTTGTAGAGAAAGTGGAACTGTTAATGATACTGTTTGCTCAGATTGGCATTGTAAAATGAAGACACTGATTGAAAACTATGATGTCCGAGACATTTTCAATACTGATGAAACTGACCTATTTTTCAAATGCTTACCGGACAAGACGCTTACTTTAAAAGATGAAGTGTCGTAAAACAAGATCAGGATAATTTGCAAATAATTATGGATGATGCAGAACCATCAATGATACCAGTAGTTGACATCAGCGGTGTGAGTTTTTCTATCCCTGTTCAAATGGATGAAGATTTTGCTGTCTCAGGATCACTAACCGATGGCGAAATTTTATCTGCGACAGATACGAATGAAAAGAGCAGTGATGATGATGAAGACGATACATGAGAATCTTTGGCAGAGGTGTCAGTTAAGGCAGCAAGAGCCTCACTCGATAATTTACAAAGCTTTTATCTACAAAACGAAACTGATGAAACAGCACATCAGGCACTTTTTCTCCTTAAAAAATTATTGAAAAGTCTGAGCAGCAGCAATGTGCTTCGAAGCAAACCCGTATAAATGAGTTCTTATCAAAGATTAATTAATTCACATTATGAATATGTAAGACATTAGCAGATAAATAAAAACACTTGATATATCCAAGTTTTATTTATTTACTCTCAAAAATTTCGAACCATTTTATATTTCAAACACTCGATAAATCGTAATATTTAAAGAGTCCCTCGAATTTCGAATTAACGAGAGTCGACTGTATTTGAATTATTAATTTTCCTACCAGTTGCTGCACGTTATTGTCCGCGTGACTCGACGAATGCAGTTTGTTGTTGTTGTTGTCACGCGCGAACCTGTGCGCGTCGGATGCGCGTTTACTGGTGTTAACTTATGTATATTCAAAATATTTGTTATTGTAAATTTTTCAAGTCAAAGATATTATTTTGCATTTTTTTTATTAATTTTATTGTTATATAATTTTCTAATTTGCATAGCAACCCCGCCATACGCTCAAGCAAAAAAACCAAGTACTCACACACTCACACACTTGACTGCCTGTGAAACTCACACTAAGAGTGCCTGTCAAAACATAGGAAGAAGAAGAGTGCTTTTACTTGTATTTTTTGTACACTAGCAACCACACTCGCTTTGCTTATTCCGGGGAAGAACAAAATTCAGAACAACGAGCGTAAAGAAATTCCGTGAAAACCTCACAACTGTATTCACTATCTGCAACCTCATAAGCTTAAATGTTATCGTTTACTCTTTCAAATGATCATTTGAGCGAGCAATTGTTGTGTTAATAACACGTGGGCTGAAAAGTCCAGTGCCTAACAAAGAAAACGCGTTTTTTTGTTTTTTGCTCGAAATTACGCTTTATTCGTCAACGTAATTTCTGTTAAGAACAACGCAATCATTCCAGCGCCGCTCTAACATTTCAATGCTACTTTTGTGGAACGATTTATCTTTTGCCTCAAAATAGGCCTCAGTTTCAGCGATAACCTCTTCATTTGAGCGAAAATTCTTATCAGCAAGCATTTTTTTAGATCTGCGAACAGCCAGCAAATCATCGTTTCATTGTTGTTTCTGATGGAGCGGAGTCCCCATAGCACTTTTCAAGTCATTGCTTTGCTCGAACAGTATTTTTCTACTTTCTCATCAAGAAGCAGAGTAAAATTAAAGCACAAAATTTCTTTTTGATCAGTTATTTTGAAGCGTCACTTTTAGCAAAATAACTCTCGAACTCATGAATAGAATATCATGAAATTTTAACAGCTCAACCTGTTGAGGTTAGTACTAAATGAAAAAGAGGTGAACGCAATAAAACTAGTGCCATCTATGTATGTGTTAGGCCCGGGACTTTTCAGCCCGTGTGTTATATTGTATTATTATTATTTTTTAGTGATAGAAAAGACCAACATTATAAAAGCGTTTTTGATTACTAGGGTTGGAACCGTAAGTCGCACATTCAGAATATTAATTCTGCATATCTGTTGGTACGTCTCTCGACTTTTTTTGATAAATTTTTCAATGCACTGGATAACTGAGCCCAAAATTGTGTGAGTCGAATCTAAAAGAGTGGAGAAAAATATATGTTTATACAAAAGTGTGGCGAGTTGTACATACATTTTTTTAATTTTTTAAATATTCCGTGCCTAATGTGAATAAAAACATATTTTCCTATAAGTTATTTTTAAATTCTTTTTATATATTTTTTTCTTATGTAAAAAAAATTTTATAATTTTTTCAGTTTTAAAAACAATTTTTTTATTTTTTTTTGTAATTTTTTAACTTTTTAAAATTTTCTTTCAAGTTTTTTTTTAATTTTTTACCCTTTTTTGTTTAATTATTTTATATTTTTTTAATTTAGACAAAAAAAATAATTTTTGAATTTTTTTTGTAATTTTTTAACTTTTTAAAATTTCTTTCAAGTTTTTTTTTAATTTTTTACCCTTTTTTGTTTAATTATTTTATATTTTTTTAATTTAGACAAAAAAAATTTAAATTTTTTTTTGAATATTCTTTTAATTTGTTCTAATTTTTTAAATATTCTGTATTGAGAACGATTTTAATACCCTCAATGTGAATAAAAACATGTTTTGTTATAATTTTTTTTTTAAATTGTTCTTATATATTTTTTGTAATTAAAAAAAGTTTTAATATATTTTTAGATTTAAAATATTTTGTTTTTAATTTTTTTTTTATTTATTAAAAATTTTTTTTGTAACCTTTTTAAATTTTCTTTTTATTTTTTTTTAATGTTCTAGTTTTTTTAATTGTTTTAACTCTTTGAAACTTTTTTTAAATTTGTTAAATATTCTTTATTGAGAACGTTTTTAATGCCCCTTTCATGTGAATGAAATCATATTTTATTATAAATTCTCTTGTTTCAAAGAATGAGTAGTGAAAGTATTGCAGATACATATATCTAGTGTATATGTACTTACTTAAGTGACTAACTGTACCTACATGCATTAGCAATATATTGTACGCGCATTCGTAATTTGGAAGGATTTGCAATAATGAATGGCTTAAGGTCGAACACACAAATTATTTAGTTCAAATAATATTTCAACAAAAACCATGAATGTTTGTCTATTCTAAAATCAATGAAAAATCATCAATTTTATTGATTTTAAGGTTCACTGCAATTGGTACCTTTTGAAACTGTTAAAATGAGGGAGAGTCTTTCCCATTAGCTGTCTTTGATACGCAAACTACCTTGACTGACTTGCGAATAAAACAACAACATATGGATTTGCCAGCACTGAACTTTTTAGTTAAATGAAACCATGAATTTGCTTTGCTTATATTAAATACTAGCAAACCCGGCCCCTTCGCTGGGCACACTAAAATAGAATAGATATGGTTTAGAACAGAAAATATATGATTTTCACATTATTTATTTCTTTATTCTTTATTCAAGCGCTTTGGCATAAACAATATTTTTTGTTTTTCTATTTGTTTTTGAGTAAATATAAAATATAAATTGAAAATCAGGAAAAAAGAAGATTGTTTTTAAATTTCAAATCAACGCATATGAATAACTAAGAAACAATCGTCTTTTTTCTTGATCATTCATGAATTTTTCGTTTCAATTTATATGTTTTATTAAGCATTGGAGCTTTTTTAACCATTATCCATTTATATTTTTCAAAAAAAAAAAAACGAAAGAAATTCTTTTTTCACGAACACATAATTTCATTCGGATTTCACATTAAATTCTCAAATTTCGTAAGAAATTATTCACTGTTCCAAAATACACTCCAAAAAAATTCACAAACAATTTTTACATGTTGCACTTACGTTTTTTCCTTATGGCATCCAAATCAGAAAGAAATATTGACACATTGTAACTCACACTGTCAATTTGACAGTTCAGTTCCGCCCCAAGCGTTAAAAAAGTAAGCGACATTATGGCTGGTTCAAAAGAACGCTGTACCCGTTGCCTGTGCTCCGAATTACAACCAAACTTTACGAAACCCATTTTCAATACTTACTTAACAATGTGCGTAAGTTTGGTTTAATTCGGTGCAAAGACACGGCGGGTCCACGTTTTGGCATATATTTCGAGACCCTAGTCATCAATAGGTATGAAAATTACCCCGTATTAAAGCACTTATCAACAGCTTTCATTTGATACCCATATTGTACATACACAACCAAAGGTTACCCGGGTCCACGTTTTGACCTATATCTCGAGATCCCAGTCACGGAGCGGCATGAAAAAAACTCTGTACTAAAGCATTCACCAACAGCTTCAATTTGATACCCATATTGTATATACACATTCGAAGGTTACCCGGGTCCACGTTTTGACCTATATCTCGAGCCCTATCCACCAATAGGTATCCAAACTATACGGAAACCATTTTCAATACCTTCTTAACAGTGTGTGTAAGTTTGGTTTAATTCGGTGCAGACACGGCCGGTTAGCGAACACACACAAAAAGTTGACTTTATTTTATATATAAGATTTTTTTCAGTTTGTGTCCGAAAAATCCAAATATCTTACGGAACCCTATTTTTTTCCAAAATAAAATGTAATCCATGTTACTCCTGGATAATGTAGTTTTCTAATGGTGAAAGAATTTTTAAAATCGGTCCAGTAGTTTTTGAGCCTATTCGTTACAAACAAACAAACAAACAAACAAACAAAGTTTTCCTCTTTATAATATTAGTATAGACATACAAATTTTGTTGTTTTAGCTGGCTCGTCTGCAAGTCCCTGCAAATCCAATGCAAAATGTTTTTCCCTAACTTGAGGCTGTATATTCTAAAATGGGAAACACTGAGCTTCGTCGATCTCGTTCTGGCAAAAAGAAGCATTCTGAAGAAACTCTGAGCACAAACAAAACCTAAAAACAAATTAAAAAAATATAAAAAACCAAAATGTTTTCAGAAATGCTTTACAAAAACAAAGCAAAAACCCAAAAATGTTTAACATATTATACTTTATTTTCAACTATTCACAAAAGGTAAAATTCTGGCAATATTTTGATAGGATGGAGTTGTAGGCCTTGAAATCGTAAGCCCGAGACACACAAATTTACCCAAAAGTGGGCGTGGCATCGCTAATTTTAATTTACAAGGTTTTACTTGCGTTCTTTTTTTATTTTTTTTTATTTTATTATTTTCTTTTTGTTCATTATTTATAGCAAATTTGATTAATTTTGCTTTATTTAGAACAGCGATAACATTTTTTTTTATATAATATTTTGAAAATCTTCGTTATATGGCAGGTGGGCATAGTTATTGACCGATGTCGTTCATTTGCAATATTAATTTGCCTTGGGTAAAAAATAATATTTGTATCGAGTTTCATTAAAATATATTTATTTTTGCTCGAGCTATCGTGCGCACGGATGTTTGGATAAATTCTCTAAGTCTCTTCGTTCTGAGTAGTTTGGTACATACATACATATGTACAAGTAGGTGCCTATATGTATAAGTATATCTCAATTTCTTTATGCAATCGTTATGCAAAAAAGTTATAATAACCCACAATTGCATATAAGGGCATAAGTGGTTGGGTTTGAAAATAATTAAATAAATACACTCAACATTTTGATTTCTCATCATTATTTCACACGTTGACTTTGCTTTTGCCTGAAACAGCACTACACACACACGCACTGTATATATTCGATATTTGTTTACATATCAACGAAGCGCGCTGAATACTAACGATCATCTTTTCGATATTTATTTGTATGCAAATCCCATTACGGTTTTTGTGTAACGATTTATTATCAAGCCAAAATACGTATGTATATACATCCGTATATTTTTTTTTACACAAAACACCTTGATGTTATTATATTAATATTATTAATAAATACTTTCTACTTTCTGATTGCCTAATTCAATTCAAAACTAAAACTTTTCAATAATTGAGCGCATTTTTGATGACCTGCCTTAGAAATATTTAAAACTTACAAATTTAATATTACAACCAGATAACATCCGTACACTTTGAATTGCAATCTGATACTGCACGGTTAATAGCAACGTCAAATTTTCATACAAGATATGCATAATTCAACCCAACAAACTTTTTACAAGGGAAATTCATTCCTCGAAAAAGCTTAGAATTTCATTAAAGAAAATACGGGGAAACACAAAGCTGAGGTGTCATGGAGAATTTCGTCGTTTTGTGTTCTCCAGTGGAAATGACCCATATTAAAGTTTCGACTTTGTCAAGCCGCAGATTTTATTTCTTCAAATTGTAAATATTGGGTTGGCAACTAAGTAATTGCGAATTTCACTCATAGATGGTTTCAGTTGAATTTTTGGGTTTGCAGACATAGTATAAATGTAAAGCACATTTTGTTATTCGATAGTTGGCAATTCAGCTGTCAATCAGTAAAAAAAGTTTTTTGATCGGTTGCGTAAGTTTCGTTTGAGGTTCGTTGAAAATTGGAAAACCAAAAGGAACATTTTCGTCATATTTTGCTTTTTTATTTCCGCAAAGGGACAACCGCATCGCAAGCTTATAAAAAGTTGTGGGCTGCTTCTGGGATGAGTCCTTAAAAGAACGGCAGTGTCAAAATCAGTTTGCCAAATTTCGTTCTGCTGATTTTTCGCCCAAAGATGAAAAACGCTCTGGTCGTCCAGTTGAAGTTGATGACGCCCTAATCAAAGCAATAATCGATTCGGATCGTCACAGTACAACACGTGAGATTGCAGAAAAGCCTCATATATCACATGCACGCATTGAAAATCTCTTAAAACAACTTAGCTGTGTTCAAAAACTCGATACATGGGTTCCTCACGAACTGAAAGAAACGCATTTAACGCTGCGGCTTGCTAAAGTAACGTAATGAAAATTATTTATTTTTAAAACGACTGATAACTGGCGATGAAAACAGGGTTGTTAACATCAATATCAAGCGGGAAAGATGGTGGAGCAGGCCAGGTGAACCAACTCAAACAATATCAAAAGCTGATATTCATTAAAAGAAGGATTTATTATCAGTTTGGTGGGATTACAAAGGAGTTGTCTACTTTGAACTCTTGCCACTCAACCGAACGATCAATTCTGATGTATACATTGAACAACTAATGGACTTAAACAATGCAGTTGAAGAAAAGCGGCCCGAATTGACAAATCGAAAATGTACGAGTATTGTATTCCATCATGGCAATGCAAGGCCACACGCATCTTTGGGCACTCGGTAAAAATTATTGGAGCTTGGTTGGGATGTTTTGCCACATCCACCATGTAGTCCTGACCTTGCACCATCTGATTATTTTGTGTTTCGATCTTTACAAAACTCCTTGAATGCTAAAAATTTCAATGTTGATGATGATGTCAAATCGTGCCTGGTTCAGTTGTTTGCTAATAAAAAGCAGCAGTTTTATGAACGTGAGATTAAGATGACAAAAAGCTCATTGATCAAAATAGGCAATACATTACAGAATAAAGTTATTTAGTTCCATGAAATAATTGTCTTTGATTTTCTAAAAAAAATCCGCAATTATTATAAATACTTAGTTGCCAACCTATTAGAATAATATTATTATTCCAATTATTTCGCATCTTTTTGATTAAAAAAGTGAAAAACACCCGATTTTTAGAGTGTCAAATTCAAAACCGCACCATTTTGTCAATTTTTTTTATTCTAGTACAGGACATAGCTACAGTCATACTGAATAACAATTTTTTTTGGTTTTTGTGTTTCAGATAAATAGAAGAGCCAAATTGTATGTAAAAGAAGTTAAATAAAAAGCCTAAAAAATTTAAATGTAATTTTTCATTTTTTTTATTGTATAACAAAATTCCTGAAAATACCCTAAATTTTCGAGCTCTAGACCACCGGGACCACTTAATATCTTGTCACGTTTATACCTATAAAATGGGAATTTTTCAATAAAAAAATACTCAATTTTCTTGTTCTAATGGTTATGTTACCTCTTTGAGATTCTAATGCAATGTACGAGTATTGTAAAATTCGATAAATTGCTCGCGGTAACACACGTCGTAGTTTTAAGACGCAAAACCTCGATACCGATTTCACTGCCAGCAGGGGATATTAAGTGTAAAGAGCACGACCGAAAAAGGCGTTGGGTATGCACAGCTCGTATCAATAGTACTTATAATTAAAGCTCGTTTATAACTACATATTTTATATGCACTTATATGCATATATACATACATACACACCACACATTCATAGGCACAGTGCGATCGCTGTTACAGTATCGCAAAGAAATGTCTTTCTTTTCTTCACGAGCTCACTTATCGCAAAATTGTACAAGTATAAATCAGATGTGATTTATAATATCTATGAAGGAGATATTTAAGTATTGAATAATTCAAGAAACTAAAGGGTTTTCCAATAACAGTTGTTATTTTGAGTCGGATTGCGCTATCGAAAGATGATTAACGATTTTTTATGGTCGGAATTGGATGGTATTGATCTGGACAACGTTCATTTTCAACAAGACGGCGCTACGTGCTACACAAGCAACGAAACCATTGATCTTTTACGGGAAAGGTTTCCGGACCGAGTTATCTCTCGAAGAGGTGGTGACAATTGGCCACCGAGATCTCGCGATTTAACACTTTGTGACTTTTTTCTTTAGGGCCACGTAAAAGGGAAGGTCTACGCCAACAGCCCAGGGTCGATTCAAGACCACAAAGATGGAATTCGTGAGGCTATCGAGGACATAGGGCAGCCACTTTGCAATTCTGTTATGGAAAATTTCATGAAAAGGATATTGTCCTGTAAGCGTGGTCGTGGTGGTCATTTGCCAGATATTATTTTCCACTATTAACGGCATACCTTCCTCTTTATACTGAAATAAACATCCGATCATTTATATTAAAAGATAGCATTTTTCGTTGAATATCAAAATAACACCTCTGTTTGGAAAACCCTTTACTTATGCGACACACACTAAAGGGTTAATTATCATTACTTCACTATTTTCTTTTTAACTTTCTTCTTTACATACATATGTATGTACTCGTATGTACTAATCGTAGAAGTTTAAAACCTCAGCAAAAAAAACCCTATTCCAAAACCAAACTCAATTTTGAGCCATTTCAAACTTACACTTTTTTCTAAAAATTCTTAACGAATTTCTAACAAAAAAATTTTCTTATAAAAATTAATTTGCAAAATTTTGATGAAAATTTGTAGAATTTTTATAAATCTTGCAAAGAGTTTTAAAATTGGCTTAACATCAGCAAAAACAAAAAAACAAAATTCCAAAAATCAATGTACATTTTGGCCATTTCAAACTTACACTTTTTTTCTAAAAATTCTAAACAAATTTCCAACAAATTTTTTTTTTTTATATAAATTAACTTGCAAAATTTTGATGAAAATTTGTAGAATTTTTATAATTCTTGAAACTTGGCTTAACATCAGCAAAAGAATAAAGATTTTCAAAAATTAACGAAAATTTGGGCCACTTCAAACTAATTTTGTTTCAAAAAAACTATTTTTATAAAAATTAATTTGCAAAATTTTGATGAAAATTTCTCGAATTTTTATAAATCTTGTAAAAAGTTTGAAACTTAGTTTGAAAAAAAAAACAAAATTCCGAAAATGAATGTACATTTTGAGCCGTTTCAAACTTACGCTTTTTTTTCAAAAATTTCTAAAAAAAAATTTTTCTAAAAATTTGTTTGAAAAATTTGAAGTTTTAATAAAAACTTGTCGAATTTTTATCAATCTTGTAAAAGTTAGTTCAAAAATTGGTTTAATATTTTATGAAAAAATTTTGCTGTTCTTAAAAATTTTCAAACGAGTGTAGTCGAGAAGGTTTTTAGATGCAGTTAGTCCGGATGCGCTCTTTTAAAAAAGGCTTCATTGAAGACGAGGCATATGTATAGACGTCCATTTCTTTTGTAAATATATATGATTTAAAATTAAAATCTTGGCCAACATACGCGTCCGGAGGCATAGGATGTTACGCATTCATATATACATATGTTTGTGGTTCCTAGGGGGAATATAGGGCCCCAACAAACAGATTGTACAGGGATTGTATTCGACGGACCCATCTGGCAACCCTGTATCTTTTGACAGAGACTTCAGATCGCTTAATGACATACCGCGTTAGAAGCGTCAATCCAAGCAGATTTTTACCATGGACCAGTACACGCCACGCGAGCACTCACAAAATGTTAAAATTTACATTCAACAAAAGAAGTCAAAAGAAGAAGAAGAACAAAATCATCATTTCTTATTGAAAGAGACGGTAAACAAGCAAAATTGCCGTATTTACTCCACTGAAAATCCTCACGAAATTCAAGAGGTATCTCTTTACGACGAAAAAGTCACTGTTTGGTGCGGCGTTAGTGCGAAAATGATTATAGGTCTCTTTGTCATTAAAATTTATTTTATACTTTTTAGTTCGATTAGCAATAAAAGCGTGTTTTTTAGTTTTTTTAAACTATTTTTTATTTTCTACTTTTTAGTTCGATTAGCAATAAAAGCGTGTTTTTTAGTTTTTTTAAACTACTTTTTATTTTCTACTTTTTAGTTCGATTAGCAAAAAAGCGTGTTTTTTAGTTTCTTTAAACTATTTTTTGTTTATTATGAATGAAAATTATTGTTATCATTGCTGTCAGTTAATAAATGATTCGATATATTCGTGTTATATTTAATTCCTTTCTTATCGACTGTGAGTCTAAAGCTATGCAGTTATCGGCCGTGATAAAGAAGTAATCGGGATGAAGAACTTATTTCGTGGAGGGAGCCTGAGAAACTGATTTACAAGAATAAAAAAAGATTTTTCATTTTACAACCAAATTCACCTTACTTTTTGCCCACAGGTAAAAAAAGCAAATATTAATCCTGGCAATCCCAATAAGGATAATGGAAAACTTTTATCAAATTATTGCATTGTCATCGGTCCTTGATAGGTGTGCAAAATTTCAAGTCGATTAGATTTTTAGAAGCCAGTGAAAATTAAGCTCAAAGATTCCGTTACATGCATACATACATACATACATACATACATACAACCCGACCTAATAAAAGTGTGTTAAAAAAAAGATTCAAAGATTCAAATTCACCTTACTTTTTGCCCACAGGTAAAAAAAGAAAATATTAATCCTGGCAATCCCAATAAGGATAATGGAAAACTTTTATCAAATTATTGCATTGTCATCGGTCCTTGATAGGTGTGCAAAATTTCAAGTCGATCAGATGTTTAGAAGCCAGTGAAAATTAAACTCAAAGATTCCGTTACATACATACATACATGCATACATACATACATACATACATACATACAACCCGACCTAATAAAAGTGTGTTAAAAAAAGGGGTTGATTATAAGTGAATGTTCACCACAAATATTTGGGAAATTATTATAGAAATGGACTTTTGATATCGTTTGTGATTATAAATTGCAATAAGTAAAGCCCGTGGGTAGGTAGGTGGGGTGGCTGTCGCAATGACACACTTAGACCTTTCATAGGTCCATTGTGATACCATTGGAACTTATCCTCACCCTATGGGTTCCTTTTCAAACCATCCGAAAGCTTTAATAAACGAGCAAAGTTTAGCTTTAATAAACGAGCAAAGTTAGTTTTAGATGCGCTACATCAGTTAAAAATGACATGCCAAGAGTTCGGAGCCTCCTTTTCGCTAAGCTTTCACACTCACATAAAAGGTGCCTGACTGTTTCTGTTTCTTCTTCTGTATTTAGACAGCTCTTACAGAAATCGAAGGACGGGAGTCCTAACCTTCTATCGTGGCTGCCTATCAGACAATGACCAGTTTATACCCCTATCATTTTTCTTATAGTTTCTCTGTTAAATCTTAACAAGCTTTTTGATCGACCGCTGTTCCATTTCGGACATGTCTGTCTGCTTAGTTCACATGTTGAGAGGTTTTGCCAACTTGTGTTTACCTTAGTGATGGTTTCCCTATCTAACAGTAGTTTACAAGTGGCTAATGGCATGGGCATCAGCATCTTATCCACTTGGATGTCGAGCGTTGTACCGATTTGAGCAAGTTCATCTGCCTTGCAGTTCCCTGCTATATTCCTGTGGGCTGGCACCCAAATAAGGTGTACTTTGTAGTATTTTGATACTTTATTTAGAAGTTTAAAACATTCTATGACAGTTTTTGATGAGTGCGTTTTAGATTCTAGCGCTTTAATTGCTGCTTGACTGTCCGAGTATATGAAGACTTCATTTGTGGATAATACTCTCGTTTTTATTACCGTAAGTCTCTCGTTTATGGCAGTGACTTCCGCCTGAAATACACTGCAATGATCAGGTAGGCGAAAAGACGGACTAACTCCGAGTTTATCCGAGTAAACCCCTCCACCTACTTTGTTGTCAAGTTTTGAACCATCTGTATAGATGTTTATATCATTTTCCTTAACAATAATCCCATTATCCTATTCCTCTTTGGAAGGAAATACAGTCACGAAGGATTTATTTAAGTTGATATCCTTGGTCTTACAGAAATCTGTTGTACCAGGAACGCAAGGGAATTTTTCTAAACTTGAAGAGTGTTCTCTCTGATTCGTTCTGAGTAGACCGTAAAGTCAGCAAACAGTCAAAAAGCACACAGAAATCCAAATAACAAAAAACACAAATTTATTTATAAAAAGTACAACCATATGCTTAGTTGTCATATGTTTTCGTGACTGATACGAGTAATTGTAGTTATCATTTCGAAAGCATTTCCAGTACGAAATATGAGTTTCTCTCGTACCGTCACTTTGCTCTCTCAATTATTGCTTATTGGCTCATTTTTTGGGTTAACAAACAAGGTAACAAACGGAAAATTTCCAATATGCAATTTGCAAAAACCGGTAGAAGAAGACGTATCAGCTGTTGTCCAAAAAATCACTATAATTTTTTTTTTGAATAGATACTCACGTTTTTTGTTGTTAATTTTCTGTTTTATATATTTTTTTAACTAATATATAAACTGCAAATTGCAAGCCAGACGGCAGGCAGAAACGCACAACAGACCGAATTGCACCAAAAATGAAATTGTTTGTTTACAAAAAGTTCAGTCACGTGTTTTCGTGAGAGATAATTTTTGATGCCTAAAATTTCTCCAGCACTAATTCGATGTAAGAGAGACGCATTGAGCTATCGCTTTGCGCTCTGAATTTTTGAGTGATGGATAATTTTTTGGCGCCAACGGACGTGTAAAATAAATATATAAATTAATTAGGTTGTTGCTGTAAAACTATTTAAACTATTACAAATTTTTGTGTTATCGAAAACTAACTAGTCGCGTCATAAAACTCATTTTTGGTAAAACTGCAGATGAAAAGTATCGATTAAAATATGACTAAAATACACCCAATCAAATGTACCTATTTAACTTTTTTTATTTCCAACACATTTTTTTTTCGTGGACGAGTTCTGAATTAAATTGCTCACTTTCAATTCACATTTCTAAATCCCAAAATTCCGCATTTTTAAAATGACAATCACCGGTTATCGGAATTTTGAGGGAATTTCTAATTGCTAAACGAATTTCGGGAATCCTACCTCAGTGTAAGTTATGTAAAAAATAGTAATTAGATTTTACTCTGCGTATTTGTATATATAAATGTATTCATCTCTACAGGAAAGGGAAGCATTCTTCCAAGCTTGGAGCCCAGTTTCCAAAGTTGCATTGAAACATTTCTTTTGTGGGGCAGTTTATTTCGTTTTTAACTTTCTTTCTCGCTGTCCTTGTAATGCATGGCGAATCTAGCCATTAAATAAATTTTAAATTAGAAGATTTATTTCTCTTTAATTTCTTCATTTTTGATTCTGTTTTAACAAAAGCAAGTTATATTTCCTACTTTGGCCTAAACGCAGCTTTATAAAACCGCTGCTTGGTTAAATGATATCTAGTGTTTAAGATGAGAGAGAAAGAAAGAAAAAGATAAATTCGAAAATGGTATTTTCATATATTTATGATTTTCCACGTTGTAAATATCTTGAAAACGTTTAATTGTAATGAAAATTAAAGCTAGATCAATGGGCAGAAAATTGCATTGCCTTTAATTTAATAGCGGTCGCCCCTCGACAGACAATGGCAAACCTCCGAGTGTATTTCTGCCATGAAAAAATGCCTCATAAGAAACCATTTGTCGTTCGGAGTCGGTTTAAAACTGTAGGTCCCTTCATTTGTGAAACAACATCAGAACGCAAGCCACAAATAGGAGGAGGAGCTCAGCCAAACACCTAACAGAAGTGTACGCGATAATTATTATATTATTATTTTTTAATTTGATATATCATTTGAGTTTCAGATCAAATTTTTATACCGTGCGTATCGGACGTGTTTTACTGTCGATCCGTGTTAATAAAAGTTTTTTCAACGAACTCAAAGTGCATTATCGCCAACAAGAGATAGATACTCATAGCAAACTGCATAGAAAGTGCAAAGTGCTTTATCAAGTGAAACTTGATAAGCCAACAAATATTTAAATTAAAAATAAATAAAAACTCAAACCAAGCAAAGTAGCTTGTAAAATAAATATATTACCAAGAGTGTGTTACGTTCTCTCCCCTGGGAGATCTCCCTTGGGAGAGAACAGAATCCGAAGTGAGACAAAAGTTCTTACTCCGCAAAAAATGCCGCTCCATACCGAAAACTCGTACCCAATGCCGTGCACGAATTTAACACAGAGCAGATCAAAAGCAAACGGGTCAACACAGTCAGCTCTCATAAGCTGCAACAACAATATGAGCTCTATATTATCGCCATAGAGCGCAGAGAGCATAAGTTATCATATCAACAGCAAGAATGATATAAACAAGATTGCGCCCATCAGTGCGTACGTGACGTCACGTTTGCAGAGTTGTGCAGTATTGCCAACCATTTGATCTTCGCAATAAATTTAGTGCTTTTTTATACCGAAAATGCGACAATTTTTAAGTTTGGTGTTTGTTTCTTTTTGTTTTTAATTTAAGGCTACCGAGACTTAAGGTTAAAAAAAAACTGTATTATTATACAAAAGAAGTTTAAAAAAGGCCACTCTGAGAAGATTTTAGTGCTAATGAAAATTTTTTTACTCCTATAAAATTTGATAATTTGAAAGTGCAAATTTAATTTTTGGCTCCATTTAAGGCTATGCAAAAATATTAAATGCACCGCTCTCAACTCTTCTTAAGATTGAAAACCTTTTTACACATTTTTAAAAGCCTTTGAATTTATTGAATGCGAATTAAAACCATAGAGGTGTAATCGTTTCTTCCGGTCATCAATCCTTAGTGAGACATAGAGCATCAAGAGGTGTATTCATAGTAAAAATAAGCAACAAAATACCAGAAAATACTAAAGAAACCATACTGACATTTTTACAAAAAGAGTACCTTATCTAGTTACATAACTTCAAATATAGCAAAAACGTCGTTTCCTTAATAAAAGAGTCTCGCTTAACAAAAAAAACTCATAAATTAAATTGTACATAAGCATAACACATTTATTTAAAAAAAACGCACATTCTACAGACAATTTGTCACGCATAAAAAGTTCTTTAAATAACACAATAAAAATTTCGTGTTTTATTTTCTTTAAATGGGCATTTAGTTCGTTTTTATATCCAAAGCTAGGCAACTCTGCAGTAGCGAGAGAGAGATTTGAGTGCCGAAAGCAGAAGAACACCAACAACACCGGCAATCGCGGGCAATGCCACCAGATGTTAAAAAAAAGTAAAGCTAAATAAAACTGAGTGAATTATTTAAATAATTATTAAAAAATGTATATTTTACAAAATTATAAACATTACATTTTAATTAGAACAACTAGAAAAATGTCATGAAGAAAGAACTAGAACTCCGAGACACAAAATAATAAAAGTAACAAAAAAAAATGATAAATCAAGTTACGAAAATGGTAATCTGGCCATACTGGAGCTAAAATCACGTAACTAGTTGTCAAATTCGCTGAGCGCAAAGTAACGGGACCACGATGGGCGCCATCTCATTATTCTTTGCATCATGATATCAACAGTCCTGTATTCTCTGCAGCATGCGTGGGCACAACTGATATGCCTACGACTACCGCTACAAATCCATCTACAACACCTTGTTCAGCCGTCTCTTCAAATGCTACAACAATAACAACTGCATTAAGAGAACTACTACTAGCGACCCAGTTGTCAGCGTCTACGCAATCAGCAGCACTAAAACAGCAATCTGGGATTAAAAAAACTAACACTCTACAAGGCTCTCATCATGCCCGTCGTAACGTATGGCGCAGAAGCGTGGACGATGACAACATGTGATGAAGCGACGCTTGGAATGTTTGAGAGAAAGATTCTGTGTAAGATTTTTGGGCCTTTGCACGTTGGCAACGGCGGCCGGCTCTGAAAGTATTCGATGCGGTACCAGCTGGTGGTAGCAGAGGAAGAGGAAGGCCTCTTCTGCGTTGGAAAGATCATATGGAGAAGTACTTGGCTTCATTTGGTGTGTTCAACTGTCACCGGTTAGCACGAGAAAGAAACGGCTTTGTTAAGCTCGGCCAAAATCGCGTAAGCGGTTATCGCGCCAATTAAGAAGAAGAAGATTAAAAGAGCAAAAAACTCACCTACAAAGAAAGGTCTCAACATCGACTACAGGTATTCAAAAAAAAAAGCAAGCAACCTTCAATCAAAGTAAGCTGCCAAATTACAGGATGAATGGAACTTCTTCTGCAAAAAAATTTGCAGCTTTAGATGTGGATGATGAAAAAGAATTTGCTCAAACTGCAAACAGTGGGTAAATTAAAGATTGACCGTCACAAAATATAAAAGAAAAAATAATAAACCTCCGCCAATATATGTTCAAGCTGTAGAATGCATAAAAACATTAAATACTGCTTTAAATGAAGTAGCAAATAACAGCTTCACTTTAAAAATTTTAGCAAATTATGTTCGCGTTCAAGCAGAAAATTTGCAAATATATAACACATTACACCACATGCTAAGCCAAAAAGGAGCGAAACTGTATACATTTAGGCCAAAAAGTGGAAGAGGATTTAAAGTAGTCTTACGAAATATGCACCACTCTACACACGAAGAAGAAATTAAAAAAGCACTAAACGAAAAAGGCCACAAAGTACTTAACATTACTAATATAATACAAAGAACAACAAAAAAAACACTACCATTATTTTTCATCGAACTATAAGCAAGTGATAACAACAAAGACATTTACAATATAAACAAGCTAATGAACTGCATAGTCATCTTTGAAGCACCTCACCATAAGCGCACCATTTCACAGTGCACGAAATGCCAGAAACATGGGCACACAAAAAATTATTGTGCAAGGGATCCAGTATGCGTGAAATGCGCTCGTAGACATCTTTCAATGGGATGCAAAAACCACACAAAGGAAGTTGAATGCGCTTTATATGGAGGTAACCATACCGCCAAGCACTTAAAATCCAGAGATTTCCACCTCTGCGTAATAAAGAACCTACATTAAACACAAATGAAAATATTACACCAATACCAACAGCCGTAACAAACATAATTCCCGGTGTACTATAAGCTATGCTGATGTTGCATTTTCTTCAAGGGAATGTAAAGCAGAGTAGGAATCGATTAACAAATCTGAAAAAAACAATGATATTGAAGAGCTTAAAGACATGGTAAAATCCCTAGTCAACCAAATGACTAATATGATGAATATAATTACAATGCTTTAAGTATGAACGTGGACTAACACAGCACTATTTAGAACTAAAACAATTTTTAGTTGACAAAGAAATTGACATAGCATTGATTGCAGAAACACACTTCACTGTCAAAAGTTTTATGAAATTTATGGTGAAAAATCGATTTTTTTTTTAAACCGCCGTTTTGTTACTTCGATTTAACATTACTTTAACGAAATCTGTTTGGTTTTTTAATTTCAGAGGATCCAGTTCAGAGCTCCCGGAGATCAGCTGTAGCTCCTTTCCAAATAATTTTTTTTGTTAATACTAAGTCTTAAAACACAGCTAAAAGATAACATAATATGTGTACAAAGTTTTAGATCAATAAATTCAAAAGTTTTCTCAGAAAAAATTCTGGAATTTCGCTTTTTCGGCATTCTAACTGGACTCTATTTATTCAAGACGAGAAAGCATTGGAAACATGTTTTTTTTTTATTTATAAAATTTACATGCACATATAAAACGTATTACCGGTGTTACAGAATAAAATATTTCATTACAGGTATTAATTGCGATTATTTTAATCTATCAAAGAGCAAACACACTTTATTACATATAAATGTAGGTATTTATATACAATTTTATTGCATGCACAAATAAATCCTGCATGGTTTCCTAATTTCTTAATTCTCCTTTGACTATTCCACCATTTTTAGTGTCGGCCTTACACCCTGTATGTTATAATGAACATATACATATTAAAACTGTGTCGGCTAACCTGTGCCTAAACTGGCCTATGTGAGACCAATGTCTGCCGCTTCTGGATATGGGCATAGAAAGCTCAGAACATGTGCTTTGTGAATGTACTGCATTAGGCAGACAAAGACTTTACCACCTTGGTGATATGTTGTTGTTGTAGCGGTACCTTTGCCCTGTCAGTGTAGCGTAATCACCGGTCGTCTTCATCTAGCTCATCTAACGATAGGCCCAGGAAACTAACTGTTTCGACGGGTGACATCGTAGTATCTCCATGCAATCTTTGGAACAACAAACCCAAAATTGTGCTAAAATTTGTAAAGCCTAAAACTCTTGGGTTACAAAAATAGGCCTTGCACAATAGATCAACTCTGGTCGCAGTGCGTAATGGCCTTCTAATAATAATAATAATAATACATATTTATTTAACTCATTTACATATTTATGTTAATATGTATGTTAGTAGGTATGTATATATGTACATTGCAGTTTTTATTTTTTTCTACTACTAGGTTGGAATTTTTTAAGCATGCAATTTTGTATCTGTTTAGTTTGGCACAAGTTTCAAGTGGCTACTACTATTAACGTTTATATGCAGTAATGTAAAGATAATTTTCAGTTACCTACTGTACGATTTTCAACGAAACTCACATTGATTTTTCTTTTTTTCTTGTATTTAACAAAATATGTATAGCCAGCAATTATTTTGTTACAATTTACTACATTAAATGCAATAATAAAGTAGTTGCAATATTCGATTGCGCAGAAGCGACTTTACGTACTGCGTTTATTCCCGAATAAAATCATTAAATTAGTTGAAATTTGTTTTACTACATTAAATACTTAGGATCATCATATGAGAAAACAAACTAAATATACTCGTAATATAAAAAACTTAAACATAAATATAACTAAAATTATTAAAAACTAGCTGCCCTTAGTCAGATTTCGCATCATTTCACGCACCGAACGAAATACCAGCTCCTCCCATCTTTTACTATAATCTGCCGCATTTTCTGAATTGCCCCATATAATATGTTGTAGTTCTTCTGGTGTATGACTAAGCGCCTCAACGCAGAACGGCCGCCAACTGCTACTATCCGCTGTCTCTTGTACTGATACACCTTGTATTCGTTCGGGAAGAGCACTCAAGTTGATATATGTATTGGTGGCCAATTTCAAAGAATGTATCCTATGTAGCAAATGAAATATATATTTTATAAATTTGGTCCCTAATTCGGTCAAAACAACATCTTACTCATCTAACTGATTTATTAGCTGAAGGCGATTTGTTACAGTTTCAGTCAAGCACCGTTGCGCAGAAGCTTCAACTTCCAACATACGTGCTCGGACATTTCGCATCCTCACTTCCAGCTGCTCATCATTCATACGTTGCTCTTGCATCTTTTTATTGATTCGATAGTACTCCATATTTTGTTCGGCGTAACGAATTTCGCACTTTTCTAAAAAGTTTTAATTATTTAGTTGTTTTGTTCACTAATGGCCCACTAGCATCAAGCATCACTCACCTAGTTGCTCGTGATACTTAGAACTTAATTTGCATAGTGCGAGCTGACGGCGCTCTAATCCGATTTCGCGATTTATCATCGCTTTGATGCGTTTCGCGTATTCGTATTTAATCATTTTTGTACAAATTCTGAAATTGAGCCAAATATAACATTTGAGTAAAATAGTTTACATCAAAACACGTCGTTAAAACAAAACAATTCAAACATGTCAAGTCTGACCATAGACGCGATTTGGGGAAGCAAAATAAATAATACGTTGACAATTGCTTGCAGTTTTCGACATTTATCACCGATTCTTCGTTCTTGCCGGTCCCGAACAAAATAGCGTTGCCATGCTCTTCAAATTTTTGGGCTACCACAATGAAATTAAAAGTGGTGGCTCTAAGCCAACAACAATATTTTTAACGTTTGATTGTCACGGCAAAGTATTGGAAAAGTAGAAAACAAAAACTTGGTCACAGCGAAAGAAAAAAACAAATCAGCTGATTTATCAACACCATCTTTAATAGATTCGTCTTGGTGGAAAACCAAAAACGGTAGAATAAATAGGAAATACATATACACATGACTACATTTGATTTGTTCATTAATACAAAGGTTCGCTTTTTTCTGTACTGACGGGACTCAATTGCCAAGTTCTCTAAAGCCCAAAATAACGGTTCTCGGATGATTCCACCTTTGTATTCTCCACATCGTGCTCAGCACACACTTCGCCAGCCCTTTTATCCAGGGAAATACAATTTGTATTGCAGATAATTTCATCTGAATTTGCTACCCCACATCTTCACAGCAAAAGTGTATAGCTCTGATACTTCTGACAAACAATGTGTAACCAAAGGATAAATTAATTGCTCATGAAATCGAAAAAATATTAGCGTGGATTATTATTAGTGTTAGGCTACTGCGCACTGCGACCAAAAGAGACATATTGTGCAAGAAATATTGTATTGATACTTTCATAAATATTTCTGCCGTGGGCTGGAACTTTGGTAGTTTGATAGTCAATTTTTCATTTCGACGGTATACTCATCGCAGCAACTAATCATTGCAATGAGAGAAAAATTTTGCCATTTTGTTTTGCCTATACAAGAACATTCTTGGTTGACACAATCACACAAATTAAATATTAAATGTCTGCAGTCAAAAATTTATTTAGATATGACTCATATCTGTCAAGCAAAATAATAACTGATCGGTAATGAATGCTTGTGAAGATGTACCGTTTATAATAGATTTGAAGAAATTCCACAAGTAAGCAAATTAGCAATGTATTTTATATACTTATTTCCATTACAGACAAATAGTAAAACCCCTCAAAAACTAAAAGTATGCATATCCCCTAACTGCGTTGAAACTATTAAAAGAAATCCATGAACGATTTTGCGGCTAATATTTATGTACGTCTAAGCATATTGAACAGATAGTAACAGAGATAGAACATATATGTACATATTTTTATTTAGTTGTAGTCTCATTGGCGGTTTATTTAAATTATATGTGTGTGTCCATTTTGTATTGAAATTTTACTAAGTACGTTTACTATTTTAGGTATGACAAAAGTGTAATAAATCGACTAAAAAAACGTTTTCAGTTCAACTTCAACTTAGTGCATGAAACCGGTCTGTTATAAAATTCGTGAGTGTAGGCGTTTATTATATTGTACTTCACAACAAATAAGTCGCAAGAGTTGGCAACACCAGAGATATAAGTGACATTTAATTTTTCTTGTCTTTGCAAAATTGTGAATTTAGATTTCAGATGAAATAATATAACTTATAATAGTAATAATAATAAGAATGCTTATTTCGGATATCTCGTGAAACATTCTTTGTTAAGTGTATACATTTTGTTTGTGCAAAATATTTATAGAAGAACCAGTTGCGAAACTTACTTAAAATATGAGTTCCGATAGTGATGATGACGGCTCCACAGGACGTGGTGGCGGAGGCTCTGGTGATAGCGCCGGTGGTGGCTTCGGAATAGACTTAACCGGAATACTATTTGGCAACATAGACTCTGAAGGAAAATTGGTGGATGATGATGCAGGCAATCCATTCGATTCGGAATTTCGTGAACACATTGGTTCATTGTCCAAGTATGTTTTTGGAATGTGGTTTCAGTCTATGAATTACAATTTTGCCTACTAGATTGCATATTTAAATATAAAATTAATAGGTTCACTAATTTAGTACAAAAATTCCAAAGTGAAAAAAATACCTGGATGAAAAAATGCAATTAGTAGTGGTGCCATTATCTCTCAAAAGAGCTGGAGATATATCAGTTACCCAGTATTCTCTTAATACATTAAGCAAAGAAGAGGCAACAGTAGTGATGGAATTGCTTCAATTGCTGATAATGATATTTTTTTAAATTATACATTCTTAGAGATAAATCTTTGAATTTTATATCATGGGCACTCATAAAAAATTCTAAGCCAAGGTTTTGTCTAGTCAGAACAAAATTATCCAAAAATTTAACATGCGTATTCATGGAATAAACACTTGCAGATTGGGCCTGAACTCGTTATTAAATGAGGTAATAGAGACTGAAAAAGATGAACTCGATGATGTGGATCCACCCAAGCACCAAATGAGTGATTTCGATGCATTAAAAGCGGGGTTTTCTAACAGTGATGGAAATGAAGCCGATAACGAAGATGATGGTGAAATTGTGAAGGATGACGATGCCGTAGATTATTCAGACATAAACGAAATGTCCGAGGACTGTCCGCGAACGCCACCAACAAATGAGTCGAATATGCTCGAGGATCTCGAGGATGCTATACCCGCCACAAAAGTTGAAGCTTCAAGTAAACAACTTTAAAACTTAGTTAATTTTACTGTAATTAATACATTTTTTTTTTTAGGCCTTACAAAAGATGACAAAGAATTAATGCCACCACCGCTTGCACCTATACGTAGCGCCTCAACGGGCGGCAGTAATGCGGATGGTTCAGTCAAGGCAAATGGCCCTGATAATTTAAGTTCAGACACGAAGTCCGAAAAACGTGAGTTAGAATGAGATGCCTAAGGAATTTATTTTAAACTTTTGTGTTTTTAATTTTAGCAACAGAACGCAAGTTGGATACGCCCTTAGCAGATATGTTACCTTCTAAGTACGCTAATGTGGATGTGAGAGAATTGTTTCCCGACTTTCGACCGGACAAAGTGCTGCGTTTTTCACGACTTTTCGGCCCTGGAAAGCCGTCAAGTTTACCACAAATTTGGCGGAGCGTTAAAAAAAGGAGGCGACGACGAAAGCATTCACGGGATCAAAAAGTATTAGTTTTTTTTTTTAAATAACAATTCAATATATTTATTTATTCTTACATTGTAGAATCCAAATCCCGGCTCTGATTCTACAAGCGATTCGGAAGAGCCCAAAAAAAAGGGGTTCGGCCTTCATTATGGCCCCGACCCGTTGCCAAATCAATGCTTGTCCGATGATGAAGATAAATTGCTGAGCATTTCAAACAATGAGGATGTAAAGCCCGAAGGCCCAGAGAATGGCGAAAATAATGAAAATAAGCCCAAAATCGCTGATTGGCGTTACGGCCCCGCTCAAATCTGGTACGACATGTTGGATGTTTGCGATTCTGGGGAAGGTTTCAACTACGGCTTTAAAACAAAACCTTCAGGAACACCACAAAAGGGTGGCATATCAGAACACCAAGCACCAGTGCCAGTGGAAGGTGATATAGAAATAAAGGGTGAGCCAATTGCGGATGACGCGTTTTTGATGGTCTCGCAACTGCATTGGGAGGATGAGGTTGTTTGGGATGGGAACGATATTAAAGCGAAAGTTTTGCAAAAATTAAACTCAAAAACAATAGCTGCTGGCTGGTTGCCATCAAGCGGCTCACGCACAGCCGGCGCCTTCAGCCAACCCGGCAAAACTATGCCAGTATCTGGAAGCACGGGGACCGGCAAGCAAGGTAGTAGTGGCACGTCTTCCAGCAAGAAAGCAAGTCAAATGTAAGCATACAAATTACAAAATAACATTGGTTAATAGGATTTCATCATAACTTTTTGCTATTACAGTATTCAAAAGAAAGCTCCAGAAGCAGTGGATGACACCTGGTACAGCATCTTTCCAGTTGAGAATGAAGAGCTGATCTATGGCAAATGGGAGGATGAAATCATCTGGGACGCCGAGCAGATGACCAAAATACCGAAGCCTAAAGTGCTCACACTCGATCCAAATGATGAGAATATTATTCTTGGCATACCCGACGATATCGATCCATCGAAAATCAGCAAAAATACGGGCCCACCACCGAAAATTAAAATACCTCATCCACACGTCAAGAAATCAAAGATTTTGCTAGGCAAGGCTGGCGTTATTAATGTGTTAGCCGAGGATACACCACCGCCGCCACCAAAAAGCCCAGATCGCGATCCATTTAACATTTCGAATGATTCGTAAGTCATATCGATTTTTGTTTTATAAATGTAAAATAATTATTATAAAAATTACTAAATTTAACAGGTACTATCAGCCCAAGACAGAGCCAACTTTGCGTCTTAAAGTGGGTGGAGGCAATTTGATACAGCATTCGACACCAGTAGTTGAGCTACGATCGCCATTTATACCGGTACGCATATTTTTTACAAGAAAAATCTTCTACATTTTTTTATCTCCTATATCTACATTTTTTTATGTTCTAAATTTTTTTTTCTAAATTTTTTTTATCTAATTTCTTTGTTCACTTCTAAATTTTTTTATCTCCTCAATTTTTTGTTTTATAAATTATTTTTATCTTCTAAATTTTTTGTTTATTTTCTAAATTTTTTGTTTATCTTCTAAATTTTTTTATTTTCTAATTTTTTTATCTTCTACATTTTTTGTTTATCTTCTAAATTTTTTTATTTTCTCCATTTTTGGGTTATCTTCAAAATTTTGTGCTTAAATTTGTTTATCTTCTAAATTTTTTTTTAATCTTCTAATTTTTTTCGAAATTTTCTTTATCTAAATTTTTTTTGTATCTTCTAAAAGTTTCTTATCCCTTTTTTTATATCTTCTAAATTTTTTTTATCTCCTAAATTTTTGGTTTCTTTTCCCGTTTCTTTTCTTGTTCGAAATTTTTTTTTATCTTCTGGATTTTTCTTCTAAATTTTTATTTTTATCTCCTAAATTTGTTTTGCATATTTTAAAATTTTCTATACTAAATTTTTTGTTTATCTTTTTTTCATATTCTACATGTTTTTATATTGGAAATTTTCTTTATCTTCTACATTTTTTTTGTATTTCTATTTTTTTTAATAATCTTCTAATTTTTTTTTTACCTTCTGATTTTTTTTTATCTTCTAAATTTTTTTATCTTCTAAATTTTTTTTGTCTTCTAAATTTTTTTATCTTCTATATTTTTTATTTTCTCCATTTTTGGGTTATCTTCAAAATTTTGTGCTCAAATTTGTTTAACTTCTAAATTTTTTTAATCTTCTATTTTTTTCGAAATTTTCTCTATCTTCTAAATTTTTTTTGTATCTTCTAAAAGTTTCTTATCTCTTTAATTTTTTTTTTATATCTTCTAAATTTTTTTTATCTCCTCAATTTTTGGTTTCTCTTCCCATTTTTTTATGTTCGAAATTTTTTTTTATCTTCTGGATTTTTCTTCTAAATTTTTATTTTTATCTCCTAAATTTGTTTTGCATATTTTAAAATTTTCTATATCTTCTAAATTTTTTGTTTATCTTTTTTTTATATTCTACATGTTTTTATATTGGAAATTTTCTTTATCTTCTACATTTTTTTTATCTTCTATTTTTTTTTAATAATCTTCTAATTTTCTTTTTACCTTCTAATTTTTTTTTATCTTCTAAATTTTTTTATCTTCTAAATTTTTTTTTGTCTTCTAAATTTTTTTTAATCTTCTAATTTTTTTTCGAAATTTTCTTTATCTTCTAAATTTTTTTTGTATCTTCTAAATGTTTCTTATCTCTTTAATTTTTTTTTTATATCTTCTAAATTTTTTTTGTCTTCTAAATTTTTTGTTTATCTTCTACATTTTTTTATCTTCTAATTTTTTTTAATCTTCAAATGTTTTGTTTGTCTTCTAAATTTTTTTATCTTCTAAATATTTTTTATCTTCTAAATTTTTTTATCTTCTAAATATTTTTTATCTTTGAAATTTTTTTTCCAAACTTTGTTTTTTTCCTTAATATTTTTTTCTTCAATTTTTTGTTTATCTTTCTTTTTTTATATTCTACATTTTTTTTATAATCAAATTTTTTTACCTTCTAATTTTTGTATCTTCTGAATTTTTTTTCTTAATCTTCTAACTTTTTTTATATTCCAATTTTTTTTATCTTCTAAAATTTTTTGTTTGTATCTTTTAAATGTTTCTTATCTCCCTAATTTTTTTTTATATCTTCTACATTTTTTTTATCTCCTCAATTTTTTGTTTGTCTTTCTTTTTTTTATATTCTACATTTTTTGATATTCCAATTTTTTTGTCATCTTCTAATTTTTTTTACCTTCTAATATTTTTATCTTTGAAATTTTTTTTTCTAAATTTTTTTAATCTTCTAATTTTTTGTTTATCTTCTAATTTGTTTTTACCTTCTAATTTTTTTTTTATGTTCTAAATTTTTTGTATCTTCTAATTTTTTTTTAATCTTCTAATTTTTTTATCTTCCAAATTTTTTGTATCTCCTCAATTTTTTGTTTATCTTCGACATTTATTTTTAATCTTCTAATTTTTTGTTTATCTTCTAAATTTTCTTTATCTTATACATTTTTTTTCATCTTCTAAATTTTTTTTTAATTTCTGAATTTTTTTTCTAATTTTGTTTTATCTTCTAAATTTTTTTTTAACTTCAAATTTTTTTTATCTTCTAAATTTTTTTTATCTTCTAAATTTTTTGTTTATCTTATACATTTTTTTAAATCTTAAAAAGTTTCTTTATCTTATACATTTTTCTTATCCTCAATTTTTTTTATCTTCTAAATTTCCTTTTTTATCGTTTAGACATATATGGGCCCCATGAAACTGCGCGCTTTCCATCGCCCGCCACTGAAGCGTTTCTCTCACGGTCCATTGGCTTCTCCAGGGCCGCACAGTGTGCTGCCACTATTTAAATATATAGCCAAGAAGGCCAAACAACGCGAGCTGGAGCGTATTGCCTCCGGTGGTGGAGACGTGTTCTTCATGCGCAACCCCGAAGATTTAAGTGGCAAAGATGGCGATATAATTTTATGTGAATTTTGTGAGGAGCATCCACCGTTGATGAATCAAGTAAGCCAGCGATTCTATAAAGTTTTTGAAATCATGTTTTGATTGGTGTTTTAAACAGGTTGGTATGTGTTCAAAAATCAAAAACTATTACAAGCGTAAAGCTGCCAAAGACAATGGGCCGCAGGACTTTAAATATGGTGAGGTCGCTTTTGCGCACACGAGTCCATTTTTGGGTATACTGCAGCCAGGCCACTGTATACAAGCACTGGAAAATAATATGTACCGCGCACCGATCTATCCGCACAATATCAACCACACGGATTTCCTTGTGATACGAAACCGAAGCAATTATTGGGTGCGCGCTGTGAACGCGTTGTTCACCGTGGGCCAGGAGTGTCCGATCTATGAAGTCCCCGGCCCGAATTCAAAACGTGCAAATAATTTCACAAGGGACTTTTTGCAGGTAGATATGTGAAAATAATTGAAAATAAAAACATGTATTTAAATTTTTTTTTGCTTTCAGGTGTTCATTTATCGTTTATTTTGGAAGAGTTCTGACAATCCGCGACGCATACGGATGGACGACATTAAGCGCGCGTTCCCGGCGCACTCGGAAAGCAGCATACGCAAGCGTTTGAAGCAATGTGCGGATTTTAAGCGCACAGGTATGGACTCGAACTGGTGGGTTATCAAGCCGGAATTCCGATTGCCATCTGAGGAAGAAATACGCGCAATGGTTTCGCCGGAACAGTGTTGTGCCTTCTTTAGCATGATTGCAGCTGAACAGAGGCTGAAAGATGCTGGCTATGGCGAAAAGTTCATATTTGCGCCACAAGAAGATGACGATGAAGAAGCACAACTGAAGTTGGACGATGAAGTTAAAGTGGCACCCTGGAATACAACCCGGTTAGTAATAATATTAATTTTAAAGAAACGCATGTACATAATTTTTGGGTTTTTTTAGTGCTTACATACAGGCAATGCGCGGCAAGTGTCTGCTGCAATTGACGGGGCCGGCTGACCCGACGGGATGTGGTGAAGGTTTTTCTTATGTGCGCGTGCCTAACAAGCCTACGGTGAGTCTCTATATTCATCATTTGGCACCTTCTCGTCATTACCTATGTACTCCTTCAGCAAACCAAAGAAGAACAAGAGTCGCAACCCAAGCGCACAGTCACAGGCACAGATGCCGATTTGCGTCGTCTTCCGCTGCAGCGTGCAAAGGAATTGTTGCGCAAATTTAAAGTGCCTGAGGAGGAGATACGGAAGTTGTCTCGCTGGGAAGTTATCGACGTGGTGCGTACACTTTCCACTGAAAAGGCCAAAGCTGGTGAACAAGGCATGGATAAGTTTTCGCGTGGCAATCGTTTCTCCATTGCAGAACATCAAGAACGTTACAAGGAGGAATGCCAGCGCATTTTCGATCTTCAAAACCGTGTGCTAGCAAGCTCCGAGGTGCTCTCCACCGATGAGGATGAGTCTTCGGCATCTGAAGAGTCCGATCTTGAAGAACTGGGCAAAAATTTGGAGAATATGCTCTCAAATAAGAAGACCTCCACACAACTCTCACTCGAACGCGAGGAGCAAGAGCGCGAAGAGTTATTAAAGAAAATTATGGAGGATCAAGAGGGTGGAAAGAGTGGTAAAGCAAAAGATGGTAAAGACGATAATTCACAACAGCCAGTTGCGAATCCAAATCAGGGTCGCATACTTAAGATAACGCGCACCTTTAAAGATCACGAGGGTAAGGAATATACGCGAGTAGAGATTGTGCGTCGCCAGCCGATCATCGATGCGTACGTGATGATACGCACAACGAAGGATGAGCAATTCATCAAACAATTCGCCACTCTGGACGAACAGCAAAAGGAAGAAATGAAGCGTGAGAAGCGGCGCATACAGGAGCAATTGCGGCGCATCAAGCGAAATCAGGAACGCGAAAGGCTGGCACTGCTGGCACAGAATCAAAAGCTGCAGCCTGGCGGCATGCCGACTTCGCTGGGTGATCCCAAATCATCTGGTGGCTCTTCGCATAAAGAACGTGACGCACCGCACAAAGAAGTCAGTCCGTCGCGCAAGAAGTTCAAATTGAAGCCAGACTTGAAGTTGAAATGCGGTGCCTGTGGCCAGGTAAATTCTTGATAGAGAGAGGAGAGCGGAGCAAATACATTTATATGTAAATATTCTTATAGGTTGGTCATATGCGTACTAATAAGGCCTGTCCACTTTACACTGGCTTACAAGGGCCTTCGAATTCCACCAATGTTTCCGTCGCTGAAGAACAAGAAGAAGAGGTCGAAAAGGAGCCCAATTGCGAGGACGACGATCTGGTGAACGTAGATGGCACCAAGGTAACCTTGAGCAGTAAGGTGCTCAAACGTCATGAGGATGTGCGTCGGCGCGCGTTATTATTGAAGGTGCCAAAAGAGGCTGTGGGCAAAAAGAAGCGACGCATGGCGGGTGACCTGCATTGCGACTATTTGCAGCGCCATAATAAGACAGCGAACCGGCGTCGTACTGATCCGGTGGTTGTTTTGTCCTCAATTCTCGAAGCGATACTCAATGAGCTGCGCTCGATGCCTGATGTGACGCCATTCCTATTTCCAGTTAATGCAAAGGTACGTTTAATAAACGCGCAAGCAGAGAACAGAAAATTTGATTGAAATTTGCTTTAACTATCGCAGCTTGTACCCGACTATTATCGCATTGTAACGAAGCCAATGGATCTGCAGACGATGCGCGACTACATACGTCAACGGCGCTACCATAATCGTGAAGAATTTTTGGCCGATCTCAATCAAATAGTCGAAAACTCAACGCTCTACAATGGCGCGCGCAGCTCGTTTACTGTTGCAGCACAACGCATGCTGCAAAGTTGCTTTGAACTGTTAGCAGAAAAAGAAGATAAATTGATGCGTCTGGAGAAAGCCATTAATCCGCTGCTAGATGATGATGATCAGGTCGCGCTGTCGTTTATTTTTGAACAATTGCATGGCAAGATCAAATTGATGCAGGAAAGTTGGCCGTTCTTGAAACCCGTCAATAAAAAACAGGTGCGTGATTACTACACCATTATTAAACGGCCAATGGATTTGGAAACAATTGGCAAAAATGTCGAAGGTAAATTAAAGTTTAAACAGAGTGAGGGTGCAAAGAAATTTGTATAAATTTAAAATCAAATTACTTGCAGCCCATCGTTACCATTCACGTGCCGAGTTCTTGGCGGACATTGAATTGATAGCATCCAACTGTGAACAATACAATGGCAGCGAATCGCGTTTCACCAAAAATGCCAAAGTCATACTCAATTATGCGCGCACACAGCTGGAAGAGGTAATTTGCACTACGTTTAAAATTTATTTCATTTATTACCCTTTATCAATTGATTAGTTCTCCGAGCATTGCGCACAACTCGAACAAAATATTAGCAAAGTGCAAGAGCGTGCGCGCGCTGATGCTGAGCTCGATGACACATGGTGCGGAGATGACCAAGACTATGATTTTCCTCATCGTACGAGTCGCTCGAGTACGCCCGAAAATGATTTTATCGATGTTGAGGGTAATGAGCGGCCAACAACATCAGCTGCGGCAGCAACGTCGTCCACGTCAACATTGCATCGCAATTTTGCTGGTGGCATTACCATTCCTGCACCAGCAACTACAACAGGTGGTGGCGCTGATATGGCTCCACCACCACCTGATGTTAAGCGTGGGCGTGGTCGTCCGCGCAAGCCACGCGACACCGTGGAGGAAGGTAAGTATCGATGCCATTATTTTGGACGACGACTTTCTGCTGCGTGTGTGTTTATTACTATAATTTCTTCCTTCATTTTACTGAAACGGTTAAGCGGTATAATTTATGCTATTACATCTTAATTGTCTTAATTGCTATTGCAGACGCTTTTTCTCTATGCTAACTTTATTCATGAAAACTTCCTAGAAAACTACCCGCGCTTTCTTTAATGCTTCGAAGGGCTCTGACACATGGGTTTGGATGAGACATTTGGTTGCTTTTCATTTATCATAACTTTTTGCGCAATAGTAATACTGGGGACTAAAGCGTTGCATATTCGAAAAGGGATAACGGGGAGGCGGCGGATGTTGATCAGAAACTAAAAATGTTAACATTTAAATTTTATGGCTAACAACCAAGTTACAAGTTAAATTACAAGTTACTATTGTATTTTCTGCGCTTAATCGTGATTGCCATTGCCGCGAACTTGAATTTGAAGGTTGTTAAAATTTTAATTCGATTTAAAAAGTTTCATCGTTTACATCCGAGGCCTAGAAAAGCGCGAAGAAGACTTAAGAAATAATTGTTTCAAAAACTGTCAAAATCTTTAATGGCTGTTATTAGGTCTGTTCATGAAGCAAATAGTTTGTAAAAATTATTACAAATTATCACGTTTTGGTGTTCATGTACCCAAAAAACTTGCAAAGTAGTGGAAAGTGCGAGAGCAAAATGACTTTTCGTTTTGAGGAGAAGCTGCAAGTTTTTACTTGTAAGAATTTGCAAGTGAGAAAAACAGCTGATCGCAAAGTAAAAATAAGCACGAATTAAAATTTGCGAATTGCAATTAGTAATGGAGTGTTCTTCTCCATCCGGCAAAGAAAATAAAATCATGGGATGCCGAAACTCGTTATATTGCATTTATTTGCTTCATTTTACTTTTTTTTTAATACGGGGTAGTTCAAGTGCACAAATTTTTAATTTTTGTGATTTCCCTGCCAACAATTTCATCAGCTGTTCGTAAAACTTGCAAATTGCTACTGGTTTTGCGTTTATGTACTTTCTTTGATATTTTTCTCTTTGAGAGCGAATTCTCGGAATTTATATTACTGGATAATTTTTACATGAACAGACCTATTATTCTTATTTTTTTGTTTACTTTTTCGCTCGATGAATTCAATTTTTTTTTTTGTTTCGTCAGATAATTTCCTTCCTTCTTCTAGTCTAAACAGTTTGCCGTGAGTAATGTGACGAAGCGATTTTTCTCTATTTTTAAGCCTTAACATTTGCTTAAAGATTTCAATAATTTTTGTCAATTCTGGATTTGCACTTTTTATTTTTTATTTTGTCTTTGTTTACTTTCCCTTTTGTTTGTTGACGTTTGTAATTGTTTTCCACTACAAGCACACATTTAAACTAAAAGTAAACAATTAAAAAAAAAACATATTCCATAAGCCAAACTCTGGTTTAAAGCGTACTCAAATTCTATTTTCTAGTCAAAGTAAATGCGAGCGCTGTTAAACGTGGGCGTGGCCGACCCCGCAAGGACAGCCTAGCCTCAAATATAAGTAACCCACAAAATTCCTTTTTGGAAGAAGGTAAGACTAATATTCAACTACTATTGCAACAACAACAACAATAGCTAACCAACAAGAACACAGCGTCTATGTGATGCAAATCACTTCCAGGAATGCAAATCTAACAAAAAGTTAAAAGCACACCAAAACAACAAACAAGAAAAACAAATATTCTTAATATTCGACTAAAACAACAAATAATTTTATAATATTACCCGTTTGGCTTTACACCCTTATTTCGGCATCTTTTGGTTTATTTTTCGATTGCATTAATTAATTTGAATCCCCATATGAAACTTTTTAATATTATCTTTAGTTGTTTTATTTGGTTTTACTGGTTTACGTAGTTTTTAAATAGGATTGAAATCAATCACCTTTTTTAGATTTCACTACTCTTAAAAATATGTACTTACGTCTATGTTTTGGATTTGTCTTTTGGTATTTTCATGTTTTAAATTTACTTGAAACACGTTACAACTTTTCTCCTATCCACTACCACACTAAAAACTGTTCTTCCTCCTTCATTAGTTTTGGAATCAAGCCAAAAATATTAACTTTAGTTTTTAACGATTTTTCCTCTATTTTCATTTGTCACATCTAGATTTGCAGTGTTCAACGGATGATGAAGAGTTCCAGGAAGTGTCGGAGGATGAAAATAACGCTGCGAGCATACTGGATCAAGGCGAACGTATGCAACCCAATAGCAGCGGCATGGAAAGTGTCGGTGCGTTTGGTATGGACCAAATTGATGTGTCGCACATAAAAACGGAGATGAAAATAGAACCACCTCAACTTGCTAACGGTAAGCTATTTGGTCGCACTAATAAATTTTTATTATTTACATATCCAACAAAGAGAAGCTTAGGCTTTTAAAAGTGTTTGAACGCGCACATAGACCTCAAAGAGTAATTCAATTATTTTGTTTTTGAACAATAAATGCTGCTTTGCCAGAGGAAGATGGTGGAGAGCAACATTGTGAGGATGACAGCCAACAAGCCGCTGAGGCGATGGTTCAATTGAGTGGTGTTGGTTTCTACACTCAACAGCAGCAAGGTTTTCTACATATTTCCATTTACACCCAATCAACGAGCGCTATTCAGCATTTTATTCTATTCGCTTTTTTCGTTACTTCGAATATACTTAGTCTTGTCATAAATTCTGTGGCAAATTGTACAATGCATACGGCGCGAACAAGGCACATTCTTTAAAGGTGGTAGCACTAGAGCAACAACAATGTTTTGTACGTTTGATTTTCAGAGAAAAGTATTGACAAAGTAGAAAACAAAAAATGAATTCGCCTTGTTTCATTCTGGGCCGACAGCCATATGGACATAGCGAAAGAAAAAATACAAATCAGCTGGTTTTCTGATACCACCTTTAATAGACTCGCCTTGGGCGAGAACAAATTCGTCCTCGCGTGTTTCGAATCAATGCAGTCATAAAAGCCGTTCTAGAAAGAATTCGCAAAAATCTTCTTAGAAAGCAGAAAATCATGTACAGGGAAATGAACGTATCTACCAAATCGATGTGATGACTAATAAGGAATGATCTCCACAGGATACACTTCCGTAGTCAACTGACAACGCGCTTGAAGAAAATTAGACTCAACAGATCCAATCGGCTTCTTCGGGGGCACGCGGTCAATGGCCATGAAAATATTATTTTCACAGATGAGAAAATTTGAGGGAGTTTTTAATAAGCAAAACGGCCAAATCTATGATAGTAAATACTTCCAAAAACTCAAAAACTGTGTTTCCAAGGGTTCAGCGTGGCCACCATCCAGCTTCCGTAATGGTTTGATGGGGACTGTCTTGTAGAGTCGTTACATCTCTTCATTTCATGCGAAAAAGGGGTTAAGACGGGGGGGCAAAATAGTACTAGGAGGATCTCTTAGAAGGCTTGGTGAAGCAGTTCAATGGAGAGCGTTGGATCCTCCGGCCATACTCCGCTCCAACCCATAGGGCAAAAATTAGCCAGCAGTGGTTAAAAAACAACACTTCTGGGTTCATAGCCGCAGAAGATTGGCCAGTTTGTGCTTAGAATTGGAGTGCATGGTCTGTCGAAGACAGGAGAGTCTCAAACAATCTTTGGTTTGAGCAGCAACGTCAATATCCATGGAAACTCTGCGTGCTGCAATAGTTGAATGGCCTAATCGTTTTTTTTTCCTTTGCATGATTAAATAAATTTAACTTCATTAAAAAAAGTATTATAATTTCATATCTATACTCGGACTTAACTCGTAACAGAACTTATGGCTGGACTCAGTATATGTATATATTATATTTTCATTTTATCGCACTGCGCCCCACTATAATTTTATTAGGCAGCCCTCTGTTACTTTACCAGCTATGCTTCATGATTTATTATCATTTTTATTTTTTTATTAGATGACTCAATGGATTTGGATCCCAATTACGATCCATCTGATTTTCTCAATTTCGGTAATCGTACCACCAATAATAATAACGCTGACGATTTGCAAACACCCCAAACCCAAGCACAATATGCTAAAGATGATGATCCAGCACAAACACAATTCAACGCCAATGCTAATTTGCCTGATGGTGGTCCAATGCCAGGCGAAATGTCCTCCATGCCACAAATGCCACTTATTATGCCCAGCAATGACAATGTCGGCATCGATGAGGATTTGGCAATTTCGGAGAGTGACGAAGAGGATGGTGGTAATGACGCTCACGTCGATGTGAGCATGAAGAGTGAAGTTTTCAATGATAGTGGCGAAATGGCCAATGATGGCATAGATGCCAACATACATGATAACGCAGTTGTGTCGCAAACTAATGAAGTCTCAATGGATATGGATATGCCGAAGCAAGAGCAGCACCATCAACCGGATGACAATGATGATGATGACTGGTTGCACTTTTAGATGAACTAAAGTTTCATAGAATTTTTTTACATATCTTAATTTATTAGATATTAACAATAACTAGTTTAATAAGATATTTGAATAAAGTATTTATGTAAATGAACCTTCTACTGCTGGAGATTACATTGGTGCGGTGTCTATTATTATCTGGGGTTTCTTTCAGAATGATAAGCGTATGGCTTTAGTAATCTTTATATTCTTGAATTTGAACGTTACGCGAAACTCTACAATAATTTCAAGTGGCCTGTCACTTTGTCGATGTCTTCCACGGACGCGGGACCAATGGCCAAAACAGTTTTCGAATTGGGTTCAATTTGTGTACGGCCGGCGTCGCGAATCAGACACGTATTGAGATTATTCGCTTCCGCAGCGTGCTTAATCGCCATCATCTCTCGTTCACTTTCAACGCGAAGCGCAATTTTGGCACAACCGGCACTCTCCCAGGCACGCACAAGTCGCGGTGTGCGTCGAACGGCCTTCTGATAGGCACCAACTGCACCATGACCACACTGTGCGCCGATTTTGCCCTTACCCATTTTCAGGTCATTCCGCACTACTAATACCATTTTGTAGTTGTTGCTGAAGCTGGCAAAAAACTATAATTGAATATTAGATATAAAATATATATTATGCAGATCTCGCACGGATGTACTTACACCTTCCTGAGGGGCGACGGTGTCCCCCCTTCCTTCATCGGTACTCTTCTTAGCATCTTCACTAACATCATGTCGCTTTAAGGCGTACTTGTAGCCAACGAAGAACGATAGCAACACAGCAATGCCATTGATAACCTGACTTGTGTCCAATAGTCTGTGATCACCCATTCTTCAATTGAATCTTTTAAAGATTTCTGTATGAAAAAGTTAAAGCAATCGCATTAGTTTTTGTGGAATTACTTGAATCCATTAAGGGCTGATGGGATTTAGTCTAGTAAAACGCAAGGATCGTCGTGTGAAAAACGTACATAACTCTTGAATTCAAAAGAAAAATTTTACAGCCAAGAAAACCGTGTACGAAATTGCGACCAAGGCACATGAAATTGGCGACCAGAACAACTCATTCACAATATGCAATGTGTTTGGAGTAAATATATCACAGTGTACACAGTCAGCAGAATTATATTCAACAGATTTATCTTTACAAGTGGTCGCCACGAGACATAACTTAAAAGTGTAATTGAAAATCAACAGTTACATGAGAGTTGAGAGAAAAAAGTGAACTTTTTGAATTTTTTCTGAGAGAACTTTTAAATTTATTGATCTAAAAATGTGTACACATATTACATATGTTATCTTTTAACTGTATTTTAAGACTTCTATATCTGAACTTCTGAATCTAAAAAATTGTAAACTTATGTTATCTTTTAACTGTATTTTAAGACTTAGTATTAGTAAAAACATTTATTTGGAAAAAAGCAAACGGTGATCTGCGGGAGCTCCTCTCAAAAAAAAAAAAACGTTTTGCGGTGACCACTACATCTCTGAACTGGATCCTCTGAAATTGAAAACCCAACTGATTTCGTTAAAGTAATGGTAAATCTAGTAACTAATCGAAGGAATAAGCAACATAAATTTTTTTGTTATAATGGCGGCTTTTAAAAAAAAAACAATATTATATTATATTATTATACTATTTTTTAACAAAATTTCGGCCTTCAATTGTTTATAAAAAAAATTTATCGGTGAGAAAAAAATCTACCATTAATTAACAAAAAACATATTTAAGAAGCTCGCGCTAAAATTTAAGACCAATCGGTTTAGCGGTTTCCGAGCAATGTTGGTCACCGACTTTGAAAACACCATTTTGAGAAAAACGCATTTAAAGTTTAAAAAGCACTTTACATGGGATAAGAAACGCCTTTTCAAAGTTGCGTGTAACTTAGAAAATATAGACCGGAACGATATTAAATTTTCTGTGTGTATTCTTAAATATACATATGTACATTAAGGGAAAAAATATAAAAAATCAATTTTTTGAAAATTCTAACTGTATGTAACCCCTTAAATTATTTTTGAATTATCCGAGAATATGATTATTCGATTGACTACGGGTTGATATTTACTGTACAAATAAAATACTATATGATATAAATTTTTGTATAACAGCAGGTATCGGAATTTTTTGTGATTAGCGACAGATATCGGATACAGACAGGCAGAGCTTTGACAGAGCATACCCTGACCAACAAATCAGCTACCGCTCGGGGGTAACATAAACTCTGACAGAGTAAATAAATAGTATCCAAGTAACCGAGACAAACATTCTCTAAAGTGACAAGCATTGACTGTATGTGAGTTCGGATCGTTTTGATAACATAGACTCGATAGGTACGAGAATGATAGATTTCGGATGAAATCAGTTAATGCAAAACAATAAATAGAATACAACTTTTTTTTTATAATCAAATTATCCGAATTTGCTTGAGTATGCCGCAAGTGGAAATTTGAGATGCAAACCATAACTCCACATCTACATACATCTACTACTAAATGTGTCTTAACATCTACACAATTTCTGTTTTCACATTGTCACATTTTCTCATGGGCAACTTGCTGTCTTAACATTTCATTTTTAAAATGGCATCAAGCGTTAATGGCAACGACACACCAATACCGACGGTTAATAACCCCAGAATTCTGGGAGTCATCTTCGACAGCTTGCTCTCCTACTCAGCGCACACAACCGCTATTGCAACGAAAGTACAGAATCGCAACAAGGTCCTCAAGTCGCTTGCCGGCAGCACTTGGGGCAAAGACAAAGAAATGTTGCTGTCGACTTTCAAAGCAATAGGCCGACCGGTTCTGAATTATGCCGCGCCTGTCTGGTCGCCTGGAACCAGAGATACGCAGTGGACGAAGCTACAGACCTGCCAGAATACTGCCATAAGGACCGCGACAGGATGTCTCCTGATGTCCTCAATTCAACACCTGCACGATGAGGCTAACATGCTCCCGGTTAAGGAGCACAACAAAATGCTCGGCAAGCAGTTTCTGCTTGGGTGTCACCGCAGGCCTCACCCATGCAGACACCTGCTCGAGCCTGAGTCACCTCCCAGGCACATCAGGAGACACTTCCTCAACTACGTGGACGAGATCCTGGACAAAACAGACAGACCACTCCAGGATCAGACAGTATACAGACAGACTATTAACGACATCCATCGGGAGACCCTCACCACCTTCCTAAGCTCCCGACCCCCGAATGCCGTTATCGGAGTCCAACCGCCACCTATCGCAGAAGAAGAGCTCCAGCTTCCCCGAGAGTCCCGCGTAATCCTGGCACAATTACGTTCTGGATATTGTAGCAGGTTAAACTCCTACTTATCCAGAATCGACCCCGACATACTAAACATATGTCCAGCATGTGAAGGCACCCCGCACGACACTAACCACCTTTTCACATGCCCCAACAAACCCACTCATCTAACACCCCTCTCCCTCTGGACCCAACCCGTCGAAACTGCCAGTTTCCTGGGCCTACCGTTAGATGAGCTAGACGAAGACGACCGGTAATTTAATAACACTGACAGGGCAAAGATACTGCTACAACAACAACAACATTTGAAAACGTGGTAGATATGGAGGCAATGAGAAAAGCTGTAGCAAAATTTAGGTTTTAAAAGCTTTCAATGCGCGATAAAATTGTTATTGAGACAGTGCAAGAAAAAAATTCGGTAAGTCAGTTACAAATATTTTAATAGAGGAAATTTGCGGTTTCCAGCTAATACTTATGTTATGCGGAGCTATGGCTATATAATGGCTTTTGACACCTTTTGATTGCTGTTGATTAAATAATTGATGTTAGGTATTGTTTTTATATGTAGTAATGATATACATTTACTAAGAATTGGAAATAGTTGACCTTAAGAATTACTTCTTTGTTATATAGTAAATATAAGCTGATTCGTTACGTTAGCGATTTCCGTTTTCAGTTTAGTTGCAACCCTGTTCAAGCAAACTGACGTGTTCAATAGGCGTCCGCGCGGCGTTGTTTGACAGTAGCCGACTTCGTGGTAGCGGCCACACAAAAACTTCACCGATTGGGAAAAAATCGTCAGCAGTTAAAAACTCAGGAGCTTGTAGAATTATTTTATTTATCATATCTTAAGTTAATAGAAGACCTGCAAATTTATAGACTAATAAAATGGGGCTGGGGGAGATATTGCAGTTTGATGAAATGCTGCGCGATTTCAACAGAATGAACAAACGGCAGGTAAGTTACAGTATTTTGTGCTGGGCTGTTTATTTCACTCCAAAGGGGTATGACGGGGGGATGAGTCCGATTACACGTATGCACTTGGCACTTATATGCATTTAATAACATTTATTTGTTTAAATGCTCTTTCCAAATGTTTTTAGTCATTATATCAAATACTAAGTTTCGCGATGATCGTTTCATCCGCCTTGATGATCTGGAAGGGACTAATGGTAGTGACTGGTAGTGAATCGCCGATTGTGGTGGTGCTCAGTGGTAGTATGGAGCCGGCTTTCCATCGTGGAGATTTGCTATTCCTTACCAACTATAAGGAGGAACCAGTGCGTGTTGGAGAAATTGTTGTGTTCAAAGTGGAGGGAAGGGACATACCTATAGTGCATCGTGTCATTAAGCTGCATGAGAAGTAAATTAAATAAATAGTATTTTTATATATTCCTGTGCGAATGTATGCATATTTGGCATGCATTCCACGAAATTTTAATTATTAGTGGCGCCATTACAATATTCTAATTTTAACGCTTTAGAGAAGACGGTTCAGTGAAATTCCTCACCAAGGGTGACAACAACAACGTCGATGATCGGGGTCTTTACGCTCCAGGTCAACTCTGGCTAACGAAAAAGGACATTGTTGGGCGGGCTAGAGGGTTCTTACCTTACGTGGGCATAATAACGATATTTATGAATGAGTATCCCAAAGTGAAGGTAATGCAAAATAAAATATATATTCGCATAAATTATAATGCTTTATTTCCATTGCAGTGGGCAATATTGTCGATTTTAGCTATCTTTGTACTGTTACATCGCGAATAATATCCAGCCACGATTCACACAATTAGCTATAAGCAAAAGCGTACACTACCAGAAAGCCAATCTATCAATAATTCGAAAAACGTAAATAGCAATTGCAATTGCCATCAAAATATCATCAACAACAACATCAACACGAAAAACAGTAATCGCAAGAGAATTGTTAGAATAAACAAGTAAAGTAAAAATAGATCGGAATACAAAATAAATGGAATACATTTAACTGGTGAAAACTATATTGTTAGAAAAATTTAAATGCCTGCTTTTGGTCAACAACTAAAATCATTTGGCTTTGATGTAGTTTCATTTATGCCATTTAAATATTTTGCGCATTCAAATATTCCAATAGTAATATAAAATATGTGTATTTGGGTTACTCGGGATTTTCCAGAATTTTTTAGCAAACCAAAAAACAAGAATAAAGCATTTTAACTTATTATCTAAGCATATTAAAAATCAATTTAGAAATAATTAAATAGCTTGGAGCTTATTTACTTGAAATTATAGTCATTTACTGGCAAAAGGAATCGAATATGTACATACACAAAATTCTAAAATCAGTAGTTTATGCTTTGTGCAACAATCAAGCCAAAGTAAGTCATTTTCATTGTTTTCTTTTTATTGGGGTTTTTTTTTGTATTTGTTAATGACATTGGCGCTCTTGCTTCCATTTCAATGTACTGTTCACATTTAAACTTCGTACACAAAAAAGTTCGATAAGAAAATAAAATTGGCATACGATTTGTATTTCAGTGATTTATTTATAAACATGAAAAAGACAACTTCTTTGTACTTTTTTATTTTTAGCACATTTGTCTGATTTAAATAAAATTTGAAAAACTATAAAAAACAAAAATAAAAAAGAAATAGAATAGAATGAGTACATATGTACATATAAGTATAGGCGTATATATACATATAGTATGTATGTGTGTACGCATGCTTATGTGCATATATGTACATATATATTAAATGGGTTTGAGCTACACTCAGTTGAAAGTATTTGCCGTTTTTTCTGCAACAACTCTTGCTAAGCTAATGGAAACTATAAAAAGCTTCGCTTACACGCAGATTTGAATTCATTACAAAATCGCGCATATGCTTAAAAGTATAAAGGAAATGTGTGGAAATTTCGCCATACAAAACTATTTATTTTGCACAGGCACGATATCTTGGTAAATTTAGTAAAATATTTGCTATCACTGCAATTAAAAAACAAGACGTGCTAAATTGAAAGTTAACGCTAAAATTTTTTTTTATTATTTTAACACATTTTTATAAAGTTTTGCAAATTCTTTGCCAGCTTTATAACAAGTCGTTTATAACATTTTTTGTTTGTTTATTTTTCTCTATTTTCTCTATGGAGATTCATTATTCGAGTATGTGGCAGGACATACAAACGCTTTCATCTTTTTATTTGTTTCTGGAACTGGAATGAAAAACTGTCGGCGTTATATACCTTGCGAATTTTTCAATTTGCCATTGTATATTTTTGTTTTCTGTTTGCAAAATTGAACACACAATTTTCGGCATTCACTGCTATCGCGTTTCACCGCTGTGACCATCGGTTGATTCATGCAACTTTTATTTGAATCTGTGCGTGCGCACTTCTGTAGACTACTTCTTGAACATAGTCTCCATTAAGTTCTCGCCAGGCTGGTTTTTGGGTCGTGGTGATGGTGTTAGCGAGCGGGTGTGCGGTGCCAGCTCCTCCTTCTTGTGCACCGCAGAGGTGGCGGCACGGCGTTGGCGTATCTTTTCTTCCATCTTGCTGGGCACCATGAAGCAATTGGATTCGCGGTAGATCGGCTTGCGACGATCGTTCCATGGGAACTCCCATTGAATAGGAGTGAAATCGCGGCGCCAAGGTTTGCCTGCAAGTAAGAAAAGAGAAACAAATAAATAAATAAAAGAGAAAATTGCAGGAATGCCAACGCATCATTGTAATATTTTTTATTTAGACATATTTCATTAAACTTACGTGGCTTAAACCAGAAGTGGCATGTCCAGTCTTCTTCACCATCGTCGTCAACATCGCTGAAATGCAAATAATAACAAAAATAAACACATTTAAACGTTTCTCTACGTAATCTGCTTCGTTTAGCGCTCTTACCCTCGCACATAAACCCGCACGTAACGCCTATTTTTCCGAAACAAATCCAGTGCCTCGTTGAAAGTCAGATTCAACGCCGGTGTATCGTTGATTTGCGTAATTTCATCACCAACACGCATGCCCTCACTGTGCGCCATACCAGTGGGTGTCACATTAATAATGGTCAGCGGCTCGAATTGATCGGTACCGCCGGTTACTTCGATGCCCCAACGTGACTCGACGAAACTCATAATGCGTCGATCGGTCTCGAGGGTGTAGGTTATGCGGAGCTCATATTCGACATTGTCGAAAGCATCCGATTCGTACTTGGGTAGTCGCATGCTTGGAGTGATAATTAAAATTTATTATATTTTCCATTGCACGTGTATGTACATATATTTCAAAATATTCACCTGCTATTTTGTTTTTAGAAATTCAAAACTCGAAAAAAAACTCAGCTTGTTCGGGATCCAACAATTCCACCTATCCGACCGACTAAATTGTTTACCGTTCGTTTGCTATTGCTTCTGGCACTTTGTCACTTGCGTCCAACGTAGGCACGTCCTGACAACTAATCGACCAAAATTCAATTGAACACTGCATCGCCGAGTGGGTGGCATTTATAGTGGATTGCAGCCGTTGCGATTTCACGGCCAATGGGTATTTACTTGGCTTCAGGGCTGAGAGATGCAAGTTCGACGGTACGTCATTATTTAATTGCTTTGCTATTTAGTGTGATTTGTTTTTTACAGTGATAAAAATAGCAGATCCATGACCATGTGCAGGGGTTTGCCAAAAAACGGAAACAGATGCATGATAAAAATTAGAATTGAATTTAAGAGCAGTGAAATACATTAATTAATTCTGTTAGGTGAAGTAAAATGTTGTCTAGTTGTTGTCGTTGTTGTAGCAGTCTATCAAGCGCCGTCGGGCACGGTGACGTATCCGGTCATCGTTCCCACGACAGTCGGTTCTATGTAACCCAAACGACTCGGATTTAAATCCGGCCAAGGACTGGCACTTCAGCAGCATTCTCTGTATATGTATGGGGAATGTTGATGCTGCTACAACAACAAGAACATGTCTGCCGTCGTCATCTTCAATCTCATCAAACGGTAGACCCCGAAAATATGCTGTTTCGACGGGGTGAGCGGGGTTTCGAGTGGGTTTAAGAAGGTGCGTGCATAGGTGGTTAGTGTCGTAGGGATTAACTTCACATGCCGAATATATAGAGTGGGCCATGTAAAATTTGCTTTTTGAATCGGCTATAAAAAAAAAACTCATCAATATTTTTTCAAACTTTTTTTTTTTAATTTGAAGATTGAATATTGTCATTTATGAATAAAAAATAATATCGTTCAAATGACTGCCACGACTGGCTTTACAGGAGGCCATTCGATCAACCCAATTTTTAACCACATTTTCGATTGTTTGGGCTCCAATTTCATGAATGGCAACTTCGATTTCGTGTTTTAAAACATCAGTCGTCTCTGGATGGTTCGCATAGCATTTGTCCTTAACGGTTCCCCACAAAAAATAGTCCAACGGGGGCCAATTGGTATCGGAATTTCGGCTGATTATTCTGTTTTCAAAAACGGTAGCCAAAAGTTCGATTGTAACTTTGGCAGTGTGACAAGTTGCACCGTCCTGTTGAAACCAAATGTCGTCCATGTCATCCTCTTCAATTTTTGGAAACAACTCGTTCAGCATGTCACGGTAACGCTCGCCATTTACTGTAACCGTGGCTCCTCGCTCATTTTCGAAAAAAATGGCCCGATGATGCCGCCAGACCAAAAACCGCACCAAACAGTGACTCTTTGTGGATGCATTTGCTTCTCTACAGTAACGTGTGGATTTTCTGAGCTCCAAATCCGACAATTTTGCCTACTGACGTAGCCACCGATGTAAAAATCAGAAAAGAAGAAGAAGACTCACCACTTTGGAAATAGGTTTTCAATATTTCCCAATTTTGTTCAAGCGTATAGCGTCCCATTTCGTAAATGTCAAATCTTTAAGTAAATTATGAACACATTTCACATGTCATTTGTGTTACCATTACCAAAAAAATAGGTGGTTCAAAAAGCAAACGCTATATGGCCCACCCGTTATATTGAGCATGTCGGGGTCGATTCTGGGTAGGTAGGCGTTTAATTTAAGGTGATACGGGTCTCATGAAACAGCTGAAGCTCTGCGTCTGCGGTGACGGCATTCGGGGCTCAATAGTTGTAGCAGGTGGTAAGGAACTTCCGATGAATGTCGTTTATGGCTTGCCTATATGGCGGCCACCGTAGCCGGATGGGTTGGTTCGTGACTATCATTCTGGAGTGCGTAGGTTCGAGTCTTCGGACATGAGCATCAAATAAGAGAAAAAGGTTTTTCTAATAGCGGTCGCCTCCCGGCAGGCAATTGTAAACCTCCGAGTGTACTTCTGCCATGAAAAATCTACTCATAAAAAAAATATCTGCCGTTCTGCTAGCGATGGACTTTAGTGGCATTTACGCTTGTGTGCGCCGAGAAGCAGAGTAAACTATCAAAGGTAACGGCCTGTTACTTGAAGTTATTGCAAGGAGGCGAAAGCAAGCGATGCACTGTTGCTTAGTAGTTTGACGCTTCGCTCTACCAACCGAATGATGCAGTATCAACTGTCGGTTAAAAAATCTGACGAATCGCCCCGGAAAATGCGCCGTCAAGGAAAAAAAATTGCAAAAACCATCGTGAGTTTTGAGGCACTTCAAAGTTGCACTTTATTGTACTAAGATATTAAACTGCATACCATTTTTTTCTGCGAACAAAAAATAATAAATTGTGGAATTGGGTTCAAAAGTTTGAAAGAGTGTTCCATAACCGAATTGTAAAGTGGCTGCTCTATGTCCTCGATAGCCTCACGAATTCCATTTTTGAGGTCTTGAATCGACCCTGGGATGTTGGCGTAGACCTTCTCTTTCACGTGACTCCCAAGAAAAAAGTCACAAGGTGTTAAATCGCGAGATCTCGATGGCCAATTGTGATCACTTCTTCGAGAGATAATACGGTCCGTAAACTTTTCCCGTAAAATATCAATGGTTTCGTTGCTTGTGTGGCACGTAGTGCCGTCTTATTGAAAATAAACGTTGTCCAGATCAATACCATCCAAATCCGGCCATAAAAAATCGTTAATCATCTCTCGAGAGCGCAATCCATTCACCTGTAACCCCTGTTATTGGAAAACCCTTTATTACAAGTTTGGGAGCAGATATTGCCTGAGTAAGTAAGCAATTCCAGAAGGCATATTTTTGACCTTGATAAAGTTATATGAGAAGCTCTTGTCGTGTCTACGACCAATCCCAGGAGACTCCAATATATCTTCGCCTTGAATGTCACGCTACAGCGCGGAGAAGGTTGAGATATCTCGGCGCACTACAGCCGAACGAAAGGCACATACGCTCAATTCAACCCAGCTCTATCCTGAGTTTAAGGGAACTGGGTTTGAGTGAGGTACTGGGATGCGTAGAGGGCACAAAAGACCATGAGGTCGAAGTGCAAGCCTCGAAGCAATCTAATCTAAGTTAGGTTGACATGGCTGGCTGAAAGCCTTGGTCCTTAGTCTTACCAGATGGAGCTTGATCCTTACGTTTCCTTGTAGTAGGCTTCTTGTAATAAGCCTGCATCTTTTGCGAATCTAAGTAAGCTCTGAAGCTCTAACCCCCGGAGACATTCTAACTTCTCATATTGTAGAGCTCCTGCACATTTCATTCGGGTTCTAGCTAATGCAGGGCAAGAACATGTTCTAACGTTTTTCTCTCTTCCAGTTCATCTGCAGCTGCCATTGTTTGCAATTCCCATCTGGTATGCGTGTGCCGCTAACAAATTGAGGCCTGTATATAATTGTGGAGTATATCTACGATAGTTCTGCATTCCTTTCTAGACAGAGCTTGTACGAATCTGGCGTATTTATTTGGATTCTGTTTACACATGATTTTCGCGGTTTTACATGTGGCTACAGTATTCCACCTCCTATCTATCCGTATTTTCATGTCCGCAGTGAATGTCGTTGTATACCGTATTTAAAGGTTTCAGTAAGTCGTTTTCTTGTTCGAATTGTCTGTAAACAGCGCTTTTGGCAATCTCATCTACAATTTCATTTCCTGCAATGCCCTTATGTCCGGGTACCCAATAGATGTATAACCATCTGTCTGCGGCTAGTCTCTTAATAGCTTCCCTGTTACTAAGAACGTTTTTAGATGAAATTTCATATGAGTTTATTGTCTTTATTGCCGCTTGACAGTCAACATATACAGATGTATATTTATGTTGGAGTTGCTCGATGCCCTTGCTAGTGCTATTTCTGCAGCCGTTCCTACCGCAAAGACTTCTGCTTGAAAAATACTGCAATGGTCAGGGAGCTTAATTGACCGCCTGATGTCCAGTTTTGCGCAATAAATCCCTGCACCTACTCTGTCCATCATTTTCGAGCCGTCAATAAATATATTAAGCGTATTGGGGCCACTATAATCTAATCTATATGAGAAACTTATGGGATAGAAACGCCTAAATGGCATTGCCTTTTCTATCATAATCGTATTGATTTGACTCTTCATTTCAATGAACGAATTGGAAGCTGGGCCAAAATACTTTGTTAGGTGTTTGGCTCAGCTTCCAATTCATTCATTGAAATGATATGTTTAAAATTGAAATCCGTAGCGTTCATTACACCGAGTCCTATAACGAACACTGCTCAAGTAGCAGCTATGGGAGTAGTAGCAGGCCAATAGAAGTGAGAGTAGTAGGGGTAGCTGGATTCCAAATTTTCTGCTACTACTCCAACTACAGAGAGTACTGAAAGATTTTTCTGGCTAGTACTCTGTGGTACTAGCAGTAACGAAACGTAGCTTGGGGCGGAGTAAAACAATTGATCGCACGTTTTTGCGCTACCTACTCCACTACTCATCTGTTGAAGTGCAGAATTGTAGCGAGAGTAAAAATGAAAACCAGAAAGTAGCGGAGCAATTTCACTCGATGTCAAAAAGCATAAAAACTACAAAAACAAAAAACAAACAAAAATTAGTATGAAATTTGTTTAATCTATTGTAAATTGATGGTTATCAAAACGGCGCTTTAGTGCTACTTGGGGAGTGCCAGAGTGGTACTTGAAACATCAACTGGTATTTCACCTAATTGGCGGTTAATGAGAGTCGGACATTTTGTATGTATTAGTATTAATGAGATTCAATTTCTTTACTTCAATCTCTACATTATACAAATTTTCAACACAAAGGGGTGATTTACATTTGGGTATTTCCATGATGTCGAATGCGGAGACTTAAATAAATCGCAAGGGAACGGAAGCGACGTGTACAAAATTTCGCCGTGGTGTAGCATTTATGCAGTCCTTTGGTTAAAAAAAATAGATCCGCTTAAATTCGCAGTGATCTCATTTCAACCTTGAATGCTACAATAACAACAGAAGCATACATAGCTTTGCTCACTGATAGTCAGACAGCAATCAAGGCTTTCAACTCTTTCCAGGTTACATCGAAACTGGTGCTGGATTGTTATGATAAGCTAAATATATATGGGAACAGAATAAGAAGGTACGTATCCTATGGATTGCAGGGCACATAGGAATGACTGGGAACAAAATGGCAGCGAAATTAGCCAGGAAAGGGGCGGCATTCGCATTTATAAGCTCAGAGCTATTTTAAGGCCTAGGAAAGGGTAACTTTTCCTCTCTTATTCAGATTGTAGGGAAAGATAAAGAAGATCTTACTGAACAATTTAACGGGTTCAATGCAATTAAACTCAAATATTGGTACCTTTAATCTAAATCGATTCAAAGATTGGATGGCATAAGAATAATTTTAGAATCTTCACAGGAATTCCAACATTCATTTTACTTAATTGGAAATATACTCCAATGGGACTTGCAGGTTCTTTAGGGATTAGCAAGAAGAGTCTGTCAGACATCTTCTCTGTTACTGTCCCACGTGGCATGCCACTAGGTTTAGGTACTTTGGTTCATCGTTCTTGAATGATGCTGTTGGCTTTAGGGATATAAGCGTCAGCTAGATCCATGGGTTTGCACTTACAAAGAAATTGTTTAACAAGGAGTAGTAGCGCGTAAACTGCTACTGTGGTATCACAAGGGATCGGTAATGGGTCTAAGTGAGTTGGTTTAGAGACCGACTCCCACTACTGCTTACCTACCTACCTACCTTAGGGAGGATCGTGCCTAGTATTGATGCATAAGTAGCACAAACACCTCGGTAAATATACATATTTTATCAGAGAAGGAAATGAAATTTAGTAAAATATGACAAATATTGAAATTTGCTGAGGAAGTTGGGCTCAGAGAAATACTCTGAATGCTTGAAGTGGACACAATAAGTCTTCGTCGGTCGCAGCGCTAAATCCTTTACAATAATAATAACAAACCCCCAGCATTGGGAACATCGGCGAAATGCTGATGATATTGGACGTAAAGTAAAAACCGCATTGATTTCAGGGTACATGCTAAAAGAGGAAAAACTTTGCGAATCTTGCGCGGTTTTCTTTTCTCTAAATTTTTTTAAATAAAAATCTAAGCCATACAACCAATTCATATTCAATAAGGAGCAATTTCTTAGATATTTTGAACTAAAATATGATAACGGACACGACATGTTGGACGGGATAGATTTTTCTCTAATAAAATATGATAATTTGCGTTCGATAACATAAAAATTGGAAATAATTATTTTTAAAATTTTTTGCCAGTTGTAGTAGATCTCACATAGACCACAAGGGTCCGTAGCGTTAATAGTGTTGTTGGGCTCGTATTAAACATAGTTTGTGCTGTAAAATTCATTCGAATTTTATCCAGCAATGTTACGTTTTTAAAGAAGGGAGTGAACATCAAAAAACTTGACAAGGATGACAAAGACTAGCATCTGTTCTGATAACCGGTGCCATGTCAACCACCACCACAACCACCACTTCCTTCCGATAGGTCTGCAGGCAATATATAATGGACGCAGTGCGGTAATAAGGCTGAACACTCTAAGTAAGTGGTCAAACACGGATTATGGTCACGGTAAAATCCTGGCTGGCACTTTGGGGCTTCTCGGACTGGTGGACTATGCACTCCCGCCTCTACTTGCCATACCAGCGTTTACGAACCTCGTACCCTCAAGGTAATTGTAGAAACGGGACGATGTAAGACAGCGCGAGTCTATCCATGTATACACAGATGGCTCAAAGCTCGAGGGCAAGGTGGGCGGAGGTGTATATTCCGAGCATCTGGGAATCTCCTTCAGTTTTCGGCTCTCCGAGTACTGTAGTGTGTTTCAGGCAGAACTGATGGCAATAATAAAAGCCGCGACACTGATACAGTGTGATGCGATATCCGGAAACGATATCTACACAATTACTGATAGCCAAGTGGCGATAAAACCCCTCACAAAACAGTCGACAACCTCCAAGGTAGCCATGAAATGCCGCACATCTCTTAACGAGATGAATGAGTCATTTCACCTAAAGGTAACATGGGTTCCTGGCCATCGCGACATTGAGGGTAACTGTAGAGCCGATGAACTAGCAAGTCTCGGCACTAAATTGATTGATGAGTACATAGATAATGAGATTGGGATAGCCTTACAAACATGCAATCTACTCATCCTTGAAGAAATCGTAAGGAAAGCAAACGAAATATGCCGTAATGATGTCATGCGAGAGAGGGCTCGACTACTCAATTGCTTACTTAGCCCATAGTAACACCTATTAGCAAGAGTGATTCTCCGTTTGATCTCCAGACTGATATCGTTGTTGCTCTTAACGGCGGTGCCAAGATAAATAAATTCTGGCACGACTTCGAAGGTATAGTTGTCCGCAATGACGTGCGTTCCTACACGCCGTGTGTTCCGCGTTGTAGACAGCATATACTTCGTTTACCGCCAGACCCTCTCGTGATGATTCCTTTTTGATAGCAGAAAACGCAGCGGTGACAGCTCGCTTACAGCGTCCGATAATGTCAATGTTATCGGCGGACGCAAGGAGCTGGACACATTTGTAGAAAATAGTGCCATTACTATGAACACCTGCTTTTCGGATCACTTCCATCACGAAGTTGAAGAGGTAGCATGACAGTGGATCGACTTGTCTGAAACCTCGAACGGTATTGAATGGCTCGGAGAGGTTATTTCCTACCTTGACGGAGCTTGTTGTGTTGCTCAACGTCATTCTGCAAAGCCGTATGAGCTTCGCTGCTATACCGAACTCAGATATGGTGGCGTACAGGCAATCCCTTATCGGGCTATCGAACGCAGCTTTATAGTCGACAAAGAGATGATGGGTGTCGACTTGCTTTTTATGGGTATTTTCCAGCATTTGGCGTAATGTGAAGATCTGATCGATGCTGGACTTACCACGTCTGAAGCCGCACTGATAAGACCCGATCAGTGTGTTGGCAAACGGCTTAAGTCTTCCACATAGGACGCTAGACAGGACCTTGTAAGCGATGGTTAGAAGACTGATGCCCCGGTAGTTGGTGCAGATCGTCGGGTCACCCTTCTTCAGTACAGGCCAAAGAACACTAAGATTCCAATCGTCGGGCATGCTTTCTGCTAGCCATATTTTACAGATGAGCTGATGCATGCTCCCTATCAGCACATCGCCGCCAGTCTTGAACAATTCAGCGGGCAAGTCAACAGCGCCAGTCGCATTGTCATTCTTAAGCCGCTGAATGGCAACTCTGACTTCGTCATGACTAGGTGGTGGAACGTCCAAATTATCGCCGATTGGTGGAATCGGGTCATCTTCTACTGGGGCGGAATGTGTGCGTCATCGCCAGTAAGTAAATTGCAGAAGTGTTCCCGCCATATGCCCAGTGTGGACTGTGTATCCATAACCAGATTTCCGTTTTATCTCTGCAGGCTGATGCTCCGGTCTTGAAACTTTGTGTCAGACGCTTGACTTGTTTATAGAATTTTCGAGCATCATTCCTGCCCCTGTACTCCTCTAGCAGCTCACGCTCACGCTTCTCCTGTTCTCGTTTCTTGCGTCTGAAGAGGCGCCTCTCTTCTGATCTCTTTTCCCTGTAGTTATCTCGCACGGCCCGCGTTGCAGCTGACTGCAGAGTTTTTTTGTAAGCTGCGTTCTTCGCTGCAGTAGCTTCGCGACACTTTTCATCGTACCATTGGTTTCGTTTAGGTGGGCGTTGGAACCCAATGGTTTTTTCAGCGGCAGCTCGCATAGGGCGGGATATATGTGCCCAAAGTCCGCCTGCGTCTTCAGGTAGAGAATCGTGGAGGAGCAACTCCGAGAGGTGAGCGGAATGAGTTTCGGCAGTCCATTTCCACAATACCTATATTATAATTAAATTTCAATTTTGTTTTTTTTCTTATCCACATTATAACTATACTTTATGTTAAACAATTTTATGTACAATATTATTTGTAACAAATATTATACGCAGTTTAATTGCATCATCCCACTGTAAAGCGCCAAGTGTTTACAAGAGCGCCAAATCGTGAAGACTCATTGGAGCGCGAACGCCAAAACTTGGCCAAAACATTGCAAAGAGACTGAGAGCATAAATGCGCCGCTCTCTTAGGTGTGCTCTATCGCCGTTGAACGTTTGAGTTGTTTTGAGTGGTTTTGAGAGTGTCGACACAGTCTGTCAGGTGATCTCAAACACCAGCTACTTTTAAAGCACTGCCCGCCTTTTTATTAGTAGTGTTTTTGTCGCAGTAAAGTTCAGACAAACAATTGATTGAATTTTGATCGTAAGTGTGACGCAAATTTGGTCGAGTTATTAGAATAATAAACTTTCATTTACTTGGTGTTATTCAAATATTTTTTTATTATTCTACATACATACTTGTATGAACGTATTTATGTATGATATGTGCTTCTAAAAATATATTACAAGCGGGTGTGTACTTTCTACGGACTTAGAGAAAATATTTATGGAATTAAATATTTACATACGTACATGTGTGTGTGTGCATATATTAAGAAAAATGTGTAGTAAATACAAATTGATATTAATTGAATTTTATTAAAATTATATGTATGTATGTATGCATGTAATTAACTGTGATTTTAGAGGACCAAAACAAACTATGATAATATAAAAAATACGCTGGACGCTTATTGTTGGAAACCGTTATTCATGTATGTATGTACAATATGTATGTATGCATATATGTATATAGGTATATATGAGTCAAGGAGCAGCCGCGATTGACTTCGACAGCCGGTTGGGCATTACTGTAATGAGCCGCACTAAAATGCGGCCAAGGACTGTTCTTCAGCAGCATTCCATAAATATGCGTACTATTACAATAACAACAGCTATACAAAAACAACAGCATTAACAACAACAACAACCACTTTAAGAATATGAAATATTGTGCGCCTGTCAGAAAAGCGCCCGACCCCTTTCACATTGCATCGCGCCTACTAATTTCTTACTGTCAACTGACTTATTGCCGTATCAAAGTCGTTTAGGTGAATTACTCAACACTTGCCCCTTGAAATTTTAATTGTTTCATTACTTCATGCCTCGGTACGTACGTATATATGGTATGTACGTATATATGGAAATAAGTATATATATATTTACAAACGCATATGTTTATATGTATGCAAGTGTAAATGTAGTGCATTTATTTAATTATTCCAGGCATAGTCGGGGACCGAACGCATTTGGTGATGTGTAGTGTAATTTGGTGACGCCAAAAGGCCACACAACAGCGTATTGAACCTTAACAATACTTGTTTTGGATATTTCGGATAATTTTGTCAACAATATTGTTTATGTTTTATAAGTGTCCATATGTACTAGATGAGTAATATTCACAAACGAACAAAAATAAAAATAAAATGTTGTGAAACAAACAGCAAAAACAGCATTTACGTGAGCTAATTGGGCTGCGTATAAAAAATGTAAATATACATATGTATACTCAATAGGGATGTCAATATTTTCGAAAAAATTTGATTCCGGGATTTCGGAATATTTTTTAAAGAAATGCCGGGACTCAGCTTGGGGCATAACTTTTTTAATATGCGTAAAAACGCAATGAATGCAAGCATTTAAAAATACGATGAGATAAAATTATTTAAAATATTTATCAACACTTTGAAATCATAAAGTGCAGAAAAATATTTTTTTTTTTATTTTTTTTTATTTTATAAAGGTTTACATAACAATAAAATTATTATACAAACTGACAGTAGTGCAGCGCAAGCATCGGAGGCTTTCGGCTGGCAGGTTGATTATGGCTCGATTAGATCCGACGAAGTAGATCAGTATCTTTGAGATAGTTATATAATATAAATATGTTGACTTCGGTTGGGTTTTTTAATATTTCAAGAGGGTCAATGTTGCGAAAGTAATGATGTTTAGTCGATGCAATGTTAGGGCATGAAGACAGAAGGTGATTTATACTCAGGGTGGAGTTGCAAAACGGGCATAGATTGGGTGGAATGCCTTGAAGTATATGGGCGTGTGTAAGTAATGTAATAATTTGTTTAAATTTCCATTTAAAAACTTTGTGTTTTATTATAATTATTCTGGAAGTTGTTTTTGTTGTTGAGCATACACATTCCCAGAAATGTTTGAGGAATGCTGCTGAAGTGACAGTCCTTGGCCAGAAATAAATCCGGGTCGTTCCGGTAATCAAGAATCGACTGCCGTGGAAATCGTTAATCGAAATTATGGGAATTAACAATAATTTCATATATGCATTTATTAGCAATAAATCCACCAAATTAATCTATCCGTTCACATATGGCAGATTGTGTTGTGAAAGGTTTTTCTTCATAGAAATTATGTTGGTGGAATATTTTTGAGTTTTTGGTTTGTTTAATTATTATCAAATTAACGATATGAAGAAAAGACAAGGAGGAGGAATAGCTAATTTAATTGCGCAATTGGCTGCAAATACTAAACAGTTGGAGGAAATCCGTATGCGAAGTTTACTGAGGTTGCAAAAAAATATAGCAGCAATATTCATGAGAAATTCTATATTACATTTTATAATAATTAATAAGAGGACAAACCGTTTATGGACACGGGCTTTTTTCTGTAAAATGAATTCATAATTAATAATATTTAACAAAAATTTTATTAGAATTATGTTTGCAAACCTGTTTTCTTTGACAGCATCCATTTCATTTAGTTTTTATTTTGATGTTACTCCTTACATTCGTAATAATAATTATCGATAACACAGAAAACATAGGGTTGTTTGTCAAAAAGTATCGTTTTTATCTAAGATTATTTTATAAACTCAGATGTAGGGAGAGAAATTTCGTATAGGAAATTTCGCTCTTTATTTACGGATTGGGAGTTAAGCACGAAAAAGTGGGTCATCTACTTATATGTGAACGTATTATAAGTCTAGTTATCAATCCATATTAGTAGCAATTAAGGGGTAACACCACTGTGAACGCGTGAAAATTAAGTGATTTTCATGAATTTTTTTTTATAAGTAGGGACGATTATTTGAGGATCGGTCAAATTATAATTTATTTAATATATATAATATATATTCAACTGTACTGACACAAATTTTTATTAAAAAATATTAAAAATTACAATTTTTATTAATATTAATGCAATGACGTCATAAAAATCTGATGCACCCTGATGGCCACGATACAATGGTGAAAAATCATCTGAAAGCAAAAAACCAAAAAAAAATCTTAATCTATACGTCAATGGCTATCGTCGTACGTGATGGTTTTTTTATTTTTTTTTTGAGAGATATTTTTGCAGGTTTGAAAAATAAGTTTGTGTTTTTACCCTTTTTTGTTTTTGAAAGGCTTGAAAAAATATTAATTTTAGGAATTTTTAAAAACGGCTATGTACGACTGTCGCCAATGCATGTACAAAAAATAAAAAATAAAATAAAATCGGTTCGAGAAATCAAGGCCACCGTGTTCAGAAAAGTCGTTTTCAGAAAAACGCGTTTAAATTTTTCATTGGCCGTTGTAACTCACTACCTGCAGTTATTGTGTTGGGTATAACTTCGTCAATTTTCAAGATTTCAAGTTAAATTTTTTTTTACATATTTTTGAATATATCTACTTTAAGAACACACAATAAAAAATCCATTTTTTTGAAAAATCACAGTGGTGTTCCCCCTTAATTCCTGAGATATATTAGATTTTTTGATGCTTACAATGGTGACAAATTAAATTTATTGATCTAAAAATGTGTATACATCTATGTTATCTTTTAAGTGTATTTTAAGGCTTAGTACATATTAGTAAAATCATTTATTTGGAAAGGGGCTACAGCTGAGCTCCGCGAGCTCCGTTTGGATTTCTAATGGTGAGTTTCTTAGGCGAAGCGAACAAAAGCCGTTTGAGATTGAAATAAGCGAACGAAAGTGCAAATGCATAGGCCCTACATTACGTAAACCTGCAACTGATATCACCAGAATGTCACTATGACTGAAATCCGCAATACTCTCGCCGATGAGGACGGCCGAAAGGAATAATGAAGACGAATCCCGTATGACGCATTCACGACATCTGACGAATCGCTCATAGCGTTCCCACGATAATCGGTTCCACGTAACCGGAACCCGGATTTATATCCGGCCAAGGACTGTCACTTCAGCAGCATTCCTCATGTAGTATATATGGGGAATGTTTATGCTGCTACAACAACAACAACAAAGACAAATCTATTCAGTTTTGAAAAAACGTACTTTGGACCGACGAAACCAAAATAAATAGAATGAGGCCAGATGGGAAAACTATTGTACGTCGTCTAAAAAATCAAGCGTCAAATCCTAGGTTCACAAAAAAGCCGATTACTCACGGCGGCGGCAGCATCATGGTTTGGGGAGCTTTTTCCTGGCATGGTGTTGAGCCGATTTTTCGCGTGGTTGGTAAAATGGATAGATTTCAGTATCTGGATATACTCCAGAATAAAATGGAGCCATTTGTGTTTGAGTTTATGCCATTAAATTGGACTTTTATGCAGGACAATGATCCAAAGCATACTGCAAAGACAGTGAAGCAATGGCTCAGAAGAGAAAAAAATAATGTACTAGATTGGCCGGCACAGAGCTGCATCGCACATAGAGACAACGATGCCACTTAGACCACGAAATGGGTCCGTTGTGAGCCGCGGGGGCTGGGCTACATTACCCTCTCCATATTGAACCCTCCTGAGCTTTTGACAAACCGTAAAAGGTTGTTGATATCGAAAGTGTATAGATTATCTATATTCGTTAAGAAGTAGGATTTTAAACTTCGGTTCCTGCTTCTGGCTAGAGCTGGACATATGCAAAAAACGTGTTGAATTGTTTCCAACTCGTCCTCATTTCTGCAGCTACGACAGAATGCATCATGCGTATAAACGCCTAATCTCCTTGAATGATTTCCTATGAGACAATGCCCTGTGAGGGCTCCTACTAAGGTCCTGATTTGAAGTCTGCTCAGTTTTATAATACTCTTGGACAGACGAAAATTTAGCCTTGGCCATGTTTGCCTAGCAATTTCACAGGTGTTAACGCTAATCCATCTTTGATTTACAGAACTAATTAGTGCGTCCTTAATATGAAGCTTAGAAGTTGCGAGAGGTATGTCCATAAAATTACTTATGTCTGGCATACAGGTACCTTCTCTTGCAAGTTGGTCTGCCCTACAGTTCCCTGGTAGAGCCCTGTGGCGTGGAACCCAGCATAAGATTATACGATATTGATTATAAGGTACTGCTACAACAACAACAACGATATTGCTTGGCCATCTCATTTAGAGATTGGCGACAACGTAAGACACTCCTTCATGTTGTTTGGAATGCATCCAGGGCTCGTGGGGCAGAATGCAGATATCCGTTGATGATATTCTGTTTATCTTTAGCCATTTTAAGGCTTCATGAATAGCGTTTATATCCGCTTGAAGAACACTACAGTGATCCGGTAGTTTAAAGGATCCAATTCCTGATCTCAATCCGATAGAAAATTTGTGGAATGACGTTAAGGTTAAAGTCGCTAAAAAAAATTTCGATGATTTGTGGGCCGCAGTTGAGGAGGCTTGGTACTCGATTCCAAAGGAAAGATGCCACAAGCTTGTAGAAAGCATAGAGCGACGGCTTGAAGAAGTCATCAAAAACGGTGGATATAGTACAAAATACTAAACTGGTAAAACAATATTATTACTTAACTATCTGATTTGCTTACTATTTTTGCTTTTATTTGGAATTTTTTGGCTGTGCTATTTATGTGTCCAGGAGGTTCCGTGAGTTATCAACGTTTTCGTAAATTAAATCAGAACTGAAATTCTTTTTGCCAATTTTTTTTGTTTTAAAGTGAAAGTAAATAAGTTTTTTCTTTTTTATGTTGGTTTTTACCAGTAAGTCTAAATGTGCTATTTATATGACCATGGCTGTATGTATACTTACATACAAACTTTTACATATAAATACGAGTATATGTATATATATATGCATATACACAGAAATATGTATGCATGTTGTTTGTGATTGCGATCGCGTAGGCGTTTAGTTAATAGGTTCATTAGGTTAAAGCTTTACAAATTCATGTATATAAATTTATTTTCTTAATTGTTAGTTATGAAGTTGTTTTTATTTCTAACTCATCACATAAGTATTTTTAACGCACTGGCGGAAACACCTGTGATAACTTTTTCAATAAACTTTATCTTATCACAAAACAAACAATTTATACATTAAGACGTGCGATTTTGTGAGTCAGCAGAATGTATTGAATTTATAAAAAAATAGTTTGTACAACAATGTTTGCATGGTTGAGCCGCAGGCAGTTTTAAGTACACGTAAGACTGAAGACTCAGATATGATAATATGAGAACAGTAAAATTGTAGAGTTTTCAGAATTTTTTAACACAAGTTCTCCGCCTAGTTTCTATTGAAATCGAAAAAAGAAAATCGTGCGTTATTAAATAAACTAAAACAAAAATGTATACCTATGAATAGCTACCTACATACATATGTACATATATGTATGTATGTAGATACACGCATTTACTAAACATCATTCTTATACGATGCTACTGTTATTATTATTTTTATTTTTATTTTATTTTATTTTTCTCAGAAACCAGTTTGGAGCATAAAGCATCAGTGTTTATAGCCGCAACCTACGACAATAACTCGCGTTCCGTAGAAAGTGAGCACATCAGAGTGTAAAAGCATACTCAGTGAGAGCAACAACAAACCTTATTACATAGTCTACTCTATCTCCTGAAGCTACTCGGCCTAACCGCAACCATATAAGCAACAACATGGGAAATCCGATCTGGTTCATTTTTTGGTTTTTGATTTTCTGGTTCATTTCTTTTTTTGTGGCTGGCTTGTCTGCATTCTGCTACATAATACTCTATGCGCTGGAAGTCGTCATTCCTGCGTTATCGGTGAGTATAAATGCTCATACACAAATGTTTACAATCATTGCACACAGTGAGTGCCATTGAAAATCGTACAACTGTTTTTTTTTTGTTTTTGCTATGTGTGCAATATTTTGAAAGTTTACTTAATTCATTTATATTAAAAATTAATTTATAAAAAAATTAGTTTAGATTTTAACAAAAAATTGAAACCCCAATTATGTTTTTTAGTTTACAAATTTACAAATCGGCATAATTTCATCAAAATCATCTGTTTTAGAATCTTATCGGGTACACACTTTCAAAGCTTATTAATATTTGCTTGTAATAACCGAAGCCGAATGGGTTGGTGCGTGCCTACCATTCGGAATTCACAGAGAGAACGTTGGTTCGAATCTCGGTGAAACACCATAATTAAGAAAAACTTTTTTCTAATAGCGGTCGCCCCTCGGCAGTCAATGGCAAATCTCCGAGTGTATTTCTGCCATGAAAAAGCTCCTCATAAAAAAATAACTGCCGTTCGGAGTCGGCTTGAAACTGTTGGTCCCTCCATTTGTGGAACAACATCAAGAGAAATAGGAGGAGAAGCTCGGCCAAACACCCAAAAAGGGTGTACGCGCCAATTATATATACATATACATAGATATATAATAGTTTATAGTGGCTACTATCGTAATGTATTTATGTATATAACTTCGTGTGCTGCAGATTTAAAACAGAGTTGGACTTGCTAACCTTGATTTTAAATATTTGCTATTATTTTACTTTCATAGGAGAATTCTTCGCAAGATGCATGGATTTCTATTCCGTGAAATGACACAACAATAACACACATGCAAGAAAATATTTGTAAAACTTATAAAAGCCACTTTGATCAAAATGGGTTTTTGTTAGGTTTCCACATCTGTAATTAACATTGCTATCAAAATTGTATCTCTTTTCCTTGAGATTTGTAAAAGTTACGCGGCCTTGAGTGGTGCCATACTGTAGCTATAACCGTAACCATAGCAACCAGATGTTCTGATCAAATATATGGGCATCGCTGTAAACTATTATAGGTGCCGCACCATAACGCCTTAACCATAAGGTACCAATTTTTACCCTGCCCAATATTAATGGACAAATTTTCTCAATCCTGTTGAGTCAGTATCTGTGGGGGTGTTATCGCAGGTCCCACCCATGCAGACACCTGCTTGAGCCTGAGCCGCCTCCAAGGAGGGGACCTCCTCAATTAAGCGGACGAGATCCAGGACAAAACAGACCGATAATTACTGGATCGGACAGTGTACAGATAGACAATTAATGACATTTATCGGGAGACTCTTACCACCTTCTTAAGCTCACGTCCACCGAATGCCGTAATTGGAATTAAACTACCACCTACAGCAGATGAAGAGCTCCAGCTTCCCCGAGAGTTCCGCGTAACCTTGGCACAATTACGTTCTGGATACTGTAGCAGGTTAAACTCCTATATATCCAGAACCGATTCCGACATACTAAACATATGTCCCGCACGACCCACTTATCTAACACCCCTCTCCCTCTTGACCCAACCTGTCGAAAAAGCAAGTTTCCTGGGCCTAACGTTAGATGAGCTAGACGAAGACGATCGGCGATTTACACTACAATCACAGGGCAAGGTTACTGCTACAACAACAACAACAACTATAATACCCGCTCTTATAATCTTAATATTTTAGTATAGGACAATTACATTAATGTTCTGTATTTATGCAAGCCATAGACAACCAAAAAAAACAAAAAAAAAACGCTGCTAAGAAATGAAACTCGATCTTAAAAAACAAAGATTGCAACACTCGTCTGCCGGAAGAACGTCATAACACCAAATACATGGCTTCAAAATTTTCAATTTACTCAGCCTCGTTAAGTAAAACATTTATTTTGAACAAGAGGTGGAAGTTACTTCTGTATAATTAATTTAGAAACATATATTCTTTAAATTACGACGTTCTTTCAACAAACGTGCGATATTGTATGTATTTTCGACACAATTAGCTGACTTTGTCCTTTATAGTCAACTAAGCAGTTAAATTATATCAGATCTAAGCCACGATGCATCACATTTCGCACTCTCTATTTCACAATAAACGCAATTTTTGCTTGATGATGGCGTCATCATTGAAAATTGTTTGCTTGATTTGTTAGTTTAAATAGATAGAATTTTATGTGTATACGTACAAGATAATTTTTTGCCGGGGTACGTTGTTCAGATAAAAGTTGCGCCGCAATTATTTTTCTCGCTGTTCGTCATATTTCGCTTATCAGCACAAATGAAACTGGTCGATTACATACATACTTATAAGTACATAAGCAAACATTCACGACAAATTATTACTTTTTATTTACTTTGCTCTTTAAGTTATTTTTTTCATTAATTTTCTATAGATATTTGATTCATTTTACTTTCTGATTTTCTTGCAGGGCGTCAACAACTTGCTGTTGCAAGGCATACAATTCACCCACTACTGTGCGCAGGCGATGATCGACTGCAAATCCCCCTTATAGATTTTGCTCCAATAACAAACTGATTGTTTGACTTGTTTTTCGTGCATTGCTAGCGCATAATATAAAGCTTTATAAACGTATCTTTAAAAATGATTAGCATAGAGAAATGCGTATTGCAGTCATTATGAGGCCATCTAACTATTTACATTAAATATTTTTCTACTGAGAACAAATTAATTTAAGGCCATAAATACTAAAAAAATATATATATTTCAATACAACCGATTTGTTTTAATTTTGACAGTGAATGTGATTATTGATAGAGGTAATTTGCTAAAAAATAACTAATAAATTATTTATTATTAGATAAATTTCCTTATATAAAATCCAATTGCGAAATGAGATAAATTCGAAATGACAAGGTGAAGTCCAAAATAAATAAGACTGGCGACGACATAAAAATGTTTTTTGGCGTCATCTTTTTAATGAGTTAGTGCATTGGAAGTTACATCCCTAACTGACTTCCAGTGAAAGCTTGGTGACATTCGGTTCAGTGGAAGCGAAGTTATTGCGTTTAAAGTGTCAGTATGTTTGTGCCATCGGTACAAAAATGAGTTTCGAACAAAGAGCTAATATCAAATTTTGTTTTAAAATCGGTAAAACATTTACCGAAACATTTGAGTTAATGAAAGAAGTTAATGGCGATGATTGTCTATCGCGTGCCACAGTTCATGAGTGGTATACATGTTTCAGAGATGGTTGTGAGGACATAAATGACAATGAACATACGAGCCGCCCAAAATCAGTAATCTCCGAAAACTCCATCGAAACTGTTCGTAAATTTATCAAAAATGTACCGAAATCATCGTTGAAATTCATGAAATCGGAGTTGAATATCTCCAAAATATCGATTTATCGCATTTTATCTGATCATTTGGGCTTACGAAAGGTTTGTCCACGTTTCATTCCGCACAAGTGAACTGAGGACCAAAAATTGCTCAGAATTCAACATTCGAAAGGCCTCATTAAAGAGGCGAGAAAAGTCGAAAACTTCCTTTACAACATTGTAACTGGAGATAAAATGTGGTGTTTCCAACATGAACCTGAAACTAAGCGTCAAAGTGCCGAAGGGAAGACCCCAGACGAGTCACCACCGTTCCCACGACAGTCGGTTCTACGTAGCCGGAATGACCCGGATTTATATCCGGCCAAGGACTGTCACTTCAGCAGCATTCCTCGTATATGCACGGGGAATGTTTATGCTGTTACAACAACAACGAGCCACCACCTAAAAATTGCGTTTGGAGAAGTCAAAAATCAAGTCGATGCTCATTTGTTTTTACGATTCCAAAGGAATTTACCATAAGAAGTTCGTGCCAACGGGCCAAACCGTCAATGCAATTTTCTATCTTCTGGCGTTTTGAAGAGTTTGAAGCTGGTGCTTATTGCATGATAATGCACCGTCTCATCGGTCCGCTCTTGTGACTGATTTTTTGACTAGAAATCGCATTTCAACCATCAATAACTCACCGTCTTCGCCTGACATGGCTCCCTGTGACTTCAACCTATTCGGAAAATTGCATTTGACCATAAAAGGAAAACGTTTTGCGTCCGTAGAGATCATCCAAAAGGCTTGTACCGGCATTCTGAAGGCCATTCCGGTCAATGACCTGAAACACTTTTTCTAAATGCTTTTAGATCGCGCAAAACAGTGTATCGAGGCCAGAGGCGACTATTTTGAATAAATAAACTCGAAGTTATCAGAACATAGCTCCTGTCGTTTCTATTTTAGCTCAGTCTTGTTTATTTTCGACTTTATCTTTTTGTAAGGGTTTGTGAATTACAGCATTTCCTTACAGAAATAATCGCTAAGGTGAAAAGGATTCGATTTTTTTCTTCTTATTTTGACAATTTTTAAAAATTTGGTTGGTACGGAACTTGACGCCCACTGCGCTATAATCTACTGGTTGATAAAAAAAGTTGTTTCTATCAGCGGCCGCTAATCGACAGGCTATGGAAAATTTGCTAGTCTATTTTTCCATGAAGAAGTATCAGCATACAAATTTTGTATCGTAACGGATTATTTTCTCTAAGATTGGCGCTCATGCTTAGCTTGAGGAGCTTTACAAGGTGACGCAAAATTAGTCATCCGATTTTGTGTTTGAATAACTTTTTCACTAAAAAACACAAATGATTTTGATTAATGGAAATCTTTATTTTCTTTCAATCCTTTACGCGCTCCATTGATTGTTGTTGTTATTATTCATTGAACCGCTAACTCATCTAATGGTAGGCCCAAGAGGCATGCTGTTTCGAGAGGGTTGTTAGGTGAGTGGGTTTTAGAAGGCATGTGAATAGGAGGTGGTTAGTATCGCGCGGGGTACCTTCACAGGTCAGACATATATTGAGAGTGTCGGGGTCGATTCTGGATAAGTAGGAGTTTAGTTGAATGCTAATCAAAATGGGATCAGTTACCAAAAGGCCGATGGCTGCATAGGTTAATCCCATGGAGTAACGAGTGGATTTGTTGGAAATACGGGGAGGTTGATTTTTTTCTGACGCAGCTTTTAAGCGGACACGGTTGGTAGGCCTTATTGCCTAGAATGCTTGGACGAAGCAGAGACTGCTGAGCTAGTCACCTTTTATTGCAGCAGGTTCGCTAAGAAACCTAGCAAACAAAACTGGTGTGTTTCTAACGCCCACTAGTCTAGTACCAAAAATGCTTGAGTCAGATGAAAAGTGGAGGGCAAGCTTTTGCAACACGAATTATAGTGGAACTTCGCAATATTAATTGGAGGCGAAGAAATGGTGCTTGGCGAACGCATAAATACAAAATACAGGAAGACGAACAGCAGACGAATGTAACTGACGATTGAGCTTATTGCTCACGACGGTCTCCAGACGTAATTATCTAATCGTAGGATTAGGATGAACCGTCGGACTTGAGGTGTTTTTAGTAGTGTTAAAGTCCCACACGGACTAAGGCTTTCGACTGATTTATGTAGAGTTTAGTTTTAGGAGTTTAACCTGCACTAATTTGTTTGTCTGTTTGTACACTGCGGCTATATAAAGATAAATATGATTGGTGTACGACGCCATTTGCAAAAATTATAAATCGTCCGATTGTATTGTTGAATCATGATTTTCCAATTTTTTATTGAATCATGAGGATTCGCTGTATGGAAAGAGGATTGGCTACTGATTTTTGTTAGAAGCTTCCTTTATGTCAACCCCAACATGAATTCGGGCCAATACATACTGTTTTGTTCGATTTTAATAAATTTCCTAGCTATATTTAATGAAATTGAATGCCCTATGCATACCTGGCTTGGTAGAGTTTGATGAAGTGGTGTAGAGATACCCACTAGGATAGTGCAAATAAATAATTCTTTTCCTGGATGCTACCCGATAAATTTTTCTACGCAGACGGAAAATACTACCAAAAAAGCACCACCTGACAAAGGTGGTCAAACTGGAACTCAGGGTAAAAGTCGATGACACATCAATACCAACTGTTATCAAACCCCAAAGTTTGGGTAAAACCTTGGACAGTTTGCTCTCCTTCTCTGTGCATACAACCGCAATTGCCACTAAAGTCCAAAATCGCAACAAGGTCCTCAAATTGCTCGCCGGCAGCACTTGGGGCAAAGACAAAGAATTGTTGCTATCGACATTTAAGGCAATTGTTGTAGGGTGTTACAGCAGGTTTTACCCTTGCAGACACCTGCTTGACCTAGTGCCGCCTCCCAGGCACGTCAGGGGACACATCCTCAATTACGCCGACGAGATCCAGGACAAAACGGACAGACATATACTGGACCAGACAGTGTTTAGACAGACAATAAACGACATTCATCGGGAGTACGTCACCACTGGAACTGGCTGTCCAATGATATAGAATGTACGAAGAGTGTTCAAAAAGTATCACGAATTTAGTGTTTTTTCAAAAATCATTTATTTATTCATTAATATAAATTTTGTCTCCTTCAAAGTAACCTCCATGAGATATTATGCACTTGTGCCAACGCTTTTTCCAATCTTCGAAGCACTTCAAAAAATCATTTTTTTTATCTTGTTCAGCTCCTCCTTCGACGCCGTCTTTATCTCGTCAATCGTAGCGTACCGTCGTCCTTTCATGGGCCTGTTCAGCTTCGGGAACAAGAAAAAGTCATAGGGGGCCAGGTCTGGGGAGTACGGTGGCTGTGGCATCATTAGTGTGTTGTTTTTGGCCAAAAAGTCGCGCATAAGGAACGATATGTGTGCAGGGGCGTTATCGAGATGAAAGAGCCAATTTTTGTTCTTCCACAAATCCGGGCGTTTCTGGCGGATTGCTTCACGCAAATTGCGCCTAACTGCAGGTAATATTCCTTATTGACCGTTTTACCCTGTGGCAAGAACACGAACTTTTACATTCGACCGAACTTGGCGCGCTTTTTTCGGTCTTGGTTCGTGCGGCAATTTCCATTGAGATGATTGAGCTTTGGTTTCCACGTCATAACCATAAACCCACGATTCGTCAGCAGTTATGACCCTCTGGCGCAAATTTGGGTCGTCGCGGCCAGAGTCCAACATCTCATTAGCAATGTTCATGCGATGCTGCTTTGGTCGAGATTGAGTTGTTTTGGTACGAATTTTGCGGCGAACCGTCTCATGCCCAAATCACTGACAAAAATTGAATGGCACGAGCCAATCGATATGTCTAGGTGCTCAGCAAATTCTCTAACGATGATTCGACGATCCTGAGAACATTTTGTACCACCGATAAAGGTTGCTTTAGTCCAAAGTAGCTTCTCCGTATGACACAGTCAACAGGTACAGGTTCTTTCATCCATCTTTTTGAATAGGTAAAAATCGAAGACGAGCCGAAGCACGTGCAAACAAAGCAGCTGTCAACAATTAACTGAACATTCAAAATGACCGAACTCGTCGGCATGAGTGAGAGACATGAGTACCAACATATCGTAATAAAAACATTTTAAAGTGTCGATCGTGGAGTGACATTCCTTTTCCGGATAAAAATCCGCGTCGTTTCGGTAACAAAATATTGTTGTTGGCCTAGTGCCACCACCTTTGATTAATGTGCCTTGAAAGTACTGATTCACTTTAGTTTTGAGTCTACTGTATCGCAAAAATGTCTATTGACAAACGTCTAAACGGGTTTTCAAAAACAAATACAAAATAATCATTTTCTAATTATTTCATATCTGATATTACGCAAAAGAAAATTATTACATTTTTCAAGCAACAGAGGAACAGCAGCGCTGAGCCAAGAATAAGCAACACCGGAAGAAGAACAAGCAATAATCCCGTAAAAGTGTGACTGCAACTAAATACCAGCCTATCTACACGTGAATTGAAACGATTCCACCTACGGAGATATGAAAAATCCTATCTGGTTCCTTTTATGGTTATTGATTTTGATTTTCATCTCGTTTATTGTGGCCTTTTTCGGGGCATTCTTTTATATTTACCTTTACATGCTCGAGGCGTGTTGCGATTGCTGGAATGTAAGTAGAAAAAAGTCATCTCCGAATTCAAAAAAAGTCTCAATGCATAAAAAGTTCGTAAGAAATGGGGCAAGCGTTCTCTATAGACTAGGCAGTTGGTGCTGTATCATTGTTTGCATTGTAGTGGTTATATTTAAAGGGGCGTGGGAGGTGGGCGCGAACTTCAGATGGGCTATTGCGATCTCCGATATATATTTTTCAAAATAAGTGGGGAATCGTGTAGATCTGCCTCTATTTATGTGTGGTATGGAATATTTATCTACAATGCATCCATCACTTCACTATGTGCATAAATTTAATAATAATAAAATTTTACTTCGTCAGTGATTTACAAATACTCACATGGTTTTTTTTTTACTTTTCGATAATGAAGAATAAGCAAAAAATTAACTTTTGGAATGATGAGAAGGAACTATTGAAGGAGTTTCAGACATAGATGTTAAATAATGATTAGATAATGCTAATGATTGCTAATTAGCCTTCTTTTGTGAAATTCTCTAATTCATTAAACAATTAGAATTAGTTCAACTAATTCCCATTAGATAATTGAAATTTTTATTCCAATGGTAAAACTAATTGCAATTAGTTGCCATTAGCAAAAAAATTGGTTGACCTTTACAATTAGAAATCTAATTGACTTCAGCTAATGCAATTAGATATTCAATTAGTTAATTCTAATTCGAGCTAATTAAATATCTAATTGCATTAGCAGAAGTCAATTAGATTTCTAATTGTAAAGGTAAACCAATTTTTTTGCTAATGGCAACTAATTGCAATTAGTTTTACCATTGGAATAAAAATTTCAATTATCTAATGGGAATTAGTTGAACTCATTCTAATTGTTTGATGAATTAGAAAATATAAACCAATTGCATCAATTGCTAATTCTAATTGGAACTTAACATGTATGGTTTCAGATTCATCATTAAACTGTTAATTAAGCTGTACGTGACACTTCAGTCCTTCGGGGTATTCAATTATATGACAACGTAGTTTTTGCTATTATTTTAATTTGAAAAAAAAAAAAAAATTTTTTCGTGAGAAAACAATAAAACTTAAACAAAAACTGTAACTCAAAAAATGTTTAAGCAAAAGCTGAAAGGATATGTAGATAGGGGTTGAAGTGTAAAAACAAGTGTAACAATAACACATGAACTGAAAAGTCCGGGACCTAACAAAGAAAACGCGTTTTTTTTGTTAAAAATTAGCTCTATTCACCAACCTAATTTCCATCAAGGACAACGCAATCATTCTAGTGCAGCTCTACCATTTCAATACTATTTTTATGGAACGAAAAACTAGGCCTTAGTTTTAGCTTTAACCTCCATTCGAGCGAAATTTCACACCGCCGACCCTTCTTTTAGGTCTGCGAGCAGTCAGTAGTCGTTGGGAGCCAAATTTGGCGAACACGGGGGATATGGGAGCAATTCGAAGTTCTATTCATGGAGTTTTGCCTCTGCTCGGAATCATCGCAACTTCCTGTTCGCTCATTCCAAACGATTTTGTGGCTTTGTTTGATGTTTTCTGGTGTTACTGCCACATTTGGACGTCCACTGCGCTGTGCACCATTGCGGTCTCTACAACCACGCTTGGGGTCAGCAAATTATCGTTTTATTCTTATTTCTGATGGAGCGATGGAGTGGAGTCCCCATAGCACTTGTCTAGCTATTGCTTCGCCTGAACGGTATTTTTCTACTTTCCATCAAGAAGCACTGAAAAATTAAAACACGACATTTTTTGTGATTCGCTATTTTGAAAATAACAAAAGCAGCATCGCTCTTAGCAAAATAACTCACGAACTCGTGAATAGATATTCATGAAATTTTAAGAGCTGTCTTTTTAAGGTTAGTACTATCTGAAAAAGAGGCGAAGGCAATAAAACTAGTGCCATCTATGCGTTAGGTCCAGAACTTTTCACCCCGTGTGTTATACAAATTTGAATTTTTTGAATATTGGTGCCCCAGTTTCTTTTTGGTTCATTGTTTTTATTTTACCTCTACTTTCCGCAATGCATATAAAAGGAGGCGCAAAATTAATCATCCTATCGGAAGACTTATCATTTTCTTCACATCCCGTCGTACGCCAATCATAAGGTCTGTTCATGAAGCAAATAGTTTGTAACAATTATTTAAGGGGGGAGCCTGGTTGATAAGGTCTAAAAATTGCATCTCTTTGCGATTTTTTTTTTTAAGAAAAAATTAATTTAGCACTGCAAAGTTTTTTCTATCTTTTAATGAACATTTAAAAAGTATAAAAAAATTTTGTACTGGTTAAAGTAAGTTGAAAAAAATGTTTAACATAGAAATTAGTAGAGCGCTGCAACGCTGGAGTTTCCAGCTGGCGTACAAGATACAGCTCGTACTTATTATCTGAAGCAAAAAATTTAAATGGATTTCTAATTATCATGATTTTTTATTCTAGATGAACTAAGAAAACTGAGAGAAATTCCAAAATTTCGACTTTTTGGAGGTTTTAAAGATAAAAATGCCTTTCTATAAAAAAACAATTCACTTCAGCTTGGTATAAATATCTTGAAAAAATTTTTTTTATCTATTTTGTTAGTTCAAATAGAAGAGAATTTAATACTGAAGGGAACAAGCTATAATTCATTTCAAAAGGTTCATTAGTTTTTTTTCATTCATGTACGCCAATTCAAAGAAATCATAAAAATGAAAAGTCGAGAAAAGAAGATAGAGTTTGTACTAGCTGTCCGGTCACAGCGTAACTACCTAACGCTCGCCTACCTTTGGCTTTGTATCTACGGAAATATTGAGGATTAGGCTCTGTAACTTTGTGTGAATATTCTGAAATATATTAGGAATCGCTTAAAACGAAAAAAAAAAAATTGATTTTTTTGACCAGGCTCCCCCTTAAGGGGGGAAGTACCTTTAGAGGGCCGAAAAAAACCAGTTTTTCGTGATTTATTTTTGGGAAAATGAAAACAGTGCACATGAAATTAATATGATGTATATTTAGGGCAATGCTCCAAGAAGAAAAAAGCGTATTTAACATTATTATAAATAAGCAATTAATTGAGTTATGGCGGTTCACGTAAATCGTGTCGCCGCTGACATCGAATTCGGCGAAAGCGATCCTGACCGCAACTTTCATCTGAAATCATAAAATCAAACATTATTTTACTCTGGAGGGTTTTTTATCCTAGATACACTACAATCTCTAGCAAATTTGAAGATTAACCATTAAAATGAGGCTTCAAAAAAAACTTTTGGTTTTTTTTGGAAAAATTTTCAAACATTTTTGTGTTAAAAAGTATCTAAAAATTATTTTTTCTTTTCGTCCGTAGTCTACCTAGAGTAGCTTTTTATGCCCTTTAAAATGAAACCTTGATGAAGAAAATTGGTTCAATACTTTTTCCGTAATCACTTACGCCAATTTGAAAAACATGGTTTCGAGAAAACGCCGTTTAAAGTTCGGTTTAAAGCTCGGTCGGCTCGGCGCACGCCACTTTCAAGTGGCATATCTTCCATAATTTTCAAGATCGGCTTTTGAAATTTTGCAATAATATTCTTAGAGCATATACCTATCGGTTAAGACAATAAAAAAAAAATCGATTTTTTTAAACGTCTAAAGGTACTTCCCCCCTTAAGGGGGCAGATACCTGTAAACGGCCATATTTTCCTTGATTTTCATTAAAATTATTTAAAATGAAGAAGTCAATGTATTTTTTTCAAAATTGGCATACAGTTTATTTACAATTTAAAATAATATACATTTTTTTTTATTTTAATCATTTAAAATTGCGGATGTACACTCAATTCTTCCAGGAAGGTCGCCGCGGGTCTTCTCAATCGGCGGGCATTGTAGCATCGAATCAGTGACCTGAATACAAAAAACCAAAATTTTTTTCTGTTTATTAACGTCATAATTTCTATACGAATTAAACAAAAATGGAAAAAAATTCGCGGAATCAAATGCTTCAACAAAAAAAAAAATGAATTTTGGGGCGAATTTTCCTACTAATTTTGCTTCGAAAAAATTATTTTTTCGAGACCTTTTCGAATTGTAAATTCACATAGAAAGTAATATCACAAAAAAGATGTGAGCAAAATTTCAGGGAGATCGGTCAATAACTTTTCGAGTTATCGTGTACGCCAATTCGAAAGATATAGTTTTGAGAAAAGCGCGTCTAAAGTCGACAACGTAACTACATACAGGTATACCTCTCCCAGCGCTCGAACGCAAATAATACAGTTGTCACGGTTGACGATCTATAATACAAGAAATACTTAAATATTTACGTTCTAAAAATTTGTTGACTTATTCTTAAAGGATTATAATAACATTTTATGAAAAAAAAAATATTTTTTGGTAATTTTAAAGGTGTCTGTCCCCTTAAAATTATCAAGTTGTGGTGTTCATGTATCCAAAAAACTTGCAAAGTTGTGGAAATTGCGAGAGCAAAATGACATTTCATTTTGAGGGGAAATTGCAAGTTTTTACTTGTAAGAATTTGCAAGTGAGAAAAACAGCTGATCGCAAAGTAAAAATAAGCACGAATTAAATTTTTGCGAATTGCAATTGGTAATGGAATGTTCTTCATCTCACTGCGATGATGAAATGGAACAAATTATTGTGGACAAAATGAAATTATGCGCTTCCGAAGCTCGGTATTTTGCATTCTAGTTGCTTTATTTTCATTTTTTATTTAATACGAGTGGGGAAATTTTGAATTTTTGGGATTTTTCCTGCCAACAATTTAATCAGCTGTTCGTAAAACTTGCAAATTGCTACTGGTTTTGCGTTCATGCACTTTTTTGATACAATATTTTTCTCTTTGAGAGAGAATTCTTGGAAATTAAGGGGTTATACCTATACCTTGTGTCCGACTAAAAAATCGAAAATTTTTTAATCGCATATTCTTAAAAATATAAATTAAAAAAATCATAAAGATCGGAGCACTAGAACGAAAGTTACAGACCGTGGAAGCGCGCAAATTATCCATAAATGAAGTGCACGCAAAACTTTAGACGCGATTATTTCGAAGTCGTGTTTTTTGAAAATTACCGTCGCGGTGATTTTATTAAAAACTATTTGACCGATTTGCATAAACTTTTTCTTTAATTATTCGTAGAATCTGAACGGTTCACTTTTTATAAATATTTGCATAGTCCGCTGGAATTAATTTTTTTTTTAATTTTTCAACCACTCAAAAAAATGGGTTTTTCGGTGTAAATCGGTTTCCATATCGAGAAACATTTTTTTGGGTAAATAAACCGTTCAGATTCACTAAGAAACATTTTTCTACAACAATCATTTAATTTTTTTGATTTCAGTTGAGCTGGTCATGCGCTACCGTGATCACCGCAAGCGTCTTCTAAAAAACGGCGTTTCGGGGAAGGGGCGATATCAACAATAAATAATAACATTTTTTTTAATAAAAACACCAAAATGTATTTTTCGAGAGGTACCCTTTAGTATGATATACCTTCTGCTCAAATATGAACGAGACTTTATCAATAAAACGGTCCGCGGATGACATATGGGAAAAATAAATTTTTTGTTTTTTGGTAGGACTGTTATAAGCTTACATGGCAAATTTCAGCGTGATATGTCACATAGTTTGTTTTCTGTGCTACTGTAAACAAGTCAAGCTTGAGTGTGTTCTTCGAATTTAACGATGGAAATTCAAGTTGAGCAAAGAATTTGTTAGAAATTTTGTTATTCCAACAAAATTTCGGCTTCAGACGCCTTAAAAATGTTGCAGACAACCTATGGGGACTCTGCTCTATCGCGTGCACTTGTTTTCCAGTGGTACAAAAGTGGCTCCCCGGAGGAGCCGAAACCCAAAAAAACCACGCCAAAGTCGCTCAAAAATTAAGGTTATGCTGACTGTTTTTTTCGATTACGAAAGTGTGGTGCACTCGGAGTTCCTTCCGCAAGGCCGATCGGTTAACGTTGAATATTATTTAGACGTTTTAAAGCGTTTGCGCGAGAACATTCGTCTTAAAAGGAAGGAATTTGTGGGACAACAAGTCATGGTTCTTGCATCACCATAATGCACCAGCTCACACATCACGTCTTGTTCGCGATTATTTGAACAAAAATAATGTTAATATTGTTCCGCAAGCACCGTATTCGCCTGATATGGCTCCATGTGACTTTTTCCTGTTTCCCAAGCTCAAGTTGCCGCTTCGTGGAAAACATTTTGAGACAATTGAAGTCATAAAAGAGAATTCGAAGAAGGAACTGACATCCATACCGAAATCGGCCTTCCAGAAATGCTATGATGATTGGAAAAAACGTTGGCATATGTGTACCAATGGTGATTACTTTGAAGGAGATAAAATAAAAATTGAACAATAATTAACCGTTTGTGTTTTATTAAATCAGTCTCGTTCATATTTGAGCAGAAGGTATGCCTCATTTCAATAAAAGTTCTAAAACATATTTAAAAAAAATTATGACAATCGTCCATTTTTTCTGGCTCACAAGTTACTGGCAAGTTACTGGACTATTTTTACCTGAATAGACCTATATTTGACCCTTGTGAACTATACAGCTGCAGTATAGTACATACGGATCGCGTAAAGATAAAAATAAAGCTTTCTATAACTCAAAATCATTTTTGTTTTTTTTTTTGTAAAAAAGTCGGTCAAAATAAATCGATGATTAATTTTGGGTAACCTTGCATTTCTACGTTAATTCATTGATTATAACATATTTTTATAAAACTTAGTACACGCATTTATTTGTATATTTTTTTTCGTTTTTTCATAGGGTATTAACAATTTGCTACTGAAGTGCGTTCAGTTTCCTCACTACTGTGCCGAAGCGATGCTTGAATGTAGATCTCCATTTTAGAGCAAAAGAGTTCAACAAGCAAATATGTATCCATGTATACAGAAGGCTGTGCAACGTTTCGAAAAAATGTGCAAGTTGCAATAACTACCAAAAACCTTGTCAACTCGCTAGTAGTTTATTTTAATAAAGAAGTCTTTTTACGCGCTTGCTAGCATATTTAATTCATAGATACTTTTTGTCTCACTCTATGTAAAACTATTCATACACATTTTATTATTTTAAAAATACAAAATGCGAAAATAAGAAAAATTCGTAATTTCGCTGGTATTTTATTTCATTCGCTAATTACGCCTAATATCTACACAGGTATGGTAGATTTGGCTCCCAGCGGTTAAAGGCTGTTCGCAGATCTAAAAAAATGGTTGGCGGTATGAAATTTCGCTCGCTGAAACTAAGGCCTATTTTTTCGACCCAGAAAAATGGTATTGAAATGTTAGAGCGGCGCTGGAATGATTGTTAGAGCTGTGATGGTCATGCGAAATAAAAGGCCAAAATATGCATGCAAAAATGTATGAAAAACTCTGGAATATGCACAAAAAAATGCAAAAAAGACAAAATATGCACGAAAATATGTATGAAAACATGCAAAAGAAGGCCCAAAATAATATTCGAAAATCTCTCGAAAAATACCGAAAATGGTAAAAATTTAGTTTTTTCTCCTGGGCTAGTAAACATTTTTATTTCAGTTAGTCAGATACTTATAGTAATTCATTGTTGCAAGTCAAGTCATTGTTTCAGACTATCGAACGAGAAACACCGCCGTGTTTCAGTTAAAATTGACTTGTAGGTTGAGAAGGAACATTCTAATTCCACCGATGTAGCAACAGCAAATTTTAAAAATGTAATTTTACATGGTGCTAATGCTGTGATATATTCATTTGAAGCGCTAGCTCGTGAATCTCCATTCAAAATATCATTAATTTCAAGCAAAGAACTATTGTATATCCAACATTACGAGATAACACTTCTTCGAGCTATTTCAAAAAACGTTCGTCGGTCATTGTGCCTAAGATAGAATGAACTTCTTCATACAGCTCTATACACTTTTTCAATTCAAGTCCTTTCGATTCTAATATTTTGATCTTGTCTGCGATGAACATGAAGTTAGCTTTTATGAATGCCAAATCTTGTCGAATATTGGACGCTCTAAACGCTTCTTTTGCATCCCGAATACATTCCGAATCTGCATCATTCAAATAATCAACAACCGATTTTAACGCGTCAAATTTGTCAGCATAGTAATCACATGCTTGTAGCCAAGTTCCCCATCTAGTGACAATTGTTCGGGTGGCAGTGGAATGTTCGGATTTGCTTGCTTAAACAGCTGTCGTCGAGCTGTTGACTGTGAAGGAATTTAATGGGGTTTTCAATATAGGAATTTGAGCTATAGATAAAAATAGCAATACGTACTTTAACGTAGGTAGCCTTTACTTTTGATATCAACAAATTTACTTCATGGAACTCTGAACGAATAAATTCTACCAATCGATGCAATCCATGGGCAAAACATGTAACGTGTAGCATTTTTGGGAATAAAACTTGAAGAGACTTCATTGCCGAAATCATATATGCAGCAGCATCGGTAGTAATGAGCATAAAATTTTCATATTGAATTCCTTCAATACAAAAGAAACGCAAAAAAAGGTGTTTAGGTAAAGACTTACATAACTTTAGGCCATAAAAGTAACAATGATTCAGTAAAAAATGTTGCGATCATTGTAACGTTCAACAAATACGATTTTCCGCGCTCATTTTCATCATCAAATATGCCAAAAACAAAATTCGCAAGACAGGTCGTTGCACAGTGTGAATTTTTTCACTTTTAGGATGCCAAAATTAACAACAGCCAAACCAATGGAGCAATTCATTTCAAATTTTGCAGTGTGGTTGCAGATACCTAAATCTGGTTTGAGAATAAAAATGGGCGTGATACGCCCACTGTTTCTCCTTGCCCACATATAAGGTATAATTTCACATAATCATATTTTCTACTTTAAAAGCATTTTCCAGTGCCAATTTAAATACAAATTGTTTAGATTTCTTAACTTTAGCTTAGAGGCTTATGACTAATATTTTAAAGATTTCATTCAGCCCCTGGGTACCTTTTTATACTACATTATACTGCTCAATGAAGGAGATAATCACAAATTGTTTCAATGATAAATATGTCACTAATCTTTATTTTATTAATAGTAAGCCAATAAACAGTTTCTAGAGATTAAACATTACAAAACATAAACACTTATTCGAAAGCAATTATTTATAATACTTCTTCCTGGGCCAGCAATGCAATTACATCTTGAGGCAAAGTCCCGCGCTTGGTTTTCGATGGCTTACGTAAGCTGCAAATGTAGGGATCGGATGATATTAGAAGCCTGTGCAATAAATCCTCATTGGTTTGAGTTCGTGAACTTTTCATTGTATACCATTCGCGATAATTTCTGGCATCTTTATTTCTCGATTCTTGCGCTTCTTCGGAAAGCTGACCAATAGGAACCATGCATGACGATATTATATGTCTTGAATGGAACAGTATTTTATGCAGACTGACTGGCATATTGTACCACTCATATTCCCTCAAATAAAGATCGCGTGTGTCTCTCACGTATACCTCAAAGGCCTCAGCATTTATCTGAAATTCACACCCGAAGCAAGACAATATGGTGAAAAGCCTTTTTAAGAGACATAAGTTAATGTCTGTAATGTCTGCAGTAACTTCTGCATTACTAAAAAAACGTCGTGCTATGTTTCCGTCGTTTGTATTGCTAGATTTCTCTTTTGCCATATCAATTAAAAGCCCAGTTTCGTTTCTAAATCTGCTTTGAATGCTTTCCTTCCTCTGTTTCAGTTTTTCCTTATTTTCGGCGCCTCTTACACACCATGTCCTTAGTTCCAACCGATATGCAATGTACAACATACACTCCATGCACCGTATCCATGAGTGAAGTGGTGAAATGCCGAATCTTAGCATGTTTGCGTCAACTTTCCGTTCCGACAAAGCGCTAAAATTATTCATATCCTTCGCTGAAGCACCACATATATAACACGCTTGAGATGAGGTATATGCTGAAAGTGCATTACATAGGTAATTTACCGTCAATAATACACAAAATTAGTGTACTAGTAACTTTAAAGTTTAAATTTTCCATCTTAATTATTGTAGGAAGAAGATTAGAAATTTGGTCTTCCACAATCTTTACTTCTCTCACAATAGCATCTCGCGTTTCTTTTTCAAACAAAAATTTAATGGGACGGCAATATCTGGTTGATGATTGAACAGGGTTCCTCCATATAACAACTCTACGTTCATTAACTAGACTATACATTTGGAGAAGTACGAGTGAAACAAAAAACATGCTGCTATCAGATTGATTTTCTTCGCTGAACTTTTGCTTATACCGTTTTTGCTCCGAGCCATCGCAACCCCATTTGAAAGTCACGAAAACTTCTTGAATACTGGGAATCGACAGTAGTACTTCTTTTTGTGCGTTACACAACCTTTTTATGCTATGATCAATAAGCGCTTGCAACTCAATTTTGGCATACGTTTAGGTTACTGTGATTTTTTCTGGATAACATAAAGCTTTGGACTTTTTTTGCAGTTATACGACGGATATAATTTGGGATTTATTTCTGCTGTATGCTGCCTATGCATATTATAGTCATGTGTTGAATCATTTGCATCTATTATCAGCGCAAGTGCTTGGTCTAGCGATAAACTTTTGTTGCGCTCTTTCGAAAGTCGAGATTTTTGCAACACAGTACCTCTTGACGGTGAAGACAAACACAGCTCTTTGAATAATATTGCGGAATTTCTCTTACCGTTTGATCTAAGTCCCATTTCTGCCGCCATTAACACTTGTTCACTATTTGATACTCTTTGCTTTTCTTTTCTTTGTGCGAAGAGAAGAATCGGAAAACGCCACATGTGGTCTACCTACATTGGATCTAATAGAGGATGAAGTTGATGGCCCAACATCAAGACGGTATTTTCCAAAAAGAAAAATTTTCTCTAACACCGCATCACGACGCGTTTCTTTTGAGCTCGTCAGCCAAATTTCAAAAAGTTCTTTCCGAGGAATCGCCATGAAAACTTCTTTTAAAACTGTGGTAGCAAATTGTAGCAAAATTTTATTCCAGTATCTGAAACACAGAATCCTAAAGGTCGTTTCGCTGTTAAAGAATGGACGGAACTCGATGGACCAATATAAGTTTTTCTCAGTAAAATATCAAAAATAATATTAAGCTATGGCTGTTTTAGTGATATTTTACTGAGCGGATTTGTATCGATAGTAAAAACTTTATAATCCTCTTACTTACCCCTGAAGTACAAAATTGTTGAAATTTAATCAGCAAATACTCAATTTTATGAAATTGATACTTATTCGTATTATATCTTTTGACAAACTTCACAGCGATGTTCGGATAATAAATAAAAATTATTCAATTGACGCACCGGCTTGTGCTTGTAAACGGTTATCTTTCTTAAAAGTATTGTTTTGATAAATTTTGAGTACACTGTCGTAAAATTTGGTCATTTTTACACAACATACCGAAAGAAAATCATTTTCGCAGACCTTTTTTTTTTTAATTTTGGCATCCTAAAACGATAAAAAGTCACAGTGTGCGTTGGTTCGAATCTCGGTGAAAGCAAAATTAATAAAAACATTTTTCTAATAGCGGTCGCCCTTCGGCAGGCAATGGCAAACCTCCGAGTGTATCTCTGCCATGAAAAAGCTCCTCATAAAAATATCTGCCGTTCGGAGTCGGCTTGTCGGCTGTAGGTCCCTCCAGTTGTGGAACAACATCAAGACGCACACCACAAATAGGAGGAGGAGCTCGGCCAAACACCTAACAGAAGTGTACGCGCCAATTATTTATTTATTTTTTTTTAAATTCGCAACTGATCTTTTTTCAATATCCGTTGTTTCATCCAAAGTAACCCAAATATGTTTTCCATCAGCTTTTAAACGCAATTTTTCAATCGATTTTTCATACAAATGTGGCACATAATTACGACGAAGTGTACTTTAATCTGGAACTGATTGTGAAGTGTATTTTTCTATGAATTGTACTACACTCGGATGATTCACTTTACTTAATGGAATGTTGGCTTCGATTGAAGTTTTACATAAATCCATATTGAATTCCGTAAGATTTGGCCCATGTTTCTGTTGATGATTTGATATTAACAATTGGCTCATTTCACGTTCAGAATTCTGTTTTTTCTTTCTTGAGCATCCTTGTGTTTCACTGAATCAATGTGATATTTGACTTGAAATTGTTTTTTCGCAGAAACCAAACAATTGCAATGTGAACAAAATAAAACTGATTTTTTCCGACCGAAAAATATTGGGAAATTGGGTTTTCTTACGCACAATAAATTCACCCGGCGTTTTTGAAGTGAAAACTTTTTGAGAATCGTTGAGAGTGATTTGAGACTCGATGAAACGAAAAAGCGACACTCTTGGCTACGAAGCGTTATATAAGTTGTCAAAAAAGTCTTGCGGTATTTTTATTGAATTTTCAATTGTTCATAAAATTGGTTATAATAATGCGATTTAAGTCAAATATGCGCCGTTTTGTTCGATGACGAGTTCCCAACGAGATGCCAACTTCATAATGCCCCTCTTATAAAAGTTCGCTTCCCTATTGTCAAAAAACTCGGAGAGCCAATTTTCAATTTTTCACACTCTCTTGTGAACAACTTCCGACTACCAAGCTCGTTCGCCATGGACAGAAATAGGTGGTAATCACTTGGTGCGAGATCTGGACTATACGGTGGATGCAAAAGAACCTCCCATCCGAGCTCCCGGAGCTTCTGGCGCGTCACCAAAGATGTGTGTGGCCTGGCGTTGTCCTGATGGAAGACAATTCGGCCTCTGTTGATCAAAGATGGCCTCTTCTGCACGAGTGCTGCATTCAAGCGGTCCAGTTGTTCGCAGTACAGGTCCGAATTGAGCGTTTGGCTATAGGGGAGCAGCTCATAGTGGATGATTCCCTGCCAATCCCACCAAACACACAGAAGAACCTTCCTGGCCGTCATTCCAGGCTTGGCCACCGTCTGGGCAGCTTCACCGCTTTTCGACTACGACCGTTTGCGCTTCACGTTGTCGTAAGGGACCCACTTTTCATCGCCAGTCACCATCCGCTTCAAAAACGGGTCGATTTTGTTGCGATTCAGAAGCGATTCGCATGCATCCATACGGGCAAAAATGTTTTTTTGCGTCAAGTCGTGTGGCACCCATACATCGAACTTCTTTTTGAATCCAAGCTTCTTCAAATGGTCTATAACGGTTTGATGACTCATGCCCAGCTCTTGGCCGATGCTACGGGTTCTACTATGCCGGTCTCTTTCGATCAATTCAGCGATTTTATCGCAATTTTCGACGACAGGCCTTCCGGACCGTGGCGCATCTTCGATCACCTCTGCACCAGAACGAAAACGTTGAAACTATCGTTGTGCGGTGGAAATGGAAACTGTATCGGGTCCATAAACTGCACAAATTGTATTGGCAGCATGAGATGCATTTTTGCCTTTATCGTAGTATTGTAGTACTGTAAAATATGCCGTATTTTCTCTTTATTTTGCTCCATGTTTGCGACGCTATAACTCACGAACGACTAAAAGCAAACAACAACTAATCAAACACGTGTTAGCACGTGAAAAGAGCTTTCCAAAAAGCTCTAGCGTGAACCGATGCGACGAACAACGCGCTTGCAAAGACAAGCTTGCGGAAATACCGCAAGACTTTTTTGACAACCTTATATATAAAACAAAGTCGGGGTTGTTACAACACTTATAACTCGAGATCTGCTGAACCAATTTTCATGGTTATTGATTCGTTGGATTTGTCTCCGCCCTGAATAGCAGAATAAATCTTAAAAACAATGAAAACTCGATATGTGTAATGAATACTTAATCATTTCAATAAATGCTCATTTGTTTATTACATGTCAAACATTTGTTGTCAAATCCTGTCAATAGTGTAAATGCCTTTTTGTAAATTGTCTTTATTGTCTATAATTTTTCTTGATAAGCTATTGTCTATGTCTCGAAAGTTCAGACGCTGTTATTATATTTGGTTGTTTTATGTGGTTTTGTGCGAGTGCATATTCAGTAATACCATTAATAACAATGCCACGTCCTAGAAGATCTAATCTTTCCCAGCGGAGCCGTAATGCAATTAGGCAACGGAATATCACGAGTCAATTATCTGATGAAGAACGAGAAATTGCACATTTCTATATGATTGCACATCGACTACAGCTTACATCGTTTAGTTTGCATTGGTCCAATGGACGTTGTTTGCCAGCATTGTGGCGCATTGAAGTTTGCTGGAAGCATTAGACCGAACATTAAAAGATCTGCGCGATGACTCGAGATGTTTTGGTGGTGCAATGATTTTATTATCTGGCGATTTCCGACAAACACTACCAGTCATTCCAAGGTCTATTGCTGCCGACGAAATAAACGCTTGCCTCAAAGCATCAAATCTCTGGCAATATGTAAAGAAACTTCAACTGTTTGTAAATATGAGAGTTGCATTGTTGAACGATCTATCTGCTGATGATTTCTCGAAGCAATTGCTGACTATCGGTAATGGCCGTGTTCCTGTTGACGAATCGAGCGGTTTGATTTAATTTCCTCCAAATTTTTGCAATTTCGTCTCATCAAAAGACGAGCTTATCAACAAAGTATTCCCGGATATCATTGCTAACCACAAAAATACTAAATGGTTAAGTGAACGAGAAATTTTGACGGCTAAAAATAAAGATGTAGATGACCTCAATTTTATAATTCAAAATCAAATCTTAGGTACTCTGTATTCATTCAAATCTATCGACTGTGTAACAAACGAAGAAGAAGCCACTAATTATCCAACAGAATTTTTAAACTCCTTGGATGTGCCTGGTTTACCACCGCACAATTTACAACTGAAGGCTGGCTCGGTAGTCATCATGCTTAGAAATTTAAACCAACCAAAACAGTGCAATGGAACGCGTTTGGTGATAAGAAAACTGATGAGTAATGTGATTCACGCGTCGATACTTGAAGGAAAATTTAAAGATGAGGAAGTTCTTATTCCAAGGATTCCGATGATCCCAACGGATATGCCCTTTGAGTTTAAACGAATTCAATTCCCGATTCGTCTTGCCTTCGCCATGACGATCAACAAATCACAGGGCCAATCCTTGACTATTTGTGGCCTCAATCTAGAAAATTCATGTTTTTCTCATGGTCAATTGTACGTGGCATGCTCACGTGTCGGCAAACCATCCGCTTTATTTGTTCTTTCGCCTGACTAAAAAACAAAGAATGTCGTTTACCACAAGGTGCTTGAATGAAAATCCGATTAATGAATTAATTCGAGTGTATCCCAATCTGCACAACATAGTTTTCAATTAATTTTTTCTGACATGTGTTTGAAGTAATTAATTATTATTATAATTTTAATTTTTATTCTCATTCATAATTTTTGTATTCATCATCATTCATCATTCATCATAATAAAATACTTTTATATTTCTACTATATTAATATTATTTTGTATCATTGTATTACGTTCATCAAAGCCTAAATTAGTTCAGCTAAAAGGTAACACGATATTCATTGACTGTTAGGTGGTACGAAGTTCGCCGGGTCAGCTAGTTTTTTAATAAAATTAATAATTTTAAACTTTGCCATGAAAGAATATTTTGGAATATTTTCAGCTGATACGAAACTAAATTTACTTAGGGCGTAATTCACTAGTAAACTGAATTTGAAATGATTTTGACAATCTAACATCATTTTTAAATTTAAGTTATTAATGTTGTTTTTGTTTTCGGTCAAATGTAAATATTTATAATAATATCTGGCAGCTCAACTGCCAGGTAGAGAGTAGCGATTATTGACCTTCATAAGAGTAGTGCTAATATGCCTTGGACGAAAAGTAATGAGCGGGCACGTGTAGATGTTTTGAAAAATTGTAAACAATGGAAAAAGCTGACTGTTAGCACCAGCATAACAGATAATGTAAATGAATTCATTACATTAACATTCTCTGGCCACACTAACAGAAAAGCTAAGCGAACATTGGCAAGCTCTCCCGACATTCTCTGGCATGGCTACATACTATGTACATTTGTTAGTAAAATGCTGAGAGCAGCTGAGAGCGAATAAGTTTTAACATAAGCTGAGAATTTCAGTACCTTTGAAGCATACAAACAAGTATGCATGTATGGATGTACGTGTGGTTACTTCGGTGCCCTTTTATACATATCCTCGTGTACTTTTGAAGATAACTGCGATTGGCTTCTCGTTTGAGATTAATAACTAACCATAGAAACTGTTATACACAGCTGCGTGGAGAGTAGGTGGCTGTATCAGGTGGTCTTCTGGTAGCTGGCAGGTGGTTATTATGTAAAGATAATAAAGCTTTAGTAGAAAAATGCATAGCCTTTTCGGAATTGAGTATGCTCCGGGCCCGGGTGCCATTCAATCGTGAGTGTTCTCTCGACGCGGTTAGTGTTGCAGTTAGCGGGTTAGGTGTATATTTAAAAGAAAAGCAAAAAAAAAAACACAAACTTTGGACTGTGTGAAACAGTTACGTTGGAATGTGTATAAAGTGTGGGAATTGTTTAGTATCGCTACATAGCAAAACAAGTTAATAAATAAATTTGTGCGCATTTATTATATAAAATTATAATAAACAAAGAACTATACAATAAGCATCATTACTTAACTCCCTTGGATATGCAAGCTGCAGCAACAAATTATGTAATTGTTATATTTTCTAAACAAATTTTGAAACTTCTCCAACAGTTATTTCCTTGCATTAAATTTCCAGTTATATGTACTATAAATTGCTACAAAAACTAGTCAAAGCTTGCGCTTCCATATGATATGAAAAAATTTATACGCCACACAAACATATGGCAAGTATAAGAAAAGCAAGAACGTAGCATACTTTACGGCGAATATATGGCTCTGTGCTTGTGTGAGCAAACTACATACATACATCACAGCGTATACGCGGCAAACGAACGAATACAAATACAAATATAATATATATGAGTCTATCAGTGTAAACGGTGGCGTGTATGTGTATGTGTGACTGAGCGTAAATTTTTATATTTTTTCCTTTCCACCGTTTCACTCTGGTCGTAGTGTTTTTTTGTTTTGTGCTAGAAAAACAGCTGCAACGCCATACATACATACATACGTACGCATATAGATACATACATGTAAGTAGCCTCCGGCTTGGTGTGATCGATTTTTCACTCTCTCGCGTTCGCGCTTATTAATATTAGCGCAGTGTGCCTCTAACTCATCATCGGTTTCTCATTTTAAGGTTTCCACATCCGTTCTCCTTTTCGCCTCAGTCGGAACAAACACCTAACAACCCCTCAGCTAGAGATAACCTCACTTGCTTGTCTTCCGTTCGTTTTGTCTACATTTAGCTAAACAATGGAGGAGAGGCGGGCGGCAAGTGATACAAACCCACACACACATATATACATAGCCACTAAGCAGGATTTGTTTTGATTGTTTATACTATGTACTATATTGCGCGTTTTCTTTGCCTTGTGTTTGTGACAGAGCAACCGTTTGTTTATTTTATGCACGTGAGTGTATGTGTGCATGTGTTGAAATTTGCGTAAAAACTCATTCGCGATAGGAATTTCAATCGTTTTCTGTCATAATTATGTTAATGACATTTATTATTGTTTTTATTTCTGCAACATCTGGTGAAGCAGTAAAGTCGAATTCTTTCGAATTCGTTGAGCGCACATACATACTCGTACATACATATGCACATACATACATATGAAGTTGGTTCAGCGAATCTGTTTAAAAATCTATTTAGTTTGTTGACAAACATTGCACTTTCATGCATACAAATGTATGTATGTATGGATGGCTTCAGATCATACGTTTTCGTGACGAATAATCCCTGTATCCTTAAATAAATATTTCCAATACAAAATAAGCGTTTCTCCTATATCGAACTTTCAACTTTTTTTTCCTTCATTTTTTGGCTATTGGCAAATTTTCGCTGCTAACGTACGATTTTTTTAAAACATACTTACATATACCAGATGGCGCAAAAATAATCATCCAATTTTGTTTTTCTTAATTTTAAATAATTTATTTTACTAAATCAACGAAAAATAGAGTGAAGGAAACTTTACGTGCTCCATTGCTTGTCCACTGCAGCTGTGTATGATAGTTCACAAGTGTCGAAAATGATTGACGTGCGACGCCATTTGCAAAAATATAGATCTTCTGGTAGGGTGATTAATTTTGCGCCACCTTGTGCATATTTATTTTCATTGCGCCTTGCAGTGAAAAGCATTTTTTCCTTCCTTGATTGGTGTTAAAGCTGCCTTATCGGTTATGGTCGAATTTAATAAAGGGTGTCTCGTTTTGTTTTTTAGTTCCTTTTTTGTAAAATTTGCTGTCAAATCAGGAACATTAAGGGAAACTATGTTAAATTCTTCTCTGTTTGGCTTTTAGCGCTGATAAAGCTCTTCATCTGCAAATAATACTTTTAGGGCTGAAGCGTTTTTTCGAATTGAATACTTTGATCCACCCAGCGAAAGCACAGCCTCATTCTATATGAAGAACTTGACATTTGTTTAAGCTTAAATTAGTATTATTCGTGCGTTAGTACAGTGAGGATGTGAATCTTATGATTGTACACATGGCTGGACCTTGCGAGGGGCCTACTTGGGTAAATAATGAAAATTTAAAGCAGAAGCAAAAACAAAAGTACTAAACAGGTGCAAAAAGGAAGAAGGGGCTTTGGGTTAAAGAATGACGACCAACAGTGGCTAACTACGTTTGTATTAACCGCTTCAAACTATTGATGAATTTCACCAGGCGTGCGTTATCTAAGCCCGCTTTATCCGCAGGTGTAGCAAAAAAGTGAGAGTTCTGATGACTAAATCTTTGCCCGACGAGAGCAGGGCAGCTGAGAAGAAGGTGTTCAAAGGAGTCCACCTCATGTTCTAGACAGCTTGCGCCGGAAGGACTTGAAGCAATCCCAAGTCTCACCGCATGGACATCTAACGGACAATATCCGGTAAGATTACCTACCGAATTTAAGAGTTCCGTCGAGCGCCCAAAATCTACCCGTGGTCAAAAGGTTGTCAGGACTTTGCACGTTTGCGCACTAGCCCAGTGCTCGCTGAGTTGTCGCGAGACCCATCTTTCCAGGAGTAGACAACAGATTCTCAGTCCTCTCGTTTTGCGATGAAAATGTCTCTAGGATGTGCAGGGTCCTCTGTTTAGCCAGCTCACCAGCCCAGCACATTCCCTTTATACCGCTGTGACTGGGAACAAAATGAGTCGTATGTGAAGCTTAGAAACGAAGTAATCAAAGATTGCCATTTGTAGAGAACGGCCGAGCATCGCCTTTTAAAGCCGAACCGAACCGAATATTTTCAAAGGCCCAAATAATACTCAAGCGATGACTTTAAAAAAAAAAACAGGACTGGTTTATTAACAAAAAAGCAAAAGGGGTACATAAATTACTATCGCAATAACTTCAGCTCATAATATTTAGCGTATGGAACAAAAGAAGGTGTACACCTATGAAGTAATAATGAAAGGTGATTTAGATGTCTAATTTTCACTGAAACCAGGCGAAAAAGTTTGCGTACATTACTCTTCGGCAACAGATTTTGAGTTCGGGCCAGATCGCAAGGTCTGGCATCCAATGATCCTGTCCAATGAGCCTATCGAAATTTCGCATTGCGTGAGGAGCCCGAGACGGCTCATTATTTGGTTGACGTTTCTACGCAAACAGAGTAAATCCTTTCCTACTTAAAAAGGGTAGCTTTATTTAAACAAATTTTTATTTAGATCATCGGCTGATTGCCGTGTGTTTCACTTGGGCAAGAATTGGCTCATCTCAAGGAACAACTTGTGAAACTAGATAAATTCAATTCCCGCGTCAGTCTAATAATTTTTTAGGGGCGGATGAAAAAGATGAAAGACCCAACCAAAACAATTCACTTGGCTTGAGGCAATATGGCACAGGCAATAACTAAAATTCGTACGAGAATTAACATACAGTGTGTCAGAAAAGTACTCGGAAATATTTTTTCTCAGTTATAAAATATCACAGACTCCTTCCACTTTTTATTTATTGGTCAAAAACTAACTCAGTCAGTCGTTTCATTGAGGTCTAAGCTTTAATTCAAGATGTGTTTAGGAGTACAGGAGGTCGCTCTCGCTCATCTAACAACACAACACCACACTTTGTTGGGTCTCCAGCCACTTTGCATTCCTCTAAACGAACTGTACACTGCGATTGACTTGAGCGTAACCGCGTAAACTATAGAAGGTGTTCTCTAACTACTAACTGCAGGGGTGCGCCTCACAATGACTTCTGCAGGAGTTGTGGAGATGAACAAGAAATTGAGTCGTTGCGATTCACCTTCTGAATGCCCTTTACTTCGAAGAAGTCGCGCCAAATATCCTGGCGATTATTCCTTTGAAGACCAGGGAAATCTGGAAAATGTCTCACTGGACGGATTATTTACCTTCTTAAAAAGCTCTAAGCTTTAAGCAACTCAGTTTTGGGATGGAAATCAAATGCAGGTATCAAAGTGGGCCTTAGGGCCACCAAGAATCTTGTCTTAGACAAGCCAATTAGCTAACTGAACAAACCTCTATATATAGAAGCGTATCCGCGGTCGCCGTAGCCAAATGGGTTGGTGCGTGAGTATTATTTGGGAGTGCGTTGGTTCGAATCTGTGTGGTTGAAACAGCAAAACGATAGAAAAAGTTTTTTTTAATAGCGGTCGCTCCTCGACAGGCAATGCCAAACCTCCGAGCGTATTTCTACCATGAAAAAGCTTCTCATAAAAAACATTTGCCGTTCGGAGTCCACTTAAAACTGTAGCTCCCGCCATTTGTAAAACAACATCAAGATAAATAGGAGGAGCAGCTCGGCTAAGCACCTAACAGAAGTGTACGGGACAAATTTTTTTTTTGATTCTTGCTGGTAGCGCGTTTTGATGGAATCGGGCACATCCATAACGGGAGTTAAAGTCTTTTACGGAAATGCTGTCCAAATACACAAATGATTTTCTGCATCTGCAGTTGCCATGTACGCAGCCATCCACTTTTCGCTCATATGAGACACCGCCGATAGTCGCGTTTGCTTTGTTAATTTTTGCAATCTTTAAATACTCAGCTCATCTCACTAAATGATGGCAAAAATAAGTGATAGAAATAAATGCACTCTTTACGTGCGTTATACGATGCTAAATTTCATTAACCTTCCAGTTTATATTTAATTTTATAACAAAGTTGTGCTCGCTGAGCTGAAATGTTTTTGTTTTTTTGGTTTTAATACAATTAATATAAAAAAACAACAAGGCACGTTTTTACTTTTGTCAAAAAATGTGGCAACTTAGTTTCAAAAGAAAAAGCCACTATTTGACATAAACTGCGCTAATTTATGTCAAATAGTGGCAATGGCACGTTCCTAAGCAGCTCAAAATTCGCTTTGATTTATTTTTTTTATAATTTTTTCCCTGGTTGTGTTGCGCATTTTCTCCATTAAAATTGTTTATAAAAGTATTAGGTGCGCAACTAAGTTCTCGCTGTTTGTCAATAGATGCCGCCAGCAGTGTGTGCTAATCGATTCTAACATAACCTAAACGTCATAAACCAAGCTTAGACATATGGTAAACAAACTGCTTCGACACATTAGTGATTTTCTTTTGGTATCGTATACTTTTGGTTTTGTGAAAATGTCTGATTTTGTGCCGAATAATCGTAATTTGCGGGAAGTGTTGGGTTTCTTCTCTCATCCGAAAAAAACGGCGGCTGAAGCGCATCGAGAGCTACAAAAAGATTATGGAGATGCTGCTTTAAGTGAAACAGAAACAACGTACCGAGATTGGTTCCGTCGCTTCAAAGACGGTGATTTTAATGTCGACGACCGTCCGCGTGAAGGAAGGCCAAAAGCCTTCGAAGACGCTGAATTGGAAGCATTGCTCAATGGGGATCCGTGTCAAACGCAAGAAGAGCTTGCTTCAGTATTAGGAGTTACCCGCCAATCTATTTCCAAGCGATTGCATGCTTTGGGAATGATTCAGAAACAGGATACTTGGGTTCCTTATGAGTTAAAACCAAGGGATGTTGAAAGTCGTTTCTTCGCCTTTGGACAACTGCTCCAGAGGCAAAAAAGGAAGGGTTTTCTTCATCGCATCGTGACGGGTGATGAAAAATAGATTCATTACAGCAATCCAAAGAAAATAAAATCATGGGGACTGCCTGGTCATGCTTCTACGTCGCCGCCTCGCCCGAATATTCACGATGCGAAGGTTATGCTAATGTATTTGGTGGGACCAAGTTGGTGTTATTTATTATGAACTGTTAAAACCAAACGAAACCATCTGTGGGGATCGGTATCGACTTCAATTAATGCGATTGAGCCGAGCACTGCGCGAGAAACGGCCGCAATACGCGCAGAGGCATGGAAAAGTGATTATACATCATGACAACGCTCGGCCTCACGTTGTCAAACCCGTTCAAACTTACCTGGAAACACTGAAATGAGAAATCCTACCGTGGATAGCCTCAAAAGATGAACAGTTTTACCGCGACGGTATACGAGATCTACCAGAAAGATGGGAAAAAGTATGATAGTAGCCAGCGATGGGCAATACTTTCAATGATTCACTTGTAACCATTTTTGCAGAACCAACTGGGTTGCCCATATTCGACGGAGCTTCAGCCATTTCGATGACTCTTTGGGTTCATTCCAATCGACGAGGCTTGTCCGCAGTCAACAATTTTGCGTCTTATACGGGAATAAATGCAAATCAATGCGCATAATTCGTTGTAAAGTGGTCCGAGCAATGCCCAACTGCTGAGAACGGCGGTTTTGGGATGTCCTTGGCGACGTCTCGACACTGACCCGTACAAGAGCAATATTCTCATCCGATCGCCTTGGTCGGTTTTGATTTGGCCTCTTTGGATTAGAACAAACGTTTAATGGTCTTCTTACAAGGCGCACTTTTCACATTACTTAATTTTTTATACGTTGAGCTTTCACAATTGACTTCTTTTGTTGAATGTAAATTTCAACAATTTGGGAGCGCTCGCGTGGCGTGTACTGTTCCATGGTATAAATCTGCTTGGACTGACACTTCTAACGCGGTATCTCATTAAGCGATCTGACGTCTCTGTCAAAAGATACAGGGTTGCCATATGGGTCCGTCGATATCGTATTCAGACTCAGCTAAAAAGTTAAAGTCAAGGTTGCTTTTTTGCCATAAAAAGTAAATGAGAAATAAAAATTCCCGTAAATCGCGGTATTATTTTCCAACAATCGCGTTATTTTCGGAACTTGGAAAGTACCAAGGATTTCCGGGATCGACATGCCTATTTAGGACAATGGAAACTCCGCTGCGTTTGGACGCCCACAATGAAATTTAAAGATTATGTGCGCATGAATGACTGCTTGTGCAGGGAATATAATTTTCCACTATTCACACTGTCCGTTCTCTCTTTTATAATATTTGCTAAGGAAGTTTAGTCGTCAAACCTTATTGGAAAATTTAAAAAAATGTATTTATTCCTCAGTTACTTATGGCACCAAATTGAGTTCCCTATGTGTAGAGGAAATTAAGGTGTGCAATCCTGTAAAATATATGTTGCCCTGTAAATTGCTGGCAACTTGCCAATTCAACATGCCTTCGTTCAAAAGTCATTGGACATATCCAATGGCTTATAGATCTGAAAAATAAGCTGTGGCAGCATTAACAGCTGCACATTAATACTGAACATTAATTTCACTTCGTTTAATCTATTTTTGGTTTCTTTTACCCACTGTAATTGGGTCTAAGTAACACATCTGCTATTACACGCATATTTTTAAACTCCACCGAAACCCTTTGAATAGATTTTTGAATTCAGGTTTCCAAAGAGCTTGAGGTGTCGGCCGAAAACTCCCTCGTCGAAGTCTTTTGTTGTGCGCCTGTTGCTTACATTTAGGGTTGGTTCGTTGAGAGTTAATTTTTTTTTCGTTATCACTAAATTTTCAGGGAAACATGATTTTTAACTAAATATAGTTTATATTTTATGTCCGATATAAGTTATCAACTAGTTTGTTGGTAAAAATGCTTCTTGGTGTATTAGCGGTATGATTAAATGATTGTTTTAAGCCAATCTAGCGAAATAAATCATTACCTTTTGGTGTCAATAGTAGATACATTTATTTGAATGCAGCTCAATATTCATACGAGTTAGTTATTATATAGGTACATACAGGGTCGATTGAAAAGTAATGAGCCTTATTTTTTTAAGCAGTTTTATTAAACTTTTTGGCTTATACAACTAATATTCTTCAAAATAGGACCCTTGAGCGTCAATACACTGCTGGTTCTTCCACTGCAGGAAACATTTTTTAAACTCATCCGCCGGAAACGCGTTCAATTCGGCTGTCACAGTTTTTTGGATCGCCTCGAAGGAGTCGAAACGCCTCCCCTTCAGCTTTCTTTTCAGGCGCGGGAACAAGACGAAGTCCGGAGGGGACAGGTCTGTGCTGTAGGGAGGGTGGGGAAGCACCGGAACCCCCATCTTGGCCAATGCAGAGGTGCAGAGGAAGGCATTTGTTGACGAGGTCGGGCCGAACCCGGGCTACGCGGTTTTTCAGCCGAAGGAGCACTTCTTTGTAAAATGCCGTGTTTACAGTGCTTCCTGGAGGTACAAACTCCTTGTAGACGATGCCTCGAGTGCCGAAAAATATGATCAGCATTGTTTTGACCTTGGATTTCGACATGCGCGCCTTCTGCAAAATCCTAACACACTTTTAAAACAGCTTTCACGCGCGGAGCGATGTTGACTGCACCGCTGGTGCCAGCGAACTGGGACCAGTTTCTAGTGGAAGGGGAAGGTCCAAAGATCATTTTCTCCCACCGAAGGCTCATTACTTTTCAATCAAACCCTGTGTGTTTGTATGCATGTTTATATGAAAGTGTGTTCACGCGAAAGAATTATAAGATAAAGAAGAAAAATTATAATGAGTACTTTCCCTAGGTGGATACACTTCACCAAAATAAACAAGACTGACCTCATAAACATGTTTTTGAGGGCGCCATCTTTTTAATGAGTTAGTGCGTTGGAAGCTACATCCTTAGCTGACTTCCAGTGAAAGCTTGGTGACATTCGGTTCAGTGGAAGCGAAGTTCTTGCGTCCAAAGTGTCAGTATGTTTGTGTCATCGGCTCAAAAGTGAGTTTCGAACAAAGAGTTAATATCAAATTTTGTTTTGAAATCGCTTAAACGTTTACCGAAACATTTGAGTTGATAAAAGAAGCTTATGGCTAGTTCATGAGCGGTTTACACGTTTCAGAGATGGTTGTGAGTACATAAACGACAATGAACATACGGGCCGCCCAAAATCAGCAATCACCGAAAACTCCATCGAAGTTGTTTGTAAATTTATCAAAAATGAATCGAAATCATTTTTGAAATTCAAGGAATCGGAGTTGAAATTCTCCAAAACATCGATTAATCGCATTTTAACTGATCATTTGGGCTTACGAAAGGTCTGTGCACGTTTCATTCCGCACAAGTTAACTGAGGACCAAAAATTGCTTAGAATTCAACATTCGAAAGACCTCATTAAAGGGGCGAGAAGAGACGAGAACTTTCTTTACAACATTGTAGCTGGTGACAAAACGTGGTGTTTCCAAGGTTCCACTAAGCGTCAAAGTGCCGTATGGAGGACCCCAGACGAGCGACCACCCAAAAAATCGAGTTTGGAGAAATCAAAAATCAAGTCGATGCCGTGAAGAAGTATGGTTTGACCATTCCGATCAGGCCTCTTCAGTCGAATGTAGCTGAGCAATGTAGAGCTCCTTCTTGATCGCGGCATTCTTTTCGAGCATTTCCCAGTGTATCATGCCCTCCCAGTTACACTAAATACATATCATGATCTTCTTTGGAGGAAGATTCGGCTTGACTCTTGGCTTTGGCGTATCTCCTGGAGCCACCCACTCCTTTCTTTGCTTCATAGTTATGTATAGGTACCGCTTCTCTTCTCCCGTGACGATTCGGTACAAAAAGCGCTGTTTATGACCGCGTGTTGCTCGATGGTGGGCGAGAAACTCAGAAGCCATTTGAAGGCGACTTTGTTCATTTTTAACACACTTTTATTAGGTCGGGTTGTATGTATGTGTGTATGTATGTATGTATGTATGTATGTATGTATGTATGTATGTAACGGAATCTTTGAGCTTAATTTTCACTGGCTTCTAAACATCTGATCGACTTGAAATTTTGCACACCTATCAAGGACCGATGACAATGCAATAATTTGATAAAAGTTTTCCATTATCCTTATTGGGATTGCCAGGATTAATATTTTCTGTTTTTACCTGTGGGCAAAAAGTAAGGTGAATTTGAATCTTTGAATCTTTTTTTTAACACACTTTTATTAGGTCGGGTTGTATGTATGTATGTATGTATGTATGTATGTATGTATGTATGTATGTATGTATGTATGTATGTACATATGTATGTATGTATGTATGTATGTATGTATGCATGTAACGGAATCTTTGAGCTTAATTTTCACTGGCTTCTAATTATCTGATCGACTTGAAATTTTGCACACCTATCAAGGACCGATGACAATGCAATAATTTGATAAAAGTTTTCCATTATCCTTATTAGGATTGCCAGGATTAATATTTTCTTTTTTTGCCTGTGGGCAAAAAGTAAGGTGAATTTGGTTGTAAAATGAAAAATCTTTTTTTATTCTTGTAAATCAGTTTCTCAGGCTCCCTCCACGAAATAAGTTCTTCATCCCGATTACTTCTTTATCACGGCCGATAACTGCATAGCTTTAGACTCACAGTCGATAAGAAAGGAATTAAATATAACACGAATATATAATCATTTATTCACTGACTGCAATGATAACAATAATTTTCATTCATAATAAACAAAAAATAGTTTAAAGAAACTAAAAAACACGCTTTTTTGCTAATCGAACTAAAAAGTAGAAAATGAAAAATAGTTTAAAAAAACTAAAAACACGCTTTTATTGCTAATCGAACTAAAAAGTAGAAAATAAATTTTAATGACAAAGATACCTATAATGAAGTAATAGCAAATCGAACGATCAGTCATAGTCAACTACCTCAGAACAGAATTATAACAAAAATTAAGATACAAATAGAGTAATTCAAATTAGAGTTAAAAGCGTGGGATGCATTTTGCTTCACTTTCATAACCCTCTGTAAATAGGTAGTTGCCAATAGAATGATTGTAATATTTACTATATCAAGCACCCCACGCTTTTAACTCTAATTTGAATTACTCTATTTGTATCTTAATTGTTGTTATAATTCTGTTCTGAGGTAGTTGACTATGACTGATCGTTCGATTTGCTATTACTTCATTATAGGTATCTTTGTCATAAAAATTTATTTTCTACTTTTTAGTTCGATTAGCAATAAAAGCGTGTTTTTTAGTTTTTTTAAACTATTTTTTATTTTCATTGAGCTCGTGAGGCACCCAGGCTCCCATTTTTTCGGTAAATGCTATTGAATAAAGGTGATTGAGAATCGATTTATGCTCGCAGTTCACTTTTTTCGCCGATCTTCTTCAAAAGTGATTTCAAACGTTCTTCACCGAATTCAGAAGGCCATCCGCTGCGGGACGTATCATCGACGTCAATGTCGCAATTTTTGCACTTTGCAACCCCTTTCCGTGCTGTAGACTCGCCTATGACACTTTCTCCATACACGTCGCAAAAGTCCCGGGCTGCTTCGATAGCTTTTTGACCTCGCTGAAAAGCAGAGAAGAGCAGTTGTCGAAAATGTTGATTTTTGCCTTCTGTGTGTTCCATTTCTAAAACTACAAAAATAAAAAATTAAATAACTCAAAAATACAATTAACATAGTTTTGTAGAGCAGAAAGAGTTCTATCGAATGAATACTTACCCTTAACCAAACAGTAAGCAAATCCTTGTAAAATAAAAGAAAATATAAAAACGCTATGAACTTATTCCCCAACCCAATACTAAAATGTGCGCGGGTATACCTATAGAGTTCGGTTCGGACCGAACTTAGGCCTCCTTATTATTTAAACAAGTTGGAGACTTGCTTGCACAGACCCTTATTATTTTATCGTATTAACTCACGTGCTTCCATACACGTAGCTCATGCCAAAAAAAGCTCTATAGATTAAGCCCTGATCGGCTAATTGTTGTTATCATTAATCCATATATATGCATGAGAGAGAAATAACAACAAAGAAGTCCTTGTAATGGGCAAGCAATCAGTGGCGTTTTTTTCATTTATTCTATTTTTCAAAGAATTCTAGGCTGATTGCATTATTTAATTGATTGCATTACAATACTTAATCAGCATCAGTATGCATTTTCACACAGCTTTGAAAATAATTTGTATGCTTTGTACAAAGTGGCGCAAAATTAATCAACCTATCGAAAGTTTTATAATTTTTGCAAATGACATCGTACGTCAATCATATTTGACACTTGTGAACTAAACAGCTGCAGTGGACAAACAGACAAGCAGTGGAGCGCGTAAAGGTCAGCATAAAGTTTTCCATCACTCAAAGTCATTTTTGTTTTAGTACAAAAGTTATTCAAAAACTTTTATTTGGCGAAATAGAATACTGATGTTGCTTAGTCGATTTTTTTTTGGCTATGAAGTGGCTGCTACTTCGCACTTTTTCATTTTAAATGTTTCTCAGTCACATATTTTTGTAATAAAAGTTTGATAAAAAATAAATTCAATCAAAAATTCTTGCGCTCGGCATCTCACATCCGTGGGAAAGTTGAAAGAAAGTTGAAATGAGTGGCCTTTTCATGGCAGAAATACACACGGAGGCTTGTCATTGCTTGCCGAGTGGCGACTGCTTTTGGAAAAATCCTAGATTTCATGAGCAGCACTTTATTTTACAAACTCATCATGCGAGCCTTGACCTTCTAAACAAAATGCCTCTATTTGACCCGATCTTTGGTAGATTCCTTCCCATTGTTTACTTTGAGTTTCCTCATGTCATCCATTTCGATCAAGGGTACTTTTGCTTTCGTCGTTAATATTTTAGTGTCAATTATTTTTCATTGAGTTCTCGTAGTGTTCATTCTCGTGTTATGACCTAGCCTTTGGCTTTGATGAAGCGCGCAACATTCTCTCCTTTTACTAGTTGGTTCCAGTCTATTGAAATATGAAATTTGAAAAGGTCGAGTCAAGGAGCACCAGGAGATATGGTGGGTTCTGAAACACTCAGGCTAAAAAGCCCATTGTATTTAGAGCTCTGGAAAGAGGGTAGATAGTCAAGGAGGGAAGGAGAAAAGTATCAGAGAAAGAGATAGGAAAGAATTGAGACAGAGAAAGAGATAGTTAGTCCTGTGCGAATTTTTCAAATTTTTTGGCAAATCAGTAAATATCCTCCTGTTTTAGAGAACGATTATTACTCTTTCTCAAGACATCGGAACCCAAAACTCGTAGGCGTGCTCTAGCAAAGGCAGGACACTCATAGAGAAAGCGCTCAGTGCTGTCCGCCTCCTGTAAGTAAGACAGGCACATTGTGCAATCAATGATTACAATGGTGGTCATATGCTGACCCCAGGGGTTGTGTTCTGTAATAATACCGACCATCAACCGAACGTCTTTTCTTCCAAGTTTTAGTAGAAAGTTTGACAGTCTCTGTTCGGACTTGTCACAAAACACTTTGCAGTTATGCAGCGTTCTAGACCGGATTATCGCTCTTTATGTAAATTGCATACATAATCGCTGATCCAATTCATGATTCATGCGGAAATTATTCCGATTATTGGTGCTGGCCCTTTTGGGGGAACCGCTGATCCACGGTTGACCAATTCATGGGCAATTTCGTTTCCTTGAACACCGGAGTGTCTTGAACCCCATATAAGTACAAGCCTGCTTTGTCTTGCGACAGAATTAAGCTTCTTCTTACATTCTTAAACAATCTTTGAGGTTTGCTTCGCGTTCTCCAGGACCTTAAGTGCAGCTTGACTGTAACTGAAAACTCCAATTTGTTTCCCGCTCCATCTTCTCTCGATTATCCATTCCGTTACTTTCAGGATGGCAAAAACTTCTGTTTCGAAAACAGTTGCCATTTCCTTCATAGCATAGTGATACTTATTACTATCGTTTAAGTATAATCCGGCTCCAGACCCTATTTCATTCTTGGACCCATCGGTAATGAAAATATCCGTCAAACCTCCCTGCATGTATTCTGGATTGCTCCATTGCTCACGCAAAGGAAATCTGACATCAAATTTCCTTCTAAATGAAACTATGGGTATCAGGTCATCTTTAGGTGCCAAAACCAGTGGATACTGCTCCGACAGCAACTTAAAGATTTCTCTGTGTCCCGAAGTTCCATCTTCGTGCCAGAAACCATATTTATGGAGTCTACACATTGCTTTTATCGCTTCCTGTTGTATCTTAAGATACAGGGGGAGCAAATCAAGCATAGCATTTAGGGCATCACCAGAGGTGACACCCGTAAATCATAAACATACACTTCTTTGCAGCCTGTATAGTTCCCGGCTTGTGGACTTAACCATGCTCCGTCGTAACCAAACCTCAGAGGCGTTAGTGATGATTGATCTGATAAGTGCTGTGTATATACATAGAACCACGGCAGGTTTCAGAACCTAGGTTTTACCAAAGCCTCTGCGGCATTGCTGAAAAATCTTTAATGCGCGATTCACCTTCAGTGAAACGTGTGTCTCCCAAGCCAGCTTCTTATCCAAGATTACTCCTAGATATTTAACTTCATCGGAAAGACCAAGTGTCACACCTTTCAGTGTTGGAAGACTGAGTCCATCCAAGTTCCGTTTTCTCGTAAACAAACAAGACTATTGTGGTTCCAGTCTAAGTTCCATCTTATGCGCCATTCATCGTCGTTGTTTTTGACTGTTCCGAAGATTTTTCCCAACATTTTTCTTCCAAATATTTGGAATTTGATCTCTGATCTGGAGTTATTAAATTTACAATTCGTCAAAAGCAAAACAAAAAAGCTGTACCTTTATTAAGTACAAAATATATCTGCTGTTGTTGTTGGGCTAGAATCTTAGGGTGAACTTGAAACATCCAAATGATGAATACAGTTGAATGAGAGCAGGTTTTTTTTAAATTGGGTCGGTAGGCAATAGCAAACAATCGAGCATATTTTAGTTACGAAAAAGCTTCTTTGCTGCTCGGAGGTGGAATAAACTGTAGGCCCTTCCATTTCTGGAACAAAATCAAGAAGCACATCAAAAATTGGATAGAAGTTCTGTCGAAACATTTTAGTAAAATAAATCCATTATTTTTGCGTAAAACTAAAATAAGGGATCTCTTTTCCTCCAAATTAATTTTTTTCGTATTACTATTTTTAAATCATCATCATCTCTTGGCTCTACAGCTCTTTGTGAGCTTTGGCCTGCTGCACGTGGGACCTCCATACGTCTCAAACGCTTGCGACTTTTTTCCAATTCGTTAACCTAAGTTTCTTGATGTCGTCCTCTAGTGCGTCGGTCCATCTTGTTCTCGGCCTTCCTCTTGCTCTAGTGTTGAACGCTCTGGCTTCTACGATTTTCTTCTGCGCCCTCGTACCGTCCATTCTTGTAATGTGACCCAGCCATCTTAAGCGCTGCGCTTTGATGAAAAGTATAACATTTTCGCCCTTTATCAGATGATCTAGCTCGTCGTTCCATCTTATCCGCCACTCGCCGTGATCTTTGTTTGCTCCGAAAATTCTTCTGAGTACTTTTCGTTCGAAGGCTTGCACTTTTGTTTTATCTACTTCAATTAGCGTCAACGATTCAGCTGCATAGCATAATACTGGTTTAATGATGGTTTTATACAGAGTCAGTTTGCATTATCTATTTAGTAGTTTTGATTTGAAGAGTTTCGTTAACGACGCATACGATCTGTTCCCTGCTAGAATTCTCTCATCGATGGAGAGACTAATTTAATTGTCTCTACTCAGTTTGAAGCCTAAATAGGTAAAGGATTCGACCATTTCAAAAGAAAAATCGCCAATTTTCAGTTTACCTGATGTTGGTTCATTTTGTCTGGACATCATCATATATGTATTTCGTCTTATCTTCGTTGATATTAAGACCAATTTTACTAGCAGCGATTTCAATATCAGCGAAGGTTTTGGTTAGGGCGTGGATATTTTTGCTGACGATTGCTATGTCATCTGCGTAAGCGATTAATTGGGTAGTTCTGTTTAAAGTATGTCCAGTCCCTTTTGCGTCACTTACTTCATCGATGCCACAGCATAGCATAAGGTTGAAGATTGTTGATGAGAGCGTATCCCCTTGTCTTACTCCAGTTTTAATTCTGAAGGGGTCGGATTTTTCATCTTGTATCATTACTTTGGATACAATTTCTTTCAGAGCCATCATTACTATTCTGCTTAGTTTGTCTGGGATTTCGCATTTATGAAATATTGTGGGGATAGCCCTCCTGTTGATGCTATCGAAAGCTTACTTGAAATCAACAAACAGCATGTGCAGCCCAATGTTATGCTCAAAACATTCCTCCATGAACTGTTTGAGAGAAGAAATTTGGTCTATTCTTGACCTTTCAGGTCGAAATCCGCATTGATACTCTGGAAGTAATCTTTCCGATAAGTCTTTTGTTAACAATTCTTGTGTGTATTTTTAAATACTATTCCTTAAAAAATGTTCAGTGCCATAGTTCACGAAACGACCTTGTTCTAACGGGTGTTTTTTTAGCTGAATGAGAACTATAGAAATCGATAATTGTAGTTTAACAGTTGAAGATGGCAAACTTTGTTGACTTTTCTGTTTAGTAAGATTTGGCAAGTCATCATGAATTGTTTCACGCCAGAACAACGCTTCCAAATTGTGGAGATTTACTTTGAAAAAAAAATAAATCTGTTAAAAAAAATAAATCTTCATCACCGGTCCTTCTTTCTTTGAAAATCATCGCTACGGTAAATGGTGAACGCTATCCAGCGATACTGACTAAATTTTTGTTTCCAAGCTGAAATTTCGTTTTCAACCAGCTAACCCTGGTACCAACGCGCCATGCAATGCGCTTAACAATCGACTTATTGCAATATTCAAGCCACCATTGGCGACATACGGCCAGATTTATTGGAAAAAGTAGTCAAAAATTGGACTGATTGAATGGACTATGTAACTCGCAGCAGCGACAGACATATGCCGGATATCATATTAAAAAAAAATAAAAATAAATACCAACAAAAAAAATGCATTCCAATATTTCTGCTTAATATTATCATTTTAAGTTCTCAAGCTCTTAAAAGATCACCCAATACCAGTGATAACTTAGCAGAGGTGATAAGAAACAAAATTTATGCCATATATGCACATTTATAAATACAATTAATTGCTAAATTAACAACAAATAATTATACAATACGAAATTTCACTCTGAATTAAAAGATAAGCTAATGATTTTTTTACACAAAAACGAAAAGGAAAGTTGGCGACGGCCATATAAAGGATCTTTTAGAAAAATATAAGCAGATTTCTTTGAAAAATCCCCTGAGACAAAATCTATACAAAATAAATGCTCTAAGAAATTTGTTGTAGCTACATTAGTAATGTACAAAAACATATCTAAAGCTTTTTTAACAGAGTTCATAACATACAGATAACACTTGCATAGAGATTGTGAGAGCACCACTACTTTGTTGCTGCATATTTGCACCAAATGCTAGCGCCATGCAGAAGCTCCACTCACCAACATTATCAGCCATTTGGTGAACGCCATAAGAGGGGTCCAGCTGGTAGTGGTGATATTTTGTGAGAAAAGCGGCATACATAGGTATTCAAATGATTTGTGAGTAGAAAAGTAGAACACTTTAAAACCGTCGCTCGCAGGCTCTTCAGCTCAGTTAAGTTTGAGACGTTGTCGTGTTGAGACCAAAAGTGAAAAAATACGCTACGAAAACATAAACTGTGGACGCATTGGATAAAGTGATAAATGTGTGTGAGTGTATAGATTTTGTTTTTTATTTTTTTTTGTGTAGGGAATTGTGTAAGGAACAAAATATAACACTGCGCGACAACCCAAAACTCTCATATGAGGAAATCGATATACGCGCGAAATTAGAGCTCAAATATAATAAATTTGCAGATTTAGTTTTTTCGCAGAATTGGTGTTTTAAGTTTCAACAAGGATAGTGATTTCGAAAAACGGTCATAGAGCAGGAAAATATGGGAATCAAATGAAAGTGTGATGTTTTTTTTCAGAGACCCAAATAGCAACTATTTTGTTTTCTAAAAAAAAAAAATAGAAAGTAAAAAAAGTAAAGTACAAAATTTTGTTGTAGACAACAACTTTCGATGTCCTTGAGCTACCTACGATCTCCTCTCTAACAATTCTACATACCGTTTATTAAAAAAAATTGAAAATTAAATTTGGAAAAAGGCCAATTTACATTCTTAAAAGAGTTTACAGTGATTTTATTACTCAGTTCAAATGTGACTTTGTTTCCGCCAAACATAAAAGGATTTTCCAAATAAAAAAAGGTCAAAAGTCAATTTGAGGTAAATTTGTTGAATCATTCTGACTCAAGAGGCAAGAACAAGCCGCGATTCGATTCCCGGGATGGCATTAAAGTAAATGCCCCGTCTTGATGACGATGCGTCAAGTATTTCTTTTGAATGTCTGCTGTCAAACTTACAGTTATTTGATTGTGATTGCTTAGCTTTGAACTTTGTTGTTGTTGTTTGAGTTTTTGATTTTTACAGAGCAAGCGCATTTTTGTGAAATTTCATTCAATTTCAAATTCAAACTTTAAACTTGAGCGGACTTATTAGTTTTTTTCAGCCTTTAATTTTTGCTGATAAAAAATCAAAGTCAGATAAACAAAAAAAAAATTTTTTTCAAATAAAATAAATACAAAAAATTACTTTTTCCGCAATTTTTATTACAAAAGTCATAACCATTTGGGTGCCTGATTTTTTTCGTTGTCATTCTTTGGTAGCGAGGGAAGCAATGCCTGACAATATTTGACGATTTTCATCAAAATTCCTTTCATACGCCCTAACACCAGCCCAAATCATCATCTACCGTTTGAAGTGTGTGTGCACTGACCTCTTTCATTTGGTACTCATTTTTCCATACTTTGCATAATTTTCGATTTAAATGAAACCTTAAGTCGCTTTAAAAACAAAATCAGACTTTCTGTGAAAAAACTAAAAATGCAAATTTACAATTCACGTGCGCCAAAAAACCAAAAAAAAAAAATTAAAAATTTTGTAGCACGGCGTAATAAAAGCAACAAAAAGTTGAATAGTGTGAAAGTTCATTGTTGAACGCAGCTGATAACTCTGGCTTATGTGTTTATGGATTAAGAGGTTATTTTAATAAAAAAAATAAAACTAAAAAGCTAAATTAAAACTATTCTTAAAAAATAAAATCTTTTAAATAATTGTGAAAATTTTGTGTGTGTTTTAGAAGCGTAAGCAAGCAGTGATTTATGCAGTACATTTCCAGCGAATTTGAAAGAAAAATATATGTGCGCTAAAAAGTATGCTACAGCTTGTGAATATTTGAAATAGAGAGAACTTAACTTAACCCCAGTTTCAGCTGAAAGTAAAGTGCGAAAATTGATTTAATTAAAATATTTACATTTTGGCAGAGAATTTGTAGATAAGTGAATTGAAAATAAAAAAGTTTACTAAAGAATTTTAAAGCGAAATTGAAAGCGTATTCACATACATATGCAAAATTGAAACAATTTAAGATTGTGTTGGTAACAATAAATGCAGCTGCTGAGGCTTTGGTAAACGGTTGGAGAGTAATAAAAAAGAAAGAACTTTCGATTGGTGAGTACAATATTATTTTCTTAACTGATACTTTTATCATGCCTTAACAAGTGTTTGAGCGCATATTCCTGGTCAGTGTATTGGTGCAGCTTGCGCCTATACTCGTATAACAGTTTTTTAAGATAGATATGTATTGATGTATGCTGTTTGAGGCGAGTGCGAGTATTTGTGTGTGTGCCTTGTAGAGAAAATGTGAGCCGTGTTAAAAATTTAAATGAACTTATAAACTTTGATTTTTTGTTTTTATTTTGCTATTATTGCTGCCGTAACAGTTCTTATTCAACGGTGGCGGTGACGGTTATGAATTTGCGAAATAATTTGGTAGGAATAAGTGGAGGCCGATAGTTAGTTGCCTTAATTGTGTAATATAATCTTTAATAATGGGATTTCATGTCAATAATTCGATAAATAAATAAATAAAAATAAGCAAATAAAAAAATAAATAAATAAATAAATCAGTAAAAAAATTATTAAATAAAAAAATTAATAAAAAATTAATAAATAATTAAATAAATAAATAAAAATAAACAAATTAAAACAAATCTTAAAAAATAAATAAATCAATAAAAAAATTAATAAATAAATAAAATAAATAAATAAATAAGTAAAAATAAACAAATTAAAAAAATATTAACAAATAAATAATAAAAAATTAATAATTAAATAAATAATTAATAAAAAATATATTAATAAATAAATAAATCAGTAAAAAAATTAATAAAGAAATAAATCAATTAATAAAAATAAATAAATAAAAAAATTAATAAACAAATAAATCAATAAAAGTTAAAATTAAAAGATTGAATCAATTAATAAATAACTAAAAAAATAAACAATTTAAAAAAAATATTAAAAAATAAATAAATCAATAAAAAAATTAATAAATAAATAAATAAGTAAAAATAAACAAGTTAAAAAAATAATTTAATAAAAAAGTAATAAATAAATAAAAATAAACAAATTAAAAAAAATATTAAAAAATAAATAAATCAATAAAAAATAAATAAATAAGAAAAAATAAACAAATTAAAAAAAATTTTAACAAATAAATAAACCAATAAAAAAATTAATATATGAATAAAAAAAATTAATAAATAAATAAAAATAAACATATTAAAAAAAAATATTAAAAAATAAATAAATCAATAGAAAAATTAATAAATAAATAAAATAAATTAATAAACAAATAAATAAATTGATTAATAAGAAAAATTAATAAATAAAGCAATCAATTGAAAAAAATTAATTAATTAAATAATAATTAAAGAGATAAATTAAATAATTATTAAAAAAAATTAATAAATAAATAAATCAATAAAAATAAACATATTAAAAAAAATATTAAAAAATAAGCAAATCTATAAAAAAAGTAATAAATAAATAAAATAAATAAATAAATAAATAAGTAAAAATATACAAATTAAAAAAAATATTAACAAATATATAATAAAAAATTAATAATTAAATAAATAATTATTAAAAAAAAATATTAAAAAATAAATTAATCAGTAAAAAAATAAAATAAATAAATAAGTAAAAATAAACAAACTAAAAAAATATTAACAAATAAATAAATCAATAAAAAAAATACATAAATAATAAAAAAATTAATAATTAAATAAATAATTAATAAAATAAAAAAATTAATAAATAAATAACTAAATACTTTAATAAGAAAAATTAATAAATAAAGCAATCAATTAAAAAAATAAATTAATAATTAAAGAGATAAATTAAATAATTATTAAAAAAATTAATAAATAAATAAATTAATAAAAAATTAAAAAAAGTAATAAAATTAAAAATAACACGTCCAAAAAAAATTCTACTTCCAAACATGAGCAAGACTTAAATGTTCAGAAAGAGGAACTTATGAACCACTACTTTTTCTAGATAAATTTGCAGTTTCAACAAAAATGAAAACTCCTACCAACCGGATTTTATAGGAAAATGCACAAAAATAAAAAAAAAATCAATAGAATTAAAAAAATAAAATAAATAATAGGCGCGTACACTTCTGTTAGGTAATTGGCCCAACTCCTCCTCCTATTTTTGGTGTGCGTCTTGATGTTCTACCACAAATGGAGGGACCTACAGTTTTAGGCCGAACGGGAAATACTTTTTCTTGGCAGAAATACACCCGGAGGCCTGCCACTGCCTGCCGAGGCGCTACCGTTATTAGAGAGTCACGCACCACCGATTCGGCTACAGTAACGCATAAACAATTAATAAGTAAAAAAAAACGTTCCCGAATTGATTTGTTTTTTAAATTTTCTCCATAAAAACTGACATTTCACATTAAAAAGATTCGTTTGCTGTTTGTTGTTTTTTGTTTGTTCCATTCAGTTGTAAGTTACAGGGAGTTAACAATGGAGAGAAAAGAGAAAATTCAGTACATTTTACAGTTTTTCTTTGATAAAGGCAAAAATGCAAGTCGGGCCGCTGAAAATGTGAATGGTGCTTATGGTGCCGGTGCTGTAACATCTAATGAATGCAATCAAAATGAATGCAATCAAAGTTTACTGGCGTGTTAGCAGTCGTAGCCCAGGTTCCAGGAGCTAAAGAATGCAAAAATTGTACGCAAAAATAAAGGATTTCTTATTCCCCGCATTAGTATATCAATCCATGGATTATATATACATATATATAATTGGCGCGGACACCCTTTTTGGGTGTTTGGCCGAGATCCTCCTCCTATTTGTGGCGTGCGTCTTGATGTTGTTCCACAAATGGAGGGACCTGAATTTCAAGCAGACTCCGAATGGCAGATATTTTTTGTGAGGATCTTTTTCATGGCAGAAATACACTCGAAGGTTCGCCATTGGCTGCCAAGGGACGCCCGCTATTAGAAAAAACCTTTTCTTTATTTTGGTGTTCCACTGAGATTCGAACCTACGTTCTCTCCGAATTACGAATTGTAGTCACACATTAACGCGGCGGCCGCCGAGTTCATTGATTAAGTTCCTTTAAATTTGTCAGAATTTGGCAAAAATCTACTTTCTTTTTTTTAAATGCTTACTAGTGGAAATGATCAGGGAAAAACTGGGTGATTTGGTATGTCAGTACTCTTAGAATTCAATTTCAGAAAAAAAACGTGTTTTATGATGTAATCATTAATTACATTTTGGCCGTATCGATAAATAACACTGTGCGACAGTGATATTATACTTTTATGGACTCCTAGCACAACTTGTAGGTATAGTAAAACTAAGAAAAATGGTCTAGGAGAAATTTCCAAAATACCCCCAAAATCTCATTTTATGGACTAAAAACCGTTTTTCAGTAGGTTGATGTGAACAACCACTCCTAACTTCGCCAATTTCCATCCGATTTCCAATTTGTTTTTTTAGTTCGAAAGAACAAAAACAAGCCTTTTTGACAGTGTGTTGACAATTTTTCTGAAATGAGAACTGACGAGGCTGTAGACGGAAGTAGTTGAATTTTTTTTTTTCCTTATTTTTTCAACTTTGACATCATTTTTACGATATTATCCGATATTGAGGATATTTTTTAGTACACTACTGTTATAGTAAATTTAATTTGGCGTCGAATGAGCTATATTTGACTGTAATTGAATTAAAATTCATAGAGTTGTGTGAGTTTTAAGGTTTTTTTTTACTAATTTGGTATGTATGTATAAAATGAGATTTTGGGGGTGTATTGGAAATTTCTCCTATACCATTTTTTTTAGTTTTTCTATACCCACAAGTTGTGCTAGGCCTCCATAAAAGTATATTTAATTTTTTTTGTCACACAGTGTAATAAATAAATAAAAAATCATAAATTAATAAAAAGAAAAATAATATAATAATAATTTTTTAATTAAAAAATATATATTTCCTGTGGTTCCTGGCGGAGCATAGGGCCTCAAATTAAAAATAAATTTATCAAATTATTGTTACTTAAAATTCAGCGCTGATGAGAAAGAAATACCACTGTGGGCCGATGAAAATTCTGCACAGCATTTCGATCTAATAAGCCATATACGCATTCCATACACCAACCACTAAAGTTTTTCCTACAGGGTATGGTGTTGAATTACCTTTGTGCGCGTTTCCTCATAATACATTTTTTTATACAAACACAATGATTTTTGATGGGAAACGTGATCCGTGAAGACTTTTTGCTGCCACGCGCCCTCAAACCACAGCCTCACACTTGTTCTTGGCACACGTCGCGTATTCGCCCCACAGCTTCAGAACTTCTGAGCTTCTGAGCCCCTCGCTACCTTACACTTTCCCCTAAATGGTATGAATGCCTGACAGCTCTGCTAGCCTACATTTCTGTTTACCTGATGTAGAGTGATGCGTGTTGTTTGCGCATTGTTGTATGAATATACATAAGTCTCTCTGTGACTTGTTCTCACCTTTCTCTTCCCGGCGACGGCTTACACTTACGCTTAAGTTTAATATTTTATACTTACTTATTTATTTTATTTTTTGCTGACACACAGCCTGCCTACACCAATACATGCATGCACATTCATTACATTTACATTTGTGTGCATATGTGTGCGTGTATGTAGCCGTATATCTGTATATGCATGTATACCCGTGCGCTTAAGTTAGCAAGATGGTTGCTGAATTGTTATTATTCTAAGTAGAATATCATTGTGAAAAGCGAAAGTGTACTACAGAAATTTCGCCATCCGGTAACAAAGGTAACTAAGGTAGGAAGTCTCACTCACATTTATATATCGTTCACGCAGCCATACAGATATCGTATGTATGCGCTTTCATACGTGATTATGTATATATATATATACGCCCCCAACTAGTATGTGTGCCGGCAGGAAATATTACTGATTTTGAATTCCTAGTGGCTTTCTATGGCTGATTAGTTCTCGTGGTGCTTTAGCCCTCAGCCCATGATCTGAATATCACACGAAACTTAAATTTATTTTCTACTATTTATCCTCGAACTTTTGATGCTACTCGCTGCGCGATTCTAATAAAACCAGATGATACAAAAAAATCAATACTTTCAAGCAGCGGCCTCCTAGGAAGTGATAATTCTTGGCCAGGAAGTACAGGTTATGATTAAAGAATGGATACGAAAAATATTGGTCGAATAAAAATCGTTATAACATCAAATTTGTGTGAGCCATTAAAACATTTTTTTTATTATATATATTTTTATTTTTTTTTTAAATTGGAAAAGTAATGAATTACAATCACAATGAACTAAAAAGCATTAGCGGCTAGGCCATCAGCTTAAAACATTTTTTATTTTATTTTATTCTTTATTAAGCGTACGTTGCACAAAAAACGTATATCAAATCTCTTTGTTATAAACAAAAAGGGCGCAATTTAGTTTCGACTCTTCTCCTTAGGCGATGTACATCAGTTTTAGGTAAGGTATCACTTTAAGCTGCTGCTTATTTTTAATTTATTTTCTAATTTTTAGCAATTTTCTTTTATCAATTTCCCAACATTTTCCAATGTTTCACAATTGTGGATAGTTTGGTGGGTTGTGGTCCTTTTGAACAATATTTACTCCGTGGTTTCCATATCAGCTCAAGGCAAGACGTCTATAAAGACATGTGGCTACATCGGACGCGAACAGAACTGAGTCTGTATGTTGTTCTATGAATGGCAGCAAATGTTTTTGCAAACATTCCTTCATATAAATTTCTTGATTTTTAGGTGCCCGTGGCGATGAGCGCTTTGCTTTTCATATCACACTGGCAGATGACTTGTCAAACCAAACATGTTTTAGGACACTTCCCCAAAATTATTAGCTTAAAGGCACCTATCGCTCCTCCTCTCTTCGTTGCAGTATGAAATTCAGTATCCCGAATCTATTTAAAGTCTGTTTTGACGTATGTCTCATTGTATATTTTCGAATATCTGGACTATATAATTTTTGCGCATGCGTTTTATCATTTGTTTTTGGTTTATCACTGCGATTGAGCCCTACAATCTTTTCACGTGATCGTAAGCATTCACTTCTGCATACTTCTTGTACGTCTTCTTCCGACATACGGGCTTGGTTTACAGCGTTTTGAAGTGAAGGGTCAACCTTTTCGTGTCCTTTCGCCCTTCTTTGGCTAGTTGCTATTGACGAAGTGGTGATAATGCTAAATAAGGGTGGGGTTAAGGTAGTAGCATACACCGATGACCGGGACCGTTTTACTCAGCCATGACTGAGATTTTGGAAAGATCACTGGCTGCACTCAGTCTCTGGGCTGCCGCTTGCTGCCTCCGAGTCAACTCTGATAAAACGGAGCTGGTGCTATTTACCAGCAAATATAAGCCTCCACCTTTTCGACATCCCAAATTAAACAACCACGTTCTCCTGCTCTCATCGGAAGATAGGTATTTTGGAGTGATACTTGACTCCAAACTCCATTGGAAGCTACATATTGAAAATCGGGTAAAGAAAGCCAGTATAGCCTTCTACTCCTATTCGGTAAAAAATGGGGACTCAAGCCACAGGTCGTGCTGTGGATGTACAACTTAGTGGTTCTGCCAATTTTAACATATGGTTGCATAGTTTGGTGGGAAGCTCTTCGGAAGGACTATAATAACACTAAACTGGGCAAGGTGCAATGGATGGCTAGTATTGGTACACCGGAGTACGTAGAACTTGTCTTAGTGCTGCCCTTAATGTTGTTTGGCACTTACTTCCCATCGACTTTCACGTTATTTCCAACGCAGCTCAAAGTGCAATCAGGTTTTCGGGCAATTAACACCGTATTTCTCCGAACTTCGAACAGATCTCTCTATCCGCAAATTATAGTTTGAGGGTAGAGCAATCTTTCTAAAAAGGCAGGATTGGATCGAGGGGAAAATCTGCACCGAAGCTTGCATCTCTGTCTTCACGGACGGTTCCAAGATAGAATCGGGAGTCGGAGCAGGGGTTTTCTCTTAATCAGCCAATTTATCTATCGCCTTGAAACTGCCGAACACTGCTAGTGTTTTTCAAGCAGAAGTCTTTGTGATCCTGTAGGCATGCAAAATGGTTAGCGAACGCGGGGGCGAGGGAGATATTAACATATTCTCCGATAGTCAAGCCGTGATTAAGGCTCTGTCGACGTCATGGTGCAGATACAAACTGGTCAACTCTTGTAAGGAGGAGATCAAATCTCTAGGGTGTGCAGGTAACATTTCCCTGATCTGGGTTCCAGGAGCATAGAGAGAAATGAAATTGCTGATGAGCTTACCAGGAAGGGGACTGAATTGGCCTCAGAGACATCCTACCCGGTCATCGGCTTCCCCCTGACAGTGGTTAAAGGGTAACAGCACAAACTATTTCTCAGGAAAGCGCAGAAAAGATTGAGCTCCATTTCTTCAGGTGCTATTTCGAAAACCCTTTGACCCGAATGCGATTTACGAAGGACTCAGGAAGTCCTTTGGACTCCACGCCATTCAATTTCCAAACTCGTAGCTGTGTTTACCGGTCACTGAAAAATCGACACACACGCGGAAAAGCTAGGGTTACCATTTAATCCCCTTTCAGAGAAGGAGACTGTTCACCAGTTGCTCTGTAACTGTTCGGGTTTGGCAGCTAGACGTTTAAGATCACTGGGTGCTTCTTTCTTCGACAGCCTGGGGCAGTGGGCTAGCCTAAATCCCATCCATCTTCTCCATAGTAGTATGTCGGTGTCAATTCTGCGATTGGTTTGGAGCAGGAGGGTTGTGGGACAGAGAGGGAGTTGTGCTGCACCGATGGGCTTCTAATCGTTGAGATTTGCCAGGCACATTCGACGATGAAGCCGTTGAGCCAGGGGCCGCCTAGTGGCGGGAGCAACATGTGGCCACAAACCGTGTGGACCACTTCCTGGCCTGAGCAGGTCTTAAGATGACACCACATGTTGCACGTATTGCACTCAACCGAGGTGGAGTTCGGGTGGAGCCGTTTGTGGCATATGCAGCAGTAGAATACTTCTGGTCCAGGATTGGATTTGATACCAGCTTTGGAGAGAAGTATTTGGAGTAGACATGCTGTATAAGATTGCTCCTGTGACGATAGATTGGGGGTGGGGTACGGTACACTAGACAGGGCTAGATCACTGGTGCGGCAGCACTTGGTTCAGAAAAAAACCTGAGTCATCCCGGTAACGTGGAACCGGCTGCCATGGGAATGACTCCGCTTGCTGTTCTGAACGGATACTATAACACTTCAAGAGTACCTTAAAGGAATGAGTTACTTACTTACTGCTGTCCTGATCTTCTCCTGAAGCATAGTACCTGTTGGTTTTGTTCATCATGTTGACATTTCTGCATGAATTTACCACTTTCATATCCGTGTTGCCAGCTGCATTTTGTGTAGTGGGATTTTTGGAAATTAACTGATTACCGCATGGAGATATCTTTTCATTAGGATTCAAATCCACTTCTCACGGGTTAAACAGCCAATGTTTGATGAGTTCAGGGAGCGTTGAGCACATTGAAGGGAAGCACCCGCTCCAGCTGCACCTAACATGGTAAACAGACGCTAAGGTTTAGAATGTGTGGAATTTTTTTGAACAAGGTTTTCCTTTTCTGGGTTGTTAGGTCATTTCTTTTCAGCTATCCATATCTGTGAAGTATTCGCTATCCGCCATCTGCGACGCGTTCTCTAGGAGTTACAGCCATCCTCCGAGGGATGAGTATGACTCTACATATGAGAAGAACAGCTGTGAATGTACTTTGGACTACAATATTTATAAAATCCAAAAGATAAAAGAAAATTGCTTAGTTTTTTAATAATTTAATAGAAGCATTAGTAGGTGGCCACCGTAGATGAATGAGCTGGTGCGTGACTACCATTTGAAAGGGCATAAGCTCGAAACACCAAGCACGAACACCAGTTGATAGAAGAAGTTTTTCTAAGTGAGCCTTCGTGTGCCTGCCGTGAAAAAGGCCCTCATAAAAACCATTTTGTGGAAACTCATCAAGACGCACACCACAAATATGAGGAGGAACTCGGTCAAAATACACAAAAAAAGGTATAAGTGTTAATTATATTTATACATTTATGTATATACGAGTATGTTTTAGAGCTTTGTTAAAAAAAAAATCCATCGTACTTTTAGTTGTGCAGGTAGAAGTATTCATAATTACTGGTGTATAAATATTTGGAAAATCTTTTTCTGAGGAGAATTACTCTACTTTTTCCATACCTATGTGCAAACTGACACGAATACTCATATTGTGTGTGTGTACTTGTGTATAAGTATGTATATAAGCTGCTGCATAGTCTGTCATAATACTCGTAGTAGTCAAATTCTGCAGACTGTCAAGAGGAACTTACGTGCGCATGATTTATCGTTTGGAAATTTAACAGCAATTTAGACTAGTTTAGCAGCTAATTGAAAGTAATACAGGCAGCGTGGTTCAATCCTAAAAGCATATACTAATATACCATATATTATAGATATTTGTACTTATGTATATATGTAGTTCATATTAGGTGACTGATACATATGCATGTATAACAACAACAATATGGTACGATATGAAAATGAAAATGAGTAGCAAAACAAATAAAAAATACGTATAATAATAATTTGTAAAAAATGAAACAGAAAATATGAAAGTGCCCCTGCAGGGATGTCTACTGGTAGCAAAGTGGTGCACTTTTAGCGAATTTACTAGCTTAAGTCCAAAATAAACAAGATTGGCGTCTGTTTTTAATGGCGCCATCTTTTTAATGAGTTAGTGCGTTGGAAGTTACATCCCTAGCTGACTTCCAGTGAAAGCTTGGTGACATTCGGTTCAGTGGAAGCGAAGTTATTGCGTCTAAAGTGTCAGTATGCTTGTGTCATCGGTACAAAAATGAGTTTTGAACAAAGAGCTAATATCAAATTTTGTTTTAAAATCGGTAAAACTTGTATCGAAACATTTGAATTGATGAAAAAAGTTGATGGCGATGAGTGTCTATCTCGTGCCAGATTTCATGAGTGGCCTACACGTTTCAGAGATGGTTGTGGGTACATAAACGACAATGAACATACGGGCCGCCCACAATCAGTAATCACCCAAAACTCCATCGAAATTGTTCGTAAATTTATCAAAAACGAACCGAAATCATCGTTGGAATTCATGGAATCGGATTCAAATATCTCCAAAACATCGATTTATCGCATTTTAACTAATCATTTAGGCTTGCTAAAGGTCTGTGCACGCGTTTCATTCCGCACAAATTAACTGAGGACCAAAAATTGCTCAGAATTCAAAAGTCAAAAGTCATTAAAGAGGCGAGAAAAGACGGGAATTTCCTTAAGAATTGGTGATGAAACGTGGTGTTTCCAATATGAACCTGAAACTAAGCGTCAAAGTGCCGCATGGAAGGTCCTAGACGAGCCACCACCCAAAAAATCGAGTTTGGAGAGATCAAAAATCAAGTTGATGCTCATTTGTTTTTACGTTTCCAATGGAAGTTTCCATAAGGAGTTCGTTCCAATGGACCAAACCGTCATTGCAATTTTCGATCCTGGCGTTTTGAAGCGTTTGTTGCATCGCATTCGTCAGATTCTCCCCGAGGAAGCTGGTGCTTATTGCATGATAATGCACCATCTCATCGATCCACTCTTGTGACTGATTTTTTGACTAGAAATCGCACTTTAACCCTCAATCACTCACTGTATTCGCCTGATATGGCTCCCTGTGACTTCTACCTATTCGGAAAATTGTATTTGGCCATGAAAGAGAACGGTTTGCGTCCGTAGAGGCCGTCTTTTACCGACATCCTTCTTTTTTTATATCAGCAACTGAATTACTGGCTGAGGCGATATCTAAGAAAGTGTCAATTATCCAATTATTTTCCGTTAGTTCTGAAATAGTTTTATATGCGATAAATTGCATACAAGGGTCATTCAAAAGTGACGTCCATATATCAGTAGTAAATAATTCCTAGGCGGTATCTTTCTGTGAGACATTTGTAGATTGAAGTACACCTGCATTTGAAAGGAAACTCCAGCAGTGTACCCAGCACCGGTACATAGATGGCTCGAAGACACTAGAAGGCATAGACGCTCTAATATGTGACACCAGAACCACGCGTTCTGTGCCGATGGGTAGTTCTCCAAACATCTTATAAGTGGAGGTGTATGCCATCTGTCTGTGTGCAGAGAGAACTGAGACAGGAATGAGCTAATTGTTATTCTGAGTGACAGTCAGGCGACACTCTAGGTTCTGTCATCCTGTGAGAGTAAGTCCTCACTGGCCCTTGAGTGTATCGCGAAACTGAATTTGTTAGGAACGCACAATCGTATTCGGTTATTTTGGGTCCAAGGACACAGGTGTATAACTGGGAATGAAGTAGCGGAAGCATTGGCAGGAGGGGTTGGGGTCTCGTTATTAATAGGACCCGAGTCCTTCCTTTCTATGGGTCAACACACCAAGGAATGGGACAACACACCAAATAAACAAACAAGGAATAGCTTAGGTGTGAAGAGCTAAGGCTAAGTTAGGTGAAACTGGGACGTACAAAAAGAGGTTTAAAAACTAGAATGCTCACAGGCATTCTTGCAGGCCATTGCAGACTACGCAATCCCAGGAGACTCCAATGCATCTTCTTCTTGAATGCAGCGGTATAGTGCTGAGAAGGTTGAGACATCTCGGCCAATTGCAGAAAGAAGAAAGGCATATACACTCAGTCCAACCCTGCTCTATCTTAAGCTCAATAAGGGAACTGGGTCTGGGAACTTACTGTGATAAGTAGAGGACGCAAAAGGCTATTAGGTCGAAGTGCTAACCTCCAATAAATCTAATCTAATCCAACACTCGATATGGGAGACCATTTGCATTTGTGAGGTTCAGCGCACTAGTCATTCCGACACTTGGAATAGGCTGCCATGGTCAAGTGACGCGGGTGGTGGTTGGACTCCGATGGCAGGAAGGTGGTAAGAGACCCCGCTCAGTTTCGTTTAATGCCTGCCTGTAAACGAAACTGAGCGGGGGTCTCTTACCACCTTCCTGCCATCGGAGTCCAACCACCACCCGCGTCACTTTGGTTCAATTGCAGTTCGGACATTGTAGCAGGTTAAACCCCTACCTTAGCGACAGGCTAATAATATACTCAGTAAACTAACCGAATAACGTAACCAACACAAGACAAAGCTTCGGATGTACGACCTTTCCTTTGAGCACGACATTTGACATACGTACCAACACTTGTGCGAGTTAGTAGATGCTGACTTCATATGGGACGGCGCAAAAACAACAGCCCAGAACCGTGTACGATGGAAGAGACGAGTGGAGGGGAAGAGCGGTTTGTTGGTTGGTGAAAGCGGTGATTCATCCAGAATTCAACTGGCGCTTCCGCACCATTTTGTTGCCATATCCTTGCTATCAACTTGTTTAACGGTTATTTTACAGCATGACTATATCCAGTTTGTGCAGTTTATGAGCCTTATTAGGTTGTTGATATCTTTGTCAGACAATTGTTAGACACTCTCGAAGAGTGGTTTTCCCAGGGTTGAAATTCTCTTCTTCCATCAGTTTGTCGCAATATTAGACTGGCAAGACCATACATTTTTTCTCTCCAGGAAGAGCGGAGTGAACAAGGAAAAAAAATCCCAGCTATCCAGAAGCGACCACTAAATACTTAATATATGCATATACAGCTGGGCCAGCGCTACTATAACAACAACAACAACAACAGAATTAGCATTTTATTCGGATATCTCTAAGATCTTTCTTTGAAGTGGCAAACAAAAAAAATTGTCTTATTTTCTTGTTATTTTTGTAAAGTTTATGTCTCCATTTATCAAATCAATTTCAATTTATAAACCTGGTAATTTATATATTATTTCAATTCAAATGTGACACCATAGCTCCATTTTTTGTTTGGCATTTCGACAAATAGACTGAAGATGAGAACTCATTCACCTCGGCGGTTATGCTAAGAAACAGAGTTGCCACATGAGTCCGCAGCGAGCGACTGTTTGGAGGGGCGAATTTCGCTCCAGCGGCATCGTCGGACTATTTTTGTTTTGAAAATAAGTAACCTTTTTTTTCGCCGTCGTTAAGTATAATAAGCTCGCATTTCACACGAAATAGCTTCTAAAAATCTTTACAATTTGCATTGCCGTGAAATGTGCGTGACTTTTCGTATGTATTTCACGGCAAAGTAGTACTCAGTTCAGTACCCGAAAACTGCCAGTTCGCTTGCGAGTGAAGTCCTTGAGTTCGAATACTCCGAAGATATGGTAGTTTTCAGCGACAAGAGCTGTTTTCGCAAAAGAGTGTAATATTTTTATTTTTTCTGTCAATATTTGTATGTATGAACTGGTTTCAAAGCACTTTTCTTACCAAAATTTGCCAATTGCTTCTGGGGGATGCTAATAAATTTGACTTTTGTTCTCGCTTGACAAATCAATTTTGCTAGCAACATTTCACGGCAAGCCAACTGAGTTTTCCTCGCGAAATTTCATGGCTATGAAGTCAATGCTAGCCTTTAGAAATAAATGTTATGTCAACCTTCCAGATACGATTCAAGAGGTGAGGAATGAAATTCATATTGCCATTGGTGCGACAAGTGCCGAGACTAGCAAAAATGTACTACTCCAACTGTGGGCCTACTGCGAAACTACCGCTGGAAGCCATTTGAATGAAATTGTGTTCCTTGTTTAATGGCAAGGTGTACTTTTTTCCAAAAAAAAAATCAATTTAGAAACATTTATGCCTCTGTTATTTAGAGCCGAATTAAATAAAATGCCAAAAGGTAGATGTACGACCCGCTAGTGCTGAATCAGGAATTTGTTTCATTAGCTCAGCTTTCCCTACAGGGGTACCAAAAGTGCTACTTTGAAACAGGGAGCGAGAGAGAGCGAGCGAAAAAGAGCGCTAACAAATATGAAATAGCGAAAGGTTTTTCCTAGATTAACCGAAAACAATTTACCAATGCATGAGCCTATAAATGATTTGATTTGGTAGCTCTGTAGTAGGCATAAAATAGTTCACACTTAGGGGCCCCAATGTGAGTGAGATACAATAAGCTATGGCATTAGCGGGTGTTAATCGCTTGGCTGCTGTACATAACTGCATATGTTCGTATGTATGTATGCATGCGCCCCAGTATTACAGTGTGTGCGTGTGTGTGTGTGTGTAAAGTGTACGATTTCAAACATAAATCTCAATAATACCAGCGCATAATACAGCACCACAGCGAGCGGATTAGTCAACTTTTTTTAGTAGATACTTAATGCAAAAACAAAAAAGCACAAGCCAAAAAAAAACAAAAACAAAAAACCTAGTAATTGCAGCGGCTAGCCCAACGATGAGGGAGAAATGAGTAGCCGCATGAATATTAACACGAATGACAAATACGCGTCTGCCTCTACGTGAGCCTAGTAAGGCTGCTGAGGGTATGGCGGGACACGAAATGGCACAGTTAGCCGTAGAATGACATTCAGCTGCTTTGGCTTGCGTTTCATTGAAATGTTGTACATGTAAAAAAAGAAGAACGGATACATCAAAGTAGTCTAATCGTGAGCAAAACCATACGCGTATGTACGTACTTTTGTAACCGAGTATATTTTTATATGCCGGCTTCCAGTAAGCAGTGACGAAATAAAGGGTGGTTAAGTTTCAAGGGCCAGTGTTGATTTTGAATAAAATGCAATTTTTTTAGAAAATTATTGTCATTTCTCTTTATTATGATAATATTGGTATGGCTCAATTACGTATGAAACAAAATATCGGCCAAATAGCCGCCGCGGCCTCGTCAACACACCTCCAAAGACCACCAAATGCAAATAGTTCCTTATCTAAAGGGTGGTTAAGCTTTAAGGGCCGGTGTTGATTTTGAATAAAATACATTTTTTTCAGGAAATTATTGCCATTTCTCTTTATTATGATAATATTGGTATGACTCAATTACGTATAGAACAAAATATCGGCTAAATGACCGCCGCGGCCTCGGCGGCACACCTCCATCCGATGGTCAAAATTTTCGGTGACGCTGAGGCATAATTGAGGTTCTATGCCGTTAATGTGCCGAATTATCTCATCCTTTAGCTCTTGAATTGTTGCTGGCTTATCGACGTACATCTTTTCTTTCAAATAACCCCAAAGAAAGAAGTCCAACGGTGTCGTTGACGTTTAGGTGTGGTTCACATTCAACATCGGTCCTTGAAATTTAACCACCCTTTAAAATAAAGTTAGCTTTGTTTGAATTACTAACGAAATTCTTACATTATTAGGCTACGAGTATGGCATGGATCCTAAAACTTGGAAGGAAAGACGTTCAGTTGATGGCCGATATTTTTACAGAGCACAGCCCATGGGGTCAGCATATGACACCAATGGAATTATCGAGGACCCGATGTGCCTTTCTTGCTGTGGAGGAGGCGGACTACACTGAGCACTTTCTCTGTGACTGTCCTGCCTTTGCTCGAACAAGGCTTCGAGTTTTGGATTCCGATGTCATGAGAATGAGTAACATTCGTTCTCTAAAACTAGAGGATATTTATAGATTTGCCAAAGAATATGGAAATTTCTCACAGGACTACCTTTGTCTCTGTTTCTATTCTTTCCTATCTCTTTCTCTGAAACTTTTCTTCTTTCCTTCTTGACTATTTACCATTTTACTTTCCAGAGCTCTAAATGCAATGGGCTTTTTAGCCTGAGCGCTTTAGGAGCTACCAAATCTCTTGGTGCTGCTTAGCTCTATCTATTCATATTTCAATTTCATGGCATGGATTGGAGATGTTCAATTTTAATGATTTTTTTTCATCAGAAAACTCTCTTCGGTGGTTGAGGGAGCTTTCAAATGTAGGAGCTTTCTAGCTTTCTAGCAATAGGAAGAGGACTATACGAGTACACTATGACACTCCAGCTTCCGCTGAGTTACCTCTTCCTACACAAAGTCTTCCCAAAAATCTTCAAGAAATCTTCGACTTTCCACTTCCACTTTTCCATTTATTTCCTGGATAGCAAATTTTTCTTTTTCCAGTAAACTAAACTTTTGCTCTTATCATACTCCCGATTTACACAGGGAAACATTTGGAAGAGAAACATTTTGATCGTGGGAGAAGGACGGATGAGCAAGAGAGAGGGTATTTGGTTTTCCATACTGGCGACACGCTTTGCTTTGAATGCGACTGCTGCTGAAAACAATTTTGCCCGTGTGACCGTGAATGAAACATTAAAAGAGAATTTCCAGAGTCTCCCTTCCAGATTTCTATCTATGTGAATCGGGACCTAAATAGTCAAGTGGGTGAAAAAAAGAGTAAGTTATCCGCTTAATTCCGCTGGACCCTCTCCAGTATCATTATTGTTGGCGTGAGCGTCCAGGTTGAATCTGGGTCTCCTCAACAACTTCGACCAAGAATCTTGAGATCCTTTACATAATTTCTGTTTCCCAAGAATCTTGAGATCCTTTACATAATTTCTCTGTCTCCAGTTTTTCAGTTCAAAGATTTTGTCGTCGTTGTTAACTGTGGCAATCCAGGTTCCATTTATTCAACAGCTTCAAGACGCATACCATAAATAGTAGGAGGACCTCGGCCAAACACCCAAAAAGGGTACTATTCCAGATATTTTCCGCAGTTTCGTTTAGGTGCATCCTTAGAATAGATCCAGCGTATTTTAGATGCTGAAACTTGATGTAGTCGACGATTTGGAAGTCGTTTAGTTCAGCTAGGCATTCATTGTTGTAAGACAGGTGCTAATTGACGTGGCCCGTACCGACTCCAGGATACGGCGTAGGATTTTTTGCCCAAATATGTTAAGATTTTCTTCACACACCTTACGCATCTCCCAGGTTTCAGAAGTATAAGGAACGCAAGATCTCATTAATGTTTTATAGAGCTTCAACTTCACGTGCGTAGACAGAAATGAGGTACCTAAAGAGCCTTGTAAAGCGAAAAGAACGCTCCCTCGCACCTGAAGCCTCGTACTAACGTCTTGTTGCGTCCGCGGAGTTGGTGTAATCAAGATATTTAAACCCACTTAAAAATGTAGCTGCCGAACAATATGACAGATTTACATTCATCTGCAGTATAATGGAGTGTAGTACAATGGACTTAATTGTGTCTGAGTGCTGTACTTGCTGTCACGACAAAAAAAAATCATCTGGACCATTTCCAGTGCACAAAAATTTTGGTTCAGTTAGGCTAGGTTAGCCAAGTTGCTTGTCTAAGACAAGACACTCGGTGGCTCTTAAGCTTATTGTGATCCCGTAACTAAGTGGCTTCGACCACTTTTGCAGATTTTCCAGGCCTTCAAAGAAATATTCGCCAAGATATTTCGAAATGCAGGACATTCACAGAAGCGACACAATTTCTACAACTCCTGCAGAAGTCATTTTGTCACTATTTGCACCCACATTACTGGCTAGGGTTCCAATAGTGCAGTGACCCGTTATAACACCTGTGAGGACGCTGGTAGTTGATCTGTTGAATCCAAGCAGACATTTGGTCCCTTCAAGATTCCGTTTTCGCCAGAGCATTTTGAAGACGCTGCAGTTATTAGTCAGAGACCTCCTTCTATTGGTTTCCGCGCTACACTCAGGTCAATCGCAGTGCACAACTCGTTTAGAGGAGCTCTTATATCGTCCACCACTCGCTGAAGGTCGAGCTCAGAGCCTTTCCTTGCACACTCGTCCACTCTTTCATTCCTCTTCAGAGTGACCGGGAAACCAACAAAGACTAGAAAAGCGAGAGTGGCCCATTGCATTCCTTAACATATCTTGAGTTGATGTGCGCTGCAGTCAGTGCCTTCATTGCTGCATGACTATCAACAAAAATTGAAAGGTTTGACGCAGGTAAGTCCATTAGTCCTATCGTTTTTGCTGCTTCGTCTATAGCGAAGATCTCAGCTTGGAAGACGGAATATTGGTCTGGGAATCTAAAGGAGAAATTTAATTATTAGTGTTCCTAGTACACTCCTCATCCAGTTCTATTGTCTATCCGTGAGCTATTAGTATAGGGATTCCTAATCAGTGCAGCATATTTCAAACTGAGATCTATGCTGTAACCAAACCAGCTGAATTAGCGTTGGAATTTACTCCCTCGACAGTCGCTCGCACAAACATCTTCATCGATAGTCAAACTGCAATAATGACTATAAGGATTAGCTCGGAATGCGTGCAACACTGTAAATCCAAAATGGACGAGCTTTGCGAGAATAGACAGGTCACAAATTACCGGCTTCCAGGGCACAAGGGAATAGAGGGAAATGAGAGAGAGTTAATGAACTTGCCAAAACAGGCACCCGCTTCTCTTGGATAAGTACGTCAAACAAATATCCCTCACTCTCAGTTTTGAAGGCGGAACAAGACGAGGAACTAATTGTGGAAGCACAGTCGAACATATATGGTAAGCCTCGAAATGGAAAAAAATCTGCAGAAACCACGCGCATATGCGCAAACCTTGCCAGAAAAAACGTTTCAAGGATACGAAGCGATCATTTAAAGGTCAGACCAAATGATAATGCCAACAAGCGCGTGAATGTAAAAATGTATTGAAGTACTGACAGGTCATTGTGTCACTCGATATTACGCAGCTAAAATGGGTTTGGTCCAGAACGACGCGTGTAGCTTATGCGAAGAAGTAAGGGGTGACTCTGGTAACTGTTTTCCCCAAAAATTTTGGTTTTGATTCATTTATGTGGATACCCAGGCTTCTGGCTGCGTGCTCAAGTTTTGGAAAATCATTTTTCGAAGCTGCGTATTCATTCGATGTCATTCGCAAAAGCTAGAATGAATTTGCGATGACTTTACCATTACGGTATTGCTCTTCAAATCTACAATTTGTCCAAATTTTTATTTTCTCAACTTAGTACACATGTATATGTACGTATGTATATGCACTTGCCCATTGACTTGTTGCTTAATTTTTTTCTTAGATATTTAAAAATAAATATTTATAACCGAAAAGAGGAAAAAATAGCATTCGTATGACAAGACATTCTGAGTACGATTACCATTAAAAATGCCACACTTTCTGTCGGATTTGACACATCCACACTGTCATTATCTCAAATCGAAAGCGGCAACCTACGTTTGTGCTCATTTATCTGCATGCCAGTCATTAATGACAAATAGCAATGCGCTCATAAAAGCGGACGACACTTTATGTTTTAATTGAAAATTCCGTTGTTCAAAGCAAAAGGAGGAAACCCAAGATTTTCAACAATAAAAGGAGAATAAAAGCGTTAGAAATGACTTAATGCTGCAGATTTGTTGCTTGTGGCATTTAAATTGATTTGCACAAATGCGCTTACATATCGCCGTACATATGTACATATTTACATGTGTATGCTGAGATGTGGTCAACCACTGCTTAGGAAGTCGCACATATGTGAGCACATTTGTGTATATGAACAGGTTAATATAAATTTCTTCTTTGCAGCAATTTCGCAATTAAACGCTTGAGCAAGCATGAATTTGATTTTAAGATGAATTTCGGTGGCTATTAAGTAATACGAGATGTGAAGGTCGAGAGAGTAAACTAAATGCTAAGTTTGTAGGAAAATCATCATTTCATTGTTTTTAATGTAAGCTGCCTCTAATAGTATTGCCATTTTTATATCGGATGCAAAAATGTTAGTAGTTATAAAAAGTCTATAATAACTTATGCTGATTTGAATTCCCTATAAACTTGCATTTTACGAAAGTAGACACACGAGTATGTATCTCGCTCCCTCTCTCTCTCTCTCTCCCTCTCTCTCGCTCTCCTTCTCTATCTTGTTGACTGGGTCTTTCACTTAAATACCAGCGTAGATGTACTATAGGTTTTGAATCGGCTATAAAAAAAACTAATCAATATTTTTTCAAACCTTTTCTTTTTATTTTGAAGATTGAATATTGTCATTTATGAATGAAAAATAATATCGTTCAAATGACTGCCACGACTGGCTTTACAGTAGGCCATTCGATCAACCCAATTTTTAAGCACTTTTTAGATTGTTTGGGCTCCAATTTCATGAATGGCAACTTCGGTTAGCATTTGCCCTTAACGGCTCCCCCAAAAAATAGCCCAACGGGCTTAAATCACAGCTCCGGAATTCATATCAACAAATCCCGAAGATTTTCTTCACTTGAAAAACGGGGACCCGAATATCTGAGCATGACATCTCTCATGTTAATATGTTTTAAAATTCCTAATAAATGCATGAGTTTGGTTATAATTTTAATTTGCTTTCAAGATTTTATTATATTTTAAACTGAGTCACGACAAATCTTGTGTTTTTTATTCCTTCCAAGCTTAGTGTAATTATAACATTTTTGTCGGTAAATAAAAAATGTAAACGCGCCAATGTATTTAGATACAAATCTATTTAGGTACATACCTGTATCATACATTGCATATTTTCATTCTAATAACTGTATGCGTATTGATTAGCATGCGTGTGATCTTCTTATCAGCTTTCTGACTTTCTGTAAAATATCAGCACATATGAATATAACATTACATTGCATGTACGTGTATATAAATATATCGTATGACATAAAATCACGCATGCGATATTCTAATGTATGCGTGTGACTATTTCTTTCTCCTATCGCACTGTTGTGTGCCGCCTGTGTACCAGTCGCGGGAGAGATACTTGCATTTTCGGTGTGAGAAATTCTATGCATGTGTGTTTGAGCATATCCATCGAGTTATGAAGTTTAATAGAATTATTAGCATGTTTTATAAAAACAAATAAGATCACTAAATGCGCTAGAATGCACATACACACATACAAATGTAGATATATGCATATATGTATGCCCATCGGCACTCAACGCTGCTTAGTAACAGTCTCTCAATCAAATGTTGAAGTATTTGTTGTGGCAATTTAAAGCACTTTGAGAGAGCACTTGTGCGTAAATAGTTATTTTTAAAGTGATATTACTCTATACTGGTAAACAGGTAGGATATGTGTGTTCATCATATTTTTAAAGTTGCACTATATTTGATCAAATTGTGGAGCAAGTCGCACAGTAATTGAATGAGTTGACTAACAGAATGAATTCCCATTGCGAAGCCATTAAGTAAGCACTGCAATCATTTCGTTTATTATTGTATACGAGTATGTATGGGTAGATATGTATGTATATATATTTAAAATAATTGGAGTTACTATACTAAACAGGGTATGGAAGAAATGTAACATACTTACATATATTTGCGCATACTGTAGATTTAAAATGTAGAAATTTTGAGACTCTCAAAATTGAGACGATAACAGAGCAGCACGTTTTTCTGAAAATCCAAGTAATACTCGTAGATCAGTGGGTGCATAAGAAATTTTAGAATAAATGAAGTATCCAAATGTTCATGTAATGCTTGTTCCTCGAAGCCAGTGATTGATTTTGGGGCAATGGCGAAAATACGCAACACCGTCAGGGGAAAAAATCATCAAAAATAATCATTAAGAGTTTTCAGCCCTTTCAAATTTGCGCTTCATTGTACTAAAACTTAGTGGGCTATAAAACTGAGCACTCAATTTTAATTAAAAGGTTTGAAGCTTTTGTAAAAATTTTATAAGTTTTTTTCAAAGTTTTAAAAATTGATATGTGTACATATAGTATATGATATTTGTTGAAGAATGGAGTATATTTTTATAAAAAAATGAATGCAAATTAAAAAACAATTGAAAAGTTATAATAACGGCTCAAAATGTTGTGCGACTATAATTTCAGCGCGGCCTTTATTAAAAAAAAGAGTTGCGCTTTTTTAATGGTTTTCAGTTTTTTTAACAATTTTTAGCATAAATATTGAAATATGTGAAAACTCCTGTTATTTTGGGCATTTTTTTTATTCATTGATAATACATATACACTTTTAGATGAAATTTTTAAGAGCAACTTTCATAAAAAAAAACATCTCTCTGCACAAATTATCCCTTCTAGTCGGAGCATAGCGCGGAAACAAAGGCTCTCCACCGATTTATGTGAACCGCTATTTGTGTAATTTCATTCCCAGGGGCGGTGGAAGAGCTCCATTTATTATTGTGCGCGTTCAAGTTAGTCGTAGGCATCAGTTGCGCTGCCCTCCTTATGGGTTCCATTGGAAAACCATCATGGCACCATTGGCTTGCTTTGTGCTTCTTAATGAGCCAGATCTCAGATCCATATTCAGACACTTGCTATTAAGTTACTTCTTCTGCTGTTCTCCTAGCGAAAAAAGAGGTTGTCTGTAAAGTCGGTTTACTGACGATAGTTTCACGTGACAACGTCACAAGAAAATACGGATGTAATGGTTGCAATTTTCAAAACAAAATTTTAATTTTATTAGTTTGATAGATACTTTGTATGGATATAGAGAAGGAGGTAAATGGAATCGGAATGGAATAGGTCAAGTTACATTTACACAAACGTGAAAAATGACGAAACATTTATCAAATTCATGAAAGATATGCTCAATTTCGATTGTGCATCAGACGTTAATAAGTCAACAACTCTAAGAGGCACCATCATCGATTTGACTTTTTCAATACACTTTACACTCGAAACACTCCCTTTCATTTCCTACTTTTCCTATCATCGTCCTATTCTCAACAGAGAAATGGTTCATTACCATGCACACAGGAAGAAGGCATATGCAAATACAAGTATGTGAATTTATATACCTATATATGCGCATATACATACATATATATGCTCACTCAAGTAGAAGAGAGCCAGATGTCGAACGTTGCCGCGCTCTCGCTTGCAGTTCAGGCAACGTAACGACGCATGAGCAAGATAACGACGCATTTTTTGGTTCGTGCAGCCGGCAACATCGAATTATAAGACGTTATCAGGTAAAAAATTGTATTGGAAAGCAACAACAAAGTGGCGTGAAAACAAAGTAAAATCGTAGAAAAATACAGGATATCGTATTGGGAAATCGTCGGGTGACTGAAAGAGATTTAGTAGAAGGCGTAAGCATCTCATTGGGCAGCGTAAGCAATATTTTGACTGAAGTTATTGGGCAGCGTAAGCAATATTTTGACTGAAGTTATTGGGTTTCAGAAAGCTGTGTACCACTTTTCGGCAACATTAAGATTGTTTTCGAAAGGATAAAGAGGATTTTGTGCCTCAACTCACCATTATGGATGAGACTTGGGTCTATCACCATGATCTTAAATCAAAATAAGAGGCTAAGGAGTGGTGTGAATCTGGTTGTTCAGCTCCGAAATGAGTTCTTGTCCAGAAATAGGCCGAGAAGGTGTTAGGATCAGTGATGGGATTCAGGGATGGCATTCATAAATTGTAATCTCGTTGGAAAAAGAGTATTGATGTTCAGGGAGACTAGATATGCTGAATAATAAAGTGGATTTGAAAGAATTGTATTTTTCTTATTGAACCGCAAAACTTACTTATTTAAGCTAGTAACTTACACATCCGAATTGTTTGAATCTTCCACGAATACTATTTGGAGTTTTAGGCACGATTATGGCCGATACATTTTGTTCGTTCGCAGTAAACGTAAGTTTACAGTTCTATGTTGTCACTTGCTGTTGAATACTTAGAGCGCTGTAACAGCACTTGTGAACAAAACAGACAGCAACACTATTTGGCGTTTTATGCTCCATCATAACAGTTAGTCACAGGTTTTACTCTTTCGCAGTAAATGTCAGTTTACAGTTTTATGTTGATGTTATGCTGTAATTAATAGCAGAAATGAGGGGTGAGAAATTAATGTTTCAGAAGTAGCGACGAAGTAATGTTTTGCAATTTTGTATGCAAAAACATAAGGCGATTGACATTTAATTGAATTATAAAACTAAATTTCGAAGCTATTTGAATGTAATTTCGCATTTGCTTCTCCAAACTTGCGATCAGTGAATCAAGAATTAGTAAGACAATAGCCCAATATTCTTTTTGTCATCCATATTAGTATTGTGATGGATTGATGATCGATCGATGATTGCTGGCCTATGCCATAGTTTGTGTTTTTCGGTAATTATTTCTGAATAAGCAAAATTTGCATGGCTGAAAAAATCGTCAAACCGGTTTGTCATATTTCACCTCAGTTGAGAGACCCAAACCTGAGCTTTGAAACAGTTTATAGTTATTCTCAAGCTTGATCGTTCGTTTACTTTGCAATGCTCCTTGATAAAAATTCATTTTTCCTTATTAATTTATATTAGCAGAAGCACTGTTCGATTAATAAAATACCAACGCCAACTCATGCAACATACAATTACATGCTTATATGTTCGTGCAAGTACAAGGATATGAGTATTTAGCATTTTATTTCTTTGCTTCATTCAACACGAAGTGAATTGGAAAGGACTATCACATTTTTTTTGTCTTTATCTTTATTTAACTTTTATCGTGCTTCGTTTCTATCTTCACATTTCCATTTCATTTACCAAATGCTTACTCATTTGTGCATTTTTCGGTCACACATCATCATTTTTGGTTTAATCGACGCACTTCACTGATTTGGTGACTGCGATAAGCCATAAATGATCCCAAATTTACTTACATACGGGTAAGTAGGCATAAATTAAATTAAAATGAAATATTAAAACTGCAAAGTCATATATTTAGCTGAGTTAAAGTTAAGTTTATAAGAATTTTTTCATATGCATTTAACAATGATTATTTGAAGAAAAGTAATGGATATTACAAAAAGTTAATTGAAGGTAGAAAGTTTAGGTGATTATACACAAAATTCATAAGTGAGTGATGATAAAGTATTGAAAAGTATTCTCAGAATTTTTAGAAAAATTTCTAGTATGCACTTTTATAGATCATTGAATAAAGTGCGATTTTCACGTAGGTCAAAAATCACAAAAATTTTTGCGAGTTTTTTGCAGTGAAACTTCTTAGGCATCGTTGGACGAGCGAGAATGGAGAGTAAAATTTCAAGGCCATGCAACGTTTTAGTTATTTTCGTTCCGCGAGAGAGAAAAAAGATATAACGTAGAGAGAAAGGAGAGAGAGAGCTATACCTTATATATATCTCAGATACACTTTAGGCTATTTGTCCTGAGTTTTTCCCTGTGGTTGCTAATTCCTAGTGCGAAATAACACTGCCTACTTTTTGGCGCTTGTTTGTTGGTGCAAACTTGTAGGAAATATATTTTTGGTGCCTACTTGTTGCCGTTATATTTCCTTGGTGCCTACTGTTTGGGGCGTTTTTTGGACCCAATTTTTTGGCGTTTTTTTTGGTGCCTACTTTTTGGCGCTCATTTCCGTTTCCTGGCTAGTGCTTGTGCGAACTACAAAGTGCTATCCATTCCGGCGTCGGATTTATTGGTATTGCCTTGCGGTATTTTGTGCCGTTGCCTGTGGTCCTGGAATCCCTGCGTTTGTGTGGATGATAAACGTTCGGAGTAGTGCGCGTTGTTGCCACGGTTTGTGTCCGACGTTTACTTACACCGGTCGAGCCTTCTCCGTTTTTTGTAAATTTTGTCTATTTGTATTCTCTGCAAATGTTGTGAATTTATTTAGATATATATTCTTTCTCTCTCTCTCTCTCATTCTCTCTCGGGTCTCTCCCTCTTTCTTTGTCTGCCTTGAAACTTTCACTTCTGTTATGTGTACTACGCTACACGCACTTGTTTTCGGTCGGAGTCTTGTGCATTTTGTGTATTTAACGCCTACTTCACATGTTTTTATATGGAAGAAAACATCCAACACTGTCAGCGGGTCTGCCGAGGGACGATCACTAATATAAAAGGGTGGACTTCTAATAGAACATCCCATTTCCACCCATTTTTCTACTCATTATCGAATGACTTGGCTTACGTGCTTTTAAAACACACCGCAGCCGAAATCCCAAATGTTTTACTCATTTAGTGTAAGCACATACATACACACAGTTTCGATAATAATTAAATTATGAATTCAATATGCAGCCAAACGTGATGCATGAAGTTTCATTTTATCGCTTTATACCGGCATTAATGGTTTCATTCACTTTGGGACACATAACTGCCGAATGCTCGAACATTTCCATTTTGCATGTGTTGCTATGTTGCTTTTTAGTGCGCTTCTTTTATTTTCCATATTTGTCAGGCGCAAAAATGAGCACAAATACGAAAGGTACTTCCGTATCGCGCAGGCCAGCTACAGCAACAACAACCAAATACAGATTGGTCATAAAAAAAGATGAGAACTCAAAAATTTAATTTGCAATATACGAGTTAAGCGTGAATGCGCATAGGCATGTGTTTCTATGTGTATGCGTGCGTGTATTTGTGTTTTTGCATGATTGTGATCCCGAGTAACGGAAGCATCGAAGTGAGGGTGCAAAAGTACCTTTTACAGTCGAATAATCGCACTCTTTCTTTTACATTTCCATAGCATATATGCATAAATGTATGTAATTACGTGCGTATATATGTATGTGTATGTATGCATATAAATAGGAGTATATCATAATTTGCGTGACACCGACTGCGCACAGACAGTCCAACACTTCCCCAGATTTTGTTGGTCTGGCAAAGCAATAAACGCATTCAACTCAATTAACACTTATACGACATGGTGCAACAGTGCGCTCAAATTAAACGGAAAATGCATTACTCAAATGCGGAGTAGAGCGGAGAAGGCGCTTTTGTCAAACAACCAACGAGCGAACAAAAGAGACAACATGAGCGAACTGCAAACAATGGCAATCAGAGCGAGGCGATCATCGAGAGTTTGAGCGTACTTATGTCAGTGTGGATGTCAGTAGCGCTCATCACGCTGCAGCAGACAGGCAACAAACATGAAAGCAAGAAGAAGAAGAATGGATATGTAGATGTGCGTGCCATTGTCGTCAGTTGTCAAGCCAGCGATGTTCGTCAGGTTTATTGTTGTCAGCTGCAGCAGTTTCAGTGCGATGCAATTGTAAATCCGTAGCAGCACTCAGCATTTGCTGCCGTCACAGATGCATTTTCTTCTACATACCTATGCACCTACATATGGTGGTGCATCAATTTCTTTCATTTCATTTCATGGTTTTTCTTCTTTTTTGCATGTCATGCGCGTGCTCCTCCTTTCCCTAAAACTTTGCTGGTACAAAGTTAACTTATGAGACACTTGTTCGATGATTTGCCGGTCGGAGTATGTCAGTGCTGCAGTGTTTCTGTCATTTTGCTGTCGAGGGCGCATTACTTTTGTTCAACGTCTATACACACACACACACACACATGCGCATACGAGTGCGCTATTATATCAAATGGTTGATGCGATCAAAGGAAATTTCATTAAATCAATTTGTAAATATGTTGAAAGTTATAATTTGTCTGCAGCATGACAAAATACGATTATTCAGTGGATGTGTGTGTGTATGGGTGTGTGTTTGTATGGCTCTGTATATTTTTTAATCGAAACTTTCAAATTCAGTCAAGTCCAAACATTTCCACTTCATTGTTGAATGGGACATTGAAAACTCCGCATAATGCGCCTTTTGCCATTCGCACGCTTTGATTGGACTTGAGACGAGTGTACTCGCACTCATAAAAATAACTTCACAAAGGCTTTTGCACTAAGTTGATGTGACAAAGGCTGTAAGTGGAACTCAGTTTCGAAATGAATTGCCATATTATAAATATAATACATTTTTAAGGTTAATCACCTTTCTGAGAATTACTATAAAAATCAGCAAATTGCGCGTGTTTATTCCTTCAAATGCATTTAATGGCAATAATTTGGAAAATTCTTATTATTTATAGAAGGTTTGTTGATTGGCAAGAGTGAGGAGGCCTTAGCGCCTGGCTGAGGACTATTTTCTTTCAAGTTTTACAAACAAAAATTCTTACAGACTATTTAATAGGGCGGGTCGATTTAAAAATCGCTCATTGCTCTGTGAAAATCGTATTCTAGGGATCAAAATAAGAAACTTTGCCGAAGGAACCATACCTCTAGAACGAATTCTGATGTACCCCAATTTGGGTCGAACGAAAAATCTCACTTTGGTCCATTTAGAGTGCTCCAATCGAGTCCAAATGTATGACCGACCCCCACTAACTTTGGACGGCCGATCCCCCCATGCCAGTGGCACACCCCCTGGAACTCCCCTGGGGGTTCCCCATACAATCATTTCAAAATATCACCATTTTTGGCCTTTACATGAGAAAAGAAACTAAAACGTTCGACCCAAATTGGGGGACATCAGAATTCGTTTTAGAGGTATGGTTCCTTCGGCAAAGTTTCTTATTTTGATCCCTAGAATCGACCCGGCCTACTATTTAATATCTACATTCTGAATTTGTCTTAGCCCATGTAAACCTTTTTTCAATGTGTGTTATTGAGATCAGCGGATTTATCAACGTACTTCGGAATTCGAGGTCTTCTGCACATAAACGTACTGGAATCGTGTCTTTGGATACATCAACACCACATTTTCTATAAAAAGTTCTTCAGCCTCACGCAAGCGATGAGTTCGGTTTTGTCCCAAACTAATCAGTGATCTTCTGATCTGGCTTTGGAGAGATAATTTTTTGAATTTCGGCATACCATTGCGCCCATTTATATTTCTTCAAATATTTTGCTGCTGATGCACCGGATAGTTTTGGACATTTAGGGTGTGTGCATAGATATTTTTTTTGTCGGGACAGGCGATCAAGTACAGTACTCAGACACAATTAAGTACATTGTACTGCACTCGGCTTCCCTTTTTAATTTTCTTTAACTCGACTACTCAACCTCCGAAGAAATCTCAGTACATAGATCTTGTGGCGCCAAGGAGCCAAGGTGGTCGCTTCTTAACACACTAGTGCCAAAGACCTCAAACCTGATTCGAACGAAGGCTGGGTAGACACACAGAAAGTCCAATCAGACGTATACAGTCCCCTGTGCTTAGTGACATGAGGAACTACGACAGTCGGTCGGACATGACAGGTAACACCAGTTTCGTCTATCTCCAGTCTCTCTCAGCCTGCCAAGCTCCCTTGTGGGTTAGAGTAACCCGTTTACTAACCGTGGCTTTCATGGCTGCAGAAGGGAGTGGCATAGAAACACTACTTCAAATCGTTTTTCATAGACGAACTCTAAGTGTGAATTTTGCCGACCACGCTTTTCGTACAGCTTAAATAAAATAATGAAGAATATTTAACGTCGAAAGTTTTTGTGTAGTAAAAAGTGTACAAAAGCTGGATTTTGAGTGATGGAAATCCTCCATTGCGTTCCACTGCTTGTCTGCTTGTATAATGAAGCTGTCTGCTTCAGAAGTGCCAAATATGCTTGACGTACGATGTTGGCAAAAATTACAAATCTTCCGATTAATTTTGCGCCACCTTTTATTTTAGGATATATATATGTACATATATATAAGTGGGGCGCACACGGTTCAAGTTATGAGGAGCCTTTTCATGGCAGAAATACACTCAAAGGTTGGCCATTGCCTGCCGAGGAGCACCGCTATTAGCAAAAACTTTTTCTTCATTTTGGTTTTTCACCGAGATTCGAACCTACGTTATCTCTGAATTCCGAATAGTAGTCACTCACGAACTCATTCGGCCACGGCGGCCACCTATTCTACCTGTATTCTATTGAATTCTCGCATAGCTCAGGACAAGGGAGCCTTGATTACTTGATTTGAACATTGGCCCAATAGAAAGAATAAGAGAATCGTAAACTGCATATGTAGATTCATCTGCTTATGAGCGATCTTATGTGAAGTGATTCAAGCATTTTGGAAATTGTCATACATTTTTTTGAAATTCTGGTTTATTTGTAGGTATATTTTTTTGAAGTAAGCTCAAAAATTTTGAACAATTAAATAAATTTCAGATTTATTTATTGTTGAACATTGAGTATAGACAATTTTAAAGTGAAATATCGCCGGTTATTTTCAACATTTTTACTAATTTCTTCCTTTTATTATGAAATATATGTTTCATAGAATTTTTTTTTAATTTCTACTGTTACTTTTAATAGTGTAAGTGTGTATGTAATATATTAGTTGATACCCAAAATAAAATACCATTAGCCCTACAAGACAGCTGACTGTCATAAAAGCCCTCATATTATCATCATCACTATCCTCATTAAACTATGTACACATTTTCGTTCTAGCCATGGGAAAGTTCTGATAGTTTCTCCTTGTCGGTGTGATATTCTATTTCACTTTTACCAATAGTAATTTCTTATAACTGAGCCCTAAAGTTAAGGCAACTAATCATTTTTATTCTTACAATGTAATAATTGCTGACAACTAAACTCCTCATTGTCGTAATCACAAACTTCTAAGCACTGATAATCATACTTCTCATTTTTGTTATCAAAAAGTAGTCAGCACTGATGGGACAAACTACTCATTTTCGTTATCAAAAAGTAATCAGCACTGGTGACAAAAACTCCTCATTTTCGTTATCAAAAAGTAATCAGCACTGCTTACAAAAACTCCTCATTTTCGTTATCAAAAAGTAATCAGCACTGCTTACAAAAACTCCTCATTTTCGTTATCATCAAATGTTTTATTTAGAAATACATAAAATTAATATTTGTTTGTATTCCGTAGAAAACATACATATACATATCAATTCGGTGTTTCATTCGCGGAGATTCGAACTCACGAATTTTCAAATGTTAGCCAAGCATCTACTCATTCGACTATGGTGACCATACAAAAAACACAGCAAAATTTCACACTAGTCTTTTTTTCAGAGCAGCCAAATGAGTAGCCTTGCCGTTTAAAGTAATATACAATAGATATATTTTTCACTTATATGAAATTCCTATTGGTAAAAGAGAGATAGAATTTACACCGACAAGGGGAAAAGCATATCAAATGAAATATTTGATTTCCCCATTAAAATTGTTGTATATGCCATTCTGATAATGCGCATGTATTAGAGACTAAGCAAATAATTGGAAATGTGTTGGAATTTTTGCCGAAAGTGCTCAGCACTGTCTTGTAGGGAATATACGTCCACGCCCTCAAACAACTTTCCGCACGTTAGAGCTACAACACAACCTGAAAAACTGTTCCGAAAAAAGTAGGCTTTGGTGGTGATGGTTATTTTATGAACTCTAAAAATTTAGACGGAGTGGGGGCAAGTATTTACTACTCAAAACTAGGGATAAGGCAGCCTACCAAGCTGCCAGACCACAGCAATATTTTCCAAACGGAAGTTTTTGCTGTGGGGAAAGCCGCGGAACTAGCCCACACAAGAACAAGAAAGAACTCAACAATTAATATATACGTGGACAGTCAAGCAGCAATAAGCTCATATTGTATTAAGTCCAAAAATGTTCGACGGAGCAGGGAGGCCATAGAAAGGCTAGCCGCAAACAGTAGGCTGCATATCTACTGGGTACCTGGTCACAAAGGCATTATGGGGAACAAAATAGTAGATGAGATAGCAAAAAGTGCTGTTAGACCACCTTTTGAGCAAGAGAACGACATACCAAAACCGCTAAATATAATATACAATGAAATGGACGGCTACATGAAAAGGCGAGTGGAAGCTAGATGGACTAATCTAACCACATGCAAAACAGCAAAAGTCATGTGTAGAACTAACGACAAGAAACTGACTCAATTCGTACTTATGCTCTCGCGAAAGGACTGCAGAACTGTCATAGATATGCTAACAGGTCATAATCTATTGGCTGCACATGCGTACAAGATAGGTATTGCTAGCACGGATAAATGCAGGAAATGCAGAGAGGAGGTTAAGGAAACTTTAGAACACCTTCTGTACGTCTGGCCGTTATTAAATACGCGGTTAAAATGCGTAGGAGCCCCATTGTTTGGAGGTCTGGAGGACGTCGCAAAAGCGGATCTCCCAGCTCTGCTTAGATTCGCCAAAAGCGCTGATGTCTACTTTCGGTATTCATAGAGTTCGGTCTCCATCTGGTATCGCTAGGGACCAAAAGGTATATGCGTGGCTTATTGCCAACCAGGCTAACCTAACCTAAGCTATGTAATGAAGAAGAAGCAGGAATAAAAGGTCAAATTGAAAATTAAGAAAAGCAGTTTAATTGAACAACTTACAAATCAAGTAGCAAACACAAGGAGATCAAGGATTCGCCTTGATATTGACTTGTATGTTATTGTAATGTTACAATCTGAATAAATAATACCAGCTCTGCTCCTTTTGTGAATATTCGTTTTTTAAAGAAGTGCTTATTCTGAAGGTATTTGTTTGGTATTAAAGGCATTCCTTAGAGTAAAATTTGGTGACATTTTTTGAGGTCGAATTCGTATATATCAGCTTAACGGGTCCCGGTAGTCTAGAGCTCGAAAACTTAGAATATTTTTAGAAATCTTTTTTACAAAAAACAAAAAAAAAATAAGAACGATATGTAATTTTTTAGGCTTTTTATTTAACGTCTTTAACGTTTACAAAAATGTGTTTTTTTTTTTAATTTTAAAAATTTAAAGAAATGGCGCCAAAGTTGCCCTTCACGAAAAATTGGAGCTGGACGGTGTTGTCCATTTTGGCTCTTCTATTTAGTTGAACCACAAAACCAAAAATTATTAATCAGTATGACTGTAGCTATGTCCCGTACTAGAATAAAAAAAAATTTAACAAAACGGCGCGGTTTTGATGAAGCTCTAAAAAACGGTTTTGTTTTTCAGTTTTTTAATAAAAAAAAAACGAAATAATTGAAATAATAATGTGATTCTAGTGCGGGCGATAGCCATTGTTGTGAGCAACAAATAAAAATTTGAGACAATTCGGTTGAATAGTTTTTTTCCAACACCAGGCCGAAAACAGTTGTTTCGTGATAAATGAGTTTAACGCTTGAGGTACAGGAGCGCGCGGACCGCTCTCTACCTAGTTAATGGGTTGCAGAAGCTATAATATTGGGACTTTCCGCATGAAAATTCTACAGTATATTCTTAAAATACTACACTTTCGAAATATCGAAAAAACAAAAAAATATTTTTTTCAAATTTCTAGGCCACCGGGTGCCCTTAAAAGCTATTAAACGCGTTTACTCTTTCCCCAATAACAGCCATGAAATTACATTGAATGTAAACTCACATGAATGTAAGAATTTCCTTATTATTTTCCGGCTTCCTTATGAGCTGAAACTAATGTGATTTGAACTAATGCATCTTTGCCTTAATTTTGTTTTCATACGAGAAATCCTTGTGTGTATATGTGCACAAGTGAACTCGGCATACGCTACTCAATCTTTTAATTAAAGAATTTCACGCTTTCAATATCAATGTCAATTGCCATCGTACCGTAAAATGCTTACAACACTCATTTACCAACTTGATTACTTTCATTTTTGCCAAATTGTCAAGGTTATGCAATGACAACGAAAATTCGAGCGACTAAGTAGTTATATGTATATGTAGGTATGTATATATGTATGTATAACATGTGTGTATGTATGCAAGTATGTATGTATGTATGTATGTATGTATGCATGTATGTATGTATGCATGTATGTATGTATGTATTTAGCTGTGCCATAACCTCGTTTTATTTTTGCTCAAATATAAATCAATGCCAAAAATTGCTATAGCGAACATCAATGCAATCGCAAACTTATTTAGGATTGCATATAAACACACATACATACTTATACGTATATGTATTTGTATGCAAATGTGAAGCGCTTAACCGCAAACTGGTGATGTGCGAAAATTTGATGGGCTGTGAGACACTTTTCGACTCTTAAACAAACAAAAAATATAATATATATATTAAAAAAACTAATAACTGGCGTTATATTTACTAAAATTTATAAAACAAACAATAAAACATTTTTTGAAAAAAAAATAAATAAATAAAAAAAAATTAAGCAAACTCTGAACTCATCGGCATGTTTTGACAATTTATTGTTTCCTTACACGCCGAATGCATTAAAGGTGGTGGCACTAGGCCAACAACAATATTTTGTACGTATGATTGTCGAAGCAAAGTATTGGCAAAGTAGCAAACAAAGAAAGAATCCGTCTTGTTTCTTTCTGGGCTGACAGCCACATGAGCACGATGAAAGAAAAAAAAACAAATCAGCTGATTTACCGATACCACCTTTAAAAGATTCGCTTTGGTTTCTTATTTAATTTTAATAATTTTTCTATGAATTTTTATTTCACTCTCCCACAAAAACCATATAAATGCAAGTTCCGAATTCTGTGAAAATCTAAAAAAATTGATTTTCATCAAAATTTCATATTTTTTAATCAAAAAGTTTAGAAAAGTTTCGGGTATGAAATTTTATAGCCTATATAATTTTTATATAATAAAGCGCAAGTTTGAAGTGACTCAAAACTTTTGCTGATTTTTGATAATTTTTGTTTTAGTTAAATAAGAAATTTGATGTGCCTTGAAAAGAGATGTATAGTATAAAGTCCTTAGGGAATTTTGGTTACAGACATTTCATGTGTATATAAAAGAAGTCATGTTAGTTACACTATTTATAATTCGAGAACAGCTGAACCGATTTGGCTGAAAGTTGGTTGACAGGTAGGTTAGAACCAGTAGACGAACAAAGGATACTTTTTATCTCATTCGAACGCGTTTTCGTGAAGTTACTATAAAATGTGGTATAACAAAAACGCATCTGATATGGAATAACAAAACGCAAATGACAGCTAAACTATGATTAAGTAGAAAATTTGATAATATAAAAATTTAATTTGTATTCTCTTCGAATCATCATTATCAATGCCGCAACCAAGACGATCGAATCTTTCCCGACAAAGCCGTAATGCAAGAAGGATACGAAGCATTGCGAATGAAACGACTGAAGAAGCAAAAGGAATTGCCCGTGAAGAGCGCCGCGTTAATATGGCTCGACTTAGTGCTTCTCAATCACAAGAGCAAAGCGAGGCAGCCCGTGAAACGGCTCGGTTGGCAATGCGAAGTCGTCGAGCGAATAACAGAGATCAACAAGTAGATCATTTTCGACGCACAAGAAGAGAATTATCAAGTGCTGATTTGAATCGAGCAGCGTTTCGATAGGATTGCAACACTGATTACTGCTTGCATTCTAGAGTTTGTATTAGTCCAATGAACGTTGTTTGCGAGTATTGTGGCTCATTGAAGTTTTCCGGAGAAACGCCCGGATTGTGCTGCCTTAGTGGAAGAGTGATATTGCATTTATTCCGCCAAACTCTGCCAGTCATTCCAAGATCAACGGCTGCTGACGAAAAAAACGCTTGCCTCAAGTCATCGAATCTATGGCGCTATGTGAAGAAACTTCAGCTGACAACAAACATGAGAGTTGCATTACTTAAGGATACATCTACTGAAGATTTCTCTGAGCAATTACTGACTATCGGTAATGGTCGAGTCCTGTCGACGAATCGAGCGGACTGATTTCATTTCCTCAGAATTTCTGTAACTTTGTCTCAGCGAAAGGCGAACTTATCAATAAAATATTCCCAAACATCATTAATAACTACAAAAATAATGAATGGTTGAGTGAGGGAGCAATTTTAGCGGCTAAGAATAAAGATGTAGATGACCTAAACTACATAATTCAAAATGATATCATTGGAACAATCCATTCATTTGAATCAATTGACTGTGTAACAAATAAAGATGAAGCCACCAACTATCCAATTGAATTTTTAAACTCCTTGGATGTGCCTGGCTTACCACCGCACAATTTACGCCTAAAAGTTGGCTCCGTAGTAATCATGCTTCGAAACATAAGCCCACTAAAACTTTGCAACGGCACGCGTTTGGTAGTAAATTAATTCATGAACAATGTGATTTACGGGGCGATACTCAAAGGTGAAGAAGTTCGCATTCCGAGGATCCCGATGATTCCAATCGATCTTCCGTTTGAGTTTAAAAGACTTCAATTTCCGATCCGTTTTGCATTCGCCATGGCCATTAACAAATCACAAGGCCAATCCTTGAAAGTTTGTGGTCGGAATCTAGAAAATCCATGTTTCTCACATATTCAATTATATGTGGCATGTTCACGGGTCGGAAAACCATCTGCGTTGTTTGTTCTTGCACCTGATAATAAAACAAAAAATGTCGTGTATCACAAGGTGCTTAACTGAAGAGTGCAATCTATTATAGCTTCATTGAAATACTTGATTAATAAAAAAATTAACTTAATAAAATCAGAAATCTGCTATTTTATTGCCTTTAGGGCGGAACAAAGTCCGCCGGGTCAGCTAGTGTATACAAATAAGCGAACTTTTGACATACTAACATTTACGACTTTATAAGTTTTTGCTTCAAGATCAATAAGTTCTGGTTTATCCTAAACGAATCTAGTATTCTATTGAAATTTTATTAAGTTAATAAGGCTACTACGTTTATAAATTATTAATTGATTACATTTTTCGGGAAATGAAAGTATTTTATCATCTGACAAAAAAAAAATTCTTATTCAAGAAAAAAAAAAAACGTGGAAAATATATATTTTTTTATTATGAACAGTTTTTTAAGTTTTAAAGGATTTTCAGGCCACTATAAAAAATAAGTCGAGTTTTTTTTTGTTTTAAATTATTATTACTAGGCTACTGCGCACTGCGACCAAAGTATCATGGATCTATTGTGCAGAGTCTGCTGGGGTACTCTACATATATTTTGAGGCCTTTTAAAAATTGTAGCACATTCTGGGGTTTATTGTTCCATAGTTTGTATGGAGGTGCAGCAATACCACCAAGGAGCTGTAGCCGTTTTCTGCCTAGTGCAGGACAAATGTCCTGTGTACTGAATTTTCAATGTCCATTTCACAGAATCGGCAGATGATGTCATGTCAGAGAGGCCAATTTTGTTTAAGTGATATCTCAGGCTACAGTGGCCTGTGAGGTAACCAGTTAAAAGTCTTAAGTCCACTCTGCCAAGTGCAAGTAGCTTATTAGAAATTCCTCAGTCCGCCATTAGGAATTGTTTCACTCCGTGTCACTGACCAATACATAGAGTTTCGCCAGTGTTCAACGAACTTCTTCCTCTCCCATCTCCTGAAAATTTCGTTGATATGAACCTTTGTAAGTCCACCGAAAGGTTCAGTCCTTTTTAGGGGCATTTTTGCCCCGTTTTTTGCTAGTTGGTCCGTCGTTTCGTTTCCCTTGTGTCCTTCATGTCTAGGAACCCAATCCAATAATATTGAGTTGAAGTTCACCATCAGTATCGACGCACTGTGGAGATTAATGAATGCGGAACCCATCCTTAGGCAAATCAAACGCAGAAACTGGCGATGGATAGGTCACACGTTCAGAAAACCACCAGATAGCATCACGAGAATGGCTTTGGACAGGAACCCGCAAGGGAGCAGAGCTCGGGGTCGACCAAAAACCACTTCGAGAAGGTCGATGCTGCGTGAACTAGCAGATGGCGACATCTCATGGGACGGTGCAAAAACAACAGCACAGAACCGTGTACGATGGAAGAGTCTTGTCGCATAGAAAACCGCGGTTTCACCAAAAAATCAGACCCATTAATATATGTTAACAATTCCACATATGGAATTTTTGTCAATCAAGCGATAAAAAAATATATAATGAAAAACTATTAAAAATATTTTTAATTTAATTTCATTTCATTTTTTTAGAATAATGAAAAACTATTTTTAATTTTTGTCCAACACTCTCTCATGTTTCAGAAATATGTTTTTTTGCTACACTAATAATTATGAGGTACACAAATACTTGTTATTGTTTTTTTATTCTCACTCTTACAAATTTCGAATAGAGAAATATATTTGTTTGACTAAAACTAATTCATACTGAGCCTTTCCACATACCCAATTTTCACTCACTTCCTTTTGCTCGGCAAAATTTCAAAATATTTTCCATCTCTTCTCCATTGTATGACGTCAAATGCTGTCGCCAACAGTTTCCAGGCAATTAGGCAATACCGGAAATGTACACAAACTAATTGCCAACAAACTTGAACAATTTCCAACCCAGTCAAAAGTCAGCAGTCAATGAAGTTGGCTTCATCTTCATTACAAACTTGAATTGCCATTGTAAGTACCTGGAGCTCTATTTTGATAATTAACATTACGGCCAACTATTCAGTGCATAAACTGAAGTTAAATTTTGAAATTGATTCCAAGCAATAAAGCAGAGCAAATAGTTTGCAGTCATTTTTCGTTCAAGTTGCCACTACTTTTGAATAGACTTTGTGTCTTTTATATTTATTGTAAACTGTATGTGCGATTTACTGGATTTAACAGGTTTCTGGTTCAGAGCGCGATTGAATAGGTGATTCCTCATATTTCTCTCCTAAATATATTCCTCCTAAATTTATTTAGATATTTATCTAAAAATTTATTTATTTACGAATCAGCAATCTTCTTCTTCTTTTTCTTAGCGTCACAGCTTGGTGAACCATTGCTTCCTTCACAGCTTCTTGCCATCGGTCTCGATTTACAGCCACTTCCCTCCAACAATGCATGCGCATTTTCCTAAGATCAGCTTCCACATCTTCTAGCCACCTTTTTCTCGGGCGTCCCCTTTTTCTTTCTCCAATTGGGCGAAGATCTAGTGCCTTTCACGTTGACCACTCCCTTGGCATTCTAGCCACATGTCCCAGCCATCTAAGTCGTTGAGACTTAATAAATCTTCTTATAGTTTCTTTCTTAACTATGCCTTCCAGTTCGGTATTGTACCTAATGCGATAAGTGCCATCTGCCAGCCTAAGAGGACCATAGATCCATAGAACCATAGAATCAGCAATCTAAATTTATTAAGTTTTTATAATATTTTAGCTCATCCTTTTCGATCTAAATTATCTTTTTCCGAAAATAGGCTGCCTGTTTATGCCTTATAGGAATTAAAGAAGACTTCCAACCCAATGTAGTTTCGAATAGGCTGACAATCTTTCACCAAAGCGGAATTGATGAGTTATCTATATTCCTATCATTACCTCAGGTACCTCAAATTACCTCGATATGCTCGCCATTACTTATGACTTTTTCTAATTCGAAAAAGAAACAAAACGGTTAGATCCCATGCTGAAGAATGGATATTCTGCTAAGGGTTAACACTTTTAAAACCTACCCATGACACACGGTGTTTATAGCTTCTATAGTTTCGAGGTCTCAAAGAATTGTGGGACATTACCGGCCGATTGAAGGCCAGTGGCGATTGACTAGAAAGTACCATAAACGACCAGAATTCGTGAATAAGAAGGGTATTGTAATCCATCAAGGTCTACTTTAGGCCTCACCAATTTCGAATTACTCGCCAGACGCTGTAAAGGCTAGGACAAGAAGTTCCATCGTATCAATCGTATAGTCCAGTCCAGTGGTTTTTTCAGGTTACGTTGGCGGCTAATCTCAATAAAGGGGTAGAGGGTCTGATACTACGTATTTGAGCTCAAGTCTCCCTCTCTAAATCCAGAAGTGCTGAAACCACTTCATCTTTCTGCTACGCGATGAAATGTTTTAGGTACTTACGGATTCCAAGTCTGCCCGACATCCAAAGAAGTTAGAGTTTAGACAGCGATATCACGTCTTCACATGAGCGGCACAGTGGCACAGAAAGCGTTCAACACACTCCAATTCCTTCTCATTTCTGCAGTTGTCACAGAGTCATTAGAGGGAAACTCCATACGTGCAGTGCTCGATGATGTTACCAACCATTGTACTAAAGGACTAGACACTTTTGGTTACCTCACATGTGGAGTTCGTGGTCCATCTATTGTTAGTTTGCACTATGTATACCTTATTCAGAACTTGCTTGCGGATAAAGGGACGCCCAAATAGTGCGCAAAGCTGACTGATTTAAAATCCACTCCCTTCCTTGTCAGTTCATCCGCTATGTACTTTCGAGGAATTTCTTTGTGCCCAAAGGCCTAGACAAAGTTCGCGGTACACCACTTCACTAGCTCTGTATTCAATAGCTACTTTGGGGGAAGTATTTTGGCACCGTAGAGATTTTATGGCAGCTGACTAGTAGAGTGAATAGTGATCGGTTGTGCTGAGTTTCTGACCCACAATGTAGCCTCTTTTATAGCAATTAACTCAGGTTGAAAGACGCTGCAGTAGACAAGTAGTCGTAGACTCTGGATCAGCGGAGCACTTCTAAGTGGACGCCAATCCAGACCTTATTATTTAGTCATTAGTCGTCAGTTAAGATAGTCACTTGCCTTGGGCCAGAATACTTAACGTTAATATCTTACTGCCGTTTTTCTAGAATTCGTGTGGAAAAATAATTTTCAATACTGAATTGTGGAGCAGTGTAATTCAGTATCTCTGGAAAGATTCCTAGAACTTTTGTGTATCCAAATCTGAAATATTTCCATAGTAGACATGCATTTAGTCGAATTGCTTTGCATTCTCTTGCCAACAACTGCCACTTTGGACTAAGGCAAGTCAGTAGTAACGTCCTCTCTCGACGAACAAAAGTAACACTCTACAAGGCTCTCATCATGCCCGTCCTAACGTATGGTGCAGAAGCGTGGAGGATGACAACATCCGATGAAGCGACGCTTGGAGTGTGTGAGAGAAAGATTTTGCAGAAGATTTTTGGACCTTTGCACGTTGGTGACGGCGAGCATTGCAGGACATGGAACGATGAGTTGTATGAGCTTTACGACGGCATAGACATAGCGCAGAGAATAAATATCCAGCGGCTACGTTGGCTGCGTCATGTCGTCCGAATGAATACAAACGCTCCGGCTCTGAAAGCATTCGATGCGGTACCAGCTGGTGATAGCAGAGGAAGAAGAAGGCCTCCTCTGCGTTGGAAAGATGGAGGAAGACTTGATTTACCTAGTGTGTCCAACTGCCGCCGGTTAGCACGAGAAAGAAACGACAAAAATCGCGTTTGGCGCGATAAGAAGAAGAAGAAGCCCGGCGTAGATATCTATGGGTAGCAGGTCCAATAGAGTCTCAAGAGGCTTGATAGGGATAGAAAACAACATCCTTTTATACAGTTTCTAGTGGCTCTTGGACACTATCCTTAACAATGTTGGCCAATAAACCGTGTTCTTTAGAAGGCATGGGCCCCACAACCGCAGTACACAACCAGTATTCTATGTCTGATGTCAAGCCCGATCGCTTTTCTGGAAATCCTTCCGATGCTACCGTTTCTGCTGAATTTATGGCCTGAAATAATTCTGAAGTACTTTAGCATGGGACTTCGAAAACAGGTATTTTATGCTTGTTTATGAATAACACCATTTCGGATTTTGTGTTGTGTTTTGAATTGAAATTCAATCAACTCTCCTTGGACAAGCAATCCATAATGTAGAGAGCGTTTTGAAACAGTTCGCATAGAACTTGTAGATGCTTCTCTGCTGCTGTTAAGGCAATGTCGTCTGCATAGGCTATCATTATTGCAGTCAGTACTTTGCAATTTTAATTTTCAGTAAAATTCCAGAGTAGGAAGGACAGGACCTCTCAGTGAAAAGTGCTTCATTCCTTGCCTAGTAAAGGGAATAGCCGGTTCGCTCTATCCTCGGAATAATCGTTCTTTTCTCAAGAAGTAGCGGAGTAGATCTTACTAGTGACCGCTCCAAGCCAGCCTAAACATCCGGCACTGATAACAGCATATGCGTAGGGGCTCTTGAAAAAGCTCCAAAAAAAGTTTATGAAAGTGAGGTGTACACTGATTTTTCTGCCGTAAGCGGTGCGGCCTTCTTCATGCGTGGATTTACGAAATTTTCCATTAAACAGGTAAAACTTATTTAAAAAAGTGGTGTTCATTTGATATAAATAGGATAATCCGAACTGTGTTAATTCCATTGCCGAAATAAAATACACTTTGCCGCTTTATCCAGAACTTCTTAGTTGACTTATTCTTACCTTAAATTTTTGACGGCTTTTCACAAAACCGCGTCTTAAATTTTTCGCAACAACATTTCATGCCAAATATCTACAAACGAGCCAATGTACACGCATACATAAATAAAAAATAAGTTAACTAACAAGAAGAAGAGGAGAGGCGAAGTAAGCGAAAAATTTTAATTATAAGATTTTCGGATTTTCTTGTCAGACCGAAGTGAGGTCGCAGCGTCAAAGTGGAGGCAATAAATGCGGCCGCATAACTTGGTAACGAACCTTATATTTCAATTTAATATACACATTGTACGAACAACAACAGAAACAAATAAAAGAATAAGAAAGTTATTAAAGCCAATGTTGCCTTAATCAGCCACGAGTACTTGGATCAGCTACAACTTTTTCTTGCCACTTCAACGCCGAGTGGTAGACTGTTTGGATTTTAAGAGGGTAGTTTGGTGAGCTAAAAAGGTTGATGAAGGTGTTGGCGGACGAAAAATGGCTTAAAATGTATTTGTTTCGCTGCTTTGGTATAAGTTTTATGCTATGCGAACTCTTCATACCACGAGTATCTGCCGCATGATCCATTGAGCTAAGGGACCTACTTAGTAACCAGCACAACAACAAAAGCAACGATAAGGGCATTACTAACCCTTACAGAATAGCAACAATAATAATGATGATAATAATAATAAGCAATTGCGTTGTGGTTCACGTGTTGGGGAGATAGTCTAGCGGAAATGCAGGCACATATATATTCTTATATATGTATATTAGGCCGGGTCGATTTGTGGGGAGGCAAAAAAATCGCCCATTGCTCTGTGAAAATCATATTATAGACATCAAAATAAGAAACTTTGCCGAAGGAACCATACCTCTGAAACGAATTCTGATGTCCCCCAATTTGGGTCGAACTTTTTAGTTTCTTTTCTCATGTAAAGGCCAAAAATGGTGATATTTTGAAATGATTGTATGGGGAACCCCCCAGGGGAGTTCCAGGGGGTGTGCCACTGGCATGGGTGGATTGGCCGTCCAAAGTTAGTGGGGGTCGGTCATACATTTGGACTCGATTGGAGCATTCTAAATGGGTCAAAGTGGGATTTTTCGTTCGACCCAAATTGGGGGACATCAGAATTCGTTTTAGAGGTATGGTTCCTTCGGCATAGTTTCTTATTTTGATCCCTAGAATACGATTTTCACAGAGCAATGAGCGATTTTTAAATCGACCGGCCCTAATGTATATACGAACTTGTAGCCATGCATACCTTTACTTGAAATATTTTATGTCTTCTTAGGATTGATCGAGTTAAAGCAAATATTGGAAGGCGTAAAAGGGAAGAATTGAGCGTTTAGTTTTTATATGAGCATAGATGTATGCGTGATTGTGTAAGAAGTTTCTTTGCAGTAAAATTGCCTAGTTCCAAATTGGTACTCTTCTGGTAAATTCTACTTTTCATAAAATCTTCGGCCAGTCTCGTCGGAATTGGGTAGAACTAATTCGAAAAATTTGAAAATGAAAGAGGATGCAGGCTGGAATCTGTATAGGTTAGGTTATGTGGTGCTGGCCCATCTGTGAAAAGATCTCACTTAGACTTCTAGACTTCTATGTATGTGGAGTCGATGATATTATTTTATGTAATTATGTAATTCTTAATGCACATCTAAGCGAGTTTCAACAATACATTCAGCCTTTTGTCGGAAATAACCTTCGAAGATGAAAAATATATTGTCGAGTACTACAAAAGAGCAGCGTAGTGGCAAAGTAGGTGTTCCAAATTACCCCCAGCATTCACTTCGTTATTTTCGCTGTGCTACTCGCATCGCTCTGAACTAATCCCATTTTGACTACGTAATGTCCCGTCAGTACTCCAGGCAATATTTTGCAATCTTTCCTAGACAGGGATAAATTCAAGTTTTAAGTTTTCGTATTCCAAGTCTTTAGCAAAATTTTGGCAGTTTTGTACGAGGTTGCGTGTTCCCAAAGCGACTGCATTTCCAGAGCTAGTTCCTCGTTTAGTTTCGTCTTCAGAAAGGAGAGTGATGGGCAAATGTCTGACGTGCTCAATCTTGGCAAGCGAATACCTGCCTTAGGAAGCTCATCGGCTCTCTCATTTCTTGCTATTCCTTTATGTCCTCTATCCAGTAAATAGCGACCTGCCGATTTCCGCAGAGTTCATCCATTTTGGATCTGCACTTTTGAAGACAATCCGAGTTAGTGCAAGGAACCATAACTGCTTTGATAGCCGCATGGCTATCAATGAAAAGGTTGCCAGAGTATTAAGAGGGGCCAATTCCAGAGCCAATTCAGCTGCTTTTGTTGCGGCATAGATTTCCGTAAAGAAATTGTACGAATGATAAGCGCATTCTCGACCTTTCTGCCATCCATTTTGCTCTATCATGATGCTAGGCTTTTTGGCAAATTCTACTCATGGAATTACGCAGTCTGACCTTCTGTTTGGATCCAGAATTTTGCTGCGACCAGAAAGCCTCTATGGGAGATGTTCTGACATTTTTAGATCTTTTGGTTGAGTTACTTACCACTAGTTTGATTGGATGCCAGTTGAAAGTTGTTTCTGTTGCCGCTGTTGGAGTTGTGCTCATAGCTGTCAGAACTGTTCATCTCTAGCTCAGTGCTAGGCACGATCTCATCATCTGTTTGCCGGTTTCGTAATAAATATAAATTGGACTGATGGTCATATGTCCGCCTCGTTCGGAGTGCCGTATAACGAGATGTTGTAGAGGTTAAGAAATGGTACTAGTTTCGAAGGATAGGCTTCAAACTACGAGAAGATCATTTCCAGGAAAGAGTGGAACACAAGCTCAACATAGCTACATGATGACTAGCATAATTGGTGTACAGTTGGATCCAAAACGCTCCTGGGGGTGGGAGCAGGAATAGTGAGGTCCAGAGCACACAAATCTTTAATACTGAGTACAGATACCACAACTTTCCATGCGGAGCTTTTCGCCATAATAGAAACAGTGGAAATCGTATCCAAAAGATGGTTCGAAAAAGTAAAAATTAAAATACTTTCTGGCAGTCAAATAGCCCTCAAAGAATTAAATAGCTTCACGTTTAATTCAAAAGTCCTTATAGATTAACAATGCACTTAACAAATTGCCGGTTCTTAATCAGGGTTCCCTGATTTGGGTACCAGGAAATGAGGGGCACGAAGAAAACGAGAAGGCAGACTTTTGTGCCAAAAAAGGGGCGGAAGAGCCATTTATTGGACCAACTACATTTTTCGGCTTTAGCCCAAATAACCTAATACAGGAGACGAAAAATAATTACCCAAATAAAACCAAAAAAATATTGGAATGGCACAAACGTTGTCCTTAATCATTCCGAAGAGCTTTTGAACTTTAAAACCAACAGAAAAAATCTGCTCTATTCCTTGACAAAACGGGCCTCAGATTACTCTGTGGAGCACTTACAGGTCACTTTGCCTGTAATAAACACTTTTTTCCTTCTCTCATTAGGGTTATCTAGTACTAGTTTATGCTAGTTCTGCTGTGATGAAGTGGCGTCAATGGAACACTTAATCACCAACTGTGAAACATTAGGTCGCAGGAGACACAGATTGCTGGGCTCTTACCTACTAGAGGAGAAGACTTACAAATGCTGCTTCCTAAGGAGCTGATTCGATTCTTCGCAATAGTAAATAATTAAAATTAAGCAATCAGGGACCCATAATAGATCATTCTGGTCGCAAGACCTTAGCCTAAGCCGTACAACCATTACCAAGATCATTTCTTCGAAAGTTTGGTTGGTTTAAGCACAGCCTCATAGGAAGCACTGATTGGATGCGCCATAACATCGGAGTGGTTTCAAAATATGCAAGAAATGGTTTGCAGAAATCTTTCCTGCGCTTCACAATCATCCACAATGACCACCGAATTAACTCTTCATAAAATAGCAATCCGTCAAGCCTAACTCATGGATCGCTTCTCATTACCGAGCAATTATTTCGCGCTGCGGACAATATTTGAAGAGGAAGCCAAGATGGCTAGTGAGATATGTTTTCTCAGAGCTCTTGCGTCCGAGGACCATAACCGTTTTAGTGCGAAAAGATCTTTATCAATTTTAGGCGATTTTGGCAGAGAAGAAACCGCATCAGCCGTTTATTCCTCGTGCTAACTGGCACCAGTTGGGCACCCCAAGTGAAACCAAGTCCTTCTCCATCTGATCTTTCTAACGCAGAGAATGCCTTTCCTCTTCCTCTGCTACCACCAGCTGGTACCGCATCGAATACTTTCAGAGCCGGAGCGTTTGTATCCATTCGGACGACATGAACCAGCCAACCTAGCCGCTGGATCTTTATTCGCTGCGCTATGTCTATGTCGTCGTTAAGTTCATACAGCTCATCGTTCCATCGCCTGCGATATTCGAGGTTACCAAGGTCCAAAAATCTTCCGCAGAATATTGCTCTCAAACCCTCCAAGTCATGCCTAAAGCGTGAAGTTGCTCATGGGGAAAATAAATAAATGTTACGTATGTTGGAAGTCAGTTCAAATCGTCGTTTTAAGAGTCACAGAAGAAGAATAACTAGGTTTGGTTTCTGCTTCATGTTTTTGACGTGATAACGTCTTATAATTCGATTTAACAGGCTGCACGCACGAAAAAATTTGTCGTTACCTTGCACATTAGTGTTACCTTGCTCATTGCCGTTACCTTGAATGAACTGCAAGCGAAAGAGCGGAACGAACGACATAGCAGACAAAGCAAACGAAGGGCAACGTTCGACATCTTGCTCGCTCCTACTTAAGTGAGCGTATATGTGTATGTATATGCGCATATGTACATATATTAATTAACGTATTTGTATTTGCATATGCCTTCTTATTGATTATTATTAATTTGATTTACTTGAAGAATTTAAAATAAAACCAAGTTTGTTATTAATACCTGTTGTTTTAATGTTATTATTATTTTTTGACGTGATAACGTCTTATAATTCTAATAATTCTTATATTATGTTGTGTTATGTTATGTTATGTTATGTTATGTTATGTTATGTTATGTTATGTTATGTTATGTTATGTTATGTTATGTTATGTTATGTTATGTTATGTTATGTTATGTTATGTTATGTTATGTTATGTTATGTTATGTTATGTTATGTTATGTTATGTTATGTTATGTTATGTTATGTTATGTTATGTTATGTTACGTTATGTTATGTTATGTTATGTTATGTTATGTTATGTTATGTTATGTTATGTTATGTTATGTTATGTTATGTTATGTTATGTTATGTTATGTTATGTTATGTTATGCTATGTTCTGTTATGTTATGTTATGTTATGTTTTGTTATGTTTTGTTATGTTATGTTATGTTATGTTATGTTATGTTATGTTATGTTATGTTATGTTATGTTATGTTATGTTATGTTAAAGCATATTATGTTATGTTAATGTTAACTCATTCTCTATATCCATACAAAATATCTATCAAACAAATAAAATTAAAATTTTCTTTTGAAAAATGCAACCATTCAATGAGTATTTTCTTATGACGTTATCACGTTAAACTATCGTCAGTAAACCGACTTTACAGACAACCTCTTTTTTTCTGCAAGTTGGTTTAGTTTGTCATTAAAAAACAAAAATACTTCCGGAAAAATTTGTATCTTACTTTTTATCAGGGTGGTTCAGTGAGTTTTTAAAATGTATGTTCTTTCGCTTCACATTTCGCTTGTTGAGAAGAATCTTTCAAAGCAACGCACCCTAATTTTCCTATTGACCTCCATTTCTATTGCAGTGCTGAGATATCTGAAGATGTAAAAGAGTTTCAGAAATATAATAATTAAAAGGGTCTGTGCGTGACTACCGTACGGAAGCGGGTAGGTTGAAATCTCCGTACATGAAACACCAAAAACGATAGAAAGCCTTTTTTCTAACAGCGGTCGCCCCTTGGCAGGCAATGAAAAAGCCTCCTAGTGTATTTCTGTCATCAAAAAGCTCCTTGTAAAAAATATCTGTCGTTCGGAGTCGGCTAAAACCTGTAGTTGCCGCCATTTGTGAAACAACATCAAGACGCACGTCAAAAATAGGAGGAGGAGCTCGACCAAACACCCAAAACGGGTGCCAATTATTGTTTTTTTAAGAGTTTCAAGGTTCCAAAATTTGTCGGTGTTTTCTGCAGATAAATGACGTATAAGTGACCTTTTATCAAACTGTTAAAAAATCATCATAAAAGCGCTGCTTGTGAGTTTCCTTTTCCTATAGGGCTTCCTTCTGGACTTTTTTGTATGTATGTGTGTGTGTGTGTAATGTCTGTGTATACATCGTAGGTATATGTTTACTTACCTTTAAAAGCACTTAAAGGATATTTCCTTTTTCAAAATAATGGCAACAACAAACAAAGAAATCGATAAGCAAACGCAGAAGGCAATGAAAACATTCAATTACAAACAAAAGAATAAATAAATAATTTTTTTTGAAGAGAAGAAAAAGAAAAGAACACAAGCAACGAGAGAGAGAGAGTGGGAACGATAAAAACAAGAAATATGAAATGAAGCACGTAAAAGAAAACTTGAGAGAAAACTTAAAAATAATAACAAAACAAATACAAAGGAAGGAAATACGACTCAGTAAAAGCTAACAAGCAAATTACAAAAAAGTTCTGAGAGTCTATTGAACAATAGACAGACACACGAAGACGGTGGGTGGCACAAGACATAGGAATATCTGGCATAGCGATAGAAAGGAAGGTATGACGGACGGAAGAAAGTGGTAATAGCTACGTGGCGCCAGGCGCAGGGAGCTGTTCACTTATACATATGCACATACACACATACCTACACATGATAAGGGCGTTAGTGCGTTTGTAAGTTGGCAGCAGTTGAGTTCAAGTAAACAGTAATAAGGAGCACTTAAACACTCGTATACACAGAGAAACAGAATACATAAGTGCATATGTATGTGTGAATGTGGTATATGGATATACACACATCCTTGCCTTGTTTGTGTACTGGCACTTAAGTTTCAATACTCATACGAGTACTTATCGAAGGGTAGTTGTGGGTGCTGCGCAAGTGGGTGCCTGCTATCGATAAATTTTATAGTAAATTAACAAGTGTCAAGTTTGCGGCGGCATTATGAGGTTAAACATCTACTTTCACATACGTACGTATGTATGTATATTGCGGTATATGTATGTATGTACAGTGGCGAGGAGAACTGACTAAATGTTTGCCACATTCATGCATTTTTGATTGGCGTAGAGTCATTTTTCAAAATAATCCTACAAAAATTTCAGCTTAAATGTTTTATTTAGGTATTAAGAAATAAAATGCATTAATTCAAGTTTAAAAGTATTTAAAAATAAAAAAGATATTACAAAAATAGCAAAAAATTATATTAGGTGCGCAACTAAGTTCTCGCTGTTTTTTTGATGAAAATAATTTTTCTGAAAACATGGTAACAAGTAAATCATTGAAAAGTATTGCCCATCGCTGGCTACTACTTTTTCCAATCTTTCTGGTAGATCTTGTATACCGTCGCGGTAAAACTGTTCATCTTTTGAGGCTATCAATGGATCAAGCCATCTTTTGATGTCTTCATATGAATGGAACTGTTGGTCAGCTAGACCATGTGTCATCGATCGGAACAGGTGATAATCGGACGGCGCAATATTTGGAAAATATGGCGGGTGGGGTAGGATTTCCCATTTCAGTGCTTCCAGGTAGGTTTTAACGTCTTTGACAACGTGAAGCTGAGCGTTTTCATGCTATAGAATCACTTTTTCATGCCTCTCCGCGTATTGCGCCCGCTGCTCGCACAGTGCTCGGCTCAATAGCATCAATTGAAATCGATACCGATCCCCAGTGATGGTTTCGCTTGGGTTTAACAGTTCAGAATAAATAACACCAACTTGGTCCCACCAAATACATTAGCATAACCTTCGCAGCGTGAATATTCGGCCGAGGCGACGACGTAGAAGCATGACCGGGCAGTCCCCATGACTTTCTTTTCTTTGGATTGCTCTTATGAATTCATTTTTCATCACCCGTCACAATGCGATGAACAAAACCCTTCCTTTTTTGCCGCTGGATCAGTTTTTCACAGGCGAAAAAACGACGTTCAACATCCCTTGGTTTTAACTCATAAGAAACCCAAGTCCCCTGCTTCTGAATCATTCCCAAAGCATGCAATCGCTTGGAAATAGATTGGCGGGTAACTCCTAATACTGAAGCAAGCTCTTCTTGCGTTTGACACGGATCCTCATTGAGCAATGCCTCCAATTCAGCATCTTCGAAGGTTTTTGATCTTCCTTCACGCGGACGGTCGTCAACTTTAAAATCACCGTCTTTGAAGCGACGGAACCAATTTCGGCACTTTGTTTCATTTAAAGCAGCATCTCCATACACTTTTTATAGCTCTCGGAGCGCTTCAGCCGCCGTTTTTTCAAAATCAACACTTCCCGCAAATGACGATTATTCGGCACAAAATTAGACATTTTCACAAAACGAAAATGATATGATACCAAAACAAAATCCCTAATGTGTCGAAACAGTTTGTTTACCATATGTCTAAGCTTGGTTTATGATGTTTAGGTTATGTTAGATTCGACTAGCACACACTGCTGGCGGCATCTATTGGCAAACAGCGGAAACTTAGTTGCGCATCTAACATTTAGTGAATTTTGTTCGGTGATAACTTTTATCACATAAAACTTCATATTAATATTATGACTAAAAATCTTTAGCCTTAATGACGCTATGTATTTATACGTCTTGGCCTGCTTTTGAGCACTTTTTCAATAACTGTGTGGAAGATCACGCCATTTCTTCTTAACTCTCGACTATAGTTCGTGGCCTTTTTTGGGGTCATTTCGTAAGATGCTAGCCAGAGTAGCTCATCAATTTTTAATCAGGTTTAAATCAGGACTCTGTGCTGGCTATTCCAAAAGCGGAAAGTCCTGTTTTTCTGTCCACTCTTGAACAATTTTCGCTGTATGTTTCAGGTTCCCGTCTTGCTGCAATATAACCCCTTCTGTTGGATATGTGGATATGCGCTTAGTTCAACAATTGTCGGATTGGTCTGTAAGGTATTGGTATTTTTTTCATATCCCGAACATTTGTACCAATGGACCAATATGCCAGCACGTGAACCATAAGGCTACCATCGCCATGCTTCATCGTTTACTTAACTTGATGCTTTTGCAGTTTTTCAAGCGGTCGGTGCCAGTGTATGCCTACTGTGTGTCCTATCCAACTGAAAACGGTTATTATGGGTCACTTGTTTTCACTCGGCAGCATTCCAGCGTTTGTACTTTTTGCAGAATCTTAACCTCGCTTTCACGTTTTTGTCAGATAACGTTGCCTTTTGTGACTTGATGGGGTTCTCCAACCCGATTTTTTTCAGCGCTCAGCGTCCTGACTACACACTGACCGACTTTTTAAACTTGTGTGTGGCTTCTTTTGGTGTTTTAGCTACTCGTGCCATTTATCGCTGTACTTCGTACATATCTCTCCATCCGCAAATTGGGTTTGGGGGGTTATGATAGGGCTTTATTTTCAAGCAGGCTGGATTTGAAGAAGGGAAAAGTCTTCACGTACGTAGGTACCTCTGTTTTCACCGACGGATTCAAGATGGAATCTGGAGTTGAAGCGGGATTTTCTCTGAATTAGCCAATATTTCAGTTCTCTCTAAGCTGGCGAAAACTAGCAGAGATCTTTGCGATCCTGCAGGCATGCAAAGTGCTTAGGGATCGCTGTTGGGAGGTAGACATCATGTTGCAGCTCTCTCCTGGTCAGCTCCTGTAAGGAGGAGATCAAACGTCTCGAACGTGCAGGAAGCATTTCTCTCATTTGGGTTCCAGGACTTAGGAACATAGAGGGAAATGAATTTGCTGATGAGCTTGCCATGAAGGGGACTTAATTGGCCTCAGAGGCCTCCTACCCGGTTATCGACTTCCCTTTTATTATTATTAAAGGGCAATTCCACAACTTTTTTCAGGAAAGGAAATTGCCGATAAGCTTGCTAGGAAGCGGTCGACAGAACCGGTTTCAGTAGTCTTCATCTCAGCCATCGGTGCCCCTTGACCTCTATTAAAGGGAAACTGCACAATTTCTTTCTTAAAAAAGCGCTAGGCAAATGGAGTTCTATCTTATCGTGCGCTATCCCAAAATCACTTTGGTCTCAGTATGACAGTACAATGTGCTGGGGATACCCCACCATTCGATTCTGTAGAGAAAGATACTGTTGAACACTTTCTTTGCAAAGGTCTGCGGATCTGGCGGTTAGGTGCTTGAGGTTCCTTAGTGTGCCTTTTGCGTACAGGCTGAGGCAGTTGTCCATCCTAGTTCCCTTATCTCTCCTTCACTACATCAACAGCACTGGATGGCTTCATATTGATTTTCTGCCTTTAAGTTTTGTAATCTTTCGCAGGTAGTGGCCTCCATTAGGGTATCAAAACGGCACTCGAGTGCTACCTGTAGTGTGTCCGTGGTACTTTTGCCATCTAAACTAGGTAGGTAGGTTGGGGCTATGAAGTAAAAGAAATTACAAACTTTGCTAATAGTTTAAGAAAAATAACTTTTATCGTTTGTTTGTTGTTGTCATTGAAGCATCATAAACATAACCCATACATGTACGAGGAAAGCTGCTGGAGTAACATTTCTCGGTCGTATATAAATCAGGGTCGTTCCGGTAACTTAGATCCGATTGTCGCGGGAATGTTTTATTGCTTGGTATTCTCATGCCCTAATCTAAGGTCCAGTCAGTTTACCCAGCCATCTAAACAGGCTTGATTCAAATGGAACACTAACTTTTAAAGCCATACAGACCCTTTAAAATATTCCCCTCTATTTCTTATCTCTTTAACTTCATTTTTGGCATGCAAATCAAATGGGTATCCAAATCCGTAGAGGAAAATCCGTGGATATGCGCCAGTGATATATGTAGATACGAATGTATGTATTCCACTTATTTACATACACTCTTATATGTATGAATATCCGTGCAAAAAATGCGACTTGTCCCATTTGTGTCCGGTATCAGTCGCAAAAGAGAAGATGCGCGACTACTGCCACTGAGTCGGAGCAGGCGTTTTCTCTAAATCAGCTAATTTATCTATTTCCTACTCCTCTGTTTTTAGGCAAAAGTCTTTGTTTACCTGCAGGCATACAGAAAGGTTAGGGAACGATGGAGCGAGGGAAATATTAACACGTTTTCCGATAGTCAAGCTGCGATCAAGGCTCTGACAAAACGACATCAAACTGGTCACATCCCTATAAGGAAAAGACCAAATCTCTTGGGTGCGCAGGTAACATTTCTCTGATCTGGGTTCTAGGATATAGGACCATGGAGGAAAATGAAATTGCTGATGAACTTGCTATGAAGAGAGCGACTGAATTGGTTTCAGAGGCCTTTAGAGCCAGTTATCGGCATTCTCCTGACTGTTGTTAAAGGGAAATTGCAAAACTTGTTTCTCAGGAAAGCGCAGAACAGATGGAAATTCGAAATCCTTATTTCTAAATCTCTTTGGTTCCAATACAATAGACGCAGAAAGCACTGGAGATTCCACGACATTCAATTTAGTAAAGAGAGAGGCTCTGCACGAACAAAACTAACACTCTATAAGGTTCTCATTATGCCCGTCTTAACGAATGGCGCAGAAGCTTGGACGATAACAACATTCGATGAGGTGTCCCTTGGACCTTGGAGTGTTTGAGACAAACATTCTACGGCAGATTTTTGGACCTTTGCACGTTGGTGACGGCGAGCATCGCAGGCGATGGAGCAATGAGCTTTATGACTACTTAGAAATAGCGCAGCGAATTAAGATTCAGCGGCTTCATTGACTGATTCATGTCGTCCGAAGGGCTACAAATGCACAGCCTCTAAAAGTATTCTATGCGGTGCAGGCTGGTGATAGCAGAGGAAGAGGAAGGCCTCTTTTGCGTAAGAAAGATCAGTTGGAGAAGGACTTGGCTTCACTCGGTGCGTCCGAATGCGACCGGTTAGCACACCCCCATTGTTACTTTCAAACTTCGAAGAAATGATTTAAAATAGCGTCTAACTGTACCCCATGGAAAGTAATCCCGGAATACTCTTTTAAGAGACTAGTCGCACAAGTTTTGCTGGGAAAATGCACATGCGGCAGGGATTTTTGAAACAAGAACACACATACAAGGATACAATCATGAGCATATGTATGTATGTATGTGTGTAAGTTTGTAAAAACATAGAAATATACTTTCTGCTTCTTTTGCCATACTCTCAATGTGCTATGTATGAGCGTGTGTGCTAAGCACTTGAGATTTCTTTGTACGGCCTTTCGCTTCATTTTTTATGATTGCCTCGAGTATTTTAGTATAGCGTTGAGTTGCATGCTGCTTTGTAGTTACTATTTGACAGCTGCGAAAGTGTGTGACCGGTAGGAAAAGTTTCAGCATTCAAAGGCATCAGCGTTAGTAAGCTTGTAAGCATGCATGCTTTTTATATGCTGTTAAAATAGCTGTAAATTTCATTGCTAAAATGCAAAACCTTTCTTGATGGGCCTTCATCTAAAAACTTTGTGGATTTGGCATTTACATGAAACTGCCTCGTTTCCAGTTTTTCCATCTTTTGTGCCAATGCATTTCTATTTGCATGCCGTAAATATTTATTTATACTCGAGTGTAACATTCATGTACGTACATATGTATGTGTGTGTGTGTGTGTACGTGTACGTTCTATGTGAGTGTTAGCTATGCGGCCAAAATTGTAAATGTGGCGGCCACATAAAATTTCATTTATGTGTTTCATTTTTATTTTTATTTTCTATTTTCATTTCTTGCGATTTTTCGTCATTTCTTTACTTTTGTTTTCAATAAAATATTTACCGAGGTCAGCTTCATTAAAATGACATAAAACATTTATATGGCTTAACAAGATTATGACACAAAACAGCTGCAGTGAAAGCAGACTTTATGACAGATACACAGACACACACACACACACATACACACGAAGTAGAAAAGAAAAGTGAAATAAAAGAGTATTTTGCCGCATATAAATGCACAAAAACAGCATAACATCAATACATACATACACACATACAAGTACATATATATGTAGCTAAATGCGCAAGAAGACACACACACGCACACACAAAGTTATTATGCAAATTGAATTGAAATGGGGCAAGGATAAGGAGCATTCCGGTGCTAAAAAGGACACACTCAACTTTTTTCTTTATACAACAGATACTGAGCACAATATGGCAATGTCCTTATGTATATATGTATGTATGTATGCATGAATGCTACCTATGCCCCAAGTCAACAACAAAATAACTCACACCGCATAACAGCATGGCAAATAGGCTTTACCGAAGAGCGGCCAGAAGCATTTGCATAATATTTGAAAAAAAAGTTATCTCACTCCAAATTTACCCTTGTGGCGAAGATCTACATGCACACTCATACATATAAAACATAAAATACATTTTTGGATCCTCATGCTTGCAATTGATCTGCTTACCATTAATTAGCCATCTCCCCTGCCATTTGCTGAGAGCTACAGGAGAACTTTTTAAACTTAATTTTAAAAAGAATTCAATAAAAGCGCAAGGATTTTATAAAAAAGCCACAAATAGCTCTAAGCTATCATAGCTTAAAAAGCTCCCAAATGAAGTATTTTCTGATTAATGAACGTTTTTTCAGGCTTCAAGCCCTATTGCTGTGTTCCTACTGCACGCAAATTGCTCTCCCATTCGTAATTCGCTTTCTCATTCGCAATTCGCTTTCTCATTCGCAATTCGCTTCGCAATTACGCTTCGACTTACGTAATTCGCCGTACAGAATTTTGAGAGTGAATTACCTTACCTCATTTAGAGATAAGAGAGCGAATTCAATCGCAATTACCTTGCGAATTGCGAATACAGTGTTGCCTTTTTTAATTTTAATCGGTAATCTATAGAAATTAGTTGTTAAGCCAAAAGAGAAACCAAAGAACCAACACCAAAGAAAGAGTAAGTCAAAACAATGAAAAATAGTTAACCAACGTTGAATAATAACCAGAAAAAGTTATGTTATGACACAGGAAGCAAAAAAAAGAAATTGCTAAAAAAATGATAATGTATGTCGAGGAAGTGTGGAGAACTTCAAATAGTCTGCAGAGGAACTCTACCAATTTCATGAGTAGCAGCTCCAGCTTTTGGACCAACTGAATCGTCTAAATATTGCGAAGGTATCACTACAAGGTGAAGTCCAAAATAAATAAGACTGGCGTCATAAAAATGTTTTTAATGGCGCCATCTTTTTAATGAGTTAGTGCGTTGGAAGCTACATCCCTAACTGACTTCCGGTGAAAGCTTGGTGACATTCGGTTCAGTGGAAGCGAAGTTATTGCGTCTAAAGTGTCAGTATGTTTGTGTCATCGGCTCAAAAGTGAGTTTCGAACAAAGAGCTAATATCAAATTTTGTTTTAAAATCGGTAAAACGTTTGCCGAAACATTTGAATTGATGAAACAGGTTGATGGCTATGATAACCTATCTCGTGCCAGAGTTCATGAGTGGTCTACACGTCAAATATGGTTGTCAGGACATAAATGACAATAAACACACGGGCCGCCTAAAATCAGCAAACCCCGAAAACTCCATCGAAATTGTTCATAAATTTATCAAAAATGAACCGAAATCATCGGTCATCATGAAATTCATGGAATCGGTGTTGAGTATCTCCAAAACATCGATTTATCGCATTTTAACTGATCATTTAGGCTTACGAAAGGTCTGTGCACCTTTCATTCCGCACAAGTTAACTGAGGACCAAAAATTGCTCAGAATTCAACATTCGAAAGACCTCATTAAAGAGGCGAGAAAAGACGATAACTTCATTTACAACATTGCAACTGGTGATGGAATATGGTGTTTCCATGAACCTTAAACTAAGCATCGAAGTGCCGCATGGAAGGTCCCAGACGAGCCACCACCCAAAACATCGCGTTTGGAGAAATCAAAAAACAAGTCGAAGCTCATTTGTTTTTACGATTCCAAAGGAATTGCCCAGAAGGAGTTCGTGCCAACGGGCCAAACCGTCAATGCAATTCTCTATCTTGGCGTTTTGAAGCGTCGCCAAATTCGCGCTGAATACCGCAAAGGAGGAAGCGGGCGCTTATTGCATGATAATGCACCCTCTCAACAACTCACTCTTGTGACTAATTTTTTTACTAGAAATCGCATTTTCACCCTCAATCACTCAACGTATGCTCCTGATATGGCTCCTTATGACTTCTACCTATCTATCGATACTACCTATCGCGTTACTGTGCTCTCAGCAAATTTGAAAATGTCTGCTTATGTTTATGACGGGACACTAGCCCAATTGGTGATCAGTGTGACCACATTACCATTTTCGTAACTTGGTCTAGAATTTGTTTTGTTCTCTCCTTGTTTTTTCTTCTTGACATTTTTCGTCTCTGCTAATTAAAACGTGATGTTTATAGTTATGCAAAATATACCTGGTTTTAAAATTAGTCCAATAATTCACTCAGTTCAATTTAGCTTTAGTTTGTATTTATCATCGGGACAGATTATTTGCGATTATAGTGCATCTGGTGATTAGTCTCTCTCTCGCAACTGCAGTGTTGCCTAGCTTTGGATATAAAAAAGCAGGAAAATGCCCATTTTAGGAAAAGAAAATACCGAATTTTGTATGCGTGATGAATTATTTTGACTGTGCGCGGTTTTTTGAAATAAATGTGCTTTAGTTATGTACAGTAGAAATGTTTTAATGTTAACAAGAGTTGAATGAAAAAGATCCAATATTCTTGCTTAACCTCAAAAGGAGCAAACAATTAGAGTTGCACTTTCAAAAAGTCAAATTCTATAAAAATCAACAAATTTTCAGTAGCATTGAAATCTTCTCAGCTTGAGCTTTAAATACAATAGTGCCTTTTTTGAAATTTGCTTTTAATTATGCATGTTTTTGGCTTACAGCTTTGTTAGCTTCAATTGAAAAACAGAAGAAAACACCAAACTCAAAAATTTTCGCATAAAAAATATAATTTCGGGTATAAAAAAGCACTAAATTTACAGCGAAGAGCAAAGGATTGGCTACCCTGCACAACTAGGCAAATGTGTCGTCACGCACTCTCGGATGAGCGCAATCTTGTTTCTATCATTCTTGTGTTAATCCATGAACAAATTTTGAATATTTCCTGTGCCATGTTGCCCCAAGTCCAATGGATCTTTTGGTCTTTTGGTTGGGTCTTCCAACTTTTCAATCTGACCAGTTTCACTAGTCGTTTCTTACGGTGGACCAATTCTTTCCGAAGTGGAACACATGAAAATCAATATGTGATATAAATAAAAATTCGTTTAAATAAAAAAACACTTCTTAAGGGGTTAAGGGTATTCAGAGACCCGAAAAAAAGATGGTTTTCAATAATTTTTTTTTGCTAGTCAATTGCCTTGGAGATTCATCTAAAATCAATCGGACAAGAGAAATTAGTTTTATTAATAGATAATCTTGTGTCTGATCGAAGCTTTAGGAAATATTTTTAAGATTTTCGTTAAAAAACTAATAATTAAATGTTAAAATCGAATCGAATCGAAATTTTTGAAAAAAAATCCTTCTATCAGGCACGAGTCTTTTATGTTTTTCAAAAGCAGTATAAATTTTATTGAAATCTACCAAGCGGTTTTTAAGTTACAGTGATCACCAGTTCTAAAAACATTGTTTTGAGAAAAACGCATTCAAAGTTTTGTTATTGAGCTCGGAAGCGCCCGAGCGTCATTTGTTAATTATTAAATAACTCGAAAAATATTTGTCGGATTCACTTCAAATTTTTATACAATATTTTCAAGATATTATATGATACTTTAAGAAAATGCAAAAAAATGAATCCAACAAAATACTTACTACTCCTAACCCTTCACATAAAAAAGGATTTACTTTGTTTACGTAGAAGCGTCAATCAAATGATGAGCCATCTCGGGCTCACTCACGCAATGCAAACTTTCGATGGGCATTGGAACAGCTTCATTAGTCAACTTCGTGCTCTCTGCCGATCTGGCCCGATCTCGAAATCCGTTGCCGAAAGTGATACACGAAAATTGTTCGCCTGGTTTCAATGAAGTGTCGCACGATTTTAGCCAAACTTTCATTTTCATTTCGTGTTTTGGGACATGCAGAGACTTAACGCTCTCTTTTGCCCACAATTTTTGGCACATCAAAAACAGTATTTTTTGCTAACGTCTTTAAGCAAAAGTTTTCATTTAGTTAGTACTTTTTAGATTTTCTCTGAAATAAAATGTAGCTTTTCCATGAGGACATCAAGAATTTATTAAGTAGCTCATAATGACCGACACAGGGTGGAAATAAGGCGTCTTACAGCACCTTTAATTATTGCCTCATGATTTCGTGAAACTTTCTTCAAAGTCGAAGCGCTGACGTTTGTTTTTATTTGCCCCATAGGCAGCATGTACGCAGTGTGCGATTTCAATTTAACATTTCATAAGTCGTTTGGTAGCACACTTCGCCTGAAGTAGAAACAGGTTGACCTAAAATGCCAATAAAAACTGAAAGCGGCGATTTGTTGTCCATTAATAGTACATTAAAAATCCACTTGAATTAAAATCCTAGCTGATCCTTTTTTCGAGATAAGTGGATTTTAGCATTTTCGAAAATTTTTTCATAATTAAGCGATAATGTATCTTGGCGGTGCTATTATTTAAGCGTGCAAGTGTATGTGTTTGTGTGTGTGCCCATATACATACGTGATAAAGCACTAAACTCGCTATTTCGATTAATCAAATAAAATTAGTTTAAAAAATCACGGCTATGCAGCGCATTGTATACCGGGCACTCCGGCAACAGAAAATAGAAGCCTATTCTTTTCGTAGCCGCTCATTTTCATTTGTACCTTGTTCATCAGTAACAAGTAATCTCTTCAGAAATTTCGTTATTTATGGTCTGCAAGATCATGGAAAAAAATATTCTTTCAACTCACTTAGATCATAAATGCGATCACGAAGAAAATAGGTTGAAATTATGTGCAACATGTGGTAAAAAAATCGTTTTTGGCAACCGTCAAAGATCAGAATTTTTAATTACTGAAAATCTTGCTGGTTTAATTAAAAAGCATGTCAACTATAATTTTGACGAGTCCAATTCTAAATTTCCCATTAGCAATTGTAGTACTTGTTGCAAAGAGGCCCCTTCCAACAATGCCTAACTACGAGGACACGAAGTTAGCAAAAGAAACCAGAACAACTTATGATTGTAATTGTTTTATATGTCTAACGGCACGATACAAAGGTCACTCTAAAATAGTTAAGGGCAATGGTCATGTACGCACTTTTCATACTATAATAGATGAAAGTTGTGGTCTTTATGGAGCTGATTCAAATGCTCAACTTCCCTCTACAAGTGGGCATAGTACTGCTCAAAAGAGAACGTCCACGAACATTTGCAGTAAATGTTTTCAAAAAATTGGCAAAGGTGTGCGCCATTCTTGTGGCGCAGGTCCTGCTTCATCTCGTGCTCGTGAAAACGCCTTGAGTTTAGTAGAAAAACGACCAGAAAAGCAACAAAACCAAGTAGTAACATCGATTTTACGAAAAAGGTCCGAAGCAAGTACGAACGATGGTGATATTTTATTAAATACAACAGGGTCTAAAATGAGGGTAACTTTGAATAAAAAAATTGAAAACGAATTTGTTTTTAATACTGAAGGGTTAGACACATTCCAATCGACTACTGAAGCATCTCAAAATCAAATGAATAAAATGACCAATTTCATTACAAGTTTTGCTGGAAGAAAATCTATTCCAAAAAAACTATAAACAACATATGCGTGAAAAATCGAATTTATTGGAAGATATTTATAAAGAAGTTATATGCACTTTTGAATCCAAAGAAGGTATGGTTAATAGACCTGTGGTATATGCTAATGCATCAAATCTTATTAACGCAATCTTTGACCATCTGGATATTAAAGAAATCCAAAACGCTAAAATAAAATTCTTGGCAGATGGGGGTCAAGGCTTTTTTAAATTATGTATAACAGTTTTAACAGAAGGAGAAGAATGTGATTCGAATTTCAATGAAAGTAAAAGATCTCGATACTCCACTGGTGGGAGTATGTCCGAGAAACGGAATTTAAATAGCGTTTACAGATTAATTATATTATCAATTGTTCTTCAAATTAAGGAAACTTACGAAAATGTTAAGACCTTTGAATTGACAAAAGTTAACGAGATACCCTTTAAACTCAGCTCTGACTTAAAACTTATACTAATTATGAATGGACAGCAAACTGCAACAGCAACGTATCCTTGCCCTTGCTGTTTCATCACTTTGAGTAAAAAAAAACGCGCCAGGATATTATCTCGTTAGATGGTGAGGAAAGATATCGCTTAATTATGAAAAAATTTTCAAAAATGCTAAAATCCACTTATCTCGAAAAAAGGATCAGCTAGGATTTTAATTCAAGCGGATTTTTAATGTACTATTAATGGACAACAAATCGCCGCTTTTAGTTTTTATTGGCATTTTAGGTCAACCTGTTTCTACTTCAGGCGAAGTGTGGGAGATGACGTTCATTTGAGAGAGTCATGCAAGGTGTCGTTGCTCAATACCAGCAGCGCTTTCAGAATAGGGAAGAAACTCTCGGAGCCGTTTGATACCAAACCGCTGTCGTGTAACTTCTTTAACCTGATGTTGGAGAGGATGGTGCGAGCCGCAGAACTTAATCGCTTAAGGAGAATTTTTTATAAGAGCCCACGATATTGACATGCGTTGTTAGTTCTGCCTTTTCTGGATAAAGAAGCAAAGCGAATGGGTCTGGAGTTGAATGAGGACAACACGAAGTAGCTCCTGTCTCAAATAAATAGTCGGCGCTCTCGCGTATCGGCACCCACGTCACTGTTGAGAGTTATGATTTCGAGGTTTTAAAAGACTTCGTTTATTTAAGAACTGGTATTAACACCTATAACCACGCCAGCCTGGAAATCCAACGGAGAATTTCTCTTGCCAACAAGTGCTACTTTGGACTAATTAGACAACTGACTCTCTCGACGAAAAAACTAACACTCTATATGGCTCTCATCATGCGCGACTTAACGTATGGCACAGAAGCTTGGAAGATGACAATATCCAATGAAGCGACGCTTGGAGTATTTGAAAGAAAGATTCTGCGGAAGATTTTTAGACCTTTGCACGTAGGCGACGGCGAGTATCGCAGGCGATGGATCGATGAGCTGTATGAGCTTTGCGATGACATGGACATAGCGCAGCAAATAAAGATCCACCGGCTACGTTGGTCACTAATTTGAGTAGTGAGAGATTTCGAATTGTGTCAAGTGAATAACTGCAGGAATTTCATATACAGGGTTGACTGTCCTGCTGCAATGCCCAAGTGGGCGTCAAATTTAAACAAATTTTCTACTTTGTTGATAGTAGCCACAGCAAATAGTCCGTAAATTACATAACAAATCTAGCAAAACAAAAAAAATACCATTTAGATCTCGTCGATAGTTTGATTGGATAATTACGCAGTCACCAAGTAAAGTAAATTTTACAAAGGGACAACAGCTGAAAAACATACAAACAACAAGCAATTATGTGCATACAAATATTGATTCGTAGTCAATTAAATAATTCATAGCCTTCTTGTTGTTGTTGTAGTTCTCGGTTGTATATTTGCGTATTTGAACAGTAATTGCATGTTTGATAAATGTGTAATGCATGCACGAATGTACGTATGTATATAATAGAACGCACATGCGCTCACGGATCCACAAGCTCCTACCACCCACCCATATTTGGCAAATGAACCTCTACATTAAGTGTCCAACACTCAGCATTCCATGCACTGTCGCTCTGTGGCTCTGTTGACTTCTGCTCAATGCTGCTGGCTGCTACTGGCTGCTACTGGCTTCATTGAGCTTAAATTACATAGCAATTAGTTGCGCCCATTACCGCCTCATTGCACTATTACTTACAATACAAACATAATTACGCTTAATTGCCCCGGCGGAAGTGTATTGAAGTGAGTTTCTTTTATTGCTGCGATGCAGCGTAAGTGCATTGCTTTGCTGTAATGCAATGCGATGTAATCTCGGCGGCACTGATTTATTACGCTTTCATAATGCAGATGCCTGCAGAGAGTCAGCCGATGAACCTGAAGAATCCGTCGTGATGCATGCACAAACGTGCACATGGATGTGTGCACATTACTTTGGGTATATCATGGCTCAAAATCCAGCATTTAGAGCCCGTATTAGGCATTTCGTTTATATGTATGTATGTGTGCGTACATGCATGCCCCATCATTGAACTAACTTTTTTGTACCCTTTTTGGCTGTTGTCTTTTTTTCATTTTATTTTTGTATTCAAAACTTTGAGTAATTACATTGCGTAGACAACTAGCAACTGTCTATGTGTTTGTGTTTGGAAAAGCTTTTTGCAAAATTACAAATCACACTTACGTCGTGTAGTCGCACAGTCTCATCAATCAAAACTGTAATGAAAAAGTGGTAATCAAAAATTGAAGTGAAGGAAGTATGTAAATTTAAAAAGGCAGTGAGTGTTTTCAGATTACTAGCAAACTTTCAACCAATCCATTTATTGTCTTAACGATTATAGCAGCTAAAAATTAGAAAAAAATTTAAAAAATAATTGACGCGTACACTTGTTCAAAGGATATTGGCCTCTGGAGGCAATCTCTCAAGGGATATGGTAGCATTTTCGGGCAGTTAACACCGTATTTCTCCGAACTTCGTACTGATCTCTCTATCCGCAAACTAGAGTTTGAGGGTCGTGCTGGGGCAATCTTTCCAAATAGGCAGGATTGGATCGAGGGGAAAATCTGCACCGAAGCTTGCACCTCTGTCTTCACTGACGGTTCCTAGATGGAATCGGAAATCGGAGCAGGAGTTTTCTCTATCTCCTTTAAATTGCCGAACACTGCTAGTGTTTTTCAAGCAGAAGTCTTTGCAATCCTCCAGGCATGCAAAATGCTTAGCGAACGTGGGAGCGACGGATATATTAAAGAGACACATAACTGTAACGGCCATATTTTGCCTGATTTTCATCAAAATTATTTAAAATGAAGAAGTCAATATATTTTTTTCAAAATTGGCGTACAGTTTATTTATACATTAAAATAATATAAATTTATTTTTTATTTTAATCATTTAAAATGGTGCATGTACACTCAATTCTTCCAGGAAGGTCGCAGCGGGGCTTCTCAATCGGCAGGTCAATAGCATCGAATCAGTGACCTGAATACAAAAAACCAAAAATTTTTTTTTGTTTATTAATTTCAAAAAAAAAAAAAATGAATTTTGGGGCGAATTTTCTTACTAATTTTGTTTCGAAAAAATTATTTTTTCGAAAACATTTGGAATTGTAAATTCACAGGTTTTCAAGTTGGCACTACTTTTTTCATAGATGGTCTTTTTGACAGCTGTCACTTGATTTATGCTCAGTTTGGTTTGCTATTTCATAATGAATAGACTTACACCTGAACAACGTTTGCAAATCGTGCAAATTTATTACGAAAATAATGGTTCGGTTCGCGCGACGCATCACGCGCTGCGTTCAATATTCCGTCGACATAATCGTCCATCAGAGTCACTAATTCGATTAACCATGGATCGGCTTCGCACCACGTTTGCTCTAGTGGATAATACGCATCCTCAGAGACGTCGTACAGTGCGCACCGAAGACGCTATTGCTGCTGTGGAGCAGAGTATCGAAGAAGACCCGAATGAGTCCATCCGCCATCGCGCGCAGCAATTAGAGATGTGCCCATCAACTTTATGGAAGATTTTGCGGAAGGATCTTGGTTTGCGGGCTTACAAAATCCAACTCGTGCAAGAATTGAAGCCGAACGACCATCAAGCGCGTCGCACGTTCGGTGAATGGGCCCAAAACGAGATGGCCACCGATCCCGATTTTCACAAGAAAATTTTGTTCAGCGATGAAGCTCACTTTTGGTTGAATGGGTATGTCAATAAGCAAAATTGTCGCATTTGGAGTGAACATAATCCACAAGCCATTGCTGAGACGCCGTTACATCCTCAAAAAGTCACTGTTTGGTGTGCTCTATGGGCAGAGGGAATCATTGGTCCATATTTCCTTAAAAATGAAGCCGGCCACAATGTTACAGTCAATGGAGAGCGCTATAGAGCCATGATTAATGACTTTTTCGTGCCTGAATTGGACGATGTTGATGTGGACGACCTTTGGTTCCAACAAGACGGCGCTACATGCCATACAGCCAACGCAACAATCGATTTATTGAAGGAAACTTTTGGTGAGCGCATTATCTCGCGCCGTGGACCTGTGGCGTGGCCTCCAAGGTCGTGCGATATAACACCGCTGGACTATTTCTTGTGGGGCTATGTGAAGTCGCTTGTCTACGCAGATAAGCCCGAGACGATTGACGTCTTGGAAGAGAATATTCGGCGCGTTATTGCTGACATACGGCCCCAATTGCTGCAAAAAGTGGTCGAAAATTGGGCCTTTTGGCTGGAATTTATTCGAGCCAGCCGCGGCGGCCACTTGCCCGAAATCATTTCTAAAACATAATGGCAAACCCTTATCTTTATATAAAGCTAAATTCTTGGCCATAACATTAAATTATGTACGTTTTATTTCATCTTGAAAACCTAACCTCTAAAAAAAACACCCTTTACATACAGGTATACCTCTTCCAGCGCTCGAACGCAAAGAATAGAGTCGTCACCGTTGACGATCTATAATACAAGAAATAGTTAGACTTACTTTCTAAACTTTTTTTGACATATTCTTAAAGGATTATATTAACATTTTATGAAAAAAAAAAAAAATTTTTCGAAATTTTACAGATATCTGTCCCCTTAAAATTTTCCCCGATAGTCAATCCATGATCAAGGCTCTGATGATGGTATGGTGCAGAACGAAACTAGTAAACTCCTGTAATGAGGAGATAAAATCTCTTGGGTGAGCAGGTAACATTTCTCTAATCTGGGTTCCAGGAGATAGGAACATAGAGGGAAATGAATGGTGATACTGATGAGCTTGCCAGGAAGGAGACTGAATTGGCCTCAGAGACCTCCTAACCGGGCATGGACATCCCCCTGACAGTTGTTAAAGGGGAACTGCATAAATTATTTCTCAGCAAAGCGCAGAAAAGATGGAGCTCCATATCTTCATGTGCTACTTCGAAAACCCTTTGGCCCCAGTGCAATAGACGGAGGACTCAGAAAGTCCTGGGGAATCCACGCTATTATATTCCCAAACTCGTAGCTGTGTTTACCGGTAATTGCACGATCGGCACATATGCAGAAAAGCTTCCTTTACCATTTAACCCCCATTGCAAATGCTGTGGGGACCTTTCAGAGAAGGAGACTGTTGAGCACTTTCTCTGTAAATGTCCGGGTTTGGCAGCTAGACGATTAAGGTCGCTGGGTACTCCTATCTTCGGCAGCCTAGGGCAGTGGGCCAACCTAAATCCCATCAATCTTCTCCATTATATCAACAGCTCTGGCTGGCTGTATATATCTGAACGTTAGAGGTCTCAAAATGTATCAAAACGGCGCTTTAATGGAGTATCACACTGGCACTGCAACCATTTCACCTACCTACCTACCAACACTTTTGTTAGGTGTTTCACCGAACTCTTCCTATTATTTATGACGTGCGTCTTGATGTTGTTCCACAAATGGATATACTTCGACATTGCCTGCTGAGGGGTGATTGCTATTAGTAGAAACTTGTTGTTGTTGTTGTGGCAGAATAAATATTCCCCATGCATATACGAGGAATGCTGCTGAAGTGGCTGGCCTTGGCCGGATATAAATCCGGGCTGTTCCGGTTACATAGAACCGACTGTCGTGGGTACAAGAGAAAACTTGTCGATCATTTTGCTGTTTCATGCACGGAGATTTGAACTTACGCACTCTCAAATGGTAGTCACGCACCAATCCATTCGGGTAATGATATATGTGGTATTATGGATGAAGTAAAAAAACCTCACCACCCTCCGGTAGAAGTCTATAGTGAGCCTTTTCTCGCAATGCGTGCATTGTAACGATCCGAATTGTATGGCGACTTGAAGTTGATAGTACATCCATTTAAAAAATTAGAAAGTCTCAAACTTAGAGGCTTTAATATAAGTCTATCCGTAGAAGTGTACTATATTGTGGGAACACAAAGCAAACTCACATTGAGCTGTCAGTGTAGAAGGATCTTTCGTAATACATTGGGTCTGAAACCGGATATATACTACTATTCTGGATAGGATCTGTTGAAGAGTTCTTGAAAAGTCAGAGAGATAGCACTACTGGCACGTATCGAGTTTGTGTTTAGTTAGTAGCATCTCTTGGAAGAACACATACCAAGTTTCAGCCAGATCGCTCCATTTTTTGTGTTTAGCATTCGCTTGAAGCGAGAAAGTCGAGTGAGTTTCTTTTTCCATCACGACAACGCACCAGCTCACACCTCTGCAGTCAAGGTTGCAAAATTAATGGAAATAGGGTTCCAACTGGTTTCACATCCCCACTTTTTTTCTATTCTCCAGACATGGCTCCCTTGGATCTCTTGGAGTTTTATTTGTACTATTTTTCAGATTTGGACAAATTCTATTACTCGGAAGTGATGGGCAAACTAGAACAGCGTTGGGCGAAGTAGATAAGGAGACTGTGTAGAAAAGTAAAAATGGTTTACCCCAATCAATAAATTAGTTTTAATTTTTGCAGGTACCAATCATTAGATATTCTGCTGTGTCTATAAGTAGTTTCTGTGTTGAACAGATTTTGTTTTTTATCGGGGGAAACAAAGCGGAAACTGTCACGAAATGCAGCGTCACACTTGCTTAATAAATACCTTTCCTCTAACAACCACTTCCCCTCGTTAATGGTTAATGGTTGTAAAGGGTTAAGGAGTAGCCCTTTAGCACTGCGACCATATTGATCTATTGTGCACCCTATGCTGTCTATTGACTGTTAAGTATGCTTATGAATTGTACCAGCTCCTTCTGAGGGAGTGATTGAAGGTCTTCATCTGTAAGCATGAACTTGTTTAAAAACCTTTTCCTTCTGTGCGTCAACCCCGGACATTCGATAATGAGATGTTCCATAGATTCCTCATCTTCGCAGCAGAATCTGCAGGTGCTGGTGTTAGTTATGCCTAATTTATGTAAGTGTTTGTTGCAAGTGAAGTGACCCGTGAGGGCGCCTGTGAGAGTGCGAATGCTCTTTTTGTTTAACGTGAGGGCCATGTTGGCTCTTTTAGCGTTGAAACTTAAGAACTTTTTGGAGTGTCTAAGACCCTCTACATTGTTCCAATGCTGGTTTAATAGATTTTTGGCCCAGTATTTTATTTTTTGTTTTAGGTTGTTTTTGTTGAAACCAAACATAGGACTAGGTCCGATGAAGTTTTCATCTGCCCCTTTTTTGGCTTGAAGGTCTGCCTTTTCGTTGCCGTCATATCCCTCATGTCCCGGTACCCAAATTAATGATACTTTGTTTTTGGATGCCAGATTATTGAGTGCCTTGTGGCATTCTAAGAGGGTTTTTGAGTTGTATGTATAGCTATCTAAAGCTTTTAGGACTGATTGGCTGTCCGAGAGTATTTTAATCCTTACTCTCTTGTGGTTTCTGCGTTGCATGATGTTTACTGCTTCCATTATTGCGTATAGTTCCGCTTGGAAGATAGTGGTGTCCCTGGTGAGAGTGTATGATTTGTGGATTCTGGGCCCCACTACACCTGCTCCTACACCATAAGGTGTTTTTGATCCATCAGTGTACCATTTTTGTGAATCATCATTCATCCATTTCGGGTTTGTTTTCCACTCGATCCTCTCAGGAAAGGTTACTGTGTATCCTTTTGTGAAACTGAGGATTGGGTCGATGTGGTCTGAAACTTGAGCCATGCTTATGGTGTTTTTGATTTTATTTAGGATATTTAGGTGACCGGTGAGGTTGCCTAATTTGAAATTTACTTTCATGTGTAGCATGAGTGCTTGCGTAGCTGCTTCCTCTTGGATTGCTATATGAAGTGGTGGGAGATTAAGGAGTGCTTCCATGCCAGCTGTTGGGGTAGTTCTCATAGCCCCTGTGATGCATAGACAAGCAAGCCTTTGTACTTTTCCCAGTTTGGTTATCGCTGTTTGTTGGATAGATTTGCTCCACCATACTAGTGCCCCATACAGTATGATTGGTCTAACCATTTGGGTGTATATCCAGAGGGCCATACTAGGGCTGAGGCCCCAGGATCTCCCTAGTAGTTGTTTGGTTGCCCACAAAGATTTCGTGGCTTTTTTTGTTATATTATTTATGTGTGATTCCCAAGTGAGTTTGATATCTAAGGTTAAACCTAGATACTTGACCTCTTCCTTTAGTTCTATCACTGTTTCATTTATTTTCAATGTAGGAAACTCTAACTTTCTTTTCCTTGTGAAGGGGATTATTGTGGTTTTATTAGGGTTGATCGACAGCCCCTCCTTTTTACACCATTCCCATGTTGCGTTCAAGGCATTTTGCATTAAGTCTGTTAGTGTCCTTTCATGGTTGCCTTTTATTATAACAGATATGTCATCTGCATAACCAATGGTTATAAATCCCTTATTGTTTAGGTGCTGCACCAAGTCATCAACTAGTAGGGACCATAGCAGTGGAGAAAGAACTCCTCCTTGCGGACATCCCTTTACTGTTGTGACATTAAGTTCAGCTTGGCCTAACGAGGCTTTAATAATCCTCTGATTAAGCATTTGGCTTATCCAGTGAGTTAATATTGGGTTTGCACCTCTTTTTTCGAGTGCTGTTTCCATGGATTTGTAATTTGCGTTGTCGAAGGCTCCCTCTATGTCCATAAAGGAACATAGGGCTATTTCTTTTTGATTTAGTGCCTTTTCTATATTGACAACGAGTGTGTGCAGTGCTGTGACTGTGGATTTCCCTTTTGGTAAGCAAATTGCAGCTTATGAAGGGGTTTTTTGAAGATTACTTCTTCTCTTAGATGGTATTCGAGTAGTTTTTCCATTGTCTTTAGCATGAACGATGAAAGACTGATTGGTCTGTAAGATTTTGGAGAGTCGGGGGGTTTGTTACCTCCCTTAGGAATAAATATTACCTTCACTTTCCTCCATATCTTTGGAATGTATTCTAATATTAGGCTAGCTCTGAAGATTTTCACCATGACTCGGATCAGTTCCACAGTGCCTTTGGATAGAAGTGCTGGGAATATACCATCCGGCCCTGGTGATTTAAAGGGTTTAAAGGAGTTAATTGCCCACTCTACCCGTTCGAAATTTATGATTTTATTGACGAATGAGTCCGTAGATCTCCGTTGATGGTGAGTTACCATGTCTAGACTATTGTCGATTGATGGGTCATGACTTTTGCAATCTGGGAAGTGAGTCTTTAGAAGAAGCTCTAGTGTTTCTACGAATGTGTTGGTAATAGTTCCGTTTGGACCCTTTAGTGTTCCTATGGGACTTGAGTCACCTTTGGAAAGTGATGTTTGGATTCTAGCTGTTGCAGGAGTATCTTTTAGATCCTCGCAGAAGTTTTTCCAAGAGTTTCGTTTGGATTTCCTTAGTTCTTTGTTATAGTTAGTTAGGGATTTCCTATATTCGTCCCATTTGTTTGTTTTCTTTGCAGTGTTGAATAGTTTTCTCGTTGCTTTCCGAAGTTTATCAAGTTCGTTGTTCCACCAGGGGACCCTCTTCGTGGAGGATTTAATTTTTAGTGGACAACAGTCTTGATATGAGGCCATGATTGAGTCAGTCATTTCTGTTACTGCCTCTTCTAGTTCCTCTGTTGATGTTATTTTGCTTACGCTGTTATTAAGCTTAGCTGAAAGACATTCATTGTATCTTTTCCAGTTTGCTGTTTTTGGGCTTCTGTAAAGTGTGGAGAACTTTACTACCCCATTTAGGTCAAAGAGTATGTGTTTGTGGTCAGACATTGAGTCCTCATCCGAGACTCTCCAGTTGCTGATCATATTCAGGGATTTGTTAGTAATTAGAGTTAAGTCGAGTACCTCTTGTCGTATTGCGTTTACAAATGTGGGTTTATTACCCCTGTTTACTATTGTTATATTACTTCTCTTCTTCTTCTTAATTGGCGCTATAACCGCTTACGCGATTTTGGCCGAGTTTAGCAAAGCGCGCCAGTCGTTTCTTTCACGTGCTAACCGGCGCCAGTTGGACACACCAAGTGAAGCCAAGTCCTTCTCCACCTGATCTTTCCAACGCAGAGGAGGCCGCCCTCTTCCTCTGCTACCACCAGCTGGTACCGCATCGAATACTTTCAAAGCTGGAGCGTTTGTATCCATTCGGACGACATGACCCAGCCAACGTAGCCGCTGGATCTTTATTCGCTGCGCTATGTCTATGTCGTCGTAAAGCTCATACAGCTCATCGTTCCATCGTCTGCGATATTCGCCGTTGCCAACGTGCAAAGGTCTAAAAATCTTACGCAGAATCTTTCTCTCGAACACTCCAAGCGTCGCTTCATCGGATGTTGTCATCGTCCAAGCTTCTGCGCCATACGTTAGGACGGGCATGATGAGAGTCTTGTAGAGTGTTAGTTTTGTTCGTCGAGAGAGGACTTTACTGCTCAATTGCCTACTTAGTCCAAAGTAGCACTTGTTGGCAAGAGAGATTCTACGTTGGATTTCAAGGCTGACATTATTATCGGTGTTAATGCTGGTTCCTAAATAGACGAAGTCTTTTACAACCTCGAAATTATAACTGTCTACAGTGACGTGGGTGCCGATACGCGAGTGCGCCGACTGTTTGTTTGAAGACAGGAGGTACTTCGTTTTGTCCTCGTTCACCACCAGACCCATTCGCTTTGCCTCTTTATCCAGTTTGGAGAAGGCAGAACTAACAGCGCGGTTGTTAAGGCCGATGATATCGATATCATCGGCATACGCCAACAATTGTACGCTCTTATAAAATATTGTGCCTGAGCGATTAAGTTCTGCGGCTCGTACGATGCTCTCCAACATCAGGTTAAAGAAGTCACACGACAGCGAGTCACCCTGTCTGAAACCTCGTTTGGTATCAAACGGCTCGGAGAGGTCCTTCCCAATTCTGACGGCGCTGCTGGTGTTGAGTAACGTCATCTTACATAGCCGTATTAGTTTTGCAGGGATACCAAATTCAGACATCACGTCATACAGGTAACTCCTTTACGTACTGTCGAATGCAGCTTTGAAGTCGACGAAAAGATGGTGTGTGTCGATTCTCCTTTCATGGGTCTTTTCCAAGATTTGGCGTATTGTGAATATTTGGTCGATGGTAGACTTTCCAGGTCTGAAGCCACACTGATAAGGTCCAATCAATTGGTTGACGGTGGGCTTCAGCCTTTCACACAATACACTCGCTAGAACCTTATAGGCGATATTTAGAAGACTAATCCCGCGGTAATTGGCACAAATTGCAGGATCGCCCTTCTTATGGATTGGGCAGAGCACACTTAAATTCCAATCGGCAGGCATGCTTTCATCCGACCATATTTTGCATAGGAGCTGATGCATGCACCTTACCAGCTCCTCGCCGCCATGTTTGAATAGCTCAGCCGGCAGTCCGTCGGCGCCCGCGGCTTTGTTGTTCTTTAGCCGCATTATCGCTATTCTCACCTCGTCATATTACTAAGTAATAAAAATTCAAGGAGTGACTCACCTTTGTTGTTTGTATTTGTGCTACCCCATGCCACATTGTGGGAGTTGGCGTCGCATCCAATTACGAGGGTTAGATTGTGGGTTTGGCAGTACTCCACTAGGCCTCTTATTTTTGCTGGTGGTACTATGTCGGCGTCTCCGGGGAAATAAGCTGAGGCGATTACGACCTCTCTCTTGCTTCCGCCAGACTCCGCTTCGACCAGTATTGTTGAAGTGTCGCCATCCATGAATTCTGTGAATGGCAAGAATTTAATATTGGTATCTATGATTATCGCAGCCCTAGGTTTGACAGCGCTTTTGTCATAAATTACCTGTGTGTTTTGGACATTGAGGCCTTGAGGACGGCCTCTGTAGATCCAGGGCTCTTGGATCAGCCCTATGTTGATTCCTCCGGCAAGTCTTCTGCTAAGCTCAGTGGTGGCAGCCTTAGCATGGTGAAGATTTGCCTGGAGGCACCTCATTTTGCCGGTTGGTTTTCGGAGTCTTTGGGAGGACTTTCGTCCTCTTCCTGTAACTCCACTGACTCCATTTGGTCAACTAACTCTTCGGTCGTTATATTTTCAGCTTTCAGCCTGAGGGTCACTTGTATGAAACGGTAGTTTACCCTTCCATTGTACTCCTTCAGGCTGGCGGCTGATTTTTGGTCTACCGCTACGACTAGCGTTACGTTGGAGCCTCTTTCGGCTCTTTTTAGCACGCGCCAGGAATCAACATTGAGGCCTTTGTTCTGCCCCTGCACAAAGTCCAGTATCTTGGCTGTCTCGACTTTGACTGAGTTGGGAAAGTACCCCACTGCGATCCGAGAGTGAGGAATTTTTGATTCCTCTGTGGCCCACAGTGTTGCACCCTCCCACGGCGACGCATTAGAAATGGCCGCCTTGACCCATTCCGCCGAAGTGCTCTCCTTACAATGCAGGACAAGGTATCCCGCCTTGTAAGTAGTGCCCAAGAACGCTGGTTTTGTGGCCATGTTTTTTCCCGCCACTATTTTGTCTAGTAGGAATTGTTGGATGGAGTCCATTTGTTCGGTTGTCAGTACCGTGTTGGGGTAGTCCCTAGCAAGTACTGCCAACCTGACTCCTGTTGTTATGTCTTTGTATGTGGCAGTGGGCTGCCACTTTTTACTCTTTAGAGCTGCGTCTTTCGATGTGGACGGACCATCATCTTTAGGCCGCTTTTTTGCTGTTGCTTCGGGTGGTGTGTCCTCAACCGACCTTAGTCGTTTCGGCCCCGTTGCTGGTTTTCCTGTGTTTTTACACATGGGCTCCAGAGCCTTAGCATAGGCTTCTTCTCTGGTTAGCCCTTTTTTTAAGAAGTGTACAAGTCTTCTCTTGCCCGCACCACTGAGCCTTTTTGACTGTTCCGTTTTCGGCCCTTCGCCATCGGTGTTTGGAGTCGTCTCGGCAGTTCTCACGCCTTCAACTGCGGACCGTTCCTCCTTATTAGTTTGAGGCTTGGTGGCCTCTTCCTGTTGAGGTGTTACCGCCTCTGGTTTTTGAGGTTTTTTGTTCGCCTCTTGGTTGAAGCCTTCTTGGCCGCTTCCGCCATTTTTTTCTTTTGTTTGCTGGTATTCATTTTGTTCCCACGAGTAAAGGGGTATATCGGTCACCTGCGCCAGTTCCCCTCGTAACTGCCAAGAAGATATTATCTCACGGGGTGGTTAGCTCATTGGCTTCTCACAGTAATTGCCGACACTTGTGGAACTCTGTGCGGCATGTACACCTATTCTTTTAATGTTTTCTCTGTGTAGGACTTTATTGGTTTTAGGAGAATACCTCGTGGTCGGAGATGAATTGCGTTAAGTAAAAGTTAGTTTCTCTGTGATTTCTCTCAGTTTCACGTCGTGATACACGGTTTCAATTTATGGATTTACCTACCTTTTGGTGATATATTTCATCGGTCTTGCCAGAAGTTGATCGAACGAAGCCTTTCTTTTGATTCGATTTCTTTTCGTTTTGCCAGACACAATCGACAGACTGCATATGAGAACTCTGCTCCGTCAATATCAAATCTCTTGAATTAACATGAAAATAAATATCTTGTATTTGCATCTAAAAACTCAATAAACAAACTTTTCTATACTACAATCTTTTACTTTTACTATCTTTTGTGCTGCTATTTAAATATTTTTCTTTTGTAATTTCTTCTGCTATTTAATTTAGCTTTTATTCAGTATGTTTGCAATAAATGCAACAAAAATATAAATCAATTCTTTGCTTGCTATAAAAATGTTTGTCTCATTATAAGCATTTCACGCCAACTAAACTACATACAATTTCCAGTACAATATTTTTTGTATCGCCTTCAATGATGTAAATGGTCCTTTTCAATAGGTCTTTTGTAGCAAACTCATTTTCACTGACGTCATAACATTGACATTTTGCGGCGTGCCATTTATTATACAAACGTAGTTGTTGGAAATGTTTGGGAGTCTGTCATGAATCTCTTCCTACAAAGTGTGTAAATATTTTATGTATGCGTGCTTACACACACATACTCATCTATGCACATATGTATTAGTGCATATCATTGTAGTTGCCTGAATGCTTACCTCAGTGGATATGGGCGCAGTGGTCTTTTGGTGGTAAAAAATCAATTTTTCGACTATTGAATTTGAAAAATCGAATAATGCAGTTTGAAAGACAAATATCTAACTATGCAAAGTTAAAAAAATTAAAAATTTTTTCTCCTAAAATTTGAGTGAAGTGATTAAAAGTTTTCACAGCGATAAAAAAAGAAAAGTTACATCCACTCCAATGGCGTATATGTGTAAGATATTTCTTAACTCAACTTAAACAACAAAATTTTTTATCGAAACATAATTTTTTGTTAACAATTTGAAGGGTAAACTATGTATTTTTTTTACGTAAATGGTTCAAAGATATGCGCGCATCAAAATGGTTTGCAATTTTTTTCGGAAAAGAAATAAGTTGGCTCGAACTTGCTGGGTCCAAATAAATGAAGACAGCAGACGCTCCCCGCTTTTTCGGTTTACGTGAAAAAATTCATCGTCTATCACCAAACCGATGTACAGAATGCGGAAGTGCGTACATCATCAGAATGTTAAACGGCTCTCAGCGAATTTGGAGGAATCGGCTGATTTGCTGAGGTAACCGGGGTTGTGATGGTGATTTTTCTATGAAAAACTTAAGTTTGGGCTGTTCATGTTCGTGTTATTTCGTAGCCGTCTGAACAACGACTGAAGAGACAAGCATACAAATACGTATGAAATGAGTAGCAAAACACTGTTGCTGAATACCCGATGACATGGCAGTCGGAGTTACTCTCACAATTTAACTTCGAATGGCCAAACCTGGTAATTTAACATCCTTGTATCACCAATCGCTGAAAAACTTATACATTTTTTTAAGGGGTTAGGAGTGGTCAGAGGCCCGAAAAAATGATGATTTTCAATAACTGTGTTTGCTAGTCAATTGCTTTATTTTACAAAAATATTATAAAAACATAAACAATCGGACAAGGGAAATTAGTTTTATTAATAGATAATCTTGTGCCTGATCGAAGCTTTCTTTGCAAAATTCAAAATTTTTCGGTCTCAGAAAATATTTTTCAGATTTTCGAGAGAAAACCTACAATTTTGAAAAAAAAATCATTAGATCAGGCACGAGTTTCTAATGTTTATCAAAAGCAGTATACATTTTATTGAAATCTACTAAGCGATCATTAAGTTACAGTGATACCAGTTCAAAAAACATAGTTTCCAGAAAAACGCAATTAAAATTTTGCTACCGATTACCGGAGCGACCGAGCGCCCTTTGTTTATTGCTGAATAACTCGAAAAGTATTTGCCGGATTCATTTCAAATTGTTACACAATATTTTTACCTTAAGAAAATGCACACAAAAATTCCTTTTTCTTGAAAATTCTGTCTACGTCCAACCCCTTGAAGAGCATGGAAATTTGAATAAAGTCCTAAGCTCCGTTTCGTCAAGAAAAAGCAATTGAACTTCTGAAAATACTGATGTTTTGAACTCTCCGCTTGCCACATCTGTACCATTCATAAGTAGTTGTTTGAAAAATCTGTGTAAAAATAAAATAAGTTATTTAAATACTTGGGGTAAACCTTGATTATTTTTCGACATAGCCTTCTTTTAGACTTATACATTGCGTTTGTTATCCCCTCCGAATAACAGGATTTGCCCAAGTCTGAAAAATAGTATTCGTTTCAGCAATCACTCCCTCGTTTGAATAAAATCTTTTTTCCCGCAAGCCATTTCCTCAAGTTGGGGAACAAATAGTGGTCCGAGGGATCCAAGGAAGCCAAGTCTGAAGCATAGTAGAATAGGGGGGATGTGAAACGAGTTGGAACCCTATTTCCACTATTTTTCTGCGACCACAACTGCTGAGACGTGAGCTGGTGCCTTGTCGTGATGGAAAAAGAAAATCACTTGACTTTCTTGCTTCAAGCGAATGCCAAACACAAATAAATGGACCGATCTGACTGAAACTTGGTATGTGTTCTTCCAAGAGATGCTGTTACTAACTAAACACAAACTCTATACCTGCCAGTAGTGTCATCGGTCTGACTTTTTAAGGACTTTTCAAACAACCCTCGTAAAACGTCAACCTCGCAAACAGACCCCATTTTACACACAGAATATTTTAAGCATTTTTCTTTTAATTCGCTCAAACTAAAAAAGTATATGACATCTCAGTAACTTTGAAGCTCTCCTTTAATTTTTTGCCAAAAACGTTATGAATCCATACCACTGTGCGACGTAGCCGCTTGTGACCATTGACATGTGGGTGGCTGCAAAAGTGCTTCTATATTTGTTTTAATAAATGGGCAAACTAAAAATAAAGACGATGCTAAAAATACTATGGGCACAATGGATCCTCAGCTCAACAATATCTTCAATCAAAACAAAAATAAACTTTCTTCATTTTTTCATAATTTCATTCATAATTTCACAATTTAATTTTTTAGTGACGTAATAAACTTCAGGGTTTCTGAAAGATTTACGTTGACACATTTCGGCCGTTTTGGAGTTTGACGCCCAGGTGCAGACTTTCAAAGACATATTTCTCTCATTTTAGTACATTTGAGTGCAAATTTTTTTATTTGGTATACTTATAAAATCTATGGCTTATCGAAAACATACATTTTTGATTGCCCTCTTTTGGACTTTTTTTCAAAGAGTTTCTAGCTTCGAAGCACTTTATAATGTCGTAGACTGTGGAATGGCTTCAAAAGCGTGAGCAGAAATGAATGATAGGAAAAGAAAAAAATTTTGAATAACCAACTGCTGCTGGAACAGTACTATCTGGCCACACTTTATATGCACAAGCCCGGTCCGGAAATAGTACGAGTTCAGAAACCTAATATATATTTATTCCTTCTGATCCATAGTGAAGCATAGGGCGACAAAAAAACTCTTAAATTTATCCTTATCTTTTTATTTTGTTCCAGTTCAGTTCACTTTATTCTAGTATTACTTTCTCTAGTTGTCTTTTACAGATGTGCACTGGTCGTCTCTTCCACATGATCCCTGTGGGTTCCAGGCTTACCTTGCATTATCTTGTGAGCGCATTGTGAGGTCGAAATAATACTTCCTAGGTAGTAGAAACTTTAAACTTCCTCTTCAGATGTTTAGTTTAGTAGGAAACGATGACTGCTGTTTGTTTTTATGCGCATGACTTGGGTTTTAGACATTGATGTTGAGTCCCACTTTGGATACCAGTGTCATGTTTTCGTGCCATGTTGTCGTGGTTGTGCGCAAGGAAGCAAATATCGTCGACGTAGTCTAAGTCGTTAAGGATCCACGGTCACCCCATTTAATGCCTCTCTGAATAATTAGAGCTTGTCCTAAGATGACGTCTAGGACAATGTTAAATAGAGTTGGAGGGAGCGAGCAGCTTTGTTCAATTCCAGATTTTACGCTTATTGGATCGTTTAATTGTCCTTCATGCGGAATTCGGTGCGTTTGTATATAAGTTAGCAAAGAGCATCGTGTCGAAGAGTATTGAATGTATGTTCAGTGCCTAATAGGGAGAAAAAATGAATTTATATATTTAAGAAAAATTTTAAAATGTAATAAAACTTCAGAGTTTTTATCCTGTCCTAACCTGATAGCTGCCTTTTCCCAACTTGATAAAGACGCAAAGCGAATGGGTCTGGTGGTGAACGAGAATAAAACGAAGTATCTCCTGTCATCAAACATGGAGTGACGTATCGGCACCTTCGTCACTATTGAAAGTTATGATTTCGAGGTTGTAAGCAACTTCGTTCATCTAGGAACCAGCATTAATACCAATAACAATGTCAGGCTTGAAATCCAACGGAGAATCCCTCTTGGACTAAGTAGGCAATTGAGTAGTAAAGTCCGAACAAAACTAACACTCTACAAGACTCTCATCATGCCCGTCCTAACGTATGGCGTGGAAACTTCGACGATGACAACAACCGATGAGCTGTCCTTTAGAATGTTTGACAGGAAGATTTTGCGGAAGATTTTTGGAGCTTTGCACTTTGGTCAGGGAATATCGTTGGCGATGAGCTTTATGAACTTTACGACGACATAAACATAGTGCGGAGATCGAGCGGCTACGCTGGCTGTGTCATGTCGTCCGAAGGAATACAAATGCTCCGGCTCTGAAAGTATCCGATGCGGTACCAGAGGAAGACGAAGGCCTCCTCTGCATTAGAAAGATCAGGTGGAAAAGTACTTGGCTTCACTTGGTGTATTCAGTTGGCGCCGGTTAGCCCGAGAAAGAAATGACTGGCGCACTTTGTTAAATTCGGTCAAAATTGCGTAAACGGTTATCACGCCAATCAATGTATTTCCCTGCGGAGATATGTGGCGAGTAATTATAAACATTTTTATGCGATATTTTTATACTTATTAAATGCCTACATGTATTTGCCACTATTTATATAGATTTTCGAAGCCTATGTCGCTTTTCATTGATTTCCTTAATACACTCACACCCTGCTTTATGGAAATCACCATTCACTAGTGCCGCCCGCATAGCTGTCTACTTATTTTGTATCTATCGTAGGCGGTAGCTATTTTTAAAAACTGTAATATTTTTAGGCATTGGCACGTGACATGTTGCAACAAAAGATGTGCTCATATATCTTTGTTGTTGTTAGTGTACATACATCCATATTAGAACTAGGTATTTTGGAAAATACATAGCGCAAATTTTTTTTCAACTTGTTTTTGGTTCGAATTTATAATGGGAGTGTTTATCTAAACGCTTCAACTTGCGGAACGCTGAAATTTAAACTTTTACATAAACGCGCGCCATATTCGTTGTCGTAGTACTCAAGTGGGCTTCTGAAACCAGGTTAAGCCTGTTTATTTTCATTTTCTCTCGCCGCGGGACTTACATCAAGTATTACATCGTAGGAGAGGTAAAGCGAGTAGTCGCCGTTGCTTTGTGTCGACATTTCCAGATTCCTCATCTCTTTCATTGTCGGGACCACCAATCCATAAGCCGCATTCCACATTTTCTTTTAGCGCAGGAAATGTTGCATGAATGTTTCTGGTGAAGGAGATTCTCCAAACGCTCCATAGGGTTTTATTTGTAGAAAGAAAGCGCGAGCGTGTGAAGAATATGTGTGAACATCTCCTGTAATGTTTTCCCAGTAAGGATTGCCGTCGTGGTTAAACCTGTGCAAATATGCTTTCAATATGAGTCTACTCAAGAATTAAAGCATTAGATTGAGTATGCGTTTGTACAACGCCGTTTTGTAGAGTCATCCCACCTTGTCTGCCACCCATCGGTGCAGTTTTCTTTTAACGTCTCACGAGCAGATGAGCTTAAAGGTTTTCCTCTCTATTCTCGCTATTTGGGTAACTTCCCGGGCAAGTATGTCTTATGGGTACATGCCAAATATTACGAGGTTAGCAGCGTCGGGAACCGAGTTATATGTACTACGAATGCAATCCTCGATAGTTTGGCGCATTTTTCGTTTGGTGCACCATACAAAATTTAGTTTTTCACGATATTAACCAAGAGCTGAAGGCGATTTCTTTTAGTCCTCATACATTTAATATGAGCCTTGATGCGCTGCCATAGTTTTGGACCCTTTTTGTTGGTGTACTCGAGGTGTGCTTTGAAGGACAGTCTTTTACCAAGTCTAAATTACTTATATTTTTTGCTAGACAAGATTGGACGTTCAGGATTGCATGGCTTGCGTTGTTGCGGATTTCGACTACAGTTTTAGCCTTCACCACATCTGCAATGTCGTCCGGGAAGCCCATTATCGTCTTTCCCTCTGGAATACTAACACGGATACCACTTTTTTACATTATATTCTACAACAATGGCCCGAAAATTCGAGCCATGTGAAACTGCACCCGTTATTTAAGTTGGAGGGTTGCTTTTTGCCTTCGCTGAAATTTACGCACTTTGTGTAATTTGAATATTTCACTTCAAATAAATTTTTATTATAAAATTTTATGAAATTCAAGGCGAATCTATTAAAGCTGGTATCGGTAAATCAGCTGATTTGCTTTTTCGCCGTGTCCATGTGGCTCAGAATGAAACAAGGCGAATTCATTCTTGCTGTTTTCTACTTTGTCAATACTTTGCTTTGATAGTGAAATGTATAAAACATTGTTGTTGGTATAGTGCCACCACGAGTTTTCTTCGTCAAAAGATCGACTACTTTTCGTCATAGCGAATTCATGGTCAAAGCGACGACATAGACAAAGCGCAGCGAATAAAGATCCAGCGGCTACGCTGGCTGGGTCATGTAGTCCGAATGGATACAAACGCTTTGGCTCTGAAAGTATTCGATGTGGTACCAGCTGGTAACAGAGGAAGAAGGAGGCCTCCTCTGCGTTGGGAAGATCAGGTGGGGGAAGACTTGGCTTCACTTGGTGTGCCCAACTGGCGACGGTTAGCGCGAGAAAGAAACGACTGGCACGCTTTTTTAAAGCCAATTAAGAAGAAGAAGAATTCATGATAATTCTGCTGCTATGAAATTTGAACCCAAACAAAATTGTTTTTACTTGCAAATAGCCGTAGAAATTTAAGTAGCTTTGTTCCAAATAATGGTTCTTAAGGTAGACTTCAGTGTTTCGACTTTTAAGTGGGCTTTTTGCCACACCCAGATACTTTTAGTTAACGAAAAAATCGACTAGCGGATGTCCCTGATAGCGAAAAAGCATATTCAGTGAGAACCCCGAATTCGGTAAAGCGTGCGGCGTTTTTCAAAAGATATTTGAAGCACTTAGCCCAGCGTTCATCAGATGAAATTCCCTTCCGAAATTCTGTCTTCTTAGGATTAGCTCAATGAGGGAGTTGTCCCCACGCCAGCTTAGATGACTACCTCTGGGAGGACTTTACGTATTAAATACAAAAGGTTTTTGGCATATAATATTAATCAACTCGTTCTAAAACCCCCTTAGCTTACCTATAAATGTTGATTATTGTATGCAATGTAGGCGACCGCTGCAGCTGAATGGGTTGAAGCGTGACTAGCATTCGGATTTGAATGTCCGGACATGAAATACCAAATTATAGAGATCATTTTTGCTAAGAGTGCTCACTTCTGTGCACATAACGGTAAACCTTGCAATGGATTTTTGCCATAAAAAGGTTCCTCATAAAAAAACAATTTGCTGTTCGGTCTGTAGGTTCTTCCATTTGTTGGAAAATATCAAGACTTACACCACAAATAAGAGGAGGAGATCTAACAAACACCCTATAAAGAATATGAGAGCCTATTTCAAAACTATTCATTATAAACAGTTTATGACATGTGGCATTAAATCGCTTAATTCAAAAGAAAAATTTATTTGGTAGAAAAAATCCGGAAACTTGTTTGCGTACCTTATACTTGTAGGTATATGGGGTCATTTTTTACAAATCGAAAACGCTTACTTACATATGTATTCGAAAGAACGAGGAAATTATAATAGTTCCATGGAAAAATCAACTACGAAATAGAAAATTTAATTGTATTTAATTTAATGTATAACTTGTTTTGAGTGGTTAAAGGACTCCTGAGATATTGGAAATTTGTACGAGCTGCCGTGTTTCTTCAATCCAAAATCATTATTTAAGGATAACTCAAAAACTGCGTGATGGAAAAAAGCAGCGCCAAAAATGCACTAAAAGAAAAACTGTTTTTAAAAGGGATAACAATAGAAATGAAATTAAAAAAATTAGTACCTTAACTTTATAAAAAAAATTATTTTAACTTTTTCTTTACAAAAATTGTATATAAAAAATCACGTGACCCAAAGAACAATGAAAAAAAGTTGCTCCACGGATGGTGGATCTGTATAAAAATTCTTGTAAAATAAAGTTGTAGTTATAGTCTGTCGAGCCGGATTTTTGAATTTCGAAAAATTTTGCAATTTCCGTCATTTATGTAAATAAAAAGTATGCGTTTTACGTCATAAATGTCAAACTTTAATTATGTTTATAGAATTTTTTAATAAAAATATCAAAAATCAAGTCTATAGAGAAAACACTTTTGAATATTTAAAAAAACCGTATCAAAAAATATTAAAAACTGTATGAGTTATCATGCAGACGGTACCGGAAAAAGTAGTTTGGAGAAAAACGAGTTTAAGGGGGTATTCTGGTCTAGACGCCTTAATTTTAGGTATTTTTAAAACTAGGATAAAAAAAAATGAAAAATATTTTTACTATACATTTTTTTAATGATTTTTATTAATATTGAAAAAGTATAAAAAAAATTAATAAAAAAAATAAATTAAAAAATCGTGGAATTACAGGCCGGCGGAGTGGGGGCAACATAAAAAACGGTGCTCCATGGTTGGCATGATTCCAACCCTTGTAGTGATCTAAAAAAAAACAAATTTAAAAAATTCTTCATTAGTTAGGATGTCGCTATCGGATTACGCCAAATCAAAAAAAAGAACACAAAATGGCGTCAACTTGAAAAAAAAAATTTTTTTGTTTACCCTCTTTTTTTTACCTTTTCAATTTTTTTTTAAAAATACTTCAAACTTAAATTTTTCAAAATCCGAGGCAGGCGCGATAGACAAATATATTTAAAAAAAATTTTATTAAACTTCAAAGCGATCGGTCAAGTAGAACTTGAGATATCATGACGACCATCTCAAAAAAAGTAGTTTTGAGAAAATCGCGCTCGAAGTTTGAGCAGCAATTCCAATAGAATAACTTATCATAGATCATAATAGTATTTACTACTCCCTCTGGACTAATCGGCGATATATTTCCAGGTATATATTATAGAAGTAAAAAGTATGTATATATGTATAGAATAAATAAAGGTTGTGTGGGATACAAAAGATTTTCTCGAAGGAACGATTCCTCAAGTCGTCCGGTAATATCTGCCGTTCATTGTGCGATTCGCTCCACTCGGCCGGCTTAGACGCCCTGTCACAAAATCCGCTGTATCTCCGAAAATAATTCGAATTATGAAAAATCCGTTGAAGGGCATATTTTTGAAGGTCTGAACTTTGAAAATATGCAAAAAAAGAAATCGATTTTTTCAAATTTCTAGACCAGAATACCCCCTCCACAGCCTACATCACTTCTACTAGAAATGTGGGTGGATCTGTAAAAAGTAAAAAAAATCTTCTTTGAAAAATTTTATAATTTATTTATCAAATGAAATCTTTAGAGGAAGCACTTTCGAATATTACAAAAAAAAAAGCATAAAAAATATTAAAAACTGTATGAGTTATCATGCAGACCATGCCGGAAAAAGTATTATAGTTTCGAGAAAAACGAGTTCAAACTTTCAAGTGCCTGAAACGAAGCACAGCTACCTGTGCCCATCAAACTACCGTCGGGCAGTTACATTTTCTACCATAACTTTGTATCTATGTGGAATTTTTACAATCGGAATAATAATCTGTAAATCAAAAATATTTTTTTTTAAATTCTGGGCATATGTAACCCCTTAAATGAAACAAAATTTCGATCGCATCTATGTATTTTCCAAAAAGAAATAAAAAAAACGCTTAAGGGGGCAGACTGCTTTAGAGGCGTCAAAAAACCGATTTTTGATTTTTGCATAAATGTCTTCCCAAACTATCCAAGAATGTGTGCTCAAAATTTCAGGAGCAAATTCAAAATAGTTTCGGAGTTACAGAAGAAATTGTGAGCTGCCGGGAAAAAGTTAAACGCCCTATCGAAACGAGATAACCTTGATTGTATTTGGAGTTAAATTCTCTTCTAGTTGAACCTAAAAAACCTTAAGAAAGTTATGATTAACCCGCTTTTTAAACAATCCAAAGTGAATTTGTTTTTCCAAAAAAATTATTTTTTTTTTAATTAGCGAAAAATTGTTGAATTTCTCACTTTTTGTTTAATTTTCTTGGTTTAACTAGAAGCTATAAATAAAAAATTTTTGGGTTTTTGGTTTCAGATGAAAATTGCGACCTGCATCTTTCCCGCCGCACGACACATGCACACTCGAGGCGCCTCGGCAAAATGCTTGTACCAGGCATAATATGACATATATTTTAATGAAAAAATTTGAGAAGACTGTTGAAATATATAACAATAAAACCAGAAAGTTACGTTTCAATCGAATATTTCTTTCCTTCCCAAAAAATCCACGAAAAAATCGATTTTTTGAAGCCTCTAAAGCAGGCTCCCCCTTAACAATTTTTTTCGATATAGAATACGAAAACATTTTCAGCCAAATCGAAAATGTGCTGCTCAATTTTTGCCCAAATCTCTACGGTTTATAGAAGATTGTCCAATATATGGATATGAAAGCTGCAGAAGATTCAGTTTGCAGTTCTTTAGTAATTAATAAGCCTGAAAAATTGAGAAAAGAAAATAGAATAGAGAACAGAAAATAGTAATAAAAAAAAAATTCCATATTATTCTGTGCCACTTTCTGCTATTGACGTCATAGCTTGGCAGCTTATATGCATGCATCTGTGTGTGTGTGTATATGAAGTAGTAAAATGCACGAATTGCATACACACAAAGTCACGTGTGTGTGTGTGTGGGATAAAAGCCGAATTCGAAGTGCATACAAATATCATTGTGAGCACACAAGCTCACATATACAGAGACATGCGACACACTAAGCAAACACAAACGTGCATTTTCATATACATATAAACAACAGGCATCTATGTATATGTATATGTACTTGCATATGCAGTTGCATGCGGCCAGCCACAATGCGGCGCAGAGAATTGGAACAGCAAAATAATACAAACAGAAGCACTCATATTGCAGCTAAAAAGGACTAACAACAATTCAGCAAACAACAAAACAAAAATAGCCAGAAGGTGAATTGGAAAAGTGGTAAAGGAGAAGAAGGGCAAGAAGGGGAAGCACAATGAGCATATCATCCAAATTAATGGCAATAAAGGCCAACTATAGCCGAATTGAGCGCCAAGTTTTGCGGCGATAGGCAAGAGTTGACAACTACAAACTATACGCAACAAATACTATGGCACTGTGAATTCTTGCTCGGCAACTACAGCTTAGCAACTACAACTCAGTGGAAGGAAAATTGCAATTCCAATGTTGCAACTTACTCTGCTGGTGGTGGTGTTGTTACAGCTGCAGCTGACACACAATGACTGCCAACTATTTCTAACAGTAGTCATGTAAAGAATTTTTTATTCGAAGGCGTGTGTGTGTGTATATGTGTGCTCGTTTCGGTTGTGTAGGGCAATGGCACAGATGGAATTATCCAGTCAACTGAATTGTTGGAATTAACTTGAGATTGACATAGTTTCAAAAACGTGTTTCGTGTGTAGCGAGCAAAAGCGGAAACGGGGCATTCGACAGAAGCTGAGTGTTACATGTAGAATAAAAATTGATTTGAGGGTAAAATTCACGACTTCGGGCCATTCCGGCGACCCCAGATGATGATGCATAACCGGCGCTGATTAGAGCGCACGCACTCGTTTTTGTGTGTATGTATAGATATCTAAGTACGTTTGTATGTTTGTATGTATGTACGTATGTATGTATTGCATACATTCGATATATTAGAGGCCTGCTAGCAGACGAACTTCTCATGATGCCGAAATTGCCCAAGTGACGCACTTGCGAAGGCAACAAGAAGTGAATAAGCAAATAAACGAAGGTAAAACTACGAGCTATGTTGGCTTTACGGAAATTTAAGAAGACCGAACTGGCGGTAACTTCGGAATCTGACACTTTCGATGGAGTAATGCCCATCAAAGGGTGGCATGCAGTATACTCGGATCTTGTTTTTTTTTATAGTGGCCGGAAAAGTTTTAAATTCGAAAATTATACACTTACATACATATTTATTAAGGGTGATCAATTTAGAAGTACCAGATTTTAAAATGAAATAAAAAAAAATTCAAATTGATTGGATAATCTTTTATATTTTTGTGTAGAAACTTTCATGAAATTTATTTTTTGAAGGTAATTCCTTTCAAATTTTCGCCGCAACTGCACCGTAATTCGGCCAATCGTAAACACTAATTTTGAATGACTCGCTGGAGGACTGCGGTCGGTATCTCGTGAATAACTTAGTAATGTTGACTTCCAATGCCTCAATCGAAGCTGGGCTATCTGCAATGGATTTAGACTTTACATGCCCCTATAAATACAAACCCAAAGGTGTGATATCACACGATCTTGGTTGGCCATTCCACTGGTCCGAGACGAGAGAAAAATTGCGTACCGAAATGAGAACGCAGTAAATCCATTGTTTCATGGGCTGTATGGCTGTATGGCAAGTCTTTGAAAAACTATGGGCCGAGGATTGATTGGGCGATGAAAAATGTTGTCTTGGTTACGCCATAACAGTGAGAATCCGTGTTTAAAGTGCGGAAGAAAAGTTTCAGGTTGAGACTGCCAGTCTGGTGAGATGTTCGCGGTGCGCAGTCGAAGGTGCTATTAAATGATTTGCTAAGACAAAATTCTACCATAATAAATCAAAAAACAAAAAAAAAAAAAAAATTGAAGAAATCGCCTCACTAGTGTGAGACCGAAAATTTATACGCGAGTCTCTTAAGAATCGTAAAAAATCCTCTTCTGCCTTGCAGCTGCCCTGTCGGAAGAAGCTGGAAAACCCGTTAGTGCTCGATCAGTTAGAAGAAGACTTCTGGAAGCAGGTTTGAAAGGATGCAAAGCACGAAGGAAGCCGTGGCTTTCAGAAAAAAATCGAAAAAAACATTTTGGGCGTGTGTGAGCTCTCCGATACCAACATTTTACGGAGAAAGATTCGTCGAACGTTGTGAGGACTGTTGAATCGAACTTCGAGGGAAGCTTAGCCTACATCATTTCAAAATATCTACAACCACAGCTTCTTACTCTAGTCCAATTTTGAGGAAATAACAAAAAAATCTTACGAAATGATTTTTTTTTCCTTTCCTATAGGTATTTGGAACATCTGGTGTGACGTTCGTGCGGCGACAGGTCGCCGAGGTATACCATACAGATTACATGGTATCATCTGTGGCTGTATGGCTGTTGGAATGTGCTGGCGAAATGTTCATTTGCGAGGGTCGCAGGGTCGTAGTGAAAAGTACATAAATGTATTAGAAACTGTACTTTTACCTTCGTTAACTCGCATTTTTGACTACACTAATCTATATAGAGTTCACTTCCACCAAGACAATGCTCCGTGCCATAAATCAGCGACTACAATGCGTGGGTTTACAGACAATAAGATTTCCCAGCACAGTCGCCAGATTCAAATCCCATAGAGCATTTGTGAGCTATATTAAAACGTTAGTTAAAAGAGCACAGGGCTATTAGCGAAGCCCAGAAAAATGTTTTAGGCTTAGACCTTTCGGGACCACATTTTTAGCTGCTCTAAATCATGTGGCGGATATTGACTTAAAAGCACTGATAAGATTCATTCAGGACACTGGGTAGTTCGAAGCGGCTGAGTATTTAGTCAAGTTGTAGTATCAAAATGGGTTTCCATATCAGGTTCCGGTGAATTCAACCGATATCTGGTTCCGCTAAATTCAGCGACTGCTACTTCAACCTAACCCAACCATATTTGGCTTTTGCTGAAAAGATAAAGTGTTTTGTTTAGGATTTTATGCGTACCATTAAACCATATACGAGTATAACTCCCTTCAAAATGATATTGCATTTCAAAAAATATATTTCATTCTTGGAACTTTGTAATGTAGAAAAATATTTAATTCCTTTGTAGTGTCTAAATAACTTTTGACGTGATAACGTCTTATAATTCGATGTAGCCGGCTGCACGCACCAAAAAATACGTCGTTATTTTGCTCATGCGTCGTTATCTTGCTCATGCGTCGTTATCTTGCTCATGCGGCGTTACCTTGCATGAACTGCATGCTATGTTATGTTATGTTACGTTACGTTACGTTACGTTACGTTACGTTATGTTATGTTATGTTATGTTATGTTATGTTATGTTATGTTATGTTATGTTATGTTATGTTATGTTATGTTATGTTATGTTATGTTATGTTATGTTATGTTATGTTATGTTATGTTATGTTATGTTATGTTATGTTATGTTATGTTATGTTATGTTATGTTATGTTATGTTATGTTATGTTATGTTATGTTATGTTATGTTATGTTATGTTATGTTATGTTATGTTATGTTATGTTATGTTATGTTATATTATGTTATATTATGTTATATTATGTTATATTATATTATGTTATATTATATTATATTATATTATGTTATATTATATTATGTTATATTATGTTATGTTATGTTATGTTATGTTATGTTATGTTATGTTATATTATGTTATGTTATGTTATGTTATGTTATGTTATATTATGTTATGTTATATTATGTTATGTTATGTTATGTTATGTTATGTTATGTTATGTTATGTTATGTTATGTTATGTTATGTTATGTTATGTTATGTTATGTTATGTTATGTTATGTTATGTTATGTTATGTTATGTTATGTTATGTTATGTTATGTTATGTTATGTTATGTTATGTTATGTTATGTTATGGTATGTTATGTTATGTTATGTTATGTTATGTTATGTTGTTTATATTCATAAAAAATATCTATCAAACAAATAAAATTCAAATTTTCTTTTGAAAAATGCAACCATTTCATCAGTATTTCGTTATGACGTTGTCACGTCAAACTATTTCCAGTAAACCAAGTTCACAGACCACCTCTTTTTTATTAAAACTTCAATGCCATCCAATTATGTATCTTGAATTCGCAGGCAGATTACGCAGAAGTGATAGTCATCACACGTTGCTATGCAGAAGCAGATATTTTTTTTAGTTCAGATCTTCGCTGCAGGGTTGTTACAAGTACACACACGCGTACGTGAAAACGATACCTGAAAAGTATCCATCAAACGTTTGTTAAACAACAATGACGCTACCAAAGCAACTCTGTAGTCAGACCTACTCGTTCTGCACTACTTCGCTACCAGTTACTTTGTCAGCTGCAGTAATTCGTCTTCTGTTTTTTTTTTCAGTGCTAGCAAATGGCATTTTTATTATGGTGATGTCATATAAAACCTTTCGTTTCACGAACTAGTAAGCTATGCCTCCGTGTTATACTAGTTAATAAAATAGTTCTAAAGGCACAATAAAGCGTATGATTGACTCCTTCAACAGTTATAAAGGTTCTCTCAGAAGACGCGCCTGGATTTTGTTTTAAAATAAAACATATAAAAAGTTAGAGGCTTTCAGTATTTTTTTTTTCAAAATACCGCTCTTAGCAATCATAAGTATATTTATTTGAAAATTTACCTCACTTAAATGTCCACCATGAGCACGTCGACAGGCAAAATCCGCTTAGAGTCAATTCATGAATGTCGCTTGATTGTAGAGGGAGTCGAGATATCGATGCTGAAGGTTGTTCAGCAACACTTTGCGCTATAGCAGCATTATTCTCAGTGGAACGTCCAGTTTTTGGTCTGCCAGTCCCTTTCCTATACCCGACAGAACCAGTTTCTTGCAAATTTTTTCACCAACCTTTGAATTGTCGACTCATGCGAACGATTATTTCCACCAGGTTTGTAGGTAAGATGGTAAGAGTACCCCAGGTACACTTCAAGTAGCACTTATGTGCCATTTTGATACCATAATGTGAACCACTACCTAGGAAAAGAAAAACCGGCTAGTGCTGTTGATGTAGCGGAAGAGATAAAAGGGATCTAGGCTGGAGAATTTCTTCAAGTCATCCCCAAAAAAATAATGATTTTTGCGAAATGTTGTTTCTTTTACTTCGTTTATTTTAAGTCTAAAACATAATAATAGTTTTTACAAACCTCTATAAATCTTAAATAACTAAAGATAGTTAAAAAATGAAAGAAACGAGTTTAGAAATTCATAAAATTCATGAATTGGCACCGAAAAGTCCATCGGAAGAGAGCTTGAAGTCTTGTTGAAATCTCTTAGTGCGGGGACAGTAGACGCATAATTCGTGTAAAGCAATTCAAGATGAAAGGTGAATATAAAAGTGAATGCTCCTTAATAGGAAAATACAGTGAGAGTAACGGCCTTCTACCCTCTAGAGGCTTTAATATAATTAAAATCAAACGAGAATTGTAAGAAGGGATAGGATTTGAGAATTTTAACGACTTGAGAGCATATTTAAGGATCACCTTTTGTTGGTCTGCCAGGCGCTCTTCTTCTCGCTGTGAATGGGTGTCATTTCATTGCCTTCTTCTTTATGTTACCGTCTTCTTTGCGCAAAGTGTGACCAATCCACGTCCATTTCTGTCTTCTAATCCAAATATCTAGCGGCTCCATGTTGGCTTTTTCGAGCGATTCCATATTTGGCATTATTTTCTGGCTATTGGATGAGAAATGACGGTCAAAGATCAACTATGACAAATCCATGCTGATTGGGCGAAATTAAACTTTTAGTCGCAGTACACCTTTTTTACAATTTCTTCGAAAAGTTTGGATGTGGTGGTAAGCTTCGGGATCTGCCTGTAATTGCACCCATAATTATTTTTGTCACAATTTGGGGTAATAGCTGCAATTTTTGGAATCTTTGATAAGAGCTACAGAAGGTAAAGATTTATTAAAAATTGGTTTGAGAGCAATAACAATAACAGGACAGTTTTTGAGAAAGAAAGAAGGGTTTGAGTATTTGTGGATTACGAATGGTGACAGATTTGTGGTTGTGTTAGCCGCTTTAAGGTGATGATGCAGTTCTGACATCAAGACCTGATATATCAGCAAGCGTAGGAAAGAAGTGAGAACCAAGATGCTTAAGTCTTAGTCTCGCAAGAGCAGAGCTTCTTAGGTACTGAGGTGATTCCACCTCATCCACCTGACGCAAAAAGGACACGAAGTAATTTCAAGTCTCACGGCATGCATACCTCGCGGATAGTGACCCGTGAGGACAGCCACGAAGTTTGAGAGCTGAGATTTTGTCATCTTCAGAAGATCGCTGCAACGTCTCCGATCCACTCGTACCCAGAGGGATTTCTCGACCTTACAAGTTTGTGTCGATTGTCAAGGGAATCCCAATCCTCTCCTTTCGTGGGAAACTACCTCAAATTTTCATTGTCTGGCCAACTCCGTTTCGTAGTTTTCCGCAATGTCGCTACGACCAAGTACCCAGATTAGCCTTATGCCAAAGAATTCGGATGCAATCGAAAGAAGGGACTCCGTCGCTAGAATTTTCAGATTTAACAAAGCGCATTGAAAATCCACCAGTTTCATAATAAGTTTCAATAATTTTAACGCGTTGTTCTATAAAAAAATAAATAAATAATTGGCGCGCACACTTCTGTTAAATGTTTGACCCAGCTCCTCTTCCTACTTGTGGGGTGTGTTGTTTCACAAACTGACGCACCTACAGTTTTAAGCCGACTCCGAACGGCAAATGTTTTTATGAGGTTATTTTTCATGGGAGAAATACTCTCGGAAGTTTGCCATTACCTGTCGAAGGGCGACCGCTATTAGAAACATGTTTTTCTATCAATTTGGTGTTTCATGTAAGAAGATTCGAATCGATACACTGCCGAATGGTAGTCACACACTAACCGATTGTGCTACGACGGCCGCATTGTTCTTTAGTAACGTATACAATTGTACGTCGGTCTATTTGACACACGTCAAAGGTGACATAAAAAAGGTACCGTCTTGGAATTATTCACTACTGACATCTAGGCGTCAGTTTTGAAACTTTTAGCGTTTGAAGTATTTTTATTTATAGTAATAGAAGAATAGTGGAGTAAAGAAGAATATATGTTTTTCATTTCATTTATTGCCCAAAATAGAATATGTGTTTTCTATACAATTTTAACTGGTGAGATTGCGACTAGTCCACTACTAGTCTCTTTGTAACTAGTTTGCCTTTTTCGCTCAAGTAAATATCAGTGAATAACTGGAGTACTTGCTGAGTAGTTTGGTTTTTCACTGCCGGGATATTCTACATACCTAGATACGTATACATGAAAACACCTATGTACCTGTGTATGTATTAACGGCACCGAATGCCTGACAAGTTGTTGTGCAAGTGCTTCTGTACTGCTGCTGCACAAAAGGAATTAATTTGTGTGCAAAATCACATTTTCACAATTCGCCCGCAGCATTTTCCTCATTGTTACTTACTGCAATCTTCAACCCACACAAGTGCATGTGCGCTCATACACATATGCACCCATATATATGTATGTGTTAGTGCATATGCGTAGCAGCTCAGAGTTGGCAAAATTCACGTGCCATAAAAATAAATGCATGCCTTTGTACTCACACACATATGCACTACACACACACAAGCATTTTATGTTGCAGGTTTTCACTTGTTTGCGACGCGGATGTGCAGCCGGAAATTTATTCTGAATTAATGTTCAATTTTTTATAATTTATTTTAATGGCCATTGTTAAAAGTAAGTATTGTTATATTTTTACACATTTTTTTATTTGATTTTCCTTAATACGCTTGACGCTTTACGAGCACGCAGAGGATTCTACGCAGCGTATGACGAACGTATTTTAATGGCTGAAATGCACTGAGAGCGAAGTGGGAGTTTTGCACACGAAAATTTCATCCAAATTTAACAACTGAGTTATTTTATTTAAAAAAAATTGAGTTTTTAATTACATGATTAAGGACTTCATGCTGGGAAACACTTTATCCTCCATTGAAATCTTCGTTCAATGTCATTAGATTAGGTTTATCCGCTTCCAGGTAGGTTGGGATTAGAACCCTTTTGCAAAGTTCAAATAGTGGACAATTGAATTTAATGCATTGGCATTGGCGTGCTCACTAGTGGCTCTTTGGAAGTCCATGAGATGTTACGAGTTTGTTGCAGAATCCCAACCCGGCTTTAGAAGAAACTATTTAACTCTAGATAAGATTAATAATCTTCCGTCTATTGTACATTTCAATTAAAATAGAAATTGAAATTTGAAGTTCAATGAAAATGAAAAAATCTACGCATATTTTGTTGATTTGAAGGCGGCATTTGACAGGATGTCGAGGAGACCGTTGGTTTATAAACTTCGGGAGATGGGAATATGCAGAAAAATAACAAACCTGATTTGGACGGGAAAGGAAGTATCCGACTATTTTGGAAAGCGCTCTAGCGTGAAACAAGCATGTCTGTCTGTTGTCGCCATTACTCTTCAATTTATACTTAAATGAGAAGGCGAAGGTGGACTCTTAGTTGAGCGCATGAATATACTAAGTCTTCTTCTTTATGCCGATGATATTGTCTTTCTGGCATATAACCTTAAGGTCATGCAATCCATGATTAATCGTTCTTAAACTGTTCTCTTCGCATCACCGCACACAGCTCTTGAAATCAATCAAGCAATATTCGTAAACGGCCTTGGTTCAACAATTATAAAGGGTGGTTAAGTTGCAAGGGCCGGAGTGGATTTTGAATAAAACATAATTTTTTTAAGAAATTATTGTCATTTGCCCTTATTGTAATAATACTGGTGTGGCTCAATTACGTATAGAACAAAATATCGGCCAAATAGCCGCCGCGGCCTCGGCGGCACACTTTCATCCGATGGTCTAAATTTTCGGTGACTCTGAGGCATAATTGAGGTTCTATGCCGTTAATGTGCTGAATTATCTCATCCTTTAGCTGTTGAATTGTTGCTGGCTTATCGACGTGCACCTTTTCTTTCTTTCTTTCAAATAACCCCAAAAGTTCAACGGTGTCAAATCACATGATCTTGGCCGCCAATTGACATCGCCGCGACGTGAGATTATTCAGCCATCCAATTTTTCGCGCAAAAGAGCCATTGTTTCGTAAGCTGTATGACAACTGGCACCGTCCTGTTGAAACCACATATCGTTGGCATCCATATCTTCCAATTCGGCCCATAAAAAGTTCGTTATCATCTCACGATAGCGAACACTATTCACAGTAACTGCCTCACCGGCCTCATTTTGGAAAAAATACGGCTCGATGATGCCGCCGGCCCATAAACCGCACTGTTTGTAGCACTCCTTGTGGGTGCATTGGTTTTTCGGCAATCACTCATTCGCCTCAAATGCGGCAATTCTGCTTATTGACGAATCCAATGAGGTGAAAATGTGCCTCATCACTGAAGATGATTTTGATTTTGATTTGAACGCCCGTTTTCATAATAAGCCTGAATAACTTTAACGCTTTGCTCGATTGTGTATCTTTCCATAGGTCAAATTGAGTTAGTCCGGAATTGAAAAATTTTAAATGAAACACCAAAAAAACCTTGACGTTTAGGTGTGGTTCACCTTTAACATCGGCCCTTAAAATTTAACCACACTTTATATGTAGAGGGTCTTATTCAAAAGCGCAACAAGGCATATTGAAAGTGGAAACATTTGAAATGTGCAACGGCCTTTAATGTCTTCAAGGGCCACAGAAGAGAAACCACCAGAGCCATTAAACTGCAAAAACTGAAATTTCACGAATATCAGTTTAGCACAGCAAAAGGTTAAAAAAAACTGTTCGTGAAATAGGTATTGGCAACAAAAGTAATCACGTTTCCGAAACTATAAACGTAAATGAGCTGAACGTAAATAAATGAACGTATAAATGCCAATGCCTGGTTTTGCCTTCTCTAATATTGACGATTGTCTAGTTCTCGAGTCCATCTTCCGTGTGAAATCTAAAGCGATTGGTCTGTACTCTTTGATTTTTCTATCTTTCTGCTATTTGATTGTTTTATTTTGCTTTACATAATTCGCTTGGGTAAAAATTTCTGAAAAAATGTGAAATAAATTCTAAGTTGCCTAATACACTTTGGGCCATAATTCCGTATTTTCAAAATTCTGAAAGATAAAATAGTGGAAAATTAACATTCGGGATGCGCACTTCCTCTTATTATTCGTGCGGATATCACAATTTATCAAGGCAAAATTTCATGAAGTAGAATTTTGTAATGTAGAATTTTAGGAGGCAGAATTTTAATACAAAAATTTTAGAATACAAAATATTGCATTAGAAGAATGTAGTACCCAGCCTTTTTTGTTTTTGTAAAATAAAGGTTTTTTTTGTTTTTTTTTTTTTGTAGTTTATTTTATTTTTGTTAGAATTAGTCAACAAAAGTAACAATACAGACTACCACAGATGCGTTAACAAAAAATGTGATAATCATCTTGATAAGAAAAACACAATTTTATGGCTTGAAATACGCTTTATTATTCAGGGCTCACTGTGCGTATGGAATACAGCCGCCTCCAAAAATCTTTTTTATCAGCGAACTGTCTAATGACCCGAGCCCGAGGACGTCCAAGGTTAACCTGGCTTGATCAAGCCATAGCCGACCTGAAAAAGCTACGAGTTAGGAACTGGAGATCTGTTGCTATGAACCGTGCAGATTGGAAGAGGATTGTGGATGAAGCTAAAGCTCACCCTGAGCTGTAATCGCTACCTGATGATGATGATGATGATTCAGTAGCAATGCCTACTCTTATCCAACCGCAAAACTTATTGAACAACCTGGTAAAGGCATACATTTTCTGGGATATGCACTTTGTTTTTTTTGTTTTTTGTTTTTTGGGGTCTGAGTGACCCCACCCGGGCATCCAAAGGTTAATCACGAACTAATGTGGTGGTTTTATAAAACGCATGTTAGTAATTTAATAAAGGGTTTGGATATAATTTTCGTCCACTTAAGGGGACCCGGTGGGCTAGAAATTAAAGAAAATCGATTTTTTGCCTCTTCGATATTTGGAAAATATAGTATTTTAAGAATGTACTGTGACATTTTCAGGCGAAAATTCCCAATATTATAGCTTCTGCAGCCCATTAACTAGGTAGCGAGCGGCCCGCGCGCTCCTGTACCTCAAACTTTAAACTCATTTACCTCGAAACGACTGTTTTCGGCCCGGTGTTGTCAAAAATAAAACAATTCAACCAAATCATTTGAAATTTTAATATGTTGTGCACAATATCAATGGCTATCGTCCGTTCTAGAATTATATTATTATTTCAATTATGTCGTCTTTTTATTAAAAAGCTGAAAAAAAACGTTTTTAGTGTCTCAATCAAAACCGTGCCATTTTGTTAATTTTTTTTTTATTCTAGTACGGGGCATAGCTACAGTTATGCTGATTAGTACTTTTTTTTAGCTTCAGGGAAATGAAATTGCCAGAAAGGGGTCGGCAGAACCGGTTCCTGCTGTCCGCTTCTCAGACATCGGTGCCCCCCTGACCGTCGTCAAAGGGAAACTACACAATTTCTTTCTAGAAAAAGCGCAAGACAGATAAAGGTCTGTCTCATCGTGTGCTATTTCGAAAACACTATGGCCTCAATACGATAGAAACAGAACGCTTAAGGTGATGGGAATGCCCCGCCATTCAATTTCCAAACTCATTGCGCTATTCACTGGTCACTGGGTGATCGGTACTCATGTGGAGAAGCTGGGAATTCCGTACAACCCCTATTGCAGAAGCTGTGCGGATCCTGCAGAGGAAGAGACTGTGGAACACTTTCTCTGCAAATGTCCGGCTCTGGCGGCTAGGCGCTTGAGATTCCTTAACGCGCCCTTTGGGGATGACTTGAAGAAATCCTCCAGCCTAAATCCCTTTTCTCTCCTCCACTACATCAACAGCCCTGGATGGCTGTAGACGGGTTTCCGCTAAGCCTTTTCATAGTTGGTGGTCCACATTATGGTATCAAAACGGCACGTAAGTGCTACTTGAGGTATACCAGGGGTACTCTTGCCATCTTACCTACCTACCAACCTGTGTTTCAGATAAATAGACGAGCCAATACGGTCAGGCCCAATTTTTCGTTAGGGTCACCTTCAGCGCTTATAGCGCCATTTTAATTATGAATATTAAAAAACAGTGCGGGTAGCGTAGTACACATAACAGAAGTGAAATTTTCAAGGCAGACAAAGAAAGAGGGAGAGACCCGAGAGAGAATGAGAGAGAGAGAAAGAATGTATATCTAAAAAAAAAATCCCCAACATTTACAAATAAAACAAATAGGCAACATTTAAAAAAAACAGAGAAAGGTCGACCGGAGTAGGTAAACGCCGGACACAAATCGTGGCAACAACGTCCATTACTCCGAGCGTTTATCACCCACACAAACGCAGCGATTCCAGGACTGCAGCAACGGCACAAATTATCGCCAGACAATACCAATTAATCCAACGCCGGAATGGATAGCACTTTATAGTACGCACAAGCACTAGCCAGGAAACAGAAAGTAGGCACCAAAAAACAAAAAACGCCAAAAAAATTGTGACCAAAAAACGCCCCAAACAGTAGGTACCAAAGAAATATAACGCCACAAAGTAGACGCGAAAAATATATTTCCTACAAGTTTGCACCAACAAACAAGTGACCAAAAGTAGGCAGTGTTATTTCACACTAGAAATTACCTACCCCAAGGAAAAACTCAGGAGGAATAGCCTAAAGTGTGTCTAAGATATACATATATAAGGTATAGCTCTCTTTCTCTCCTTTTCCTCTACGTTACATCTTTTCTCTCTCTCGCGGAACGAAAATGCCCAAAACGTTGCATGGCATTGAAATTTTACTCTCCATTCTCGCTCGTCCATCGACGCCTAAGAAGTTGCACTTCAAAATTTGTTTTTTTTTTAATTTTTATGTAAAAGAAGTTAAATAAAAATCCTAAAAATTTAAGTCTCGTTTTTCATTGTTTTTATTGTAAAAAAGAAATTTCTGAAAATACCCTACATTTTCGAGCTTTAGACCACCAGGACCCATTAATAAAATGCTGTTTGAATTTCTAGCCCGAACTTTCATGTATTCAGCGTTAAATAGCTGTAGCACAAGGACTTATCGACAAGTTTTGGCAATTAATTTGTTTCTTATGTAATTACTAGCATTCCCCAGTGGGCTTCGCACCACCATACATAAAATGTTTTTTGTATTATTATTATTTTGTGGTCATCGGTGGGCATCAGATCGAGTGCCACTTTGAACAATTTCACCAATTCATTGTGTTGATGGAACATTGTTTGCAATTCATTCACGATTGATCTTCTCGTATTCGTCGAAATTGCACAGCGTTGATCTAATTCACTATTCTCATCACCAATAAAATATATTTGCAAAAATTGATGGTCACCATCTGAGAATAGTAGCTCTATGGTATATTTGACCTTGAATCTGTAAAGTTCGAGAAATATATGTAGATAACGGATCTGAATTTTTAAAAACATCGAACACAGGGACGGCACATAAATTAAATATGATATTGTTTATTCCAAACGAAGTAATAACCTTAAACGTCTGCATAAATCCATCTCTTATAATATTTGTAGCTCCAAAAGATGTCATTTGAAATCATGAATTGTATTTTTTAATGTTTAAGAGGAAATGCTTCGACGTTGGTGAACTTCCAAAAACCAATGAATGCAAAGGTTCTGGCGGAAGTTCTAGCACCGGCAATTTGACTTTCCCTCCAGCACAGCACATACCAGGCGTTTAGTTTCTGAATTTAATTGCTTTGCAATGTATACATTCTATATTCATTTGGCCAATGTAGGTACGCATGCTGTAATCAATGGGGGCATCGTAAATGAAAGACGCGCGGTCCATTTGACGTATATCATAAATGGACGTACGCCCACGACGGTTTCTTGGTGCTTCACTATTAACCGACTGATTTCTCCGTCTGTGTCGTTGTGTTTCCACTTAATTTCGTCGAACACGATCTTCTTCACTTTGTGATCACATAAAATGTCATAACTCAGGAACGGCTGCACCGATTTCAATCAAACTTCACATAAACCACCTCCTCAAAGATTGAAAAGAATTGAATTTTCGTGTCAATCGGTTCGGCGGTTCTTGAGTTATAAGATTACCAAGTAAATGTAATATATAACAACAACTTGAAATAACCCAGGATCAGCAGTGTGGTTAGGAATTTCAGCTGATATAAGGCTATCGATTTGATCCGGAGTTGTTTTATGTACCAGCCAAATTAGTATATGTATGTGCGTGCGGCAATCCCCTTTTCTGCCATTCGATGGAGTACATATGGCAACGCACCTCCCCAAATATATATAATTTCACAATTAAATCCATAAGTGCTTTACATTTTTGCCGAAATGGATACTCATGTGGTTCAAACACATCCTAGGGTTATCCAGGTCCACGTTTTGGTCTATATCTCGAGACCCTAGTTACGGAGGGGCATTAAAAATACTCTATACTATAGAATCATCAGCAGCTTCCATTTGCTACCCATATTGTATAAACACATCCTAGGGTTATCCGGGTCCACGTTTTGTATTATATCTCGAGGCCTTAGTCACGGAACGGTATGAAAAATACTCCATACTATAGAAATCATCAACAGCTTCCATTTGCTACCCATATTTTACGAACACATCCTTAAGTTATCTGGGTCCACATTTTGGGCGATATCTCGAGACCCTAGTTACGGAGGGGCATTAAAAATATTCTATACTATAGAATCATCAGCAGCTTCCATTTGCTACCCATATTGTATAAACACATCCTAGGGTTATCCGGGTCCACGTTTTGGATTATATCTCGAGACCCCAGTCACGGAACGGTATGAAAAATATTCTATACTATAGAAATCATCAACAGCTTCCATTTGCTACCCCTATTGTACGAACACATCCTTAAGTAATCGGGGTCCACATTTTGGGCGATATCTCGAGCCCCTAGTACTTAGCGGCATCAAAAATACTCCTTACTTTAGAATCATCAGCAGCTTCCATTTGCTACCCATATTGTACAAATACATCCTAGGGTTATCCGGGTCGACGTTTTGGATTATATCTCGAGACCCTAATCACGGAACGGTATGAAAAATACTCTATACTATAGAAATCATCAACAGCTCCCATTTGCTACCCATATTGTACGAACACATCCTTAAGTTATCTTGGTCCACATTTTGGGCGATATCTCGAGACCCTAGTTACGGAGGGGCATTAAAAATATTCTATACTATAGAATCATCAGCAGCTTCCATTTGCTACCCATATTGTATAAACACATCCTAGGGTTATCCGGGTCCACGTTTTGGATTATATCTCGAGACCCCAGTCACGGAACGGTATGAAAAATATTCTATACTATAGAAATCATCAACAGCTTCCATTTGCTACCCATATTGTACGAACACATCCTTAAGTAATCGGGGTCCACATTTTGGGCGATATCTCGAGCCCCTAGTACTTAGCGGCATCAAAAATACTCCTTACTTTAGAATCATCAGCAGCTTCCATTTGCTACCCATATTGTACAAATACATCCTAGGGTTATCCGGGTCGACGTTTTGGATTATATCTCGAGACCCTAGTCACGGAACGGTATGAAAAATACTCTATACTATAGAAATCATCAACAGCTCCCATTTGCTACCCATATTGTACGAACACATCCTTAAGTTATCTTGGTCCACATTTTGGGCGATATCTCGAGACCCTAGTCATGGAGCGGCATCAAAAATACTCTATACTATAGAATCATCAACAGCTTCCATTTGCTACCCATATTGTACAAACACATCCTAGGGTTACCCGGGTTCACGTTTTGGCCTATTTCTCGAGACCCTGGTATCCGATTCTTAAAATTTTAAAACACAAACCATCTACTGAATAGTCCAAACAAAGCCTAAAAATTTGGTTTGGATAGGTGAGCCCGTTCTTGAGTTATAAGATTACCAAGGAAATGTAACTTCTTTTTATATATATAGATAATAGATTTTTGTATACAAATGTAGCTCATTTTCCTACAAAAAATATGTAAAACCAAAATTATATCTAAAAACATTAAAAAAAATTAAAAAAAAACCTTAATAAAATATCACAAAAATTTCAACGAAATTTCACAATTCTTAATAAAAATTAAGTCTTAGTAAAAATTAAGAAAAAAAAATATCACAAAAATTTTCAACGAAATTTCAAACTTTTTAATAAAAATTAAGAAAAAAATATCGCCAAAAATTTGAACGAAATTTCAAACTTTTTAATACAAAATTTTAGAAAAATTCCGAGAAATCAGTTTTATGGCCAAAAGAATTTCGCACTTTTCAATACAAATTTTTAGAAAAATTCCGAGAGTGCAGTTTTATAACCCATGGGATTTTGGCACAATAACATATAAGTTTCAAGCGACTCAAAAATCGCCTTGATTTTTGATAATTTTTTTGTTAATTAATGCATCATTTAATACCTGCCAACACAAAGGTTGCATTTCTCAAAAACAAAAACTGTTAGAAAGGCTTATGCATATTTGCATATTTAAATGCACCAATCATCATGACGTCACATATACGGCGCAGCGTACAATTATTGGAAAAATAGAGGCATTTAATATTACCGCCATCACTTACTGTCAGCCCACTTCAACCGGCAACTGACGTGCAATTAAATCACGTTCAGAATAAAATTCTGTATGCATATTTCAGCGGGCATTTTGGCATTCCAACGCGATCTCGCACTAATTTACATTTTCATTTTTGCATTTTTAACTCTGAGTGGCAGAGCGAATATTTGCAACGCGCAATTGATTTGGTAGCTTATGTGGTTTGGTGTTTGCGCGTATGTATGAGTGCAAGTGACCTTTGTATTTTTCGTCAAAGAATTCATGACGCCGAGCCACAATTAAAGTAGTAAAAGCGGGCAGAGGCATATCAAAAGTATTATGCCACAAAACACAAAACAACAAAAACAAAAGAAAATGAAGAAAAAAATAAACAAATGTGGAAGGAAATATAGAGCATTAATGAAATCACGAAACTGTTGTGTGTCGCAATAAAATCAAAGTGCACAGGCCGGATAGCACCAACTGTGCCAATAAACCACCAACTAAACATTGAAAAAGAGAGCTGGGTTTGTACGCTGATTTAGCGCGATATTTTTGCTTTTAGAAGTGCACACCACAACTTTAATGACTACAACGACAGCGGGTGACAAAAAAAAAAAAAAACCAAAAAAAAAAAGAAAACTTAAAAACCAGAATTAAAAATGCACCAAAACAAAAAAATAAAAGGAAAACAATTAAGCCAATAGCGCTATTGAATATGCTGCAAGACACAATTTACGTCGTCATCAACGTTAGTTGTGCTAACACCTTCATCATCACCCCCTTGTTCATGCTCCTTCTCATGCTCTACTTCATCGACATCAGCATTATTGTTGGCGTCACTTCGAACACTAGGCTACCTAGCCTAGCTTTCTCGGTTGGTTGTATAGTAATATAGTTGACCTTGATGATATCATCAACAACACACGCCGTAGCCAAAGACATATGTGCCAGTCCTTTGTACCACAACTTTGGTAGTAGACACTTGAGGTCGAAAAGGCGGTGCGCAAAAGTTGATGGCAACGAAGGCACAGCTGACAGCTTCACCGTCGACTTAGGCCAGAAAAGCGGCCGCACAGGCAGCGATGGCAAGCCACGATAGCATTTTATATCCTCCCACCCCCCTCCCCCTGTGCACACATTGCAGTTAACGCCGAAGCAACAAGGCGCTTTGTGTAGTAGACAAAATACATAGTAGTAGAGCTTGAGAAATAGTAGAATCGACTATTGCGGCGCGCAAATTTGCCAAATAAAGCGAAGCAAGCGAAAGGCGTATCTACATGAGGTTTGCCTCAGTGTGGCAAAAATGGCGAATAGTAAACGCAAATCAATAATCAAGAATTGCTTGCACAGTTGTTTGCTTGCGGTGGATCCACCCTGCATTGCGGCTATGTCAGCTGCTAACTGCGGTTGGCGCATGTCACACTGGCTGATGGTTGGCAGCTGGCGGTGAGTATGGCAAGCGATGGCGTTGATATTGATGACGACGTTGATGGCGTTAATACCGAGCTTAGTATACGCGCTACAAAAGCAGACACCCATACATATGAACATGCGAATGTGATTTGCAAATCTATACGAATATGAAACCGCATTACGGCGCATGTGTGTGTGTGTGTGTGCGCCATTCCTTACATTGTGCGCACTTTTGCGAAAACTCGCAGTGTTGCCGCCAAATTGATGAGGCAATACAAAGTTGTAGTTTTGTAGCTTCACCTGTTCGCTGTTCGGTGGATAGGAGATTGCAGCTAAAGCGTTGTGTGGGGCATTGAGTTTTTATTACATTGCAGATATGGCATAATGTATGGTGGCGCGCGGGATTCATGGTGTGGATATGATATCACAGCATATTGATTATATTGGCGTCTTTACAAGAATGAATACACACTCGAATGCATACATAGGCACACACAATATGCGCGAGTGTGAGAGCATGCGTAGTAATTAAGTTGGCAATTTTATTACTGGCTGTACACACATCTGAGCGACGCCTTAGGAGGGAGACGAAACTGGCGTGTTTTTCGGGCTCTGAGCTGCTGGGACTGCACAAAATCTGAGAAGAGAAAATATGAGAAAAATTTCACACAAAAATTACGTATCGAAAATCCGGTGGGGATATGAATCTTAAAAAAGTTCCAAGACTGAAAGTTCATCGCAGAGACAAATAAATATATTTTCCCTTTCAAAGAGAGTTTAAAAAGAGCAGATCTTTACTTTAAGCTACTGTTAGGACCTTTCGAAACTATATATCGGGTATTTTTTAGCTGCATAACCACAATCGATATCGATAACTATGGCTTGACAGCAGAGAATGGCTGAGTTTGTGTTTCCAAAAATGAATCAGTTAAACATCAACAACAATTGGTTCTAACAAGACGGCGCTACTTACCACACAGCGCGCTTAACCAGCAACATTGCAATATAGAAGCCACCGTTGACGCCAAACGGACAGATTTATTGAGAAAAGTAGTCAAAACTTGGACTGATTGAATGAACCAATTAACTCGTAGTGGTGACGGACATATGCCGGATAAATAAATAAAATAAAAAAAGTAATGGCGCGCAACTAAGTTCTCGCTGTTTTTATTGATGAAAATACAACTTTATTCTGAAAAACTGGTTACAAGTGAATCATCAAAGTATTGCAAATCGCTGGCTACTACTTTTTCTCCTTTTTCTGGTAGATCTGGTATACCGTCGCGGTAAAACTGTTCATCTTTTGAGGCTATCCACGGATCAATCCATTTTTTGATGTTTTCATATGAATGGAAGTGCTGGTCAGCTAGACCATGTGCCATCGATCGGAACAGGTGATAATCGGACGGCGCAATATCTAGAGAATATGGCGGGTGGGGTAGGATTTCCCATTTCAGTGTTTCCAGGTAGGTTTTAACGGGTTTGGCAATGTGAGGCCGAGCGTTGTCATGCTGTAGAATCACTTTTTCATGCCTATCCGCGTATTGCGGCCGTTTCCCGCGCAGTGCTCGGCTCAATCGCATTAATTGAAGTTGATACCGATCCCCAGTAATGGTTTCCCTTAGTTTTAATAGTTCAAAATAAATAACACCAACTTGGTCCCACGAAATATACAGCATAACCTTCGCAACGTGAATATTCGGCCGAGGCGACGACGTAGAAGCATGACCGGGCAGTCCCCATGACTTTCTTTTCTTTGGATTGCTATAACGAATCTATTTTTCATCACCCGTCACGATGCGATGAACAAAGCCCTTCCTTTTTTGCCGCTGGAGCAGTTGTCCAGAGGCGAAGAAACGACTTTCAACATCACTTGGTTTTAACTCATAAGGAACCCAAGTCCCCTGTTTCTGAATCATTCCCAAAGCATACAATCGCTTGGAAATGGATTGGCGGGTAACTCCTAATACTGAAGCAAGCTCTTTTTGCGTTTGACACGGATCCTCATTGAGCAATGCCTCCAACTCAGCGTCTTCGATGGATTTTGGCCTTTCTTCACGCGGACGGTCGTCAACTCGTCTCGGCACATTGTTTCCCTTAAAGCAGCATCTCCATAAACTTTTTGTAGCTCTCGAAGCGCATCAGCCACCGTTTTTTTCGAATGAAAGAGGAAAATCTTCCCGCAAATGACGATTATTAGGCACAAAATCAGACATTTTGACAAAACCAAAATTATATGATACCAAAACAAAATCTCTAATGTGTCGAAGCAGTTTGTTTACCATAGGTCTAAGCTTGGTTTATGACGCTTAGGTTATGTTAGAGTCGACTAGCACACACTGCTGGCGGCATCTATTGACAAACAGAGAGAACTTAGTTGCGCACCTAATAATTTACGCTTCCACCTTTTCTTTGGTGTTTGGTCGAGCTCCTCCTCCTTCCTTCGGGGTGTATTTTAATGTTGTTCCACGAAAGTTGCGACCTACAGTTTTGAGCTGACTTCGAACGGCAATTGGTTTATATGAGGAGCTTTTTCATATCAGAAATACACTCGGAGGTTTCCCATTGTGTGCCGTCGCCCCTCGCTATTAGAAAAAAACGTCTTCTATCGTTTGATGTGTCAGTTCTACCAGATTATAATGAAAAAAAAAATGCATTCTAAAAATACTTCTGTTTTATGGAATAATTTTAAGTTCTCAAACTCTTAGAAAAACACCTGGTGTAATAATATCTAATATTCCTAACCTCCAATATAGCCCGAAATTGTGTTTTTTGAACTTTTACGCCAAAATATTATGAATATTTCAGTTTATTCTGAGGTCAAATTTGGAGTGAATACGTCAAAAATCTTAGAAAAGGTGTAGACCTGTATTAAACCGTCAGATAAAAATCAACTTTTTTAGTTATCCAGGAAAAAATGTATGTGCGCGTAAAACTATAGACTTTATATGGTGATGTCGCGTACTCAGATTTTCAGTTTCTCATCAATTTAATTTGATAAAGCACTTTAAAGTTTCAAAGAGGAAAACGAAATTAGGGGCGTCCACTGCGTATACTTTATTGAATGGAGAAATTGGGCGAAAATTCTTTCTAAATAAAATGATTTAAAATATATAAAAAATCTATATTATATAAAAAATCCTGCGCACTTCAATGCTGAGTATAATTTGGAATTCCAGTCAGTTGGTCGATATTTCATTGGGTATTTGAGTTATGAGTGAGGCTGACTTGACAAATGTGGTTTCGCGAAAAACGCGTTTAAAGTTTTCACAACGGTACAGATCAGGCTGAGAGGGGGTGCGTGGCATCAAAATGCAAAGTAGAAGTAGAATTGAGGCAATTTTCCTACCTAGTATGGCATTTCTTATGTATGATTTTAAGAATTTTTTTTTTTAATTTCCACTTTGGCCTAACCCCTTAATGGTCATATTATCAGGCTAATATCAATAGTCTACCGGGATTAAATTTCGCTACTAGCATGACCAACTAACCAACTGACAAAATCAGTTATTTGTTGTAGCAGTTCACTAGGCCCTGTCAGTAGTATTTACCGATTGTTATCCTCTAACTCATTTAACGGTAAGCCCAGGAAACATGCTGTTTCGACAGGTTGGGCTCAAAATGAATGCATCGGTCGAATAGTAACCAAAGTCAACGCATACTCGTCGACAGGTTGGGCTCAGAGGGAGAGAGTTGCTAGGTGAGTGGGTTTAAGAGGGCTTGTGAATAGGTGGTTAGTATCGTGCGGTGTACCTTCACATGCGAGACATATATTGAGTATGTCGGGGTCGATTCTGGATAGGTAGGCATTTAACTTGCTAGAATGTCCAGACTGTAATTGAGCCAATGTTACGCGAATCTTATGAGGCAGCTGAAGTTCTTCGTCTGCAATTGTTGGTGGCTGAACTCCGATAACGACGCTTGAGGGTCGGGAGTTTAGGGAGATGGTGGGAGTCTCTCGATGAATGTCGTTTAAAATCTGTCTATATACTATTCGGTCCAGTAGCTGCAGATGTGAAGAATCAAAGTTGCACTTTGAAGAATCAAAATGAATGCATCGGTCGAATAGTAACCAAAGTGAACACATGCTCATATGTAGGTTTCTTATCGCACTGCTTTTATTCAGCCTTTTTCTTCAATTATTATATATTCCGGCAATTCTCAGGATACTAAAATCTTCAGTATTTTATTAGTTTCTGTCTCTCGTGAATCGATGAAAACTTTTTATTGAACCTCAGTTTAGACACCAACGTTAGAAATAAATTTCCGATATTTCACATCTTCGTACAATAAATAATTTTGTATCACAGAGGCAAGAAACTGACTTATAGACAAGATTTCGAGAAAATAAAAGTTGTCAGTCTTAGTCATAATAAAAATTCATTGTCACATACATCGTCGAAAGGTATTTCTGTTAAGTTTTACCTTCAAGCTTTTGCAGAGGGAGGCTTGTCTAGGTGAGACCGTTGCTAGAAATGGGTTTGGAATATTTAATCTTAAGCGGATATACCGGTGGGCTCTAATGTTAATATTGGTCTTTTGCCATCAGCTTTCTTTTCGTACATCTCCTTGTCATTCGCCACTCTCGGCTTTTAACCTGTTGTTTCTTCCTTAGTTGTTTCTTAAATTAATAGTCCGACTCATTATTTTGCTTTTATTGAGGGATACCAATTTGTGCATTCTATAATTTACATACTTTATATTATAAGGTAATTCCAATACATTTGCGTTCAAAAATAAGTGGCAACGCCATTAAATTTTTTTCTAATTTAATTATTATCAGTTATAATTTTCGTGATGCTTACATTTACTATTTATTTAATCTGTACCATTATTTACTTTTGCGTCTTAAGGATAGGTGGCAACGCCATACAAAAATAATTTGAATTAATGTTTTGTTCATTATTTTTATTTTTGCTACATGTATCCTAACCTCTAATTAAGTTATAATTACAATACTTTTTGCATGCAAAAATAAGTGGCAACGCTATTAAATTTTTTTGTTTAATTATTATCAGTCATAATTTGCGTGGCACCTACATCTACTATTTATTTAATCTGTACCATTTTTTTTAATTTTGTGTTTTAATGGTTAGGTGGCAACGCCATACCAAAATAATTTTAATTAATGTTTTGTTAATTATTTTTGTTTTTGCTACACGTCTCCTAACCTCTAATTAAGTTCTAATTCCAATACTTTTTGCATTCAAAAATAAGTGGCAACGTCATTCACTTTTTTTCTAATTTATTTATTATCAGCCATAACTTGCGTGACACCTACATCTACTACTTATTTAATCTGTACCATTTTTTAATTTTGCGTTAATGGTTAGGTGGCAACGACATACAAAAATAATTTCAATTAATGTTTTGTGTATTATTCTTATTTTTGCTACATGTATACTAAACTCGAATTAAATTTTGTAATTAATTGAAGTTTTTCTTAAAACTATATGGCACCGCCATTAAAAATTTTCTTAGGGGAAACTTAACTGTGCGATTATTGTGGTGCATAAAATTTACAATTAATACATTTTTGTAATCAATTTTTGAATTTCCAAAGAAAAAAAAAAAAAAAAATAGATGGCAACACCAGCTAAACGTTTTTTTTATTGAAGATGTTTCAACAACTTTCATTTGGCCTCTATCTTTATCTTCATATTCAGCTAAAATATGTGATAAATTTGCAATAATATGCAGGTGGCAACACTTTTTCTTAAAAATAAATGGAGGTTAAATTTCAAGCGACGATGTTGAATGTGAACCACACCTAAACGTTAACGACACCGTTGGACTTCTTTCTTTGGGGTTATTTGAAAGAAAAGGTATACGTCAATAAGCCAGCAACAATTCAAGAACTAAAGGATGAGATAATTCGGCACATTAACGGCATAGAACCTCAATTATTATTATTATATAATTATATTAATTGAGCTATACCAATATTATCATAATAAAGAGAAATAAGAATGATTTCCTAAAAAATTTAAATAAATTACTTATTTCTATTTATTAATAAATTACCATTTTCAAATATAAACAGGTGGCAACCCGCTTTAAAGTCAGTGTTATACACAGCCCATCTACGACCCATAGGCTTTCGAGCGGTAAAAAAAACAAGGTTAAGATCGGGACAGTAGTTTTGGATGAAATGGAAAACATTTTACAATGAAATATTGAAAAAAAAAAAATAAAACAATTGTTTTGATGATAGAATAAAATAAATTAAAAATTAATAACTGGTGCGTACACTTCTGTTAGGTGTTTGGCGGCGCTTTTGTGGCGTGCGCACACTTTAAGTAGTGAACGAATTTCTCTGCGAGTGAGCCTTTTCCTAACAGGTACTTTTCGAATGCTTTGTACTGAATTAACATCAAGGCACGTACAGCGTTTTTCAATAGGTGCGCTTCAACTTTTTTCCGATAGGGAGGGCAAACGACGCAATATTTTTTATTTTTCGCTTGTCTTTTGTAAACTTCATTAGTATACATATCATCATGGAACGCTACACACTTGAGCAACGATTGCAAATCGTGCAAATTTTTTATGAAAATAATCGTGCAAATTTTTTATGAAAATTTATAAATTTTCCAAAAAATCATCTTCAGTGATGAAGCTCACTTTTTTCTCAATGGCTTTGTCAACAAGCAAAATAAGCGTTACTGGGCAGAAAGCAATCCACACGTGATTCATGAGGCACCGTTGCATCCCGAAAAAATCACTGTTTGGTGCGGTTTACATGCCAGCGGCGTAATTGGCCCATATTTTTTCGTTGACGAGAACGATCGCCACGTTACTGTGAATGGAAATCGATACCGCGACACGATAAACGATTATTTTTGGCCGCAATTGAATGGTATGGACTTAGACGACATGTGGTTTCAACAGGACGGGGCCACAAGCCACACAGCACACGCTACAATTGATTTGTTGAAGAGTAAGTTCGATGAGCGCATTATTTCCAAAAATGGACCGGTCGAATGGCCGCCGCGCTCGTGTGATTTGACGCTTCTAGACTATTTTCTTTGGGGTTATGTGAAGTCATTGGTCTACAGTAACAAACCGGCGACGATTTGTGGCCTCAGAGCCAATATTGAACGCGAAATTGCTGGAATTTCGGCCGATTTATGCAAAAGAGTGGTCGAAAATTGGGTTCAACGATTGGACTCCGTAAAACGTGCACGCGGTGGTCATGCAAAAGAAATCGAATTTCATACTTAAATGTATAAGTTCAAACTCGATAATAAAAAAAAAATTAGTTAAAAAAGTCAAACCGTTTGTGTTTTATTCAAAAAAAAAGTTGAAGCGCTCTTACTGAAAAACGCTTTATGTAATAAAGCAAACACTCAGTAGCGTCTAATAAAGTTTTGGTGCATTAAAGTTAACAAAGAAACAAAAAAAATATTTAGTTTTAGATGTATTTTTGTTTCACTTAAATTCTTTGCTACTGGTTTGATATCTAAAGGCCTGCCTACCTGCCTTACTTTCACTTCGCATTGCCTAAGCCTAATTTTACGAAAGCTCCCTACGAAGAGAGGTAACTATCGCATAAAACTTTGCTACATTTTCGTATTATAAAATTATAACGTTGCCTTTTTTCTGGATGCAGTCAAGCGGTCACATTTCAATGCCATTGTGTTGGTTGTGATTAGCTGTTGTCGATAAGCGAAGCAATTTCGTAAGGAGTGGCTGTCGCTGGCAGATAATTAAATCCGCCCACGCGAAAACAACTGCACGAATATCAAAGCAACTAATTTCCACAGCCTTGACGCCTACTATATTCTCGCTTGAAGAGTAAATACTCATATATGCACGCTATTTTCACCACTTTCATCAACCTACCCGCTGTGATTGTTTTTCGTTTTTTTTTGGCTTATTTACATGAGCTCTTCCCACATGAGCTCTTGTCATAGCGATATTTAAGCGCAATCTACCCACCAACAGCCAGCAGGCAGCAGCTTCTTGACGCAATGTCAAGTGAGTGAATGTTACCAATTAATTTTCGATTGTCATTAAATCTGTATCATTAATTAGGTGCGCTCAACTATTGTCAATGCCAACCAGAGCAATAGTGAAAGCTTAAAAATAAAGATACAAAAAATGTAAATAAAAATGAGCTATCTAAAAACTAAGAAAATAAATTTATAATTTGTTCGTCATTGAGTTTAGCCTTGCGGCAGGTTCGAAAGCGTTTTCTTCATGCGTTCAGGGATGAGGCCAGAGTTGTAAATCAAATTTGAGGCGGCTTGAATAAGCTGTAATAAATCGGACGCACAGTGTTTGAAAAAAAAAAAATTTGTTGCTTCTGGAAATATTACTTCAAATAAAGTTAGGGAAAGTTTCGAACCTTTCTGGCATACGACCCTTTTTTGGATACGGTTGGATGAACAAAATGTAATATTCCTTTTGAGCTGCTGCTCTCCATTATTAAAAGTACGAAGTTTCTATGCATACATAGAGGTTATTATTTTAATTTTCTAATTTTTGGTGTAATTTTTCCGTTCTTCGAAGTAAATGATGTGAAATATATTCTTTGCGACTTTTAATTTTTTCTCTCTAAGCTTAACAGTATTTTTCTTTCTCCTTCTAGGCGAAACATTGCATGAGACGCCAATGCAGCCACAATAAAACTGCTCAACAAATTTCCAACATTTGACTTTACCAGAGATCGCAGTAAGTGATTATTTTTGCTTGTTTTTGATATAACAGGAATACGTGAATAAAAAAACATGTGTGGGTATCACTGATGCTTGTAGAACGTGTCCCACTGCTGACCTCAACGTCATTCTGCACTTACTTCCCGCGGATCTGCAAGTTAAATCCATTGCTTCTCAAGGCGCTATTAGGTTGACAGAGATTGACCCCTGGAGGCAACTTCCTGTAGGACATAGTAGCATCTTGAACCAGATCTCCCTTCCTTCTCTGTACTTCGCACTGATCTCTCCATCCGCAAACTGGGTTTTGAGGGTTGTGTTAAGGCTATCTTTCCGAGCAGGGAAGTTTGGAAAGAGGGGAGAGTCAGCACGGACATAGGTACCTCTGTTTTCACTGACGTATCCAAGATGGAATCTGGACTGGGAGCGGGGGTTTTCTCTAAATCAGCCAACATTTCGGTCTCCTTTAAACTGCCGGAAACGAGCAGCGTTTTTCAAGCAGAGGTCTTCGCGATCCTGCAAGCATGCAAAATGCTTAGGGATCGCTGTTACGAGGGATACATTAATATTTTTTCCGATAGCCAAGCTGCGATCAAGGCCCTGTCGCCACTGTATTGCAGCTTTCTTCTGGTGAACTCCTGTAATGAGAAACTCAAACGTCTCGAACGTGCAGGAAAAATTTTACTTATCTGGGTTCCTGGGCACAGGAATATAGAGGGGAAATGCAATTGCTGACAAGCTGGCCAGAAAGTGCTCTACAGAACCGGTTTCAGTTGACTCCTGACCGTTATTAAAGGGAAGCTACACAATTTCTTTCTAAAAGAAAGTGCAAGACAGATGGAGTGCTGGCTCATCGTGTACTATTTTGACAACACAATGGCATGAATACGATATAAACAGGTGATGGGAGTCCCCCATCATTCAATTTCTAAACTCATTGCGGCGTTCTCTGATTACTGGTTGCGGAAAAGCTTGTAATTCCCACAACCCCTATTGCAGAAGCTGTGTGGACCCTGCAGAGAAAGAGACTGTTGAACACTTTCTCTGCAAATGTCCAGCTCTGGCGGCTAGGCGCTTGAGATTTCAGCCTAGATCCAAAATGTCTAGCCTAGATCCCTTTTTTCTTCTCCACCACATCAACATCCGAATAGCTTGGTGTGTGACTACCGTTCGAAAGTACGTAGGTTCGAACCTCCGTTCATAAGACGTCAAAATGACACCATCACTTTTTTTCTAATAGCCGTCGCTACTTGGCAGGCAATGGCGAAACCTCCGAGTGTATTTTTGCTATGAAAAAGCTTCTTATAAAAACCATCTACCGTTCGGAGTCAGCTTAAAACACAACATTTGTGGAACAACTTCAGAACGCACACAACAAATACGAGGAGGAGCTCGGGCAATAATTACAGCTATGTTAATTTCATAGTCGAAAAAGGCTGATCAATAAAGGAAATAGTTTTCTCTAATGTTTCTTCAACAAACATGGAGTTACATAGACAAATTACAGATGAACTCAGTGAAATTTAATAACGAAGGAATAACTAATTAAAGTTCACCTTCCGACCCCTGACGTTACCAGTTTTAAAAACTGCTCCCAATATTTTGAACTTGCCTGTATTTCTGTGTTACTTCTTTCGTTTAATGTCATTAATCTTTTATCTGCTTTATTTATTTTCATTTTATTTACCATTTCAGTTTTTATTCACCTTTGTTTACCTTTGTTTTTGCCGTCGTTTTTTTATGTATTGTTTTTTTTTTTTGCTTTTTCACGTACACAAAAATTTATCACTCCTGAAACACGAAATGTGAATAATACCAATTTTATTGTCGCTTGACCTTTACGAAATGAAAAGAATGACGAAAAAGTGAAAATGTGCGGGGTAAAAAATGGAACGAGAAAATACCAAACTAAGAAGTAAAAACAAATACTAAGACAATACACGTACACACACGAATAAAGGCGAACCTGATGAGTGCGAGAAAAGCCTACGATATTAAAAAAAATACCAGTCTAACGGTTAGACGGGATAGAAGTGAAACCTTCCGTAAGACAAACTGAGAGAGAATAAGACGAAAGCAGCATTAGGAGCGGGATAATTATAGGTTCATTATAATATTGCTCTAAAGTTCATATTTTATTTTCTTCATCCTCAATGTTTTCAATTTCAACAAATGATACGAGTGGCTTATGATAGATAAAATATGATACAAATGCTTTGGTTTCGATGTTGTCAAAAAAAATACCCAAACGGACCGAAGAAACAGACTTACAAATTCCTTCCATTTTCGTCTACTTGTATTTATATAAAAATTTATGTCTCTTCCCACCAAAGCTAAATGTATTTGTATACTTCTTCTTGTATTTATTCAAGGCCGAAATCCCGGCGGTAATGCAATACCGGGCTAACCCGTGGCAGAAGTGGAGCAAGCTCCTAAAAGACTCCGCCCATTTCCAAAAATCAGTTTAACATTTATTGTCCTCCGATGGAGGATCTATCAGATGTTAAGCTGATAACCACATTACCTAGTCAATAGATTTTAAATAATAAACCTAATAAACCTTTTGAGAATTACACGCTCACAAAAATTAATGTACGAAATATTTATACCGATTCACTTAAACACGGCGAGCTGTTTGATTTCATGTTCGTGCCTGTGTATGTGCATTTGTGCGTTCATATCGCCACAGTGCATGACTACCAGCCTTGGCTGATCACAGTAAGAAAATGTATTCGAGCGTATATATGTATGTATGTACGTAAGTGTGTTTGTACGATTGTGCTCTGCGCTCAGCTTTGTGTCGATTTTAGTGTGCGCTGCGCAGGTTAGGGTATTCTTGCAGAATATAAAGATGATTCACACACTGTCGACCGACTTGGGTACAGTTGTCACAAGTGATGATATTTATAATTTTTATATGAAAAATCAAGGCGAATCTTTTGAAGGTGGTAGCAATACACAGCTGATTTGTTATTTTTTTCTTCCGCCGTGTACATTTGGATGTCAACACAAAATTGAATTACGAAACGTTTTACTTAGCTTAGTGTATGAATTCACCTTGGAAAATATTCAATTTTCTTCTATAATCAATTTTAATAAAAAAAACTGTTTTCAATAAATAATCAGAAATGTCCTACAATGCAAATTTCAAAAAAAAAATTCCATTTTCGTCTACTTGTATTCGTATAAAAATTTATGTCTCTTCCCACCAAACCTAAATGTATATTAATATATTTCTTCTTGTATTTATTCAAGGCCGAAATCCCGGCGGTAATGCAATACCGGACTAACCCGTGGCAGAGGTGGAGCAAGCTCCTAAAACACTCCGCCCATTTCCAAAAATCAGTTTAACTTTTGTTGTCCTCCGATGGAGGATCTATCAGATGTTAAGCTGATAACCACACTACCTAGTCAATAGATTTTAAATAATAAACCTAATAAACCTTTTGAGAATTACACGCTCACAAAAATTATTTATATCAACATATAATATAACGCTTCGTAACTAAATAACTTTTAGGCCAACATCGACAGCATGGCGCGGTAGCCGAGCGACTAGCAATGTGAGCTTCCGATCCAAAATCCTTGGTTCGAATCACAAGAAAAAATAAAATTTATTTTTATTTAGTTCGTCGCTACGTTTATATCAACATATAATATAACGCTTCGTAGCCAAGGGGGTCGCTTTTTCGTTTCACTTTTCCTCAAATCACTCCCAACGATTCTAAAGAAGTTTTCACTTCAATAAAATTCATTAAAGCTAGTGGAGGAGTGCAGGAAATGTTAGAATTGTGTGAGAAAATATAGGGTTATGCATTTGAAGGCTGCGTGTAGAGATTCTTAAAAAAATCTATGTATTTAATATAAGTTGAAATCAACGAAGAGAAGACGAATTATATGACGATGTCTAGACAAAATAAGACAACAGCAGATAAACTGAAATTTGGTGATTTTAGTTTGAAATCGTGGATGCTTTTACCCACTTGAGTAAAGACAACTCAACAAGTCTTGCCAACGATGAAAGAAGTCGAGCAGCTAAAATTCAAATCAGTGCGCACCTGTCGCTAATGAAACTCTTCAAATCGAAACTGTTAAACAGACAATGCTAACTGATTCTGTACAAAACCGTAATAAGGTCAGTCTATACAGATGAATCGCGCATATTTGACACTTGGGAACTAGGCAGCAGCATACAAACAGCCGAATTTGACCCAGCGCGCCAGCCGTTTCTTTCTCGTGTTAATTGACACCAGTTGGACACACCAAGTGAAGCCAAGTCCTTCTCCACCGGATCTTTCCAATGCAGAGGAAGCCTTTCTCTTCCTCTGCTACCACCAGCTGGCACCGGATCGAATACTTTCATCGCTCAAGTGTTTAAAATATATTCGGACGACATGACTCAGCCAACGAAGCCGTTTAATCTTTATTCGCTGCGCTATGTCTATGTCGTCGTAGGACTCATACAGCTCATTGTTCCATCGCCTACGATACTGGCCGTCACCAACGTGCAAAGGGCCAAAAATCTTCCACAAAATCTTTCTCTGAAACACTCCAAGTGACGCCTCAGCGGATATTGTAATCGTCCACACTTCTGCGCCATACGTTAGCACGGGCATGATGAGAGCCTTGTAGAGTGTTAATTTCGTCGGGGAGAAAGTTTTACTACTCAGTTGCCTACTTAGTTTAAAGTAGCACTTGTTTGCAAGAGATATTCTTCTTTGGATTGCAAGCCTGACATTTTTGTCGGTGTTAATGCCGGTTACTAAATAAATGAAGCCTCTTACCGGCCGCCGTCGCCGAATGGGTTGGTGCGTGACTACCATGCGGAATTCGGAGAGAACGTTGACTCGAATCTCGGTCAAACACCAAAATGCAGAAAACGTTTTTTCTAATAGCGGTCGCCCCTCGGCAGGCATTGGCAAGTCCCCGAGTGTATTTATGCTGTGAAAAAGCTCCTCATAAAAAATTAACTGCCGTTCGGGGTTGGTTTAAAACTGTAGGTCTCTCCATTTGCTGAACAACTTCAAGACGTACGCCACAAGCTCGACCAAATATCCAAGAAAGAATTTACGCACCAGCATAATCTCGTACACCCTCGAAATCATAACTGTCAATAGCGACGTGGGTGCCAACACTTTACATTGTAATTGAACTCCTTGAAGAATGAAAAACAGTATTGCACATCTCCCAGTTTAGTATGGAAAGCTTAAATTTTTCAGTGACTCACGAGTCTTACGAAGTTTTCTGGGCACTACGCAAGTTTTGGATAGTAGCTAGTCTCTGATAGAATAATTCCTAAGACGAGTGCTTGTAAAGGTGCTGATTGACCCTCAGTGAATGCCGTTTAAGACCTGTCGATATCTTGTAAAGTTATTTTGTCAAGTGGCTGAGTGATCGTTGCTTCAATTGGACTCTTGGGCTCTCAAATTATGCAATCAAACATGATGTCCTAATACGCAGACTCCATTAAAATGATGCCAGAAGGCACTCGGAGTATGACTACTTGCGAGTTCTGACAGCTCTGGAGGACTGTATTCTGTGCTTCCTAAGTTCTAACCGTCGCAGTTTGCTTGCAGTTCTGTACATTCCTTGGGGCAGTGGTATCTTCTGTAACTTGGGGTTCTTTATGAGCAAAAATGCAAATTAATGTTAATGCCTAACTCCAGTTTTGTTTTCTTCATCCATATCTTGAGTAAGCTAATTTGTCAACCCGATTTTGTGCATATTTTCATAGCGGCTTTTGCATTTAAATCGATAACTAAAAATTGTAGAGTAAAATTTTTCAAGTTGCAATCATTTCTGAGTCCTAATGGGATTCGGTTTAACAGAACCCTGCTACTCATATTTCATATTTATAATAAAATCACTTTCCAAACTTCAAATATAATCACCCATTGCGCTACATGCATACAAACAAGCAAACGCGTGACACATCAATCTGGCTGTTTCTCTTCAAATTCCATTCATGCCATCTTTTCAACGAAGTTGTGTGCGTGTATTTGTTTTGTATTGGAAAAAATTGTATAAAATGTTGGTGACCTTTCGGAAATTTATTACTTAACTTAGTGGGCCATCATTAAATTTAAGGTGTTTTGCTTAATTACGAATTTTCGCGATTTCGCGGACCGGATGGACGAACGGAAGGAAGGAAGCATGTCAGAAAGGCTGGGTGATTGGTTGGGCGGGTTTAGCAGCTTGCTTGTTTGGCTAACAACTACAATGATGGTTAGGTGGTCATTTGGTGGACGAATAATAGAATTGGGTGTGTGGGCGAATTTATAATGGAATAACAGAGCCCAATACGGATGCATTGTTTTTGCTTTGGTTAAGTTGTCGGCAGGCACGCCATCAATCGCATAAATTTTCACATTGTGCTGGACGCTTTTGAGGGAAAAAATGAAAGAAAATTCAAGGGGATATTATTTGAGTTTGGTATTTAGTGGGCGAAGTTGTTGAATAAAAACGAAAACGCTGATAATTTGAAGTGCGATTGTACTTGAAAGTACATAGTTGGCCTAGTTTTTGGGTCTTGTTGACTATCACTTACAGATGACAGCTGTCAAGGGATGAAATTAAATTTATGAATTGTTAGCTTAAGTTAGGCTAGACTTTGGTGCTTTAAAAAAATAATGTTTTCGCTGGATACAATTTCACATTGCGGTGCTCAAGAAAAATATCCCAATTCTACCCTACTTGCGCTTTTGGCGTATCCAATCAGCTCTTCTATTGAGATTGTACCTAAATTGGCTGGATTCTCAAAGTAGCAAAACTTTGAAAGTGTGTTCCTATCGCATTGGAAATCTTGATTGCCCTCTACTTTTACCTTATCTTTACAGCTGATAAAAAAATCATTATGCACATGTTTGAGTCTTTGGTTTTTCGGACCTCCAAATCCGGAATGGTTAGTACGTAAGAAGTCATATATGTACCTACTTGTTTTTGAGAGCCTTAGCAAGTTTGGACATCCTTCGCTATGGAAAATTATTCAAATGTACCTGCATGGCAACTGTTTCTTCAAAAGAATTGTTTAACTCAGTCGGTCCATAAATAAAAAAAAAAAACAAAATAATAAAATAATTAAACGCGTATGCTCTGTTAGGTGTTTAGTTGAGCTCCTCCGTCTATTTGTGGCGGGTTTCTTAGTGCTGTTTCGCTATAAGAAAACCACTTTTTCTACCATTTTGCTGTTTCATGCATGAATATTCGAATCAACGCATTCCCGAATGGTTGTCGCGCATCAACCCATCTGGCTACAGCGGCCGATCCATGGCTTTTAAAAAATGAGCATGGGTTGACGGAGCTCTAAATAACGAGCATAGCTTAAGTCTAATTTACTTCACATTGTGAGGGCTAGCTTTGATCTGAGTTTCATCGCCTACGATACTGGCCGTCACTAACGTGCAAAGTGCCAAAAATCTTCCGCAAAAGCTTTCTCTGAAACACTTCAAGTGGCGCCTCAGCGGATATTGTAATCGTTCACACTTCTGCGCCACACGTTAGCATGGGTTTAAATTTTCAGATCAGCTTGCGACAATATTTTTAAAAAGCTGTGTAGAATCATAGATGCCGCGATTTGTAGCTCGCGTAGTAGAGATCTTCCGAACTTCTTGTGAGGTTCGAACTTACGCCTCTCCACACAACTTGTTACCTTATAAGCTCAGTTGTTCTGCAATATTTTGTGGGAAGGTCGAGGTTAGTCTGAGAGTCCGCAATAAGTCTCCATACACATGGAATATCTATGCAGAAATCTTACAAGCTTACTGATTCCTTGAATTCGGTGCATTTGAGTAAAAGATTTCTATTTAGTAACCTAAAAAAGCTTTAAGAACTATAGCAAATATGAACATATACATATGTAAAGGATTTTCCAATAACAGGTGTTATGAATAAATGAGGTGATGATTAACGATTTTTTATGGCCGGAATTGGATGGCATTGATCTGGACAACTTTTATTTTCAACAAGACGGCGCTACGTACCACACAAGCAACGAAACCATTGATCTTTTACGGGAAAAGTTTCTGGACCTTGTTATCTCTCGAAGAAGTGATCACAATTGGCCACCGAGAACTTGTGATTTAACGACTTGTGACTTTTGTCTTTGAAGCCACGTGAAAGAGAAGGTCTACGCCAACAGCTCAGAGTCGATTCAAGACCGCAAAGAGATCTTGTCCGAGTTTAACAAAGTACGCCAGTCGTTTCTTCCATGGAAAATGATTGAATTATAAATATTTTGAGGGGGTTGTGGAATAATTCTGATAGAATTAGACTTTTGTATCAGATACCCCAAGGTTAGCTCAGCCAGGTTGCTTGTTTGGGTTTGATTTCCACCTCTAACTAAGTTGCTTAGATCTTTTTAAGAAGGTCACTATACCCTCCAATGAGTCATTTTGCAAATTTCTCAGGTTTTCAATGAAATAATCGCGAAGATGTTTGGCGCGGCTTCTTTGAAGTGCTGGACATTCACAGAGAAGGTGAATCGCAACGAATCAATTTCTTCTTCATCTCCACAACTCCTGCAGAAGTCATTGTGAGACACACCCATTTTACTGGCTAGAATGCCAATAGTGCGGCAGTTATCTGTTTCTATTGTTATTGGTAGTTGATCTGTTAAATCCAAGCAGATATTTGGTCTTTTAATATTCAGTTTTGGCCAGAGCGCTTTGAAGACCCTGCAGTTAGTAGTCAGAGAACACCTTCTATTGGGTTTCGCCATTATGCTCAAGTCAATCGCAGTGTACAGTTCGTTTAGAGGAATGCTTATGCCCTTTACCACTCGCTGAAGTTCAATCTCAGAGCCTCATCCGTTTTTTCTTTCCGATCCACTTCAGCATAATAAGTCCATGATTCTCTTCCTCTTCAGTAGGTGAAAGGAGATGGGATTGAGGGTAATTTCTGTAGTTAAAGGGTTTGGGTGCGATTGAAGTCTTATATTGAGGGATGTGGCAAGCTTTTTTATTTCTTTAGCTATTGTGAGAAATTTCAGATCACGATGTAAGTAATACTATATGAGTTTAGCGGTTGGGCAAGAGTTTCGTTTGAGTGTAAGGTAACTTGAGCAGATTTTGTCTCGTTAACTTTTATTTGCCAGTCTTTGAGTCAATGAGCTATTTTATCAAGTATTTTTTGGAGTTGCAGGAAGTCATTTCGGGATGCGAGTCTACAGTGAGTAGGACGGTGTCATCTGCAAATGTTCCGACGATAGTATACTCTGTGATTGGTAGATCTTGTGCAAGCAAGTCAAAGCAAGTAAAGTATTGCGTCCTTTATAGTCTCTTGTGGTACGCCAGCTAAGCTTTCATAGAGTTCAGACTGTTCTTCGTTTGTTTAACGGAGAAGTGTGGGCCTTTGAGGTAGGACTTGTTAAAGTAAATATAATAACTAATGAGAGGGAGCTTTATTTTGAGAGTAAGTCGTCATGCCAAACGTGGTCGGAGGTTTGAGATATGTCGAAAAATGCGACTTCTACTGAAAAGCTTTGCAAACACTACATATTATATTTGCGAGTCTGTGCACCTGCTCGAGGGTACCGTGTGTTTTCCTGAAGTGGAATTTATGATTTGGGATTAGTTTTCGGTTTCAATTATGATCATCATTTTCTTTGTACAATAGTGAGTCTAAAACGTTTGAGGTAATAGGCAACAAGTTGATGGGGTGATAAGATGACTGACTTCAGCGCTTTTTCCGGGTTTAAGTATTATTTTTATTGGTGAAACTTTCCAAAACCAGTTAATATTCAGGAATTGTATTAGATGCGCAATTAAGTTCCCGCTGTTTGTCAGTAGATGTCGCCAGCAGTGTGTGCTAGTCGATTCTAACATAACCTAAACGTCATAAACCAAGCTTAGACAAGTGGTAAACAAACTGCGTCGACACACTAGCGATTTTGTTTTGGTATCATATACTTTTGGTTTCGTGAAAATGTCTGATTTTGTGCCGAATAATCGTTACTTGCGGTAAGTGTTGATTTTCCTCTTTCATTCGAAAAAAAACGGCGGCTGAAGCGCATCAAGAGCTACAAAAAGTTTATGGAGATGTGTCGAGGTTGACCCGTCGCTTCAAAGACGGTGATTTTAATGTTGACGACCGTCCTCCTGAAGAAAGGCCAAAAACCTTCGAAAACGCTGAATTGGAGGAATTGCTCAATGAGGATCCGTGTCAAACGCAAGAAGAGCTTGCTTCAGTACTAGGAGTTACCCGCCAATCCATTTCCAAGCGATTGCATGCTTTGGGAATGATTCAGAAACAGGGGACTTGGGTTCCTTATGAGTTAAAACCAAGGGATGTTGAACGTCGTTTTTTTGCCTGTGAACAACTGCTCCAGCGGCAACAAAGGAAGGGTTTCCTTCATCGCATCGTGACGGGTGACGAAGAGCGGACTCATTACAGCAATCCAAAGAAAAGAAAGTCATGGGGACTGCCCAGCCATGCTTCTACGTCGTCGCCTCGGCCGAATATTCACGTTGCGAAGGTTATGCTGTGTATTTCGTGGGACCAAGTTGGTGTTATTTATTTTGAACTATTAAAACCAAGGGAAACCATTACTGGGGATCGGTATCAACTTCAATTAATGCGATTGAGCCTAGCACTGCGCGGAAAACGGCCGCAATACGCGGAGAGGCATAAAGAAGTGATGCTATAGCATAACAACGCTCGGCCTCACGTTGCCAAACCCGTTAAAACCTACCTCGAAGCACTGAAATGGGTAATCCTACCCCACTCGCCATATTCTCAAGATATTGCGCCGTCCGATTGTCACCTGTTCCGATTGATGGCACATGGTCTAGCTGATCAGCAGTTCCATTCAGGCATCAAAAAATGGCTTGATCCATGGATAGCCTCAAAAGATGAACAGGTTTACCGCGATTGTATACCAGATCTACCAGAAAGAGGGGGAAAAGTAGTAGCCAGCGATGGGCAATACTTTCAATGATTCACTTGTAACCATTTTTTCAGAATAAAGTTGTATTTTCATCAAAAGAACAGCGAGAACTTAGTTGATAGTTGCACAGCTAATATAATAACGCGCGTGGAAAGATATTTCTTTTTCGGGGAGTTGCTTGAGTACTGCTGCGGTAATTAGATCATATCCGGGGGCGTTTTTGGTTTGAAGCTTGTTTATCGCTTCTTTCACTTTGTTTTTAGAAAATTTGCTTATCGCTGGGTCCATCTATTCGATGAGTTCCAGGGTAGTTTTAACATTTTGAGAAGTGCTTGGTGAGAGTTCGATTTCTTGTGGTGTAAAGACTAGGAATAAATGACGAGCAAATGTATGAGCTTTTTTAAGATCCGATTAAGCCTACTTATTCTTTTCTATTTTGATGACTGACTGTGTTAAGGGGGTCTTTTGAATTGCTGCTGTTTGCTGCTTTCCAAAGAGAGTATTCAGGGGATGAGGATGTATCGAGGTTACTAAGGTGGTTTTGAAGTTTAATGATACGTTCTTTTTCAAAAAGCTCTTTGAATTCTTGTGCGAGCGAGTTCAGAGTTTTTTTATCTTCGAGGGGTCTGCTTTGTTGCCTACTTTTTCTTGAATGGAACTTTTCTTATCGGGCTATTCGTTGAGCTTCAGAAGTAGATTCCTTCAGTTGAAGCAAATAATTAAAACTTCTCGCAAATAGCGAGACTTTGACACCAAAATTGACACCTCTGACCGAGAATAAATTTATGAAGTAACACAAATTCAATAATGCGGCGGTGTAGTTATTTAAAGAGGTAAACATTTTATGTTTGTCTATTTCGACTGACTCAGTCATCTATCGAAAAAAACCGGTTTCAGTAAAGTGGTTCACCTAAACATTCATACTTTCATAATTTGTGGTTATTGATTAACTTTTCCTTGACTTGATTGATGTGTTCATCAGTTAACGTTGACGATGGCCTGCCGCAACGTTCGTCATCGCCGATGGACTCATGATCTTTTCAGAAGCGTTCGTGGCGATAAAGGTTTGACAGGAATGTTAACCACAGCTGTGACAATCTTACAAAAAAACAACAAAACTCAAATGAATTGCCTTAGAGCGTCACCTGGCGGTTGTTTCGGGAACTTTTTGATCAAGGTGGCATATACACATTTGTATGCGTTTTCTAAATTATTTATTTTTCTTTTAGATACTTTGTAAAGGAAATAAAATATTTCAAAAAACTATGCCTAATTCTTTGTAGAGTCTAATTAAACTGGAGAAGTTTCTCAATATTCCGTACGAATTGATGTAGGGTTACCTGAAACCAGTTGTTAAATGAACCGCGGACTGCGGTCTATCGGTGAATCCTCTCAAAACGGAGCTCATTCTATTCACGAGGAGATAAAATATACGCAGAACTCAACAAGCCTCAATAGAGGGTACACCGTTGGTGCTGATTGACAAGGTGACGTCTCTAAGATTAGTAATTGACAGAAAGCCAAGTGGAAGACAAATATTGAGGAGAGAGGGCTAAGAAGGCATCAGTTGTTTTGTTTGGCGGCAGTGGCGCCATTAGCAAAAGAAGGCGCCTCTCGCCTAGGGAACTCTTTTGGTTCTGTTTATAAAGCAAATCCAGTTGCATAGTGTCCGCGCCTGGTGGAAATCGGACAAATGGACGACGTTGGTTGGGAAGCTGAAGAAAGTCAAAAGGTCTGCCCTCCAAGGAATCAGTTGGGCGCTTCACTTAGCGCACTGTTGTATGTGATACCCGGAAGTATAGCAGGCAAAACTGCTAATTCACGCTGACTAATCAGAATTTCAGGTTGTAAGCTTGAGTTAAGCTACGAGCAGTTCACTATGCTTATAAACTTTGAGTTCATCTGCGCATTAACTGATCAATGCCCATCTTCACGAGGTGAATTCAGGATATTCTCTATTCATATTCCCTCAAGGGAGAAGTGAAAAGGATGGCTCAAAGTTAGATGCAAAAGTTGATGGAGGAGTATTAAGCGCAAGTTCAGACTATAAAAGTTCAGTAGTATTTTCCAAACGAATGTAGTCGCAATCAAAGGGGAAGTTGTCTACTGCCAAGGAAATAAACATTTACTCCGACTTTTATTTGGGGACGAATCTGAACGACGATTTCTGAAGCTGCAAAATCACGTACTTCTCATGCATCTGCCTAATTCTTCCACACCAAGATATAGAGACCATAATTTATTTTACCCCTCATTTCGTCTCACCACCACTGCAGTCACTTATGAGACTTGCATTGAGATTTGCATTTGGTTGCTTGATATTTAAAACAATACCGTTACAATGTACAGAACATTGTTGCATATTTCTCTGCGCAATTTTGTTATTTCACAGTGTCATAACAATAATGCAAACTCAAATCCCATGATGTGCAATAAAACTAGTGCCGCCTGCATATAATAAAGATATATCATCGTTTAGCATTCGTGTGCAGCAGAGGAGGAGCTGTAGAAGATGCGGATATGGCATTGCAGCACACAGAATGATAACAGTTGCAACAAATTTCATGCTACCAAAGCGAAGTAAATGGGGTATTAAGCGAATTTTCATTTCTACATACATACACACGCGCATACATAACGGAAAGATGGAAAATCCGTCCACGAACTTAACTAGAAGCGCCCAGGCAGCATATCATGTCTCCCTTGGTTGGGAGAAGAGATTGTGGCAACGTGGTGTTGCTGACATTGCATATTGCAATTTATGCCACACCAAAAACGACTTAAGGAAATTATAGCACCAGCGAGATAGTATGAGAAGCCGCGGCAAGCAATACATGAAAATTGGAAATGACATAAAAAGCGGTAGCCGCAACAGTGTGACAACTATTTCAGTCACATAAATTCTTGGCGAAACAATTTATAAATCCTCTTATCTGCAGAGTGCAGCGACGCAGCGCCCAAGTTCACACATACATATACACACACCACAGTTTCGTTTACTGGGCGCAATGTTGGTGGAAGAGCGCCAGCTTATGGTCGCTAACAGCGTTGAAAGTCAAGCGTAGGGAACAGGCAAGCGAGCGCACATACAAGTCTACAGGTATATGTATGTACGCACATTAGGACGCACCAACTTCATTGCTAGCAGATTTGGATTCCACTTTAAATTATTACAAAGGAAGTCAACCAGAGCATAACTCTAAAGCAAATTTCGAGCCCTCTAATTAAAAAAAATATATATCTGTTTTTAGTTCATACGAAGTTAATGAAGAGATTAACATTTACTTAAGTGACAAAAGCTTTCAAGACCGGGGTGTTTTCTTGTATGCACAAAGACGGTGGTGATCTGGTGACTGACATCCAGGGCGTGCTTAAATTATGGAGGGAACACTGCTCGAATCTGTTAAATAGTGACAGCTGCGCATGTCGCAGAGAATGTGAAGATCCCGATACCCCAATTGGGAACTGTTGTTCCGCTACCCGACCATGACGAGGTGCGAATGGCAATAACGCGGCTAAGAACCACAAAGCCCTGAGAGGTGATGGACTGCCGGCTGAACTGCATAGTCAAACATGGCGGCGAGGAGCTGGTAGGGTGCATGCATCAGCTCCTATGCGAAATATGGTTGGATGGCTGCATGCCTGCCGATTGGAATTTAAGTGTGCTCTGCTCTCAATAATCGCGGGATTATAAGGCTGAAGCCCACCGTCAACCACCTCATTGGTCCTTACAAGTGTGGCTTTAGAACTGGAATCTACAATCGATCAGATAATCACAATAGACCAATTCTTGGAAAAAACCCATGAAAGAAGGATTGACATACATCATCTTTTTAGGAAGAACCCCTCTGAGCCGTTCAATACCAAACGAGTTTTCAGACAGGGTGACTTCTTTAACCTAATGTTGAAAGTGATCGTGCGAGCCACTCAACTTAATCGTTCAGGCACAACTTTTTATAAGATCGTACAACTGTTGGCGCATGCCGATGATATTGACATCATCGGCTTCATAAACTGCGTTGTTAGTTCTGCCTTTTCAAGATAAAGAGGCAAAGCGAATGGGTCTGGTGTTGAACGAGGAAAAAACGAAGTATCTCCTGTCATCAAACAAACAGTCGGCTCACTCGCGTATCGGCACCCACCTCACTCTTGAGAGTTATGCTTTCGAGGTTGTAAAAGACTTCGTTTATTTAGGAACCAGCATTAACACCGATAACAATGTCAGCCTTGAAATCCAACGTAGAATCTCTCTTGCCAACAAGTGCTACTTTGGACTAAGTAGACAACTGAGCAGTAAAGTCCTCTCTCGACGAACAAAACTAACACTCTACAAGACTCTCATCATGCCCGTCCTAACGTATGGCGTAGAAGCGTGGACGATGACAACATCCGATGAAGCGACGCTTGGAGTGTTTGAGAGAAAGATTCTGCGTGAGGTTTTTGGACCTTTGCACGCTGGCAACGGCGAAAATCGCAGGCGATGGAATGATGAGCTGCATGAGCTTTACGATACATGAGCTGGATATAAACGATCCGGCTCTGAAGGTATTCGATGCGGTACCAGCTGGTTGTAGCAAAGGAAGAGGAAGGCCTCTTCTGCGTTGGAGAGATCAGATGGAGAAGTGCTTGGTTTCAGTTGGTGTGCCCAACTGGCGCCAGTTGGCAGGAGAAAGAAACAACTGGTATGCTTTGTTTAGCTCGGCCAAATGGCGCAAGCGGTTAACCCGCCATTGACGAAGAAGAAGTACGAGTAACTGAATTATGCGAGCACAAGTGTAGTTTCTTTTAAAATGTGACGATTTCAAAATTTACTTTAGAATTACAGCGTAGTCTCTCTTAACGGACACCTCTATTAGGCGGATAGTTCCTTTTGTCGGACATTTTTTGCTATACAAAGCCTTAGACGTCGGAACAAATTACGCTCTCAGGCGGACAAAATTTGACCGACGGTAATTGTCCATCCAAGGAAGGTTTCACATTATGTTTTAATGGGCTTTTTTCCAATAATTTTATATAGAATATGAATCTGCTAGAAACGATGCCGAAAAAAACACCTTAATGTGCATATATTTAATTTTCCTCAGTAGTTCATGAAAAGAAGTACTATACAAATAGATTTTCCGCGCTATTTTGACAACACCACCGCCCTCTTGATGGTAATACAGCGACTTGCCTACCCCGAACCCATGAGAAGGTCTGTGGTAAACTCATTTATACTAAGTATAAGAATACACATACACACACACACACACACATACAATGAAGAGACTTAGGTGACGAAAATTTAGCGAGAAATGAAAAGCGAATAAAAAGCGCAAAATAAAAAGCAAAGAAATGAAAACTTTCTTAATGCCATTAAGAGAGCTGCGAGTCACTTAGGAGCTTGTGAAGAGCGCTGGGGGAGCGGTTGGAAATATATGCAGGAATAAATTAAAAAACCGCAGTAGAGTGAACGAAGATGTTGAGCAAATGGGAGGGAGAGGGGTAAATAAAAGTGTTGGCATTTCGTGCTTGCATCTCTGCCCATAAAAATGTGCACACATACAAACTTATTCATATGTATGAGAGAGTGTTACGACGAGTGCCACGGCAAGGTTGTCGCCGCCAGTAATGCAGTCACAGTTCAGCGGCGATAAGATGAAAAAAACAAAATATACATATATTGTATATATATGTATATGTATATGTATATGTATATGTAAGCATATTCCCAACGTCTTGCGGCAAAGCTAAATTAGAATTAAGGCACTGCAAGCGCCAGCTGCACTTAATTGCAAAGAAAAATACATTAAAATGTACCTCCTTTATTTTGCCCATGCACGCCCAGCGTGAAAAAGTGCTTTTAGCAACAAGAGGCTACAGGCAAAATGCAGCGAATTTCTCAAATGAGAGTGAGCAAAAGAAAAACTAAAAAGAAATTGTTTTTAAAATATAACTTTGAATTGCACTGGGAAGTGTGCTGCGGTGTGTCACAGAAAATGGCATCAATTATGCTAAGAAATGTACGCAACGAAAGGGTGTATAAAAAAATATAAAAAAAGAATTGTAACGATTTGTTTCAAAGTTTACAACAATGTTATCTTTTGTGTTTTTGTAACTTTTTCTTGACCTAGTTTCGATTTAAGTTTTTTCTTTAATGCAATACATTTTTTTAAGATAAACTACAAGGTGTCTGTTGTTTTGATACTTACTTGCAAATGATATAATGGTTGAGTCCAGAGTAAAACCCCTAACCAATGCCATCCTGAGCTCACATCCTTGAGATCTTCAAATTCGAAAGGAAGCGATGAAAGTGGCGTACAGACTCAAGTTAAACGGTGTTTGGGGAAACGAAGAAAGCATTGGCCACTATCAGATATGCCACCAGTTGTCGGACAATGTTTTCGATGCCAGCGAACAATCGGGCAACTTACGTTAGCTTCGGCAGGAATTATGACATTTCTTTCCCAGATAGAGATCAATGGTTCAAGGAACCTATTCATGCTGAAATCCCGCACACTTTCTATACCGATAGATTCAAAATCCGTGGTAGTATTGGATCTGGATTGTACTTACCGCAGACAATAAGTACTTCTACGCTACAGGACAGATGACTAAGGTATTCTGTATGGATGGCATCTTGGATGTAGTATATTGGCTAATTGAGAAAGAGTGGCTAGGTAGTAGTATTGGAATTTGTAGTGACAGTCAAGCTGCACAGACAGTCCTTGCTAACTTACACTGCTCTTCGAAACTAGTCGGTGAATGTTAGGCAAAACTAAATAGTTTTGCAATACCTTCTGCTCAAATATGAACGAGACGTTATCAATAAAACGGTCCGCGGATGACATATGGCAAAAATAATTTTTTTGTTTTTTGGTGGGACTATTATAAGCTTACATGGCAAATTTCAGCGTGATATGTCCCATAGTTTGTTTTCTGTGCTACTGTAAACAAGTCAAGCTTGAGTGTTTTCTTCGAACTCTCTTTTATGACTTCAATTGTCTCAAAATGTTTTCCACGGAGCGGCAACTTGAGCTTGGGAAACAGGAAAAAGTCACATGGAGCCATATCAGGCGAATACGGTGCTTGCGGAACGATATTAACATTATTTTTGTTCAAATAATCGCGAACAAGACGTGATGTGTGAGCTGGTGCATTATCGTAATGCAAGAACCATGACTTGTTGTCCCACAATTCCTTCCTTTTAAGACGAATGTTCTCGCGCAAACGCTTTAAAACGTCTAAATAATATTCAGCGTTAACCGATTTTGCGATTTGTGCGATTTTCAAGCACAATTTCCTTTACTTTTCCGATGTTTTCGTCGTTTACTGATGTTGCTGGACGTTGAAGATTCAGCAAGCGTGCAACTAGACCCTAAACTATTTCTGAGTGCCAATTCCGCATCGATTCAACTATGGATTGACGACTTTATGAGATCTATCCATAGCAGCTGTCTCCTACAGAGTAGCTAAGTGCTTTGTGAATGAACCAAAAAGAAAATTAGCGACCTTCCACCCAAATCTTATTAGGAAGCAGCAGGGAGTACTGGTCGACATAATCACAGGGCACAACGTCTGTGGTCAGCATATGACTACCATGGGAACCATTGGCGACACAATATGCTCATCCTGTCTTGAGAATGAGGCGACTGCAGGTAATTTTCTCTGTAGCTGTCCGGCGTTTTTTAGAATCAGATATAGGCTGTTGTCTTGCGATTTACTGAGTATAGATGAAGTCCATACTCCTTCCAAACACTCTTTGAACCCAAGGCATTTGCTTAAAAGTGACCGCAAACTATTTTTTTCGTTTCATCGTTTGCTCTTACCCACGCCCAAATCTAATCTAATCTAATGCAAAAGGTTTCTCACACTGAAAAATTTCAAGGAACTGGTTCTATAGATGACTGAAAAAGGGCTGACAGACCAGAAACTTGACGTTCTGTTGAAATTATTGCCGCTGTAGCTGCTGGGGGAACTAATAGCCGTATTAAAAAAAAAATGAAAAAAGCTGAAAGAATCTAAATTTTTAGCTGTTTTTTTCAAAATAAAAAATCTGAAATTGATCTACATAAGACATCTAAAATTTATTTTAAACAAAACAGCTACGAGCATCTTTTGAAAGACTTTTTATTTCAATTCGAAAAGGTGCCTATTGTTATTCAAATACTGCTTCGATTGAGGTAACTGTAAAACCCGGACCGCGGCTAAAAGAAAAATTGTTCTTTGCCCTGTGACTCACTAAGGCATCAAAAAGTTAGTGCTTCGCTCAACTTGATATCTTTTGAAATGAGATGAGTTGTTGTAAGGCGTGTGTTGAAAATGCTTAAGGGGTTAGGTGGGTTTCAAAAGCTCAAAATAGGTACATTTTTATGAATTTTTTTTATTTAATCAACAGAATATTTCATTCCATCAATTTAACACATAAAAGACACATATTTTATAAGTAGTTTGTAAAATTTTCATTGAAAAATTTTGAAAATTAAGGCGTGGACACGTCGTCTCCTATGACCCCTCAAAAAAAAGTTCTCTCGGCGTAGTCAGGATAACTCATGACAGATTCATCTGAAATTCAAAAACAAAAAATTTTCTGTTAGTAGATGTTTCAAACTCGTGCTTGGACGAAGGAAAAAAAAAACGAAAATTACATTTTTGGCGGCGTTGAAAACAAAAAACCCTTATTTTGAGTAGAATTTGCACCCTTCATGCCCTTGAAAAATTACTTGGAATAGAAAAAAAAAAATTCCTTCGTTCAAGCACGAGATAATGTTATTTTGAAGAAGTGTGCAAAATTTGAAAGAGATCGGTTCATAAGTTTTCGAGAAATCGTGACTACCGATTTAAAAAATGTAGTTTCAAGAAAAACGCGATTGAAGATTGCTAATAGCTAAGCAGCTGCCTCGATATACCTGCCAATCCAAAGGCTATATCTCTTAGAATATGACTCGGATCGTTTAAAAATTTTAAAGGAATATTCTCAACATATTCAATTATGAGATAAGCAAAAAAAAAAGTTCGATTTTTTGAAATTTTGAAACCCACCTAACCCCTTAAGGGCTCCCGGTGGTCTAGAGCTCGAAAATGTATGGTATTTCCAGGAATTTTTTTACAATAAAAAAATTAAAAACGATATTTAAATTTGTTAGACTTTTTATTAACTTCTTTTACGTACAAAAATGAAAACAAAAAAATTTAATTTTAATAATTTAAAAAATGACACTGAAGTTCACCCTTCCGAAAAAATGGACGTGGAAAGGTGTTGTCCACTTTGGCTCGTCTATTTATTTGAAACACAAAAGCCAAAAAAGTGATTAATCAGTATGAATGTAGTTATGTCCCGTACTAGAATAATAAAAAAAAAAAAAATTGACAAAATGGCACGATTTTGAATTTGACACTCTGAAAATCGAGTTTTTTTCCAGTTTTTAATCAAAAAAATACAAAATAATTGAAAGAATAATATGATTCTAATACGGATGATAGCCATTGATGTTGTGAATAACATGTTTCAGACGATTCGGTTGAGTTGTTTTTTTTTTTTTGTTTTGACAACACCAGGCCGAAAAGAGTCGTTTCGTAAATGAGTTTAAAGTTTGAGGTAAAGGACCACGCGGACCGCTCTCCATCTAGTTAATGGGCTGTAGAAGCTATAATATTGGTCATTTTTGCATGAAAATTTCACATTTTTAAAATACTATACTTTCCAAATATCGAAAAAAACGATTTTTTGAAATTTCTAACCAAAAACAAAAGACACCGCCATGTGATTGTTAAAGAAAATGCCAACGCAGGCTTCATTGCTGATGGCCAGATAAGTGCGATCTATGAAAATGACATCGAAAAGAATAAACTTTCAGCGAAATGGCGCATCTTAGACGAGTCAAAGCTCGGCAAAGATTTGATTTACTAAGTCTTCCTAAACTCAACTTTTTGTTCATCGCTTTCTTTAATTGCTATGGTGAGGCCCACGCCGTATGACTTCCCTCACATCAATCAGTAAACAAGTGACTGCTCGTGGCGACTGCTAGAGAATGTGAGAATGGAATGCAGTAGAATAGGCTAGCATTGTGCTGAAAGAACCCGTACTTTCTCAATTTAACTCATGCTGTCTGCAACCTTCAACCGAAAGCAATGTTAATGCCATTCTGCGGGCTAAGCATTCATCTGACTGGGTCATATGGAACTCTGCATTTTTCCACGCTTCAAGTTAACACTTAAGGGGTAACACCACTGTACACGCATAAAATAAACACGATTTTTAAAGAATTTTTTTGTATAGAAGGAAAGGGAAAACAATCACTCTGATTTGGGAAGTTATTACTTATATACTAAAATACAGAACTACAAAGTTTGATCGAAAAATTTTACAAAATGGCGGCATTGGAGACATTTTTGTAATGTGGTTTCTCTTGAAGGAGCTCCGCGGCACGCAGCACAGAGGGTGCAAATTTTAATCTGGAACAAAGAAACATTTTTTTTCTTAATCTAGATAAGAATAGCTAGAGAAACACTTAGGGGATTTAAAAAATATTTATTTTTGTGGAATTAGCAAGCATTTGAAGGAAAAAACTCTATTTTGGACTAAAAAAACGGCACTTAAATAATTACAACAATCGTTTAAATTAATCTATCGAAAATCCCCTACGCTCTTCTCTTAAGAAGGTTATTATACAGACGTAGTGAAAAACCTGATTAAAAATATTTAAAATTGTTTGAGTTATGCTGCGTGCCAATTTCAGAAAACGTGTTTTGAGAAAAACGCGTTTAAAGTTTGGAAATTTGGAGAAGTCGTTAGGAAGCAGACACTAACGCTTGGTTAAAAGCTTCAAATATTTATGAAATAAACTTCGGTAACGTATAAAACTTTTTGTTCTGTATTTTAAAAGGTTCAAAGAATTTTTTAAGCTTATAAAAAAAAAATCAATTTTTTGAAATTTCTACAGTGGTGTTACCCCTTAAGGGAAAGTGTTTTGGGATGATTGAAGTGATAAAGTAACGCAGCTTAGTAGAAGGAGCTTAAGATAAACCGAAAATTTGCCTATGAAAAGTGTTTTGAAGGAACAGAAACTTGTATCAAAAGCGGGTATATAAGTATAAAAGCCATCGCAATTCGGTTCAGAGATTACGAGTTAAATGAAATGAAATTTAAAAAAAATAAGTTACCGTTAAAAAAATAACGAAAAAATTTGAAATAAACATAAACAAAAAAAAATATATTTAAGAAACAACAAAAAAAAAAAGAAAAGAAAAAAAAGAGGTTGTCTGTAAAGTCGGTTTACTGACGATAGTTTAACGTGACAACGTCATAAGAAAATACCGATGTAATGGTTGCAATTTTCAAAACCAAATTTTTGTTTTATTTGTTTGATTGATATTTTGTATGGATATAGAGGAGGAGGTAAATGGAATCGCAATGGAATAGGTCAAGTTACATTTACACAAACGTGAAAAATTACGAAACATTTATCAAATTCATGAAAGATATGTTCAATTTCGATTATGCATCAGACGTTAATAAGTCAACAACACTAAGAGGCAACATCATCGATTTGCCTTTTTCAAGACACATTACACTCGAAACAAAGGGGGTGTTTCCATTTCCTACTTTTCCTATCATCGTCCTATTCTCAACAGAGAAATGGTTCGTTACCATGCACACAGGAAGAAGGCATATGCAAATACAAATATGTGAATTGATATAAAAATGCGCATACACATACATATATATGCTCACTCAAGTAGGAGAGCGCCAGATGTCGAACGTTGCCGAACGCGGGGGCCGATTGTGCTCTTTGTCGTTCGTTCCGAACTCTCGCTTGCAGTTCAGGCAAGGTAACGACGAATGAGCAAGACAAAGACGATTGAAGCAAGATAACGATAAATTTGTTCGTGCGTTCAGCCGGCTAAATCGAATTATAAGACGTCATCACGTAAAAAAAAAAATTCAGAAATCTACTTCCCACGTCGTCTGCACACTTTTAGTTTGTAATTACGCCAATTACGGCCTATAAGAATACTCCAGTAATAGATTATTCGTTTTAGTCTTCGGTTTTGCAGTTCTCAATGTGAAATTTTAAGCATTTCTTCGTTTGTGTGTATCTACGAATATGATTTGTGCTTCATGACATGGAATCACGTCTACAATAAATTCAATTTTAAGGCGTCTGTGTATATTGTCATTGGTTATATGCCAGCCTGTGTTTGTGATAGTCCTTAAGATTTTAAGATGGTAGTCATTGCATTAAGGTTATTTTAAGGTTTGATTTGCTTGCTTCGATGCAGTTATACGAGTTTTGTAGATTATCGATTTATTATCGGGTCAAAGTCGTGAGTTGTTTCGTAGTAGCCAATAGAGTTGTCTGAACCTATTTTTGATTTCACTTTTGAAGTATAGCATATATAGGGCGTTTTTTTTAGAGGTTAGGTTTTCAAGTTGGCACTACTTTTTTCGTAGATGGTCTTTTTGACAGCTGTCACTTGATTTATGCTCAGTTTGGTTTGCCATTTCATAATGAATAGACTTACACCTGAACAACGTTTGCAAATCGTGCAAATTTATTACGAAAATAATGGTTCGGTTCGCGCGACGCATCGAAGAAAATTTTGTTCAGCGATGAAGCTCACTTTTGGTTGAATGGGTATCATTTTTAAAACATAATGGCAAACACTTATATTTATAATAAAGCTAAATTCTTGGCCATAACATTAAATTATATACGTTTCATTTCATCTTGAAAACCTAACCTCTAAGAAAAACACCCATTACTTCCTTCCAGTTCAGTTTTGCATCAATTCTTTTTTCCTTGTTCACTCCACTCGGGAGCATAGGGCCTCGACAAGACTCAGTCTTGTGTTGGTCTCTTTAATCTATTTTACTTTGTGACAGGGTAGGTGATTAGCCTGCCGCTACCAGTCCTAAGTAGTGGGAAGCCCACCTGTATTTGCTTAGAAACAACGCCTTCTAACTGCTTAGAGCGCCATCTGTGTTTTACATTTTTCTGCCAGAAGGATCGCACAAATAGTTGAGGGCTTCGCTACATTGGGTGTGTCTGCGCTATTACCGCGGATGCCCGCTTCTTTTTGCTGACGTCACTGATGCAATGTATAACTGTCTCTTTTTCTTTGTTTTTTTTTCTTGTTTTTAGCAGCCACAATGCAAGTAATGCGCTAACTTTTGTGCGGGGGTAAGAATGAGAAGGTTATGATTTTTTTTTCTAAGTTTGGAAAAGTGTCGAGCCCACAATCTCTGGAATGGCAGGCTAGTGCACTTACGCTAGACTACCGAGGACGCAATTAATTATTAGGACTTTACTCAAAAGGCGGCCGCCGTAGCCGAATGGGTTGGTGCGTGACAACCATTCGGAATTCACAGAGAGAATGTCGGTTCAAATCTCGGTGAAAACACCAAAATTAAGAAAACCATTTTTCTAATAGCGGTCGCCCCTCGGCAGGCAATGGCAGACCTCCGAGTATATTTCTACCATGAAAAAGCTCCTCATAAAAATATCTGCCGTTCGGAGTCGGCTTGAAACTGTAGGTCCCTCCATTTGTGGAACAACATCAAGACACACACCACAAATAGAAGGAGGAGCACGGCTAAATACCCAAAAAGGGTGTACGCGATAATTATATATATATATAAAACTTTTTCTAAATCCAAAAGTGAGCTGTTAATGAAGGCTACGACGAAATTAAAAAAACAATTTACTAATCAATTCAAAAAGTGTTTCGCCCTCTTTCTTTCACATATCTAGATTTTTAAGAAGTTCAAAAGAAGAGGCTTCAAAAGAATAAACGGCTTAATTTTATTTATCTAAAGACAATTAATTTTCAAGTGTTTGACAATATAAAAGATGAGCTTTACAATCCTTTATCCTTATACTTTCAACCCTATCAGTAGCACTTTGGTCATGCCCCTATCTATTGGTAAGAAACCATGTTGTGAACATAATAGCTACAAGTAATATTGAGAGGACGGATGATGATATTTAACTTCAAAATCTTAAAAAAAAAAAAAACTTATGGCTTGAACAAACATTATATAGGTAAGTGGGATTTTTTCAGCCAAGTCAAAACCACAATTCTAAGCATTATTTACTGTTAAAAATATTCACTAATTCTTGTAATTATCTCAAATATGTATCAGTCATAAATATACGAAGTGCGTATACGCCAGGAAATTGGCACTTATGACGCAATACCAGAAGTACTGCTTTAGTTTTGCCCAATACTGTACATTCATTAAAACAATATGTCACGCTACTGTGCATATTTCTTTTTCCGACCATTTGACAGTGATTTCCCACACGCCTACTCACACATATGTGACAAAGAACTCAACACGTCCACCTAAGCGTATGAGCAACCTCGCAGCACGGCCTCAAGTGCAAACGTACATACATACATACAAATGCATGCGCCTGTCACTCATCGCCTATTCACTGGCATTGCTAGCGCGCAAATTGTGTTAGTGGAAAATAAATATGGTTATAAGGAATCATAACTTAAACTGTTTTCAACGGAAGTGACGCCATAATCTCTCACGTTTTGCTTGCCACGCATACGCACACACACACAAGTATAAGTGCACACGAGTACAAGTCATCATTGTAGGGACATTAGCGAGCTGGGTAGCCTCAGCTAAATAGTTGATTGAATGGGTTGAGTAGCGTAGCTGGCGAATATTTCAAATTTTACTTGATACCGCAACTGCATACCAAATGAGAATTACGCTGTATACCTATACAAACACATCGACAAATACCCCCACAAATACAAAAATGCACTCAAACACAACCATAAACAGCGTCTCATATTTCCCACAAGATATGGTGGCGAGCGCAAGTGCAAGAGGGAAAGTGCTGTATTGCGGCCTTTGGCGTGCACCGCCATGTGCCAAGCAGCAGGTTGTGTTGATGTCGTCGATATGTGTGTGGTAAAACACGAGCCCTCTTTCAGCTGCCTCCAACACATTTCCTTGGTGCTTTGTGATTCAAATGGCATTTTTATTATTGCAGTAAGAATATGCAAAGCGCGAGCAACCCAAGTGGAGCTGCATAGCAAATGGTGGAGCTGCTAAAAGGATATGAGAGTAGTAAGTTTGCAGAAGAACACGTTTTGTTGTGAAAAATAGTACGTGCCCCACTCAAAGGCAAGGCGCGCCAGTTGAACTTAGAGTATTTGTAGTATTTCCAATAGTATTTAGCTTAGTGTATACGATATATATGTGTGTATGTGTATGTAAGTCGAGAAAATCGTAGCTATTGCATGGGTAATAGTAATTCTAGTAGTAGTAGAAGTAGTGGTAACAATTGCAGCGGGCTGCTCATATTTGTGTGCATCAGAGCAGGGAGGTAGCAGGAATGGTGCTGGGTGGTTTTACTATCGAACAGCTGTGTACTTTTCTATTTTATTATTATGAGGAGCTTATTAAGAGGTCGTAGTTGCACAGGTTGGTTCGTGACTACCGTTTAGTAGTGATCAGATTCAAAGCCCCGGGCATGAAATGCCTAATGGTATTAAAGAAAAAGGTTTTTCTAATAGCAGTTGATATTCGGCAACAATGACACACTTTCGGGAGTATTTCGGCCAAGAAAAAGTTTATCATAAAAATCTATTTGCCGTTCGAAGGCGGCATAAAATTGTAGATCCCTCTATTTGTGGAAAAGCAAAGAGTGTAAAATTTAATAACTCTCTGATTAGAAAGTACCGGGAATGTTTAAATAAAATAAAACAGAGTTAAATTTCAGGCAAATTTATGTTATCTCCTTCAAAATATAACCCATCTGGCACATGTGTCAACGTTTAACCCAGTCATCTATGCACCCCTGGTAGACCGACGAAGGGATGGCCTTCAGCTCCTTCGTCGCATTCTCTTTGAGCTCCTCTATCGACAGAAATCTCCTTCTACAAAGTGGTAACTTCAACTTGGAAAACAAAAAGAAGTCACACGGGGCCATATCAGGTGAATACGGTGCTTGCCCGATGGTATTCACATGCTGTTTGGTCAAATAATCCAGCACAATTAGGACTCGGCGCGATGGCGCGTTATTATCATGCAAAATCCAAGAATTTTTTGCGCACATTCCCGATCGTTTGCGACGTTAAACATCTCTCAAACGCTTCAAAATGTATAAATAATATTCTTTATTGACTGTTTGGCTCGATGGAAGGTACTCATGGTGCACTACGCCTTGTCTATTGAAGAAAACAGTCAACAGCAAATTTACTTCTGGGCGGCTTTGGCGCGATTTTTGCGGTTTTGGCTCGCCTTCGAAGCGCCACTCAGCCGATTGTTGCTTCATTTCCATGTCAAATTCATAGACCCATGCTTCGTTGCCAGTAATTATCCGTTTCATGAAGGTTGGTTCTCTTTGGGCTTCAGAAATCATGTCCTTAGTAACTGTCTTTCGGTGGGGTTTTTGTACGAAATTCAGGTCCTTCGGAACGAGCCTGGCTGTAACGGGTCTCATGCGCAAATCATCAACCACAATGTGTTGTACCGTTCCATATGAAATGCCAAGTTCGCTAGAAATCTCTATGATGATTGTCAAACACGATTTATTTCACTTTCTTCACGTTTTCATCGGTGTTCGACGTCGATGGGCGTCCGGAACGAGGCAAATCTTCCACTACTGTACGACCACTTTTAAAGTTTTTATATCACTCGCATGGTTTTGTTGTTGATAGAGCAGATCCGCCCAATGCTTTTGGCAACATTTTCTGTGCATCGGAACACGAAATTTCGTTCGCAACACAAAATGAAAAACAAAAACTCTTTGCCCAACAAAATTATCCATGGTAAAATGCGATAAATTTAAAAAAGTTGGCTGATGTAAACAAACGCCAAGCAGACACTAATGATCCGATGGCGTTAAAAAGTGACGAATGTGTGTTATACAGTTCTACCAACATAAGAAAAAAATATGGACCGGTTTCCACCTGCGAGGTTGTTTTAAATTAATCATTTCCGTTACTTTTTGATAATAGGGTATATAGAAATATATTTGTTTGGAGAAAAACAAATCTGTCATCTTTTCGTAAAATTCGAAAACTTTATTTAAGATCCTCCGGATTGTCTGGTTTGGGTCAAATATGCGCCGCTTTATTAAACTAAGTACTGCCATAAGTTCTGTTACAAGTTAAGTCCATTAAAGAAACGAAGTTATAATATTTTTTCAATGAAGTTATATTTATTTGATAATGTAAATATTAGGCCATTCAGCTATTGCAATAAGCACGTTTTCCATGGATACTGACGTCGATCAAAGATTGTTTGAGACTTTGAAAATCTGACCACTAATTGTATTCTGATGGATTCAGATCTGGACTTCCAGACGTCCAATTTCTGTGGCTATGAACCGAGGAATATTGTGTTTTAGCCATTGCTAAGTGGTTTTTGGCTTATGGGCTGGAGCGCAATCTTGCTGGAAGATCCAACGCTCTCCTCAGTTGCTTCACCACGCTTTCTCAGACTTCTTCCTGGTACACTTTGACCTCCGTCTTAGCCTCTTATCCACAGAAATGAAGAGACTTAACGCATCTAGAAGACAGTCCCCACCAAACCATTAAGGACGTTGAACCCTTGGAACAACATTTTTTGTGCCTTTGAGAAGTTTTAGCAAAGATTATGTCGTTTTGCTTATTAAAAACTTCTTCAACAGTGAAAATTTTCTCATCTGTGAAAATGACATTTGCATGCCGATTGACCGCGTGCCACCGAAGAAGCTGTTTACATCTATCGAGTCTAATTTTTTCAAGCGGTGGTTTGCCAAAAGGCGACCAGTTGAGCGACGGAAGGCTTTCATGTGGAGATCAGTTCTAATTAGTCTTGACATGGAGCTGGTCGATACATCCATTTGACTTCTGCTTTCTAAGGGGGTATCTGCGAACAACCGATTCTTTTTCTGTCTGTAACTTCAGATGTTTGGGAAAAACGATAGATCGTGCGGTAAAGAAACGTTTTCGAAATATTGAGTTTTTCCACCAATCCGTAAATCTCACTTGCTCTTTTACGACACTTTTATAATACAAGCACTGCAATGCGATTTTTCTTAGCTTCCCACTCCATTGTTAATGAACGAAATTTGCCAACGAACGGAGTATAAAATGCATACGAACAAAAGCAAAAATAAGGGAACTTTTCCCAGCGAATTCGCTCTCGTCGTATGCATTGTAAAATTTGTTACCGAGCTTATGGGAAGACTAAGTAATTTATTGCCTCTTTAAAGGTAGTTTCATACTCCCTCAGAAGACTTGATTTTTATTGGCAAAAAACTCTAGTAATCGATTTTCACAACACTCTTCTCTTGATAACAATTTCTTATCACTCAGGAAGTTTTGTAATGAGAGAAAAAGGTGGTAATCGCTTAGTGCCAGGTCCGGACTATATAGTGTATGCACTAGAACTTCTCAGGAGTGTTTGGCGAGTACCTGCATGTGTGTGTGCCCTTGCGTTGTCCTGATGGAATACACCACCGCTCCTGTTGGCCAATTCTGCCCGTTTCTGGTCCATCGATAGCTGGTCCAATTGTTGACAGTGGAGATCTGAATTTAGTGCTTGGCCACATTGAAACAACTAATAATTCCTTTTAACTCCCACCAAATACACCAAATAGAAACTTCCTGGCCGTTAGTCCTGGTTTGGTCACCATTTGAGCTGATTCATCACGCTTTGACCGCGATCGTTTTCGCACATTTCTCATCCCACGTGCGTACATTTCTCATCACCATCTGTTTAAGAAATGGGCCGATTACACTCCGTTTGGCCAAGATGGAAATGCGCTCCTTCATGTTTTTGGTGCTAATTGGTGTGGAGCGCAAACATCCATCTTCTTTTTAAATCCAGAACATCGAGAAAATAATGGATTTCTTTCTCACAAACTAATATTACATTACGATGAGATTTAGCACTGCCGCCTGAAAGATCTATGGAAGAGCGTACATTCGTGGATTGAGACTATTCTTCTGAGCCCAACTTTCTCAATAAATTTTAGTATTTGTCCTATTTTATTGAGTTCTCTTTCCGGTTCTTTGGTAAAATATGTTTGCCCAGGTGCTTGTGCCGCTTAAGCGCCTGTACAATCTTACAGATGCCGCCTCATTTCCTAAATAAAGAAATGAAACGCCAGGCACGATCCCAGCACATGTTTGTCGACTTCATTTTCCTTCCTACAGAGCCTGCACGTTTCATTGGAGTATATTTCCAGTTTAGTAAGATGCTGGTCCAATCTACAATGCACTGTTGGAAATCCTGTGATGATCTGCAAGCTGTTCTACTATATTACAATTTTTGAATCCGTTTAGGTTAAAGCTACCAATTATTAAATCATTATTCATTTAAATAGACCCGATAGATTTTCCCAGCATGATCTTCTTTGTCTGAATAAGAGAGGAAAGTACTTTTTCCTAGGCCGCCAAATAGCTCTGGGCCTATAAGTAAGGAGGCTGCCTATTTCCTAAAATACTGCCTTTTTGAAAATGCCATCGCACTCACAGTGACCGTCGCGTACTGCGTTGTGTGGTGTGACCACTAAAACATGCCCTCCTCCTTTTCTACGGAGACTCCTTTCCCGGAACTGCTTTCTGCACTACTTCGTGAGGGTCGAGAACGACGTCCATGAAATGAATCAGTTCTATTCAGCTACACCTGGATCCACTAGCTTAATGCTATAGGCTCGTCTCATTATGTCTTTATCTGTATTGTGTCGAGGCTCATTTTTTTCGTAATACGTCTTCAGTGTATCTTTGAACCACATTTCAGCTGTTCTCGCGTTAAGGGATTTTGCTTATTATATTGGTGGGCGCGTTGTCGCAAAATTGCTCCATCAGAGCATCTCTTTCCACAAGCCATCTGTCGCAGCTAACTCGGTGCTTCGCAGTATAAGCTCCTGGGTTGCTTACGTTGTGGTATGGGCATTTGCGGAAGCATCCGTGGCCCGAGAGAAACTGAGTCATGAAATAGTCCACTTCCCCAAAGTTCCTTTGCCCCCTTTTGCCTATTGTTTGAGTGAGTTTCGCCGTCGATTTCTTGTCCCATCCTCTTTTTCACCGCTGCATGGCTTAACATCTCCATTCCGCGGAGCTAGTGGAAACCAATGGTAGCTGTGATTGTTTTTTGGATAACCCTTCTCGTTTAGGATTGGCTATCAATGTGAAGAGGTGTCAGTTCTAGAAGACTTACGGTTGGCTTGGTATCCTTGTTAATGTATTTATTACTAATTGCTTCGCCGAAAAACTTCTCACAGACCACTAAGCCGGGAGAAATCATAGGTCTGCGTAGAGCCCTGTAGATCCATCCTAGTATTTTTAGTATACATCCCCTTTTCAACTTTTCGCTGCAATCGATTTGCACGTCATAAATATTCTAGTGACCTTTCGAGCCATCTATTTAATGTGCGCAGAAGAAAAGTAAGTCAAAGTTCTTTTATTTGCAAAACTTCAATTAAATTTATGTTTCTCGAATTTATTCTCTTTCTCGAATACGAAAAACGAATACATCAAAATATTTTAAACACGAAGCCGCAGTGAAGAGACAATTAAAACTTAATTGCAGCAATCAAATGAATTACCAGCAAACGTTAAGCGACTTCTTTGCGTGTTGCTGTTGGCCGCCTCGTTATCAAGGCCTTTTGGGAGCTTGAGAAAAGCGCTTGTAATTTTTTCACTTTGATATTTTTTATATTATTTCACCTTTTTTTGTTGTTTTGGCAAATCGTACATAATGGAATTCGACAACATTTTGCATGTCGGAAACCCATTAGTTGACAGTCTTTTGTGGCTGCAAGAGTGCATTAAAGACTCGTAATAGAAAATAATACTTACTCAGCTGGATATCCTCCATCCTTCAATGGGCTATGTAATGTTTTAAATGTAAATAAAACCTTGACTTAACTGTTGTTCTCGCTAAGGGACTTTAATTAAAGGAAATCAGCAGTGAAAAATCCAGCTGGAAAACAAGCAGAAAAACAAAGCCAAAAATAAGCAAAAAAAAAACATTGCATACTCTTTACGAGTTGATTTTGAATTGTAGTGGATAAATGTACAAAAGCAACAATTTTGGAATTTAACAAAAACCACTTAAAAGCCATTTTCGACTGCAAGAATACGAAAAATGCGATTTAATAGCGCAAAAGTCCAAAGCATTCCATCGAGTCAAATTCAGCTGTATGTGTATTTGCGCTGCAAGCCAGCAAGCGTTGTTGGCCATTTGTGTGACATGTCATGTAGCTGCTACCCGCATTGCTGCAAAATGGCAAACCACTCACGAACACGTGCACTTGCGGCGCCTTCAAGTAGTATGTACGTGTGAGTGTGACTACCAGCAGCTCCACAAGTCCGATTTGAAGTCTTGAGTGCTGTCAACTGCAAATCGTTGCAGCAGTCCGGCATGCAACACATTGCTAATGGACATGACATGCCCCAAGTGCGACATGGCGAAAATGGACAAGCATTTCTTCACGTCCTATGTACATATAATCACTTTGATGCCTAGTAGGAGCAGGAATAGAGTAAGAATTAGAAAAGTGGCGACTAACTATAAGACCAGTTAAAAATATGTGGTCCAGTGTAGTCGAATAAATAATGCGTTAAATAAGTTTGCGCACTGCTTGAGAAAACTCTTTTCTTTACTTTAATTTTGAAAATTCGATTTTATATATTTCAATTGAAGTTTTTGAGTATTTTTGAAGAGAGTATTTGTCAGCTTTCCATAATTTGGGAAGACAGACTCTTCAGTTACCTGTTATTAGTGTGCATATTCTCAACGTGCCAGCTGTAGACGGTAATAATGCCCAAAGAACTAAATTGAATTTGTTTGACTTTGACTGAAATGAAAAATGACTGACAGAAATGTAGGCTATGGTTAGATATACAAATGTATACAAAAAAGTAAAATAATCATTATTTATTCTCAAAGTTTGCCGAACTATATTTAATTAGAAATTATTTTTTTCTCCTCCTCTGCACCCATCCGCTGGTACCACATCGAATACTTTCAGAGCAGGAGCGTTTGTATCCATTCGGACCTAATCAGCAGTGCCGCTGGACGTTTATTCTCTGCACTATGCCTATGCCGCCGTCAAGCCTGTAGACCTCATTTCTCTCATTTAGAAATCAAAAAATCTAAACACATCGCCAGTCAAGCCGATTTTATCACAATGAGTTGTTATGAGGTTTTGTCGGGCATCATTGGACCATTGATAGCACATTCCACAAAGGCGATCTTAACAGGTTCACTATTTTCAATCACCCTAAAAAAAAGAGTAGGTTTCCTTAGTTATCTATAAGTTACTCGAATAAGTAGCAAAACGGGTAGGAAACTGTTTCCAAAGTAAGAAGTTACTGGGTAGGTAGGTGAAATTTCTGAAGTATCAGTCTGGTACTTCCCAATTAGCACTAAAGCATCGTTTTGATACGATTTTGAGACCTGCAACAAACAGATATCTTCAGCCAACCTAAGCTGTTAAAGTAACAGAGAAGGCTGATTTAGGTTAGCGCATTGCCCCATGCTGTCGAAGAAAGGAGTACCCAGTGACCTTAATTGTCTAGCTGCCAAACCCGGACAGTGACAGTCAAAGTGTAGCCTCCTTCTCCGAAAGCTAGCCACAACTTCTGCAATGCGGGTTAAATGGTAAACCTAGCTTTTCTGTGTGTGTGTGCCGATCGTACGATGACCGGTAAACCCAAGTACGAGTTGGGAAATTGAATTGCATGGAGTCCCCAGGACTTTCTGAGTCCTCCGTCTATTGACTGGGGTCAGAGGGTTTTCGAAGTAGCACATGAAGAAATGGAGTTCCATCTTTTCTGCGCTTTCCCGAGAAATAAGTTGTGCACTTCTCCGTGCAACAGTTAGGGGGATGCCGATGGCCGGGTAGAAGGTAGAAGAATGCAGCAGCAGCGAAATCAGCAATCGTTTTGTTGCGTATACGCCAGGGCAGACTGAGAGAACTTGAAAGCACGTACGAGAGAGAAGGAGGATCAGTTTAGATCTTTTTAAATAGATATAGTTCTTGCTAATTACGAAGAATAAATTTAAAATTTTTCGTAAGTGACTCTTATTTTAAATAAGTGGCCTGATTTCAATTTATCTCTTCAAAACTGTGACTAGATCGATATTTTTGTGCCACGATTCGTGTCAGCACGCCAAGTTAACTCGAGAATATTAAATACGCATCTATCATTTAACAAGAAAAAGCTTATCATTAGAGTCATCTAAACTTAACCAGCACCTGTTACATCCACGGCCTGCTGATAAAAATATCCAATTATTTATTTATTTTTTATATCCACCATTAAAAATATTTCGATTGCTTTTATCGGCGCGTCTTGCGATTGAAGGAAGTTTGTGTAGATTGATTTAAGAAATAATGCAAATTTTACTTAAAACTTTCGATTTCGTTTATAAAAGTGAGTCATTTAAGTCTTCTTTAATTTTGGTTCAAGCGAGAGTAAAAAAAAATTTATAGCTGGTAGGAATGGCGCGTATCGTAAATGGAAATGCTCCATTGGAAGTGAGGTTTAATACTCTGAATATAAGAAACTTAGAAAGTTAGTTAAGCATTGAATCCTTGTGACGTCAGCCTTTCCAGAGTCCTGGAAAAAGTCAAGATTACTCCTATTTTAAAACTGAATCGTTATTCTTCTTTTATGTTTAAGGCGCTGGCACATTTAATGCATCGCCAGATCGACTATTTTTTGAAGAAAAACTCTTTAGTGAATGAACGCCAATTTGGCTTCAGATTCCACAGCAGTTGTATCACTGCACTCTAAACGGTTACTGATGATATTAAGTTTAAAATGTATGAAGCTCTTGTGAATATTCTAGCCCTTCTTGACCGCTCTAAAGCATTTGACACTGTTGGCAATGACTTATTAGGTTTATAGTGGAAAATATTTTTAAATTTCTCGTCTTTCGCGTTAAATCAGGTCAAGTCGTATCTTTGTAAGACTTCTCAGGTTGTTTATGTTAATAATTCTTTGTTCAATTTCATGTCCACAGTTAACGGTGCCACGCAAATTTTCTAGGTCTTCTGTTGTTTGTACTTGGCGATTGATTCTGTTGATTCACACGCCTCAGCGAAAAAAATTGTCAAAAATCAACGGAAATTTGTAGTCAATCAAAACTTGCACTTTGTTATACTAAAATTGAATGGGCTATAAAACTGCATACCCAGAAAAATTCTTCTGAGTAAAAAGTTGTAAAGTTAAAAAAATGTTGGAAAAGTATAAAATATATTTTTATAAAAAATGAAAAAATGCATGGGTTGTACAGAAATTATAAGAATTCGAATTATTAGTGATTAGGGCAAGGTGGCGCAAAATTAATCACCCTATCGAAAGATTTATAAGAAATGGCATCGTACGTCTATTTGTGTGTATATTTGAAACTCGTGAACTAGACAGCTGCAGCATACAAACAGCCACACAACGGAGAGCGTGAAGATTAAAACAAAGATTTGCATTACTCAAAAATTTGTTTTTTTTATTTAGTAGAAAAGTTGTTTGAAAACAAAATTGGATGTTTAATTTTAGTTCACTCAAAATATTTGTGGTTTTTTTTTAGTAAAAAAGTTAAAAAAAACGAAATGGGATGATTAATTTTGCGCCACCTTCTATGTATGTTATTCGGATTCGTTGGAAAAGAGGGAACGTCTGACCTAATCGTTCGACGCTGTTTAGTTCTTTCAATATTTTTCGAAACTAAAATCTTATTTAAAGGAGATTTATTACGTTTTATATCTACGACTGACTGAGTTGGTTTTTATGTAAGTTTTAATGATGCAGCTTAACTCATTTTGTATAGGTAAATCAAAACAAGTTTCATGAAATTAAAAAGCTTTTATTGCAAAAAAAAATTATAACAATAATATATTTTCCATTTAAAATTTTTCGGGATCCCGCAATTAACACAAATTAATCCCGACATTTTCGGGATCTGCCAAACATCTTCATACCCTGCATGCACATGAGCACGAAAAATGTGCATTGGATTACCCTAGCAATGATTTCCTCATTCACCTTCGGCTGCCTCAGGTCAAGTTGCACAATATCGTACAATTTGCCGGAGCTGTAATGCGCCAGAGGACTCATGTTGCCGTTTGCATTTCATTTCAGCTTTTCCATGTGTCACACGCTCAAACTTCTTTCCATTTGCTGACCAATCTGGCACATGTTTTGCAGCAACAATTTTCAGCTGCATGCCTTCGTTGCTCTGCCACATTTTTGACCGTCCATTTACAGCAATTAATTTGACGAAAACTCTGTGGATTTGTAGTTGACGAGCCGGTTAAATTGAACAAGTAATCCAATTGGAATGGCAAAATTGTGCACGTTTTGAAAATACTCGTAAAACATAGAATTTCGTAAGGGCCCAAGGGGGGCAATGGTTAATGCTATGCACTAATTAGCTTGGTTACTGTTACTCTCTAATGTATGCTTATGTATGTGTGTACTCGGTTATTGCAAAAGTAGTTAAAAGTAGCGTTAAAATTTTGTAACACTTTTATTGATTTTCTTGTAACACTTTTATTGATCTTTAAAATGGAGGAGATTTTAAAATTTCTCTATACTTAAGGCTGTAGCCATACACACATGCATACGTATTAAATCTCCTATTTATAATCCTTTTTTATACTCAAGACATGTGGACAGTAAACAGGTCGGTTTTTTGTTTTTTTATATGAGACTGGTTTCTAATGTATTTTTGTACGATGTATACGATTTGATGTTCCAAAGTTTTCATCACGAATATTTTTGAGAAAAATTTGCGTAAAAAATCGTAAAGACACTTTTTTGACAGTTTTCAATTATCCCAAGCACCTTAGCCTGGCTTCAACTTATTCTGGAAATAAAGCTTGAAGCTTACACTGTTATCTGTAAGAATCTTGATTAACACTAGATTTACCAGCTATAAAAATACTGGGTTGCCCATATTCGACGGACCCATGTGTTTTTTTTAAATCAAAGAAAAACACATTTTTTTGATGTTGACGATAATAATCATTTTATTTGGTTCAAGTAGATTTGTTGACATCACTTTTTGAATATGACATCTCTCAAATGGCCGTCTTGAGCCTGTACGGCGTATTGTGCCCGTTTTGCAGCATTTTCTTCTATGGTCTTTGGCTTATTAATATAAACCTTTGATTTTAAATATCCCCACAAGAAGAAGTCAGGTGGCGTTAAATCGGGCGAACGCGGTGGCCAGTCAAAATCGCCATTTTTCGACATCAAACGACGCGGAAAAAATTTCTTCAAAAAATCGATTGTGGTGCGAGCTGTGTGTGGTGAAGCGCCGTCTAGTTGAAACCAGAACTGCTTTCGACGAATAATTGGCATGACAATTTTCTTCTTTTCTTCTTCTTCGTCTTCTTTTCACAAATTGCCTTCTTTTGTTGAATGTAAATTTCAACAATTTGGGAGCGCTCGCGTGGCGGGTACTGTTCCATAGTAAGAATCTGCTTGGGCTGACGCTTCCAACGTGGTATGTCATTAAGCGATCTGAAGTCTCTGTCAAAAGATACAGGGTTGCCAGATGGGTCCGTCGAATATTGGCAACCCCATATACCTAGTTCTACCAAAACCAGTCAAAATGACTGGTATATAAGAAACACTGCTTATTGTGACTTCCAGTCTTTATACACTCCTAAAAAAATACAAAAAAAGTTGAACAATATTAGTTGTAATAGATAAATGAATTTATAGACATCGTCAAATAGCAAAATACTTAATTGTTTACAGTTTGTCGGTCACAATTTCGACATAGGTAGATTTTCATGTGTGTACACTGTTCGCAAATATTCATTTCCATGTCTTACAAATATTTGTAGTCTGATTATTATTGCACTATTCTATTTGGTATCATTTGCGTACAGAACCCGTGACACTTGTACATAGTTGGAAAATCATATTCGTGTTGTTTTTGGCGTGAAGTCTGAAATTCTAAAGCAAGTTCTTTTACTAATCTAAATACGTGCCCCCGACAGTCGGTTCTACGTTACAGGAACGACCCAGATTTACTATACATATATCCGGTCAAGGGCTGCCACTTCAGCAGCACTCCTCGTACATGTTTGGGGAATGTTTTTGTTGCTACAACAACAACAACAACTAATCTAAACAGATAGTATATGAGAATGTGAAATATAATATTTTCTCCTGTTGTGATTTTGTACAATATATTCAGCTGTTTATGCCCGCTATATTATAAAACGATACAGTTTCAGGTAATTTCTTAGCAGCTTTATCAATTTTGATGTGTTTTTGCTGTGTACTTAGGTTAGGCTAGGTTGGTATAGTTGCCCAGGGAATGAGCACACTTGGACGAAGAAAGATTCGTCCTTTGTGATACCATTATGAAGGATGTGAGGTGAAAGTGAAATATCGAAGGGATGCAGGGAGAGGGCGGGGAGAGGTGGTGATGGGATGGTTAGGAGCGTGCGGATTACGAACGATGACTATGTTTGCGTCAACCGCTTTGTGCTGCTGATGAAATTCATCAGATTTTTAATGTCAGCGCCAGCTCGCCCGAGCGCCTCCGGTCCACACGTGCCCAGAAGGATTTCGCAACCTTACACGTTTGTGTACTTGCCCAGCGCTCGATGAGTTGGCGCGATGCCCATCTTTCCAGGAGCAGATCGTAGGTACTCAGGAAGATCCCAATTCTCTCCCTTTGCGGGGAAATCACCTCACATGTCCCTTGCCTGGCCAGCTCATCCGCCTCACAGTTTCCCGCAATGTCGCTGTGACCAGGAACCCAGATGAGGTTGATGTCAAAGAATTCGGACGAATTCCGAATGCACCGTCATAGACCCGAGGGCTCTTATTGCCGCTTGGCTGTCGGAGTAAATATTTACTTTCTTGACTGTTAGTACGCATTTGAGCAGCCAATCAGCTGCCTCCTTGATTGCGTCTAACTCTGCCTGGAACACACTGCAGTGGTCCAGTAACCTGAATTTGAGTCTGATTGGGAGCTCCTCGCAAAAGACTCCTCCGCCAACCTTTCCTTCCAACTTCGATCCATCCGTGAAAAAGTTCACCAGGCCCTGCCCCAAGTGTAGCCCTCCGTCCACTCTTCCTTTGACGGAATATGAGTGGAGAATGTTCCGGTTGGACTAAACGAGGGTATACACTGAGATCAGTTGACAGAGGGATGAACTCGAAGTTTCTAAGGATGCTTGAGTGCCCATAAGTGAGGTTAAGCTTACAGCTCCAGCCCCTCAGTCTGATTGCGGTACGTGTAGCGGCAATTCTGCCTGCGATGTCTACGGGTACCACATTTCACATTGCGTTGAGCGCCAGAGTAGAAGTCGTTCGAAGCGCCCCACTGATTCCAATGAGTGCTGACCTCTGAACTCTCTCCAGCTTCTTCTCCAATGTCGTCTTCTCTAGTGAGTTCCACCAATGACCTATGACTCCATATAACAAGATAGGCTTTACAATAGTATTATATAGCTAGAAAACAACTCTAGGCTAAAGGCCCCATCTTTTGCCAATTGTGCCCTTGCACCCATATAAGGCGATTGTTGCCTTCCTCACCCTTTCCTCAATATTGGGCTTCCATGTAATAGGACGAGCTCCATCTTAAGAGGATTTACCGACAGGCCGCAATCCGTTGCCCATCTAACAATTGCGTTCAGATATCCCTGCATCAAGGTGTACAGAGTATCCATAAATTTTCCTCTAACAATTAGTGCCACGTCATCCGCGTAGGTAATTACCCTGCAGCCCCTCTTCACCTGCTCCTCCAACAGGTCAGTTAAAACAACAACTCAGAGGAATGGTGAGAGAACCCCACCTTGCGGAGTGCCTCTACTTACCTGCCGGTGGATGGAGATACCGCCCCACTCTGCCGTGACAGTTCTGTCGCTAAGTATTTTGTAGATAAATCTTATAAGGTCGGTTCCGACCCCCAGTTTACCTAGAGACCTGGTAATTGCCTCTTGGAGGACGTTGTTAAAAGCCCCCTCAATGTCGAGGAAGGCGCCTACCGCAAACTCCTTCTGAAAAAGGGACTCCTCAATCTCTGTCACGATTGTGTGCAGGGCAAATTCCACCAATCTGCAATAAGCATGTTGACAGTCGACCCCGCGGAATTTCGCTTCTTATGTGCAGGACAATCAGTCTCTCAAGGGTTTTCAGTAAGAAAGATGAGAGACTGATTGGCCTAAAGTCCTTAGGAGAGATATGCGCGCTCTTGCTTTGTACTCGTACTTAGTATTAGCACGTTTTTATTTGGTACAACAAGGTTGAGAAACGTGGAGGTCCTCGAAAATTCCCTTTTGTTTGCACGTATTGTTCCAAGCAACGAAGTATTCTTAGATCTCAATTTTAACGCCAAAGGAATACTTTGGTATACGTTTCAAGAAGTTTCATTACGACAAACCTGCTTAGGAGGTTGATGCATTTCGAGACTCGTCTTTTTCTAAATACGGTTAGCCACATTTCGTCTCTGCCAAATTTATGTGGTTTGTTTGGCATATACGAAGTAAATCTGTATCTGGCCTTCGTTGGAAACAGTTGCTCATGCACGGCAATATAAGCTCCCGGTTTGAAGCAGTTTTGACTGTTTTCAATAACTTTGTCCCAAACTGCTGAAACTAGAGCATCCGTCTGCTTGCTAACGTTGACTCCTCTGACTTCTTTTGTCGAAACGAGTGTATCGCAGAACGTGAATAAAATCTCGTCTACACATAGAGCTGGAGAAAAATGATGGTCCTCACTTGTTGTTCTACGAATATTGAAGCCTCAAAGTATTTCCTGCGGACGCCCTACGTGCGAACAATATTGCAATAAATACCTTCAATTTTGCTTGGGTAATTATCCAGTTTTCCCCAAAACTCGAGAGGCTTCTAACTCAGTACAAATACTTATGTTCCAAAATATGGTTGTAATAGGAACATAATAGCAACGGCTCAACGCCGATAACGAAACGAACGAAGCCACTTCGCGATATATTCCTCATGATTCCACCAAAATCACACGTTTCTTCATAGAAACTTGCACCAGTCATTTTGACTAGTACTGGTATAAATGTCAATAGCAAAAAATATCTTTGTTATTAATATATATAAAGTAACATTAAGTTCATAAAATGTGTTATCCACTTATAGCTACAAAAGTCATAGCATCATTTCGGAAAGCAAATATTTTATGTTGTAGGAATTTTGAATTGAAATCGCACAACCAGTCAAAATGGCTGCTCTGGTAAATCTGGTGTTAAAATGGAGATGACCTTTTAAGCTCCAGTGGATGCAATTGACAGTGGATGCAATTAGGCAAAGGTGAATATCACAGGCGATGGAACGATGAGCTGTATAAGCTTTACGACGAGATAGACATAGCGCAGCGAATAAAGATCCAATGGCTTCGTTGGCTGAGTCATGTCGTCCTAATGTCGATGCGGTACCAGCTGGTGGTAGCAAAGGAAGAGGAACGCCTCCTCTGCGTAGGAAATACCAAGTGGATAAGAACTTGGCTTCACTTGGTGTGTCGAACTAGCACCGGTTAGCACAAGAAAGAATTGACTGGCTTTGTTAAACCCCGCCAAAATCGCTTAAGCGGTTATCGCGCCAATCAAGAAGTAGAAGAAGAGGCTCATAACCATGATTATCTGGAGGTTTTTGGAATCGGTTATTGCAAATCCGATGGCAGTTTTTCAAAAGTCAAAATGGCGATAATCAGCGACTGAAAGATTTTCATGGTTTCATGGCCTCAGTACAACTTTTTGATATTGCGTTCATGAATTGGAATTTTTTAAATACATAGTTAAAAAATTTACTTTAATTTACTAGTTCTGAGAACTCTTGGCACCATTAGAGTTATCTTTTGTAAAACGTAGCCAAATTGCGACAGTTTAAAATATGTTTCTTAATCTCCTCGTGCTTAGTTACATCTAATGTACCGAATGGATTGGTGCGTAACTACCATTCGGAACTGCGCGGGTTCGAGGCCAGGGACACGAAACACCAAAAATGATAGAAAAAGGCTATCAAAAACTGCCGGTGCTATCTGCTCTATCAAAATTTCCTCATAAAAATCCACTTGCCATCTGGATGTGTCATAAAATTGTAGGCCCCTTCATTTGTAGGATAACATCAAGTGACATGACTAGATGAACTGCTACAACAACAACATCAACATCATTGACCGCGTCGATTATTTTGTATATCACCAACACAGTTTCAGTTTTTTCGTAAACAAACCGCTGTCACAGCCCTTGCTACGTCAGCAAATGAGCTGATTCCTTCAAAATAGCTAAGAGTCGGTTAACGGTTTGATGTTGGTCACACCTCTACATTCTGTACTTATATATTATGTTCTTCTTGTGAATGACGTCGGAAGTGGTATGTTTCGCAAGTCTAATAAAGTTCTTTCTTCTTTTTCTTTGAAAAATAAAATTTGCCTTCCAAAATCTTAAAGAAAACCTCAACACAAACCTCAACGAAAACTCAAACTTCCTTACAATCGCCTAAGTATGAGCACCACTTATCCATTTCACCAAACTCTAAACTTAAAAGCACTTACGCTTCTTAAGAAATTATGTACTTTTCGAATGTACGCACGAGTGCAACACCGCAAAATGCCGCATTCCCTTTTTATGGGTACTCAAGAAAATATTTTTTCCCACAATTCTTTTCAACTAAATCCAATCCAAAATCAACAATTTGTGTGCAATAGCCGAAGAAGAAGCAAAAGGAGAAGAAGAGCTAGAAGAGCAAGAAGGAGAAGAAAAGGTAGAAGAGCAAGAAGGAGAAGAGGAAGAAGCAGCAGAAGCAGCAAATGTAGAGTAGTGAATAGTAAAATAAAATCTAAATATCAACAGACAACAGACAAATACGCTTAAGCACTTAAGTAAGCACACATGGCAGCATGTAATGGGCAGCAAGCAACATTCTAAGTACGTGGGTGTGGCTACAGAGAGTGAGGGGCGTGGCTGCCCACTACATATGCACACACTGAATGCGGTACCGAGCAGTTGATGGTTTGAAAGTAAAATACCAAGTGTGTGTGTGCGTGTGTGTGTGAAGTGGTCATGTCGTTCATTTGTATGGGTGCGCACAGCGTCTTTGTGTGTGCACGCCACTGTCAGTGCAACAAATTGAGACGCAGCATGAATGCAAGGAAAAGTTTCGAGTGGTTTTCCTGTGTTGTGAGCGCGCACTTGTTACTTAGTTCAAACATTTTTTATTTTATTTTATTTTTTTCTTTCTGTTTTTTGTTAATTTTCAATTGTGCAACCTTTTTGCGCTGTGTGTGTTTCTGAGTGCACTGAAATTGCATGTTAACTTATCTTCATTTCTTCTTGCTTTTATTTCATTTGCAGATTGAACCAGATTGAATGGCAAGGGGAAGAGGAAGCTGAACTACAAGTAAGAGGAACAACTGGAAGTAACAGCGGCAATTGCAGTTTTTTTTTGCAACAAAAAACATAAAGACAAGGCTTAGTGGACAAGCAAAGTTCGTAGCAGGCATTTGTGGCAGTGAGACAGCGTGCGAAGGATGGCAAGGGCGCGCAGCAGTGAATAAAAGAAGAGTAGTGAAAAACAGCAAAATATTCCAACACAACTGGGACAAAGGCAGATTAAGTCTATGTACGAGCATAAATTTCGCGTGGATTGCAAGTAAGCTCTAAGCGCAGATTGTGGCAACTCTGGTCGTTTTTTGATGCATCTCAACGCGAAGTGAAACAAGGCAGTTGCAGTGTTTTTGTGGCAACAGTAAATCAGAATAAAATCTTCCGCAACACATGTTTCAGCCAATGTGTTGCATTCATTCCGAGCACAGTGAAATACGTGAGGCATACGAATAGTCGGTTGCAGAGTGTTGAGCACGAAAAAAATAAATAAAAGCGGCTTTACATACGCACATCCTTATCTGTTTCAACTCGTCTGACACACAGCGCATTTGACAGTTGCAACACAACCAAAACGGCAGTGACGTACGTGACCTAAGCAGAGCAAACACTGCCGCAAATCTTGCACGTTGCACGTTGCGCTTTAGGATAAGGGATAAGGACAAGGGTGGAAGAGTAAAGAAAAAATCACATTACCAACCGGCGGTGTACAATTGCAAGTGCAAGGGACAAAAGCGTGCGAGCCAACATTCAAAAGCCAAAAGTCTAAAGTCGCAAAGCTAAAAAGCCACAACGAAAGCGCAATCACCGAGTCACTAAGCCAACAAGCGATTTCCAATTGCAAGTGAGGCAAGGGTGTGTGGCGTGGCAAACCATATTCGCTGACGAGCATCCCGTTTGAACAAACACACCAGCGAGCAGCGCTAGTCACAGGCTGAGTTGCTGCACTTTGTGACGCACTAAACGAGCAGTTGAGGCGCAGAGAGTCGGGCGTGTGGTGGTTGGACGCACGGCGCGCAAAGGTCTTATATGCGGCAGCCTGTGGCAGTCTAGTAAGAGTATTTGACCTAATAGGGCCACCAGCTGAGCTAAGTGGTGTAGTGACGTCATTTAATTTGCCAGCGAAAGTTACGCAGCTTCGCAGGGCTAAACGTCGGCCTAGTTTTACAGCAGCAAATCCACTCGCCGTCGCAGTCGGTTTCCGCATCGTTGTGAGCCGCATCGCATCGCATCGCGTCGCGTCGCGTCGCGTCGTGTCGTGTCGAACTGAGTCGAATTGCTGCGACGAGTATTTTCTAGTGTATGTGTGTGTGCGTGCGGTAGCAAACAATTACTCTCCACTTCCATGCCAAACCGGCTGTTACTGTGTGTTTGCGCGCGTTTTTCAATAAAAGCACATAGCCAGGTCAGGCAGTGAGTCGAGCAGCCAATTGAACCAGGCAACCAGTCAATCAGCTGAGTGTTCTGAGTGTTCTCGAGTTAGCTCAACCAGTTAGTTAGTGAGCCAGTGTTCGTTCGGGTACGCGTACGTTGTTCAAACGTTGTCGCTTTGCATTTTGCGCTTCGCTAACTTTCCCCCCATACATTTGATTAGCATGGCTCGAGCGTCATTCTTACCCTCAGCGCCGTCGTTGTTGTCGCCGCCGCCGCCGCAATATGGCGTCGCGTCGTCCATGCTGAGCGGTGATATCGGTCGTGGTCTATTCGCCATTGTTGTTCTATTGTTGCGTATGTCCTCCGTATATGGCGTCATCGATCGGCTAGTGGTGCAAACGGCAAGCGGTCCGGTGCGCGGACGCTCCGTCACCGTGCAGGGTCGGGAGGTGCACGTGTACACGGGCATACCCTATGCCAAGCCACCGTTGGGTGATTTACGATTTCGCAAACCGGTGCCAGCGGAACCCTGGCACGGTGTGTTGGATGCAACGCGGCTGCCGGCAACTTGTGTGCAAGAAAGGTGAGTACAAAGCCAATTTAAAGCGAGAAAGAAAAAAAATTAAAATAAAATTCCACAATCATGACAGTTTGCAAATGAACAAAGGGGAGGGCAATGAGGCATAAAGGGTTGTTGGTCTTAGGAAGGGCATACCGATAAGGCTTCAAAATGCAAATGCTGTTATGTCTGTTGCGCTATTAATTGGCCGTATCGGGTGAAGTGCATGCGTGATTGTATTTGCATGTGTGCATATACAGTCACTCGCACCTTATTTGATACAGATGTAATCTTTTGCAAGGTGTTTTATATTTCATAAGATAGTTTTTTTTTAATTTGTTTTATCTCGTTTGTCCACTCATTTCACCACAATGCAAAAGAAAAAAAACAAAAAAATGCTAAAACATCCAGAGATTTCACATCGCAGCTTAAATGATGCAGCTTAAAAAAACACAACTATTTATTTCTAAGTTTTTAAATATTAAAGTATTTGGTGCTTTGTTGAGTATCCTTTATTATTAATTACAGCTTGAAGTCTACGTGGTATGGAGTCAACCTATTTTGTGTGTATTCTGGACTAATTTGGTTCCACTCTTCAAGTATCGCCTTTTTAAGATCAGATCACGTGGGTATCGCGGGTAACAATACCTCTGACTCTTTGGCTAGGATGGGCTCTGAGGCCAACTTTTGTGGCCCTGAGCCTGTTCTGCCACTCCCTTCTGCAGCCATCAAAGTCACGGTAAGCAAACGGGTTACTTCTACCCACAAGCGAGCTTGGCAGGCTGAGAGTGGTTGGAGATGGATAAAACTGATGTTACCTGTCATGTCCGACCGACTATCGAAGTTCGTCCTGTCATTAAGCAGAAGGGACTGCACGCACTTTCTATGGGCGAAGTACATGGAAAAGGAAGGTACCTCAGACAGTGCACTATGCCCAGCACGCGGCGGGGGGGATGAGACGGTGGACCACTTATCGTGTGTCTGCCCGGCCTTCACTCGAATCAGGCTTGAGGTCTTTAGCACTGATGTGTTAAGAAGCGACCACCGACCACAAATTTTGGATGATGTTCAAATCCAGTGATTGTGCAAGAGGGTCGTTATCTTGCTAAAAGCGAAAGTTATCTTCGATTTGTGATTTTCCAGCGCTTCGAACCAAATTTTCTTGCCGAAGTCAAAATTCCAACTCCATTTGAGATGAGATGAATGCCCAAACCATGACGTTGCCACTGCCGTGTTTTATAGTAGCCCGCAAATTTTGGGGTTTCAGCTCCGTATCGGTTTAACAAAGCGCGTCAGTCGTTTCTTTCTCGTGCTAACCGGCGCCAATTGGACACACCAAGTGAAGCCAAGTCCTTCTCCACCTGATCTTTCCAACGCGGACGAGGCCTTCCTCTTCCTCTGCTACCACCAGCTGGTACCGCATCGAATACTTTCAGAGCCGGAGCGTTTGTACCCATTCGGACGACATAACCCAGCCAACGTAGCCGCTGGATCTTTATTCGCTGCGCTATGTCTATGTCGTCGTAAAGCTCATACAGCTCATCTTTCCATCGTCTGCGATATTCGCCGTTGCCAACGTGCAAAGGTCCAAAAATCTTCCGCAGAACCTTTCTCTTGAATACTCCAAGCGTCGCTTCATTAGGACGGGCATGATGAAATGGGATGATGGTTCCTTGTGTAGAAGTCCACGCAAGTGGGGAAAGTTACTGATCGCCATTCACTTGGGAGTGGCCAGGACGATTCTTCTGCATATGATTCAAGCAGCTCACAACGTCCGGGATTAGCCTACGTATCCTCTGGGTAGCTTCCGAACACCCGTTCGGGAGTGAGCTAACGTGAGAAGGCGAAGCATTCCAGCATAGCTGGTTGTGCGCTGGGTTTGGGACCCGCCACTTAAAAAGCCCCCCCCAATGAAAACAGCAACAAAGATCTGCCATCCACATAAGTTTATTTTTATCTCCTCTGCAAAAAGTACGGCTCTCCAAAATGCTGAGGTCTTATTTAGATGGTGACGCACAAGCTACAATCTCTTACTTCTGTTCCTCGCATTTCCGAAAAGTTTATTAAGGAAGCAAGTATTTTTTTCTGCCTGCCCATAGGAACATAGAAGGAAATGAATAAGCTGATGAGCTGGTTAGACAGGAGGCTTTCTTTAGAGTATCCAAAGTGGTAACAGTGGGCAGCTTCCGAAGCCTATACAAAAGATAGTTTTTCTAGATATGCAATTGCAGACGCATGTTGTGGACTTATGGACCAAAATCGATACCTGCAAAATAGCGAAAAAACATGCTCAGATTACAACAAGTCCAGAAATGAGCTGCTAAGAAAGCCCCTAGGAGGTTAGGTTAGGTTGGGTTAGGTTAGGATAAGTGGGCCCACTGGGACGAAGAATTTTAGTTTGCCGTTTGTGATACCATTGCAAGGGAAAATAGGTGACCGATGGGACTAAAGGAGAGAGAGGAGAGGGTGGAGGGAATGAGAAGGGGTTATGATCGTGGATGATATGTGGACTACGAACGGTGACTGATTTGTGGTTGGGTTAACTGCTTTATGCTGCTGATGAAGTTCATCACATTTTTGATATCAAGGCCTGGGCCTGACCTATCAGCAGGCGTAGGAAAGAAGTGAGAACCGAATTGCTTAAATATTAGTCCCGCGAGAGCTGGACAACTGGGGAGAAGGTGCAGAGATGATTCCACTTTATTCTCCGTACAGTTGTCGCAAAAGGACTTGAAGTAATTCCAAGTTACACGGTAAGCATACCTCACGGATAGTTGGATTCTCAGAACATCCCTCGAACGCCTCCGCCTCGTGGCCAAAAGGATTTCGCGAACTTATAAGTTTGTGTACATCGCTGAATTGACGCGAAGTCTATTCTTCCAGGAGTAGAACGCAGGCTGTCGAGATAATCTTGATTCTCTCGCGGAGAAACTACCTCACAGGTCCTCTGTCTGGGCAGCTCGTCCGCTTCGCAGTTTCTCGCATATCGCTATGACCAGGTTCCCAGATTATTCTTATGTCAGAGAATGCAATCGAAAGTGAAACCAGCTAAATAGTCGATGCGGAGACGCATTCAGTATTACGTCAAAAACAGCTAGCCACTGGCCTTTGGCAGACCATGCCAGGAAGATGGGGTGGCGATACACCGATTGATGTAGAAGCTGCATGGAAGAAGATTCTACGGAGATGGTCTTCCACCAGCGGTGTGAGTGCCCAAGCCTGCGTGCTCTACGACATGGAGGGCAGGGGGAATTCTCAACGAAGAACCTGGTAGAAATTGCAGGACAGAAAAAAATATGCTATATGGCAGATTTATAGTCAAATCAAGAGCGTTTGACTAAATAACAGCAGTGGTTCTACTAGTGATGTACCAAAGTGTCCCCTTTTGTGGCACAATTAGTGTCTGGGCTGTGTCACTCAGACAACACCTCCTCCAACCAATCAACCATTACGGTCTATTCTGCCATTTAAATTTGCTTCCCTCAGCACTCCTCGAACAGTTTGTGGATGGCCAGTCTTACCTAAATGCTTTTTTGCCATATCAGTTAACTTTGAAGCGCTTGTTGTTGGATTTTTCTTAACTTGGCGCATTAACCACGGACACTCTTTCTCTGTAAAAGTTGTATTTGCCACACGATTTTCATGCATAAAGCGAGAATGTTTTTCCGTTTTTTCTTAGAATGAAATGGGTGAACGCTTTTTGTATTTTATACTGATAAATGTAATAAAACAAAATAAGTAAAATCGCTGCATTCTCTGTTTTTCCAGTTGCGCGAAATATCATGAAATATAGAACATTTTCCAAAAAAAATCGTTTCAGTATCAAATAAGCTGTGAGTAACTGTAAATAGTGTTGCATCCGATAATGTTGGCGCTGGTGCTGAAAGCTCAATTAATTTGTATTTGGTTAGCTGCCGTTATTTACCTTTGACTGAAGGAGAACTTAAGCTTTAAGCACCTTGCACGTGGGTCACTCGCTTGAGGTTTACTGCACACATACATACATACACGTGCTCGTGCGTATGTATGCTCACTGCAGGTACACTCAATAAATGTATGCAATTAGTTAAACGCCTTGCTCAAGTGTCATTACCGTGCTTTGCTTGACATTGCGCTCATAGCTGTAATTATTCAAGAGCTTTGCTTGCTCTAGGCAAGCGTTGGCGGTAATACGAAAAATAGAAAAAATGTTTCCACGCTAAGAGAATGAGAATAGTGTTATAGCTCAACTGCCAGCGCTACTACTTGGTTATATTTTTGTTAAAGTGAAAAAGGCAAGAGTATTCACTACTCAAGAATGCCCGTTTTATTTATTTATTTATACTTAAGTCTTATGTAAGAATAGTTCACTTACGGACTATTGGCGATTCTGTGTTCAAACCTCAAACACTGCTCAAGAATGTACGAAGAAGCTTAATTCTGTTGCAAGACGGCGTAAACTTGAACTTATATGAGTACCAGGACAACGCAGTATTCAAGAAAATTAACTGCGCATCAGCGGTTATACCATAGGGATCAGATCCAAAAACTGTCGAACTTTCTTTTAAAACTTGGAAGATTAGACGTTCGGTGTTATTACAGCACACAACCCATGGGGTCAACATACCTGTGGGCAAAAAGTAAGGTGAATTTATTTGTCAAACTTCGCGGGATTAAAATTTCGCTCTAGTAATTTTGTTCACGAGTTGGCAGCACTGTTAATAACATCTGGGCCAACTTTCATGTGAATGTCATTATCAGTAATATATTTACGCTTGTGTTTACCAAACGACTAAGAGTGCATTTTTCGATTTTTACAATGTCTGATTTGATTGAGCAGAGAAGTGCCCTCAAATTTTGTTTGCGGAATGAAATTTCGTCTGCGGAAACGTTTAGCATGTTGCAGAAGGCATTTGGTGATTCGACCATGTCGCAGAAAAATGTTTATAAGTGGTACAAAGACTTCAAAGAGGGTCGATAACGTGTTGATGACTTGGAGCGCTCCGGACGACCATCGACGTCAACAGATGATCAACACGTCAATAAAGTGAAGGAGTTAGTGCTCAAAAATGGTCGGTTGACTGTTAAAGACCTTACTGATATGATCGCAATATCTGTGAAAACCATTTTGAAAGACCATTTGGGCCTACGAAAAGTCAAATTTCCTCTCGAAAACTCTGAATTTCTTGGAAAAAAGTCGTCGCGTTGATGTGTGTGAAACAATGCTTTCAGACTATCAGGACAAGCTCAAATGCATCATTACGGGAGATGAGACTTGGATTTATGCTTACGACCCTGAAACAACCGACCAATCAAGCGAATATCGTGCTATAGGCGAGGCCAGACCGAAAAGGCACGTCAAAGTCGTTCAAAAATAAAGGCCATGATGACAATTTTTTTCGATTTTCGTAGTGTGGGGCACTATGAATTCCTTCCACCTGGCCAAGCTGTTAATAAGGAATATTATTTGAGCGTTATGCGTCGTTTACGTGAAGCAATCGTCTAAAAAGACCAGAATTATGGGCCAACAACTCTTGGTTTTTGCATCACGATAATGCACCGTCTCACACTGCACTCGTTCTTCGTGACCATTTCGCCAAACATTCCACGCATATCGTTCCGCAACCACCGTATTCGCCTGATTTGGCTCCGTTAGACTTCTGGCTATTCCCAAAACTGAAGAGACTACTCCGGGGAACGCGTTTCTGGAGGATATTTTCATATTAGTCACCCTGTACCGCACAACTGAATGGAACAAACAGAAAACAGCAAAATAATTTTTTGGTGTGAAAAGTCCCCTTGACAACGAGCATAAACTTTAAACTATTTGATTGATACTTTACGAGATATCGATCACTACAAATGATAATTTTTTTCCCCCAAACTAATATAGAAATATATATATATATGCATGCATATACACGAGGTGTGTTCAAAAAGTATCGCGAATTTTGAATTTTCATATTCGTTTATTCGAATTTCGATTTTTTTGTGGCGATATGTTGGTACTCTTGTCTCTCACTCATGCCGACGAGTTCGGCCATTTGAATGTTCAGTTAATTGTTGCAGCTGCTTTGCTTGCACGTGTTTCGTGCGATTTTTACCTATTCAAAAAGATGGATCAAAGGAAATGTATCAAATTTTGTGTGAAGATCGAAATTAAGTGTGCGGATGCCTTCCGAATGTTGACTGCGGAGAAGCTACTTTGGACCAAAGCAACGTTTATCGGTGATACAAAATGTTCTCAGAAAGCCGGGAAGATGTGAACGACGAAAAGCGCCGCCGAAAGCCGGACGCCCGAGCACTTCAACAACAGACCAACAGAAAAAATTTATAAAGTGAAGAAAATGGTATTGGCTAATCGTCGAATCACCGTTAGAGAAGTTACTGAGGACATGGACATATCGATTGGCTCGTGCCATTCGATTTTTGTCAGTGATATGGGCATGAGATGGATCGCCGCAAAATTTGTACCAAAACTGAGATGTTGGACTATGTCCGTGATGACCGGCGACCCAAATTTGTTCCATAGGGTCATAACTGGTGACGAATCGTGGATTTATGGTTATGACGTGGAAACCAAAGCTCAATCATCTTAATGGAAGCTGCCGTACGAACCAAGACCGAAAAAAGCGCGCCAAGTTCGGTCGAATGTAAAAGTTTTGCTTACCGTTTTCTTCGATTGCAGGGGCGTTGTGGATCATGAGTTCTTGCTACAGGGTAAAACAAATAACAAAAAGAGTAAAAGTTCAATGCAGGCGTTTCTTGAAAAATTAACGTGATAAAATGTCTTTCAAAACTGAATTCTGAATTCCACGTTTTGGACCTTTCACCTAAGAGAGGAAGACCAAAAATATACGAAAATCATATATTACTTCTATTATGCACCACCCCTAGACCAGTAACGGAATAAAATCATAAAGATGTTATCTTTTTCCTACCCTAAGGAATATTACTTGCAAGTTATGCCCAATTCGCGCGAAGAAATCTGCCAGAAACGCCCGGATTTGTGGAAGAACAGAAATTGGCTATAGCATCACGATACCGCCCCTGCATACATCGTTGCTTGTGCGCGACTTTTTGGCCAAAAACAACACACTAATGATGCCACAGCCACCGTATTTTCCAGATCTGGCACCCTGTGACTTTTTCTTGTTCCCGAAACTGAAGAGGCCCACAAAAGGACGACGCTACGCTACGAGATAAAGACGGCGTCGAAGGTGGAGCTGAACTAGATAAAAAAAAAATGATTTTTTGAAGTGCTTCGAAGATTGGAAAAAACGTTGACACAAGAGCATAATATCTCATGGGGATTACTTTGAAGGGGACAAAATAGATATTAATGAATAAATAAATAATTTTTGAAAAAATACAAAATTCGCGATACTTTTTGAACACACCTCGTATATGTATCCATATATCAAAAGTTTGCCGATTAAGTAACTAATTTTTTACTCTAGAAAAAAAATGTCAGAGAGCACTGGCATGCTAAAAATATTGTAAGATAGAATCGGTGAACGCCAATTTCATTTATGCATGACTTGCTTACTTATATACATGGCATGTTTTGCTATCTCTCAATTTGATTTCCATTGTTAGTTCCGGCATTGTTTTTTTTATTTAAATAAATGAGAAATGAAAAATAAAAATAAATTTAAAAAAAATGTTATATAATTCATCTACGCCATAAAACCGTAAACAATTCGGATAGAAACATGATATTATTTAGATTTAAAATTTATGTCGACTGATGTAAATAATTGTGCAAATATTTGGAAAGTTACCACATCTTTACTTCAAAGGATGAACGCTCCTTCATCGCTACATGGAACCTAACCAGTTTCGAATGAGATCAGTGGATTATTTTAATAGAGTTTCTTTGCGTTTGCATTCAAGTAACACCAAATTCTTTCGTTTCTTTTTACATAAAAAAAGTTAAGTACTATTCCTTGGAAAATAAAAGAAATGGCTGGAAAATTTTATGTGATGATTTTTTAATTTTTCTTTGAATCTGGTATTTGTGCATACCTTATGACTTGAAGTGTAGGTCATTTTACTTTTTTTTATTTTTGTTTTTTTTCAATCAACCATGGATTCAAGATCAACCTCACGAAAAAGTTTGAAATTGATTTTTTATACAAGATGGCGAGAAATGGGTCACCCTACAGAAAGATTTACAATTTTTGCAACGTACGATACGTCAATCGTTTTTGACCAACGAAGGTCAGAATAAGGATTTTGATCATTCAAATGTGTTTTTGTTGTATTTAGTGCAAAGAGATGATTAATTGTGGCGCAAAATTGTGTTTATATTTAGATATTTATACTTGGTAACTCCCTTCGATCAACTTCTTAATTGAAATAGTAGATTTGACGCCACAAGGTCGTCACTCCACTTGTTGTGTTTCTGTAAAAAAACACAAATCGAATGGATTGTCAATCCTGGTAGTTAACTGATGCGTTCCATTATGAGGAAATAAGATAAGAAATTTGCTACTCTACTACGAAGCAGCTGGTGTAGAAACATCAACATTTGATGTTTGAGTTTGCCAGCACCCTTTTGGAGCTCATTTGTATCCAGTGATAGCAAATTATTCGTAACTTTTTTAAGACGGATTCTGTTATAAAGTTGATTGAGTGACGAATGACCCAGGAAATAACATCGTCTTGTCACATCGACTAAGAAGCCAAAATAGATTTTTATTTGTTTACAATTTTATTTTACAAAACTTACCTAAAAATGAAGTATTAAATAAACTGAAGAAAACGCAGCACCAAAATGAGAAAAATCTACGGTCCTATTCGGCTTGAAAACTGCACCTATCGCATCCGTTACAACAACGAAGTTGAAAATCTTATTTCTGCGGAAAATGTAATACGTTTTATTAAAGCGCAGTGGATTAGATGTATTGGCCACATCATAAGAATGCCCAACGAAAGAATAAAAAAAAAACTGTTTACTTTGCATCTATTTGGAGGAAGAAAGAGAGTCCGACCAAGAAAGAGATGACGTCGAAGCAGACTTAAAAGCGATGCACGTTCGTATTGGTTAAATGGGGCAAGAGAGAGACTGAATTAGAGGAGGATTGTTGATGAAGTTATGGTCCACCACAGAATGTTAAGCTAAGAGGATAAGAGAGAGAGAGAGATAGAGATAGAGATAGAGATAGAGATAGAGATAGAGATAGAAGAAAACGCAGCAGGGGCTTTCAGCTGGCTGGTGAGGTATGTTGGGTCGGATATTATAAAGTAGGTGGGTGCGCCTTAGCGGCTGTGGCGTCTTTTAACATTATTCCCTTTTATCGAAGTGGTCATGCCTTTGAGAAGCAAGTTCTGTGCAGGATACCAGTAAGTGATGCACACTGTCTGTAGTTTGACAGAAGGTGCAGGTGTTTGATGCTCTGTAATAAGTGTGCGCTAGTGATTACGGTGTGCCCAATACAAATACGTAGGTTTTGGATAAAGACAAAATTATAAAAGCACCACATATTGACAAGCTTTGACCACTTCTTTAATTATTTTATAATGTAAATTATTTTACAATATTTTATATTTTATTAAATAATTTTCTTATAAAAATAATTTTTTTATAAAATATTTTTTATATAAATATTTTTATTTTTATTGTATAAACAAATATTTTTATTAAAAAATAATAAAATAATATTAAAAAATTGTATACAAGAAATTATTTTATACAAAAAATTAATTAAAAAAAAGAAATATTTTGTAAAAAAATTATTTTTAACGAATTGTTATTACTTCTATAAAAAAAAATATTTTTATAAAAAACTATGAATTTATAAAAATAATTTTATAAAAATAATTTTTTTACAAAGTATTTCTTTTTTTAAAAATAAGTTTTTGTATAGAATAATTTTTGTATTACATTTTTTTACAGCCGAATGGGTTGGTGAGTGACTACTAGGCCGGGTCCATTTGTGGGGAGGCAAAAAAATCGCCCATTGCTCTGTGACGAATTCTGATGTCCCCCAATTTGGTTCGAACTTTTTGGTTTCTTTTCTCATGTAAAGGCCAAAATTGGTGATATTTTGAAATGATTGTATGGGGAACCCCCCAGGGGAGTTCCAGGGGATGTGCCACTGGCTTGGGTGGATCGGCCGTCCAAAGTTAGTGGGGGCGGTCATACATTTGGACTCGATTGGAGCACTCTAAATGGGTCAAAGTGGGATTTTTCGTTCGACCCAAATTGGGGGGCATCAGAATTCGTTTTAGAGGTATGGTTTCTTCGGCAAAGTTTCTTATTTTGATCCCTAGAATACGATTTTCACAGAGCAATGAGCCATTTTTAAATCGACCCGCCCTAGTGACTACCATTCGGAATTCAAAGAGAACGTAGACTCGAATCTTGGTGAAAGACCAAAATGAAGAAAAAGATTTTTCTCTTAGCAGCCTCCCTCGGCAGGGTACGGCAATTCTCCAATTGTATATCTGCCATGAAAAAGCTACTCATAAAAAGTATCTTCAGTCCGCCTAAAACTGGGACCTACAGTGCACCTACTGTGGAATAACATCAAGACAAAAATTTTAAATATTTCCAACAAAATTTTTAACTTTGTAAGCAGAATTGAAGAAATTGGAGCGACCTATATGTAGTTTTAAGCCGACTTCGATGACAAATGGTTTTTTATGCGTAACCTTTTCATGGCAGAAATACACTCGGAGGTTTGCCATTGCGTGCCGAGGAGCGAGCAAAACTTTTTCATACTCGGATACTCGAACTTATGCACTTCCGCATCGTGGTCATAAACCTACCCAATCGCTACGGCATAGGACCATAAAATTTATTTGCAAAATTATAGTTCAAGCTCATCAATATGTGGCGACCTGATCGTTATGCCATTTACTTTTTTCTCTATGAGCCGATCAAAGGTACCGAAATTTTCAGTGGCAGTTGCTTCCTAAATCAATGACTGCTTTGATTTTCATTAGTTTATGCATAATATTTCAATGGAAGCAATTGAGTTATTGAACAAAACCAATAATTTTAATCCATTAAAGCAAACAAATTGCGGTGAAGTAGATCAAAATCATTTTGGGTGTTGACTGCCACGCTTGGATCTTTACTTTTCGATTGTTTGTTGTCACTGCGCTATTCATAGTTTTATTTGAGTTTCGCTTGAAACAACTACGTTTGTGCGATTTATTGAATCTAAAATGTCATTAGAACCAGGTTTACTTTTACACTGGAATTCCAAATTAGGCAGTTAATTAGAAAATTACCATATCCTTGACACAAAAGTTAATCATACGCCCGTGTTAATCCATACAAAGGACGCAATCGTTTCTGATAATTAATTTGCGAATGGTAAATATTGTTCTGCGCGAGAATTAGCACAACTGTGATGAATTCACACATTCCAACATATGTGCTTGTAGGGGGATATCACACACATACATATGTATTTACAATACAAGTGCCTGATTAGTGTCTATGGCTTCAGATCCTGTTAATGCTACAAGAAAATTCATGTACGTACCAGTGTATGTGTATGTGTGTGCGTGCATCGAGGGATTAACTACTTGGCAGCATGTGTCATGAAACATACACATACATATGCATGTATATAGTACTCATTTATGTTGACAAGTAAATAAGCAATTTATTCCTTCGAATTCTCATTAAGCGTTGTCTGCATTTTATTCGATGATTGATGGTTAATGCAGCTCTAATTTACATTCAATTTACTATTTCACACTCTACTGCAGGCAATCACTATTACTAAAGAACAACTGTACACATGACGCCATTGAAATAGGCACCAATATGATGTACAACAATGAGCTTTACATTTTTGTGAGGTGAAGAGTGGTATTTTTGCTAGCTCTCAAGTTGTCCACAATTTTTAATATTAGCGTTAAATTTGTTTGTTTGCTAGCAGCTAAGAAATGTATTCGCATTGAAGTTGTTCTTTGAATAAGATGAAGTGTGAATAGCGGCAAAATACCATGAGAACCATAGCGCTGCACAGCCAGGCGTATGATGAACATTCTGACACTTTACAATAAAATTACGTTTATTTTTTATTCTCTCTTGATTCCTAGGTGCTTTTCATCTTCGGGGACCCCTAGTAGAATTTTTCGCCTAACATTTCTGTATAGTATTTTTAGCCACTAACTACCCTTCTTACCTAAGTTTCGTGCATGGCCTTTGAAAATAAGCTCAAAAAGACCTACGAGGTAAGAAATGGGCGGTTAAAATGTTTTGCTAAAAAAATGTTCCACTAAATTTAAGTATAGCTCTCTAAAGATGGTAATGTCATTTGAACTCGATTTGTGCATAATAATTTAAGTAAGCTAAAGGTGAGAAAGGAAAATAAGAGTGCAAGTTAGCGAAGCTAAGCTATTTAGTCTATGGGTAGCGCTAAGTTTAAAGTGAGTTGAAGCGAAGTGAGAAATCATTTTCAGGAACGATTTAGTTAGCTATGTTCATTTACGAGACTTTGATATACTGCCTGTCCATTTATCGTGTTCAGAGACGAGCACTGTTTTAAAAGTAAACAATTATTCGCTTCCAAAGACTGATGACGTTTATAAGGAACTAGGCATGCAAATGAAACTGGAAGGTCTGAAGCGGCTGATAAAAGATGCATAAATTAGGACAAGACCTTTAAGTCGGATGGCTTAGGAGTCAGTTGCGAATTTATTAGCGCACACCACAGCTAACACGACCTCGGTAGTCTAGCGTAAGCGCACTAGCCTGCCATCCCAAAGGTTGTGGGTTCGAATACCACATAAAGCACGGTCCTCTCACTTTTCTAAACTTACTTACTTTCCTAGTTTCAAAAAAAAAAAAAAAAAATTATAACAATAATTTCATTCCCCAACACCAACAACCTTATCCTTCCAATCCTTACTCCCGCACAAAAAGTCAGCGCATTACTTGCATTGTGGCTGCAAAACCAAGCAAAAAAAAAAACCAAGAAAAAAGAAAAAAGGCACAGTGTCACATTACAACAGTGGCGCCAGCAAGAGCAAGCGAGCGATCGCGGTAATAGCGAAGACACACGAAATTTAGCGAAGTCCTCAACCATCTGTGTGATCCTTCTGGTAGAAAAATGTGACACACAGATGACGCATCAAGCAGTAAGAAGGCGTTGTTTCTAAGCTACGACAGGCGGGCATCGCCACTACTTAGGACAGGCTAATCACTTACCCCTCAGAAATCAAATAGATTAACGAAACCAACGTCGGCTCGGGGTTCCTCAAAACGACCTGTGCAGATACTGCGAGGACGAAGATGAGGAAGTATCGAGCAGACATTTGCTGTGCAGTTGTCCCGGTCTAGCCAGAAGTCGACTCGCTCTTCTAGGCTCTCCAACAATTGCCAATCTTTCAGTATCTACTCTCGGACCTGAAAATCGAACCTCTCATCAAATTCTCGAAACGAATTAATATCTTTGGCCAAAATCTACGGGGTCACCCTTAAACCAACCAACCAACCAACGAAACCAACACAAGATTGAGTCTTGTCGAGGCCCTTTATTCTCGAGTGGAGTGAACAATGAAAAAAAAAAATTTTAGAGTTTGCATGGCCGGGGATCCGTCAGCATATTCTGCCTATTTACCTACTATCGAAGTAAAGTAAAGTTTCAATGAAATTTGCTACCGCATCTACTTGTAAAGAGAGTTTTTGCTTGCTAGAAAGCAAGTAAGTTTGTTTTTTATTTACATGATTGCTTTGCAAAATTCGCTAATCAGTAGAAGTTTAAAAAGAAATTGAGACTTAAAAATTGTAGAGAAAATCACTTTAGTACTTTTGCGAACTGCAACACAAGCCTGCACCGGCTTTGTGGATTAAAGGCGACATGCCACAGACTATGTTTGGTTGTGGCTTCTGTTCACTACGAGAGGTGCTCAGGCTTATAGCCTATTGTGATACTGCACGGGGAACTTGTTCTGATCTCGCTAAAACCAGTATGAACTTTTAAAAAATTTTAAAACTTTCTGATTACCACAGTATTGAGACCTTCCAATACTGAGTTCTGCTGGATCTGGAAATTTTAGCGCTGAAATCAGTTCCGAAATGCTTCATTAGATCAGGTTTTTGAATAAAATGGTGTAGAAACCATTTGAAAATCTTTAGGCTGCAAAGCCAGCTGCTATATTAGACGAGATTAAACACTGAAAACTGCCCTTACAAGCGAGCCTAAAATCAAATCGCTGACATGAGTGCAAAAAAGGTCTAGCAATGCAAGTGCGGTGCTATTTAATGGGTTACATTAGCCGGGTTGTTTATCAAAGGCAACCCAAAGGCCCATTGCAATATCTGCATTTGATTTCCGCCTTCTTACTTCATAAGGTGTCTTACACTACTTAGATCTTTTTAAGAAGGTATCTCGTCCCTCTGGCGAGACATTTAGCAAATTTCTCAAGTCTTCAAAGAAATAATCGCCAAGATATTTGGCACGGCTTCTTTGGAGGTGTTGTATCGAATCAATTTCTTCTTAATCCTCTAAACTCCTGCAGACTTCATTGTGTTGTACACCCATTCCACTGGATAGGGTCCCAACCGTGCAGTGACTCGTTGTAACACCTGGAGGACAGTGGTAGTTGATCTGTTGAATCCAAGTAGACATTTAAAAAATGTTCTACTCCGTTCCAGAAAAATCACAAAAAAAAAAATCGCATCTATAGAATGAAGAATGGAATGCCGTTTTCAAATTTTTGTCATTCGTATGACTCCTTCACGTTTGTTTCGTGACTGTTTGTGATTCTTTCTAAGCTAACCGGAAGAGCGTCCCGTTTAACTTTCACTCCTTCAACGCTAATCTTTTCCCTGAGGTGTAGCAAAGAAATGCCATTCAACATTTAAATGAAAACCTTTTTTGAAATTTACGAGATTTATAAAAGTTTACTCATTTGTTTATCTTGAACGCCGCCAAAAAATCTGGTCCAAGCTTGGCTTTTAAATTTGTAATCATTCACCTATCAAGCAAACAGCAGCATTATTATTGAACTCTAAGATAAATTCTGTCAAAAAATATCGAAAATGGTGCTGGAAGGCCATCATTTAAGCTTGAGAGAGGTAGCTCGTGACTATAGCGTGTCTCGCCAATCAATACGCATAATTTTACACCATCAATTGGGCATGAGAGCCGTGGCTGCTGGACTCGTTGCAAGAGAGTGGAATTTATTTCAAAAAATCATCGGATGAAGGTGGGTGAAGACATGCATGAGGAAGAGAATTCGGACCCAACGTTTATCCTGGGCATCATAACAGGTGATGAGACGTGGGTATATGAGTTTGGCATGTATATGAGGCGCAACCACAAAGACCACGTCAAAGTCGGTCAAAAGTGAAAGTCATACAACTCGTTACAACGTTTGAGAGAGAATGTGCCTAGGAAACGGCCCGATTTGTGGAAAGAAAACTCTTGGATCTTGCACCATGATAACACACCGTCTCACAAGGCTCATATTGTGAACACTTTTTGGACCAAAAACTCGACATATATCATCGAACAACCATCGTATTCGCCGGATTTAGCCCCATGTGCCTTTTTTCTTTTCTCAAAACTTAAATTGTCACTCCACTGGCGCCGCTTTGAGTCGATAGAGGCCATTAAGGAAAATTCGCTGAAGGAGCTGAAGAAGATCTCTTTAAATGCGTTTAAAAGGTGCTTTGATGACTGAACTAATAGTTGGCATTTGTGTTGCTTCGATGCTTCGAATGGAGTCTAGTTAAGAGCTAAAGGATGAGATAATTCGGCACATTAACGGCATAGAACTTCAATTATGCCTCAGCGTCATCGAAAATTTGGATCATCGGATGGAGGTGTGCCGCCGACTCCGCGGCGGTTAATTGGCCGATATTTTTTTTTGTGCGTAATTGAGTTATACCAGTATTATCATAATAAAGCGAAATGATAACAATTTCTTTAAAAAATTGTATTTTATTCAAAATCAATACCGGCCCTTGAAACGTAACCACCCTTTATTTGGCGGAAAAACAGTTGAAACTGGTTGGCTTGTGTTATTAGAATAAAATTATTATATGTTTTTTTTTTTTTTTTTTTTTGTTAAATGTTAAAATTGTAGGCCATACCTAATTCAATGACTACCTGTGTCGATATTTGCCTTTGTAAAGGAGAAATGTGTATGTGTTTGTAGGTGAAGTGATTACTTTACTAATACCCAGCCACGCCAATGTAGAGCAGAATACTACTGAGATATTAATTTATCGATTTATCAGTAAATGCAAGGAAAGTCGAAATGAGGTACACATTGAGTCGGTCACGAGTAGTTGGCATGGCTCATGACAAATACAAGAACTCAATTATAGCGCCAACACTTGCACAGACAACTGAATGTGGCTTGGGTTAATTTATTCAAATACAATGACAATAGAAAAAGGAAGCACTGTGACAAGGATTTGTTAATTGTGTAATATTCACGCGCATGCACCTACATACGTTTTTACTTATATAGTATACCCTGCAGTCAAATCTGCCACTACAGATTCGGGCAGTTTCCTAGGCAAATTGGTTTTTACAATAATTTTTTTTAGAATAATAGTTTTCACAGTAAGTTTTTTTAGAAGTTTTTCTTTTTACAAAATTTTGTTTTTTGTTCAGTTTTTTATACAATTTTTTTATATACATTTTTTTACAATAGTTTTTTTATATTAATAATTTTTTGCAATACTCGAATATTGCGATTATGCGAAGAATAATTTGCTACATATAAAGTTTTTGGTTTTTTAAAAAATTTTATTTACAATTGTTTTTAAAATATTTTTTTACAAATTTTTTTACAAATCGAGTCTTGTGATTCTGCGAAAAATAATTTTAATTCAAACATATATAAATTTTTTTTTATAAATTTTTTTGTTTTATAGAAATGTTCTTTTAAAAATTTTTTTTTACAAAATGTTTTTTACATTTCTTTTAGAAAAAAATTTTTACAATAATTTTTTTTTTTTAATTTTTTTACATATCGAGTATTGCAGTTTTGCGAAGCATAATTTTACCATATATGTACATTTTTGTTTATACATTTTTTTTTATTACATTTTTTTATACGCATTTTTTTATAAATTTTGTTTATAGAAATGTTCTTTTACAAATTTATTTTCCCAAAATTTTTTCTTTTTTTTTTTTTGTACGAAATTATTTTTACAATAGTTTTTTTTAGAATAATTTTGTTTGTTTTTAATTTTTTAACAAATTGAGTATTGCAATTCTGCGAAGAATAATTTTATTACATACATATATACATAAATTCTTTTTTTTATAAACATTTTTTTTATAGAAATGGTTTTATACAAATTGTTTTTTACCAAATTTTTGTTTAACATTTTTTTTTTGCAATAGTTTTTTACAATAATTTTTTTACAATAATTGTTTTTTACAATCATTTTTTTACGAAATATTTTACAAATCGAGTATTGCGATTCTGCAAAGATTAATTTTACCATATAAATTCTTTTTTTTATAAATTTTTTTTTTACAATAATTTTTTTTAACAAAATTTATTTTTAAAATATTTATTTTATAAATTTCTTTATTATTTATATAAAAAATTTTCTTTCTTATTTATTTTTTATTTATTATACAATATAAATTTCTTTTACAATATAAACACAATGTGGCGCAAAATTAATCAACCTATGGAAAGACTATAATTTTTACAAATGGTGTCGTACGTCAATCATATTTGACACTTGCGAACTACACAGCTGCAGTGGACAAACAGAGAAGATATGAAGCGCGTAGAAGTCAAAATAAAGATTTCCATGATTCAAAAAATGTTTATTATTTAGTAAAAAGATACTCAAAACCAAAATTGGATGATTAATTTTGCGCCACCTTGTATGTACATTAGGATGGTTGAAAATGTTCTGAACAAAATTGCACCTTGCCTGTATACTTCAGCTGTGCAGTTTACAAGTGTTAAATATGATTGACGTACGACGCCATTGGCAAAAATCAGAAATCTTCCTATAAAAAAATAAATAATTGGCGCGTACACTTCTGTTAGGTGTTTGGTGGAGCTCATCTTCCTATTTGTGGTGTACGTCTTGCTGTTGTTCCACAAACCGATGGGCTGACAGTTTTAACTCGACTCCGAAGGACAAATGTTTTCTTATGAGGTTGATTAATTTTGCGCCCTCAAGTGATATATAATCTATATGCTGAAACAATTTTTTGACCAATAAGGGGATAATCATTGATTTGTTTTTTTTTAATTTTATATCTTTTAATTTACGATTTCTAAGTTTTTTCTACCACTTGGAAGAAACAGTGGGGTTTTGTTTTCTGTTAATACAATTCTTACGCACCCGCTGTCCACATTAACTTTGTACTTGAACAGCTGGAGCAGCATGCCCTTACGGCTGCCAACAACTTTCTTCTTCCACTAATAGGCTTATCATCATCTAGCTGGTTTACTGCGGCATGTCAGAGGCCTTGTAAGATTTCCATTTACTGCACTTTGTAAGCGGATCACTTCTTGGTGCTTTTCCAGCAATTTGAATAAATCTTTTAATTTATAAACGAAAATTGTTGCCTACATAAACATGAACAAACCATCTCCTACGTATTTCCTGCAATGCTTTTTATCAGCCAAACTAATTAATATACTTTCCCTTTTGCTGTGACCACTTACAGATATGAATATTTTCCTGGTTTTTCCGGTGAAGAGATATGGAATCCTAATACAAATGTCTCAGAAGATTGCCTATTCATTAACCTTTGGGCACCGGCGAAAGCGCGTTTGAGGCACGGACGTGGCGCTAATGGCGCTGAGGTGAGTCTGGTTTGCTGTACACACATACATATCTATATATTTGCTGTTGGTTGTTGCCATAAAAGCAATAATGTTAACTTGTAGTTTCTATTCCTATTTTCTCCATATTCTCTAATTTTTAATTCTTTTTTTAGTACTCCAACAAAGCCGACATCGATCATTTGATACACAACGGAAATCCGCAGAACACCACCAATGGCTTGCCTGTGCTTATTTGGATTTATGGTGGCGGCTTTATGACCGGCACTGCCACATTGGATATTTACAACGCTGATATTATGTCAGCTGTGGGCAATGTCATAGTCGCCTCATTTCAATATCGTGTGGGTGCTTTTGGTTTCCTGCATTTGGCGCCAGCTATGCCCGGCTTCGAAGACGAGGCACCCGGCAATGTTGGGTTGTGGGATCAAGCTTTGGCTATACGTTGGTTGAAGGCGAACGTGCACGCTTTTGGCGGCAATCCAGAATGGATGACACTTTTTGGTGAATCGGCTGGCTCCAGTTCGGTGAATGCGCAACTTGTGTCACCAGTGACGGCGGGTCTGGTGAAGCGTGGCATGATGCAGTCGGGCACAATGAGTGCGCCCTGGAGTCATATGACTTCGGCGAAGGCGGTGGAGATCGGCAAGGCGTTAATTAATGATTGTAACTGCAATGCGTCGTTATTACCGGTAAGTTGTGGTTTGGGCGTGAAGTGAAGTAATATATTCGCGATTCGAGTCAAATGTAAATTTTAGGAGATTTTATTTTTACACAAATTTAAAATTAACTTCAATGATATCCAACTAATTTTGAATTTTTAGTGGTATTAGCAGATATGCGAGTGTGAACATCTTAAATTTAGAATTAAAGTTAACGAAGAGAAAATCTGACCCGCTTTAGTAAAGTTTGTTTTGCGACTTTTGTTTGTGGTTGGGACTAAGGAATTGCGAAACGCGTGCTAAATATTTCGTTATAAAAGCCCATCCGCTGTTCAAGGGTGGCATACTCGTAAAGCTATAGTTTTGTTTCTCAGGTTTTAAAACCTAAAAACGCGCACTACAAATTTCTGGAGAAGCTCATAGAATGGTGAGGTTTTTTAGCTTCAACTCGTGTGGCGGTCATACATCGAGCGTTTTTTCTTTCCCAGTCTTGTTCAAGTGGATCCAACTGACCTTTTATGCAAAGTTTAGCTTATGGGGGATCAACGAAGTGCTTAGATGCTGGTCGGATTCGATGATCAATAATGGTGCATCGGCATTTTCTTCAATTGGCCTTCTAGTGCGCCTTCTGTGGCATCAATATTATTGGAACGGAATCGCCGGAAACCAAAATTCCTCCTTATTCCGGATATAGTCGTAACATCATGAACACTATTCACAGTTTAGCTATTCACTAATGACCTTTTTTTATCGAAGAAAACTTTTAAACTATGGCATACCTCCTTTTTCTGGTGCTCATGTTTGGCATGAGCTGTAACAATATTTTGACAGGCAAACACCAAATTGTCTCTGAAGTGTTTCGGAAACGTAATCGTATTTTTTAAGCCCATGAAGCGTAATCCGATCGTACTTATACAAAGCGAGACGGAGACTATTAAAGCAATTTATTGGAAAAGTAATGTATTTTTTTTTTAATACGTCTTATGTGTAAAGTTGCGTGCATCTACTTAGCAATGCCTTCTTCTTTTATGAAAAGATCTTTCATTCTTCAACAAATATCATACAAATAAAAGTTTCAAACTTGGTTTTCCCCCACTTCACGAGAGTGGTTTGCAAAGTCCAAGCCACAGAGATGGCACTACTGGCACGTAGCGAGGTTATGTTTAGTTTGTAGCACCTCTTGGAAGATCACACACCAAGTTTCAGTCAGTCTAAGGACTTCGTCGATTCCCCATAAGCTAAACTTTGCATAAAAGGTCAGTTGGATCCAGTTGATCAAGACTGGGAAAGAAAAAATGCTCGATATATTACCGCCACACGAGTTGAAGCAAAAAAACCTCACCATTTTATGACCTGATCCACAAATTTGTAGTGCGCGTTTTGAGGTTTTAAAATTTCTTTAGGCTTGGCATTCGTTTGAATCAAGCAAGTCGAGTAATTTTTCTTTTCCATCCCGCCTCAGGAGTCGTAGTAACAAAACTAATAAAAATAGGGTTCCAACTAGTTTCACATTCCCCCTATTCTCCAGAATTGGCTCCCTTGGGACCCTTGGACTTCTATTTGTTTTCCAATTTGAAGAAATGGCGCTCAAATGCTTCAAAATGGATAAATAATATTCTTTATTGACTGTTTGGCCCGATGGAAGGTACTCATGGTGCATTACGCCTTGGCAATCGAAGAAAACAGTCAACAGCACATTCACTTTTGGGCGGCTTTTTGGCGCGATTTTTTCGGTTTCGGCTCGTCTCAGACGATTGTTGCTTGGCTTCCATGTCAAATTTATAGACCCATGTCTCGTTGCCAGTAATTATCCGTTTCATGAAGGTTGGATCACTTTGGGCTTTAGAAATCATCTCCTCAGTAACTGTCTTTCACCAATGTACAACGACTTTTAAAGTTTTTATACCATTCGTATGGTTTGTTCTTGATAGAGCAGGTTCGCCAAATGCTTTTTGCAATATTTTCAGTGCATCGGAACACAAAATTTCGTTCGCAACACAAAATTAAAAAAAAAACTCTTTGTTGAACAAAATAAATGCGCCAAATTAAAAAAAGTTGACTGATGTAAACAAACGCCAGGCAAACACTAATGATCTGATGGCGCTAAAAAGTGACAGATAGATGTGTCTCTTACAGTCCTACAAACAAAACAACAAGAAAAAAATATGGACCGAAATATGTTAACCCTAAGCCGTCGTCCGCTCGCCTGATGACACGAGCTTTAACGCTGATTGTCTGTGAATTTATTTGATTCCAAAAATTAACAGCCAGCCTGAATTAAAATTGACTAAAATGTGCGCGGCCATATAAAGTTCGGTTCGGACCGAATTTAAGACTTCCATATTTGCTTTTATTAAGTTAAAAGTTTTTGATATTCAATACCACTTCGTTTTTCTCTACTTTAAGGAAAATCCCCAAGCGGTGATGGCCTGCATGCGCTCCGTTGATGCGAAAACGATTTCAGTGCAGCAGTGGAACTCCTATTCGGGCATTTTGAGTTTCCCTTCGGCGGCAACCATAGATGGCGTGTTTTTGCCCGACGATCCCTTGAAAATGATGGAGAATGCAGATTTACGCGGCTATGACATACTGATGGGAAATGTCAGAGACGAAGGTGAGCAATTTTCTTTCTTTCATTGCATGCTCTGCCATTATTTTGCTTTAAAATAAAATAAAAAATAGAATTAAAAATGAAAATAAAAGAGCATAATTTAAGCGTCAAGCAAAAACTCGATAGCGGAAAGCCATTGAGCGCATAAAATCGTGAAATAATTGAGTGCAGAAACACTGCGAAAATACGGCACTACTTTAATAACCGCTTAGCGTGTAATTTGCCATTATAAAACTTGACGATTTCGAACGCTGCCAGGGCATGTCCTTGCACCTCATTTTATGCAGCTCGATGACACTGGACCATGTACGAGTGGCATATTGGCGGCGGCTGTTGCTAATGGTGGCCTCAGCAGCACAGAAAAATAAAAATTAAATGAAATTGTCTGCTTTAATGTCGCGAAGTACTTAAGTAACTCGCTGGGAGCCGAGAAAGGCAGGCAAATAGAGGACATAAAATTGGAGATAAAATGGAAGAGTAATGGCTTAAATAAATACGTACAGCATCTTTTGTTGACTTACTTTTCCATAGTAGGAGAATTGAGGAAAAAAAAAACTTAGCAAAAACTACAATAAAAATGGTAGCGAAAAAAGGATGACAAAAGCTCAACTAATAAAGCCACCAACTTCCTTACTGCATATCCGCGCCATAAATGCGTGGCGCAAAAAAGTGTCAAGTGACAAAGAACGCGTCATGCCCCAATGGAGTTGGAGTGGGTGTTGGTGTTGCTACGATGTGTGGCAGCTGGTAGTACAAAGTGCACTCACAGACACTTCTAGCATAGACATCCACACACTCGCCCATAAACAGTGGCGGCAATCAGCTTCCTGCCGCATGCACTTCATTCGCTTCAGACGCGCGCGACACAGTTGCCAACTGCTAACTGCCAGTTGCAAGTGGCAAGTTTCCACAAACCTTATACACAGTTATATATTTTTTAGCTGCTGCTCCATTTTCCAAAATTACTTTGTTTCCCATTTGAACGGAGCAAAAGTGGCGGCGGCAAAGTGGGTGAAGTGTGCTTGTGTAAAACAAAAACAAAAACAAAAACAAACACAAAAAGAAAAGAAAAATCGGTAGTTGGAGAAGTAAGGTTGGCAGAGAGGAAGAAAATAAGGATATTGTTATAACTAGATGCAATGCATTGTTGTACATTTTGCTCTGACGTCAGAGTTGCCCCAGAAAAATGATGCGGCGCTGAGTGGTGCACTTTTAAGTCATAGCCGAATTGCAAAGGAAGAAAAACGGGGGAGTGGAAATACATAATAAAAAATAGGCTATAAAATGAGCTTCCCGCTGATGGCTTCGCTGCTTGACTGGTTGACAAGCTAACGTGGCAGCCGCATTATTTTTTGTCCCATATACATATACAGGGTTACCGGCAGAGTCGTCCTAGATATTTAAGGAGATTATTATTTAGGTCACTTCTGCTTAATTTGGTTGCATGCCATGATACCAAAAACTGAACCGTTCTCGAGATGTTCGCTTTTAAATATTATAATTTTTTTGTTTTTTTTTTTGATGGCCCATTTTTTTTAATGTTCATGATTGACGGATCCGTTCATTATATATAAGGGTACATGAGTTAATGAAAATCATCAAAAATTTTATATATTTTCGTTTCTACGAAAAACGAAAAACACTTCCAGGCTGTTTTTTTCTTTTAATTTTCATAGGTGTTGTGGTAGCGAGTTATCCTCAAGTGGGCTGTGCGTTTTTATTTGCATTACCTCTCGCTGCACTACTACCGTCAAGCATTACTTCGCGGAGAGGGAAGGTGATTTACCGCCGTTGTTCTGCCTCAGTCTTTCCAGACGCCTCATCTATTTCATAGTCTCGGCCACTAAGTCGCATGCCACATTCCACATTAACTTCGAGCGCAGCATACCGGCGCTCGAATGTTTTCGGCGAAGGAGGCCCTCCAAAGTTTTTTCTTTGCAGAACGGAAGCGCGAGCATGTGAAGACTACGTGGTAAAAATCCTCTATAAAGTTTTCGTCGCAGTAGTCGCGATATGGATTGCCGTCTTGGTTGAACCTTCCAGGATGTGTAAATTCTTCAACGTTGCGCTCAACCCTATAAAAAGGCATAATTTTTGCCTACTCCAAAAAGTGCTCTATGTTCGACTTGGGAACTTGAGCAGTTGATGATGAGAAGGGTCCACAAAACAGTGCAGTCAGTATGTATCGATCGTTGTCTGGCATACGCAGACGTTTTGAGTAGCCCTGCACATTGTTTTCGTTTTCATTGCGGGCGATTTTTACGTGGCGGGTTCCAAACCCAGCGCATAACCAGCTAGCCTGAGTTGCTTCGCCTTCTCGCATTAGCTCGCTCACGAACGGGTATTCGGAAGCTACCCAGAGGAGACTTGGGCGTTCCCCGAAAGTTGTGAGCTGCTTGGACCGTATGCAGAAGAATCGTGCTTGCCACTTCCAAGTGAACGGCGATCACGGACTTGCTTCACTAGTGTGGACTTTTACATATGAAACCATCCTCCAAGAGACTTCGTTTATCTAGGAACCAACATAACACCGATAACAATGCCTTCCTTGAAATCGAACGCAGGATCTCTTTTGCCAACAGATGATACTTTGGACTAAGTAGGTAATTGAATAGAAAAGCTACCGTTTGTCCTCTCTCGACGAACAAAACCAACACTTTATAAGGCTCTCGTCATGCTTGTCCCAACGTGTGGCGCAGAAGCTTGGCATCAAGATGATCCTTGGAGTGTTTGAGAGAAAGATTCTGCGGCAGATTTTTGGACTTTTGCACGCTTGTGACGACGAGTATTGCAGGCGATGGAACTGTTGAAATGGATAATGTATCACAAATCTGGCATCATCCATATTACTTAGACTTAAATGTCATTTATGTCAATTCATTAGATACACATTTTTCACTTCCGGGTTGTTCAAATAAAGGAGAACACATTCGAACAAGACTCTGCGATATTTTTAATAGGTTATGGGCCCAGCACGCTTCCACTGCGCCTGGATAGTTCCCATTTAACCACAACTGCGAAACAAAGAAAAGATCTTGACAACAGAAGAAAATAGAAATCCATAGAAACGAAAAAAAAGTGAGGTGCAAACTAAAAAATGAGTTTTTCGGCAATTAATATTGAACGTCTGAATAGAGAAAATTTTGATACCTGGAAAATACAGGTTGAGGCCATTTTAATAAAAAATGGGACGTGGAAATACGTGAATGGCAGCTGTATAAAACCAGAAGCGCCACCCGAAGCAGTGAACGAATGGATAGATAGCGATGCCAAAGCAAGGTCAGATTTGATATTATCAATCTCTCCAACCGAATTACAGCAAATTAAACAATGTCGTACATCGAAGGATATTTGGGATAAACTTCATTCGGTATATCAATCCCGCGGACCAGCACGTCAAGCAATGTTGCTCAAATCGCTCATATTGCACAAAATGACACCCGGTGATGATATGCACGAACATTTGCGAAAATTTTTCGACATTGTTGATAAGCTTGTAGAAATGGATATGGTCGTCATAGATGAACTATTGACCATCCTGCTATTGTATAGCATTCCTAACGAATACGAAACGTTCAGAATTGCAATTGAGACGCAAGAAAAACTACCGAAACTAGAAATGCTGAAAGTGAAATTATTAGAGGAGTTCGAAGCACGGAAACGACATGAAGAAGCAGATCCCGAAGACGTATTGTATGCGAATAGACGTAACTTAAATAAAAGCAGAGGTCGACCACCAAACACAGCAAGGGAAGATCAACAGAAACAATCTTTCAAATACGCTTGTCACACATGCGGAAAGATAGGCCACAAAGCAAGAGATTGTAAATCCAAAAATTTCAAGCACAGAAAGCCACAACAAAGGCAAGAACAAAACCATTCGTCGTGCAAAGTTGAAGAAATCGTTTTAGGTGCAAGCAGCGTAAATATGAGTGGCAGATGGTGTCTAGATTCAGGGGCGTCGTCGCACATGTGTGCATTGCGTGAAAAATTTCGACATTTTAAAACCTTAAACGGCAAAACGTTAGCGTTAGCGAATGAGAGTTTTACGAAAATAGAAGGGCGCGGAATAGTGGAAATCAAATCGAATACCGGTTGTAATGTTACACTTAACGAAACATTATATGTGCCGGACCTCCGAACAAATTTGTTGTCAGTGCCAAAAATGACTCAGCATGGTCTTGAAGTGACATTTACCGGAAACAAAGCTATTGTAAAAAATGCTTCGACAGGCGCAAGAATCTTCGTTGCGGAGCGAAAAGAGAATCTGTATTACGTTGAAGAACCCTTTGAATTTACAGCGATCGCCAACATGAAACCAACATCACTTCAAGATTGGCACGAAGCCTTTGGCCATTTAAACGAAAGAGATCTAAAGGCAGTTATTGACAAGAAAAAAGTTATTGGAATAAACGCAAATACGAAAACAAACTTAACTTCATGCAGTACTTGTATTCAGGGAAAGCAGACACAGAAACCATTCCAGAAGTCGACTCGTGAAGCCATGGATGTTTTAGAGTTAGTACACAGTGACGTATGCGGGCCGATGAAAACGCAATCTTTTGCTGGCTCACGTTACTTTCTCACATTCATTGATGACAAGAGTCGGTGGTGCGAAATTTACTTTCTAAAACATAAAAGCGAAGTTTTAGAAAAGTTTAAAGAATATAAACGTTTAATGGAAAATCAATCTGGTAAGAAAATTAAATGTCTGCGAAGTGACAATGGAACTGAATACACAAGCAATGCTATGAGAAGTTTCCTCAAAGCCGAAGGTATACGACAAGAGTTTACTATCGAATACACTCCACAGCAAAATGGAGTAGCCGAACGGAAAAACCGAACCATCGTAGAAATGGCCAGATGCATGCTCATACAATCGGGACTTCCTCCAGCATATTGGGCAGAAGCTATCAATACCGCAAACTATTTACGCAATCGCTGTCCGTCACAAAGTTTAAATGGTGAAGTTCCCTACCAAATATGGATGGGAAGGACTCCACATGTCAGCTATTTACAAAAGTTCGGCTGCACAGCGTACATGTTAGACAAAACTGCAAGTAAGTGTAAATTCAATTCGAAGTCCATAAAATGCATATTTGTAGGTTATTGTGACACGTCGAAGGGTTACCGCCTTTGGGACCCCGTAGCCAGAAAAATACGTCGAAGTAGAGACGTCGTGTTTGTCCCGCAACAGAATATAGACACATACGAAGAATTTTTAACGAAAGACATCGAAATACATTCGCAGTTAGAACAAACGAAAGAAAAGGCACCGGTAAATTTTCCCGAAAACCAACAACAACAACCCCAAACAACTGGAGATTTGGGCGTTCAAGCGCCACGAGCTCTTAAACGAGGTAGAGGCCGCCGAAAGAAAATTAAGATCAAGTCCCGCGGTAGACCACGGTTAGAGTACAATATGGTACCAGTTTTCGAAATGTCATCAAGCGACGAAAATTCTACCAGTGATCCGGAAGCGGTTCTCGAAGATGAACATCACAGTACAGCATTAGCCCATAGTACCGACCCAGAAACCAGTAAAGAAGCCCTCTCAAGTCCTGAAGCAACCGAATGGAAGAAAGCCATGATAAAAGAATACCGAACGCTTATGTCAAATAATACTTGGGAAATCGTAGATCGACCGGTTGGGAAGAAGATTGTCCAATCTAAGTGGGCTTTTCGAACTAAATACAAATCAGATGGCAGTGTTGACACCAGAAAAGCTAGACTGGTAGCAAAAGGATTCACTCAAAGGGCTGGAATTGATTATAATGAAACCTTTGCACCTGTCGCTAGGCTAAACTCCATACGGCTGCTAATGGCTTTTTCAGCAGAAATGGGTTTAGAGGTCCACCAGCTCGATTTTGTAAGCGCATATTTAAACGGAACTGTAGAAAACGAAATATACATGACTTTGCCCAGCGATTTGCATGAGATATTGAGCGATGCTGAAGCATCTCAATACACGAAAGACAACGCCTGTTTATTGAAAAAAGCAATCTATGGATTAAAGCAGTCGGGTAGATTGTGGTACCAAAAGCTAGATCAGAAGCTACAAAATATGAACATGACAGCATCGAAATGTGATCCGTGTTTATATATGTACAGAAGCAAAAGCACTATTGCTCTTATTGCCATATATGTTGACGACCTAATCGTAGCGTCGAACAACAAGCAAAAATTAGAAGAAATAAAAAATGAACTGGCATCTACTTTTGAAATGAAGGATTTAGGCCCGATAAAGTTTTGCCTCGGAATCGAATTTAATCAATGTGTAAACACAAAAACTATTACAATGTGTCAATCGAAATACGTAAGTCAATTACTGAAAAAATTTAACATGGAAAAATGCAAACCGGTCGCCACACCTGCAAACGCAAGCATAAAGCTGTCTAAGGCAATGTCTCCGAAAACCGAAGAAGAACGTAATTCTGCAAGCAAACTGCCATTCCAGAATCTAGTTGGCTCACTAATGTACTTGGCTGTTTCAACAAGGCCAGACATCGCACACATCGTAAGCGTATTGAGTCAATTCAACACCAACTTCGGAAGTGCACACTGGGTGGCAGCAAAGCGAGTATTGCGCTATTTAAAAGGTACACCGAATCTTGGAATGACTTTCACTTCCTGGTTGTTCAAATAAAGGAGAACACATTCGAACAAGACTCTGCGATATTTTTAATAGGTTTTTAATAGGAACAATGAGCTGAGCTTTCCCACGACTTAGACATAGCGCAGCGAATAAAGATCCAGCGGCTACGTTGGCTGGGTCATGTCGTCCGAATGGATACAAACGCTACGGCACTGAAAATATTCGTTTGGCACCAGCTGCTGATAACAGAGGAAGCGCAAGTCTTCCTCTGCGTTGAAAAGATCAGGTGGACAAGGACTTGGTGGGTCCAACTGGCGCCGGTTGGCACGAGAAAGAAATGAGTTTCTTTTTTTAAACTCGGCCAAAATCTCGTAAGCCGTTATCGCGCCAATCAGGAGGAAGAAGAACTCCCTGTGCAAAACTTCTCAAGAAGCCTTCGTAGAGTGTAACATCTTTAGAATCGAACTGAGAATTTTCCCGCCGGACTACACTTATTTTTTAATTGAACCCGAAAAAGTAGTTATTGCTCAGCAAAGACAACATTTTTTTCCCTGAAAGTTTCCTACTTCACATCATTAAGACAACAAATTTATGTGGAAACTATTCTGCAACTTATTTCAAAAACTAGTATGTCTTTTTAGCTGTCCAAACGGGAAACCCTATATGTTAAAGTACACACTTTTGCTCATATACTACCCCTTGCCACTCACATCTACCCTTGCGCCGCTGCGCTCCCTCTGCTTGAGCATCAATGCTGCAGTTTTTAAGCAGCTCACATTTTTTATGTTTAAATGCGACTTTTTTCCGTAGTTTATGGCAAGCGCGCACAATACAAAAAATGTTGGTCATGCACGATGAGCGAGTGAGAGGGAGCGAGTGAGGGGAAGGCTGCAGTAAAATGAAATCAGTTGATATATTGGCGTACTACTCACTTCGGTTAAACAAAATTTCATCCGGAAAACACATGCGGCCAAGTACCACTAACTTGCACACACAAACACACACACATATATGTGTACATGTCAGTGTGAGTAAGTAATAGGAATTGCACGCTCCGCTGTGTAATAAATGCACACATCAAAATAGCAGCCAGTTGTGATATTTTACATTTGGCAGCAATATTTTGCTCTGGCGGGTATTTTTCATCTAAAATTCCAAACTTTGTTATGTCAGCGCAGCAATTTTTACTTTGCGTTTTTGCAGTGCATTGAGTCCAAAATAACTAAATGGACTGGTCACTGCATTTTTCACTAAACAGTTTAGCTGTGCACATAGTGTGCAGCTCAAGTATCCGTACGTTTTTGTAAGTGAGCCCATTTGAAAATGTTGGGAAATAGTTATTCGAATTTATTTGACTTTTTCCTCCTACTTTTTGTTCTTTTGGCAATAAATAGTTGAGTGCGATAAAGTAGCCGTAATCCATGTGTGCAGAAGGATATTTATGATGCAAAAATTTCTGCACTGCAGCCAGCTATTCAATTCTATTATTATTCTGCATATTGGAAAAACTACTTTCAGGCTAATTTTCCTATGGCAGTGAATGTTGGGAAGAGGAGGAAAAAGGAAATATTAAAAGTTGAGAATTTCTGCAATTTATTTGATACTGGCAGCAAGATTGGCATGCATATATGGATTTCCATTACTGCAAATAAATATAGCGGCGGAGGATGTAATTCTCTACTACTCAACCGAAATGTAGTAAAAATGTAAAATTAAAAAAAAAAAATTAAAAAGAGAAAAAAATATTTATGACAAATAGAAAAATATTTTATGTAACTATATCAGAAAAAAATATCCATGGGAGCACTCTCGATTCTCTTCATTCTTCTCTTTCATGTGATACATTGCAGCATTGTAGCACTAAAATGCACAGCCAGTCCATTACTGTAACAATGTATGTAGCGAGCCCAGATAAGAGCGATAGGAAAAGAAGTTTAAATTGGGGAATAACGGTTTGACATGTCAAACTGATACTGGCTTTACTTTGCAGCTACATTCATTGCGCGGAAATTTTGACGAAATTTTTTTGTTTTAATTTGCGCACGCACGTCAAACGTGATACGATGCACGTAAAAAGGCAAATCCTACAGAATATTCGGACAATTGTATATCATTGGTAGTTTCAACAATTGCTGAAACATAAACATTGCAGGATCTATCATTGCTATTTGGAGACCCTTTGCCTGTACATAACTTTTGAAGTGTGAACTGAATATGCCCTTTCGTATTCGCATTCATATTCGGAGTCATATTAAAATTTGTATTCATTTACGGTGTTTGGTATTCGTATGTGCATTTATATTCTTAGTTGTACTCGTATTCATATTCATATTCATATTCATATTCATATTCATATTCATATTCATATTCATATTCATATTCATATTCATATTCATATTCATATTCATATTCATATTCATATTCATATTCATATTCATATTCATATTCATATTCATATTCATATTCATATTCATATTCATATTCATATTCATATTCATATTCATATTCATATTCATATTCATATTCATATTCATATTCATATTCATATTCATATTCATATTCGTATTCGTATTCGTATTATATTCGTATTCGTATTCGTATTCGTATTCGTATTCGTATTCGTATTCGTATTCGTATTCGTATTCGTATTCGTATTCGTATTCGTATTCGTATTCGTATTCGTATTCGTATTCGTATTCGTATTCGTATTCGCATTCGTATTCGTATTCGTATTCGTAATTGTATTCGTATTCGTATTCGTATTCGTATTCGCATTCGTACTCGTATTCGTATTCGTATTCGTATTCGTATTCGTATTCGTATTCGTATTCGTATTCGTATTCGTATTCGTATTCGTATTCGTATTCGTATTCGTATTCGTATTCATATTCGTATTCGTATTCGTATTCGTATTCGTATTCGTATTCGTATTCGTATTCGCATTCGTATTCGTATTCGTAATTGTATTCGTATTCGTATTCGTATTCGTATTCGCATTCGTACTCGTATTCGTACTCGTATTCGTATTCGTATTCGTATTCCATTAATTTTATATGTCTCTTGCTGGCTAACTAACAACATTTAGTAATTTTTGCACAATGCATTCTGCCATGATAAGAAAAAAAAAGAAAGCGAATGAAGTTTAATTGGATTAAAGATTCATGTTAACGCATAGGTTAAAAAAGAAACGAACTTCAACAACAGAATACATAGTAAAAATGTTGATGCCTATTCCGAAAACTTTCTTTTATGCTTATTAGGGTTTGCAATCCCGTGTTATATTTTCAATCCCGGGATCTCGGGATTACATTATCCAAATCCCGGGATCCCGGGATTGGTACCGGGATTAGGATTGGACTATTTATGAAAAATACTTACACATTATCATAGTTGAAAGTACAAAAAAACTGAAAACATAATTAAAAAATTGGTTTAATATTATTATTTATTGAAACAAAACAAAACAAAACTTAATTCATCATAAAAAACAAATAAAGAATAGTATAATACATAATGAAATTAACATTTCTTGTGTTGTTGTAAATAAGCTTTTAGAAAACACAACTCGTCCAGCGTTTCATCGTTCAAACGGCTTCTTATTTTTGTTGCAAATTGTCCTGCCGAAGAAAATGCTCGTTCAGACTCTACACTAGTAGGTTTTATCGTCATTAAATAGGAGTATGTTCTTTCCAGGTAGTCACCACGTCTCCCTCCATTTTCAAAAAGAGACATTTCTTTTTGAATTTTTGATGACAGTTTCTCAAATCTAATAGGCTGCATTGGTGCATATCCCTCTTTAATAACTTTATCTAGTTCTTCTGCTACACTTAATGGTTTTTGTGTACAAATTGATTCAGTTATTGAATCAAATTCTGAATCAATTTCAAGGTTTACCTCATTTGAAATAGAAGATCCAGTTGCATGAGCTGTTAGTAATGCAGTGGGATTTGAAGCGTCTAGTCTTTCAAGCAAGTCCACTATTAATTTACGGCATTTAATTGAAGAAGGAACTGTGACAAAATCTATTCCTGAGACGTTGCTTATACCAAATCTTTCTCCTACAACATCTCCATTAATTTTTTTATCAGAAATTTCACTGATTATTGAGTTTCTTAATTTATTACTATATTCTATTACAATTTTTCGCACTGTGTTAGCTGATTTGGGTAGATTTTTAAATCCCATAGCTTCTAGACCTGCACGTAAATCAGAAGAAGAGCTTATTACGTTAAACGAAATACCATCAAGAGCAGTTAACCGAGCAAGAGTAGCTTCCAGTGATTTTTCTTCACATTTAGCAACTGAAAAATAATTGGTTAATTTTTTTGCCTTTTTCTTTGGTGGAACTTCTGAATTTTCTTGTGCAGAAGTAGATGGGTTTACGACTTTAATTTTATGCACCGAAAATAAGTGCGTATGGAGACCTTTTGTAGAACCACCAGCAATTTTCAATATTTTCTGGCAGTCAGTCAGTTTACACTTAGCTGTTTGTGCGTTTTCACATCTTAAAAAATGTTGCCAAATATCAGAAGTACTTTTAGCTGAATAGTCCTTATAAGCCATGGGGATTTCTAAATGAAAAAAAATTTAAAGCATAATATAAAATACCATGTTAATAGTTTTTTGGTGATCCAAAAAATGTTGATCCAAAAATTGAAATATAAAATAATTTAAAATAGTTGGGCTAAAAGATGTTCTGAAAAAAAAAACTAGATAAAAATTATCACCTGTTTTATTATTTTTCTAATTTTTGAAAACCACACTAATAAACTACCCTTATTGTTCTACCTTATTATGCTCACCAAAACACTTGTTCACTCGTCAATTTCAATTGTAAACTGAATATTAAATGCCATTGTTCCGTAATGCTGAAAACAGAATGATACCGCGCCGTGCCGTTCCTTTTTTTACTGTATTTTTGTTGTGATTGAGTGTTTTCTTTAACAGAAATTTACGGAATGGCGGCGCGGAACGGCGCGGTGTCATTCCGTTTCCAAAACAAAAAATTCTACGTACATATTTCATAAAAAAAAAAAAAAATTTTCTGAGAATTAAATTCTTAGAAAATTTTGATGAAAAAAAGTTTCAAAATATAATTCAGACAAAAATTATATCCCGGGATTAGCTATTTCAATCCCGGGATTTCGGGATTTGTAAAAAACACCGGGATCCCGGGATTTCGGGATCCCGGGATCCCGGGGCTGCAAACCCTAATGCTTATGCTACTCGATAACGGTTGCCGATTTAGGTCAAAGCTAAAAACTTCGTCAGTTCTTCTTATTTTTATGAATTTTCATAAGTGCGACCAGAGCTTTCGGACCTTGGCCCCTCCATATATTTTAGTAATAGTTCTCCTTAATGCTTCTTGCACCTTCTTCTCTTTGTCTAACATCATTCTGCGTCATTTAATGTAATCAACCTGATGATAGACTGTTAGAGTTTCCAAGCTGAGCCTGCCAGCATGGAGCCCAACTATGTTAATACATCTAAGTCAGAAGACAACCAAATAAATTAAGTTGGCTATGGCTGCTGAATGTTTTTTCTTGCGTTTGCTGGCTGGAATGTTGTACAACCCTGGTTCTTTGTTGTTGCCTTATTTGTTTGTTTACATTTTCATTGAAATTTAGACACTCCAACTACCAAATGGAAGAAACAAAATACCATTGTTACGCAAGCGAACTCACCATCTACGAATCTGCCTTGGTCGGAAACCAATATTGCACTTTCTAATATCGGTTTGAAGAAATAACGCACGTGAATCGCCTTGTCCAAAACTTATACATATTTATACCACATTCTCCTGACGTTATGTTCAGACTGTGCCAGTGCCGATCGTCATACGTCAATAATCCAATTTATCAATCCCAGAGCTGAGCAAAGTCTATGTACGAGCACTATTTCTGAGAGATCTGCATTGCTTAACCTGAAACTATTTGGTCGTGAAAGATGCCAGAGCCATAAATCAGCAGACTGGAGGGTAGAAGCTCTTGGAGCTTCAATCTGTTCACGTTAACGACCCTTCGGTGAGTTTAGCACCCAAACGCGGGTAGATCTGGTCTCGAAGTTGAGTTCTATAGTATTGCCATCTGGGGCCAAGTCTTAAGCGCGGCAAAAGTTTCAGATAGAACTCGAGACCTACGAAGGTGGTAAGTGTGTGCATTCCGTTTGTTCTTGAGCACCGTGGCGTCGGTATTGCTGTTGTTGTAGAAGTTTGCGTCCATAGAGCGGTGAAATCATCAGCAGTCCTTGTAAATCTCATCTAAATATAGACTCAGGCATCTGGCTGTTTCGATAGGATGCGCTCAATGGGAGTGGGATGTAAGATGAGCAGGTTTAAGCGGAAATGTGAAGAAATGGTTATTACATATATGTCGAAATCAATTCTGTATTGGAAGCGTTTAACCAGATACACTAGCCAGAACATAATTTTACCAGAGTGATACGTGGACAAGTGATACTTTGGACTAAGTAAGCAACGAACACTCAACAAGGTTCTCATCAAACTCGTCCTAACGTATGGCGCAGAAGCTTGGGCGATGACAACATTCGATGAAGCGACGCTTAGAGGGTTTGAGAGAAAGATTACGCGGAAAATTTTTGGATATTTGCACTTTGGAGACGGCTAGTATCGCAGTCGGTGGAAAGAAAGAAATGACTGACGCTCTTTGTTAAACTCGGCCAAAATCGCGTAAGCGTTTATCGCGCCAATCAAGAAGAAGAATAATGCGAATCGCACCAGACAGTTGGGTTGTGATTGTGAAAATTCATGCAGGTGGTAATAAACTGTATGTGAAAGTCGTTTGAGACCTGTTGGGCATTCCAATGGCAGCCAGTTCTCCGCGCCGGAACCACTCGTACTCTTTTCAGGGCAATGCTTCCTGCTTTGTTCGATGATTCCTGAAGACTCTGTCACACACTATGCTTCAAAAGGCGGCAGCTTTGGGTAAAAGCGAATACTTTTGCCTGAAAAACATACACAAAATCGCCTCTGCCTCAGAGGTAAAGAAATATTTTCCCTAAGAAAGCGGCGATTTTCTAGGCCCCATTCATGAAACTTTGCCAGAATAGACTTTAAATGAGTGGAAAAAAGTATGCGTTTAGTTAAAAAGTACTGTACTATAGACAAAACACAATAGTTACCTTCCTCCTTCTCTGTTGAAAAGAAATTATTTTGGAAAATCAAGTTTGAAATTTATTCCACTATGAAAGTAAGCCGCCGCAGCTGAATGTGTTGGTACCATTTGGGTGCCATTCGGAATTCAGAGAGAACGTTGGTGCGAATCTCCGTGCATGAACATCAAAATGACACAAAAGAATTTTTTCCAATAGCAGTTGCTACTCGGCAGGAAATAGCAAACCTCCGAGTGTATTTCTGCCATGAAAAAGCTGCTCATAAGACCATTTGCCGTTTGGAGTCGGCTTAAAACTGTAGGTCCCTTTTGTGGAATAACATCAAGACGCACACCACAAACAGGAGAAGGTGCTTGGCCGAACACCTAACAGAAGTGTACGCGCTAATTATTTATTATTTTTATTTATTTATTTAATATTATGAAATTAAGAAGTTTTGGTTGCTGATATACAAATTTCTTTGCGGTTTTCTTGTACGCATTGTATTCTGAGTTTCGATTAAACATAGAACAGCCCCAAAAGTGAATCAAGTTAAGTCCGTACCTCAAAATTGAAAAATTAGCACACTCATGCTTCTGATAATAAGAGGGACGACGTCAAAAGCATATATTTTCATTCGTTTCTTTTGCATTCTTTTTTAACATTCACATAAAAGCTTATTCGTGGCGCTGAGCGGTCCGCTGCTTACTTGACAGCACCACAGCCTTTTCCGCTACGTATACCAGAATTAGTGCTCGTATAACAGAATTTCTTCGTTTTTTCTTAGCTTTTACTTCGCTACATTTTTATGCGGGTATTTGTATGCATGTACGTATATGTATGCAAGTATGTATGTGTGCATGTAACATTTGTTGGTATATGCAAGTGTTTTTCACCCTGTCTCAGTGAAAGTTCTCACCTCGCCGTTTGCTACTTACTTACATATACATCGATACGGCCAACTTAACTCAACTCAGCTTAGCTCAGATCAGCCCTGCTTTACTCTGCAGCCACTAATTCGCCTCATTGTCTTCGGTTGGTGAGGTTACCACTGCTAATGCTGCTGATGATGCTGCTGCCGCTGTTGCTCTCTTTCGTTTTGTAAAGCAGCTGGCTGTTGAAGTGCTTGTTGTCATTCGCATAGTTGTAGTTGTTGTTGGAGTTGTTTTGGCTTTGTTGCTTTCATTTTGTTTTGCCGTTTTTCTTTTCAAATTTGTTTATTTTGGTGATACGATGCGTGAGTCTTCGCTCGGCACTTGACGCTCAGTCAACAAAGTATACACCTGGCTGCCTAGCTGGATTAGTCGACGTAGTGTTTGTGCTTTTACGGTTGTGCTTGTATTTGTAAGCCTGTACGACCGTGTATATGCTTGGTATGTGTGTAAGTGTGTACGTGTGCGTGCGTGTGTGTGTGTCACCTGCTCGCGCTATTGGGACTTTCTATTCTATTTGTCTATGCCAGGTTTTTATGTTGTTTTGCCCTTTCACTTGGCAAGCGCGTGTCTATGTATTTGTGAGTTCAAGGTCATTTACCATTTACAACAATACAAACAATAGCGCCACTTGGTAAAGTAAGCGAGTAAACAGCTGGCGGCGACAACGAATAAATAAAATTGTAATATGAAAAAAAAAAAAAAAAAAAAAAATTGTGAGGCTGCGCAAAGAATATCTGAAGTATGAAATACAAAATTGTATTTAATTTTTTATATTTCTATTTGTCCTTTGTTTTTGAAATCCACTGTGTTTTTGTTTGTCGTTAAAATGACTTTGACTCTTATGCTTTCTATGCCAACAGTACAATTGAAATCTCATTTGAAGCCAATATTTTTATTTTGGATGTACTCTAGGCCAACATTTACTATGGTTGTTGACTCTTTTTACACCTCTGCTTATTGTTAAAAATTGTTTTGTTACATTTTGCGCTGAGCTTTTATTTTCTTTTTACTTGAGAAAATATTTGTACGCGCATTAAATGCTTGAAGCTGCGTGTTTGAGTTTCGGAAACACGAATTTTCTTTCTTCTCCAAAAAAAAAACAGGTTAAGGAATCTTAAAATTGCATATTTATACAATATATGCGAGCCAGCAGTGTGAAGTACCCAGCCGAGTATTTCGATGGTGAAATGGTTGAAGTACCAGTTCGGCTCTCTCCAAGTAGCACTAATGGTTGATGGTTAATGGTTGTAAAGGGTTAAGGTGTGGCCCTTTAGCACTGCGACCATATTGATCTATTGTGCACCCTATGCTGTCTATTGACTGTTAAGTATGCTTATGAATTGTACCAGCTCCTTCTGAGGGAGTAATTGAAGGTCTTCATCTGTAAGCATGAACTTGTTTAAAAACCTTTTCCTTCTATGCGTCAACCCCGGATATTCGATAATGAGATGTTCTATAGACTCCTCATCTTCGCAGCAGAATCTGCAGGTGCTGGTGTTAGTTATGCCTAATTTATGTAAGTGTTTGTTGCAGGTGAAGTGACCCGTGAGGGCGCCTGTGAGAGTGCGAATGCTCTTTTTGTTTAACGTGAGGGCCATATTAGCTCTTTTAGCGTTGAAACTTAGGAACTTAGCACTAAAGCGCCGGTTTGATACCATTTTGAAACCTCCAACGGCCATACATCTATGTACAGCCAACCAGAGCAGTTGAAGGAACAGAGAAGGTTGATCGTTTTTAGGTTGGCGCACTGCCCAGGCTGTCGAAGAAAGGAGCATCTAGTGACCGTAATCATCTAGCTGCCAAATACGGGCATTTACAGAGAACGTACGCAACAGTCTCCGTCTTAAAAAAATCCCCACAGCTTTTGAAATGAGGGTTAAATGGTAAACGTAGCTTTTCTGCGTGTGTGTCGATCGTCCAATTATCGCTAAACACAGCTACGAGCTTGGAAATAGAATAGCTTGGACTCCCCAGGACTTTCTGAGTCCTCCGTCCATTGCACTGTGTCAAAGCGGTTTCGAAATAACCCATAAAGATATGGAGCTCCATCTTTTCTGTACTTTCCTGAGAAATAAGTTTTGCAATTCCCCTTTAACAACAGCCAGGACGCTGCCGATGTCAAGTGAAAGGTCTCTGAAACCAATTAAGTCCCCTTCCTGCTCAGCTCGCACATAATTTAAATTCCTTTCCGAGCTCCTTCCCATATTTGTGGTGTGTGTCTTGATGTTGCTCCACAAATGGAGGGACTTACAGTTTTATGTCGCCTCCGAATGGCAGATGGTTTTCAAGAGAAGTTTTTTCATGGCAAAAATACACCCGAAAGTTTGCCATTGCACGGCGAGTATCGACGGCACAGCTGGAGTTTCGAACCCACGCAATACCGAGTGATAATCACGCACCAAACGATTCGGCTACGACGGCTGCTTATTACTGGGTTATGCTAAAGAAATTCACATTAACGTTGAAGCAAATATCGTGGAAATGGTGCTGATCGGGTCAACAATATCAGCCTTTGAAATCGCACGGAGAATCACAAATAAAAAACACCGGTTTTCTTTCAAATTCTGTAGCTCATTGCTGGTAAATGGTTAGGTTAGGTTGAGTAGCTGTTATCCGACGCACTTAGGCCTGAATAATCCCATGGTGATACCGTTGGAGTTCGTCCTTTACACTCCTGATTCATCTATGAATCAACCTGTGGATTTAATGAATTTTGTTCTTAAGGTTCATTCGGAAAATGCAAAATATAAATCCTCCGATGGACTGATTAATTTTACGCTACCATTAGTGTTCGTCATTATACTGCCCTCTGAGCCTACGACCTTAGCTGACCCTGTGACAGAAGCAGATGACAAATACTACAAAGTAGAGAAAGAAGAGAGATGTAAAATATTACACTTATTAACTTTAATGGTGCCATATCTACAAAAATCGAGATGTAAAGAAAAACCACATCGAAGCTTTCACTTTACTATGCCTGCCTAATTAATACTTTGATTTTTTAGGGAAAGTATCATATCGATTGGCGGCCGCGCAGCCGAATGGAATTGTGCACGATTACCATTCGGAATTCAGAGAGAACTCTGATTCGAGTCTCGGTGAAACACCAAAAGGAAGAAAAATATTTTTCTAATGCCGGTCGTCCCTCGACACGCAATGGCAAACCTCCGAGTGTATTTCTGCCATGAAAAAGTTTCTCATAAAAAATATCTGCCATTCGGAGTCGGCTTGCAACTGTAGGTCCCTCCATGTAGCTCGCTTTCGCTGGGTCTACCACCCTCACAAGCGGCCATCCTTCGGTACCGGAGCTAGCAGTAGCAGTGCTTCCGGTCGGGACCGTTTTTGGGGGCTGAATCGCAGTTGACTGCCGCGCTTGTGCACCTCTACTTGTACTTGGACCTGTGTCCAGTACTGATTGTCGAGCTACTGGCCTCGCTTTCGCTGTCGCTGTCGCTATTTGCTTCGATCGACTTATTAAGCCGATGAATGGCGTTTTCTTTGAGCTCGGTGCGACCGTTGCTTGTATTGCGGAACTGATTGTTCCTATCAGTCTGTTAGATGGAGGACCGATCTCTTTTTTTTTTTGTTTATTTTTTAATTGTCACTTTGCATTTTTGGACCCACGAGTGTCGGAGAAAGGATGTCCGCCCGTGCATAGCTGCGAACTACACGGGTAAAGCTAGTTATTACGGAGGGCGCCAGGTATCCGTAAGCTCCATTCGAGACTTGGTGATATTTATTAGAAGGGCCCCAAGCCTGACAGATTCTCGGCACGGGTCGCATCACACCTTAATCCAGCCCTTCACCCCCGACCACGTTAAAAGTACTTTGAGTAGTGCTGTACTATTGAGGAGTATCGAACCCAACTCATAGTACCTTTAACTTAGCTAAGTACCTCCTGAAAATAGGAAAACTGTGGTACTTATTACCAGCCGGCACCCTTGGGGAGGGTTCAGTGGAGGACTTGAACGTTTTGATGAGATTTCAGTTGTAGAACTATTTGCATTGTAAGCAACAAATTCTGCACGTCACAGTTCGAAGTTTCCACATTTCGCGTTTTTTAATTCATATTTTTATATCTGTAGCACGAACAACGTAGAGTACAGGCATAAGGAAGATGTGTTGAGCTCCACGGTAAGATAAAGTGATACTCAATGACATGAAAAGCTTCTAACCTGAAGTGAAGACGTCTTTTGCAGCCGCTCGCTCCGAGACACACGGTGCGAGCCTCGGGAGGTCGTTAAACCGTATATGCCAAAGCAACCTCTTCGAAGTTTTGAAAGTATTAGGGACGCACTGCGCCGCAGAAGTATTACGCCGAATATCATTCAACTAAACAAAGTTCAATACACTCTTACAAATATAGAGTTCAACATAATCGCAGCCTATTTTCAACGCTTGATTTTAGATCAGGTATACGGCAAGGTGTATTTTCTTATAGTCCTAGACGTCGTTCTTGCTAAATCGGTGGATGGCTATCGTAGAGGTATGCATAGGAGCTTCAACGGCCATCTGGAGGATGGGGATTGTGCTGACGATATATGTCTCCTCATAAAAAACCATTTGCTGTTCGGAGTCAGCTTTAAATTGAAGGTCTCTCTATTTGTGGAACAACATAAATACGCACGCCACAAATAGGAGTAGGAGATCGGTCAAACACCCAAAAAGGGAGTAAGCGCCAATTATGTATATATTTATAAGTCGAATGCCGTCACAGCATTCAGATATACAGAATAAGAAGGACGAGTTGGTATAGGAAGCTAAAAAGGTCGGACTAAAGGTAAATGCGTGCGGCTTTAATACGACGCATACCAATATTTAAAATATCAATAGCTTCCCTTACTTGAGATCCAGACGCTGCAGACGGTGATGCTCTCATCAGACTACAGGGTTTGATTGAAAAGTAGTGAGCCTTCCCGCGCTGAGCGTCTGCCAAGCGATTAACCGAATCGGATGGTGGGGGAGAATGATCGTTAGTCCTTCCCCTTCCATTAGAAAACGGTCCCAGTTCGCTGGCAACAGCGGTGCAGTCAACATCGCTCCGCGCGTGAAAGCTGTTTTAAAAGTGTGTTAGGATTTTGCAGTGGCGAAAATGCAGCGATCGTTGGAGCAACGTCAAATTTTGCGTAAAGCTAAACAAAACGAGTACCGAAACCATTGGGCTACTCAAAGAGGCTTACGGGGACCAATCACTGTCCAGTGCCCAGGCAAAACGGTGGCATAAGTCGTTCAAGAAAGGCCGAGAGGACGTCGAAGACGAACAGCGATTTGGAAGGCCTTCGACGACGCAAACAGACGAAGATGTGAACCGGGTTCGTGAATTTTTGAACATTGACCGTCGTGCTAGTCTACGTGAGATCAGTGAAGAGTTAAATTTAACTTATTACAATGTGCGGGAAATTGTGACCGGAAAACTTGAATTGCAACAATTGGACCCTTCATCACGACAATGCGCCGGCGCACACCGTCTTCCTCTGCACCTCTGCATTGGCCAAGATGGGGGCTTCGGTGCTTCCCCACCCTCGCTACAGCCCAGATCTGTCCCCTCCGGACTTCTTCTTGTTCCCGCGCCTGAAAAGAAAGCTGAAGGGGAGGCGTTTCAACTCCATCGAGGCGATCCAAAAAACTGTGACAGCCGAATTGAACGCGATTCCGGCGGATGAGTTTAAAAAATGTATCCTGAAGTGATAAGGTTTAATAAAACTGCTTAAAAAAATAAGGCTCATTACTTTTCAATCAAACCCTGTAGAATCGCAAAAGGCCTTAGCGCGTTTGGGCAACTTAACAAAGTCCGAAACTCCTCAACGATTTTCACTATTATTAAGCTCGGAATTCTTAACTCTAACGTCATATCGGTTCTGCTGTATGGCTGCGAAAAATGTTTGATGGCAGACTTGTTCGCCAACAAATTACAAGTTTTCATCAACAAGTGCCTACGGCGGATTCTGCGCAACTGGTGGCTCAGAATAATCTCGAATGTAGATCTTTGGGTGCAGACCAAGCGACTACCTATCCAGGCTGAAATAAAACGTAGAAAGTGGAAATGGATCGGGCATAACTTACGAAAGAGCACAACTGAAATCTGCAGGCAGGCGCTAGAGTGAAAACCGCAAGGTAGCAGACGGCACGGTCGGTGTAGGGGAACATGGAAGAAAACGCTTGAAAAGTAGATAAGTGGCAGCAAGCCATTTAAGGTAATGCGAAGGGCCGAATGCGAGGGAAAGGGTTTGTGATGGTCCCATTCGGTACATTAGGAATTGATAATGATGGCGATCTCTCTCTAAATAAAATTAAACATATTTTCATCTAATGAGATTTTGCTAGACAGAAATTATAGATATCGGCATGAATTATTTACGCAGCATAAGAGTAGAGCTGGTGGTAATTTCTGCATATTTACATAGTTTTTTTTATTTATTTAATTTTTAAATTTTGTGTTTTATAGAAGAAAAATGAGCGATTTGTTTCTCATTCAGCATTTAAAAAATTAACACAAAATTCTTAAATTTACACATTTCCCTGCAATTCTCCAAGCGCGCCGTAATCACATTTGCCGCATAGGAATGCCGCTTGCTTAGTTTCCATTTTATGTTTCCTTCTGTTCACTTCTATGTCGCAAAGCTGTTTCACGTACACACACACACACACACATATACATACGTACATCAATTACCGGTGTACATTTTAATGGAATATCTGTGTGTTTATATGTATACCTGCTGTCATTTACGCTGTGGTAATTTGTATAAAATATTCAACTACCAACCCATTTTTCTGGCCACTTGCGAGTTTCAGACTGTGAGTACCCGCACTAGTTACATACCTACTTCTACACCTAGGGCCATGCCTTGCTCAACGGTCTGCCAAATAACTCATTCGTGCCAACTGTGTGATTTACACTTCCGCTTGAACGCGCGAAAGCCACGCGGCTGTGGTGGTGCTTACATACGCAGCACTGTAGGTTTGTATGTGTGTGTGTGTGTGTGTGTGTATGTTGCGTACTCGCAGCGTAGGACATTTATTATGCCGTATTGTTGTAGAAAAAAAGTATATGTATATATATGCGTGGTAATTGTAGGTCAAGTTCGTGAGAGTACAACGCGCGATATGTGTGGGCATTAGAAAATTGTTTGTCCTCATTTTTGTTATTGTAAAGTTGGTAATTTAAAGGTAATACTTTTATTGAGTGAGTTGAACTTTCAATAATTAATGGAAATATAAATAGGAGTGGTATTCACATCGCACCTGTCACTTTGGTAATTCGTTTACGGGTATTTCGGTAAAATTTTGAACTGTGAAAAAGCGCTCCTCTTTATGAAGTTTCAGTATAATCAAAATAGGTTCAGGGATAATCAAACGAGGTTCAGACAACTCATAAGCCTCCTTGAGGACAAAGTAAGAATGCTAACGGCCATTCTCATAGGTCACAAAAGATTACTTAGCCACCTCCACAGGATTGCGGTATCGTCCACTGACCCCTAGCATTTTTGCGTCCAGTCCTCGGAGACTCCAGCACACCTTCTTCCCAAATGTAACACTATAGCGCGTAGAAGGTTGAAACATGTAGGCCAGATGCAGCTGGAAGAAAAGCGCATGCGCTCAACCCAAACCTGTTCTATCTGAAGTTTCCTGAAGTGATGAGTACAGATCATAAAAGACCTCGAAGTAGTCATATACATGCATTAATTCATTTCGTTAGTCTGGTCAAATAAGGTAGGAAAATCAGAAATCAAGAACTTTTGTTCGCGTGGTTGCAAATGCCGTAGATGAGATCTCGTTTGTTTTTTGTTGTATGCATTTTCTTAAACAGTTGTTTAGGTAGGTAGGTAGGTGAAATGGTTGAAGTACACCTGGCACTCCTCAAGTAGCACTAAAGCGCCGTTTTGATACCATTTGAAGACCTCCAAAGGGCAGATATCTACAGCCAGCCAGAGCTGTTGATGTAACGGGGAAGGTTGATGGGATTTAGGTTGGAGCACTGCCCCAGGCTGTCGAAGAAAGGAGCGCCCAGTGATCTGAGTCGTCTAGCTACTAAACTCGAACATTTACAGAGAAATCGCTCTACAGTCTCCTTCTCTGAAAGATCCCCACATATTCTGCAAGGGGGGTTAAATTGTAACCCTAGCTTTTCCGCGTGTGCGCCGATCGACCAGTGACCGGTAAACACAGCTACGAGTTTGGAAATTGAATGGCGAGGAGTCCAAAGAACTTTCTGAGTCCTTCGTATATCGTATTGGGGCCAAAGGGTTTTCGAAATAGCACATGAAGAAATGGAGTTCCATCTTTTCTGCGCTTTCCTGAGAAATAATTTGTGCAGTTCCCTTTTAACAACTGTGAGGGGGATGTCGATGACCGGGTAGAGGGTCTCTGAGGCAATTCCGTCCTCTTCCTGGCAAGCTCATCGGCAATTTCATTTCCCTCGTATGTTTCTATGTCCTGGAATCCAGATCAGAGAAATGTTACCTGCACACCTAAGAGATTTGATTTCTCCTTTACAGGAGTTTACTAATTTCGTTCTGCACCATGGCGTCGTCAGGGCCTTAATCGCGGTTTGACTATCGAAAAAAATGTTAATATCTCCCTCGCTCCCGCGTGCGTTAAGCATTTTGTATACCTACAGGATCGCAAAGACTTTTGCTTGAAAAACACTGGCAGTTTAAAGGCGATAGATAAATTAGCTGATTTAGAGAAAACCCCTGCTCCGACTTCCTATTCCATCTTGGAACCGTCAGTGAAGACAGAGGTACCAGTTTCGATGCAGTTTTTCCCTTCGATTCAATCCTACCTATTTGGAAAGATTGATCTAGCACGACTCTCAAACTATAGTTTGCGGATAGAGAGAGATGATCGAAGAGAGAAGAGAAATACGGTGTTAACTGCCGAAAAATGCTACCATATCCCTTGAGAGATTGCCACCAGAGGCTAATCTCCTTTAACCTGATTGCACTTTGAGCTGCGATGGAATAACGTGAAAGTCGATGGGAAGTATGTGCCAAACAACATTAAGGGCAGCACTAGGACAAGTTCTACGTACTCCGGTGTGCCAATACTAGCCACCCATTGCACCTTCCCCAGTTTAGTGTTATTATAGTCCTTCCGAAGAGCTTCCCACCAAACCAAGCATCCATACGTTAAAATTGGCGAAACCACTGCATTGTACATCCACAACACGACCTGTAGTTTGAGTCCCCATTTTTTACCGAATATAGGTTTGCAGGAGTAGAAGGCTATACTGGCCCTCTTTACCCGATTTTCAATGTGTAGCTTCCAATGGAGTTTGGAGTCAAGTATCACTCCAAGATACCTAACTTCCGATGAGAGCGGGAGAACGTGGTTATTTATTTTGGGAAGTCGAAAAGGTGGAGATTTATATTTGCTGGTAAACAGCACCAGCTCCGTTTTGTCAGAGTTGTCTCGGAGGCCACAAGTGGCAGCCCAGCGACTGAGTATAGATCTTTCCAAAATCTCAGCCATGACTGAGGGGCGAAAGAACACCTCCTTTGTTTAACTTAAAAGTAGTCTTAAAAGTAACTTCAATGGATCAAAATAGTGAAATACGTACAAAAATGTGCACTTATTCTCGAGGAAATTGTTTTCAGCTGCCTTCGCTTCACTTGTTCTTTTAGATGATGATGTCCATGAGGGATTTGTAAAGATTAAAAACTCTTCTTAATCAAATATCGACGGCCTTTCGTGCTTAATTTTGTCATTGCTGAAAAATTGTCGCTCTATACTGCAACCTCTTAAACTAATTTTTAATAAATCCTTAGCTGAAGGAATACTTATCGATGGTTGGCAGCTGGCTTCAGTCAGCACACGTTTTTTAGTGTAAAATTACCGATTAGTCCAAGACAGCATGGATTTGTAGTTGCAAGATCTACGTTATCTAATTTATCAGATTTTTTGCAGATTGCCTTACAGGCTTTTAGAAAGGATATCAAATTGAAGCGAAATACGCGGACTTCTCTAAAGCCTTCGGTGAAATCTTTTTAGTAACTTAATCAATCTTCGGTTTTCTTTCGACTTTCCTCGATTCGATTCGTTCCTGTTTACTAAAGAGGTGCAGCAGTGTAGTTATCGATAAGGCTTATTGCCACCTCTGGTGAACTTCAGGGTACTATTTTACTTAAAGGATCTTTGTTTTTTGTTTTGTTTATTAATGATATTTGTGCGTGTTTTTCCGTTGCTAATTTTCTTCTCTATGTTGGTTATCTAAGAGTTTATGCTAAATAATTCCATTTCCTTGTGAAGGAAAGTGCAGAAAACTCTGGATATGATCGACACTTAGTGCTGTGCGATTGAGCTGCCGGCAAACCCTACCTAGACTTGTACTCTCCTCTTCACCCGGAGAATGAACCTTGATGGACTCGTTCTGCCTAAGCTAAAAGAAGTCACAATCCAGCTATCCAAAGAAATGGAATATCTTGGAGTAATCCTCGATAGTAAACTCCTTTGGAAGTCACACGTTGAAACAAAGACATCCGAAGCACTGACAGCCTTCTGGCTGGAAAAGTGAGGTCTTTCTCCTAGATTCATTTGATGATTTTATCCAAGGAGAGGCCTTGAAGACTATCTGCAGGCTGAAATACAATGGGAACTGGAACGGTCCCTGTCCAGCATTGCACAACAGAGAAGGCATGGACCTCGATCCAACGATTGTCTCCATGTCCCTTGACGAAATGCCCTTAAGAGTCGTACTTGAAAAGAGATACAGTGTAGTGCTGCCAGAGGCTCAATTGTGGTCAAACTCTGAAAATGAGACTGGTAATTACTATTTTTTTATTTTCACGGATGGCTCCAGGACCGAGCACGGCATCGGCTCTGGGGCCTACGTGGAATCCAGCGGGACAAAACTGCACTTTGAGCTTGGAATGCAAGCATTTGTGTTTCAAGCGGATTTGTATTCTATTCAAGAAAAAATGAACTTTGCGGTGGAATAAAAAATGAACTTTGCAGATGGAGAGACAGACCTGTATGTGACTGCAGCAACAGTCAAGCTACGCTCATGGCCTTAGGCAGCCCCCCAACCATTTCAAGGGTAGTCGAGTCCTGTAAATCCAGGCTGAACTATGTCGGTAGACTTAATAGCCTGATGCTAACTTGGGTCCCTGCACACGTGGTACCGAGGCCTCTGACTCTTTTGCCAGAATGGGCTCGGAGGCCAACTTTCTCTTCTGCAGCTATCAAAGTCACGGTTAGCGAGCTTGGCAAGCTAAGAGAGGCTGGAGATGGACAAAACTAATGTTTCCTGTCATGCCCGACCGACTGTCGCAGTTCCTCCTGTCACTAAGCAGGGCGGATTGTAGGAGGCTGGTTGAACTGATGACAGGTCTCTTTCCATGGGCGAAGCACATGGAAAAGGAAGGTATCTCAGGCATTGCACTCTGCCTAACACGTGGAGAGGAGGATGAGACAGCGGACCACGGAAGTCGAAGGTGTGGAGGTTTATATTTTGTGATAAATAGCACCAGCTCCGTTTTATCATAGTTGACTCTTAGGCCGCAACTGGCACCCAGCGACTGAGTACCGCTAGTGACAAGGCTTTGCTGCTTCCCATTTCACTTTAATAATATTTTTGTATCAAAATTACACATTATCACATTAATGGAAGTCTCAAACTTTGTAAAAATAAAAAAGTAAAATAATAGCAATAACAATTTCCCAACAAAATTTTTACTGAAATTTAAAATTTTGCACTTGTGTAAGTTTGCAATGGCTCAAAATTCCTATTAAATTTTAATAACATATTTTCTCCATTCAAAGAATACAAAAAAAGGGGTTCTATAAATTTTCCTCAAAGTTACAAACTATTTAATGACAGTTTTAAGGAAAATTTCGAGTAAGCAGGGTCTCGGTTAATTGAATTTTAGTAAATAAAATATAAAAAAAATCCGAAAATTCAAAAACTTGCCATACAAATTCCATACTTTTTAATGATAGTTTTTAGTTTCGGGTACTTAATTTCGTAGCCCATTGAGTTTTAATAAAATAAAGTGTAAGTTTGAACTGACACCAAAGTTGTATTCATTTTTGCTAATTTTTTTGCTGGCTGTATTGAGTGCTTTTTCCTGTTGGATATGGGAATAAGTTTCCGCCCTGGTAAAAGAGGTGTCGCTGCTTATACAATTTTTATGTTCGTTCTCGTAATATACGGCTGATTTGAAGATGTATGTGTGAGTTCTCGATCGCAGCAGTTGAGATTCGTTTGAAGCGTAAAGAGCCTTTTTTATCTCACGTCAAAAATGTGGACGTTCGTCCCGAAAAGATCACGAAAGGGCACCGGAAACATTTGAAGATACTCAACTTCATCATTTATTGGCTGAAGAAGCATGTCGAGCCCTTGATTATATGTCTAAAGAGAGTTGGATGTTGACAGATAAACCGCCATTAAATGTTTGCACGCGATGGGAATGGTTCAGAAAGCAGGTAACTGGGTGGCACATTAATTGAAGGAGAGACGTTTGGTGGCGTGTGTGATGCTTCTTGAACGGCAGAAAAGAAAAGAATTTTTGCATCGCATAGTCACTGGCGATGAAAAATGTATCTATTATGATAACCCTCAGTGTCGATAATGTTAGAGCCTGCCAGGTGAACTAGGTCCTTCGACAGCGAAAAAGAAGTCATGCTTCAAAGGTTATGTTGTGCATCTGGTGGGACCAGAAGGGTGTCATCTATTGTGAACTCTTTAAACCATCTGAAACCATCACTGGCTATCGTTACCAACTGCAGCTAATCCGTTTGATTTGAGCTCTCAAAGAAAAGTCGTCGGAATGGGACGGCAGACATGACAAACTAAATTTGCTGTACGACAACACCAGGCCACACATTGCTAAATCGGTCCAGAAATATTTAGAGGGACTGAAACGTCCTAATGTATGGCGCAGAAGCTTGGACGATGACAACATCCGATGAAGCGATGCTTGGAGTGTTCGAGAGAAAGATTCTGCGTAAGATTTTTGGACCTTTGCACGTCGGCAACGGCGAATATCGCAGACGATGGAACGATGAGCTGTATGAGCTTTACGATGACATAGACATAGCACAGCGAATAAAGATCCAGCGGCTACGTTGGCTGGGTGATGTCGTCCGAATGGATACAAACGCTCCGGCTTTGAAAGTCTTCGATGCGGTACCAGCTGGTGGTAGTAGAGGAAGAGGAAGGCCTCCTCTGCGTTGGAAAGATCAGGTGGAGAGGGACTTGGTTTCACTTGGTGTGTCCAATTGGCGCCGGTTAGCTCGAGAAAGAAACGACTGGCGCGCTTTGTTAAACTCGGCCAAAATCGCGTAAGTGGTTATCGCGCCAATTAAGAAGAAGAAGAAATGGGAAATCTCGCCCCAACCGCCGTATTCCCCAGACATTACACCTTCGTATTACCATCTGTTCCGATCAATGCAGTCAGCCCTTATTGGAGAGCGGTTCATTTCTTACGAGAGCACCGCAAACTGGCTCAAGGAATGGATCAAGTCAAAAGAACTCGAATTTTTCGTCAGAGGAATCCGTATGCTGCCCAAAAGATGGCGTAAAGTTGTGGCTTCCAATGGCACGTACTTCACTTAATATCATCTATTTTTTAATTGTTTAAACAATTCGCAGCTTTGGCTAAGAAAGGACGGCAATTTATTCCCATACCTAATAGATTTATGAAAAAATGATCAGGCATTCGTTGTATCAAGTCAAATCAAGTCCGGAGATATAGTTATTTAACGCCAAGTATAGAGTATATCTAGGTATACTCCAAAGTAATTTAAAATATCTGTAAAGCCATAGATTTAAATTGTGTGTATTCCCTCAAAAAATGTCTAGCAGAACTCTGTTGTCGGCACGAGTAGAAAAGTTAAAATGTCACTCATACGCCTGGGCCAAAAGGGAAAAATTTAAATCTCGTGCTAACTAGCATTCCAAGTACGGTTTCATTTTGTTTTTAATTGTCGCACTTTTACCGCATTCGCGCTGCTCGACATTCACTTGGCAACGTGGCAGGTAGGTCTGCGGTGGTAAACACAAAAAGTTGACAATCCACAAAAGCGGCAGCTGTTACAAAAATATGCGTCAGAAAAAGGACAGCACATGAAAAAACGCAAACACATATTTCCATACATGCCTGCATATGTGTGACACGCGTCGCATTTCTGCCGCAGCGCTGACTCTCAGTCAAAACAGTGAATATTTAAGCACGTACGTATATAAAAAAAAATACAAAAATAAAAAATAAGGCTTCTTTCCGCGTACATGCATACTTGGCACAAACAGCAGTGGCACGTGTGCCCTAAAATTGCGAGTAATCAGCAAAAATGCTAAATAAATTTTATAATACTCGGCAGCAAGGCAAACAAAAAAAAAAAAAAAAAAACTTGAAAAATAAAATAAATTTAAACGTGCTAAATCATAATGAAAAGCAACAGTGTATAAGGACTTGGAAGCTCTTTGTGCTGTGGGAAGTGTACGCACACACGCACACATACATAAAAGTACATACATACCCAGTGCTTTTCGAGCATTTTTTAGCTGATTCTAATGCGTTCGCAGAAACATTTTCATGCAACGCAGCTTCTGTTTCGGTTGCGGCTACTTTTCTCCTCTGCGGCACCTGCTTTATTATTTCAAAGTTTTTGTTTTCCTATGGAGTTGCTTACTTTTCCACTTACCGTACGCGTTTTTGCCTTTGCTTTTGTTTGATTCCAGTGCAGTTTTATGACAATTTTGTGAAATACGCTTGTTTATGCAGATACTCTGGAGGGAATGGCTACTGTTGTTGTTGCTGACTGTGCAAAATGTACTTAGTTGGGCATTTAGATGAGGAAATTTTGTGCTTTTGTGTTTTGGTTTTGCATAGAATTCTGATATTTTCCGCTTTGACAAGGCAGTCTTTATTTCAATCAGCTAAGTATTGGTGGGTTTGATTGGAGATTTGTTGTTGCTGAAAAAGAAATAAGTTTCGTAAATATTCCTATACAGGACCCGGCACCAAATGTACAACCAATTAAAAAGGACCCGGCACCAAATGTACAACCAATTAAAAAGGCCATCAATTTATTTCGGAAAATTATTTTTATTCAATTCAAAGTAAAAAATGTGTGAAAATAGTACAATATTAAGAATCAATTTACTTTTGCTCGATATGGCCTCCTTTTGCCTTGACTATGGCCTTGAAACGGTCTAGAAATGAATCGCCAGCTGCCCGAATTTGACTTGTAGGTATTTTGGCCCAATCGCGGACAATGACTTTTTCAGCGCCTCGAAACTGGTAAATCTTTTAGTTCGGGTCTTGCTCTCCAAAATGGCCCAAAGACAAAATGGATTCGCGTCTGGTGAATATGAGAACCATTGCGTGGATGTTATGAAGTTGGGAACGTTGCCTCTTAGCCATTCTTGGTTCACGCGAGCTTTGTGAGACGGTGCCGCGCTGCCGAGTCCTGTTGAAACGTCCATGGACTGCCACCGACATGTTTGGCTGATCACGGCTTCAAAGCAACCATTTACCGTGACGCCAGGCTCGTTGAAATCGTTTGGAGATCGCCCAACTGCGCTTACAGCGGCCCAAACCATTACCTGTAGCGGGTGCTGCCTCCTAGTGGCCAATCGATGACTTAAATTCTTGTATGAAGGGTAGGTCAAATAAACCCTATCATTTCGAAAGCTTACCAGTTGCTCAATTTGAAAAATTTTCTGCTCAAAAAACACAATGTTTGGAAATTGACCGCTTTCGGCCAAGCGAAACAACTTCTTCGCTCTCTCAAATCTGAATTGTTGCTGCTTTGGTGTAAGATCATGAGCCTTTTGTGTCTTCTAAGGCTTGAGTTGAAGATCAATTTTCAGTATACGGTGGATGCTACGATCAGATATTTTCAGTTCTTTCCCTTATTTATTAGCACTTCGGGGGGATTTCGCCCAAGTCGCTTCTTCACTTTTTGAACCATTTTGCATTTTGATGATTACCGTGACGTTTCGCGATGCTACTGGTGTCATTTTAACGAGTAATGGTGCTTTAAACAAAAACTTTATTTACTTTAAGGTGCTCGAGCTCACGAACAATCGCTGGTTGTGATTTTCCAGCCAAATATAATACAATCACACTCGACAAAATGCTTCCGCGCGCTTGTAAACAATACTCTGGTCAGCTGAAACTGCTTCCACTTCGAGTGCCAGACCCTGTATGTATATGGGATAGTTGAACAGAATTTAAAATGTGGCTTAATAAAAACATTATAAATATTTATTGCACTTATTGTGTCGATTTCGCTTCGTATCCTTTTTAGAAAACCAATCTTGTTCCTAAATTTTTGCATCTAACACATGGTTTTTAGTGCCGGGCCTAACAAAGAAATCACAGTTTTTTTGGTTCAAAATTAGCTTCATTCAATGACGTAATTTCCAGCAAGAACAATGCAATCATTCCAGCGCCGCTCTAACATTTCAATAGCACGATTTATCTTTTGCCTCAAAATAAGCCCCAGCTTCAGCGATAACCTCTTCAATCGAACGAAATTTCTTACGAGCATTTTTTTTTAGGTCTGCGTAGTAGTCAGCCAGTAGTAGCAGGTAGCCAAATCTGGCGAATGCTGTGGATGTGCGAGCAATTCAAGGATCAATTTAAGTAGTTTTGGTTGACTTGTGACACGGTGAGCTGTCGTGATGAAACAAAACAGTCAGCCAACGCGGCGTATATTATCATCTTACAGTGCTTTAAGGTGTTAGGGGTAGTCGGAGGCCCGAAAAAATGATGATTTTCAATATTTTTTTTTCTTGCTAGTCAATTGTTTTATTTTACAAAAATAAAAATATAGCAATTTCGACTTGATTTTAGCAAAATTTCAACAAAAAAAATTAATAATTGTAAAAGTTATCGCTATTTGTGTGGAGCCCGTTTCTCCAGAAGTTCTTTGCGGTGATCATCACAAATCCTTGCAGATTCATCTGAAATCAATCGGACAAGAGAAATATGTTTTATTAATAGATAATCTTGTGCTTGGTCGAAGCTTTTTTTCTTTTGCAAAATTAACATTATGGCGGTCACAGGAAATATTTTTCAGATTTTCTTGAATAAAACCGAACCGTTTTGAATAAAAACCCTTCGATCAGGCACGAGTTTTTTATGTTTTTCAGAAGCAGCATAAACTTCATTGAAATCTACCTGTACCAAGTTACAGGTTCCAGTGCAAAAAACTTAGTTTTGAGAAAAACGCATTTAAAGTTTTTCTAGTTTTCAAGTTTTTGAAAATTCTGACTACCCGTAACTCCTTATTACGTTTTCAATATCATTTATGTAAATCCAAAAAAGGTACAACGTCTAGGATGGACACTTATTTCTACTTTTCCAAATCCAGAGACGGACACGTTTACTTCGAATCTTTGAGTCCTTTGAGAACCCTTTTTAATTCATAATCTCTTATTTCCTACATTTTTAGTTTCTCTGACAGTATTTCCCTTTCTATTGTTTCGAAAGCTATTTTGAAGTCCAAAAATATAGCCATAATTTTAGTTTGTAAAGGGTTTTCCAATAACAGGTGTTACTTGTGAATGGATTGCGCTATCGGGATATGATTAACGATTTTTTATTTCCGGAATTGGATGGTATTGATCTGGACAGCGTTTACTTGCAACAAGACGGCGCTACGTGCCACACAAGCAACGAAACCACTGATCTCTCACGAGAAAAGTTTTCGGGCCGTGTTATCTCTCGAAGAGGTGATCAAAACTGGCCACCGAGATCTTGTGATTTAACACCTTGTGACTTTTTTCTTTCGAGCTACGTGAAAGAAAAGGTCCACGCCAACATCCCAGGGTAAATTCAAGACCTCAAAGATGGAATTCGTGAGGCTATCAAGGACACCCGGCAGTCACTTTGCAATTCGGCTATGGAATATTTCATAAAAAGGATAATACCCTGTAAGTGTGGTCGTGGTGGTCATTTGCCTGATGTTATTTTCCACTTTCACACATCCGATTAATATTAAAAAATAGCATTTTTCTTTGTATATCAAAATAACATCTCTTATTGTAAAACCCTTTACTTAAAGGCACTTTTCCATTTTATTTATTATTATTATTCATTAGGCAGTCTCCTGCTGTTTAGTGTGAATATTTCTTTCTGAAACTAGATTGGAATTTTGAGCATAGGCTATTTTTCCACATATTATTTAAGCTGTTCCTTGACAACTTTTTCTCGAAGTTTTTCCAAAGCCATTTGTTTAAGCCATTAATTGCCCTGAAATCCTCGCATTTGTTTGGCGTTCTGGCCAAAACTGAGTCGTAAAAGAACAGACGGTCTGCTTGGATTCAACCGATAAACTACCAGCGTCCTCGCAGGTGTTATAGCGGGTCACTGTACTATTGGCACCCTAGCCAGTGGAATGGGTGTGCCTCATAATGTAGTCTGCAGGAGTTGTGGAGATAAAGGAGAAATTGAGTCGTTGCGACTCACCTTCTCTGTGAATGTCCTGCACTTCAAAGAAGCCCTGCCAAATATCTGGGCGATTATTTCTTTGAAAACCAGGGAAATTTGCAAAATGCCTCACTGGAAGGGCTAGTTACCTTCTTAAAAAGATACAAGTGGTTTAAGCAACTTAGTTAGGGGGTGGAAATCAAATGTAGGTATCACAATGGGATACCGAGTGCCTTGTCTTAAACAAGCAACCTAATCTAACCTATCACGCGCATGGACGGGCATGGCTAAATGGACTTCTTTTATTATTCCGAGCATTTTGGTTAACATTTGCCTATATCTTTTTCGATTCCTTTAAGCTGTTACAGACAACCGCTATGTGAACGAAATTATAACACCCGGCGCGGGTATACAAATAATAAAGTTCTCTAATATATCTGTATGTGCAAGCTATTGAAGATAATATGGAGAGCGAGCATTCGAGTTCCGTATACTTCAGTAAGGATATATAAAGATGCGCGAGTACTGTACAAAACGCCACAATGAGATAGTCACCACAATAGTTGCTGTTGCTACTGAAACATATTTACGAAATTATTACATTTACATCTACGCTCCTTGCTACCAAGCTTAATTTATATGTAGTTGTTGTTGTTATAGTGCTACGCAGCTGATAGAAATCGATACTACTAATGCGTGTACACACAATAAGCACACAAACACGCACACAAACACGCACACATACACACACATTTCAACAAGAGAGTGCAAATACACTTATCATCCGGTCCGACCTCACTATATTTACCAATACATACGTACAAACATATTCTCTATCAGCAAATACAATAAAAGTTAGCGGAGAATATTTGACGAAAAAAAATAATAGAAGATAAATATTTCAAGTTACTCCAGTGAACGGTATCGCAGTGGATGCTTCTATGCTTTGACTGTTACGTCTCTCTCGCTACCTTTTCTCTACACACTACTTCGGAGCACTCTACAGTTACAGCTACATATGTACGAGTATGTACATACATTTGTATGTATGTTCATTTATTTGCACTGAAATGAAGTTTACTTTGGATGTCCTTGAGCGCATGGAAATTGAAAATATGTATTTACGAGCATTGCATACGTTTGCTGGTGCGACGCTTTCCAATGCTTTATGTAGTGCTGCCTTTACATAAGTACACGCATACATATATACGCACAAGTATGTTAGCATTGTTAGTGTTTATTTGCGTTGTTGATGTTGATAAGAGTAATGCTCGTCTGCTACTTTTCCAAGTTTACACAATTTCTGCCATTTTCTTTTTTCCATACTTCTCAAGGCGTACATACATAAATATGTACATATGTACATGCAGAGTGCTTTGTTGTCTTTTGTGCTTTAATAATCCTTAAAATCGTATTTCCATATACAAAAAAATATTTATCTAACGAAAGGAAAAGTATTCACGAAATTTACATTTAAAAAATTTCTTAGAAACACTTAAGTTTATGTCGGGCAATATAATCAAAACGATGGAGAAATTAGGTATTTTCTAATAGCCGCGACCCAGTGGAAGGGAATGCCAAAGTTTCAATTGAAGATCTTCCATGAAAACAGATTCTCATTAAAAACAACTAAACTTCATGTCAAATCCGCACGAAATAAAAATGTTTATTGAGAAATGAAATTAGCCCCAAAGTATTCACACTTCTGAAAGTATAATGCAAGAAAAAATGTTTTTGCAAACACTTTAAACAGCTTTTCAAAGCAAATCCAAGCGCAGTCAGCTATATACAAGGTGGCGCAAAAGTAACCTTGCGATGTTTTTTGGCTGTAACTTAAAAAAAAATGAAAAACTTTGATTCTTCTTGTGGATTATTTTTATTTGGTCTTTTAATTTTTTTTACATCAAGTCGAGAATATCATGTCATGTAAATGGCCGCCACCACAGTTGATTGCCATTTAAGCCCTTTTTATGGCATTTTCCAAAACTTCCGGCGATAGGTCCTCACATTCTTGACGGATATTGTCTTTAAGAGCTGCAAGAGTCTGAGGCTTGTTGACATAAACCCGCGACTTCAAAAAGCCCCACAAAAAGAAGTCTGGAGCGGTCAAATCAGGCGATCTTGCTGGTCAGTGCAAATCGTCAAAACGGGAGATTAGGCGCCCGGGAAATGCATCCTTCAGCATATCGGTTGTGACACGTGCAGTGTGTGCCGTTGCACCGTCCTGTTGGAACCACATGTTTTCCAATCCCAATTCATCAAGTTGCGGCAAAAAGAACTCGTTGATCATTGCTCTGTAGCTCTCACCATTCACAGTAACCGTTTGGCCCGCGACGTCTTCGAAGAAAAAAGGTCCGATGACTCCTCCAGCGAAAACAACACACCATACAGTGACTTTGAGCGGGTGTAATGGCTCTTCGTGGGTTACACGCGGATTTTCAGTGCCCCAGAAGCGTAAATTTTGATTATTTACGTACCCGCTAAGATGGAAATGGGCTCATCACTCATGATTTTTTTTGATGAAAAATCATCTTCCTCTTGGTGGTGATTAAGGGTGGCTTGAGCGTATGTTAGACGCGATTGGCGGTCAACAGCTAACAGCTGATGCACCGTTTAGACTTTGTACGGAAACATCTTCAAATCTTGTACCAAAATTCGGTGTAAAGACCGTCGACTAATACCCATTTGCGTGACACGTCGTCTGGTCGATGTCGACGACGCTTCTATGACATCCTCGGCTGCAGCAGCAATATTCTCTGCAGAACGGATACTCCGGGGTCTGCCACGCCTGGCAGCATCTCGTGTTGTGCCAGTCTCTTCGAGGCGAGCGGCTAAACGTCGCAGTGTTTCACCAGTAGGCGTTGGATGGCGAGGAAATCTGCGACGAAATTCATCTTGTGCCAAAGTCATCGACCGATTATTGGTCAAATAAATAGTCAGCAATATTCTGCGTTGTGGAGCAGTGTAGCGTAACATTGTTTATTAACGTGTATTTCGCATGTGTTTACTACACAAATGTCAAAACAGAACTGACATTAGGGGCCAATCGCAAAATGTATAGCATTTTCTGATAGGAGGATTACTTTAGCGCCACCTGTTATATATCGCGCATATTTTACTTTTTACCGATATTTATTTCGTATGCCATACATTGTTTCAATACCAGAAACAAATAAATGAAAGTATCGATACTAAGGTGGTATCTAATGATCGCTAGCCAAGACATAAAAAAATATAATTTTTGTTTGAATGAAAAATACAATTTTTGTTTGTTCAGATGGAGAAATATTGTGAATCAATTCTTAGTTTAAAAATTTAATTTTCATGAACAAAAAACAAAAACCCAAAAGAAAAAAAATACGATGTGCTATAAAATAGGCAAACGTTTTTAGGCATACGTAGATTTCAAACGCTTTTATGTAATACTTTTAGTTATTATAAATCCTTACTTTATATATTAAAATACCTTATTGACGTGATAACGTCTTATAATTCGATTTAGCCGGCTGCACGCACGAAAAAATGTGTCGTTACCTTGCTCATGCGCCGTTACCTTGCATGAATTGCAAGCGAAAGCGCGGAACGAACGACAAAGAGCACAATCGGCCCCCGCATTCGGCAACGTTCGACATCTGGCTCTGTCCTACTTGAGTGAGCATATATATGTATGTATATGCGCATATGTAGGTATATAAATTCACATACTTGTATTTGCATATGCCTTCTTCCTGTGTGCATGGTAATGAAACATTTCTCTGTTGAGAATAGGAGATGATAGGAAAAGTAGAAAATGAATGGGCTGTTTCGAGTGTAAAGTGTCTTGAAAAAGTCAAATCGATGATGTTGCCTCTTAGTGTTGTTGACTTATTAACGTCTGATGCACAATTGAAATTGAACATACATATCTTTCATGAATTTGATAAATGTTTCGTCATTTTTCACATTTGTGTAAATTTAACTTGACCTATTCCATTGCGATTCCATTTACCTCCTCCTTTATATCCATACAAAATTTCTATCAAACAATTAAAATTAAAATTTTTTTTTTCTGTGGATACCGGAAGATTCTTCGCTAACAGCAGCGTTAATATTTTGATCTTGAAGAAGTTGAAGCGATGATTTATGATATTGATCACGCTTTTTTGTGAAATATAAAATAACAAATATAAAAGGGCGATTTATTATGGGGTTTTATAATCCATAAAGAGATGTTGGGTTATGTCGTTATATTTTTCATGGGGTTTTTCAGGATTTCGCATCGTGCAAAGATCTTAACCAGGGTGGACTTTCCAGGTCTAAAACCACTGGCTGCCATATGGTTTAGTCTTCCACAGAATAGGCTCGACAGAACCTTATATGAGATGGCAATAATACTGATCCCCAGGCAGTTGGCGCAAATAGTAGGGTTACCTTTCTTCACTGCAGGACAAAGGACTCTGCGAAGGAAAATGGAAAATATTCCCATTTATAAATGGGGTTATGAAGTTTCTTTTAAAATAACTTATTCATTGCATTTTAATATTTTTTTCCTTTAAGTGGACCGTACAGATCATGCGCTAAAAAAAACGCTAATTTTGGGAATTATTTTTGAGTATGTAATGAGAGATACATATATGTATAGATATTGTTAGATATAATAAATAAAGTCTTAAATTGTGTAATAAAAATTGTTAATTCATTTTATTGCATTTTAATGTACAAAATGGTGGCCGCGCGTAAACGCCTTAAAATCGAAGTGCAAAACGGTACCAAGCAGATCTCGGAAACGGCTAGTCTGAAACAAAAAAATCAAAATGGGTTAGATTCAGTATAACAAATACTAGTTAATCCACCTATAAAAATAAATATTTATGAATGAATAAAAATCAATATTTATGAATAAAATGGCGGACAAAAATTGAAAGAAATGCACTTTTTTCGCTGTTTTTTTAAATAAACAATTAGTAACAATGCAAAATTTTAATATTTTATAGGTGGACTAGCTCGTTTAGTATGTGTAAATTATGTGGCTCAAATTTCAAAAGAATCTGTTTAACAGTTTTTGTAAATTCCTCGGTACCGTTTTTAAAACGTTGTTTTGAGAAAAACGCGTTTAAAGTTTTTTTTAATATAAAATTGAATACAAATCTTACCTCGACTCAATCAGCAATGCCTGCACCGTAGGGAACACCTTCTGCACTCTTCATTTCATCATTCTTCTGCAATTGAGCTCGTTTCCTTTTCATTCTGGCCTCTTTTGAAGACTCCAAGCTGCGGCGATTCGCATTGCTGACGCGCTCGCTATCATTCTTCCTGATGTACTCGACAGCGCCCGTACCAATTTGGACACCCATTGCGTCCATAATTTTCAGTAATGGTTTTTTACCCTCGTTGAATTGACATGCTGCAACTTTGCACGCAATTTCTACCCCTTTTTTCCCATTGTAAAGGTGTTTGGGCGCCATGTTCCAGACAAGGTTGTTTAAACTTTCATTGTTATTTTGAGTAAAGTAGCAGTAGACAAGATTCAAGGCTCGTTTTGCTCCAAAAAGTGAATAATACTCCTTACTTTCTAAGAGAATAAGTCAGAAGAGACAATATATCTTACACCGTAAGAAGCAGCAGCTACCGAGCGAGCGCGTATACCTGTCTGCGCACTCAGGCAAGCGCTTCTTGGTAGTGATGTCCAGGTAAGAAAAAAATATATTTACACTACTCCGAACTCTCTGAAATTTAAACACAATATTTCTACATATATATATCTTCGAAAAATGTAAAAAAAACAAAATAGATTTTTTGAGAGTGCTAAACTAGACGGACCCCTTAACTCCAATTGTAGCGTAGGTCATCAACTACACCTGTTCCTCAACGGACATGGCATCCCAGTTCATTTCACGTAACTAAAAGATAGTTTATTTCAGCTTCTGTTGAACGTCTCCAGGCCTTACGAAGGGGTCCCTACGCAGGGCCAGCTTAGAACTAGTGCCATCACTTTTTCTAAGCTTTGACTATTGCCATTTCATTTTTCGAATTGTAGTCGCCGCGTCAAGTTAGCTTGTTTTAGCAGGTCCGAGTTTCAGATTGTAAGGGGTGAAAGATTTCGGAAGGAAAACGGTTGATAAACGTTTTCATTAATCTCGTGATTACCGCTGTTACTTTCCATAGGAGGTCAGATTTGTTATTAGAGTCACATATGCGCAATTTTTTATAAGGGCTGATGTTGTTATTTTGCTACAAAGGCGCGAGGATGCTAAAAGATGCTAGTTCTTTGTAGCGGAGTTGCTTGCCTTCCAAAGGTAGTGCCCCCAGGTGACTGATCGGGGAACTCCCTGTAGATATACGGGGTGAATGGGAAATAAAATTCCACCCGGAGGCCAGAAAAACACACTCACCTGCTTGGAGATGCAGATAGACATCCAATCACCAAGCCACATACCTTTTTGAAACTCCTTTTGCTAACGAATCGTCAAAACTAGCTCGGATAAAAAATCAAATCAATTGACGACGAGCTAGGGCTATCGTATTAGGACTTTGATCAGAATTCGCAATGTAAGAGTCCTGAAAGACATTCGCTGACAGCGATGTTAATATGAATTCGAGCTTTGAACAAGTCGCATACTCAATGCTGCGCTATGGCTTCACAATCCCTAGTTTAAGTGAAGTGAGGTGGGTTGGTTCAGGCGTATACCCCTCTCTTGACTTCATAAGGGCTTAGATAAAAAAAAAAACACGTTCTAAGACTACCGAATTTAAGCGATTACCTGCAGTAACTCTTTTTGTTAAACGAACTCATTCTTCAATCTAAAAAGCAGTGAGGAATACGAGTTCCCCGACTATTTTACCCGTTTCATAAAGGCTAAGCTTGTGCTGGGTAGCTATGTTACTTATACATACATACACAAGTGTATGGACCCTATACATGTGAAAACCTGTATGCATGTGAAAAAGTGGCGCTTATCTCACTTGAAGTGTAATAGCAATCACAAGTGGCAACCGCAGCGCATTTAACGCATTAAGGTGAAAAGTGGCCTCAGCGTGATATCAATGGCCAACACACGCGCCCACAACAACAGTAATAACATTTTAAGGAAACCAGCAACACAACCTACACAGAGCAGCACACAACCCTGCAGGAAAAAGCTGAATAAGTGGATAAAAAATTCTGGTTCACGACTAGGGCGATTGTAAACAATTACTTCTTTTAGGCACAACGGCCGTGACGTCAGATGATGTGGCTTCTATGAAATTACAGCAGATAGCAGATATAGCCGATAGGACCAGTGTTGTTGCTTTGATCCAAATGGATTCAGATTATGCGTTTGTCAATGAATTTTTAAAATTATTTTTATTTTTATGGACAATTTACTGGTTGTATTGAGCAGATTGTTTAGCCGAGTTAAGAATCGTTGAGTTAATATCTTATAAGCAATGGCGATCATAGAGGGGGGCGCAAAATTATTCACCCTAACGGAAGATTTTTACAAATAAAAATAACGATTTACTGCCCTCAAAAGCTTTTCTTCTTTATTTAAAAAAAACTTTATTCAGAAACAAAATAGGATGATTAATTTTGTGCCACCTTGCAAAAACTCTCTCTTTCTCTCTCTTTCTTTCTCTCTTTCTCTCTCTCCTTCTCTCTCTCTCTCTTTCTCTCTCTCCTTCTCTCTCTCACTCTTTGCCTTGTCCCTATTCGGGGTCGGCCCCTCTTGTCCTCGTCCCTACTCATTACATGTCCATACCACTTAAGCTTGCATTCCCTAATTTTTTTACTTTGTCCACGCGCGTTCTTCCTGTTGCCCACCTAAGCAATTTCATTTCCGCCACGCGCATCTTCTGGTTGTGCATAGCTTGCGTTCCTCAATATTCCGACCCATATAGCACTTTTCCCTGTACACCTTTGCCTTTATCGTGAATGGCTTTACATAAAACACCTTGTCACATAAAACACCAGTCCGGCTGCGCCGCGTTAACTACTGGGTTGCCCATATTCGACTGACCCATGTGTTTTTTTTAAATCAAAGAAAAACACAAAATTTTGATGTAGACGATAATATCATTTTATTTGGTTCAAGTAGATTTGTTGGCATCACTTTTTGAATATGATATTTCTCAAATGGCCGCCTTGAGCCTGGCCAGTCAAAATCGCCATTTTTCGACATCAAACAACGAGGAAACAATTTCTTCAAAAAATCGATTGTGGTGCGAGCTACATATGTGTGGTGAAGCGCCGTCTTGTTGAAACCAGACCTGCCTCATACGCTTTCGACAAATAATTGGCATCACAAACGTGTTTCGAAGCCCCGCGATCGTATTTTTTGAGCATTTCCTTCGACCAATCGACACGAGCCTTTTTTTGAGCGATTGACAAATTGTGTGGGATCCAACGCGAACAAACTTTTTTGACAGTCAAATGTTTATGCAATATTGAATGTATGCTGGTCCCACTAATGCCTAAGATTGTCTCAATCTCATGATAGGTCACATGACGATCTTGCAATATCAGTTCGCGCACAGCATCAATGGTTTTCGGAACAACAACTGATTTTGGACGACCTTCACGAAACTCGTCTTGGAGTGAACTACGACCACGATTGAATTCACCATACCATCGATAAACACTGTTCCTTGATGGAGCTTCATCGCTAAAAAATGAATTAAGTTCATCCATGCAATGTTGCTGAGTTAATCCACGTCGAAAGTTGTAAAAAATAATCGCACGAAAGTGTTCACGATTTAATTCCATTTTTGGTCCGAAATGAATCTTTTAAGTTACTGTAAACAACACAAATCAAAACGTTCTGAGTACGTAAAAGCCAAAAACTGTCAAAATTTGCTATACAGCTGTCAGTTGCCAGATTGAAACACCAGGGTTGCCAAATCCCGAAATATAAAAAGCGCCCCTCGTACTTAAGTGGTGGTTTCGTGGTACATGTCTTGAATCACGGTAATGTATTGCTCTGGTACTTATTTGAGGACAGCCATTCTAATTGCCTAGGTATCCCATCGAAAGCATTCTCTACTTATACAAAAACCATGCGCAGATTTTCCTGCCTAGTATCTTGTTGACTTTCCCGCTCCAATTCGCATTGATGTTTCAATGCGATTTTTTCCAACCCTTTCCCATACCTTAAAGGTATGCGAAAGAGTAAAAACTATTTATTATATTTAACGAAAAAAAGGTAGGGAAAAGATCCCAGGGACAAGTTTCCGTAGCAACACAAGTTTTCATTTATAGTAGACGAAACTACTTACTTATAGGTATACCGGTTTTAGGGGTTGCTCCAGGTGGCGTGTTTAATCGCAAACACCAGCCAAAATACTTGTCAGATCCCATACAAATATGAGAACCCAAACCCAATTTTAACCCATCTTTCACAGCGTGTTTGTGTTGGGGGCGTGGAACCTAACGAAATAATGGTTAAGAATTATAAATAATAATTTTAATATTAAATAGTGGGAATAGAGTTCAGTTACGTGATTTTCTCTCCCTTATTTTTATTTACTTATTTATTATGAATAATAGAATAATTATATTACATTAAGAAAGCCACTAGTAGCTAAGACAATCGGCCAAATTCGAGGCATTCTTATCGAAATATGGCAGCAGAGTTTAGAAATTTATCAATATCGAGACATTTCGACTGTCTGCCGCCGTCTAACATTTAGATACATATTCACACACATGGATTTAGGTGAACAAACGAATTACATTTTAAACACAATTTCTATCAAACACGCAGTGGAAACAGCTGAAAATTCTCTCAAACCCTAAAACTTTAAATCCAGGGTATGCCTTTGGTAGAAACGTATTATTAGTAGCTCATTACGATAAGCTAAAACACAAAAACAAAAGTAGATGGAAATTTTCTCAGCTATAGTTCGACATATGCAAGAATTTAAAGTGCCGTTGAGAACGTAGGTGGCTTTGCCACTGATAACTCCCGCATAATGGTCGGTCAAGTTAATGGTTCATTTGGTTCAACTGGCACAAAGAGGTCGCGAAGTAATGCCGAGTTTCACGGCAAGCATACCTCGTGGATAGTGCCCTTGAGGACACCCACGAAATTCGAGAGCTGAGATCTTGCTAACCTCAGGAGACCCTTCGAGAGCCTCATATCCACTCGTAGCCAGAAAGATTTCGTGACCTTAAAAGTTTGTGTCCTTTCTCTGCGTTTGCTACATTAACGCGAAGCCCACCTCTCCAAGAGCAGACCGCAGGTTATAAACGGAATTTCAACGCTCTCGTTGTAACTATCTCGGGGTAACTATCTCACAGATCCCCAGTCTAGCTAGCTCATCTGCCTTGCAGCTTCCTGCAATGTCGCTACGATGACCAGGTACCCAGATGAACCTCACATCGAAGAATGTGGATGCTTTCGAAAGTAAAGTCAGGCATTCCCCAACCAGTTTCGAGTACACTACCATCAAGCCCAGGCCTCTGATTGCAGCTTGGCTATGGGAGTAGGCATTAACCTCCACGACAGTTATTACACAAAGTGAACAACCAATCAGCTGTTTCGTTAATTGCGCCTACAACTGCTTGGAATACACTGCAGTGGTCCGGTAGCCTAAACTTGAGTCTGATGGGAAGCTCGTCTATCCGATGTCGAGCCATCCGTGAACAGATTCACCAGATCCTGCCTCCCAATACAGCACCCCGCCCGTTCTTACCTTGAAGGAATGTGCGTGGAGGATGTTCCGTTCGGACTAAGCAAGAGAGCGCATTAATCAGTCGCCAAAGCGATGAACCTTAAGTTCCTAAGGATACTTGATGTATACTACAGGTACCACATTTAGCATTGTATTAAGAGCTAGAGTAGGAGTAGAGTCGATGCGCCCCACTGTTTTCAATGAGGGCAGATCTTTTGATTCTCTCCAGCGTATTCAGTGATGCCGTCCTTTCCAGTGAGCTCCACCAGACAACGAATCCATACAACAGAATTGGTTTTACAAAGGTACTACAGAGCCAAAATACAACAGGCGAGGGGCTCCATCTCTTTCCAATAGCGCGCTGGCATCCATACAAGGCTGTTATTCCTTTCCTTTTTCTCTTCTCAATGTTAGGCTTCTACGTTAGCTTACTCTCAAGGACTAGATCTAGGTACTGCACCTTGTCAGAAAGCACCAACTGAGTGCCGCCTATTTTGGATTTCCTCGTGAATAGGACGAGCTCCGTCTTGAGCGAATTAACCGACAGGTCGTGATCTGTTGCCCATTCAACAATCACGTTCAAATATTTGAGATTCTCATTTCAAAGACATTTAATTAATTTACTCCATCGCAAAGTCGTAATCTGTACTTGCTTCTATGCAACTTTTCAGTTCAGACTTTGTTGATCCATATATTCGAAAGCTGTAATACAAAGTCATTATCTGGATAACAAATTATTCACATCATTTTAGTGGGCTTGAACATGTCCAGAAAGTCTCTATCCCTTATGCTTTGCGCTCTTTGCATTTTTTGAATTTCACTGATCCAATCCTATAAAACTCGGTCAAGCCAAAATGGCTGGATTGTTATAGAAAAACTATTATCGGCCTCAATTTCATTTCTGAGTCTATAGCTGGGTCCATTGAATTAAGCCATTCAAAGAAAAGAGTGGGAGTTATACATTGTTCAAAACTCTTTCGAGGCGCACCAGTTGAGTGTTAGTAGATTTTCCTGCAGGGGCATTACGCAGTCCAAATCACACACACACACACATATATACTCGTTTGCTTTTACAATCTGTTAAATTAAAACTGTGGCTGTAATCATATTAACCGCAATGCAGGCGCTTAAAAGTCACAATAACAACTAAAACAAGAGTTAGTGTGTGGTGAACGGTCGGGTGAGTATGTGAAAAGCTCGAGTCCAACCAAGGAAAATTAATTTTATTTTATATTGTTTTTCTACTCGTTTGCCTTTTGCACTGTTGGCATACTTTAATGACGCAATTTACATATTTTGTAATTTATTGAGAAGCACCTACATACGAGTATCTTCTAGTGGTGTGCAGAGAAAAATACGAAAAGTACAACAAATCAAAGTGGCAACAAAAGTGGGCAAGTAAGATAAAACTTAATGTGTGCAAACAGAAATCAAGTATTGAAAATTTTGATGCGAGAAACATTTTTTAAACGGCTAGTAAAATTAAACGGCTTCGGTGTCTGGTGAATTTGAGCGCTATTGTGTGGACGTTATAAGGTTCGGTCCGTTGCTTTGAGAGACGGTGCCGAGTCCTGTTGAAACGTCCATGGTCTACCACCGAAATGTTTTTCTGTCCGCGGCTTCAAAGCAACCATTTACCTTGACGCCAGGCGTGATGAAAACGATTGGAGAGCGCCCATCTGCAGTTACATGGGCACAAACCATTACCTGTAGCGGGTGCTGCCTCCTGGTGGTCAATCGATGACTCAAATTCTCGTACGAACGGTCGATCAAATAAACTCTGTCGTTTTGGGAGATTACGAATTGCTTAATTTGAAAAATTTTTTCGTCAGAAAACACAATGCTCGGAAATTGACCGCTTTCGGCCAAGCGAAGCAACTCCTTCGCTATCTCAAGTCTGACTTTTTGTTGCTTTAGTGTGAGATCATGCGCCTTTTGTGTCTTCTAAGGCTTGACTTGAAGATCAATTTTCAGTATGCGGCAGATATTTTCAGTTCTTTCCCGATTTTATTGGCACTTCGTCGGGGATTTCGCTCAAGTCGCTTCTTCACTTTTTCAACCATTTCCCGTGACGTTGCAGTCTTTTTATGACCACCTCCATGACGTTTCGCGATGCTACCAGTATCACTGTAACGAAAAAACTTTATTTAGTTTAAGGTGCTCGAGCTCACGGACAATCGCTGGTTGTGATTTTCCAGCCATATATAATGCAATCACACTATTACGTTTGAAATCCGTTACTCCATTTTCCTTTTTCGCGTTTACTATCGGCAAAATGCTACCGCGCGCTTTTAAAACATTAATCTGGACTGTCATTTAGCCAACTAACAGACAACTGATGCACGGGCATCTGAAGTTGGGTACACTGCGAGTGCCGGACCTTGTTTACAGAGAAAGTGCTCAACAGTCTGCTTCTCCCCACAGTTTCTACAATGGGGATTAAATGGTAACCCTAATTTGGAAACTGAATGGCGTGTAGTCCTCAGAACTTTCTCATTCCTCCGTCTATTGTACTGGAATCAATGGGTTTTCGAATTAGCACATGAAGATATGGAGTTCCATCTTTTCTGTGCTTTCCCGAGAAATAAATTGCGCATTTTCCCTTTAGCAACAGTGAGGGGGAAGCTAATGACCGGGTGGGAGACCTCTGAGACCAATTCAGTCACCTTCCCGAGAAGCTCATCAGCAATTTCATTTCCCTCTATGTTTCTATGTCCTGGAACCCTGACCACCACCTGTTACCTACACACCCAAGAGCTGTGATTGCGTCCATACAAAATTAGTTTGGATCTGCACCATGGCGTCGTCAGGGCCTTGATCGCGGCTTGACTATCGGAGAAAATGATAATATCTCTTTCGCTTTACCACGTTCTCTTGACACTCTGCATGCCTGCAGAATCGCAAATACATCTGCCTGAAAAGCACTAGTAGTATTCGGCAATTTTAAAGAAATAGATAAATTGAAGAGAAAACTCCTGCTCCGTCTCCCGATTCCATTTAGGAACAGTCAGTAAAAACAGAGGTACCAGCCTCGGTGCAGATTTTCCTCTCGTTCCACTCCTGCCTACTTGGAAAGAGTGCCCGCTCTGGGACCACCCTCAAACTCCAGTTTGTCCAAAATGCTACCGTGTCCCTTGAGAGATTGCTTACGCACCTGGAATTTCGCCAAAAAAACAGGGTCTATTGGCTGTGTAGCCTATCTATCGAAATTGTGTTTCCAGTAACATTTGAAAAATATGGACCTATGAAGCCACAGTTCCAAAAACCACACCAAAATTTTAATCCTTCCGGTTACAATATTTTCTAGATAGGAACAATTTTGTCTAGAATCGTACTCGGCGCGTTGAGAAAGCGACTCGCAAAAAAAAAGAAATTCATTTTTGGTTTTGTTCCAATGCCCAATTAAAGACCGACAACGAGGTGGATAGTCCTTTGCCTTCATTTGCTGAAGTGTGAGAGAATAGTTCAGGAACTTTTTATTGAAAATTCTCACATTGGTTTGTTCAGTTCGAGTGCACGTGGATGGTTCTGAACAGTATTGATCATTCTCGTTCACACCTCCATATAATTTCATAGATATCTATCTATCATTACCATAGGAGTTGGTATCCTATCTGGGGGCGCTGTCTAATAGGAAGAGATGCCAGCAGATTGGGGGCACCCACCAACGACTATTGTAGAAGCTATTAGGATATAGAAGAGAAAGAGCCAGTCGAACAGCTTTTATGCGGGTGCATGGCCCTGAAGTAGGCGGTTGAGATTGCTCGGCCTCGCTTTTTCTGGACAACATTGCGGATGTTGCGAATCTCAAACTAGCTAGTATAGCCAGCTTTTCATAGCCCACACAAGTGTTTAGAGAGGACCAAGTAAAGTAAGGATAGGAGAATTGCGGTGGTATCATAAAAGGCCTCTAACTATCCTAGGTGCGTCGAAGGACAGCCACTTCAACTAATCTAATCTGTGGGCAAAAAGGAAGGTGAATTTATTTGTCAAACTTCGCGGGATTAAAATTTCGCGCTGGTTATTTTTTTCATGAGTTGGCAGCACTGTTAATAAAATCTGGGCCAACTTTCATGTGAATGTCATTATCAGTAATATATTTACACTTGTGTTTACCAAACGACCAAGAGTGCATTTTTCGATTTTTACAATGTCTGACTTGATTGAGCAGAGAAGTGCCATCAAATTTTGTTTGCGGAATGAAATTTCGGCTGCGGAAACGTTTAGCATGTTGCAGAAGGCATTTGGTGATTCGACCATGTCGCAGAAAAATGTTTATAAGTGGTACAAAGACTTCAAAGAGGGTTGAGAACGTGTTGATGACTTGGAGAGCTCCGGACGACCATCGACGTCAACAGATGGCCATCGACGTCAATAAAGTGAAGTAGTTAGTGCTCAAAAATCGCCGGTTGACTGTTAAAGACCTTACAGATATGATCGGAATATCAGAAGGATCTGTGAAAACCATTTTGAAAGACCATTTGGGCCTACGAAAAGTCAAATCTCGTTTGGTACCGAAAACTCTCAATTTCTTGGAAAAAAGTCGTCGCGTTGATGTGTGTGAAACAATGCTTTCAGACTATCAGGACAAGCTCAAATGCATCATTACAGGAGATGAGACTTGGATTTATGCTCACGACCCTGAAACAACCGACCGATTGAGCGAATATCGCGCTAAAGGCGAGGCCAGACCGAAAAGAGCACATCAAAGTCGTTCAAAAATAAAGGTCATGATGACAGTTTTTTTCGATTTTCGTGGTATGGTGCAGTATGAATTCCTTCCACCTGGCCAAACTGTTAATAAGGAATATTATTTCAGCGTTATGCGTCGTTTACGTGAAGCAATTCGTCTAAGAAGACCTGAATTATGGGCCAACAACTCTTGGTTTTTGCATCACGATAATGCACCGTCTCACACTGCACTCGTTCTTCGTGACCATTTCGCCAAAAATTCCACGCATACTCGTATCGTTCCGCAACCACCGTATTCGCCTGATTTGGCTCCGTGTGACTTCTGGCTATTCCCAAAACTCAAGAGACCACTCCGGGGAACGCGTTTCGAGTCGATTGAGGAGATAAAAGCTGAATCGAAGAAGGTGCTGATGGCTATACCGGAAATGGACTATTTGGCATATTTCGGGGATTGGAAAAATCGTTGGCATAAGTGTACGAGTATTTCATCGAAAGGAGATTATTTTGAAACGGGATGAAATTGATTTACAAGAATAAATAAAGATTTTTTATTTTACATCCAAATTCACCTTACTTTTTGTCCACAGGTAATCTAACCCTTCCATAGTTGCATACGTGAAATTACATTCAGAAGCTGAGAAAGCCTTGTGCCTCCTTTTTTTCTTATAATTATAAAAAAAAATTAAATAAAAATAAAATTACCAAAAATTATCCAGCAGAAAAGTAAACTTGTGATATGAATGTGTCCAGCCTCATCATCTGCATAATTGCAAGTACATAAATTAATGACGACAAAATGGAAGAAAAAAACGCAAGCACTACTTGAGGCGCACTCACGTGCAGCACGAGAGTGTGCGTTTGTTTATACTTGGTTGTACTTGCATCAAGTAGATGTGTGATAAGTGTGAGTGTACATGTAAGTAGTTGTTGCTGTTGTTTGTTTTTATAATAATCTTGCCAATGTTGCTAATAAAGTACCTGCCGTTGTTATTTCTACAATAGTTGCTGGAAATGTTAGTACTATTTTATGCCTCTGTTGATGTTGCTACTTCACTAGCTGCTCTTGACATTGTTTATCGTTGGCGAATTTGTAGTCTGTTCATTGCACTCGTCAGTTGCGATTGTATGTAAATAAACAATCCATGTAGTGACTTTGGGTATCTTCAGACGAAGACAGCTCATAAGCCTCCCTAAGGATAAACTGCGAATGCTTCGCCTCGAATGTGATGCAAAGAGGGTTGAGGCATCTCGCCCGGATGCGCCTGGAAGAAAGGCACATACGCTCAGCCCAAACCAGCTTCATTATAGGTTTATTAATGGAACTGGATTTGGAAGAGGTACTGAGTACTGAGTAGAGGGCACAAAAGACCAGCGATTCGAACTGCAAAACTCATTTTTATTCATTCATTCATCTGCAGACGAGCATCCAACCAGCCCACATTGGGAGTGAATGTATCCATATCAACCTACTTTTGACCACTACAAAATGATTTAGATTGTAAGTCTTTCATCCACAATAGTCACCTTTAGTGATAGCCAGATTGCAATTACATAGATTCCTGGGCTAAATTCACACGAGGCAGCCCCAGACTGCGACTGCGCTCTCTTAGAGAAAAGTCAATAAGAAAAATGTAGAGTAAATTTGGATTCGGGTTGCGAAATTTTTCACTCGAATGCTCTTAGAGTAATACACCTGAAATTTTAGAATATTGGCATCTTTAGTCGCTATTAATTCGTACTAGTTTTCCTTTGAGAATGTTCCAATTTTAACTGCTAACAGTGCTCACTCCAGTTTTGTATGCATGTATGTGTGTATAAAAATATGAGCCGATGCGTATGTTTTAATCTCATTTACAGTAACTGTACCCTTGACATGCATTCGTCCCCACTTACTCACTCACTCACTCATTCATTCACTCATTTTCCTCCCCTCACTCGTTTCGTTAGTTAATTGTTATTGTTGTCATTGAGTGAAGTGGCCCATAGGCGATTCTTGCTGACATTTTTCTATTGTTGCACTTAGAAACAGTGGGTTTTGAAAAATTTCGTTTTTTATTTATTGTTTTTCCGCTTCCCTGCAACTCTGCCACTGTCGTAGGGCAAACACAAAGATTAAGAAACACAGCTAAATTAACAATGCATTTAGACTACTGTTGCCCGCAGTACTTTGTTTTTTGTTTTCGTGCTTTAGGACGTAGCGCCACTACTCTTTAATTCGTGTGTGCGTAATTCCATTGCTACAACTACTTTTGTTGGAAGGTTCGATTTTCACAACGCAGAATTTTAGGCGATATAGTCCAAAGTGCAGGCCTTGGTAGTCTAGCATAAGTGCACTTGCCTGCCATCCCCGAGGTTGTGGGCTTGAAAGCCACGCAAAGCACGGTCCTCGAACTTATCCAAATTTTCCTACTTTCCCTGTTTCTAAAACAAAAAACACGCATTCCTCAAACCCAATAACTTATTCTTTCCATCCTTACTCCCGCACAATAGTCAGCGCAATACTTGCATTGCGATGATGAAGCAAAAAACAAAGAAAACACATAGTTAAACAATGCATCAGTGGCGTCAGCAAGAGGAAGCGGGCAGCCGGGTTTATAGCGCAGACACACCACACTAGCGAAGTCTTCAACCATCTGTGTGATCCTTCTGGTAGAAAAATGTGACATACAGATGGCGCTCCAAGCAGTAAGAAGGCGTTACTACTAACCAAACGGCAGATGGGCATTCCTACTACTTAGCACTGATAGCGGCAGGCCAATCACCTACCCTGTCAGAAAACAAAATAAATTACCGAAACCAACGCAAGACAAGTCTTGTCGAGGTCCTATGCTCCCGAGTGGAGTGAACAAGGAAAAAAAGTCCGAGGTGTGAACTCCAAGCACTTCCCTTTACTTTTCGATTTTCCTAGCATTTATTGCCGCTATGTTCTATCGAGCAGTTTGTTATTAATCTTTTCTATTAAAAAATAGTCGCAGTGCACTGCCTGATAACTCCGTAGAATCCACGATGGAGAGAATACAGAAGGTGTGAATGAGAGAGATCAGAAGGAATCAGCTGATTTGCTGACGTAACAGCGCTTTGTTTACAACAGGTGGCGGCGAATACTGAGATTGTGTTGCTGATATAAGAAAAAATGAACGCAGACACTACTCACGTTACTTCGAAGGCGTCCGAATCCCCTGTGACATTACAGCCAAAATTCCTCTCACAAATTTGCTTTGGATGGCCAAACCTTGTAATCTATTATCCTTGCGAGGAGTTACCTGGAGTGAAAGAGATTTAGGGATTTGCATATGAACGTGGCCATTAAGCCAAAAATGGGCCTCATTACTAAACACAATAAGTTGGCCTGAGCGCGGGATTAAAAATTTTCACAAAGCGTAGATTTTCGTAATATTCGAGGGGTGCCTTTTATATGTCGGGATTAGAGAACAAAAACAAATTTTAATCATCGAAAATCACTTTATTGTTTTTCAAAATATTCTCCATGAAGATTTGTACACTTTTGCATGCGTTTGAACCAATTGTCGAAGCACTTTTGCCACTCTGAATGAGGTACCTCCAAAACATGCATTCTGAATGCCGCAACCGCTTCTACAGGTGTCGAAAAACGTTGACCTCTCAGTTTGTTTATTACGTACGGGAATAAAAAGAAGTCATTCGGTGGCAAGTCAGGACTATACGGCGGATGACCCATTAATTCGATGTTTTGGGTGCTCAAAAATGCAGTTGTTTGAGCCGATGTGTGAGAGCTCGCATTGTCCTGGTGAAGAGTGATCCGTCTTTGGCGATTGGTTTTCCTAATTTCTTGGAAGACAACTGACAAACAAATATTTGTGTACCACTCAGAATTTACTGTTCTGCGTTGTTCTAGTGGTACGGTTGCGACATGTCCAGTTTTTCCGAAAAAACAGGCGACCATTTGCTTGGAAGTGCTTCGTGCGCGAACAACTTTTGTTGGATTTGGCTCATCTTGAAACACCCATACAGTCGACTGCTGTTTACTTTCGGGCTCATACGTGTAAATCCATGATTCATCACCTGTCACGATGTCATAGACGTGTTTCGAAGCACCGCGATCGTAGTTTTTGAGCATTTCCTTCGACCAATCGACACGAGCCTGTTTTGAGCGATTGACAAAGTATGTGGGATCCAACGCGAACAAATTTTTTTGACAGTCAAATGTTTATGCAATATTGAATGTATGCTGGTCCCACTCACGATAGGTCACATGACGATCTTGCAATATCAGTTCGCGCACAGCATCAATGGTTTTCGGAACAACAACTGATTTTGGACGACCTTCACGAAATTCGTCTTGAAGTGAACTACGACCACGATTGAATTCCCCTTACCATCGATAAACACTGGTCCTTGATGGAGCCATGTTGCTGAGTTAATCCACGTCGAAAGTTGTAAAAAATAATCGCACGAAAATGTTCACGATTTAATTCCATTTTTGGACCGAGATGAATCTTTTAAGTTACTGTAAACAACACAAATAGCGCTGGTATTTCAAAACGTTCTGAGTACGTAAAAGCCAGAAAATGTCAAACTTTGTGATACAGCTGTCAGTTGCCAGATTGCAACACCAGGGTTGCCAAATCCTGACATATAAACGACACCCCTCGTAATTGTACGATTTGTAAACGATGTTAAGGCGTAAGTAAGTATTTCCATGATAAAATGTCAATGAATACTGAAAAAAGTATGTATTTAGTTTGACTGTAGGCACGCGTGATTTGCTGAGAAAAATATATTGAAAAAAGTACCTCCAATCTGATTACCCTTTATATGTGTGTACAAATGTAGTATATCAACGGTATCAAAGTGCATACTCGATTTTTTTTATTTGGAAAAAAGTACATATCGCCGTTAACAAAAACAAAAATTTCAAAAATAAACACTATTTTTTTCACTAAAGGCCAGCCTTTGTTACACTAAAATGCAATACAAAAATGCTTACCTTTCTGGTTAAAAAGTTAAAGGTATTGCGGAAATTTTTGAAAATTTTGTACAAAGTGGGAAATTTTACCTTCTATGGTTTCTGTGGTAGTATAAACTATATTTTTATAAAAAAATAATGGTGTGTTTATACTTTTGCAACAGGCTGAATATGAGAAGGGTTCGCATGTACCCGCATATTAAAAGTTGCTCAGATAGTAGCAAATTTAGCACATGGGCTGAAAAGTCCCAGGCGTAACACAAAGAGTGCCACTTTTATTGCCTTCCCCTCCTTTTTAGTTAGCACTAACCTTAAAAAGACAGCTGTGAGAATGTTCTGATGTTCTATTCATTAGTGTGTGAGTTATTGTGCTAAGAGTGACGCTACTTTTGCTATTTTCGTAATAGCGGTTCACAAAAAATTTTTGTGTGCTTCCTGAAGGGGAAAAATACCGTTCAAAAGAGGCAGCGGCTTGACAAGTGTTATGGGGAGTCCTCTCCATCAGAAACAAAAATAAAACGATGGCTTGCTGACTTCAATCGTAGTCGTAGAGACACCGATGATGCACAACCCAGTGGACGTTTTTGTTAGGCCCGGGACTTTTCAGCCCATGTGTTAAGTAAGTGCAAATTTCATGCTGCTCCTATAGCAGAGTTAATCAGCAGCTACCAACTATTGCCAAGTTCTTACGAAATTCTTTAGTTATTAAAAATTTGCAAATATATTTCGCTCTGAGCAATTTGAAGAAATTCCAACTTGAAGAATTTCCAATTTTTTTACGTGACTCGTTTTTCACAAGCGCATACCATACATACATACATAGGTACATATACACTTGTGCTTACTTTATTTTTTCACAATTCTCGTAATATTTTTCATGGTAAATTTTTTTGTCTTCCATATAGAAGACTTCCAAATATGTGCTTTATGTGGAAGAAAATTGTCAACATCGCAAGTTGCAAGTGAGAAAAAATTGTCAAAAATCAACGCAATTTTTGAGCTACTCCAAACTTGCACATTATTGTACTAAAATTTAATGGGCTATATAACTGCATACCCAGAAGTTTTCTAAAGATTTGGATTAAAAGGTTGAAAATGTTGATGACTAAATTATGAAATTTGTAGAATTTTTGTCAATTTCGTGCAAAGCTTGGCACTTTGATTTTTGATTGATTTTTCTTTAACAATAAGCTATATTTTCATAAAAAATTCACCAAAAAAATTTAGCTTGAGAAATATTGCAATTATTATAAAAAGTACTTAAATGTAAGCCCAAGTGTATTTGCCCTTACATTTTCTATTCTTCTAAAACTTTGCACCGACTTAGTTGCTCTGTGGCAGCCAGTCGACTGCTTAACAATTTAATGAATTCGCTTAAATAGTCAAGTCACGCATGCAACTTTTTGCTTCATGTTTCTTGCCGGCGAGGACGCATTGACTAGTGGCTTGGTCACTGCTGGTCAGGTTGAAATAGAAGTGTATTAAGCAGTATTGAAACATAAAATGCTACAGAATCACAGGTTGGCTACCAGCGAGTAAAGTATACACACGAGAGGCACTTGATAAGTTAATGGCCTACGGTACAGGGTTTGATTGAAAAGTAATGAGCCGTATTTTTTTAAAGCAGTTTTATTAAACCTTTTGGCCTATTCAACTAATATTCTTCAAAATAGGACCCTTGAGCGTCAATACACCGCTGGTAGCGGTCCTTCCACTGCAGGAAACATTTTTTAAACTCATCCGCCGGAATCGCGTTCAATTCGGCTGTCACAGTTTTTTAGATCGCCTCGACGGACACACACTTTGCGCATTTCAAGTTTTCCGGTCACAATTTCCCGCACATTGTAATAAGTTAAATTTAACTCTTCACTGATCTCACGTAGACTAGCACGACGGTCAATGTTCAAAAATTCACGAACCCGGTTCATATCTTCGTATGTTTGCGTCGTCGAAGGCCTTCCAGATCGCTGTTCGTCTTCGATGTCCTCTCGGCCTTCCTTGAACGACTTGTGCCACCGTTTTACCTGGGCACAGGAAAGAGATTGGTAAGCCTCCTTGGGTAGCCCAATGGTTTCGGTACTCGTTTTGTTTAGCTTTACGCAAAATTTGATCGAGCAACGTTGCTCCAACGAATGCTGCATTTTCGTCACTGCAAAATCCTAACACTTTTAAAACAGCTTTCACGCGCGGAACGATGTTGACTGCACCGCTGTTGCCAGCGAACTGGGACTGGTTTCTAGTGGAAGGGGAAGGTATAACGACCATTTTCCCCCACCAGCTGATTTGGTTGATCGCTTGGCAGACGCTCCACCCGGGAAGGCTCATTACTTTTCAATCAAACCCTGTACATAGGATGAATTACCATCGCGTTCTTAAAGTAACACCTGTTGGCAATACTTATTCTCCGTTTAAATTCCAGGCTGACGTCATTTTTATTGTTCATGCTGGTCCCAAGGTAGGCGGAGTCCTTCACAACTTAGAATTGTGGGTTGTCAACACGAAGATATTGTCCAAGATGCGAAGACTTGTTGTGTGTTGACCGCAGGCACTTTGATTTGCCCTCATTCACCGCAAGATCCACATTGCTTGCCACTGTTTTTAAACTGGAATAGGGCGAGCATGCAGGGCGGTTGGTTTTGCCGATAATGTCGATGCCATTGATCGATGTCTAAAACAGCCTTATAAGTATAAATTTCAAACCGAAGGCTTTAGTAGTAGTACATTTTATAGTAATGGTTATTTATTTAATAAGCCGAAATTTTGTTGGAATAACAAAATTTCAAGCAAATTCTTTGTTCAACTTGAATTTCCATCGTTAAATTCGAAGAACACACTCGAGCTTGACTTGTTTACAGTAGCACAGAAAACAAACTATGTGACATATCACGCTGAAATTTGCCATGTAAGCTTATAATAGTCCTACCAAAAAATAAAAAATTTATTTTTGCCATAAGTCATCCGCGGACCGTTTTATTGATAACGTCTCGTTCATATTTGAGCAGAAGGTACAACCATCTATTGATTTTGGGAAGCTATTATTGTCCACTGAAGAGCTCTGCAGAATCATTACTCTTAAGCTAACTTAAACAAAGCTTTTTGAATGCTTCATCTAGGACAAATTGCTTTTTACTTTCAAGAACATGGCTTCTTTCCGGTCCGCTGAACAGTGGCCCATTGAACAGTGTCTAATCAAGCTGCCCTTTAATTAGGGTATCATATTGACATCGTTTATACCGACTTTTCTAAGGCTTTCTATTGGGTTTCTCATCTAATATTTATTAGAAAATCAGTCTGCATGGACTTCCACTCAGCCTTTATTGTTGGATCAATTCTTATTTGCTCAATCGACAGACATTTCATGGTTGTCATCGAAAATGTTAGGTCTCTTCCTTTCGTTGCTTGCTCTAGGGTTCCGTGTGATAGTATCCTGTGCCCGTGTTTTTTTTTTGTTCTGTTTTTTCAATGCTATTTGCTTTTGCCTCTCGTCAGCAAGATTGCTGCTTCATGCAGCTGACGTTAAAAGTTATTCGGCAATCATGAGCTTTCTCTATTCTGAATTGACCCAAAGGGCCAGAACCAATAATCGGAAAGAAGAAATCATAATTTGGATCAGCGATTATGTATGCAATTTGCATAAAGAGCGATGGTCCGGTCTAGAACGCTATAGGACTGCAAAGTGTTTTGTGACACGACCGAACAGAAAACTGTCAAACTTTCTACTAAAACTTGTTAGAGAAGACCTTCGGTTGACGGTCGGTATTATTACAGGACACAACCCATGGGGTCAGCATATGACCACCATTGGAATCATTGAGGACCCAATGTGCCTATCTTGCTTGGATGAGGCGGATAGTACTGAGCACTTTCTCTGTGAGTGTCCCGAGTTCTGGGTTCCGATGTCGTGAGAATGAGTAATAATCGTTCTCTAAAACTGGAGGATATTTACAGAGTTGCAAAGAATCTGGAAAATTCTCACAGGACTAACTACTTTTATCTTTGTCTCTATTCTCTCCTATCTCTTTCTCTGATACTCTTCTCCTTTCCTCCTTGACTATCTACCCTCTTTCCAGAGCTCTAAATACAATGGGCTTTTTGGCTTGATTCGTGGTGCTGTTCACTGTCCGGTGCTTCTTGAGAGGATTTGCTTTAATAATATGGGCAGAGCTCTTCATAGTTCGGAGTGTTTATATGTTGATATCTCAACATCTCTTTATGCTCTAAAAACTGGTTTTACTAGAGCCTTAACTAAGTTTAATGAAATCTCTAAATTTGTTGAGACAGATTTTTCATTTCCAAAAGAAAATATGTCCACTTAGTCTATAAGAATTTTTTACCTTCATTGGCTTAATAAAAAAAAAATTCAACTAAAATATTTATTAACTACCTGCCGATGCCTAAGCGCTCATACGCGTTCTTAAAGTAGTTAATAAGACTAAAAAGCACTGCTTTAAAAAAAAATTACTTTCTATTTGATATCTTTTGCAGGCACTTACTTTCTGCTGTACGATTTTATCGATTATTTTGACAAGGATGAGGCAACCGCGTTGTCGCGTGATAAATTTTTGGAAATTATGAATAACATTTTTGGCAAAGTAACACAAGCGGAACGCGAGGCAATCATTTTTCAGGTAAGCAAATCTTGTTTTCAGCCGTACAAACACACCTACTTATAAATTATTTGGAGTTCCACATATATGTATGTACATAGCGACAACATAAAACGGCCTTGCATGGATATATTCTTTTTATGTTTACTTTAAAAAGTGAATATTTATGTATGTATTTATGTATGTATGTGTGTGCACATATGTGCCATCACTTATTTGTTTTAAATTAAAAATCCAGCTTTAATTGGCGCGCTTTATTTGCATAAATATTGAGGAGTAAAAAACTTGCTGATTTTTCGGTTTCTCGAAAATTCGCTTGGGAATACACAAAATGTTGTGTTTTGATTTATTGGCTTTTAAGTTGCTCTTAAATTTTTTGGCAAAGACGTGGAATTGATGTAAGGAAATAAAATTTAAAATTTTAAACAAAATAGGCTCGTTTATGGATAATGCAAGTGCGGGTTGCAATGCATTTATTAATAGAGACCAGTTACTTACTTACTTAGGTGGCCATAACAACTCGTTACCGAGTTACGGCTGACCTCACTATCTCTCCCCAGGTGCCTCTGCTCCTCGAGCGCCTTCTCCAATTCTGTACACCAAGCGAGCATAGGGTTTCCTCCACCTGGTCTTTCCACCGCAGCAATGGTCTTCCTCTGCGTCGGCTCCCTTGGATTTCGCCCTCGAACACCTTCTTTGCTGGAGCTTCTTCATCCATACGCACGACTTGCCCTAGCCACCGCAGGCGTTGGATGGCGATGCGTTGCGCTACGTCAATGTCGACGTAGAGCTCATAGAGCTCGTGGTTCATTCTTGAACGGTAGTCTTCGCTAATGCGCACAGGACCGAAGATCTTACGAAGAACTTTTCTCTCGAACACTCCAAGAGCGGCTGCATCGCTTTGTGACACTACCCATGCCTCTGCGCCATAAAGCAACACGGGTATGATGAGCGTCTTGTTAAGTGTCAGTTTGGTCATGCGAGAGAGGGCTCGACTACTCAATTGCTTACTTAGCCTATAGTAACACCTATTAGCAAGAGTGATTCTCCGTTTGATCTCCAGACTGATATCGTTGTTGCTCTTAATGGCGGTGCCAAGATAAATAAATTCTGGCACAACTTCGAAGGTATAGTTGTCCGCAATGACGTGCGTTCCTACACGCCGTGTGTTCCGCGTTCTAGACAGCATTACTTCGTTTGACCCTCGTTCACCGCCAGACCCACTCGTGATGATTCCTTTTCGATAGCAGAAAACGCAGCGGTTACATCTCGCTTACAGCCGCCAATAATGTCAATGTCATTGGCGTACACAAGGAGCTGGACACATTTGTAGAAAATAGTGCCTTTACGATGAACACCTGCTTTTCGGAGCACCCCTTCCATCACGAAGTTGAAGAGGTTGCATGACAGTGGACCGCCTTGTCTGAAACCTCAAACGGTGTTGAATGGCTCGGAGAGGTTATTTCCTACCTTGTCGGAGCTGGTTGTGTTGCTCAACGTCATTCTGCAAAGCCGTATGAGCTTCGCTGGTATACCGAACTCAGACATGGTGGCGTACAGGCAATCCCTTATCTGGGTTTATAGTCGACAAAGAGATGATGGGTGTCGACTTGCATTCATGGGTCTTTTCCAGGATTTGGCATAATGTGAAGATCTGGTCGATGGTGGACTTACCACGTCTGAAACCGCACTGATAAGACCCGATCAGTGCATTGGCAAACGGCTTAAGTCTTCCACATAGAACGCTAGACAGGACCTTGTAAGCGATGGTTAGAAGACTGATGCCCCGGTAGTTGGTGCAGATCGTCGGGTCACCCTTCTTCAGTACAGAACAAAGAACACTGAGATTCCAATCGTCGGGCATGCTTTCTGCTAGCCATATTTTGCAGATGAGCTGATGCATGCTCCTTATCAGCACATCGCCGCAAGTCTTAAACAATTCAGCAGGCAAGCCGTCAGGGCCAGCCGCTTTGTTATTCTTGAACCGCTGAATGGCAACTCTGAATTCGTCATGACTAGGTGGTGGAACGTCCAAATTATCGTCGATTGATGGTATCGGGTCATCTTTTACTGGGGCGGAATTGTGTGCGTCATCGCCAGCAAGTAAATTGCAGAGGTGTTCGCTCCATATGCCCAGTGTGGACTGTGTATCCATAACCAGATTTCCGTTTTTATCTCTGCAGGCTGATGCTCCGGTCGTGAAACCTTGTGTCAGACGCTTGACTTGTTGATAGAATTTTCGAGCATCATTCCTGCGCCTGTACTCCTCTAGCAGCTCACGCTCACGCTTCTCCTGTTCTCGTTTCTTGCGTCTGAAGAGAAAACAGTTAATGAAGGTTATATTAAAAATTTTCAGTGGGTGGTCCGAATACCTGGTTTTTTCTCATTTCTGTGCTGCCTTGGCACTAACAGTTTTTCTTCGCTCGTATCGTATATGAATAAGTAGTGCTTTAACTTAGCGGAACGAAGTGAATAGACACACAGCCTTAAGTAAAATATCCTTTTGACCACTTCTTCGCTTAACTTCAACGATGAAATTTATATAGTTTAGTCTAATCTATTCCTATTAAATTTTGTACATTTTGATAGTAAATTTAAAATGCTTTGCTTAAAATGATTCGAAAAGGCCCCATCGCTATTGGCAAAAAATTTTACCAGATCATTTCCGTCACACTCTCTTGAGGTCAGTTTTGTGTCATCAAGATAAGTCTGCATATCCCTGAAATGATGATAATAGCTTGTTTACAAGCGCCTAACCAAGCTCTTTGACCACAAAACGTGCCAGTCATTTCTTTTTCATGCTAACCGACGCCATTTGAACACACCAAATGAAGACAAGACCTTCGCCACCTGATCTTTCCAACGCAAAGGAGGCCATGTGGTTCTATATGTAGAAGTCCACGCAAGTGGGAAAAGCCCCTGATCGTCATTCACTTGGGAGTGAGTAGGACGATTCTTCTGCATTTGGTTCAAGGAGCTCACAAGTATCCTCTGGGTAGCTTCCGAACACCCGTTCGGGAGTGAGTTAATGTGATAAGGCGAATCAACCTAGGATAGCTGGTTGTGCGTTGAGTCTGATACCAGCCAAAGATATGTGTGGCTTGGCGATGCTTTTACGCAACACAACATCCTTCGAATTCCGGAATGCTGACCACCTCTGGCCTATCGCTCGTTTCATTAAGACACGAATTGAGTGCTTGCATCGGTTCAGCTTTTCATTACTGATTTCTTACAATACCGCCAAACATACAGTAAAACATTATCGGTCTTTAATCTGGTAAAAACCTCGGTCTTCAATTGGCCATCTTTTGACCTCACTCTCTACATTTTTATTACCACCTCTTTCGGCTGGACCTTGCACGGGAAAGAAGCTTAAAAAATACATCAAGAGCAGTTGTCGTACAAAAACTGAATGGCAGGTCTTTAACTGGCCTACGATCCACCGAGAGGCAGTTAGCTGATACCTTACATATCTCAATTAACAGTTTGCACACAATTTTATGTGTACTTTTGGTAATGTGAAAACTTAGGGCGAAATTGGTATAGAATCGTTAATTAATAGGATAATTCAGAAAAGTGCCGATTTTCACCTGTCTCCAGAAAAAAAAAAATTATTGGAAGCGTTTTTCAATAAATCTAAGAGTTCATAACAGCAGGAGATGTATATCAGCAGGTCTTCTGGATTCGCACCTCAAAAAGAGATTCCATAAATTACAGTACCGTTGAAGGAAGCCTATTTAGCTCACAGGAGCTAACTTTTTTTTAAATAAAAAAGGGTTTATAAGTAAAAAAATCCCTTTTCCACTTAATTAACATTTTCAGTAAATTTATATACATTCCATAAATCATTCAGTCGACCAGGCTGAAAGCACACGCCATTTTCATCCCATCGGCCTTTACTGCACTGTATTTGTGTCTTACATCTGGTAGAATTTCTTAACCATTTTAATTTATTTCTTGAGTTCGTTTGATTTGATTTTATGTAGCATTTGTATGTAGCCTTTCCAAGAAGGAGACTATTGAGCACATTCTCTGTAAATGTCCGGGTTGGCAGTCAGACGAATAAGGTCACTGGGTGCTCCCTTCTTCCACAGCTTCCGGCAGTGCGCTAACCTGAATCCCATCAATCTTCTCCATTACATCAACAGCTCTGTTTAGCTGCCTGTTGGAGATCTCATAATGGTATCAAAACAGTACTTTAGTGCACCTTGGGCAGTGCCTGAGTGCTATTTTAACCATTTTACTTGCCTACCTACCTTGTATGTTAATTGCCTTTGTTTGCAGAGTAGACGGCCACCGCGAAGTGTTAGTTCTGGTCTCGACTACGGTTTCCCTAGTGCAAGATTCAATATTTACTGTGAGCATAAAACGTCAAGCGATAGTTGACAAAAAAAAATTATATTTATAATTACACATTTTTCTGCTGCCATTGCCAATAACCATTTTAAGCGTTAGTTTTTTCCTAAATTACAACTTTTCAAGTGCATTGCTCAATTACGATCTCACGAAAAAAGTCAAAATGTGGCTGGTAAGTTTTTGCCTCACACAGGCTACATGCAGCTAAACTATTTCATATGTACCAAGCAGCCGTCAGTTGCAACAATTCAAGCAGCTTACCACCGCTACCACCAAACTCAATTACGAGTATTTCGCAGAAGCTGGTGAGATGCAGTGGATATCGCATCCTAACGTTCGATTTTGTGTTTGGTTTTTTTATTTTATTTTTTACTATTTTTCTTTAAAATTATTATTTATTTTGATTTTCAAGTCTGCTATGTACGCTCACTTTCACTTCGTTGTTGTTGGAAAATCTCTGGTCCCGTAATTGCTTTTTCATTTTGAGTACCTTGTACGTGCGCAAGTCGTGTGGCTCTGACTGTTTTTTATTGCCCAAAGTGGAGTCAAGTTTTATTTCAGTAGATCTGTAGGCAAAATATATCAGTGCGGCAATATGATCGAACACCTAAAGTAAGTGGTGAAACATGAGCTACCGCTACGATAAGATTCTAACTGACAATGAGCTTCTTAGAGCACTCCCGCCTTTAATTGCCATTACAACGTTCACAACCCTCCTACCCTCAAAGGAAGAGCGGGAACAGGACGATGTAAGACAAGGCGAGTCCATTTATGTATAAGAATATGGCTCAAACTCGAGGGTAAGATGGGCGGAGGTGTATATTCCAAACTTCTGGAAATCTCCTTGAGTTTTGGGCTTCTTGACTACTGCAGTGTCTTTCAGGCCGAACTGATGGCAATCATGAAAGCTGTGTGTTTTATTGACAAACTTCCTAGAAACTAGCTCCACAATTCCCATAAAGTTCTATATCGTCCGTACTTAGACTCTTCTGTGCTTATTTTCATATTGCATTGACTCTTGCTAGCTTATTCAGTTGTATCTATGGTCTCCACCCAACTACAAATTTCACGCAATTTGCCAGTTCAACCCTTTACAAATCGCGAGTCTTCTCTGCAGGTCGAGTGATGTGAGTATTTGTGGTACAAACTCACATTTCATTATTTTCATTTGTAAGTGTTTCTACTTCTGATTGCATCTGCTTATTTTCCTTACGAAGCTCTGGAAGGATCACAAAATGGGAAGACCACTAGTCTCGTGAGGTTCTGCGAGCGGCGCAAACTGGGCCTTATCCCATGTTCCGATGCTAATGCCCAGCATACAATCTGGGGCAGCAGCAAATGCAACGGACGGGGCTCTCGACTATTCGAATTTATCGCGTCCTCTTGCCTAGACATACATAACAAGGACTCACAGCCTACGTTTGTAACTGCTAGAAGACAGGAGGTGACTGATCTCACCCTATCAAACTCAAAACTTGGGTGGTCAATCAAGAACTGGAGAGTCCTTGCCAAAGATTCGTGCTCAGACCACAGGTACATTGAGTTTTAGTGTGACGAGGAGGCAAAAATGCCCTTGTCCTCTAGAAATCCAGAAAAGCAGACCGGCAAAAGTTTAGGGGGGCGTTGTGGGACCTTGACGTTACGCCACCAAGACTTCGGAAAGAACAAGCCAATGAGGCGGCTGTTGAGAAACTCAACGCTGCCCAAACTCAATGTTTTGAGTTAGCCTGCCCAATTCGACCTCTCCTTAACTGGACCCCCGTTCCTTGGTGGAATCGAGAGCTCCAGACGTTGAGGCGTGAGTCGAGAAAACTTCTAAACCGGGCCCTTAAGACTAACCTTGCAGAGCACTGGGAGCGATACCGTGATGTTCAGAAGAACTACAAGAGGCTTGTTCGGGAATCGAAAAGAGCATCATATAGGGAATTCTGCAGCGGTATTGAATCTCTGAGTGACACGGTGCAATTGGTTAGGATCCTGAAAACGGGCCTTAAACAGGCCCCAAACCACTTCAAGGGTAGTCGAGTCCTGTAAATCCAGGCTGAACTATGTCGGCAGAGTTAATAGCGTGATGCTTACATGAGTGCCTGGATATGTGGGTATCTCGGGAAACGAGATCTCTGACTCTTTAGCCAGGCTGGGCTCTGAGGCCAACTTTTTTGGACCGGAGCTCGTTCCGGCACTCCCTTCTGCAGCCATAAGAGCCACGGTTAGCAAACGGGTTACTCTAACCCACAAGCGATCTTGGCAGGATGCAGATGGACTGATGCTACCTGACATGTCCGACCGACTGTAGCAGTTCCTCCTGTCACTAAGCAGAGGGTGAGGCTGGCTGGACTGATGACTGGCCACTTTCTATGGGCAAAGCACACGGAAAAGGTGGGCATCTCAGACAGTGCACTCTACCCAGCATGTGGAGAGGAGGATGGGATGGCGGACCACTTTCTGTGCGTCTGCCCCGTCTTCGCTCGAATTAGTCTTTGGCACTGATGTGTCAAGAAGCGACCACCTTGGCCCCTTGGCATCACATGCCCTATGTACTCAGATTTCTTCGCAGGTCGAGTAGATTTAAAGAATATTAAAAAGGGAACCCGAGTGCAGTACAATGGATTTAATGTTGTCTGAGTGCTCACTTGCTAGTCTGTACACGAAAAAAAAAGTGTTTCTGCAACATTTCTCTGTTATCCTTGTTGCTAGTCTGTAGTTCTTCAACTATTTGCCATAATTTACTTTCGCGACCGGTTACTATTTATTTTTCAATTTCTTTAAATTTCGGTAGACTAGCGCAGGCATATCTTCCTCTCACCTCCTCTGCACGCATTCGGAGCTTCTGGTGCAGCGTTAAAAATGTGTGCGATTCCAGCGTTTTCATTCTGGCTTGCAATACCCTTCCTCTCTAAGTTTGAATTGAAGATGGAAGCAACTTCCTTGACTGCTGACTCTTGATTGCGTTAGTAGTTCTTCAAGTTTGTTAGTAATTAGTTTGTGCACATTTCCGGATTTGCCTAATCGCCTGGAAACTGTTGGTGACAGCATTTGGCATGGAGTAGAGGTGGAAAATATTTCGACATTTTGCCAGGCAACGGGAAGTGAGAAAATATTATGTAGCAAGCCTTAGTGAAAATTAATTTTAGGCGACTGCATACTCGTTGATTTATTTATGCCAAAGTGTATAAGAGTGCGAACAAAATAAAATATGAACTATTTTTTGGAAAATCGAGATAATTTTGCAATAAGTGCTTACCTGAGTGGCTGCTATATCTGAGAGTGTTGCTATTGTTGGGGGCACTCACTACAAATACGAGTTTAACCAAAAACCTACTAAATACATATAATATCAAATATTAAGCCAATCGAATGAGTTTAAGAGGTTTTAAATTGAGCCTGAAGTTGGCAAAATTTCGTAGTTTTCTGAGGTAAAATCAAACATATATAAATGGTGGTTAAGTTTCAAGGGCCGGTGTAGATTTTGAACAAAATACAATCTTTTTAAGAAATTATTGTCATTTCTCTTTATTCTGATAATACTTGTATGGCTCAATGACGTATGAAACAAAATATCGGCCAAATGGTCGTCGCGGCCTCGACAGCACATCTCCATCCGATGGTCCAAATTTTCGATGACGCTTTGGCATAATTGAGGTTCTATGCCGTTAATGTGCCGAATTATCTCATCCTTTAGCTCTTGAATTGTTGCTGGCTTATCGACGTACACCTTTTCTTTCTTTCTTTCAAATAACCCCAAGGAAAAAAGTCCAACGGTGTCAAATCACATGATCTTGGCCGCCAATTGACATCGCCGCGACGTAAGATTATTCGGTCATCAAATTTTTCCTGCAAAAGAGCCATTGTTTCGGTAGCTGTGTGACAGACAAATGGCACCGTCCTGTTGAAACCACACATCGTTCACATCCATATCTTCCAATTCGGGCCATAAAGAGTTCGTTATCATCTCACGATAGCGAACACTATTCACAGTAATTGCTTGACCGGCCTCATTTTGGAAAAAATACGGCCCAATGATACCGCTGGCCCATAAACCGCACCAAAAAGTCACTCTTTGTGGGTGCATTGGTTTTTCGGCAATCACTCTTGGATTATCATTCGCCCAAATGCGGCAATTCTGCTTATTGACGAATCCACTGAGGTGAAAATGTGAAGATGATTTTCATCGAAAATTGGTCATTCACAGTTTTCATAATAAGCCTGAATAGCTTCAACGCATTGCTAGATTGTGTGTCTTTCCTGGTTGAAATTGAGTTAGTCTGAAATTGAAAAATGTCAAATAAAATGCAGAAAAAGCTAGACGGTTAGGTGTGGTTCACATTCAACATCGGCCCTTGAAATTTAGCCACCCTTTATAACTGGCACATGCACCCTTTGTTTGGTATTTGGCTGAGCTCCTTCTCTTATTTGTGGTGCGCGTCTGGATGTTCTACTACAAATTGATAATAATGAAACAATAGTTGTATGCAGCCTCCAAATGGCAGATTTCTTATTTTTATGAGGAGCTTTTTCATGGCAGAAATTCAATCGGAGGTTTATCATTGACTGTTGAGAGACGTTTCAATTATTTAATGTTTCTTCGCCGCAATTTCGAACCCGGGCACTACCGCATGGCTGTCACGCAAGTGTACAAGTGGTCAGTCCTTATCAAGATAATCAATCCTCTTGTGTTGTATAAATCCACATCTATCCCTTTTTTGTGCCTAAACTTTATGCTCTATTTCGTTTGCGTTCAAATATTTGCATTTTTTCGATCTATGTATATTTTTCCATGGACATATTCAGAATCGAACCGATGGGCAAAACAATCGCATCATTTATTGGCAACAGAAACTCACACACACAGAAGTGCAAATATGTACTAGTGTATGTATAGGCAAATGTATACATACGTGAAATATATGCCCAAGACAATCAGGCAATCAGCAGCAAATAAGAGCAATTGGATAGCCGGTGCCAATGGTGACTCAACTCCAAGTGGAAATGGCAGGCAACCTGCAATTTATACTCGTATCTACTTACGAGTATATATGCACAGATATGTGTATATGTATGTGCGGCTATTCAAATACTTTTGCCCCACAATTCAACTCAATTACAGTATTGTGCCGATAAAAAAGCATTGTTTTACGATAAGTGGCTATTGAACAACGAACTCGACGCTGCTATAAAAAAATGTGCGCTGTTTAGCTTGAAGCTGACATGTCAGTGTATTTTTTTGCGCTGGCTTGTACCGAATATCGTGCAGTGAGAACATGTTGTCATTTGGAAGGCTTATTGGCAACAGAAATTCACAAAAAAAGGTAAAATTGTTAAAGGAATCTGCTCTTTCATTTGCAACTGTGCATCGATGGGTTTTAGAGTGGGGATGTGGAAAAAGTACGACACCACTAGATGTCATTGAGCAAGTGTATGGATATTGTTTGCGAAAGTCCTAGATTGACTTAGCGGGGAATTTCTGCAGCCAAAAGCATTTCGTTCCATATTTTACATGAACAACTACAAAATAATGCGGAGAAACAATATTTTGTAGAGCTTCGTAAAATTAATCCAGAGATGGTATGAAATTATTGGAGTATCATTGGGGAAGATGTCGCCAGTCTCGCTGCTAAAATTTACAAAATATTGTGTCAAAACGAACGGAGCAAAATTGATGAAGATGCGACTATTAGAGCGTTGCTCCAGGCCGAGTTTCTCCATCTGCTCAACTCAAAAACGTTTCTCTGAAACTTGTTATTTTTTGAAGTTCGTGTATGCTATAACTCAAACTACTTCGCTACTAGACCAATCATTTGAAATAAAGCATAGAACTGCTTCACCTAACTCACCAGCTATCCCCGCGATCTTTTTTTAATAATTTTTAATTTTATAACAGACACTAGTCGATTTTTTTTGTTGAAAAATGAAAAAAAATCAAGGCAGACAAAGAAAGAGGGAGAGACCCAAGACAGAATGAGAGAGAGAGAGAGCGAATATATATCTTAATAAATTCACAACATTTGCAGAGAATACAAATAGACAAAATTTACTAAAAACGTAGAACGGTCGACCGGTGAAGGTAAGCGCCGGACACAAACCGTGGCAACAACGCGGACTACTCCGAACGAGTATCACTCACACAAACGCAACGACATAAAATACCGCAAGGCAATACCAATAAATCCGACGTCGGAATGGATAGCACTTTATAGTACGCACAAGCGCTAGCCAGGAAACGGAAATAAGCGCCAAAAAGTAGCACCAAAAAAAAAAACGCCAAAAAAATTGTGACCAAAAAACGCCCCAAACAGTAGGCACCAATATAACGCCAAAAAGTAGGCACGAAAAATATATTTCCTACAAGTTTGCATCGACAAACAAGCGCCAAAAAGAAGACAGTGTTATTTCTCACTAAAAATTAGCAACTACAAGGAAAAACTCAGGAGAAATAGCCTAAAGTGTATCTAAGATATATATAAGGTATAGCTCTCTCTCTCTCCTTTTCCTCTACGTTTTATCTTTTTTCCCTCTCGCGGAACGGAAATGCCAAAAACGTTGCATGACCTTGAAATTTTACTCTCCATTCTCGCTCGTCCATCGATGCCTCAGAAGTTAATTTGTTTCAAATGGTATTGTTACACCGTCAGTTTTCAATAATTTGCGATGAAAATTAAGAAAATATGTTGAAAATATTTTTAAATGTTGCGTTGGTATCAAATGTGCTGATACTACAATATTTGCTTGCACTGAATCTTGCAGGGAAACACGTAGCTGCCACTTCGGCGCTTAGACTTAAAATAATGGCGCCACTGAAAGACCGGTGATTTGCCACGCCTCTATTTCGCACACTATGAATAGTTAGAAACGAGAAATAGACTTTTGGGCCGTGGAGTTCCCCTCTTCTCCATAGCCCAAAAGTTAAACTTCTATACAGATGGTTTCAAGCTAGACGGTGAGGTTGGTTCTGGAGTATTTCCGTTCAACTGCAATACTACTGCAGCGTATCCCAGGCAGAAGTTCTAGCTATAAAAGACGTGGCTACGTATCTAAGCACATAAATATTGCGGCAAATGGTAAAGTCAATAAGCTAGCCAGGAAAGGTACTACTCTTCAACTGCTCAGTAATGGAAGTACCATTGAGAGCAAACTAATAATTAAAAATAATATTATTCAATTATGGCTACTGTGACCATAAATAAATATGAAAAAGACAAAGGAACTGCTTAGCCTCTCAAGAGAGGATGTCTCGAAAGTCGTGGCTTGTATAACCGATCATTAGCTAATTGGCAGGCATTGATTGAGGTTAAAAGTTTTCTCCCAGGAATATTTAGAAGTTGCAGAGATGAAGAAGAGGAAGTGCAAGTCCAGCCCTAGCTAAAATCAGAGCAGGTTGTCTAGGTAAACATTTTTTTTTTTTTTTTTTCGGAACTGTCTGGCGTGTGGATGGGACCAATTAAGCGCTTCATAAGAGCTACAAAATGGTTCCCCGAAGAAAAACAAATGCGGTTCCCCTATCGCACAGTGGTATCACAAAACGGACGTGTAAGATGTAAGTAAATTGGTCATACAGACTGACTAAGTGTATCATTTGTAAGCGTAAGGCAGTAGCTGGAGCCAAGTAATGTTGTGACTACCTTCCTAGGTATTCTTGTACTCTACTGCTATGAAATATCAAATGATAACAAAGGATGAGTAAAGATAATGATGAATAAAGTTCAAAAAAAAGCATAGCTTTTGGTCGTATATTAAAATATGTTTAGGGAATTAGTGAAAACTACCGCCCCGGCGAAACACCATCTTACAACTTAAATACTCGTACAAACAGATTGTTCGCTTATGCCAAAGCATGCAAGTGAAAATTGTCCACTTTTGAGTGAACGAGTGGACCTGATGAATTGATGGACTGATTAAGCTTTAGATGTTCTTTGTTACACAAAACAGCCAAAATACCAGTCGCACAAGGAAGTCAAAAATATTTTTTGGTATCAGGAATCAAATGTTCTTATTTTTCATACGGCAATAGATTTTCAAATTTTATTTCCCAACATTTTCATCTATACACCTTAAGAGAGGCTTCTGAAAAGGCGCTGGTCAAGTTTTTTATCAACAGATATCGGAGTTTTTAAATGCACTGGAATACATCTAGTCACTAAATTTGAGTGCGGCCGCTAAATAGTTTGAATTTTCACTGCGAAATAATGGCTTTATGAGTTATTTTCGCATGTGTGCGTGTAAGGCAAATATTTCATATATATGAATCGATTTTAATTAACTCACACATGTGTGCACTGGCACTGTATAGGCAATGCATGTATGTATGTGTGCATTATAAATATTTGTTGTTTTGTTGTAGTGCAGAGCGATCATTTCTGCTTATATCGAAAACATTTTGTTTTTATTGCTGTTGTCAATGTTGCTATGACTCAATGCATTTGGGGCTGTTTACTGTTCGGTGCTGTTGAATTGTTGCGGTTGGCTTGTGGAACATTTTTTCACACTACTTGCGCCTTAAATAGTAATTTTATTACAAACATTTAAAACTAAGTGGCCAGTAATTGCAGAGTAATGCTAATACTTTGCACCATACGAATACTCAAAACCGCCGAAGCCGATTCATTTTATGTTGCTAATAGAATATATGGATATATGGATGATAAAAGCGATTCGAATTCTGATGTCACCACTGCTGGCACTACTAGCATGTATTATCCTTATTTATCCACAATTATCCATTCTCATTTTGCTTTTATCTTCCTTTTCCATTTAATGTTGCAACAAAAATTGTAATTTGCTTGCTCTGAAATGTATCTTTGCCGCTTTGTGGTTTTGTCAGGATATGAATCGAAGAGCATAATTTCCGCATCCTTGCGTGTGTATAATGCGGCTCGAGCTTACATACAGGGTCCGGCACTCGAAGTGTAACCAACTTCAGACCGTTCGCTGCACGAGCATCAGTTGTCTGTTAGTTGCCTAATGACAGTCCAGAGTATTGTTTACACGAAAAAGGAAAACCAGTAATGGATTTCAAACGTAATAGTGTGATTGCATTAAATTTGGCTGGAAAATCACAACCAGCGATTGTTCGTGTGCCGGAGCACCTTAAAGTAAATAAAGTGTTTGTTTACCGCACCATTACTCGTTACAATGACACTGGTAGCATCGCGAAACGCCATGGAGGTGGTCATCAAAAGACTGCAACTTCAAGAGAAATGGTTGAAAAAGTGAAGAAGCGACTTGAGCGAAATCCCCGACGAAGTGCGACTCAAATGGGGAAAGAACTGAAAATATCTGACCGTAGCATCCGCCGCATACTGAAAAATTATCACAAAGTCAAGCCTTATAAAATACAAAAGGCGCTTGATCTCACATCAAAGCAGCAACAAGTCAGACTTGAGAGAGCGAAAGAGTTGCTTCGCTGGCCGAAAGCGGTCAATTTCCAAACATTATGTTTTCCGACGAGAAATTTTTTCAAACTGAACAATTCGTAATCTCCCAGATCGACAGAGTTCATTTGCCCGACCGTTCGTTCGAGAATTTGAGTTATCGATTGACCACCAGGAGGCAGCACCTGGCACAGGTAACGGTTTGGGCCGCTGTTACCGCAGATGGGCGCTCTCCAATCATTTTCATCGAGCTTGGTGTTAAGGTAAATGCGAAATATTATCGGGAAAGTATTCTGGATGTTGTTCTGAAGTCGTGGGCAGACAAACATTTCGGTGGCTGACCATTGACGTTTCAACAGGACTCGGCACCGCGGTACCGTCTCACAAAGGTCGTGTGAACCAAGAATGGCTAAAAGACAATGTTCCGATATTCATAACATCCAAACAATGGCTCTCAAATTCACCAGACGCGAATCCGATGGATTTTTTTCTTTGGACCATTTTGGAGAGGAAAGTCCGAACTAAAATATTCACCAGTCTCGGGACTCTGAAAGAAACCATTGTCCGCGAGTGGGCCAAAATATTTGCAAGTCAGATTCGGATAGCTGGCGATTCGTTTCTGGACCTTCTTAAGGCCCTAGTCGAGGCAAAAGGTAGTCATATCGAGCAAAAGTAAATTGATTCTTAATTTTGTATTATTTTCACACATTTTTTACTTCGAATTGAATTAAAGGAATTTTCCAAACTAAATTTATGGCCTTTTTAATAGGTTACACTTCAAGTGCTGGACCCTGTACACACATACACACATACGTATATGCATGTAAATGTGATTCCGAGTAATTGTGCATTTACAGATGCGCAGATACGCACAGCTGTTGGCCCAGTTTCGAATGATTGTTCGCGGTCGACTGACCACAATAAGTTTATTAGTGCACATTTCAGCTCTTTTATTTATCGCTGCGTATATTAAATATAATTATTTTTGTGCACGATATACATATAAAATAGGATATGCCTAAAACATATGGAAGAGGATATTCGATTGTAGATAGGTGAATAAAATATTTGCCGAAAGAGAGTTTTTAAATTTTTAAATAACACAGATTTTTGAAATCTTTCAGTAATGAATTCGGGACTTTTACTTCGGAACTTTTTACTTCACCTTCAGTTGCTCACCGCTTATTTTATGCAGGCCACTAAATCTCGAATGCTATATTTGGAAAACTAGTACGAATATTGAGAAAACCTAAACGCCGAACCGTGGCTACGAAGTTGTAGTTTAAAAAATTAGTTTATTCTTCTTTTTAATTATTATTTAATAATTTTTTATTATTCAATAATCAAAAACCAAGAAAAATTCTAAATTTTTGGTCACAGCTTATGACATACAGGGTACGTTTTCCTTAAAAATAAATTGAGTTAGTTAATTTTAAAAGCATTTAGTATTTTTTTGTATCCTTTGGTCTTAATTACAGCTTGAAGTCTTTCTAACAATGATTCGACTAGCTTTTTTTTAATTTCCGGTCCATTCCTCCAAATTTACATTTTCCAACTGCTCTTTGTTGCTTATGTGGCGTAAAGGGATTTTCGTTTCGGGGTTGTATTCAACGTGAACAGTTCCATATGGGCCATATCTGAACGACAGACGACTTATGTATCGGATCGTTGTTCGGCTAAAAACGGAAATCTTTACGTATTCCAAGTTTCTCGGCATTTTGATGCAGGTTATCTTTCAGTGTATTGAGGTACATTGATTTGGCCATAATGCTCTCAACGACGATTAAATTTCCGATGCCAGCTGCTGACATTCACGCACGTGCCATTACACTGGCGCCACGATGGTTCACAGTCGGCTTTGTGTTACTTTTGTAGAGCTCGGTATTGGGTTTCAGTCACACGCAAATCATTCAATCTGAGCCGAAGAAATTGAATATGGACTTCTCAGAGAAAATTAATGTCCTTCAGAAATTTAAATCCTTAATTTCTAGTTCCCTGGCAAAGGCAACTCTGGCTAAAAGGGCTTCTTTCGTGCTACTCGACCACTGAAGTCCTGTCCACGAAGCATCCGCCGCACTCTTTCAACCACTTCGTGCCGAATTTCCTTTGCCAGTTTGGGCGCTGATAGCTTTTGCATTTTTTTTTCGCTGTGTTTTTCCACTTAAAAAATATTTAATCACCAAATTTTGCTGTTCAATCGACGTACGACGGCCCATTTATATAAATTTGTACACCAATCACTTAACAATTAAAAACCTACTAAAAATAACATAAAACAATAATTGAATACTAGTTATAATAGTTACAAAAAATAAAAAGGGAATCACCGTTAACCAAGCGCCCAGCTGTCACTGAAATAAGTTGTGAGCAAAGATTTTGCTTTTGGCTGCGTTTCAACCCTGGTGTGAGTGGGACTGTATTTCCACGAATTCTGTTCCACTTCCTGTGTTGGTAAAGCATTTGACTAAATATTAGCATTTCATTGTTCCAAAATTGCGGCAGTTTTCACACTATAAAAATTTATTTTCGAAAATTAAAACTGCATGAAATAAGCTGTGAGCTACTGTATGAATATAAGAACTGGCCAAATGCTGCTATGAAATGCCAACTGTCCGGCGGGAAGCCTTATCTTTCGCGTGCAGCAGATCTCTCTCTTCTGCAAACAAATTTATATACAGGGTGGCTGATGAAAGCCGCTACCAAAAAAAATTTAATAACCTTTTTTCTTTTTAAGTTATCTGTTCCATTTTTGTTTTAATTTGCAGATTGATCTTTAAAATTTATTAAAATGGATTACTGGGACACTGGAGTCCGTAGTTTTGCTACAGAGAGAGGGATGTTTGGCGGCGATCCCCCGAGCAGATGGACCATAATGAGACTGGTGAATAATTTTGCTGAGCAAGGAACAGTCGCAAGAAGGCCTTATCATCGAAACCCACCAGTTCGGACGGAGGAAACGATCGCTGCTGTAGCTGCAGCTATACAAAGCAATCCAAGGGTTTCAACAAGAAGCTTATCTGCTCAACTTGGTGTCTTTGCAAACAATAATGCACAAAGATTTAGACTTATTTCCCTACAAAATTCAAATGGTTAACAAACTGAATGCAGCAGACTTGCCGATTCGCTTGGAATTTTGCCAGAAGATCCTGCAAATGGTGGAAGAAGACCAAAACATGTTAAACTGCCTTTTCATGTCTGATGAGGCCCATTTCGATTTAAACGGCAATGTGTACAAACAAAATTGTCGAATATGGAGTACTTCTAACCCACAGATACTCCACGAGACGGAATTGCATCCTCTTCGCGTGACAGTGTGGTGTGCGGTTTCTTCACGCTGTATTGTCGGGCCTTATTCTTTTGAAGAAAATGGTCACACCGTTACGGTTACTGGAGACCGTTATTTGAAAATGCTGAAAGAATTTTTCTATCCAGAACTACGCCGAAAGAGAATTCCTTTCAACTCTGTGTGGTTTCAACAAGATGGGGCAACGTCTCACATAGCAATTCGACTGTTATGACAGAGTTGCGACGAAAATTTCCCAATAAACTGATTTCAAGAAACTCCGAATTTCGTTGGCCCCCCAGGTCGCCTGACCTTACTGCACCTGACTTTTTCTTGTGGGGTTTATGTAAACAAGAAGTTTATAAAACAAAGCCAACAAATTTGGATGAACTAAAACAATCCATTCGGGCAACAATTGCGGCTATTCCTGTCGCAACTTTCAAAGCAGCAATGAACAACTTTTTACTAAGATGCCGCACTTGTGTCAAAGAGCATGGGGGACATTTAAATTCAATTATTTTTAAAACTATTGTAGCTACATTTAATAAAATTTAATGACCATCTACTTGAAAAAAAAAATAAATGAATTCCATACACTAAAAAAAAAGTTATTTGAGTTTCTTAATGTAGCAAAATTCATCAGCCACCCTGTACCAGGGCCTTCCTTTGCATTACTGAAAGTTGCTTTTTATACGAATTATTTTAAGGCAGGGTTTGAGTGACCGCTTTCAAGATGGCTGTCAAGCTGTTGCAGGTGAATCATGCTCGGGTTAATTTTCGTCGAAAAAAAACGCAAATATTTAAATAATGTCCAATCTATTTCGATTGGGTTTCTTAAGACTTTCTTAGTCTGTACTAGAAAAAAAATAAATAAATAAAAAATAAAATAAAAATACTTGAAGCATTTCGGTACGTTTATACAGTTTGTTTAGCGTTAAGAAGAATGAGAAACCGAGGATTGATAGCCTTTACTAGACCTTCTGGGTAATCTTCTGTATGGTACATCAGCGTGCTACAGCTAAATATCTGTGGAAAATTTTATTGCGCTTTGCGACTCGGTGAAGTGTGGAATCACTCTTATTGGAGAACTTGATGCGATGCGTTGCGCAGTTATCACTCGTGCATGATTTGAGCTGCGGGATGAGCTCTTGATGCATTGTATTCTTGGAGCTTCTTAGCTCGTAAGGTTTGTGAGTGTAAACCAGTGGCGTGCGATAAAGGCTGGGTTATTGGAATGAGTCCTGCTCTTATTGGGATTAGCTCAATGCAATGCGGTTGAATAGTCGTCCAGAGCTTCGGGATGAGATCTTGGGTCGTGGAGCAGCTTTTGCTGTGAAGAGCTTGCTGATGCCATGAGTTAGCATACCTGTTGAGTGCACGCTTTAAGTTTGCCATTTCCTAAGCCCTTCAGATGTAGCGATCTGCTCGGCAAGTGAAATGATAAACAAAAACGCAATTTACTGTATATTTACAGACAGGAATGGAAGTAAGAGAAAGTTGCTTTCATACAATTCATAAATAAAATATCATCGCATTTATTCAATTTTGGGCTAACTATACCGCTTAATTTCAGCAATTTCAGAATTTTTTCTCGCTTTTTCTTATCCTGTCTATCTCTCCATCGCTTTGGTCACCAAAGATTAAAGATTAGAGTAGACTGATTTGAGGTTTGCACTTCAACCTCATGGTCTTTGGTGGCTTCTGCCCATCACAGTACCTCATCCGGACGAAGTTCTCTTATTATACTTTAGATAGAGCTAGGATGGACTGGGCGTATGTGCCCACAAATAGTTTTTTTCAATTGTGGCTACAAACTCCCATTGTGCAGTGGTGGAATTCAACTCAGCTTCGTAAAAGGCTGTAATGAGCTGGCTTTTGTCACAAAAACAGTATGACTACTGGCAAGTCTCAACACCAGTCGACAGTCTAAAATATTTCTTGACGCCTTGTACTACAACTACACCAATAATATTAAACTTTTTTGTGACGTTGAGTAAGTGATTTCTGGGCTTTAATTGATCTAATCAAGGGTCATATTCCCTGGAATGAGTACCTGAGCAAAATTTTGAGAGAAATAAATACTTTGCTTTGTGTGCGTTCAATTCAATTCTAAATGAGAATGTCTGGACGACGCTGAATAAAGTAGGTGTGTTTCGACAGGATAATCCTGATGAACGTCAAACTCATGGAGCTCAATTTAGTGGATTTTCTGCGATTTATGAAAGCGGTGCTCCACTTTGTTGAGTTTCAGAGTATTTAGGAACCTTCGGACGCGCGTTGACAAGAGGAGCCCCTTTGCCGAGGTACAATGGATAAGTATCTAAGTATTTGCGATTGTGGGCGGCTTCGATCTACTCTTATCAGAACAGAAGCAGTGGCAAACCTTTTTCGCTTTTCTTCTTTATATTATGAATAAAAGTATAGAAGTCTGCATTGTTTTTGTTACCAATATTTTCCGACAATTTTTCTTTGATCCAATCGATTAGGTCGTAGTCTATATCTCTTACTTCTTGCTGTATTAGTTAAAAGCCAAAGGCCTACTCAAACTGACCAATTTTAGAATTCGTTGAGCAGATGCAGCAATATGCTCTCTCTCTCACTCTCTTGTAAAAAGTCGCATCTGATTTTTTAAAATATATAAATAAAATAAATACTAAAATGCAATGATTTTATATTCACAATTTCTTTTGCGCTGCTAATCATTCAATTTCATAACAGCTGCCTCAGCTACTGAAAAATGTCAACGAAAAACCAACGTCCAACCGCAAATTCGTTTTTGAACTGCATAGAGCGGCAGGCTTTTGTGGTTACTATAGGATTATTCTGCACTAATTATTTTATCAACGTTAAGGTAGCGGCACTTTAAACATAATTTGTAAGTGCTTGAGACGCGCATGCACATTAGGGTGGACCACTTTGAATGATTGAATTATTTTTCTCGACATCGTTCGTTCTTAGCAGATTTGGATTCTACATCAAGTTGTAAGAAATATAGTCCAATAGAGCCAAACTCAAAAAGCAGCTGTTTTTTTTTTTAATTTTTATTGATATGTAATTTGGGAGGGAGGTAGGCCAATGAATATAGAAAGAAGAAAAAAAAAACAATTCTTGTTGTAAGAAAAAGGGATCTTAAATGAAAAATATTTTAAATAAGTTGTTAATTGTAAGCAATGAAAAAGTAATATTTATTGAAAAAAAAAATTTTTAAATCAATTTTTAAAATATTTTAAATTTAATTAATTTAAATTTTGCGGTTTTTGTGCCAGTTTCAGTTTGATTTACATACCAATTTGTTTAAAAAGTTGCTGGAATATATTTAAAAAATTCAAAATACAAGTTTATCCCTCAAAAGTGATATTATCGCCTTCAAAGTGCTCCTCATCAACTGCAACGACCTTAGGCCAGCATTGGATCCACCTCTCGACTCATTTCGGGAACTCTATATTCCTTATAGCCGTTAGAATCAGAGCAGTCTTCGATTTTTCCATTACTTCTTCTTCTTCTTAATTGGCGCGATACCCGCTTACCCGATTTTGGCCGAGTTTAACAAAACGCGCCAGTCGTTTCTTTCCTGTGCTAACCGGCGCCAGTAGGACGCACCAAGTGAGGCCAAGCCCTTCTCCACCTGATCTTTCCAACGCAGAGGAGGCCTCCCTCTTCCTCTGCTACCACCAGCTGGTACCGCATCGAATGCTTTCAGAGCCGTAGCAGTTGTATCCATTTGGACGAATGCGTAGCCGCTGGATCTTTATTCGCTGCGCTATGTCTATGTCGTCATAAAGCTCATACAGCTCATCGTTCCATCGCCTGCTATATTCGCCTTTGCCACCTGCAAAGGTCCAAACATTTTTTGCAAAATCTTTCTCTCAAACACTTCTAGCGTCGCTTCATCGGATGTTGTCATCGTGCACGCTTCTGCGCCATATGTTAGGGCGGGCATGATGAGAGTCTTATAAAGTGTTAGTTTTATTCATCGAGAGAGGATTTTACTACTCAGTTGCCAACTTAGTCCAAAGTAGCACTTGGCAAGAGAGCTTCTATGTTGGAATTCCAGGCTGATATTGTTTTAGGTGTTAATGCTGGTTCTGATATAAACGAAGTCTTTTACAATATCGAAATCATTACTTCCTTTGGCTATTAAAACGCGTTTCCCGTGGAGGTTTTTTGACTCGTTGAAATAGAAAGAAATCGCAGCTATCCATATCAGGTGAATTCGTTGGCTGGTGGATGGTATTAATTTTGTTCTTAGTAAAAAATTCACGGATAAATATATCACTGAGCGACGGTGCGTTGTCATTTATCAAAATCCACACTTTTTTATTTTCATTTATTCACACAAATTCTTTCTTTTTTGCAAATTCCTTGGCGTTAATGTCTCATAGGGCCCCAATAATAGTCTTTATTAACGGTCTAATTTTCCTGAAAAAATTCGTGGTGTACAATAGCGTCGTAATCGATAATCTATAAAAACCGTGAGCATTGCTTTTCTGAAAACAACGTGTTTTTCTTTGTGTTGATTCATTCGGACTTCTCTACTTAATCGCCTGATGCCTAGATTGCGTGCTGAACTCATACACCCAAGTCTCGTTAGTTCAGTTATGATGTGATTCAGCCTTGGAGATTATGTCTTTGGCGATATCAACGCGGTCCCTTTTGTGCAAGAAACTCAGGTCCTTTGAGACAAACTTTGCAGCAACACAAATCACGAATATTGTAGACACAAATCATTAACTACAATTTTCGAATGGATCTAATAAGCAATGTTCAAATCCTTTGCCAGCTCTCAGATGGTCTGATGATTAATTTGCGGTTCTTGATTAAGGGGTTATATATCTTGTGAGCCCGAAAAAATGGACGATTGTCATAATTTTTTTTAAATGTTTTAGAACTTTTATTCAAACAAGGCATCTATCATACTGAAGGGGAAGAATACATTTTGGTGTTGTTATTTTAAAAAATGTTATAATTTATCGTTGATATCGCTCGTTTTTTAGAAGAGGCTTGTGGTGATCACTGTAGCGTATGAGCAGCTCAACTGAAATCAAAAAAATTAAATGATTATTGTAGGAAAAATTTTTTTTTTGTGAATCTGAACTGTTTATTTACCCAAAAAAAAAATTCCTGGATATGAAAACCGCTTTGCACCAAAAAAACGATTTTTGAGGGGTTGAAAAATTAAAAAAAAATTAGTTCCAGCGAACTATACAAATATTTATAAAAAGTGAACCGTTCAGATTCACGAGGTTGTAACTTCGAATAATTAAAAAAAAGCTTGTGCAAATCGGTCAAATAGTTTTCGATAAATAATGATCACCGCGACGGTAATTTTCAAAAAACCGATTTCGAGATAATCGCGTCTAAAGTTTTGCGTGCACTTCATTTATGGATAATTTGCGTGCTTCCACGGTCTGTAACTTTCGTTCTAGTGCTCCGATCTTTATGATTTTTTGCATTTATATTTTCAAGATGATGTACTTTTGGAATATGCCATACAAAATTTTCCGATTTTTTTAGTCCAACACAAGGTATATAACCCCTTAACTTTCATTTTATTACAGTTTTTATCAGTTTTCGATGTCTACGGCCTGCTACTAGGCTTGCCATTCTCAAAAGACTCGCGATCTCTTCAGAACCGCTCATGCCAATCGCGATCGGCTGTTTTCTTTAGAGTTTCATTACCGAAAAAGTTTCACAACATTTCTAAGACTTTTACAGTCTTGAATCCATTTTTTATACAAACTCGTTGAAAATTCAAATCTATTTGTTAAATTGGAAAAAATCAAAAACACGGGCAGAGTTGGATTTACTCAAGGCGACGTAACTTTTATAAATGTCAAGAAAATTTTGGTAGGAATCCTAATCACAGATGTGGCAATCGAAGAAAAAAAAAACAAAAAAACACAGCTCAAACCATTTGACTTGCGCGTCACCTGGTGGTCGTTCCGGGAACTTTTCGTTCAAGGTGTTATAAACAGGATTTCATGCAGTTACTTTTATGGGGGGTTTTTAACTAAAAAATATATATAAAAAATTAATTCTTCGTAGCAAAATATCCCAAAGTAAGTACAGGTTTGTAATCGAAAAAAAAAGCAGTGTTGGTAATATTTTGGTCAATATTAATTTTCATTCTAACTTCGAATTAATTAAAGATGGCTTATTTTCAAACTGTGTGAGGAAGGCTTGAAACCGATTTTAGAATTATGCTCTAGTGGACTATTTTTCTTATAATTTTATGTAAACTCCGAAACTGCTAGGAACGATGCCAAAAAATTTAGCCGCCCTAATGTGCATATGTATGTATATACATATAAGTAAATGTATATTACCGTAATATATTTCAGTATACGAGTATGTATGAATATTTTGCGAATAGAGTCCAAATGAGCTGACCCAATGCAAAGCCTGCTTTTGTGGTTTATGTTAAACACTTTCAGCCAATTGCATCGATTTAGTTAATTCAACTATAATTGAACAGAAATCAAATTACTTTCAGTGATTAAATTTCAATAGCACTACTTTTTGGTTGAAAATTTTAATGATGTTAAGTAGCTCGTGTATTTTCTACACAAAATCAATAAAAAATGTTTTATTGCGTAATTTTGTTAAATGAATATTGTCTGCAGTCTGCTTACACTTTTTTCGACTCAAAATTGTGTAATTTATTTATTATTATTTTTACATGTTTTTTATACTTGCAGTACACCAGTTGGGTTGGCAATCCCGGTTACGAGAACCAGCATCAAATAGGACGCGCAGTGGGCGATCACTTCTTTACCTGCCCGTCCAATGAATATGCAAAGATATTAGCTGAACGGGGTGCTTCAGTGCACTACTACTACTTTACACATGTAAGTATGGAGCGTATATTGAATATTAGTGTGGTGGATAATCATGTGTGGTGAAAGAAGTTTATATAAGGTGGCGCAAAATTAGTCACCCCATCGGAAGACTTATAATTTCCACAAAACAAAAAAAACACAAATTATATGTACTTTGTGTAAAATGAAAGACGTGACACCTCGCGAAAAAACTTGACATAAATCAACGGTATTTTGTAGTCGCCTGAAAGTTACACTTTTTCATACCGAAATTGAATGGGCTCCAAAGCTGCATACTTAGAAAAGTTCCTTAAAACTCTGGTTAAGAAGTTGAAAACTTTGATTAAATTTTCAAACATTTTATACAAAATTTGGAACAATTGGGCGAAGAAGAGGGGTGGAAAAGAGGTATGAAACCGAGCCCCAATACGCTTAATATATTTACTGACGGTTTCGAAAATAAAAGACGGAGTAGGTGCAGGGACTTATTGCGCAGAGCTGGATATCAGGCGGCCAATTAAGCTTCCTGACCACAGCAATATTTTTCAAGCAGAAGTCTTTGCGGTAGGAAAGGCTGCAGAAATAGCACCAGCAAGGACTTCGAGCAACTCCAACATTAATATAAACGTTCTTAGGACCAGGGAAGCTATAAAGAGACTAGCCGCAGACAGACGGTTACACCTCTATTGCGTACCCGTACATAAGGGCATTGCAGGAAACGAAATTGTATGTAGATGAGATTGCCAAAAGCGTTGTTAGACTACCATTTGAACAAGAAAACGACTTACTGAAACCTTTAACAATGGCATCGCTGCGGACATCAAAATACAGATAGATAGGAGATGGAATAATCTAGCCACTTGTAACACCGCGAAAATCATGTGTACACAGAATGCAGATAAAAATGCCAGATTCGTACTAGCCAAGTCTAGAAAGGACAGCAGAACTATCGTAGGTATACTCAAAGGCCACAATTTGTTAGCGGAACACGCATACAAGATGGGAATTGCAAACAAAGATAGCTGCAGATTTTGCAATGAACTGGAAGAGACAGAAACTCTAGAACACCTTCTATGTTCTTGTCCTGCATTAGCTAGAACCCGAATGAAAGGCTTAGCAGCTCTAAAATATAAGAGGTTAGAATGACTCTCGGGGTTAGAGCTTCAGAGTAAGGGTCAAGCTCCATCTGGTACTACTAAGTACCAATAGGTCTATGTGATGACTTTCAGCCAGCCAGGTTAACCTAACCTAACCTTGGAACTTTGCGTTATATGGTTTTTGTTGGCATATTCGATTTAATAAAGCAAAGTCTGTATAAGTAAACTTTACAATACCTTCCCACTTACATAAATGTCTTTTGTACAATCACTTCCCAGTTTCCTAATCACACCTATGTATTAATATTCTCCGCGTTATAGTGCCACATTCAAGGAGAGGACTAATTGTAAAGTGTGATCTTTTAAGAGCTATAGCGAAGTTTTCCAAAAAAAAAACACACGTAATATTTAGAAAAATGTATGAAATTTTTATTTAAATCGATAGTCCAGTTCATATAATTTAAAGTTTGAAGATTATTTCATGCAAATGTTGACCGCAACTGCGCTTAAAATGGTCCATCTGCTTAGACTTGAATAGACAAGAGCTTTAACATAGCCCCACAAAAAATAATTTAAAGACGTTATATCGCACGATCTGGGTGGCCAATTGACAGGTCTCGAACGTGAAATAAAATGTTCACCGAACTCGCCTCTCAACAAGTCCATTGTTACGCGTGCTGTGTGGGTGGCACCTTCTTGCTGAAACCACATGTCATGCAAGTCAAGCTCTTGCGTTTTGGGCAAAAAAAGTTGGATATCATTTCACGGTAGCGCTCACCAGTCACAGTTACGTTACGATTCGCAGCATCTTTGAAGAAGTACGGTCCAATGATACCTCCAGCCCATAAACCACACCAAACTGTGACCTTTTCTGGATACATTAGTAGCTCTTGCAATTCTTCTGGCCCATCTTCACTCCAAAATCGACAATTCTGCTTATTTACGTAACCATTGATCCAAAAATGAGCTTCGCCACTGAACACTATTTTTCAGTCAAAAAAGTGGATCTTCGGCTAACTTCCAAAGAGCCCATTCACCAAAATTCTGCGTTACGGTCGTTCGGCTTCAATTCTTGCACCAGCTGTATTTTGAAGGGCTTCACACCTAAATCCTTTCGCAAAATTTTCCACGTAGTTGAGTAACAGAGGCCCAATTGCTGCGAAGGGCGGCGAATCGATAGTTGATGGTCATCATTAAGACTGGCCGATGCAGTTGCGATATTTTCTTCAGTTCGCACTCCACGTAAGCGTGTTGGTGGTTTTATGTCCAATAATGTAAATTTGGTTCTAAATTTAGTCACAATAGCTCGAATAGCCGCTTCAGTGGGTCGATTAAACTTACCATAAAATGGAAGAAGCGCGCGATAAACTTTCTTACAAGAACACGCATTTTTATAATAAAATTCAATGATTTGTAAGCGTTGTTCGTTTGTAAGACGATTCATGGTTAAATTATAGACCAAACTGAAGATGTTTGACAGTGAAACAAAACACGAAACCTGCGTCAGCTGTTTAAACCAACTGTTTAAAAAAGCTAGCTAAAAAATTACCCGTTAGTTCCGAGGATGGCCCCTCTAATCAAGGTGCCCACTACCTCGTTCCCAGTTTATTCCCACTACCCTGGGACGCAAATAAGCCGGATGCGATTGTGCGTTTTTGAAAAATTCAGTTTCTTGATATACTCGAGGGCCAGTGAGGACTTAATGGATGAAAGTGCCTCGAGTGCCGCCTGACTGTCACTCGAAATGGCGATTCGCTCATTCCGGAGATCCCAGGCCAATTGCCAATCGGTATAGTTGCAGACCTGACTAACTTAATTAATTTAATTCCGTATGTGAAATCTTATCAAAAATCGCAAAAAAATATCGACCTTTAACGGCAGCATTTAAAAAAAACAAAAATAATAATAAAAATTCTGAGGAATCTGTAACACTGTCCCGGCTTTAAACAGCTAACATTTTAATGAGTATTTCGATGAATGCCACGCTTTCAATGTATGTGTGTGTGTGTATATGCATGGAAATTGTGGACCACTTAGAAAGGGTTAACAAAACTTAACACAAGGCTATTCATTTATATTTACATACACTGAACCACATCTGGCAAGAGGAAAAAAACAAACAAACAAATTGTCACACACACACGCACACACACATACATAAATTCAAAAAGGGACAACCGGTGGTGTAAACAGCACTTGTTGGTATTGACTTTGTTGCAATTTAAGTGTCACATAACCAAGCAACAAACTTCTACATCTGCCCGCACTTGTTGTTGCATACAATTACCGCCACACACCGTATACACCCACACACACGTAGATGTGTACATGCATATGTATACAATACGGGGCACTTCACAACACTTGCTCGTCTGCCACCTGCCAAAGGTCTATCGAAAATGCTGACACTGTACTTGCGCGGGTGATATTGAGAAAAAGTGCAGCTGTGACGTATTTTTTCAATTGCAAGGGGTGAAGTGTTTGAGGGTTGCAGCGCTGAAGAAAGTAAAGCAAAACGGAGGAAGGCCACATAGAAAAGCCTGCAGAGGCCGCTACTACATATGTAAATGCCAGTGGTGGTGGTGCGCCCTCTGATAGTCAAACTCACATTATTTGCTCTGACCGCTGCCAGCAAAAATAGAGCAAATAAGAAAGTGTATTTGCACAAAGTAATTATTAATGAAATGTACACAACTATCTTTGCAAATACGCAAACATGCAAACATGGGTACGAACTCTTTGGCACTTACGCATACATATACAGGCACACGTACAGGAGTATGTATGTGTAGGTGTTTACTATAGAAAGCTATCAGAAGTGCCAACAGATATGCTAACAAGGGCCAATATACTCATGCACTTATGTATGTGTGTATGTTTGTATGTATTTAAGTGCATCCATAGCAAAGGTTAGACGTTTATTTAAGTTTACGGATGGTTGCCATAGAAAAGCACTATTAGTTTGTGCGAGTATTTTTATGAAAAATATGAAACAAGGAAAGTCTAATATTATATCTATGAGATGAAAATTATGAACTTATGAAAATTTCTAAAAAATTTTAAATTCCTCTACAAAACATATTACTGTAAAAATATTGGTTTGGGTCCGCCCTCATAACAGAGGTGTCGCTGCTGATACTAATTTTGTGTTCGTTCTCGTAATATACAGCGTAAAGATCCTTTTTTATCTGACGTAAAAAATGCGGGATCAGAAGGGTATCAACTATTATGAACTCCTTAAACCATCTGAAACCATCACTGGCGATCGTTACTGATTGCAGCTAACTCGTTTGAATCGAGCTCTCAAAGAAAGTCGTCGGAATGGGACGGTAGACATGACTGAAAACTGATTTTGCTGCATGACAACGCCAGCCCACACCTTGCTAAATTGGTCCAGAAATATTTAGAGGGACTGAAATGGGAAATCTCGCCCCAACCGCCGTATTGTTCAGACATTACACCTTCGGATGACTATCTGTTCCGATCAATGCAGTCAGCCCTTAGTGGAGAGCGGTTCACTTCCTACGAGAGTAACTCAAACTGGTTCAATGAATGGATGAAGTTAAAAGAACTCGAATTTTTCGTCAGAGGCATCCGTATGCTGCCTGAAAGACGGAGTAAGGTTCTAGCTTCCAATGGCACATATTTCACATAATATCAGGTATTTTTGAATGGTTTAAATAATTCGTTAATGCGTGACTACAATTCGAAAAATTGCGGAAGTTTAAAAAGGATTTTCTAATAATGGTTGCCCACCACTCAATGGCAAACCTACGAGTGTATGTACGCAATGAAACACCCCGTCATAAAAAAATATTCTGCCGTTTGCAGTCGGCTTAAAACTGTAGGTCCCTTCATTACTGCAACAACATCAGGACGCTCACCAAATGTAGGAGGAGGAGCTCGGCCGCACCCCCATGAAGGGTGTAAGCGCCAATTATAATAGACTTATACAGCGAAAGACCTAAGTCTACATACAGCAGCATATTTTCTTATTTCTCAGAAGGTATACATATCAATAATAATTGGAAAAACTGTTGATGGAGTTTTATTCGGAACTCATATTTATTCAAATTATTTCATTCGATTTACATAAAAAGAAAAAAGCGGTATACCAAAAGCTTACATGCAGTTCAATAAGCTTAAAAATCAACATTTATTCATTTTAAAACTAGCTGTTTCGAATATTTTTAGTATTTAGTAGGTCCACCACCATTATCACTCACTGCTTGAAGGTGTCTTGGCATTGATCCAACTAGTTGGGTAGGCTCTCTTTCTGTTATTTGGTTGCATGCCTCCATCAACTCGAGTTTTAGCGATTTTGCGTCAGTTACTATATTCCGCCGATTGTTTTTTTTTAAATCTCCCAAACATGTTCTATCGAATTTAAATCCGCACTTTGCGGGGATTCCAATCCTCTCGTTCCGCGGGTAAACTACCCCAGCGGCCGCTTGTCTGGCCAGCTCATCTGCTTTGCAGTTTCTTGCAATGTCGCTATGATGGCTAGGTACCCAGATAGACCTTATATCGAAGAATTCAAATGCGATCGAACTGGTTGGGGAATACCTGACATTACTAGGTATTCCCCAACCAGTTTCGAGTGCGCCATCATCGAGCGCAGGACCCTTATTACCGCTTAGTATTCGGAGTAGATGTTAACCTGCGTGTTAGTTATTACATAAGTGAGCAGCCAATCAGCTGCTCCTTTAAATGCGGCTACCTCAGCTTCGAACACACTGCTGTTGTTGAGGAGTTGAGAGAAAGTCGTATACTCGTATTTTTGTTATCACCTTCTGAGTTTCTGCCAGGATAGGGTTGCAGAACATCTGAAAGATATTTAGCGAATTTCTTCGTATAAGTTTTATTGAGTGTAGAAATACTAAACCTTGCCTTACAATATCTCATTCCGTCACCCCAATTTGTCAGTGCATTTTCCTTAGTTCGAGAATTTATCTCACCAATAGCAACTTTGATTTCATGGTACAATTCAAGAATCTAGAAAATCACACAATTCAAAAGAGTTTTAAGTACAGTGACAAGAACAGGAAAAAGTTAATTTTTTGAATTTTTCCAACGCCTGAAAGTGACTATTTTGCCCACTTCAAACTAACTTAATTAAGCATAAATCATATGATACATAAATTTATCTCCATGCCTTTATAACCATCTGACCTTGGCTCGAAAGATGATCTAAGAAAAAATACTTCGAGCCTATTAGGATTGCCCAGATATGACGATACGAAAGTCGTAGTAGTTCTTAATGCCTACTGACCAATTAGTGGCACTTATACTAAAAAACTGCAAGCCCTCGAAAAGTTAAAAGAATGGAGATGAGCTGGATGCTACAGTCTGTGTCAGAAAACAAGAACCGCGATTATTCATGAAGTATAAAAGATATATATATGTATATATATATATATATATACAATTTTTACGTGAAAGTATGTATGTACAAAACTACGAGTCGCAATTACTCAATAAGCCGTGTAGCCTCCATCGTTGTCGAGTATATCCCGACATCTTCTTCATGCTTTGAACCAGCTTTTTTGTGTAGCCCGTCGACAAACAGGATTAGATTTTCGAACTTGACACACGAGTTGCTTTAAATCATGGACTGGCCTTCCGGCAAGATGCGTTTTCATAGTTCCCCACACATTTTCAATGGGGTTGACGTCTGGGGACTGGGAAGGTCAGTCCATTACTGTGACGCCATTTTCTTGTTTTGTTGTTTCTCAATGTGGGACGATAGGATATGTTTGCCTCCATCAGTCGAAATGGTGATAATATTCATATCTATTAACTTTTTAGTAAGAATTGTGCGTGCTTGGCGTAGACACAAAGAAGGGTCTCGCTACTTTATCCTGCTTTTTTGTCGTTACTCGGTTCAAGGCGCAATCGGAGAAGTCATCAAGATTTTTGTACACCTTAAGCCGCTGACTCCACATCACAACAAACCGTTTTGATTTTTAATCACCTTTGCAGCCGCGGCGTAAGATAATTTCGACCCTTTCGAATGCGTGCATAAAAATACCACCTCGAAACGCTTCGCGTATTTCTCACTCATTTTTGTTTGGTTGCGTTTACGGGGAAGTTTCGAACGACACTAACCTGAGTTAGCACTGGCGTTGTAGCCTTTAAGTGGGACTATTATGCAGCAAAAATCAGAACGAAATATATCTTGAAAATACAAGAAAAAAACCAGTTCTTTTCTTCTGACACAGACCGTATCTGAACTCTATCTGTCGAACTCTGATAGTCCAAAATTAAAAGGCTAGCGCCCACTGTAGAAATTTTAAAAATATATATCTTTTTTGGTTCAAAGATGCTCGAGTAACTACCTTAAAAAGGACGCACTCACTTTCATACTCAAAATGGAAAAAAGTTTTAATACCTTCATTTTAAACTTTAACGCAGTCCGCCTCAGTCCAAAGCAAGAGTACCGTGAAATTTAAACTCGCTTTTCACGAAGCTATACTTTTTAAGTCGGTTAGAGTCATAACTCAAATACAGCAGAGCCGTTGGTTAAACTGATTTAAAATTTTCTTACTGCTGAAATTTATAAAAAAATGATCAATGAACTTATGACAAAATCTTCCTAAAACTATTCGAACTTTTATTGTTGTATGCAATTGAAAAAAAAATAAAGCCAAAAATTACAAAACAAAGCTGCTATTGAACTTACCAAGTACTGACATTTACACTTCGTTGTCGATTGAAATACAGAATTAGTTTCCAACAAAAAGACAAAAGTAAGTAACAACAGACCCCGTTGTGGTAGAACTAAAGTTGTCTTCCATTTTTCAGTTTTTTTTAAACATTTCTTCTTAAATCACACACACTCGTTTGCACCTATAGCAGTGCATTTAATATTCCAATGCAAGGAACGAAAGCATTTATTGAAACCAACTATGTCAAGGTGAAGCCGAAGTGGCAACAGCTGTCGTTTACCCCAACTGGTTAAGTGTAAGTCTTTGCTTTTTACTGCATGGAAATGCGATTTGTCACTCATTTGATATTTTCTGGCTTTTAACTTCGTGTATGTGGTTGTGTGTCTTTATTTAAGTACATAAGTATATGCATATTTTTCGGTTATTTGTGTGTTCTCTTTAGACATTTCACTTTCGTCCTTGCAGTTCATTTGACCAAGACATTAAGCTATGGGAGAAAATTTGCAAGTTGATGCATAAATAATAAATGAGGTTTGAATGGCCCAATCGGAAATTTTCGTATATTAAGTTACATATATTGCACTACCTTATCTCTATCTCATACAGGGTTGCCAATATTCGACGGACCCATTTGGCAACCCTGTATCTTTTGACAGAGACGTCAGATCGCTTAATGACATACCGCGTTGAAAGCGTCGGTCCAAGCAGATTTTTACCATGAAACAGTAGACGCCACGCGAGCGCTCTCAAATTGTTGAAATTTACATTCAACAAAAGAAGTCAATTGTGAAAACTCAACGTGCGTATAAAAAATTAAATAATGTGAAAAGTGCGCCTTCTAAGATCGCCATTCAACGTCTGGACGAAAGGTTTTCGACTGGTGATGCTCTTTCTAATCCAAAGAGGCCAAATCAAAACCAATCAAGGCGTCGCCAAGGACATCCCAAAATCGCCGTTCTCAGCAGGTGGGTATTGCTCGGATCACTTTACAACGAATTATCCGCATTGATTTGCATTTATTCCCGTATAAGATTCAATTGACGCAAAGATTGTTGCTTGCGGACAAGCCTCGCCGATTGGAATGGGCCCAAAGAGACATCGAAATCCGTCGGGTCCGTCGAATATGGGCAACCCTGTATATGGATCGCAATATGTTCGTATGCTCGTAAGGTCTGAATGATTTCTAGATTGACTGCAAAGTATCGCAAAAGTTATAAGGGTCTAAATCACTACTCAGAAATGATCAATTCATATTTGCAAGGTGGTTGAAAATACAGTTACCGAGCTTAGCGTGCATTAGAAGGGTTCTTTCATAGGCTGTCTTCTGTCTGAACATAAGAAATTGGACACTCAAACTACAGGGTCCGGCACTCGAAGTGTAACCAACTTTAGAGCGCTCACGCAGCTGATGCTGCTATCTGTTAGTTGGCTAATGGCTAAATGACAGTCCAGAGTATTGTTTACAAGCACGCGGAAGCATTTTGCCGAGCACACAACCAGCAGTTGTTCGTGAGCTCGAGCACCTTAAAGTAAATAAAGTTTTTGTTTATCGCACCGTTACTCGTCCAGTGATACTGGTAGCATCGCGAAAATTCATGGAGGTTGCCGTCAAAAGACTGCAACGTCACGGGAAATGGATCAAAAAGTGAAGAAGCGAAATCCCCGAGGAAGTTCCAATCAAACGGAGAAAGAACTGAAAATATCTGGCCAAAGCATTCGCCGCACACTGAAAAATTATCAAGTCAAGAAGTCAAGCCTTATAAGATACAAAAGGCGCTTGATCTCACACCAAAGCAGCAACAAGTCAGACTTGAGAGAGCGAAGGAGTTGTTTCGCTTGGCCAAAAGTGGTAAATTTTCGAACATTTTGTTTTCTGACGAGATAATTTTTCAAATTGAGCAATTCGTAAACTCCCAAAACGATAGGGTTTATTTGACCGACCGTTCATACGAGAATTTGAGTAATCGATCGGCCACCAGGAGGCAGCATCCCCCACAGTTAACGGTTTGGACCACTGTAACCGCGGGAAAGTATTCTGGAGGTGGCTTTGAAGCCGTGATCAGACAAACATTTTGGTTGCAGACCATGGACGTTTCCACAGGACACGGTACCGTCTCGCAAAGCTCGAGTGAACTAAGAATGGCTAAAGCACAACGTTCCAGATTCATAGCGTGCACACAATAACTCTCAAATTCACCAAACGCGAATCCGATGGATCATTCTCTTTGCGCGATTTTGGAGAGCAAGGTCCGAACTAAGAGATTCACCAGCCTCGAGGCGCTGAAAAAAGTCATTGTCCGCGATTTGGCCAAAATATCTGCAAGTCACATTCGGGCAGCTGGCGATTAATTTCTGGACCGTTTCAAAGCCATAGTCAAGGCAAAAAGTGGTATTTTTTTACTTTGAAGTGAATAAAAGTAATTTTCCAAATTAAATGTATGGCCTTTTTAATTGGTTACACTCCGAGTGCTGGACCCTGTGTTGTTTCAAAAGATTCAGGTTGAACATCGTCGAGTGTGACAACCCACCGCCTTCGACTCAAATACAATTTGTGCCATTGTAGAAAAGTAGAATGAGAACCCAGGCAAGCAAGCTTGTCGATCAATACCATACGTGAAACTTTGTCGAAGGCTTTAGAAAAGTCGGTGTAAATGCAATCAACTTGACACCCAGAATACTCACCAAATACATCCAGATTTGTAAGTATAGAACGGCCCGATACAAATCCGTGTTGATTCGGGCAAATTGAACTGTTAACTGAGAAATATATTTTAACTTTGAGGACGCATTCAACAAGCTTAGATATATAATTGAGATTCGCATATATCGCTTTTATTGCCGACTTCGAATGTAGGAGTTATAGACGCGAGTGAAGATAATTATTTACTCAAAATTATTTTCAGCGGAACCACCAGAGCATTGCAATTTTTAAATAAAATAGTCAGTTCAGGTGGAGCTTTTGAGTTTTGTGATTCCAGTTATTATATCCTCAGTTGAGAGCGAAAGTGCTCCGAAACCGAATGGTGTGTCAAAGTAAAATGAAAAGTTAAATCTTGAGAACCTTTTTATGACATTTTGTCAACGTACACTTAAACTTCATCAACAACGCTAGGAGCCTATTATTTCAGCTTTGAAATTATTAGCGGCCACCGTAGCCGAATGGGTTGGTGCGAACGTGGGTTCGAATCTCGGTTAAAAACCAAACTGAGGAAAAAGTTTTTTCTATTAGCGTTCGCCCCTCGGCAGGCAATGGCAAACCTCTGAGTGTACTTCTGCCATGAAAAATCTGCTCATAAAAATATCTGCCGTTCGGAGTCGGCTTAAAACTGTATCCATTTATGGAACAACATCAAGACGTGCGAATTATATACACATATATTAGCATAGAAATTTAATTATTGCTTAAAAATTCGTCGACTCTGAATTTTCATAGTTTCTCTATTATGCGCCCCTGCACTGTTCGCTCACTTTTACTCGGCTACGATGACCGCCAAAATTACTCGCAATGTGAAAGTCAGCAAGAATTCTCATTATATAAATTTGAAACAAGTTGAAAAGGCCCCAGATACTGCTAGAGCACTTAAGTAGCTGTGTATGTGTGTATGTGGCAAGTTGTACTATTGTTTTGGGCCCTGGATAGTAGACACGTGCTTTTCACACACGCTGAACAAAATAATTACATAACCTCTTTTGCAAACACACACACAGGCACATATCAATTAACAAGCATGAAGGGTGAAACTATAATATTTTCATGTATGTATGTATGTATGTATGTAAGCATGCATGTATGTGTTACTGTTTTATTGTACTTACGTTGTACACTTGGTCGGTCAACCAGTCAACCAGTCAACCTTTGAATTTGTACTGATTGTAGCTGGATGACTTGACAGCTTGACAGTGCGTCAGCTGGTCACCAAACTGGGTTAACAACTTAGTTGGCTGGCCGCTACGGGTCAGCAAAATATGTAGAATACCCGAGCAATCGACTAAATATTCAGGCGACCACGCGGAGTGAGTGCACACGGTGAGATGGTCAGTGAGTTGTTGAGTTTGTTTGTTGTTTGCTTTCTGTGCAAGCGTGCACGCATTTGTGTACGCGTGTGGTGATGTGTGTTTGTATGTGTGACAGTTCGAAGGTGTGTTCGTGGTCATAATTATGGTCAAGGACAATGACCACCGAATTCGTGTTGTGTTGCGTTGAAAGTCGCGTTATATGGTTTGGCATATTCCGTTACATCGATTGTCTCTTCACTTGGCCAACGCACGCATTCGTGGCAGGTGCTTTGCCAGGGACTAGCCCATTCCAGTCACATTCCGCCGTTACCGGGCGTGGGGTCTTAATATTCGCTATGGTCATAACATTTGTGATTCTGCTTGCAAATCAGCCAAATTCCTTTTAGTACCGTTAGCCCAAACTTAATGGCCATATCCAATTGTCAGCTGTCCGAAATATTTATGTGACAAAAGCTTCATTAGTGTTAAAGTTTGCATTGATTTAATTGTTTGTAAGGGGATTGTCTTAGGGGTTTGGCTCATCAAGTGGCGTGGGTGATTTGAAAAGTGTGTCATAAACTATGTACGAAAGGGTGGTATATGGAGTGAGTGATTAAATGTGTGAATGAGTTGGTGTACGCAAATTTGTGACTCGGTTCTGCGTTTGCTTAAAAGCGTGCCAAACTATGGGATGTATTACAAGTAAGTAAAATAGGTAGGTAGGTAGGTCAGATGGCTATGGTACCATGGGCACACTAAAAAGAGCACTAGAGTGCCGTTATAACATAATAAAGGCCGCTGCCTGCGAAGGATTACAAAACTTAAAAGAAGAAAAACCATCTACAGCCATTCAGTGCTGGTGATGTAGTGGAGGAGAGATAAGGGATCTAGGCTGGACAACTGTTCCAGGCTATCCCCAAAAGGTGCCTAGCAGCCCTAACCCGGACATTTGCGAAGAAAGCCTGCAACAGTCTTTTTTTCTACAGGATCCTTACAGCTTCGGCAATGGGAGTTGTGTGGAAGCCCAAACTTCTCCGCATGAGTACCGATCACCCAGTGACCTTTGACGACCGCTATGAGTTTGAAAATTGAATGGCGGTGTATTACCAGCACTAAGGCCTAACCTCCTGAGATAGCGCGCGATGAAGTAGAACTCCATCAGCCTTGCGCTTTTTTAACAAAGAAATTGTGCAGTTTCCCTTTAACAACCGTCAAGGGCACACCGATGTCTGAGATGGGGTCCAACAGAAACCGGTTCTGTCCACATGCTTCCTGGCAAGCTCATCGGCAATTTCATTATCCTCTATGTTCCTATATACTGAAACACAGATAAGAGAAATTTTACCTGCACACCCAAAAGATTACATCCACAAAAAACAAACTGTTCGCCTCTAAGTATGAAGAGTTTCTCCTAGGTAATTTTGAAAAACAATTTTTTTTGGCCAAGATAGAGTTCGCATTTTTAAATTTTTTGTTATATCTTCGCCATTATCTTAGAGTACGCCATATCGCTGAGTAAATTTGTTTTATTCCAAAGTTCATTGAGCTTAATTACGCCATTCTAGTACCTACCAACCGCATCTCAGTTCCCACTTCTTAATGTACTACCCTCAGCCCTTTAAGGATTCAGAAATTGCCCTTCAGAACGGAACTTTAGCATGGCCCCTCAGTCCTTAGGAATCAGCGTCCAATCAAGTTTTCTTTATTTGGGCTTGAACATCACTTCAGTTCAATGATCAAGTAGCCTTGCTCTCTACATCACACGAGCAAATTTTCAATTTAGTCAGGTGATAAGTTGGCCTGCATTGCTCTTTGATAATTCGTAAGTCCTCAAAGTGTTTTTGGTTCCAAGATCACAAAGTGTTCTGTAGAGTCTTAAGCCTGTTAGATTTTCTCAGTGTGGCTCCATATGAGCTTCTTCCTGATTGTTGATATGTACGGACAGTACCCTCTTGCCCAAGTCACACAAAGGCTATGAACCTATAATGGAAGCTTTTCAAGGATCTCATTTCCTTGAGTGCCAATGCGACTCCACCTTCCATGGCCAGTTTAGAACTTACCTGATCGATGCAGTAAATTGAGGCTTGAATTGAAATCTGTCCTTGCGTACCTTTCCACCTGAAAGTTAGACACTTAACTCCCCTACTTACCTTCTGTGGAAATAAACATTCGTTGTTAGCAGTGCTGTCGTTTCTGGGCTATGGTAGGATATTTTTCTTCGTGGCGAATTGGTATGAATAAAATAAGTTTCGTTAGATTTGGTAATGGCACATGAAAAGAAGTTAGGAATTTGATTTTGAAGAGAGAACAAGTCCAACCACTCAGTCAGGAGACCATTGTACTACACTAGGAAAAAAGAGATAGGAAAGATAAAAACTGGGTGGTAAGACTGATAAATTAGTTTGAGGTCACTCTTCCACAAATCTCTTGGATTCATTGATGAATCGTAAGAGATCCGGAAAAGGAAGAGTATGAAATTTATTCATACTCAGAATGACGCAACCCAATATCCTAAGTCTGATTCTGGAAAACGCCGGACAGCCACACAGAAAATGCTCTTCAGTGGCCTCATTCTCAAGACAGGATAGGTATATCGGGCTATCTACGACCCCCATGGCAGCCATATGCTGCGCAAAGACGCTGTGCCTTGTGATTACACCCACCAGTACTCTCAGGTCCTTTCTGCTGAGTTTTAGGAGAAAGGTCGCTATTTTCCTGTTTGGTTCTTTCACAAAGCACTTGGCTACTCTGCATAAGTTCAAGCTAGGCCAACGTCCTCTATGGGTAGATCTCGCGAAGTCATCAATTCATAGTTGAGTCGATGCGGAATTGACACCTAGAAAGGATTCAAGGCTTAGTGGCATACTTGCAGAGCCGTCATTAGCCAATTAATCAGCTTAACTCAGCTAAATATGACTAACTTTGTTGTTCTTTGCAACACTGTTCAGTTTTGTCTTACATCCACAGACTGACTTCGAAGTTCAGCGTGGGTTAGCAAGGGCTTTCAGTGCAGCTTGATTGGAGCTAACGAATAATACAAGTTTTTTAAATGCTTGAGAATTAAAAGGACAAAGACTAGGAAGTTGAGAACGACGACGAATCGACATTTCTGCGTCTTCTTCAACACTTTGTTCTATGAAATCTCGAACAGATTTATCGTATTTTCCCAAAGCAAATTTGCACAATTTTCAACGTGCCAAACCTTACTTACTAACAGTTTGCCTTCCTCAGTTGTCAAAGCATGGTTATCGATATCGATGGTTCTCATGCAGCTAAAAAAACATCCGATATTTAGCTCTAACTGTGATAGTTAAAAAACGGGCGGTTAAAAGCGTGGGATTCTGCGAAGAGCATGGAAACTCAACAATTCCTCAACCCTAACAAACGTATCCTTCCAATCCTTACTCCCGCTCAAAAAGTCACAAAAAGGAAAATACACAGTTACTCATTGCATTAGTGGTGCCAACAAGAGGAAGCGGGCAATCGCGGTAATAGCGCAGACACACCAAATTTAGCGAAGTCCTCAACCATCTGTATGATCCTTCTGCCAGAAAACTGTGACACACAGATGTCGCTCTAAGCAGTAAAAGAAGGCATTGTTCCTCAGCAATGACAGGTGGGTCTTTCCAGCACTTAGGACTTGTAGCGACAGGCTAATCACCTACCCTGTCAGAAGGCAAAATAGATTAACGAAACCAACGTAAGACTGAATCTTGTCGAGGCCCTATGCTCCCGAATGAGCACACAAGGAAATTTCACTTTAAATGCCATTTTTTGAGTTTAGATTTGTTTTTATTTTTGTTTTTTCCATTCAATTGTGAGGTACTCGGTGTTGAAAATGGAAGTCAACAAAGAGAAACATCAGTACATTTTACAGTTTTTCGCTAAAATCACAGAAATAATTGAAGTTAGTAGTCGTAGCATCGCCCAGAAGCCAAAGATCGACCACAAAATAGTCTTAAGCCATTTGCGCAAAAATTGTACGCACAAATATTGGATTTATTTTTCCCCAAACTATTATATTAGCATTTGAGATGTGGCTTCTCCGGAGAATGCCCAAGATGCCATGGACTTACCACGTTTCTAATGAAGAAGTGCTGCGAAGAGTGCACGACAACAGACAACTTATCAAGTGCGACGAAAAACTTCATAGTTGGGGCATATTCTATGGGACCCAAAATATGAACTGTTGCAACTCATATGGCAGGGCAAGGTTGAAGGAAGAAGAGGTAGCGGGCGTAAACAGTTTTCTTGGTTGAGGAACATAAGACAGCGGACCGGTAGACCACATGTGGGATTCCTCTTGGAAGCAACTAGAGGCCGCGAATTACTTTTAAATATAATTCAAAGTTTTAATTAAAAAAAAAATACCAGTCTAACGGTTAGACGCGATAGAAGGGAAACCTTTCGTAAAACGCTATTCACTAGGTTGCGCATTTCGTAATATTTTTCGGCGTGCACGAAATTCACGTACACCTTCTGTTGAAGTCTTTGCGGTTTTTTTAGTTTTATTTTCTTTTTGTTTTGTTTTTTTCTGTCGATATTCACGACACTTTTCTGAATTATATTTCGGCATAATTGCGGTAAATATTTAAAAATGAAAATATTTACGAATATAAAAATACGGACGCAATACAGCACACGCGGTTGCTATTATGAGCGTCGTAACGCGTATATTGCACAGACGTACTAACATACACACAAACATTCATAGGACGCTTGGTCTAAGCAAGTATTAGGTAGTGTAGTATAGGTATACATAATGCCTTCTTGCTCACCGTGGCTCCGTAATACGCAGCCGCACACATATACGTATATCAACATATAACGCTTCTAGCCAAGAGTGTCGCTTTTTCGTTTCATCGAGTCTCAAATCACTCCCAACGATTCTAAAGAAGTTTTCACTTCAAAAAAAAAATAATTTGTGAAAAAAAAAATTTTATTACTTTCAAATTGTAGAGAATAAATTAGCATCACCCGTGGTCGAAAATATAATAAAATAACGATTTCCACTGTAAATAGTAGGTTTTATCCAATTCGAATGCAATAAAATATGTTAATTTGTTTTTCAATCCCTGGTAGCGATCCTTAAAAATTATTTTAAGATTTTGAAACTTCCGTTGATTCATTTATTTCGTGTACACGATATAAAATTTAAGTTTATGTGAGACCTACCATGCCCCTTTCTCCTGCTACTTTTCACCATAAGAAGAAAAGCCATTTGGAAATTTCAGTTTATATAAAAGGTGCCACGCCTCCTTTTAAAATACCTACTACTTCTCACCATAAGACAGGCATTGGCAATTTGTATAACTGTATCAAATTTCATTATCTTAGCTTTTCCAGCTAAATGTAGTCTTCAGTTTATGGGAGCTACCACACCCCCTTTTCCATTGCCTACCACTCTTCACCATAAGTTCGCTAAATAATATTTAAACCTTCGTGCCAAGTTTCAGTTCCCAAGCTTAATTGGTTTTTGAGATATTTTGTTGAATATGTCAGACGCCACGCCCCTTTATATTGAGGTTAACATTTCTTTACTAAAGGAAGTTATGTGCTTCAAATCAATGCAAATAAATTCTGACCTCAATCTGAAAATTTCGCTTCTATATTATCAACAGTAAACTGCCTATTCCCGTGATTGTCGTAAGCTAATTAAAGAGCTTTCCGCAACTAAGCGACACATTAAAAGGTCGCCATCTAATTTGCCAGAAAATCTGCTAACTTATCAGCATCTGGAATACACAGTGGATTGTGAGTTATCATTGTACGCCTGTATGTGAATACATACTTACGCATATCAGTTATCAATGGCTGCGAAAAGGCAAATTAACGGCATACATCAAGGCGTGCAAACACTCTACTGAATGTATGAGTATTCCTGTGCTTGTGTAGATGTATTTTCTACCATTTGCGTTTTCTACATACAAACAATACACAAATAAGAGCAGTTCCACAATAATGGACTCAACAAAGCCCTCGCTCGTATGTGTGTTTGTGTAGACTTGCGTGTGTATGTGTACATGTATTTCTGAGTATACGAGTATGCTACCAGCTCAGCAGCTGGACGAGTTATCAGGTATAAAAATTGCACTCCCTTCTAATCTTACCACCGATGACCACCAACAATGCCAACCTCTTTGTGTGCGACCAGTGCCTGTGCGAGTTCTATTGAGCGGATAATTTTCTGAACGCTGTTACATCGAGCAAAGCGGAGCGCACACGCATACCAAGCACACATACGAGTACACATTAAAGTATGTAACAACCGTTATTCACATTCACCAGCAACTGAAGTGAGAATGCGAGAAATATGGCTGCGAAGTAGGGCAGTCTGTTGTGGCTGTCCGAATGCCACAAAATATTCCGAGCCCATGTGGCGATGCCCTGCTTTTTGATGTTCCAGTCAATTCATGCTAGCGCCTCAGGTGGATTTGCGGCAAGTTGGCGTGGTTGAGGTTTCAAGATAAACGCATGGGTTTGTTTGTATGTACATACGCGCGGTGTTTTGTTTTTGCCACACAACGCTAAAAAAGCCTAAAAAAATATATAAAATAAGAATTCATTGGCAGGAAAGCAAAGGCAAAAAAGTGAAATATTTAAGCACAGCTTTAATTTTCCTTTTCCTATTTGAAAGATTGCAATAGGCTTAGTATGAACAAAATTTATGAATAATCAAGTAAGAAAGTGCTAAATGCCGTCCGAATCGAACTTTGTAGATAGACCCTTGAACGTTTTTAGTACAATTTAATTTGGGCTGACTGTATATTTTTGGATTCAAACAAACTTATAGGCAATGAGTGTTAAGGCTTTTAACATTAGAGGGAATGACGGACATTTTTACTTCAAATATAAAAAGTGGACCTTTCTTATATCTGATCTCAATAATGTTTATGTCTGATCTGAGGTGGAAAACTATACGTCTGCAAAGTTTGGACGAGTTTTATGAAGCCGTTAGTGAAACAAATAATTCCTTACATTCACATCACAGATTGAATGAGTCCGACGAAGAAATATGAGACGAGTAGCAATGTGGTTTTAGGAGTGGAAGATCGACAATCGATCAAAGCTTTGTAGTTCGCCAAATATTTGAAAACTTTCGTGAGTACAAAATCAACTTGCATGCTCTCTTTATAGATTATCTGAAAGCGTTCAATAGTATTGAAAAGGGCAGAATTGAATACTTGCTACGCATGCAAGGAATACCGAACAAATTGCATTTGCTGAGACGTATTCCAAAGTACTTATACAAGGCAAAGCGTCTGATTTATTCAACGTTGAATTAGTAGTAAAGCAGGGAGATGCATTGTCTACGCTTGTGTTCAATTAGGTCCTGAACTGTGTAATAAAAAAGTTGCTCCATCAGAGACTATATTTAACAAGGCTTGGCAAATATGTGGCTTTGTATCATTAGACCTGGTAATCTCCGATTGAAAGCAAAATTCTTTGAATCAAAAAGATCAATGAAAGCAAAACAAAAAACCTCACAAAACTTAACACGTAGAGAAAAGCGCCTGACCTTACAATTGCTCATCATAATTTGAAAGCGTGGACGAAATTAAATACCTCATACTGCTTCTCAGTAGAACAGATGATACAACAAACGAGTATGTTGCCCATATTAAACTGTTAAAAAGCAAGCTCTTGAGTAGGAAAACGAAAACCAAAATATATTAACACTGATTCGACCAGTGGCAACGTGTGGATGAAACGTGGACATTGAAAGCGGATAGAAATAAAGAATTAAGCTCATTGGACGGAAGAATACCGATTCCAGAACGAGAAAAACATGGGCTCTATCGCATAACAGCGAGCTAGAGGAATTCCAGCAAGGGGAAAACGTTGTGCAGTTGGCCAAATCGCAGCGCAACCGATAGCTAGGACACGTTTTCAGATTGCTAGATGAAAGAATACCTCGCAAAGTTCTAGATGCGCGCATGTTTGGTGAAAAGCGAAAAGAACGGCCGAAAAAGAGCTGGTTAGACGACGTTGAGGATGAATTAAGAAGCATAGGAGTGACGGAAGCGATAGTTGGACGACGTTGAGGACGATCTAAGAAGAATAGGACTGGCTGAAGCGATGGTTGGGCGACGTTGAGGACGATCTAAGATGGATAGGACTGACTGAAGCGATGATTGGGCGACGTTGAGGGCGATCTAAGAAGGATGGTACTGACTGAAGTGATGGTTGGGCGACGTTGAGGACGATCTAAGATGGATAGGACTGACTAAAGCGATGGTTGGACGACGTTGAGGACGATCTAAGAAGGATAGGACTGACTCAAACGATGGTTGGATGACGTTGAGCACAATCTAAGAAGGATAGGACTGACCGAAGCGATGGTTGGACGACGGTGAGGATGAACTTAAAAGTATAGGAGTGACGGAAGCGATGGTTGGACAACGTTGAGGACGATCTAAGATGGATAGGACTGACTGAAGCAATGGTTGGACGACGCTGAGGACGATCTTAGAGGCATAGGAGTGACGAAAGCGATGGTTACATGTCGGTCAAATAAACCCTATCGTTTTGGGAGTTTACGAATAGCTCAATTTGAAAAATTTTGTCGTCAGAAAACCCAATGCTCGGTAATTGACCGCCTTCGGCTGAGTGAAGCAACTTCTTCGCTCTAAGAAGTCTGACTTGTTGCTGCTTTGGTGTGAGATCACACGCCTTTTGGATCTTGAAATCATTTTTCAGTATGTGGCGGATGCTACGGTAAAATATCTTCAGTTATTTCGCCATTCGATTGTCACTTCTTCTTTTTGAACCATTTCACGTAACGTTACAGTCTTTCGATGACCATTTCCATGAGGTTTCGAGATGCTACCAGTATCATTGTAACGAGTAATGGTGCGATAAACAGAAACTTAATCTACTTTCAGGTACTCGAGCTTACGAACAATCGCTGGTTGTGATTTTCCAGCCAAATATAATGCAAACACACTATTATGTTTGATATCCATTACTCCATACTGTGGACCGCTATTTAGCCAACTAACAGACAGGTGATACTCGTGCCCGATCTGAAGTTGGTTACACTTCGGGTGCCAGACTCTATGCACTTTCTTTATCAGTTGAACATAGGCGATGATTCAGTTCCATTAAAGTAATAGAAGCTCCCAACTTCCGCGCTTTATGGAGGGACGGAGGGGCAGAGCGAAGAAGAAGAAGAACATGTGGACAAAAAGAAAACCACATAAGGTAAATTGGAAGACCGCCCGCAAGATGACATCAAAAGAATAAAATTGGATAAAAACATTTAGAGATAGAGAAAATTGGAAATCAATGGAGAAGCCCTATGTTCAATAGTGGACGCGATCGGTTGTATGATGATGACGATAGAGAATTTGGACCAAGAGGCGTGAATTAGTTCAGTATTTCAAAGCAGTGTTTTTCAATATTAAAAATTTTTTTATTTCTCCTTTTTTATGGAATTATTGCATGCAAATAGTTTCAAATTACTTCGTTGTATTTGTAGTCCGCAGAATTGTAATTCCTTGGCCTAAAGAAGCACATTGTGGTTATGTTGTTTGCATTAGCGGCGCTCTTACGCGATTTAGGGGTTGCACACTGGGTCAAACAACCCTGTTGATTATTAGTTGAATCAATCAGACTTTAATAAGTTACTAAGTAATAGAATTCCAGCTAGATGTGAGTGGGTTGACAATATACCTGGTGGGAAAAACTGGCTTAGCTTTAATGTCTACTCTAAGAAGTCAAAAGCAAGCGTTTCAGCTCGTATTTCAGGCTGAAATCCTTGCCATTAAGCAAAAATGTGGCTAACTCAAAGAAATCTCTATTTACTCCGAGACCGATTAAGTTTCTTAGTGGGCTTGTAACTAATTCCATTATTGCTTGCAAATTCCGGGCGTTTCTTAAGGAGATGGTGGAATATTTCTGCATCTATTTGATATGGGTGCCATGGCATGACATACGAGAGAATTGTAAGGCAGGCAAATTAGTGAGAGCGTTATCACTCGCCTCCGTCTTTATATGGAGAGTGTATGTATACCTCCCTCAACCTTCAAACTGCGTGGTATAAGTAGCATTGTCACTTCAGTCCGCGCGAGATGAGTTGATAGTCTCACATGTAATGCTATAAAAATAATTTGGTCAAAATGGGACGGCAGGCGTTTAAAGATGCTACTTAATCGGTCAAGGAGACGTGTTTCTATGTAAGTCGCTTTGATCACAGGCCACTCTCTTCTAGGTTGACTTGCTCAAAGATTGAACGTACCTCATTTCGGGGCAGCAGAAGCTGCAGGAATAAGGAGAAGGAGGAAGAGTTCGTTAGACCCCTTCTCTGTTACTGTCCCGCGTGGCATGCCACTAAGTTTAGATACGTTGGCTCATCGTGCTGGAATGATTCTGATGACCTTAGGGATAAAAGTGTTAGTCAGATCAATTCGTTTGAACTTAAAACCAAATGGTTTAACGAGGAGTACCAGATAAACTGCTACTGTGCTGTCTTCACAATGGATCGGCAACGGTCTAAGTGAGTTCGTTTAGAGACCGACTGCCAATTTTACTTACCTACCCACCTACCTTTGTTGTTGGGAGCAGTGGTTAGTATCACATTTTCAGCAATGCCGCAGAGCCTTTGGTAAAACCTGGGGTCTGAAACCTGCTGTGGTCCTATGGATATACACAGCACTTATCAGACCAATCATCACTTACTCCTCTGTGGTCTGGTAGCGACGGAGCATGCACTGCACTGAAGGCCCTGGAGAACGCGAAGGAAACCTCAAAGATTGTTCAAGAATGTAAGAAGAAGCTTAATTCTGTCGCAAGGCAAAACAGGCTTTTACTTATATGGGTTCCAGGACACTCCGGTTTTCAAGGAAACGAAATTGCCGATGAATTGGCCAATCGTAGATCAGCGGTTCCCTCACAAGGGCCAGAGCCAATAATCGGAATCAGTTCCGCAGGAATCATGAATAGGATCAGCGATTATGTATGCAATCTACATAAAGAGCGATGGTTCGGTCTAGAACGCTACAGAACTGCAAAGTGTTTTGTGACAAGTCAGAACAGAAAACTGTCAAACTTTCTACTAAAACTTGGAAGGAAAGACGTTCGGTTGATGGTCGGTATCATTACAGGACACAACCCATGGGGTCAGCATATAACCACCATTGGAATCATTGAGGACCCAATGTGCCTGTCGTGCTTGAAGGAGCCGGATAGCACTGAGCACTTTCTCTGTGAGTGTCCTGCCTTTGCTAGAGCAAGGCTACGAGTTTTATGTTCTGATGCCGTGAGAATGAGTAATTTCGTTCTCTAAAACTGGATGATATTTACATATTTGCCAAAGAATCAGGAAAATTCTCACAGGATTAGCTATCCTTATCTCTGTCTCCATTCTTTTCTATCTCTTTCTCTGATACTTTTTTCCTTCCCTCCTTGACTATCTACCCTCTTTCCAGAGCTCTAAATACAATGGGCTTTTTAGCCTGAGTGTTTTAGGAACCACCAAATCTTCTGGTGCTCCTTGGCTTGACCTTTTTAAATTCCATTTTCAATTTCATCACATTCCGGACATATATTGGGTATGTCGAGCTCAATTCTGGATAGATAGGAGTTCCAAATTACTACAATAACCTTAACGAAATTGTCCTCATATCAGCAATGTAGGCTACATCTTCAGTTTTGAAAAATATTTGAGCCAATGAAGACTTCGATCAAAGAATTCATTATTTTTGCAGGGTTTGCTAGGTTGCAATTGATATGCGTTGCTTAAATTGCAAAAATTTTGACGTGAGACAAAACAATCAGAACAGAGTTGCAGTTCCTCCTGGATGACGTGCGCAGAGAACATTTATTTACTGAGCACTGATTTTGGACATCCTGGTTTACATTTTCCCATTTGTAAACGCTTACCGGTTGCAAATTTTTATATAATGATTATATTTAAAAAAAAATCATTTGCTTTCTTTGGCAATTTGGTCGCCAGCTATCACTATATAGTCACTTAGAAAAACACCCATTATATACCATAACAGTAACGCAAATCTCTGTGCTTACCCACATACATTTAAGCTAAATTACAACCATGAACTCGCAACGGTAATTCCCTTAACAGAAAATTCACAATACAACGTAAAGAACAACAAAGTGAGATTCACATTCACATATCATCCGACCTAATTGTGACATTTCTATAGAGGAGTGTAAGTTTGAGTGAGGTCGGCATTAAAAAATCTTCAACGCCAGTAAAGACGGAAATTTTATATATGTATGTACATATAAGTATGCATACACATTAGGGCGTGTCGATTTAAAAATCGCTCATTGCTCTGTGAAAATCGTATACTAGGGATCAAAATAAGAAACTTTGCCGAAGGAACCATACCTCTAAAACGAATTCTGATGTCCCCCAATTTGGGTCGAACGAAAAATCCCACTTTGACCCATTTAGAGTGCTCCAATCGAGTCCAAATGTATGACCGACCCCCACTAACTTTGGACGACCGATTCACCCATGCCAGTGGCACACCCCCTGGAACTCCCCTGGGGGGTTCCCCATACAATCATTTCAAAATATCACCATTTTTGGCCTTTACATGAGAAAAGAAACTAAAAAGTTCGACCCAAATTGGGGGACATCAGAATTCGTTTTAGAGGTATGGTTCCTTCGGTAAAGTTTCTTATTTTGACCCCTAGAATATGATTTTCACGGAGTAATGGGCGATGTTTTTGCCTCCCCACAAATTGACCCGGCCTAATACACATATGTACATATAGATATACACATACATACACATATACTATACCAGAACATTAAATAAACAGCTAATTGTAAATTTATTCTTTAAGTGCAAAATCAAATAGGCAGTGAATTGGTTTGAGTTGAATAAGAATAAAAATAGAAATGGCAAATATTTTAGTGAACCATAAATAATTTATTGCACGCAGTCTAAGGCTATATTCAGTTACATATCTGCGATTTTAGAAGCTAGAAGAGGGGGCTTAATTTAAAAAATCATCTTATACTGTAGCAGATTTTTTAATGTGAAGAATCATATGCCTGCATTGACTGGATTGTTGGGAAGCACTCATAGGTCTGTGCAAACGATTTTTTTATTTAAGGGGGAGCCTGGTTTATAAGGTCAAAAAAATTAATTTTTTTTTTCGTTTTAAGCGATTCCTAATATATTTCAGAATATTCATACAAAGTTACAGAGCCTAATTCTCAATATTTCCGTAGATACAAAGCCAAAGGTAGGCGAGCGTTAGGTAGTTACGCTGTGACCGGACAGCTATAGTACAAACTTTATCTTCTTTTCTCGACTTTTCATTTGTATGATTTCTTTGAATTGGCGTACATGAATGAAAAAAAACTAATGAACCTTTTGAAATGAATCATAGCTTGTTCCCTTCAGTATTAAATTCTCTTCTATTTGACCTAACAAAATAGATAAAAGATTTCAAGATTTTTATAAGAAGTTGAAGGGAATTTTTTTTTTTCATAGAAAGGCTTTTTTTTCTTTAAAACCTTCAAAAAGTTGAAATTTTGGAATTTCTCTCAGTTTTCTTAGCTCATCTAGAATAAAAAATCATGATAATAAGAAATCCATTTGAATTTTTTGCTTTAGATAATAATTACGAGCTGTATCTTGTACGCCTGTTAGAAACTCCAGCGTTGCAGCGCTCTACTAATTTCTATGTTAAACATTTTTTTCACTACAAAATTTTTTTATTTTAACCAGTACAAATTTTGTTTATACTTTTTAAATGTTCATTAAAAGACAGAAAAAACTTTGCAGTGCTAAATTAATTTTTTCCTTAAAAAAAATCGCAAAGAGATGCAATTTTTAGTCCTCATAAACCAAGCTTCCCCCCTTAATTTACATTGTCATTTGCTAACAAATTATAAGCTAACGAAAAATTTGGATTTAATTTCGTGTAATACAAATAAATTTCGTACTGCTCTGCACAAAGCTTGCAGAGGAGTGAGCTACTGCGTGGGATGGCGCGGTTTCTTTTTTCGGTTCAGCCTTTCTTTCCATTTACTTGGGTCAATTAGGGTTGAGTATTCGCTATTTACATGGTGACGTAATATTTTCATATGAGACTTAGCGTTTCTGTTGATTGTATGGGATTTGCACGCCCGGGAAAGCCTATGGCGAGTGTGCTTTATCAAAAAACACTGGTCTACGAGTGTTATTTGGCTTTTGCAGAGTGCCGTAGAAGGTTTACCCCGATCTGGTCGCCCATCAACGCCTTCCACGTATGAAAACGTCGACAAAGTCAAGTGAAGGAAATGGTGCTGGAAAATCGACATTTAAGTTTGTGAGTGATACGAGGGGTGCCTTTTATATGTCGGGATTAGAGAACAAAAACAAATTTTAATCATCGAAAATCACTTTATTGTTGTTCAAAATATTCTCCATGAAGATCTATACACTTTTGCATGCGTTTGAACCAATTGTCGAAGCACTTTTGCCACTCTGAATGAGGTACCTCCAAAACATGCATTCTGAATGCCGCAACCGCTTCTTCAGGTGTCGAAAAACGTTGACCTCTCAGCTTGTTTTTTACGCACGGGAAAAAAAAGAAGTCATTCGGTGCCAACTCAGGACTATACGGCGGATGACCCATTAATTCGATGTTTTGGGTGCTCAAAAATGCAGTTGTTTGTTAAAGAGTGATCCGTCTTTGGCGATTGGTTTTCCTAATTTTTTGGAAGACAACTGGCAAACAAACTGCTTTGTTCTAGTGGTACGGTTGCGACATGTCCAGTTTTTCCGAAAAAACAGGCCACCATTTGCTTGGAAGTGCTTCGTGCGCGTGGATTTGGCTCATCTTGAAACACCCATACGCGTAAATCCATGATTCATCATCTGTCACGATGTCATAGACGTGTTTCGAAGCCCCGGGATCGTATTTTTTGAGCATTTCCTTCTACCAATCGACACGAGCTTTTTTTTTGAGCGATTGACAAATTGTGTGGGATCCAACGCGAACAAATTTTTTTGACAGTCAAATGTTTATGCAATATTGAATGTATGCTGGTCCCACTAATGCCTAAGATTGTCTCAATCTCACGATAGGTCACATGACGATTTTGCAATATCAGTTCGCGCACAGCATCAACGGTTTTCGGAACAACAACTGATTTTGGACGACCTTCACGACATTCGTCTTGGAGTGAACTACGACCACGACTCAATTCACCATATCATCGATAAACACCTGTCCTTGATGGAGCTTCATCGCCAAAAAATGAATTAAGTTCATCCATGCCATCCATAAAAAATAATCGCACGAAAATGTTCACGATTTAATTCCATTTTTGGACCGGGATGAATCTTTTAAGTTACTGTAAACAACACAAATAGCGCTGGTATTTCAAAACGTTCTGATTACGTAAAAGCCAAAAAATGTCAAACTTTGCGATACAGCTGTCCGTTGCCAGATTGCAACACCAGGGTTGCTAAATCCTGACATATAAAAGGCACCCCTCGTAGCTCGTTTCCTTAGCGTGTCTCCCAAATCAATTCGCAACATTTTACACCATCAATTGGGCATGAGACGCCAAGTCGCGTTGCTGCTCGACTAGTTCTAAGAGAGTTGAATTTCTTTCAAATTATCATTGGAAGAAGATGGATGAAGACATGCTTGAGCAAGTGATTTCGGACCCTACATTTATCCAGCGCATCATAACAGATGATGACACATGGGTATATGAGTTTGACATGCAAACCAGTCAACAGGTGGCTGAATGGCACCATCCACATGAGCCGAAACGCAGAAAACCACTTCAAAGTCGGTCAAAAGTGAAAGTCACTGCTACTCGTTTTCTTTGATTATCGGGGTATAGGGGGTTGGAAGCTAGGCGTCGTTTGATAGAGAATGTGCCTAGGAAACGGCCCAATTTGTGGAAAGAAAACTCATGGATTTTGCACCAAGATATCGCACCGTCTCACAAGGCTCATATTATGAACACTTTTTTGACCAAAAACTCGACAATTATCATCGAACAACCACAGTATTCACCGGATTTAGCAACTTGTTTCCTTTTCCCACAACATATTTTGTTACCCCGCGGGCGCCGCTGTGAGTCGATAGAGGATATTAAGGAAAATTCGCTAAAGGAGCTGAAGGAGATCTCTGATGTCAAATGCGTTTAAAAGGTGCTTTGATGACTGGCTGACTAATCGTTGACATATCGCATCCTAAATACAAAAGGGTCACAACTCAAAATTTTCCACACTCGAGCTTGACTTGTTTACAGTAGCACAGAAAACAAACTATGTGACATATCACGCTGAAATTTGCCATGTAAGCTTATAACAGTCCTACCCAAGAACAAAAAAATTATTTTTGCCATATGTCATCCGCGGACCGTTTTATTGATAACGTCTCGTTCATATTTGAGCAGAAGGTACATCTTGAGTTGTGACCCTTTGGTATATAGGGTGCGATATGTGTATTGCTTCGAATGGAGTATATTTTGAAGGCGACAAAATAAATTTTGATGATTAAACAATAATTTTGCGTTTTATTGAACCATTCGCGGTACTTTTTAGACAGAATGGGTCTTTGATCGTCTTCTATGTAAAGCCTATAGGAACCGATTTTGTTTCGTTTAGTTTTATGCGCTATTTAGTGGTCCACTCGGAGATTTCATTTAAATACATTTTAAGCCTTTCGATTGAATCAATTAGAGTTCCTCCAAGTGACAACATGGCTGTGCCGTCAGCAAAAGTAGCACAAAAAGGAGCAATTTGTGTCATTAGGCGAGTCATATGTGGCTAGAATATAGAGAATAGGCCCCAGCACGCTGTCCTGTGGGACGCCAACTTTTATTTAGATTTTAAAATATTATAACATTTTGTTGGTCGAAGCGCACTCATTTTGTGGAGAAGGCCACCGTGACAAATTTTGTCAAAGGCTTTATACACGTCCAGAAAGCTAGCAGAGCAACCTTTTTTTTCCTCAAAGGCGTTTTGAATGATGCGAGTAATTCTGTGCACTTGATCAGTGGTGGAGTGTTTTGTGCGAAAACCAAATTGATGTGCTGGTATTATATTTCTTTGCTCAATAATTATGCTGAGGCGTTTGGCTAACAGCTTTTTTTATCAGCTGTGATATAATTGGTAGGAGCGAGATAGGCCGATAAGACGTGACATCAGAGCATAACGATACAGCAAACTCGGAAAGCGCAAGTATCCGGACATATAAGGTTGTCAAAAAAGTCTTGCGGTATTTTTATTGAATTTTCAATTGTTCATAAAATTGGTTATAATAATGCGATTTAAGTCAAATATGCGCCGTTTTGTTCGATGACGAGTTCCCAACGAGATGCCAACTTCATAATGCCCCTCTTATAGAAGCTCGTTTCCCTATTGTCAAAAAACTCGGAGAGCCAATTTTCACAGGACTCTCTTGTGGACAACTTCCGACTACCAAGCTCGTTCGCCATGGACAGAAATAGGTGGTAATCACTTGGTGCGAGATCCGGACTATACGGTGGATGCAAAAGAACCTCCCATCCGAGCTCCCGGAGCTTCTGGCGCGTCACCAAAGATGTGTGTGGCCTGGCGTTGTCCTGATGGAAGACAATTCGACCTCTGTTGATCAAAGATGGCCTCTTCTGCATGAGTGCTGCATTCAAGCGGTCCAGTTGTTGGCAGTACAGGTCTGAATTGAGCGTTTGGCCATAGGGGAGCAGCTCATAGTGGATGATTCCCTGCCAATCCCACCAAACACACAGAAGAACCTTCCTGGCCGTCAATCCAGGCTTGGCCAACGTCTGGGCAGCTTCACCGCTTTTCGACCACGACCGTTTGCGCTTCACGTTGTCGTAAGGGACCCACTTTTCATCGCCAGTCACCATCCGCTTCAAAAACGGGTCGATTTTGTTGCGATTCAGAAGCGATTCGCATGCATCCATACGGGCAAAAATGTTTTTTTGCGTCAAGTCGTGTGGCACCCATACATCGAGCTTCTTTTTGAATCCAAGCTTCTTCAAATGGTTTATAACGGTTTGATGACTCATGCCCAGCTCTTGGCCGATACTACGGCTGCTACTATGCCGGTCTCTTGCGATCAATTCAGCGATTTTATCGCAATTTTCGACGACAGGCCTTCCGGACCGTGGCGCATCTTCGATCACCTCTGCACCAGAACGAAAACTTTGAAACCATCGTTGTGCGGGGGAAATGGACACTTTATCGGGTCCATAAACTGCACAAATTTTATTGGCAGCATGAGATGCATTTTTGCCTTTATCGTAGTAGTACCGCAAGACTTTTTTGATAACCTTATATCGTCCCCTTAGTATAACAATAGCCTATGTGCTCATAGGCTATTATTTTTTTATTGAATTTTTGGATTCTCCATAGTCGATTTTATATGTGGTCAAAATTTTGTCAAATTCTAGTTCCACAAAGTGGGTCAAAACGTCAGTCAAAAAATAATAAATATTTACAGACATAACGAGATTTGAGTGAGAGCTACTTTCGACAAAAAGTTTGAAATTCATTTTCTCAAAACATCAAAAAATTTATAGGCTATTTTAATACTAAGGGGACGATATATTCTATCATTCTTGATAACTCATAAATATAGAATTAAGTCTAAAGTCGTTTACTGTAGTTGTCACGTCTTTGCCTGTTCGCTGTCTCCGTCGCCATTAGCTCATTGCCAGTCCATTGTCAGTTAGTCGTGTGGTGTCTTGTTACTGTTGCTTGTTGGTCCGCTGCTTAGTGCAGGTGATCTATGTCGTTTACGGTGTTGAAATTGTATGTCGATCGGATTAATTTACATACACTTCGCGTATATGTCCTTTTTTGAGTCAGCAGTTGATGGTAAAGGGTCATCAGATTCTTATATTCGCTGCTAGTCTCATATACGATAATAAATTGACCTATTGAATGACTTTTGTATCCGCAATTGTTCAAAATAGGCGTCTCCGCAAATCTTTCAAACCTCTGATTTGAAAACATCTTTAAGAATCAAGCAGAGTCGTGAGACTGTGCATCAGTGGTCTGGATGAGTAGACTCTCTCTAGTGGGAGTCAGGAGGACCTTATCGAGACTACAACGTACTGTGGCCATCCGACTACTTCAGGCCCGGCACTAGATGCTCTGATTGGTTTACCACCACTTGATGCTTTCATCCAAGGAGAGGCCTTGAAGGCCATCTGTAGACTGAACACACAATGGGAACTGGTACGGCCCTTGTCCGGCATTGGAACACAGAGAAGGCATGGACATCGATCCAACGATTCTCTCCATGCCTCTTGATTCCATGCCATAAAGAGTCGTACTTGAAAAGAGATACAGTGTAGTGCTACAAGAGGCTCAGTTGTGGGAAGACTCAGAAAATGAGCCCGGCAAACACTGTTTTCGCATTTTTACGGATGGCTCCAGGACCGAGCGTGGCTCCGGCTCTGGGGTCTACGTGGAATCCAGCGGGACAAAACTGCACTTTGCTCTTGGAATGCATGCATCTGTGTTTCAAGCGGAGGTGTATGCAGTTCAAGGAGCGATGAACTTTGTTGTGGAAAAACGATGGAGAGGCAGATCTATATGTGTCTGCAGCGCCAGCCAAGCAGCGCTTATGGCCTTAGACAACCCTCAAACCACATCAGGGGTAGTGAAGTCCTGTAAATCCAGGCTGAACTATGTCGGCAGACATAATAGTCTGATGCTAACATGGGTCCCGGGACACGTGGGTATCACGGGTAACGAGACCTCTGACTCCTTAGCTAAGATGGGCTCTGAGGCCAACTTCTTTGGCCCAGAGCCCGTTTTGCCACTCCCTTCTGCGGCCATCACAGCCACGGTTAGCAAATGGGTAACTACCACCCACAAGCGAGCTTGGCAGGCTGCAGATGGACTAAACTGATGTTACCTGTCATGTCCGATCGACTGTCGCAAACCTTTCTGTCATTAAGCAGAGGGGAGTGCAGACGGCTGGTTGGACTGATGACGGGCCACTTTCTGTGGGCGAAGCACATGGAAAGGTTGGGCATCTCAGACAGTGTACTCTGCCCAGCTTGTGAAGAGGAGGATGAGACGGCGGACCACTTCCTGTGTGTCTTCCACGCCTTCGCTCGAATCAGATTTGAGGTCTTTGGCACTGATGTGTTAAGAAGCGACCATCTTCGCTCCTTGGCACATCAAGATCTACTCAGATTTCTTCGGAGATCGGGTAGATTTAAAGAAAATTAAAAGGGAATGCAAGTGTAGTACAATGGACTTAATTAATATCTGAGTGCTGCACTTGCTAGTTGTCCCGACAAAAAAAACAAAAAAAAAAAAAAAGAGTCGTGAGAGTTTTGAGTTCCTTCGCAATGCTCCCCTAAGTAATAGCTTATTTGGCTTCATTTCAAAGGTGAGGTGAGTGCCTGCCATTAGTAGTCCGTTGTGCTGGGTATGTATTGATTCTCAAGTCTTCTGTTATAATCACTTAGAGCTACTTTTCAGCTGCACATTGCATTCCCATACCGACTGGAATATTCAGCGTCGCATTCATTCTGTTCTTTGAAATTTTGCGTTTATTTAAAATATTCAAACTAAAGCTTTTAACTATTTTAAATTATTTATTACTCTCTAGCCACCACTACTTTTTCCATATGCAAATCTTATCTTCCATTTATGAATATCCTTTCAGCGCACCAGCACCTCACAGTGGGGTGAATGGGTGGGAGTACTGCACGGCGATGAAATCGAGTACTTCTTCGGTCAGCCATTGAATACGTCGCTACAGTTCAGGCCAGTCGAACGAGAGCTGGGCAAACGGATGCTGAATACGGTTATTGAATTTGCAAAAACAGGGTAAGTGCCGTTATCACTATTTATGAACTTTCAATGCCTCAATAATACAGCGATAGTGAGTTCTCACAGCTCTCACACACCCACACACACACACAGAAGCATTCACTCACTACTTTATGAGTATTAATATGCAATGGCGAGCTATGAAAAATGAATAATAGCCAACACTCGAAATAGTATTTGCCGAAGCAAGTGTCTTTCAAGTGCAATTTTAATTGCAACAGTTTTCGACTGTAAACCATTCGAGTGGAACGCCAGCAGATAGTGGTTGCGTGTGTGCGTGGGCGTTTGAGTGCAGTGCGAGGATGCGTTGGATGCATTATTTATGTGTATGGCGCGATGTAAAAAAAACAAAATGTTTTTATCTGTGCGCAAGTATTCGACTATTATGCAGTGCTGCAAAAAATTAAAGACAAGCTGAGTTTGAAGGCTGTAATTAATGAAAATAGCGAAACTTTTTTGAAATTAATTATTGTGCCGGGCACTTTAGCATACAATTTCCGATTTATTAAAACACTTTTACCAGAAATTGCTGCAAAGTAATGAAAGAAAATTGCAATTCTAATATAGGCAGGTAGCTAGATGAGATGGTGGCAGTACCGCTCAGGCACTCCCCAAGTAGCACTAAAACGCCTTTTTTGATACCATTAGGAGACCTCCAATGGGCAGATACCTACAACCAACCAGAGCTGTTGTTGTAACAGAGAAGGTTGATGGGATTTAGGTGGCAGCACCGCTCAAGGCTGTCGAAGAAAGGAGCACCAAGTGATCTTAATCGTCTAGCTGCCAAACCCGGATAATTACAGTGGAAGTGTAGCCTCCTTCTCTGAAAGGGACCCACAGTTTCTGCAATGGGGATTAAATGGTAACTCTTGGTTTTCGGCGTGTGCCGATCATCCGATAATCGGTAAATATAGCTACGAGTTACGAAATTGAATGGTATGGGGTTCCCTGAACTCTCTGCGTCCTACGTCTATTGTACTGGGGGCAAAGGGTTTTGGAAAAAGCAGACGAAGAAATGGACCTCCATCCCTTCTGCACTTTCCTGAGAAATAAGTTGTGCAATTTCACTTCAACAACAGCCAGGTGGATGCCGATGACCGGTAAAGAGGTCTCTGACCCCAATTCAGTCTCTCTATGTTCCTATGTCTTGGAAACCAGATCAGAGAAATATTACCTGCACAACCAAGAGATTTGATTTCCTTCTTACAGGAGTTGACTATAATGGATCTGCACCGTGGCGTTGTCAGAGCATTGATCGCGGCTTGACTATTGTAGAAAATTTGAGTATCTCCCTCGCTCCCACGTTACCTAAGCACTTTGCATGCCTGCAGAACCGCAAATACATCTGCCTGAAAAATACTAGTAGTATTCGGCGGTTTTAAAGAAATAGAAAAATTGAAGAGAAAACCCCTGGTTCGACTCCCGATTCCATCTCGTAGCCGTCAGTGAAGTAAAGAGGTGCAAGGTTCGGTGCAGATTTCCCCCTCTTTCCAATCCTGCCTACTTGGAAAGATTGCCCTGGCACGTCCCTCTAGCTCCAGTTTGTGGACAGAGAGATCTGTCGGAAGTTCAGAAAAATGCGGTGTTAACTACCTAAAAATACTACCATATCGATTGAGATATTACCTCCAGAGGTCAACCTCCTCTTGCCTGATTGCACTTTGAGCAGTGATGGAGCGTGAAAGTTGAATTTTTCTTCGAAAGCTAAATTTGTATTTAAGGTTCACTGAAATTTTGGTTTAATTAATTAATAATATTTCTGGAAAACTAAAATATCATTCAAAATGCTCACCTTTTGCTTTGATTCAGTTTCTTAGACAATCCGGCCATTGTGCTATAACGATACGTATAATTTTCATAGATATGGATAACCCTTCCATTGGCTGGCTTTACAGTAGCCCATTCTGCAACCCACTTTTCCAGTACACTTTGGGCATTTTCGGGAAAGGCAACTTCGATTATTTTTTTTTAATTTTGAATCAACTCTGGATAGTTAACGTAATATTTTTCGTGATTCTACCCCACAAAAAATGGTTTAATAGATTAAAATCTCAGCTTGTAGTCATCTCTGTATCGGCTATTTATTCGGTTTTCAACTTTGTTCGAGCAGAAAGTGACCGATTTTATATATGCCTAACTTTAAGCATGGCTGGTCTCTAACACCATCACACAGAGGCTACAATCCTTCAGGCACAAATGCCTCCGCATCCTCTGCAGAATATTCTAGCCAAACACCATCAGTAACGACGCACTGTGGAGATTAACGAACTAGGAACCCATTCTTAGGCAAATCAAATGCAGAAAGTGGCGATGGATAGGTCACACACTGAGAAAACTACCAGCTGACATCACGAGGATGGCACTTGACTGGAACCTACAAGGGAGCAGAGGTCACGGTCGACCAAAAAACACTTGGACAAGGTCGGTGCTGCGCGAACTAGCAGATGCCGACTTCTCATGGGACGGTGCAAAAACAAAAGCACAGAACCGTGTACGATGAAAGAGTCTGGTCGAGGTCCTCGGGAGCATAGGAGGTGTGAACAAGGAAAAAAAAAAAACGTTGAACTAAACTTCTGATTCTTCGCGGATGCTATTTTAACTGTCAAAGTCAAAAAACCCCATAAACCATATTCCAAATATTAGACGGACCACCCTATAGAACGCTCAATGAGCCGGCGCGGATTTTATAAGGTTTAGGTGAAATTTTAATTTAGCATGATGTAGATTGCCTAGTCCAAGTCCATTAAAAGAATTGCTATATTAGCCAAAGTTCGAAATATTTATTTATATGAACCAAGATGTAAATGGTTAAAAGATGATCAATTTAGAGGTATCAGATTTAAATTGAAATAAAAGAACGAAAATTCAAATTGATTGGGCAACCTTTATTATTTCCGTGTAAACCATTCATGACATTTATTTTTTAAATATAGTCCCTTTCAAATGTTGTCCGCAACTGCGCCGTAATTCGCCCATCCGTAAACACCAAATGTGGAAGACTCGCTGGAAGACTGCGGCCGGTATCCCGTGAATGACTTTAGTAATGTTGGCTTTCAATGTCTAACACTAAGTTGTTTTATCCACAAAGCATTTAGACTTTACATGCCCTACAAATAAACGTCCAACGGTGTGATATCGCACGATCTTGGTGCTCAATACACTGGCCCGAGACGAGAGATAAATTGCTCACATCAAATGTTGTGCAGATCTTGGGCTTAAATTTACGGCATCAAAAAGTCGTTTATCATGGCGCGGTAGCATTCGCCATTCACTGTTACATTGGCGCCTGCCTCGTCTTTGAAGAAATTTTAGGCCGATGATTGGTCCATCCCATAGGCCGCACCATGTAATGACCGTGTGGATGTAATGGCTGTTCTTGAGTAAATTCGGGTCGCTCTTAAGCCCAAATACGACAATTTTGCAGTTTTGACGTAGCCATTAAGCCAGAAATGGGCCTCATCGCTGAACAGCTTGAATTGGCCTGAGCGCGCGACAAACCATATTCACAGAACGTCTATTATCGTAATACAATTTTACGATTTGTAAACGTTGTTGAGGCGTAAGACTTTCCTTGATAAAATGTCAATGAATATTGAAAAAAATAATGTATTTAGTTTGACAGTAGTTACGCGAGATCTGTCAAACAATCCCTTTTTTGGAAAAGTGCCTCCAATCTGATCACCCTTTACTATAGCGATACAAATTTAAATATTTACTTCTGAACAGCCGCAAAGCAAGATGCGTATTAACTACTTTAAAATACTATTTATTACATTTAAAATTACAATATTATCAAATTTTCTTCTCGCAGTCAATTAAATTTAGTGAATCGATCGACACTTTTTTCAGCTACAGTAATTGGTTAAACATTCGAAATTTGATTTTTTTATTATTTTACATTGCGACTAGTTACAAAGAAAAATTTTATTAACTAACGAGCAATTTGTTTAGAATTTAGAAAATAAGATATATACAACAATTAACGCTAAGGTGTGGTTAGTACATGAAGTCTTTGGGCTTTCTGCGTTTCAGTCTTCTTCTCCAATTAGCTGGATTAGCGAGAATAGTGGCCTCCGTATTAACGTGGTTTTTTAACCTTTCATCATGGGCTTTTGCTATCTTTTTTGTTGTGTCTGCCACCGAGTCAATATTTAGGTCGCGTTCAAAATCGGAGCTATGGATATATCACGGAGCACCGACTGCACATTTAATAATTTTATTTTGGAGCCTTTGTATAGATTGAATGTTACTTTGGCTGGAGCAGCTCCATAACTGTGCGCCGTAGGACCATACAGGCTTCAGAATTTGTTTGTATACAATCATTTTATTATTGGTGGATAGTGCTGATTCCTTTCCCATAAGCCAATACAAATTTCTGTATTTTAATTCCATTTCTTCTTTCTTTTTCTTTACATGGGCTTTCCATCTTAGCTTGGCGTCTAGAGTTATGCCCAGATACTTTGCAGTATTTGAGTATGGAACCTGTCTACCATTTAAATATATTGGAACATATTTGGTTTTGATTTGGGTGAAATTTATATGCACATACTTGCTTTCATTTAATTTAATATGCCGTTTATTGGTCCAGTCAAATATTTCATTTATGGCTAATTGTAATTGTGATGTCGATGTGTTTTCCGTGTTTCCTATCGAAAGAAATTCTAAATAAAATTATTTTTAAAGACTAATAAAGAAACCAAATTTAACGTGGTTTCTTTATTAGTCTTCACAAATAATTTTACATAAATAAAAGTAGTATTACTTAAATTACGGTTCCATTTTTTATACATCCGTTTATTGCGTGGATATGTCTGCGTTGGCCCTTTTTTGGAAAACCCATATTTTATTCAATTAAAGTCCTTTTTTTAATTGCGCTTCTGGTTCATTGGATTCATTGGATTATATTCTGAAATAAATACATTTGTTGAAATACACATTTACATTTGCCTTCGTATAATGTACGAGGTGGAGTCCAAAATAAACAAGACTGCCTTCATAAAAATGTTTTTGATGGCGCCATCCTTTTAATGCGATGGAAGCTACATCCCTAGCTGACTTCCAGTGAAAGTTTGGAGACATTCGATTTAGTGGAAGCGAAGTTATTGCATCTAAAGTATCAGTATGTTTGTGTCATCGGTACAAAAAAGAGTTTCGAACAAAGAGCTAATATCAAATTTTGTTTTCAAATCGGTACCGAAACATTTGAATTGATGAAAAAAGTTTATAGCGATGATTGTCTATCTCGCGGTTTACACGTTTCAGAGTTGGTTGTGAGGACATAAATGACAATGAACATACGGGTCGCCCAAAATCAGTAATCACCGAAATCTCCATCGAAATTGTTCGTAAATTTATCAAAAATGAACCGAAATCATCGTTGAAATTCATGGAATCGAAGTTGAATATCTCCAAAACATCGATTTATCGCCTTTTTACTGATCATTTGGTCTTACGAAAGGTCTGTGCACGTTTCACTCCGCACAAGTTAACTGAGGTACAAAAATGGCTCATAATTCAAGATTCGAAACACCTCATTAAAGAGGCGAGAAAAGACGAGAACTTCATTTACAATATTGTAACTGGTGATGAAATACGGTGTTTCCAACATTAACCTGAAATTAAGCGTCAAAGTGCCGAATGTAAGGCCCGAGACGAGCCATCACCCAAAAAACCCCGCTTTTGGAAAAGTCAAAAATCAAGTCGATGCTCATTTGTTTTTACAATTCCAAGGGAATTGTCCACAAGGAGTTCGTGCGAACGAGCCAAACTGTCAATGCAATTTTCTATCTTCTGGCGTTTTTAAGCGTTTGTTGCATCGCTTTCGTCGAATTCGCCCTGAATACCGCGAAGGAGGAAGCGGGCGCTTATTGCACGATAATGCACCATCTCATCGATCCACTCTTGTAACTGAGTTTTTGACTAGAAATCGCATTTTAACCATTAATCGGTCACCGTATTCTCCTGATATGGCTCCCTGTGACTTCTACCTATTCGGAAAATTGCATTTTGCCATGAAAGGAAAACGTTTTGCGTCCGTAGTGACCATCCAAACGGCTTGTACCGACATCCTCAAGGACATTCCGGTCAATGACCTGAAACACTCTTTCGAAAAGATTTTAGATCACGCAAAACAGTGAGACCACATGGGACTATTTTGAATAAATAAACTCAAAGTTATCAGAACACAGCTCCTGTCGTTTCTATTTCAGCTCAGTTTTGTTCCTCGGCTCTTATTTGCGTGGTCTAGTCTATGTTATGTTTGACTCAATTATTATATCGGTGCTTTTAGTATTTTTGTATCAGAATGCTCCCCAGTACAAAAATCGGTCAAAGGTAGTCTTAATAACTAAATTGATAAATTAAAATTTACTACTGCATATTCGGCCTGCAGATCGACGGTGCGTTCTTTGCCCGCGAGGATCTTAGCAGCAAGATACTTCTTTGAGGGCTGCTCTCGGATCCACGTTGTCATTCATGTCGCTTCATGGGAAATATAGTTCAGATCCAGGACAGAAACTAGTCAGGATTTTTCAACTGAGCCTGCACCACCAACTTAATGGTGACATGTAAGGAACACACCCGAAGGTGTTTAGTTTTGCCGGGACGGAGGCGATTGTAGCATTAGGCTATCAGCCATTTCGGTGAGGTGTCACCCTTCTGTACGGAGGTGATAGAATACTTCTTTCATCAGCCCATAGACTTCCTAATCTAAGAATATTTTGCAGCATACCGTAATCAGGATCTTACTGGTCTCGATGCTGATGAGCTTTACAGCCCTGCCGCTGAAGGTACTCCGGGTATATGAGGCCTTTCGAGCCGAACCCATTCTTTTCCTGCCGGATTTTAGTCGCATCTTACCACAGGCATACCTTACCGCGGATGAATTCTTTCCACCGACCCGCTTGGGTATTTTACCATAATCATTAGTTATCACTCACTAAGTTACACCTAATAAAGGAAGTTTTTTTAGATATAATTTCAAAGATGACAACTTTCAAGTGAAACCTTCTCCTATTCTCCCCTATCAAATTGAAAAAAACAATAGACCACATTACTATTGTACTTAAGGAGAAAAATGTAAAATTTATATAATATTGAAAAAAAAAATATTTTTATTTATTTATTTATTCTTATTACTTGGAAAAACATTTTCATTGATAACCAAGCGGCTGTTAAAGCTTTATGGCTCCTTTCACTAACTCGGAATGTGTTCAGCAAGGCAGATTCAAATCGTATGAGCTCAGCCGCAATCGGCAGGTCACTAATTACTGAATACCAGGACATAAAGGAATAGAAACAAATGAGAGTGCCAATGAGCTCACTAAGGCAGATATTCGTTTGCCGAGATTGAGTGGGTCAGAAATATAGCTATCACTTTTCTTTCTGAAAACGGAGCTAGTTCTGAAAATGCCTCCGTACAAAACTCCTAAAATTATGCTATGGGCTTGGCAAATGAAAACTACAAACTTTATTTCATCACATTGCTGCGACATATTGATTGGAGTACCGAGGGGCCACTGTGTCACCCTCAAAATGGGATTGGCACTTTAGAACACCTTCTTTGCCACAGCCCTGCTCTTTATAGGACTCGATAAGTGTGTCCGGGATCAGCATATTTTGCATCCTTGAAGGATATTGCTGGCAAAAGGCTGGATGACTCGCTTAAACTCGCGAAGACGTGCATTAAGAATTACATAAAATAATAATTCGACTCCAAGTACATAGCACCGGTAGCACAATGAACTCTACAGGTCTAGGTGGGATCTTTTTACAGATCAGCCAGCACTACCTAACCTAACTTACTACCGAAAGTGTGTACTTTTTGGGTATTTTAATTTTAACTCAAAAAAAAAATGGTATAGTGGTCAAATACAGCTTCTACTAATTTACCGTCGACTAGTCCACTCACATAAAGGAAGAAAAAAAAACTGAAATTTTGCATAAACCTTTATTTCGGTATTCCAAAAGCTGTCTATTTTAATCCAATATAATCAATTTAGAGCATCAAATTCTCTGCTAATTTCGTGTTAAATATATTTTCAAACAATTAACTGTTTCAGAGGTAGAGCGCGGAGAATTAACTGCGCACCCGTATGAAAAGTTGTTTTGCGAAATATAGTCAGTGTTGCCAACGCCAATAAATCTGAGTCGCTAGGGCCAATATCAAAAGTCGCTAACTCCATCAGGGGCGGATCCTAAATTTCATTCTGAGAGGTGCACAAGCGGCCAGCTGCGGAGTTAAAAATTTTAGATGAATAATAATTAAACCAGTAATACCAACTCTACGGAAATTTGAGATCAACGGAAGTTAGTTTCAGTCTCCTGAAATACTGTTTTTTTTATTATTATTCGATAAATCTATTAAATTTTCTAACGCTTTGTTAATTTGTGTCTGAAAAACATTTGCGTCTTTAAAATATCATTGGAAGCAAAGTTTTTTAAGATAGTGTCCGCCATTTGAAATTTTTTAAATCTGACTTCAAATTCTTAATCAGCGACCCTGATAACCCGCAAGTACGAAGTCAGTACGATACTATTTCGAATTTTGACCATTTTTGAAGTTCGTTGGCCCACCGGTATTATTCTAGCCAATGACAAACTGGGGCGATTTTTCTTTTAAATATCAGTATCTGAGCTAGAATGTTCCCATAGAGGGTTGGTTGGTTGGCGCTTCCGCACCATTTTCTTGCCACATCCTCGTTACCAACTTGTTTACCACTTATTTACAGCATGACTATACCCAGTCTGTGCGGTTCAGGAACCTTATCAGGTTATTGAGGGTTCAGATTCTGTCCTACCATAGGTGAGGGCATTCACAGAGGAAAAGGAAAAGTGTTTGGTTATTCATGACAGATCCTCTTCCTGCCAGTTCATCTGCTTTTTTATTACGTTCAATGCTCCGATGTCCCGGGACGCAACTTAAGGGACTTTATGGTTTTCACTCCAGGTGGTAAGGCTAGAGGCTAGAGGTTGTTGTAGCCGAATCCAGTGTCTGGATTAGAGCTTGGCTATCCGACAGAGTAGCGATATTGCCCTTAAAAGAGAAATCTGTGATTAGTAGCCTACAAGCTTCCCCAATTGCCAGTACTTCCGCCTAAAAGACACTGCAATCATTAGGGAGACACACAGATTTTTGAACTTTAAGTCTATGAGAATATATACCAGCTGCAACACCACAATCCATTTTACTGCCATCTGTAGTGGCGAAGTTGTTTAGTGAGAATTCCTTGTTCCATTATTTCCTAGATGGCAAGAGAGTGGTAAAATTTCTGTTCGTAGTTCTGTTACATAGTAGTTTGACTTTTTCTTGCAGGGCATTTGTGCTGCATTCGTGAAAAAGTATGTGCACACATGAAATATTATGTATATATATTTGAAACAATAGTCAGTGTTGACGAACTTGCCTAAAAAAATATTACCTACACATCTATTTTATTAATTGTATACGAGATGTGTTCAAAAAGTAAGGTGACTTTTCAAACTTGCGGGCAAGATAGACGCAATTTTCGAATTTTTCATATATTCATCTTTTCATTTTAGTAAGTCAAGAAATACAAAGTTTCTTACAGACTACATAGAACTAAGAGTATTTATATAGAAGTAATTAACAAAATTAAAGCTTAGGAAACTAAATTAACAAATATATACTAGGTAATTATTTAGATTTCTTGATTGGAAGACATTTTTTAATTGGGTATTAAATACATGTTTCGCCCTGGAAAAGTCTAAATCCAAAAGGGAGGCGAGATAGTTAATGTCAGACAGCGTTCTAACAAGAGGCGCATTGGCACTATATAATGTCCTCCTAACGCCAACATGAAAAATTTTGACACGACGAAAGTTCCTGCAAGGAACATTAAACTGTATTCTTTCAAGAAGAAACGGGCAGTCAATTAGTCCATTAACAAGATCGAAGATAAAAGAAACTGCCTGAAACGTACCTCTGTCACTTAATTGACAGAGAACTAATCCAACGACAGCGTGAGTCGTATGATGGTTTGGGGTCTGAGAAATTGAGTGAATGTAGCGCGAAACGCACAAAAATTTTTTGAACCCTCTCCACTCGATTTATATGGACTGCATGATAAGGTCTCCAAATAAAAGAGGCATAATCTAATTTGGACCGCACAAACGCAGAGTATAAAATCTTAAGATTATATGGATCAGTGAAGTGCGATTGAGTGTTGCTAACAAAAGCGAGCATACCAAGTTAACTGGAAATGGCATAATTTAAATGCGTGATAAAATTAAGTTTAGAATCAAAGAAGACCCCTAAATCTTTTATCACATCAGACGATGATATGATATGTGTAATTGATATGATAAGAGGTATGGAGGGGGTTTTGAAGCTTAGAAATTGAGATTTTATGACATTTTTCAATATTAATACTATTATTCAACTCGGACTGTAGGGCGGCTGAATCACTAGAATTTCTTATTTCAGCGTACACTTTTAGGTCATCAGCATAGAGAAGAAAATAGAGAATTTTTAAGTATCAGTTGTGTCATTTGGTTAGTTTCCTTACTTCTCTGGTAGATACTTTGCAAACCTCAATGTTCTTTTGTGCTTTGCATGGCCCTTTGAGCTGAAGTATTTTATTTGAAAATTCACAAATTTTTCTATTTACATACATATGTGGAAAAAACTTTACCATGCAGTACAGAGGGATTTTTTAATTTCCAAGTATATACGCCTGCTTCGGTACTGGAGTGTGAAAATATTCAATCGAAGGAATTTGTTGAATAAAGAAGATAATCTGTGGTATAGTTGTGCACGCGAGCAAGTAATGTGTTAAAAAGAGCTTTTAGCATTTCCTTTACTGGTTCGTGTCTTAGATATGTGAAACGAAATCAACCTCAAATTTTAGCTAAGACAAGTGTTTAGTTTATTGAAATACATACATACTGAAATTCGTGAGCTTTATGACTCTTTATAGGAAACTGGAAAGCTCTTAAGCTTTTTCGAGTTAAAGTTCTAACTAAATGAGCTTTTTCCGAGTACTAAATTCAAGATTCATTGTAAGGGCTTTCAGATATTTTTCACCACGGTTGTAGAGGATTCCAACACGCCAGTAACGGAGTCGCCGTATTTCATGCTCACAGCGAAACGAATGAATTTGCGATTGAGAAAACCGCACTGAAGAACTGAGAAGATGGGATATCTATGTACATACGTATTTGTATGTGAATATGTACACATATATGCGGCTTTGTGCACAGAAAAATGTGATACGCTGCAATTGCTCAAGGAATCTAGCTCGCCTTTACTATGAAGTAGTGCATTATTATTTGATATATGAATGTTAATATTCAAGAGGAAAAGTATGTATTAAAGGTTATAAATAAAAAGTGCAGGTTGATTGAAAATTTTTAATTTAAAAATTTGCGGCTTTGGTTCCTGTTGTTATGAACAATACCTCATTTACAGAAGCTTCAATGACTGCCTCAATAATAAATGCTTGGCACTTTGGGCTTCGTCCGAAGGCTGAATGTATGAACAGTAGTCTACAAATAAGACGAATTCCTGCTTCAGAGCAAGTTTAAAACTGTGTGGAGAACCACATACGTAAAGAAATGTAATAATTTAATAATTATTTACCACAAGAGAACCAAAAATAATAGCTTTAAAATCTTCCCTGAAATGTCCGGGGCACAATACTTTTATAAGCTTCTTCTTGCTGTTTTGTGCATCTTACTGTAGCTTTTGCGAACACTTTACTCCCAGCAACTGCGACTGTCGAGCAATTAGAAGACATATTTACATACATACAGGGTGTTAAATTTGATTTTTGAATCGGCTATAAAGAAAAAACTAATCAATATTTTTTCAATTTTTATTTTTATTTTAAAGATTGAACATTGTCATTAATGAATGAAAAATGATATCGTTCAAATGATTGCCACGACTGGCTTTGCAGTAGGCCATTCGATCAACCCAATTTTTAAACACATTTTCGATTGTTTGGGCTCCAATTTCATGAATGGCAACTTCGATTTCGTGTTTTAAAGCATCAATCGTCTCTGGATGATTCGCATAGCATTTGTCCTTAACAGCTCCCCACAAAAAATAGTCCAACGGTCTTAAATCACAGCTCCGAGGCAGCCAATTGATATCGGAATTTCGGCTGATTATTCGGTTTTCAAAAACGGTAGCCAAAAGTTGGAGTGTAACTTTGGTAGTGTGATAAGTTGCACCGTCCTGTTGAAACCAAATGTCGTCCTTGTCAACCTCTTCAATTTTTTGGAAACAACTCGTTGAGCATGTCACGGTAACGCTCGCCATTTACTGTAACCGCGGCTCCTCGCTCATTTTCGAAAAAAAATGACCCGATGATGCCGCCAGACCAAAAACCGCACCAAACAGTGACTCGTTGTGGGGATGCATTTGCTTCTCTACAGTAACGTGTGGATTTTCTGAGCCCCAAATCCGACAATTTTGCTTATTGACGTAGCCACCGATGTGAAAATCAGAAAATAAGAAGAAGACTCACCACTTCGGAAATAGGTTTTCAATATTTCCCAATTGTGTTCAAGCGTATAGCGTCCCATTTCGTAAATGCCAAACCTTTAAGTAAATTATGAACACATTTGACATGTCATTTGAGTTACCATTCTCAAAAAAATAGGTGGTTCAAAAATCAAGCGCTATATGGCCCACCCTGTATAACGGTGCAGACATAAAGGGCTTTCCAATGAGAGGTGTTATTTTGATATTCAAAGAAAAATGCTAATTTTTAATATAAATGGTCGGATGTTTATTTCATTATAAAGAGGAAGGTATGCCGTTAATAGTGGAAAATAACATCAGGCAAATGACCACCAGGTTTATAGGACAATATCCTTTTCATGAAATGTTTCATAACCGAATTACAAAGTGGCTGCCCTATGTCCTCGATAGCCTCACGAATTCCCTCTTTGAGGTCTTGAATCGACCCTCGGTTGTTGGCGTAGATCTTCTCTTTGACGTGGCCCCAAAGAAAAAAGTCACAAGATGTTAAATCACAAGATCTCGGCAACCAATTGCGATCACCTCTTCGAGAGATAACAAGGTCCGGAAACTTTTTCGGTAAAAGATCAATGGTTTTGTTGCTTGTGTGGTACGTAACGGCGTCTTGTTGAAAACAAACGTTGTCCAAATCAATGCCATCCAACTCCGGCCATAAAAATCTTGCAAATTCTTCATGCATATCTAACAGCTTTTATGAGCACATTGAAGCGCACAGTCTTATTGCAGAGAAGCAGAAAGGATTCAACGTGCATCGCAAGGATACAAAGAGCAATTGATCCTAGATCAAATAGTGATTGGCTAATCTAAAAAGTGTAATAGAAACTTCTATGCTACTTATATTGATTCGATTCAGTTCCACATTCCTGGCTTATATTTAGAAGTAGTTCATCTTTATGACTTCAACCTCAATATCATTAATTTTCTGGAAAAAATTATGCAGTACTGGAGGGCAATCCCAAAAATGCCCGGCTCTTAGAATTTTCAATAAACAAGCGAAATCAGTATTCGAAATGACATCTTCCAAGGTGACTTCTTGAGTCCACTCTAGTTTGCACTCAGTATGAATCCCCTAAGTCATATCTTGAATGAGACAGGATATGGTTTTGTGCTAAAGCATGGACATTCTGGAAGATGCCGGCTGAGCCACCTTTTGTACGTTGACTTTATGCCAGCAAACCAAACCATCTAGGAAACCTTTTGGAATGTGTCCAAATCTTCTCCAAAGATATTAAAATGCCAATCGGCCTTGACAAGTGCCGAAAGGTCACAATACTTAAAGGAAAAGTGGTTCCCCGCCATGTCTTGGCATTGTCTCAGCATAACAGAAATAGAACAGGCAGAAGTATGCAAGTATTTTGGAGTTATGCAAGGTAACAGCATTGATACAATGCAAATGCGGAGAAACTTTTTGGCAGAGTTTAAAAGGCTGCATGGAAAACCCAACTCAATGACAAAAACCAAATGCGCGCTGTAAATTCTTTTGCCATTCCGGTTGTATCATTAGCTTCTGAAAATAGAAAAACTGAAATAGAAAAACTGCAGCGAATAGCACGTATAATTATGGCTAAACACAATGCACGCCATCCGAAGTGCTCTGTCACTCGAATGATGCTACCTTAGAAACCGACAGATTGGTGTTGGATCTCTCCATGATAAACTAATCTTAAACATCAGGGGAAATTTTCAATAAAAATGTTACCAATCCGAATTGCACAGGGTTGTTATAGCTGCAGATGATAATTACGAAATCAGAAATACCACATCAACAGATGAATAGATTCAAAGAGGTTCTGAAAAGCTATTCACGGGAGACCTTAATACGCCAGACATTTTTCTGATTGATAAATCTTATAAGATTGCTTATGTAATTGAGCCAAGAAGCCAATGAACTCAAGCCTGACTCGAGCGAAGGCCGGGTAGACGCACAGAAAGTGGTCCGCCGTCTCATCCTCCTCTCAGCATGCTGGGCGGAGTGGACTATTTGAGATTCTATGTGCTTTGCCCATAGAAAGTGTCCCGTCGTCAATTCAACCAGCCTCCTATAGTGCCCTCTGCTTAGTTACAGAAGGAACTGCGCCAGTCGGTCGGACATGACAGGTAACATCAGTTTTGTCCATCTGCAACCTCTCTCAGCCTGCCAAGCTCGCTTGGGGGTTAGAGTAACCCGTTTATTAACCGTGGCTTTGAGGGAGTGGCAGAACGGGCTTCGGGCTAAAAAAGTTGGCTTCGATCCTAGCTAAGGAGTCAGAGGCCTCGATACCCACTTGTCCCGGGACCCATGTTAGCATCAGGCTATTACGTCTAACGACATAGTTCAGCTTGGATTTACAGGACTCGACTACCCTTGAAGTGATTGGAGGGCTGTCTAAGGCTATGAGCGCATTTTCTGAGTTCGACTCCAACTGAGCCTCTGGCAGCACTACACTCTATCTCTTTTCAAGTACGAATCTTGTGGGCACGGTGTCAAGGGACATGGAGAGAATCGTTGGATCGAAGTCCATGCCTTCTCTGTTTTCCAATGCTGGACAGGTGCCGTACCAGTTCCTATTGTGTTTCAGCCTGCAGATGGCCTTTAAGGACTCTCCTTGGATGCAAGCATCAAGTGGTGGTAAACCAATCAGAGCATCTAATGCCGGGCCTGAAGTAGTCGGGAAAGCTCTAACGCAACAGATGGCCACAGTGCGTTGTAGCCTTAATAAGGTCCTACTGACTCCTACGGGTGGGAGTCTACTCATCCAGACCACTGATGCATAGGCGATAGTAGGTCTTATCATAGCTGTGTAGATCCATAGGTCCTGCCTAAGAGGAAGACCACACGTTTTCCTAAAAACACTCTTGCACTGCCTAAAGGCTCTCAGTGCTTTGGATGTCTTTGTTTCAACGTGTGACTTCCAAAGGAGTTTACTATCGAGGATTACTCCAAGATATTTTATTTTCTTGGATAGCTGGATTGTGACTAACTTTAGCTTAGGCAGAACGAGTCCATCAAGCTTACTCCTTCTGATGAAGAGGACAGCCTCTATTAACCACGGATGACACTAGTAGATCTTCCTCTGCTCGCATCGAAACGATTCTCTGGGTCAGCATCGAATGCAATTCACGAGCACCCGGCCTACGTCGGGCCTACCGTAGAGCTGCATATACTATCAAAAGTGGCATTATCAAACGCCCCCTCTATGTTTAAAAAGTTGCCTATAGCGTAGCGTAATTGATTTTGCGGTTCCCCTTAATGAGAACATGCAAAAAACATACGCAGAAATGATATCAAAATATTTTGAGCGAAGCATCGATGTCAAACGCCAGTGGAAGTTAAAGAAGGTGCACAAACTATCGATTATTATCGCAGCGCATGGACTCGTGTATAAAAATTTAGCACCCAACGTTAAAGCCACTCCCAGGATCTCTAATTTTCGATAAGCAGAAAATTGTTTTACTTAATTTCTGTCACATAATTTGATTTTGGAGTAAACGTTTTATTGTTTTCAAATTGTTGATTATTTTATATAATATTTACAGTTGTAATATTTTGCACCTGATATAAATTATTGACTTCCAGTTAAACTGGAATTAATTATGTAGATTATTCCTTTTTCGGAACATGTTATTATTTATTTATTTAAATTTTTACAGTAATCCTGCTGTGGATGGCGAGGAATGGCCAAATTTCACAAAGAAAGATCCCGTCTATTATGTTTTTTCAACCGACGACAAGGATGAGAAACTGCAACGCGGCCCACTGGAAGGACGTTGCGCATTCTGGAATGAATATTTGCGCGAAGTCAGAAAATGGGGAAGTAAGTAAAATTTATGATTGCTTAAAATTATTATTGAAATTTTATTAGTAACTAATACCTGCACTTGTGATAATAGTGAGGCCATTTCAAGACCAATAACATAAAAAAATTCACGGTAAAAGTTAATTTACGTATAAGAGTAGAAGAGTTGCTAACTAAAAAAGCTTGGTGGTGGTACTTACATTGGTAACGAAGGAAAATATTTTATAAGTATCAGCTGCATTCTTAGACTCTCGAGTGACAAAAGAACGCTTCGACGCGGGTATAATTTCCATTTGGTTACTGACGCTGCGATCAGACATGGCAAGGAAAGTGCTTTTTTCAATTTAGTTAACTGTAAATACAGGAAAAGCAGTTTGAGAAAATTGTTTTAAATTTTTTAGAAATTAATTTCGAAATAGAAATAATGAAATAATGAAAAATATGATATTAGAGTTTAAATTATTATTTTTTTTTTTGATTTAAAAATAGAATGGATTTGAAATTTTCCGAAACTAATCTACTTATCAAAAGGTGTATAATTTTTGTAAATGACGTTGTACGCCAACTAAATAAGCAATGGAGCGCGGAAAAGTTAAAATAAAAATATCCATCATTCAATTTTTGTACCGAGCACAGATTATAAGGCTTAGACGAGCCGCTTCCTGCAAGACCGACGCCCGTTTGCAGCCGCAGCTAACATGGTGAACAGACGCTGCAGTCCTGATAAGCCCTTAAACCGGATATGTCGGAGGAATTATGCTGTTGGCAGTAGCGTGTAAGATCCTGTCCAACATGCTGTTAAATCGCATTAAAACCACTATAGACAGCTCAGGTTTCAGAAGCAATCGTTCCTGTGTAAATCAAATTAACACCCTACATCTTATTGTGGAGCAAGTACAAGAGTGGCAAACAACCCTCCAACTAATCCTTGTAGATTACAGTACAGCTTTTGATTGCGTTTCTCGTAACAGCATATGGGACGCTACACGTCGAAAGATCCCTATTATCTCTCGTACGCGCGCACTACAACAACTTTAAATGCAGGATTTTGCACAATGGTAATCTGTCGGAAAGCATTCCCACCAGTGCTGGCGTACGGCAAGGCTGGCTGTTGTCTTCTTTATTATTTTTAATTGTTATTGATGATATACTAAAAAGCTGTATTGAGGGGAAAAGAAGAGATGTGTTGATTGGAACTTCTATGAACATCTCGAAGACCTTGCCTACGCTGATGATATATCCCTTTTCTCCGTGAAATACCTGATCTGTCCTCAAGCTCATTGAACGCAGGTTTAAAAATAAATCACGAGAAAACGAATCCCATGAAAACTCGATCCACTAGCAGTCGCCCGTTCCTTTTATATGGTGATCAAATTAAGAACGTTGATACCTTTACCTACTTGGGTAGTATCATTGCCGCTTAAGACAGTGCGAAACTAGACGTTATCGCCAGAATAAATAAATCGAATGCACAGCTCTGAGTTATCCCGTCTTCGACATCCTCAGCGTACACACAAAATTACGAATCTTTAAGACAAATGTACAATAAGTACTATTGTATGGATCGAAAATCTGGCTCACAAATAATTGGATTGAAAACAAAATGCAAAGCTGTCTGAACAGATGTTTACGCAGGATATTGAAGATCTGGTGGCCCATAAGTAACGACGATCTATACGAGAGGTGCAAAATCCAGCCGGTAGCTAATATTAATAAAAGTGTGAAAGTGGAGGTGAATTGGGCATACGCTTCGTAAGGCTTCGCTCTGTCGTCAAGCACTGGATTGGAATCCACAAGGTGTTCCCAAGGTAGGTCGTCCAAAAATATCTTGGAGGAGAACTACACAGAAGGAAGTTGAATCGTCAGGAAACTTGGACAAAATCAAGCTTCTTGCAAAAAATAAAATCAGATGGAGGTGTTTTACTGAGGCCCTATGATCCAATAGGAGAAACAAGAACCGGTGATCATGATGGAATTTGTGTATTTCCTCGTATTTCCCGCAAATCGATTTACAAAAGCGCACTCGCAAGCGTCGGGTATGAATATCGTGCACTCAAACAGCGAATATTACCGAGTTTGTGTTGTTGCTTTACTTGTAATTCCCTATACTACCACACGCTCTTTTGTCATTAGATAGAAGGAGAATGCATAAGAGAGATTCTTCGCTTCGAGAAATAAATTGTTCATAACAAAGTTTTTTTTCATTTTAAGGAACGTTTGACTCATTTAAGGACTTCCATTTTTTAATTCCTGTTTATAAGAACTTTTCAGCATCACAACATACATCATTTTTTAAGCACACAAATACGAGTAAATGGTTTTGGTTTTGTGTCTCACAGCTGTACTAAGTTTGCAAAATTAGGGGGCTTTTCGTTGTCAATGATTTGTTACCGACTTATGAGTTCTTACATTACGATTTTTATTTATCTAACAGGTCCCAACTCAACTTGTAGTGTCAGTGAAGCTAAGAGTTCAACTTCCTAACAGAGTAAGAATAAAACTACAATACAAAAAAGTTCTAAGAAAAATATTGTAGTTAAAAATTTTAATCCTGATATATTTTCGAACAGGTATGCCATCATATTTAATATTTATTTAAAATGTTATTATTTACTTAACTCAATGTCTAAAGGACAATCATGAAATGGAAATCAATTGAAAGGCGTATACTTACTCATACAACGATTTATGGACCATAAAACGACCAAAAGTGGAAAATATTCGAAATGTTATCGAAATCGCTTAACACTTACTACTTTGGGGTTTTTGAATTCGATAAGCCCGAGTCTGAAGTTAGATTCTAAAAAGTTCAAAATACCTGATCTGAAATGCGAACATTATTTTGAAACAAAAAAACAGATTGGCGGCTTGATTGACTTGTACTTTTCGGTCGCAGATCACGAATCTGAAGTTGCATTCTAAAAATTCAAAATGTCGAATTCGAAACTCCTGAAATTAGCCTACTTAAATTGTAGTTTCCGAAGCTCACCACGAGGAGGTTACAGTACGCATATAGACCTCGCTTTCTTTAATATTTCATTACACCAAAGGAAATAGATAGGTGTCCTTAGTGACAGTCAGGCTGCACTGAAGGCTCTGGAGAACGCAAAACAAACCTCAAAGATTGTTCGAAAATGTAAGAAGAAGCTTAATTCTATTGCAAGACGGCATAAGCTTGTACTTATATGGGTTCCAAGACACTTCGGAGTTCAAGGGAATGAAATTGCCGATGAATTGTGCAACTGCGGATCAGCGGTTCCTCACGGGGGCCTGAGCCAATAATTCTGATCAGTTCTGGGGGCATCATGAATTGGATTAGCCATTATGTTTGCAATTTATATAAAGAGCCATGGTCCGGTCTGGAACGCTGCAGAACTGCAAAGTGTTTTTTGGCAAGCCAGAAGAGAAAACTGACGAGCTTTCTTCTAAAACTTGATAGTAAAGGCGTTCGGTGACGGTCAGTGTTATTATAGGAAACAACCCATGGGGTCTGCATATGGTCACTATTGAAATCATAGAGCACCCTATTTATCTGTCTTGCTTGTAGGAGGCGTATAGCACTGAGCATTTCCTCTGTGAGTGTCCTGCCTTTGCTAGAGCAATGCTATGATTTTTGGGATTCCGATGTCATGAGATTGAGTAATATTCCTTCTCTCAAACTGGAAGATATTTTCAGATTTGCCAAAGAATCTGAAAAATTCTCACAGGGCTCGCTCTCTCTGTCTCACTCTCTATTCTATCCTATCTTTTTCCTGTTGTTACTTCTCTCCTTTCCTCCTTGACTATGTACTCTTTTACTTTCCAGAGCTTTGAATACAATGGGCTTTTTAGCCTGAGGCTTTTACGAGTAATTATTCTCTCGATGCTTCTTGGCTCGCTCAATTTACTAATGTGGCTGAGGTGGTTTCTTATAGAACCAATTCATTTGAAATTTCAGTTTTAAAACGGAAGGTTGAATTAAAGTGTGGATGAATCGTACGTGATATTTTATACTTCCTCAGTCTGGCTTTAAATGTATCATCTACATTGGAAACATCAATGTTATTGTTTTTTAGGGTGAGGGGAGGACGACGAACTAGCGCTGACTAAGTTACGTTTGCGTTAACCGCTTCAAACTATTCATTTCACTTCAATTCATTAGGTGTGTGATATCTAAATATGCAGTTGTTGACAAAAAAAACCGAGATGTTCTCACTGCACCCTTCAGGCAGCTGTTGCAAAAAGGACTCGAAGTTTCACCGCGCGTATACCTAATGGGCAATGTTCAGTAAGGTCCTTACTGTAAGGACAATGTTAGCCTTAGAAGTTGCCTCAAGAATCCGCGCTCTACCCGTGGACAGACGGATCTCGCTGCTTGGCACGTCTGTGCACTAACACAGTGATCTCTAAGTTGAAGCGAAGCTCCTCTTTCCAGGAGCAGACCACAGGTTTTAAGGGAACCAAATTCCTCGAATCTCGTGCAAAACTGTCTCGGGGGCTCGCTGTTTAGCTAGCTCACGCAGCAGTTTCTCGGAATCTCCCCGTTACCAGAAACCTCAATTAGCATAATATTGAATTATTCAGATGCAGTGGAGAGAAAAGTAGGCAAAAGTTAAATATTTACTATATTCTGGAAAGATGAATTTTATTCTATTATACACCGGGTATTTCCTTCATATAAATAAAACACTATCCATTCGTTATATGAGAAAATGAAATTGTCAAAACTTATCGCTTCAAACTTCCACTTTATTATACTAAAATTGAATAGCTTATAAAACTGGATGGGGGAAAAATAAGGATGGATGTTTTTTTGGTGGGTGAGGTAGGGTTCAAAATGCCTTCGCACTCACAGCGACCGTTATTTACTGCGTTTGGTGGTGTGGCTACTAAAACAATCTCTCCTCCTTTTCTGGTGAGACTCCCTTCCCTGAACTACTTTCTACATTATTTGGAGGAGAGCCCACAACGGCGTCCATAAAGAACCAATTCTATTCACGCGCATCTGGGTCCACTATATTTGTGGCCAACTTTATGCTATAGGTTCGTCTTCTTATATCTCTGCCTATGAGGCTTTGCTTTGTTGTCTCTCCATGCGGTATATGTGAATCTCCAGAAGTATCTGTACCCCCAGAGGAACTGAGTTAAAAAGTAATTCACTTCTCTGAAGTTCCTTTGAACCCATTTGCTAATTGATGGAATGAGTTTCGCCGTCCATCTGCCACTCGGTTCAGTGTCCCACCGGCTTGGCCACCGCAACATGGTTTAGGATCTCCGTTCAGTGACACTAGTGATGACGTAATTCTTCTTGGAGTCCCACACATTCACTCGTTCGCGGGCCATGAGTTCGACGAGTATCTCCCCGCTGAATACAAAGACTGCAGCGCCAGAGACAATGCGGTGGGTTGAGGCAACTCTGAGTGCCGCTATTCGCTCCACAGCTTCCAGTGCTTTGCGCTTGGCTTTGCAATTTAGCGCATCTTTCCACTTTTTGCTGTCGTACAGGAGAATTGAGTTTGTGACCACCATAATTAGTCTTATTTTACTCTTTGTTGGTACACCGATGTTTGATCTCTTAGAATTCCCTTGATCTTTGCTGCTTTGGTAGCCGCTTGCCGTAACTGGGCCCAAAAAGTAAGCCTGCAGTTAAATTGAATACTTAAGTATTTCCCTACTTTTTGGGTCATTGGGAACGTGTCGACTATTTGCATGCTGACCTCGAGTGACATGTGACCTCGGGTCATCAGTTGAAAACAAAAATTGTGCATTTAACTCCGGCTGCCACGTCACAGGACCATCGGCAGCCGATATCTGCCCGCTCTTTTCACACGTACTTTTATTCACGCACACTCGTCCAATCAGTCTTTTGGTCAGATGGCAAGGAAGTAACGTGAGCGAAGGTTGAGTTGATTTTTTTCGTGTATCATTAACACAATCTCAGTTTTTTTTTTTGTAAACTCATCTCCTGTTATGTCAGCTCATCAGCTGATTCTGTCAAATTCGCTGGTTTGGTTAACGGTCTGATATTGGCCACATCCCTGGATGGTGGAATACCTGGTTACGCCTTCCGAATTTGAAGTGTCTAAGAGCCCATGAATAAATAATCAAAAGGAAGGGTAGTTCATTATTTGTGAAGAGGATGAGTAGGCAAAAACAATGAGAAGAATCAAACACAAGAAACTATACGCACACACATACTTTCTTGCAACGGCGTCTTCCGCCTTTGGAAGCTTTAAACTAATTTGTGTTTTCAGAATTTAACACACCGCATTTCATTTTCATTAGTTTGCTTGGTTTAAATTTCACATTTTTGCCAAGCCATTCACTGAATTTTCACAACCAGGTATTTTCTCCTCTTTAGGTTTGTTTTGTATTGATAAAAGAACTGACGTCATACTTGTGAAAGTCGCGAAAAATAAAGTATCCGTTTTGGGAAGACGCCACCTATAGTACTCAATTCGTCTTGGGCCACATCTGCAAATCTTTTCTCCACGGCCTACCGCCTTTTGAACGAAAAAAAAATGGTTCCAATACGTGATAACCTCCAACTGGCCACATTTTAAAAATATGAGCCGAAAGCTGTTCAAAAAAAAAAAATTAAATTGATTACTTACTTCGAAAAAAAGTTTCATCAAGGAGTCGGATAGAATGACAGTAAATTTGTGCCTTTTAATTTTTGTTAATGCTTTTTTTTTATTTTTCCAGGGAATTCAATTTAGTAAACTGAAAAAGTAGTGGCTACCATTAATCATAGAAACTTTTGTGGTTGGATAGGAGTGATTTCGAATAGGAATAAGCTGTTTTTTTTTTTCTATTCTTGTCAAAAACGTATATAAAATCTGTAATTTTGAATGGCTTGAAAAAATTCGGGATCCACCGGTAATTTGCAATACTTGTTTGTCACCATAACTTCGGGAACAAGTATACAATGGAATTCAAGAAAGCATACACAACATTAATAAATGAGACGACATGGCGGCGTAGCGCTATCGTAGCCGTAGGTATCGTAAAACTTTTACTACCAAAAATTTGCATTTTTAATGAGAGAGAAACAACATAAGCAGAGGGCGTTAAAAATTGCCTATTCTAAGTGAAAATATTAAAATGCAATCTTTATACTTCATCAAGCAGAAAAAGAATAAATAAAACATCTTCCTCATGAATATCGATGAGTTTTATTCTCAAATTGAAAGATTCAAAGAATGGACTGTGTGATGTTGCTGCTGCTGCTGCGGGCAAAGAAGATTTTTGGTAACCGTTTCGGTGGATGCCTCGAAAAATAACAAAAGACGTAGGTATACCTCAGTTACAACAATGAAAATGTTGATAGTGAAAAAACAAAAAGAAAAGGAAAAAAATAAGTGAAATATAGCAGGTCCAAAAATGAGGGCATAAAATTAACTTCGGCTAACGATCGCTTATCTGTGGCACCTGCGTAAAAGCTTTCTGAGTCTCCATAAAACATTCAATATGATAATTATGTGGCATCAAGAGCTGAGCATCGGCGATAAATTGAAAAGCGTTTTCAATTCTCATGTCAGATTTGCATAATAAAAACAATATTAAATGCAGCAAATTAACGGCATCACTCACAGAATATTAATTGCCGCTTACTCATAAACGCAAAGTACACACATACATTCACACATACACACATACATTCACATTACTTCTCATACAGTTGCTTGAACTATTGATCGAATTTTGGTGGTGCACTGAAATACTGCCTTGATCAGAAGCAATCATTTTTATGGAGGAAAATGGTTATTGAAGGCAGTAGTCTGGTCAGATACTCGTTTTTTATAAATATTTTTTAGGAATTTTTTTCTAAGAAAATAAAATGCGATCGGTTTAATTTTATAGTATGTTATTATTGACATCAAATAGTATACAAAAACATTTTTTTTTTTTACATATTTTTTTGTAGTAGTTTAGCACCAAAGGATCTTAAAAAAAGATACGATTTTGGCTCTTCAGGACATCTGAAACGAAAAAGTTAAACTGATTATTATTCTGTAGGCTTGTCATTCTGGCAGGTGCGGCAATGGGAATTTTTTATTGAAAAATAATAAAATGGCGGACTTTTGAAGAAGAAGGTATGTTTTTCGGTTGGAAATCAGACTGTAATATGGAAAGTTGGAGCTGAAAAAAAAAACGAACGTAGCACCTACCAGAACTACTGATGTGTTGGTTGGTTGGTTGGTTAGAGTGTTGATTCATCCAGAATTCAACTGACGCTTCCGCACCATTTTGTTGCCACATCCTCGTTACCAACTTGTTTAACAGTTACTTACAGCAAGAATATATCCAATCTGTGCGGTTTAGGAACCTTATTAGGCTGTTGACGTCTATGCCACACAGTTTCTCGAGACTCTCGAACAGCGGTTTGTGTGAATAACTGATGCAAATTTCAGATCTATCGGTTAAATAGAGTTTGCTGTAGATCGCTGACAGACCAGAAAAACGTTGTTTTGAGAAAAACACGTTTAAAGTTTTCGAATAGATATCTGCAGTGGCCGTGCGGCTAACAAAACGCAGCTACGACGTGCTCTTCAATATGCGCTATAACTTTACTGATATTTTGAATTTTATTCTAAAATTTTCACATTATATTTTCAACATCTTTTACTTTTAAAATATGTACAAAAAAATATTTTTTTTCTACAATTTTTATTTTTATTATTTTATTTTTGTATATTTTTTTTTCTACCCGAAGTAACCGTATTTGATCTAGTAGCACAAGGGTTTCTGATAATTCAAGTGAAGACTGTACTTCGCTCGAAAATAAACCTACATCAAGAGATTATTCCATATTCCACGGTATTTCGCAGCAGCAAACTTCAGCAGCTGTAATTTTTGCTTGATTTATCGATTCACTTGAATAGAGGCATTCAGTTTGTCTACACTCTTTGCACATTGAAGCTGTGAAAAGGGATCGTGTTTTTAAGCACTAATTACGTTTGGTCAAAAACTTCTTAATTCTAATAAAATGCGAAAAAGCACACATCGATATCTTGACCTCAGAGCGATTTCAAATCGCCAAATTTACGTGAAACAAGGTGTCTTCTAAGGGAAGAACTACAGAGGCAGAAAGCAGCAAAATCCTTAGAATTGCCTCGAATTCCGCCCATACAACAACAATAAATAAAGAAATGGCAAATGTTGCAGCCAGCAAATCCATCGTTCAAAGTGGTATTCTAAAAACGCCACATTTGGAATAAAAAATTACAAAACAAAAAACAATTTGAATAAATTTCGCAGAGAACGCCGCATCGATTTGGCAAGGGGCCACATGGTTTGGAGTGCTGTCACAAATAACGATCTCGGTGAATGGATTGAAATTTTTATTCTGGATGCGCCGTGACCACCTGCTAATATTTCCAATGCGGAAATTGGATTGGAGGAATGCACCACCTTCATCAAGAAGTTCTCGAATTATATTCGGAAAATTCAAAACACAACTTTACCCTATGATCAAAAAGTACCGGGAAGGTGATGTTGACTGTTTTCTTAGATTGCCAAGGCGTAGTGCACCATAAGTACCTTCCATTGGGCTAGATAGTCAATAAACAATATTATTTATCCGTTTTGAATCGTTCGAGAGATGCTGTATATTGCAAACGGCCGGAAATGGGGGCAAACAATTCTTGGATTTTGCATGATGATAACGCGCCATCGCACCGAGTCCAAATTTTGCTAGATTATTTGACCAAATACCAAGTAAATACCATCGTGCAAGCACCGTATTCACCTGATATGACCCCGTGTGATTTTTTTTTGCTCCCCAAGTTGAAGTTACCACTTCTAGGAAGGAGATTTCAGACAATAGAGGAGCTCAAAGAGAATACGACAAAAGGAGCTGAAGGCCATTCCCTCGTCGACCTACCAGGGGTGCATGGAGGACTGAGTTAAACGTTGACACAGGTGTGTTGCTTCAGATGGGTTATAATTTGAAGGAGATAAAATAAATTTGCCTGAAATTTGGTTGGTTGGTTGGTTAGAGTGGTGATTCATCCAGAATCCAACTAGCGCTTCCGCACCATTTTGTTGCCACATCCTCGTTACCAAATTGTTTACAGTTATTTACAGCAGGACTATATCCAGTCTGTGCGGTTTAGGAACCTTATTAGGTTGTTGACTTCTAAGCCAGACAGCTGCTCGAGACTCTCGAATAGCGGTTTGCCCAGGGTTAACATTCTGTCCTTCCATAGGGCAGGGCATTCACAGAGGAAATGGAAGATTGTTTCTTTTTCCCCCGGTTGTTTACAACTATGACAGTATGTGTTATGAGGGATGCCCATTTTGGCGGCTTGTTCTCCGATAGACCAGAAGCCAGTTATGACTGCCGTAAGTCTACAGGTGTCCCGTCGTTTCATGTTTATTAATGTCGACGATTGCTTGAGGTTGTAGGTGGGCCATAACGTTCTGCTGATTTTGCATTTCGTCTGGTCTTTCCATCTACAATCTGCAATTCGAAGGTATTTTAGGGAAATTGCATTCTTGACCGCACCTAGTGGAGTTAATACTGGTACTGCAAGAGCGCTATTCATGGCAGATCCCCCTCTTGCCAGTTCATCAGCTTTTTCGTTACCTTCTATGTTCCGGTGTCCCGGGACCCAAATTAAGGTTACTCTGTGGTTTTCACTCAAGTTGGTGAGGCTACTCCTACTTTGCTCCACCACTTTAGAGGTTGTTATAGTCGCGTCCAGCGCCTGGATTGCAGCTTGGCTATCCGAAAGAATAGCGATATTGCCCTTGAAAGAGAAATCTGCGATTAGTAACCTACAGGCTTCCCCAATTGCTAGTACTTCCGCTTGGAAGACGCTGCTGGTATTAGGGAGACGCACAGATTTTTCAATTGTAAGTCTATGAGAATATATACCAGCTCCAACACCACAATCCATTTTACTGCCATCTGTATAGACTGTGGTATCGAAGTTGTTTAGAGAGAATCCCTTATTCCACTCTTTTTTAGATGGAAAGAGTGTGGCAAAATTCCTATTGAACGTTACCATCGGGACGATGTAGTCAGTCCTCACCGAGGTTAACTGAGTTTGTCGCAATAATAAACTAGCGTGACCATAAGTTTTTTCTTTCCAGCGACCCGCTTCATTTAACCTAAATGCACTCATGGTTGCCGTCTTCTTTATATGTAGGTCTATTGGAATAACGTGTGTCAGAGCATTGAGAGCCTCTCTAGGACATGATCTGATTGCACCGACCGTTATTGCACAGGCTGATCTTTGTATTCTGCCGAGTAATTTGGTATTGTACTCTCTCCTTAGAGCTTTCCACCAAACTACCGAACCATACGATAGAATGGGTCGTATAACCGCCTTATACAGCCATAATGTATGCTTAGGTTGAAGACCCCATCTTCTACCAAGCATACGTTTGCTGGCATATAAAGCAATTTCTGCTTTCCTTACCCGTTCTTCGACGTTTAACTTCCAGCTAAGTTTGGAGTCCAGAATTACTCCTAAGTACTTTGCGCTGGTTGATAGTGACAGAGTTTGTCCGTTGATATTTGGTAGGGTGAAAGTTGGTACCTTGTATCTGGTGGTAAAGAGCATAAGTTCTGTTTTACGTGGGTCAAGAGTTAAGCTCACCTAACGCCCTTTGGATGATCCCACTGATCGTATTTGGACACAGTCCTGACACCATTAACACCACATCATCAGCGTACGCAACCACTTTTACCCCACCTCCGTCAAGTTTTGTTAAGATTTTGCTGATCACACATAGCCAAAGAAGTGGAGATAATACTCCCCCTTGTGGAGTGCCCCCGTGGACCTTCTTGGTTATGTTGATATTACCCATATTAGCTTTGATGATCCTGGTTTCTAGCATGGAGATGACCCAGTTACTAACGCAACTGTCCACCTCCAGGTCTATCAACGCCCGTTGGATGGCATCTGTGCTAACATTGTTAAAGGCGCCTTCGATATCCAGGAATGCCGCCATGGTATAATGTTTGCTCTCTAGAGAGCCCTCTATAGTTCGGATTACCTCGTGAAGCGCTGTCTCCGTAGATTTGCCTTTAAGGTATGCGTGGTGGGGTGCATATCCAAAAGTCTTTCAAAAGTTTTTAACAGGAAAGACGAAAGACTGATTGGCCTGAAGTCCTTCGCTGATTCATGTCCTCTTCTACCTGCTTTTGGTATGAAGACGACCTTGACTAGTTTCCAGCTATCTGGAATATGGCCTAAGTTTAAACACGCTTTAAAAATTTCCTCTAGCCATGGTAGGGTACAGTCCAAGGTTTCCTGTAACATCTTTGGAATGATCCCATCTGGCCCCGGAGATTTAAAGGGTGAGAAAGATTTGATTGCCCATGCAACTTTTTCTTTGGTAATAATTTCCTTTGCAAGATGCTGTGGATTATATTGGCTCCGCCTAATGTTTCCCCTCTCACTTTCGTAAGCGCTGCATCCCGGAAAATGCGTGTTTAGCAGAAGCTCTAGCGATTCTTCTGCTGTAGCAGTCCAAGTTCCATCAGGTTTCTTGACCCAAGAAGCCATTGAATGGTCTTTGGAAAGAACACGGCTGAGCCTAGCAGAATCCCTGGTGGATTCGATTGACGAACAAAATTCCCTCCAGCTCTCTTTTTTGGCGGCCCTGATTGCCTTCTTGTACTGTCTCCGACTTTCTCTGTACAATTCCCAATTTCCCGTCGAATAGCTGAGGTTAAACGTTGATCTGGATTTTTCCCTTAGTTTTAAGAGCTCACTGCTCCACCAAGGAGGGTGAGTTTTTTTGCTAAATTTTATGGGACAGGACGTTTTGTAGGCCCTACTAAATGCCTTTTCCAGTGTTATGACCCTACTCTCAAGGTTTTCCGTGAGAGTGATTTGAGGATAGGAATCTCTCCTATCCTCTTGTTTACTGCATTTCTGAACCTCTTCCAGTTGGTTCTTAAAGGATTTCGATACGGTAGGGGTGGATCTACCTTAAGATCTAAATCGTAGAGTATCCAACTATGATCAGAAAAGGACCTTTTATTGGATACCCTCCAATTATCTACCCTTACTGAGCTATTTTCAGACAGTAGAGTAACATCAATCACTTCCTCCCATCCTCTGAAGTACTCCGTACTAGGAAAGGTGAAAGTGGGAGTGTTACCCCTGTTACATACCGATAAGTTAGTATTAATAATAAAATTATATAAAGACTCACCTCGGTCGTTTGTCTCAGAGCTTCCCCACAACGCATGCCTCGCGTTGGCGTCGCATCCGAGTAGCAGGGTTTTGTTCCTGGCTCCTTCAAGCCCACAAGCCTCCTCGGGCGGTGCTGGCCGATCATGTGCCATGTAGATGGATGCAAGTGTGATGCTGACACCGTCAGCAGCTTCCACCTCAACGGCCGTCACATCCTGTGAACTGTATGATGGGATTAAAAATATGTTTAAGTGTTTTTTGGCTACAATACATGATCTAGGATTACCTTGAGTACGCTTATAGTACAGATTGTAGTTTCTTCCCGGGAACCCCTTCACCTCGTTGCTCCGCACCCAGGGTTCCTGTATTAGGGCCTGAAATTTAACTCTGGTTTGTTTTATTTAAACATTCCCAGTACTTCCTGTTCACAGGGTATTCCTCAAAAGTATATTATTGCCTTCAAAGTACTCCTTAACACCTCTGGAACTCTATTTTCGGTATAGCCATCAGAGCCGTCTTTCGGATGTAGTGGTTTCTTGATGAAAGAGGAAAAAAATCGCAGCGAGTTATGGATGGTATTCGTTTCGTTCTTGGCCAAAAATTCACTGATAATGGTGGCACTCTCTGACTATGCGTCATCAGGGTGCAAAATTCACAAGTTCTTTTTCCACAAATCTTTTCTTTTTGGCGAATTGCTTCACGTAAACGTCTTATAACACCCAAATAATAGTCCTCGGCCGCCGTAGCCGAATGGTTTGGTGCGTGATTACCATTCGGAATTCACAGAGAGGTCGTTAGTTCGAATCTCGGTGAAAGCAAAATTAATAAAAACATTTTTCTAATAGCGGTCGCCCCTCGGCAGGCAATGGCAAACCTCCGAGTGTATTTCTGCCATGAAAAAGATCCTCATAAAAATATTTGCCGTTCGGAGTCGGCTTGAAACTGTAGGTCCCTCCATTTGTGGAACAACATCAAAACGCACACCACAAATGCCGCTTAAGCTTAACCTAATGTCGATATATATATTTTTCACTTACATTCTTGATACACTTCCGTAAAATCTAAACAATTAATTGGGGGGTATTGAGCGAAATAGCATAATTGAATCGCGGATGTGAATCAAGTCATCCAAATTTTAAAATTTAAATGAATCCACATAAAATCAGTTCATTTTAGAGCAACCGGCTTGAAAATATTGGCACCTTCGATCATTATTTTGAGCAACTGTACTCACGAACTTGCTATTCTCCAGGCAATTGGAGCCTGTGTGACTCATTAATGACTCCGATCAGGTATGAAAAATTTCAGCTACGAAGCTCAAAGGCATTTGAGAAAGTTGATGAAAGAATACAATCGATCATTATTCATTAGGTATGCATAAATTCCTATTTACGTATGCAAGTTTCAAGAAAAAATGTATAAATTGGTAGTTAGGCACGCGCACGCTCTGCTCGCGCTGCCACGATGACTAATGCCAAGCGCTTTTGTTGCAATAGTCAAAGCTTTCGATCAACCAGCATCGATTGGTTATTGCGGCTACGAAAACCGCAAAAAGTTTGCGATTTGCATTAATTAGGAGGGATAATGATGACAATATCGCGTAATTATTAAAAATCCGAAAACTTATTGTATGATTTATGTTAATTTGTCTATGCGCGCATAGAGTTTCTGAAGAAACAGAGAACTTTGAAATGAATTGCGACTCAAGATTTGACATATCCAAGAATTGTATTAAACCTTTGTTAGTAGCTTGTGAAAAAAATAGAATGATAAAAAATGCCCATTTAAAAATTCATAATTAGTTCTCTTTTTTTACATTGAATAAAGAAGTGAACGAATTGGTCTGTAGGTGACCGAGGACAAGATGAAGTGTTTTCTGTCATCAAACAAACGAGCAGCGGACACGCGTATAGGCACCCACGTGACTACTGGCATTTTGTACTTCAGTTTGTCCTCGTTTACCATTAGACCCATTCACTTTGCTTCTCTATCCAGTTTGGAGAAGGTAGAACTAACAGCGCGGTTGTTAAGGCCGATGATGTCAATATCATCGGCATACGCCAACAATTGTACGCTCTTATAAAAAATTGTGCCTGAGCGATTAAGTTCTGTGGCTCGTACGATGCTCTCCAACATCAGGTTAAAGAATTCATACGACAGCGAGTCACCCTGTATGAAACCTCGTTTGATATCAAACGGCTTGGAAAGGTCCTTCCTAATTCTAACGGCGCTGCTTGTATTGAGCAACGTCACCTTCCATTGTAGTTTTGTGGGGATACCTAGTTCAGACAAATTGGAATATAGGCAACTCCTTTTCGTGCTGTCGTGTGCAGCTTTAAAATCAACAGAAATGTGGTGTGCGTCGCTTCTCCTTTCATGGGTCTTTTCCAAGACTTGGCGCATTGTAAATATCTGATGGATTGTAGATTTTCCAGATCTAAAGCCACACAGATAAAGTCAAATCAGCTGGTTAAATGGGGACTCTAACCTTTCACATAATACGCACGCTAGACCTTTATAGGCGATATTTAGAAGATTAATCCCGCGGTAATTGGCACAAATTGCAGAATCCCATCGTCAACGATTGGGGTTACGGGATCTTCACATCCTCTGTGACATGCGCAGCTGTTTCTCTACCTTTTTTAGCTGACGGAAGCGATCCCTAATGGCTCGCGTTGCACCCGATCGCAGTGTGTCTCTATACGCAGCATTCTTTCCTTGCATGGCAGATTGACATTTCTCGTTGCAACAATTGTTTTTTCGATCTCGCGAAATCCGATTTCTTCTTCGGCGGCGGTCCGTAAAGAACGAGAAAAATTGCTCCATTGTTCGGATATACCGGTTTGTTTGGGCAGTACTATCCAAGAGCTGGAATGAGAGTCGAGTGGCGTATCTTTTGGTAGTCATTCTTTGCGTAGTCAGATGCACGTTTTTTGCTGCACAGAGGCGTGTGAATCATTTGGCTGCAACCCAAGTGTTGGGTTCTAGGACCGTACGTACATCTAAAAGCCTATAAGCGTGTCTTCCATCTAGCACAACATAATCGATCTGGTTTCGCGTTTTTCGATCAGGAGACAGCTACGTACTTATGATTTTTTTATGCTGGAATCTAGTGCTACAGACTATCACGTTTCGAGCCCAGGCGAAGTCGATGAGCCTCTGTCCGTTACCGGATTTTTCGTTGTGCAGGCTGAATTTTCCGATTGTGGGACCCAAAATTCCCTCCTTGCCCACCCTGGCGTTGAAGTCGCCAAGCACGATTTTTATGTCGTGGCTGGGGCAGCGCTGATAGGAACGTTACAAGTGCTCATAGAAGGAATCTTTGGTCGCATTGTCCTTCTCTTCCGTCGGGGCGTGGGCGCAAATTAGCGAGATGTTAAAAAATCGCGCTTTGATGCGGATTATTGCGAGACGCTCGTCGACCGGAGTGAACGACCGTACTTGGCGACGAAGTCTCTCTCCCACAACAAATCCAACACCGAATTTGCGCTCCTTTACATGACAGCTGTAGTAAACGTCTCAAAGTTCTACTCTTGTTTTGCCTTGTCCCGTCCATCGCATCTCTTGAATGGCAGTGACGTCAGCCCTTACTCTCACGAGGACATCAACCAGCCGGGCAGTGGCACCTTCCCCATTGAGGGACCGGCCATTCCAGGTGCATGCCCTCAAATCGTAATCCTTCTTTCGTTTGCAGTGGTCGTCATCAGTATAGGGAGGTCTGATCCGAGGCTTTTTTAAACTTTTCATTGGGGGGGATTTTTAAGTGGCGGGTTCCAAACCCAACGCACAACCAGCTATCCTGGAATGTTTTGCCTTTTCACGTTAGCTCACTCCCGAACGGGTGTTCGGAAGCTACCCAGAGGATACGTGGGCTAATCCCGGCCGTTGTGAGCGCCTTGTACCATATGCAGAATAATCGGCCTGGCCTTTCCCAAGTGAATGGCGATCAGTAACTTTCCCCTCTTACGTGGACTTCTACACATGGAACCATCCTCCCTTTTTGGTGATTGGGCTTTTGGAAAGTTGGCCGAAGATCTACTTTTTTATCAAAAAATTGTGTTCAGCGACGAAGCTCATTTCTGGAGCAATGGGTACGTAAATAAGCAGAATAGTCGACTTTGGAGTGAAGATCAGCCAGAAGAATTGCAAGAGCTAACAAAGTATCCAGAAAAGGTCACAGTTTGGTGCGGTTTATGGGCTGGAGGTATCATTGGACAGTACTTCTTTAAAGATGCTGCGAATCGTAACGTATGTAACTATGAATGGCTACCGTGAGCGCTACCGTGAAATGATATCCAACTTTTTCTTGCCCAAAATGCAAGAGCTTGACTTGCATGACATGTGGTTTCAGCAAGACGGTGCCACATGCCACACAGCACGCGTAACAATGGACTTGTTGAGAGGCGAGTTCGGTGATCATTTTATTTCACGTTCGGGACCTGTCAATTAACCACCCAGATCGTGCGATATAACGCCTTTAGATTATTTTTTGTGAGGCTATGTTCAAGCTCATGTCCAGTCAGACAAGCCTGCTTCAATTAACGCATTGGAAGACAACATTAAAGCATTTGTATGTGAGATACCGGCCAAAACATTGGACAGAGTATGTCAAAATTGGACTAAGCGGATGGACCATTTGAAGCGCAGTCGCGGTCAACATTTGCATGGAATGATCTACAAACATTAAATTATATGGACTGTACTATCGATTTAAATAAAAATTTCATGCATTTCTCTGAATTTTACGTGTGTTTTTTTGAAAAACTTTCCTATAGCTCTTAAAAAATTACCCTTTATTTACCAATTTTTATAATAATCGGGCCAGTAGCTTTTGAGTTCATCGATGCCATACAGACAAACATTCATTTTTATATATAAGAGGATATGGACTGAAAATGTAATATAAAAATAAAATTGTAACATTTTCTCGATAAGAAGTGCCTTATGACCAGTTAAGAAAATTTCTGTGGCTACCAATGAAAATTCCGGCAAGTTCGGTTCGCCGTACCGGAGATTAACGTGTACTCAAACAGACATACAAAGAATCGTCTTAATATTCTTATTATTTCTATTCTTAAATATGCTCGTCATCATCCACAATCCCTTTGTTCTTACATTTTCCATATACGTAGACGACGGTCCTACAATTTTATTTATAGTATAAAAAAGATTACATGCAAATAGAGGAAGCAGAAGATTTATTTGAAATTCTCGCATTTGCCCACTTCTCCTTGCTTCGAAAAATAGAAAGTTATCACAATAATCCCAGATACAGTAATTTAATAATAGTATAGAGTAGCGTAGGCCCAATTTTGTATGGCTATGGATAACCTGTTTGTTTAAAAATACATTAGAAGGACGGACAGCGTTGGTAAATTTCATACGCCTTAGCATATTCACATATGCATTAATTTCAAATTTTATTAGCATGAAATTCAGCGAATTAATTTAAGAAACGTTAAGGGCTAAATAAAAAAGGAATAACAAAATGAAATCTTAAATATTTATAAAGTCAGAGTCAGCAACCTTTTGCGTCAAAGCCCGGGGCACCATAAACTTACAACACATCCATGCACACATACACATACATACATGCATACCTACACAAATATCGCCTCTTATGTAAACACATTAATAAAGCCACAAGTTACATCCAACTACCGCAGATGTAAGCGAAAGGACAAATCGGGGGAAAATATCAAATGAAAATAAAAAAAAAAAGCATTTGGCACATAGCAATTAAATCAACTTGAAGCACCGCTTAACCTCCGCTCTAAATGCCGTGTGCACATCAACTTTTATAACTAATTTTATGATCAGAATTATTAATGATTATCCAATGGCTTGAGTAGAAAAGTAAACCCATAGCCGGTGAAATAAACGAAATTCAGCCATACAATAAAATCAAGGTAATTTGCATAGATTTAATAGTCACAATATTTCTCTCTATTCAATTCATATCTTGTGTTGGTTTTAAGCGATTTGCAAAAAGTGGAGGTTCTCAATTCATTTTTGAGTTTTTTTCTTTGTTCAAATATTAGTTCGTGCCTTTCTAATAACAAGGTTTTTATTCTTTTCGCTTCATTCTAATCAAGTATTAGTGCCTTCGTTTCAGAAAAAAGAAAACGAAAATTGCTTTAGTATTTCACGTTTTTGTGAACAAATGTCAAATGAGTGTGTTTGTATTTTTTAAATAGTGTGTGCGTGTAGTATGTGTGAGCGATTTCACATCTCATAGCGACCGCTCAGACAGTTGGGCGCTGGAGTGCGGCCGCCCGCTGAGTCTATGCATATTTATTGGCTGAAGAAAAATGATTTGCAAGAAGATATGGAATCTACACACACACACACAGACATGTGAATATGTAGAGATATACATAAAGGGTGCATAAAAATGGCTTGAGTTTGAAGTAAACAATTTATTGACAATTGAGGAACCTAAAATGGCTTCTGGCGGCAGGCAATGTCAACGATGTATTGGCCTATAAGTTATGGGATAAAAACGCAAGGTGTGGAGCAAAGCCTTGAATTTCTTCTGAGCTGGGGCAGATTCTATGGAGTCTGGTGGAGTCTATTAAGCGCTTTATGTGCGAACGCTCAATACCTCGAAGGTTTCTAGAGAGCTACTTCTTCGAAAAATTGAAGAGCTATTTATAGGTATTAGGGATTAAAAAAAACTGCCATTGGAAGAGATGGTAAGACTGGCGAAATCTTTTGCTCATAACGCCATGAGCCTATGGGACCACTGAACGCCCTTCTTTTAGGAGCAGTTTGACTAACCCTCCAAATATTTGGAGTCATTTAAATACACAGAAACCAGAGATCTCCTAAAATTTATTCTAAGCACACATTGAGGTAGGGAAGTAAATGAAATGGTTGAAGTACCACTCTGTGACTCCGCAAGTAGCACTAAAGCACCGTTTTGAGACCTCCAACAGGCAGATATCTACATCCACCCAGAGCTTTTGATGTAATGGAGAAGATTGATGGGCTTTAGGTTGGTGCACTGCCCCAGGCTGTCAAAGTAAGGAGCACGCAGTGACCTTAATCACCTAACTGTCAAATCCGGACATTTAGAAAGAAAGTGCTTAACAGTCTCCTTCTGTGAAATATCCCCACAGCCTCTGCAATGGTGATTAAAGAGTAAACCTATCTTTTATCTTTTCTGTGTATGTATCGATCGTTTAACGACTGGTAAGCACAGCTACAAGTTTGGAAATAGAATAGTGTGGATTCCCCAGTACTTTCTGAGTCCTCCGTCTATTTTACTGGGGCCATAGGGTTTCGAAATAGCACATGAAGAAATGAAGCTTCATCCTTTCTGCGCTTTTCTGAGAAATAATCATGCGCAGAAAGATAATAAGCCTATGACCGGGTAGAATGCCTCTGAGACCTTACGGGCTTTCGTTTTCTGCGAGAAATATACTGCATTCAACAATTGAGGCACTATGAATAACCTACAAATTTTGAATATTTACTTTCTCTTATTAAATTTTGATATTTTTTTCAGAAAATATAGTGCGTTCTTCAACAAAAAAAAATTATGAAAATTAAAAAATAAATTAACAAATTTTTATTAAAATTTCCAACTTTTGCACTAGAGTTTAAAAAAATGTTGGGTATGCAGTTTTCAAGCTCATTAAATTTTTGATTTCTGATTTTTTTTTAAATTTTAATATTTATATAACAAATTATAAGCATCAAGTGGTATATTTTTAGCAATTTTTTTTGCTGATGGTGCATTCGCGGTGTGGAGAAAATGCACCAGACCTTTAGCTGGGAACTAATGCTGAGACATTGACCTTTTTAGAAAATAAGGCAATCGGCCAGCGTCTTGTACGGTGTTTACATGTATAGGTATGTTGCTACTCGTTGGTCAAATATAGCAACGCCAGTTTCAGTGTCATTATCTCACTTCAGCAGAATGTGGTTTAAAGAACAAATCTGTGGTATGCTTTATACGAACATAAGTGGCAGTTATACTGTGTCCATTTATTGGGTGCTCGAACTAACATACAAATTGTGTACGTGTTCTCCAATACTCAGTTGATTCTCAAGGTGTTTTAAGCGGCGTATTGTCTTATGCCTTAAAACTTATAACAGTTAAATAAATGTTTTGGAGTGGATTGACAATTTACATTTGAAGAAAATCCTTCAGCTGGGAAAAGAGACGATGGGGATGTCGGACAGGCGACCGACCGCAAGGAAGTTGTCTATCCCCGTAGCTCTTCAGCGTTTACTCGAGTCAACTAGACACTAGTGCTGATTAGATCACGCCCCTGTATCAGTTTTCCGATGACTGTGTATAAGTGTACATGGTTTTTAGGGAGAGCTATCAGCGCATCCTTGGCAGTAAGCGATCACTATGCTGATGAAACCAAGGGGCCCAATACAATTCTAATCTTTTCAAATTGCAGACAACAACAAAAGCAGGCCTATATCCTCAAGTACCCTTAAAATAGAGTATTGTTGAAGTACCAAAACTGTAGCAAGTAAAACAGCAAATAGAAAAATTACAACTTTTCAATAATTTTTTATTCGGAGAAGTTTGGGTATCGCCCCGTCAACTGCGGTCACGCTTCTCTATGTGCTCGCGCAAGAGCTCTCTACATCACGGTTTCATGCGGAGCTCTCAGAGCTTGGATTCTCAAATGTTCATGTGGTGTGGTCTCCGGCCATACAGATATACCAATTAATAAAAAGGCTGATAAAAGAAGGCGAAATAAGCAGCAAATAATGGCACTGTATCCGAATCATCCAGTTGAATACACTGCCAAAGAAGTTTTGAGAATGATTCCCAGTAACATTTTCTCTGAATGGTACGATGGATTTCTGTCATGTGCAAGTAATCGACCTAACCTTTTTGCACAAACTTTTAGCCACACTTTTTTTCTTTTTTTTTTTCTTGGGGCGGGGAGGGGAGGATAAATATGTCAGAAACATTCAATTGATGCCGTCGCGCCAATGATATATAGGGGACGCTCCCACTAAAACTGACCTCCCCTCTTCGGCTGACTTCCACCCCGAGACCGCATTTGCACTACATCGAGGATGGAGCCGTGATTGTGGCTCTCTAGCTATGACGTATAACCTCAATACGGTGGAGATAGTCTCCAATACTCCATTATGAAGTAAATGGAGCTTTGAAAGTGTGCGGAAATATCGTGTGCATTACCGTCTTGTCTGCGTATAATATGGTCGTGAGTCGTTAACTCAAGCGTCCGTAATTGTTCTCGGTATGCCTGAGTCGACTTCCTCTGGAACACTGTTTCATGTTAGCTTTAGCACTTGTCGAGAAGGGCGTTAATATTATTTTGTTCTAGCTGCCGGTACTGAAACAACTCTATTGTTCGCCTTTCTTCGTCCTGCTTGTGTAGCGTACGCAATACGTGCTTGGAAAACTTGCATGCAGCATCCCAGCAAAGTTTTGAATTGCACATACTGCCAGTTAAATTAGTCTCACTTGGCTGTCTTCCATGGATAGTGGCTAACTCCTCACGTTCTCTTGCGAGTCTTGGGCAGTAGAAGAGTACGTGTCGTGCGTCTTCAACATTCTCTGGGCAGGTAGGGCAGAGTGGGGAAGCGGATAGACGAAACATATGCAGATAATAATGAAAGCACCCGTGCCCACTCAGCATCTGGGAGAGGAAGTAATCCACTTCTCCGTGTCCTTGCCGTAACCACGTGTCAAGGTTAGGGATAAGTTTGTGCGTCCAGCGGCCTTTAGAAGAACGAGCCCATCTTCGCTGCCATTCGTCAAGTGACGCCATTCGCTTTTGCACCTTGCCTTGGATAGAGACGGTTTAGTTTACGTGCTCGTATATCCAGTGAAATTTTCCCGCAATCACGCTAATTGCATCATCAGATACTGTCCGCAGTCTACTCGCAAAGCACTCACTGTATAAACCTGCCTGGCCCCCCGTAGGTGTATTTCTCTCCGCTTGGTACCAAATGGGACCGGCATATAACAGCATAGAGTCTGTCACTGTAGATAGAAGTCTCCTTCTTGCACCTTTGGCTCCTCCAATGTTCGGTAGTAACCGTGTTAGAGCATTTGCAACTACATACGGCGCCTTTCGTACTGACTTTCACCTCGTGCTCTCTAAAGGTGATGCGCGAGTCAATCATTACCCCTAAGTACTGTATAGCCGGCTTGGACTGGAATTTTAAAGCCCCGACATTTACCGTCAAACGCTCCCTCTTCTTCTTTTTGCTCAACAAGACTGCTTCAGTTTGGCCACACTTACGCCGGGAGTTACTTACACATGATTCGTGCCATCGATTCCCGGCTATATAAGTGCGGAAAGGTAAACTCTTATGCACACCAAGTTTTTCATTGTATCAGACTTAAACCAATAAGGAGTACATATCAACTATCCGATACTATAAATACTTTAAAAAGTACACAATAAATTTGCTTTCGTTGATTACGAATAGCTAACAGTGCATCATAACAGACGGTGGAATACTCCGGCGTAATGTGGATTTTCATTTTGCCATTTAAATAAAAGTAAAAAAAAAATATTTTTGAGACTCAAAATTACAGCCAAATATTTTTTAACTGACGCACGCTACAAATAAGAGGAGAGCAAAAAGAGTGTAAGCGTCAATGATATATATATATATCGGGCGATTTTTAAGAAGCTCGAGAACTTAAAAATAATGCAATACATAAACACAAAACAGCATTTATTTTTTGAAAATGATATCCGGCATATATCCACCGCGGTTATGATTTATATAGATTTTCGATCAGTCCAATTTTTGACAAATTTTTCTAATAACTCTGAATAATAAACATAAATGAGCCACATCAGCAAAAAATCGCGGCAAAATATCGCAATTTGCTTCAATTCTTCCACGAGCTCTATTTTAAAGGCGCGTAAGCCAAGATTCTTATATACCCTATGATCAAAAAGTACCGAGAATGTTTAATTTAAACGAACCGCGCATGTGGGAACTGGGCAAAAAATTGTGTCTTATGTTGGCTGTAAGACACACATCTGCCACTTTTTAGCGCAATCGGATCATTAGTGTCAGCCTGGCCGGCCGCAAATGTGGGCAAGCAATTTTTGGATTTTGCATGATGATAACGCGCCATCGCACCGAACCCAAATTGTGCTGGTCTATTTGACCAAACCCCGTGCGACTTCTTTTTGTTTCCCAAGTTGAAGTTACCACTTCGTGGAAGGAGAATTCCGTCGAGTAGATCCAAAAGAATCCCTTCGTCGACCTACCAGGGGTTCATGTAGGACTGGGTTAACGTTGGGACATGTGTGTTGTGTCTGACGGGTCATAGTTTAAAGGAGATAAAGTAAATTTGCCGGAAACTTAACTCTGTTTTGTTTTATTTAAACATTCCCGGTACTTTCAGATCATAGGGTAACATTTTCCACGAAGTTGAAGGTGAAAGGCCAGTAAGATAAGAAGGAAGACGAAGATTGGCATTTCGGCGTCTTCTTCAACACTTCGCTCTATGAACTTTGAGAATAGATTTAATTCTTTTAAAGTAATTTTCCACAATTTGGAAGCTTTGTTCTGACGTTAAACGATTCGTGATGACTTGCCAAAACGGAAATATCAGTTTGCCATTCTCAGCTGCCAAATCGTAGTTATCGATATCGATAGTTCTTATGCAGCCAAAAAACTCGAATCATACACATATATATGTATACAGTGTTCTCTATTCCAAAGGACACCTCTCTTAAGCGGGCATCTCCCATAAGAGGGCACTTTTTTCAGTACATATCTCAAATTCTTAAGTTTTTTTTTAAGTTTTTCCTCTTGAGCGGACAACTCTCACATAACACGTTAACCCTCCTATGATATGTTATTAACTTTTTTACACTTTTCCCGTAAGCGGACACCTCCCATAAGAGGAAACATTTTTCAGTCCCTTAGGTGCCCACTTAAGTGAGAGTACACTGTATATGTAATAATATGGTGATTTTTAACAAATGTGACCGATTGACTTGCAATATTGCACTATGAATTAACATAACTCGAATCATTCGATATTTATCAAATGTGCCACATTTAGTTAGATAACTTTTGCCCATTTAGAAGCCCATTTCATAATACTGCCATTGAAGGAGCCCTCATACCTTTTACTAGTAGGAAAAAAAACTTGATCAGCTCATTTCCACGAGCCTCATTTGGGGCTAATGTGATCGTATCAACCAGGAACGCTCGACTACTTTAAAAGGTGATAATTGGATTGGACTAAATGGTGGATGTATATAGTATAGCCTCCTATCTAAGTTCCTGAGCTTTTTGATTGTTTGCACCGACTAACCGTGATTTCGCCAGTACTTCCCAGGCTATTCTTCTCGTATCCGCTTTAAAAAGTAGCTTGACTTTGTTAGGTTTCGGCAAATAATCACAGGTGTGAACACAGCTCAAAAGGCTGCTTTATGTCAATTGACACCCATACATTGAGCTTCTGCTTGGGACTAGGTTTGTGAAATTGATGCGTAATGGATTTTTTTCTTTCAGCTCGTGGGCAATGCAATAAGACTCACGGACTAATCCGATTGTACAATGTTCATGATTTTTTTGATATTTCTGCAGGCTCACCATGTTCGACGTATACATTACCTGAAAGCAATCCATTAGTTTCTCGGCAAATGACTGTAGTGATCGACATCTCGCAAAGTGTCGATCAAACAATTTAAAGTTTATGCTTTATGCTCGTTGGCAAGGTGACATTTCACACTAAAAAAGTTATTTTGCTGTTTTTTCATTATTTTTCTACTCTATCTTCTATTCAGTTGTGAGTTACAGGGTTTTAACAGAAAAATGGATTTAATTTTCTCCAAACTAATATTGGGTAGTCGAAAAGGTCTTTTCGTATTTCAAATCAAACTTCAACTCATTTTTTTTTTATATTTATAATGAACTTTATTAAACCAAATATGTACCATTTTGGTCGACCACCTTTTGCCATTTTTCTTCTAGAGATATTATTCCATCAGTGTAAAACTTGTGTGGTTTCTCGGCGAAAAACTGCGACAAGTAATTTTCACAGGCTTCTCTTCAAGCCAACTTTTTTCCATTAAGGGAGTTCTGCATTGACCGATACAAATGGTAGTCCGATGGTGCAAGGTCAGGGCTATATGGTGGATGCATCAAATCTTCCCAGCCAAACTCTCCCAGTTTTTGCCAAGTCATCAAAGATGTGTGTGGCCTAGCGTTGTCCTGATGGAAGACGACGCCCTTTCTGCTGATCAGTTCTGGCCGTTTTTTTCGATTGGTTGCTTCAATCTCATCAGTTGTTGACGGTAAAGTGTATACTCAATCGTTTGAATAGGCTGGAGCCTCTCATAGTGGATGATTCCTTTCCAATCCCACCAAACACCCAGCATAACCTTTCGAGGCGTCAATCCTGGCTTTGCGAACATTTGTTGAGCTTCACCACCCTTGCACCATGATTTTTTCGCACATTATTGTCGAATTTGGTCCACTTTTCGCCTCCTGTTACCATTCGCTTCAGAAATGGTTCGATTTCCTTTCGTTTCAGCAAAGAATCGCAGATGTTAATTCGGTCCATTAAATTTTTCACAGACAATTCATGTGGTACCCAAACATCGAGCTTCTTTTTGTAAGCAGCTTTTTTTAAATGGTTCAAAACCGTTTGATGATGAATGTTTAGTGCCTTGATGATGTCATGGCAGCTTATGTGACGGTCCTGGTAACATTTTTCCATAATTTCATCGACTTTTTCAACGATAGGTCGACCGGAGCGAGGTAACATCGAAATTTACAGAACGGAAGCGAGCGAACAATTGTTTTGCTACACGAATTGATGCAGGATCGTCTCCGTAAACTTCACTTTTTTATACAAAAATTTCAAAATATAGCGAATTTCTTCATTATTTTCACTCATTTTTGAACAGCTATAACTACTTTTCAACTTCTCCGAATTTAATTTATTTTTTTTGGTTAAATGAAGCTTTCACCTTAAATGAAGTCACCTTTCTAAGGCCATATGATATGACACAATGTGATTGGTAGCACTGGATATAGATGACTCCAACGACATCTATTGACAAAATACGAAAAGACTTTTTCGACTACCCAATATATTGGGTTCATAAGCTCCAGACACTTATTTCTTTGGCTGCTGTGACTTCTCACTTTGGTAGTTGCGTTACCGGAAAATGTAACGACTTTATGTCAAACTCAAACCAGTTAAAGCACTTTTTTGACACACCCTTTGCAAAGACGCCTAGTTTCTGGTGGCTGGTGGCTTAGTTTTAATTGTAAGCTTCACGTAATCTACAAATGACGATTGATCGTCCATACATCAGCCGTTGCGTACATTCGCCTTTCCATTCATTTTATTCATTTTCGCCTTGGCGACAGCGCGACGCATCTTTCTCTATTGTAACACACGAACTAACACATAGACACATGAATTTACATTTGTGACCATTAATATGTCTTTGTCAAAAATATCAGCTAATGCTAAAACATCAATCGATATGTAAAATAGTTATAAATTTAGTTTCGTATCGATTTTCAGTTTCTGTCGCTCGTTACGACGATTTTTTGTTTGCAACCAAACATCAGATAAGTCACGAATTATTCAAGCCTCCGTTTTGCGTGATTTGCACAAATTCAAAACATTTTATACATAACTGATTATATATTCCTTCACATAATAATGCAAGCGTGTGCCGTATAATTGATTTTATCGATTCGAAATGAGAGGAGGTTGAAACTGTTCTTATGGTGCAAAAGCTAAGTGCCTTGGGGGACTCTGAGTTGCTAAGAAAACGAAAAAGAAATTAAAAAAAAAAAAAAACACATGTCCACACAAGTTAAAGGAAGAAATAAGCACACTTTTGCATAAATTAATTTTGTTTTTACTCAAAAATCACTAAGCTCAGCTAATAGTAGTTGAACACTAAGCGTGCAGAATTTTAATTTTGCGTTATTAATTGCGAAAAGATGGACTTGAATTATATTGAGATTGTCAATATTTCGCAACACACACTTTTGTTAGATAAAAAATGGACACGTTTTTTAATATTATCATTCACTAATCCGCATGAAAGTAGAGCAGCTTTATTAAATTTGTTTCATGCATATGCAATCATCTTGTAAACATAGCGAACTCTTTGTTTTGTTTTTTCGATTATGCAAATGCAAATTTTTACTACCCTAAATCTCTCCAGTTCGTTGCGCAGATTAATATTCAATTGAAGCTAATCGCATTTCGTGTAGGATTCACACTTCGAGCTACTGCTTTCGCAGTTCATTATCCGAAGCCATGTTTCGGCCAAACAAATTAATCGTTGGTTCGTAGTTTCACAAAGTTTGCATATTTTTTGGTTTTCTTTTTTTTCTAAGTAAATGTTTTTTATGGAGTAATTTGTGCACATAGAGTGATTTTGGCACAAAGACGGAAGTAGAATGTGGAGCAGTTGCCAAGTGCTTAATATACAAGGTGGCGCAAAATTTAAGCCCTTGATTTTGAAAGTGATATAAGTCAAATATTTTAAAAATCTAGTTTAGCAGCTATTTCATATCAAAACCTAATAAAATAACATAATCTGAAGAGGTTAGCCATGAAAATTAACTCGATAAAATGTGTTTTCTTTGGTTGGTAAGCAAAATACGATTACTGTTTTTTTTTTTTTTTTGATAGTGGTATAAGTCAGTCTGCTCACAAATTTTGGCAAAATAAGCAGTCATTTTGCCATGTCCTCAGATAACAGTACAGGTATGATCAAGTAATCCTTTTAATGTAAAAACGTACTATTTATAGTTAATTGGCGAGAAGTATAAGTAATGTTCTCAAGAAATGGAAATGAATAAGATTAATATCGTCTTCAGATAAATCAGTTCATACTTTAAAAGTGAATTCGGAACCCTTATAAATGGAAGAAAGCAACATAAAATCAAGAAAGAGGACACAAACCAACGTAATTACGAACAAAATATATGAAAAATGAAGAGAAATAGTGGAGAGGAATATGGAACAAAAGAGTTTAAGCATGTGAGTGGTAAACTTTTCGAAAATAAAGATTGCCTTTGTTCCAAAAAATGTATAAATGGAAGCGGATATGAAGCTTTTTGGAAATTAGCAAGTTTTGAAAAGCAGAATTTGTTTCTGTTTTCAAACCAAAGTTTGAAAACAATCAATAAAACAAGGACGACCCAGAAATTACGAAGGATATATGAGAAAATGTAGTTTTAAGTTTCATCTAAATGTACGGAATTCAGAAATTTCTGTTTGCACAACTTTTTTTTTGGATACTTTCAAAATATCTAACGGAAGATTAAGTCGCCTCTTAAATGCTAAATGCCTGGAACGGATGGTCATGCAAAATGGCTGGTTCATCTAGAAAATTAGATGAAGAAAAAATCAAAGTGGTACGACAACATATTTTGAGTTTTCCAGCATGTGAGAGCCATTACACGAGATCACATCACACTTCAGGTCGAAAGTATCTACATAAGTGCTGACTTAAATATTCGAAAAATGTATGAGCTGTATGGGAAAAAATTTGATGAAAATAATAAAGGGTGATTTTTTAAGAGCTACAGGAAAATTTTTGAAAAAAACACACGTAAAATTCAGAAAAATGCATGGAACTTTTATTTAAATCGATAGTACAGTCCATATAATTTCATGTTTGAAGAGTATTTCATGAAAATGTTGACCGCGATTGCGCTTCAAATGGTCTATCCGCTTAGTCCAATTTTGACATACCCTTTCCAATGTTTCGGCCACTGTCTCACATATAAATGCTTTAGTGTTGTCTTCCAAAGCGTTATTTGAAGCAGGCGTGTCTGAATAGATATGAGCTTTAGCATAGCCCCACAAAAAATAACCTAAAGGCGTTATATCGCACGATCTGGGTGGTCAATTGACAGGTCCCGAACGTGAAATAAAATATTCACCGAACTCGCCTCTCAACAAGTCCATTATTACGCGTGCTATGTGGCTTGTGGCACCGTCTTGCTGAAACCACATGTCATGCAAGTTAAGCTTTTGCAGTTTGGGCAAAAAAAAGTTGAATATCATTTCACGGTAGCGCTCACCACTCACAGTTACGTTACGGTTCGCAGCACCTTTGAAGAAGTACGGTGCAATGATACCTCCAGCCCATAAACCGCACCAAACTGCGATCTTCTCTGGATACAGTGGTAGCTCTTGCAATTCTTCTGGTTGATCTTCACTCCAAAATCGACAATTCTGCTTATTTACGTACCCATTGATCCAAAAATGAGCCTCGTCGCTGAACACAATTTTTCGATAAAAAAGTGGATCTTAAACTTTCTTAAAAGAACACGCATTTTTATAACAAAATTCAATGATTTGCAAGCGTTGTTCGTTTGTAAGACGATTCATGGTTAAATTATAAACCAAACTGAAAATGTTTGACAGTGAAACAAACAGTGCGTCAGCTGTTTAAACCAACTGGTTAAAAGATAATAACTAAAAAATCACCCGTTCCAGGAAAATATTCAATACGGAGTTCAACTTAAATTTTCATACTCCTCGTAAAGACACGTGCCAAAAGTTTGATTCGCTTAAACTATGTGCATCTTAAAGCACATTCGGGACATTACCACTCAAAAGCATGTCATAGCTTACAGTGATGCCATATCTTTAATTTGGATAAATTGTTCAGTCAACTGATAATAATGTTGAAACAGTTCATCATAAATGTATGGCCGGCCATTATTTTTGGTCAAGTGATCGCGATTTTGGTTTGATAGAAAGTAAAAATAAAAAATCGAATTATTTATACATATCTTAGCATTATTATAATTTAATAGAAGTATGTAAAAAGAAAAACCCATTTTTGGTAGTATAAATGGCTCAGAAAGATTTCATTTCAACAAAACAACTAAAAGAATGAACAAATAATAGAAAGAAAAAACACCAATCGAGAAGACCAATAACCAAACCAAACCAAAATAGAAAGGTTCTCCCATCGACTGCAAAAGCGGCACTCCAAAACGGCACACTTCTTGTTTTGATTGGCGCGATTTCGGCCAAAACGGCTAACACCTTCATTGAAACCAGTGGAACCGTTCTTCTCGCTAAACCCACACTTTATTCGTGCTCCAACAAACTTTGGTTACTTCTTTGTGTTAAGAGGCACCAAAGCACTAAATCCGATTGGTGCAACGCCTTTTCCGAAATTCCTCCTCTGTTAAGAAAAAAGTTGGTATTGCGGCACACAATACAGTTTTTTATTAAAACATCAAATTTTGTTTGGTTTCTTTTATTTTTAATTCGGTACAATCGGTTTGGTTTATGTTCGTAAAGCAGAGAAAACGGCCAGAGTCTGCCATGACCAGTTGAAATCAGAATTGATTTTCTATTCTAATAATTTTTAATTTGAGTTGGATTTCACATTTTTATATTTTCTAGCCGAATTTTGTAAGTAGTAGTAGTTTTACCCACTATCAATTGTTTCCCTCCATAATTTAGTTCAAATCAATCAAAAAAGTGAAGTAAATATAATTCCATACGAGTGCAATGGATTTGTGGTTTTCTCTCTATTCGCTAGGCCTCTTTTTGAGTGATACCTCAAAATTTTAAATTGACGCGCCAAATACGGAGAAAAAATTATTATTTTTGTATGAAAAATTTAAAATAAATGCGTTAAACTGTCACTACAATCATATCAGATTCGCGTTGTTGCGTTTTAATAGAAAATAAATTTTACTTCCACAGACGCATGCATTTTCCATAAATTCTACCTCTGGCTGCATCGTAAAAAAACCTCTAATTATGCAAATAAAATAGCCTTTATGCTGATTTGTGAGTTTAAAAACTTGTAAATCAATTAATACAAATACAAAGTTATGAAATTAAATATAGTATAAAAAATATGTAAATGTGGAGCGGCTATTGCTTAAATTCATAATCTTCGTGGATGTAAAATAAATTATGAATTGCAGGAAAAAATACCAACATATACTACGATTTTAGTGCTTGAAACAATGCACAGTAATTAATTAATTTTATATGCAAAGTGATGAATGATCACCAGTGGCGGTGGAAATGATAAAATCGACTGCACTTTCGACGCTTAGAAAAGTGCGTATGTGTGTGTGTATGTATATAGCAGCACATGCCTTTATGTAGATACAGAAATGTTGCCGGTCAGCTCAGCTTTGGAATTTACTTGTAAAATATAAAATAATTTAATTATCAATTATTGCTGGGGTAGGTAAAAAGTACAGCAGCAGTAAATTACATTTTTTTTTGGTTCTTTTCATACGAAACACGTCAGCAGGATTAAAATTTAGTAAGTAACTTGCAATTAAATAAATAAATCTGACGTACGTAAAGGCTGTGTTTTTTTCCATTTAGAACTTTCGATCGGGATGCCTGTGAAATTGGCATTGTTTCTTCTTTGTTCACTGTTTCTTGGTTTTCTTATTTGCCACTGCAACTGTTTGTCGGCTTAGGTCCGTACCCAAATATCTACTTTGTCAATTGGCTCTGTCCCTTATGTGGTAACGCCAGACAGATCCCTCAGATCGTTGAATTTATTATTGTTTATTCCAAAAACCTTCAAACATTCCTTTCAAAAAAAAGTTCAACCATTTTCAAACGTCGTTTTGCAGTTTTAAGAACAGTTTTGAAAACCTTTTGAAACAATTTTCAGCCTAAGGAATGCATCTCTCAAAAAAAAATTATGCGTTTTTTTTACTCACCTTTTTAAATTGTGGAAACAGTCCAATTCGTAATCACCGAGCTTTGATATTTCTACATTTTGCGCAAATCTCATTATATAATATTTCGACTTTAAATCTAAACTTTTTGCAGGTTCATTTATCTGCATAGCAGCATAGCAGATGAATTAGAGTACAATTAAGAGTAGAAAAGCTGAGTGGTCATAATCGAAATAAACAGTTTTCCAATAAGAGGCGTTATTTTGATATTCAAAGAAAAATGCTATTTTTTCATATAAATGATCGAATGTTTATTTCATTATAAAGAGGAAGGTATGTCGGTAATAGTGGAAACTATCATCAGGAAAATTACCACCACGACCACGCTTACAGGACATTATCCTTTTCATGAAATTTGTCATAACCGAATTGTAAAGTGGTTGCCCTATGTCCTCGATAGCCCCACGAACTCCACCTTTGAGGTCTTGAATCGCCCTGGGCTGTTGGCGTAGACCTTCCCGTTCATATGGCCCCAAAGAAAAAAGTCACAAGGTGTTAAATCACAAGATCTCGGTAGCCAATTGTGGTCACCTCTTCGAGAGATAATACGGTCCGGAAACTTTTCCCGTAAGAGATCAATAGTTTCGTTGCTTGTGTGGCACGTAGCGCCGTTTTGTTGAAAATAAACGCTGTCCCGATCAATACCATCTAATTCCGGCCGTAAAAAATCGTTAATCATCTCTCGATAGCGCAATGCTATTTAAAATAACACATCTTATTGGAAAATCCTTTATATGGAACACAGCTGGCTCGATTTAAAAATGGTAAACTTCCTTCTAGGCCAGCAAAGTGGTTATACAAAGTATTCCTTCTTTCTCTGCTTGTGGAACAGTGGAACTAAAACACAACCTTGGCTTAAAAAAGATTGGCCTACTCAGGAAACGCTAGTTCCTGGTCAACAGAACGTGATAAACCCACCTCTAGTATCAAGAGATTGCATAATTTTCAGCCCGTTATACATCAAGCTGGGGCTTATAAAACAATTTGTAAAAGGCCTTGACAAAAACGGAAATTGTTACCTTTTTCTATCAAAAAGTTCCCGAAACTTAGTGCAGAAAAGATAAAAGCGGGAATTGTTGATGGTCCACAGATAAGTTCTTTAATAAAAGACTCAAATTTTACGGACGTTATGACAGAGAACGAGCAAAATAAAATAAAAAAGTTCTAATTATTCCCAACATGTCGAAGAACTTATGGATCACTTTCAAAGTCGTGGATGTAACATGAGCATCAAGTTACACTTTCTTCATAACCACCTCGACTATTTCTCTGCCAATCTTGGGGATCTAAGTGAAGAACAAGGAGAGCGGTTCCACCGGAACCTTCGTACGAAGGAGGAACGCTATCAAGGCTACTGGAATGCACACATAATGACTGACTATTGTTGGAGCTTTCAGAACAGTTCTGGCTTCAGCTTCAGAAAGAAAATCAAACAGAAGAAAGTTTTTTCAACTTAAAAACTAAATAAGATATGATTATCTTTAAATATTTTTTTTTAGAAAGACTTGTGTGTCATAGTTTTTTAACAAGGGCTTACGCTGAAATTTTAATTACAGATTTGAAATCCTCATAAAAAATTGGACTAAGATCATGTGTCATAAGCCAATCATCAGACATGATGTTGTGGAGTGTAATCAATCAATAAAGTCCCTATTAGGGTGCTACAGGGTGGGCCATATAGCGTTTGCTTTTTGAACCACCTATTTTTTTGAGAATGGTAACACAAATGACATGTCAAATGTGTTCATAATTTACTTAAAAGTTTGACATTTACGAAATGGGACGTTATACGCTTGAACAAAATTGGGAAATATTGAAAACCTATTTCCAAAGTGGTGAGTCTTCTTCTTCTTTTCTGATTTTCACATCGGTGCAAAAGCAAAATTGTCGGATTTGGGGCTCAGAAAATCCACACGTTACTGTGAAGCAGCAAATGCATCCACAACGAGTCACTGTTTGGTGCGGTTTTTGGTCTGGCGGCATCATCGGGCCATTTTTTTCGAAAATGAGCGAGGAGCCGCGATTACAGTAAATGGCGAGCGTTACCGTGACATGCTCAACGAGTTGTTTCCAAAATTGTAGAGGATGATATGGACGACATTTGGTTTCAACAGGACGGTCCAACTTGTCACACTGCCAAAGTTACACTCGAACTTTTGGCTACCGTTTTTGAAAACCGAATAATCAGCCGAAATTAATTAATTGGCCGCCTCGGAGCTGTGATTTAAGCTCGCTGGACTATTTTTTGTGGAGACCCGTTAAGGACAAATGCTATGCGAACCATCCAGAGACGATTGATGCTTTAAAACACGAAATCGAAGTTGCCATTCATGAAATTGGAGCCCAAACAATCGAAAATGTGCCTAAAGTAATGTCATTTGAACGATATTATTTTTTATTCATAAATGACAATGTTCAATCTTCAAAATAAAAAGAAAAAATTAAAAAAAAAACATTGATTAGTGTTTTTTTTTTTATAGCCGATTCAAAAAGCAAATTTTACGTGGCCCACCCTATAGAACACTTGCTTTGGAGCTGTACAGCCAGCTAAAGTCCATTGTAAACGTTCTTGTTCAGTCTAGGATCATCATGGTGGTAGGTCTAAGTCTCATTCACGAAAACGTTACGACGTCAGTTATTAACAATAAAATCTGAAAGAAAAAAATTTAAGAATTTTAAATAAAAACTAAAAGAAAACAACTTTTAAAATGAGGCTACATAAAAGGCGTCAAAACTTGAGAGTTGACACTGTATAGAAAATTTCGATCATACCTGCCCATTTTATTTTCAACTGCCTAAATATAAATAGATTGTAAATATACCATAGATATGTTCATATAAAGCAAAGTAACAAAAAAAAAAAATTTTTTTATTTAGTTTGTTTGTGGTTTTACATTTTTCACAAGGAACCTTTTTGAATGCCTTTTCTTTCAATTCATTTGTCTGTGACACCATAATACGACTTGTTGATTGTAACATCTGTTCATTCACAGCTTTGATTGTCTACTCACCTTTCTTCTGTTTGCCTGAATAGTCTTTGCATTGTATCAAGTCGTATTCACTCGGGCACTGAATAGTCAGTACAGTTTACGGCTGCCTCCTGCTCTGCACGCGCTTAAGCTCAATCGAGCAATTAAATTATGAGTATCAAAGAAACTTGAGCAGGCTGACACACTCGTACACCAAGACCCGCAGGCAAAGAGTCCATCAATTCGTATGTGCAAATGTATGTTCTACATAAAGCTACAACATGAACACAAAAGTGACAAGAAATGAAGTCATTGGATCCGAATTGGCTGTGGTTTTACTTTTTTCTGTTTTCAATTTTTTTTAATAAATACGGTTAGCTGTGTTGGCATTAACTGTCGCGTGCAGTTAATGTGCTCTTATCGAGAAAGCAACAACAATGAAAGTACATTAAAAAATAAAAAATAATAAAAATATATGAAAACAAATTGGCGATATGATTTTTTGCTAATTTAAATTTTATATAACTTCGGCGAATGGATAGCATTGAACCCCAAATACGAATGAGAAAGACACCAACCAGCAACTCTAGTGAGTGCGCATAAATTTTGGTTTGAATAAATAGAAACAAGCTTAAGTGATGGTATTAAAAAATTACTAATTTGAGGCATGAATACGATAGCCAAATGTTAATTTAAAGCAAACAAACAAAAAAACAATCAAATTAAAAAATTATGAAAAAAAGTATGAAGAAGAGCGCATTAAATCGGGAACACGTGTGTCGAGCGCTGCTGCGTTTTAATATTACTAATTAAGGCACGACAAATGGTGTTGGGCCCACCACACAAGCACACAAACGCATAAATGCATATGAAGGCAAATGAATCGGCCAAGCGACGACAGACAGCAAGCCAGCAGAGCAACATGGCGAGTCATCAGCTTTACTGAAGACTTTTCAAAGTACCGTAAATCAGGTGAATGAAGTTATAGATCGGGTTGTATGGACGGCTTTAGAGCAGAGGTGCGGAACACCGCTTGGCAATAGCCACGATTCACTTGCTGGCTGGCTTCTCATAGTCGGCCGGGTGCCAGTGTCTGTTATTTTACTGTTGTTGCCACTGCTTCGACTATGGCCAGTGTTGTTGTGCAAGTGGAAAGATCCAGTATCGCGTTTTGGTATTCGGTTGCCGATGTGCAAACAGCCAATCAACCGGCCAACTGGTTGTGGTCATTAAGAAAGGCACCGAGGGCAAAATTGTCGTAGCTTATTTGGCAGTAAATTCGGCTAGATGACCGCAAGCAGCGACGACAATGTGTCTGGTGCGGCGCTTTGCCAATGAGTGTGCGGTGGATAGAAAGCAAAATGAAAAAAAAACGGGAAAAAATGAATACTCATTTATAAAATTGAAATTAGTCTGTTGCTGTTCTATCTGGCACTTGGCACCATATGGGACCAAATCTCATTCGAATGTTCTCGTACATACACTCATACATACGCGCATACATGTTTGTTGAAGAAGAAGAGTTGGACGAAAGGTGCCAAATAAAACGGCAATTAATATTTAAGTTGCTATAAAATCAAGATTACTTGCTTCGCTGGGGTGGACACTGGTTGAGTTGATGATTTTTTTTTATTTTGAATTATTTTTTTAATTTTGATTTTTAATTTTAAAAAATTCTACATATTTCTTTCATTAGAAGAAGTTTAGGCGAACATGCACTCTTTCATACAGATATGGATGATATACCCGTGAGTGAAGAAATGAAAGGAAAACAAAAAAAAATAGGGAAGAGAAAAGGAATGGACAGGCAGGAACAGCAAACAAAGAAAAAGGAGGTATTGAAAGAGAAGGAAACAATGAGAAGAAAGGGGAGAAACGGAAAGAAAGGATAAGAAAAAAAAACGATAGGAACCAGGGAGTAAGAAAATGAAAAGGAAGAGGAAAGTAGAGTAATTGACAAAAGAGGAAAAAACAGAAAAGAGAATGAGCGAAAATATGAAAAGAAAAGTTATAAAATGTAGAAACGAAAAAAGGAAAAAGAAAGGAGAAAAAAATTATGGTAAGAAAAAAAAATGGAAAGAAAAACAAAAGGAAAGGAAAGGAAAGGAAAGGAAAGGAAAGGAAAGGAAAGGAAAGGAAAGGAAAGGAAAGGAAAGGAAAGGAAAGGAAAGGAAAGGAAAGGAAAGGAAAGGAAAGGAAAGGAAAGGAAAGGAAAGGAAAGGAAAGGAAAGGAAAGGTAAGGAAAGGGAAGGAAAGGGAAGGAAAGGAAAGGAAAGGAAAGGAAAAGAAAGGAAAGGAAAGGAAAGGAAAGGAAAGGAAAGGAAAGGAAAGGAAAGGAAAGGAAAGGAAAGAAAAGAAATGGAAAGGAAAGGAGAGGAAAGAGGAGAGGAAAGGAAAGGAAAGGAAAGGAAAGGAAAGGAAAGGAAAGGAAAGGAAAGGAAAGGAAAGGAAAGGAAAGGAAAGGAAATATGAAAGGAACAGAAAGGAAAAAATATGGGAATAAAAATGAAACAAAAGAAGAAGAGAAGGAAAAATTAAAAGAAAAAGAAAGGAAAGTAAGGTAAAAGAAACAAAGAAAGGAAAGAAATGAAGAAGAAAGGACAGGAATTGAAAGACAAGGATACAAACAGAAAAGGAAAAGAAGGAAAATGAAAGGAAACAAGAAGTAAGAAAATGATTGGAAATGAAGGGAAGAGTAAAGAGTCGGGGAAAAGGAACAAAACCGAAATGAGCGAAAAAGGAGAAGAATAAGGGATGGAAAAATTAATGGGAAAGAAGAAATGGAAACAAAGAATTAACAGGAAAAAGAAAGAAAGAAGTGCAAACAATGAAAGAAGCACAGAAAGGAAAGTAAAAGAGGGAAAAAATAAAGCAAAGTAAATTAAAAAGAAAGAAATAGAGAGAGAAGAGAAGAAAATAAATGAAAGAAAAGCAGGGAAATTAACAGTAGGAAGAAAAGAAAAAAGAAAAGGAAGGAGAAGGAAAGTGGAGTAAATGGAAGGAAACAAAGGAAAGAAAAAAGGATGGAACAATTAAGAAAAAAGAAAGCAGAAAAGGAAAGCAGACAAAACCAGTAAGGAAAGTAAAAAAAAATAAGGCAAAAAACTTGAAAACAGGAAGGTAAAAGATAAAAGCAAATCTTGATGAAAGTGTAGAAAAAGGAACAGAAAAGATAATAAAAGAAAAAGAAAAAAAAGAAGGGTAAAGGAAGAAAAAAAAAGAAGGGAATGGAAAAGAAAAGATAAAAAAAAACGAAAGGGAAATAAAAAAAGCCGAAAAAGGAAAAGAAAAAAGGGTAAAGGCAGAAAAAAAGAAGGCAAAGTAAAAGAGAAGAGAAGAGAAGAGAAGAGAAGAGAAGAGAAGAGAAGAGAAGAGAAGAGAAGAGAAGAGAAGAGAAGAGAAGAGAAGAGAAGAGAAGAGAAGAGAAGAGAAGAGAAGAGAAGAGAAGAGAAGAGAAGAGAAGAGAAGAGAAGAGAAGAGAAGAGAAGAGAAGGGAAGGAAGAGAAGAGAAGAGAAGAGAAGAGAAGAGAAGAGAAGAGAAGAGAAGAGAAGAGAAGAGAAGAGAAGAGAAGAGAAGAGAAGAGAAGAGAAGAGAAGAGAAGAGAAGAGAAGAGAAGAGAAGAGAAGAGAAGAGAAGAGAAGAGAAGAGAAGAGAAGAGAAGAGAAGAGAAGAGAAGAGAAGAGAAGAGAAGAGAAGAGAAGAGAAGAGAAGAGAAGAGAAGAGAAGAGAAGAGAAGAGAAGAGAAGAGAAGAGAAGAGAAGAGAAGAGAAGAGAAGAGAAGAGAAGAGAAGAGAAGAGAAGAGAAGAGAAGAGAAGAGAAGAGAAGAGAAGAGAAGAGAAGAGAAGAGAAGAGAAGAGAAGAGAAGAGAAGAGAAGAGAAGAGAAGAGAAGAGAAGAGAAGAGAAGAGAAGAGAAGAGAAGAGAAGAGAAGAGAAGAGAAGAGAAGAGAAGAGAAGAGAAGAGAAGAGAAGAGAAGAGAAGAGAAGAGAAGAGAAGAGAAGAGAAGAGAAGAGAAGAGAAGAGAAGAGAAGAGAAGAGAAGAGAAGAGAAGAGAAGAGAAGAGAAGAGAAGAGAAGAGAAGAGAAAGAAAAGTAAATAAGGGACGAAAAAGGGAAAGAAAAAAAGAAAGACTAGGAAAAAATGGATAAGAAAAACTAGAAAGAAAAGGAAAGTGAACGAAAGGAAAGGAGAATAAATGGGAGGGAAAGAAAACAAAAATTAAGAAAAAAGGACGAAGAAACGGCAAGGAGAGAAAAAAGAAATTAAAAATAAAAGCGGAAAAACAAAGGGAAAATAGGAGAGCAAAAATTAAAAGGAAAAAGGAATGAAAGAGATAGAAAAGAAGAAAATGGAAAGAAGAGTAGAGGAAAGGAAAGAAAAAAGGTAAATAAAAGAATATAAATGAATAGAAAAAAGAAAGGAAAGGAAATTATAAAGAAGAGAAAGGAATAGAAAAGAAAGTAATAGGAAGAAGTAGTAAAGGATAGTAAAAGGAAAGAAAAAATAGAGAAGAAAAGAAAAGGGAATTGAAAAAGGAAAGGAGATAAAAAGAAAGAAAAAGGGGAAAACAGAAAATAAAAATGGAATGCCCCGTAAAACGTAAACACAAAACTTCATGAACGAGCCATTTCTAACTGGCAGCTCTTGGTTTTTTTGTAAGATTTTATTTATGATTCTTATTAAATGATATTCTCTTTAAAAGCAGAAAAAATTCTTTAAAAACATAAAAAATTCAAAGAAGTGGGAAAAGTAAGCAGCAAAAAACAATATATATTGAAATATTTTTTCAAATCTGATATTTCGAAAACGGCTAAGACTGGTGCATCATATCATGTAATCAAATTGATCAGAATTGACCTAAATAATAATACCCTTAAGCATCTGGGACAACTTTCGCGGTAACCCTTTATATATAGCACACTAGGTAGGTAGGTAAGGTGGTTGTCATAAAGACACACTTAGACCTTTCGTAGGTCCATTGTGATACCACTGGATCTTATCCTTACCCTACGTGTTCCTCTCAAACCATCCGGTAGCTTTAATAAGCAGAGCTTCGTTAATTTTAGATGGGCTATGTCCGCTACATCGGTTAAAAATGCTGTATCAAGAGTGCGCAGCCTTCTCATAGCTAAGCTTTCACACTCTCATAAGAGGTGTCTGACTGTTTTCTCTTCTTCTGTATTAAGACAGCTTCTACAGAAATCGAAGTACGGGAGTCGTAACCTTCTAGCGAGGCTGCCTATTAAACAGTGACCAGTTAATACACCTATCATTTTTCTTATAGCTTCTCTGTTAAATCTTAGCAAGATCTTCGATCGACCGTTCCAGTGTTCCAGTTCGGCCATGTCTGTCTGCTTAGTTCGCATGTTGTGAGGTTTTTCCAGATTGTATTTACCTTTTTGATGGTTTCCCTGTCTATAAGTAATTTACAAGTGGCTATAGGCATGGGTATCAGCGCCTTATCAAGTTGGAGATCGAGCGCTGTACCGGTTCGAGCAAGTTCATCTGCCTTACAGTTTCCTGCAATATTCCTGTGGCCTGGCACCCAAATAAGGTGTACTTTGCAGCACTTAGATACGTCATTTAGTAGTTGAAAACATTCTAGAACTGTTTTTGACGAGTGTGTTTTAGATTCAAGCGCTTTTATTTCCGCTTGACTGTCCGAGTAAATGAAGACTTCATTTGTGTATAATACTCTCGTTTTTATTACCGTAATCCCCTCTTTTATGGCAGTGACTTCCGCCTGAAATGCACTGCAATGGTCAGTTAGGCGAAATGATTGGCTAACTCAAAGTTTATCGGAGTAAACCCCTCCACCTACTTTGTTGTCCAGTATTGAGCCATCTGCGTAGATGTTTACATCATTTTTCTTAACCATAAGCCCGTTATCCCATTTCTAGCACACTAAAAAACCAAAAACAATGATATGATTTTTTGTTTTTCAAATACCTTTTTAAATATTCGTAAGTTTGAGGCCACACATCCAAGAGTAAAGTAGTTGGAAAGCACACCTTCGATTGCAGTTGCATTGCATTAATTTAAATTAACTTTAAAAATAAGGTTTATTCCAGCGAGATTTTATGAGTCTCCCACTGTGCACTAGGGTGGTTTTAATACTTAAAAATTTCTGATATGGAGTTTTTGCTTTACTTTAGAGGTTCACACCTCAGCTTACAAGTTGAAAATCTTAATTTGCTACCCAAGTCACAAATCATTCACGCTGCTGCACTCTGCTCTGTGTTTGTCTTTTACATGCATTTTAATGTGGCGGCCTCTTTTGACATTAACAGTGGAGTAGTCATACCATTTATATAAGTATAGGTAACTATGTACATATGTATGTCTGCAAAATAAAATTATTTATTACTCCACTCAGGGCTCAAACAACTGCAAACTTACTTTTGTATGTAAATACTTATGTAGGTGTGTGTAAGTGCTTTTGTTGCCAAACTTTGTTTATGTTTTTGTTTTTTTCTTTTAATCACATTTGCAATTTATGTTTGCGTAAATATTTTATGTAATATAAAACAATCGTAGGTGCTTTATTGAGTGCTGAAATCTCGTTTTTTGTAATGTAAATGTGTATTGTGATCGTATGTATGTATGTATGTACCATAGTTTGCGGTTTTTGCGAAATTCAGTTTAATTGTAAAGTGTTGATTATTAAAAAACAAAAACTTGAAATTAATTCACACAGTGTTGAATTTGAAAAAAGAATAATTAAATAAAACAAAAAAAAAAAAAAAATATAAAAAAAATATATAAAATATTTACGGCCGTAAACTCGAAAAAACTAGTAGACTTTCGATTTGATGTTGGCTTTTCCTGCGGGAAACGATAGGTAAGTAGCGAATGCTAAAATGAAAAGCCAAAAAATAAATCAAAATTTCAAACTATTGCATACTCGTACATCAAAAATGCACAAATTTCACAAGCTTTGCGTTCTTACAAGTTTTACTTTCATTATAAGTTCTTCGTGCCTATCCATAAATTGTGTTGTATTTGCTTCATCAGACGCTTGTTCTTCTTAATTTTATTTTAGTTTAGTTTACTAAGCGCTTACTTTTATTACAAAAAAACAAAAAGCAAAAAAAAAAAACAAAAAAAAAGAAGAAAATATGAAGTGACCTTTATATAATATATTTTCAACCGAAATTCTTAGAAAATTTATGAAACGGGGAGGTGGCTGATCAAATACAAAAATGTACGCTTAATCAGAAACTTCTTGAAAAGAATGCATTGGTATGCCATAAGCCACTTGCAAACTGCGCGTCAGAAAACTATTTGTTCCATAGGCAAATTGATTACAAATGGAATCGAAGTATGTCCTCTGTCGTGTTTCTAGGCAAATTCTATCGAAATGGTATCAAAAAACCATCACGAAGCGTGCACTCTCTCATATTTACTAGAGCTTGAGTTCTAACAGGCGAGTTTCTAATAGAAAGATTTGCCCGAAGATTTAGTGTACCACTCTGAAGATACTGCAGACGCTGTAAAAACTATGAAGAGAAAGAAACAATACTTCATTTGATAACAATCTCACTGTACTACCCAAAAATAGGCAGAGGTAGCTGGGGGTTACTTTTTTCTGCTGACTTAAATCGGTTGGCGAATAGGAAAGTTCAGCAAAGGGGAAATCTAAGCTGTGACACTCACTCTGATCAATCCATCTACTTAAAGAGATGATAGTGCAAGAATAAGCAAAGTCTTCTATATTTTTTTCTTTTCCAAAATCTTTCTATCTAAAATTTTTATGAGATATGTATTTTGGTGTTATAATTGATTTAGATGGTCACCGCAGCCTAATGGGTGGGTGCGTGGCTACCCTTCGCGTGCGAAACTCCGGGCTTGAAAGGCAATTGATAGGAAAAAGGTTTTCTAATAACCGTCACCGCTCGGCAGGCAATGCAAATCTCCGAGTTTATTTCTGCCGTTTGGAGGCGGCATAAAACTGAAGGTCTCTCCATTTGAGGAAAACATTAAGGCGCGCGAGAAGCTTGGCCAAATACCAAACAAAGGGGTGTAGGTGCCCTGATTTATCTGCAGTGGTGTCAGTATTGAAACTCGTTTGCTTTCATAGATCGGCTAGAATTTTTTTATTCTGAGATTTCGGCGTTATTTTTGTTCTTATAGCAGATTCAAATTCAGAACATTTAATAGGCATTCCCAGAATAGATGCAAACAAAAACAAAGTAGAAGCATAAGAACCCAAGCTCCTTCTTTAACTAAATTAACGAATTAATTAACAAAAAACCAAATACATGATGAAAAAGCAAACACAAAAAAAAAAAATCAAAACCATTAAAAAGCAAACGCACACACAAGAAACACAGTTAAAAAAAAACAATTAAAGGAAACACAAAAAAAAAAAATTAAAAAAGCCATAATAGGCACTTTTTTACCAAAAAGAAAAGAAAATAAGGAAAAATACCAAGAAAAAGCAAACACAAAAAATGCAATAAACAAGAAAAAAAGGAACAAACACAAAAACGCACAAATGACCAATAAACAAACACAAAAATATCAAAAAAGACAAAACGGGGAACACAAAAAAATGCAAAAAAAAACACAAAAAATAAAAAACATAAACAAAAAACGCACAAAACAAAAAAAAAGCAAAAAACTAAACTCAAAAACCAGTGAACACAAAAATATGTAAAATAAATTAAAACCATGTCTCGGTTTTGGCCGAATCCAAAATGGAGCGCCAGTTGTTTCTGTCCTGCGCTCGTTGGTACCAGTTGGAAATCTCGAGTGAAGACTGGTCCTGCAGCAATTGGTCATTCCAACGGAGATGTGGTTTTCCTCTTCCACGCCTTTCTTTTTGGGGCATCGTGTCGTAAATTCGTCTTGCTGGAGCGCCTTCTTTTATACGGGAGACACGGCCAAGCCAGCGTAGCCGCTGTATTTTTATGCGCTTAACTATGTCCATGTCCCTATATAGCTCATATAACTCGCTGTTTCACCGTACGCGGTATGCCTCTCGAATGCTCCCAAGACTTTTTCATTCACTCTTGACATCGTCCATACTTCTGCACCATATATTAGGACGGGAATGGTGAGCGTTTTGTAGAGTGCCAGCTTAGTCCTTCGAGAGAGAGCTCTACTTCTCATTTGCCAACTGGACGCAAAGTAACACCTGTTGGCAAGACTTATTCTCCGTTTGATTTGCAGGCTGACGTCATTTTTATTGTTGATGCTGGTCCCAAGGTAGATAAAGTCCTTCACAACTTCGAATTGTTTGTTGTTAACACGAAGATATTGTCCAAGACACGAAGACTCGTTGTGTGTTGACCGCAGGCTCATTTGATTTGCCCTCATTCACCGTAAGACTCACACTTATCGCCTCTCTCTTTAAATTGGAGTAGGTGAGCATGCAGCGCGGTTGGTTTCGCTAATAATGTCAATGTCGTCGGCATATGCTAGCAGCATGGTACTCTTATGAAAGATAGTAACAGTGAGGTTCAGCTCATCAGCGCGAAAGATTTTTTTCAGCTAGAGGTGGAAAAACTCGCAAGATAGAGAATCACCTTGTCTAAAACCTCGCTTGGTATCTAATGGCTCGGAGAGGTTACTTCCAATACTGACGGCGCTTGTGGTATAAAGTTCATATATTTTTTTCATATTCTGTTTTATTTGTGCCAATGCACAGCGCTCACTAACTCTTTGTCCCATACCATCACAAGAAGTGGCATTGCAGGCGCCCTGTACTGTTAGCTAAAGCTGAAACACTTCCAACAGTAATGTACCTACACCATGAAGTCTCTAAATGAAATGAAATCTCATTAAAATGCTGTGATCGTGGCGGTCATTCCACTGTGTTAAACCAGTTTAGCGCGCCTCTGTTCGTGTGCTTTGAATCAATGTTAGAAAGGTCCATAGTGAAATGGTTGAAGTGCCTGTCTGCCACTTCACAAGTAGCACTAAAGCGCTGTTTTGATACAGAAAAGTGCCCCGTGCATAAAAGGGTCATCATCATCATCGGTTCTTGGGCCACTCTAGAGCCTCAATAAAAGCGTAATAAGGCAATTTCCAGTATGATTCCCTCATAGAAATGCATATCTGTGCAAGGTTTCCTTGATTCCATAAAAGAAAACACAGGGCCGAATACCAAACTATCCATGTGTCATAACCTTTAATTGTAGATTTTTATTGAATGCCAATAAAATTCCATAAATTTTGCGTATAATCGAGTGAAATTCATGAAAAAATAATTTTTATTTATTCATTTAATAGTCCAAAAAACTCAGTATTTCTTATGGACTATAAAAAAAAAATTCATGCTAAATAATTCAATCAAAAATTAATTAAACTTATAGTTTACTAGTTTCATTGTAATGAATGCAAGAAAAGGTAACATTTAGTACAACAATCCATTTAGTAACAAATTGAAGTAGTTTTTTGTTGAAGAAAAATTTAAGCGAATTATGATTTGAAAGCTAATTAAGTTCTCTCTCAAAAGTTCTATACCTTTTCAACTTCAAATTGGGACTAAACACATTCAAATTGGGACTAAACAATTTTAAATTGGGAATAAACAATTTCAACTTTAGTAATAAGAATTTTAAGTTGGAATTTAGCATTTTAAGTAGAAATTAAGCATTTTTAAATTGATGCAAATTTGAAGTTATTTGTTGTAACATACTAAACATTATAAATCATCATAACAAATAATACAACTAATAATTGAAAAGGTATATATATATAATAACACAACAAATTAAATTGATTAATACAAATAATTATTACATATGATTAAAAAGACATGCCATTCATATTTAACGCATCTGGTATAAATCTTTGGACATGGGCGACATATTTGGCACAAGTAGTTACATTTAATTTGGCGATGTTCGGTTGTATTACATTTTCTAGCCGTTGCAGGCGATACAGTTTGAGTCATATCTACTCTATTTTCGCCAGCCAAAATTTGTGGCAGTTCAATTGCCAGCTCACGTTTTACACCAGCTTTCAGGGTTGACCAGGCAAGCTCAATTGGGTAGAGCATTGGGCTGTATGGACTTAATCTCAGCAGGCGGTGATCAACAAATTCGTTTTCTGCAAAGACATCCTCAATGGAAGTAAAGTTGAAGTTGTTTATTCCCAATTTGAAATTGTTTAGTCCCAATTTGAATGTGTTTATTCCCAATTTGAAGTTGTTTAGTCCCAATTTGAAGTTGAAAAGGTATAGATATCGGGGCATTGAAAGGTTAGGGATGGTTAGATAATTAGTTCTGTTGATGAAGCTGTGGTCTAGAACTAATTATCTAGCCATCCCTTACCTTTCAATGCCCCGATATCTAGAACTTTTGAGAGAGAACTTAATTAGCTTTCAAAGTAAATATCACGATTCCTTAAGCTTCGCTTGCGCTTAGTATTTTGCTCACTTGCAAGTCGTACTTTTGGCTTACTATTTTAGTACGTACTGCACCTCTCAAATGGTTCATGTAACAGCAAACTTAGTAGTTAGCCACATCACGTTGGTGTGCGCTAACAGGTTCTAACAAATAAATGAGTCTTTCACACTCCTCTTACTCTCGGAGCCCTGCTCGCGCTCTGCAAGCCAGCGGAATAAATTATACCACAAGACTAAGTTTCTAGGCAAAATAATTATAAAATAGTATAAAGTGAAATTATAAAAAGTATAAACGAGTTTTATGATTTCTCGTTTAATGCACCTCTTAATCTCTACAAAAACTACAAGACGATTGAATGAATGAATTTGGAAAGGTCGAGCCAAGGAGCACCAGGAGATTTGGTGGCTCCTAAAACACTCAGGCTAAAGAGCCCATTGTATTTAAAGGGGGTAGATAGTCAAGGAGGGAAGGAGAAAAGTATCAGAGAAAGAGATAGGAAAGATCACCCACATGACGATTTCAATCTTCACAAGAAACTTAAAGAAACTGCCGGAATTTATCGCAAAACTAAGTCTAATTTTTTATTGGATGACAATAATGAAGTTGTGTTAGATCTTTGTGAGAAGAAAAAAGTCTGGTAAGAATATATTTATTCCCTTTTCTCGGACACTAATAGATCTGCGTATCAGTCAACACCTATTGAAAATGTATCAGGACCTGTTATAACAAAATACGAAATAAAAAATGCCATAAAAAGATCCAAGGATAATAAGGCAATAGGTCCAGATGAGCTTCCATCTAAAATCCTGAAATGAATGACGAAAATATAGTAATCCTCGAAATAATTTTCAACTATATTTACGAAACGGGAAACTACCCACAAGACTGACTTAGATCTACTTTTGTTGCGCTACCACAGAAGAAATGTGCAAAGAAATGTTGCGATCACAGACTTATAAGATTGATGAGTTATTCATTAAAAATTTGTTTGAAAATTATTCATAAAAGAATTTACAAGAAGTGCGAATCAGCAATGGGAGAAACACAATTCGGGCACACGTGAAGCGCTATTTTGTATTCAAGTATTAGTTAAAAATTGCAGAGACGTCCAAAAAGATGTGTTTTTGTGGTTCATAGATTATGAAAAAGCGTTTGACTCTGTTCAGCAGATAAGCTCATTGAGATTCTACAAAACATGGATATCGATACAAAAGAAATTCAATGTATACACAATATTTATTGGCAGCAAACTGCTGAAGTTAACATAAACAACGAAACTACAGACGCTATACCTATACTAAGAGGGTTCAGACAAGGATGTATTCTCTCACCATTACTATTTAACATCTACTCCGAAAGAATCTTTCAAAAAGCACTCCAACGATTAGAAACTGGCATTAAAGTAAATGGGACAAACATTAACAACATCAGATACGCTGACGACACAACTCTCTTATCAGAAAGTCGAAGTGTAAAAACTTCGGTCTAAAAATCAATATTAATAAAACTAAATATATGATTGTCAGCAGAAAAAACACTTGACAGAAGCTTGACCATTAATGACATGCTCATAGAAAGAGTAAAAAATTTCAAATACTTAGGTTGCTGGATTAACGAAAATTGGAATACTTCAAAAGAAATAAAAGCTCGAATTGAAATTTCTACGGCTGCATTCCATAAGTACAAAAAGGTGCTTAATAATCATGATTTCAATATTAAATTAAAAATTCGATTCGTTAAATGTTGCAAGCTGTCTGTACTTCTGTATGCCATGGAGATATGGACCATTAAAACCACTGAAATAAATAAAATAGAAGCATTTGAAATGTGGATATATAGAAGAATTCTAAGAATACCCTGGACAGATAGAGTAACATGCTGAAGTATTGCGTAGAATTCAGCATGATCGACAATTACTAACCACTATAAAAAGAAGAAAAGCTTCGTATTTGGGTCATATCATGAGAAACGACAAATATCGTGTACTTCAACTAATCCTGCAAGGAAAAATAGAAGGCAAACGAGGTATAGGCAGAAAACAACTATCCTGGCTGAGAAATATAAGACATTGCACTGGAATCGACAATGTAGGAACTTTATTGGAGACAGCGAGAAATCGAGACCTTTATCATGAAATTATAACAAACTTATATTAAACGTAAAATATTTTTTTAACTCGATATTTAATTGTAATACTAGCAAACCCGCGAACTCCGTTTCGCCACCAGATGGATTCGTTTTTTGTAACAAGTTTAGGGATTAAAAGATGAAAAAAAAATATTTTTTTTGTTTTATATTTGAAAAGGAAAAATTGTATTTCATTTATACGTTTCATTGAAGTGCTTTTGGTAAACCACATTTTTTGTTCTTTGGTATGACGTTAACATAAACAAAGCGGATGGTTTCCCAACTCGTGAACACGCAACGTATAGCTGCCCATGTGAAAAGACTGATTTTCTAAATTTATCCCGCAAACACTAAGCGATTGGCTTTGCGACTTGTTAATTGTTATTGCGAACGCAAGGCGAACCGGAAATTGCAATCGTTTAAATTTAAACGGCAGATCAGTCGGAATCATTGGTATTCGAGAAATACATACATTTTCACCTGCGTAATTTCGTTAATAATGGTTGCCTCAATCAAATTCGGCATAAGTCTTTTCACCGCAAGTCGAGTACCGTTGCAAAGTCGCGGTAAATTTAAATTACGCAATATCATAATAACTGAACCAAATTTGAGTTGCAAGTTATATGGTGCAAGTCCTAGTAATTCCAGAGAGTTCAAAAACTGCGTTGGAGATTTGCTACGGAATCAACGAATTGCGCCAAAGCGCCATCGAATGGTGAATGGTGAAATTCAGTGGGTATACATCATTATTCTTTGCAACTAGAATTGCTCGTTGACTTAACCAAGCATAATTCTGATAATTTCACTAATGTTTGGCAAAACATTTTCAATAAGAGCTAATTGAGAGTCTACAAATCGGCAAAAGTCGTTGGTAAGAGTATTTTATATAGCTGTCGCATCGTCTGGGGCTTTTTCATTTCCAACAGCTAACAATTGTTTGGAAAATTGTGGAGCACTTTGTTCATTTTGAAGTTGAACTCTCATATTAGTGGTTAGCGATAATGTTTATACGTTATTCCACAAAGTTGATGCCTTCAGGCAAGCATTCAATTCATCTGCAGGCGTTCCACGGGGAATTACTGGCAACGTCTGTCTGAAATCGTCTGCCAACAATATGATCAAGCCGCCAAAGGTGTTGTTATTTGGCCAATGCAAACGCTAGGATGCAAGCAGTAATCAGTGTTGCAATCATATCGAAACGCTGCTCGATTCAAATCAGCACTTGATAATTCTCTTCTTGTGCGTCGAAAATAATCCACTAGTCGATCTCTGTTATTCGCTCGACGATTTCGCATTGCCAACCGAGCCGTTTCACGGGCTGCCTCGCTTTGCTCTTGTGATTGAGAAACACGAAGTCGACCCATACTAACGCGGCGGTCTTCACGGGCAATTTCTTGTGCTTCTTAAGTCGTTTCATTTGCAATGTTTCATATCCTTCTTGCATTACGGCTTTGTCGGGAAAATAATTCGATCGTCTTGGTCGCGGCATTGATAATGATGATTCAAAGAGAATACAAATTACTGTGATACTCGTAATATATTTCTGTAAAAATTTATATTATCAAAGTATCTACTTAACCATAGACAAAATTACGTTTATCTGTCATTTGCGTTTTGTTATTCCATATCAGATGCGTTTTTGTTATACCACATTTTATACGGAAACGCGTTCGAATGGGATAAATAGTATCCTATGTCCGTCTCCTGGGTCTAAGCTACCTCCCACAAATTTTCAGCCAAATCGGTTCAGCCGTTCTCGAGTTATAAATAGTGTAACTAACATGACTTTCTTTTATATATATAGATATATTGTATAAATAGTATGATCGCCTATATTCGGAATCGAATTGGCAAATAAAGAAGAAGAATCTCTTTTTAGTATATTAAAATTGATAACAAAAAATACGTAAAGACACTCATAAAGCAAAGGATTTTCCTATCATAAATGCAAGTTCGCACACAAAATCAACGGCTGCGCAAATCACGAATGCCCGCAAAGTGAAATCGAAAATGAAAGTGAGATAAAAAATGGCTCAGTCGTTATTTTGTTATAGTCCAGCACAAATATTAGTTTGGCGAAAAAGAAATCCATAATTTTTATTTTTTATTTTAGCTTTTTCTTCCCCGCCGTAGCCGAATGGGTTGGTGCGTGATCACCATTCGGAATTCACTGAGAGGTCGTTGGTTCGAGTCTCGGTGAAAGCAAAATTAATAAAAACATTTTTCTAATAGCGGTCGCCCCTCGGCAGGCAATGGCAAACCTCCGAGTGTATTTCTGCCATGAAAAAGCTCCTCATAAAAATATTTGCCGTTCGGAGTCGGCTTAAAACTGTAGGTCCCTCCATTTGTGGAACAACATCAAGACGCACACCACAAATAGGAGGAGGAGCTCGGCCAAACACCTAACAGAAGTGTACGCGCCAATTATTTATTTATTTTTTAAATGGTTTAAAACTGTTGATCTTTAGCTCCTGGGCGATGCCACGATTGCTAAGATGCCGATCAACTTTGATTATTTCTGTGATTTTATCGATATTTTCAACATTATCGATATATTCTTTAAGTGGTTCCAGTGCTCTAGAGCTCGAAAATGTATGGTATTTTCAGGACCTTTTTTTACCTAAAAAAATGAAAAACGATATTTTAATTTTTTGGGCTTTTTATTTAACTTCTTTTACATACAAATCGAAATATTTGAAACACAAAAACCAAAAAAGTGATTAATAAGTATGAATGTAGTTATGTCCCGTACTAGAATAATAAAAAAAACAAAAATTGCCAAAATGGCGCAGTTTTGAATTTAATACTCTAAAAATCGGGTTTTTTTCAGTGTTTTGATCGAAAAATGAATGAGGAGGAGTTGGAAACAATTTAACACCTTTTTTGCACATGTCCGGCTTCACCCAGAAGCAGGAACTGATATTTAAGATCCTACTTCTTAATGAATATAGCCCAGGATGGTTCCATATGGAAGGGGGAATGTAGACCTGCCCCTATATGTGCGATGCGACTGCTAAACCTAACCTAACCTTAGGTACAGGAGCGCGCCGACCGCTCTCTACCTAGTTAGTGGGCCGTAAAAGCTATAATATTGGGAATTTCCACATGAAAATATCACAGTATTTTCTTAAGATACTATACTTTCAAAATATTGAAACAACAATAAATCGATTTTTTGAAATTTCCAGACCACCGGGTCCCTTTAATACCAAAAACGCCTGAACGGAATCGACGTAACCAGAATTGCACGTTACAATATCGATACCATAAATACCATTTACAATTTCATTTTCGTCTTTATCAAAGAAAAACTATTTAAAACATACCGAATTTTCTCTTTCTTGAATTCCATTGGTAACACCCTGTAACTTAGAACTGGATGGAACACACAAAACTTTGATTTAGTGTGAAAGCAAAAAAAAACTTTTTTTAGCGTGAAATGCCACCTATCATTAAGCATAAACTTTAAAATATTTGATCGATACTTTACGAGACATCAATCACTACCGAGAAAATAATTGGTTCCTTTTTCTCCAAACTGTATATCGAATCTGCTCTGCAAACTTGATTTTATTGTTTGTAAGTAAATTCATAAAATCCATCCATCTACGAAAAAGCATCGACGGACGGTGCGTGTTTCTTAGCATTCATTTATTGCCTCGAAAATTTTGAAATATCCTACCTTTTCTGTTCTTAAATTTGGAATCAGAAACCTAATTTTCTTTTGTAGCAATTTTTTTAAATACTTAAGTATTAGACAATATTTTTTATACTCATCTATTTATACATGTTAATCAAATAATCAGATTCAACTTTTGCCATCCAGAAACAAAATTTTGTAGTCTGCGAAATAAAATTGGTTTTTCCTCGCTTTTTTGCCTGAGTTCACATTTTTTTGCAATTTTTGAAGTGTAACTTTTTAGGCGTCGATAGACGAGCGAGAATGGAAAGTAGAATTTCAAGGCCATGCAACGTTTTGTTTCGTTCGGCGAAACGGAAGTTCAGAATGCAAATACTCGTATATACGTACATAGGCTAGGGCATCAAGTGTGCATACGCACATACAAATATGTACATGCATGTGCGAAAGACAATTGTTTTAGCATTTGTTTATCAGGAATTTGATCATTAGAATATTTACTTCCTAATTATTGCATGAAATATGATAAGGCGGTGCTCGTGCGGTAGGTCATGGTTGCTTCAGTGCATATGCACATACTATGTAACACTATAAGAATTGAAGATGCAATTGAACTTTTGCACAAACATAACTAACATGATACACATACGTATGTATATATTGAGCAACACTCACTTGTATGCTCTATGAATTCTCGTCTAAAATTATTTTTGTAAATTTTGTCTATTTGTATTCTCTGCAAATGTTGTGAATTTATTTACATATATATTCTTTCTCCCTCTCTCTCTCTCTCTCATTCTCTCTCGGGTTTCTCCCTCTTTCTTTGTCTGCCTTGAAAGTTTCACTTTGTACTAAGCTACACCCACTTTTTTGTTATAAAACCTCCAGTTTTAATACTGAGCTAAAATAGAAACGACAGGAGCTTTGTTCTGATAACTTCGACTGTATTTATTCAAAATAGATTCCAACAATGGCCTCGATAGACTGTTTCGCGCGATCTAAAAGCTTTGCGAAAGAGTGTTTCAGTTCATTGGCCGGAATGTCCTCAGGATGTCGGTACAAGCCTTTTGGATGGCCTCTACGGACGCAAAACGTTTGTTTGTCATGGCCAAATTCTATTTTCCGAATAGATAGAAGACACAGGAAGCCATATCAGGAGAATACGGTGACTGATTAAAGGTTAAAATGCGATTTCTAGTCAAAAACTCAATCACAAGAGTGGATCGATGAGATGATGCATTCTCATGTAATAAGCGCCAGCTTCCTCCTTCGTGGTATTCAGGGCGAATTCGACGAATGCGATGCAACAAACGCTTCAAAACGCCAAGATAGAAAAATTAATTGACAGTTTGGCTCGTTCGCACGAACTCCTTGCAGAAAATTCCCTTGGAATCGTAAAAAAAATTAGCATCGACTGGATTTCTGATTTCTCCAAACGCGATTTTTTGGGTGGTGGCTCGCCTGCGGCCTTCCATTAGGCACTTTGAGGCTTAGTTTCAGGTTCATGTTGGCACCACCCCGTTTCATCACCAGTTACAATGTTGTAAAGGAAGTTCTCGTATTTTCTCGCCTCTTTAATGAGGTCAGAGGCCCGAAAAAATGATGATATTCAATATTTTTTGTTTGCTAGTCAGTTGCTTTATTTTACAAAAATAAAAACACAGCATTAATACACCGTGCTTCGTCTTGACTTTGGTAAGATTTCAAAGAAAAAAATTAGTAATTGTAAAAGTTATCGCTGTTTGTGTGGAGCCCGTTTCTCCAAAAGTTCCTAGTTTTATTAATAGATAACCTTGTTCCTGATCGAAGCTTTTTTTTTTAAATTAACAATATGACGTCCTTAGGTAATATTTTTCAGAATTTCGAGAAAAAAACCACGCTTAATTGTTTAAAAAAAAAAATTTTTGAAAAAAAAATCTTTCCATCAGGCACGATTTTTTTATGTTTTTCAAAAGCAGTATAAATTTGATTGAAATGTACCAAGCGGTTTTTAAGTTACAGTGAACACCAGTTCAAAAAACATAGTTTTGAGAAAAATGCATTTAAAGTTTTGCTATCGATTACCGGAGCGCCCGAGCACCCTTTGTTAATTGTTGAATAACTCGAAAAGTATTTGTCGGATTCACTTCATTATTTTTTTTCACACAATATTTTTAAGATATTATACTTTAACATTAGGAATTTCAAAAAAGAAAATACAATTTTTTGAAAATTCTGACTACTCCTAACCCCTTAATAGCTCATTAAATTTTAGTACAGCAAAGTGAAATTTTGGTTGCCAAATATTTGCGTTGATGTTTGAACTTTTTTTTTTGCGGCAGCCCTGTAATTTTTTCAATATAACGGAATGTCGACATTTTTGTTTTTGTTTGGAAGAAAACACCCAACACCCGACGTCAGCAAAAAAATTGTCAATTGACCGGGCGACCAAACCATTTTGCGCCACGTCATTTCAGTACATAAACTGTTACATATACGCGAATTTCGAAATAGAAAATAAATGCTCTAATAACCTTAAAAAATATTGTTTTCTTGTGTTCTTTACTATTTTGTGCGTTTAGAATCTGATTAGCTTGACGGCGAATGCTTGGCTTCTGGTCGCATTTGAAAGTGTGGTTGTTCTCATATATCAATCACCAACTGTGATACAGTTAGATGTTAGCAACTTGTTGCTGTAGCACAAACATTCGCCGAAAGCTAATACTAACTTCACAGCTGAGAAATTACTCCAGCGACTTGCATTTAGCTGGCCGTGAAATTCTGCCAGCAACATTGATTGTCAAATGAGAAGAACATGCAGAACATTGGTGTGTTGTTTTTGGCCAAAAAGTCGCGCATAAGAAACGATGTGTGTGCAGGGGCGTTATCGTTCTTCAAAAGCCAATTTTTCTTCATCCACAAATCCGGGCGTTTCTGGCGGATTGCTTTTCGCGAATTGCGCAGAACTTGCTGGTAATATTTCTTATTGACCGTTTTACACTGTGGCAAGAACTCATGATGCACAATGCCCAACGCCCCTGCAATCGAAGAAAACGGTAAGCAAAACTTTTACATTCGACCGAACTTGGCGCGCTTTTTTCGGTCTTAGTGCGTGCGGCAGCTTCAATTGAGATGATTGAGCTTTGGTTTCCACGTCATAACCATAAACCCACGATTCGTCACCAGGTATGCCCTCTGGAGCAAATTTTGGTCGTCGCGGATAGAGTCCAACATCTCATTAGCAATTGTCATGCGATGCTGCTTTTGGTCGAAATTGAGTAGTTTTGGTACGAATTTTGCGGCGACCCGTCTCATGCCCAAATCCCTGATAAAAATCGAATGGCACGAGCCAATCGATATGTCTAGGTCCTCAGCAGCTTCTCTAACGGGGACTCGACGATTGGCCAATACCATTTTCTTCACTTCATCAATTTTTTCGTCTGTTGTTGAAGTGTTTGGGCGTCCGGCTTTCGGCGACGCTTTTCGTCGTTGACGCCTTCTCGGCCTTCTGTAAACATTTTGTACCATCGATAAACTTTGCTCTCGTCCAAAGTAGCTTAATTTCGATCTTCACACAAAATTTGACACAGGTTCTTTCATCCGTCTTTTTGATTACGTAAAAATCGAAGACGAGCCGAAACACGTGCAAGCAAAGCAGCTGTCAACAATTAACTGAACATTCAAAATCGCCGAACTCGTCGGCATGAGTGAGAGACATGAGTACCATCATATCGCCACAAAAAAATTGGAATTCGAATATACGTAACCTGCGAAAATTCAAAATGCGCCATACTTTTTGAACACACCTCGTAATTGAGGTCGAAGGCATAATTCTTAGTGTTATTATATAATTATTCAAATATTGGGTTGGGGAAAAAGTAATGTCGTATTTTGTCAATTGCATCGGGTCACACTAAACAGCGATTTGAAGACGACAATCTGTACTACAAGTGTCTGTTTGACAGTGTTGTGATCGTACGTTTCAGTCTTAAGTTATAGCGCGTCAAAGATGAAGTCCACCAAGCAAGAAATTCGTCATATTTAACGTTTTTATTACCTTAGAGGTAAAAAAGCAACGAAGATGGCGGCAAAAATTTGTGAAGTTTATGGGTCTTATACTGTAACGATTCGCACAGCACAGCGATTTCGTTCTGGTGTAGTAGATGTCGAAGATGCACCCCGTGCTGGTAGGCCAATCGTCGTAGAGACTAATAAAATCGTTGAAATTATCCAAAGAGACCGGCATATGAGCATTCGCTCGATTAGTCAGGAACTAGGTGTAGACCACAAAACCGTTTGGAACCATTTTCAGAAGATTGGATTCCAAAAAAAGCTGGATGTTTGGGCGCCACACGTGTTGATGCAATAAAATCTCTTAGACCGAATCAACGCTTGCGATTCTCTGCTAAAACGGAACGAACTTGACCCATTTTTGAAGCGGATGGTGACTGGCGATGAAAAGTGGATCACGTACGACAACGCGAAGCGAAAAAGATCATGGTCGAGAAGCGGCGAGCCGGCCCAAACCATCGCCAAGCCCGGATTGACCGCCAGGAAGGTTTTGCTGTGTGTTTGGTGGAATTGGAAGGGAATTATCCACTATGAGCTGATCAACTATGGCCAGACCCTTAATTCGGTCCTCTACTGTGAGCAACTTGACCTTTGGAGCAGGCGACTGACCAGAAGCGGCTAGAATTGGTCTTGGGCGGGTTTATAAAGGGGGGATAATGAAGTTGCCTTCTAAATGGCAACAAGCTTGCGAACAAAACGGGGCTTATTTGACTTGAATCGGATAGTTCTATGTACGTTAAATAAAGCGTCAAATTTCGATCACAAATCCCCAAGCCAATATATAATTTTGTTTTAGATTTTCTAGGTTTCACATAGTTTTAGTAAAAAAATAGTTAAAAACAACAAAAAAAAAAAATTTAAAAAACAACCACAAAAATGAAAACTTTCTCTACTTATGGTATTTTAAATAAATTCTACACATTTATTTTAATGCTATTCTCATCTGCCATATCATATTCATGGAACTATGCGCCCTAAGAATTGACGTATTTACTATATTTTCGAATAAAACAACTACTCACCCACTTTCTCTCTCTTTTTTGCAGCGCAATGTGAACTTAAACAATCCTCAGCTTCCACACTGCATCACGCACAACAACAACTGTTGCAGCAAAGAAGTATCGTGGCATTTATGTTGGCGCTGTTAGCTGTTTCGATCATCCCGTCATTAGATGCATTTTTCTAAAACATAAAATGAATTTATGTAGGTGCGCACAAGTAGCTTCACTCAGTCGTCAATAAACTCATACATTCCAACCAATGCACAGCAAAACAATACAAGTATATATGCATATATATAAAGAGAAAAGTTATAATATAAAGTAATTATTACCAAGAACAAACAAAGACCCAAGCACAAATGCTTATACAAAAACGAAAAAATGTAAAATTTTTAAATTGAATTGTATCCAGTCTAGTTAATGGGCGAGTGGAAGCAAAAAGAATATAGAACGAAATAGGAAAATATGAAGGCCGTGTAGTGTACACACGCACATACATACTCATGTAGGTATGCACATGCAGGTGGATGCGAAGTAAGCCTGAATTTGTTTTAAAATGAAAATACACTCATGAATATTTAGCAGCGAATAAAAATACAAAACAAAAACAGTGGAAAATGTTGACATGCTGTGGCAGAAAAGTCACACATACATGTAAATGCGCAAATGCATGTGCAGTAAATGCAAGCACAGGTGTAAAAAAGTGGAAGGTGGTGAAATATTTTTTGGCTTTTTCGTATATTTTGAAATTTTTGTTTTTGCATTTTACTGATATTACTGCTGCTATGCATACATTTGGGGGTAAAACATGAGGGGGTCGCGTAGTTGAAAACGAAAAATGTGGAATATAAAAAAACTATATTGGAAGTAAGAGAAAATGTGCATCAACTTTTGATAGCAAATTTCAGCACTAATGGAATCTACATAACTTTTATTTCGATTTAATTTTAAATTTTATGTACGGATTTCAATTTTTTCCACATTTCTTTCAATTACGTAGGCATCCAGTTTTTAAATTTTTCAATTCAATTTTTCAATTTTTTCTCAGCTCCACCCCACGCCAAAAGTAGTCACACAGTATCAGCCAGACCCCTGCACTTTTATCCATTTACGCAGGCGCATGCCACTGGGCGGCAAAATAGCCTGTATACCTAAGCTTGGTAACCCCAGCCTAATTGGCGATTTATTTTGGTAAGCCCAAAGATCAAAAATGTGTCGCACGAAAGGCGAATGAAAAACTATTTTTGACAATTAAAAACCAAAGAAAAAAGAAAAACACAAATTGAACAATAATTGGGCCACTATAACCACAGTTTTTTACAATCAACCAAATTTTAAATACGAATAAAACGTAAATTTTTTAGAGACGACGAAACAAGTAACGAATATTTGCAGAACATTAACAATTTTATACCTAAACAAAAGAGAATAAATAAAAAACAAGTTGAAAATGCCAAAGGAAATTGTAAAAAATTTGGTACTATTAAACATTTGAGAGTAGGGGATATTTTTTAAAGGAATTACGCGAAAAATTTTAAGCTAACCCTGAGCAGTAAATGTCAATGAAAATTGAGTTAAAGCAAATTGAGTCAAAGCAAATTGAGTCAAAGAAAATTGATGCACGGTAGTGAAGCAAAAAGCGACAAATTGTTTGAGTAAAAGCTTTAAGCGCGAAACAAGTTCGTGTCTTGAGTCTTTCGTTCCTGCCACGCACACCAACTGTGGGAACAGAAAAAAAAAACTTTATTTGCCAATTCTTTGCCTACAACTATACGAGTATACCGTTCGCACCGTTAATTGATGATTTGACTACACCACTGTTTGATTATTTTATTGAAATAAAGCATTGAGGCCTTTCTACTTTAAATTTTCCAGAGCATTCACGCACTTCGGCTCGTATACAAACTCATAGCTGAAAATTTTTAATTTTCAACCAATTTTGTTCTTGTGTGCAAGAGAGTTCTTCGCCTTTATTCCGTATAGCTTTTCCTTCAGCTGTCTTGTAGAATCTTAAAGTGAAAAAAATAAAAATAAAAATAAAATAGAAATTCAATAAGAAAATAAAAATTAAAAAATGTTATGAAAATTAGTAACCTATTCTTATGGCTGACAAAAATAATTGGATTTTAATAGAATAAAAACGATAATTGTATTAGGAGCATGTTGCAAATTTGTACAACAAACAATAATAGTTTCACATCTGTACACAAACGCACCCTATACAAAAACAAAAATAATATAAATAAAAAAAAAAGAAAAATAACCAAACAAAAAGAAAGCTAAATGGTAAATATTAATTTTAATATGTAAATACATGCAAATATATGTGTGTATGTAGTTAATTGTACAAGAACAATGTATTGAGTAACTCGAAATTACAACAACAAAAAAAGAATTTATAAGGCACAAGATAAATAATGAAAAGAAATTAGTGTTTAAGTTGATGTGTTAACGAGAGAAATCAGTATACATTAAAAAATAAACAACAAAAACAACAACATATGTCATAAAACAAATATGAACGAAAATGAATTGCTAAGCAAACACTTTTTATATAGCAGCATAAGCAGAAAAACAGAAACACTTAGACAAATACTTACATATATACAAATATCTTAAAAAAAAAAAAATAATTAAAAAATAATAATTAAATTTAAAAAAATTATATAAAGCAAAAACATATCAACCCTAGTATATTATTATTACGACTATTATTATTGCAATGATTAAACCAAAAACTCATATTATTTCAATGAATTTGTACTCAAAAGTTTTATAAAATTGGCTCTAATAAATTCCATAATTATTGACGAAACAAAAATGAGAATAAAGGAAAAAAAATGAAACACAATAAAAAACTGAAATGAAATAAAAAACTGAAATAAAATAAAAAACTGAAAGAAAACAAAAAACTGAAATAAAATAAAATATATTTACTTTTAGGCTAATTATAAATTACGAGCAAACACAAAAAGCAAAGAAAATTAAAAAAATAGCAGAGAGTTTAATAACAAAAAAATATATATATATAAAATCGTTTGCAATGTCAATGAATTAGTACATCAATAATGGTATATCTGTATCTTAACACATACCCAGGCGCATCAACACAACTCACCCATTCACACATACACACGCGCAGACTTGCAAGCATAGCTAGACTCATAAGCACACAATGGATATTTGGCGTAATTAGCGTTCATAAAAATGTAAAAAAAGGAGATAAAAGGAGAAAATATTATAACTATGTATCTACACGCATATTCCTCTATAGAATACACAGATTAGCAAAGTATACATACAAACATTAACGACGTTGAACTGTATGTAGTATTCCAGTAAATACACAAACTATGGAATAATGAATTAAATAATGAATTAAATAGTTAATTATATATATTTATATATATACATATATATATATAATATATATCTACCTATATATATATAAATTATTATATACATACATATTAAATGCATATCAATATGAATATTTCTAAACGAAACGTGGGCATTCTGAGGTAAAAGATATTATATAGTTTTAAGTAATTTAGTGCTGCACACATCTACACTTATTTTACTAAGGGTGTACGGCGTGCTAGGATAAGTGAGCAACCACAAAATAAAAAAACAAAAAAAACACAAATGTAATGATAGCATAAAAACTATAAAAAAATTATATAAAATGTAGTGAAAAAAGTATTAATAAAAATGCGGTTTGATTTGGAATTGCAAGTCTACTATTATTTCTTAATAAAAGAGAAGTTATTAAAAAAAACAACAAAACATATTTGAGTGTATTAATTAAGCCACACACACATATAACTGAGCGATGTTCGCTTTCCACTGCAGGCACATTAGGATACAAGCAACAAAAAAAGAAAAAAATATTAAAAGTAAAATAAAAAAAATTGAATGAATTAAATAAAAAATAAAACTTAAATTAAACAAAATTTGAAATCATAGAAATCATAAAATATGAATACAAAACAAGCTAACTAAAAATAAAAATAAAACTTAAAATAAATAAAAAAAAAAAATTTAAACAAAAATAAATAAAAAAAGTAAAAGAAAATAAAATTGAAAATGAAATAAATAAAAGAAAGGATAGAATTAATTAAAAATAAAATAAAATTAAATTAAATTAAATTAAATAAAATAAAATAAAATAAAATAAAATAAAATAAAATAAAATAAAATAAAATAAAATAAAATAAAATAAAATAAAATAAAATAAAATAACATAAAATAAAATAAAATGAAATAAAATAAAGTAAAATAAAATAAAATAAAATAAAATAAAATAAAATAAAATAAAATAAAATAAAATGAAATAAAATAAAATAAAATAAAATAAAATAAAATAAAATAAAATAAAATAAAATAAAATAAAATAAAATAAAATAAAATAAAATAAAATAAAATAAAATAAAATAAAATAAAATAAAATAAAATAAAATAAAATAAAATAAAATAAAATAAAATAAAATAAAATAAAATAAAATAAAATAAAATAAAATAAAATAAAATAAAATAAAATAAAATAAAATAAAATAAAATAAAATAAAATAAAATAAAATAAAATAAAATAAAATAACATAAAATAAAATGAAATAAAATAAAATAAAATCAAGTCAAATCAAATAAAATAAAGTAAAATAAAAAAAATATAAAAAATATAAAAAAAATAAAAAAGTGATATAAAGTAAAATAAAAAAAAATATAATAAAATAAAATAAAATAAAATAAAATAAAATAAAATAAAATAAAATAAAATAAAATAAAATAAAATAAAATAAAATAAAATAACATAAAATAAAATGAAATAAAATAATAAAATAGAAAACAATAAAAAAGAAAAACTAGAATTCACTAAAAATATAAATACAAATGAAAATAGGAATAAAAATATAATAAAATAAAAATAACTAAAGTCTATAACTACAGAGAAATAATAGAAAAACGAGCAGCAAGCAACCTGTGGCTTGCATATTTTGCGTCAAAGAAACTTTCTTGAAATGCAGATATAACACAACTCAATTTAAAAAAAAAAAAAAAAAAAGTAAACATATATAATATATACATACATTTTTATGTTGTACAAACATGCAAAGGGTTTGAACTGTAGCAGTGTATCTTGATGCTTTATATTTGAATACTAGGTATTTCGTGAAAAAAAAAAACGTTTTTTATATAAAAACTGAAAACACATTTCTAACTATGTATTAATAATCCCTAATGCCTAACTAAATGAGTAGTCGAAATGCCCTAAGACCTCTAGCCACAATACTACGAGTTATATAATACACACAAACACACACACACATATATATGTAATAAATAATATTAATATATATAAAGAAAATATATATAATAATATATTCCACATGAGAATATAAACGTGCATATATGACATTAATTAAAATAATATACAGCTATAATTTATGAGTAAAAGAGGCCCAAATGATAGGCGCATTTGCATAGATTTCTAGTGACAACAATAATTACTATAAAACTTGAAGATAAATAAGAAAAAAAAAACAAATATTTAATATTGAAATTAAATATATAAAATATAATATGGTGTATTAAAAAATGTCAAATATAATATAAAATATAATATAAACAATAAAATGCAATGCAGCCGAGTTTTAAAAACCAATATTTGCCTGCCTGTCTACGCACCCTTTATATACTTCTAGCAACTTTATATGCTCCTGCATACATTTTCGAGATATTTGTACCAAGTGATTTTTATTTGTACTGAGAATGTGCACGTGATGCATTCCATAGGCGTGGAATTTGATGCCATCAGAACTTTTTAATATTAAATTTTAAGCAAAGATTTTTTTATTTCTTCACTTGATAGCTTCAAGGCCGCGTTCAGTTGTAACCTTAGTTTTTGTTTTTTGTCCTTGCTCACTCCTCCTATGCTCTCGAGGGCCTCGACAAGACTCTTCCATCGTACACGGTTCTGTGCTCTTGTTTTTGCACCGTCCCATGGGATGTTGGCATCTTCTAGTTCCCGCAGCATCTACCTTCTCCAAGTGTTTTTTGGTCGAACGCGACCTCTGCTCCCTTGCGGGTTCTAGTCCAGAGCCATTCTCGTGGTGATTTTCTCAATGTGTGACCTATCCATCGCCCCACTTTCAGTTATAACCTATGCACTTTTTATTATTAAAATACAATACATGAAATGAAATTATATATAAAATGGCGCTATGTGCCACACAGGAGCTCTAGGAATTTGTGATGATGGGGATGAATATAAAATTATTAAAACTGTATGCTTGTTACTAATTAGGATAGATTTATTTATGTATTTATTACAATATATACAACTTCCTTTAACTCCGGTTGGAGCGCAGGGCCACATATGGAAAAGCACATAAATCGACATAGTAGAAAAGTTGATAAATGTTTGGAAATTTAAAAATAATTCTTAAAAACAGTTCACAGTTTTAGGCCTCAGCAACTCAGCCTACTGCGATCGATGCTGGCATAGCTTATTGAAATCAACCTGGTAGAAGAGTGGAAAAACCTTAGTAAATTTAAAAAATAAATTTTACAATTTTACTCAGTTTACAGCGATCGATGCTGGCATAGCTTAAAAAAATTCAATGAAATTCAGATAAGTTTCTTTATAAGAAAACATCAATGGCTATGCAGTTAACATCAGAAATGAACCAGGACAGCTGTTTCCAGAGATTCGGCTATTCCGGCTCAACACTTGGCAGTTATTTTATCAGCGAACTCGAATCTCCGACAGTTATTTGTAAAAAGTTTTCTTTACTTATTAAGCCTTTGATGTTGATTTTTAGCAAATTGTTTTGGTTTATAGGCAAATATGATATACACTGCGTTAAGTAATTATAGCGATATGACTTCTTGACAAGATCTTACATTTTTTTATTTTTTTTTATTTAATTTTTTAAAAATTTTGTTTTCTTTAAAATGCAGTTCATTTTGCTACAAAAACTAACCCCAAAATTAGCTTAAATTAAATTATATCTGGATGCCAGTCACCAGATCGCCGTCTCTTTTCTTACGGGAAATTTTCCCGGTCTTGAAACTTTCTGGTATCATTTTCGGGCGTTTTTTCTGTTGGCCAGCATCTCACACACGCATTTCGGCGTCTCGTTTCTTCATTCTGATAATACCTCTCTTTTCCTTTTAATTATACAATATTAATTTTACATTAATTAAATTAACTTTATTTAATTAACTTAACTTTAATTTAGTTAATTTGAATTAAATCAACTTTGTGCAAATAAAAAAAAAAACAAATTTTCCTGAAAGGTGCAAGCTTTCCAATTAAAATTTTTTGAAAATTTTTGTTTACGCGGTGTAATAGCCCATTGAATTTTGGTATAAAAAAGTGTGAGTTTGAGGTTGCTCAAAAATCGTATTAATATTTGAAAAAAAAAATTGTTTGACGGTGCTGGGGATTTTCTTCTATAAAGCAAAAACAAAAAACAATGTGCAGGATTCCTTAAATTCTCTTTTATTTTTATTTTTATTATTAAGGCACATCCAGTTTTTATTCGTTTCTAAAATAATTATAATTAATCATTAAGTTCTTCTTCTTCTTCCACTTTATTTAAGATTATATCTTGTTATTTACAAAGAAATTTCTCTTAATGTTAGAAATTTATCCATTAAAATATACACTTCTTATAATTTACAAACAATTTTATAGTAAACAGTTTAATAATTTTGTGATTCAGACGTCCAGCACTCATGCCATCGTTTCGGTGGTCTTCCAGGCACTGTTGCCAACGCCAATAAATCTGAGTCGCTAGGGCCTATATCAAAAGTCGCTAGAAAGTCGCTAACTCCATCAGGGGCGGATCCTAAATTTCATTCTGAGAGGTGCACAAGAGGCTAGCTACGGACTTAAAATTTTTAGATGAATAATAATTAAACCAGTAATACCAACTCTACTGAAATTTTAGATCAACGGAAGTTAGTTTCAATCTCCTGAAATACTGTTTTTTTTTATTATGATTCGATAAATCAACTAAATTTTCTAACGCTTTGTTAATTTGTGTCTGAAAAACCTTTGTGTCTTTAAAATATCATTGGAAAGCACGAGTGATTCAAGAAATGTTGAAAAAGTTATTTACGAAGTTGATCCAGTACTGGATTCAAATGGAAATTTGAAAATTTATAAAATTAATAATATTAACTATTACGCTTTTATAATAAAACCAGGCAAATCATACAACAATTTACTATATTATTATTAATTAAAGTCTTGAAATGGATTTATAAAATATATTTAAGCATAGTAAAGAAAAAGTAGCATATAAAAGCTACGCTGTCACCACTGTGACAGTCAAAGAAATAAGTGATTTTGTTTAGGGGGAAAATGAAGGAATTTTTGGATCGGATTTTTTTTAATTTTACTAAATGTCCATTAAAGACTGTTATCCTACATTTTTATGGAAAAATATTAATTAACAAAAAAGTTATAAACAATCTCGTGGAGCATTTTCTCCTCCATGGTCGCATCGATTACTCAAAAACGGATAATCTGGAATTAAAAATTGAAATTGCTTGTTAATTTGTATAAATGTAGTTATCGTTGTACGTACGGAATTTCGAAAATTTGCATTTGAAAAAAATGGCGACGGATTGAAAATCAAAATTCTCAACCAATAGGTAGTGCGTTATTTCATCTATAGTCAGTAAATTGTTACTCTAGAGTATGGAAGGTAAAGGGTATTCACGGGTAATCAAGTTCACAGAAAAGTATCTATTGCCTAAAACGGTTTCGATTTGCTCTTCAAAAGTCGCCAGATAAGTCGCTAAATCATTTTTGTCGTCAAAACTTTTTTTTGTCGCCAAGACTCAAGACAAAGTCGCTAAATAGGCAACACTGCTTCCAGGGGGTCTATTGGCTATTGGTTTATTCTCCATTGCGATTCTGGCTATAAGATCAGGACCCATTCTCCTTAGATGTTTTTGCTACTCTTTCCGACGTCTTCGACTCCATTTGCAGATGTCTTGAACATCACATATTGAACGGATCTCTTTGTTTCTGATATAGTCAAGTCTTGTGCGCCCACGAACCGCGCTGAGCGTTTTTTCGTATCTGCACGGGTTTCGACTGTATATGTCATTACAGGGCTGACACATGTTTTGTATATACGTGTTTAAGTTAAGTTTTTTTAGAATAAGTGACCGGAACAAAAAAAAGGTAATTGCTCCGTAGCTTGTCTGTTTGTATTCTGCAGCTGCCTAACTCACAAGTGTCAATTATGACGTCCGACGCCATTACGAATATATATAAGTATATGAATGCTGTCAAGGTTAAAAAAAGGCCAGGCGCACTATGTGCGCATATTTGAAGTGAAAATTCTTAATTTCTGGATTAAATGTAGGATTAAATGTAAATATTTTAATGAGGATGAAATGATTTTTTATAAAATTACAGACAATAAGAGTGCATAATATTATTATTCATTTATTTCTGTAATTTGTACATTAGTCGGTGTTTCAATAGCCTGTACATTTTGTATTGAGGGTGCATATGGCAGCAGTTTTTTTTTTTTTTTTTGGCGGTGAGATTGGGTTAAAAATGCCTTCGCACCATATAGTAACCATCGCTACTACGTGTGTGGTAATTCCACTATAAATTTCCCTCCTCTTCTCTTGGAGTTTTCCCTCCACCCCGGGACTGCTTCCGCATTGCTTCGAGGTAGAGCGCCAAGACGGCGTCCTAAGAAGGACACTTACTTACTCACCCTGCGTCCAGGGTCACCTGTTTTGAGAAACCTATGCTCAATGCTCTTCAGCATAACTTTCCATTTCGCGCTTCTTTTTTCGGATAATATCCTCTACAAAATTTGTGACGGCATTCCATTTTTCTTCGTCTATCATCATTTTGTCGATAATTTCTTCAGGTGTAAATATACCAATAGCTAGTTGCAGACCTGTTCTCTCTACGTTCCACCTCTCGCATTTAAAGAAGGTGTGCTCCGCATCATCATACTCAGTATCTCCATATATGCAGTTTTTTGGCTCACTTTACCCATTCGCCACAAATACTTGCGAAAGGACCCATGTCCGGACAAAAACTGTGTGAGGTAATAGTTAACCTCACCGTGCTTTCTTTCTACCCACTTTTTTAGATCGGGTATTAGTCTCGCTGTCCATGTACCATACCGTTCAGAGTTCCACCTTGCCTGCCAAAGTGTGAGCGTTTGGACTCTAATATTGGAGAAACGTAGTACTGGGGTTCCTGTGTTCTTTGCCTCCCATCTCCGTTTGCGCTCTTGTGCTAGAATATCTATAGGGATGGTTCCGCTGATAACTAACACCGCAGCTTCAGATATTATTCTATATGACGAAGCCACTCTGAGAGCGCAGGTGCGTTGCACAGATTGCAAAGTTTTCCGCCGGCGTTGCACCCTTAGCGAATCTGCCCATATTTCGCATCCGTATAAGAGAATCGAGTTCGTCGTGTCCATCAAAAGTTTTCGCTTGTTCTGCGTTGGACCTCCAAGGTTTGCCATGAGCTTACTTAACATGCCACTTACTTTGGCAGCTCTTGTGGCAGCATGGTTTATATGCGCCCAGTAGGTTAGCCTTGTGTCTAATTGCACTCCTAGGTACTTGACCACTCTTTTTGTCGATAAAGTGGCATCGAGTACTTGTATGTCTACTTCTAATGGGATACGTCTGTTCGTTAGAAGGATAAGCTCTGTTTTCTCTGTGGCCAGCTTTAATCCATGGCCTTCTAGCCATGTCTGAACTCGGGTCATCACCTGATTTAACTTCCTTTTGGCTTCGTCAGTGTTCCGGGCGATTATTACAGCTGCAATGTCATCTGCGTATCCCACCAAATGCACTGGCAGCAGTGGATACAATCGGTTTGTGGTAACAGAAGTAGGATATACGTATATGTTCTTGACTCGATAGTGTCGATATAGCGAGAAAATATGGCATCTATGGTTGTTCCTGATCTTGTGGTTGAAATATAGCGGTCATTACACATTTGTAAATTCAGTTGATGCTCTAAAAATTCTTTTAATTTCATAGAAGTGCCTGATGCAAAATTTACATTGATCTCTCCAGTTAATACGAAAGGTTTCAGATCGTCGTGTTGAGGAAGAAGTTTACCACCATCACGAGTGTATCTTAATAACAAACCATGTAAAAATGCGATAATGTCGTTGATATGTGAATTCGGAGTTATGTAGACACCCACAATTACTATGTTTTGTGCATTTCTCGCACGCCACACCGACATCTTCTGCTATAGCTGCATTTGATTTTGACTGTACAGCGGTAAATCGTAAGTGTGGTGTAAGGGCATTCACGGTGTCATTTTTGTTGTGCTAGATAGCGACTCCTCCGGTTCGAACATTACTTCTTTTACACTGGATGATGCAGTTAAAACTCAGTAAACTGATTTCCTCGTCTTCTCGCAACCAAGTCTCATGAAAAACTACCACATAGCATTTTTCCATAACTGGATTCAATACGTCAGTAGCATGAGCACGTAGACTTTGAGAATTAAAAGAGTGCATATATCGACAATCATTCTCTTTGTTGTATAAATTGAATAATTTGTTGATCAAGAGTTTCCAAACAATTCATCGACAGTCCTCGTAATTCTGCTTGCAATGATGTCATTGTGGTTGCTGGTCTCCGGCCATGGTATAAACTTAAATCATCATTGCGTGTAATTATGAACAATCCATCGATGGAAGTAACACGTGACGCGACACGACATACACTAGCGATTGTGACTGCTTTTTATCGTATTCATAGACTATTTCAGTATATGTATCGCCCTGAGATTTATGTATGGTACTGACCTCTGCACAAACTACAGGAAAATGTGTACGTTTTGCATTTACAGTTTTATTGTGATTTAATGGTATGGTAGCTGATCGTCTAGATATCGGTACTGCTGTTTTACTAATATTGTTAGCTATCATATGTGCACTGCATTTCATTCGAAGTTTTTGTCCTATATTTTCGGAGTATCAGGAAAGTCAAGCCATACAAAACACACTTCTCCAGCGTTGTCATAATCTATATGCTCTAGTTTACCAACGGCGCCATTTGCTAAGCCATCGGCTACATCAATGTTCATCGTAATCATGTATGTAGTACACATTTTTCACTACGAAGCACCGCGCAAAGTGGAGAAAGAGAATAGCTGTATGCCGTAGGCTTATACATTTCGTGACGGTTTTTCGTAACGCTAGCTCGTGTGTCGCGGCCTAGAAATTATATTCTGACGCGCGTAAAGAAGTTTCACTTCAAAAAATATGGTTCGAATTCTAAACGTGGTCCCACTTTCTACAATGTTGAAAGATTTACGCAGAATATTTCCATAAAAAGGTTTGTTATATTACAAAAGAAGTTTAAAAATGTTATCGGTTTTTAAGAAATAATTTTTTAGTTAGAGAAGTTTACCATAGGCCAGCACTTGTTAGAAAGCTTTGCTTTACTTCTTTATGTTATAGCTATTTTAGTAAAAAAAATTTAATATTATATAAAATAAAACTATAAACAAAGTGGAATATCTTTTCGGCAGTAACAAGAGCAATACAAAGTTACGCCGCTCAAGTTTCTTATTTTGGCCTCCTTGATGAAGTAGAGGGAAATCCGTTGAAAAATAACTTTGAACTTGCCTTCAAACACACCGTCTTTTTGGGTCCTGTTAGAAATTGGCTTTCCAAATTGCCATTTGTGTGAATTACAACTTGAGCTAAGATATATTCACAAGATGTTTTTTGACTTTGATGCTAATAGATTGCCACATAGATTCTCAAAAATTATCCAACAACGACAAAACTTTTGGGCAAAAGCAATTCTAGACTTAGAAATTAAATATAAATCAGACATGCGTCATATCAGATAAGAGACTGCAGGCTGTAGGCTAACATAGATGCACTTCTTTCAGCCGTGAGCTCGATGAACAAACAGAGATTGTGTGGAAGAGTTTTGAACAGTACTCGCACATACAAGAATCTACATCATAGTATTGGTAAAAGCTATTTCAAGGATCTGGTTAAAAATTACAAAATCTTTTGGATATTGAAGGCCAGTTGCGATTTCATTTACCTCTCAGGCCACAAAAATGTAAACTGCTCTCTTTCTAACTTAAACGAATTAGAAAACTTCTTAGGAAGGTGTCATATTTTGAAATAAAGCGATTTTGGGCAATTCTATTTAGACCAAATTTTCTTTTTTTTGTCTGCTTTATTAATTACACCTGTCGTATGACACTAAGTAATTTTTTTAACAGCTTGGATTTCATAACATTAATCATTCTCTATATTATATTTTGGTTAAGTTCTTGTGTGAGTTTACAAGTGTGTGCACACAGCTTTAAATTATTCCAGTTATCAGCTGAGTTGGGGTTGGTCGTTTGAGCCGCCTGGGGTTTGCCCTTTCTGCTGATGGGAGTTGTCGCATGTCAATATTCGTATCGTTCATTAAACGGACAACATGATTTGTGCAGCGTTTGCGAATGATTTCTGCTACTGTATCGATGTTGAGGTCCCGATGAATAGCTTCATTTGGTACCAAGGTGCATTGGTTATAGTTCTGAGTATTTTCGATTGTAGTTCCTCAGATTGCAGTTCCTCAGATTTCAGTAGCGTATGACCAGATTGGCACATTCACACATTTGTATATAAGTGTTTTATTCAGCAAGAACAGTTTCGAGTGCTTGCCAAGTAGCCCATTTGGTCGGAATTTGTTTTTTACCTCATTTCTTTTCACCGTGATATATTCTTTCCAGAGAAGTTTGGAGTCAATAGTCATTTCAAAGTATCTTGCTTTGGTATCTATCGAGATTTGTGAATTGTTGATTGTCAGATTCTTATGTCCTACTCACTTGGTAAACTACATGAATTGCTTGGCCCCTATTGATTTGTATACCCCAAGCTTTAAACCATGTTAGTGTTTTGTTCAAAATCTGCTCTAAGTTGTTTGTTGCGGCTTCTAAGATTTTATGAGTTGCCAATAGGACAGTGTCACCTGCAAAAGTTGCTATCATGTCGATACTTGCAGGCAAGGGAATGTCAGCTGTGTACAGCACATATATTTAGTACAGACCCTAGTACACTGCCCTGAAGTACACCGGCTTCCATGAGTTGAATATTAGAGTATTTGTCTCCATATTTCGCATAAAAGTATCTGTTTGCTAAATAGTAGTCAAGTTCATTAACAAATAGTAGTCAAGTGGATGATACTGTTTAAGTTTAAATATTAACCAAGATGAAGTTAATAATAGATTGAGTGGAATTTGTTCAGGCGGATGGAATAGTCTAGTTTGACGCTTTAAAATATGCACACTTAATTGTAAACGAATATAATTAAGTCTTGTGCAATTTATTTGGAACAAATTCGATTCTCAATGTCAATTTAATTGCGTTTTTCTGACAGTCGACCATTTAAGTCATTCTCATCAATTGAGTCATTCTCGACCATTTCAGTCTAAATCTCTCTAGTTTTTAAGATATTTATGTATATTTCCACAATAAAGAAGAAATATAATTTCACACTTAAATGTGTTTTGTTTTTTGATGGATATTCCCTGATAATATTGTATATTTTTAGAATGTGAAGCAGAACTAAAGAACTACTTTATTGCCTAGCCGAAGTAGAGGGCCTAGACCTTTTCCCATGTTTTTTCTTTGTTTTCGTACATGAAATCAAACTTCCATTCAAACACAATAAAAGTGGTTTTTAAGAAATTTGTGTGTGTGGAGAGACAGGCAAAGCATAATAAATTAAATTTGCTGAAATCACACCTAAAAATAAATAAAAAAAGCTCTGCTAAAAATATTTAATACTTATAAAAATATTTAATACTTATAAAAATATATATATATAACAATAATAAAAGTAAATACACATAAGAGTTAAAAATAACATAGTAATAATTGACAAACAAATGCGCTATCATTTGGGTCGTGTTTTTTTCGTTTACTCATAAACCACATACAACATTAAAATGTATCTAAGCATTCACACATACACATGCATATGTACATAAATGATATTGCAACATAATAAAAATTTATATTTTTATACAAAAAAAAAAACAAAATAAAGTGTAATAAAATAAATTTAACCAAAATGATAATACTTACTCAAAACGATATTAAATTTTCTACCACAAAATTACTGCATATATTTAAAGTATTAACTGTAATGATATCCAAGCTTAAATGGGAAAATTATTTATAATTTAAAAGCCCATTTATTTTCACCTATTTTTATTGGAAATACCTCATACACACACATTCATACTATTAGTTTGAATATCACGCATACACGCATATGTAGGAGTACGATAGGAATTGCGCTGTGCTATAAAAGTTGAGTGCATGAATCAGAGCAACTGCGCTGGCGAAAGGCAAAAGAAAAAAAACAAATTATTATATAGTTTAAAATAATTTCGTTGTAGACCTGGGTATTTTCTAAGCTGCTTGAGAACTAACGATATCGACAACTATGGTTTGACATCTGAGAATGGCAAATTGTGGTAACATTTCTGTTTACTAAAGGCTGGCAAATCATCATGATTCGTTTGACGAAAAAGCAAATTGTAGAAATTTGCTTAAAAAAAAAGAAAAAATCTGTTCATTTACGTGCGGCTTACACGCTGGTGGCATAATCGGTCCGTTACGGTCAATTACGAGCGCTAACGAGCTTTCCTGACTAAATTTTCGTTTCCAAAAACTAATCAGCTAAACATCGACAATGCAACTTGCCATACAGCAGCGAGCTTAGCAATGGATGTATTGCAATATTCAAGGCACCTACGGCCAGAATTATTGGAAGAAGTAGTCAAAAATTGGACTGCTTGAATGAATCACGTATCTCGTACATGCGGCGGATATATGTGGGATATTATATTCGAAAAATAAATGCCACGATATTATCTACCAGATTGTAATAAAAAAATATTTATTCCAACAACATTTCTGTTTTTATTACCATTTCGAGTTCTCAAGTTCTATTGCCACACAACTAGTCTTGAAAAAAATGTGCAAAGGTAATTTGCGACAGCCAAAATGCAACTCGGAGCATGGCAATTGTTTACACCTCGTTTACTTACGTTGTGTGTAAATTGTTTTGTATTTAAATTGTAGTAATGGAATTGCGCATTAAAAAAAAAATATTAAAAAAACATAAAAAAGAGAACATTGAAGGAGTGGTCACATGAAGAAGAGGGCGCAATTTTGCAATACATACATAATAAAAATAAAGAACCGATCTTTTATGGTTTTAATATTTGTTTTACTCAATACTTTTGTATATATTTTATTTTATTTTTTAATATTTTTCAATGCTTTTTAAGAGTTTAAAAAATATTATATTTTTTAACAGCTTTTAACATTTTTAATATTTTTTTATTATTTCTTTTATAATTTTTTATATTTTTTTATATATTTTCTATATCTCTTAAGACTTTTTAATGCTTTATAATATTTTTAAATATTTTCTAGTATTTTTAAAAATATTTTTCAATTCCTTTTAAAATATTTTATTATTTTTTAATACGTTTTAAGAATATTTTTTAATATTATTCGAATAGGCTTTAATATTTCTCAATACTTTTTAATATTTTTGTTTTATTTTGTAATATTTTTGATGCTTTACAATTTTTTTAAATAGTTATTGATTTTGGTAATACCTTTTGATATTTTTTAACACTTTACATTTTTTTATTATTTTTAATGTGCTTTAACAGTTTTTAATACACATTAATATTTTGTTTAGTATTACTTTTATAATTTTATTTATTTTTTTAACTTTAAATAGTTTTTAAATATATGTTTAAGGGGTTTTAATACTTTTTAGCAGCAATTAATATATTTTGATATTTTTCTATTTGTTTTTAATAACTTTTAATTGTTTTAAATTTTTTTTTTATTTTTTAATACCTTATAGTAGGTTATGATATTTTGAAACATTTTCTAGTAACTTTAAAAATATTTTTTAATAATTTTTAAAATGTATTACTATTTTTTAATATTATATAAAAATACTTTTTAAAGTTTGTTTTAATATTGTTTAATATTTTTTGTAATATTCTCCTAATAAGTTTTAGTTTTATGAATATTTTGTTATATTTCTTAATATTTTTTTATTTTTCAATAGATTTTAATATTTCTTTTATTTTAAAATATTTTTGATGCTTCTGAATATTTTTTAGTATTTATTAATTTTTTAATACCTTTTAATAATTTTTAACACTTTAAAAAAAATTTTGGTATTTTTTAATATGTTTTAACGGTTTTTAATGTTGTTTAGTGTTTTTTTATATTTTAATAGGTTTTATGTTTCTTAATATTTTTCAACCGTTTTTAATATTTTTGTTTTATTTTATATTATTTTGTTATATTTTCCAATATTTTAATAGGTGTCATTATTTCTTAATATTTTTCAATATTTCTTTTATAATTTTTTATATTTATATTAAATATTTTTATAACATTTTTCTATATTTTTAAATGCTTTAAATACTTTTTCGTATCTATTTATATATTTTGATATTTTTCTATTTGATTTTAGTAATTTTTAATAGTTTTAAATCTTTTTACATTTTTTGATACCTTAAAGTAGTTTATAATATTTTTAAACATTTTTTAATAGTTTAAAAAATATTTTTTAAAAATAGTTTTTAATGTTTGTTTTAATATTGTTTAATATTTTTTATAATATTCTTCTAATAAGTTTAAGTTTTATCAATATTTTGTTAAATTTCTTAATATTTTTTAATATTTTTCAATATTTTGTAATATTTCTTTTATTTTTTTAAATTTTTGATACTTATTAATTTTTTAATACCTTTTAATAATTTTTAACACCTTTAAATCATTTTTGGTATTTTTTAATAGGTTTTAATGGTTTTTAATATTGTTTAGCGTTTTTTAATATTTTAATAGGTTTTATGTCTCTTAATATGTTTCAATATTTCTCAACTGTTTTTAATATTTTTGTTTTATTTTTTATTGTTTTTAAATATTTTTCAATATTTTAAGAGGTTTCATTATTTCTTAATATTTTTTAATATATCTTTTATAATTTTTTATATTTATTTTAAATATTTTTATAATATTTCTCTTTACTTTTAAAGGCTTTAAATACTTTTTAGTATCTATTAATATATTTTGATATTTTTCAATACTTTTTAATATTGTTTTTATTTGTTTGATTTTTTTTTGATGCTTTTGAATATTTTTTAATATTTATTGATATTTGTAATACCTTTTTAATAGTTATTAAAAATTAAAAAAAAAATTCATTATTTTTTAATATATTTTAATAATTTTAAATATTTTTTAATATTTTTAATAGGTTAAGTTTTATTGTTTCTTAATATTTTTTATATCATTCATAATTTTCCAACAGTTTTTAATATTTTTGTTTCACTTTTCAATAGTTTTTAATATCGTTTAATGTTTTTCAATATATTAATTAAATTAAATTAACAATTTAAAATTTGTTTTGTAATTTTCTAATATTTTTTGATATTTTTTAAAACTTTAAATATTTTTTAGTATTTGTTAGTATTTTTGCATTTTTTTTAATAATATTATTTAAACAAATTTTTATATTTCTCAATATGTTTTTTTATTTTTCTGATAGTTTTAAACATTTTTTAATATGTTTTTAATCTTTTGTCTAATATTTTTTATTAATTTTTAGTATTTTTTTTTCTTCTATAAATTTTTAATAATTTTTAATATTTTTTGATATTTATAAACTTTTTTTTTATATTTTTAAATGTTTTGTTATATTTTGCAATATGTGTGAATATTTTTAAATTGTATTTAATATTTTTAAAATTTTTTAATACTTTTAAAAAATTTTTGGTATTTTTTAAAATCTTTAAATATTTTTGAATATTTGGTAATATTTTTCAATTTTTTCAATATTTTGATAATATTTTTTAGAAAAATTTAATATTTCTCAATATTTTTTTAATTTTTCTGATATTTTTTAATATCTTTAAATAATTTGTAATATTTTGTTTTCAATATTTTTTAGTACTTTTTAATATATTTTAATAATTGTAGATTTTTTTATTTCTTAATATTTCTAATATTTTTTAATAGTTTTTAATATTTTTTAATATTTTTCATTATTTACTTTTTATGTTTGTCAAAATCAGTCGTATCGTTGGTTCTTTGCAAAGCTGCCACTTGGTTACATACTGCGTTCATTAATTGTTCAGCCATTTTCTTGCTTGTACTAAGCAAATCTATCAGCCTAAATACAAAGTTGTCTTGCTTCCTGAATACCGCTAATGGCACATAATCGTTGCGGTACAATACCAAGCCCTTCGCTAAGTTCTACAGCAGCTACTCTCTCTCATGCTGAGAGCACATTCACACACATGCGCACAGCCTCCGTGTATGCACATATATATGTATGTATAAGTGTATGCTAAAGATGGGTGTAGCTGGCTGTCATTTTCTTTAAAGCACTTCAATCGAATTATGCACTAATACCTCCTATGGCGAGGTAGAAATTTTCCCCAATCAAGCCTACTTAGTTCTGCACCACCTAACTACCCGTTTGCTTTGCAGCTGCAAGTAGTTCATCTATTACATAGTTTCAAGCTTTTTAATGTCCTACGAATTGCCAGTTGTCAGCCTGTACTTCTGCATTATGCCACTTACTTATTATCTTAGTTTATAGTGGACAACAAGTCAAAGGATTTACCCCATCAAAATTTATAAATATATTCATTGTGAAACATTCATATTTACAGCCATAGAAGAATATCGGTTTTGCATACATTTCTTTTCGGTTTTCGGTTCCTTTTACATTGTAGTACTGAAATTCTAATAAAAAATGTTAGTTCTTGAATTTTAGTTTGAGAAATATCTTTCATCGTATGCCGTATTTACATGGTTTATTGGCTCAAACCAATAGTTAAAAATGGCAATGGGATATTTCAATTTATTAATTAATTAATGCATTTATGCTTGTATGTATATGTACATATATATACATCCATGCATGTATTGAAAAAATCAGTTTATTACTCTTAAACCTGGACTTTGTGGCCTCGCAAATTAGTTTAGTTTTTAAAAGTAGAGGTTAAGAGGAAAGTGTGATTTATTAAATTATTTTCAGATAACCAAAACTCTGGAATACCTTTTTCAGTTTTTAGTCTGCTAAAAATCAATTTTAACAACTTATGTGACTTCTTGCTTAAAATAACGCTATTGGATGAACTAAAAGTTGGTAGATTTATATCGGCTATTCTGAAAACAGTCAGCACATAACATTTAATTGGTACTCATTTTGAAAAATGTAAAAAATTAAGATTTCTAGCCTGTGCAATATTGTTTTTTCTTTTGCTCCGCCTTTTCATATATTTGATGGCTGATATAGGAAAATGAAAAATGAAATAATTATTGGAAATTATTTTATTTCCCCTAATATGAAAAGGAGCATATTACGCTGAGCAAGTCAATACAACTAAGCTGATTAAAGCGGAGTCTGCACATAAATATCTGGTTCGATAACTGCCAGCACCTCAAGTGGATTGTCCTATGACCATCTTCTCGGTTGAATCGGCGATCCTTACGGTTCTACACTGCTCGTATCTGCTACTGCAAGCGCTTTGTTACGCCCGCACCTGTGATGCAGTTTTTACTCTTACTTATATTTGTTGTTGTTTGCTGTTTGTCCTCACGAGAATTCTCGGTTCCCTTAATCGAGTATTGTTGTTCTTATACTCGTAACTGCTATATTTTATATTTTCAGTAAAATATTTATCCCATTTCTTAAAAAATATGACTCAAAAGATATCATTAGGCGAAATCTGCGCTTGGGCGATCCGATATTTGTTTGCATGCTACATATTTGGCACTATGTGCCCACTGATCGGCAATTAATATATCATCCACCTGCCGTAGCCGAATGGGTTGATGCATGCCTACTATTTGGTAGTGCCTTGGTTCGAAAACATATTTTTTTATTTGTCATTGTAATTCGTTACAATGTTTTGTGCTGCTTAATAAACTGCTTCTACAATTCTAGAGCAAGGCCATTAATTTGTTATTTTAACGATACACGCAAACATTTTTCTCGCGAAGAGATAGATGAGAGAGAAACCATGCGAATCGTCTACTTGCTTCGGCGGAAATTGAGAGAGTAAGGGCCCATTTACACGACGACTTTTCATGCGGCATTTTTTACAGATTCCTTTTTAAAGAAGTCTTCGAAAATCTGTGCAAAGTGCACTTGAATAAAAATACGAAAATATGAATGCGATGAAAGCGAAAGCTCAAAACGAATCGTGAGCGCATGCCTATCTCGTTGACTGCTCTACACTTTTTGCCACCGAGCTCGGCACGCATGAGTGAAAAGTCATCGTGTAAATTGGCTCTGAGTTAAAAATCTGAGCAAAAAAGTATCGGCTATTTTATGTAGATGCAGTTTTCTATATGCCAAATTTCTTTTACAGTTTAGTTTCATAATTTTTCGATAATCTGATTTGTGTCCACACTTCAGTCATTAAAAAATACTGATTAAAATCATAAATAGGAGTTTTGCATGAACAAAAGTCGCAATACTTACGAAAAGGCAATTATTCCTGAATGATAATCTGTCCCATTTGTTTAACTATCTCTCCACGTATATGATATAAGTTAGGTGGCATGAGAAATGAGGATTACCAGGACGCGATGCCATACATTTTTTTTTCACATTTTTCTATCATGCGACAAAAAAACAATTCGTGACATTATTCACTCGTATCTCTCTACTCGTATGTATGCTTCAAGTTTTAAACCGAAACGAATGATATGAATTTCTTTTATGATGACAGGGGCTGACTACCGGGTTGCTTACGCTGAACGAAAGCAAGTGTTTGTTATTGAGTACATATAAAAGTGCAATTGTACAACTGCATAGCTAAGATGTAAAAAAAATTGAAATAAAATGAAATATTTAATTAATTAAAGCTGTGTTGCGTCTTGGTTTTGTTTACTCTAAAATCAGAACATTCTAGAGAATTGGCTGTTCTATGGCCAATTAATGTATTTGTTATTATTATTGGTGTTATTTTAAAAAAATATACCCTAATGTGCCACAAAAACCAAATAGTTTGGTTGTAGTGCTGATCAACCTCCACGGCTCAGGAGATTAATGCACTTAGGCCAACAGGGTTTGAACGATTTTCTTAGACTCATTTCATATCTTTGAGTGGCTTTAAAAACAAAAAAAGAAAAATAAATGGAAAAAAAAATGTTTTTGATGAATAACAGCAACGCTTATTCATTTTCATTTTTCAAAGCCATTAGCTTATCAGATTTCATTAGCAACCCATGCGAAATTATTAATCACCTTCCTAGTCTAGACCAAATTTGATAAGATGCAGTAGGTTTCTCGGTCTATTTTTTAGTTATAATTTCATTAAGCATTACCTGTATTTAGCAGGCTGTATGCAGGCACTTCAGGCCATAAAAAAGCTTCTCATACTGTTATGGAAATACTCCTAATAAAAAAACCATCTGCCGTTCGAAGCCGGCGTAATGCAGTAGGTTCCTCCATTTGTAGAATTGGAGGAGGAGCTCACCACACACCAAATAAAGGATATAAGCGCCAATTATACATATACAGACAGTCCATAGCGCATGACCAATGGCTCGATTTTCATTACTTATCGTAATCCATCAAAACAGGTTTTCTAGCAGCAGTGGCTCCGGGGCAGGCAATTTTGCCGGCAAAAATTATATCTGCAAGTGTGAATAAATTTGCAAGGCTCTTAATCTGTAGAAGAGCATTGATATGTAAATCGCAAATTGAGGCGATCGATGGACTCTCACGAAACCAACACAAATAAAGAGGGGAAATGTGATTATTTGGTCACAAAATCTCTCTCTCTCACTAAATTTCTCTTATTGGTTTCGGCGAAGAGCAGGCAAGAATTCTTCAATTGCAGGTCGTAAATATACTCATTCCTACATTTGATGGCAGTTATCGGTTTTCAGAATAAAATATTATTTTATTGAATTTTTGTTGTTGTTGTTTTTTTTTTGCAGTTATATTGCAGTCACTCTTTTTTTTTTAATTTTTACAAATATTTCCCTTCTCACTCTCACATAATAACACAAACCCAATTGTTAGTAAGTGTAAAAAATAAATTACCGTTATATAGATGAATTCTTTATTGTTAAAAAATAGCAACAAATACATATTAAATATTACATACATTTTATCAGCTATGACATCTGATAATAAAAAGGAGTTTATTTGGACAAGGGTGGGAGCGCATAGTAGTGGTGGTGTAGTGTGGTGGAGTAGTGGGCGAGTGTGGTGTAAAGCGTACGTGTTGAAGCGCTGAAAGGAATGCATTGAATTGTGTTGAATTGCAGTAAATTCAATAAGGAAATTCATAAAACAAAAAAATTTAAAAAAATGTAAATAAAAAAATAAAAAAAGCAGAAAATATGAAATATTGAAATAATGTCACACAAATACCAGCACGTATTAATTAATGCAAGCAAAAATGCGTAAATGTGCTCTGCATACATACTTACATATATACTTACACATTGACATGGGTACAGTGACGTACAATCAATGTAACACAGTGTTAAATAGTGAAGAAAAAATACCATTGTAATGAATTTCAATGCATTTGAATTTAAATGCATACAACACCACACTAAAAAAATGAATGCAGAAAAGTAAATAAATGCAAAAAATGCGGTGCAACATTTGAATGCATAAATTAATTATTAGGTTGGAAATTCGTTAGCAGTTAAATAGGAAATTCATGTAAAAATTGAACAATGCATGGAAACATACAATAAAAACCAAAAATATGTTTTATGTACAAAACGCAAAACGCAAAAAAATAAAAAACAAAAATACAATGAATAAAGTTCGTCTCATAAAAGGCTTTACGGAAACAAAAATAAACAAAAATTATAATTATAATAAACATAATTCTGATAATGGTTTTTGTGTAAAAAATTATCAAATACATATCACTATATGGCCTACTTATTTATTTACAAAAACAAAAATGGCAAAAACAATTATTACGTAATGCGGCAAGGAGTGGTGGGACATTTAATGTGCGGCGCGAGAAGTTGGCAAACAAGCAGAAATGCTTGAGAATAAAGTAGAAATTTTGCAAGATCTGAGTCGTAGCTGAACCACTCCTGCCGCATTGCAAACTTTATAAAATATTATTCTTATAGTAAATTGATAAATTTTAATAAAAGTGAAAACAAAACAAAGGAAAATTATGTGTTCTTAACCAGTAAAACAAAAAAACAAAAAATACAAAGGAATATATAAAATTTATATGACATTATACAACTAAGTTATGGGAGGTGGTATTATTGAATGAGACAAAATTCGAGAGTAAACGAAGTAACTAATTTCGTGTAATTTTTTTTATAGCAAAATTGAGGATGTCTACTTTAAGGCGCTTTAGCAGATGTGCCAGCCGAAAAGCTAAGAAACATTTTTTATACATATAATTTTAGCGCTTTAGTGAATTATGAAAAACACGAAAAAAACAAATACAACTAAAACTAGTACATACACATTCACAAATGCATGCAAAGAAATACTAAAATTTAATAGATGAATTTGCATATGTATGTAATATGTATGTGTTTTGTTGTAATAATAATAATGTTTTCACCAAAAACTGCATAAGAAGTTAAGTACTAAATACCGTTGCTTCGAGTATGCCAGAGAATTAGAAACGCTTTAAAATGTAGAATTGAAATATAGCTACTAGAAAAAAACCTTTTTATTTAACTGGTTATAAATTTTTGTTTTTTTTTTTTGGTTTTTGTGAAAATCTTTTGTGAAATTACAGGCAATAAAAAAACAATTTATTTATTCAAACAAAAAAATTAATATGAGATCCGCGAATATTTCACGGACTTTAAATAAATAAAATCAGATAATAGCAACTTTTTGTTTCTTTTAGATTGCAAGAAAATCAAGATAAAAATGTAGGCTTAAATTTGAGTTTGAAATTGTTAAATAAATTTTTTTATTAACTTTAATTAAAAGTTTTTTTAATTGAAATTTTTTATTTACATTTTTTTTTAATTATTTCTTGTATTTATAAATTTAAAATTTTTTTATTTCACTGCAAAAAATAGCAACCTTTTGTTTCTTTAATCTTGCAAATTGAAATTGAAATTTTTTATTAAAATTTTTTTTTAATTCTTTCTTGTATTTATAAGTTTAAAATTTTTTTTATTTCACTGCAAAAAATAGCAACCTTTTGTTTCTTTAACCTTGCAAATTGAAATTGAAATTTTTTATTTAAATTTTTTTTAAATTCTTTCTTGTATTTAAAAATTTAAATTTTTTTTATTTCACTGCAAAAAATAGCAATATTTTGTTTCTTTAAGCTTGCAAATATAACAAATAAAGGAACGAAAAAAAATTTTATTTTTTTAATTTATTTATAATTAGAAGAATTTTTAGTTAACATTTTGTTTTTAATTTTTTTGTATTTGTAAATTAAAATTTTTTTATTTCACTGCAAAGAAAAACAACCTTTTGCTTTGTTAAGCTTGCAAATGTAACAAACAAAGAAACGAGGAAAAATGTTTCATTTTTATTTTTATTTTTTTTTTAACTTTTTTAAGTTTTCATAAATATTTTTTTATTAAAATACTTTTGCTTTTAATTTAAAAATTTGTTTGCTTTACTGTAAAGACAATAAATAGGCGGAAAAAAATTAATTAGGAATTAAATTATGTTTACTTTGAAACTATTTTTCTCTATTTAAAATTTAAGTTTTCTTTAATAATACATGAATTTTTTAAGTGAAACTTCTTAGTCGTCGATGGACGAGCGAGAATGGAGAGTAAAATTTCAAGGCCATGCAACGTTTTGGGCATTTTCGTTCCGCGAGAGAGAAAAAGATATAACTTAGAGGAAAAGAAGAGAGAGAGAGCTATACCTTATATATATCTTAGATACGCTTTAGGCTATTATCCTTTCCCTTTTTTGTTTTTGTACCATATAATATTCGAAATTGCTCAGCGCCGTCGCAACTAAAAGAATCATGGCTGCTGTGACTGCGTCTACGAATGTATTTTGTTTTTGTAGTCGTTAGGCTTAGATTTTGGGCGTGGACGGCATACGCATATTGAGGAATGAAGTGAATACGCTGTGTTTTTGTTATTTTTGTAATTTTTATTTTTATAACTTCTATCTATTTGTATTCTCTGCAAATGTTGTGAATTATTTAACTAAACTCTTTCTCGGGTCTCTCCCTCATTCTTTGTCCGCCTCTGTTATGTGTACTACGCTACACGCACTTTTTTTTATTTATTTCACTGCGAAGACACACAACTTTTTGTTTCTTAAGCCTTAATAAATAAGGGAAATAAGGGAAACAATATTTCTAATAGTAAATTTGGTTTTTATTTAAAATTTTTTAAATTTTTAAATTTTAATTATTTTTATTTCTAAATCTTCTTCTTTTTAATTTTAAATTTTTATTCATTTCACTACAAATAAAATACAACTTTTTTGTATCCTTTTTAATTAAGTTTTTTCTTTTAATTTTAATTTTTGTCTAATTTAAATGTTTTTAATTTATCAGTTCTACATTTTTATTTATTTCACTGCAAAGGCACAGCAAATTTTGTTTATTTAAGCTCGGAAGTGTTATAAATATAGAAATAAGTTATTAATTTTCCTTTAAAATTTTAAAATTCTTTTTAACTCTGTATTAAATTTTTTTCTATTTAAAATTTTTGTTTATTTATTTATTTATATTTTTTTTTTAATTTTTATTTTACTGTGAAGAAATATCAAATTTTCATTCCTTTCAGTTTCAAAATATAACAAATAAAGGAAACCAATATTTATTTGAAATACAATTTTTTTATTTTTAATTTAAATTTTTGTTTTATTCAAAATTGTTTTTGTTTTTTATTTTTTAATTTTAAATTATTATTTATTTCACTGCAAAGATATTGCACCTTTCTGTTTCTTTAAGCTTGCAAAAATAGCCAATAAAGATAAAAATTTAAATTTTAAAATTAAACCTTTTTTTAATTTTATATTCAGGTTTCCTTTTCAATTTCTAATTTAAATTCTTTTTGTAAATTATTTGTTTATTTCTTTTTTAATATTTAAAGTATTTTTAATTTTTTAATTTGAATTTTTATTTATTTCACAAGAAATTAACAAAAAAACAAATGTAATTTTAAACTTAAATTCATTATTTTCTTAATTTTTTAATACCTAATTAGAATTGTTTTTATTTTTATTTAAAAATTTTTTAATATTTATAAAAATTTGAAAGTTTTTTATTTTATAAATAAAATAAATAAAGGAACCACGCTTCTAATTTGAAATTAAATTTTTTTTATTTTTTTATTTCAATTTTTGTTTTATTAAAATTTGTTTTCTTAATTTTTTTAATTTTTCAATTTAGATTTTTATTTATTTCATCGCAAAGACATAGCAATTTTTTGTTCCTTTAAGCTTTCAACTATAACAAATAAAGAAACACATTTTGTAATTGCTATTATAATTTTTTTGCAATATTTTTTAAATTTAAATTTAAATGTTTTTCCATTTAAAATATTTTTTTTAATTTTTAATAATATTTTTCTTACATTTTTACTTATTTCACTATCACTTGCAAGTATTAAAACGTGCAAAAAAATAATGTTTGTGTTTTAATTTTGTAAGTTTTTATTTAATTTTCATATTCTTTTTATTGTTGAAATTCATAAAATTTTAGAAGTTTTTTTAGAATATTTTTTTACAAAATTTTTAAAATTGTAGTAGTTTTTTTACAATATTTTTATTAAAATAGAAATGAACTATGTTTATTTTTAGTTAATAAAAATATTTAACTCTCGAATCATAAGATACGTAAGTCTTACGGATATGCTGCATAAAGATAACCGTTACTTTTTATGTAGCGCACTAACCTACTCCATGAGATTTCGGCATTGCTTTCTTTATGCTTTCGTTACTTAAATGAGCGTACGAAAATCGAATGGCCGTCGGCTGTTTGCGTTGTTCGTAGTCACAACAAAGCCACTATTCAAAAAACTTCTAACCCTGCGTGGTGAACACCAACTTAAAATGTGCATAGACTATATGGAGAATGGAGCATAACTTCCTGAATCAATTTTTTTATATATGGAAAAAAATAATTTCTTAGTAAATAAATCCAACAATTGAAAAAAAAACAGTTCATTTATAATCATACAAATATACTCATGTGCGTAAAATTTATGTATCTTATGATTAACGCACTATGAACATAACCAGGGTTGGGCATAATGCACTAAAAAATAAATGCAATACGCGTTTCACTGTCACTACTGCTTCAGTGATAGTTGAAATACGAATTTCATTATCACTGAATCTTTAGTGATAGTGAAAAAAAAATTAAATATCACTAAACTTTTAGTGATAGTGAAAATAAAATTGCATTTCCACTAAATATTTAGTGACAGTGGACATCTTTAGTGATAATTCACATTTTTAAGTAACAAAGCACGGCTTCTTGAAAAATGAAAGTAAGACTAGACGAGCTGATACAGTATAAGGAAATATTTTCATATGTTTGTAGAGAAGTTTCTAATAACACCGCACCAAAACGTTACAAACCTTCAACTATTATCGTTCTTCAAGTACAAAATTACTTCGGTTGCTATACCTCCGCCATGGGAGTCTATAAGTATATAATAATTTTCATCTAAAAAATAAGTTATTTGCAAAAATTTAGCCGATTGGTTTATTTTAATCGAATACCTAGCTCTGCATCAAATTCGAGTAATGATGTATTACGGCTGCAATTACTTTCTTCTCCTATCGGTTGTCTTTTGAACTTCAGGGGGTATTCTTTATTTTTAACTTGGGCATCCTCTGGAGCACATGATTGATCACTTTCCAGCAAGAGCTTTCAAACTTTTAATTTAATATCGGGAATGTTGCAAGCGTTGTAACCTGGGAGTCAGAGTGCAAAGGAAAATATTTTTCAAATCTTCCCAGTAAAATACTTTGATCGCTTCGAAGGAACTCGAGAGCTGCCGCGATAGGTTGCATTACTCTTTTATATTCTTCCAAATATTCAATTTCTTCCTCATTAAAAGCAAAAATTTCCAGCTTGTAGCATAGTTCACCAAACCTGTTTTTGACTTCTACAATTTCGAGAGCGCCAAATAACACCGAGAGTGCTATTGACACGAAGACGTCGTTATTAATTTCCGCAGATTGACTTAATGGCATCGTTTAATTACACCGCCTATACACCAAGAAACATTTTTTGTCAACAAACTAGTTGATAATTAATATCGGGCATAAAATATAAATCAAAATGTATTTAGTTAAAGATCATATTTCCCTGAAAATTTAGTGATAGTGAAAAAAACTGTCGTTTAGTGATAATGAAATTCTCTTCTCACTATCACTAAAAGTTTAGTTTAGTTAAGTTTTAGTTAATTTTTGTTTCACTATCGTCGAATTATCCGCGGCCGCCGTAGCCGAATGGTTTGTGCGTGAGTACCATTCGGAATTCAGAGAGAGAACGTTGGTTAGAATCTCCGTGAAAGATCAAAATTAAGAAAAACATTTTTCTAATAGCGGTCGCCCCTCGGCAGACAATGGCAAACCTCCGAGTGTATTTCTGCCACGAAAAAGCTCCTCATAAAAATATTTGCCGTTCGGAGTCGGCTTGAAACTGTAGGTCCCTCCATTTGTGGAACAACATCAAGACGCACGCCACAAATAGGAGGAGGAGCTCGGTCAAACACCCAAAAAGGGTGTACGCGCCAATTATATATATATATATATATATATATATATATATGTATATATATACATATATTTAATATTATTAATATATACATATATCGCTGAATTTTCAGTGATAATGGATTTTACATTTTGGCTATTACTGAATCGACAATTGCAGTGCAGTTTACTGGTAGGGCAAAAATGCCCAACCCTGAAAACAACTTATGGTTCTAGAGTTAATGAAATAAGGAATAAAAGGAAATACAATACAATAAAAAAAATTTTTGTTTAATAAAAAAAAATAATTGTATAAAAATACCCTTAACAATTCATGCAGTAAAAAGATAAATAATTTTTTGTTTAACAAAAAAAAAAAAATTACATAAAAATACTTTTAAAAATTAATACAATAAAAGCAGTTAGAAATTTTTTGTTTGCTATTTTATTTCATTCACAGCCACGCAACTTACAAAATATTTAGCTACCAACCTATAGGAGTATTTGATGAATAATCCAATAGCTAAATTAATAGAATTCCTTTAGGTAATTTAGATCCCCATAGCAAAACGAATGCAAATAGCAAGGCATCAGCTATTTATGTAGCACAAACGTTATATTTAAATCAGAAAATAAGAGAAGGAGAGAAGCAGCGAAAAAAAAAACAATAAATAATGAATTACGAAGAGACAAATAAGCAAAACACAAAACAAAAAATAACTAAAAATAAAATCCTAGTCTTACGAATTACTGATGAACGATTTAAACTAGACAAATAATGTGTAACTGATGATTACTTTTTTGAACAGAAAATAAGAAGAATAATAAAATAAACAAGCAAGCTAAGTAATTTCCTGTTTGAGTGTTCAGCAAAAGCAAGCGATTACTTTCGTTTTTATTTGCAAAGAAAAATCAAATAAGCAAAAAAAAAATACGCTAAAAATTATAAGTAGCAATTAAAATTACTAAAACCTTGATAATAAATACGAATACTACAGTAAAAAGTATGCAAAAGCACCTCACACACCATTACACCATTGAAGTGGAGCAGAGTAAAATCAGTCAATACTACAATAACAATAATAATAGAATAAGGGAAAAGGAAAATTAAACTCTCAAAAAATTCCAATTCAAATGTATGCAATTTCAAGATAAAAATTTACCGAAAAATAAACACAAAATATAAATACTAAAATTTACTTTATTAAACAATATAAAATGAAATGAAAATAATTATAAAATAAAAACTACAAATATTAAGTTAAAAAAAAAACACACTGAATGTGGGAAAAAGAAGAAAAAAAAAGAAAAGGAAGAAGCAGAAGAGAGTAAGCTCTTAAAAAAGCCAACATAAAATAATAAAAATAGCAGTAAACCTATGAATTAAAATTTATATACCACTAACACATAAACAATAAATTAGTGAATGACTAAAAATGTACGCATCGTAGGGAACATTTCAATAACTTTTAGAAAATCCCAGCAAGCAAGCATTTCAAAACTACATATTTAAGTTTGAAAAAGTGCATAGTACACAAATTAGCGAAAGCAACCTAAAACCCAAAATACAAGACAAACAAAACACAAAACCCAAAATCCCTAAAATTGCATTAACTAAAGCAAAAAGTTAATTTAAAATGAAATCTAGCAAATTACCCTTAGCTAACAGAAATCCCATTCTGATGCAGAGAAATATTCATTCAGAAATATTTATGAAATAATTACGAAATTAAATACTTAGTATACACACACACATACATACATATATGAATAGATATATGTATGCTATGAACAATGTCAGACATCAAGCTAATGCTAAAGAGCTAAATACAAAAAACCAAAAAAAAAACACAAAAACAATAATACTTACTTACAGCTGATAGATGACGATACACACACACATATATACATAATGTATAAGTATATGAAGAATGAAGCTATTGATTATTAAGATTATTATAAAAATGTTGGTGAAGCCAATCAACTGAAATAATTTACTAAATCAATAAAAAATTCATATAATAATGTACTGTCATTGAATTGTCTTTTCATTTCGCGTTAGCACTGAGGTATTGCGAAGAATCGCGGGTATTGTTGCATGTGGGAAGAGTTGCTGTGGATAGTGAATTCAAATACATATATGGGGCTTGTAGGAAAAAAACACTAATTATAAAAAAATATTAACCAAATAACTATAAAGTTTATGAAGTCTTTAAAATATGCCTCAACTTTATTGCTCATGTTTTAAAAATTTTTGTAATTTATTGTAATATGTTAGCTGTTGCCCTCAGCAGGCAGCGTCAAACCTTTGAGTGTATTTCTGATATGAAAAAGCTGCTCGTAAAAAGCCAACTGCCATTTGGAGGGCGCAAAATTGCAAGTGCTTGCTTTCGCAGAAAAATATAAAGACTCAGAAAACACGGAACCCTTTATGAGGAAGAAAATTATCAAAATCGTATGCAAAAAAAAAAAAATTGTCAAGCAACAGCGCGATTTTTGGGCAACTTTAAACTTAACCAAATGGAATGGGCCATAAAACTGCATACCCAGAAATTTCCAGAAGATTCTAATTAAAGAAAAAAAATATTGTTGACAAGTTTAATGGTTAATGGTTAATGGTAGTAAAGGGTTAAGGTATGGGCCTTTAGCACTGCGACCATATTGATCTATTGTGCACCCTATGCTGTCTATTGACTGTTAAGTATGCTTATGACTTGTACCAGCTCCTTCTGAGGGAGTGATTGAAAGTCTTCATCTGTAAGCTTCTTCTATGCGTCAACCCCGGACACTCGATGATAAGATGTTCTATAGACTCCTCATCTTCGCAGCAAAATCTGCAGGTGCTGGTGTTAGTTATGCCTAATTTATGTAGGTGTTTGTTGCAGGTGAAGTGACCCGTGAGGGCGCCTGTGAGAGTGCGAATGCTCTTTTTGTTTAACGTGAGGGCCGTGTTAGCTCTTTTAGCGTTGAAACTTAGGAACTTTTTGGAGTGTCTAAGACCCTCTACGTTGTTCCAATGCTGATTTAATAAAGTTTTGGCCCAGTATTTTACTTTTTGTTTTAGGCTGTTTTTGTTGAATCCAAACATGGGACTAGGTCCGATGAAGTTTACATCTGCCCCTTTTTTGGCTTGAAAGTCTGCCCTTTCGTTGCCGTCATATCCCTCATGTCCTGGTACCCAAATTAATGAGACATTGTTTTTGGATGCCAGGTTATTGAGTGCCTTGTGGCATTCTAAGAGAGTTTTTGAGTTGTAGGTATAGCAATCTAAAGCTTTTAGAACTGATTGGCTGTCCGAGAGTATTCGAATCTTTACTCTCTTCTGGTTTCTACGTTGCATGATGTTTACTGCTTCCATTATTGCGTATAATTCCGCTTGCAAGATGGTGGTGTCCCTGGTGAGAGTGAATGATTTGTGGATTCTGGGCCTCACTACTCCTGCTCCTACACCAAAAGATGTTTTTGATCCATCGGTGTACCATTTTTGTGAATCATCATTCATCCATTTTGGGTTTGTTTTCCACTCGATCCTCTCAGGAAAGGTAACTGTGTATCCTTTTGTGAAACAGAGGGTTGGGCCAATGTGGTCTGAAACTTGAGTCATGCTTATAGTGTTTTTGATTTTATTTAGGATACTTAGGTGACCGATAAGGTTGCCTAATTTGAAATTTTCGTTCATGTGTAGCATGAGTGCTTGCGTAGCTGCTTCCTATTGGATTGCTGTATGAAGTGGTGAGAGATTAAAGAATTTAAGAAATTTATTAAATATTTCCGAAAGTTTTGTTATACAATGAACTGTAAATTTAAGAATTTTGATATACTAAAATATGGTGAAATAGAGCTCGCCAACCTAATGATAAAAATATGGGAAACCAACATTTTACCTACAGAATGGTTGACAAGCATTATTGTTCCGATACATAAAAAAGTCGATAAAGCAAACTGTCGAAATTACAGAGGCATATCGCTACTGAACTCAGGGTACAAGTTCTTCACAAATATATTATTATATATTTAAGACTGAGCTAATATGCTGAAAAAATACTAAATGATTACCAAGTAGGCTTTAGAGACAACTGGCTTCATAGTCATGCAAACCTTTGAAAAACTATATGAATATGACATTGATATTCACTGTCTCTTTATCGATTTTCAGCAGGCATTTGATAGCATAGACCGAAATAAAATAAAATACTTGTTGCAGTCTATAGGCATACCAACAAAGCTTATTAAACTGGACCATTACAAATCCGACAGCAAAAGTTATAGGGCAAGGAGAATGTATGGAATCATTCTCTATTGCCAAATTTCTTGCATGAATTCAGAAAAAACATGAACTGTAGCCACAAAATTAGCATAAAACACAAAATTTTCTTGTCCATCACCTCCTCATAAAAAAACATCTACCCTTCGGCGGCGGCGATGTGAAACAGTAGGTTTCTCCATTTGTGAAAAAACAAAAAGAGCGAGATGCGTATCACAGATAGTAGGAGGAGCTCGGCGAAGCACTCAATAAAGGGTGTAGTGCCAATTATTATTATTAACCATATTTTTGACTGACTTACAATAAATGACTAAGAATTTTGAGATTTTCTGAACTTTTTTTAAACAGATAAATCAAGAGAGAAATGTAAAATAAAATTGTATACAGCGCAAGGTAGTTACGAGGCAACTCAAGTATAAAATAAAAAATTAATAATTGGCGCGTACATTTCTGTTAGGTGTTTGCCCGACCTCGTTGTCCTATTTGTGATGTGTACCTTGATGAGGTTCCACAATTGGAAGGACCTACAGGACCGACTCCAAATGGCAGATATTTTTTATGAAGAGCTTTTTCATGGCAGAAATACACTCGGAGGTTTGCCAATGCCTGCCGAGGAGCGACCGCTATTAGAAAGAACTCTCTCTATATCTCTTCATTTTGGTGTTTAGTGTACGCAGATTCGAACGTACATACGTACTCTGAATGGAGCGTGACAACGCATTCGGCCACGGTGGCCTGTTTTTTCGGGTCGAACGTAAACATTTTTGGTGTCAGATAAAAAAGGATCTTTACATTTGAAACGAGTGTTAACTACTGCGGTCGAGACCTCACATATACGCCTTCAAGTCACCAGTATATTACTAGACCGAACACAAAAATAGTATCATGAGCGAGCCCTTTTATGAGGGTGGAAACTTTTCCCGTACTTAATGCATTAAACGGGTACCACGTTAGTGCCTTTGTAGGTTCACAAAGCTTTTGTATGGGAGATTCAAAGATTCAATCACTTTATTTTGTCTCTGCTTATTGATCATAATAGCGATTATAGGTAAGGAAGAGAAAAAGGTAGGTAAGTAGGTAAAATAGTTGAAGTACCACTCTGGCACTCCCCTTGTAGCAAGCGCCGTTTTGATACCATTATGAAACCTCTCATCATAATCAGTTCCTGTTTCACCTTTTAGAGCATAGGGCTTAGATAAATCATCTCCATCTAAATTTCGCTGCACGTTTTTCCAGAATCATCAACTTCCCTCCAAATCGTTCTTCTCCATGACATTTTTGCGCAACCAACCTTGCGAGAACCTTGTAGGTTCCAGCCCAGGGTTTGCTGACAAATTTCTTTCCCGTCTTTGAGGCCTATCCACCTCCACTTTCTTAGCTTTATCAAGTCAGCTATCGGTAGAATTTTACACCTCATGTACAGCTCGTCATTGGAGATGCTCTCCCAACGCTGATATTTAACCTGGTGCTACATGCAATACTAAACGAAATAAACCCGAATGGAAACATCTACAACAAGCCATTCGAAATGTGTGCCTATGCAGATGATATACTAATAATGGCAAAAACTAGAACTGAGGTGCGGACTGCGTTCACAAAGCTGGAGGAAAGAATACATATAGCTGAACCGATAACCAATGCAGAAAAACTAAATATATGGTCCGATCAACATCAAACGTTGTATGCAATGATCTGGAGTGGCATACACATTTCAATGTGTATATGAGTTCACCTACTTGGGCATTACATTATCAGCCAACCAAGACATGTCAGTAGCAATCAATGACAGAATACGGGCAGCCAACAAAGCATATAATGATAATTTAAAACTGATCAGATCTAAAATATTATCGCATGAGCAAAAATTAAGAATGTATGAAGTACTGATACGACTTCTGCTTACATCAGGACACGCACCACAAATCATAGATAACTAGATGTGAAACTTATTCATTTTGAGAGAGAGCACGCCCATGAGGACGTTTCAAAACTTGGCAGCACTCACACATTATGGGATTTTGAACAGCTGATAGGCGAAATGGCAGACTGCCAGAAGAAACGCGCCAAAAATAACAGACGAAAACAGTTCGTTTTTGCTCAATGGAGAAATGACGTGTTGAAATGTTTATAATTATTTGTCTTAAAATGAATTCAATTGAAATGTAATAATTTGAATTTAAGTGATTTTGTAGAATCCAAAGCTCGTTATATACTTTTCGACATCTACTTTTAATTAGCCTATGTACATAATGTAATTTTATTGAAAAGTATGTGTTGGTTTATGTAAATTTGTATATACGTAAATATTCTATGGTTGAAAAGCGTAGGTAAGGGAACTGAATTTGTGTTTGAAATATTTTACAAAAATTAAAGGTAACTTATTCTGTTCGTTGTTTGAGAATTTTTTTTTTTGTTACCCAATTTCTGTGTTATATTAAAAAATCGCAATAAGTCATGTTTTTAATTATAACTTATGTTTTTCGCGTTCAATACTTTATTATTATTAAATTTCTTTTGTATCTCAGTTTTAAATATATTAATATCATTTACATATACATTTTTTGCTTATTTATGTACATATTTCATACGGATTGTGCTTATTTTAGTACGTGTAGGTGTTTACGAGTGTTATAAGGCTATTGGGCAACCGCACACTAAATACTAACCTCAATGGTGGTGTGGAAACTAAAAATTCCAGACCTTTGGTTCAAAAATATCCAATTCATGTTTCTACCGGTGTGGCAATATTGGAAAACGTTATAAAAAATGCACATTTTTCAGCGCTCTCACGAGTTTCACATCTAGTCATCTATGCCACAAATAGGAGAAGAAGCTTGGTCAAACACACAAATAAGGGTGTATATAATATTTATATATTTATGTGCAGGTGTCGAAACTCACTAGTACATTTTCTACATCAACCTTGAAATTTATTTCGTTAAAAACACCACTCAGAAGTCGTTTTATCCGTTTGAACCGAGCGATCATCGAAGAAACACCGCTTCAAATATGCCATAAGACAAAATTAGAAACTATGTTCACAAACCTCACGCTGCCAGATAAAACGATATATCTCCTCATCGCGGGTGGAGAATCTTTCATTTTGCATTGAAAGTAAATGAAGACTGACTACAGAAATGATCCTGTGAAGTATAGTCTTAACTTTAACATCATCAGTATGAAGTTCTTATGTTAAACTGCTTATAGAACGGTTGAGAAGTGGAAGTACGCTGAGCATCAAAGAAACGGTAATGTCAGCGAGCAAAATAGTTTCGTATTATTTAAAAATATAACATCAACTTAAGCCAGTTTACTACCTGACCAGTGGCAGCTGCTACTTTGTCCCAACGCAACACACAACTTACATTAGCGCGCTACGAATTGAGTGTGCAAAAAAGCAACAACACCATGCTTTGTGAATTGTCAAAATCTAAGTAGTAGCCGTAAATTTAAAATGTGTATTCCTTTGGCCCATACAGCGGTCATATGCTGTATTTTAATCCGCTAGGTGCCGCTGAATACGCATTATTTGGAAAATCCGTGTTCAAAGTCTGATTTTAATGAAATAAAAATCTAAATTTTAAGCAATTAAAAATATTTATACGAAAACTGGATGCGCTACATGCTATAAAATCATCCGATTTTGACTGGACCTGCAGATTAGAATTAGCACTTACACCCTTTATTGTGTGTTTGACTGAGCTCCTTCTCCTATTTGTGGTGTGTGTCCTGATGTTGTTCAACAATTGGACGAACCTACAGTTTGAAGCCGATTTAGAACGATAGATTTTTGGTTATAAGGACCTTTTTCATGGCGGAAATGCGCTCAGAGGTTTGTTATTGCCTGCATAGGGGCGACTGCTATAAAAAAAAAAGATTTTATTATTTAGTGTTTCATGCCAGTAGTTTCGAGCCCAGTTGCTATCGAATGATAGGCACATACTAATCGATTCAGCTACTTCGGCCAATTAGAAGTACTTCTACAAAAATGCATGTGCTAGGTGGCGCTGGAGTCGAGGTATTCGGAAAATCCGTATTTGTGGTCCGATTTTGATGAAGTTAAAAACATATTTAACTACTTTCGATTTTTAAGATATGTAGAATGTTAGATATGTAGATATGTTTTTACACATTTATAGCAAATAATTTATATATATAAATAAATTTGGGCCCAAACTCGCATGCGTATCTAGACGGGAATTTTCCCTCGAATTTCTTCAGTAGATAACGGAAATTGTGTGGGTAATTCAACATTTTGACTGGAAAAATGAGAGAAGATAGATTATTTGGTTGGGATTATTATTTTAATTTTTTTTTGATAAGTGGTAACCCTGCAGTACCTCAAAGTACGGTATACATATTTTCAAAAATGTTCCGCATGATGGCAGGGCTATATAATCTAATGTGTGTGCTAGAATATTTAATTAACCTTTTTGAAAAATTTTTGTGGAGAGGTGACTACCCTATAATTTTTATACCTTCACTGCAACTCATTAAACTTAAAAATTGTTTTTTGATATTTCGAAAATCTGGGATCACAATTTTTCCCAAATTTTTTCCTTACAAAACTTCCATAGCTAGAAAAAAGCAAAACAGAAAAGAAAATTAAAATTAAAAAAAAAAAAAACAATAAAAAGAAAAATTAAAAATTAAGTCAATCTGTTGAGCCGTTCGTGGCTTGAGCAAGGTGGCACAATTTTTTCACTAAATAAAAACCAGGATTTTGAATGATGGAAAACTTTATTTTGACCTTTAAGCGCTGTTGGTTGTCTGTTTGTATTCGGCAGCTGTGTAGTTTACAAATATCAAATATGATTCACCTACGACGGCATTTGCAAAAATTATAATGGGGTGATTAATTTGAGGTCCAATGATATATTGTAATGATATTTAATGCTATGCTTTGATTACTCTTCCATTGAAAGTATACCCATTCGATATTTATGTGTGCAGTGTGGGTAAAAAGTTTTTGCTTACAAAAAAAATGCATTACAATTTTTATCCATTTTTTACAATCCATTTTTTATTTTCTTTTTTTAACTATTAAATGACATCTATTTAAAATAAAATAAATATTTATTATTTTTCATTTTTGCTTTTTTATATATATATATATATATATATATAGATATATATACTGTGGGCAAAAAGTAAGGTGAATTTATTTGTCAAACTTCGCGGGATTACAATTTCGCTGTAGCTATTTTTTTCATGAGTTGAAATATATAAAAAATTTTGTCAAATATACAAAAAAAAATTGGCTGTTTGTTATTTCAAAGCATATCTAATTTTTTATTTTAAACTACTTTACTGCATACAAATACTCTTTATTTCGAAAAAAATTAATAATTTTAATTAATAATGTTAATAACATCTGGGCCAACTTTCATGCGAATTTCATTATCAGTAATATATTTACGCTTGTGTTTACCAAACGACCAGGAGTGCATTTTTCGATTTTTACAATGTCTGATTTGATTGAGCAGAGAAGTGCCATCAAATTTTGTTTGCGGAATGAAATTTCGGCTGCGGAAACGTTTAGCATGTTGCAGAAGGCGTTTGGTGATTCGACCATGTCGCAGAAAAATGTTTATAAGTGGTACAAAGACTTCAAAGAGGGTCGAGAACGTGTTGAACGACGTCAACAGATGACGAACACGTCAATAAAGTGAAGGAGTTAGTGCTCAAAAATCGTCGGTTGACTGTTAAAGACCTTACCGATATGATCGGAATATCAGAAGGATCTGCGAAAACCATTTTGAAAGACCATTTGGGCCTACGAAAAGTCAAATGTCGTTTGGTACCGAAAACTCTCAATTTCTTGGGGAAAAGTCGTCGCGTTGATGTGAGTGAAACAATGCTTTCAGACTATCTGGACAAGCTCAAATGCATCATTACGGGAGATGAGACTTGGATTTATGCTTACGACCCTGAAACAACCGACCAATCAAGCGAATATCGTGCTAAAGGCGAAGCCAGACCGAAAAGAGAACGTCAAAGTCGTTCAAAAATAAAGGTCATGATGACAGTTTTTTTAGATTTTCGTGGTGTGGTGCACTATGAATTCCTTCCACCTGGCCAAACTGTTAATAAGGAATATTATTTGAGCGTTATGCGTCGTTTACGTGAAGCTATTCGTCTAAAAAGACCAGAATTATGGGCCAACAACTCTTGGTTTTTGCATCACGATAATGCACCGTCTCACACTGCACTCGTTCTACGTGACCATTTCGCCAAAAATTCCACGCATATCGTTCCGCAACCACCGTATTCGCCTGATTTGGCTCCGTGTGACTTCTGGCTATTCCCAAAACTCAAGAGACCACTCCGGGGAACGCGTTTCGAGTCGATTGAGGAGATAAAATGTGAATCGAAGAAGGTGCTGATGGCTATACCGGAAATGGACTATTTGGCATGTTTCGGGGATTGGAAAAATCGTTGGCATAAGTGAATTTCATCGAGAGGGGATTAGTTTGAAGGGAATGAAATTGATTTACAAGAATAAATAAAGATTTTTCATTTTACAACCAAGTTCACCTTACTTTTTGCCCACAGACTCTGAGGCTCATTTTAGGAAGATCTCGCACATATGCGACGATACAGCAGATGTTATGGCACCCCCAACTTCAGTTTTACATTTTTAATTACCTGAATTCCATTTCTGGGTTTGGAACTCTGAAGCACTGAGTTTTGAAGCCTTGCACAGATGAGTTCAAGAGTATTAATATCTGGTAAGTTTCCTGGCTGGTCTTGCCATAATTAAAAGTGCTTGGGCGGATAACTCGCGCATCGTCTTGCATTCAAATGCTGTAGATCTACATAGATTTTCTGAAAGGCCTGCAGAAATTTCCATGTGTTGTTTTTTTTTCAGCTTTTCGATTTTCATTGACAATAAGAAAAATAGGAGAAAAAGGATTGAAATTTTCATTATTTTGCGTGGAAGTGCCCATCTACATAAAAATGCACATTGTAAGCAATTTATTGCACAGAAGTAAACAAATTATCGAATTAATTATGTAATTTGTAAGCAAACATTAAATTATTTAACTTACATACATAGATACACACATAGGCGCGTACGGATGCACATACAAATTCCGATTAATACCAGGGTTGATGAGACTAAATTGCAAATTTATGAATATTTTACCGTTGTCGCACCTCATGATTATTAAGTTTCCTTTTTATTTGTTTTTGTGCTTTTTTTGTTTTTTTGTTTTGCTGTTTCAGCTGATAATGTGGATGCAGCTGTCAGTAATGTAATTGACGAGTTATTAAAATTTATTATCAATGACTTTCACGTGGCACTGAATTATTCAAATGAATACTAACAACAAATCACTGGTTTTGTTGTTAATTTTGTTTGTTTGTACATTAAACTGCTAAATGGGGCACCCGTCGCTGGAGCGGCCAGCTGGTTAGCCATAATAAGGTTTTGTTTTTCTGGAATGACATCTGGAGTGGGATTCATTACTGCGACACTACTAATGCTAGAACGAATAAATCGGGTTATATAGTACGTCGATTAAAAGGTGGATTTATGCTTCAAACAAGTTGTTAGCAATTTTATGTTTGGTGAAGCCAGTTGTGTTTTACAGCGCTTTAAAATTATTTTAGAAAAGAGAAAACTTTATAAATTTTTTGGTATCATTACAACCAAAGTGAAAAGTTGAAGCTGGCGCCCAAAAAAATTGTGCTGCTTATGGACTCAACGCAGTACCGAATGAAATTCCAGGCGGTTTTAATTAGAATTTTTTTTTAAACCTCAATGAAGCCATGAAAATCGTGTAATCAGCCGGATTTAGCATAGAAACTCCCCGGCAGTTTTCGCTCTTTTGCATTTTCTTCTATAACAAAGGAACTTTGAAAAAGTGAAAATGTATTTCAAGAAAAAAGTAAGTATCACGAATGTGAAGCGAAAAGAAAACTTGCGAAGTTATATTGACGATTATTTCGCCAAACACTTGAGAGAGAGTAAACGCAAAAACGCAAATAAATTTCTTTAAAAAATATAACTTTTTAAAATAAAACATTTCTGCTTTTAGGTTGAAAAGCGTTGTTTTAACATTAGTCGTTTTAACATTAGTGGAAGTCGGTCCAGATATCAAGCGCGGCTTCCATAAAAACAAAAAGGAGAACGATTGAAATAGGCAGTAGGAAGGTTATTGCCGCCAAGTTTTTGGGTTTAATGCATCTTATGTAGAGTTAGCGGAAGAATCTGTGCTTTACTCCATGGAGTTGGTTAGTTGGCTGAAGTGGTGATTCTGCAAGAATCCAATTAGCGTTACCGCACCATTTTGTTGCCACATCCTCGTTGTCAAACACCTATACGGTTATTCCTACATGACTATAGGTATGCACTCTGCGTTTGGTTTTCATCTGTACCAGTCAGCTCCTCGAGGTTTTCAAAAAGCAGTTTGCCAAGGGTTGACATCCTCGCCTTCCATAGGGCAGGGCATTCACAGAGGAAGAGGAAGATAGTTTCCTTTCCTTCCGATTGATTACGACTATGACAGTATGTAAGTATATTGTAAGGGATACCCATTTAGGCTGCTTACCAAATGCCAGTTAGCGCTGCCGTGAGTCTGCCACAGTCCCTTCGTTTCATATTTATCACTGTAGATGTTTGATTGTGGTTGTAGGTGGGCCATAACGTTCCGCTAACTTTGCATGCCGTCTGGTTCTATGGAGTATTTGAAGGAAATTCTCTCAGAGGAAAATACCGAAGCGATAGCGTAACTACCAGCCTCTTCTCAGAATGCAGCTCTACCACAGCAGACCGGATACCAAGAGAGCGCCAGCAAAGTCTGCTGCAGATGTTTTTATTGCAATCTGGTAGATAATTTCGTGGCAATTAATTTTTGAATATGATGCCCGGTCCATTTGATTAGTCCAATAAATCTGAATAATAAATCTAAATGAACCCAATTAGCAATTTTAGCTTCAATTCTTGCATGAGCTGTATTTTAGAGGCACGTAAGTCAAGACCCTTACATACAATTTTTCACGTAGTAGAAGGATAAAGGCCAACAAGTTGGAAGCGACGACAAATCGATATTTCGGCGTCTTCTTCAACACTTCATATTCATCATCTCTAGGCTGTGGGTTCATTGATATTGGTCACTATTAAAGCATTTTAATGTCTCGCTTGCTTACATAACCATGTCATAGTTGTTGTCTGCTGCCGCAACCATTGGAATATCATCCGCCCTTTTTTTTGAGAGGACTATTCTCAGAACTCCACAAAAATGCGACCAGTACAGATTCTTGCGGAGTCTCTGCTGGCACCCACGGCCTATAAAATACCTTACGCTTATGCTGTGATTTTATGAGGAATTCTATTCTACGCCGCCAATTTGCTGCTTTGAGGGCGTTTTTTATTTCTAAAGTTATCACAACACGTAACTCATAATAAGGTGTATTCTATTACAGATGAGCACTTATATGTATGTATGTAATTATATAATTATGTAATTAGTATAACTGCGCGGCAGTAATTGCAATGTAATCGTTGTATTTTCCATGTTCAATGAGTTTGGCGTATTTCAATTGCATCCAAAGCAGATATTAGTTAATCATGGCTGGCAAGTGGACTGTAATACATATCAGATGTATAGGGTGGGCCATCTAGTATTTGGAATTAGAACCTTTTATACTTTGACAGCTGGAATAAAATCCGTTTTATGTCAAATATTTACTTTATTTTTCTACATTTACAAAATGGGTCGTTTTCCACTTGAAAAAAGGGAGATATATTAAAAAGAAAATGGAACAATTAATTAATAGCTGAAATGGAGGTGTCATGATTATGAGCTGCGATTCACTTCCACTATTTGGAAGAAATGTATCAGCATGACCTGCTTATGTTGCTTTGTTGGTGTCAAAATAACGAGTGATTATAAGAGCGTAAGAATACGTATGTATGTTGAGTGCACTACTCGTAAGCAGGGATGACAGATTTTAAGGTTTACTCGATAGGCATTATGAAAAAAAATTTTAGGGGATCTTTAGATTCCACGTCACTTGGGATGTGTTTCACAAAATTTAGCTTGTGCCACTGATATACGACAAAAAAACAACACAGACAGATACAGGCTTATTTACGAATACGGTGAATATAAATGTGGAAAGCTGCAAAATGGTGCGTGAATTCTGCGTGGTTAGCCAATAGTGAAAAGTTGTGAGCTTTAAATTTAATTAAACTAATTTTGAAAATCAATTAAAATATCAATTTCATTTAAACAAAACAATTTGCAGCTTTGCATGTTTGTATTCACTGTATTCGAAATTGAGCCAGGTATGAGCATTGGCTGTGTTGATTTTTGTAAGTATCGCAAGCTAATAATGTGAAACACATACCAAGTGACGTCAGCACGTCAAATTCGCTCTAAAGCGAATAACGGTCTGCTACGTAGAGAACATTTAATAACCTTTTCACAATGCGTGTGGCCAATATCAGACTGTTAACCGGCTCTCAGGGAATTTGATAGAGTCAGTTGTGTTAGTGATATATGAAAAAAAGTCAACACAGTTTTCGCTCATGCTGCTTCGTTGCTGTCTGAACAACGACCAAGGCGAATTGAGTAGTGGAGGTGGCGCCATTAAAAAACGGTTACTTTATTTTTGGCAATTTCGACAAGTCTAATGTCAGTTCCCTTCGCAATACCAAACAAACGAAAAACAAAACAAAAAAAGTAGGAGAAATTGCATCAAATGAGTAGTTGTTCACGAATGATAGAGAAGAAGATTGCGCCTTCCGAGTTCGCCGTGTCGTAAGAGTCCATCAATAAACAAAGAAAAGGAAGAGAAATTACTTGTTTATGAAAAAGAAGAGTATGCGAAAGCAATGGAACTACCAAACACAAGAATTATACGCACCCAGACATACTTTCTAGCCACGGCGTATTTCCCATAAAAATGCAATAACTGCAATTGGGTTAATTATTAACATTTTATCTCACAAAGCACAATATTACCAAGTCATTCACTGAATTTTCACAAAAAATGCAATTTCTCCTACTTTTGTTTGTTTTGTATTGCGAAGTGAGCTGACGCCAGACAAATGTAACTATTTTTCAATGGCGCCACCTTCAGTACTCAATTCGCCTTGGGCCAAAACGTAGTAATCTATCATCCATGGCTCGCACGAGTAATAGGCCCGTTCATTCTTATTTATTGAACATTATTTACACGTATTTTATTTATAAAATTGATTTGAATTTTATTCCAAATGATAGGTGAGCCACCCTGTACTAGTTTGTTATTTATAGATGATTTTATGGGCGAGTATATTAATTGTTGAATTAATCACTAGTTAGTAATGATTTGCATAATACTTGGTAATTGAGTGAGTAAGCGGTCCGCGAAGGCTCAAGGTAAGCCGGAAGATACAGAACATATCCATATGCATAAGGCTTATGTTTAGATTTAGTTGGTCCCAAATAGAAATCCGCTGCATGAAGTTAAAGTTGTATTTGCATATAAACACAGATCTGTAACACTCTTGCGAATTTTCACAAATACAATGAAATATGATGACTTGTCGAGTTTCCATAATGTCGGCTAATTAGCATTTGAAAAATGTAAATCCCTCTACTTTTGTTCTATAAGACATTATCCTTGTGCAGGATTCTTCATTGTTCTTGTTGGCATTCAACAAGCCAAACAAGGAACTGTGAATATCTGACGATAAATTATAGTGGAATAAATGAGAAAGAGCTACGCGGGAGAGAGTCCCTGCTTTGGAGAGGCTACTGATTTCTTATTCAGTGACTAATGGAATTCTTTATCAGATCTGTTGATCGAGAATATTGGCGGAATGGCTTCTATCTCTTCACGCTAGGATTGACCCTTACGATTTCTTCTCATATACAACGCGTTGCAAAATCATAAGTACACAACTAGTTTATTTTATTTATATCATATAAAAAAAATAGAGTTTACTAGTATTTTTTTTTCTTTGCTCACTCCTCTCGGGAGCATAGGACCTCGCGGCAAGTCTTGTCTTGCGTTGGTTTCGGGTGTCACATTTTTCTATTAGAAGGATCGTACAGATGGATGAGGAGTTCGCTAAATTTGTGTGTCTGTGCTATTATCGCGATTGCCTGGTTCTTCTTGCTGGCGCCACGGTTGTAATGTGTAACTGTGCCTTTTCCCTTTTTTGCGTGTTTTAGCAGCCACAATGCAAATAATGCACAGACTATTGTGGAGGGTTAGGATGGAAAGGATAAGTTTTTGGGTTTGAGGAATGATTTTGTTTTTTTTTTTTAGAAATAGGGAAAGTAGGTAAAGTTGGAAAAGTGTGAGAACCGTGCTTTACGTGGGATTTCAACCCACTGCCTCTGGTATGGCGGCTAGTGCACTTACGCTAGACTACCGAGGTCGCAACGAGTATACTAAAATAAAATTCCTTTAACGCAAAGATTAAAATTTTGTATACAATTTCTTTTTAAATTTCAACAAATTTTCAACTTCTTTAGCTAGCAGGTAACTGGACACTGTCCCTTAGGTGTCCATGCGGTGAGAATTCGGATTGCTTCAAGTCGGAAGATGCCTGGAGGATGAGGATGTCTCAGTACCTTCTTTTCAGCTGCTTTGCTCTCAATGGGCAAAGATTTATACATCTGGGCTCACTTTTGCTATACCCGCTGATATTGCGGACTGGTGAAATTCATCAGTAGCTTGAAGCGCTTAATAAAAACATAATTTGCTAATGTTGCTCGTCATCCTCACACCAAAAGCCCCTTTGCCTTTATCAACCTGTTTGGCTCTTTTCTTTTTGTTTTCCCCCCACCCTGTATGGGATGAATTTTGTTTCCTTGTCCATGTGGGCCCTCACATGGGCAGTCATTTATCCTATCCCATCTTAGCGAAATTTTCAGAATTTTTCTGAGCATACAGCTTTAAAGCCCATTCCATTTTAGTATAAAAAAGTGAAAGTCTCAAGTGACTTCCAACTTCCGTTGATTTTTGGCATTTGTTTTTTCTGTTGAAGTTACAAGGCTTTTTTTTTATATAAAAAAAAGAAGTGTGACAACTCAGCAAAAAAAAGTTCATACTTTATTTATAATTTGCGCTTCCACCCTATTATTTGGGGTTTTAGTTTTATTGAAGAGCTAAAAGGTCATATTACTTCTAGTTTTTTAAATAATTTACAGCACCCGTTCCATACAATTTTTTGATAATTGATGTGAAGTAGGAAATCGTATATTTAAAATTCCACCCAACAGTCAATTTTGACTGTAAGGATTTGAGTCAATTTGTATTGATGATTTTCTATTCATTGAGATACCCTTTAATTAAAAGCACAAACAAAATTGGACATCCAAGAATAAAAAATATTTTGTTAAAATCGAATATCTCGAAAAGGGTTAAGTTTTTGGACATCATACCATTTACCCAAATTAATCAAAAATGATATATAGTAAATAAAATACAAAACCTTGGTTTAGCTAAAACTCTTGTCGCAAATAAAAAAACAGCTTACTTACGTTTTTGGCAAAAATCTTTGTCGTATGATGACAAAAACGTTCGAAGTACAGTAAACAAAGATATAAGCACAACTGGGAACAGTTCTCAGCTGATATGGAGTACGCCCTCTATGCAGCGCAGAAAAAAGTCTGGGAGATGCTACGAAATAGGAAGAAACCAATAAATGAATACTTATCGTTCTCAAGTATTCCTATATCTAAATGGACCTCTCACTTTCAGCAGCTATACAGCAACACAGAACTACAAAGAAGTACAAAACTAGAAATTAGCAACGATGGTATCGAAGAGTACAGTATATCACTATATGATGCGGAAATGGCAATCACAAAAATTAAGAACAGAACATCTCCCGGACCGGATAATATACATAATGAGATTATAAAGTACGGTAGAGTTTCAACAAAATATTGGAAACTAAAAGGATACCTAAAAGGATACGAATTTCGTGAAAGCACGACAATTCCTATCTGTAAAAAAGGGGGTCCCAAGGGCCCCTCAGATGCAAAGACTGGCCATTCTTTGCACATGTACCATGTTTTTTTTAATATAGCTTATCTAAAGCCGGCCACCATACTGAATTTGAAGAGGTCGAGCCAAGGAGCACCAGGAGATTTGGTGACACACCTTTCAGTGTTGGAAGACTGAGTCCATCCAATTTCCGTTTTCTCGTAAACAAGACTATGGTTGTTTTGTTCGGATTAACGGAAAGACCTTGTCTCATGCTCCAATCATCGATTTTGTCAAGAATCCTCTGCACTTTCGTGCAAAGCCTCCTTAAGGATTTATCCGATGTTAGCGCACAGACGTCGTCCGCATATGCTTTTACGTAAAAGCCGAGTTCCTGCATTTCCACTAATAGGGAGTCTACGACGAAGCACCACAGCAGCGGAGAAAGAACACCCCCTTGGGGACATCCTTGCTTGGCCCTGACTGTGATTTGCTCGTCATCGTTCCCACCAGCGGTTAACAGCCTCTCAGAGAGCATGGAGTATATCCATTTTATAATGGCTTGATTAACTCCGTGTCGTTCGGCAGAAGAACATATCGAGCCGAAAGTGGCATTATCAAAAGCCCCCTCAATGTCCACGAACACGCGCATTGTGTATTCGTCAGCTTCCAGCCCAGCTTCAATCTTGCTAACAAGATCGTGTAAGGCTGATTCACATGATTATCCACTTTGGTAAGCGTGTTGATTTCTACTAAGTGGTTGTACCACCATACTAGTATACCGTATGTTAGTATTGGTCTTACAAGTGCTGTGTAAAGCCAATATACGATAGATGCGGAAAGACCCCAACTTCGTCCTATTAGCTGTTTAGAGTAGAGTGCTATTGTCGCTCATTTTACTCTATCTTCGACATATGATTTCCATCTTAGTTTTCTGTCTAGTATTAGACTTAAGTAGCGGGCCTCATCACTGAATGACAGTGTCTTTCCCCCTAGAGTTGGTGGAGTTATACTTGGAATTCTATATTTCCAAGTAAATAAGATGAGTTCAGTTTTGTTAGAGTCGACACTTAGTCCATTTGCTTTTGACCAGTTTTCAACCATGTTTAAAAAATCTTGCATGATTTCAAAAAAGTTTATTGGGACATTTCCCTCTTACTACCATTGCAACATCATCCGCATATGCTATGACGTGTTGTTCTCTATCCTCTAGGCTCTTTAGCAAGAAGTGTATTGCCAGCACCCAGAGGAGAGGGGACAGCACACCGCCTTGAGGTGTTCCTCTGCTAACTCTTTTCCTGATCTTCGTGGCGCCTAAGGTTGCGATCACAAATCTGCTCATGACCATGTTTTTGATGAACACAACCAGAGCCCCGGAGATCCCGAAATCAATCAGTGTTTTTATTACGGTATCCGGTAGGATGTTAAGTAACCAGTATAGGTTTCGAAGTTTAATTCGACGTGCTTTTGCAGCATAAATGCCATTTCCATATAGGGACCTACACCTATGGTAAAATTTTCCTTTAAATCGCACATTTCACGGTAGTTCATTCCGCTTTTGCAATCTAAATTTTTTTACTCTACTGCCGATGGGGATCTCAAATGCTTTAGCAAAGTAAGGCGTCTAATTTACAGGTGGCGCAAAAGTAACCTTGCGATGTTCTTTGGCTGTAATTAAAAAAAGAAATGAAAAACTTTGGTTCTTCTTGTGGATTATTTTTATTTGGTCTTTTAATTTTTTTTACATTAAGTCGAGAATATGATGTCATGTAAATGGCCGCCGCCACAGTTGATTGCCATTTGAGCTCTTTTTATGGCATTTTCCATCACTTTGGCCAAAACTTCCGGCGATAGGTCCTCACATTCTTGACGGATATTGTCTTTAAAAGCTGCAAGAGTCTGAGGCTTGTTGACATAAACCCACGACTTCAAAAAGCCCCACAAAAAGAAGTCTGGAGCGGTCAATTCAGGCGATCTTGCTGGCCAATGCAAATCGCCAAAACGGGAGATTAGGCGCCCGGGAAATACATCCTTCAGCATATCGGTTGGGGCACGTGCAGTGTGTGCCGTTGCACCGTCCTGTTGGAACCACATGTTTTCCAATCCCAATTCATCAAGTTGCGGCAAAAAGAACTCGTTGATCATTGCTCTGTAGCGCTCACCATTCACAGTAACCGTTTGGCCCGCGACGTCTTCGAAGAAAAAAGGTCCGATGACTCCTCCAGCGAAAACAGCACACCATACAGTGACTTTGAGCGGGTGTAATGGCTCTTCGTGGGTTACACGAGGATTTTCAGTACCCCAGAAGCGTAAATTTTGCTTATTTACGTACCCGCTAAGATGAAAATGGGCCTCACCACTCATGATTATTTTTGATGAAAAACCTCTTCCTCTTGGTGGTGATTAAGGATGGCTTGAGTGTATGTTAGACGCGATTGGCGGTCAGCAGCTAACAGCTGATGCACCGTCTGGACTTTGTACTGAAACATCTTCAAATCTGGTACCAAAATTCGGTGTAAAGACCGTCGACTGATACCCATTTGCGTGGCACGTCGTCTGGTCGATGTCGACGGCGCTTCCATGACATCCTCGGCTACAGCAGCAATATTCTCTGCAGAACGGCTACTCCGGGGTCTGCCACGCCTGGCAGCATCTCGTGTTGTGCCAGTCTCTTCGAGGCGAGCGGCTAAACGTCGCAGTGTTTCACCAGTAGGCGTTGGACGGTGAGGAAATCTGCGACGAAATTCACGTTGTGCCAAAGTCACCGACCGATTATTGGTCAAATAAATAGTCAGCAATATTCCGCGTTCTGGAGCAGTGTAGCGTAACATTGTTTATTAACGTGTATTTCGCATGTGTTTACTATACAAATGTCAAAACAGAACTGACATTAGGGGCCAATAGCAAAATTTATAGCATTTTCTGATAGGAGGATTACTTTAGCGCCACCTGTTATATGTAAGTAACTGTAGTACTTATACGCTGGCCACTTGTTTGAGAAAATTTCTTATTTACTTCTGTCATCCAGCAACCTATGTTGGGCAATCGTTTTGCAGCTGAATATTCTTTAGTAAACCAAATACAAACTTGATTTGTACGTAAGAAATGTTTGCCTGCCCTTGGGAATAATTTCTAATTAGTTGCCCGCTCTTCTTCTCTGCCCCTCCCGTACGAACACAAACCGCAGACCATCATAAAATTTAATGACCGCCATTTTAATGCTTCTCATTAACGAATCTCAACAGCCACAAAGTCGCAAAACAAAGTTGACTTTAATGGGAAGTGACACTAAAACCATACAACCAAAATTAATTCAAATCTTGCAATTCCAAAATTTTCCATATATACATACATTTATTGTGTGTATGTGTGTGTGTGTGCGTATTGTATTTTCAACGCTAATGATACAATAATTTTCATGATTCTTAAATTGATGGCGCTGATTAACCGAAAAGGTACAAGAAAAACGTGAAGTGTAAATTTCCGCAAAACGAGCATACAAATTGCGCTCCGCCATTTCAACAAGGATACTTTAACTCGCTTAGGCTCAGCGCAGCCCAGCTCGAATGACAAATCTTTCGAATTATACATACGACACCGAGTTGTGCCGGCTTCGCAGCAGAAAATATTTGATTTTTGTGCTTAAATTTATTTTCATAATTCATAATTTGCGTCAGGCAACCCAAAGGTGCAGTAAAAAGTGAAATGAGCCGTAAGGTAAATGTATGGGGTGGTGGTGCTAGAGCAGACGGTGAAACGAAAGTTGTGAAAAGGAAAGGGCAATGACATTGACTGGCGCACATTTGTAGCGCTAAGCGGCTGGCAAATACCTATGAGGGAGAACAACACCTGAAATTTCTCGAAAGTCGCGTGCAAATACTCACTTGAATTCTCCATACAAAGCATTGCTATGCATTTAGCCTTTTGCGAGCACTTTTCATTTGCATATTTTCCTATATTTTTGTCTTTGCCTCTGTATTTTCATGTTTCTTATTTCACTCAGTTGCCTGCGGAAACGTAATTTGTTTTGCTTAAGGATTTAGCTTCAAGTCGCTTATATGGCCTACCATCACTCAGCACTGGCGCATGCAAATGGGTGTGTGTGTGTGCGAATGTGCATGCGTCTGTGCGTAATGACAAAGAAGAGGCGAGCGCGGTTGCGCGACAAACAAAATTTTTCACATTTCGGATTTCCGAGATTTGAACAATTGTGGCTTTTAATTTTAATTAGCGCTGATTAATGCGAACGCCTCTTCATGTTTTGCATTTTGCTTTGCACGCCTCAATTTTGCCTAAAGGTTATTTTTTTATTTATTTTATATTTTATTCTCCTTCGGGAAGAGCGGATGATTAAGACAAAGTTTGTATGTTGGAATGTATGAATGTATGTATGTGTACGTTATCATCGCCAAAATGACAAATTGTGAAAGTTTTCGAAGTGGGTTGATTCAGACGCGAAATTCAACATTTTATTTTTAGCATAATTTTTACTTAATTTAAATAAAAAATTTTAAATTACAATCAAAGCAATTTATCGCTCAAGAGTTAGCTAAAATTTTTCAAAAGAGGCTGGTTAATCTAGCGTTTGGAATTTAAACTATCGTTTTTTTTTTTTGTTTTGACTTTGATAGCCACGAGTTTTTTTGAACTAAAATTAGATTTAGGAGAATTTTTGTTTGGTTAAGCACTTACCAAGTGGGCCATATTTTGCGTGGACCAATTTGAGATATTTTAGAAACATATTTTCAAGCGTTCTTATCGAAAATCTTTTCAAATGAATATCGTTATCAATTATGCGGCTATTTAACAAATGAAATATTCGCTTCCATTTCTCCATCATTTTTCATTACATCTACTTTTAAGGGGAATTTTTCACAAAAATCGAATTTTTTGTTGTTTGCATTTTCTTAACGAAGATTTATTCAAAAAAATTTTTTAAAAATTTTAACTTAAAAACTTGAAAATTGACAAAGTTATACATTTCAATTATCGCTACTTAATACTATGCGCTCTCACTGAGCGCCGCTAATGAAAACTTTAAACGCGTTTTTCTCAAAACGACTTTTCTGAACACGGTTGCCTCAATTTCTCGAAGACTTTAAACTGATTTTTTTTTTTTTTATAATTTTTGTTCATGTATTGGCTACAGTCGGACATAGCCGTTTTTAAAAATTTCAACAATTAATATATTTTCAAGCCTTTCGAAAACAAAAAGAGGGTAAAAACACAAACTCATTTTTCAAACCTGCCCCATTTTCTCAAAAAAAAAAAAAAACTAAAAAAAAACCGCCACGTCGTTGATGTATAGATAAAGATATTTTTTGGTTGTTTGCTTTTAAATGATTTTTCATCGCTTTATCGTGGCCACCAGGGTGCATCAGTTTTTATGACGTCATTGCATTAATATTAATAACAGTTGTAATTTTTAATTTTTTTTTAATAAAAATTTGTGTCAGTTGGATATATAATATGTTAAATAAATTATAGTTTGTCCAATCCTCAAATAATCATCCTTACTTATAAAAAAAAAATTCATGAAAATCACTTAATTTTCACGCGTTTACGGTGGTGTTGTGCTGGAGAAATCCTAATTAGCGGTAGGAGAAAGTGGGGCACCTGTGACACCTTTTTTGCGAAGCCAAAAAAAAAATTGATCGTAACTATTAGAAATTAATCTTAATATTTAACTGGCTAAGGAGTTACAAACAACAGTGAAAATACCTTATCCGGCTTCTTTTTAAAAAATAGCCAATTTGTCAAAAGTGCTCCGCCGGCGGGGTACCTTTGACTTTTAAAGGGGCACATTTGACCATCGTGTTGTTTACTTTATTTTATACTAATATATAAAACAAGACGTTATTTCAAAAAACAAAATATATATATTTATTTCAACAAAACATAAACACAGGCTTCTTTTTTCCCATCGAAGCTATATCAAATTAATATTATAGTAAAAATTTGTAAGAGAGAACAAAGGTAATTGAAAAGATTTTGATTATTTAATATTGCGGTCAAACAAATAAAATACTTCGTCCGGCATGGAGATGTGCCAGCTGGATTAGTTGGCTGTGGTAATTTAAGTTCTATTTCACTTCTTAAGGCTAGGGCGATTTCTTCTACGTCTGGTTTTACAAACACCCAGTTAAATGTTGCAAATCTTCGTAAATAGTTTATGTTAAAAGCGTTATTACTGAACTTTTTCCATATTTCACCAATATAGTGGAATGGCTTTTGATTTTTAGGAGCAAATAGAACCAGAATCTCCTATATGTAATATATCTTCGTCGGTTAATTTCCATTTGTTATCTTCGATGTCATAATATCCTTCGTCGTCGGAAATGGGACCAATGGAATTAATGGATTCACAGTAGGAAACATTATCTTCATTTTCTTCAGTCGTATCAGACTCAATTACGTCATATTTTGTGGTTTTTTTCTTTAAAAGCGTTCGCTTTTTTTGATGAAAACACAATAGTTCGCTTTACGTTATGAATATTTTTTGTTTTGTTAGGTTCTATCATCTTCTGTTTCTCAGCTGAACTCCTTATGATACGGGATGTTGAACCTCTGGCCGTTTTTTTACAGGCACACAAACGTTTCTTTGGGCGAACCATTTCAGGAGTTCGGTTTTGGACCGATTTGCTTTGTGGGCTTTCTTGCACGTTTATTATATTTTGTCTGTTTTCTACGTTTTCCCTGGCATTAATAACTGGGCGAGATTCTTCTTCCGGCAAGTCTTCCAACGTAAACATGTCGTCACTAAAAATTTCTGAGTTAAAGGAATAAATACCTGTACTTTTAAACCCTTTCAATATATTTTCTGACGAGAATGACCTTTGGAAAGGATGATTCGTTAATTTTGCCACATCACAAATAGTTATTTGTCTTCCGATGTTTGAAACAGTAAAATCGTTTAAGCTCTTTCGGCAAAGTTGTTTAAATGGTCGGAATATGAACACATCTAAGGGCTGCAATCGGTGCGAGGTATGAGGTGGAAAAGATAGCATCACAATTTCATTATCTCTGCAAAAGTTAATGCTCGAGACTACAATGAGATGAATGGTTATCTAGCAAAACTAGAATGGGCCCTTTCTTTTGAACAATTAGTGCTACATTTTATATGCCTAACTACTTCGATAAATAGTTAAAAGTCATCCAGCCAGATTTTGAGTTCAGAGCCAATGAACCTGGGAAGGATCCATATGTGAATATTTCGTTGAATCGTATACGAGGAAACACATACACCTGGGGCAAATGGTTTCCACTGGCATATACAATCCTAACCATGGTGACTAGGCTTCCAAGCTCTACTGAGGTGGCTTGAGAAACTGTTCTCTAACCTTTTTGAGCAAGAATCTATTTAAAAAACCAGGAAACCGATACATAATAGCGCTACATAAAAATTACATCACCCAATCGAAAATCACTTAAACTCGTGTTGCTCCGCTGAGCATTTAAGGAGCACTGCAAAACTACATATGAGCACGTGTTATTGTATTAGGCTGCGTACAGTTCTGTATTTGCGAAGTTTTTTAATCATTTCGAGAACGAAAATGTTAAAGTCAATCCTGCCCCACAGTCACAGGTACCCCACTTTACCCTACATGAAAACGAATGGTTGTGTAATGTCAAATATCGTAGCAGGAACTTATAGCGGTTGTTTTTTTAACAGCTTGGAAACTTAAAGTAATAATAAAAACAAAAATATTGTTGGAATGCGTTCTGTTTTTATTATAATTCGGTATATAATTTCAGAGCATTTATTTTTCGAATATGACATCCGGCATATGTTCACCGCAGCTACGAGGTTCATGGTCCATTCGATTAATCCATCAATCCATCTAATAAATTGACGTTTAAGCGCGGTGTAGGCGAGTAATGAAATAAATAGAAAATTTTGTCGAACGAAGTCTTTTGACTTAAGCAAAATCATAAACATTTTTAAATGACTGTTTTTACAAGTTTCACCGAAAAATACCTCAAAGTAGACCACGGAAAAACTTAATGGGATTTTTTATCTATAAAACGTCGCTACAAAACTAACCACACCAAATGATGTCATTCACATCTGTTGCGAATCTAAAGAAGTAGCTGATACAGAAAAAAGTGCTCACCATCCAAGATCCACCCAATTATCACCGAGATAAATATTTACACATTTCCAGATAGTGGCTTTAATAACCGAGAGAGAGAGTTCTGAAGAGTGTGTGAGGATCTTTCAAAACCATATTTTCAAAATTTCAAAATTTTTGAATTGAAATTTTTGAAAAAGAAAATATACGGAATAGGCAGATTCATAGTCAAATCAAGAATGTGCGCCTAATAAAAAGCACTGATTCTACAAGTGGCGTATCAAAATGGCATCTTTTGCGATAATTGGGTCTGGACTGTGCCACTGAGTGGACTGTGTCAACAAGATTAACACCACCACAAACAGCACCATGAATGTTTTTATGTACCCTTAAAAACTTAAATGCGTAAATGTATGAATGTATTCTATTATACTTTTTGTGTGTAAAGAAAACAGGCAAAAGCCTTAAATGAAAGTTGAAAAAGAAGAAGAAATTCGTTTATCTTTAGTCTATCAGCTAAAGAGTTTTCCATTAATTTTACTTATTTTTAATTTATTTTTATATTTGTAAAAGCAATTCTGAAAACAGGAATCGGTGTAACAAAAAAAAAGGAAACTTAAGAAAAAAAGAATAAGTAATCAAATTTGAATAAAAAATGAGGTAATAAGCTTTTATCGACTTTTTTTTAAATATGCTTTTGTATAATTTAGCAGTGGGCATTAGCCCTTTGTTTTCATTTATAAAATCCCCAACTATTGCGTTACACAAATAATCAACCTTTTGCGTCGAAGTCAATTAATTTCAATAATTTTAACGAAATGAAAAATGTGTTGTAATTTATTAATTAGGCGTTGGGATAATGATTGACTTAATGGAAGTAACACCTTTCGAATTAATATTTATTTCCTATATTTAGATTAAAATTATGCAAAAGCAAATTCGAACAGGTTGCGCTCTTAAATCAAAGTACAGGGTGCTCCATCTGGCATTTGGAATGTGAATTAGCGATTCTCGATATGCTTACAGTTCAAGATTTACTTGCTTTTTACTTGGAAAAGGTTAAGAAATATTAAGATTATATTTACAAAGTATTTTCAGTGAACCATTTTTTCAGATGAAGCTCGTTTTTACCTCAGCGGCTGTGTAACCAAGCAAAACTTTTGCAGTTAGAGGTCAGAAATTTCACAGTGCTGTCAGTACTCCAACCAATATTTAGCAGACTTTTCTAAAGACTGATAAAATAAGGTCCTTAGTCTAATTTTGGCAGTTTTTTTTCGAGTTTTAGTGTTCCCCAGAGTTTGCAAGAGTTAAAAACATTGAATTTAATTTGGTGAGATAAGGCATAGTTGAGATAAGTGTCAAAACTTACAAAAACGTACTACAAAATTAGGCGACTGTAAGGCCGCGGCAGTCATTTGAATGAATTGAACGGCACAAATTACCGCAAGGCAATACCAATACATCCGACGCCGGAATAGATAGCACTTTATAGTACGCACAAACACTAGCCAGGAAACGGAATGAAGCACCAAAAATATATTTACTTCAAGTTTGCAACAACAAACAAGCGCCAAAAGTAGGCAGTGTTATTTCTCTCTAGCAACTACAATGGAAATCTCAGGAAAAATAGCCTAAAGGGTATCTAAGATACAATATACAGGGTGCTTCAAAAAATGTATACACACTTTGAACTTCCATAGAAAATTTATTTACCGGTCTACAAAGTTAAATTTCAGGAAAATAGAAAGCTGAAAGTCCAATGTAAATGAAACATAAATAACAAATGTTAATACTGTTCAAATTGGTGACCTGCAGCATCAATACATTTTTGAGTACGAGTCACCACAGATTCTGTACATCGTATCAAAACGTCCAATGAGATTTCTCTACACACTGCTTGAATCTCATTCCAAAGAATGTCTAGGTTACGTGGTTTACGTTTGTACACCTCATCTTTTACTGTGCCCCACAAGAAGAAATCCAGTGGTGTAAGGTCTGGAGAGCGTGCTGGAAACTCGATTGGCCCCCTGCGTCCTATCCTCTGGCCCGCCAAATTTTGATCCAGGTAAGCTCGTACGTCCCTGTGATAGTGCGGCGGAGCACCATCTTGTTGAAAATCTTGAAGGTGGTTCTGTATCATACTCCCTTCTCCACTGTCTTTGAACTTCATTTACATTCTCAAACTTCCAGTACCACTTAATAACCTGCTTACGTTCTTCAAAACTCAAACGTACGTCCCCCATGTTGATATTACAAATTCTAACTGATAATATAACATAGAGGGACGATTATGCTGGCACCTGGCGAAGAAATATAACATTAGCCTTGTAGAGCGGGAAAACTACAATAGTTCAAAGTGTGTATACATTTTTTTGAAGCACCCTGTATATAAGGTATATCGTTGCATGTCCGTGAAATTTGACTCTTCATTCTCGCTCGTTCATCGACGCCTAAGAAGTTTCGCTTTAAAAAGTTGCTCCACGGTCTCCATCATTTATCCTTGAAATGATGATGGATCTGTAAAAAGTAAAATAAAAATGTATTTAAACTTTCAAGTGCCTCAAACTACTTGTGCTGATCAAACTCTCGTCGGGCAGTTACATTTTCTACCTACCGTAACTTTGCATCTGATGGGAATTTTTGCAATCGTCTTCCACAGAAATACGCCTAAAACTATAAAGAATAATGATCTGTAAAAAAAAAACCGATTTTTTGAAAATTCTGGATGTATGCACGCCCTTAATGACAAGCTTTTTTATTCCCGATAAAAAAAGTTATTATTATTTATTTTAATTATTTATAACCGAATTAAATTACATTCAAAGGCTGATGGGCCACCCCTTGTAAAAATAGATGTTACTCTTATGCAAGTGGCGCAAAACTAACCATCTAATTTGTTTTTGGATAACCTTTAATAACAAACACCGTTTTTTATAACGCATGACGTCGGATATGTCTAAGATCCTTGCTCAATATTTTATAAGCAGTTTTTGGAGATCCCAGAGCAGCCGCTCCTTTCCACAAAGGCTGACGCAGATTATTGCACAAACTTATAGCGAGGAGTTCAGTATTCTCATTTGTTCTCGATGTTCGACTGGGCCCCGGTGGTGGTATTTTTGCCACTGAACTTATTGTCCGGAACCTTTGATCCTAGGAGTGGATTAGATCTTCAGTTGGAACATCACGCAAACGTCGAGTATTGTAACATGAACAAAATCTACGAAGAATAGTTGTACACGAATCATTAGCCTTGAAATGAAGCCTCATTCGACCATCAGATACGCTGTATAAGTGAGCTCACTTGGAGGTAAAACTTAAAACCTTTCCTTGTGGTACCATTGATGGGAGGAAGTGGGGCAGGAGAGCGAGTTAGAAACCACTAATTCTCGTTACATGAAGACCACAATCGACAGAACCTAAGAAATTTCCTTGAGCGTCCCCTATCCACGTGGTCTAGAGGATCCCATGAGTTGACTTACAGCTTATCAGTCTTAAAGCAAGCCAAGAGAAACCCAATCCCACCTTTGCATAACAATTGCTGTTAATAATGGCGTGAGTGGGGTTTTGCGTGATTATTATATAATTTTACAGGTAAACCTCCGATACCACTTCTGTCATGAAAATGCTTCACATCAAACCATCTGGTATTCAGAGGTGGCATGCAACTACATGCAACCTTTTCCATTATGACAGGAATACGAAGATGAATTTTAAGTTTAGTATCCATTGTCACACTAATTCGACAAAGTTGTATAATTTTGCAATCTATACTAAGTTTTCGGTAAGCAGTGGGCTAAAGAGCTCTTCATAAGACACATAATTTTGCAATTCTTAAGATCGAATCTTTTTTAGGTTACATACCCTATAATCAGAAAGTACCGGGAATGATTAATTTAAACGAACCGGAGGCGTAGTGCACCATGAGTACCTTCCATCGGGCCAGACAGTCAATAAAGAATATTATTTATCCGTTTTGAAGTGTTCGAGAGATGCTGTACGTCGCAAACGTCCGGAAATGGTGACAAACAATTCTTGGATTTTGCATGATTATAACACATCATCGCACCGAGCTTAAAGTGTGCTAGATTATTTGACCAAACACCAAGTAAATACACCATCGTGCAAGCACCGTATTCACCTGATCTGGCCCCGTGCGACTTCTTTTTGTTTCCCAAGTTGAAGTTACCACTTCGTGGAAGGATATTTCAGTCGATAGATTTAAGAGAATGCGACGAAGGAGCTGAAGGCCATTCCTTCGTCGACCTACCATGGGTACATGGAGGACTACGTTAAACGTTGGCATGTGTTGCTTTAGACGGGACATATTTTGACGGAGATAAAATAAATTTGCCTGAACTTTAACTCTGTTTTGTTTTATTCAAACATTCCCGGTACCTTCTGATCATAGAGTGATTTTAAAACGTCGGCTTACATAAAATTTTTTAAGTTTTATGTTCTTAACAATTCGCAAGTACAGAACCCGTACAAGAACTGGCGAACTTTTGAAGGAAGGTCCGGCAAAATTATTGAAAATAACTTTTTTCTAATAACTATCATAGAGGTAAGAAGAGATCTAGTCGAGGAAACGATGTCAGAAACCGAAAAGCTCGAACTTACGAATGAGCAACGAGTAACGTGCTCGGTATTTTCTTTAACGATGGGTCTAAGAATGAAATAGGGTCTGGAACCGGATGGTACTTAAACGATAGTAATAAGTATCACTATGCTGTTTTCCAAACGGAAATTTTTGTCATCCTAAAAGTAGCCGAAAGGATGGAGAGGAGATGAAGCGGAAAACAGATTGGAGTTTTCAGTGACAGTCAGGTTGCACTGAAGGCTCTGGAGAACGCGAAGCAAACCTCAAAGATTATTCAAGAATGTAAGAAAAAGCTTAATTCTGTCGGAAGACAAAACAGGCTTGTACTTATATGGGTTCCAGGATACTCCGGTGATCAAGGAAACGTAATTGCCGATGAATTGGCCAACCGTGGATCAGCGGTTCCCCCACAAGAGCCAGAGCCAATAATCGGAGTCAGTTCCGCAGGAATCATGGATTGGATCAGCGATTATGTATGCAAAAGAGCGATGGTTTATCTAAAACGCTACAGAACTGCAAAGTGTTCTGTGACAAGTCCGAACAGAAAACTGTCAAACTTTCTACTACAACTTTGAGGGAAAGACGTTCGGTTGATGGTTGGTATCATTACAGGACACAACCCATGGGGTCAGCATATGAGCACCCTTGGAATCATTGAAGATCAGAAATGCGGATAGCACTGAGCATTTTTTATGTGAGTGTCCTGCCTTTGATAGAGCAGGGCTACGAGTTTTGGGTTCCGATGTCATGAGAATGAGTAATATTCGTTCTCTAAAACTGGAGGATATTTGCAGATTTGCCAAAGAATCTGGAAAATTCTCAGAGGACTTACTACCTTTGTCTCTGTCTCTATACTTTCCTATCTCTTTCTCTGATACTTTTCTCCTTCCCTCCTTGACTGTATAATATAATAATAATATAATGGGCTTTTTAGCCTCAGTGTTTTAGGAGCCATCAAATCTCCTGGTGCCCCTTAGCTCGACTTTTTCAAATTTCAATTTCAACGTGCTCGGTCACGATCACACAGAAACGTTAATGCTTCACCAACAAATGCTTGATGATAATATGCAGAATATTCTGGCCCAATATAATAAGTAACGGAGAGCTCTAGGGACAAACGAACGAAAAGCCTAACTTACGTTAGCTAACACGCGGGAAATGGAGTTGGATAGGCCGCGCTCTTAGAAAAACACCCCACAGTATCACAAGAATGGCCCCAGATGGGAGTCCCAAGGAAAGCAGAACAAGTATGACTCTAGATGGGAATCCCTAGAGAAGTAGAAGTTGCGGCCGGCCAAAGAACACCTGAAAGAGATCCATCCCGCATCACTCATCTTCCATAAACAAAAGTCCCCCAACAAGGCTAAGACGATAGCAGCTAAACGCGTACGTAGGTAAAGCCTTGTAGGCCCTATGCTCCTCGAGAGAGTAATCAAAAAAACAAAAAAAAAAAAAACGTACTTGGTCAAAAACTTTGTTTAAACCGGCGTTTATTAAAGTGTGGTTAAATTTTAAGGGCCGATGTTGAAGACAAACCACACTTAACCGTTAAGTTTTTTTTCACCTCATTTAACATTTTTTAATTTCAGATTAATTCAATTTAAATCTTGGAAAGACACATAATCGAGCAACGCGTTAAAGTTATTCAGGCTTATTATGAAAACGGCACATTTTCACCTCAGTGGATTCGTCAATAAGCAGAATTGCACGATTTGGGCGAATGATAGTCCAAGAGTGATTGCCAAAAAATCAATGCACCCACAAAGAGTGAGGTTTATGGACCGCGGCATCATTGGGCCGTATTTTTTCCAAAATGAGGCCGGTCAGGCAGTTACTGTGAATGGTGTTCGCTATCGTGGGATGATAACGAACTTTTTATGGCCCGAATTGGAAGATATGGATGTGGCAGATATGTGGTTTCAACAGGACGGTGCCACTTGTCACACAGCTAACGAAAGAGTGGCTCTTTTGCGCGAAAAATTTGATGGCCGAATAATCTCACGTCGCGGCGATGTCAATTGGCCACCAAGATCAAGTGATTTGACACCGTTGGACTTCTCTCTATGGGGTTATTTGAAAGAAAAAGTGTACGTCGATAAGCCAGCAACAATTGAAGAGCTAAAAGATGAGATAATTCGACCTACTAACGGCATAGAACCTCAATTATGCCTCAACGTCAACGAAAATTTGGACCATTGGAGGTGTGCCGCCGAGGCCGCGTCGGCCAGTTGGCCGATAATTTGTTTTATACGTAATTGAACCATACCAGTATTATCATAGTAAAGAGAAATGATAATAATTTCTTAAAAAAATTGTATTTTATTCAAAATCAACACTGGCCCTTGAAACTTAACCACCCATTACAATAGTGAGTTGTGAATTGAAATCAGTTAGTAGTAGTTGATTTGGCTTTACCATACCCGTAGAGAAAACGTACAATCGATGGAGAGATTGAATACGCCAAGTGTTTAGTAAAAAGTGCTTTGCAATGCTTTTTAAAAATTAATTAGGAACGAATTTATTATTTATTGCTATTTAACTCATCTACAAAATTTGAACTCTCCGTAACCTCATTTCTCTGATTCTTATTTGCAGTTGCCTTACGAAAGGTGTCCCATGTGGCGGAGTTTCTGTTTGTTTACCTGAAAACTTGGCTAATCAGCGGCTAAATATCAGCAACGTGAGCAGAATGCAAATGCAGAAGACTGTAAGCGAAACGGCAAGCACCGGCAGGCAGCGGAGAGTTTAGAGAGTCGAGTTTTGCGTAATTATGCGAAAGTACAGCAGATTGACAAAGTAAATACAGACGTAGAGGAACTGGTGAAGAATGATAAACAGAAGAAGAGAATTGGGCGAAAACTAAAAAACAAAAAATAGAAATTTAAAATAAGATAGGGTAAATGCAGTCTGAACAAGATTTATGCGCAATCACGAATTTAATTCAACCATAAAATGAGTTGGCACAGTAAATAAAACTGGAAGGCAAGGCTTATGAGAACACAAAAATAAACCAAATGAATACAAACTAAATAGCTTTATATCATATAAAACCAAACTCAAACTATTTTAACCCTTCAATGGCACACACTTTTTCGAACTTCCATGCACCGGCCACGACTTAAAGTCGACGCTAAAAATTTAACGCCAATAAACAAAGCAGAGCTCAATGTGAAAAAAAAAATTAAAAAAAAAACACTTATTGCAATTATTGAAATTAAATATATTTATAGGTAAATAATCATTTCACAACCGCATTGAAGCTGAATAATACAGCAAAAGAAGAAATAACAATCAGAGGGGAAAAAAACGTCTGTGGTTATTTGAAAGAATTGACTGCGTATTGAAAGTACGGTAAAGCAAAGTACAATAAAGCAGCAGACAGCGCTGATAAGAAGTTTTCCTTTTGTTGGTGGAAATGCGGCACGCGTAGCGACAGCAGCCGCATTCCAATTATAAAGTGCAGCCAATAGGGAATTCGCAAATAAAAAATACAATTTTTTAAAATGCACAAGCAGTTGCGTCACTATGTACAGACGTCACCAGCAACAGAGATCTGCATAGCTACGATAACTAAGGTGATATGTATTTTAATTTAAGTAGTTGAAGTAGAAGAAGAAAGAGACAGTACCTAATAAATACTAAAGGCGGTGAATGGTAAAGAATAGTAAAAGCGCATATACACATAAAGATTTATATAAAAAATCATTGACAAGTTCATTGAAATTGAAATGCGAATGAAAAAAATGCGACGCCTCAATTGGCACAGTGGTGCAGGCTGAAAATTATTTTGATATTCACTCAGTTTTCATGCTAAAGAGTTGTTTTTTCTTTTATTAGTAATTACTTGTACATATTTCTTTATTTTAGTTTTCAGTGTTACAGTCTAAGTTGCTAAGTCACTTGAGAAATTAAAAAAAAAAATTGGTTTTCTATTTTATCTGAAAGTTGCTCCAGTGCAGTCATTTTGTTCAGGTTCGCTGGGTTCACGTTCAAAGTTCTTTGTGAACTTTTTTTTTTTATTGAAATGTTATAAATTTTTATTTACATTCCATAAAGATTACACCTAGTATAAAACTATAAAACTAATAAGTAATTTTCATTTCACAATTTGAAGTAGCTTAAACAATATTGACAACTAAGTCTTGAGGTTTCTTTCTTTTTAATCTTCTTTTTACAGTTGCTTCATCGCTTAGTACGGAAGCTTCTGCGTTAATGTGGGTTTTTATAATTTTTCAGCATGCTTAACTGTACAGAGATTGGCTGTGTCTGAGACGGTTTTTAAATTTAAATCCTTGTGCAGGTCTTCATTACGCACGTACCAGGGAGCTTTAACGATTCCCCTGATTACTCTATTTTGGAGGCGCTGTATAATGTCGATGTTGGTCTTTGCAGTCCATCCCCATAATTGAAGACCATAGGTCCACACCGGCTTTAGCACTTGGTTGTGAATGAGGAGTTTATTTTGAGTTGATAGCTCAGAGTTTAGCCATTGGAGTTTTTGCGTCTTTAGATTCAGCTCAGCAACTTTGATTTTCACGTTCTCTTTCCACTTGAGCTTTACATCTAAAGTCATGCCTAGATACTTTGCGCTATTAGCATTTGGCACTATTGCTGACAAAATATGAACTGGTTTGCAGATAATTTTTTTATTAGTGAAATCCACGTGAAGTGATTTGATTTCGTTTAGCTTTATGTTCCAATTTTCAGTCCATGTGACTACTTCGTCAATGGACTTCTGCAGTTTCTGGATGGATTCGTTTTCAGTTGATCCAACAGCTGAGATGCAAGTATCGTCAGCGAATGTAGTTACTTTGCACATTTTCGGTACTGGCAGGTCTGCGGTTAGAGTAGGTACAGTACTGGGCCGAGTATACTGCCTTGTGGTACTCCGGCCAATATTTGTTTTATTTCCGAATACGCCTGCTTTTGCTTTACTCTAAAGTACCTATTTGTTATATACGATTCCAAAATGTCAGTGAACTGCAACGGAAGAAGAGCTTTTAATTTACAAAGTAGTCCTTCGTGCCATACTTTATCAAATGCCTGGGCAACGTCAAGGAATATTGCTGAGCAGACTTTATTACTCTCTACCGCGTCTTCTATTGTATATGTTATCCTGTGTATTTGTTCGACGGTAGAGTGTTTTTCCCAGAAGCCAAACTGATGTGAGGGTATGATGTTTCTACATGCAATTATAGATTTTAAGCGTTTGGAGAACAGCTTTTCGAATAGTTTACCCATTACTGGAAGCAGAGCGATTGGCCGGTAAGATGACACTTCATTCGGAGTTTTGCCTGGTTTAGGTATCATTACTATTTCGGATACTTTCCATTGGAATGGTATATATTTCCAATCTAGGCATGCATTCATTATAAAAGTCAATTTCATTAGCGCCTTAGCTGATATATTTTGTGAACATGAAATATAAAATTATTGAAAAAGCGGTCACTCGTCGGCAGGCAAATGATACATCTCCAAATGCATTTCTGCCATGAAATAACTTCCCATCATAAAGCGCGAGTCTGCCGTTCGCAGGCGGCATAAAATTGTGGATTCTTCTATTTGTAGGACTACAGGTTGGCATCTATCTCAAATTGTTGGAAAATCTCGGCCACAAACCTAATAAATAATGTGGACGCTTATTTAATTAAATACTACTTATAAATACTAAAGGGTGATCAATTTGGGGTGTATCGGATTTTAAATTGAAATAAAACAACGAAAATTCGAATTGATTGGGCAAAGTGCGCGCAGCTTTCTGAAACCCAATAGTTCAGTCAAAATATTGCTTGCACTGCCCAATGAGATGCCTAAGACTTCTACTAAATCTCTTATAGTCACTCGTCGATTTGCCATACGATATCCTGTATTTTTTCTACGATTTCTGATGTTGTTGCTGTGTTTGGACGTCCTTGACGTGGATCGCCTTGAAGGCTTGTACGTCCACGTTTAAATTCAACAACCTATCTCTCTGCTGTACTAATTGAGGGCGAAAAGTCTTTATACACCTTGAACATTCGTCCATAAATTTCCTTTGCTTTTAAACCTTCCAAAAATAAAAAATTCAATCGCTGCTGGATTTAAGATGTAGAAGAAGACGTAAACTTATTGGGATTGAGATTTTTGTGTAGAACTGTGCATGGCCTTCATCTTTTAAAGACAACTCCTTTAATATGTTGGACACAACTGCGGCGTAATTTGACCATCCATAAACAGCAATTTTGAATGACTCGCTGGAGGTCTTCGGTCGGTATCTCTTGAATAACTTTGGTAATGTTGGCTTCCAATACCTCAATCGAAGCTGGTTTATCCACAAAACATTTAGACTTTACATGCCCCCACAAATAAACGTCCAAAGTTGTGAGATCACATGATCTTGGTGGACGATCCACGGACTCGAGACGAGAGATATAAATTGCTTACCGAAACGCCGACGCAGTAAATCCATGGTTTCATGGGCTGTATGACAAGTAGCGCCGTATTGTTGGAACCAAATGTTGAAGAGATCACGCGCTTCAATTTCCGGCATCAAAAAGTTCGTTCAACATGATGCGATAGCGTTCGCTATTCACTGTTGCATTGGCGGCAGCCTCGTCTTTGAAGATACCCATATAGTCGATGATTCCTCCGGCCCATAGGCCACATCAAACGGTTTTTTTCAATGGATGTAATGGCTGTTCTTCAATGAATTCGGGTTGCTTTTCAGCTCAACTGCAGCAATTTCGCTTATTGACGTAGCCATTAATCCAAAAAACGGGCCTTATCGCTGAACACCATAAGTTGGCCTGAGCGCGCGATGAACACCTCTGACAGAGCTTCGATTTTCGTAATACAAGTTTACGATTCATGAAGGTTGTTGAGGTGTAAATCTTTCCCTGATGAAATGTCAACGAATATTGAAAAAAATTATGTATTTAGTTTGAAATTAATCGCGTGTGACCTGTCAAAAAAACTTATTGGAAAAAGTGTTTCTAATCTGCTCACCCTTTACAAAAATTATCAGCCTATGGTAGTCGAAGTAGCGGCCGCATTTTCACAAATTGTGTAGTACGTTGATCAATTTTGACACTTGTGAATTGGACAGCTGCAGTATACAAACAGGCAAGCAACGGAGCGTGTAAAGATCAAAATATAAGTCAATATTTCCATCAGTTAAAATTATTTTTGTTTATTTAGTAAAGAGTTTATTTGAAAGCAAAATTGGATGATTAATTTTGCGTCACCTTGGCTTTAATAAAAAAAAAAAATGCAATACTTTGATTCTTCTTGTGGATTATTTTTATTTGGTCTTTTAATTTTTTTTACATCAAGTCGAGAATATGATGTCATGTAAATGGCCGCCGCCACAGTTGATTGCCATTTGAGCCCCTTTTAGGCATTTTCCATCACTTTGGCCAAAACTTCCGGCGATAGGTCCTCACATTCTTGACGGATATTGTCTTTAAGAGCTGCAAGACTCTGAGGCTTGTTGACATAAACCCGCGACTTCAAAAAGCCCCACAAAAAGAAGTCTGGAGAGGTCAAATCAGGCGATCTTGCTGGCCAGTGCAAATCGCCAAAACGGGATTTAGGCGCCCGGGAAATGCATCCTTCAGCATATCGGTTGTGGCACGTGCATTGTGTGCCGTTGCACCGTCCTGTTGGAACCACATGTTTTCCAATCCCAATTCATCAAGTTGCGGCAAAAAGAACTCGTTGATCATTACTCTGTAGCGCTCACCATTCACTGTAACCGTTTGGCCCGCGACGTCTTCGAAGAAAAAAGGTCCGATGACTCCTCCAGCGAAAACAGCACACCATACAGTGACTCTGAACGGGTGTAATGGCTGTTCGTGGGTTACACGCGGATTTTCAGTGCTCCAGAAGCGTAAATTTTGCTTATTTACGTACCCGCTAAGATGGAAATGGGCCTCATCACTCATGATTTTTTTTTATGAAAAATCATCTTCCTCTTGGTGGTGATTAAGGATGGCTTGGGCATATGTTAGACGCGATTGGCGGTCAGCAGCTAGCAGCTGATACACCGTCTGGACTTTGTACGGAAACATCTTCAAATCTTGTACCAAAATTCGCTGTAAAGACCGTCGACTGATACCCATTTGCGTGGCACGTCGTCTGGTCGATGTCGACGGCGCTTTCATGGCATCCTCGGCTACAGCAGCAATATTCTCTGCAGAACGGCTACTCCGGGGTCTGCCACGCCTGGCAGCATCTCGTGTTGTGCCAGTCTCTTCGAGGCGAGCGGCTAAAATAGTCAGCAATATTCCGCGTTCTGGAGCAGTGTAGCGTAACATTGTTTATTAACGTGTATTTCGCATGTGTTTACTACACAAATGTCAAAACAGAACTGACATTAGGGGCCAATCGCAAAATTTATAGCATTTTCTGATAGGAGGATTACTTTAGCGCCACCTGTTATACATATATAATTGGCGCATACACCCTCTTTGGGTGTTTGGCCGAGCTCTTCTTCCTATTTGTGGTGTGCGTCTTGATGTTGTTCCACAAATGGAGGGACCTACAGTTTCAAACCGACTCCGAACGGCAGATATTTTTTTTGAGGAGCTTTTTCATGGCAGAAATACACTCGGAGGTTTGCCATTGCCTGCCATGGGACGACCGCTATTAGAAAAGACGTTTTCTTAATTTTTGATTTTTCACCGAGATTCGAACCGACTTTCTCTCTCTAAGTTCCGAATGGTAGTGACGCACCAACTCATTCGGCGGCCGCCACCTTTTATAGGATGCCGTAATACAACAAGGATTGGCTATTCGAAGGACTAAGATAGAAAACATGCTTAAATACTCATTTATTTTCAAGCCTGCTAATTGACTCAAATTTAAAATTTTTCTTTTCGAATCGAAAAGAAATCGAAATCGATTTTTCAGAAATATCTTACGTCTTATAATCAGAAAGAAATTTGGTTTCCATGACATGAAGTGCCACCTGAAATCCAAGATAGATCGTTAATAAAGTGAACCGATCCGGTCTGTGCTATACATATACACACCTACATGTGTATTTACATACGAGGTTTCTTTGTTTTTCCTGAAAGTTATTTATTTACGGAACACTATTTATTTTGCTCCCTTCAACTTTGGGCGCTCGAAGGCTTCTAAGGTTTGCTCTAAAGCGTTTCTAAGGCTTACAAAGCAGCATACTTCGAATATTGGGTAGGTGCCTTTTCCGGACACTTTCCGTTGGCCATTAAAGTGGTCCTATCCTTGCTGACGAGGTGAAAATATCTGAACACAATATCATTAACTGCTCTTGCGGCATTGGCCATAACATTTAAATGGGGTTACCGAACACTCATCCAGAAGCCAAAAAAATATTTTTACTGCAAATTTTTTTCAGTAATCAGTAAAAGTTTACTGGTAATGCAAATTAAATTTCATTATCAGTAAAATTTTACTGATTACTGCTATTTGTAATGCAGTAAATTTATAATGCAGTGTGCCCACCTATGAAATTAAGTTCAATAAAATTTGAGATCTCATTGAGTTCATGAAGAGAGCGAGCAATCGGGACATAATTTGTTCTAAACCTCTTCAAATGGAAAGCATAGTGACGTGAGCTGGCAGGGACTGAAAAATGAATATTTTCTAAAAGATACGAATAGTCATTTCACCCCTGATAATACTAAATAATAAACACAACGACAAAGTCGATGTTCCACTTTCTATGTAAATTTTTTTTATGTGTTTTTTATGTTTTAGATTAATTAGAAGTAAGCGGATTCATATGATGGAAGTACGGGAAAACAGGAGCTCAGTAAAGAGAGAGAGAATAAGTAAGAAACACTGTTAGTATTCGTTCAATTCTGTCAATTGAGAATTGGTGGTAAGGTCTCCAAATGAAAGCGACGTATTCTAATATACCTTAAGACCAAGACGCCTACTTTAAATTGATGCGCAGTGCTTCCAATGTAAAAAAATATGTATTTTTTTACGAGTTGAAATATTATAAATGCATAATTTTTCTTAAAATTATTGCATTTTTTAGTTTTCGCATACATTTTTTAACGTATAGATTGAATAAACAAATTAACCCTTTTTTGGTCAACTCAAACATGAAAATACGCGTTGCCGACTCGATGAAGAAGTGCCATCTAGGTTAAGTAACTGGGAAACCCATTTTTTTACTTGTAACTTCTGAGATGTAAAGAAAGAAATGATTTTACGAAGAAATTGTAATTTGAACAAAAATCAGGTTATGCCTTAAATTGTAACGCTCTCGAATTTCCTTGACATGCTCCAAGCGGCAATCAAAAGAACAAACTATTTTATTAAATTAAGTCATATTGCTTGCTGCCGGCATTATTATTGATTGGCTGTTTGTGCACTGCGACCTGAAGAGATCTATTGTACAGCCATGTAGCCTACCTAAACAGTTTTAGGCTGTTAATAGATTCTAGAATTGATGTAGGCTTGATTTCTACCAGGAGGTTTGGATCTATAGCCCCATTTCGCAGGTAATTTAGTCTACTTCGTGCCACTGCTGGGCAGTCGCATAGAATATGCAGAGCCTACAGGAATCGCTCTCTATCGCACCTGTCTTTTTCATGTGATGAATAAATTTACAATGGCCTGTTAACAGTTCACTGTAAAATTTTATGTCGTTTCTGCTTAGGTTAAGGATTGCTTCTGTCTTTATCCGTTCTGGATCTATGAGTCTCTTCGACTGCCGCATGCCCGATTTGGCTCTTCAGTAATCGATTAGGTCTCGTTGTTCCTGCTTCTGTAGAAAGGCACTTTTGAAGCTGTTATTTACCCCGCAGAAAGGTTCAGCACCTATGAATGGAGTGTTTGCCCTCTTTTTCGCTAAAGTGTCCACAATTTCATTGTCTTCGTGCCCCTCATTTTCCGTAATGCACATCAATTTAACAGAGTTTCTCGATGCTAGGGTGTTGAGGACTTTAAAACATTCCCAGACCAACCTTGATTGGAATGAGAAACTATCCAGCGATTTTAGAGCTGCTTGACTATCAGAGGGAATGTTTATATTGGCATCGTGCGTGCCTCTCCGTAGACATTCTCTGGCACACAGCTCTAAGGCGTGGACCTCCGCCTGGAAAATGGAAGTGATTTTTCCCATTGCAATTGCTTTTGTGAAATGTGGTACGACAATTTCAGCCTCAGCTCTACCTTCTCCTTCTCCTCTACTGTTTCTCCACGCTGAGCGGTCACTAATGACCACTTTGAATTTCTTGGAGAATTCTAGTTTCCTCTCCATCTTATCGTGAACTGTCAGGCACGGAGAGTTCAGGATTGAACCCAAAATTCTTATATGTCCTGTAAGATTGCCTTCTTTGAGATGGAATAGATTAGGAAGTCTTAGAGCTTCACCGACTGCCTTCTCTTTGGCTACAAGATAGAGTGATCTTTTCTGAGTGACTCTTGAAGTCTAATAGCCGCTGGTAGGGATTCAATCTCCTCACAGTACTTCCTTCATGAATCTCTCTTTGATTTTCTCAGCTCCCTATTGTACGCCGTTAAGGTACTTCTAAATATAAGAGTCCCAGTCACCGGTTGCCTTGGCACTATTGAAGAACTGACGGACTTTTCTCTGAAGAACTTGTAACTCCTTACTCCACCAAGGAGCGTTCGTGGCACGCTTCTTCATAACAAGTTCGCAACTGTTTTCGAAGGCTGCCGTTATTGCGTTCACCAATTTGTTAACTCCAAGATTGAGTTCTTGAGAGTTAGTGATTCTTCAGCTCAGAGTCGCTATATTTTCCGAGTGGAATTGATATTGCTGCCGGCATAGTCCACATTTTATGCCTTTGCCTGACCGAAATTGGTTTCTATAAAATTGGCAATGATATTTTAATCATTATTTTGTTGATTTATACTTAATGTTTCGTTTGATAACTCAGTTCGTAATTAAAAATATATTTTAATTATTTATATGCCATGTTTAAATAAACCACTGTGCACCATTGCGCCATTGTGGCTGAGTGGCGCGACAAGCCGCCGAATAGTTGTCTGGCTTTGTGGAAAACGTGCCGTTTTGGGAATTTCTTAAAATCACTGACAAATGAATTTACTTGCTCAATGAAGCAAAAAAGCAAACTGATGGCCAGACGATAAGATAAATATTTTTATATAAATATGTATGCAGAAGATTAGTACTTATGAAAGTGTATTAAATACCTGTACTTAGAATGTAAGAGCCGATTGGCTGTGTAAGAAAATGTGATGACGTAGGAGGAATGAAGAAATATATAATATAAATATTAAAATGATAATTGATTGGATCAAAATAATTCCTAAAAAAAAACAACAATTGTTAAAATATATAAGACGATTCAAAATGGTAGCTCGCACAAATAATTATATGGATGCCTGTGCAGGACTTTGGAAACTAATTCAGCTGTGAAAGGAAAAGTTTTCAACACTTTATTTTTATTTATAATTTTCACTTTTCTATTTATAATAAAAGGGGATGCTATTGCCAATGCTTTATTTAACTTCCTTCTACACACAAAGTGTAAAATATAAATTTTCTCCTTTAACTCCTAGTGGAGCATAGAGCGTCAGAAGTGTGAAAAGTTTAAAGTAAAGTTTTTAAAGTAAAAAAAAAGTTTATGTTATTGATTAACGTATTGCTTAAAGATATGATAAAAAATTATTAATTATTTACATACATACACTCCTTCACTTTGTACATATAAGCTGGCTTTTGCGCAATGCTATAGGATTTACCATAGATTGCAGGATGGATGGACTACTATTGATGGGCGATAATAAAAATTATTTTTCTGACTCAAATTGTCTTCCACCCTTATAAAAATTCAGAAAGCTAACTCTCCATACGCCTCCAATGTGGTGAAAGTCACGACTTATTGCCAGTGCACCTAATTCTGCTTTTACTCGGTAACTGGTTCCAGGAAAACCCGTATAAAAAGAACCGTGTAAAATCGGCATTGATCGTATGCAAAATAGGTGATTGGTTCCTTATCTCTACAACCTTTTGAAATTAGTGAAAAACAAGGATTTTTGAAGAAAAACTATTCAGGTTTATTTTATTAAATCACAAATATAATGTGGTTTTACACAAGCATTGTAATTAAGGGGTTACGCCACTCTAGCTACTGTAAAAAAAGCAGTTTTTTAAGGATTTTTTTACATTGAAAGAAAGGTGCTAGGAAAAAACTTTTTAAGTATATTATTAAGCATGTATTTAAGTGTAATTACAAATATTTTTATTGAAAAATATTACAAAATGGCGCCTTTGGAGTGAATCTCTGAACGCGCCCTGCGAAAAAGGCACTTCACGGCACGCAGTACAACTGACGTAAATGTCCACCTAAACCAAATTAAAAAAATTCTTCTCAATCGACGTGAGTATAGCTGTAGAAATACGTACGGGATTTTAGAAATATTGAAATTTGTGGATTTTGCAGATGTTTGAAGTCAAAAGTAGAATTTTTCATCTAAAATGGAAACGTTAATTGTTTATAAAAATTTTTCTAATTAATTAATAAAAAAATCCGTACGTATTTCAGTGCGGAATAATGTTCTAAAGATCCTTGTACAATTACAAGTGAAAATATTAAAAATTGTTTGTGTTATGCTGCGTGCAGTTTTGAAAAATCACGTTTTGAGATAAACACGGTTTAAATTTGAATAGTCGTGTCAGAGACGTCAGAGGCGCTCGCGCAAAAGTGCGAAATATTAGAGATAAACATTTTTTTCACGCATAGGACTTTTTGTTTTATATTCTAAAGAGTTTAAAGCATCTTTTAAGCAAAAAAAAAAAAATTTCGATATTTTGAAAATCCTAGAGTGGCCTAACCCCTTAAAGAAAAAAAAGATATGCACTCTAAGCTTAAAAGTAATGTAAAAAAAATGTATGACAAGTTCAAGAACTAAAAATAATTATGCAAAACAGATATGTTGTTAACAAAAAGAATGGGTTATTCAATTTTTAAGGTAAAAAAATTAAAATGATAATCATAAATACAGGAACATAAATTTAATTGCTGTCATCATCAGTTACTCATTATCATCAGCGAATCACTATCATTGCTGGAATAAGTCTGAACTGGACTTTCTCTTACTTGTTCGGAATTTAAATTTTTAACAGTGAGCTCTGCTATGAGCCGTTGTTCGCCAATTGTTGCTACTCTTTGTATAATTCTTGTAATGAGCCATACAAGAAATCAGCTCACGTTGGAGTTTTGCAGCTCTTTCGACTTTAGGATCGTTTGTGACGAAATGGTATCCTAATTTGTTCGCATGTTGAAGTCCTACTTGGATTAAATTTGCAATAAGTTTAACAGGTTCTTCACTATCGCTACTTTCTGTAGCATCATCGTTCTGTGTTATAGCAAAATATAATATTTCGTCCTCGTTAAGAACTTTATCAATACCATCGAATACCAAGTCATCAAGACCAATCCCCCCAACGGTATGTGTCAAAGAAATTATATTGCAATATTCGTTTGTATGTGCACCCACATGATTTTTACTTTTAACACATTCTGGCCAAATGAATCTCCAATATGCGTTTAAGGTTAATAGACTTAAATCTGATAATGCGAAAGCAGCATTTAGTATTAAACTTTTTCCAGGCATCAATCACTGTAAGAGCTTTATCCTTATGCAAAGTGTCCAAAATGCACTGGAATGTTCGTTTGATGTAGTAAGTTTTAAATGTTCCGATAATTCCTTGGTGCAGTGGTTGGACTAGGTTGTTGGATGTTGTGTTCGATGGCAGGAACAAAACTTGTACATTCTTGTGTTCCAACTGAGGATGCCGGGGTGCATTGTCTACCAACAGAAGAACTTCAAATTCTAAGTATTTTTCATTCATATATTTTCTAGTTTCTGGTACAAAATATTTATTGAACCATTCTGTGAAAACTGAAGATGTCACTCATGCTTTTTTATTGGCCATCTAATTGACCGGCCATGTATCAAAGGGGCTCCTTTGATTGCTCGAGGCTTAAGTTCCCGATTGATAAGCAGAGGCATCCGATACAAAAGCGTTACTGCAAAATAAAAACGTGACTCGATCTTTTTCAGTTTTAAAGCCACCACCTCGTTTGCGATTTGGCCACATATATTCTTCTCGCCATTTTTTCCAAAAAACAGCAGTTTCGTCGGTATTAAAAACCCGATCTGGACTGTATGCACCTTCGGCATATATTTTTTGAGTTGAAACTCTTTCGCAGCTTTCTGATCTCCAGAAGCAATCTCGTCCTTGATTCTTATGTTATGAAGCGCATGCCATTGGAGAAATACTGTCAATGGCCTGTGCTTGTAAAAAATAAGTAGCTCTTCTCAGGAGTTGATTGTGCAAGAGGTAGCCGGTTGTTTGTCTTTTATAATTTTATAAAACTTTATTGCTTGCTGTTTGATATTGTTTCCGTCTACGGCAATCCGCTCTTGTGAATTGTCCTCAAGCCATATTACAAGTTCTTTTTCCATTTTTTCTTTAGTAGCATCTCTAGTGTATGATGAAGATTTAAGAGAGAGTTTCGTTCCGGAAATCACCGATTACCTGTATTTTTGTATAGTTCTTACTGTGGCTTCGTTTAAACCGAACATTTTGCTAAGAACTGTTAAGCCTTCTCCATTTCGAAGGCGATCTAAAATTTCAAATTTGGTTTCCAATGTAATGGCTTTACGTTTTAGTAAAATCAGAATAAGGTGTATATTCATTTTTTTGTTTTTTTTTCCTTGTTCCCTCCTCTCGGGAGCATAGAGCCTCGATAATACTCTTCCATTGTACACGGTTCTGTGCTGTTGTTTTTGCACCGTCCCATGAGATGTTGTCATCTGCTAGTTCGCCCAGCATCTCCAAGTGTTTCTTGGTCGACCGCGATCTCTGCTCCCTTGCGGGTTCCACTCCAATGCCATTTTCGTGATGCTAACTGGTGGTTTTCTCAATGTGTGACCAATCCATCGCCACTTTCTGCATTTAATTTGCCTGTGAATGGGTTCCTCGTTCGTTAATCTCCACAGTGCGTCGTTACTGATGGTGTTTGGCCAAAATATTCTGCAGATGATGCGGAGGGATTTGTTGACGAAAGACTGTAGCCTCTATGTGACTGACAACAATACTGACTTTACGCATGAGCTGAATATTCGTAGTTTAGTGCGCCTGGAGATTTGCGAACTCCCCCATACTGTATGCATTCGCCCGAATGCCGCTATAGCTTTGTTTAGCCTGCAGTTTCCATCTTCATCTGCTCCACCATCTGCCGTGATGATGCAACCGCGGTAGCAGAAGCTTTCGAAGAATTTCACCAGGCATCCGTGAACTAATATCTGCCTTGCGTTATTGTGATTAACTCTCATAGTCTTGGTCTTGGCGATGTTGACCTTCAGTCCGAGAGTGCGTGCCAGCGCGACTAGTTTGTCTGCCGTCGCTTGCATGGCAGAGAGTTTGTGGGAGAGGAAACAGATGTCATCGGTGAAGTCCGGGTTCTCAAGATGTCTGGTGAAACTCCATACGATGCCGTTATTGTGCAGGGTCAGTTGGCTCATGACGTCATCAAGGACGCTAGCGAAGAAAAGCGGCGATAGAGGACAACCTTGCCTTACGCCTGCGTTGGTAGTGAATGGATCGCTAATATCGCCTTTGTCGCACTGCCAGTTCGGAGTTCTCGTAGAGGGCTTTGATGAGGCGGCTTATCTTGGCGGAAACTCGCTTTCTACACAGTGCCAGTCATATTGCGTCTCATTTGATAGTGTCGAACGCCTTCTTAATGTATATTCATTGGAACATACATAATTCGGGATCTAAAAAACTTCTTAGTGAGCATTGAGCTGTGCATTGACGTTTTGTCACATTGGAGTGCCCGTTTATAGCCCCAAAGTAATTTTAAATCAAGTTCAAATGAACGGCCACAATGGAGTTTGTAGATTATAATGGTCTGAAAAAATAATTAGTTCAAGTTTCAAACTTTGTGCAAGATTTATAAAATTCGGCTAATTTTCCTTAAAATTTCAAGGTTTATAATCATAATTTGGGGAAAAAATTGGTATACAGTTTTTTAAATATTCAATTTAATTCAAATTTAATAAACTTCTAGTATTTTCTTCAAATAAAAAGCATCCTTGCATTCGTTATACGAGTATAATAATTTCGGGGGTACATAAATATAATTATTTGTACGAGCCTTTACAGCTGAAAAAATCGTTTTAGAATTGCGATGCCTTAGGGATTAGCATGCGGTATGTTTACATGCAAATACACAAACACACACACAGCAATAAAATAATAACACGGGACCACAAAGAAGATGCGGGTCGGCTTTGAAAAGGAAGTAAGCGATTTCGGTCTGGAGTCCTCCCTTGCCGGTAGGGTATGGTTTTCGGGTTATTTGAAGCTAAACGCAAGCACTTTATATTGCCTCTCTTTTAAATTTAATTATTATTTTACTTTAAATCTTAGTAAAATACTATTACAGAATAACTTTAATGTGTCCTCTCTCCCTAGATTTTACATTTTGCAGCTTAAATTATTTTCATAAAAAAGATTAATACGAGTAAATGCACACAAAATCTAGGCAATTATTTAATTGCTACGCTTATTGATTAGTTTAGAGACTAACACGAACTGTTATCAAGCAGTATGCTGTAGTACTCTGCCGCCGTTTCCCTCGTTATATTATTTCTCGGAGGTTGTTCCATATGTAGAAGTCCACGCAAGTGGAGAAAGTCCCTGATCGCCATACAGTGGGGAGTGACCAAGACGATTTTTCTGCAGGTAGTTCATGCAGCTCACAACATACGAGCTTTGTTCAAGTATCCTCTAGCTTCCGAATATTTGTTCCAGGATATCCGATTGTGCACTGGGTTTGGGATCCGGCACGTAAAAATCTCAAGGAAAACTACAACAAACCCTCGGATGAGAACTGTTGACCACTGCGAACGAAGTAAGGATTACGATTTGTGGGCATACACATGGAATGTTCGGTCCCTTAATGGGGAAGGTGCCTCTGCCCGTATTTTTTCTCATATCACTCCAATGGGGTTAAGCATAGGAGAATAAGGCTTCAGACGCCATGAAATAGCATATGACTTCGAAAGCGAAATAGTGGCATATCGATTATAGCTTAGAAGAGCACAGATATTTTCTCAAGTAGATTTGATATTATCGTAAATATGTCGACAGTTTCTCAGGTACATTTGTCTTTTTCTTGAAAATGTTTTCATGTTTTCTTAAGCATATTTGAGGTTTTCTAAAAATAATTTGATAATTATAAAATGTAGCTGACGCTTTCTAAAGAACATTTGGCTATTCCGAACTTCATATGAAATTTTCTAAAAACTGAAATTGACGCTTTCTAAAATCAAAATCGCGGTTTTCAAAATTGAATTAATGCTTGCCAAAATGAAATTGACGCTTTCTAAAATTGAATTGGGGTGTTCTAAATTCAAATTTATATTTTCGAACGTACTGCTGAAAGTCTGGTGTAGTCTGGTCGAGTGGGCCATCGATCGATTACTTTCTGTGGTTCTGTGTAAAATAAAAAAAGCAAGAAAATCTCTTAGTGAGATCAGGATAATCTATGTGGCATATCATTACTAACGCTAGTAAATTAATATTACGATAAAGTAAATGTACTCTGGTAATATAAAAAAATGTCTTGCATACTAAAACAACTACATACTTATGTCTTCTTTACTAAAATATAGTCCAGCCAAATTATAACAAAATATTCTCAATATCCAAATGTACGTATGTATGTACGAGTATTTTAAATAATTAATGCCGCTACATATGAATATCTATGGCTCCATTTTGAAATTACACTGAAATATTATTAAATGTACCTCAGTACCTAAAAGTTGATGTGATAAAACTATATATATATGTATGTGCTAAAGAGTAACTAACATAAAAATATGTTTACCTATACATACACACATACACTTAAATAAATATTCTTCCGCAATAAAGACTTAAATCAGATATAAATTGATTTTTGTGGTTTCAGTTAAATTCACTGTTGCGGAAATACATTTTTGGTGAACATAAATAAATGATATGCGGTAAGTTTGGCTTTTTGAAAAATTGCTTTTTGGTTGCAAATTTTAGATAACTGAAATGTGGGAATCTACTAACGCCTTTTAGGATTTACTTACATCTATGTGTAATTATGTGGATTACCAATTGTGTTAATGTGAAATTAGTATTAATAATATTTTTTTTAAATAAAACCTCAATCAATTTAAAAAATAAATATACAGGGCCCGCCATCTATCGTTACGGATTTGAACTAGGTATTATTTGAAGAATGGTAACACTTAGCTGTCATCTGATTTGACAGAAAATTAGTTTTACTCTTCCGCTGAACGAAAATGGTTGTGTATACGCTCAAAGAACGCTGGGAAATATTGCGACATTGCTTTGAAAATCATGGTAATGTTGCAGAATGTGTACAAAAATGACGTACGGCAATGGGAAGAAGAAAATCACCGAATGAAGCGTATGTGGGTTACTTTGCGAAAAAAGTAAGAGAAACTGGGTTGCTTATTGACAAACCAACGCGTGACCGACCAAAAACCGTGCGTACACCCGAAAATATTACTGCTGTGGCCGAGAGTGTTCGTGAATCACCAGGAACATCAGTTCACCGTCGTTCTCAACAATTGGACATTTTGGAGACATCATTGAGACGAAGTTTGCGTAAAAACCTTGATATGACGCCGTACAAAGTCCAAATTGGTCCAGTTGTGTTCCATCATTAACCGGAAGGATTGTACGTCAAAATAAAAAAAAAAACAGTTTGGAAAAATATTGAGTAGTTTCTTTTTTATAGCATTTTTAATTCCGTAAAGTTATATGGCGGACCCTTTATATATAAATAATAATCAGGTCACCTTTTTATGGCCACCTTAAACTGAAAAGCACGCGTCGTGGATTCTGCCATCTGGCAGCCGAATGCGTTTGTGAGTTAGAATATTATCAGTTAATATAAATAAATAAAAAGATTAAATAATTAAATTAATAAGCTTTAGAAAATTTTATCTGGATAAGCAAAATCAACCATGTTCGAATTAGGTAACGCATTTCATTCTCGAAGTACACGCACAATAGGTGCCTTACTAGCAAATTTAGTGTTACCCCATAAAGCTTTCTAGCAGTGCAGGGGTACCTTTTGAGGAAACGTGGGGTCTTTCTTCTAGCAAGATCCTTTGGATCTACACGGCTTTGATAAGATTTGTTATCACCCATGCATCAGTGCTCTGGATGAGCAGACACTCTCTCGTGGGAGCCAGGAGGACGTTTTTTTGAGACTATAACGCACTGTGGTACAACATACTGTTGCGTCGGAGTTTTTCCGACTACTTCAAACTCGGCATTAGATGCTCTGGTTGGTCTACCACCACATGACGCTTTCATGAAGGCCATCTGCAGGCTGAAACACAATGGGAACTGGTATAGCCCCTGTCCGGCATTGGAAAACAGAGAAGGCACGTACTTCGCTCCAACGATTTTCTCCAAGCCCCTTGACTCCATGCCATCAAGAATCGTACTTGAGGAGAGATACAGTGTTGTGCTGCCCTAGTCTCAATTGTGTTCAAACTCTGAAAATGAGCCCGGTAAACACTGATTTCTTATTTTTACGAATGGCTCCAGAGCCGAGCACGGGGATCTACGTAGAATCCAGCGGGAAAAAACTGCACTTTGCTCTTGCAATACATGCATTCGTGCTTCAACTACATCAACGGCAGTCAAGTACTGCAAAATCCAGGTTTAACTATGTCGGCAGACATTATATCTTGATGTTAACATAGGCCCCGGGACACTTGGGTATCGCTGGTAACGAGAATGGGCTCTGAGGCCAACTTCCATGGCCCGGAGCCCGTTCTGCCACTCCCTTCGCTGCCATCAAAGCAACGGTTAGCAAGCGGTTTACTCTAACCTACAAGCGAGCTTGGAGGCTGAGAGGGGCTGCAGATGGACAAAACTGATGTTACTTGTCATGTCTGGCCGTCTGTGGTAGTTCCTCCTGTCACTAAGCAGAGGGGACTGTAGGAAGCCGGTTGGTAAGCACATGGAAAAGGTAGACATTTCAGACAGTGCATTCTGACGAGCATGTGGAGAGGAGGATGATACGGCGGACCACTTTCTGTACATCTGCCCGGCATTCGCTCGAATGAGGCTTGAGGCACTGATGTGTTAAGAAGCGACCGTCTTGACTCCTTGGCACCGCAAGATCTACTCAGATTTCTTCAGAGGTTGAGTAGATTTAAAGAAAATTAAAAAGGGAACCCCAGTGCAGTACAATTGATTTATTTGTGGCTGAGTACTGTATTTGCTAGTCTGTCCCAAAAAAAGAAAAAAAAACAGCAAAAAACAGTGATATCTTTCTTGGAGTCCTTTTCTTGAGAGCCCTTATTGGTTAGCATAAGCCGAAAATCGTAGAATGGAGCAGGAGCCTCAAATTAATGAATGCAATACATTTTTAAGAAGAAATCCTATGAAAGCTTTCGAATCGACTTATCAAACTTAGAACACACAGAAGTTGGCCGTACGGTCTCCAAATGGTAGCTGCAACTGCATACTCGAAGAGAGAATAAACAAGGGCTGTTGTGGTAGATTGCAGGCATATAGATAAGAAAATTTGGTTATATTCTGATGAATGAAGCCCTGAACTGATGATTCTGCAAGAATAAATCTAATATCACCATGGAAAGACAATTTAGTGTCGAATATAACTCCAAGTTACTTATGCTCAATTGCGTTTTGTACTGCAAAACCAACAATTGTATAATTAGCAATAATACATTCTGACACCTCAAAAATGTTAAATGAAAACACTTTTGAATACTTATGGAGAGACGCCACTTCAAGCAATATTGAGATTGCACAAATCCAGTTGAAGCTTTTGAGGATCCAGTACGCACTTAACAGTTGAAATATCATCGGCGTAGAGCAACAAATTTTAAATAAGAAGAACATTTGCTAATGTCATTGATGCAAAAGGTATTGAGTAGAGACTCTAAAATGCTTTCTTGGGTTACATCTGAAGTGTCAGCAAAGTGGGTCGACAAAGCTCTATCGATTGCCACCCACTTTTCGTCAAATTTGAATTCAAGCTATTAAAATCAGAAAGGTTGAGTGAGAGCCTAAGCCAGCTAAGTTATTTTTTAAGTATATTAGAATTTCACTCAATCTAGTTACGATTTCCCTGCTTTGTAGATAGTTGATCAGATGATGTTGATGAACGTCCAGGCCGAGCTTCGTCTCCAAATCTTTCTCTATGCACTTTGCATTGTTTGTAACACTTGTAATACAAACTCTTGTGGAATAAACTGGCATAATATATCGCACCCTAAATACAAAAGGGTCACAACTCAAAATTTTCCACACTCGAGCTTGACTTGTTTACAGTAGCACAGAAAACAAACTATGTGACATACCACGCTAAAATTTGCCATGTAAGCTTATAACAGTCCTACCAAAAAATAAAAAATTTATTTTTGCCATATGTCATCCGCGGACCGTTTTATTGATAACGTCTCGTTCATATTTGAGCAGAAGTACATTTTGAGTTGTGACCCTTTTGTATTTAGGGTGCGATATATTAAGCCAGCCAGTTTAGAATGGCTCGAAATTTATGTTGATTTTTGATAACTTCTATTTGTTGACGATGTTATGCATTTTCTTCCAAGCAGCATATGATTTTAATCTTGTTTGTGTTATATGGAAAAAATACACAAGACCGTCGACAAAAAAAAAAAAACAAAAAAAAAAAAAATGGCAAAAATTAACACGATTTGTAAGCTGCTTAAAACCTACACTATTTTACTAAAACTCAATTCACTACAAAACTGCATACTCAAAATTTTTGGTGAATTTCTGAATAACAATTTTGAAGTTTTAGTGAAAATTTAAATTTTTTTTTATTTACTAAAAAGTTTAACACATTAATTTATATCGTTTTTTTTGGAGTAAAAACTTTTTTGTAAAAATCAAAGAAATAAACCAGAAAATAAATAAATAGTTGAAAGGTTGCTGCTGCGATTAATGGTGTGAATAAACAAATAAACAAGAAAAAGTCCACAATAAACAGGACTGAGCTAAAATAGAAACAAAAAGAGCTTTGTTTTGATAACTTCGACTTTATTTATTCAAAATAGTCCCCTTTAGCTTCGATACACTGTTTTGCGTGATCTATAAGCTTTTCGAAGAAGTGTTTCAGTTCATTGACCGGAATGTCCTTCAGGTTATCGGTACAAGCCTTTTGGGTGGCCTCTACGGACGCAAAACGTTTTCTTTCATGGCCAAATGCAATTCTCCGAAGAGGTAGAAGTCAGAGGGGTCCATATCAAGCGAATACGGTGAGTGATTGATGGTTAAAATGCGATTTCTAGTCAAAAAATCTAACACAAGAGTGGATCGATGATATGGTGCATTATCATGCAATCCTCCTTCGCGGTATTTAGGGCGAACTCGACGCATGCGATGCAACAAACGCTTCAAAAGGACACGATCGAAAATTGCATTGACGGTTTGGCCCCTTGGCACGAACTCCTTGTGGCCAATTCCCTTGAAAAAGTAAAAACAAATGAGCATCGAATTGATTTTTGACTTCTCCAAGCGCAATTTTTTTGGTGGTGGCTCGTCTGCGGTCATCCTTTCGGCACTTTGACGCTTAGTTTCAAGTTAATGTTGGAAACGCCACGTTCCATCATCAGTTACAATGTTGTAAAGGATGTTTTTGTATTTTTTCGCCTCTTTAATGAGGTCTTTCGAATGTTGAATTCTGAGCAATTTTTAGTCCTCAGTTAACTCGTGCGGAATGGAAGATGCACAGACCTTTCGTAATTCCAAATAATCAGTTAAAATGTGATAAATCGATGTTTTGGAGATATTCAAATCCAATTCTATGAATTTCAACAAGCATTTCGGTTCATTTTTGACAATGTTACGAACAATTTCAATGGAGTTTTCGGTGATTACTATGTTCATTGACATTTATGTCCTCACAACCTTCTCATTTGTTGGTAAACGTTTTAGCGATTTCAAAACAAAATTTGATATTAACTTTTTGTTCGAAACTCATTTTTGTTCCGATGGCACAAGCATACTGGCACTTTAGACGCAATAACTTCGCTTCCACTGAACCGAATGTTACCAAGCTTTCAAGCATTAAAAAGATGGCGCCATCAAAAACATGTTTATGACCCCAGTCTTAATTATTTGGGACTTCCCCTTGTATGTAAATATAATTGATTTATTATACTCCTTAAAAATTTTATTAACAACAACAGTAGTAAATACTTTTTAAACTTAAAAAAGTAAGAGAAAATTATCTCTGCGAAAATCATCAATATTAGAAAAAATATTGCAGTGCTTTTCAAAATCGTTTATCTCCAAAAAACAAACATAAATGGTTTATTCCAGCAACTTTTATTGTCGGTCTGTACCAACTTCAAATTTAGTCAAAAATCGTCGTGACTTGTATGTTTAGTTTTGACGCCGTCAACTTACTTTGTTGCCATAAAGGAGTACTTATATGAATATTTAAATTGATTGATTTGCACCCAAAACTGCTTGTGTCGCAGCAACCCCATTTTTGCTTATCTTCGTTTAATTTATGTTTGTCTGCATGTGATTGGCATGCAAAGTGAATTGAAGTTGTCGGCGAAGCTGCAAATTTAAAAGGCAAACAGCTAACAGGTGCAACACAGAGTACAATTATTGTTATTATTATTATTGACATGTTCGAAAATTACAACCTACATCGTAATTAAGAATTTACACTATCTACAAAAGATTTCACGTCTTCTTTTTACACATTTTAGTTCCTTTAAGAGGTTAGTGGTAGTCAGAGGCCCGAAAAAATTATGATTTCCAATAAGTTTTTTTGCTAGTCAACTGCTTTATATTACAAAAATAAAAGCATTAATACATCATGTTTCGAATAAACTTTAGCAAAATTTAAAAAAAAATTAATACTTGTAAAAGTTATCGCTGTTTGTGTGGAACCCGTTTTTCCAGAAGTCATTTGCGGTGATCATCACAAGTCCTTGGAGCTTCATTTTAACTCAATCGGAGAAGGGAAATTAGTTTTATTAATAATCTTATTCCTGATTGAAGCTGTTTTTTTTTCAAAATTAACAATATGGCGGATTTTCGAGAAAAAACCGGCAATAAATTGTTAAAAAATCTAAATTTTTGAAAAAAAATTCTTCGATCAGGCCCGAGTTGTTTATATTTTTCAACAGCAGTATAAATTTTATTGAAATCTACCAAGCGGTTTTTAGGTTACAGTGATCACCAGTGCAAAAAACATAATTTTGAGAAAAACGCATTTAAAGTTTTGCAATCGATTTAGGAGCGCCCGAGCACCCTTTGTTAATTGTTGAATAACTCGAAAACTATTTGTTGAATTCACTTCAATCCACACAATATTTTCAAGATATTATACTTTAAGAAAATGCAAAAACTCTCAATTTTTTTTTGAAAATTCTGACTATCCCTAACCTTTTAATGATTTGCTTGTCTCCTTATTAACACGTCTTCTCCTAGTCAATTTAGACCAGCCCATTTTTCAAGCGCCTAGTGGATTCTACCTCAAAGCTGAATAAGCTTTTCTTCAGGGTTTTTTCGAAGCGTGTGCCCAATTCATTTGTACTTTGTGCGCATAACTTCCTTTTAAATTGCTTTTTGTTGGCTTAATAGACACAGGCATTGGTTAAAAATGGTTGGTGTCCACCAAATGCCGATAATAGGACGCAAACACCTATTTACAAATGACTGCAGTCTTCTTGCCGCTTCTTGCTTTAAAGCCACAGGCATCAACAATTCTAATTTTGTTACTCTTTTCATCGCTTTGCTAGAACAAACTCAAGACAGCCCGGCAAACGTACTCGCCGCTTTGAAATATCCAAAAAAAACTCATTGAAATTATTAAAATTCGTAAAATTCGAACATTTTTGGGTCATCGTGAAGCAACTTATCGGACCGCAATACAGAAATTGGTGAAAAGATTCGAGCTGTTGGGACAAGTTAGTGATGTGAATAATAAAACCCGAGCACGTCGCTCAAGAACATCCAAAAGTATTCCTGTTGTAGCCGAAAGTGTTGAAGAAAACCCAGGGTTGTCCATTCATCCTTGTTCTTTGGAATTAGGCATTCCACAAATGTCATTACACCGTATTTTGCATAAAGATTTGGGTCTTAAGGCTTATAAAGTCCAGTTAACACAAAAACTCAAGCCGGCCGATCATCAACAACGTCGTGCCTTTGCTGATTGGGTCGTTGAAATGCATGAAACTGATCCGGAATTCCATCAAAAAATCATCTTGAGTGATGAGGTCCACATCCACTTCGGTGGCTTCGTCAACAAGCAAAATTGGCGGATCTGGGGCTCAGAATATCGAAGAGTTATTGTTGAAAAGCCTCTCTATCCTTAACGTGTGACTGTTTGATGCGGTTTATGGTCCGGCGGATTCATTGGACCTTACTTTTTCGAAAATGAAACTGGAGAAACAGTTACGGTGAATGGATTGCGCTATCGAGAGATGATTAACGATTTTTTATGGCCGGAATTGGATGGTATTGATCTGGACAACGTTTATTTTAAAGAGGACGGCGGTACGCGCCACCCAAGTAACGAAACCATTGATCTTTTATCAAAATAACACCTTTTATTGGAAACCCCTTCACAATAAGTTCAGCTGAAAAGGTTACTCAAGAAATCATGAACTAAATTTGTAACTTACTACAGGCCTTTGTAGTAATAAGCGCTAGTCGAAATAGGCAAACCTAGAACATTTCTGGGTTGGGCATCTGCGAATATGACAACAGCAACAACGCATTGGAGAATTCATAATTCTTCATAAATTCAATCTTGAACAAAAAAGTAAATTTTGGTCCAAAATTCCAGTCATTTGCGGAAAGCTTTTCTTTCTTGCTTTCGTTCGAAAAAACTGCGCTGAAGCTTAGCTATTCAGATGAATTCATTTTCAATTAAATATTTCCTAAGCCATTTTTAAAGTTCCGCGAAGCCATTAACTTAAGGGGTCCCGGGGCTAAAGAATTTTCAAAAACTCGATTTTGTTTTTATATTTCTAAAGAATAGGCATTCAAGAATATACTGCCAACGTTTTGGAAGGATTTTCCCAGGCCGCTAAAGTGACGCAGAAATCTGCGCCCCCAGAAGTGATATCGGTAGCAATTGTAATCTGTGAACCCATTTGGCGTACAAATAAGATAATTTACTTGTATTGGGGAAGTATAAATAAGACGTCCCTTTACTAATATGAAAAATTAAAGTAAGAAGTAACACAGCAGGTGGAGTCAGATTCGTCACGCGGCCACTCTCAAAATTTGAACTCATTTACCTCAAAACTAGTAGCTACAGTCGTAGCTGATTAATAATTTTTTGGATTTTTGTGTTTCAGATAAATAGAAGAGCCAAAATGGGCAACACCGTCTAGATCCAATTTTTTGGGAGGGTCGACTTCAGCGCCATTTTTAAAATTATTAATATTAAAATTAAAAAAAAAATCATTTTTGTGCGTAAAGAAAGTTAAGGGAGGGGTCTAGGGTTTGACTTTCAAAAAATCGATTTTTTGGAAATAGCTTTTTCTTATAGTAAATCATCTCAAAAATATTGTCCCAAAATTTCAGCTCAATCGGAGCAAAACTTTCGGAGTTATAGACGTTGTTGTCCCCACTCCTCTGCGACAGCTGCGAGCGGAGCGTTTTTTTCAAACGCGTTTTTCTCGAAACCACTTTTTCAAAGTCCGTGACTATTAGAACTTCAACAATATTTAACCGATCCTTTTCAAATTTGGTATACAACTTCTATATATAAAATACCTCCCCCCACGGAGAGATTTTTCACTTTTTTGTTTTACATTAAGGGCGGTTTCCACTTATACAGCGAAAAAATCAGTGAAAATCGCACTTTTTGCTTCAAAAACGCGCTGGCAACGTAAAAATGAAAAAAAAAAAAAATTGGAGCCAGTGGGGGGGAGGTTTTGGTGATAATTTAACCAAATAGTTCTGTTTTTTTTATTTCAGGTGATTCTACAACTAGATACGATAGTCACCGCAAATCACCTTTTGGAAAAGGCGTTTTCGGAAAAGTTACCTCACCGGCTTATTTCCCGATATTTTCTTACAAAAATTTAGTACAATATTGTTGAAATGATGCTTTATAATGTACAAAAAGTTTAAATACATTTTCACTATTCATATCTCTAAAGCAAAGTCTCAAAAATTCATTAAAAAAAAAGCTCAAACCCTAGACCCCTCCCTTAAGAAAAAAGCCTAAAAATTTAAATATCGCTTTTCATATGTTTTTTGTAAAAAAATTTTCCTGAAAATATTTAAAATTTTCGAGCTCTGGACCGCTGGGACCCCTTAATTTCTTATGGCGCAAGATAAATGAAAATTGCTCCAAACTATCATTTACAACTCCTTAAAAACATATTGAAGTACTGAGTTTAATTTTCTACAGGGTGGGATAATTCATTCTCAGATGAAAATTGCTCAAAAACATCATTTAAAACTATTTAGAAACTCATTGAATTCGTTAGCTGAATTTCTTACATGGCAGAAAAATTCATTTTCATATGAAAACTGCTTATAAAAATCATATAAAACTCCTTAAAAGCTCACTGAGGTTTCTGGTTTAATTTCCTGCAGGCCTTGCAAACTCATGCCGCGCTCATACAAACTCTCACATCGATGAGTGTGCCAATGACAAAGAGCCCTTCACTCAGCGAAGGCCTTCAACTTGGCACTCTTAACTCCCGTCTTGCGCAGCTGATTGACTGGCTATTTTGTCAGACATGAACCCCCACACAGTGTAAGAGTGTAGGTGTGTGTGTAATATATTTACATACATATCAGTATTGTTGTTATTGAAAAAAAAAGAAAAGAAAAAAAAATTTATCGCTTTGTTGTGTATTAACTGAAGATCGTTGATTTGAATACAAACTTCTTTACGCGTGTACATATGTATGTGATGTACATATGTATTTGTGTGCACGTGTGGCATTGTTTGCAGCATAAATGGCTAATTTTTGTCTAAACATCGAATTGTTTGTTACCAATGCCAAAATTAACCAAATTTGGTAAAACAGTTAAAGCACTAAGCCAAATTGACTCAGCGGCAAAGCAACAGACAGCAAGTCACCACAAACAGTTGTGAAAAATTATGTTTTCTTGTTTATTTCCATGTATTCTGAATCTATTAGCTTTATTTGATTTGTCGGCTTATGTTGTTAAGTTGAGCTTTTTAGTGTTGAGTAGATTTGGCTTTGATAAGTTTGAACAACTAACTGCTTACTACCTGATTTAAATTCTAACAATTTGTATTTCTTAAGTTCATTTTCATCGACAGCCATAATCGAAAAATTAAATATTGAAAAATTGAAATATAAAAATAACATCAAACAGCTGGTGCCAGCTGCATGCAGTGCCTTTATGAAGCCAAGACTTGTTGTCTTTGTTTAATTGATTAAAATATACGAATTAAGCAGTTTTTTTCTTTTAATTTCAAAACATATGTACGAGCGTCTTTTCGTTTGTTCCATTTGAGTTTGTTTTGTCAAATATGCAAATACTGCGCTGACTGCCGCGTGTCACTTCTGCAGGTTCTTGTTCTACTTGTTTCCAACTTTGTTGGATTTAAATATTGTATATCCTATCGATAATTTCGATTGAGATTGCTAAGGGTATCAGAGTGTATATATATCGACGTATGCACATATATACACACATAAATATGCATGGAAATAAAACATATTCAAATAAAGACATAAAACATATCGGCGGAAAGAAAGAGTGGTGGATTTATGTATGTAAATATATGCGGCCGATTCTATTTAACTCCAACAAACGATGTTTTGACCAGAGAACTACATAAGTGCATTAACCGCAACTCTGAAAGAATTATAGGTTTCTAAAGATTTATTTTTAGATAGATAAAAAATAAATGATTTTGTGGTTTTTTTTTTGTCCTCATTAGTATAACACGTATACTTAGCGGTTATAAGAGTTGCACAGCTACCTATAAAACTGGATTCATTTTAATTGAAACTGAGGCACTTTGGAAAAAAGAAGACTTCTTCCATTTTTGTTTACTTTTAAATAAAATAAAAATAAAATTACCGGCATGCTTGGGTGTTCAAATTTACTTGATGTGGTCAAATTTACTGCTTCACAAAGGTGTCTTCGAAATATTTACCTCTTTTATGCGAAAAGCTTCAAAACTAAATTTGCTTGTAATGCATCGATTTCTCGAAAACTTGTGTATTTACCAGGTATATATGAAATGCGACTTTTTTTCAATTTCAAACGTTTATTAACAAAAACTGGTTACAAATTTAATCTTCAAAATAATAGTCATTGCTAGCGACACATTTTTCCTATCTCTCAGGAAATTTGTGGATGCTGCGCCAAAAAATTGACCGTCTTTGGCCGCAAACCAATCATCGAATCATTTTTTGGATTCTTCGTAAGAATTGAAGCACCGCTCGGAAAGTGCGTGGATCATCGATGCAAACAAATGATAATCGGAAGGCGCCAAGTCTGGTGAGTAAGCCGCATGCACCAGCGGTTCCCAATCCACGTGGCGGTGCATTGTCATCAAGCCGTCAGTTCATGCGGCCCCCATCTTCCGACCTTTAAAATCATGCCCATGTCTTTCAAACGTTTGGAAATGGTTTTTTGGGTCACTCTCAAGTGCTCTGCCATCATTTCTTACGTTTGACCATCATCTTCATCCAACAATGCTTGCAATTCGGCGTCTTCAAACTTTTTCGGTGCCGGCCACGGTCCTCGTTCTCCACGCGAAAATCACCACTTTGGAATTTTTCAAACCACCTGAAGCACTGTGCTCTACTTAGAGCATGTCCGCCATAAGCTTCTATAAGCATTTGATGGGCTTGAGAAGCGATTTTCTTCAATTAATAACAGAAAATCAACGATGTCCGCAAATCGTAGTTTGAATTTGTTGTAAGATTCTTAAATTAATTGCTTATTTGTACTTTAAATGTGTTAAAATACGTAAATTGTCTATCAGTTATGTTTTTGTAGTACTATTTGAGATTGATGCGATTTCCAAAAATTTTAAAAATAAAATCAAAGCAATACATTTTTCAGATAGACACTGCTGAAATACATTATTGTGTCATATCCAACGAGTTGGTGCAAAATTCTCCGCTTTTGATTCCGTAAATTGCATTGGTTTGAAGTCGTACGATTTCCCAAACATGCCTGTGTATATTATTTTGCTCCCGGACTGTAGGTAATTAATGTAAGGACTGTAAGGTAGCCGCCGTAGCCGAATGGTTTGGTGCGTGACTACCTGTAGGTAGTGCACGAGTTCGAAACCCCGGGCATGAAACCCTTAATTATAGAAAAGGGGTTTCGAATAGCGGTCGCTTCTTGCCAATCAAATCAATAGAAAATATTTTATTAAAAGTCAAGAATTTATACTCATAAAGAGATGAAACTTCCAGTCGATTTGTAAATGCTATGCCGACGAAAATTATCCGTATTTTGAGTTAAAGCAGTCATCGAATCATTTTTCGTATTTTCATTAGAAGCGAAAGTCCGGTCATTTATTTAGCTACGTGAGCCAGAAATTCTTAGCTAAATGGATAATACATTTTGTTGTTGTTGCTATAGTAGCTTAAAACGTTCCTCATACATTTTTGTGGAATACTGCTTAAGTGACAGTCCTTAGCTGGATATAAGGACTTAGCCGGACCATAATATAGTATATACACAAATCTCTAACATATTTTGAACGCATACCAAAATATGTTAGAGATTTGTGTGCCTGCATTAAAAAAAAAAAAAAAATAATAATTGGCGCGTACACTTCTGTTAGGTGTTTGGCCGAGCTCCTCCTCCTATTTGTGGTGTGCGTCTTGATGTTGTTCCACAAATGGAGGGACCTACAGTTTCAAGCCGACTCCGAACGGCATATATTTTTATGAGGAGCTTTTTCATGGCAGAAATACACTCGGAGGGTTGCCATTGCCTGCCGAGGGGCGACCGCTATTAGAAAAATGTTTTTTTTTTATTAATTTTGCTTTCACCGAGATTCGAACCAACGACCTCTCAGTGAATTCCGAATGGTGTTCACGCACCAACCCATTCGGCTACGGTGCCTGCATTACAAGAAGAAAAAAAAAACACAATCGAGTGCACTTAGTTCACCAAATTCGAAAGCCACTCAAAGTTAAAAATATTTCATTGCAAAAATTCGAAAAAGCGAAGCTTGCCAAAAAACCTAGACAGTACCTAATTTCGAAGCAATTAATTATGGACTCATTAAATTTTGAATTAACAAAAAAGAAAGGTAATCAGTAAATTCGAAATCAACATAAAGAAAGGCAATCAAATTTGTAAACAATGTTTGTACAAAAGCAAGAGTCAAACAAAAGCTTTTGTGCTGTTAAATATACATTTATTATGTTAATGAGTGTACATTCGCTGTAAACAAGCAGCTAAGGTAATCTGCATAAATAATTTTAAAGCATTTATTCAGCAAAAAGTTAAAAATAAAACAAAAACAAAAACTGTAGTCAACTGCTACACAGGCCACTGCGCAGCTTAGCCACCTCGGCCAGCTTAGCCGGTCGAAAATTCAAGTTCGCCGCTTAAGTCTTTCCTTCCATTTCATCTTTCACACCAAACAGGCTTTTTGCCATTTGCTGCGCTCACTACTGCGTTGCTATTGTCTCTGCTTTTGCTATGACTGTACAATAAATTAGCACAATTACGTATATTTGGGCACCTTTTTTATGTGCTGATGAAACACTGAAACGGCATTAGCCGGCAAACTGTCAGCTTCAAGCGCATATCCATACGAACTCGTGCAGATATTCGATATGCCCGCTGGAAAGAGTCTTGCGCACGCGCAAGCCTCACCCTGTTATTATATTTGCGAGTTCTATTGCGAATTTATGTTAATTCATTTGTAACAATTTGCCAGCTTTAGAACTTAATAGCCAAAAAAAAAAAACACTCAGAAACAAAATGTGAAAATAAAAACAACACAATACTTAAATGTAACGAATACGTCTGCGATTTATTAGAAATTTTGAAAAGATACACCTCATAAAACGAATGGATGATAAATCAAGCCGCGTATGTGTGCTTGTGTTCGCATATCAGATGCGTCTTTTCAGCTCGAAATATGGCATAAATATTAATTGGCGAAGCTCGAACGCGGCAAAACTTGTCTTGCTAGGTGAGGCAAATTTAAATGAAAATCGCCTTCGAAATGGGTTTTCTCCAAAAATTTCATGAATGAATTTGTAGCTGTTAAAACGCAAATTCACCTGCTATGAATGAGCTTTGAAGAAATGCTGTAGGTGCGAACTCGTTTACAGCTGCCATTAAAGGTGCTAAAAGCCAATTACACGTAAATGCGCAAATTTCTATAGAAGTTGTGACAATTTTACAGTTTTACAATAAAAAAAGCGCAACTTTCAAGGGAATTGTTTTGCAAAAACTCTGGGTAAACAAAAACAAGCGTCATTCGTGGCAAACTTTTATTGTCACCTCATTTCTTAAGAAATTATTTGTTTACCAAAGTTTTGTTTATTGCAGGCATTTTTATTGAAAGCGACTTGAGTAAATAAATTCGAATTATTTTGCAAACAAATGCGCAAAATATACCGGGAATAGTAAAAGCCCAGGCTAGCAAGAAAATTTTAAGCAAATCAGAAGTGACGATGCTTAATGCGCATGCGTGTTTGTTGATAGCTGCTGACTCAGTTTATTAGCTTAAAATACAGTGAAAAAATGCACTTATGCTAACGAGTGTTTTTGATTAGTTGTGTTTAACTAAGTTTTAGAAACAAAACACAGAATACCCACCAATGATATGGCCCGTATTTTGGCTTCCTTAGCTTCTAAATTGTACGGCCTTTGCTGTTAATAAACGACTGCGAGTCCACTGTCAATGCCAGTAACCTATGAAAAACATTCAGTGAGTTAATTTTGCAAAAATGTTTCCGCACTGCATGCCGCAATCATTGCCATCCTTCCTAAACCGTTGCCTACAACGATGATCTTTGGGCGGCTACCGGGCAAACACCAGTTCACATAGAAATTATGCGTCGCAAGTGGAAATGGATCGGACACGCATTGCGCAAGCCGCGGGATGACATCGCAAGGACAGCGCTAGTCTGAAATCTCGAAAGAAGTCGTAGATGCGGGAGACCAGGCAACACATGGAGGCGACAAGTATCAGCTGAGGCGGACAGAGCAGGGCGTTCCTGGAGTCAAATGAACCATCTAAATAGCTCTGAACAAACGAAGTTTGTTTATTGAGGCCCTATGTTTCACCTAGGAACTATGGGAAAATATATATATACCGCACCCGTAGTCAACTTCAGCTGTGTTATCAGTCTAATCTTGTGGCTTGACGTACCTCCGCAAAAACAACCCGGCGTGGTTAAGTCACATGATCTGAGCACTTTTTTGCAACAAATCGATTTTACTTTCAATTTATTATTGCAAATTTTGAACAACCTAGACATCGGTGCCTTTTATATGCACATCAACTAATGTTTCAAATCTTACTCTAAAACATTTTATGTTGAGATAAAATAAGAAAAAAAAATATTAAGAAAGCAAGAAATTGGCCGGCATATCTTTCCCTTGGCTACGAGTTACATAGTCAAATCCATTAGCCAATTTTGGTCACATCTCGGCAGTGGTGACTTGAATATAGCAATAAACTGTTGTTGTTGTTGTAGTAGCAGTTAACTTTGCCCTGTCAGTGTAGTGTAAATCACCGGTCGTCTTCGACTAGCTCATCTAACGGTAAGCCCAGGAAACTTGCTGTTTCGCCAGGTTAGGTCCAGAGGGAGGGGGGTGTTAGATTAGTGAGTTTGATTGACCAAGTGAAAAGGTGGTTAGTGTCGTGCGAACTGCCTTCACATGCCGGGCATATGATTAGTACGTCGGGGTCGATTCTTGATAGGCAAGAGTTTAACCTGCTACCATATCGAGAACGTAGTTGTGCCAAGGTTACGCGGGACTCTCGGGGAAATTGGAGCTCTTCGCCTGCGATGGGTGGTGGGTGGACTTCGATGACTGAATTCAGAGGTCGGGAGCTTAAGAAGGTGGTAAGCGTCTCCCGATGAATGTCGTTGATTGCCTGTCTATACACTGCTCGATCCAGTAGCTGTCTGTCTGTTTTGTCCTGGATCTCGTCCGCGTAATTGAGGAGTGCCTCCTGACATGCCTGGGAGGTGGGTCAGGCTCATGCAGGTGTCGGCAAAGGTGAGACCTGCGGTAACACTCTAGCAGGAACTGCTTGCTGAGCAGTTTATTATACTCCTATACAGGTAGCATATGGGCCTCGTCATGAAGGTGTTGTATTGGGGACATTAGTAGACATCTTGTCGCACTCCTTATGACAGTGTTTTGGCAGGTCTGGTATAAGGTTCGGCGGATTCGGCGGATGCTGAAAGACCTCCCATTCGAGCTCTTGGAGTGTGGCTTTGACGACTTGTGCAACATGGGGCCTGGCGTTGTCATAAAGGAGTATCGACCATGTCTTTTCAGTCGAATAGCCTCATTAACGCGGTGTAGCTGCGCAATGTAGAGCTTCTGAATGAATACCACGGTCAACACATTTGAAGCATTTCTCAGTGTATCATGCCTTCCAAGTCCCCCCAAGCACATATCATGATCTTCTTTGGATGAAGGTCCGGCTTGACTCTCGGCTTTGGCGTATCTCCTAGAGCCACCCACTTCTTTCTTTGCTTCATATTGATGTATAGGCACCATATCTCAGCTCCCGTGACGATTCGGTACAAAAGGCGCTGTTTATGACTGCGTGTTGCGGGCGAGATGCTGAGAAGCAATTTGAAGGCGGCTTTCTTTGTTTTTTTCATTGAGCTCGTGAAGCACACAGTCTCCCAATTTTTCGGTAAATCCCGCTGATTGAAGATATTTGAGAATCGTTTCGTGATCGCAGATAATTTTTTCCGCCAGCTCACCACTGGTTTGGCGACAAATCTCCTTCAAAAGTGATTTGAGACGTTCTACATCGAATTCAGAAGGCCCTCCGCTGCGAGGCGATGTCAAAGTCGCCATTTCTGAACTTTGCATACGATTTTCGTGGTGCAGACTCACCTATGACACCTTCTCTATATACGTCTCACATGTTCCAGGATGCTTCGGCAGCTTTTTGTCCTCTATGAAAAGCAAAGAAGAGCATGTGCCATTTCTAAGCCTCAAAAATAATAAAAAATTAAGGGGGCAGATACCTGTAAACGGCCATATTTTTCCTGATTTTCATTAAAATTATTTAAAAAGAAGAAGTCAATATATTTTTTTCGAAATTGGCATACAGTTTATTTATACATTCAAATATTATAAACATTTTTTGTTTTATTTTAATCATTTAAAATGGTGGATGTACACTTAATTCTTCCAGGAAGGTTGCAGCGGGGCTCCTCAATCGGCGGGCATTGTAGCATCTGCGTCAGTGACCTGAATACAAAAAACCAAAAATTTGTTTATTTATTGCTGTCATAATTTCTACATGAATTAAACAAAAAGGGGGAAAAAATTCGGGGAATAAAATGCTTAAAAAAAAAAAAATGAATTTTGGGGCAAATAGTTCTGCTATTTTTGTTTCGAAAAAATTATTTTTTTGAAAAATTTTCGAAAACTTGTGAATTCACATAGAAAGTAATATCATAAAAAAGATGTGTGCAAAATTTTAGGGAGATCGGTCAATAACTTTTCGAGTTATCGTGTACGCCAATTCGAAAAATATCGTTTTGAGAAAAGCGCGTCTAAAGTTTGAATACACGAAAATTCCTCTCCCAGCGCTCGAACGCAAAGAATTGAGTCGGTTGACAAACAAAACGTTTTAAAATAATAGGAAATATACGAATTTGTGTACCAGTGCTCAAAATTGTGGTCAAATTAAAAGGTTATAAAATTTTTGATAAAAAAAAATTTGCAGAAATATTCGACCACGGTTTGACTCTGTCCGCGGCCGAACTGAAATTTTTTTCCGAACATGGCCGAAGTCTTTACAGAGATTTCAATAGGCGCCCTCAAACTTTAGCTTTGTATAGTGACCGTTGTGTTAAAGCTGATTATTAGGACTGGATAATTAGCCATAGAGCCCTACATTTTTCAGCAACCAGAAGTTAAATGAAAAAGGTTTTCCCAAATGGGCCACCTAAAGTACTGAATGAGTGTTTACTTTTTATATCATTGGCTAATTTATGAATTGTGCAATACCATCAAGAAAGTGTTTGAATTAATTATAATTTTTTGACGAATTTCTTTTAACCAGCGTCGGCCGCCGTAGCCGAATGGGTTGGTGCGTGATTACCATTCGGAATTCACAGAGAGGTCGTTGGTTCGAATCTCGGTGAAAGCAAAATTAATAAAAAAAAAACATTTGTCTAATAGCGGTCGCCCCTCGGCAGGCAATGGCAAACCTCTGAGTGTATTTCTGCCATGAAAAAGCTCCTCATAAAAATATCTGCCGCTCGGAGTCGGCTTGAAACTGTAGGTCCCTCCATTTGTGGAACAACATCAAGACGCACACCACAAATAGGAGGAGGAGCTCGGCCAAACACCTAACAGAAGTGTACTCGCCAATTATTTTATTTTTTTTTATTTTTTTTTCTTTTAACCAGATGAGCAAAAATGCCAGCTCCCGAAAGTATTATACTTTTAAATAAGGTTTGTGCCCTTAAATATGATAAAAGTTTATAGTGCGCGTCCTCCGCCAGTGGAAAATTCATTTTCCTTTTTATAAAAACATTTTTCGAAATGTTACAAACTAACTACTTCATTTTGTTGCTGAATAAGTTTTCTACTTGCTATGCCAAAACTATTAAATTTGAATTAAGTTTTGCAGAAAAATCGCAAAAACTATCAAAACCTGCATACATTTTCTTCACGAATAACTCGTCGAAAAATTAAAACTAACGCAAACACTTTCATGACAATATTGCACACCATTCTAACTTTCCAAGTGGACCAATGGCATAGAAAATCGAAAAGTCAACTTTGAGCGATCCAGTTGGAAAAACTTGTCTCATTACCAAAAACAGTGCTCTGCTCGCTAATCGTTCCATACGAATTTTCTAGTGCGCAGCGAAATTAACCTAACTGCGATATTTCCACTACTAAATAGCTGTTGTCTAAGGCTATGTCCGAGTAGTTAAACTAAATTCTGGTTCCATTCAGATACCGCTAATGTATAGATTTCTAAAAATGTGTTTGCCTTCGTCACTTACCTATTGACACAGATCCGAACGCTTGACTGGTTAAGGTTAACTAAAAATATTACACCAAGGCAATTGAAATCCAATCAATTACGGAAGTATTGCGAAATATGTCAATAGCCTTTTGAGCTTCATTGTCACAGTTTTTTTTTTTTTGGTTTTTGCTTTTTAGAAAATAAACATCAAGCGGCATTGTTGTGCAATATTCCAGTTACGCCGGTGCCAAATGTATTTCACCCAATTTTCAATGTCAATTTGTCAAATTAAGTTATTTGTAAACATAAACAATTTCCGACAATGAACTGAGAAAATGACTTATGCTGTTTAGTTCTTTTTTTATTAGAAGTGAGTTTCAATTAATGTTGAAAAAGTGAGTTCATATTTGGCAGTGATTGATTAATGCGACACTTGTTGAGCAACACTTTGCCACTTAGCTGCTGGCAAGGTGAATTTCTAAGTTTCAATTGGCCTGATTGAGGAAATGAGCAAAAAGGCAAAAACAATAAAAGCAATAATACTTACATAGGTAAAAATATAGTATATAAATACATATCGCGCGTTTAGTAATTGAATTTTTTTCCAGCAATCAGTAAAAAAATATTTTTATTCAATTTTTTTTCAGTAACAGTAAGAAAATATTTTTATAGCAATTTTTTTGGTGATCAGAAAAAAATATTTTTTCAGGATTTTTTTTCAAAAAACGGTAAAAAAATTATATTTCCGGAATTTTTTTCAGTAATCACTAAGAAACTTTTTTCTGGAATTTATTTCAGTGAACAGAAAAAAATTTATTTTTCTTGAATTTTTTTCAGTAATCAGTAAAAAAATATTTTTATCGAAATTTTTTCTAGTAACCAGTAAAAAATTTGTTTATTGCAATTTTTTACAGTAATCAGTTAAAAAATTTTGTATTAAATTTTTTTCAGTAATCGGTAAAAAAATATATTTTTCCGGAATATTTCAGTAGTCAGTAAAAATATTTTTCGGGAATTTTTTTCAGTAATCAGTAAAAAATATTTTTCTAGAATTTTTTTCAGTGAACAGAAAAAATATATTTTTCCTGAATTTTTTTCAGTAATCAGTACAAAATATTTTTATCGAATCTTTTTCTAGTAAGCAGTAAAAAAAATTTTTATTGCAATTTTTTACAGTAATCAGTTAAACATTTTTTTAATGCAATTGTTTTCAGTAGTCAGTAAAAAAATATTTTCATTAAATTTTTTTCAGTAGTCAGTAAAAAAATATTTTTATTAAATTTTTTTCAGTAATCGGCAAAAAAAATATTTTTACTAAAATTTTTTCAGTTATCAGTTAAAAATATTTTTGTTGAAAAATTTTTCAGTCATCGGTAAAAAATATATTTTTCTGTAATTTTTTTCAGTAATTGGTTGGTTGGTTGGTTTAAGGGTGACCCCGCATCGGAGTGCCACATAGACCGCAAGTTGGGTCCGTTGTGTTGCCCTAGAGCTCATTATGTTATATGATTTCCCCACCTAACCGAGATTTTTATTGTAGATTTTGGTCAAAGATATTAATTAGTTTCGAGAATTTGATGAGAGATTCGATTTTCAGGTTCGAGAGTACTGAAAGATTGTCAATTGTTGGAGAGCCAAGAAGAGCGAGTCGACTTCTGGCTAGACCGGGACAACTGCACAGCAAATGTCTGCTCGATACTTCCTCATCTTCGTCCTCGCAGTATCTGCACAGGTCGTTTTGAGGAACCCCGAGTCGACGTACGTGAGTGCCCAAAAGGCAGTGGCCGGTGATAAGAGATATTATATGCCTTAGTTCGTGTTTCGAAAGACTAATAAGGGTTTTTGTCTGTTTCAGATTGTAGGACGGCCAGATTTGTCTGGTCGTAACAGAAGTAGTCAGTAAAAAAATATTTTTACTAAAATTTTTTCAGTAATCAGTTAAAAATATTTGTATTGACAAATTTTTCATTAATCGGTAAAAAATATATTTTTCTGGATTTTTTTTCCGTAATTAGTAAAAAATATTTCTATGATAATTTTTTCAGTAATTAGTAAAAATCTTTTTATTGCAATTTTTTTCTAATAATCAGTGATCAATATTTTTATTGAAATTTTTTCCAATAAAAAAAAATTTCTTAAATTCTTAAATTTTTTTGAGCAATCAGTAAAAAAGTCTTTTTACTGCAAGTTTTTTCAGTGAACAGAAAAAAATGTTTTTTTGTAATTTTTCAGTAATCAATAAAAAAATATGTTTTTTTGCAATTTTTAGCAGTAATCGTAATACACATTTTTATTATAATTTTTTCCAACAAAAAAAATATTTTTACTGACATTTTTTCACTAATCATTAAAACAATATTTTTGTTGGAATTTTTTTTCAATATTTTTATTAGAATTTTTTCCAATAAAAAACATATTTTGCAGTAATTAGTAAAAAACAAATTGTTTTTGCAATTTATTTCAGTAATAAAAAAAAAAAATATTTTTATTGCAAGTTCTTTCAGTAATCAGTAAAAGTTTACTGGTAATGCAAACAATATTGCAATATCAGTAAAAAACTTTATTTACTGCATTTTTGATGTTACTGCAAAATGCCCGTCTATGATAATTATTAAGGGTGTTAGCACTGTCACCTGAAATATGTTTTATGCTCCCTTCATAAATTCAGAGTATTTGGTATTTGGTACCAACATCCTCAATAAATTTTAGTGTTTGTTCCATTTTATTTAGTTTTATGACCTTCTCTGGTAAAATATGTTTCAGTGCTGGGCACGATCCTAGCACGGATTTGGCAGTTTCATGTTCCTCTCGGTTTTCTATTAAAAAGTTGCAGTTGCAGAGATAACCTGTCTGAAGTCTTTACTTCAAATGGCGGATATACCCCCATGCAACTGCGATGTAATAATTAATATTTATTGCATTTAGAAATTTTGAATTAAAATGAAGCCGCTAGTTCGACCCAGCCTGTTCAAGGCGACTGAGAAATTGAAAAACTTTCAATTAAGTTTCCATCTTACTTTTTCCTCTGATCAGAATGCTGCTTTGGACTTTGATTCAAGTTAGCAGTCACACATTAATTTTTTTCCAATTAAAGAGACATGCAGACTTGAACCCTCCTATTAAATCCATCGTAATTTATGGTAATCGAGTATGGGTGTAAACATATTTCTTATTATTTTGCAATGATTTATGCTGCACTGTCTAAAACTTGAGATTGGGAATCAACTCCTCTATTAGAATTTTATTATGATTGAGGCTTGTTTACAAGTAATCGAACATTTTGTCGGCATCAAAGTACGTATCTCAGTATCATTTGCACTTTTGTACTTACGATTGCATTTACTTACATATCTACATACATCTGTAGATCACCCTGTAGGAAAAAGACAAACTACATAGTATGGAGACATTCTATCATAGTTCAAATACTGGTATCAAACAAAATGTATTTAATTAATATAACAAAAAAAAATAAACTTGGTTCGTTATCGGTAAAAAGAACTATTGTAATTCTTATAAAAAAAAACACCTCGAAACGAGTTTCTACTGCAAATGGCTCAATTTTTGGCAAAATGTTATCGAACCTTTTGAGTATTCGAACAATTTCTATTTCTCCTGCCGTTACTCTTCATACAAGTTGTGAAATTCTCTAGTCAGATTTATTTCGTGAATTGATTTTTTTCTTTTAGTTTTAGTTTAAAAAAAGGATTTCATTTTGAAACAATTGCAAATGTGAAGGCGAATCAATTTTAACTGGTATTACATCAGCAGTTCGTCTTCCACTAGGAACACTCGCCAGCTTGCTAGCAACGCAAGAGGTTCGTCTTCTACTTCGTTTATATCTTCGTTCGCTCGTTCTATATCCATCTTTACGTTATTCGCTCATTTCGATATTTGATTTGGCGAAGCTGTTACTCTATACCAATTTGAGTAAACAAAAAGAGGCAACTGTTTAGTATTAATTAACATAATTCCAATTTCCAAGAATTTGTGAACTCCGCATTCGTTACTACAGCGGGCCAATAATGTGGACAAATAGAACATCGATTAAAGTTAGTCAATTGCACAACTGGTTGGCTGTATTGGTGAACTCACAGTATTCTAAATCACTACCTTTTCCTGCAGGGTACGAATTTCAGCATTATGAGGCACTTCGTGAGCTGCAATTCCAGTGGAGGGCGGATATGCGGTGAACACGTGTTTGCTGATTGCCACTGACTGGCGTTTGGAAATTTACATAGCTGCTTATAAAATATTTAATACAACTCACATAAAAAGCCCAAGCAATTGAGTAACAAGCGAACATAGAGTGAATTTGTTTTTTTGCAATTTAAATTAAGTAATTAAAATAAAGCCAGCCAACTAATGCTGAAAAAGAAGTCATTAATTATGTCTGCATATAACATTTGAAATAAAATATAGATTTATATGTATTGCGGGATTGTTTGCTGACGTATATGAGTAAGTGCCATGCGTTAATGTAGCGGTCATTAACCGAGGAAGATTTTTATTTCGTTGTAGTGCTTTTTTTAGAAAAACATGAGATTGTAAAATTTAATATTTATCAGAAATAAAAAAATACATAAAAATTAAATAAATAATAAATAAAAAATGTTTTGTAACAATTTTATAGTTATGAATGCTATTGCCCTTCCGGAAGTTGTTGTTTCGGTTCAAAATAATAATAAATTACCGAATGTGAGTTTGATTTGAGCTTGTACTGAAAGCCTACCAGAAATAATATAACAATAGCAAATTGTTTTTTGCACCCGACCTGTGCGAAAACACAGGGAAATTTGAGAATAACAAGGTGGCGCTTAACGAGATACTAAAGGTAATTTTTTAAGATCTATAGGAAAATTTTTCAAAAAACACACGTAAAATTCAGAAAAATGCATGAAATTTTTATTTAAATCGATAATATAGTCCATATAATTTAATGTTTGTAGATTATTTCATGCAAATGTTGAGCGCGACTGCGCTTCAAATGGTCCATCCGCTTAGTCCAACTTTGGCATACTCTTTCCAATGTTTCGGCCGGTATCTCACATATACATAAATGCTTTAATGTTGTCTTCCAATGCGTTAACTGAAGCAGGCTTGTCTGAATAGACATGAGCTTTAACATAGCCCCACAAAAAATAATCTAAAGGCGTTATATCGCACGATCTGAGTGGCCAATTGACAGGTCCCGAACGTGAAATAAAATGTCCACCGAACTCGCCTCTCAACAAGTCCATTGTTACGCGTGCTATGTGGCATGTGGCACCGTCTTGCTGAAACCACATGTCATGCAAGTCAAGCTCTTACACTTTGGGCAAAAAAAGTTGGATATCATTTCACGGTAGCGCTCACCATTCACAGTTACGTTACGATTCGCAGCATCTTTGAGGAAGTACGGTCCAATGATACCACCCAGCCCATAAACCGCACCAAACTGTGACCTTTTCTGGATACATTGGTAGCTCTTGCAATTCTTCTGGCTGATCTTCACTCCAAAATCGACAATTCTGCTTATTTATGTACCCAAACTTTCTTAACAGAACACCCACTTTTATAATAAAATTCAATGATTTGCAAGCGTTGTTCGTTTGTAAGACGATTCATGGTTAAATTATAGACCAAACTGAAGATGTTTGACAGAGAAACAAAGCACGAAACGTGCGTCAGCTGTTTTAACCAACCGTTTAAAAAGATAATAGCTAAAAAATCACCCGTTAGAAGGAATTCTGGGGAAACTAAGTATATAAGATGCATTGACTGGCCTAAATATTAACCCACGCAAGTCGTAATGTTTATAACAAAAAGAAATATTTCTAAGTTTAGGCTACCATTAATCAATAGGGTTGAAATTCCGCTTACAGACAGATCGACATATCTAGGAGTAGTGCTACATCCGCAGCTTAACTGGGTAAAAAAAGGTAATGTACCTTATCACACTTGCAAAAAGCTTATCAGTAGATGCTGCGGTTTAAAGCCTAAAATTCGGATGCACTTCTGTGTCAGAAGAAAAGAACTGGATGCCATAGTATTAAGGTGGTCTCACTTAATACTATGGAGGCGGAGCACATCGCTATGTGTTCCGGGGTAAAAGAAGTGATATTTCATAGAAATCTGCTGCAGGAGATGGGTTTTAATGAAAACTTTACACTCACGGTAGTGACCTAGGCAACCGCAGTATACAAACCGACGAACAATGGAGCACTTAAAGGTCAAAATAATGATTCAAATCACTCAAAATTATTTTCTTATATAGAAAAAAAACCTTATTTAAAAATAACTTAATGAATAGGATGCTTATTATTATGATTATTATTAGGTGCGCAACTCAGTTCTCGCTGTTCTTTTGATGAAAATACAACTTTATTCTGAAAAATTGGTTACAAGTGAATCATTGAAAGTATTGCCCATCGCTACCTACTACTTTTTCCCTTCTTTCTAGTAGATCTCGTTTACCGTCGCGGTAAAACTGTTCGTCTTTTGAGCCTATCCACGCATCAAGTCATTTTTTGATGTCTTCATATGAATGGAACTGGTGGTCAGCTAGACCATGTGTCATCGATCGGAACAGGTGATAATCGGACGGCACAATATCTGGAGAATATGGCGGGTGGGGTAGGATTTCCCATTTCAGTGTTTGCAGGTAGGTTTTAACGGGTTTGGCAACGTGAGGTCGAGCGTTGTCACTTTTTCATGCCTCTCCGCGTATTGCGGCCGCTTCTAGCGCAGTGCTCGGCTCAATCGCATCAATTGAACTCGTTACCGATCCCCAGTGATGGTTTCGTTTGGTTTTAACAGTTCATAATAAATAAATAACACCAACTTGGTCGCACCAAATACATAGCATAACCTTCACAGCGTGAGTATTCGGCCAAGGCGACGACGTAGAAGCATGACCGGGCAGCCCCCATGACTTTCTTTTCTTTGGATTGCTGTAATGAATCCATTTTTCATCACCCGGCCCAATGCGATGAAGAAAACAGTTCCTTTTTTGCCGCTGAAGCATTTGTTCACAGGCGAAAAAACTACATTCAACATCCCTTGGTTTTAACTCATAAGGAACCCAAGTCCCCTGTTTCTGAATCATTCCCAAAGCATGCAATCGCTTGGTAATGGATTGGCCGGTAACTCGTAATACTGAAGCAAGCTCTTCTTGCGTTTGACACGGATTCTCATTGATCAATGCCTCCAATACAGCGTCTTCGAAGGTTTTTGGCATTCCTTCACGCGGACGTTCGTCAACATTAAAATCACCGTCTTTGAAGCGACGGACCAACCTCGGCACGTTGTTTCACTTGAAGCAGCATCTCCATAAACTTTTTGTAGCTCTCGATGCACTTCAGCAGCCTTTTTTTTCGAACGAAAGAGGAAAATCAACATTTCCCGCCAAATGACGATTATTCGGCACAAAATCAGACGTTTTCACAAAACCAAAAGTATACGATACCAAAACAAAATCTAAGCTTGATTTATGACGTTTAGGTTATGTTAGAAACGACTGGCACATACTGCTCGCGGCATCTATTGACAAACAGCGAGAACTTAGTTGTGCACCTAATTTGCACGTTGTCCGCGCATCACCACGAAAGTACAACACCAAATAATGTAAAAATTGTTATGCATTCATATTTTCACCCAATGAAGGTTAGAGGCATATTTTTATGACTGAACTCCCTTCCCACAGCCCCCAGCGCCACCACTCTCATTCGTCACTAATAATCGAATATTTGCTTAAATTTAATCTAAAAAATCTTAGTTTTTCCTATTTCCCACTATTTATAGCACACTCTAGACTTCATAATCCGCATAAGCTGTTCAACTATGACCCAAATGCAAAGTTCAAAAACGCTTTAAGATAGAAAATTAATAAAAATAATTTTGCTTCATATTTTTCTGATTGGTTGTTTTGATTTTATTCAACGAGGCAAAACCAAATACGTGCAAGAAAAACATTTAAGTTTTGTTTTTGTACTACTGCGATCAATTTGTATGGTGCGACTTGAATAAAACGAAATGTCCAACTGCTGGATACACCAAAAAAAAAAAAAAACGAGACAAACCGATCCCGGCTGTTCCTTTGTAGGTCAGATGGAAGAGAATCGAGCAAAGTATTATTCATTACTTTAAATCTGAGCTATCCCGATAAGGCATCTATATCAAATAGGTAATTTTCTCACGATTTTGGAAGCTACTTTAATTTTTTGGCTTATTACTTTTTATTAATAAATTTAAATATTTCTACTTAAGAATCTAATTTATTAGAAGAAATGCGTCGCCTTGGGGTATGAAAGCAGAGTATCAGTTTAACGAAAATCGAGAGTTTGCGTAGTAAATAGAATCTTACTTCATCTTGCGATTAGTGGTAAACATTCCCCTCTCAGGAAGCGGATCATTCACTAATCACGGAACTACAACAAGTCATGTTTACCATTTTTTAGTGTAATTTTATTTATATTTCGTTTTTTACCATTAATAATAGTTGAAACTGCCTACTTCTGTGTCAAGAAATATATGGTAATTTTGCACATTCATCATTTTACTTTACTGCTGTGAATTGCCCTATTAACTCGAGCTAGCATACGCACAGACATGAAAATATGGATAAATCGGCTTCTCTCATCATTCTGAGTATTTCTATGTCTTTCTCGATTGCTTTATTGTTGCTATTGCTGTTGTTACATACAACTGATATGTGAGCAAAACTATAATGCCCCGTATGAACAAGTGCGCTTTTGGACTCAGTAGGCAATTGGGTCGTGAAGTCCTCCCTCGACGAAAAAAAACGAATACTCTATAAGGCTTTCATCATGCGCGTCCTAACGTATGGCGCAGAAGCGTGGACGATAACAATATCCGATGAGGTGGAGAAGGACTTGACTTCAATTAGTGAGCCCAAATGGCGCCGGTTAGCATGAGAACAAAACAACTGCATGAACGGCAGACTGCAGGCTGCAAATAGAAGCTATTACGCATACCTTAAACTGTATAAAAATCAACTCTTATCATGGACGTGCAAGCTACAGATATGTAGGAACCTTATTAAGTCCAATAGCAATCTATGGATGTGAAAAATGGGTTTTGACTACTAATATAAAAAACTATCTCTTACGTTTTGAGGAGAATTTTGGTTCCTGTACGAGAGCCTATTGGGTTTTATATAATAAAACAAAACAATTAGATCGAAGAACCGTTGAATGGACAAAACATAGTGCGCTCGTCTTCGATGGCTAGGACACGCACTTCGAATAGATGGCATAAAAACTGCAACACTGACTTTTAACTCTTGCACTGTGGGCTAACAGAAAGTGCGGATGGCCACCAAGAAAGCTGGCAGATGATGTGAAAGATGACCTGCGTTGCATGAACGCACGAGGAAGCCATGTCACGCACCGATACGTATGGAGTGCAATAGTTAAGGAAGCATTGGCCCACCCAGCGCTGTAACTGCTATGATGATGAGTGACATTCGAAATTTAAACACCATCATCCAGGTATTTACTTGCATGGGCAACCTCTTTATCAAGCAACCATAGAATTATATACTCGTATGTTTGTCATACCGACATACCGATTTCAAAAGGTGTTCGACAAGGCTGCATACTCACTCCACTGCTCTTTAACATTTAGTCCGAAATAATATTTCAGGAAGCATTAGAAAACATTGAGGATGGTATCAAAGTAAATGGCGCCACTATAAATATCAACCGGCACGCCGACGTTAGAACTCTACTATGTGAAAGCTTGGCTAGCCTTCGAAAACTGGTCGACAAAGTTGCAATGCACAGTTAACTATACGGCCTCAAAACCAACATCAGCAAAACTAAATACACGCATGGTTCTTAGTAGAAGAAATACATACAACAACAAATATTTAAAAATCAACAATGCTCCTGCAGAAAGAGTAAATAAACATATGTAGATACCTCGGTTGCCTTCTCAACGAAAACTGGGATGTCTCAACAGAAATAAGATGTCGCATCGAAATGGCAACATCCGTATTTCTTGAATATGGCAAAGTCCTAAAATGTCGCGACTTCAATCTTGAACAAAAAATGCGCCTCATACTACTTTGGGCAAAAAGTAAGGTGAATGTGGTTGTAAAATGAAAAATCTTTTTTTATTCTTGTAAATCAATTTCATCCCCTTCAAAATAATCCAATCTCGATGAAATACACTTATGCCAACGATTTTTCCAGTCCCCGAGACATGCCAAATAGTCCATTTCCGGTATAGCCATCAGCACCTTCTTCGATTCAGCTTTTATCTCCTCAATCGACTCGAAACGCGTTCCCCCGAGTGGTCTCTTGAGTTTTGGGAATAGCCAGAAGTCACACGGAGCCAAATCAGGCGAATACGGTGGTTGCGGAACGATATGCGTGGAATTTTTGGCGAAATGGTCACGAAGAACGAGTGCAGTGTGAGACGGTGCATTATCGTGAAGCAAAAACCAAGATTTGTTGGCCCATAATTCTGGTCTTTTTAGACGAATTGCTTCACGTAAACGACGCATAACGCTCAAATAATATTCCTTATTAACAGTTTGACCAGGTGGAAGGAATTCATAGTGTACCACACCACGAAAATCGAAAAAACTGTCATCATGACCTTTATTTTTGAACGACTTTGACGTGCTTTTTTCGGTCTGGTCTCGCCTTTAGCACGATATTCGCTTGATTGGTCGGTTGTTTCAAGGTCGTAAGCATAAATCTAAGTCTCATCTCTCGTAATGATGCATTTGAGCTTGTCCTGATAGTCTGAAAGCATTGTTTCACACACATCAACGCGACGACTTTTTTCCAAGAAATTGAGAGTTTTCGGTACCAAACGGGATTTGACCTTTCGTAGGCCCAAATGGTCTTTCAAAATGGTTTTCACAGATCCTTCTGATATTCCGATCATATCAGTAAGGTCTTTAACAGTCAACCGACGATTTTTGAGCACTAACTCCTTCATATTATTGACGTGTTGGTCATCTGTTGACGTCGATGGTCGTCCGGAGCGCTCCAAGTCATCAACGCGTTCTCGACCCTCTTTCAAGTCTTTGTACCACTTATAAACATTTTTCTGCAACATGGTCGAATCACCTAATGCCTTCTGCAACATGCTAAACGTTTCCGCAGTCGAAATTTCATTCCGCAAACAAAATTTGATGGCACTTCTCTGCTCAATCAAATCAGACATTGTAAAAATCGAAAAATGCACTCTTGGTCGTTTGGTAAACACAGGCGTAAATATATTACTGATAATGACATTCACATGAAAGTTGGACAGTGCTGCCAACTCATGAAAAAAAATAACTAGAGCGAAATTTTAATCCCGCGAAGGGATGCTACGTATGGTCAGTTTCGCTATATGGCATGGAAATATGGAATGGAAATATGGACTGCAAAACTCTCCGACATCAAAAGACTGGAAGCATTTAAAATGTGGCTTCTCCGCAGATTGCTCAAGATACCAAGGACCGACCACGTTTCTAATGAAGAAGTGCTGTGAAGAGCTCACGGCGACAGACAACTACTCAAGTACATCAAACGAAGAAAAACTTCATATTTGTGGCATATTCTACATACGAAACCCGAAATATGAACTGTTGCAGCTCATATGGCAGGGCAAGATTAAAGGAAGACGAGATATCGGGCGTAAACAGTTTTCTTGGTTGAGGAACATAAGGCAGTGGAGTGGTATAAAACGTGTGGTCCCCTCTTGGAAGCAGCTAAAGCCCACGAATTATTTTCAAATATAGTTCAAAATCTAAATTTAAAAAACAAATTGTATTACTTTTAAGTTGTATAATCGCTTATATTCGATTATGAATAGCAAATAAAGAAAAATATGTTCGTATGCTTGCATGAAATATTAAGCCCCATAGCTCGATAAAAATGTTTTATTTACATCAGATGCGACCAATTAATTTTGTGAACTGTTGAAACAAATTTGAATATATGAAAACAAGTTGAAACTATCTCTAGTTAACGGGGCTAAAGTATTCCACGTTTATTTATGTTTATACATATATTTGCCATCAGCGCACAACAACAAATAACGCATTAAATAACGATATACCAAATGTATGTATGGGCGATCTACTCGCATGAGTAATTTCCTATCCATTCCATCGCGCGTCGGTGTAGCCATTCTATTAGTAATTCTTACCTTGTTTTTGGATTTCGTTTGTCGGCATTTGCAATTTTAAATAAGGGCCCATATAATTTATTATTATTTAATTTAATTTATCATTTATTTAGTTATTTTTTATAGTGGCTAAAAATTTTGTGGAACTGGTTGTGGGCAGAGTGGTTGAATGACTTGAAAAGAACAGTTAATTTATACAAACAAGTTCTGAAAGATTTCAAATAGATTTCGGATCAATTATATGCGTTCGTGGTCAGCTGAATGCGAAGGCAAGATTTTTTGGGGAAAAAATTATGTAGTTCCAGCATTTCAGTAACTTTGGGTAGGGGAAATTTATAGTCAAATTAATAAAACAGTGTGTCGAATTGTTTCATCTGTTAACAGCTTGAAAAAAATTGGTTCTGTTTTTTGTATTTTTTATTCAAATTTTGAATGAAGCTAAATATATATACAGCCATGGTCATATAAATAGCACATTTAGACTTTGAAAGCAAAGAGTTGAATATGATTTTAAAAAAATATTTTTTATTGCGAAAAAAGCTACATAAAAAACCAAAAACTTATTTACTTCCACTTTAAAACAAAAAAATGGTGAACAAGAATTGATTTAATTTACGAGAACGTTGATAACTCACGAAACCTCCTGGACACATAAATATCACATCCTACAAAATTCCAAATAAAAGCAAAAATAGTAAACAAATCAGATAGTTAAGTAATAATATTGTTTTACCAGTATTTGTACTATATCAGCTACAACGCGGGCCGTGCGAGATAACTACAGGAAAAAGAGATCGGAAGAAAGGCGCCTCTTCAGACGAAAGAAACGAGAATAGGAGAAGCGTGAGCGTGAGCTGCTAGAGGAGTACTGGGGCAGGAATGATGCCCGAAAATTCTGTCAACAAGTCAAGCGTCTGACACAAGGTTTCAAGACCGAAGCATCAGCCTGCAGAGATAAAAACGGAAATCTGGTTATGGATACACAGTCCACACTGTGCATATGGAGGGAACACTTCTGCAATTTACTTGCTGGCGATGACGCACACAATTCCGCCCCAGTAAAAGATGACCCGATACCACCAATCGACGATAATTTGGACGTTCCACCACCTAGTCATGACGAAGTCAGAGTTGCCATTCACCGGCTCAAGAATAACAAAGCGGCTGGCGCTGACGGCTTGCCTACTGAAATGTTCAAGACTGGCGGTGATGTGCTGATAGGGAGCATGTATCAGCTCATCTGCAAAATATCGCTAGCAGAAAGCATGCCCGACGACTGGAATCTCAGTGTTCTTTGTCCTGTACTGAAGAAGGGTGACCCGACGATCTGCACCAACTACCGGGGCATCAGCCATCCAACGCCTGCGTTGGCTAGGGCATGTCGTGCGTATGAATGAAGAAGCTCCAGCAAAGAAGGTGTTCGAGGGCGAAGTCCAAGCGAACCGACGTAGAGGAAGACCACTGCTCCGGTGGAAAGACCAGTTGGAGGAGACCCTGCTCGCTTGGTGTACAGAATTGGAGAAGGTGCGCGCGGAACAGAGGCGCCTGGAGAGAGCCAGTGAGGTCGGCCGTAACTCGGTAACGGGTTGTTATGGCCACCGGAGTAAGTAGGTAAGTACTAGGTATATCCACCGTTTCTGATTACTTCTTTAAGCCATCGCTCCATGCTTTCTACAAGCTTGTGGCGTCTGTCCTTTGGAATCGAGTACCAAGCCGCCTCAACTGCGGCCCACAAATCATCAAAATTTTTAAAATTTTTGTTAGCGACTTTGACCTTAACGTCATCCCACAAATTTTCTATCGGATTGAGATCAGGGCTCTGCGCCGGCCAATCTAGTATATTAATTTTTTCTCTTCTGAGCCATTGCTTCACTGTCTTTGCAGTATGCTTTGGATCATTGTCCTGCATAAATGTCTAATTTAATGGCATAAACTCAAACACAAATGGATCCATTTTATTCTGGAGTATATGCAGATACTGAAATCTATCCATTTTACCAACCACGCAAACAGTCGGCCCAACACCATGCCAGGGAAAAGCTCCCCAAACCATGATGCTTCCGCCGCCGTGTTTAATCGGCTTTTTTGTGAACGCAGGGTTTGACGCTTGATTTTTTGGACGACGTACAATAGTTTTCCCATTTGGTCCCATCCTATTTATTTTGGTTTTGACGGTCCAAAGTACGTTTTTCCAAAACTGAATAGATTTGGTTTTGTGGGCTTTTGCAAAGGCAAGTCTTTTTGAGAGGAGTGGTTTTTTTCTGCTAATGCAGCCCAACAGCTGGGCTTCATTAAGTCGCCTTCCTACAAGCTTTCTGGACACCTGTTGACCAGATTTTTGGTTTATTTCAAGCATTATTTGCCGTATCCACTTAAAAGGATCTGCTTTGCTCCCCATATTATAGCTCTATCTCTATTAACATCAGTTTTTCGCGGCTTTGGTTTTCTTTCCGTTTGTTTGCTTAGATACAATGAATCTTTCTTAACTAAATTAAGAGCATTATAATCACTAAAATCATTATTATCATTTTTCGAGAGCACATCATCATTTCAGTTATTTCTGCATAGCTTTTTACGTTTTGACTCATACGGTATATAAGAGCTCTTTTCTCCGGCGTGCAATGTTTTCCACGTCCCATTTTTAGTAATTACATTGAAATTTTATTTAAGAAACAAAAAATTATGCTAAAATATATATATATATACCAATATATCTACGCACATCCTTCTGGTAGAAAAATGTGACACACAGATGGCGCTCCAAGCAGTAAGAAGGCTTTATTCCTAAGCAACGACAGGCTAATCACCTACCCTGTCAGAAATCAAATACATTAACGAAACCAACGCAAGACAAGTCTTGTCGATGCGATATGCTCCCGAGAAGAGTGAATAAGGGGGAAAAAATATGAGCTGAGTACTGAACATAAAAGTAATATTAAAACCGGAGCCTATCTCACAAAATGGAGGACGCAATTGAAACTAGGAAGTAGGAATTAAGTAGCATCGGTGATATTATTTATGTAATTTTTTAGCGCCACTTGCCTTTTATTTTTATTCCCACCAAATCGCCAATATATCTACGCACATCGGAAAGTTGGATAGCTTTTAAAACGCCAATTTTAATTTTAATTAAAAATGCGTGCCTTCTAAGAACAGAAAAAAACATTCTAAACCCCTAATAATGTGAACTTTATCTCCTCTCTACGCTATGGCACACGCTCGCTTGACCGCGTGGCAGCTAATGATTTGATCGAACGGTCAGCCACTCAACGCATCGCAATCAGGTAGTCGTTAAAGACATGGAAACGCACTTAAAAGTTTAATTTCCTCCAGCTACATTTGTTACGCGGCTGACGAGGAAGCACACAACAATTGACAGCCCCGCCAATCTGGTGTGCAATTAATGATGCGATGCTTAGTATTTCTGTGAGCAGGTACATTTATGCTTAACAGTTATGATCAGGTTTTGCGGACTTTATGTCATAAATATTTTCTCGTTTGGGAAATATCGCGCACTAACATAACTTTAATATTTCTGATATAAAAATGCAAGATAAAAAATGCTAAAAATTTTCAAATTGTTTGTTTTGTGCTGATGGACTTGCACCTATTCGCCCATACAAGACTTGAACACTTGAGTCACTTTATATGACTCTTATTATACCAGAAATAGTATTTTTGTAAAAAAATATAAAAAAATTTAAAAAAAATGTATTATGTATTAATGTATTCCATCTAAGGAAGAATGGAATAAGGGATTTTCTCTAAACAACTTCGACACTACAGTCTATAATGGATTGTGGTGTTGGAGCTGGTATATATTCTCACAGACTTAAAATTGAGTCATCTGTGCGTCTCCCTAATACTAGCAGTGTCTTCCAGGCGGAAGTACTGGCAATTGGGGAAGGCTGTAGGCTACTAATCGCAGATTTCTCTTTTAAGGGCAATATCGCTTTTCTCTCAGATAGCCAAGCTGCAATCCAGGCACTGGACTCGGTGACAACAATCTCTAAGCTGGTGGAACAAAGCAGAACTAGCCTTACCACCTTGAGCGAAAACCATAAAATTACCTTAATCTGGATCCCGGGACATCGGTATATTGAAGGTAACGAAAGCGCAGATGAACTGGCAAGAACCCCCTCTTGAGACATGAATAACGCTCTTGCAGAATCGGTATTCACACCATTAAGTGCAGTCAAGAATACAATTTCCCTAAAATACCTCCGAATTGCGGATTGCAGTTGGAAAGACCAGACGAAGTGCAATATTAGCAGAACGTAATGGCCCACCTACAGCCTCAAGCAGTCATCAACATTGATAAACATGAAACGTCGGGCCGTCTGGAGACTCAAGGCAGCGATAACTGGCTTTTGGTCTATCGGAGAAAAAGCAGTCAAAATGGAGGGGACAGGTCTGGGCTATAGGGAGGGTGGGGAAGCACCGGAATCCCCATCTTGGCCAATGCAGAGGTGCAGAGGAAGGCGGTGTGCGCCGGCGCATTGTCGTAATGAAGGGTCCAATTGTTGACGAGGCCGTGTCGAACCCGGGCGGCGCGGTTTTTCAGCCAAAGCAGCACTTCTTTGTAAAATACCGCATTTACAGTGCTTCCTGGAGCTACAAACTCCCTATGGACGATGCCTCGAAAGTCGAAAATTTGATCGAGTAACATTGCTGCAACGATCCCTGCATTCTCGCCACTGCAAAATCCTAGCACACTTTTTAAACAGCTGTCATGCGCGGAGCGATGTTGACTGCAGCGCTGTTGCCAGCGAACTGGGACCGGTTTATATTCCCCCACCCATTCCCGATCATTTTCCCCCACCAGCCGATTCGGTTGATCGCTTGGCAGACGCTCCGCGCGGGAAGGCTCATTACTTTTCAATCAAATTCTGTATAGGATTTGTAACCAGGCTTCCCTCATAATCGCCTTTCATTCGACGCTGTTCGTTCCGTCATTTCTCCTAGCATATACCATATAAGGCGTAAATCTGATTCAACATCATCTGCCCATCTTCTAGGCGGTCTTTCACGGTTTTTACTGCCCGTAATGACAGAGTTGAAAGTATTTTTCGTAATTCTGCTGTCGTCCAAACCATCTCATCCGCTGAGCTTAAACATAACGCACAAGGTTTTGACCTGATATCAGCTGTTCGATCTCATCATTGTATCTTATTCTGTAGGATCTATCCAATTTGTCAGTATTAGAAAAGCATTTCCTTTCTTTCCTGTCTTCCATTTTCTCCTCTGTATGTAATTTGTTACCTTTTCAAGGTGACATTTGTAACTGAAGATGACAGAGAAGAGTGAAGAAAACTAAGAAGTAAAAATAAGAAGGACTTCACTGTTTTTGTAACAATAAATGTATTTTTATAATATTAATGTGCTTCAAAAGGTTGATTCGTGGCTCTCATGCAGTCCGGTTCACTATGACCTAAAATCGAGTGCAATCTGTTAGTTTGGATAATTTAAGCAGGCTGCTAATGTTTTGATCTGCCACACTTTCCAAGGTTGAAAATGATGCAGAACCTAAGCAGGTTATTCGTGTTTTGCTAAGTGCAGAGCAGTGGCAGAGTAGGTGTTCCAGCGTTCCCCTCGAGTTGATGCACAGCGTAGCATGATTTGCGTGAACCTTCATAAGCTGGCTCTTTCCCATCTTGAATTCGCTTATTGAATCATTGCTGCATCTACAGGTATATCTAGTCGTTGTTTTCAGAGAGGTGGTTGTATACCGGCCATGCTAGCAACTGTAAGATTAGCGTCTGCTTTGGCTAGTATATCCATTTTACCGTTTCCTTTAATTTCCTTGTGTTCTGGAACCAAGTAGATGGTAGCTTGTTTCTCAGTTCCTATCTTATCCATCCTGTTCCGGCATTGCTGTACGCACCTGCTATTGCTTTGACGGTTGCTTGGCTGCCAATTTAAAAGTTTATTTGGGAGTTCGGGAGAATGTTCTCTGTGGTTTAGTCTGCTGCTTTTGTTGCTGCGTAGAAGTCAACTTGGAACATATCGCAGTAATCCGTAATTTATATGACTGTTCATAGCCTAATTTCGAACAGAATACTGCGGCTACTGCACCCACTTCCATTTTGGAACCGTCTGTGTATATGTTAAAAGTGTGCTGCTTTGAAAGTTGTCCCTTCCGTTATCCGTCATTTTTTAATTTTTCCCCGTTGGAATTAGCTTGAAGTTGTCAATAACCTAAGCGCAGACTTGTTTGCAGAACTTTTTGTTACCAAGTCTATTCGCTGAAGGTCAAGTATCTTGTCCCGTGCTGCTGTAATTGCACAAATACATGTAGTGCTATTAGTTATACGAGTGTGATTAGACCTGGTTGTATCAGCGATGTTGTGAGTCACCCTTTGGAAAGATAAACTTTATCTCACTTTACAATGAAACGTGAAGCGAGAGATTTAGCTGCAAATGTTATTATTGATTCTTAGTTTAGTTAGTTTTTATGGGGTCATATTGCACTGCAATCTCCGATGTGCTTGACCGCAAACTTATAACTGGAGGCTTCAAATGAATTTGACACGTCCTCACTGAGGAATTCTGAGGCTTTTTGTTCCATATAGCCCAAGTGTGTAAGTCTTCGTCTTGCGCAAGTAAGATATTCGCAGAGAATGTGTTCTGGAATTTCATCATCCAGTTCGCAAAAACGGCATATGCTTTTCCATTAATTTTAGTTTCCTGAAATAATAAGGAAGACCTCAATGCCCCGTAGAGTAAGGATCCTCTATATAAGTTAAGGAGCATATTTGATGTTATTTTGGAAGAAAAGATATTTTATTTTGCTTGCCCTAGACTGCGTCGTATGAAATCAGTGCCTTCCAGTCATCGATAACATCCATTATATCGGCCCTCATAAGCTCGCGAACGGAGTCTGGTTCATGAATTCAATTTTGCTAGGCAGTCCATTTTCTTGTTACAGTAATGAACTCCAGTCCTGCTATCCAGCCCAGAAGATGGCGTGCCCTCCTCCCAAGGCACTGAGGAATGTGAAGGATTCCTCAACCAGTTTAACCCTAGGACTTATACCCAAGTACAGGAGTGGCCAGTAGCTACTTTGGAGTTATGTAGCTCCTAAATCGCTAAAGATATTGACTTGAAATTTTTGATATAGGAGAACGAAGTAAGTATACGTCGATTGGTGTCTTATTTGTCATGCTAGGTCCATGCACTGATGAGATATAAGCTTTCAAAGTTGACACCTACGACCTACGTTGGTCATGTATGTAGCGGAGAAAACAGCTTCGAACCTGCTGTTTCTTTGGTTTTGCACCAGCAGCTGCAGACGTTGATGGCCTATTGTCAGCATTTCCTTGCAAGGCCGTACTTATGAAACTCGCGACTGCAATTTTTGTGTTGAAGTTACGCATCACTTGCTGATTCACCGACCGCTCTTCAATTATGGGCATAGACAGTTCCATGGCGAGCTGGCGAAGAAATCTCTTACGCTTCGCATTGGTGCATCTGATGTTGGGATTATTCTCATAATATATGATGTACGCTGCCAATGCCGTCAAATCAATCATATTGAAGAATAGGGACAACGGCCAACGTTTTGTCATCCTTTGGCAAGTATATTGTCCAAGCAATTGGTCCATCACGTCCACTCCTCCTTTTGTCTTGTTATAAAACTCGATCATTTCTGGTTTGCCGCTTTCGCCAATGTGATCATCGTCATGCATTGATGTTAGTAATATAACTGCCTTGTTTTTTTTCGGCCCATAGGCGCATATGGATATGTTGGGCCTAAAACCAAATGTACTTGACCTCTCTGCACGATCTTTGTGTGCCAACATCTCCTTTGGTATGTAGGGCTTATTTTTCCGCAGAGTTCCAACTGCCATCAAATTCATGGATGACAAGCTTTCCAGTAGATTTAGGGATGTAAAAAAATTGTCCCGTAGGTGCTTGGGCAGTATAGGTATATTTCTCCATACAGTTGATATGCGTTTTTGGCATCACATACCCATCACACTTTGAAGCCATATTTTTCCGGTTTCGATGGGATGTATTGCGTGAAACGGGTGCGGCCACGATATGGAAAGAGCTGCTCGTCTACCGTTAGATATTCACTTGGCTTACATGACTGATCGAAGTTGTAGTTCATCATGGTCCACAGCTCGGATATTAGTGCAGCTTTGTCAGTTACCAAACGTTGTGCCCGTGTGTTGCCATCGTCAAACCTTATAAACCGCAGTATGGCCTGAAAGCGGTTAATGCCCATTGACGCACGATATTTACCTCATATATTGATTCGAAGACAAATATTCCACATTCCTTCTGATATCCATGTTGTAATATTTTAAATTTTTTCTGACTTGTTATTTTCACAAATATGTATAAATCAACTTCACACTTCAAAAGAACATTTTACAATGAATATAAACTCGCACAACTGCCGTTTATATAGCTGCAACCCTTAAGTTTCTGGAAGCATTTCTTACCTGTCAGGTAGTTGGATTATATCAAATGTTGTTTGTCAGCAAATTCTAGCAAGGGTACAATATAATGTCTTCTTCTAAATAATTAAGAGTGCGCGAAAAAGGATTTATTCTAAAAATTCTAACTACAATAGAAATTATTGACTTCTTAGAAATAACTTAGAATGCGCGCAATTCTTAGAATCAGGCTATAAATATATGTTTATAACTACTTAAAATGTTCGTACGACAGTCAGCTACAACATTGCATTAAAAAAAATAACTTGTTTCTCAGAAAAAATGAGAAAAAACGGGTAAAACAGGCTACTGGCCACACCTGTACCCGGGTATATGAAGTCGTAGTAAAAGTTGGGTATAAGTCCTAGGTTTAAGTATTATTATGTGAAACTCTCTGACGAAGGACAGATGCTCTTCGAAGAAATAATGTTGCAAAATATTATTTGTCCCATCGTATATTAACTCTTTCCGGCGCACTGAAAAAAATCGCTAAAAATTAAGCACAACGATTTTTTTATTTCATTTATTCGAGACATTTAATGAAGAAAATGTAAAAAAAAATATTTATCCTTGCAGGATTTTGTACAAGGATGTGGTACGATTTTTATACCATCGCGCATGGAGTGCGAGGATTATTTATGAAACTCATTGAAACAAGTTTTTTTTTTGCTGAGGCAAAGTGGCACATTACAACTTGAGCACATCCACTGAGTCCTTCTTTGGTGGCTTGTCGTGCTGCAGTACGCACATCTACGTAAGGTTGTTCTGACTGGGTAGTAAGATGGCGAGGATCGTAGGCTTGGATCTACATACGGTTTGTTTTTCTTTATGCGGACTCCAGCTTGCTTTTTATTTTTGGTTCCAAGAGTAGGTGGTGAGGCTGAACTGCATAGTATTGAAATCAAATCAAGTTTGAAGTCCTTAAGGGGTAAGTGGTACCCTATACTTTTAGAAATAATAAAAGAATTAACAACTGCAATATCAAGAAAGGGAAAAAATATTCGGTGCCACCACTTGCGGCTTTTTCTGTTCAGCTCGTAGTACTTCTTTAGCCGATCTAACTTGTCAACGTTATTCATGTGCATATTATAGTCGTGTATTATTTCAGGCTTTTCGATTTCTTTGACAGAACCATCGCTTTTGCGTTGTTTTACCTTTACAAATTTACTCGGATCATGAAAGTTAGATAAAGCTGTAACCTCTCTTTTGTCAATCCATTTCATAAAGAGTATACCAGAATCACTAATTTGCCAATCATAGTCGCCCCGTTTTAACTGCTTACCAGGTCTAATATCGGTAGGAAGAAATTTTCGATTGGTTCGCACTGTTCCGCATCCATTCATCAACTGCTTTTTCAGTTCAAGAATCAAGTTGAACGAAGTGAAAAAATGATCGAAAAACACTTTATGGTGTTTCCCCCCAAAATCAGTAGTTAAGCCGAGAACGACCCGTTCTCCAAGTTTTTTTCGACTAGATCTCCTTTTTTACTCGTATATAGTATATCTCGAACCCTGCTTAAGTTTTTTAGCCATGGTCATTTACATACGTATATACCGCGCGGTGGTATACTTTTTGTACCAGGAACTTTAAACACTTTCTACACTAAGTCTTTTGATTATTTTTATTCCATTGGCTGAGAAATTAATTCATTAACACTTTATTTTATTAAAATTGTAGGAAACCGATACTGTACGTGCTTTTATTTACAAAATATGATAAATTCTGAGTAACACTTTAATACTTCAATATTCTACTTATTTTGCGTGTAAAAATGACATATATTTATCTCTTTCAAACACTTGTTATATATTTTTTTAGAAAATATAAGCTTAAATTTGTCTGTATAAGTGGTAAAAGAATTATACCAATGCGCATAAAATGCAGGAAAAACATTTAAATAAGTGGTACAAATTTTATACCAGCGCCCCGGAAAGAGTTAAGAGGTGCCCCCGACAGCCTTACGCACATTCGCTCTTATATGTATTTATATATTCGCTTGTATTCACTTTTGGTTGTTGTTAGTGTTTAGATTAATTTGAAAGCGTTTTCAAGGCCTGCCAAGGTAACTTATAACGCTATTTAATGCTATTAATGTATTTGGTGACTCAAAGGACTTTCAATAGCGAGTTTGCATTGTGGATGCTATGTTGTGTTGGTTTTTATTATTATTTTAATTATTATTATTCTTATTATTAGAGTTTTCTGGATAATATCAGTTTCATCAAACTAAACTCTGTAGTTAAATGTGATAACATTAACGTCAACGCATTTATTGAGCCGGAAATTCATTGTTGCCATTTATATGTATTAATGAATATGAATTTTTCTAAGGCAATCTGCATACAAGCACACATCGCATTTGTGCACACATCGCTTGCATTTTGACAGTTAATAGTAACCTATGGCCATTGTTGTTAAACGTCGAGAGCCTACATAAATGAAATACAACTCTGACGATATTTTAATTAACGATCAGACGATAAAACAGATTCTGACTGCCGATTGTGGTGTCAGCGCCTAGCTGGAAGGCATGCGAGTAATATGAATGTGCGGATATTGCACAGATAGTTGTTGTTGTTATTTTATAGCATGCTAATTTTTATGAAATTTCCAACGATTAATAATAATTTGATTTTGAGGTCAGCGTAATGCAGTAAATGAACGAAAGCATTTATGTACGGACAGGAGCGAATCGAGGCAAATAGAGGAAATGCAAATTGCGCATGAAACGAAGATTTATAGAGGCGAGCATTATTATTCACACAAGTGCAAGTTTTGGTTTTTGTTTTTAAATCTGCTTCACACGCGCAATTGTCAATTCAACGAAATGTTCAAAACTATGAGGGCATTCCCCAAATTGAGGAAGATGCCAGGCAAACGAGTTCAACTGCTCAGTGTAGATTAGTGAAGGTAAATTTTGCAGCCGAATCGGCGAATAGCTCATAGCAATCAAATGATGATTTTTTTAAATGAAACGCCTGCAAAAGATGCTAAACTCACCTTTCTGAAAGAGTTATGATCATTAAAGAACGAGGGAATCGAGGAAGGAGTTAGCAAAGCTGCAGCGTGCGACTATGGCAAGCCCGCTGGATTAATGAAACTCACAACAATTGGACGGCTAGGATAATAAAAGTCGCGACAGTAGGAACTTCGGTGAAGCAAATTTTTATACAACCCAAATGTTTTCAGGGCATTGGTATTTCACGAAAAACCTGCTCAAAATAGGAAAATGCGAACACTCCGCATACATATGCGGGGACGCTGCCGAAGATGACGCTGAATACACCTTTTTCTAATCCAGTCCGTCAAATAACCACTGAAAATGTAATCGACGATATGCTAAGTAGCGAGGAAACGTAAGAAATCATCAGTGGTTTCGCGGAAAGAATTCTCCGGGACCTTGCGGAAGCGCTTCCAGTGTGAGCGACGGTTTCAAACGAGGGGGACACTCTATTGCTACGACGGCAGCTTTGATGATGCATTAGGCAGTTTGAACCGCCTTTACCGCAAAAAAAAAATAATCTATTCAGCTATAAATGGGAAGGTTTGAAAATATAATAACATAAATAATTTGGCGGTTTGGGTTGGGATCAATTCTACGTTTCATAAGAGCCACAAAATGGTTCCACGAAGGTAGGTAAATGGGGTTCCCGTGCAGCACAGTGGAATCACAACGGACCTGTAAGGTCTAAGTGACGGTCGGACGTGCAGACCGACTACCACCATAACCTAACCTATTGCTAAGTTATTACTTTTGGTAGCATTTTAAAGAACACCGCTTAAATGTGTGCTTTATTTCCCCTATAATTTGTGCGTGCGCGAATGCTTTTCACTAAATATTACCTAACATTACCGTTAAATTACAAAACAAACAGGAGTCGTTCCTTTGTCGCCGAAAATACTATTAACCAATGCGAACTAATCGCTTGTAAGCGACATAAATTTGTAATATGTATAATATTTATGCATATTTTTTTCCATTTGCCTAATTCCCAGTGCCAAAAAATGCCATAAATGAGTAAAATAAATCTACAGCTGGCGTGCAAATTAATTTACATTGCCCTGTTAATTTGCATACGAAATGCTCTGTGCAATGCAATACAAATCCGAATTCGCAATAGCGAAAGGCAATTACACTAACCATTGCAATTAGATATTTATAATCGTCTGCATTAAATTGTGCATAAAAATGCTTTTTAATTAATGGCGCATGCGCAAGTGCATGTACGAGTATTGGGCGTGTCATCAATCAGGCTGCTTGTCACACGGCCAGCCAACATCCAGCAGCGCCCAGTCGTACGCGGCAATCGATAATGTGGAATGAGCTCGCGTGTGAGACAATGTGCGTGTATGTGTGTGTGTGTGACTTTTTTGTGTGTGTGTGTGAGTGTGCATGCATCTGTATGCAAGTGTTTAGTTGTTAATTGTCGCTTGTGAGTTAATTAATGCGAACGGATATTGCAAATGATAATAAAATAGTTGCTGGATTGCATTTAGTTGAAAAATATTGCGAAAAATCCATAAATAATGCAACGAAAAAAAATTAAAAAATAATACAGTAAACTACAGACGAGTGTTGGTGCTGCCGCATGTAATGTTAGAATGCATTAATTTTCATTTCCAGATTTTTGCATAATTTACTAAATTCACTATGGAATTTCGACAATTATGACCAGAATATATTAATGAGCCGTAAATACAAAATGTTTTATTAATTGCTAATGCAATATTAGGCCACCGATTATATTACAAATGAACACAAAAAAAAAAAAACTCAAAAAGTGGAATAAAAAGTGTGCCTCTAATTATGTGGGAAATATTAACCCATTTGTAAAATTTAGGCAAATTTTGAAAACTAAATTTGTCACACTTTTAGTTTTTTTTTCATGCAGAGAGGCCTAAATACTTATTTTTTTACGCAAATGCGAGTGCAAAAGGGTACAATAATTTGGTTCCCATAGGGTGTCTAGTGGCAGAACCAGGTTTTAAATTTAAAATTTCTCACTAAAAGAGGTTGTCTGCAAAGTCGGTTTACTGACGATAGTTTAAGTTGACAACGCCATAAGAAAATACTGATGCAATTTTAATTTTATTTGTTTGATAGATATTTTCTATGGATATAGAGAAGGAGGTCAATGGAATGGCAATGGAATAGGTCAAGTTACATTTACACAAACGTGAACAATGACAAAACATTGATCAAATTCATGAAAGATATCTTCAATTTCGAGTGTGCATCAGACGTTAATAAGTCAACAACACTGAGAAGCACCATCATCGATTTGCCTTTTTCAAGACTCATTACCCTCCAAACACTCCCTTTCATTTCCTACTTTTCCTATCATCGTCCTATTCTCAACAGAGAAATGGTTCATTACCATGCACACAGGAAGAAGGCATATGCAAATACAAGTATGTGAATTTATATACAAATGCGCATATACATACATATACATCTTTATATATATATTTCTTATGTTCGTGTGTTTGTCACTGAACTCCTCCTAAACGACTGAACCGATTTTGATGAAATTTTTTGTGTGTGTTCAATGGGATTCGAGAATGGTTTAGATTCACAATTTGGTCTCCTGGGGTCTCGAGATATAGGTCAAAACGTGGACCCGGGTAACCTTCGGACGTGTATGTACAATATGGGTAGCAAATGGAAGCTGTTGGTGAATGCTTTAGTTCAGAGTATTTTTCATGCCGCTCTGTGACTAGGGTCTCGAGATAGAGGCCAAAACGTGGACCCTAGAATATGTTTGTACAATATGGATAGCAATTGGAAGCTATTGGTGAATGCTTTAGTACAGAGTATTTGTCATGCCGCTCCGTGACTGGGGTCTCGAGATATAGGTCAAAACGTGGGCCCGGGTAACCTTCGGATGTGTATATACAATATGGGTATCAAATGGAAGCTGTTTGTGAATGCTTTAGTTCAGAGTATTGTTCATGCCGCTCTGTGACAAGGTCCCGAGATAGAGACCAACACGTGGACCCTAGAATGTGTATGTACAATATGGATATCAATTGGAAGCTATTGGTGAATGCTTTAGTACAGAGTATTTCTCATGCCGCTCCGTGACTGGGGTCTTGAGATATAGGTCAAAATGTCGGCCCGGGTAACCTTCGGATGTGTATATACAATATGGGTATCAAATGGAAGCTGTTAGTGAATGCTTTAGTTCAGAGTATTTTTCATGCCGCTCCGTGACTAGGGTCCCGAGATAGAGACCAACACGTGGACCCTAGAATGTGTTTGTACAATATGGATATCAATTGGAAGCTGTTGGTGAATGCTTTAGTACAGAGTATTTCTCATGCCGCTCCGTGACTGGGGTCTCAAGATATAGGTCAAAACGTGGGCCCGGGTAACCTTCGGATGTGTATATACAATATGGGTATCAAATGGAAGCTGTTGGTGAATGCTTTAGTTCAGAGTATTTTTCATGCCGCTCCGTGACTAGGGTCCCGAGATAGAGACCAACACGTGGACCCTAGAATGTGTTTGTACAATATGGATATCAATTGGAAGCTGTTGGTGAATGCTTTAGTACAGAGTATTTCTCATGCCGCTCCGTGACTGGGGTCTCGAGATATAGGTCAAAACGTGGGCCCGGGTAACCTTTGGTTGTGGATGTGCAATATGGGCATCAAATGAAAGCTGTCGATAAGTGCTTTAACGTGGGGTAATTTTCATACCTATTGATGACTAGGGTCTCGAAATATATGCCAAAACGTGGACCCACCGTGTCTTTGCCCAGCGAAGCGGGTCGGGTTTGCTAGTATACATATATATTTGCTCACTCAAGTAGGTCAGAGCCAGATGTCGAACGTTGCCGAACGCGGGGCCGATTGAGCAAGATAACGACTCATTTTTTCGTGCGTGCAGCTGTCTAAATCGAATTATAAGACGTTATCACGACAAAAAAAGTGCTCGAACTACGCACTGGGATAAATTTCACCCTATCACTTTTTTAGACCTGCACAAATTCCGTGCGCAATTGTAAAATTGGCGTTGCTAAAATACAGCTAACGGTATATTTCGAGATGTTAGAAATAAAGAAACCACAACGCAAACCACAACGCAAAAACAAAACAAAAAAAAAACGTTGAATATAAATCTGATACACCAGGTGGACATTAATTAATCACGATAGGGTGCAAAATTTGTGCACATGCCATCGTACGTCAATCAAATCTAGCACTTGTGAACAAGAAAGCTGCAGTATACAAACAATCCGGCAATCGAGCGCGTAAAGATCAAAATAAAGATTTTCATCACGTAAAATAATATGTTTATATGTATTTAGTAAAAAAGTTATGGGAAAACGAAATTGGATGATTAATTTGGCGCCACAAAATATAGGGTTATTCAATAGGTGCGCTTCAACTTTTTTCCGATAGGGAGGGCGAACGACGCAATATTTTCGGCAAATGGTTTTTATGAGGAGTTTTTTCATGGTAGAAATTCACCTGGAGGATTGCCATTGCCTGTCGAGGGGCGACCGCTATTAGAAAACACTGTTTCAAATATTTGGTGCGGCATGCTCAGAGTTTTACACCCGCGAGATTACCTACTTGTGATTAATTTCTGTTTTTTATTTTAAAAATATGTGGCAAGGCTTAAGGCTATTCAAAATTTTTTCAGATTTGAGGTTTTTGAAGCAATTTTTGTCTGTTACCCTTATTGTATAGTATTTAATTTCGTTTTGTACATAATGTCTAATATTTTATTAAAACATAAAATTGACAAAATTTCTAATTTATTATTAAAAAATAAAATTATGTGGCAGCACCACTCATACATTTTTTCCCCATATTGTAGTATCTAATTCAGTTTTGTAATTAATTGCAATTTTTTGTTAAAAAATTTAATTATGTGGCAACGCCATCCATACGTATTTTCCCATATTATATTATTTAACTCAATTTGTTATTAATTTCTAATTTTTCGTTAAAAAATAAAATTATGTGGCAACACCACTCACACATATTTTTCCATATTGTAGTATTTCATTCAGTTTTGTAATTAATCGAAATTTTTTTATTAAAAATTATAATTATGTGGCAACGCCACCCATACGTATTTTTCCATATTATATTATTTCTTTAATTAATTTCAAGCTTTTTAATAAAAAATAAAATTATGTGGCAGCACCACTCATACACATTTTTCCTGTATTGTAGTATTTAATCTAGTTTTGTATTTAATACCCAATTTTTTATTACAAAATAAAATTATGTGGCAACACCATGTTCTCATATTTTTCCCATATTGTAGTATTTCATTCAATTTTGTAATTAATCGAAATTTTTTTATTAAAAATTTTAATTATGTGGCAACGCCACCCATACGTATTTTTCCATATTATATTATTTCATTCACATTTTTAATTAATTTCAAGTTTTTTATTAAAAAATAAAATTACATATGTGGCAGCACCACTCATACATATTCTTCCCTTATTGTAGTATTTCACCTAGTTTTGTACTTAATGCCCAATTTTTTATTACAAAATAAAATTATGTGACAACACCATGCATTCATATTTTTCCCATTTTGTAGTATTTCATTCAGTTTTGTAATTGATTGGAATTTTTTTTGTTAAAAATTTTAATTATGTGGCAACGCCATCCATACGTATTTACTCATATTATATTATTTAACTCAATTTTGTTATTAATTTCTAATTTTTCATTAAAAAATAAAATTGTGTGGCAACACCACTCATACATATTTTGCCATAATGTAGAGTTTCATTTAGATTTGTATATAATTTCCAAGTTTTTAATACAAAATTAAATTAAATGGCACTTAGAGATATTTTTGTACTAATTTTTTGTTTTTAAATTCCTTTCGTCTACTATGACATTTGTTACAAGCATACCAGTTTTGTGCAACTGCAAACCTTACAACACAAATGAAGTGGCAACTCTATTAAATTAATTGAGTTGAGATTAAAGTCTTCGAAAGATCTTTCATCTTTTTCATAATTAATCTTTTGAAGTTCTAATAGGTGGCCACACTCCCATCAAACCATTGTTGTGCATGAACCGTTCACTGTCAAGAAGCTTTCAAATAAATAGTTTTGAGCATTGCTTATTTGAACATTTCTAGATATTATATTATATTAATATATAAATCTACATCTGTCTGTATGTCTGTAGATGTGCAAAGATTACCCTCCGAACGACTTTTTTTTTATACACACTTACATATACATACATATAAGCATTCTATGCATGTATTCGAGAAACAAATTGCCTGTTCTGTCATATTAATCGCGACATTCATCAATAGAAATGTTACAAGAAATATTACTCAGGCAGAAAGAAGGCAAAAATTAATTAATGAAGAATCGCAGCAGCATGTGAATACACACACACACACACATAAAACTTACCCGATGACGATACGCAAAATTTTTTTTCATCCATATGTACGCCTTTAAGCTGAAGTGATGGAAACAAAAGAAAGGTTAAAATGATTCATTGCGCTGCATTGAAGAGATAACAAAACACAAAAGTTGTAAAACTGTAATTAATAAAGTGAGTGAGCGAGCATGAATTGGGAGCACACGATTTCAAGAAGAAGACCACGAAAACTCATTCCATGCGAACAGACGTATGAGCCCTTCGCCGAAAGCGGCTCAATTGGTTATCTACTTTTAATAAGAAAAACCACAAAACTGAATGACCATTTACGCAAAAGATGAACATTTCCGTAACAGGAATAATTTGTACATTGTTCGTCACCGTTACATACACAAAATGAGTCAATAAAAAATTAAAAAAAAAATAATAAAAAAAAAATATTGTAAAAAAATTAAAAAAATCTTTTTATATATAAAAACAATAAATACCCTCGAGAAGTGGCCAACAACAGCTGATATTATGATTTTAATAGCTGTGGTGCTGAGCTATCAGATGGCTAGGCTGCATGGTGATGATTGCACTTGCCGGTGGGGTCAATTTTGATGTTAAGCGAGGCAGCACACGTTGGAACGGGAAGTGCATAAAATTGGCGCATTGAAGTGCGCTCACAAAACAGGAATCTCAAAAATGCCACACATGTTGTCCGCTCGACCAGACTTCTTAACGCGCAGGTACTTATATACATACATACACGCACATATAAAGGGTTTTGCAAGTTCGAGTTTCTTTTTTCAGCGCTATTTTGCTAAGATCCACTGCGAAAATTATGACCCCAAGAAAATCCGCGAATTGGTAAGACTTTATACATTTTCGCCCAAAAGAGTCTGGACCAAAAAAAATTAGATCAAATGTATTACAAAATTTGAGTAGATCTGAGCTGTACAGCTATAAAATATTCAGTGCATGTTCGTTTTAACAGCAAAAGAGCCTATCTGTAATTACCACACGGCGAAGTTTGTGTAAGACTTTGGTCTTTGTTGGTGCCAGAACTAAAGCCATTTGATTTAGAATTGTGGGCTGTTGGACAAGTCCAAGCACTCAGTCAGGGGACCATTGTGCTGCCGTCAATTGAAGCCATACCACCATCGACATAGTCGTTGACATCCTCTCTGATTGGCTCAATTACTCTCTTGACTTAAGCAGTATGTATTTCGTGTGCTACTACCACAGTCCTGAACACACCGATGAAAACTCTTTAGCGAGTTGTTGCTCGTAAGCAGACCATTTTGAAAATGAAATGTTTTTACTATAAATTTTACTTTTCCTCCACTTTAACTCTAAATTTCTAGAGCTAGCAACCCAGTGTCTTGCTAAGGGAGCCGATTTGTCGAGAAAGCTTCTTACTGAGCAAACCTTTTATCATTAAATCATGGAGAGTACCAACATAATAAAAAAACCTGTGTAGTAAAGAAATATCACGCATTTGCTATGAGTATGCAGAGGAAAAACGTAGAGGAAAAATTTTTAAAAAATCAGCAACTTCAAATTTGCACCTTCTTCTTCTTTCTCTTGATTGGTGCGATAACCGCTTAAGCGATTTCGGTCGAGTGCAACAAAGCGCGCCAGTCGTTACTTTCTCGTGCTAACGGGCACCAATTGAACATACCAAGTGAAGCCAAGTCCTTCTTTTGTTCTACCCTCAGCTGGTACCGCATCGAATACTTTCAGAGCCGGTGCATTTGTAGCCCTTCGGACGAGATGACAAAGCCAACGTAGCCGCTGGATCTTTAATCGCTGCGCTATGTCTATGGCGTCGTAAAGCTCATACAGCGCATTCTTTCATCGTCTAAAATACTCGCCGTTGCCAATATGGGAAGGTCCAAAAATCTTACGCAGAATCTTTCTCTCGCACACTCCAAGCGTCGTTTCATCGGATGTTGTCATCGTCCACGCTTCTGCGCCATACGTTAGGACAGGCATGATGAGAGCCTTGTAGAGAGGACTTTACTCCTCAGTTGCCTACTTAGACCAAAGTACCACTTGTTGGAGAAATTCTACGTTGGATTGCAAACCAAAATTTTTCTACAAATTCGAATTAAATAACGTGGAATTGGGATGAAGAGTTTGTGGTTTTTTTCTTATTTTTATATAAAGTTTGAAAACGAGATTTATGTGGGCTTTGTTAAACAATGAGCTGTGCTTTTATAAAAAGGAAGGAATATTAAAATAAAAAATAAATAAAAAACAAATAAATAAAAAATAAAAATTGTCTAAACTTTTTAAAATATTGGTGTGCAATCAGTTGACGCGTGTAAAAGGTATTTCCAAAGGCACTTCTAGATGTTATTTTCAAACAAAACATGTACAAAGTTAGATTCTTTCAGTTCTCACTATTTTTATTCAAAATATAATAAAATTTATATAATTTTATTCAAATATGTGAAATTACATCATTTAAATGTCCACCATTCGTACGTCTCCAAGTAAAATCCTCCAGGTAAATCGCCGTCGATTCAGAAATGCCTTATTTTTCAGATCTTCCAGATGTCGATGTTGAAAGTTGCTCAGCAACACTTTGAGCCACGAATGTCAGTTCTTGGTATTCCACTCCTTTTTCTATCCACGACAGAACCAGTTTCTTTAAATTTTTTTGCCAACCTTTGAATTCTTGACTCCTTCAGACGATTATATCCACACAAAAAAAAAAAAAGAATCACAAATTTTGCAAAACATTGTTCTTGAAAATCGACCATTTTTATAATATGTTTGAAAAATTTGAATTTTAATTTTTACACTCAAATGTGAATTGCCCTAATCTGCTACAAATGAAATACCAGTGAATAATTAAGATTTTTTTTTCTGCAATTTAGCCGCCAAGATTGCCGGATTTAATGCCTTTTGACTATTTTCTGCAGGGCTAAGTCAAAGACAAGCTTTTGAGAATGCACCAAAAACTAATGAAGTTTCAAGGTTCAGAAGGATCAGTAACTGCGAGCAACTAGAAGCTATACCTGTAATTTATCATTTATAAAATTCAGCAAAAAACAGACAACAAAATGAAATGCGCGGCGGCAAGACTTTACCGTTTATTTTCTTCAAACTTTAAGAAAAAAGTTATTTTTTGCGAATTATTCCCTTTTTGTTGATAAGAGAGAGTTTTTGTTCGCGGATTACGCCTTCAAATGATACAAAAGGGTTAATTTTAAGTAAAAAAAAGAACCTCGAGCTTGCAACACCTTGTATATATGTACATGCGAGCAGATAACAGAAAGAATTCTGCAGATATATTGTTGCAAGCATGCTTTGTAGCGGCGTTGACGGTGGCACAATACCTCACAACTGTGTGATTTATTTTGCGCGCACCCAAAAGAGAGACTTCACAAGCGACGGCGCAAAAATCACAATTTTTAAATTTATGCGCACAATTGCGGCAGTTATTATTTAATGTTTTTGTTTTTCGTTTTTTTGTTTTTTCGTGTTTTTATTTTGCTTTTTACTTGTGATATGGGACGTAAGAATTTAATCGATTTAAAAGTGGGACCACGTAAAAAAGTGAGAGAGAAGACTTAAATAAAAAACCATTCAACAAAGACTATACACAGACGTACCTACATATACTTGCATAAATATTGGCTTGTTTAAAAAAAAAAACTCATTTTGTTTTTTTTTTTCGTGTTTTGAGAATTCCCGAACATTTCGCACTCCAACTGCTGGCGCACACAATGAGGAATAATGTTATAGCAAAATGCTTTAGAACAAAGGGTATAAAATAATATAAAATAATAAAGAATATGAAATGGCCTTCAGAATTTCAGGCGGCACAGCTTATTAAAAGCTAAACTGCATTGCAGCTCGGTCGCTCATTCATCCACTTGCTAAGATGATTCTCAAAATTTATTCGTCCAGTTAAAATTCTTATTTTGCAGTTAACACCTTTTTGCTATGTTGGTGTAGGAACAGCTGGCAACAAATGCAAAGCATCGCGGCTGCCTTAGACTTGCATTGCAAACAAATTTCACTTTTTCCAAAAATTTCCTCGTAAGCCAGGAAAAACTAATTTATCCCTTTCGCGCCTACTGTGACAATATGTCCCAGCCTCGTACAAAGTTATTTATTAGTTTTGTTATTCATAAAAACGTCCATCTTAACTGTCCCAATAAAAGTTCTTGGTTGCATTTATAAAAACGTCCCAACAAAATTCGTAATTATAATATACGTGGCACCACTGATCCAGTTAACAAGCACGTGTTGAGAAATTTCGACGATATGGCAAGACAAACGATGTCAAAAACATATGTTCCGCGATCGTCATTGCGTTAGCATCGAATCAGTAAATAACGCACTTAGAATTCTCCCTATATTGCATTTAATACATTCTTAGAATATCTGTAAAGGTGGGTAGCATATAACTTTGTATGTCTTGGGATCTATTGTCCCTGTTTGCATTTTACATGGGACTTATTTGTACCAATATGGCTTTTCCCAGATGTCGAAGAAAAAGTACACTGTGGAAGAGGTTGCAGATATTTTATATGACAGCTCTGAAGAGGAAGATTTTAGCCCATCTGAGAGTAGCTACAAACCATCGTCAAACTCTGGGAACAGCAAAACAGATGGAGATAATACTTATGAAGGTGAGACGGATGCTTTCTATTCCGAATCAGACGAAGAATATGCTGCCGATGACATAAATTCGAGTGTGGATGAGGAAGAAGAATTATGCGAGAATGAGGTGAGTGAAGCACCTGCCATTGCCACCAGGACTAACATCATAGAAGATGGATGTTTCGAACCCAAATTTCGAATGACATTAGAAAGAGATTCTCAAGTTCTGGTAGATCTTCCCAGAGGGTCTACCGAGTTCCGTGTATTTAGAGAGCTTTTTCCAAAAAGTTTGTGTATTTTTATTGCACAGTGCACAAATCAGCGACTAAAAAACTTAATAAAGAGAAGAAAACTAATAGAGCATTAATCGATGAACATGAAATAATGGTGTTTTTAGGCGTGGCTACGATTATCCACTACAACCATTTGCCATCATTACATGATTATTGGAGCAAACACGCATCAATCACTCTACTTTCTTCGAAACTATATTTAAATGATTGTGACAAACCTGATAATGCTCCAAAAGATTACTATATTTCCGAAGTCGTTTCATGTATGAAAGAAAAATTCATGCGAATACGAAGTGATAGTCCTTTTCAATCAATCGATGAATGTATGGCAAAATTCAAAGGTAGGTCCAGTCTAAAGCAGTACATGCCTATGAAACCAATCAAACGCGGTGTTAAAATTTGGTAGCGATGTGATGCAAAAACAGGATATACATACGATTTGAATGTATACACTGGTAAAGATGTCACCACTAATCTTTCTGGAAATCTTGGAGAAAGAGTGGTTTTGAAATTAGCAGGTACTATCCGTGATAATGATGCGGCTGTTGCATTCGATCGATTTTTCACATCAATAACATTGATGTAATCCAATTGATGAAATCCATTCCATTTCCTGCTATTAGTACATATATGAGAAATCGAAAAGAAACACCGGAGTTCGGGTCGCGACTAGAACGTGGGCAAATCCAGTTCCAAATAAACTGTGTTGGTCTACTAGCTACTCGTTGGATGGACTCGAAAGAAGTACTTGTTGTCTCCAATTGTCACAAGCCGAGCATAGGAGAAGTAGATAGGAAGCAAAAGGACGGTAAGAAGAAAAAAGTTGCCTGCCCCTTAGCTATTGTGGACTATAATCGTTTGATGGGGGGCGTAGATCTAGCTGATCAGAAAGCAGCGGTATACGATATCAACCGGAAATCCCAAAAGTGGTGGAAAAAGGTTTTTTTCAAGATTCTGATGCTTTCAACTGTTAATGCTTGGATTGTGCATAACGAACTGAACTGTAAGAAATCAACACTGATACAGTTCATAGTCCCATTAGCAAAGTCCCTTATTGCGGAAGGAACCAAGCACAAGGAGTTAAAAACTCGGCGAACTGGTGGAAGACCATCTAAACGCCCACGTACCGAGCTCTTGAATATAAGTGATCATTTACCATTAAAAGGTAGTTCTCGACGTCGTTGCGTACGATGCACTTCCCTGCAAAAAGAAACGAGAACAAATTACGTTTACTCTGGATGCAACAATGCACTTTTGTTTCAAATGTTTTGCCTCGTACCATAAGTAAATACTTTTTCTGTAATAAAACACAAAAATACTAAATTTTTCAAATAAATTTTTTAAAACTAAATTCGACGGTTTATTAAATTGTCCCAATATACATAAATCCTTATTGGGACAATATGACCCAGGATAATGCAAGGAATTAAGGACTTTTTAAGTATGCAGAACATATTTTTTCTATTATATTTTTCGTCTTTTTTGAGTATGCGTGCAAGAAGTATTCCGGTAGCGAAAATAAAACTCCGGCGCGAAAGGGTTATAAAAGTAGATGCTAGTTCCTATCGAATTTGGTAGGTAACCTCACCGGACACTGTCCATTAGGTGTCCATGCGGTGAGGCCTGACATTACATTGAGCCCTTTCTGCGGAAGCTGTCTAGAGGACGAGGTGGAATCAACTCAGCACCTTCTTCTCAGCTGCACTGCTCTCGTCGGGCCAAAGTTTAAACATCTGGGTTCTCACTTTGTTTCGCTACACCAGCGGCTATTGCGGACTTAAATATCACAAATCTAGTGAAATTCATCAGGACCTTGAAGCGCTTAATACAACCATAAATCGCCACTCGTTGGACATTATCGTTTGAGGTGAGCCGCAGTGCAGTTTCACGACGATCCCTTTGAGCTGCTGTTCTGTTATGCGTGACGCAATTTTCATCGCCTTGAAAAATTAATAGAGCTCGTTCCGATTCAGCAAATAATCGCAGGTGTAAATTTTCCTGAAAAGGTTATTTCCCATCGATTCATGAGGCAAACATACGAGGTGTGCTCAAAAAATATCGCGAATTTTGTATTTTTTTCAAAATTTGTTTATTTATTCATTAATATCTATTTTGTTCCCTTCAAAGTAATCCCCATGAGATATTATGCACTTGTGAAGCACTTTAAAAATCATTTTTTTTTTATCTTGTTCAGCTTCTCCTTCTATACCGTCTTTATCTCGTCAATCGTAACGTGGCGTCGTCCTTTCATGGGCCTCCTCAGTTTCGGGAACAAGAAAAAGTCATAGGGGGCCAGATCTGGGGTTCTAGGGGGTGGCTGTGGCATCATTAGTGTGTTGTTTTTGGCCAAAAAGTCGCGCACAAGCAACGATGTGTGAGCAGGGACGTTATTGTGATGCAAGAGCCAATTTTTGTTCTTCCACAAATCCGGGCGTTTCTGGCGGATTGCTTCTCGCGAATTGCGCATAATATTTCCTATTGACCGTTTTACCCTGTGGCAAGAACTCATGATGCACAACGCCATGGCAATCGATGAAAACGGTAAGCAAAACTTATACATTCGACCGAACTTGGCGCGTTTTTTCGGTCTTGGTTCGTGCGGTAGCTTCCATTGAGATGATTGAGCTTTGGTTTCCACGTCATAACCATAAACCCACGATTCGTCACCAGTTATGAACCTCTGGAGCAAATTTGGGTCGTCGCGGACAGAGTCCAACAGCTCATTAGCAATGTTCATGCGATGCTGCTTCTGGTCGAAATTGAGCAGTTTTGTTACGAATTTTGCGGCGACCTGTCTCATGCCCTAATCATTGAAAAAAAATATGATGACACTAGCCAATCGATATGTTTAGGTCCTCACCAGCTTCTTTAACGGTGATTCGACGATTGGCCAATACCATTTTCTTCACTTCATCAATTTTTTCTGTTGGTCTGTTGTTGAAGTGCTCGGGCGTCCGGCAGGCTTTGCGTCGTTCACATCTTCTCGGCCTACTGAGAATATTTTGTACCACCGAAAAACTTTGCTTTGGTCCAAAGTAGCTTCTCCGTATGACACAGTCAACATTCGGAATTCATCCACGCACTTTATTTCGTTTTTCACACAAAATTTGATACAGGTTCTTTCATCCCTTTTTTTGAATAGGTAAAAATCGATAGGAAAAAGACGAGCCGAAACACGTGTAAGCAAAGCAGCTCGTTGGTATGAGTGCGAGACATGAGTACCAACATATCGCCACAAAAAAATCGAAATTCGAATACACGTAACCTGCGAAAATCCAAAATTCGCGATTCTTTTTGAACACACCTCGTATACTTGAAGAATAAGTTTATTTTGTGTAAACAATTTTTGAAAATTTGTGAAATTCATAAATTAGAAAAATTGGTTCTGCCAATAGATGAAAATTAATTCACATTACTATTAAATCGCATTATTGCTCCATTTCTCAGCTAGACGTTGCCACCATTTTAAAAAATAGAATAAGTCGATAAACCGATTAAAATTCACAAAATTTGTATGCACTGCAAACCAGGAATAGTCGCAAAGAAACCTATAAATTAAGCAGTTGGACGCTGCTCCATTTAATTATATTATTTATTTATATTTAAGCGCTTGCGACTTCCCAGCGAAGCAGCTGCCGCACACACCTGATTGACAGCTCAGACATAAGCTGACTGCCGGCAGCAGGGAAAGCGAGCAGCAGACACTGCAGTAATTACAGTATGAAGAATTAATTCCGTTTGCGAAAGGAAATCAACAAGCCACCCAAGGCATTCTCCAGTCTTGACAACAGACAGACAGTCAGATAGCCACCTAGTCCGAGAGTGTTTCTGTTAACTGCTTAATTAGGCACACACACACACACTCGCACACATACTACATACATACATGTAAGCGCTATATCACGCAATTCAAGCGCAGACACAACGAAACAAAAAGCCAAAAGGTAGAATCAGTCAAATGTCTGTAGAAACAGAATACAACTACATACAGACATACATCGCACACTTCCATTTGCCGTCTAAGGATTTTCGTGTTAATGTGAAATTTTCGTGTGCCAGTGATTGCTTTATAATTTTTTTTTTCAACGATGAGAAATCACGCTTCTGATATTTAAAGCAAAAAAGTGAGATAAAAGTAAGCAAAAAATAATATAATAATATTTCACTTTCCTATAATTTATGTTTGAGAGTATGTTTTATGGACTGTCTGATATTCGGCTGGACTGGGTTTCGCTCGCTGTCAGTTATACGTACACATAAGTATATACGTATTGGGGATGCCAATCCTGGTGTTTTTCAAGCGCCGAAAATTGCGGGATCATTTATCTATTTATTTAATTCATTTAAGGAATACAACTATATTCTTACTAGCTAAGCACTTGTAAATAGGATCTATGAGTTTGGATATGAGTTAGGACTAAGACTTTCAATACCGTTCCAGTAAACGGCAAGTCGATATATTAGGTTGCGGAATAAATTCGTGCAGCATTTTTACCGATGACTTTCATTTACACAAAAAACAATAATTATATCAATAAATTAATCAATTCCCACCTCTCGACCAATTTTTTGATGCCGGTCCGCCAAAAATCGCCAGGTCTAGTGTCGAAGATGTTGTTGAGTCAGTTTTCAAGGACGTCTTTGTTATCGAAGGTAACGCTCTTCACATGGTTGACAAGGAGCGGAAAAGATGGTTGCAGTGGTTGCTGAAGGACCTCCCATTCGAGTTCTTGGAGTATGGCTTTGACAACTTGTGCAACATGGGGCTTGGCGTTGTCGTGAAGGAGAATGTTTTAACATGTCGATCAGGTCTTTTTTTAGTCCAATAACCTCATTCACTCTGCGTAACTGGGCAATAAGGAACTCCTTGTGATCACAATTGGACACCGAGATCTTATGATTTAACACCTTGTGATTTTTTTCGTTGCGGTCAAGTGAACGAAAAGGTTTACGGCAACAGCAACAGCCCAGGGTCGATTCAAGACTTCAAAGATGAAATTCGTGAGGCTATCAAGGACATAAGGCAGCCACTTGGCAATTCGGTTATGGAAAAATTCATGAATCATAGATATTGTAGTGTAAGCGTGGTCGTGGTGGTCATTTGCCTGATGTTATTCTCCACTATTAACGGCATATCTTCCTCATTATAATGAAATAAATATCCGATCATTTTTATTAAAAAATAGCATTTTTCTTTGATGAAGATCCCGATTTGGTGTATCTCCTAGAGCCACCTTCTCCTTTTTTTGCCTCATACGAGGGGTGCCTTATATATGTCGGGATTTGGCAACCCTGGTGTTGCAATCTGGCAATTGACAGCTGTATCGCAAAGTTTGACATTTTTTGGCTTTTACGTACTCAGAACGTTTTGAAATACCAGCGCTATTTGTGTTGTTTACAGTTACTTAAAAGATTCATCTCGGTCCAAAAATGGAATTAAATAGTGAACGTTTTCGGGCGATTATTTTTTACAACTTTCGACGTGGATTAACTCAGGAACATTGCATGGATGAACCTAATTCATTTTTTGGCGATGAAGCTCCATCAAGGACCAGTGTTTATCGATGGTATGGTGAATTCAATCGTGGTCATAGTTCACTCCAAGACGAATTTCGGGAAGGTCGTCCAAAATCAGTTGTTGTTCCGAAAACCATTGATGCTGTGCGCGAACTGATATTGCAAGATCGTCATGTGACCTATCGTGAGATTGAGACAATCTTAGGCATTAGTGGGACCAGCATACATTCAATATTGCATAAACATTTGACTGTCAAAAAAATGCATTTGCATATAAAAGGCACCCCTCGTATTGATGTACAGGCACCATTTCTCATCTCCCGTAACGATTCAGTACAAAAAGCTTTGTTTATGACCGCGTGTTGCACGATGGCGGGCGAGATGTTGAGAAGCAATTTTAAGGCGACTTTCTTTGTTTGTTTCGTTGAGCTCATGAGGCAGCCAGGCTCCCAAGCTTTCGGTAATACCCATTGAATCAAAGGGACTGAGAATTGTTTTATGATCGCAGTTCATTTTTCCCCCCAATTCACAACTAGTTTAGCAACAGTTCTTTTTCAAAAGTGATGAGACGTTCTTCATCGAATTAAAAGTCCCTTCGCTGCGAGACGTGTCATCACCGTCAAAGTCGCAATTTTTGAACTTTGCAAACCATTTCCATGCTGTAAACTCGCCTATGACACCTTCTTCATACATTTCCTAGACTGCTTCGGCAGCTTTTTGACCTCGATGAAAATCAAAGAAGAGCATGTGTCGAAAATGTTGATTTTTGCCTCCCGGGTATTCCATTTCTTAGCCTCAAAACTAATAAATAAATAAATATCTCAAAAATACAATTAACCCAGTTTTGTAGAGCAGAAAGAGTTGTATTGAACGAACACTTACTTACCCTTTGCCAAATAGCAAAAAAATCGTGTAAATTAAAGGAAAATATAAAAACGCTATGAAATTATTCCCCAACCAATATTTGACTCTGGTAACATTTATAGGGCTTGTTGTGCTTTTATTTATTATGACGTCAGTTTCTGAAGCTGTTAAATTGTATTTATTTGTAGCAGTTGTTTATTGTTTTTTGCTTTTCTCGGCGATTAAAGTAGACATCTTACTCAATCGGTATGTAGCGTGTTTTTCCTTGAGCTATCTAGCTGAGTATCAGTATCAGTTCTCACAGGTGTTGGAAGCACTGATATAAAACTTCTGTTTAGTACGAAAAACAAGCGACATAAACAATTTTTCACTTGCTTCCTCTAGAATTTGTGTCAAAAATACTCTTGGGATATTCAAAAAACAAGATTCGGTTGATTACTCTATTTCAAGGAAATAGATCCAATAAAAAATTGTCTTTGATTTTCTAAAAAAAAATCCGCAATAACTTAGTTGTCAACCCAATATAAAACAGTTCTGGGGCCTGTCGTATTCAAGTACTTTGACTATTTCTGGACCACCCTAATGTAAATCTTATTTCAATTCATCTTAAAAAAAATTGTTTTTGGTTCTGTTGTTTAGAACTAAAGGTGGCACAAAATTAATCACCCTACCGGAAGATTTATAAAGTTTCGTAAAATATATCTCTCGTATTTTTAATTGTAATAAAAACGCCGGAAAAATAAATCAAATGCGTTTAGTAAGCTGCGTGAACAAGAGCAACACCTGTTTTGCAGCGGCCAGCCAACGCTGTCCACACTACAAAGGTAGTTATTGGCAAGCACTTAAGCTCTGCTCACCGCCGATTACCAAACGGAATGTGTTCTCTCCAAAAGCGCGCAGGCTTTTTATAGGCAAAATCAATCCTATTAGAAAATTCAAATTTAGAGTTTGAAAAAGACATCTAGTGGCCATTACAATTTTAGGGCATTGCCATATAAGAAAACTTTAAATTAAATCTTAACAATTTGAAGGTATTGCCATATAGAAATAAATACATTAATAAATTATAAAATATAAGTATGATACAAACCTCATTTTTTTATTTATTAAAAAATTTATTCAGAAACAAAATAGGATGATTAATTTTGCGCCACCTTTTATCATATTAAAATACCATTTAACTTAAATTTCTTGAATACCGTAATATGCTGTGCTAAAATGCAACTAATTTTTTGTATAAAAAAATTAAGTCTATTTAATTTTCACTAGATTAAAGAAACTTTGTTATGTTCGGGAACCCGATATTACTCAAAAATATCCCGTAATCGCCAACATTTTCATTGCATGTTAAAATGCTGCTGGGTTTTATAAAATTTGTAATGCTTTAAAAAATGCGAAACAAGCTTCGGGATCCCGAAATTACATTGAAAATATTCCCGAGATGCCCGAATCCCCTAAATCCCGAGATCAACGTTTCTCGCTCATATGAACACCCCTAGCCTATACGTGTCTACGTATTAACGGTGCGTGATGGAAATTTCTTATCATATTCTTATCTTATATCTACAATTTCGGGCATAAATTTGCTGTTGCAAGGCATTTGCTGGTTAATCATTTCTCTTTTTCGTATTTATAAACGCATTTGCTTGATATGGCAAACAAAAAAATCTGATTCATACGTATTGATCCATTGGTGAATTATTGGACAACAGCACATCAATTTTTCTCTTTGACAAATCATTAGTCAGCCAAGGAAAGTTAGGAAGTTACTGCTTTAGTGTGGATTTTTGGCGCCACGAATTTTGTAAAGCACGACTGTCGAATGCAGCTACTCATGAATTATTACCTTTTTCCTTGAATTAAAATATGAGGAATTTTAAGAAAATTATGGATTACTCACTGTTTTCTATTAGCTACATGCACTTGTAGGTGGCGCTACATCCAACTTAATTCCAATTTAATAAAGCTGTCCGAATGTAGTGAACGAGAAATTGAGAGAACTATTCTGCGCAAGAGATATGGGTATGCGCTTCATCGGCCAGTATTGAATGAGATAGAAGAACGAAATATACCAACTGAATAGAACTATTTATTAATACCTTGGCTGGTTCATGTTCAAAGAAAAACAGGGAGTGTCATGAGTTTCAATATTTTTATTACTTAACATTTTTTTTGCAATCTTTAAATTTTGTTTACGCCAATAAAACAAAACAGATTTTTCCTTCCATTCCTCCCATGATTACAACAACCTGAGAGACTAGATACATATATTTACTTGTAATTATTTGAAGCCTTGAAGCACAAAATTCTCACAGACTAACATTAATCGAAATGTAAATAAAAGGAGATTTCGTAGGACTTAAAACTTTTATTGCTTTCAATTCTTCTAATCTTTGTTTAAAGTTTAGAATAAAAAAAAACTATATGTGAAGCTAAATTTCATAATTTTATTTACTGTAATATAATAATAATAAATATAATATAATTTTTATTACTGAACATTTTTTTTTCTAAGCTTTTAATTTTTTAAAACATTATTTTTTAGAATTCTTTTTTTTAGTTTCCAGCGAATATCTATTATTTTGTAGAACTTTAAAGAAACTTTTTTTTAAATTTTTTTTTCCTTGTTCTCCCCTCTCAAGACTCCGTCTTGCGTTGGTTTCTGTAATCTGTGTTTTTTTTTTTTTGTGTTTCTGATATCTGACAGGGTAAGTGATTAGCCTGCCGCTACCAGTCTTAAGTAGTGGAAATGCCTACCTGTCGTTGCTTAGGATCAACGCCTTCTTACTGCTTGGAGCGCCATCTGTGTCTCCCATTTTTATGGCAGAAGGATCGCACAGATGGTTGAGGACTTCGCTAAATTTAGTGTGTCTGCGCTATTATTGCGATTGCCCGCTTCCTCTTGCTGGCGCCATTGATTGCGATGTCCAACTGTGTGTTTTTCTTTGTTTTTTGCTTGTTTTAGCAGCCGCAATACAAATAATGCGCAGACTATTGTGCGGGAGTAGGGATGGAAATGATAAGTTTTTGGGGGAATGGAATTGGGATATTGTGTTTTTTTTTGTTCTTTTAGAAACAGAGAAAGTAGGTATATTTGGAAAGGTGCGAGGACCGTGCTTTGCGTGTGATTCGAACTGGCAACCTCTAGGATGGCAGGCTAGTGCGCGTACAGACATCAGATATCTCAGATATCATCCTTAAAATAACCGAATATTCTAAAAACGACAGGATTTTTAAATTAACTTGTTTTGTTGTTTTAAAGTAGCGAAGTTCTTTAAAAAAAATTAAAAAAATGAAATATCGGCGAAAATACTTTTTCTACTTTGTTCTATTTATGCGCATTTATAAAAATTAAAACAAATTTGTTCAGGAAATTCATTAGCTAAGGCGAGGCCTATTAATTTGAGCCAATTACTACCAAATTTTTATGTCTATAAGAACCATTTAAGTGAATCACCTCATAGACCATTTGCTTTATGTGCCAGCAGACAGCATAAATATCAAATTCGAGATATCCAATGCTTTTGCGATTTGCTTCATGCCAAAGAATCGTTAAAACAAAAACTCTACGAAACATTTTGCTTCATGCGCCAAACAACTTTATTTGCTTCTTAATTTACTGCTAGTGAATAATTTTTGAATTTTAAAACAACTCGAAAACATAATAGCGATAACACTGATTGGGATACAACAGATGCTCGTGTCACAGCTGGGCCATAAACAATCGCATAAAAAGACATTCATTCACACGAGCCAATGATGGCACAAATAAGTTCCACTGGTCGGTTGTGCGGCCAGTCTTTGGGAAAGGAAACGCATTTGGAAGCATCACGAATTTGAATATTTATGAACTGTTAAGGAGAAGTTCGATGAACAAAACTATAGCTTTAACTATTTTGTATTTTTAAATATTTTTTTCTGTGCTCTTGTGCGCCGTATCGAAAGTGATTTAATATGCAAATTTTCTATGATTGAGAGTTTTAATACAATTATCAGGCAGTTATGAATGTGCAGTGGCCGCAAGACGTTATGAGAAAGAAAAATGTTTAAGCATGGATATGAGTTATGACAATCAAAGAACATTATAAACTTGTTATTAGCTATTAGTGATACTTAGTATGCGCACAAATCCGCAGGAGCCGACGGACTACCGGCAGAGCTATTCAAAACTGGAGGCGAAGAGCTGGCACACCGCATGCAGCAGTTGCTCTGCAAAATATGGTCGGATGAAAGCGTGGCGAACGAGTGAAGCCTAAGCGTGCTCTGCCCAATCCTCAAGAAGGGCGATCCTTCAAACTGAAACGTGAATTACCTTGGGATTAGTCTTATTAACGTGGCGTACAAGGTCTTACCGGGCGTATTATGTGCGAGACTGAGAACCTTTGGCAAAGAAATGATTGGACCTTTTCAGTGCGGCCTCAGGGCTGGCAAATCTACTATTGACTTGATATTCACGATACGCTAAAGCCTGCCATACCATCTTTTTGGAGGCTTCAAAGCTGCTTTCGATAGCACAAACAGCAACGCCCGTCTGCCTGTGGCTGTGTAAAATGATGTTGAGCGCTACAGTAAGATCCCTCAGGATTGGAAGAACCGTTCGATATTAAGCAAATTTAAATGGAACGTACTTCCCTTTCGGTTGATTTCTTTAATCTCCTACTGGAAAAAGATATTCGTGCTGCTGAGTTGAACCGCTTTGGCACTGTCTATTACAAAAGGGTCATGCGATAGGCGTATGCTGACGATATTGATGTTGTCGGCCTGAACTACCGCGTCATTTATTCAGCGTACTTCAGTCTGGAGAAGCAAGCACGCAAGCTCGCTGAACGAGAATAAAACAAAGTACCTGCTGTCAACATACAAAGAGCTCTCGCGTCTTAGACAGCACGTCACTGTTGGCAACCGCGAATTTGAACGAGTGAAGAACTTCGTTTATCTAGGAACCAGTGTTAACAGCCAGAACGACGTCAGCCAAGGGATTACTCTTGCCAACAAGTGTTACTTTGGGCTCAGTAGGCAATTGAGAAGTAGAGCCCTCTCTCGAAAAACGAAAACAGCGTTATACAAAAACCTAATCATCCCCGTCTATGTGTATGGTGTAGGAGCTTGGACGATGACAATAACTGATGAAAGAGCACTGGAGCGCTCGAGTGAAAAATTTCTCGAAAAATCTTTGCTCCTCTGCGCGTAGGTGGGAATGAGTTCCGTATCCGATGGGGCAGCGAGAAAGTGCTTCGGCACGGCAGTCCTTCGAAAGGGAACCCTTTGGTGGACGACAAGGAAGAGGAAGACGTAATCTACTTTGGGGAGATAAAGTGAGGTATAACCTGGCAGCAATCGGTGTCACCAACTGACGCAAGCAAGCAGCGAACCGAGCGAGATGGCGCAATGTTTTAGATTCAGCCAAAACCGACATACAGTTGTAGTGCCATCTAAATAAGTAAACAATTTTTTCTTGTTGTTATCAAATAAATTTATTCTTACTTACTTACTTGCTGTTGTTCTGATCTACGCGTGCGGCCTAGAGCCTGTACAAGAGATGTAAATCTAACTCTGTTAGATGCTGCATGGCAAATCCCATTTCCGTTGCCGTTTGCACCGGCGAGTTCTCTAGCAATGGTTCAGTGCTAAGTTTCGTTGGTGGGCAAGGTTGTCTAGAACCCTTGGGACTCTATCTCAGCGCCAGTGGCCAATCCAACGCCGATCTATGCAAATTAAACGAGAAACTTTAGCATGTCTTCGGGTGTAATTTGAGGGTTATCTGTCTGAATATGATTCTGCGATTTTTCTTAGCTAACGCGACTGCCTTATATCATATCAAACGATTTTATGCATCTGCAGCACACTAGACAAAACGCCACCATGAATGAAAGAGGAAGAACCTCCTCAGTGTAATTTAAGGTCAAGTAAATTTTCAAACTGTTTTTCAATGCATAACAACTCACGACGAAGAAAGTCCAGAAAACAGAAGCGGCACGCAATCACTTCCTTGATTTTAAGTGGGTCTCGACAGCACGAAAATAAGTTGATTTTCTGCCATACGGAGCAGTACGGCGAAGAGTGCATCAGTGGCGAAGGAAGATACTTCCTCCTGTATTTTGTCTGAAAAATATCTCCCTGTATTTTAAACGTTCTTTGCATTTGAAATATTAAGCAGCTTTGACACTTAACTAAATATTTTATGAATGGGCTTTGCCTTAAACCAACAAGTAGGAAAGGTAAAAAACTTGAATAAAAATCATCACCATCATAATCATAACCACCATAGCATTTACAGCTTGGAGTGAACCAATGCCTCCTTTACTATTGCGCTCCATACTTCTCAGTTCTTTGCATTTTTTTTGCTTCTTTGGTGTGTTTATGCTACGAAAGTCTTCTTTGGGGTTCCTTTGCCATCCATTCAAAGTGCGTGCCCTAGCCATCGAAGACGAAGCGCATTATATTGCGTCCATTTATCTGTTCTTCTATCAGGCTCTCGTACAGGAGTAAAAAATTTCACGCTCAAGGGAATATTATATGTCTTTTATGGTTTTTTTTTTTTTTTTTGTATTGCAATAAGTTTTGTGCTTATTTCAAAAAACTTACCCGGACATTTACTTCACAAATGTTTACAGCAACATCTTCTTCGCAACATCTCGTACGCAGCATGTCGCCCGCAACATAAACTTTTCACTGAGAACGGTTGCGAGAAATCCCACAAAAATAAACGAAAATTTGCTCTTCTGCCGCTGCCGACGTTGGTCAACTCAAAATGACTTAAAACATAAAACAAAAAACAACAAAAACAACAATACTAAGTAAATATTATTATTGAGAAGTTGGAGACAACAACGCAACACGCACACGAGCACACAGCCAACAACAGAAGACGCTGACGGGACTACAAATGTGCTCCGATCGATACGATCGGCTCGCGATCAGCGACGCTGCGGTGGGTCATAACGCGCTTTGTCGTTGCCGTTGTCGGTGTCGTCTCCGTTTCCATTTGTACACTTTTTCTCACTCTTCTTTTTTGACATACGTTGTTGTTCAGCAGAATTGATTTGATGGGTGATATAAAAGCGTACGACAGCCGCGTATGGCTAATCATAAGACGCCTTCAAGTCTAGCTGACTGGACACGAGCGACGAGAGTGGCTATTGGAGTTGAATTGTCTGTCTTCGACGCAACGAATAGGTTCTTGGCTTTAAAAAATTCGTAAATTCGGTGAAAACATTTCGAAAGAGAAATTAAATTTCGCATACAAATATTTAATCCAAAAATTGTGGTGAAACGATAAATTTAAATAAATTAAAAATTGAAATTTCATAAATAACAACAACAACAACAGAAAGAAAGTGCGATTCAAATTAAAAAGTCGAAGCAGCAAAGGGAAAATTAATTTTTATACAAATAACAATACACACCTTTGTCTTTAAGTGCTAAGAAAAAAGTTGTATAGCGTAAAGTGCCGGATATTTGTATTTTGGATTGAAAACATAATTGAAGTGTTACTTTACTTGAAACAAAAATAAAATCGCTCCGTAAAAGTGTTCAAAGTCAGCGTTGAAGGACGTGTGGAAAAAGGAGCAAAAGTGTGTTTGCGTTTAGTGGAATCAGCATTAATTTTTTATAAAAAAGGAATAGCAAACAGAAAAATTATTTACAATGGAAATATTGCCGCAAAAATATTTAATTCAAGCAGCTCTATTGTTGGCGTCCTGCAGCGTAGCCTTGGCGTGCCGCGGACAATTATTGGGTAAGTGTGAAAGATTGTATAAAAAAAAGGCATGGAAATTGAGAAAGGAAGTGGCATTTGAGAAAGTATTTTCAGGCGCGTTTTGGTTCAAGTCTTAGGGTCTAGGGAATAATATTTGTGTTTGATTTTGTGGAAAAGTTTGAGCAACGAATTAGCGGAAATAAGTAAAGTCGCAAGAATAATTTGAAGAGTAATTTGCTTAGTAAACTTTACAAAATATTACACGATTATGATAAGGGAAAATATTTTTTAATTAAATTTAAAAAAATTTTATTAAAAAAAATTTGTTTAATGTTCCTGTGATTAAAAGTTTATTTTCATTAAATGTACCAAATGTACAGTGATTTAAAGAAAAATATTTTTTTTAAATACTTCAATGACAAAATAGAATTTTTTTAAACAAAAAAACACAATTTTTTTGAAAAAGGAAACTAAAAAAAATTTGAAGAACAAAACAGATATAAAAAAAACGATTTTTTTGACAGAAGAAATTTAAAAAACAAATTTCAATAACAAAACAGATTTTTTAGGTACAAAAAAATTTAATTAAAACTAAAAAAAAAAACTAAATAAATAAAAAAAAAATTAAAAAAATATATGTATAATATTGTTTTTCCATTATAAAAAATGATGTTTTTGAAAGAAGAAATTAGGTAAAAAATTGTAATTAAAAACAAAAAAACCAACTTTTCTTTATAATAATAAAAATAAATACCATAGCGATTTAAAAAAAACTATTTTTTTTTTAAATATTTTAATAAAAAAATAGATTTTATTTACACAAAAAAAAAATTTTTTTTCAAAAGGAAACTAAAAAAAATTTGAATAACAAAACAGATTTTAGTTTTTAGATAAAAAATAAAAAAAAACGATTTTTTTGAAAGAAGAAATTTAAAAAACAAACTTTAATAACAAAACAGATTTTTTTAGGTAAAAAAAATGTTTATTAAAAATCAAAAAAAATAAAATAAATAAATAAATAAAAATGAAAAAAATATTATATTGTTGCTCCATTATAAAAAACGATGTCTTTGAAAGCAGAAATTAAAAAAAAAAAACAATTTCAATAACAAAACCGATTTTTTAGGTAAAAAAAAAATTTAATTAAAAATAAAAAAAAAATAAAAATAAATAAATAAAAATCAAAAAAAAAATATTGAAAATATTAAATTCAAAGCGATTAAAGAAAAATATTTCTTTTTTAAATACTTCAATAACAAAATAGAATTTTTTACACAAAAAAAAAATTTTTTTGAAAAGGGGAAAAAAATTTGAAGTACAAAACAGATTTTAGCTTTTAGATACAAAAAAATTTAAAAAACAAATTTCAATAACAAAACAGATTTTTTTAGGCAAAAAAAATTTTATTTAAAAATCAAACAAAAAAAAAATAATAAATAAGAATAAAAAAAATATTGTATCGTTGTTCCACTATAAAAAAACGATGTTTTTGAAAGAAGAAATTTAAAAACAAATTTCCACAAGATAACAGATTTTTTAGGTAAAAAAAAATTAATTAAAAATCAAAAAAAAAAATAAATAAGCAAAAATGAAATAAAAATATTGTATTGTTGTTCCATTATAAAAAACGATGTTTTTGAAAGAAGAAATAAAAAAAAATTTCAGTAACAAAACCGATTTTTTTAGGCAAAACAAAATTTATTTAAAAATCAAAAAAAAAAATAATAAAAAACTATTGTATTATTGTTCCATTATAAGCGTGGCGCATATTTTGAGTGAAATGTTAAATGCCACATAGAAAGAACCGCCCTCACAATTTTAGAAATCGTAACCCACCTCATACAAGACTAATATTTCTACCAAATTTCTTTAAGAAATTTTAGTCAATCTTCGACGGACGGATATCAAAATTTCGGTTATATAGAAGGTTGGCGTGGCTTTTAAGCGATTTTTTTATAATCTTGCCTTATTATTTTCTTTCTTATTTATTTACGGCCACAGTAGCCTGGCTGTCACGCATGTGCCTTCATTTCTCCAAGCCGTATTGGCGTTTTGGATAAATTTCCTTTTAATTATTAACTCAATTTGCCAACTTTCCATGAAATGATGGCCTACCCAGTCTCGAGTAAGAGTTAACAGCGCCACCAACGTGAAGGAAAAGCAAGGAGATTAATAGTGAGAGGGGAGAAGCATCATTTTGTATGATCATCCATCAAGTTGCACATCAGTACCCTTTCTTGATGCCTCTGCTCCTATTACTAGAGTCTAAATTGAGTTGGTTGGTTGGTTGATTGGTTAGAGAGGTGATTCATACAGAATCCAACAAGCGCTTCCGTCCCATTTTGTTGTCACATCCTCCTTATTAGGACGTTGACATCTAAGCCAGACAGTTGCTCGAGACTCTCGAACAGCGATTTGCCCAGGGTTAACATTCTGTCCTTCCATAGGGCAGGACATTCACAGAGAAAGTGGAAGATTGTGTTTAATAAAATATCTAAATTTGAGATGGATTTTTCCTGTTCATAAGATCGTCTACTGAATTCTGTGAATATTTATTATAAATAGTTTATTGGTCCTTTTTGTATGCCTTTTCTCCTTAAAATATGTGTCCTTGGCCTATAAGAATTTATTATATTCATTGGCTTCATAAATAAATAAATGAGTAAAAAATTTTGAAACACATGAAACAATTTCGCACGAATAATAATTAAAAAATTAAAATAAATACTAATTCTTGAACGTTTTCTAAGATTTTAACCTGAAATTGATGAAGTATTTTAGCAACTACTAAATAAACAAAGCAAAAAGCGTCAGCTCTTTATGTTTATTTGAATATTTGAAATGAAATTAAAGCAAACTCGAGATGAACCAAAATAGCGTTTTATGCGAAAACCGGCTGCGAAGCAGCTCATTAAAATAAATCGCACAAATTTATCGCTTCATAGAGCAGATCAAATCATAGTCGCTATTAAAAAAAGTTGGAAAAAAAATAAATACAGCTAAATTACAACAAAAAGCCGGCTACTCAGTAACACGCCAAGCGCTCGGAACTCTAATGAGCAGCGAAAAAAAATGCGAGTACCATCTCTCGAGTGAGTGCTTGGTGACATTTAATATTTCAAAACTTGTCAGCGAACGTCACTGACATTTGGCGCAGGTATTGAAAGAGCGAAAAGCTGCTCACTGAAAAAAATTACCGGTCTCCAAGAAGCGAAAGATTATAAATTTTAAAAGATTAGAGGAAACGAAATTAATCAAATTAAGAAGAAAATGAAATTAAGAAATTGAATAAATTAACTGGAAATAAAGTAAAAAGAAAAATCTTATTAATAGCCCCAAACTTAGGAAACTAATGCCAAAATAAACGAGAGATGACAAATGGGGGGTCACAGAAATAGTGCAGCCAATTAAAAGTACTTCGAATGCAACACACAAAAAAAAAAAATTAAAAAAAAAAATTTTATTAAAAAATAAACATTTAGTAGGTATTTTTAAAAGTAGTTGAAAGTATATGAAAGCAAAATGTGTGAACAAATTTATTACATGAATTGTTGTGTTGTTTTTAATCCAGCTGTGCAAATTTATTTCATAGCCAGAAAATTGTATGCACCAGTAGATCCTTAATAGGTTCATTTGTAATCCCTACTAGCAAATATGCTGCTCCACTCAAATCTTCAAACTCTCAATCTCCAAATTTCTACGCCAATTAAATTTCAAACATTCCTCAATCGAAACTAATAGCGCATAAATATTAGAAGCTTAATTTGCTGCTGCTCAACAGTCGAGAATCATTTCCCGCATTCACTTGCTGCTTAGCAGCAAACCCCACTACTCTCAGTGCAGCAGAGAGAGAGAGCGTGGGAGCGAGAGCGCGCTTTGTGTGCCTCTGTGAGCTAATCGGTGTAGAAGCCATAAAAACTTCACTCGTGGGTTCTATTATTGCGCCATGAATATAAATCAAAAAATATTCTTATATTTAATTTTAAATTTCTAAACCTACTTTGAGTATTTTTTCCATTTTTTTGAAGTTTGGTTGCTTTTGCTTTAGGATTTCTAAAAAAAAAACTTTTGTTCACTTATAACACCAATCGTTTTGCTGCTGGTAATCGATAAATATAAAAGGTTATTCAATTTTGGTTTAAACTTCTTAAAATATTCGTCTCATTTGAAATCTGTGCTAACTTTAGCATTGGCATTACCTTCGCTTGCTACTATTGGCCTACTCCAATTCATTTGGTATTCAGTTCGCGCAAGTGGTTAATATATTTTTAGGTTTCAATTTTTTAGCTTTGCCATTTTATTTTGCGCAAGTTTCGATTTCTGCTTTTTTAGCTTTCTTTAATCAAATTTTTTTCTTGTTTTGTTTCTTCTTAGAATTTTTGCCTAATTTAGCTTACATATATACATACATACAAGGTGGCGTAAAATTGACCATCCAATTTTGATTTGGAATAACTTTTTCATACAATAAAAAAAAAATTTCTGCATAATGGAAATCTCTTGATCCTTACTGGAGCTGCCTAGTTTACAAACGTCAAATAAATATGATTAGCGATATACAACGCCGCTTGCAAAAATTTTCAATATATTACAAATTTTTATAAATTTTAGTATACATATATATGTACATACATACATCTGCGGTCAAAGTCTTAGTAGTGCACATACGTAAAATGGAATGGGTTAAAAAAGTGCGCGTAATCGCTTTTATATTTTATTATATTTTTCCCCTCTTATAGCCCAAATGTCAAACCAAACAAATTTCAAAAAACAAATCCAACGTTTATCTTATTTCAGTAAGGTAAAATTATATTTAGAAAATTGATGCGCTTTCCTTACGCCAAACCGAAGTTTGTTGTCCACTTTTTCCAGTGGCGCAATACTCTCCTCCGAGATTTGGAGAAAGAAGGACACACTGTTCTTTTGCGGAGCCTCCGCTTTGATGATGCCCCAGTCATCCATTGGAACAGTGCGGATGTGTGCTTGTAAATATGGTATTAACTGCTTAGCTTCGAACTCCATGTTCGGCATCCAGATACGAGCCCATAGTCGTCGTGGGATCTCACTGGCTGGGGTTAGTTTGAGCCTCAAACCTTCCCAGTCGCTCTGGTTTTTACTAATAGCGTTTTGAAGGAAATCAACAGAGAACTGATCGTCGCATTTGATCACCCTGTATCCACGAACCACCTCCATTGAATCATATCCTGGCACTAGACCCTCCGAGCTTGCCATAAAGTGATCAACGACAATACGAGACAACCGTGCCTCGATTTCGGACCACCTTTCCAACGCAGGTTTACCGCGGTTCGTTAACTCGTCCACCAACACCGTTTGCAGGTGATCCTATCTCGTTAAACGCGCATTTGGCTGGTTTGGGCGTCAAAGCAGTGTGTGACGTCTTATGCTTTTTCGCAGTTTTACCGCCCTCGCCTTCGAACGAATTGCGTTTTACGGCTTCTGCCTGCTGGGTGGCCTGGAACGCCAGGTATTCATCGACCACCTTTTGGCACCTTGCCTTATCGGCTGCATTTTTGGGATGAGTTTTACCTTCGGTATTGTCCCTTTTGCCCCTTGGCATCAGCGGATGTAGTAGGTTGATTTATAGTTGATGGCGTGCTGTGGCCCATAGCTTTGTCATCAACTGTCTCTTGACTAGAAGCCAAGTGCTCGTCCTCTGAGGGAGTTCCGAACTTCCTCAGCTCGATTGTGTCCGTCCGTTTGTCTGTCCGTTTTGTCATTGGGTTTCGTCCGCTTGTCTGTCCGACTGTCTATTAGTTTTGTCTTTGTGTCAGTCCGTTTGCCCGTCTGCTTGTCTGTCCGTTTGGTAGCGTTATCCGAATTTTTTGTTTTTTGCTGTTTGTTCATTTATCTGTTGCTTACGGTCACCTGCCCTTTCAGAGGGCTGCCCATGTCGCCATGTGCGGTGACCAATAAGGATATAGGGGAAATAAACGGTCCACCATGGCAGCACCCCATACAATGGTAAGGCCACCATTAGAACCTGAGGCGGCAAGAGGGCTCAGTTAAGAGACAGCCTAATTTTATCCCCCGGTTGCCAAACCCACCCAATAGGCACAGGTCGCGTTACTCCTTGGGAAGAGGGAGTTTTTTTTAACGAAGTTTATGTCTTCGACCTGTGTGGTTCGCGGGAGCCCTTCTCTCCTACCTTCCATATCTGGCAGGCGTTCCCCTATCCACCACCTGGGGACGCGCCCTATGGGGATAACAGGTTCCCCCATTGTAAGAAAAATGTCGACAAAACTTTTATATGATGGTGATTTTATTTTTATTTTTATATAGGTTTTTTTTAGTATTTAAATTCGTACAATATTTTGTTGCATGACCCTTATTCTTTAGAATTGCAGCACAACAAGTTTTTGGCATCTTTCAATCGAAATCGACTCCCTTGTGCTCCTTACAGCTTCCCATAGTTGCGTATTAGATGTTGGCTTGCGTTGGGCTACTGCCTCCTTGACATCAACCCTCACATTTTCAATGGGGTTTATGTCTGGTGACTGTGGCGGTCATTCCATTACGTTGATTTGACTCTCCTCAAACCATGTTTTATTGTAGCAGCTTTGCATGTCTGTTTGGAGTCGTTGTCTTGCTGTGGAACGTCCAAACAAGCGGCATTTCGTCTCTGGCATATGGCAGTATGATGCCCTTGAGTATATCAACATATGAACCGCCATTCATCATTTCCTTAACCCAATGAATGGATCCCACGACTAGCTAAGAAAAGCATGCCCGACCATAATGCTAGAAACACTATGCCTTATTGTTTTTGTTGTATACTTTGGCTGGTGGTGTTCGGTGGTCGTCTTACATATTAGCGCGATCCCTTTCCACCATACAACACAATCTTCGACTCGTCCGGCCATAAAATGTTGCGCCATTTGGTCGAAGGCCAATTTATATATTCTTTGGCGAATCGAGGTCTCTTTTCTGCATGCGTTTTTGTCAACAATGGTACTTTTCTTGGACTGTGGACAGGCAGGTCGAGCTCACGCAAGCGCCGCCGAACAGTCTCAACGCTCGAAGACACTTTTAAGGCATTTTTTATCTCAGTAGCAGCCGCAAATGGAAATAGCTTTGAGTATCTGACGATTGACTTAACTTCTCTTGCCGTCATTGCTAGCTTTCTTTCACGCTTTTTGCCACTTGGTTTGTATTTGATGGCAGTACCAAATTTTTATAGAAGGAGGCCTCCTCTGCGTTGAAAAGATCAGATGGACTTGACTTCACTTGGAGTTTTCAGCTGGCGCGCTTTGTTAAACTCGGCCAAAATCGCTTAGGCGTTAATCGCCTCAATCAAGAAGAAGAAATTTGTATAGTGAAATTTCTCTATACACTTCCTTTCAACGAATTGTGGCAGAAAAATGTGCTACCATAAAAGTTCTACATTTCCTTTGGGTATACTTACTAGTTAGTTACTTTCTTAGTTTCTAGAGCAGGCTCTTTGGAATAGCTCCTCACTCCAATTGAGAATTTCCATTTAAATTTGTGAAATATTTGACTTGGAATAAGTATTTGAACTTTTGTCTTTAAATTCTGCCCAAAGCATTCTCTATGAGGAGGTGCATTTGCTTCAGGTGCAGACTGCAGAGAGTCAAGCTCGTAGTGCCATCATATTTTTACCATCCATCGTTTAAGTAGTTCATGCGATATATTTCGTATTGTTGCCCCCACGGAAAGGCAATATACTCAGAAATGCATTCGTATACGTCCTCCAATTTGTCTAGCGATTGATTGAAAAGGTCACACAAAACCATTTTATTTTTTTTTTCATACAAAAATTAAATGTGAAATCATAAATTTAGATAATTTTTTTTTATTAATGTATAATTAAGATATTTCATGCACTATTTTTGTCGTTTAGAAAATTAGTTTCACAAGGTCAACAGCGCAAGGCAAACACCCTCGAATTGTGCCATTCTACAATCAAAATTGATCAGAAACACAAGCACTGACGCCTGATTGTCGCCTCTACCAGCACTCTTTTATTTCAATTTATCCTCTAAAAGTAAATATTTACATATATTTGCATGTTTGCCTTCATCTGCTGCTTGTATGTACATACTTTTGCTTGCATACGCGCATAATCCTTTTCAAAATCAATCGCGGCCGCTTAATGACCGAAAACTATTAATATTCTCCAACAGCCGCAAATCGATCATTGAATTGGGTGAGGATAAATCCATTTTGTTACTTATCGTTATAGCTGGCAGTTCTTATTATGTGCATATATATTATAATATTTGCGTATTAGGGTGCGTTGTATATACAAGGTGGCGCAAAATTAATCACTCTTCCGCAGGATTTATAATTCTTGCAAATGGCGTCCTACTTCAATCATATTTGACTCTTATGAATTACACAGCTGCTGCATACAAACATACGGGCGATGGAGCGCGCAAAGCTCAAAATAAAGATTTCCGTCATTCAAAATCATTTTCCTTTCATGTATTATAATTTTTTTTTAGCCTACTAACAGGACGCTGTAAGCTTAATTATCAGATGAAAAAGGTAGGTGCGATAGAGAGCGATTCTTGTAAACTTTGCAAAGTGGCGCAAGAAACAGCAGAACACGTTCTATGCGACTGCCCAGCAGTGGCACGACGCAGACTAAATTACCTGGGAAATGGGGATACAGATCCAAGCCTCCTGGTAGAAATTAAACCTACAGCAGTTTTAAGATTTATTAACAGCCTCGAACTGTGTGAGTAGGCTACACAGCTACACAATAGATCTCTTCAGGTCGCAATGCTCAAACAGCAAAAGCAAAAAAAAAACAAAAAAGGACTTTATTTGCCGATAATATATATTCTCGCTGTAAGTCCCCTGTTGTTGTTGTTGTAGCAGTAACTTTGCCCTGTCAGTGTAGTGTAATCACCGGCCGTCTTCGTCTAGCTCATCTAACGTTAGGCCCAGGAAACTAGCTGAATTCGACGGGTTGGGTCTAGAGGGAGAGGAGTGTTAGATGAGTGGGTTTGATGAGGCATGTGAAAAGGTGGTTAGTGTCGTGCAGTCGGTCTGTTTTGTCCTGGATCTCGTCCGCGTAATTGAGGGAGGGCATCCTGACATGCCTAGAAGGTGGCTCAAGCTCAAGCAGGTGTCTGCATGGGTGAGACCTGCGGTAACACCCTAGCAGGAACTGCTTGCTGAGCAGTTTGTTATGCTCCTTCACAGGCAGCATATGGGCCTCGTCGTGAAGATGTTCTATATAGGTGACATCATAAGACATGCTGTCGCGGTCCTTATGGCACAATTTTGGCTGGTCCGCAGCTTCATCCGTCGCGAATCACTGGTTCCAGGCGACCAGATAGGCGCAGCATAATTTAGAACCGGTCGGTCTATTGCCTTGAAAGTCGACAGCAACATTTCTTTGTCTTTGCACCAAGTGCTGCCGGTAAGCGACTTGAGGACCTTGTTGCGATCCTGTACTTTAGTGGCAATAGCGGTTGTGTGCGCAGAGAAGGAGAGCAAGCTGTCAAAAGTAACTTCCAATATTCTGGGGTTGTTTACAGTCGGAATTGGTGTTTCATCGACTTTCACCTTAAGTTGCAGCTTGAGCTGTAAGTCCCTCTTTATTAGCAGTGTATTCCGCTTGAAATGATCAATGTACGCGATCAGGTAGACGAAATGATTAGCTGACCCCAAGTGTAACAGCGTTAACCACTCCACTTACTTTGTTATCTAGTTTTGAGTCATCTGTATAGATGTTTATATCATTTTAGTTAACAATAAGTCCGTTATCCCATTCCTATTTCGAAGGAGATGCCGTGATGAAGGATTTATTTGAGTTAATATTCTTGGTCTTACAGAAATCCATTGTACGAGGAATGCAGGAGAATTTCTCTGAGTGCCCTCTACGGTTTATGCTGAGTAGATCGATTTTACTTAATCTGAGAGCTGACTCGGCAGCTGTTTGCTTGCCGAATTGCTCTATAGGCAATAGGTTGAGTGTAATGTTTGGTGCCTCTGTAGGTGTGGTCCTATTACAACGAAATAAATTTTATAATTCTAGTCCAAAAACCTCAACTTTTTTTTGTTTTTTTGGTGAGACACCCTAAGGCAAAAAAATCGCCCATTGCTCTGTGAAAATCATATTCAAGGGTCAAAATAAGAAACTTTGCCGAAGGAACCATACCTCTAAAACGAATTCTGATGTCCCCCAATTTGGGTCGAACTTTTTAGTTTCTTTTCTCATGTAAAGGCTAAAAATTGTGATATTTTGAAATGATTGTATGGGGAACCCTTCAGGGGAGTTCCACGGGGTATGCCACTGGCATGGGTGGATCGGCCGTATAAAGTTAGTGGGGGTCGGTCATACATTTGGACTCGATTGGAGCACTCTAAATGGGTCAAAGTGGGATTTTTCGTTGGACCCAAATTGGGACACATCAGAATTCGTTTTAGAGGTATGGTTCCTTCGGCAAAGTTTCTCATTTTGATCCCTAAAATACGATTTTCACAGAGCAATGAGCGATTTTTATATCGACCCGCCCTAATGTATACCATATATCCGTTTCACTCAGCATTCAAAAGTGCTGCTTGATTGATTTAATTCTATCATTTTTAATATGACTGAGTTTGACATTCACTCACGTTTGGCCTGTGCTACGTGCGCCCGCATATTAATTTATTTCTAGCAAAATGCAAAAAAAATGCCGAAAGATGTATATAAATATGAAGAGAAAAACAAATAGAAAAAAAATTTAATAGAATAAAAAAACATTTGAAACCAAACACAATTTGTAAATGTTACTGTTGCGCTCAGCAAATAAGCCGCGGCAGTGGCTTCACATACGCACATATTACACACATACATACGCACACACATTCATGCTGATTTAAAAAAAAACAACACGAAGTTTATTGACACAACGTGTGAGCAACTAACTGTCACTTATTGTCATTTTTAACTATTCAAACACATGCGTACATACACATACACACTTGCGCGTATGTTTTCAGTTGAAGTCACCGGCAGAGGAATTTGGTTTGGGAAAATTTGAAACACTTAAATGTTCGTTGCTTAACATAATGTGAAGCTGGCAAAGCCACGTGTTGTTCGGTTTCGTAATAAAAATAAGCGGCGATGGGGTGAAATTGATATGCGTCTAGCTACCCCCTGACGTCAAACTAACAGGTTCTGTCAAACGCACAGCACTTGCGATTAGTAGGTTTCTTTTTTTTTCTTTACTTTTTGTGGCTAATAAACAGAAAAGTTTATACATTTTGTTTTTGTTTTCAAAGTTTAATTGGTTGAGCGTAATTTATTCAGTCGCTTTATAACTTTTTGAGAGTTCTTTTTCTTTTCTATATTCCAAAAAAAAAAAAAGCTAAAAGAAACGTCTATTTAGTTAGTGGTTCAGGGTGTTTAGTTGGTAATGTTTTGAGAAGGCAAGATGTCATGAAGTCATGTGACTAAAAATAATCGCATGGCTTAAGCAAAAGAAGCAAGGTCGCTTCGAAAATCGGGCAAAAAACTTAGCTCAGCGGAATTGATTGGGAAAAAAAGAAATGAAGGCGTGTTCTTGACACTGTATAAAATTAGTTTTTTTTTGTTTTTGTTTTTGACTGGCAAATATTAGTATTTAGCATAGTTTTAAGATATTTCATTTTGACTACACCCCAAAAGATGTAAATTCACCATTGACACTTTTTATGTGGGCATAAATTTGGCTGGCCGACATTATTAATATTAATCTCGAGGAAGCGACTTCTACTCCTTGAATTTTAGTTTATCGAAATGTTGACATAAAATACCTACCTATATACTTATTAGAATATGTAAATATGTAAATATGCAAATATATACAATACAAATCAATAATTCTCGTTGCGCTTTTAGTAGATTCGCTAGAGGCTATAAAAAATTAATGATCTTAAGTCAATTACATCAGCGGTTTCGTTCTGATTAATTAATTAATTTTGAAAACAAGCAATTGAAGACTTTTAGGCTAGTCAAATATATGCGGAAATAATGGCAATCTTAAGATTTGACGCGTTTACGCGCAAGTTAAGAGCTTTCATATGGGTTGGAGCTGCGATTTGTTTTTAAATCGAAAATTAAAATATAAATTTGGGTACACAGTTTTATAGCCCATTCAATTTTAGTATAACAAATATTCCAAATATTCGCTTATTTTTTTATATTTTTCCCCCCCTGACGGAGTTACGCATTTTCCTCCGCATAAAAACAAAAATATCGTGCATTCCCAATAAGGTGTGTAGGATTAGCCTGCGATCGACATTATTTATAATACCGAATAAAACGCTAACATTGAAATCGAGCAGTGTGAGTGACTCATTATAGGCTTCCTCTTTTCGCCAAGCGTTAGCTAAAGGCTAAATGAACATATTTTGGCAACGCGCGAATAGAGCTGTCAAAAATTACATTTTTTTTTCTAAAATAGTGAGGTATACCATTCTTATGAGGTTTGAACATACTCTCTAGTGGCAAACCTTGCTCGATAACTTTGTCGTTGCTTTCGCATGCACATTTTTCGTTAAGTTAATCGAGAATAAAGATAGCGAGCGGGGAAATGACGAATTGAAGAGGCCTTATGTATGACTAACTCGCACAATTAGGAGAAGCAGTTCGGCCAAGCACCTAACAGAAGTGTACACGCCAATTATTTATTTTTTCTTTTTTAACTAAGGGTTATAGTCCTTATCATTTCATGCCGACTGATTTTAATACTGAAGGCAGACGCCATCCAATGGATGACGAAACCAACCGTCAGCTGGACCAGTAGCGGTGGGTGCGTGCGTGGATTTATTAAGGTGACAGCATTCACCCAGCTGAATTTTTCGACGTAGGTATGGCTTACGTCAAAATGATATGCTTTGTTTGTATGTATTGGTATGTTTACATTCGTATGTTTACATTTGATTACTGATTTTGACGTGATGCTTGGACCAAACGCAACAACAAATACATGTAGGGTTTTACTTATATGTGTTTGCTGTCACCTGTAATAAATTCGCCTTGGGCGGGTGCGTGCGTGAGATGCAGCGAAACGTGTCGAAAAAAAATGTTTAACAACTCATTTAATACCGGCTGAAGTTTTGTTTGTGTATTGTTGACATTTAGCAGAATAAAAAAAATAGTCAGCTGCGCCGTGGGGGGGGAAAATACGTTAGCTGAACAGGCGAACTTGTAAAATAAATTAAAAAGTAAAACTACTTTATGCCGACTGAAATTTTCTTACATAACTTTGGACACATGAAAATATAATAATGATGGTCAGCTGCGTTTATAGCGGTGGGAAGGCCATCAGCCGAAGCAAGAATGTATCATTGCGTTCATGTACATATGTATCTCTAATCTTATCTAAAATTGACTTCGGACTGGTTATAGGTATACGGATACTCGAAATTATATATTATACCGAAATTTAATAAGTTATGGAACTGCTTCTAGAAATTCTGAATACAAAACTTGAAATTTTGATGAACATTTTTTAAAATTTTGTACAAAGTTTGAAACTTGGAATTATTTAATTTTTGTGATGGTATGAAATATTATATATTTTATAAAAAATGATATGACCGAAAAAAAAATTGTGTAAAAAAATGATAAAATCATAAATCAATACCCAAAAGCAAAATACGAAAAATTAAAATAACAAAAAACAAAAAATAAAATAAATAAATAACTATCGAATAACCGAAGTAGCAGGTAACGACAACTCTTGAACGACTACCGTTTAACACACAAGCACACACACACAAATGCTACATATGTATGGGAGGCGTTTGAACATTGAGAGAATATTTACATGAGAGTTTAAGTTGCTTATCCGTTACACGCAAACATATATGTATGTATGTACGAGTACTCAAGTATGTGTAAGCATACATATGCAGATATTGAAATTTGTTGTACCACCAAACAAAAATAAGAATTAAGAAATTAAAAAACAATAGTTGTACTGCATACCGCATCACCGTAAGTGATCAACATTTAAGCAGTTAGATTTTTGGCTACTTGTGGATATGTGTGTATGTATGTAGTATGTATATAGGTATGTATGTGCATGTGTGCTTCAGCGCATCATGCTGATTATTTGTCTAACAAACATTTACGCTTGTCAGTTATTATTTGCATAGCTAAGTTTATGTATATGTAGGTATGTGTGTGTGTGTGTATTACTTGTGTGCATATAAATATGCACAGATGCGTATAAACATAATATTGGGTGTCCCATATGGGAGTTGGGCCACTCTATAAAACAAAAACTATGTAGTACAGGGTGGTTCAGCTATTGCTGGAATTCGAACTATCAATTTTTTTGACTGCGACAACAAAAATAATACTCTTGTTGGAAATTCGTGTCAGAAATTTTATGTTAAAATTTAAATAATCTATCGCCTTTTGTTTACATAAAGCTGCGAAATGTCAAAATCAAACATTAAAATCCTAAAATCGCAAAAAGCAACTAGAACTGTAATACCAATTGATCACCCAGAAGTTGCGAGTTGACTTCTTGAAAATGTTTTTTCTTTGGCGCCATTAAAAATAAGTGTTGCAGCACCGATCCAGGGACGATTTTCGTCGTTGCTGCCATAAATACCGAAATTCGCGAGAACGTACTACAACCTTGCGTTCCCAGAATGGGCTACTGTAAAGCCAGCCGAGAAAGTATTTAAAAACAATTTTCTTCTATGTTTCAATGAAAGGAAAGTCAACAAAAAATATTCATATGCTTTTTTTAAAGCCGAAGTAAATCAAATTAAATACTAAACGATAAATGGACCATTACATGCAGCGAATTTAATATTTCGAATATTTAATTAAAATTTCTAGTTAAATGCTTAAATTATGAGTTCGGCCGATATAAAAAATATAGTGTCGATGAAAAGGCGCTTAAAATATTTGACATGCGGACGCCGTAGCCGAATGTGTTGGTGTGAGTGGCTACCATTCGGGAGTGCGTAGGTTCGAATCGCCGTGCATGAAACATCATAATGAAAAGGTATTTTCTAAAAGCGGACGCACCTCGGCAGGCAATGGTAAGCCCCCGAGTGTATTTCTGTCATGAAAAAGCTCCCTTTAAAATACCATTCGCTGTTCGGAGTCGGCTTAATACTGTAGATCCTTAAATTTGTGGAATAACATCAAGACGCGCACCACAACTAGGAGGAGAAGAAGCTCGGCCAAACACCTCACAGAAGTGTACGCGCCAATTATTGAGTTTATTTCTCATTATCATTTCAAGTTAAACAGTCGAAATTTGCTTAAACTTCTATAAAAAGGCGCTCAAAGTTTTCGATAAGCCAATGCAATCAAAAAGGTGCTTACCGCTTAAGGCCACCCATTTAGAATTACTTATTCCCCCATATAGCAGCGCTGCTTCATAGTTGTCACGTACACATAGTGGAATTTGACCACGGCTAATTACTCGGACATACAACCTGTAGATATTGTTAAAATTGTTTACCAAAATTGTGAGTGCATAGCCGGTCGAAGAGTGTCGCCGTGCAATGTGATTGTTTACTAAGATTATGCTTGAAGATTATGTTGGATTTCTGCCTTTGAGAATTTTTTTAAATTAATGGGTATGCCAACAAATCAAAAACAATTTACCCACTGAAATAATGTTGTGAGGCGCTACTGAGCAAATTCAATCAGCATTAAGCCTTAACGCTGTCGAAAAATTTGTCACAAGGATTAAAATTGTAAGCTAATCATTTGTCAGATAATGTGTTGTATATATAACCTCCAACTTTTAATACAAGGAAAACATTAGAACTTGGCAAATAAATGCTATCTTTGATTTGTCTTTTTTTCTCAAAATTAGGCGCCTTACTGGCACACCATATATTACTATATGTTCCCAGCTAATCTTCTAATGTACAATAAGTGGTTTACAAGGTAAAAAGTAATTCAAACAAGCAGCAGCAATAAGCAAAGTAACTGCGAAAAACAAAAAAATAAAGAAATAAAAAAATATAAACAGAACCACTCAGCTCAGCATGAATTGCTGCAAAAATTGCTTGCTTTGTAGTTCTATTGACACACTGCCTACTAACGGCAGACGAGCAATCATTAATGCTTATAAACAAACAAAATAATGCTCATATTCATTCAAACAAGCACACATCCACTTCTCTGTACACTCATAAGCTTCAAGAGTGTACCCCGTTGCTAACAAACAGAAAATATAAAAACAAAAACCAAAAACCAAAAACAAAAATAGATAAATAAATGAGCATGATTTTCAAGTTCGTTATCCGCCCCAACATTCGTCGGCTGTCGGCTGTCCACTGTTGGCTGTCGACTGTTGGTTGATGGCTGAGTGTACATGTGCATGTGTGTATGTATGGGCATACGTATGTAGGAAGTAATTTTTTGTTTATTGACTTATTGTAAGCAATTAGTCAGCAATTTTATTACAATAACTTTAGTGGATAGTATTTATGCACACTATTAAAAAATATTTCGTTGTGGATAACAAGTGAATAGCAAGCGAACTCACTTTCATTTGAAGGTCAAGCGGTGTAGACTTGTGGTTTTCTGTGCGCTACACTTGTTAAACAATTGGACCGGGTGGTTCAAGTACGGGCATGTTGTTGGAATATTTGTTATTTTTATTGTGTTTTGATGCAGCAATTTTAAAGTCAGTTAGTAGCATAGCTTCGTGGAAGGAATTTAGTGTATTTATGCCTGAAAAAAATTGCGAAATAGTGCAAATTCAAAAATTTAAAATTTTCTAAGTGCGCGCTGTTTTGCACGAAATTTGCATTTCTTGAAAAAAAAGCAACACAACTCCTATGTGACGATTTACACACAGAGACATCTGGAAAGGAGACACTGAAAATTCTCTTTTGAATCAAAATTAACTTAAAAATACTTCATATAAAAATATAGGGTGGGCCATGCAAAATTTGCTTTTTGAATCGGCTATAAAAAAAAAACGAATCAATATTTTTTCAAATTTTTTTTTTCATTTTGAAGATTGAACATTGTCATTTATGAATGAAAAATAATATCGTTCGAATGACTCCCGCGACTGGTTTTACAGTAGGCCATTCGATCAACCCAATTTTTAAGCACATTTTCGATTGGTTGGGCTCCAATTTCATGAATGACAACTTCGATTTCGTGTTTTAAAGCATCAATCGTCTCTGGATGGTTCGCATAGCATTTGTCCTTAACGGCTCCCCACAAAAAATAGTCCAACGGGCTTAAATCACAGCTCCGAGGCGGCCAATTGATATCGGAATTTCGGCTGATTATTCGGTTTTCAAAAACTTTAGCCAAAAGTTCGAGTGTAACTTTGGCAGTGTGACAAGTTGCACCGTCCTGTTGAAACCAAATGTCGTCCATGTTATCCTCTTCAATTTTTGGAAACAACTCGTTGAGCATGTCACGGTAACGCTCCACAATGTCAAAAATTGTTTTGCAGCCAACTTTAAGTTTGACAATACGAATAAGAATCGCAAAGCGTGTGCCCAGTATGGGGTATAAAATCCTCACTTTCGCCCCGTCCGTCCTGCTCTCACGAACAAAATGTTGTCATTCCAAATGTTTCCCTGTGTAAATAGGCACTATCCGGCAAAGCATATTTTCATCTCGGCGGCTATGCTAACAAAAAAAAAAAATTCCAGCTTCTGCCTATTTCACTGTCGAGCAGCTAACGGCGGGTTGTTCTTTATGGAATACTGAGTGGCAACATATGCATGCATGCATGTATGTATGGTATGTGTGAATGCATATCCCTCAATGCCAATTTTTTACTTTTGCGGTATACAAACAGATTCGTAGCCGAGAATGGAAAGTTTTTCAAACTAATAAAGCTCCATTGCTGAATTTTACGCTTAATTGAATTTCACTTTCTATTGAATTTTTAAAAAGATAATTGTAATTTGACCACCCGGTAGTTGTTATGTACGTAAATACTGTTAGATTTACATATATGCTTCATTATATTTGGTTTTTTTGTAATTTCGGCGTGAGTTAATTAACAGTTCAATTGATTTGATTGTGTAGGTCAGTACGGTTGATTGGCTAAAAGTTTTTTTTTAAAGGCGTGCGATTATGCTTCCTTGCAAATTGATTGAAAATTAAAAAAAAATCTTGTTGTTATTTTTAATACAAATCGCATATTTTTTTTTTACCCTGCTTGTAACTATAGCAGATGTCTACAGATTTTGATGTAAAACGCTTTGTTGTTTACCAAGCGAAAAATAGGTTTGCGAAATGTAGGATGCTTGCAAAATATATTTGAAAATCTTCTGTGCTTTAAGGGTACAGATACCTGTACGCGGTCATATTTTCCCTGATTTTCATTAAAATTATTTAAAATGAAGACGTCAATATATTTTTTTCAAAATTGGCATACAGTTGTTTATATGTACATTCAAATAATATAATTTTTTTTTTTTTGTTTTAATCATTTAAAATGGCGGATATACACTAAATTCTTCCAGGAAGGTCGCAGCCGGGCTTCTCAATGGGCGGGCATTGTAGCATCGGCGTTAGTGATCTGAATACAAAAAACCAAAAGTTTTTTTGTTTATTAATGTCATAGTTTCTATATGAATTAAAAAAAATGAAAAAATGGAATGGAAAATGCTTAAGAAAATTAATTTTGGGGCTAATTTTCCTACTATATTTGCTTCGAAAAAATTATTTTTTGGAAAAATTTTCGAAAACTTGTGAGTTCACATAGAAAGTAATATCATAAAAAAGATGTGTGCAAAACTCCAGGGAGATCAGTCAATAACTTTTCGAGTTATCGTGTACGCCAATTAGAAAAATATAGTTTTGAGAAAAAACGCGTCTAAAGTTTGAATACAACGTGACTACCTGTATACCTCTCCCAGCGTTCAATCGCAAAGCATAGAGTCGTCACGGTTGACGATCTACGAGTATAACATAAGAAATACTTAAATTTACATTCTAAAAATTGTTTGACACATTCTTATAGGATTATATTAACATTTAATGAACAAAAAAAATTTTTTTTTGAAATTTTACAGGTATCTGTCCCCTTAAATTTCAACCCAAATTTAGCCATGAGTTAAAAATTTTGCATGCAAATTTTAAAATTCTCTGTGAAAATTTGCCTCAAAAATTATTAAAATTATTCCAAAATATAAAATATTCTTAAAATAATAAACTTGGGAGTTTTATCTACAATTTAACTCTATTAACTCTTTAAAAACCTGTGTACATGCTTTTCATGGTTTGAATGCAATTGAAACTTATCTATAGCTACTTCTTACTGTGTTTAATTTAACCTCCACGCTTTTTTTCAGTTGTTGTAACTCCTGCAAGTTTATCTTCAAGATTTTATCGCATAAGAGCTTTTTGGCTATTAAATTTTTCATGACTGTTTTCTTAAAAATTTATTACCTTAAAAAAAATTTATTTCATTAGATACTCAAACCTCAAAATAACCGACATTCCTTACTCACCTATCAAAATTCTGAAGTAAATTTGATCAAATATAATACAATAAATCTCCAGCAATCATTTCTAATGTCAAAATACACTGCAGATATCATAAATTCAGCTTACACACCAATTAGCACGATTTCAAATAGGGTCAATGTATTTTTCACTTTGCTCTAAAGCTGACTAAATGTACCTACAATGCCGTTTAGTGCAATTAATTTCAATCAAACAATCACACAAATTTATTTTAATTTCAATTAAGCGCGAAATTTCATTTTATTTCATTTTTTAAATCATTTTAAATCAATTTGCTGCATGTAAATCGTCAAGCAACTCACATCATTTTGACAACTAAATTTCACGCCAATTATTTTAATAATTAATGACAACACTAAAACCTGAAATCTGGTGGCATTTCTAACACACACATACATATACATACGAGTGTATGTTAAAAAAGTGTAAACACATTTACAGCTTTACAACAAAACCAATTACAGCGCTTTCCACGCCTTAAACGCAGTGTGCGCGTATTGATGCGAGGCTCAGCAATTAAAATGTAGTTTAGACAAATTCGTATGAACGAAACCCAAAAAAAAGAAACTCACAAAAAAAAATCAGACTGACAATGAATTTGCCGTGAAATCCGACACTAAGATGTGTTGACGCATGTATAGGCGAGCAGCTGAAGCGGCAGAAGGAGGGGCGACAGCTCACACTCGGCAAGTCAACTGTAATGGCAGCAGAAGGGGCAGCAGACTGCTAGGCAGCCACTTAACCAGTTAGCGGGCGCAACTTGAAACAGACGACGGTGACCGCGAAAAATTAAGTCTGGTTGAAAAATATATAAATGTATGTATGTATATATATGTACACAGATATGTAACTAAGCAAAAAAAAATATCATATACACAAACCGCTAGAAATAACAACTCCGCAATTTATTAGAGCAACCAACTTTCGCTGGCATTCATTTATCTGCGCTCAGCATTTACTCGCTGCTGCTCTCTCATTTCCCCTACCCAGCAACGGCAACATACAAAGCGGCCGGCTCGTGCTAATAATGCAATTAAGTGTTCGATTGCAGCTGTCAAATGATAAATGAGAGCAGCGCATGAGTGTAACAAGCGAAAATAATACAAAGCTGCACAAAAACAAAAAAACAAAAAAACAAAAAAAAACAAACACAAAACGGCAAAACGAAACAGGCAGCCAAGTGGCTGCACGAAGTAGGCAGCGCCGCAAGTATCGCAAAATAAATGAGCCGAAAATTTATCAAAAGCGCACACAAGCAGCAGCAACCGCAAAGAGGGAGTTAAAACAAAAGGAGGAGGCACAAAAAAAAAAAATAGTAATAAAAAATGTTAATATTAAAATTGTGCCGCTAAGCGGATACGAAATCAAGGTTGTCCAGCTTATGGTGGAGTGAAATCGCTGCCCAAAACACCGGCTGCATGCCGCGCATTCACAGACGTAGTTGCGCAAACAACACAAAAAAAAACACGCATTTTTATTATATTTTATTTCATCACTTTTTTAACTGAGCAAAATAAAGTTGAACGCATCCGTCATTTGCCACGACTGACGTAGTTACCACTTGTTAACATATTGTCGGCACTCTTTACACGCATGAACAATTGCGCTGTTGCATTTTGATCGTTATCGGAAATGCGCGCAAGCAAGTGAGGCACAGGCAAGACTCGCGCGCGCGCGCCCTCTTAAGCGTCGTCACGGCGATAAGATAGTAACCGGTGAGTTTGTGGCTTAAGTCTTTTGTTTCGGCTGCAGGCTGGCCAACCGCAAGCGTTGGTTCAAGCAGCAACAGCAGCAGCAGCGATGCAGGCAGCGGCAACGAACAGAACGATCTGGCCCTTATCAGGCGATCATTAATGAAATGCAATGATTTGCGACTCGTTGAGGCATGAAAAGGGCAGCATTTAAGCGATAAAAGTGTAAAGCAACAAAGCAAAGTGCAGCGCTTCACAGCACAGCCAGCTGGTATCTGAACGCATTCAAATTGAAGCTGTTAAAATTTTATGAGTCGCTTGACAAATATACCGAATACGAACAGCAACAACAACTGTAGAAGCGTGATTTAATTTTACGCTATATTTGCGGAAATTAAGCGACATTTTTATGTGCAATTTGTCAACGCAAAGATTTTTTTTGTTTTAGGTGCTGCGGTTTTTTTTTGTTTTGCTGTTATTTTTCGATTTTTAATTTGACTTCAAAACGGTAGTAAGAAGTCGTGAACGTCTGTTTGCCTGCGTGTTTATGTATTTTTTAAAAATGATTGACTGCTTTGCATAATTAATTAACCTGAAACAATTGATTTTCGTGTCGAGGTTTTTTTGTGTGAAAATAATAAAAAATAACCAAGCGAGCATTCTAATAGAAATGCGAGATAAATATCGAACATTGATTTGGAAACAATAACTGACACAAATATCACAGCAGTATTGACAAATCTCAAGCTAATGCGCCTTCAAACAACTCCTTCGCTTTAATTTAGAAAAATAGTACACACGCCGGCCGTCGTAGCCAAATGGGTTGGTGCGTCACTAGCATTTGCAATTCGGAGAGAACGTGGATTCGAGTCTCGGTGAAACACCAAAATGAAGAAAAAGTTTTTTTGTTTTTTCTAATCGCGCTCGCCCCTCGGCAGGCAATGGCAAACCTGCGAGTGTATTTCTGCCATGAAAAAGCGCCTCATTAAAATATTTGCCATTCGGAGTCGGCTTAAAACTGTTCCATTTGTGGAACAACATCTAGACGCACACCACAAATAGGAGATGGCGCTCGGCCAAACACCCAAAAAGGGTGTACGCGTATGGATAGCACACACTCCAGCAGCTCGATCGCGTATTATGAGCTGTTAGAACCATGTGAGATCCTCACTGGCGTTCACTACTGAGCACAATTCATGCCCTGTAGTAAAGCGAAAATGGCCACACACAAACAGCGCGGGTCAATAAAACTCTGCTGATAACGCTTCAATGTGAAATTTAATCTCACACGCCATATGGCGCAGGCATTGCTCTTTCCAACTTGCGTACTTCCGTTCTTATGAAGAGGTCAACCACTCGACTGCTTAACTGACTGAAGGCATTAGCTCACTGCAGATATTTCAACAAATTTGTTCATTTTTTTTTTTTTTGTTTTTTTTGGTTTTGGTTAAAACTTACTTTCAAAATTACATTTGAACAACTGGAGGTGGGAAAAGATCTAAGTACTTCTATGCTGAGTACAGGTGCAGCTGCTTTCGAAAAGTCCAATGCCTACGGCACCGAAGTCGTTAAGCGCGTGCTTTTCATAATCAGATTTCTCGAGCTGACAGATGGACCTTAACAAATTACTATATATTAAGGGAGTATCCTGGTCTAGACGCCTTAATTTTAGGTATTTTTAAATCTAAGATTAAAAAAAAGGAAAAATATTTTTAGTATCCATTTTTTTATAGTTTTCATTAAAATTGGAAAAGTATAAAAAAAAAATTAAAAAAAAGAAAATTAAAAATCGTCGAACTACAGGCCGACGGAGTGGGGACTACATAAAAAACGCTCCATGGTTCACATGATTCCAACTCTTGTGAATATTGATGAAAATTTTCGACACGGGGTGTGTTTTAAGAGCACGAAAACTTATAAAAAAAAATTAAATAAAAAAAGCATAAATATTGTTGGAAAGAATTTTTTTTAATAATAATTTGGTAGAGAATTCGCACAATTTGAAAGCGCTAAACGTTGCATGATGACTTGCCAAACCATTTCGAACATAAACAACAGTCACCACAGTTTGCCATTCTCAGCTGTCAAACCTCAGTTATCGATGTTATTGATCTGATGCAGCTGAAACAACGCCCGATATCGTACTTAAATTTTTTTTCTTTTTAATTTTGTACTCTTGTGAAAACGAACTGTCGCTGTTTGCAGAAATCAACTTACAGAAGAAAACATTTTCTTGGCCGAAGGTGTGCAGCCTTCATTTACTTTTATATTAGTGTGAAAAAAAATAATAATTTAAATAGTTGTTTGTACCTTTTAAGAAACCTTTCACATAATTTTGTTTTATTCTATTGAAAAAATTTCGAAAATATGCAAATTTTCCTGCGTCTAGTGCGGCATCATCCTTTAAAACGCATACAAAACTCTTTTCTAATGAAGTTCACTTTCATCCTTCCACAAATATGGGAAGAAGATTTCGTTACCTAACAATGAGAAATAATTTCACAACTTCCATTTGCTACACAATAAAGCTCCAACCTTTGAAAAAAAACGGGGATTTTTTTAATTTTTTAATTGCGCTTCCAAAGGCTTAAAGCTGAAACCAACACTTTTAGTTGTGCAGACCTACGTGATTAATCAACCGTCAGCCGTAACTGTAATTTATAAACCACTTTTAAGCTTTTCAAGCAATACTGCATAAATTAACATAATTATACAGCCTGCGTAACAAATATAGCACCTCCACATTTCGACAAGTTTTGACTATTTATATACTTCATTTTTTATGCAAATATTTTTTTTTTTTATAAATATGTAAATAGTTCATTCCATTACAAAAGCATGTAAATACAATTTTCAAGCTTTGTGCAAGATTTATAAGAAATCGAGAAATTTTTATAAAAATTAAAAAAAATTTGCAACCAGAATTTCAAAAAACAAAAAAAAAAGAAATTGGGTATGCAGTTTTGTAGAACATTAAAATTTAGTATATTAGAAATCAAATTTGAAGTGGCTAAAAGTTCTTGTTAATTTTTGATATTTTCCCCCTATCGGTATTGCGTATTTTCTTCATATAACAAATCCACGAATTTTTTTTTTTAATTTTTTTTTTTTAAATATGGCTCAACATTTTTTTTAATTCTTAATAATTTTTTCCCCAATCGGTGTTGCGTTTTTTCACCATACAATAAATCCACGATTTTTTTTTTAAATTAATTTAATTTAATTTGTTTTTTTTTTATACAAGTAAAAAAGTAAATGGCTCAAAATTCTTGCTAATTTTTGATAAGAAATCCACGAATTTTTTTTTTTTTTTTTAATTTTTTTTTTTGTATAAAGGGTGGTTAAATTTCAAGGGCCGATATTGAATGTGACTCGTCGTCGTGCCCAACAATTGCACCTCTCCCGCTCGTCGTTGATGAACATTATGCATTAAAAGTTGTATTACAAGGTGCAATTGAATCAAGAACTAAGGCCCCTTGACCATTTCAAGCGTCGTCAATGGTCAGAATGGTGGCAGGAAATGGCAAAAGGGAATGACCAATTTTCGAAGAAAATCAGTGATGAGGCACATTTTCACCTCAGTGGATTCAACAATAAGCAGAATTGCCGCATTTGGGCGAATGATAACCCAAGAGTGATTGCCGAAAAGCCAATGGACCCACAAAGAGTGACTGTTTGGTGCGGTTAATGGGCCGGCGGCATCATTGGGCCGTATTTTTTCCAAAATGAAGCCGATCAGTCAGTTACTGTGAATAGTTTTCTCTATCGTGAGATGATATGGAACTTTTTATGGCTCGAATTGGAAGATATGGATGTGGACAATAAGAGGTTTCAACAGGACGGTGCCACTTGTTACACAGCTAACGAAACAATGGCTCTTTTGCGCGAAAAATTTGATGGCCGAATAATCTCACATCGCGGCGATGTCAATTGGCCGCCAAGATCATGAGATTCGGCACCGTAGGACTTCTTTCTTTGGGGTTATTTGAAAGAAAAGGTGTACGTCAATAAGCTAGCAACAGTTCAAGAGCTCAAGGATGAGATAATTCGGCACATGAACTGCATAGAACCTCAATTATGCCTCAGCGTCATCGAAAATTTGGACCATCGGGTGGAGATGTGCCGCCGAGGCCGTGGTGAAGATTTGGCCGATATTTTGTTTCACACATAATTGAGCCATTCCAGAATTATCATAATAAAGAGAAATGATAATAATTTCTTAAAAAAATTGTATTTTATTTAAAATCAACACCGGCCCTTAAAACTTAACCACACTTTATAGGTAAAAAAGTAGGTGGCTCAAATCCAGGATTTTTTTTACTGTTTTTATTTTTTTTATATTAGTAAAAAGTTAATAGCTGAAAATTCTCGTCGATTTTTGATAATTTTCTTCCCTGACAGTGTTGCGTGTTTTCTCAATTCAACAAATCCACAATTTTTTTTTTTTTTTAATTCTTTATATGAGCCGTAAGCTTCTGAAATTAGTGCATCCCGTTTCCTCAATTTTAAAATAATAATTATGTTGTTTTATAATAATGAAATATTTTATAATAATACAATTTTTTTTCTTTTAATAAATAAATAATTTTTGTTTTTTTTGTTTTTGTTTGATAAGGAGAAAACGCAGCACCGTCAAGGAAAAAAGTTGTAAAAAATCAATGAGAATCACTTCAAAGTAGCACTTTATTATACTCAAATTTAATATTCTAGAGAACTGCATACCAAATTTTATTTTATTTATTTATTTTTTTTTTTGCTAGAAAACTTCACGCTTGCACTTTACTACAATAAATTTCAGTGAACTATAAAACTGCGTACCCAATTTTTTTGTTTTTATTCTGATTAAAATTTTGGAAAATTTTAAAGAAAATTGGTCAAGGTTTTCTAATTTTTGTATATTGTTCCAAATTTAGATTAATATTGTGCTTTGCTAGACCATAAACAATAGTTTAAAAAAAAAAATAATGAAAATTAAAAAAAAAAAAAATGGAAAAATAGTCCAATATTGAGTTGCTATATATTTGTCGCAGGCTGTAGACAACCGCATAAGCAGCTTAGCCTAAAGATAAGCCGGGGAGCTCTTTTAGCATTAACACATTTGTACATGTAATTTGTTTCATTCTCTTTAGGTTTAACAAACAAGTATGACAATCTGTCGTGAAAAAATCACAAGTCATTAAATTTCTGAAAGTTATTAATCATTTGTAGATAAGTTGGATATTCTACTAAATAATTATACGACATAATTTTCTTAGTTCAAAGATGTCTGTTTTTACCAAGCTAACGAAAAACAAAAATAAAAAAAATTTAGTGGGTGCATTTTTATGATTTTCAAGTGATTCAGTGACTTTCCAATCACCAAGAAGCATTCATACTTGCCAGCGTTTGAGCTGAATACTAGTATTAGAGGGCAATTGAATTACTATGAAAGAAGAGCATTTAAATTATTTACTCTGTAATAAATTCACTAATATAGACAGCAAATCTTAAGAACTTTCACATGCACATGAAAATAAGTGGCTCAGCCATGTTTGCTACCTCACACTTTGGTCTACAAATGGAAGATCAGAACAACTCGCCTACTCAGTATATGAAATATTTTGGTCTATACTTGTAAGAATAATTCAGATTTTACCCGCACCTGTATGGAATCCATGCTGCTGCATAAATTGCTGCTATTGAATTATCGTTTCCATCGCAAGTGAGTAGTGACTGCCACTGCAAATAGAGAGGAATTTAAAACGACATTTCACGGTGAAATAATTTTAGCCTGTAACTACCATTTGAGGTTTACTGAGTGTGCGATTAAGCAAAATTGTTCTATTTGGAGAGAGAGAGAGAATTTTTCTGGTTATTCTTCAAACCCTAACAAATTCTCTACAGCCTAAGAAAGTTAGAGTTTGTGTGTTTTTTGTATGAGCTGGAGCTAATATTGGTGAATGCGAGAAGCAAATTATTTTTGGCTTACTGGCTGCCGATGTGAATACCAACTAGCGAACTTCCAATACGATCACCACAAATCACTATAAGCTAACATCACTTTGTTTCGCTAAACTTTTAGTGACCCAATCATCCAAAAAATTGGTCTACTCTTTTAGTGCCTGCGTTATTTGATTGGTCTCCTCAGGGCTACCTTTTGTGATTTGTATGCCAATTCATTGCTTGCGGCCGCCGTAGCCGAATGGGTTGATGCGTTACTACCATTCGGAATTCACAGAGAGAATGTTGGTTCGAATCGCGGTGAGGCACCAAAATGAAGAAAAAGTTTTTTCTAATAGCGGTTGCCCCTCGGCAGCCAATGGCAAACCTTCGAGTGGCAATGGCAAGGCTCCTAATAAAAAATATCTGAAGTTCGGTGTCGGCTTGAAACTGTAGGTGGCTCCATGTGTGATGAACCAATTATGATTGGCGACTTGTAAGCCAACATTTAGCAGCAAGAGCAAGACTATTAACTGGACCCTAAGCGAGAAAAAGTGGCACCAAATGAGACTGAATGTATGGCCATCTTAAGATATGTATAGTCGGAGGAGCCAAAAGTTAGAAGTTATTCATGAACACGTCAACAAATATCCATAGCCAGTTAATTTTTAATAAAATCAAAAACAAAAAAAAAACTTAGAAAAAAACTACTATTAATGCATGCATGCGCAAATGTACCATCAAAAACACAAACTTTGCTGTATGAGTGTAATTTTCGAAACAAACTCGTTTATTTCATTAGAAGGTGCGCCTTGATTAATAATCCGGTGACAATTTGTCTACGGAAGAGCAAAAACAAAACTTCTGAATAAAGCTCATGTACAAATGTATATGTGTGTGTGTGTGTAGATGAAAAAATGAACAGTATTAACGAAACCACAAACTAATGGGCCGGAAAAAAATCTGAAATATCAAAAGGCAAAGCCGGCAGTATGAATGTATGCGCGTATGTGTGTGTGTGTGTGTGTGTAAGAGTAGCAGCACGACTTAGCACCAATTGTTATCAGATATGCCCATAAATCAAAAATAAAGGAGTTTGACACAAAAAAAAAAAAATTAATAAATAATAATAATAAATTGATGGAAACTAAACAAATCTGGCAAAGGAAGTAAAATTGAAATAAAACTACTAATAAATTTTAGAAGCCTGAAATAATTAGCGTGTGAAAGATGTAGCTATTAAAAATGTATAGGAAGAAATCATGGATTTAGTAGAGAATTTGAAATATGGTAGAAAATTCAATCCATCTTGAAACTAACAGAAGCAGCAATGGGAATTAAAAATGCTGTCAAAAACTTAGACAAAACACCGGAACGCCATAAATTACATGTAAATACAATAAATAAAAAATATATGAATAAAAAAAATTAAATTAATGAACAAAATGAAGTAAACAAAAAGGCAGAAAAAAGATTGAAGAAAATGAAAAAGCCCTGTTTACGAGAACTTTTTGCAAACTATACTTTTCACTTTTCGCCGTACTTTGTGTATTTTCTTTATTTTTTTATTTTATTTTATTTTATTTTACTTTTTTTTATTGCATCCCAAAAAGGAGTGTTTTAAATTAATTGGCGACAGCTTAGCTGCAAGCCAATAATTTATAACAGGTACAAAATATTACAATTAAATATATATATAAATATTATACAAAATAGTTAACAAATTTACTAACAAGAAAAACGTTTACTGTAAAAAGTTTCGAACTATATGGCAAGAATTGAGTAAAGCTGCTTTCTGCATGTCGAAAATTAAATATTCTGGAAGTTGAAGAGTTTTGACGTTGTCTGCTAAGTTTTTATGCACTAGTCCGTGGGCTGAGATGATAATTGATAGTATGTGCACCTTCCTTAGCTTCCACTGGCGTTTAACATCAATGCCTAAGTCTGAATATTTAAATATTTTTTCTGCATATGTTTTTTGCATGTTTCTGTTTAGAGGAACAGCAATATCAACTATATAACCAGTCGCTTGGGATTTATCAATAAGGAAAATATCTGGCCTGTTGTGGTCTCTGGTGGCATTTGTTAAAATTGTTCGGTCGTAATATAGAAGGTAGTTGGAGTCTTCTTGAACAGGTTCTGGGGTGTATCTGAAGTACGGTATTTTGCTTGGATTGAAGTTGTACATCTGCGTCAGGTTTAGATGGATTATTTTCACGATGTCATTATGTCGCTTCAGGTACATAGAGTTTGCCAGTGTGGTGCATCCCGCTAGCACGTGGTCTAATGTCTCACTTCGACTATTGCATCTTCGACATCTGTCTGCAGCGGCATTTGGATCTCGCATTACGTATTTAATGTAATTTCTCGTTGGAATTACACCATCTTGTATGGCAAATATCGACCTGTTGGTAAGCCATAAGTGCGACAATTTTTGGTCGACATGTGGGCTCAGCAAGTCTTTTCGATATACGCCGTGGACAGCCATTTCAGACCATCTTTGGATTTTTTCATCTATTGTCGTTGCGTTCCTGGTTTCGTAGGGTTGATTCATCCGAAGTGGGGTATAATTATCATCCGCAGCACTTGCAGCCTTGTGCAGATCGGATTAGGAGCACTTATGTTGGAAATATGCTCTTATGTTCAAGATAAGTTTGTCATGCAGTGCTCCAACATCAATCTGTCCTCTGCCTCCCGCTTTTCTAGGTAGCATCATTCGAACGACAGAGCTTTTTGGGTGACGTGACTTGTATTTAGTCATAATTGTACGTATTAGTCGTTGTAGACTTTCTATTTCAGTAGATGACCATTTTACAATTCCGAAGCTATACGATACCACCGGGACGACAAATGAATTAATAGCGTGGATTTGGTTTTTCCCGTTAAGTTGGATTTTACAGACAGCGTGAAGGCGCCTTTTAAATTCTGCTATCAGATTTTTCCTCATTCGCATCGTATTTATGCTGCTGCTTTGCATAACTCCAAGATACTTGTATACCTCCCCTGGCTCCATTTCCGTTATGTCGAGTCCGCTACTTTCCGCAGTTACATGTCGAGAAACCACTTTACCTTTAACTATTGTGATCTTTCGGCATTTATCAAGTCCAATAGGCATTTTAATGTCATTGGAGAAGGTTTCGGTTTTATTTTATTTTATTTTATTTTATTTATTTCATTTATTTACTTCTTTTTTTTTTGACCAGCCTCTCACTTGCATATTTATTGATTAGCATACATACGAGTACAAGGTGGCGTACAATTAGTCATCCTATCGGATGATTTATAATTATTGCACATTTTATCTGACATTTATTTGGCACTTGAGAACTAAACAACTTTAATATGCAAACAGACAAGCCAGCTGGCGTAGAAAGGTGAAAGTGTAAATTTCCATCAGTCAAAATCAAATTTTTTATTTAGTAAAAAAGTTATTCAAAAACCAAAGGAGATGATTAATTTTGCGCCTCTTTGTATATTGGAATAAAATATTATTTCGCTATATTTTGACGATGAAATTAACATGGTTATAATTGAGAGTATTTTTCTGCAAATGCTTCTAGATTTTTGATTAATGTTCAATTTCAATTTTATCAACCTTTTCAACGATTGGCCAACTCAAATGGATCAGTGTTTTGCTTTTACATTCGATACCAACTTTTCTTGTCCATCTGCTGCATCCGGTCGTAATGATGCAAATGTACCGAGTTGTCTCGATTTTTTTATTTAATTTTGCGCCACCTTGTATTTACCTACAAAGAGTTTGATCGATGTTCAGTATGACGGACTCAAAATTAAATCAATATATAGTGATTTCTTATGCGAATTCTTTGTGATTCTGCTTTTTTTGGGCAAAGAAAAGTTGGATATCATTTCACGGTAGCGCGTACCATTCACAGTTACGTTACGATTGGCAGTATCTTTGAAGAAGTATGGTCCAATGATACCTCCAGCCCATAAACCGAACCATAAACCACACAAAACTGTGACCTTTTCTGGATACATTGGTAGCTCTTGCAATTCTTCTGGCCGATCTTCACTCCAAAATCGACAATTCTGCTTATTTACGTACCCATTGATCCAAAAGTGAGCTTCGTCGCTGAACACAATTTTTCGACTTTAAACTTTCTTAACAGAACACGCATTTTTTTAATAAAATTAAATGATTTGCAAGCGTTGTTCGTTTGTAAGACGATTCATGTTTCAATTATAGACCAAACTGAAGATGTTTGACAGTGAAACACAAACGTGCTTCAGCTGTTTAAACCAACTGTTTAAAAAGATAATAGCTAAAAAATCAGGTATAACTCTCTCTCTCCCTTTTCTCTACGTCATATCTTTTTCTCTCTCGCGGAACGAAAATGCTCAAAACGTTGCATGGCTTTGAAATTTTACTCTCCATACTCGCTCGTCCATCGACGCCTAAGAAGTTTCACTTCAAAATATTTTTTACAAATTATTTATTTAAGTCAAATAACCTTACATGACATTGCAGTCAAAAAATAATAATATGATATAAAAATATTTTATAAAGTCGTTTTGCTTTTCACGCTTATATTTGTACCCGTATTTGATTTAACAGAACAACACAGAACAGAAAATTTGCATTTTCATTTCTTATTTGCTATTACTTCTGCATTTATTGTTTACCATTTACTATTTACCATTTGTTGTTTTTATTTTTATTTTTATTTATTATTTACTTTTTTATAATTGGTTTTCATATTCATTTATTTTTCACATTGCATTGCTTTGGTTAAAATAGTCGTTTGGCCATTCGGTTTTTTGGGCGTCACCACTTTTTTCTTGCAAATATTTAATCACTACATGATTATGCCCATGTAATAATTTTGAATAATAACTTTAAAGCGGAACCGTTTAATGCGCGTAAATCACATCGACCTTGAGCAATTTAACGTCATAAAGCTGGCATCGCCTCAGTCATAAAGTAGCGATGAAAAAAAAAAAATTTAAAATAAAAATAAATAAATAAAACTCATAAATGATGAATGATAAGGAAATATGAACGGGCATAAATATAAATAAACAATGTTTCTGAAAAAAGTGCAAATTAAAATAATATGCAAAGAAGCAAAAACGCGAATTCAATTTGGCGCAATGCTGAAATGAGAATGATGAGGGAAATGAGAAAAAAAAGATAATAAATTCTTCAATTTAATTAGACAATTCAAGAAATTGCATATTTTTGTAAATCATTTTCATTCATATGAAATACTGAAAGTTCATCAAGAATAAATCACTACAGCAGAACAAAGTTATGGTGCAGCACCTTTCACTCATTTTTTATTATTTATTTATGCCTTGGAGCAATTCAAAGTCATATTTACATGCAAAAATCACTTTCAACTTGTAGTTCAAAACTGGTGTACAAATTGAAAAATGTTCCGTGTTTTCAAAGTTTCTATGTATCTGGCACTATTCGCCCAGTGATCGACGCGATTACAACTAATCATCTACTCTACTTACTGCCTCGAGATAGATAGAAAGAAAATTTTACTCGAAAATCTTCGACAGAAAATAAATTCACGTGTGAATAAATTTGTAATATTAGAATAAATAATATAAGTAAAATATATAAATCTAATTTTTTTTTTTAAAGAGCATACATGTGAAGCCGCTATATATTTTCCATTTTCTGCAATGAGTATTTGCTATATTTTCATGATTTCACGCGAAAAAAATCCTGATACTTGTAAGTGAAGGAACTGAGCCAGCAGCTCTTCAGACTACATTTTGTGAAAATTTACTGTTCAAAGAGCTTAACAAACTTGGAAATAAATGGTAATCTGAAATGGAGTGCGAATAGTGTAAATTATCAGCCCTATGATCTGAAAGTACCGGGAAAGTTTAAATAAAAAAAAAAAGAGTTAAATTTCAGGTAAATTTATTTTATCTCCTTCAAAATATGACCCGTCTGAAGCAACACACATGTGCCAACGTTTAACCCAGTCCTCCGTGCACCCCTCGTAGACGGACGAAAGGAAACCTTTAGCTCCTTCATCGCATTCTCTTTGATCTCCTCTATCTACTGAAATCTCCTTCCACACGAAGTGGTAACTTCTACTTGGGAAACAAAAAGAAGTCGCACGGGGACATATCAGGTGAATACGGCGCTTGTACGTTGGTATTTACTTGGTTTTGGTCAAATAATCCAGCACAATTTGGGCTCGGTGCAATGGCGCGTTATCATCATGCAAAATCCAAGAATTGTTTGCTCATATTTCCGGCTGTTTGCGAGGTACAGCATCTCTCAAACGCTTCACAACGGATAAATAATATTCTTTATTGACTGTCTGGCACGATGGAAGGTACTCATGGTACACTACGCCGTTGCATTCCAAGAAACCAGTCAGTTAAAAATGCCCGGTACTTTTTGATCATAGGGCATTAAAATACTTGAAAAAATTGTAATTCTTCCGATAGGAAGAATAATTTTGCGCCACCTTATTTCCTGATTTTGATAATTTTTCCTTCATTGCTTTTTGCCGTTCAATCATTTTGTTTTGACAGCAAACAGCTGCATTGATAATTCGATATCATAGAAGTAACTTCAAATACTAACTTTTATTTTGTAAAAAAAGAGTTCTTCTCTAACTGAAACCCTATATGGAAATCAAAGTGTCAATATTTGTGCACAAAAAAAATCATCGAAATTTCAAACCTTTTATTCGGAGTCTAAAACCAAAATTTGTGAATGCAGTTTTAAGTGCCGAAAAAGTTTGTTTTGTTTTATATAATTTTTTTTTGCCGACAGAGTCGGCCATTTTCTTTCATATCACAAATGCTTGAAACCTCCAACTCCATTGATTTTTCATTCTTACCAAATAAAACCATAGAATAATAATTCGAATTCAACTTAAAAGTGAAAATAAACCAAAAATTGCAATAGCGCAATCGAAAGCAACAGCAAAAGCAAAAAAAAAGCAACACAATCATAATTGCAGCTACAAGAATGAAGAATGTGGCAGCCGCAACTGCAAATTACGCTCATTAAACGTGCCACAACAGCAGCTCGTATATCAGAATTCGGCACTTTCGAAAGTGCAGACGGCTAAAATGCCAATGAGTAGGTTGCAAGCCGAGCCGGAGGTAAAGGCACTGAGTGCCGCATTCGTGTACGCTACATCGAATGTGTGTGTGTGTATGTATATATAAATATATGTGCACATTATTATCACCTTACGCGTAGTCTTTGCGAATTAACGTAACCTACAGCAGAATTTTTTTCTGCCCATTTTTTGCTCCTCTCCACATCTTTCGCCGCCGTTTAAAGTCAGTGTAATGAATGGCTAGCATTGCGATTCGATTCGGTTTGATGTTCGGCAGCAGCCGTCGCTTCTGTTACTGCTGCTGCTGCTGCCTTTCCATTCACCATTCCTGCCACCTTCAATGTTTTAATTTTATTTGTCGCCGTCGAGTGCAGTTGCGGGTCATCATTGATTGTTGGTACGCGTATTTCTTTTGTTGCCTGTCGCATTCATGCAACATTTGCTCGATATGTGTTAATGTGACATGTTCTACATGCAAGTGGCATGAAGTGTGCAAGTCGAACCAGTGCTGCTGTTGCTCCTACTGTCGCTTGCTTACGACCCTGATGTCTGCGATCATTACATATCAAGTGGTTGTAAAAAAAAAAAATGCCTATAAATATATGTGAATTTGTGCGAGTGTGTATATTTTGATTTGGATGCCTGTTACTGGTCATCAGTTCGACACAGCTCTTTTATTTCGTTGAATTGCGGGATTTTAATTAATCAGAACAAAGAGCGCAAGGAGCAGAAAGAAGAGGAGGAAATAATTGAATGGGACTTTCCGCTACAAAAAAACAAAAAAAAAATTCGTTCACTTGTCGCTACTTTGGCACTTATGTATTACAATGTGCGTGTGTGTATATGTGCATGTGTGTGTGTGTGAGCGTATAAATAAAGCGCACTGTTGCCGCAAATATTCGGAATGCATGGTTCTACATACTTCGCTTCCCACTATCGTGTGCGGACTGGTTTAGCAATTCGGTATTCCCAAGAATTCGTCTTCATTACCAAGAGCTGCGCTGCAAAATAAACACAATAATCTACAAGTTCGGCTTGCGCCTCAAGCCTTAAGCGACGACACCAATTCTGAATTTTAATATATTTTATGACTGAGCTCATTTAGTGCCATCACGCTTAAGCCATTTTGCTACGTTTTATTTGCCTGCAAAATTCAGACAAAAGCAAACGTCCAGAAGCTCCACACTTAACTAACTGCGACTACTGGAAAGGCGTGGGAGACTGATGGTCAATTTCAAAGACAAATTAGAGGAGGTTCATTAAAAGTAAACTGATTAAGATTTTTGAAAAAGCTGAGTAGTCTGTTTGACCAAATAAGTGAAATGATCGGAAATAATTGCAGACTCATAAATATATTGAAAAAAAAAGAAAATAATAGTAAAATAAAATAAAATAAAACTAATTTACGTAGGATATAGTCAAGTTTGGATAAAGAAAGCAAATATACAAAAAGGCAGATATTCAGAAATTTAGTTCTTCAATTTTGCGTACTTAAAAAAAAGGGAATATTAAATAATTTTCAGGAATTGTTTTTTATAAATAGGGATCATTATTTGAGAATCGGACAAATTGTAATTTAATTAACATATATTCAACTATACTGACGCAAATTGGTATTAAAAAATATTAAAAATTACAATTGTTATAAATATTAATGCAATGGCGTCATAAAAAACTAATACACCCTGGTGGGCACGATGCAGCGGTGAAAAATCATCTGAAAGCAAAAAAACCAAAAAAGTGTTTGATCTATACTTCAATGGCTATCGTCGATTTTTTTTTTTTTCTTTGTTTTTTTTGAGAAAATGGCGCAGGTTTGAAAAATTTGTTTGTGTTTTTATCCGTTTTTTTTGTTTTCGAACGGCTTGAAAAAATATAATTTAATGGAATTTTTAGAAACGGCTATGTACGACTGTAGTCAATACATGTACAAAAATTAAAAAAAAAATTGAATTAAGTTTTGAGAAAAACGCGTTTAAGGGGGGAGCCTGGTTTATGAGGTCTAAAAATTGCATCTCTTTGCGATTTTTTTTAAGGCAAAAATTAATTTAGCACTGCAAAGTTTGTTCTATCTTTTAATGAACATTTAAAACATATAAAAAAATTTTGTACTGGTTAAAATAAGTTGAAAAAAAATGTTTAACATAGAAATTAGTAGAGCGCTGCAACGCTGGAGTTTCCAACTGGCGTACAAGATACAGCTCGTAAATCTAAAGCAAAAAATTCAAATGGATTTCTAATCATCATGATTTTTTATTCTAGATGAACTAGGAAAACTGAGAGAAATTCCAAAATTTCAACTTCTTGGAGGTTTTAAAGAAAAAAATGCCTTTCAATAAAAAAAAAATTCACTTCAACTTGGTATAAAAATCTTGAAAATTTTTTTTTAATCTATTTTGTTAGTTCAAATAGAAGAGAATTGAATACTGAAGGGAACAAGCTTTGATTCATTTCAAAAGGTTCATTAGTTTTTTTTCATTCATGTACGCCAATTCAAAGAAATCATAAAAATGAAAAGTCGAGAAAAGAAGATAAAGTTTGTACTATAACTGTCCGGTCACAGCGTAACGACCTAACGCTCGCCTACCTTTGGCTTTGTATCTACGGAAATATTGAGAATTAGGCTCTGTAACTTTGTGTGAATAGTCTAAAATATATTAGGAATCGCTTAAAACGAAAAAAAAAAAAAATTGATTTCTTTGACCTTATAAACCAGACTCCCCCTTAAAGTTTTCATTGGCCGTTGTAACTCATTACTTGCACTTATTGTATTGGGTATTAACTTCGTCAATTTTCAAGATTTTAAGTTAAAATTTGTTTAAACATTATTGAATATATCTATCATACTTTAAGAAAATGAAGAAAAAAAATCGATTTTTTTTAAAAATCCCAGTGGTGTTCCCCCTTAATACAGCAGAGTAGATTAAAACCAAATGTTGACCTTCTCAATAAAATCTTAAGTGGAATCAAAATTTGCACTTAAATATTCAATGAAATTGCAAAGGTCAAATTTGTGCTTTTATTTTAGAGCGAATGCTACCGATTCGGTAATCTAAAGAGTTTAAGGTGAATGATGAACAGGTGAGTGGCTGCTGGGGCTGCCGAGATATGTATCACAAACTATATTTAACACGACTCCAGCAACACTGGTAATACTACGAACCTTTGTGGTATGCTAGAGATCTATTCAAATCAGACAAATATACCTAACCTAACCTACGATCCTGAACAGGCCAACTTCAACGGGAGCCAAAAGGTAGTGATATTTTCACACATGAATGGAGCGAATTGAACTTTGTTGAGTCAACCACTGATTAGCAGGATCTCTGCTCAGTAAGATAATATTTGGCATCTATGCTTTTCCTATGAATGAAGGACTCCTGATATATACATATACGAGTGTGTATACTAGGGCGGGTCGATTTAAAAATCGTTCATTGCTCTGTGAAAATCGTATTCTAGGGATCGAAATAAGAAACTTTGCCGAAGGAACCATACCTCTAAAACGAATTCTGATGTCCCCCAATTTGGGTCGAACGAAAAATCCCACTTTGACCCATTTAGAGTGCTCCAATCGAGGCCAAATGTATGACCGACCCCCACTAATTTTGGACGGACGATCCACCCATGCCAGTGGCACACCCCCTGGAACTCCCCCGGAGGGTTCCCCATACAATCATTTCAAAATATCACCATTTTTGGCCTTTACATGAGAACTGAAACTAAAAAGTGCGACCCAAATTGGGGGACATCAGAACTCGTTTTAGGGGTATGGTTCCTTCGGCAAAGTTTCTTATTTTGATCCCTAGAATATGAGCAATGGGCGATTTTTTTGCCTCTCCACAAATCGACCCGGCCTGGTGTATACCCTTCATTTGGCGTGTGGTTAAACTCTTTCTCGAATTTTTTGTTATTGAGTTGTTTAACAAGCAGAGTGACTTACAGTTTGACGCCACCTCCGGATGTTAGATGGTAGAGAAAACCTCTTCTATAATTTCAGTGTTTCATACCCATAGTCGTTTTCCAAGTCGAACTTTACCGAATGATAGTCACACAGCTTCCCATGCGGCTACGGCAACCGTCTCTATATCTGTCTCGATTCTGTTAGATTCTTTATTGAACGAAAATTTGAAACAACAGAAAAAGCGAAAATCTTTGCTCTTCTGCCTTATGGTTTATTATGTTCTCTACTCATCACTGTACCCTATCCACAAACCTAAGATGGCCCTGGTTTGTGCTGATCGTATGCGGCCTTCGTTTGGCCATACCTGGCGATGTCTACTCTCAATAGCGCCATGGCATCCCTTTCTACACCATGTAACATACAACCTAAAAATATCTATAACACCTTGGTTGTCGTTGTAGCAGGGGAATGCTGCTGGAGTGACAGTACTTGGCCGGATATACAGGGTGGCGCTAAAGTAATCCTCCTATCAGAAAATGCTATAAATTTTGCGATTGGCCCCTAATGTCAGTTCTGTTTTGACATTTGTGTAGTAAACACTTGCGAAATACACGTTAATAAGCAATTTTACGCTACACTGCTCCAGAATGCGGAATATTGCTGACTATTTATTTGACCAATAATCGGTCGGTGACTTTGACACAACGTGAATTTCGTCGCAGATTTCCTCGCCGTCCAACGCCTACTGGTGAAACACTGCGACGTTTAGCCGCTCGCCTCGAAGAGACTGACACAACACGAGATGCTGCCAGGCGTGGCAGACCCCGGAGTAGCCGTTCTGCAGAGAATATTGCTGCTGTAGCCGAGGATGTCATGGAAGCGCCGTCGACATCGACCAGACAACGGGCCACGCAAATGGGTATCAGTCGACGGTCTTTACAGCGAATTTTGGTACAATATTTGAAGATGTTTCCGTACAAGTCCAGACGGTGCATCAGCTGTTAGCTGCTGACCGCCAATCGCGTCTAACATACGCTCAAGCCATCCTTAATCACCACCAAGAGGTGGGTACGTAGCATTTAGCGGGTACGTAAATAAGCAAAATTTACGCTTTTGGGGCACTGAAAATCCGCGTGTATCCCACGAAGAGCCATTACACCCGCTCAAAGTCACTGTATGGTGTGCTGTTTTCGCTGGAGGAGTCATCAGACCTTTTTTCTTCGAAGACTCTTTGGCAAAAAAAAGGCCGCTTTCTCTCATTTACTCAATGAATCATAAATATGCCAGGCACAAATTCACACAAATACGACGGCCACCAGTATGAGAATAGTTTGGTTTGAAAAGCGGATTCAAGTGATAATATAAGTAAATATCAGCTACTTATGGCCATGTCGCCAATAATTCATGACACTAAATATCGTTATGGTTAATACTACGGTTAAGGTTATAGTATTGCACCTCTATATTGAGCTTTAGATTTAGGTTTCATTTTATACACGACGGTCCTTCCTACCTAACTAACTTTGGGATTTTCGCCTATATAAAGGGTGGTTAAGTTTCAAGGGCCGGTGTTGATTTTAAATAAAATACAATTTTTTTTAAGAAATTATTGTCATTTCTCTTTGGTATGATAATATTGGTATTATTCAATTACGTATAGAACAAAATATTGGTCAAATGTTCACCGTGGCCTCGGCGGCACACCTCCATCCGATGGTTCAAATTTTCGATGACGCGGAGGCATAATTGAGGTTAATGCCGTTCATGTGCCGAATTATCTCACCCTTTAGCTCTTGAATTGTTGCTGGCTTATCGATGTACATCTTTTCTTTCAAATAACCTCAAAGAAAGAAGTCCAACGGTGTCAAATCACATGATCAATTGACATCGCCGCGACGTGAGATTATTCGGCCACCAAATTTTTCGCGCAAAAGAGCCATTATTTCGTAAGCTCTGTGAAAAGTGGCACCATCCTGTTGAACCCACATATCGTCCACATCCATATCTTCCAATTCGGGCCATAAAAGTTCGTTATCATTCCACGATAGCAAACACTATTCACAGTGACTGCCTGACCGGCCTCATTTTGGAAAGAATACGGCCCAATGATGCCGCCGGCCCATAAACCGCACCAAACAGTCACTCTTTGTGGCTGCATTTGTTTTTGGGCAATCACTCTTGGATTATCATTCGGCAATCATTGTTGGATCCATTCATTCCCAAATGCGGCAATTCTGCTTATTGACGAATCCTCTGAGGTGAAAATGTGCCTCATCACTGAAGATGATTTTCTTCGATATGCATTTTGATTTGAACGCCCGTCTTCATAATAAGCTTGAATAACTTTAACGCGTTGCTCGATTGTGTATGTTTGCATGGATCAAATTGAGTTAGTCTAAAATTGAAAAATGTTAAATGGAATTCAGAAAAAAACTCTACGTTTAGGTATGGTTAACATTCAACATCGGCCCTTGAAATTTAACCACCCTTCATAAGGTATGTCTAAGCTGGTGTGTCAAAGTAGTGCTGAATTTTTCTATTGTTATTTAATTGTAAGCCCATTTGTAAATAAACTAGGTTCATAGCGTTAACCATAGTTAAAAGCTCCAATGCTTTATTGCTTCGACTTTTCACCTATCAGCCGTTTTGGTGCTGAGATCTTTTACATGGTGCCGATTTTAACAAAAACAGGTTAGGCTTATAAATGTAACGCCAGCACATACCTATGTGTGTAATATGTTTTAAATGCTAAAACAAAGCGATGGAACATTTTAGAGTCGAGTCATAACGCAGCAATTGCGGAATCGGTTAAAAGCCGCCATGGAAAGACGAAAGCAACAGCCAGATTTTTGGTAAAACCTGATCATTATTCAGGCCAGTTGGACATTAGCATTTTTGTACCACATCCAATGGCTTTCTTTCATTTTGCGCAGTTTGTCTAGGCTTAAAAATATGTATTTGATTACATCTTTCCCCAAAATTTACATGCAAATACATTCACAAAATTGTGAGCGGTTTTTGAGTGACCAAAAAAGTGTGTATTGGATTGGCTGTAAGAATCGCACATTGATATTGTAATATTGTAATCAGTAGGTTGCGTTTGGAATTGAGTATGCCGTACTTACTTAATATACAAATATGCACCATTCGCGTTGCGAAGCAAATGTTGATAGCAAAGTTGAATTTCAATTACTTTTCATGATTTTTCTTGCTTCTTGTTAATCGTACAGAGGCATCAAAAATAAAATTAGTAAAATAGTTTGAAAAAATAGGAAACATTTGAAGTGAAATGGGTGAGAAGAAATGGCAACAAAAACGCAACCTTTTCTTTGGCAAATGAGTTTAGCTAAACTTTGAAAATGTACATGTATGTAAATTTGATATATTTGGATATAAATAAAAATTGTATTAGCGAGACCGCTCTAAGTAAAGAGAAACAAGAAATATATGCACGTCTAGCCCTACTCATTAGGTGCGATTGTGAGTGCCGCAGCAGTTGTCAAGTGGAGGCTTAAAAATGGCGAATAAAAATTACAAAAATAAAAGAAATTAAATAACAGATTAAATTCGATTTTTATTCGATATTCCCTCTGCATCACTTAATTCGTAGAAGATATTCCAAAAAAAAAATTCAAATGCACCTCATGCGGTTCCCCGACCGGCCGACCGTTCGAATAGAGATAACTGTGAGATCAGCCCAATCAGCGTAATTAGTTGTGTAACACAATTTCGGGGACATATTTAAATTTGTTTGTCACGATTTACGGCTCGGAATTTTACCAACTTGTGAAAAAAAAAACATTAATATATAAAAGAAGTAAAAAATAATAAAAAAAACTGCCGCTTTAGCCATTTGCAGATTCGAAAGAAATTTACTAATTAATAGGAGAGACCTGCTAATCGCAGTTACTAACCGCAAATTATGCAAATTTTCCACTTCATTGTCACTTTTTTCTTTCTTTGCGACCATTAAAGTGAAATAAATATTGAATTTCTTCTTTCTCCTCTTGCTTTTTGCAGTATCGGGCCTGTCACCTGGCGAGCGTGAGATCATCCTGCACGAGCACAATAAGCTCAGACAACTGGTAGCGACAGGTCGCTATCCAGGTCAGCCGGGTGCTGAAAACATGCGTGAAATCGTTTGGGACGATGAGTTGGCGGCGCGTGCGCAGCAGTGGGCTAACAACTGTGAATTCCGTCATGACCCCCTCCGAACGATCAGTAAGTCATCAAGAGTGCGATCTCATTCCACTAAAACACTAACCGAAATGAAGTATTTTTTTCGTTTTCCCATTACATATATTTATTTTGTATATTTCACACTGTTATATTCATGTTAATGTTTTGTCTCACTAATACCACCAAACAAGCAAAAATGTTGGATTTATGCAAAGGGAAAAACTCAACGTTTGGGCTTGAATTTCATGCGATTTCAAGAGAATTAACTTTTAACGACACACCTACATTCTGTATTTTGGGTTATGCATGCAGAAATAATTTCTTATGTGAAAATTCATTATATCTTAATATCATTTTTAATTTAAAATTCAAATCTGGAAAAATAATTTCCGAAATTTTTTTAGAATTGCATGCAGAAAATTGTTTTTTGTGCAAAATTTATTTTATCTCAAACTCATTTTTATTTAAAAATAAAAATCTGGAAAAATAATCTCCGAAAAATTTTTTAAAATTGCGTGCAGAAAATATTTTTTTGTTTTGGCAAATTCATTATATCTTAAATTCATTTCTAATTGTTAATAAAAACTGCAAAAAAGTACTTTAAAAAAAAAAAAGAATTATAGTAAAATGAGTACCCATTTTGCTATCTTAAAATTCATATAAATCGCAAAAATTTATTTTTCAGAGAAACAAAAATTTGCGTAATTATTTTTGAAATTTTGTGTTTAATTACATGCAAAAGCAATTTTTTTATGCCAAATTCATTATATCTTAAATTCATTTTAAGTAAAAATAAAAAAATGCAAAATTCATTTAAAAACAAAAAAGAAAAAAATTTGGTCCGAAAGTTTTTATAAACTGTAAAATAATTTTTAAATAGAAACAAAAAACTGCAAAATTTATTTTTTTATGTTCTGTACTTGCATGCAGAGTCAGTTCTTTTATGCCAAATTGACTATATCCTGAATTCTTTCTTAATTAAGAATAAAAAACTGGAAAAATTGTTTTCTGAAAGCAAAAAAAAAAACAAATACATTTTGTTTTGCTGAAATTAATACAAATCTCAAAACCCATTTTTCAGACGAACAAAACACTGCAAAAGCCATTTTTTGCAAAATTAATTAAATTAATTTTCAAATTTCAAAAATAAAACATAGCAAAACTTAAATGTGAAAAAAAATATTTTTGAAAAATAAATAATTTTAATAGCAGCAGAAATAATTTTTCTGGTAAATATAAATATTTATTTAGGCAGAAACAATTTTTCTAGTACATGTTCAAAGCTGTGTTCAAAATAATAGGAGCGCGACGAATTATTAAATTTTATTTACTATTTTTTTTTATGTAAAAGATTTTGTAATGCATACAAATCATAAAATTAATTTTCAAATAAAAATAAAAAGTAGGAATGTTATTTTTTAAATAATAAATATTGTTTTTTTTTAATTTTTTTTTCAAAATAAATTTTTTCCAAATTTTTTTTCAAAATAAATTTTTTCCAAATTTTTTTTCCAAAAATTTTTTTTTCAAAATTTTTTTTTTCAAAACTTTTTTTTTCAATTTTTTTTTGTTTTTCAAAATCCTTGCACATCAATGCTGCAAACTTTATACAAAATTCACAAAAATTTAACAAACTCCAAAGATGTTGTACTGAATACAAATCATAAAATTAATTTTCAGATATAAATAAAAAGTAGGAATATTTTTTTTTTAATATATATTTTTTCCAAATTTTTGTTTTCAAAATTTTTTTTTTTAATTTTTTTGTTTTAAAATTTTTTTTCCAAATTTTTGTTTTCAAAATTTTTGTTTTTATTATTTTGTTTTTTAATTTTTTTTCCAAATTTTTGTTTTCAAATTTTTGTTTTTTTTAATTTTTTTGTTTTTTAATTTTTTTTTTAAATTTTTGTTAAATCTTTTTTTCAAAATTTTTGTTTTCATATTTTGTCTTTCAAAATTTTTTTTTGTTCAAAAACCTTGCAATTCAAAGCTATTTTTTTTTAATTTAAAAAATTTTTTTTTTAATTTTTTTTTTCAAATTTTTTTTTCAAAATTTTTGTTTTCATATTTTGTTTTTCAAAATTTTTTTTTGTTCAAAAATCTTGCAATTCAAAGCTGGAAACTTTGTACAAAATTCACAAAAAAGATTCCAAAGATTTTGTAATGCATACAAATCATAAAATTAATTTTGAAATAAACATAAAAAGTAGGAATATATTTTTTTTAAATAATATAATAAAAAATTTTTTTTTTAATATTTTCTAAAATTTTTTAAACATTTCTTTTTTTTATCTATTTTTTTCTCAAAATTTTTTTTTCAAAATTAAAAAAAAAATGTTTTTTGTTCAAAATCCTTGTAATTCAAAGTTGCAAACTTTGTCCAAAATTAACAAACAAATTGAGCAAACTCCAATAAAATTCCTATATAAATAAATATTTCCATTTTTTTATTCAGAGTTCAAAAACACTGCAGGTACGTAGTTGTATAGCCCATTTAATTTTAGTGTAACAAAGGGTAAGTTTCAAGTGGCTTGATATTCTCGTGGATTATTGACAAATTTTTCGCTCAGTTGCTGCGTATTTTCTTCCCTATAAAAGGCTTCGGAAGATGTGCTTTATTTGGAAGAAAATTCTCAACACCTTAGCAAAAAAAATTGTCAAAAATTAACGTGAATTGCACTTTGTTAAACTAAAATTCAAGGGGCGTAAAGGTGTGCCTTAAATTTTATTAAAAATATTGCATTTAATTTCATTTTAATTATAAATTTATTAAAAATACTGCATAAAATATAAACTACAATATAATACAACTTGATAATTCGTCACGCTCTTATTATTTTGAACACCGATGTGCATATATACATACATCCATATGTTTACTGAACTTATATACATAGTAAAATAGAGATCTAAGACCAACAAAAAGTTGCAAAAAATTATGTTTGAAAGAAAACCTCATTAAAAAACTAAAGCAAGGAAGTGAAAAATTATATTACAAAACATTTTTTTTACATATTTTTTTTATATGCATGCAAAAACAACTGAAAATATTCACTTTCAAAAAGCAAACATTTTTTTTTCTACTACAAAAATATAAATTAAAAAACAAGTGAAAAGTAAATATTTTATGTCCAGCTCCAATAAAATGAAAAATAAATAAACACATAGCAGTTAACAAATTTCCGTTCACACACACAACTGGTTCGTGGACACGCTAACAAAGAAACTCAGCAACTCATTTCCCGCAGGACGCGTATGATTAACAGCATGACAATAATAAATACATAAACACAAATGATAAAAGAAGATAACTCACAAACGAACAAAAAATCAAAATACATTTAAAGAAATGTCTATGTGCGAAAGGAGTCAAACTATCTAGAAGTACGCGTAGCGCATATTCCCAGTGAAATGTTACGATTATAGTTAGAGCGAAGACATACTCAGACAGACAGATATCGAAAAATCTTCTATAGAAAAAATGGACGCTACTTTATTCTAAGTTCTTCAATTCACAGACTATACTAAGATGCATACAATTTTAAGCAGTTTTTCCCACCAGATTATATTATTTCTTCATGAATAAGTGGATGTAAGGTATTTTGAAAGTTCTCTTGATAAGTGGGCATGGTTAACGGCCGATTTTGCTCATTTAATTGTTCAATCGGATTCATTAATCAAAGGTACTATTTTCGCTATGCCGCGTTAAGATACATAAATTTTTAGTTTCATGGGCTACGGGCGTAGTTTTCGTCCGATTTGTTTGATATTCAAAGATGTGAATATTTGCAGCCATATAAGTAATATTCGTGAGCCATATAATCCAAAGCTAAATGCCATGTGGAGACCATTGGAAGTGACGAGTGTCGCCCGCAAGCATTTTCTGTGCAAAATTCGAGATTGACGGGCTATGTCTGACGCATATTTAAGTACTTCAAAAGTAGTAATAGTAAATGTAGTAAATTGGAAAACAACCGTTAAGATATTTATACATTATCTTGGCTTCCTTTTGCTCTCAAACTCTCTCATTGTAAATAGTTAACGGTATTGGGCATTTTGTAAAATAATACAAATGGAATTTTTCCTTATTCAGTTTTTCAGTGAGTTTTGTAGAGTACTGTCGTTTTTTAGCGATATATTTTGCTATATTTGGGGAGTTTATATAACTAAAGATAAAAAATAAATAATTCTAAAAAATGTCCAAAAAATAAAAAATGTATTATATGAACCGGATGATGTTCGCGATTTTAGTGAATTGAAAGATAAATGATAAGTAGATGAATTTGAAGTCGAAAGTAATAATTCATGGGAAACTGACGGCTTGACAACTTACCTAGACGAATTTGCACTCAATCTCAACGAACTGATTTATTTCGCCCCCTTTTTAACACACTTTTATTAGCTCGGGTTGTTCAATTATAAATAAGAAAAATAAAAAAATAGCAAGCGATCGTGAGAAAACGTAGATTAAGACGCTAAGACACGACCCAGACAGTCTATTTAAAACCCCATTAAGTCGAGGAAACTCACAAGAAATAAATCAAATAAATCAAAAAGTGAATAACTATCCACACCCACACACACATACACACATATGTAATACATATCGACTAATTAATGTTATACTCTAGAAATCAACCATTCAAACAATCTAATACTAGCAGTTCTCAACATCTCGCATGTCGCTTGCCCGCATGAGCTCAAAGTAAAACGAAATCAAGAGCATCACAAAAAAAAAACAAAGAGCTAAACGAAAAAAACGGACTAAGGTTCGCTCATCTCAACGGCAACTACGAGTACTCTCACCAACGTTGTATGTCTAACCAATTCATGACACGGTTTTGTACAATAACAACAATTACAATAACTACAATAATTATTCGCATATAACGAAGAAGAGAATTATAACTAAACCTGCATGTCTACATACATATATTTATGACTGACCCGCTCTCTGTTGTAACTCAATTACGTTTACAATTATTAACTTGCTTTCTTTTCTTCATTCTTCTTCTTTCAACACGTATTGCTTCTATTCTTCCAAACAATTTTTATCATTCTCCTGCATTGCTCTGCATTGCCCTGTGTTTGTTCCTGTTCGCTGTTTGCTGTTGTGCGCCACCGTTGGACACCATTTCGGATCTTCTTACCACAATAGATCGCTTCACCATGGGTCAGAATCTTGCAATTATCTGGAGCACAGCCCCGCTCGATCCCACCGACGGCGATTTTCCATCACGCATCCAAAGCTGGTTCAATGAAGTGCAAAAGTACTCCTTTGGCGACGCTTGGTCACCCAAAACTGGTCATTACTCCCAGGTTAGTAGAACGCTATTAAATTAATTAAGCTAAAATTAAACTGATATTTTATAAAGTTTAGACGTAATTAAAGAAAAGAGTCGAAAAAAAATTTAAAAATTACATCGTTGGAAGTTCAAAAAATGAGACTAGTGTTTTGATAGTTCATCTTACTTAGTAGAGGCCTTCCAAATTCACTGGCGTGAGTTTTTACGTTACTCTTAAAAAAGCTGTGGGTGCCAGCTTCATGCTGCCTACGAATAGCAGATGAATTTTCAAGAAGGTTTTTGTTGTGGAAACAGCCCTCGCAGCTTTGCCATTGCCTATAGAAGCCCATAGAAGGATGGCCACCTTAGAAAACTCTTTTCAAAGCTCGTTTGGGAAATCAGGATTTGCTGCCAGTATATCACACACAAGAAGTCAACAAGCACATGAAATTATTAAGGGCTGCGCCGAATTGAATTCTCCATTATTTTTTATTTTATTTTTTTCCTTATTCACTCCTCTCGGGAGCATAGGGCCTTGACAAGACTCAATCTTGCGTTGGCTACGTTAATATATTTTGATTTCGGACAGGGTTGATTAGTTTTGTTGATTAGTCTTTGTGTTTTTCTTTCTTTTTGTTTGTTTTAGCAGCCACAAAGCAAATAATGTTGATTAGTCTTTGTGTTTTTCTTTCTTTTTGTTTGTTTTAGCAGCCTCAAAGCAAATAATGCGCTGACAATTGTGCGGGAGTAGGGATGTAAAGGATAAGTTTTTGGGGTTGAGGACTGAGATTTTTTTTGTGTTTTTCAGAAACAGGGAAAGTAGGTAAATTTGGAAAAGTCCGAGCATCGTGCGTTACGTGGGATTCGAACCCATACAACCTCTGGGATGGCAGGCTAGTGCATTTCAGCTAAACTAGCGAGGACGCTTCTCCATTATATTTCCTCCAAATTCATGCTACTTCAACATTCAAATTATGTTTTTCGTACCTTATTATCTTTCAAATGTCGATAATATTAAAAAAAGAAATTATTTGTCGCGAAAATGTAAAGCAAGTTATGAGAATATGAGAAAAATCATCACAAAAATATCTCAAAAAAACCTCAGTGGACTTACAACAAAAAAAAAAACAAATTGGCAAGAATTTAGCTGCTGACCCAAGAATGATAGAGCAGAAGATTGAGCCTGTGAATGCCTAAATCTTGGGAAAATAGCAGAAAAGTTGTGTTTCGCCCAAATAAGCGCTTTCTAAATTAGTCATCTTAGGTAATGACCTCCGTTGAATGACTTTCTCACGGCGTGAGTGAACATAAAGGTACGGGTAAACTTGTGTGTATAAAGTCTAACCTATAGAAAATTGTTTCTTCGGCCCGTTGTCTAGATTTTGAGGCTCAATTTAAAATTCCGACTCTAGTTTTTTCATACTTGACAAGACTTTACAGTTTGATGTGTGTCTCGAGAAAAGAATATTTTCATTGCCCACAGTCGCTGCCACTGTTTTTTAATTATTTCCTGTCATGGAAAATGTTTTCCGAAATTAAAGGAAATTAATTACGGCATTTTTTGGAAGCCCTAATATTAAACTTATACAAAAATAATATTTGCAAATTTTAATGATAATATTTTTTATGCAAATGTAAAAATATTAACGAGACCTGAACGATTCGTACGATACTCATAAGGGCATTAGGTTTTAAAATTTGCTTTTTAGACACTTCTAAAATAAGAAACTTGTTGTTGTGGCCATTTAAAGAATGTCACTTCACACTCATTCGTGTGAGCTATCATAACTTTGGATTTTTAAAATTTTTTTAATTTTATTTCAAAGTCCAGAAAACGATTTTTAAAAGAACTAAAATAGCTGCTAGTATCGCACAATCAACAAAATGTAAATTTTGAACAAGAACAAGTGATAAAAAATAGAGACATAAAAATAAATTTTACATACTAAAGATTGACATATTTGTAATGCATTTATTCAGAAAATAATTGCGGGGTAGTATTATTAGTATCTTATTATTATTATTAGTGTCCAACATTTTGCCGTGGAATGCTTCCTAAACGTGTTATGCTAAGTTCTTCTGATTTCATTTGACTGGTGGATATTTCTTTGCCCATAACCGGCTTATGAAATGTTATAGTTAATTGGGAACACACGCTGTTTACCCATTATAATTATGCTAATTGTGCAGCAGTCAACAACAACCAAAGCGCGCTCTTCCCACTAGCAGCGAGACTCTTCCCGTCGAGTCCCAAAGACGCAGGGCTTAGCAAGTTTTAAACAAATGTTAGCACATCAAGCAAACAGCAACTGTACTTTGAGCTCTGCACGAAGCTACGCATGACTACGAACATTCGAAGGTGGTAATTTTTATGGTTACCACTGGGTAATCGATAACTAAACTAAATAGAAAGATTTGAATGAAGTGAAATGCTAAACCGCAGCAAGGGACTTTATGTCTGCATGTACCAGCTCAGCTATGTAAATATCTCTCTGCCTTTCCCTCCATGGGTTCATGAAGCTAGTAGCCAAGTTCGGTGCCCTTCATGCACTGATTTTATAGCTTTTGAGCTAGGGATCTTACTCTGTTTGGCGAAAAATACCCTATATGCTCACACAAGGTAGCTTATTCAAAGTCATGTTTTAAGTAATTTTATGCCGAAAAAAGATATTTATTGTGGATTCAAAGCTTACTGCAATGGATGTGCGGAATAAAATTCACCCCTCGCTACTAAAATTAAAAAAATGTGTAAACCAGTGATCCGATTTTTACAAACTTTATCGTTTTACATACATAAAAAGCAATAGTCTTAATTTTTTAATAAAACAATTAAATTTTTCTGGGGCTCCGCCCAATACGGTTCAGCAATTAGTGTCTGAGACCTTAATAGCTGCTGAAGACTTTTCCTCTTTCTTCTTCTCCTTCTTCTTCTTCTTCTTCTTCTCCTTCTTCTTCTTCTTTTTCTCCTTCATCTTTTCCTCTTTCTTCTTCTTCTCCTTCTTCTTCTTCTCCTCTTTCTTCTTCTCCTCTTTCTTCTTCTCCTTCTTCTTCTTCTTATTCTCCTTCTTCTTCTTCTCCCCTTTCTTCTCCTTCTCCTCCTTCTCCTCCTTCTTCTTCTTCTCCTTCTTCTTCTTCTCCTCTTTCTACTCCTTATTCCTCTTCCTCTCATTATTCCTCTTCTTCTACTTCTTCTTCTACTTCTTCTTCTCTTTCTCCTTCTTCCTCTGCTTAGTTGGCGCGATAATCGTTTACGAGATTTTGGTTGAGTTTAACAAACCGCCCCAGTCGTTCCCATCTCGTGCTGACCGGCGACAGTTGGAAACACTAAATGAAGCCAGGTCCTTCTTCACCTCATCTCCCCAACCCAGCGGAGGGTTTCTTCTTTCTCTGCTACCACCAGCTGGTACCGCATCAAATACTTTCAGCGCCGGAGCGTTTCTGTTCATTCGAACGCCATGACCCAGTGAACCAAGCCACTGGATCTTTATTCGCTGAAGACTAATTTATTTTCAGCTCAGTATTTATCAATTGGCTTTAATTCTGAGCAATTCGATGGAATTTGTTCTCTGACTGCCAAAATTACCACATGCCTTAGAAATGTAGCCAAAGACGATTGCTGTAATGACACTAGCGGTACTAAAGATATCGAACCGAATTTGGCTGAGCTCAGCAAGCATTAAATTTGTTTTTATTCAATACTACTGACGCCAAGTATATGAAGATTTTGCCTTCTTTTGCCCCCACCTGACTGTACCGATTAAAATACGTTTGGGTTTTCAACTTTTACAGATATTTGCTTGACATGAGCAGCTGAACTGAGCTCACTGAAGCTCACGAACTGCAAAGGTTCATAAATTTCCTTACACCTAGAATTCTCAAGAGCTGTTTCGAGGAATTTTGTGTATAAAATACTGAGACGCGTTATTTTACTTGACTTCTAGCACTTTATGGCCGCTACATTTAAAGGTTAGATGATGCAGTCCTTGAAATTCACCTCCCATTAGGATGAAGTAAAATATATAAATAAAACCAGAAGATTTTATTCATTAGCACCACCAGCTGTGTAAAAATTTGTCCAAAATAATTTATTTTCACTCCCATGCCTAAGTTTATGAATAAGCAAATTTATCTTTGTTAGTTAATTAAAATAAAGGAGTAGATTTAAAAACGAGCATTAAAGTTAACAATAATTTATCAGCACATTTAGCTAAGTGCAGCTTATTTGTTAGAAGAGAAAACTGCCCTTCGCCTAGAGAAGATTTTACTATTCAATGGCCTACTCTATTTAAAACAGCACTCTTTGACAGAAGAGATTCTCAATTATTTCTAATAGCTGGCGCATCAAAGTGAAGGAGTGTATTCTGGGAATGTAGGTTAAGATGATAGTTCGCTAAAATCGCGTTTGGTAGGAAATATTTCTGAGAGTTTCTCCCCAATCCTGATAGACCTGGTATAATCCAATCTCAGTATTATCGGCCGCCGCAGCCGAATGAGTTGGTGCGTGGCTCCCATTCGGAAGACGTAGGTCGCCTCTCGGCAGGCAATTGCAAACTTGCGAGTGTAAAGTATGTGGAACAACGTCAAGACTCACGCCGCAAATAGGAGGAGGAGCTCGTCCAACACCCTAAAAATGGTGTAAGCGCCAATTACATATATATCTATAGGCCCGACGAGAGAGGGGGGGATGGGGGACTTTTTACCCCGGGCCCGGAGTTTTCAGAGGGGCCCGGACTCGAGATTATACGTATTTATATGAATTAGACGCAATTGGAAAGGGCCCGCATTTGCAATTTTCCCCCGGGGCCCGGATATGCTCGCTACGGCCCTGTATATCTATATATAGTATACAGCGTCATCCAAATTTGTATGTGTTACAGCGTCGTAACCTTCCATAAAAGAACTGATATTTTACGGAGTTAATATGATTGTTATTTTCAAAGAGATTAGATAAGTTTAGTTTTTACCATTTTATATTTTTTATATCATTAAATTACAATATTTATTTAATTATAAATCATAATTTGCATGACTTTGTATACTAATGCCTACCTTTTTCTGCATTACAGCTGGTCTGGGGCGAAACAAGCTTGGTTGGTTGCGGCTTTTCTGAATACAAAGACTCAACCAAATACAACAAGTTGTATGTCTGTAATTATGGACCAGGGTAAGTTTCCAATATTTCACAATATGACCAATTTTGTTTCTAATATGAGCAAAGAATCGAACGTAAGAAATAATGTTTAATGTGTAGAATATCAAATGCATGGGGTTTCTTTTTAATTCAGTACCCTAACATATCTAATAAAGAGAGACTTTGCCTACTTCGTTTGGTGAAAATAAATAGGCTACGGCTATCGAATTCTCAGGGAAAACGTCGCTGATCTCAAAATTATCTGTAAAACTCCGCCGATCTCTTTAAAAGATGGCTAAGTCATTTCGTAAGCACTGATTTGCATTCTAGTCTATTGCGATAGGGAAGTTCAACCGTAACCTGATTAGAAGTTAAATTGAGTACAAATTTGTTTTAGGCGACAGCGGTAATTATAACTAAGCCGCGGTATCACAAGCGTCCAACCTAAGCTAATAAAGAGTCCGCCATATAACTTTTCGGAATTAAAAATGCTATAAAAAAGAAACTACTCAATATTTTTCCAAACTGTTTTTTATTTTGAAGTAAAATCCTTCCGGTTAATAATGGAACACAACTTCATTCATATGGCTGCCTCGGCTAGCCATGCACCATCCCATACGATCGGTCCAATTTTTCAACACATTTTCGATTGTATGCGGCTGTATTTCAGCTATGACATCCCGTATGTTGGTCTTCAGTGCATCAATTGTTGCTGGTTTGTTGGCATAACACTGGTCTTTGACGGCACCCCAAAAATAATAATCCAACGGCGTCAAATCGCAGCTCCGAGGCGGCCAAACGATATCAGAATTTCGGCTGATAATGCGATCTTCGAAGACAGTGCGCAAAAGATTGATCGTAGCATTCGCTGTGTCGCAAGTAGCGCCATCTTGTTGGAACCAAATGCCACCAATATCCTCCTCTTCAATTTCTCGGAACAAAAATTCGTTCAACATGGCCCGGTAACGCTCTCTATTGACGGTTACGGCCACTCCTCGCTCATTTTTGAAGAAAAATGGACAGTGACTCGTTGTGAATGCATCGGCTCTTCTTCGAGTGCGTGCGGGTTTTCTGAGCCCCAAATGCGGCAATTTTGCTTGTTAACATACCCGCCGAGATGGAAATGAGCTTCATCGCACATACGCTTCATTCGGTGCTTTTCTTCTTCCCATTGACGTACGTAATTTTCGTACACATTCTGCAACATTACCATGATTTTCAAAGTAATGTCGCAATATTTCCCAGCGTTCTTTGAGCGTATACACAACCATTTTCGTTCAGCGGAAGAACAAAACTAATTTTCTGACAAATCAGATGACAGCGAAGTGTTACCATTCTTCAAATAATACCTAGTTCAAATCCGTAACGATAGATGGGCCCTGTATAAGTGCGGTTATCTTGTTAACCGCCTTTTTCCTCATTTCAGTTAGAGTTGTGACTCAACACGATTAGATGTTTTTGTAGTTGACCATTGAAATTATTATGCAAAATATGTCAGTTCTATGGCTGAAATACATGTAGGACCGAAACTATCGGAAATTTGCTGAATAATTGGACTAAAAAATCGACCAGCCAATGCCATCATTCGAGAACAATTTTATTTCACATGACTGATTTGCTTTAATGTCTTCCAAGTTATTGATTTTATTTATTTATCGATGTTTTGACCGCAATTAGAACTCATGTTCATCAACTCTGGGTTGTGCCTGTTGAACTCAGCCAATCACTGAGCACAGAGAGCAGATCTCTAATTTACTGTATCTATTTGAATCTAACTCGCAAAGTTATGGGGCTCCCATTATGAAACTTACAGCGATTACTGAGCACAGTTTCAGTTATTAATGTGAAACATGAAAAAAAATATAAGCAGGAGGTGTTTTACTAAGAGGAGCAAAAAAATGTTTTTCCAAAAACTTTGAAGTATTATAAAATTCTAATTTTTTTCCGAAATTTTTTTTTTTCGAAATATATTTTATTTCTAAATCTTAAAAAATTAATAAAAAAGTCAAAAGTAAATTTTCCATTAATATTATTTCATTTTAAAAAACTCTATACCAAAATGTTCCACATTTAATTAAGCTTAAAATTATTAAAATAATTCAAAAATTTTACTTCACTTCTTGCTTTTCTTATTCTTCTTATTCTTGCTTCAAACCTACAAATAAAACAATTTTTAAAAAAATTAACGCAAATTCCCAAAATACTTGGATTATTTGTCAAGGAATCGCTCCAAAGATCTGCATCACTCTTAAATCACCTTATATTATTTTTTCTGAAAAGTGTGGGTAATTTTTGGCGGCATTCACTATGCCAGCACAAACATTTTTCTGAGCTTTTTATTTTCCGAATGTGAGAACCTAGGCAGACTTTGGCTCACATTTGCATTTTTCTGGCGAGACAAAGCAGTAACCCTAACCCTAATGGCAGGGAATAGCTGTAAGTATAGGGACTTGGTTGCAGAAACGAGAGTTACAGTATTAGAATGAGAAGGACGTGAAGGTCCACTAGCTGGCGGTCGTTACTTGGTAGCCACATTTTAATTCAACAAATTACACAGTAAAAATGCGAAGTGTATATAAGAAAGCGTGGAAATTATAAAAAATTATAGAAAAGTTATGAAGCTGTCGCATTTCGACAAGCAATGACAAATCTTTGAGTGCATTTCTGTCATGAAAATAACATTACATAAAACCCATTTGCATTCGGAATCGATATTAAACTGAAGATATCCTCATTTTAAGTCAACATTAAAGCCAACAAATAAAGCCACAAATTGGAAGAAAAATTCGGAAAACTACCACTAAGCGCCAATCTTTATATACCTACATACATTCACATATTTTATATGTACGTAAAAACACTTTTTCGAAAGAGCCCCCCTAAGAACTGCTGTCCCGATTTTTAGATTTTTTACACCTATGGAAACTCTATGGTTGTAGGTGGTTTGTGCATGTCATTACATTTTTTGTATCTGTAGTGTGTCTAATGGCCGACAGTTCGACCTAAAAGATCTTTCATGTCCGCGTGTAGGATTACTTTCGGCAGAGTGTTGCCAGATGTTTGTTTTAAACAAATAATCATTTACAGGGCCCGCCATCTATCGTTACGGATTTGAACTAGGTATTATTTGAAGAATGGTAACACTTAGCTGTCATCTGATTTGACAGAAAATTAGTTTTATTCTTCCGTTGAACGAAAATGGTTGTGTATACGCTCAAAGAACGCTGGGAAATATTGCGACATTACTTTGAAAATCATGGTAGTGTTGCAGAATGTGTACGAAAATTACGTACGGCAATGGGAAGAAGAAAAGCACCGAATGAAGCGTATGTGCGTTACTTTGCGAAAAAAGTAAGAGAAACTGGGTTGTTTATTGACAAACCAACGCGTGACCGACCAAAAACTGTGCGTACACCCGAAAATATTGCTGCTGTGGCCGAGAGTGTTTGTGAATCACCAGGAACATCAGTTCACGGTCGTTCATCATTGAGACGTATTTTGCGTAAATACCATGGTATGACGCCGTACTAAGTCCAATTGGCAGCCATATGAATGAAGTTGGGTTCCATGCTTTTTTATAGCATTTTTAATTCCGTAAAGTTATATGGCGGACCCTTTATTTATTAAAAAGCAGCATTAGTACCAACTCAAATGTTTCAAAGAAAATTTTAACCCAAAAACTATTTTTTTGTTCGTTTTTTAGACCACTTTGGCAATTTTATTGAATTTAATTTTTATTATTATATTACCAAGTTTCAATTGAATATCGATTCAAAGAATCTTAAACAAGCGTCAATAAAAAATATTTTTAGCTGTGTTGCCACCCAGCTTTTTTATATTAAGAAATTGTTAGAAAAAGGTATTAATTTTAATAAAACTATATATGCATGCATCAATGTGTGAGCAATGATAGCATTAATAAAATAATATTTTTAAATGGCGTTGCCACCCAATTGTAAAGAAAAGTTTAAATTAACGACATAATGTATTAGGAGTTAGATTATAGGTATCAAACAAAATGTGCTGAAAAGAATGAACAGAGATTTTATTAAAATTATTTGGGTAGGGCGTTGCCACCAGTTTTCACAAACAATTTTTTTTGAGAGCATTGCCGCTCAATTTATTTCAAAGTAGCAAGTTTTAGTTGCATTAAAACAAAGGTATTGATTAAAAAGATTTTAAAGAAGCTTCAATAAAAAATATATTTTTAACTGTGGCAGTTCTTCTGGAAATTAAGAAATTGTTAGAAAAATATATTAGTTGAAACAAAAAATATTTATATCCCTCACATTGATAATAAAACTACATAAAAAGATAGCTCTAATAAAATAATATTTTTAAATGGCGTTGCCACCCAATTGTAAAGAAAAGTTTAAATTAACGACATAATGAATTAGGGGTTAGATTATAGGTATCTAGCCAAATGTGCTGAAAAGAATAAAAAAGCTTTTATTGAAATTTTTTTTGTATGGCATTCCCACCTAATTCTTATACAAACAAATGAACATCTGTACTGTAAAAATAATTGAGGCAAATATTTATAAAAAATATTTATTCCAAAAACAATTTTTTTTTAAGTATTGCCAGCTGAATTTTATTGCAAAGTAGAATGTTTCTGTTGCATATTAAAATATGGGTACCGATTGAAAGCTTCAATAAAAAAATATTTTTAATTGTGATGCCACTTACTTTTTCGGAGGTTAAGAAATTGTTTACAAATATACATGCAAATATTAATTAATTAATTAAAAAATTAACTATATATGTATATTAAGTTGGAAACTTCAATAAAAAATATATTTAGCTATGTTGCCACTTACTTTTTTGGAAATTCAGAAACTGTTAGAAAAATATATTAATTTTTAAAAATTATATGCATATATTAATGTGTAAGTGGAAATAGCTTTAGTAAAATAATATTTTAAAACGACGTTGCCACTTAGTTGTAATTAAAATTACATTATCGAGAGGTTAGATATGAATATCAAAAAAATGTGTTGAATGGCAACAACAAACCTTAATTACAATTATTTGCGTGTGGCGTTGCCACCTAATTCTTACGAAAATAATTTAAAACAGTAGAGATGAAATAAGTATTAGGATGTGAGTATTCCTGCTTATTATGATAGGGAAAATTTTAATGAAAAATTATTTTTTGAACAGCGTCGCCACTTATTTTTTAGTTCAGCAAGAATTGTGATTGACTTATGCGCATTTTCTTTTTGAAGCTGCATTATACAACCCTTTTAGCATTTAGAATTTCATTGTAAGTGATAAAAATTCCAGCATTTCATTTTAGTTTTCTAGTTCTTCTAGAAAGCACTAAAATTGAGAAATAGCAGAACCAACGAATGTCAAAGCAAGAGTTGCATAGCCGTATTTGCCTACTTAGGTCTACGCAAAAGGCAGTTTGTGGCAAAGACGTAAATCGCGCACCAGTTAGTCTTATATCCATATATTCAACGACGTTTAAAATGAAAGAAATATACTGACAGCAAGTATGAGGGTAGCCTGATAGTTCTGAATCCAATTTTTTGCTCGATCATTATCGTTTGCTCTTCAAATTGCAAGGATTGTCGACCGCTTTCTCAATGCATGCTCTTCTGGCGGTATTAGAATATCACTTAATTCACAAAGGGTGATTTTTTAAGAGCTATAGGAAAGTTTTTCAAAAAACACACGTAAAATTCAGAAAAATTCATGACATTTTTATTTAAGTCGATAGTACAGTCCATATAACTTAATGTTTGAAGATTATTTCATGCAAATGTTGACCGCGACTGCGCTTCAAACGGTCCATCCGCCTAGTCCAATTTTGGTATACTCTTTCCCATGTTTCGGCCGGTATCTCACATATAAATGCTTTAATGTTGTCTTTCAATGCGTTAATTGAAGCAGACTCGTCTGAATAGATATGGGATTTAACATAGCCCCACAAATATAATCTAAAGGCGTCATATCGCACGATCTGGATGGCCAATTGACAGGACCCGACCAAGTCCATTGTTACGTGTGCTGTGTGGCATTTGGCACCGTCTTGCTGAAACCACATGTCATGCAAGTCAAGCCTTGCATTTTGGGTAAAAAAAGTTGGATATCATTTCACGATAGCGCTCACCATTCACAGTTTCGTTATGATTCGCAGCATCTTTGAAGAAGTAGGGTCCAATGATACCTCCAGCCCATAAACCGCATTAAACTGTGACCTTTTCTGGATACATTGATAGCTCTTGCAATTCTTCTGGCTAATCTTCACTCCAAAATCGACAATTCTGCTTATTTACGTACCCATTGATCCAAAAATGAGCTTCGTCGCTGAACACAATTTTTCGATAAAAAAGTGGATCTTAAACTTTCTTAACGGAACACGCATTTTTATAATAAAATTCAATGATTTGCAAGCGCTGTGCGTTTGTAAGACGATTCATGATTAAATTATAGACCAAACTGAAGATGTTTGACAGTGAGACAAAACACGAAATGTGCGTCAGCTGTTTAAACCAACTGCTTAAAAAGATAATAGCTAAAAAATCACCCGTTAGTTCTAGGATAGTCTTTGCTTTTCGGCGTGCAATCAAAAATCTTTGAGTAAAGCATACTTCAAATCGTAGGGATCAACCCAAACTTGTCAATTTCGGAACTCTATACCTTCACCAATCTCAGTACCTTTTAAGCTCAATCTCTCCTCTCTTTTGCTGGGTTCGCACTTTCCTTTGCTCTAATAATTATTTCTAAGCTAAAATTATTACAATTGGAATTCCTCACTAATCGATACTCTCTCTCTCTCTGTTTTTGTTTTTCTTTTCAGTGGAAACGTCGTCGGTTACAATCCATATGAGGTGGGTAAGCCGTCGTGTGCCACATATGGCTTGAGATCGTCTTCGCGTTATCAGGGCTTATGCGCACCATCGGTAGCGCCCTTTGTTAGCGCCAACGCTATTGACACGTATGAGTACAAGCAAAATAACAACAACAAAAATATCGCTTTTTCAACGCAACCCGCTACAACTTCAACCTCTTCTTCTTCCTCTTCTTCCTCCTCCCACACTGTATATTCCCCCAAACAGGCGACGTACGCATTTGGTCAACGTAAGACCGCATCCAGTACAACGCTTAGCGCCACAGTTTATACAACCACAAGTGGCAACAAGGCGTACACAGCTCCGACCGGTGTTAACAACAAATACAAGAACAAATTTGAGGCGTATCGGCCGTCCACAGCTGAATTTCAGAGGGCCGTACAGAAGCACACCCTACTAAGGACATATCTGAATAATCCGAATTTGAGTGAACAGCAATTGCAGCAAGAAGCAGAAAAGCAAATAAAAGAAGAACAACAACAACATAATGGCAGTGGAGATGTTGCTGTTGTGCCAGAAGTATTTATTTTCGACGGCACAAAACCACAAACGCAGCAAGTTCAAAATACAACACCAAAAACGGCTAAGCGTGGCTGGAGTCTTTTGACGTGGCGTGGCTAAGCGACAGCAAATTGGGTTAGGGTGTTGCAACTAGTAAAAAAATGCATTTGAAACGACAACTGAAGAGTAAAGAAAAAAATAATTTTTTTTTATGGAAAAATAAATGGAATTTTAGTGAAGAATTGCAATACATTTTGGTGCGTGCAACAGCTGAGCATCCAATACGAATTACTACTGTGTAGTAGCGGAAAAAGGATGTTTCAGTGTGTCGCCATGGGCAGCACTATTGGGAGTAGATAAAGTGTTGCAAGTGAATTTAACTAAAAAAAAAATTACTTATTGCATTTAACAATTTCGCCTTTGTATTGTAATAATAAAAAATTATTCATAAAATTTTTGAAAAAATTTAATTGCATATCGAATGTAAGAATTTAAATTCACTGCTATCGATAGTTTATAAGTAGCCTACGCCATATTTAGTTATAAAGCACTTAAACGCATATGCGTATACGCCCATTTGCGCACCCAGTTTTCGCCACAGCCACGCAAAAGTTGGATTAAGATATTGTAATTTTTCAAAAATATGTAACTGCCTTTGATTACTTGTGCCAACTGCCATCCCAGCGGATAACTCAGCCGACTTCTGCACCCTAAACGCACAAGTGAAGCTTCGCACAATCAATAGAGCAACCAACTACCTTTACTCAGGAACTACGCATTGCCTGCCTGCACACAGTCCTCTCGCACAAATACACACACGCACACACTCCCATCTATAAATAAATCAACATTCAACATAAGCGCCCATTCTCATGCAGAAGACAGCCACAGGCGATCAACATAAGCATGCATTTTATCATAGAAACTCATATTAGTATTAGTGAGATACAAAAGCAAGCAAAAACAAAAAAGAAAGAAAATAAACAACAAATTCATACGCATACTCGTAGTTGAGTGTAAGCCTACGCTACTAACCCTACAAATGTTTGTATCAAACGTTTGTGCCCGCATTTAATTACAACAATAGTAAATTTTAAATTTTTTAAAATTTTTTAAATTTTATTTTTTACTTATAAACAATCAAACAATAGCTTCTAATCAGTGCATGTGTATGTGTATGAAACATTTTGTTTAATTTCATGCATAAAAATTAGAAAAAAATAGAAAAATTTAATGGAAGTGTCTACAAAAGTTTCTTTTAACTAACAAATAGTGAGTAGTCTGGTATAATTATTGTAGAAAACATTATTGAAAATGACTAATGTACGAGTAGATTTCGTTTTTCAATGCAATTTTTATACAAACTCGTTGTGTGCGAAAATTTGTAGATACAAAGGAAATATTATTAATTTTTAAGTGAATAAAGCTTTGTGTAACGTATTCTTGCGGAAATTATTAAAGCAGCATTATAAATAAAAAATAAAATTAAATAAAATAAAATATATATTAAATTAAATTGCAATGGGTGATTTTTTAAGAGCTATAGGAAAGTTTTTCAAAAAACACTCGTAAAATTCAGAAAACTGCATGCAATTTTTTTTTTTGAATCGATGTACAGTCCATATAATTTAAGGTTTAAAGATTATTTCATGCAATAAATTAGAAGGAGTGGCACTAGGCTATTGAAATTTTGCATACAGGTTATATATGACTTAGTTAAGAAAAATTCCAAGAATGGATGAAATCGGTCATTCCCCAGGGGTACTTTCCTTGGACCTATAGAAAAAATTTTTGAATTTCAGCTCCAAAAATTGCGATATCTTATCGAAAATTGGTAAATATTTTATTCTCGTAATACGCATCGACGATACCAAAAAATAGTTAAAATCGGCCAGTCCCTAGGAGTACCTTTCTTGGACCTATAGCAAAAATTTGGTTTCATAAAATGAAAAATTTGCAAATGATAGGCAAAAGTGGTCAAATAATTTTATTATCCAAATATTTATACATATGTTTTTACTGAAATAATTATTTTTATAATAACATTAACTGTACATCTGAAATGAGAAAGAAGTTACAGAATTATTAAATTCACTTGAATATAATATAAAAAGTTATATGTACCAAGCAAATCATTCGAAATGACAGTCTTCCGTACCTAAAACTAAAGCGTTCGCCACAACGTCTGCTTCCGATATATCGGAATCAGAATTATCCGAATCGTATTCAGATCCCCCTGGCAAGTGATTCAAAATTTGAAGCTCACTTTAAGGTGCAAGCAATTGTATTACTTCTTCTGGTAGCTTCTCTCTTTTCCGATATTTTTCTCTAGCGGATAAAGACAAGCTGGAAAGAAGGGGGTCTGAAGAATCCATTGCTCTATTGAAAACATCAGTCATATTATTTTTTCTTGTATTTTTTCTTGCATGTGCGATGCGATCTCTCTTGTATAATTTATTTCGAGCTTCTGACGAATTTTCACCATAACAACCAACAGGAATTACGCAATTTTTTATCATCTGTGAGCCATGAACTAATATTTTATCAACTGTTGCTGACATTGGAAACCATAAATATTTTTCCATGTACAAGAAGGCAGTTCTTTTGCAAAAATCTTCAATCTTTGTGGTATCTATAGGATACTCGCAGGAAATAGCAATTAATATAACTCTAAAGTTATTCAAAATTTCTATATCAATATTTGTAATTAAAGAAAAGAGTTCCAAATCAGAATTAAAATTTTTAGTTTTTACGAATTATTTTGGTGTAGCACCACATATTGGGTATTTTTGATTAGAATTGGTGTTTGTTATAACATTTAGTACTTTTCCATCAATCAAAGTCATATGCAACTCATAATTGACAATAATTTTTTCTCCGTTATCAAGGTAATATTCAAATGGATTTAAATAAGATATTTGCATATCTAGCTGACTATTTTCTGATAGAACTAGAGCTGTAGATTCTTTTGCTAATTGCATTTTTAATGGCCGGCAAAACCGCACTGATTGCGTAGAGCGATTCCTCCAAATAATTTTGCCAGAACTGTCCAACATTTGTAAAGGTATAATGGTAGTTACAAACAGTGATTGGTCAAAAAGTTGAGGTGTACTTGTCTCAAACCTTTGTTTAAACATACTTTGTCCCGTTGTACCGTCAAACCCATAGCAAGCAATTAAAACAACATTCGAAATTTCTGCCATAACGTGCAAAACATCTTTTTGGAATAAAAGAATGCGTTGTGCGGTATGGTCTAAGAGATTTTGCAGTGATACTTCTGCTGAAGACTCCGACACAGATATCTCCTTAGGCCGGCAGAGTAGCTTGCATTTAATTACATCCTCATAGCTTGGATATATATATATTGCAATTCCTTTCTTTATTTAACAACCTCATGTTGATATATTGTCTTTTGCTTAAATCATTTTCAAGTAAAAATGCGAGAGCTTCTTCCGGAGTTAGTGGAACTGCTTCGGGTTTTTTGGAGGTAACAGCTTTTCTTATTTCGCTTTGTTCTGCCTGATACGCAGTTTTCTTTAAAATAAATGCTAAATCACCGCAACAGTAGCTGCATGAATCAAAAAATCAACATCGTCATTGAAAGATCACTTGCCAGCTTCCTCTTAAGCCGATCTTTTGCATCTGTGGAGCTAACCTTTGGTCGTCCTGCTTTACTTGAACAGGGTTTTTCAAAATCATTGTCAGAAATTTCAATAATAGTTGTTGCGGAAACCCACTGGGGGTATCTCTCTTTAAATCTATTCACCATACGATTACATTTTGATAACTTTTCGCTAACATATGCTACTAAATTTTGTATTTTTTTTTCTTATTTCATCTTTTTTCTTTAAACTCCAAGCATTTCTTCGTGTTGGAATTTAAAGGTTGTTGAAAATTACAAATATACTTAAATGGGGCAAAAACGAGCAAATGTTACATACATGATTTTAAAGAACATACCCCAAAATTTTCGGTTAAAAAAGCTATTAAACAAAACTCCACACTATACAGATATGACACAATAATTTAATTCTTTTTTTTCCTTTTTAACTATTATCGAACAGTTGTTTTCTTACAATATTTTACCGAACTGTTTATAAGTTTGTTGTTGCTTCAGAAGCATCATGTTTTACAGCTCATATTTAGAACAGAGTTGCCATATCCAAATAATTTTTTGTATATTTTAGACCACTGAAATGTCTCAATTAATACTGCGTGCCTATTTTTTTGAAATAAGAAAAAAAAAATTTGGATTTATGCCAAAATATTTGCATTTCAGACCATTGTGCAATGCGTTAATTGAAGCAGGCTTGTCTGAATAGACATGAGCTTTAACATAGCCCCACAAATATAATCTAAAGGCGTCATATCGCACGATCTGGATGGCCAATCGACAGGACCCGAACAAGTCCATTGTTACGCGTGCTGTGTGGCATGTGGCACCGTCTTGCTGAAACCACATGTCATGCAAGTCAAGCTCTTGCATTTTGGGCAAAAAACTTGGATATCATTTCACGGTAGCGCTCATCATTCAAAAAAATTGGACTGAAATATCAGCTGTAGAAATTTTACATTTTGGGCTCCTAAGTAGCGCCTGAGGTGGTGTGTCAGCTGTGCGTGTACTTTGGAATTCCAGATTTTATTGCCATTTGTCGCATTTATTCCGGCCTGCGCCAAAGCTGTAAAGTTTTCGTTTTCCTTTCTCAAATTGTTGTACTCTGATCAGGCGAATGTGTGGCATTTTCGATACTCTATAAAAAAATTTGAGAGCGAGCGCGCCTCAACTGATTTTTTTTATCTGCGTACCTACATGAAAATTATATCAGGTCAGTCCATAACTTCGTTCGTATTTTACTCATAATTTCACTTTTGTAAGATTTTTGCATACAAAAAATTATTCGCGGAATATAACGGAACTATTTATATTTTCTTTGATATATTGTGCATTCAACAAGCGATTTTAATCGTGAATAGAATCACGTGTTGTTAAAAAATAAAATGCAATCTTCGAACGCGTATAAGAGGCATATTTTGCATATTTTTATAAAAGTGGTAAAAATGCAACAACATCTGCTGCAGAAATAAACACTGTTCACGGAGAGGATACCGTGAGTGTAAGAACTGCGCAAAAGTTGTTTTAAAATTCCGAAGTGGTAACTGCGACGTGGAGAATGCCCCACGCGCTGGTCGTTCTAAAATCTTTAACCCCGACACCTTGCTCGAACTCGTGGAAGCTGAGCCAAATTTGACAGTCGATATGATAGCTCAGAGGTTAAATTCATCGCATGCACTCACAGTTCACAGGCACCTAGTTCAGTTGGGAAAGGTTTCAAAGCTGGGAAAATGGGTTCCTCATAAACTTTCCGTCGCCAACCTTCAGCAGAGAGTGAATATGTGTTCCCAGCTGCTTTAACGGCTTGAAAATGAAAGTTTTTTGAACCGTATCGTTACTGGTAATGAAAAATGGGTCCTTTACAATAATCCTGTTCGCAAACGCTAATGGTTAGATAAAGATGAAACACCAGAACCGACCCCTAGAGATGGCCTTCACCCCAAAAAGACTCTCCTGTTTATTTGGTGGGATATGCCCGGTATTGTTTTTATGAACTTCTGGTACCAAACCAGACGACAACTGCTGATTATTATCCCCATCAGCTATCAAACCGGAAGTAGGCACTTAACAAAAATCGACCGTCTTTAGTGAATAGAGGCAAAGTTTTGATTCACCACGAACACGCAAGACCTCATACCGCAAGGCAAACATTAGGCAAGCTGAACGAGCTCGGATGGGAACTAATGCCGCATCCACCATACTCTCCGGATATTGCACCTTGTGATTATCACCTTTATCGTGGACTTCAATCCCATATGAGTAACAAGAACTACTCCTCAAAAGAAGCTATAAAAACGGATATCGAAGCGTATTTTGGCTCCAAGGACAAACAAATTTTTTGTGCAGGGAATTAAAAATTTGCCTAAACGTTGGGAAGGCATTGTAAATATAGAAGGCAAATATATCATTGATTAATAAATACTTCATACATCTTTTTTATTAATTTTAAAACCACCTTTAAAAAACGCTCGAACTTACGGACTGACCTGATAATTGTTACAAAAAATTGAAGTAAATCATTCTTTGCTATTATAATCGATGCATAAAAAAATAAATAATTGGGACGTACACTGATGTGGCCTCGGTTGTCTACCGTAAGTGCACTAGCCTGCCATCGCAGAGGTTGTGGGTTCGAATCCCAGGTGAAGCACGGTCCACGAACTTTTCCAAATTTACCTACTTTCCCTCTTTCTAATAATTTTTCATCCCAAAAATATTTTCAAAATTCACTTCTCAAACCAAAACTTATCCTTTCCATCCTCACTCCCGCACAATAGTCAGCGCATTATTTGCATTGTGGCTGGTAAAAAAAAAAACAAAAAACCAAGAAAAACACAGAGTTACACATTGCATCAGTGGCGTCAGCAAGCGGACAATCGCGGTAATAGCGCAGACACAGCAACATTTAGCGAAGTCCTCAACCATCTGTGCGATCCTTATGACCGAAAAATGAGATACACAGATGGCGCTCCAAGCAATAAGAAGGCGTTGATCCTAAGCAACGGCAGATGGGCATTTCCAATATTTAGGACTGGTGGCGGCAGACTAATCACCTACCCTGCCAGAAAGCAAACTGTGCAACTAAGTTTTAAAGGTTTTTTTTTCGATTTCAAAAATTTATTGTTAAAAATTGGTACAACCTATTTTATCCAAAATACTGTCCATCACTAGCTATAACTTTTTCCCACTTCTCTGGAAATGCATGGATTCCGTCCCAATAAAACTGCTCGATTTTGGAGGCGAAGAACTCATCAAGCCAATTTTGGATACCTTCAACCGAAGTGAAACGCACTCCCGTAAGGGCATTCTGCATCGACCGGAACAAATGGTAATCTGATGGTGCAAGATCTGGGCTATAAGGTGGGTGGGGTAGAACTTCCCATCCGCTACCATCGAGATAGGTTTTGACCACTTGTGCGACATGCGTCCGAGCATTGTCATGATGAAAGATCAATGTTTTATGTCTGGTTTCCCATTCCGGACGTTTTTCCGCAATTGCTCGCTTCAATCGCATAAGTTGTTGTCTGTAGAGTGCTCCGTTTATCGTCTGACCACTTTTCAGTAGTTCGTGGTAAACGATTCCCTTCTGGTCCCACCAACAGCAGAGCATTACCTTGCTGCCATGGATATTTGGCTTTGGCGTCGATGGTCCGGGTTCGGCACGCATAACACTGCCTTGCGCTTCGGATTGTCGTAGTGAATCCATTTCTCATCGCCAGTAATAATGCGATGCACAAACGACTTCGCTTTGTATCGTTGAAGCAGCATTTCGGAAGCAGTGACACGGCGTTCGATATCCCTTGGTTTGAGTTCGTAAGGCACCCAGTCTCCGACTTTCTGGACCATTCCAATGTCTTTCAGCCGCTTTGAAATGGGTTCATGAGTCACGCCTAACGTTGTCGCAAGTTCTTCTTGGGTTTGACACGGGTCTTCGTCCAAAATTGTCTCCAATTCGGCGTCTTCAAAAGTTGGTGGCCTCCCTTCGCGCTCCTTGTCGGCTGTTTCAAAGTCACCACTTTTGAATCGTCGGAACCAGTACTCGCAGGTTGAAATTGATGGAGCATTCTCACCGTAAGCCTCACACAGCATCCGATAACTTTCCGCTGCACTTTTCTTCAGATGGAAGCAAAATAGCAATGGTTCCCGCGAGTGAAGTTTTGTAGGCACAAAAGCTGACACAGTCTTTGTATAAAAAAAATTTTTGTTTACACTTCGACGAAATGACACAAACTAAGAAACGACACTTAATGATGACGCTTTCACATGAAACTCGTTACTCAGTACAATTTGACACTAGTATTACTATATGTTTTAAATCCTTTAAAACTTAGTTCAATAGCTATAAATATTTTTTTGTTAAAGCCTCTTAAATGTCCATATTAGACTCTGGCTGTATTCCATAAGTTGATATATTATATTTTAATAAACACCAGGTGGCAACACTACTTGCCCATATTCGACGGACCCATGTGTTTTTTGGGCCCATTCCAATCTACGAGGCTTGTCCGCAGGCAACAATCTTTGCGTCAATTGAATCTTATACGGGAATAAATGCAAATCAATGCGGATAATTCGTTGAAAAGTGGTCCGAGCAATGCCCAACTGTTGAGAACGGCGATTTCGGGATGTCCTTAGCGACGTCTCAACACTGGCCCGTACAAGAGCAATATTCTCATCAGATCGCCTTGGTCGTACAAACCTTGGTCGCACCTTTCGTACAAACGTTTATTAGTGTTCTTAGAAGGCGCACTTTTCACATTATTTAACGCACGTTGAGTTTTCACAATTGACTTCTTTGGTTGAATGTAAATTTCAACAATTTGGGAGCGCTCGCGTGGCGTGTACTGTTCCATGGTAAAAATCTGCTTGGGCTGACGCTTCCAACGCGGTATGTCATTAAGCGATCTGACGTCTCTGTCAAAAGATACAGGGTTGCCAGATACGTTCGTTGAATAAGGGCATCCCTGTAGATACATTTTTTATTTGAGTAGTTTAATCAACTTTCTTCTGTTGTCCATGCTTCAGTAATCAAGCGAAATTTGTCACGAGTTGCTATTTTTGCAATAAATTCCAACTGGTAACACAATTTTTTTTATTTAAGTTGTTTAATCAATCATCTTTCGTCTTATATCCATATTTTAGTGTCCAAATTAAATTTGTAATAAGTTGTTATTTTTCCAATAAATTTCAGGTGGCAACCCTAAATAAAAATATCTTTTGTTGCTTTTTTCTATTGTAATAAACTGCTTTCGTCTGATATCCGTATTTTAGTACTCAAAAAAATGTTCCTACTTTCTAATGAAGTGCAGGTGGCAACACTAGATAAAAATACGTTTTTATTTATTTATTCATTTTTCTTCTGTTATTCATATTTTAGTATTCAAATGAAATTTGTCACAGCTCAACATTTTTGTAATAAGCACCAGGTGGCAACACTAAATAAAAATATTTTTTGATAATCATTTTTCGGCTGATATCCATATTTTAGTGTTCACATGAAATTTGCCAAAAGTTTGTGTAATAAACCTCAGGTAATCGTCTGATATCTGTATTTCAGTTTCGAAATGAAATTTGGTGTAAGTTGCTATTTTTTTAATAAACTTCAGGTGACGACACTAAAACAAACAGGCTTTTCAACGGTGTAGGTTGGAAGAGCAGTGGCTCCTTCGAAAAAATTGTCTACGTGTTTTTATATGTGTGTATGTAGTATGTATGTATTCATAACTAAAAGGTTTTTCCAATAACAGGTGTTATTTTAAATAGGATTGCGGTATCAAGAGATGATTAACTAGTTTTTATGGCCGAAATTGGATGATGTTGATCGGGACAACGTTTATTTTCAACAAGACGGCGCTACGTGCCACACACGCAACGAAACCATTGATCTTTTACGGGAAAACTTTCCGGACCGAGTTATCTCTCGAAGAGGGGTGATCACAATTGACCACTGAGATCTTGTGATTTAACACCTTGTGACTTTTTTCTTTGGGGCCATGTGAAAGAGAAGGTCTACGCCAACAGCGCAGGGTCGATTCAAGACCTCAAAGATGGAATTCGAGAAGCTATCGAGGAGGACATAGGGCAGCCACTTTTCAAATTCAGTTATGGAAAATTTCATGAAAAGGATAATGTCCTGTTAGCGTGGTCGTGGTGGTCATTTGCCTGATGTTAGTTTCCACTATTAACGACATACCTTCCTCTTTATAATGAAATAAACATCCGATAATTTATATTAGAAAATAGTATTTTTCTTTGAGTATCAAAATAACACCTCTTATTGGAAAACCCTTTATATACCTACATAATTTATAATATATTCAGTAATTTTTCAAAATAAGGCTCCTTTAAATATTTGCCATTTTCCGTCTCTTATTCGAAGCACTTTTCAATTATTTAGCCATATTTCTAACACGAAACGCTTTTCAAGCAAGAAGTAGAAGAAGTAGTAAAACTTACGAAAAGTTTTAATTAAAAGGTGGAGATTTTATTATTTTTTAATGCTTTATTTATGAATGCAAATGAAAGTAAAATACAAGAGAGAACAATCTTCCGCTCACCTTACACATTTTCCTTAGCTTACAAATAAACCAAACACAAATGCAATGGACGCAAAGAGAAGAAAATAAAATAACAACTCAAATTCAAAATTCATTTAAATGTAGTGATGCTTCAATAAGTTGACGTCTAGAAATAGAAAATGAAGTAAGCAAAGTGCACGGTTTTGCGTAGTATTTTAGGCCAGCTGCTGTCTAGTCGTCATCCTCGTCATCGTCGATGATAGCTAGGCGGCGTCGTTTGGTAGGTTCTTCTCCTCCGCTTAAACGCTTTTGTTCCTCCTCTTTGGTTGGTTTTCGACGCACAATAAACGCTTCCTCATCCTCGTCGTCGTCGACATCTTGACCAGCTGGAGCCTCGTCACTATCATCGAAAACAGCACGTTTGCGTTTATTTGCTGCTGTTGGTAATACAAGCACCTCCTCAACAGGTTCGGCATCGCTAGCGCCTGTGGTGAGACTATCAACATCCGCTTGATTGCTTGTTTTGTCAACAATGCCAGCTCCCAAATCGACGTCTACAGCAGCATCAACGGCGGAAATGGTCGCAGCCTCTTTGTCATCAGTGCCATCGTTATCGTTGATGGCGTTGGCTTTATTAACGCCTTTGTTGTCTTCGCTGACATCCTTTGCATCTTTGTCGACATCAATCATTCCATTCTCGGCATTCTCGTCCTCGTCCTCGTCCTCTTTCTCGTTCTCATTCTCATCTTCGCTATCAGACTCAATTACGTTAGCGCGCCGCATGCGGGTCTTATTGTTGCCGGTGCTGCTCATATTTTCATTAGCGTTTGTGTCTTCGTCGCCACTGTCGCCCAGCTCGAGCAAGCGCCTGCGATAGCTTTCTGAATTGAAATTGAGCTCTTCCAATTCTTCAGTGTAAGTGGTCTCCTCGCGTGTCTCGCGTTTATTGGTTTGAGATTTTAGTTGATCAAATATGTCATGTACGGCATCGGCTTTTTTATCTACCTCTGCGGCACGTGATTGCGAAGTATTGTTTTTATTGAATATTTTTCCAATTTGCTCATCCTCATCGTCGCTGCTAAGTGCGATTTGACGTCGCCTTTTGTCGAGTTTTTTCTTGATTTTATCGACCTCCTCGGCCTCATCTTCAGAGCTATCGCCTGATTTACTCGCTTTTTCTTTGGGTTTGCGTTGGCGGTTACCCTTCTCTCCAATGCCGGCACGTTCGGTATCTTCCTCGTCGCTCTTGTTAAACATTATGCTACGCATTTTCTGTGCGCGTTTTTCCAAGAACTTGTCCATTGCAGCCGCGCGCTTTTTCTGCTTTTCAGCAAAGTCTTCGAAAAAGTCTTTTTCGCTCTCACTGCTCTTTGAAGCTGCACCATCGTCGGAATCGGATTCACTACTCGACTCATCTTCTTCCTCATTATCGTTAGCTTCTTCTGCTTCTGCTTCTGCTTCTCCTTCCGGCTCTGCATCTTCATCAGTGTTCTCGTCTTCTATGCCTTCCATATCGATGTCGACGTTTTCACCAGCCACAATTTTGGCGCGCAACTTCAAGTCGGCCGCATTGAGATACACAGGAATGCGCCAGTAAGTTTCTCCACCTAAAACCGGTGGCTGTATGCCCAAAGCAACGAGTACCTTTTGAAAATCACCATTTTCCATAGCCTCACGCGTGGCTTCTTGAAGTGGCACCAACGGCACACCATCGTCCTCTTCATTGGGTTCCTCTGTCTCTTCGGCTGCATCATCTAGACACTCCTTAAGCCAATCGATGGAGCCCTGGTACTTGTCAGCAACCTGCTGAATCAGCGCTCGTACGGTGCCCACATCGAGTGGCGTCCGCACTATCTTACGTTTCACTGGTTTCGAGGGCTTGGGTGCGGCAGTTAACTTATTCTTATTCTTCTTTGGCTTATCTCTTTTCTTTTTAGACTTGGTTTTGCCACCGGAAGGCGGTTCAAACTCACTAAATTGCGGTTCTTCCATGTACTCGTCTTCGTCGTTAGTAAATTCCAAGTTGCCCTGTTTATTTTTCGGCTTGCGTTTGCGTTGCTTCTTCGGCATGATCTCTGACTTATCGGCGATGATGTGTAGTTGAAGTAGACGTTGAATAATTTGGCGTTTTGTGCGACGATCGGCAAATTCGTTGATGATGCGTTGCAAGCAATCTGTAAATGAAATATTGGGGAATGCATGAAACCATAGCCGAAGTTGGAAAAATATAAAGCGAAAAATACTGCTTACCATCTTCCAAGCGATGCTGGTCGTAGAGACTTTGCAGCTCTTCATCCTCTTCAGTGCGCCAGAGGTTCTTATTAGCTGCATTCGCAGTCGAGCGCTTGGTGGGCGCCTTGAACATCAAACCCATTTCTTTTAGTTTCTTGAGTACCATGCGCCGGGTACGTTTCTTGTCACTCAAATGCTCCAGTATCCAATCAATCACATCTGTGAAGGGAAGTGGTTAAGTGTTTGCGCTTTGAAAGAGTTGGCTTAAAAATTATGTTCATAAAGAAGGTATAACCGTAAAAAAGTCTAAAATATTTGTAAATAAAAATAACTTATGAACGATTTCGAAAGACGAAATACTAGCCTGTAAGGATCATACTATGAAAACCGCCAAGGTAGCCATAAAATCCGCACATCACTTAACGAGATGGCTGAGTCACTTCGCCAAATGCAACATGAGTTCCTGACCCATGCGACTGAAAGGGGAATTGTAGAGCCGAGAAACTAGTGAAACTCGGCACTACACTTCCTAACGAGAACATGGAAAATGATGGCGTAACGAACCCACTTTCAGAATCGTCCGACAATTTCTCGCCAACTCTATGGTAAATGCCAAACGCGCAGCAAAGTATTTGCACACTGATTTGTTATAGGCAGATACGCTCAGGGACAGGCATACGACTTCTGCGGAAGCTGTCTAAACGAAGAACAAGAAGAGATGATCTTGCGTCTTCTGTGCCACTATACTGCTCTATCTATAATAGATGAAGATTCACCACTTTATTAGACAGGTATACAATTTTTTGATGAGTAAGAAGACCTCTGTGGCATCTTTCACATAAGAAGGCTATGGAGCACTTTATCTGTAAATGTGCGGGTTTGATAGCTAGATGATTAAGGTCGCTGGGTGTTTCTTTCCTCGACAGCCTGGACTAATGCTTCAACATAAACCCCATTAACATTCACCATTACGTCCACGGCTCTGGTTGGCTGTAAACATCTGCCCGCAGGAGGTCTCAAAATGGTATCAAAACGTCACTTTAGTGCTACTTGGGGAGTGCCCGACTGGTACTTCCACCATTTCACCTACCTACCTAGAAGATCTCAGCACTCTGGAAATCAGGGATATTTTAAAGTTTTTGAAAAGTTCACATAGGTATTACGGAGATCAGGACAAAGTCCCCATGACAAGTCACAAAGAGCGATGAGCTTGAATAGATCTCATAGTGGGCAACCGCTGCAATCTAGCCTGTCATACTGTGAAATAAGTGTCTATGATATTTGAATGTAAATAACTTAAGTTGCTGTGGCATCTTTGTTCGTATGTCTTTTGCACTGCGTTCGGACAATAATTATTAGGCAAAAAAGCTACGATTGATGGTTTTTTTAAACGCAAGGCGCATTCATTAAAGGTGGCGATACTAGAACAACAACAATATTTTGTACGTTTGATTGTCACGGCAAAGTATTGGCAGAGTAGATAAGAAAGAACGAATTCGCCTTATGGCATTCTGTGCTGACAGCCACATGGAAACGGCGAAAGAAAAAAACAAATCAGCTGATCGGTAAGATAGCATCTTTAATAGATTCGCCTTGGTTAAACGTGATGGAAATTTTACTGAATGATAAACGTCGTTCGGGGTCGGTATACAAATTTAGCTCGCTCCATTTGTCGGACGTTCACCAAAAATTGGAGGGTGATCTCGCCTAAATACCTAGTAAATGATGACGATGACGCTCAACAAAGGATGAAATATCAGATGGAATCTGCAGTGGATTATACCAGAAAACGTCGAATAAGTACGTTATTTAAAAAAATATATATCAAATTGTCTGTAAAAATCATTGAAGTGGAATTATACATTCCTCAGGCAACTGCGTATCGTATTCTGATCGAAAATCTAGCACGTCGTAAGTTCAATTCCAGACTTGTATCACAAAGTGACCAACGATCAAAAAATTAATCAATCGATCTAGAGTTGAGAGTGAATTGCTGACAAAAACTCAAATTACTACATCGTCGCACAATTGGCCGGATTCGCCAAATTTGGTAGCTTGCGACTATTGTCCAATACGAGAACTGCATTTGGCGATGAAAGAAGAGCGTTATAATTCGATTGAAGTCATTGAAGCGGTTGTAACCCCAAGCAAAGCAATATACCTAAAGGGGCATACATGGCTCTTTTGATAGTTTGGAAAATCGTGTTGCACTTTGCATCGAAACAGATTGATTGTTAAAAGGTACTCGTCTCAAAATATACCCTGATTTTTCAGTTTTTCTCAGAACAGAAGGTGTACCCGCCACGGTAACCAAATATTTTTTCGTACTTCATCAACATTTAGGGATTTAAATTTAATTTGCCAAATGCGCTCATACCACACCACCTCAACGGGGTAAACTGCTTCACCGTCAGCAAGTAAAGAAAAAGTGACGAAGTGATGAAGTGTTTTTCGGCTTGCGGTCAACTTGTTGTTGTTGACTAACTATGCTGAGCTAAGCTAAACCGATTGTTAGTAAGTTGGTTGACGGCTGGTTGTTGTTTTTGGCTTGTTGGCGCATTTGTTAAAAGTGTTTTTTGTTGTGCCGTTGCTAGTTGTTGAGGTTGCGGTTACGGTGTTTTACGCGTCACCGATGAGGGTCGTCACCCACTGATAGTGACATAGAGGCTATGCATATACATATGTACTTATGGATAAATGTCCTAGTAGTAGCAAGTGAGTAGTTGTATGGATAGTACTTAGGTAGATTTTTTGTGGATCTTGCGTGGGCGTGACAGCCGGCTGTTTAAAATTGTGAAATTTGTGCGGTAATGCTAATCGTTGCATTAAGTGGATGTGTGTGGTTGCGACAAAGTTACTTGGAAAACATGAAGCTGAACTCAGTTGTAATTTGGTCTTATTTAAATAGAAATTAGGCACACATTCGAGGAAGTACTTATGCGTGGTGGGACATATGAGACCAAACAGTGGCAGGTTTAAATGTGTAGAGCGGAGCGCTTGTGGTATATAACCCAGTGCATAAAATAATAATTACTTATATTATTTTTCTCTGTTACATACAGGTAAAAATCACACTCCGAAAATATGGCGCTAAATGAACTATCCAATTTGATCAATTTGATTTTTGATAACTTTCTCACTAAGAATCTCATGACATTCGTTCTGCTATTGAACATAGAAATTTGTACCAACTCAGCATCGGTTGAAGTATCTCTAAGGAACTGAATATTGAGATATTTAGTTAAGCGATTTAGTTTAGTTAGTTTAAAGAATTTAGATCCAGCGAATTATGCAACTATGAAATAGGGTTTCTCAATAGGAATAAAATGTAATGCATATCGCAAAGGGAGATATTTTGGAGCTTCAAAGTGTCAAGAGGTTCAATTTCTTCAGTTAATTTTATTCTATAAAGCACGTCAACACACTTGTGAAAAAATTTGAATATCCAATTCCTGCGAACAGCGCACTGTGTAAAGCTAATGGCCGAAAATAGTAAAAAATAAATGGTAACTTAGTAATATTCTTGCTGAGGACTGATTATCAGGGGCTGGAAGGTTTTTCACAATTTTTTAATATACCAATTTAAATACGATATAAATATAAAAATTAGCTTTCTTTAATTTAAAAATTTGTTTTTTTTTTATATAAAAATTTGCTTTTTTTTATTCAAAATTTTGCTTTTTTATATTAAATTTTGCTTTTTTGAATATAAAAAATTACTTTGTTGTATAAAGTTTCCTTTTTTTCAAAAAAGTGCGCTTTTTTAATATAAAAAAATGTCAGCTTGAAATACACTGCAGTGATCCGGTAACCGGAATGCGATGTTGGCATTCATTCCTTAAGAATGAAGGCCTCCGCGTGTTTGATGATTTAGCTTGGAACCATCAGTATAGATGCTGATTCCGCTTTTATTGTCCATTACCCCTTTGTCCCAATCTTCTCTCGTTGGGTAAGTTGTGGTAAAGGATGTGTTTAAATGCAACTCTATTGAGCTACAAAAGTCTGTCGTTTGATGTAGGAAGCGGTATTCGCCTAGTATTCTAGCGTGACCCCTTCTGTTAATGCCTAAGTTAGAAGATTCTCTTAACCTAAGTGCCGATTTCGCTGCCAGCTGTTTGCTGTAGACCTCAATCGGTAATAGATGCAGCATGGCATTCATCGCTGCCGTGGGCGTAGTCTTTAGTGCCCCGCTTATGCAGAGACTAGCGCCCCTTTGAATACTTTCTTTTACTGTTGTTCTTTTCTCGAGTGTTGGCCACCAGACTAAGACACCGTATGTCATGATAGGCCGTACCACCGCTGTATATAGCCAGTGTACTATTTTTGGGGTTAGGCCCCATTTTGCTCCCACAATTCTTTTGCATGTGTAGAGTGCTGTGGCTGTTTTTTTTCTCTCTATCATTTATCATTAATACTAGTCCTAAGTAGCTCGCCTCTTCCCTAATTGACAGTGTGATTCCCTCAAGGGTAGGGGGGTTTTAGGCATCCTGTATTTCCTGGTGAACATGACTAGTTCTGTTTTGTTGGGATTTACCCCAAAACCACTCGATGCAGCCCACCGGCCTACATCGTTCAAAGCATTTTGCATTATGTGGCAGAGGGTAATTTCCCCCTAATTAATATTGCAACATCGTCTGCATAGGCCACTACGTGTAACCTCCTTTCCTCCAGACTCTTCAACAATTGATTCATTGCCAGAATCCACAGCAGAACAGAAAGTATACCGCCCTGAGGGATGCCCCTCTTGACAGATCTGCGTATCGTCGAGGAGCCTAACATCGAAATTACGAACCTGTCTAGTAGCAACTATTCCGTGAATTTCACAAGGCCCTCGGCGACACCCAAATCAGTCAGCGCGCTTGTTATGGCCTCCGGTAGGATGTTGTTGAAAGCGCCTTCTATGTCTAGGAAGGCTACTAGAGAGTATTCTTTATTCCCTATTGATTTCTCTATCTCTGAAACTAGTAAGTTGAATGCTGTCTGTGTGGATCTACCTTTAGAGTATGCATGTTGTGATCTCGCGAGTAGCGACGGTGTCAAGCTTTCCCTTATCAAAGCGTCTATTAATCGCTCTAATGTCTTCAATAGAAATGAGGAAAGGCTAATAGATCTGAAGTCTTTAGGTTACGTATGCGAGCTCCTACCAGCCTTTGGTATGAAAACCACCTTACTTCCCTCCACCTTAGGGGGACGTAGTTTAGTCGTAATGTTGCTATGAATATGGTTATCAGCCATTTCATATTGCTGTCCAATCGCTGACATTCCCACATAGTATTTCACGCAACTGAGAGCCGCTGTAATCAATTTAGATAAGCAATAAATCAGCCACTACATCCGACTTCCATATTCCCTCCACCTCTGCCACTATTCACATCCACCCCATTAATTTTGGCGATTCTGACATTTTAATAAAAACAAATATTAGTATAACATTTCGGTGATAGTATCGTCACTTGTCATCGTTGCCCAATTCACAATTCGCCAACGACTAGTCAACCATTCGCACAAATAATCACAATTTCAATGAATTGTTAAAACTGTCTCAAATGTGACACAAATGATGTGGGCAATTATGCGCGACGGACTCAAAGGAAAGCCGTTGAGCGCAAAAAGGCACAAAGGCAAACGCAGAGCCAAAACAGTCAGTCAAAAGAATGTTGTTGGCGTTTGTATTCAAGTGGGTGGGGTGGTTTTGTGAAGCTTCCACTTTGCCGCTGCGGCGATCGACTGACGACAATCAATTCAAACAATTCTATGATGGATGCAATTACGCATTTGTGATTTTAAGCAGCAGGAATGAATGATTACAGCCTGGCAGGTTGAGGCTGAAATGTGATGTTAAGCTGATATTTATAGAGATACAAATACAGCTGTATATATATAAGTATATATTTATGCATAAAACTAAGTGAGTTTGTTTTGTGTGTGTAGGTGGTGACAACTTGCCTTTATCAGTTTCAGGATTCCGTTGATTCTCCTCGAAAAGCATACGCAGTTGGTCTTCTTGTTCTTCGGTCCAGACGCCTTTAGCGCTATTGAGTACAGAAGAAGTATAAGAAAAGTCAGCAAGTTAGTATATTATAGCATATACACGAAGGTGAAAGGGTGTGTATAGATTTATATTGCAAATACAAAGAAGAAACAATCATTTATCATTTCATCAGCAGGCAGCCAAGTGAAACATGAATAGCTAAATTGCCGCTGCCACATACCCATGAAGGGATTGGTTCATGCAGAAAGCCACTATGCGGCCTGGTGTTCAGCAGAAAAGCAGAATTTATTTAACAATGGATGCGGTTAAATGAAAAATACCCCAGGGAACTTGGGGCGTACGCCTTCACAAGGGCAGTAGCAGCTGCTGCTGCTGCTGTTGCTGTTGCTTTGCTAATACTAAACAGTCAAACTTACGGCTCATATGCATCACAATAGCCGCCTTCCAACTCGTTTGCCTCTTTTACGCTTTTCCAGAATAATAACTCAGCGTAGATTTTTGGATTTGTGGGCGCCACTTCGACAAATTTACGCACCACATAGATGCCTAGGCGCCGCAACTCCTCGTGATGGGCATCACGTTCGACGCTTAATACTCGCTGAAAGATGCGAAATAGTTTTGCCTGCAAGTAACAAAGAAATAAAAGTAAAAATAAATAAATTATAATAATAATAACAAATGAATAAGAAAATAGTAAACTGGGCAGAATGAAAAGCATAGAAGCGTAGCAGAGTCGCAGTGGCAAAAGAGGAAGTAATGAAAAGGATTTGATTTCTTGTTTGAAAAGTGCTCGAAAATGCTGTTAACCGTTAGCTGGTGCAGAAGGAGCGTTGGTCTAGTCGAGCATTGCATGGATAAAGTGGCAGCTGCTGGTTGTACGTGCAATTTATTTGATAATTGCACATCTGCACAAACATACACACATACTTAAGCAAGCATACAATTTGAGTTAGGCATTTATGAGTACAAATGTATGTATGTATGTATGTATTTACAAAATCATTAGCGGTTGCAATGCGCACAACTGAGACGAAACCACGTGCCAGCCAGACAGTTACACAGCCGCCACCGTCAAAGCAATTCAATTTCCTTCTGCTGCTGATTTTGGTGTCGAGAGTCTGGGTTTGTCGCCAGTGCAATGCATATTTGAACGATTATGATGTGAAGCACAACAGTGGGTTGAAAGCGACAAGAAGATTTTGGAATTTTCGAAAGAACGAAATTAAGCAACATCATCGTTGTTTCGTTTATCTCCCATTAGGGCATGGCGCCTCAATAAGGCATTACCATTTGGTCCTCTTTTTCCAATTCGTTTTACGGTTTCCCACATTCATTCAATTCCCTTTGTAACGATCTCTTTCAGGTAGTCTTAGGGCAGCCACTCTGGCGCCTTCTTTGGGGTTTGGGGTTGCTGGCAGGCTTCCGTAACATTTCGCAGTGTGCGGCCTGTCCACCTTCATTTTCGTAATTTGATAGAGTTGGCCATTGACTCCAAAAAGTTGCATTTTTTATATAAATCATCACTGCTGCTGACGTTTGGCCGCCACACCTTGAGAATACACCGGAGGCATCTGCTTTGAATTTTTCCGGTTAGAAGGTCTCGCATCCATAGCGCAGTACTGGGATAAATAATCACATTTTTGTTTGGAAGAATATTTGTGGTGAGTACCAGATTTGGCGCAGTTGTGTATAAGTTAACAGCCAAATCATCGAACGTCCCTCGCAATGAATTCACCGAGCAACCCGCGCGCAAACAATGTCGCTGAACCCGACCACATATGCAACATAAACAAAATAATGTGAGTCGGAGCAACGGCCAGCCGTTTCTGTTGTGTCGCAACCGTTGGAATTCTGATCGGAAATATGCTGAGTCGGTTTTACAGACCACAAACCCATGGCATGATCTTTATGTACTTATTATGTATTTAGGTTTAGATTCATATTTCCATTTATGTACTTAGCTTTAGTCTTTTATTCATTCCATTCTTATAATCAGTTTTGTCCAGACAATTGTTTAATAAAGAACGATTGACTTTACTCCGGCACGCCGCCGTTAATAATTGATGTATTGATTTACACTGTTGAGCCACAAGGCCAATAGTCCAACAAAGGGGACGAAGTCAAGTCTCCCAACCTAAACATCCTAAAGCTAATTAGAATCAAGAAGTAGCTGAGACGTGTCAGCAACACCCGCCGCTGGACCAAGGCATCATCACTGCTCCAGAGGGAAAGTGAACCACATATAACTTATATGCATCAGTTTCTTTATTTGTTTTTTATCCTTTTTCGCACTATTCTCAGTGGATATTATTATATATTGCCTTGTTAGGTAAAATCTTCGTCTTGTTTTTTGATGTTTTTGCCAATGAGTACAAACTGTTGTAATTGGTTGGTGTTCATTTGCATTCAAAATTAAATTAATTAGCAAAAAATTCACTTGTGGTGTCAGTGGGAAAATGAACTGAGTGGAAATGCAATCTCTTCGGTCTTGGTAATGGTATTTTATGTTAATATTGGGAGTGGTACTGGTAATGCTAATGGCTTTAGAATTAAAATTGGTAATGGCGTATTGGTATTGAAAATGGGAATGGTACTGGTATGGATATTAGTTTAGTATTGGTATTGGTAATGGTAATAGTATTGGTATTGGTATTGGTATTGGTATTGGTATTGGTAATGTTATTTGTACTGGGATGAGTATTGGTAATGCTTATGCTGTTGGTATGGATATTGACATTGAAATCGGTAATGGTATAGTAATGGTATTGGTATTGGTAATGGTATTGGTAATTACTAAGCTATTGGTAGGGGTAATAGTATTGGCATTGGTATTGGTATTGGTATTGGTATTGGTATTGGTATTGGTATTGGTATTGGTATTGGTATTGGTATTGGTATTGGTATTGGTATTGGTATTGGTAATGTTTTTTGTACTCGGATGAGTATTGGTAATTGTTATGCTATTGGTATCGATATTGGGTATAAGTATTGGTAATAATATTAGTTGTGGTAATGTTATTGGTATTTGTACTGGGATGAGTATTGGTAATGTTTATGCTATTAGTATTGGTATTGATAATGGTATGTTTATGGGTATTAGGTACTGGTATTTGTATGGTATTGAATGAGCAGTGGTAATCATTAAGCTATTCGTATGGGTATTAGTGTTGGTATCGGTATTGTTAATGATAAAAATTTCTGTGCAATGCTTGTAAGAGTAAAATGTTAATGGCAGTCGTAGTTTGAATATTAAAGGTTATGGTATTGATAGTGGAAAAGGGAGTGAGTTTTTAGTATTGACATGATAATAGTAGTAGCAGAATAGGAAAACTAAACTGTTTTGTAAATTCAACTTATCAGCTAATATTAAGAAATAGTATAAAAGCAAAGAAGTAATAATAAAAAGTTACATTTCCTTAATTATTAAAAACGATTCAGAGGTATCCAAATATTAAAATTAAATAGTGACATTAATATGTTCGCAATGACAGCAAAAATAAAACTAACAAATAAAAAAAAATAAAATCAATTTCTTCAATTTTAATATCTTTACACATTAGAAACCTAATAAAGTAATTACTGTATCGCAAAAATGTGAAAGGTTCTGAGGTTGTTAATATATCAATACTGCAATATTTGAAAATGAAATTCGCGATACAGAACACTGTCTCATACAGCGGAATGGCTTAAAGTGAAGGTAAACAGAGATCCTTCGGGACGTACCAGCAAAGTCTCACAGGAAGACAATGCACATACAACAGCTGAATGTAGCAGCATTTTAGGCACTTACAAAGCATACAAATATACACACACTTATTTATTATGTAAATATACAAGGTTAGACGAGTGCAAATAGGTTTTAGTATATAGACGTTATGACTACACAAATTTAAGCATAAATGAGAAATTTCAAAATATATAACTTTAAAGACCGCAAAAGTAAATAAAGAAAATAGATAAATGGTAATAATATATAAAGAAATAATAAATAATAATATACAAATAATAAGAATACAAAATAATAAATAGTAGTAAAGGGTGATTTTTTAAGAGCTATAGGAAAGCTTTACAAAAAAAACACACGTAAAATTCAGAAAAATGCATGAAATTTTTATTTAAATCGATGTACAGTCCATATAATTTAAGTTTTAAAGATTATTTCATGCAAATGTTGACCGCGACCGCGCTTCAAATACTCCAACCGCTTAGTCCAATTTTGGCATACTCTTTCCAATGTTTCGGCCGATATGTCACATATAAATGCTTTAATGTTGCCCTCCAATGCGTTAATTGAAGCAGGCTTCTCTGAATTGACATGAGCTTTGACATAGCGCCACAAAAAGTAATCTAAAGGCGTTATATCGCTCACCATTCACAGTTACGTTACGATTCCCAGCATCTTTGAGGAAGTACGGTCCAATGATACCTTCCAGCCCATAAACCGCACCAAACTGTGACCTTTTCTGGATACATTGGTAGCTCTTGCAATTCTTCTGGCCGATCTTCAATCCAAAATCGACAATTCTGCTTATTTACGTACCCATTGACCCAAAAATGAGCTTCGTCGCTGAATACAATTTTTCGATAAAAAAGTGGATCTTAAAGTTTCTTAACAGAACACGCATTTTTATAATAAAATTCAATGATTTGCAAGCGTTGTTCGTTTGTACGACGATTCATGGTTAAATTATAGACTAAACTGAAGATGTTTGACAGTGAAAACACAGTTGAAAACACGAAACGTGCGTCAGTTTTTTAAGCCAACTGTTTAAAAAGATAATAGCTAAAAAATCACACGTTATAAAAATAAAATAAATGCTTTTCTGGCACAATTTGATGTGTGGTTTCCTTTTTTTTTGCAAAACTTTCAGTTATGTTGCCGAAGCATTTGGAAAACCTTGCGAAAAATGGACAAAGTTCAATAGAAAATAAAATTTAAGAACTTTAATAATAATAAAAAAAAATTTGCGGGTAATGATATTTAGCACATTAAATTTTAATAGAATATGTTGCTTGCTTGAAGAGACTGTGATATTGATATTAATTGTTGAAGGTTTATGTTTTTTTATTTTAATATTTATTAATAGATTTGGTTTTCGCTTCGCATTCGCTACTCACTTAATTTTAGTTTTTATTGAAAAATATACGCAATGGCCATTAGTAGCCCTTCAAAGCATGCAAATTATTTTACAAAAGTTCAATGGGCTGTAAAGCTGCATACCTGGAAAAATTCAAGAAAAATTGTTAATTTTTTTTTTAATTTTCCAATTTTTTTTTTTTTTTTGTTTTCCAATTTTTTCGTTTTAAGTTTCAAATTTTAAAAAGTTTTTTCTCTGTTATTCACTGACGAAATTAATATCAAAATGGCTAATATTCTGCTCCTAAGCATTGAAATGAGATCTTACATGCCACTCTGACTCCACGGTTTCTATGACTTTATCGACATTTTTGAAGGTAGGCCCACCAAAGAACGGAATCGTTGGCTCTACGGTTATTGCGTTCGATCCTGTGGTAAACCCATAAATAGCACACATTTTTGGGGAGCTGCTTCTACTTTTTACCTTAGTTGTAGTGGTACTGACGAACGTATCGAATTTTCTGTTTTTCGTCTATATTTTGGGACGTTGTTATACGTTGCTGGCTTTAGAACGCATTAAACTGTCTAATAATTTTTATGGAATCGCCATTTCATCTTTAAAGCGCCATAGAATATGACCTGGTGAGCGAAATGATGTCGTACCAACGACAGTCGGTTCTACGTTACCGGTACGACCCGAATTTCAGATAAAACCGACCAAGGATTGCCACTCCAGCAGCATTTTCGGCGCATCTATGGAGAGTATTTATAATTCACAACAACAACACAGCCTCATGCAATTTACGAGGTGTGTTCAAAAAGTATGACGAATTTTGAATTTTCGCAGGTTACGTGTATTCGAATTTCGATTTTTTTGTGGCGATATGTTGGTACTCATGTCTCTCACTCATGTCGACGAGTTCGGCCATTTTGAATGTTCAGTTAATTGTTGATAGCAGCTGTTTGCACGTGTTTCGGTTCGTAAGATTTTTACCTATTCGAAAAGACGGAAAAAGACGAAAGAACCTGTATCAAATTTTGTGTGAAAACCGAAATTTAGTGCGCGGATGCATTCCGAATGTTGACTGTGTCATACGGAGAAGCTACTTTGGACCAAAGCAACATTTATCGGTGGTACAAAATGTTCTCAGAAGGCCGAGAAGATGTGAACGACGAAAAGCATGCCGGACGCCCGAGCACTTCAACAACAGACGAAAAAATTTATGAAGTGAAGAAAATGATATTGGCCAATCGTCGAGTTACAGTTAGAGAAGTTGCTGAGGACCTAGACATATCGATTGGCTCGCGCCATTCGATTTTTTACAATGATTCGGGCAGAAGACGGGTTGCCGGAAAATTTTAACCAAAACTATTTAATTTCGACCAAAAGCAGCAAGATGTTGGACTCCATTCGCAACGACCCAAATTTGCTCCAGAGGTTCATAACTGGTGACGAATCGCGGGTTTATGGTTATGACGTGGAAACCAAAGCTCAATCATCTCAATGAAAGCTGCCGCACGAACCAAGACCGAAAAACGCGCGTCAAGTTCGGTCGAATGTAAAAGTTTTGCTTACTGTTTTCTTCGATTGCAGGGGCGTTGGGCATCATGACTTCTTGCCACAGGGTAAAACGGTCCATAAGGAATATTACCTACAAGTCATGCGCAATTCGCGAGAAGCAATCCGCCAGGGATGGAAGAACAAAAATTGGCTTTTGAATCACGATAACGCCCCTGCTCACACATCGTTGCTTGTGCGCGCCTTATGGCCAAAAACAGCACACTAATGATGACACAGCCACCGTATTCCCCGGATCTGGCACCCTGAGACTTTTTCTTGTTCTCGAAACTGAAGAGGCCTATGAAAGGACAACTCTACGCTACGATTGACGAGATAAAGACGGCATCGAAGGAGGAGCTGAACCAGATAAAAAAAAAATGATTTTTTGAAGTGCTTCGAAGATTGGAAAAAACGTTGGCACAAGTGCATAATATCTCAATGAGATTACTTTGAAGGGGACAAAATAGATATTAATGAATAAAAAAATAATTTTTGAAAAAACACAAAATTCGCGATACTTTTTGAATACACCTCGTATACATCGAGAGTAATAGCTCATTAAAGGCGTCTAGCGGAAAACTATCAGAACTTTTTGCTTTACCCAATACTTATTTAGGCGGCCGTCTTAGACGACTGGGTTTGATGCGTGACTACCATTCGGAATTCGGAAAGAACGTAGACTCGAATCTCAGTGAGACACCAAAATGAAGAAAAAAAAATTTCTAATAGGCAATGGCAAATCTCCGAGTGTATTGCAGCCATGAAAAACCTCCTTATAAAAACACTATTTGCCATTCGGAGTCGGCTTAAAATTGTAGGTGCCATTTGTGCAACAACATCCAGACGCACCCCACAAATAGAGGGAGGAGCTCGGCCAAGCACCTAACAACAGAAGTGTACGCGCCAATTATCTTTTTTATTTATTTTAATAATAATTTGAGAACAACTAAAAATAAATGAAAGTAACTGCATAATTTTCACTGAACCTCACTGCCAAGAAATACATTTTATACTCATGCCACATTGCATTTCACTGAAAAAAATATAGTCCTTAGTTTTCTGCACGAGCACAGACTTCTGTGGTTTGAGTTTGGATTTTTTCTCAAATTCTGTTGGCAAATTTTTAATTCAATTCATAATATTTCAACAGCGAAAAGCCTGCTTGAACGCGCGCTTTGATTTATGAGCTGCTGAGAAATCCTTTGCGCGTTATTTATTTCAACTTTTGTTACAAAGCAAATTACTACAAAATAAATTATTATTTCTCATTTTTTTCCGAGCTACGTTAGGCCGTTTCAAATGAAGTAAGCAAATAGCGGCAAATAAAATAAATAATTTGAATAAAAAATGGCTGCAAGAGGATAGTAAAAAATTGCAAGAAACAATTCAAAAGAAAAAAATGTCTGAAAATAATCGTAGAAAATGGTTGCTTGTTTAAAACAACAAAAAAAAAAATAAAGAAAAACAGTTTTAATTCCTCTGCTTATGGCACCTAGGAATTTATTTTGTCTGCATTACAGTTAAACTTTTCCACAGATCCCACTGCAGCTGCCATTACACGTAGGCACATCACGACAAATACGTTTGGCGGCAGGATCAGCAGGCGTTCTTCTGTTGCTGGAAGTTCAAGTTCATTTAATTTTCACAAAACGGGCATACGGAAGTAAGAGAAAAGCAATGAAAATGATGGCGAGGAAGCTGCAACTTTTCCCATACAACTACACAAACACAGACGTACTCTGCTGCCATGAATGTACCGTAAATGTGGTAAGGCAGATTGTACAGCTGTAAGCAGGCACATAAGTAGGTTGTTGGTAGACTTTATCGTGTCAGGCCAGACTAAACTAAGCCAGCCTAGGCCAAACGCCGCGACCAACTCACGCTCGATGTTTCGCTTGCGGCTGTCATTGTGGTTGGCTTGGCTGTGGCTGGAATTGATGCCGGCAATTCCGTATTGCACACAAGTAAACATGCACACGCACACACTCACGCAAGCTGTATTCTCTCTCGGTGCTTTCCAACTAAAACTCGTATATTTTTAAGTAGCTATTTCTATTTACACTCATTGGCGTCTGCTGCTGTGCACTTTGCTGGGATATTCCGCCACTGACTTTGATTTATGTTTGCTTTGCGTGCAAGAATATGGCGGAAATTCGCCAAGCGCAAAACAAATTCAACGGGAAACATGCAAACAAACGGTATCGGCGCGCGTGCATGTATGCATGTGCGTGTGTATGTGAATTGAGCAAACAGACAAAATTTGAAATTGAAATTAAAATTTTACCTACGTTCGTATGTGTTTGGACAAATAAAAGAAAAACTCTTACACGTCGTTACTGCTGAAGAATAGTGCAAAATGTGGACGGACTGGCGCTCTGCTGGAGGCTCTGGTTCCAAATTTAATTCAAATACACAATTAAACTCGAAGTTTTTTGTCTGCAAAGTTCTCAGCTCAGTCACGAATATTCATTCACTGCCTTGCATGCGTTTCCAGTGTTGTCACCATTGGACAACTGTGTACAGTATATTGTGCTTGATTGCATCAACCTGCTAAATAGGGCAGATGTTGTAATTATAGGTTAGCTTAGGTTGAAGCGGTTGTCCTGTGGGACACACTCAGGCTCATAGGCCATTGTGATGCCGCGTGGGAAGCTTTCCCTATTTGTAATTATCGCTAATATAAAATTAAGTTAAAAAAATTTACAAGTTTGCAGTTAAGGATTTTTTTAATATACAGAGTCACGAATACGTACATCGCACGGCGCAAGACTTATCAAAGTCTTCTAAAACTTCTTGGCTAGAAACAAATTAATGGACAATACTGTATGAGCTGGCATATTCTCTTAGTATGGAATATATGGATTGTCCTTCTGACTCCTCTCAAGTCGGATTCTTTCTTTCTTATTTTCGGAGGCAGTCCAGCAAGAAGGCGACTATTAATTTGATCTTCAAGCACACCAAACCGCCTGGTAAAGTTATGTTACTAACGCGTACGCTGATGATGTGGAGTTAAGGGCATCAGCACTGGGTCCCAATACGATCAGTGGGATCATTCAAACGGCGCTGGGTGAGCTTAACTCTTGGGCTACAGGCTGTGGCCTATGTTGGTCAAGACTGGGTCCCAGTACGATCAGTGGGATCATTCAAACGGCGCTAGGCGAGCTTAACTCTTGGGCTACAGGCTGTGGCCTAAGTTTAAACGCGCGTAAAGCAGAACTCATGCTATTTACGACCAGATATAAGCTACCAATTTTTACTCTACCAAATATTAACGCACAATCCTTCTCACTTTCAAGCAGTGCAAAGTACTTAGGGGTAATTCTGGACTCCAAACTTAGCTGGAAATTACACATTGAAGAACGGGTAAAGAAAGCAGAAATCGCTTTATATGCCTGTAAATGTATGCTAAGAAGAAGATGGGATCTTCAACCCAAGTATACATTATGGTTTTATAAGGCGGTTAAACCACCAATTTTAACGTATGGCTCGGTAGTTTGGTGGAAAGCTCTAGAGAAAGAACACAACATTGAATTACTTGGCAGAATACAAAGATCAGCCTGTGCAATAACAGTCGGTGCAATCAGACCATGTCGTAGGGAAGCCTTGAACGGACTGACACACGTTATTCCGGTAGATCTGCATATTAAGAAGATGGCAACAATGAGTGCATTTAAGTTGAATGAAGCGGGTCGCTAGAAAGGAAAAAACTCATGGCCATGCTAGTCTATTACTGCGAGAAACCCAGTAACCTCGAAGAGGACTGACTACATCGTCCTGACGGTAACATTCAGTAGAAATTTTGCCTCTCTCTTTCCATCTAGGAAGGACAACAAAACAACTTCGACTCTACAGTCTATACAGATAACAGTAAAATGGATTGTGGTGTTGGAGCTGGTATATATTCTCATAGACTTACAATTGAAAAATCTGTGCGTTTCCCTAATGCCTGCAGTGTCTTTCAGGCGGAAGTACTTGCAATTGGGGAAGCTTGCAGGTTACTAGTCGCAGATCTCTCTTTTAAGGGTAATATCGATATTCTTTCGGATAGCCAAGCTCTGGATTCGGCGAGAACAACCTCTAAACTGGTGGATTAAAGTAGGAATAGCCTCACCACCTTGAGCGAAAACCATAAAGTTACCTTAATTTGGGTCCCGGGACACCGGAACATAGAAGGTAACGAAAAAGCTGATGAACTGGCAAGAGGGGGATCTGCCATGAATAGCGTTCTTGCAGTACTAGTATTCACACCATTAGGTGTGGTCAAGAATACAATTTCCCTAAAATACCTTCGAATCGCAGATTGTAGATGGAGAGACCAGACGAAATGCAAAATTAGCGGAACGTTATGGCCCACTCAAGTTTCAGACCACATTGACCCAACCCTCTGTTTCACAAAAGGATACTCAGTTACCTTTCCAGAGAGGATAGAGTGGAAAACAAACCAGAAATGGATGAATGATGATTCACAAAAATGGTACACTGATGGATCAAAAACCCCTTACGGTGTAGGAGCAGGTGTAGTGGGGCCCAGAATCCACAAATCATACACTCTCACCAGGGACACCACTATCTTCCAAGCGGAACTATACGCAATAATGGAAGCAGCAAACATCATGCAACGTAGAAACCACAAGAGAGTAAGGATTAAAATACTCTCGGACAGCCAATCAGTCCTAAAAGCTCTAGATAGCTATACATACAACTCAAAAACCCTCTTAGAATGCCACAAGGCACTCAATAATCTGGCATCCAAAAATAATGTTTCATTAATTTGGGTACCGGGACATGAGGGATATGACGGCAACGAAAAGACAGACGTTCAAGCCAAAAAAGGGGCAGATGAAAACTTCATCGGACCTAGTCCTATGTTCGGATTCAACAAAAACAACCTAAAACAAAAAATAAAATACTGGGCCAAAACTCTATTAAATCAGCATTGGAACAATGTAGAGGGTCTTAGACACTCCAAAAACATGGCCCTCACGTTAAACAAAAAGAGCATTCGCACTCTCACAGGCGCCCTCACGGGTCACTTCACCTGCAACAAACACTTACATAAATTAGGCATAACTAACACCAGCACCTGCAGATTCTGCTGCGAAGAAGGAGTCTATGGAACATCTCATTATCGAATGTCCGGGGTTGACGCATAGAAGGAAAAGGTTTTTAAACAAGTTCATGCTTACAGATGAAGACCTTCAATCACTCCCTCAGAAGGAGCTGGTACAATTCATAAGCATACTTAACAGTCAATAGACAGCATAGGGTGCACAATAGATCAATATGGTCGCAGTGCTAAAGGGCTACTCCTTAACCCTTTACAACCATTAACCATTAACCATTATGGCCCACCTACAACCTGAAGCAATCGTCAACATTGATAAACATGAAACAACGGGACGCCTGGAGACTAACGGCAGTCGTAACTGGCTTTTGGTCTATGGGAGAACAAGCAGCCAAAATGGGCATCCCTCACAGCATAAACTGTCACAGTTGCAAACAACAGGAGTAAAAGGAAGCAATCTTCTATTTCCTTTGCGTATGAACTACCCTATGGAAGAGCAGAATGTTAACCCTGGGTAAACCGCTGTTCGAGAGTCTTGAACAACTGTCTGGCTTAGACGTCAACAAATGACAAGGTTCCTGAACTCCACAGACTGGATATAGTCATGCTGTAAATAACTGGCACACAAGTTTGAAACGAAGATGGGGCAACATAATGCTGCGGAAGCGCTAGTTAGATTCTGGAAGAATCACCACTTAAACCAACCAACCAACCAACAGACCACAGACCCCAAAAGACGAGTAACTACTGTCAAACTAAATACATAATTGTTCTCAGTCCTCATTGACCTTTCATCATGGAAAGGCTAACTTGAAAAGGCTCTGTGAAAAGTGTTTATCGCGCGCTCAGGCCAACTTATGGTGTGCACATCCGTCCTACCGAACATATTATTCGGCGAACCATCGGCAAAAGATAGAATAATTTTATATTATTGGATGATACTCAACCGATTAGATCACGTACAACCCGAAGAGAAGATAATATTGCGGCTGTAAATATGAGTTTTGCCGAAGATCCGGTAACCGATCTCAACAGCTTGGCTTATCTCAAGGCACTACTTGGGCGATTTTACACAAAGACCGTGGTTTGAAAGCGTATAAACTACAGATAGTTCAAAATCTAAAACCGGCCAATCTTCCAAAGCGTCATAATTTCAGTCGTTAAGCTCGTCGGAAAACTCGCCGAAGATCCGGATTTTTGGACCCGAATTTTGATGAGCGATAAGGACCATTCTTGGCTACGTCAATAAGCAAAATTGTTGTATTTGGGTGGAAGAGCAACCCGAAGCCATTCAAGAACAGCCATTACATCCACTGAAAACTACCAAACAACCGTTTGGTGCTGCCTATGGGTTGGAGGAATCATCGACTTATGTTTCTTCTGGGGCCGATGTAACAGTGAATGGCGAGAGCCAGAGGCGATGCCTCTTCAACTTATCAGTTAACATAAGAAATTACTTTTAATATTTCTTTTCTTCCACTTTATGAGAAATCTGACTGCTAAGAAAATAAACTGATTGACTTTGTCATACCATTTTCATAATATAATTTATCTTAATAAAAACTTAAACGTCTTAAAAGATATATAAGTAAATATATGCGGCCGCCGTAGACGAATGCGTTGGTGCGTGACCATTCGGAAGGCGCCGGTTCGAATCTCGGTTTTCCAAAATTAAGAAAAAGATTTTTCTAATCGCGGTCGCCCCTTGGCAGGCAATGGCAAACCTCCGAGTGTATTTCTGCCATGAAAAAGTTCCTCATAAAAATATCAGCCGTTCGGAGTCCATTTGTGGAACAACATCAAGACGCACACCACAAATAGGAGGAGAAGCTCGTCCAAACACCCAAAAAGGGTATACGCGCCAATTATATATATATAAATATATGCATCTAGTTGGTAAGGTTATTGTAATCACAGACTTAAATAAATAAACTAATGAACAGTCTAACCAGAATTCCAAGTATTTTTCCATGCACCCAAACTAAATTGGCAAAGTTAGGATCATTAAAATTTAAGCCGAATATGCAAAAATCTGCAACAACGCCATCAAACTGAAATATTCAATAAAAAACTTGCATTTTTTCCACTAACAAAAAAAGAGGTCGAAAATAATGTGCAACAAAGCATAACATACCGTACACGTTTTTGAAGGCTTAATTTCGCGTTAACATGCCCCAAAAAGTATGCAACATTTCAATTTAACTACTCGCAGTTTGGGCGAAAAGTAAACAGCAAACTGGTTTACTAAAATCCAAAGGCTTACATTTTAATTTCAAATAATCGCACACGTAATCAAGTGCAGGTGAAGCAAATGCAAAAACAAAGCAAAAAACAAATTTTTTTTGGAATATTTAGGAAGAGCATCTCATAATACTCTGTACATATGTATGTATGTGTGTATGTATGTATGTACAAACTAGCAGATTAGCAGATTACGTAGCAATGCAGTTGAGCTGAGCAAATCCACATTGCCCATCAGCGTCACTACGCGCGTTGTAGGCTTCGTATATTGAAATGTTATATAATAGTGACTAGTGTAAACAACAATTCGGCAGCGTACGCTGAATATCGGACTATTCTAATTAATTCGAACTAAAATAATGGATATTAGTAGGTAGTAGTGTTGTGTGAACAGTTTTAAGTACCAAACCAATTGGCTGATTTAAGTGAAGACATTTTATTTTTAGCTGTTTGAATTAAAATAATACCCAGAAAGTATGTGTTTGATTATCTTCCTCCTAGACACAGGAGACATCCAGTCACTCACACTTTATTTGATACAGATCCGATTTTTTCTATAAAGTGCAACAGCTTCAATGACGCAGTTAAGAAAGACCAACTATTTATTCCTAATTTTTAAAATTTTATCCATTATCAATTACAGCTTGCAATCTACGTGGCATGGAGTCAACCAATTTTTTGTGTATTTCGTTTGTTATGGATGCCATATTTTTTATACTTGTCCTCGAAACCGACCACAAATTTTCGAGGAGGAGTGCAAGGAGTTTCATTTATATATAACCATGTTTGTATTATTTGTGATTTGTGCTTAAGGTCGTTATCTTGGTAAAAGCGAAGGACATAGATTAAATTAGGTTAAGTTACGTTAGGTTTGGCAGCCGCATCACTCATAGAGACAACGATGCCACTTAGACCAAAGGTTGGGTCAAAGGTTGTTGATGGTCATCTTGAATCTATAATTTTCCAGCACTTGGAACCAAATTTTCTTACAGCAGTTTTAAATATCAGGACAGTCCATAAGTTTGTGTGTTTTTAAAGGTGGTTTTAAAATTAATAAAAAAGATGTTTAAAGTATTTATTAATCAATAATATATTTTCCTTCATTATTTACAATGTCTTCCCAACGTTTAGGCAAATTTTTAATTCCCCGCTCAAAAAATTGTTTGTCCTTGGAGCAAAAATACGCTTCGATATCCCTTTTTATAGCTTCTTTTGAAGAGTAGTTTTTGTTATTCAAAGAGCAATATCCGGAGAGGTGCAATATCAAGGCGCTCCCATCCGAGCTCGTTCAGCTTGCCTAATGTTTGCCTTGCGGTATGAGGTCTTGCGCTGTCGTGGTGAAACAACACTTTGCGTCTATTCACTAAAGTCGGCCGATTTTTGTTAAGTGCCTCATTCAGGTTTGATAGCTGATGGGAATAATAATCAGCAGTTATCGTCTGGTTTGGTTCCAGAAGTTCATAATAAACAATACCGGCCATATCCCACCAAATAAACAGGAGAATCCTCTTGTGATGAAAGCCATCTCTAGTAACGATACGGTTCAAAAAACTTTCATTTTCAAGCCGTTGCAGCAGCTGAGAACACACATTCATTCTCTGCTGAAGTTTGGCGACGGAAAGTCTATGCGGAACCCATTTTCCCAGCTTTGAAACCATTCCCAACTGAACCAGGTGCCTGTGAACTGTTCGATGCGATGAATTTAACCTCTGAGCTAACATATCGACTGTCGAATTCGGCTCAGCTTCCATGAGTACGAGCAAGGCGTCGGAGTTAAAGACTTCAGGACGACCAGCGCCCGGGGCATCCTCCACGTCGCAGTTAGCACTTCGGAATTTTGAAAACCACGTTTGCGCAGTCCTTACACTCACGGTATTCTCTCCGTGAACAGTGTTTATTTCTGCAGCAGCAGTTGTTGCATTTTTACCACTTAAAAAAAAACACACACAAAATATGCCTCTTATACGCATTCGAGGATTCCATTTTATTTTTTAATAACACGTGCTTCTATCCCCGATTAAAATCACTTGTTGAATGCACAATATATCAAACAAAAGATAAATAGTTCCGTTATATTCCGCGAATAATTTTTTGTATGCAAGAATCGTACAAAAGTGAAACTATGGGTAAAATACGCACGAACTTATGGACTGACCTGATATTTGTTCCTTGTTTCTTCTTCGATAAAGGTCAAATTTCCTAGTCCATTTGATGACATTGGCACCGCTGTATTTTATAGTAACTCGCAAATTTTGGGGTTCGAGCTCCGCATTGACCCCGCGCTACATAAAAGGACTGCCGTCTGGACCAAATAAGTTTAATGTTACCCCGTCTTCAAAAATTACGGTCCCCCAAAGTGCTTGGGTTCTATTTAGATGGGCACGCGCAAACAGCAAACTCTTACTTCTATTCCTTGTACTTACGAAAGTAAGGGCTATTCTACCAGTTAAATTTGCTTTCCTCAGTATTTTTCCAGGAGTTTTTGGATAACAAGTATTACCTAAATCATTTTTGGTCATTTCAGTTAACTTTGGAGCGCTTGCGGTTGGAGTTTTCTTCACTTGGCGCATTAACCACTGGCACACTCTCTGAAAGTTTTATTTGGGGCCAGTAGTCCCTTATTTACACCATGATTTTCATGCATAAGGCGTTCAATAATGAAGTGAACTGTTCACGAACGTAAATGTACGATTTCAGCTATTTTACGGTGCGACATTCCTTTTTTAAACCAACAGATATCAGTTCAGATTTTCAGTTTTTCGGGTGGGCAAACTTCAGCGCCATTTTTTTAAATATTAAAATTAACATTTTTTTCATTTTTGTATGTAAAATAAAAATAAATAAAAAGACTAAAAAATATAAATATCGTTTTTCATTTTTAAGCTACGAGTTATAAGCTCGGAGCCTATTGCTATCAACTGTGCAGATTGGAAGAGGATTGTGGACGAAGCTAAAGCTAACCCCAAGCTGTAATCGCTACTTGATGATGGTAATGACGATGTACACTGTTATCTATATACAATACTTTTATAATGTAAACACGTTAACGAGGCGTTGGATGCTTTGTAGTAAATGGTTATCAATTCTTTTCTACGCCTGTTAAATGCCAACTCACTAAAATGTCATCTGAACCAAAATATTAGCGAAACAAAAACGGCACACTGTGCAGTCGCACTCACCTGATACAGCATAGCCGGACAAGAGCAGCCAAATGCGATGCGATGCAAAATGGTCACAGCTGCCTTCAGAGATTTTGTCGTTATTTGATCCCAATCGGTGAGCACCACCGCACAGGCTCGTATGATTTTCGGATTCAGCAGTCTGTGAAAAGATAAAAACAAATGCAAAAAAATTATAACATAAAAGTATGGAGTAAGGCAAAAGCTAATTAGGATAGCAAAAGTATGAGTGGAGATGAAATTGGTTCGGTAAGAAAATTAAATATTAATTTCAAATTAATTAAACAAATACAACCACCTCACATTGGAGCGGAGTACAAACAAATATTTGTGCTATGTACCTACATACATATATGTGCGACTATGTGTATGTATCTGTATATTTAATTGAAATCGCTTAGATTTAATGCTTTGTGGAAATTGAATGGGCATGTTTTAATTTAGGCAATTAAGCGTTTATACCTGGCACTGCCTTCTTTGTCGCTGCCCCTATCAATATTGATTTAATTAAATTCTTTTGTAAAAAAACAATGATCTTAATAGACGGAATTTAAAATTAATTGTTTTGAGTTCGCAAAATATTTATGCACAAAGTGGTGCTGGTTTCTGATTTTGGCATTATAGCGCCTTGAACAAAAAGGACAACCGCCAGGTGATGCTCTAATTCAATTGATTTGAGTTCTGCTCATGTTCTTAGGTTGCAACATTTGTCATTAACACTCCCACCAACATTTCAGCGCCTCTACTTCACATTAGTAAAAGTTACGTCGTCTTGAGTAAATCTACCACTGAACCTGTTTTCGTTTTTCTACAGTTTTAAGAATGGATTTCAAATTACAACAGCGAGTTTGTATTAAATTTTACATTAAAAATAAAGGGTGTTTTTTTAGAGGTTAGGTTTTCAAGTTGGCACTACTTTTTTCGTAGATGGTCTTTTTGACAGCTGTCACTTGATTTATGCTCAGTTTGGTTTGCCATTTCATAATGAATAGACTTACACCTGAACAACGTTTGCAAATCGTGCAAATTTGGGCCCAAAACGAGATGGCCACCGATCCCGATTTTCACAAGAAAATTTTGTTCAGCGATGAAGCTCACTTTTGGTTGAATGGGTATGTCAATAAGCAAAATTGTCGCATTTGGAGTGAACATAATCCACAAGCCATTGCTGAGACGCCGTTACATCCTCAAAAAGTCACTGTTTGGTGTGCTCTATGGGCAGAGGGAATCATTGGCCCATATTTCTTTAAAAATGAAGCCGGCCATAATGTTACAGTCAATGGAGAGCGCTATAGAGCCATGATTAATGACTTTTTCGTGCCTGAATTGGACGATGTTGATGTGGACGACCTTTGGTTCCAACAAGAAGGCGCTACATGCCATACAGCCAACGCAATAATCGATTTATTGAAGGAAACTTTTGGTGAGCGTATTATCTCGCGCCGTGGACCTGTGGCGTAGCCTCCAAGATCGTGCGATATAACACCGCTGGACTATTTCTTGTGGGGCTATGTGAAGTCGCTTGTCTACGCAGATAAGCCCGAGACGATTGACGTCTTGGAAGAGAATATTCGGCGCGTTATTGCTGACATACGGCCCCAATTGCTGCAAAAAGTGGTCGAAAATTGGGCCTCTCGGCTGGAATTTATTCGAGCCAGCCGCGGCGGCCACTTGCCCAAAATCATTTTTAAAACATAATGTCAAACCCTTATCTTTAAAATAAAGCTAAATTCTTGGCCATAACCTGAAAACCTAACTTCTAAAAAAAACAATGGTGCGAAAACATTTGAAATGTTGGGAAACTATTTCGGTAAAGATTCCCTAAAGAAAACAACCGTTCACGAGTGACATGAATGCTCCAGAAGAGCACCTGAGTCGACATCGAAAACTCATAAAAACATAAAAAAAGTGAAAAAAAAGTTGAACAATAAACGCAAAGTAACCAACAGAATACTGACAGTGGACTTGAATATTGCTTATGGGTCGGTTCAGGACATTGTAATTAATGATTTAGGCTTGCGTCAAGTTGCTGCAAAGTTGTTCCCAATGGACTTGAATTTTAGGCAAAAAATGGGCCACGTTGATATCGCCAAAGACATGATTTCCAAGGCTAAAACCGACCCAACATCAACATTCATCAAATACATCATTACTGGAGACGAGACTTGGGTTTACGAGTACGACACGCGATCAAGACATCAGGCGAGTGGGTGGAGAACTCTGGATAAACCAAAAATAAAAAAAAAAACAAGTCGTTTTCAGTTAAAAAAGAACGCGAGGGTCAGACAGTCAGTAAGGACTCTTACTTGGGTGTCATGAGACATCTCATCATTTACGTGAAGCAATTCGCCAAAAAAGAACGTATTTGGCGTCTCACAGTGCCATGATTATCCTTGAATTTCACAGGCCGACAGCATCTCAGACCCAGAAGCCGGACTATATATTTTCGAAGGATTTTGATGCGATGAATCGAAATCTGGCCTCAAAATTGCTCTATCAGCTCTGGTATATATCCTAACCTAAAAGTGCAAAAAACACCGTTTTTGCCCATATTTGAGGTTATATAGCCTTGCAGATGTTTTCTTTCACCAAAAAAATAGGCAGGCATCTTTAAGTACAAATTTCTCTTTCAAATGGCGTTTTGTTTGCTCAAATATCATTTTTTTTTCGCAGAGATATCGCATTTTGAAATTTTCATGTTTCTAAATTTTCCTACACCTGAAAATCGATTAAGATAACATAGACATGATATAGTCGATTACTAATTTTCTTGAATTGAGTCTTATTTTTCTTAAAATTTTGTCTCACACCATAAGTGTGCTGACTCACCAAACCCCTACACTATCTAACCCACGGGTACCGAGTCACACACAGGTTTCTGGATCCGAATGTTGGTTAAATTTTGTCAGCCTGTGTTTTTGACCAAGAATTTTGTTTTTTCTTTCTGTTTGATTGAGTCAAAAAACCATTACGAGGAACGCTTTATACAAAGCTGTTCAATATGGTTTGCTCTTTGATAAGAGAGAGCGTTGCCAGTCTACATTTTTTGTTATCTTGAAGTTTCATTTCAATCTGCCAATTCATTCTTTGTTTACTAGTCATTTAGTACCGACTTGTTACAGTATTTTCTACAATGGAAAAAATCAAATATCGTGCAGTGTTAGAATTTTTATTTTTAGAAGCTTTAAAAGCAAAGGCAATTTATGAACGAATGTTGAAAGTGTGTAAGGATTTTTGCCATCAATTAGTATAGTAGAAGGATAGGAGGTCGCACAAGCCTTGAAGACGATCCACGTCAAGGGCGACCAAAAACAGCATCAAGACCAGAAATTGTAGAAAAAATACAGAATATCGCATCGGAAAATTATCGTGTGACGAAAGCGATTTAGTAGAAGCCTTAGGCATCTCGCCGGGTAGTGTAGGCACTATTTTTACTGTAGTATTGGGTTTCAGAAAGCTGTGTGCACAATGGGTGCCGCATTCACTAACAATGCAACAAAAACAAATTCGAATGCGTCTTTCTCAGTGTCTTCGAAAGGTTCAAGTGGATTTTGTGCAACGATTTATCACGATGGATGCAACTTGGGTCTATCACCAAACCTAAATCAAAACTAGACCCTACGTGGCTCTATCACCTTGACCATAAATCAAACCTGGTTTTTCGGCTCCAAAACGAGTTCGTGTCCAGAAATGGGCCAAGAAGGTGTTAGAATCAGTTTTTGGGATGCGAAAGGAATTCTGGTAAAATAACAGATTCTCAATAATATTGTAACCTTTTAAATCAGCTGAAGAAAAATATTCGTGAAAAAGAACCAGTTTGTAAAAGAAAAAAATATTTTTTACGAGTCTCAAGAGCATTTTGACAATGGCTAAAATCCATGAATTATAGTTTGAATAGTTGGAGCATCCACCGCATTCACCAGATTTGGCCGCTAGTGACTTCTATCTATTTCGAGACTTTTAATAAATTCATGCGTGAAAAGCGTTTTTCACCAAATGATGAGGTTAGCTCAGAACAGCTGTGTAAGCAGATTCTCACTGCAGGGTTGGATTTCATAAATTGGAAGCTCATTGTAAGAAGTGTTTTGCTGTTCAGGGAGACTGAACTGAGTAAAAAAGTGTATTTCAAACCATAAAATTGTGCTGTTTGGTAAGAAAAAACGTCGCAAAACTTATTGAACAGCCCAGTAAAAAACGAAAGGAAGTAATGGAAAAATCGAGTACGGCGCTGATGGGTTTACAGCAAATAGGGTTCCCGAAATGTTTCGAGAGTTAGATTTAACGCTAGCATAAGTGCGTTGGGGGTGTAGGAAGCAATGGGAGGCGATAATATCACTTTTGAGGAATAAACTGGTATTTTAAATTTTCTGAATATATTATGGACACTTTTTGATTAGCGGGACCCAGTGGTTTAGCAATTTCATAAAATCAATTTTTTGTTTTTTCGATATTCCGAAAGTATAGTATCTTAAGAATATATTCAGATTTTTAGAATGTCCAATTCGCATTCGCGCCATTTTGTCAATTCTTCTTTTATTCTAGTAAAGGGGCATAGCTACAGTCATACTGATTAATAATTTTTTTGGTTTTTGTGTTTCAGATAAATAAAGGGTTTTCCAATAACAGGTGTTACAGGTCAATTGATTGCGCTATCGAGAGCTGATTCACGATTTTTTATGGCCGGAATAGGATGGTTTTGATCTGGACAACATTTATTTTCAACAAGACGGCGCTACGTGCCCCACAAGCAACGAAACCATTGATCTTTTACGGGAAAAGTTTCCGGAACGTGTTATCTCTCGAAGAGGTGATCAGAATTGGCCACCGGGATCTTGTGATTTAACACCATGTGACTTTTTTCTTTGGGAGAAAGAAGGTCTACGCCAACAGCAACAGCCCAGGGCCAATTCAAGACCTCAAAGAAGGAATTCGTGAGGCTATCGAGGACATAGGGCCGCCACTTTACAATTCGGTTATGGAAAATTTCATGAAAAGGATATTGTCCTGTAAATGGGGTCGTGTTGGTCATTTGACTGATGTTATTTTCCACTATTAACGGCATATCTTTCTTTTTATAATGAAATAAACATCCGATCATTTATATTAAAAAATAGCATTTTTCTTTGAGTATCAAAATAACACCTCTTATTGGAAAACCCTATAGAAGAGCCAAAATGGACAATACCGTCTAGGTCCAATTTTTCGGGAGGGTGAACATCAGATCCATTTTTTAAATTATTAAAATAAAAATTTTTTTTTTCAAAGTTGTATGTAAAAAAGTTAAATAAAAAGCCTAAAAATTTTAAATGTCGTTTTTCATTTTTTTATTGTAAACAAAATTCCAGAAAATAAATTTTCGAGCTCCAGACGACCATAAGGTGGCATAGCTGCATTTGGCAAATGTATATAGTGAAACTTTTAATTATAAGGGGTGATCAATTTAGGGGTATCGGATTGTAAATTGAAATAAAACGACAAAAATTCAAGTTGATTGGGCAATCTTTACTATTTTTGTGTAGAACCAAACATCATATGTTAAAATATTGCAAAATTATTCTGAATTTTGTCGATGGTTTACCGAATAGTGCGTTCGGTAGGACGGTTAAGTACACCATAAGTTGGTCTGAGCGCGCGATGAAATGTACGATTGATCTGCCTAAAAAAACTCTCTTAAAGAAAGTACCTCCAATCTGATCCCCCTTTATATGTGAACATTTTCATTATATGTGTATGTATGCGTGAATGTATGCATATTATGCTCAAGTGAGCAGACATGCATGTATTTATGCAAGAGTGAATTTGCATTTTTGATGCGGACAATCATTGAAGCGAACTGAGAGGTTTGTAAATTAAGAAGTATTGCCCCCCTATGTCTAGCTGGACGCCTAACAAGTGCTTTAATTTAGTGCGCATTTAGTTAAAGTGACATAAAAAGTTGCTTTCGTTCAAAACAAATACTAATTTGACTGAAATAATTCACTCTGGAGTGTTAACAAATCCCTCAAGGATCGAACCTGTAATCTCGTTGACAATCAGATTACAAACAATCAAAATGAATTCCATTTTCTGTAAATTTAATTAAAAAATGCAAAATTTCCATACGACAAAATTAATAACATTCATGTCAATAGTTCCTCCAACCCTTCCACTCAGCAAAAATGTAATGTTCCTATAAAATGTTTTACTTGCAATGTAAATTACCAAATATTGTTAAGTTGAGCTGCTGCAACCTCCGAGCAGGCAGCCGATAAACTCGTTTTATGTTTTAAGTTTTCACTTTATTGCAAAAACGATTACACTTGGTAGCTGTCAACTAGAAACCAATGTAAGTCACAAGCAGCAGCACAACAGCACAACAGACGCAAAGCAGAGGCGCAAAGCAGCACGAATAATTGACAATAGATTTGGTAATAGGCAAGTGCGACCAGATATTGCTAAACTTGGTGCAAAAACAAGCAGACTGAGCAGAGACTGTCGAGTAAAAATAAATTAAATTTCCAACAGAGTAGTGAAGAACATAAATTGGGTAGCCACAGAGGGGGAGGGGGGGAGTGTGTTGTGGCAAAGCCGAACACAGCAAGTGGAGGAAACCAAACCAAATACAATTTTTGCAGAAATGTTGTAGTTTGAAGTAGTGAATTTTTGCTAACTGGTGTGTGTGCGTGTGCGTGTGCATGCGTGTGGCTGCCTTTAAGCTTGACTGATTTTAAGCTCTAACGCCTGTAGGCGGTGGTAGGCTCAGGTGCTGAAAAATTGCCACACGACTATGGCGACTGATTACAGTTATTCGTAGTGTTGTTGCTTAAACAGCCTGTCTGCCCATGAAGATATGCAACAGAATACAATGGACCACCAGAACTACAAGCAAGTAGCTGTAGCTACTGAAAAAAAAAACACGACAATGAGAAAAGTTTTACAATGCGATTATTTGGTGATGGTGATGAATGACAAAGAGCGAAACACTTTGTTGGCTCCTATGGCCGATTAACTGGCTCGGTTATTTGTCTTGCGCATCCCTGTGTCAGCTGCAAACAACATAAGAGCCCGCTAAAGAGATTCATTCATGAGAGGAGGGCTCATGGGATATATTGAGTGACACCTGCATATAAAAAAAATAAAAATAAAAAGGTGCTTCGATATTTTACTAATTCGGTAACTCCAGATATGCCAACTTTTTTTTTCTTTTATATTGCAGCGGTCGTCCTGACAGAATGGGTTTACTTTTCGCTGTGGTCGAGCTCAAAACCCACTGTAGGAATGAAACTCTAAAGGATAGGCAGCTTCTTTTTAATAGCGACTGAACCGCTTCAGGCAATTGCAAGCCACCGAATGTTTTTCTGCCATAAAAAAGCTTCTCATAAGCAATCATCTGCTGTTCGGAGGCTTCCATAAAACTGTAGGTCCCTCCAGTTCCGGAAAAATAACAAGGCAAAGATGTACGTGTCAAGTACGAGGTGTGTTCAAAAAATAGGTGACTTTTAATTTTCCTCACAAAATATTTATTTATTCATCAATTTCTATTTTATCTCCTTATGAAAAAAAAATATATATATATTTGGGCGGGTCGACTTAAAAATCGCTCATTGCTCTGTGAAAATCGTATTCTAGGGATCAAAATAAGAAACTTTGCCGAAGGAACCATATCTCTTCAACGAATTCTGATGTCCCCCAATTTAAAAATATCACCATTTTTGGCCTTTACATGAAAAAATCAGCTAAATGGCTATGTTTTTTCTTTATTTTTATTTATTTATAAAAATATTTATTATTTATTTATAATAATATCTATTTTTTCTCTTAAGAAATTTATTTAGTCAGAACATATGTAAATGAAAAAATTAATTTAAGTGAGTTATAGAAAATAAACTAAAAAGTTCGACCCAAATTGGGGGACATCAGAATTCGTTTTAGAGGTAAGGTTCATTCGGCAAAGTTTCTTATTTTGATCCCTAGAATATGATTTACACAGAGCAATGGGAGATTTTTTTGCCTCCCCACAAATCGACCCGGCCTAATATACATATATATAATGTATAGTATATGTATAAATAGTATATATGTATGTATAAAAGCGCAAATCTCAGCTGCCGCATTTTTTTAAGTGACCTGACCGCTTACAAAGCATTTAAACTTTCAGTTAACCTGAACCAGTGGCAATTTTGTCTTCCTGGCATATCAAATTAAAAGAGGTGAATCTACCATCCTTCTGGTTAGCCCGGCTTTTATCCTTAGAGTTCAATACTCTCACTCTTACTACTCGACAAATACTCACTTCGTTGTGCTTCGCCTTTTGTTTGCTGAGGTCAAGTCATGCAACTCAGTCTGTAAATTGCTTTAATCCGATTAAAAACGATAGCGAATGCAAAAGGCTTTCAGTTTCATTTTCAATTTGAATTTTATTTATTGCTAACTAAGCAGGGAACAGGGAAAATTTTTCGTCGGTTTGTGCGTCGGTCAACAAAATACCATTCACTCCAAAGCATATTCTAAAATATATAATAAATAAATATATACACATGTAAATATAGGCAAAATTTTAATTAAATATATTTGGGAGAAAACCACCGGATATAAGAAACTAAAGGCTAGTAAAAAATGCTCAAGCCAACACTCCACAACATATGGCAACAGATAATATTTCAATTAGCATACAAATTCACGCGCGCCATATGCCATTTATGTTCAGTTTTATGCTTATGCTTATTTAACTTTTCAATAATTAATAAATTTCTGACGGACAGTAATGAAATAAACAGCGTCATAGCCTCCCGAACAATACTGCGGGTTGCGTATACGTCACGGCATGCCAGCGTGAATATGTTAGCAGCTGAGCACAGGTAGCTGTTGCGTATTTACGACGAAACGGTCACACACCGCTGGCGTAGTTTTGTGGCGAAGGCCACTGGACGCCTCAATGCTAGGGCAACAACTTAAATGACCTTTTAATGGTGCTGAGCAGCAGAACAGCCATTTCCCTACACAGCGGACAGTTCTATTTTCAGCACAGGAAGCAGGAAGCGCTGCGCTGCAATTTATGCGTATATTTATATGTATTGTGTATATTTATATATTGGTATGTACGAACAGTTATCAATTTTGCTATGGCCTTTGCTGCGTAAAATTTACATGAAAAAGCGATAAAAATACAATTTCCGCTTAAAGGTGACCAGACAGCGACTCAGTGAGAATTTTTTATTGGTCACATAACAGTTCAAGTGTTGGTAATGTATTTTAAAGCACTTCCCCCATTCACCGAGGTCGCTAAGTCTATGCAGCAAAGGTACATAGGTGGGAAGTGAAAACTGGTTTCAAGCCCATCCACCCACAGGATCGTTAATCTTTGCAAAATAGAATTTATTCTTTTTTTTTTGTAAAACTGTAGTCGGCGTTAATGGCCGGCCATTATCGCGAGAAAATTCGTTTGCTAAAATAAGGAGAGTAAATTAAAGTAAATATTTTGAAATCAACTGTAGCAAAAAAGGTGCTCAACTACTAAATGAGGATATGGAGAGAAGCTAATGCAAATGACAATGTTAATACATATAAATCCTAAAGTTGTTATTACAAAGCATATATCATACTTTTTACCATAGTGCAGATCACGAATGAGCAACGCCCGAAAATTATTTAAGAGTAATCGCATCCAGAGTACTGAGCAAGACGCTGGTGTTAATACCAAAAATTATGCACTGCAAGCGCAAACTTATATTCAACATAGTCGAAAGGTCGTCACAGCTTACAATGCAAAGCAAAAAGCCGTCGGTCCTGTCGCGATGCATCCCACTCGCCAAAGAATTGAACATCATATCGACACCGATCCTTATGAGAACACACCCATACCCTCAGTGGGTTTCCCTTAAATTCTGTTTATATAATAAATTATTCTGCCTTAAAAAAATTGAAACAGCATCGGTCGAATACATACAGGACTACAGCGAAGCTACTGCACCTTTTCGTGCCGAATGGGATTTTATATTCACTGACGGATCCAAATCGGACACCAGCACAACATTTGCTGTGACAAATAGCGACGGTGCCACAATTTCTGGCGCTATTTGTCACAGCAAATGTTGTACTGGTATCCGATTTGCCGATCTGCCACTGCCTACATACTGCTCAGGTTTCACAGCAGAAGCAGCTGCACTGCATGAAGCAGTAATGTTTGCCTCCCAAACGAGCAAAAAACATCTAATATGCAGCGACAGCAAATCCGTCATTGAAGCCTTGCAGAACCCAAAAAACGATCTGTTACTCATCAATATGATAAGAAATATTATATATGAAAAGAAAAACGCAATAATAATTATGAGGGTTCATGGTCATGCTGGAATCAAAGGCACGAAGTTGCTGATGAACGTGCAAATAAAGCACTGATGCAGCCATTACATTTCTTCAACCACCTCACTCCTAAAGACCTACGGATGTATGCGCCAAATTACTTAGCCGGAAAACTCACGCATGATTGGGCCACATATCATTACTACTACAAATTAAATAATCCCCGTGGAACTAAACCGATTCTCCCATCTGACACTCCTTGCAGAGGTATCAGAACTTTTGTGTGTCTACGAATCGGACATTCAATTCCCACTCATAGACATTTACTTAATGGTACCTTGAAGCCGTCATGCTCATACTGCAATACACCAGATTTATCAGTACAACATCTCCTGGATGAATGCCCTGGCCTAAGTCAGAACCGAACAACAGTTTTTGGCAGCAGCAAACCCTCTGACCATCTGAAATTAGCAAACTCAGATAATATTAACGCTTTCCTAAAATTTCAAATCTTAGCTAAACTAAATATATAAAATTATTGTTACTTTCATCCGCCATAACACAAAGTCTTTTTTTGTTTTTGAATACTTAATGTAAATTATCTAAAATAGTCTTATAAGTGTAAATCTTGAGCCGAAGACCTTAGTAGCCAGATTTCTTGTTAAATTTTAGTGTATTTGGTTATTTATAACATTACTCTTACATATAAATAAATATAAATAAAATAAATATTTAAGAGTAGCCAATAATTAAGTAGGCAAGCGAGTAGTAAAGTTCTCTCGAACAACACTAACACTCTACAAGGCTCTCATCATGCCTGTTCTAACGTATGGCGTAGAAGCTTGGATATGACAACATCCAACGAGGCGCCTTTTGAAGTGTTTGAGAAAAAGATTCTCAGCAGACGAGCGTCACAATATCAGAATTTCTAGTACATTAGAAGAAGGCATTACGCGGGCTCAACATTGATGTTATTTAGTTTACTAAAAATCTTTTATAAAATTCTGTTCTCGGAAGATTAGTATGCCTCACAAAAAAAAAACAAATACCTTGTCAGCCCTAGCCATGGCACATCCAGTGTAATACTGTCTCTAAGTACTTCACAAATTGTTTAGACCCATATTTTTGTTTCCAAGATATGAATTGCTTAAGGGTTTTTCGCCCATCATCGGCATTTAGTGACATCCCACGTAAATAGTCGCACACGGTCTAATTGCAACACAGAGCTGGTCAAGCGACATCACGAAGCACCAATAGCACGACTGTCGAGCACATGCTATATGAATTGGTACGAAATTCTGCTGAAAAGTCAGTCGTTATGGCGCTCAAAAATAAATGGAGTTTTCGGCCACATTTTCAAATAAAAAATATTTAAAGCCCAACTACATTACTATCTCAATTTTCAAAAGAGGTAAAAAATGTGATACACAAAATTATAAAGGAACATCGTGGCTACACTTCATTTCACTAAAATACTGCTGCACAAACTCAAATCATATCTGAGCAAACAAGAATAAGAGCAGGGTCTAAGAAAGAACAGATCGATTGATTGAATGGCTGACAAAGCTATTCCTTCATTTATAAGTCTGTGTTTCGTCGATTTAAAAAAAAAGCATTTGATAAAGTTGGGCTTCAATACGTTTTGGAAATACTCACAGAAAAATCAGTACCGATGCAATTTTTGAATGCAATCAAAAACCTAAACACTGGATGCCGTATACAAATTAAAGCATATGCAAAATATATTGAGGAAGTAAAATGCATGTCTGGAATTTGCCAGCGCGATTTCCTTAACCCCATTCTTTCAATGTGGTGATGCACCAGATAATAAATCAGATCAAGCAATTAGAAGGTTACCGAATATAACACTCAAGTATCTCCATAATATGCTAAGCGGACGAGGCTGTTTTAATAGCCAACTCAGAGGATGACCTGCAATGTATGTATACCTATTACGCAAATTTGTGGTCACTGCAAAAATATTTTATCGAGGAGGTATAGACTGAAAAAACAAGGAGCTTAGTCTATGAAAAAAACCAATAGCAAACTGGAAAGAGATTAAACTGCCGGTGCCTTAGAAACATAATATGGAGGAATTAGTACTTACGCGAACGGAAAGTAAAACCTGAATACACAAATCTGTGATAAGACTCCTTCTGACATATAGTACAATGGCGCGCGCTGAAAATCCAGAAACAAAAACAAATGCTGCGCACTACAGAAATGCAAATTTAAGATCCATTCCAGGAAAAACTCGTCTAGATTGCGTAAGAAATGAAGCAATAAGGGCGGAAGCGAAAGTTACTCACATTGGTAAGCTTGTGAGAACTAGAAGACGAGCTTGAAATAACCATATAACAAGGGCACCCAGTGATCAAATAATAAGGATTGCTAGAGATTCCAAACCAAACGGAAGATGTGAACCGGGAAGGCCAGGAGAAGAGCTGGGTATCTACACCTATTGAGGACACGTAAAGTTCTTTTTATCATTTTTATTTTTATTAAATTTTATTGTATTAGTGACTTTAATGAATTTTATGTTGACTCGTATAATGAAATGTAATTTTTATTGCGTGAAGAAAAACATGCAAGAAGCCTATAAAAAAAGACAAAAAAGAAGAAGAAGAAATACAGTACCGAATGCAACAGCAAAGGGGTGATTTGAATGACTTTGCTGTTTAAGGTAAACCGTGGAAAATGTTGATAAAATCATGAGTATTCATTATATCATACTTCCCACTTTGCCGTAACTACCACTAAATGCGTGTGAGCCACTGTACCCTATGATCAAAAAGTAAAGTGAAGGTGATGTTGATTGTTTTCTTTGATTGCTAAGGCGTAGCGCACCATGAGTACTTTCCATTGGGCCAGACAGCCAATAAGGGATATTGTTTATCCGTTTTGAAGCATTTGAGAGATGCAGTACTTCGCACACGGCCGGAAATGTGGGCAAACAATTCTTGGATTTTGCATAATGATAACACACCATCGCACTGAGCCCAAATTGTGCGGGATTATTTGGCCAAACACGAAGGAAATACTATCGTGCAAGCATCGTATTCACCTGATATGGCCCCGTGCGACTTCTTTTAGTTCCCCAAGTTGAAAGAGATTTCAGACAATAGAGGAACTCAAAGAGAATGCGACGAAGGAACTGAAGGCCATCCCTTTGTCAGTCTACTAGGGGTGCATGGAAGATTGGGTTAAACGTTGGCACATGTGTGTTGGCTCAAACGGGTCAAATTTTGAAGGAGATAAAATTTTGCCTGAAATTTAACTCTGTTTTGTTTTATTTAAACATTCCTGGTACTTTCTGACAGTAGGGTACACTCGAACCTCCAGAGACCGATATAACGCTGCCTAAATAGCAGAACATCTTCGAGATCGATACCATCATTTGAGAAATTTTGCGTATTTCCGGTGTTTATACGCATGGCTTTGGTTTTCTGGATATTAAACTTCAGGCGGACTTCCTCAGCTGCTTCTCGCACTGCTTTAATCTTCATTACCATGTCAAGACAGATGTCATCTGCATAGTCAAGATACGCTAGTCACCCTTGAAGCCCCTAAGTAATACCAGCTCCAGATTACGAGTCGTTTTTCATGACAACGTTCAAAACGATTTTAAAGAGAAGTGACTCGAGAACACATCTTTGTAGGGGGAGCTTGCTTGAAAATTAGGAAGAAGCAGAACTGTGGTTTTGTGCTAAGTCAATTTGAAAGAAAACTACAGAAGAAGAAAAGTACATAGAAGTGATAAAAAACCAAAACTAAGCGCTAGAGATGCTCGGAAAATCAAAAGCTTAGCTATAAATAAATAAAATATGCCTGCTGAAATTAAGCACACCCTTAACTTGGAAGTACTGCCCGTCATGTGCAACAAATTTTGCAGGCGGATTCTAGTCCAGAATATGTAAAACGAGTATCTAAACCTAAGATAACCACACGACACACGCGTAAGAGAAGAAAAGAGGTAATTTTTTTCGATCAAAAAAAAAAAAACAAAATTCCATCTGGACGAACCAGATGGTTCTCAAATGTAGTGGTGTGCAAAGCGGAGCGAATTGCTCGTAATTTCGTAAAGGGATCTGTCATGGTTTAGGCAGCTATTAGTGTCATATCCACGAAAATGAAAAGTGCCAAGTATATAGAACTTCTTGACGAAGCTTATTCGTTTTTTGATGATATGATAAATTTGATGTAGAGAGGATTTTTCTGTATGACAACGTAGGCATTTATGCTTCCAAAGCCACAGAAGAGTTTTTGGCAGCAAAAGAAAATATTAGTTTCAAAATCGCCTGCCTGCAACCCTGAAGTTAACCCGATCCAAAATGTATGGACAATACTTTTTCAATCGGTTTTCAAAAATACAATACAGTTTGAGTGCTCTAAAAGCCTTAGAACTGCCGAATGGTTGAAAATTAATGAAAATATTATAAAAAACTTTATCAAATCGATGATTTGACGACTTCAACCAGCTGTAATCGAAGGAGGATCCAACAAAAATTACTAAGCTTCAACTTATAAACTAAATCCAAGAATTCGATTTAATGTGTGCTTAGATAGGTGGGTGAAATGGTTGAAGTGCCAGTTTGGCAGTCCTCAAGTAGGACTGAAGTGCCATTTTGTTGCAATTATTAGACCTCCAACGGGCAGATATCTGCAGCCAGACAGAGTTGTTGATTGAATGGAGAAGATTGATGGGATTTAGGTTGGCGCACTGCTCCAGGCTGTCGAAGAAAGGAGCACCCAGTGACCATAATCGTCTAGCGGCCAAACCCGGACATTTACACGAAAAGTGCTCTACAGTCTCCTTCTCTGAAAGGTCCCTACAGCTTCTTCAATTGGGGTTAAATGGTAACCCTGCCTTTTGCGCGTGCGTGACGATCGTCCGGTAAACACAGCTAAGAGTTTGGAAATTGCATAGCGAGGAGTTCAAAGGGCTTTCTGAGTCCTTCGCATATCGTATTGGGGCCAAAGGGTTTTCGAAATAGCACATGAAGAAATGTACCTCTATCTTTTCTGCGCTTTCCTGAGAAATAATTTGTGCAGTTCCCCTTTAACAACTGTCAGGGGAAATACCGATGGCCGGGTAGGAGGTCTCTGAGGCCAATTCAGTCCTCTTTCTGGCAAGCTCATCAGCAATTTCATTTCCCTCTATGTCCCTATGTCCTGGAACCCAGATCAGAGAAAATTTACCTGCACAGCCAGCCAAGAGATTTGATCTACTCCTTACAGAAGTTTACTGATTTCGTTCTGCAACATGGCGTCATCAGAGCTTTGATCGCGGCTTGACTATCGGAGAAAATGTTAATATCTCCCTCGCTTCTGCGTTCTCAAAGCATTTTGCATGACTGTAGGATCGCAAAGACTTCTGTTTGAAAAACACTAGCAGTATTCGGCAGTATAAAGGAGATAGATAAATTGGCGGATTTAGAAAGATCACCTTCTTCGACTGCCGATTCCATCTTGGAACCGTCAGTGAAGGCAGAGGTGCAAACTTCGGTGCAGATTTCCTCTCGATTCAATCCTGCCTACTTGGAAAGATTGCCGTAGCACGACCCTCAAAATTCTAGTTTGCAGATAGAGAGATCTGTTCGAAGTTCGGAGAAATACGGTATTAACTGCCCGAAAATGCTACCACGTCTCTTGAGCTACGAAATATGTGCTTTTTCTGGATATTTTTAAAGCATTTATTAATAAAGAATTATATACAAAAAGCATAAATTATTAGCCCTAAACTGATGATAAAAATTAAAGAAATTTTGTTCGTCTTATATTATTTTCATGTGGTGTGTAAGTCAACTTAGAAATCAAACTTTTAATAAACGAGCGTTACGAGTCTCATCGTTGAGAAGCAAAATAAAAAATCGCCCCACAAACTACTATCAAAATAGTACCCAAATTCCAGTTTTATATAAATACTATTCAGTTTTGTTTCTCATAGACTACATACACACACCCACACATGTACATGGTATATATAGTATATATATATCTACGTTCATTCATTATTAGCAAATATGGAGTAACTGTAGTTCGTAGCAGCTGCATACAGGCAAGTCAGCGAGCATCCAAAGGCATTGCAGGAAACTCGCTGATGGTTCTCTTGTTGTTGCTCTTTGTATTGCTGTTTTAGAAATCCACTTGTTTTCCAATTTCATTTGTTAGTTACTTTCCGTTTGTTTTGTTTCATGGTTTTTAAGCGAGAGCAACAGTGGAAGATCCGTAAATCTGGAATGGCGGTTGAGCGAAAACTTTCAGCCCTAATTGCCCACAATTATATGCGCTAAGTGGTTTTCATAGAAGTAAGTACTATTTGAGCTAAACAAATACAAATCCTTTTCAAGTGCAAACTGCTGCAAAATGGCAATAAAGATTATAGAGGTCGAGTGTGTACGTAAGAGAAGCGAGAATTTCAATGTTGAAACGAATGACGATAATGGAAAGAGAAGAGGGATGAGTGGAAGCCACTTAGGGTTATCAAATGAAATTAAAAAAATATGCTTCAATGCGGCCAGCCGCACAACTCAAACTAACTGGAGTTGATCATTAAAACGCCAAAGTAAAAATACTATAAAAATAACAGCAGAAACAACAACAAAAAGTGAAAGCAACAATTAAACAAGCAAGAACAACAAAAACAACAAAACAATTAATAGAACGTTTATCCGAGTGGCGCCAATTGAGATTTCGTTCAACAATTGCTGGGCCAAGCGCACGGAACTAAATTCGACAGCCAAGCCGCTCAAGTGACGACAGCAAGGAAAAGAAAAAAGGAAAGAAATACGAGCAATGAGCAAACAATGCGGCAAACTTGAAAAGAGGCAACAGCAACAGCAACAGCAACAGAGCAGCAGCGACAGCAGCTGTGGAGCAACAAGAGTGGACGCTTATGCCGACATTTAAAATTAAATCTTCTCCAACGAAAAGTTTCAAGTCATTTTTGACGTTAATCTCTAATTAGTTCCCTTGGGGGCAGGTTAGAGCAGCATGACAGTAGCAACAACAACAACAACAACAACAACAGCACGAGTAATACAAATATGCAGCAACGTATACGGTTAATGTGAGTACAAAATGAAAAAACAACAACAATAACAACAAAAAGCACACGCATCCCACCAAAAACGTTGTGGAAATCAAAAATTATCTCTGCTGCGCTAAAATTCAAGTAGATTCAAGTAGGCGGACAAAGCGACAGTCAGAGCCACAATCGCCCACGCAATTACAAAAGGCAGTTGGCGTTTTCCATTGCATTGTGGCCATTATTCCTGTTGTCGTCCATTGAATGAATGTGTCTGCGAGGCAACGCGCACAAGCGCGCATAAATACTTAAGGGCTTATAGAGGGGCCGTGAGCGAAAAATGCGCTACAATACCGTTATATATGAATAAAGAGCATTGCTACTACAATACAATAATTTCATCAGCAGCTGACGCCTTGGCTAAAAGAAAAGCGGTGCGGTTCAAAGAGGGACTTTTAGCCCAAAACGCTAAGTACACTGCAGTGCAAAAGTGTGACTGCCTTTAGCTTGCTGACATGCGAATATATTCAGAATTATAGGAAAAAGTCAAAGTGATGCTGCGAATTAACTTTAAGGACTGTAAGCAGCCGCACGATTTCACTTAGTTTTATTTCATACACGCAATCAGCCTCAAAAGAAAGTGTACACCCACATGGACAAGTTTGGACAATTCATGCGTTCATTTTTTCTCTTCGATTATTTTTTTTTTATAAAAGTATAGTTCTTACTGACCGCTCAAAGCTTTGTAGCTTGACAAATTTTTTAAAAGTTTCATAAGTATAAAATCAACCTGCATGCCCGCTTTACAAATTTTCCGAAAGCGTTCGCTAGCATTGAAAGAGTCAAAATTTAATACCTGCTACTCATTAAAGGCATGCCGAAAAGTTCGCTTCGCTATTGCGTCTAACCTTCGCTGAGATCTATTCCACAGTGCTTATACAAGGCAAAGCGTCTGATTTATTCAGAGTTGAAACAGGAGTAAAGCAGGGAGACGCGTTGACTACACTTGTGTTCAATCTGATCCTAGACTACTAAAGATGCAGATATCCAGAGGCTATATTCACAAAACTTCCCACATGTGATGACCTGGTCATCCTCGCGCGTAAGATGAATGTTCTAAATGAAGTATTCGAAGTACTGCAAATAAAAGCAACATTCTTTGGATTAAAGATCGATGAAAGCAAAACGAAATATCTCGCACGCAGACTTAACACGTTGAGAAAAGGTGATCATAAATTTGAAAGGGTGGAGTAAACTAAAAATCTAGAACTGCTTCTTAGTAGAGTTATTGTTATCCAAGATTGCAAACAGAGGCAGGCTGCGAACAGAGCATATTTTGGTCACGTCAAATTGTTAAAAAGCAGGCTTTTGAGTAGAAGAACGAAAACCACAACAAAACACTGATTCGACCATTGGCCACATATGGATAAGAAACGTGGACACTGAAAGCAGATACAATTATTATTAAGCAAACTGAAAAGAAGAATACTGGGTCCAGTACGAGAAGAAAATTGTCTCTATCGCATCAGATACAGGGTGGGCCATATAGCGTTTGCTTTTTGAACCACCTATTTTTTTGAGAATGGTAACACAAATGACATGTCAAATGTTATCATAATTTACTTAAAGGTATGACATTTACGAAATGGGACGCTATACGCTTGAACAAAATTGGGAAATATTGAAAACCTATTCTCAAAGTGGTGAGTCTTCTACTCAAACTGTGAGAAATTTGAAAAAAAAAAATTCCAAAAAAAAGATTTGCCAACAAGACAGTTTGTGGATCAATTTGTTAATCGTGTTCGTGAAAGTGGATCCTTAATGGAAAAAACAACACGTGAACGTGCTCCTACAGTGCGTACACCCGAAATCATTGCTGCTGTAGCCGAAAATGTGCGTGAACATCCAACAACCTCAACTCGTCACCGTTCTCAAGAATTGAACATTTCACGCAATTCATTGAGGAGAATTTTGCATAAAGACCTCGGTATGAAGGCTTACAAAGTTCAATTGGTGCAAGAACTGAAGCCTAATGACCATCCAATGCGTTTTCGGTTCGCTCAATGGGCAGAAAACCGTTTGACCGAAGATGAGCATTTTTACCGAAAAATCATCTTTTTTGATTAGGCTCATTTTCACATCGGTGGCTATGTCAATAAGCAAAATTGTCGGATTTGGGGGTCAGAAAATCCACTCGTTACTGTAGAGAAGCAAATGCATCCACAACGAGTCACGGTTTGGTGCGGTTTTTAGTCTGGCGGCATCATCGGGCCATTTTTTTTTTTCGAAAATGAGCGAGGAGCCGCGATTACAGTAAATGGCGAGCGTTACCGTGACATGCTCAACGAGTTGTTTCCAAAAATTGAAGAGGATGGCATGGACGACATTTGGTTTCAACAGGACGGTACAACTTGTCACACTGTCAAAGTTACACTCGAACTTTTGGCTACCGTTTTTGAAAACCGAATAATCAGCCGAAATTCCGATATCAATTGGCCGCCTCGGAGCTGTGATTTAAGCCCGTTGGACTATTTTTTGTGGGGAGCCGTTAAGGACAAATGCTATGCGAACCATCCAGAGACGATTGATGCTTTAGAACACGGAATCGAGGGTGGTGTGGCAGTCATTTGAACGATATTATTTTTCGTGCATAAATGACAATGTTCAACCTTCAAAATAAAAAAAAAAGTTTGAAAAAATATTGATTAGTTTTTTTTTTATAGCCGATTCAAAAAGCAAATTTTACATGGCCCACCCTATATATTAACCAACCAGAGAAATTCCTACAAGGTGAAAACGTCGTGACGTTTGTTAAATCGCAGCGCTTTCGATGACTAGAATATCTTTGCAGAGTTTCAGATAAAAGAATACCGAATAACGAAAAGCGAAGAGGGTGACCGCGGAAACGATGGATAGACGACGTTGAGGACGATCTAAGGAGCTAAGGAGCGAGCAACGACGTAGTATGGTTATGGGCCGAGAGACATGGAGAAAAATTGTGGAGGAATCAAAGGCTCAAACCGAACTGTAGATGTTGATGCTGATAGTTAACACTACAACAAAACGTATATAACGCAAGGTTTTAAACTTTATAAAAAATTATAAAAATTATTCGATAAATTCTTATAAAAATTTCAAACTTTTTAGTCAGAATTTTGGGAAGTCTGCAGTTTTGCAGTCCAGTTAATTTTGACGTAATAAAAGGCAAGTTTCAGTTGGCTCAAAAAATGCATTAATTTTTGAAAAAAATGTCCGCTGATGGTGTTGGATGTTTTCCTCCATATATAAAAATCTCACAAAGAAAACAAATAATCAAAAATTAAAGCTAATTTTAAGCTACAACGACTACTATCATACTAAAAATACTTCTTCTACTAAAAATACAATAAAGAGTTTTTAATAACACGTCCTAGGTGTTAAACAGGAGAGATGATTAACGATCTTTTATGGCCGGAATTGCATAGTATTGATTTGGGGAACGTTTATTTTCAACAAGACGGCGCTACGTGCCCCATAAGCAACGAAACCATTGATCTTTTACGGGGAAAGTTTCCGGACCGTGTTATCTCTCAAAGAGGTGATCACAATTGGCCACCGAGATCTTGTGGTTTAACACCTTGTGACTTTTTTCTTTGAGGCCATGTGCAAGAGAAGGTCTACGCCAACAACCCAGGAGACTATCGAGGACATAGGGCAGCCACTTTGCAATTCGGTTATGGAAAATTTCATGAATAATGGATATTGTCCTGTAAGCGTGGTCGTTGTGGCTATTTGCCTGGTGTTACTTTCCACTATTAACGGCATACCTTCCTCTTTATAATGAAATAAACACCCGATCATTTATATTAAAAAATAACATTTTTCTTTCAATATCAAAATAACACTTCTTATTGGAAAACTCTTCATTATACTAAAAATTCTGATGAAAAGGTTTGAAGCTTTGATGAAAATTTAAGGAATTTGATGATGAAAATTTTTGGACTTTTTTTTAATTTTTCACAAAGTTTGAAACTATGAGTTATATAGTTCTTGTTGTAGTATGAAACGTATTGTCATAGAAAAATAATTGAAATTAAATGAATAGTAAAAACTTGTCAGTATGTGGTGTACACTTTCTCTTGACGCCGCCTGTTTGCATATAGAAGTTTGTTATACTTATATAATACATAAAACTTAAGCCAAAAGCTTCTGAATTAATTGTGCTAAAATCTTTGTGATATCTTTCCCTAGGCGGCTTTTGCTCACGAGGCAAACTAATTGGAGTCAAATTTTTGAAAAATTGGTTTAACAGCCCGATTCGATTCTTACTAAAATACTATTTATATAAAATCATGTTTATGCCAAAAATTTATTCGATAGGTGGTGTTGTGTTCAAAGTATTTTGAAAACAGTTTCGGAGTTATAGTAAGTTATTCTTTTCTGACACATTTATTTCAGATGATATTTATACTGTACAAAACAAAACAAAAAAAAACATTCGTGGCTGCAGATCTTCAAAGCTTTTACAGGATTCCCATAAAATAATAATTTCAAATATCTAGCAAAAACAAAATAAAATACGATAACTTTTTTACTCCATTTTAGCACAACCCCTTAGGCAAATCGTATAGTCCGATATAGTGAAAAGTGAAAGATTTGTATCCCAAAAACAGAAGATAACTCAGACAAATCTTTAGCAGGGCTGCTACTTTAATCAATAAAAATTTAAAAAGTGTTTTACTTTAATCGATAGTACACAATTTAGTAATTTGGATGCAAGTGAAAATCTTTAAAGCAGCTTTAAATATGGCAGGCCACTATTTCCTTATACGAGAGTTGCCTCTTACATTTCGCGCTTTTGCAATACTACGTTTGATGAGCTGTTATAATTTGATATTTTTATTAAAAAGTTTGATATTTTTTAGCATAAATCTACATATAAGGTTTTCACTAACGAGTTTTTGTTTGCGCTTTTTTCAGAGAGCTAACAAATTCAGCTCACCCAAAAGGTGGAATTAAGTCGTAAAAATTTTCGTGTTATTATTTGTTACGAGTTTTGACGTGGATTACCCAGACAGGAATGCACTGATCAACTTACTTCAACTTCTGGCGTTAAAGCACCGCACTTAGTCACTGTAAAACGCATAGCTGGTACAAGGAGTTCCAATGTGACCAACGAGCCGTCCAGAATGATTTTCGTAAAGGCCGTCCAAATGCTGTTGTTGCACTCGATATGATCTATGCTGTGCTTGAACTGATAAAGACAGATCGTCGTGTGACATATCGTAAGATAGAGGCATGTTAAGGAGATTTGTTATCGTTGGACACCGACAAAATAATAGATTTTTTCGTCCCTCAAACATTTTCCAAATGGTATAAATTCGGTGTCATGTACCAGGTTGCTTGTCGCACTCTTAATAGTTCTAAGTTAGCCGCTCATGACTTAAATTTTTCCCATCAAAATGTAGGTGAAGGCAGAAACGACTACGGAATGGCTTTCATTCATTAAAGACATCTGAGGCTTCATTTTTATTTATCTCCCATTTTTCCTTACATACAACTCAACATTTTTTTAAATTAGAAATTTTTACCATTATCTTTGCTGCTTTGTCACAAGCATCACTCTACTCTTTTGATTTCTTTGTTCACTACGTATATACGTGTGTATCAAAGAACCAGAGAAAGCAGACTGTAAATGAAAAAAAAAACGAAAAAAAAAAATACTAAGACTGTTGTGACGGCTACTGCTGATGCTGCCTCGGCATGCAAGCATTGGCGAGGACGAATTGACTAAATGTAATGAAGGATATCTGCACCAATACGCTGTGGAGGATGAATAATCCTTAATTAAAGTGACGGCAAACTAGCTTGGATGGCCATGCAGAGACAGAGCAGCAATTGTTTGCATAACTTTCGAAAAATAGGGAAAAAATTTGAAAGTGAAAAATTGCATGTAAAAGAAGATTAAAAAATAATGAAGAAAAATTAAATAGGACAGGGAGAGAGAGACAGAGAGAGAGAGAGAGGGAAAAGGGCTATAACTGAAACTGATAGGAGAAGTGAAATTGGGGAAAATCATGCAAACAAAATAAATTTACTCGGTGAGCTTTGGCAGCTGGCAGCTAGTCAGTAGATCAAGGGTACAGAAGACGAGAGATACGAATGTAATTGAAGTGCAAAAAAAAATTAAATAGAAGAACAAGAGAATGGCGTTAAAGAATGCAGATGAAGTCGAGAAAACAGAAAGGAAAGGAAAACTATTGTTTAATTGACTTTGCAAATGACTGGCGCTCAAAGTGTGACTCCAATGCTTGGGGTTTTTATGTGTATAGTCGCAAAAGCATACAACAGCAATGGCTGTAGAGCGCGAGCTGATATCATTAAAAAAGTTAATTGCCCAAGCGCACACCGGCGCAACACTCACATCCCATTAAAACGCGCTGGAGTGAAAATACTACAAATTCAATATAAGTCAAACGAAGCCATGGTCTTAAAGTCAAACGGGCCATACAGATTGGGGATGTGCCTGCGCTTTCGGCCAAATAATTGGCGCATTTTCCAGCATTTCACTTCACATCACAATGCCACTATGCCAGCCGCACAACCACTTGAAAACACACACAGACACACACACGCACACACATACACACAAGCACACAGCCACACAGAGCGACCGAAGCTCGTTTGCCTACAAATCAAATTAAAACCCATTTTTCTTTTGTAATTAACTCATTCATTTCGAGAATGTGCGCGCGACGCCTAAAAGCTTACTACCTTCCAACCAACCAGCGAACCAGCCAACCAACCATTGCCTGCAGCCCAACGAGAGGAATGCGCCGTGAGCTCATTATGTTGTCGTAGGAAATAAAATAAGTCCAGCGGAATTTAATTTCGTTACAGTAATTTAATTTTGGTATTTTTATTTCCCAACATAAACGACGAAAAAAAAATGAAATGAAATGAAATAAAATTAAATAAAAGAAATTAAAAAAAACAAGCGCTTGAAATGCGGTAGCAAATAAACTTTCGCTTTTAATTCTCAACGCGAAACGTACCATTTTAAATCCTTTTACGACCGCGCAAGTTGACGCCCACATAATTAGCAACGCCGCGGAGCAACCACCACAACAACAACAATAAAAACTAAAAAAAAAGCAAGCAAATATAGTAATGGGCATAAAAACTTAAAAAAACGAAGAGGAAATATTTCAACAAAACGACTTAAGAAATTTAACCCTTCTTCACAATCGCATCCACTTTCATTTTCACGCACGTGTACGAGGCGAGCTGGGTACGGCGTGGCTGATAAACCGTTAGTTGGTAAATTTAATTTCAACCTACTTTACTTTTCACTACTCAAATTTGACTCGCCTCATGCAGACTAACAAACACAATAAATTAGTTACTTTGGGGGAAAAAGTTGCGTCGCTCTTATTTCGGCTGTCATGTTGCCGCTGGTCTTGCCCCAAGCTGTACGCATTCTTCAACTGTTTTGTTGTCTGTATTAGTTTTTTTTCTTTCTTCTACTTAGTAGCATTGCCTTGACTGCTTTTGTGAGCGAAGAAAATGCCGCCACTAACCCTTTTTGTGTTATTACAATAAGAATGGATACTAAATTAATTTGAAGTGGCAGTTTTCTGTGCCATCCTACAGCTCCAAGCCGCGCAAAAAAGTATAGCAAAGGCTGATGCACAGCAGACGCAAAAAGGCAATGGCAGTGAAAGTATTAAAGAGTGCAGATTTTATGGAATAAAATGAGCTGAGCATATAATCCGAGGAATTTAAAAGTTTTAGAGAAACCTTTAAGGAACTTCAGCGAGATATATTAGATGTAGGATACCAATAAATTAATTATTATTTAGGATTAATGAATGAATGAACAAATACAAGGTTTGCGCTTTGAACTAAAGATTTTTGAAGCCTGTTAGGCTTAAGAGAGTACACGTGGTACTCTTGCCATCTAACCTGGGATCAAGAGTGGAGTAGGTCTACTCCTCTCAACCTACAAACTACGTTGTACAAGTAGTTTTGCCACTTTGGCCAACACGAGATGGGCCATGCAACGCTACAAAGAGCATCTGGCCAGAATAGGACGTGAGGTGCTTCTCAATTGGTCAAGGGAAAACGTCTCCATGTTAGTTGCTCTGAGCACAGGCCACTGTCTCCTAGGTCGATATGCTCAAAGATTGATCGTACCTAATTTTGACTACAGGGTTGTTAATATTCGACGGACCCATCTGGCAAGCCTGTATCTTTTGACAGAGAGGTCAGATCGTTTAATGACATACCGAGTTGGAAGCGTCAGTCCAAGCAGATTTTTACCATGGATCAGTACACGCCACGCGAGCGCTCCCAAATTGTTGAAATTTGCATTCAACAAAAGAAGTCAATTGTGAAACCTTAACGTGCGTACAAAAAATTAAATAATGTGAAAAGTGTACGTTCGTACGAAAGGTTTTCGACTGGTGATGCTCTTTTCAATCCAAAGAGGCCAAATCAAAACCGACCAAGACGTCGCCAAGGACATCCCAAATCGCCGTTGGGCAGTGCTTTGACCACTTTACAACGAATTATCCGCATTGATTTGCACTTATTCCCATATAAGATTCAATTGACGCAAAGATTGTTGCCTGCGGACAAGACTCGTCGATTGGAATGGGCCCAAAGAGTCATCGAAATCCGTCGGGTCCGTCGAATATGGGCAACCCAGTATTGCAGAAACTGCAAGAATAAGGTCTGTCAGATATCTGCTCTGTTGAATGATACTAATCATCGTTATTCACTGATAATAAAGGCCTTGGGGATATAAGAGCCAGCCAGATCAATGGGCTTGCACTTAAAATAAAATAGTTTAAGGTGTTAGGGGTAGTCAGAATTTTCAAAAAATTGCTTGTTTTTTGCATTTTTTTTTTAAGTATACTATCTTAAAAATATTGTGTGAAAATTGGAAGTGAATCCGACAAATACTTTTCGAGTTATTCAACAATTAGCAAAGGGTGCTCGGGCGCTCCGGAGCAGATAGCAAAACTTTAATTGCCTTACCCTACAAACTATTTTTTTCAACTGGTGATCACTGTAACTTGAAAACCGCTTGGTAGATTTCAATAAAATATATATATAATTGGCGCGTATACCCTTTTTGGGTGTTTGGCCGAGCTCCTCCTCCTATTTGTGGTGTGCGTCTTGATGTTGTTCCACAAATGGAGGGACCTACAGTTTCAAGCCGACTCCGAACGGCAGACATTTTTTATGAGGAGCTTTTTCATGGCAGAAATACACTCGGAGGTCATTGCCTGCCAAGCGGCGACAGCGATTAGAAAAATCTTTTTCTTAATTTTGGTGTTTCACCGAGATTCGAACCGACGTTCTCTCAGTGAACTCCGAATGGTAGTCACGCACCAACCCATTCGGCTACGGCGGTCGAATAAATGTATAAAATGTATACTGCTTTTAAAAACATAAAAAACTGGTGCCTGATCGAAGAATTTTTGTGTTTTTTTTTAATTTCGATTTTATTTAAACAATTAATTGTCGGTTTTTTTCTCGAAAATCTGAAAAATATTTCCTGAGGCCCTATGAGGCACAAGATTATCTATTAATAAAACTAATTTCTCTTGTCCGATTGATTTTAGATGAATCTCTTTCAAATGAATTTATTTTATTTCATTTTTCTTAAATTTTATTATATTTTTCTTTTATTTGATTTGATTTTGTTTTATCCTATTTTGTTTTATTTTATATATTTTAAATTGGGTTGGTTGGTTTAAGGGTGACCCCGCATCGGAATGCCACATAGACCGCAAGTTGGGTCCGTTGTGTTGCCCTAGAGCTCATTATGTTATATGATTTCCCCACCTAACCGAGATTTTTGATTGTAGATTTTGGTCAAAGATATTAATTCGTTTCGAGAATTTGATGAGAGATTCGATTTTCAGGTTCGAGAGTACTGAAAGATTCTCAATTGTTGGAGAGCCTAGAAGAGCGAGTCGACTTCTTGCTAGACCAGGGCAACTCCACATCAAATGCCTGCTCGATACTTCCCCATCTTCGCCCTCGCAGTATCTGCACAGGTCGTTTTGAGGAACCCCGAGCCGACGTGCGTGAGTGCTCAAAAGGCAGTGGCCGGTGATAAGAGATATTATTTGCCTTAGTTCGTGTTTCGAAAGACTAATAAGGGTTTTTGTCTGTTGCAGATTGTAGGATGGCCAGATTTGTCTGGTCGTAACGCAAGTAGTTTCCACTCGCCACCTCCGGTCAGCAATGCTGTGAAATTCTCGATTAATGAGCATTTTACATGTTGAGAGCGGAATGTGGATTGTGGGTAAGTTACTAACATTTGATTGCGCAGCTCCAGCTCTTGCGAGCTCATCAGCTTTGCAGTTACCTTCGAATCCACTGTGACCCGGTATTCAGATAACTTGGACAGAATTCTGAACACTTATCTCGTTAAGAGATAAGAGACAGGATCGAACCACATCTGAGTGGGTATAAGAGGAGCTGAGTGCTCGGACGGCCGCTTGACTGTCGGTGAAAACGCGGATATCCTCTAGTGTTATTTTATTTTCTAAGAGAGTTTTCGCAGCATACCAGATAGCGCATACTTTCGCTTGGAATACGCTACAGTAGTCGGGTAATCTAAATGATAGATTGATGTGAGGGGAATTGGAAAAGATTCCAAATCTCACTTTACCGTCTTATTTTGAACCATCTGTATATATAATCAGAGGGCCATCGATTTCGGTTAGATTTGTCTTCCATTCTTCCCTAGTTGGGAGTGAACAGGAGAATAGCAAGGGTGGTGATGGAAGACTTACATGATAGTCTATGTCGGAAGAGATAACAGTGTTCCTGTTGAGTATGGCCGAATGGCCAAGATACTTATTCCATTTCGATATAGCATTCATGCGAGTCGCTGCTTTCGCTGCAATCGCTTTGCCAGCCAGATCGATAGGGAACAAGTGAAGCAACGTATTTAGAGCCTTAGTAGGTGTTGTACTTAAGCATCCTGTTATCAGGAGGCAGGCTGTTCTTTGGACTCGATCAATTGTGGCTAATCTACACCGTTTTTCGAGTGCTGTTCACCATACAACCACACCGTAGAAGAGTATCGGTTTGATGATCGAGGTATATATGCAATAAATGATCCGAGGTGAAAATCCCCAGGTTTTGCCTATAGCTTTCTTACAAGTATAAAGAGCTATGAAAGCTTTTCTACATCTGTTTACGATGTTCAATTTCCAACTCAACTTCCTATCTAGAATAACTCTAGATATTTAGCTGAATCAGAAGAAGTTTTTATTTATTCTATTTTGTTTTATCTTTCTTAATTTATTTAACTTTATTACTTTATTTTTACTTCATTACATTTGATTTTGGTTCATTTAAGTTGATTTCGTTTAATTTAATATTATTTGTTATTTGTTGTAATGAATATTGCATTTTAACTTACTTTATTAATATTCTATTTTATTAAATTTTTTCTATTTATTGCAATTATTCTTGTTTTTTTGTTACTTCACATAAATAGCCGATTTACATTCATTCACACTGCACTCACCTTTTCGCAAAGTCCTCAAATTTGAATGGCTTCTCGACGAGTCCTTCATCTGCGTGCGAAAGAAAAAAATTAAATTTTTATCGTATAGACCGATTTAAAGGGATGCCTTTGTTCACACCAGAATTTGAATGTCATAACAAAAGCAGACAAAAACCCAATTTTACCTGGGTATTCCTCATTCTCTTCATCGTAGTCTTCCTCTTCTTCACCTTCAATGAACTGAGCGTTTTCCGTGTTATCACCATTTTCAATTTCCGCAGGCAGGGCTGAAAAAAATTGAGGGAGAAATAAAAAAATAAAAATTAAACCACCAATGCATTTTCAGAAATATCGCACAGACTCGCTGTGTTATAGAAATTTTCAAATAAACACTAAACAAACAAGTATCGAAACACAGATTAAGGGTGGCTATAAAAGAAATGTTAAAAAAAAATCTGGAACAAAAAAAAATAAATAGGGGTATCAGTGCACTTCACCCCAATCCTATTGCAACAAAGATTTACTTGACATTAAGAACATTAGCAGCAAATTAAATTTCTACACCATCAGCAGCAAAGGTATGCCGTTTCTCATTCGACAAATGTGTGTGTGTGAGTTTGTGTGTTATGCATAAAAGGATATATTTCAATGCAGGGTGAATACTTGGATACTACAGCGTAGTCGCTTTTGCTTATAATGTAGGCAGGAGGGATTTTATAGCAATTTGCCGTTGTAATGATAATGAGCAGCGGAGAATTGGAATGTGTTCGGCAGTAATAACAAATCAAGAATAATAGGCTGTAAATGAGATTAAGCACCTTCCTGCCAAGAGCCCGAACAGTACGCCAGTTAGTTCTGGTGAATTTATGAACATGAACGATGCAAATTTTATGGCAAAATACCCATTCTCCGAATGGTATGAATATTTAGTAATTTAATTATTTTCCGTATGAGTTTCATATCCATTAGCTCCACTGTTTAAAGAAGCAATGCAAGTGCCGGGTGCCAGTAACTTCTAAGTGAAACTACTGCAAAACAGTGCCCACGAGCATATGTGGGTATGTGCGTATGTACATTATTACTTGTACGTATATGTCCTGGTCCACAGTCGCTAATTAATTAACCAACAAACAAAAAAAAACAAAAAACAAGAAACAAGTTTTCTTCTCCTCTCTAATACAAACTTTCCAACAATTGCTGTTCCTCTGCCCTGGTTTTGGATAATGCAACAGCTAAGCATGTTTGTACTCACATATACATATGCATATGGACACATATACATACATATATGCACATAAAACATCCTTGGTAATTGTAGTCTCCGGCAGTAGCCAGCACAAATCATGCTTGAACTTAGCGAACTTTATTCAACTCACAACAAAATTCACAACAATCTGCTTTGCTGGCATATAAAATACATGCCAAAGTTGCATATACATAAACAGGGTGCGATACCGGTTCGTTTGTTCTTTATCACATACTGTAGGGTGTTTTTTTTAAGTGCTTGAACACTTGAAATATTAATCATCGTCATAAAACGCAGATCCTCCTGTCATTAAACAGAAGGGACTGTTGTAGGCAGCTGTTTGGACGGATTACGGACATTTTTCTATGGGCGAAGCACATGGAAAAGGTAGGCATCTCAGAACGTGCACTCTGCGCAGCATGTGGAGAAGAGGATGAGACGACGGATCACTTTCTGTGCGTCTGCCGGGCCTTCGCTCGAGTCAGGCTCGAGGTCTTTGGCACTGATGTGTTAAGAAGTGACTGTCTTGGCTCCTTGGCACCACAAGATCTAATCAGATTTCTTCGATGGTCGGGTAAATTTAATTAAATTAAACAGGGAGTTAAAAAGGGAACCCGAGTACAGTACAATGAACTTAATGTTGTCTAAGAGTCTGAGTGCTGCATTTGCCAGTTGTCCCGATAACAAAAAACAGAAGAAAAATCATCATTTTTGGCATGACGATCCGGTTTGAACCTTGGCCTCCCTTAATAACTTCGATCAAGAATCTCGATCCTTTGCAGACATTCTTAACTTTTTCAGTCCAAATATCTTGGCGTCGTCGTTAACTGTACACATCCAGATTTTCCTGGGCGATCCGTTTTATAGAATACGAGGGGTGCCTTTCATATTTCGGGATTTGGCAACCCTGGTGTTGCAATCTGGCAACTGACAGCTGTATCGCAAAGTTTGACATTTTTTGGTTTTTACGTACTCAGAACGTTTTGAAATACCAGCGCTATTTGTGTTGTTTACAGTAACTTAAAAGACTCATCTCGGTCCAAAAATGGAATTAAATCGTGAACATTTTCGTGCGATTATTTTTTATAACTTTCGACGTGGATTAACTCAGCAACATTGCATGGATGAACTTAATTCATTTTTTGGCGATGAAGCTCCATCAAGGAACAGTGTTTATCGATGGTATGGTGAATTCAATCGTGGTCGTAGTTCACTCCAAGACGAATTTCATGAAGGTCATCTAAAATCAGTTGTTGTTCCGAAAACCATTGGTTCTGTGCGCGAACTGATATTGCAAGATCATCAAGTGACCTATCGTGAGATTGAGACAATCTTAGGCATTAGTGGGACCAGCATACATTCAATATTGCATAAACTTTTGACTGTCAAAAAAATTTGTTCGCGCTGGATCCCACACAACTTGTCAATCGCTCAAAAAAAGGCTCGTGTCGATTGGTCGAAGGAAATGCTCAAAAAATACGATCGCAGGGCTTCGAAACACGTCTATGACATCGTGACAGGTGATGAATAATGGATTTACGCGTATGAGCCCGAAAGTAAACAGCAGTCGACTGTATGGGTGTTTCAAGATGAGCCAAATCCAACAAAAGTTGTTCGCGCACGAAGCACTTCCAAGCAAATGGTCGCCTGTTTTTTAGGAAAAACTGGACATGTCGCAACCGTACCAATAGAACAACGCAGAACAGTAAATTCTGAGTGGTACACAACCATTTGTTTGCCAGTTGTCTTCCAAGAAATGAGGAAAACCAATCGCCAAAGACGGATCACTCTTCACCAGGACAATGCGAGCTCTCACACATCCGCTCAAACAACTGCATTTTTGAGCACCCAAAACATCGAATTAATGGGTCATCCGCCGTGTAGTCCTGACTTGGTACCGAATTCTTTTTATTCCCGTACGTAAAAAACAAACTGAGAGGTAAACGTTTTTCGACACCTGAAAAAGCGGTTGCGGCATTCAGAATGCATGTTTTGGAGGTACCTCATTCAGAGTGGCAAAAGTGCTTCGACAATTGGTTCAAACGCATGCAAAAGTGGGGAAAAACAATAAAGTGATTTTCGCTGATTAAAATTTGTTTTTGTTCTCTAATCCCGACATATAAAAGGCATCCCTCGTACGTACAGCTTACTCTGTTTTGCAATTTCGTTTGGGTCCACCCTCAGAATCTGTCCTACCCACTTAAGACACTGAAACTTAATGTAGTCGACACTGAAGCTTCTTCATCCACCTTGCGCGTCCCCTGGGTTTCAGAAGCTTAAGTAGCGTGAGCCGTGATTATTGTCTTACAGAGTTTCAGCTTCGTTTGCTTAGAAAGAAACAGAGAACTTAGAGCCTTGCATAGCAAAAAGATGACCACGTTTCCCACCTGGGGCCTTGCACTCATTTCTGGTTTGGCTGTTGCGTCGGTAGATACATAGATCCAAGACATTTGTGCGATGCCACCCGCTTAGAAGGGTAAGCGTCGATCAATATTGCAAATTTACATTCGTTTGGAACTTTTTGATGCCAAACGATTAATTAGCCGCAAATTCGACGATGCCAACGTTCAGTCTGATATGAAGCACTAGCCCTTCGAAGTGGTTAATGTTGATGGCAAACCAAAGATGAGCGTCACCTACAAGGACAAGAAGAAGACTTTCTTCCCCGAAAAAATTGCAGCGATAGTGTTGACCAAATTGAAGTTGAAAAGTTTTCAACGCTGTCATCATTGTGCCCGCCAACTTCAACATTTCTCGATGTTGGTACCATTGCTGGTTTGAATATACTGCGTATTATATATTATTGAGCCAAGTGCTTACGGTTTGGACACAAAGGCTGCTGGTGAACGCAATGTGTTGATCTTCGATTTGGATAGTGGTACTTCTGATGTGTCCATTCTGTCTTCGAGGTATCTGCGAGGTTAAGTCGACTGGCACATACTTGGGTGGTGAAGATTTCAGCAGTCGTCTCATCACTCACTTCGTTCAGAAGCAGAAAAAGGATCTGACTGGCAACAAGCGCCGTCGGCGCACAAATTGTGGGCGCCCAAAGCGTACTTTGTCTTCATCCAATCAAGCTAGCATCGAAATCGACTCATTGTTCGAAGGTGTCGATTTCTGTACTTCGATCACTCGTGCTCGTTTCGAGGAGTCAAGCTGCCATCATTCACGGTCAGAAATCGAAAGAAGTACAAGATCTGTTGCTGCACTACTTTACTCCCTTCTCCTTGGATATTGAAACCGTTGGCGGTGTGTTGAGTATTTTGATCAAGCGAAACACCACCATTCCAACCAAGCAGACTCAGACGTTTACTACCTACTCGGACCGGTGTGATGATTCAGGTATATGAAGCTGAACGTGCTCTGACCAAGGGCAACAATTTGCTCAGCAAATTCGAATTGTCAGGTATTTCAATAGCACCGCCTGGTGTGTCACAAATTGAAGTCACCTTCAAAATTGATGCCAACGGCATTTTGCACGTAACCACTCTGGAACGTTCCACAAATAAGAAAAACAAGATTTCCATTACGAACGATAAGGGCCGTCTGTCTAAGGAGTATATTGAACGTATGGTCAACGAAATCGAGAAGCATTGCACTGAAGATAAGATGCAAAAGGAGACAATCGCCGCCAAGAACTCATTGGAGTAATACTGCATTAACATGAAGGCTACTTTAGATGAGGAGAATATGAAGACTAAGTTGTCCGAATCAGACCGCGCCACCGTTTTTGGACAAGTGCAACGAAAGAAAGAAGAATACGAGTACTGTCAAAAAGAACTGGAAGCGGTGTGCAATCCAATTATTACCAAGTCATACCAAGATGCCGGTGGTGCTCTAGGTGCTAGTGCAATTGGTGCCGTTGCGGGTCCCAACAGCGTGGAGGTCGACTAAGCAATTCGTTGCGATTTAGCAGTATAAACAAAAAACTGATCCGTTTTTTTCTACAGCATTTTTAAAAATGCATCGAGGTCCTCCTCACCCTTTGTTTGTAGAAGGTATGTATGTATTGATGCAAGCGATGCTCGTTTGTATATACTGCAAAACTTTCTGCAATGATTAGAACTGAACCACTTTTACGAAAATGTTTAAACAAGCATATTTTCATATTTTTAGCTACAAAGATCAACTTTTTCTTCATTAGTCATAGAAATATTGAATTTTTTTTTATCTCTGAAAACTATATTTATCTGCTTTTCTGTTGTAGAGCGAGTAATAACCGAGTCAAAAAACAATAAAATTTCGGCTCAGCTGTTGATCCGAAATCATGTCAAAAGGAGTACTTTTTTATTTCTCTCATTGGGAGATCTCACTTGTGGTTCTACGCGTTATAAGTTGGCATTTGTTCTATCCTATCTATGTTCACACGCTGCAATGCATGCTGCCTGTCAATATACATTCCCTAAAATACAAATACCAACACATAATTTTTGTCTTACGCATTTAATTTTCAACTAACTCCACAATGTTGTATGAACCAATCGATTGACTTGCAATTTCCTTGCCTTATTGTCATAGTCGATACACATACACATACATGTGCATTTGTATGAGTAGAAGATGGTAATGAAAGGAAAATAGAAACATGAAAGCAAACAATAAAAACAGATGCCGTTAATAGAGCTGAAATTGCAAATAAACAGACTTGCTTATAAGTTCTGCTGCAGCGCTACCTTAAATGACACTTTGCTGTTGGCTGTCATATCGAATTAACGAATTAATTGATTTGGGATATATGCAGCTCATAAAGGTTGGAATGCTGAAAAGTTTTTCCTTTTCGTGGTATGAATTGATTACGAAGTTCAAAGGAGGTAAAGTTTGGGAAGTCTATGGTATTTGGTGTGTGAAGGAAGAAAAGGAGAAACGAAGGCTGGAAAACTAAATAAACGGGTTAAACAAATTGGATATATGAAAGTGAAATATGTCGATTATGCCGAAAGTTGTTTTAAAATTTTTACTTAAAAATACGTCTAGAGAAGATTTTTGTTTGTATGATTTTGGTTTCTATTTTGCAGTTTGACAATGGAGTGTTTTTTGGGCCTCCGCTAAGCCTGCTATTACGAACCGCCTTAACCCTCCGTTTGACACCATTTTTAAAACCCCTGGTTGGGCACCCGGATCTGGCCTTTTTCGTCCTGTTCGAGGGTCCTTTTTAAAAGAGTATATCCATAAATCGATAGAAAATTAAAGCTTAGGAAGCTACTTGGAAGCTCAAGTCGTAAACTACAATAGAAATATGCTAAATTCACGTCTAAGTTGAAAAAGCTAGTCTGGTCAGAGCCGGAGCGTTAAGGTCGATCGAAAATACACGCCAAATAAATTTGTTTTCTCGATCTGGTGAATAAGTGGTGAATAATATATAGAATTTGGATGCATTGAGGCCTTTGTGAGCAACCATGAACACTTTTCCCAAAGCCGAAGTAAAAACTTCTAACTAAATTAAAATTCTCACTTGGCTCACTTTCATTTACACACGAGCCACTTGAATAAATAGGTTATCTTCATCTACTTTTAAGAGTTACTAAGTACAAGAAGTAAAAATTACACATTCCCTTCCTTTCTCTGCTGTGTAAATGTCTTTCATTAATGTAATTCATTATAAAGTGAAAGTATTTTCAAGTTAAGCAAAGAGTTCGCCAAGGCCACACCTGTAATCCGTACGAGTAAACCACGAGGGTGGCTAGTTCTGCAAACACTTTACTGTGATTGGAATTTATGAGTTTCGTACCAAAAAAAAAACACAAAAAGCAAACATTCGCCTCAACTTTTCCCATAATTTTCACTACTTTAGAAGCTACTAACTAATGTTAAAATAAATATACATCCACATTTGCCAGCAAGTGTTGATTATAGTGAAATTTGTGCCCTGAAGTACGCGTAAAATTCACAACCCAAAACAACTACTTACGTGCAAAGCCAAAGCGATAAAGTCGAAATCTTACTTTACTCGCATGCTAAGGCTGTGGCTAAAGCTTGTGCGTTTTCCCGTTTCACATAGCAGAATAAGTGGATGCATCTTAAATCATGGCTGGTAATGGTAGCGGAAAGTGGTGATGCTACCCACTAATTTCGGTGAAAACGTCATCAACATCATCGAACCATAAATTCATTAATCAAGTGCAAATGTGTGCGTTTGAATGATGTTAAAGCTGTCAGCAGCAAAGAGGGTAGCAGCAGCAGACCCGACGTGGCGTGAGGTGAAGTGAAGTGCTTGCTTAGCAACAGCTTCCGTAGTGACGCACTATGTACATATGTATGTGTGTAGATAGTCTTGCTCGCACTACACCCTATACATCGCATATTTACTCAACTATACACGTTTGATATACTCGTACATGTGCATGTGTGTATTTACGTAAGCTTGTTTGCTTGCTTGCCCAGCAAGCGCCTTAAGTGCTTCCACTAGTTTTGGCTTGGATATTGAAAATCCAAATTTCCTGTGGAATTCATTAGGATGCGTTACGAGTAACCGCATTATAGAAGTGTTTAGACGTGTGGCAGTTGTAAAATCAAGTAGCTCAGCGGCAGCAGTTGGCGCACAACGAGCGTTCGTTTGAATCGTAAAATAAATTGACGAGTTTCCGATTTGGATTTCGATTTCACTTTCATTTTTTCCCACGCGCAATCGTGCATTCAGAAATGGTTTGCGTGTATGCGTACATGTGATGATATATGTGTGTATAACTCTAATAGTTATTGGCTGCAAGGGGCATACTGTTGACCGGCGGGCGTTGCACTAACGGATACGTGGCAATTGAGCAGTAAATTGAAAATTAATTTTTTTGTAGACTATCGAATATTGGGCAGCTAATTATTAAATAACGCATTGGCAAAAATCTTTCCCACTTCGTCTTCAAAATTTGGCGTCTATTTTTTGTTTGTTTTTTTTTTTTTTGCATTATAAATACAATCTGTTAATATTAACAATAAGTAATTGGTGTTAGGGCTTGGAATTAAAAAAAAAGTCCCATCCCTTTGCGAGAGAACATTATTGTCTTTGGTAGCATTTAGTTACAATTTTACTAGCTAACATAGTTTTCTATAATTTTATTTATATTCCAGTACGAGCAAGATCAGTGGGTGTTTTGCGCTTTAGTCTTCTTGGTGTAAGTTCCATTTCCGGTATCAGTCTCATTTCATAGTTTTTGTGCTCCAATAGTCGCAAGATTTGCTTACTGCTGTTTCTTTTTACTGTTTCAGTGACAGTGTCTATGCCGAGGTCGCGGTGAATATCGTCTTTTTTATTTTTTATGTACCAATTTGCGTTTGTGATTGTCCCGAGCATCTTAGATTGACTTCTCTGTATGATTTGTAGGTTTGATTTACTGGCAGCCCCTCAAATATCTAGTCCGTAGGTCCATGTCGGTCTGGTTATTGTTTTGTATATCATTTGTTTATTAAATAAGCTTAGGGTTGATTGTTTTCCTAGTAGCCAGTAGAGTTGCCTGAATTTGTTTTTCCTCTCGTTTAGCTTGTTCAGTATGTGCTTTTTCCATGTGAGTCTTGAGTCAATCGTTATGCCTATATATTTTGCACTTGAGTGTATTTTTACATCTTCTCCCTTAATTTGGATTGAATATCTTGCAGATTTTCTCTTCGCGTATATTATATGTTGTGTTTTGTCTTTATTGACCTCACTGCCCCATTTTTCAAACCATTGTGTTGTAGCTGATAGGGTATCTTGGAGTGTTTTTTGTTGCTGCTTCTTCATTGTGGTTAGCTGACATTAAAACTGTGTCGTCTGCAAATGTAGCGTTGGTATATGGTATGGGGCCCAGTACGCTTCCTTGAGGTACTCCAGCTGACGCCGTCACGATAACAGAGCACTCATTGTCGTTAGAAGTTATAAAGAAGTGTCTATCAGTCATGTAGCGTTTATTGATAATTAATATGTTAAGTGGAACAACATCAACACGCACACCACAAATAGGAGGAGGAGCTCGGCCAAACACCTAACAGAAGTGTACGCGCCAATTATTTATTTTTTAATATGTTAAGTGGTAAAATGTTTTTTAGCTTATATAGAAGTCTTTTGCGCCATGCTCTGTCAAAAGCTTTCGCGATGTCAAAATACACGGCAATGCAATATTTCTTCTTATCGAAGTCGTCTGTAATTTTGTTTACTACTCTGTTATTCTGTTGAACAGTTGAATGTTGTTTTCGGAAACCGAACTGGCGTGAGGGGCTAACGTCTTTTTGTTTTAGAATCGGGTCAATTCTGTCAAGCAGTATTTCCGCAAACAATTTGGAGAGGATGGGCAGCAAGCTAATTGGTCTGTACAAACTAGCAACAGTGGCGTTATTGTTTGGCTTGGGAATCGCTATAACTTGTGCAACTTTCCATGCTTTTGGAAAGTATTGTACCTTAATTATTTCGTTGAAGAGGTATCGTATGTAGTTTTTTATAGTATCGGGTAGCTCTGTGCTGTGTGCCAAAAAAGAATAGAGTTAATTTACTTCCCATCGTTCATTGAACCAAAGATTGTGAAGGCGCAGCAAGAAAACCATCACCCATTATAAATTATAATGCACACAAAGCTGACGCCGATAGCGTGAATCAAACGGTCACATATTTCACATCACTATGACCAACAAATCGATGGACCCTTCCTTTAGTTTGCGACATGTGGGGTGTCATAGCATTGGCAACGGTTTGTAGTTGCATGGAAGTTGATGGGCTCAAAAAAAGGGATGCGAGACGAGATTTTTTCACGAATTTATCGAACAATCAAAGTTCTTCGCCAGTTTCTTAAAAGGTAGGAGACTATTAGTGAAAATTGGACCCATTGCATCTAAAGTCATAGTCAACGCGTGGTCTGGTATACCGCAAGGAACTCATTGCGGGCCATTGCTGTTTACTATTTTCGTAAATGACTTACCTAAACATTTCAAGTTTGCAAACTGTTTAATGTTTGCGGACGATATAAAACTCCTCCAAGAGGTTTATAATTTAAAAGATAGTCAAAATTTATAATTGGATATCGTTGCCTTTCAAAATTGTTGCTCTTCAAACCATTTAATTCTGAATGTCAATAAATGTTTTATTTTAACATGTTAACTACAAATTAAATAACTGTATCCAAAGTAGGAAGTGGGAAATGAAAGATCTTGGTATTATTTTTTATACTAAACTTTCATTCACTCAACATATTGATTATGTGATATCTAAAGCATTTGCAATGGCTGGTTTCATCAGAAGAAATTATACTGATTTTAAAGACCCTTGAAATCTCTCTATGTTGCCTTAGTACAATCTCGCATTGAGTACTGTTCACTAATATGGAAGCCATACTATGAGGTTCATTCCAGGAAAATGGAAAATGTACAAAGATTTTCACAAAAATGGTGTTGTTTATAAAGGGCTGGCAAGATTATTCTGCTCCTTATATAAGTCGCCGTAAATTACTTGGCTTACAGTCATTGCAGGACAGGATATATTTCTCAATAATATCTATTTGTCTATAATATCATTAATGGTAATATCGATTAAAAGGAGTTATTAAGCCAATTTCAAAGCCATACTTCTTTTTATAGTCTAATAATACCACTAGTTATGCATTTAATGAACCTCTTGTACGATCTGCGCGATTGTCTAACAATTATTGTAACATCATTAACTTTAATGATAATATTGTAAAATTTAAACTTGGTCTGTTTACCATATTTAATTAAGTGAATTAGTCTGTATGAACTTTTTCTGTAGACTGAAGTAAATAAATATATAAATAAACAAAAAATTATGTTCATGTTTAGTTATGTTTACTTCAATGTTTTGTCATCCAATGTAGATTGCAGAGTAACTATTTTTTGTTTATTATGTTTATGTAATATTATGTTTATGCACAATTATGTTTATTATGTTAACTTCAATGCTTTTATTTTAATATAGAGCAAAGTATTGAAAAATTTGGTGTTTTAACAGGTTCAAGCTACATATGTTTATTTCATATTATCTTCAAATTATGTTTTATTATGTTTATTAAGATTACCTAATACCTTTTAAATAAAATAATAAAATTCTAAGCTGTGTTGATGTTCAGTTTTTTATTATGTTTATGTACTACTATGTTTATTATGTTTATGTTTTATTCTGCTTTTTAAGTTTCTTTGTGCTTTTAAATAAAATTTTAGGCAGTGTTGATATACAGTGTTTTATTATGCTTATGTACTACTATGTTTGTTATGTTTATGTTATATTATGTTTATTAAGTTTAAGTATTAAGTACTTTTAAGTCAAATTTTGAGCAGTGTTGTTGTTCGGTTTTTTACTATGTTTATGTACTACTATGTTTATTATGTTTATGTTTTATTATGCTTATTAACTTCACTTAATACTTTTAAATCAAATTTTAAGCAGAGTTGTTATACGGTTTTTTATTATGCTTATGTTTTATTATGCTTTTTAAGTTTACTTAATACTTTTAAATAAAATTTTAAGCAGTGTTGATAATTGGGTTTTTTATTAAGTTTATGTACTACTATGTTTGTTATGTTTATGTTATGTTATGTTTATTAAGTTTAAGTATTAAGTACTTTTAAGTCAAATTTTGAGCAGTGTTGATAATCGGTTTTTTATTATGTTTATGTACTACTATGTTTGTTATGTTTATGTTGTATTATGTAAATTAAGTTTACTTAATAATACTTTTAAATAAAATTTTGAGCAGTGTTGAAGTTCGGTTTTGATTATGTTTATGTATTACTATGTTTATTATGTTTATGCTGTGTTATGTATATTATATTAACTGAAATTATTGCACTATTATGTTTATTATGTTACCTTAATTGCTTTTAAATTTAATTTAATGAAAAATGCTGAAAAATAAGTTAATTTATTATGTTTAAATTCTGGTTATCATTTTGGATCAAATTTTAAGCAGAGTGCTCAGATTAGATTTTTTATTATGTTTGAATTAGTAAAACATCATAAATAAATTAATAATAAAAAGCAAAAATTGTTCATCAGTTTCCTTTGTTGGTCGCTTGGCCAAGCTCCTCCTCTTTTTTTGCTGCGCGTATGAATTCATAACTCATAGTTCCTACAAATTAAGTGACCTATAGTTTTATGTCGCCTCCAAACGCAGATGGTCTTCTATGAGTAACTTTTTCATGGCGGAAATACAGTCGAAGGTTCGCCATTTCTTGCGGAGGGGCGGCTGCAATTAGCAAAAACCTTTTCTATCATTTTTTTGCTTCGTGCTCACAGCTGGTTTCGTATCCGGACCCACTGAATAGTAGTCACACACGAACTCATTCATCCATGGCGATTTATTTAGGTGCGGTTTGTTAAAACATAAGATGACTTTTCAAACATAGAAAGCTACGTAGATGCGAGCTTCGAGTTTTCGTAATTATTAGGATTGTGTGAATATTTCCAACAACTGTTGATATTACCAGCGATTTTGTATTTTTATTGTCGTTTATTTTGCAATAAATAATACTGGTGCACAACTTAAAGCTCTGTTTCCATTATTAAATGTTTACCTTTATTCATAGTTTAAAGAATTCCAGTGTTAACCCACCCGTAGGAAAATCGTAGAAACAAAAAAAATGAGAAACTTAAGTTTCTTGATATTGTGCAAAGACCAAAACTAAAATCTTTTCGTTAACCGTGACGGATGAATAAACTAAACTAAATAAATAAAAACTATGAGGGGAGTGCATCACATGAACCGAAACCGCACTAAATGCGGAATTCATCAATGCCACTCAACAAACCCTGGCTCAAGAATGCTCTGTTAATGGCAGAAATTTAAATAAGAAAAGGGTCAATTCAGTTCATTAAATTAAAAGCAAGCAGAGCATTGGGACTTCTGCCCTACTCACTCACACATACATGCATGTATGTATATGAAAATTCATGTTTACTCATCTGCTAATGAAAGAGAAAAGGTACTACCACACTCCGGTTGCTTTGCAATGATTAATGGGCTACAATTCCCGTCAGCAAATGCGATTTCAGTGCAAAATTAAAACCTTTTTTTTTGACAGGGAATAGTTTTTGCTTTTGTTTCCTTTTTTTTTTTTGTTAGTTGAGATACTTTCTTATGCCGTCAGACTTTTTTCTTACTCTTGCCAACCTGCGCTCAGAAAGTTTCCTGGCGATTGATGAGTTGTTGCGTGGTTGACCATTTGACTGACGCACAATTTGTGTGCGCTGTTTTGATTTGTTTAAACTCAGGCAAAGAGGAGAGTTAAGACTATTGCATTAAATGGCATGATGAAGCATTATTAGTTCGAGAATTCGTGAGCGCAGGGTTTAATTGTGGGCATAAGATAAGCAACCAGACCAAGGAAAACCAAGGAAAACTTCGACCGACGTTTGTGGTGTTAATTTAAAAACAAGCTTATTCGCTTTTACGTATTTGGCTTACTGGCTGCTTGTTTTAAAGCTAAGTCATTTTAATTAATTGGCTTGCATGGGATTATATTGGACAGAAAACATGGACAAATATATGCGATTAACTTTTACAAAATTTGTGGTGGGCAAATATTAATAAATGCAAATGTAATACAATTTTATTCTATATGCCAATAAAGCTTTGCGTAAACACACTTCAACATTATAAATAATTAGTGTAATAATCCCTATTCATCTCTGTTATCAGCATTGCTGCAGCGATTTCATTGCTTTTATGTACAATAGATTTTGTTGCTATGGTTGTTGTTACTGCTGCTCCCGCAATTAATGATGTTATCACACACATAAACATAGTTGTGCATACATTACAACAACATAACCACGATAATGCACATGCATTGTTAAGTGGCACGAAGAAGGTTCGCACGCATGTGATAAATGAAAATCACTCATACGCCCCAGCAACCGGAAGCGCAAATAACCAGCCAACAGCATACGAGTATATACAGAAGCGCATACTTGAGCTAAGCATTATTAGTATGCATGTAAGATATTGACAGCGGCCATTGTTTAATATCCATTGGATGCGCTGGCATGTGCGAACACTTTAAATGGATATAATTTACAACTATCTTATTCATGAATGCTCTCTGAATGCGCGCACAAGCAGAGGTGTTTAAGTTGTTTTAGTAATAATTGCCGCACAAAAGACTTAAGTCTGGTAGGCGACATGAGGGGATCGGAGTTAGACCATAATTTCCTATAACGCGTACGCACCTACAAACATGCCCACACACACACAAATGTAGACTCGTACACATGCATGTATGTAGATGTGAACAGCTAGACGCATTTAATGTTAATTGCATTCGATTATCAGCACTAAATTAGTGACATTTTCGACGTTTGCGCAGAGCAAGCAGGTCCAAGCTATAGTGTGAGGATTTACAGTTGCGTATTCATGAGCCGCCTGAATTTGATTTGTATTTACGATATTATATGCGTGACATGTAATCTTGCTTGTGATGCTCATGCAATGGCTTCCAGAGGCGTGTGCAAGTTTCGTGTAACAATTAACTTGCAGCGTGGAAAGCTTATGCGCTTATCTCGAGTAATAAATTGAAGCATTGCTAGCACAGCGTAGCTTAAATTTAAGGCACGTAGACATGGGCCAAAGAGCGAATTTGGAAGCTGTCATAGAAATTGATCGGAAATTCAATAGTAGTTTTAGCAGGTAGACATATTGAATTCAAAAGTAAAATCATGGGGTAAGGCGACGCCTTAAAAATTTTCAAATTTAAAATTTCAAAATAAGTTTATTTTCTCAAGAAATGCTATCCTGCCTTAGAAATTACACACCTAAAGGACTAAGATGGGTAAATGCGTAAATATTTGTACGCCGAATTTGGGTGCAATTGCTATCAATTCAGCTATTCATTTGCGGAACACCATCAAGACAAGACTCACACCACAAATACGAGGAGGAGCACCCAAAAATGGTGTAGGAGTCAACTTTACGTATATATAGATATATTCACTAATTTAAAGATCCTTCATTTTTTAGTCCTGGAATTATAAATAACGAATAACGATTTATGAACTATGAAAATTATAAATTTCTGCTACAGTGGTCTGGTCGCATGGCTTACAGAAAAATATCGCGTCAAAGAAGAGTTGTGTAGCTGCCAGTTTTCTTTATAAAACATTGAAAAGAAGAACAAAACGAAAAAAGTGCGTCTAGCGTAGTACACATAACAGAAGTGAAACTTTCAAGGCAGACAAAGAAAGAGGTAGAGACCCGAGAGAGAATGAGAGAGAGTGAGAGCGAGAGAGAGAAAGAAAGAATATATACCGAAATAAATTCACAACATTTGCAAAGAATACAAATAGACAAAATTTACAAAAAACGGAGAAGGCTCGACCGGTGTAGCTAAACGCCGGGCACAAACCGTGTCAACAACGCGCACTACTCCGAACGTTTATCAAACGCAGCGATTCCAGGACCGCAGCAATGGCACAAATTACCGCAAGGCAATACCAAATACCAATAAATCCGATGCCGAAACGGATAGCACTTTATAGTGCGCACAAGCGCTAGCCAGGAAACGAAGATAAGCGCCAAAAAGTAGGCACCAAAAACAATACGCCAAAAAATTGGGACCAAAAAAAGCCCAAACAGGAGGCGCCAAGGAAATATAACACCAAAAAGTAGGCACCAAAAATATATTTCCTACAAGTTTGCACCAACAAACAAGCGGCAAAAAGTAGGCAGTGTTATTTCTCACTAGAAATTAGCAACCACAAGGAAAAACTCAGGAGAAATAGCCTTAAGTGTATCTAAGATATATAGAAGGTATAGCTCTCTCTTCTTTTCCTCTACGTTATATCTTTTTTCTCTCTCGCGTAGCGAAAATGTCCAAAACGTTGCATGGCCTTGAAATTTTTCTCTCCATTCTCACTCGTCCATCGACTCCTAAGAAGTTTTTCTTAACTTTTGTTAAAATTTTGTGTAAAATTTGAAACTTTGTGCTATATGTGAGTTGTGTTGAAGAAGTTTCACTTTAGCTTGGGGTTCTTCAGAAATTTTGGTTTATTTCTTTAGCCCACTCAAAAAAATTACAAAAAATTCTTTTCTTTCAACAGTCGACCACTTATGAACTGCTTATAAAGTATTTGTAGCCTGTAATACATACTTTAAATATTACTCAAAAGTTGCATACTAAAAATTTGCAATTAATAATAGACCCCAACTCATAAATCAAACCTTCAGTTAGTAACTCATAATTCTATAACTAATAATTTCTAACTCAAAATTAGCTATTTATAATTTCTAACTAATAAATTGAAATTCATATTTCATAATTCGTAATTCACCAATCTTAATTCATTATTATAATAATAATTTATAATTCGTAATTTATAACTCAAAACTCATTAATTTTAATTCATAAATCTTAATCCATTATTTAGAATTCGTAATTCATCATCAAACACATTTTTCTATTAGCGGTCGCCCCTCGGCAGGCAATGACAAACCTCTGAGTGTATTTCTGCCATGAAAAAGCTCCTCATAAAAATATCTGCCGTTCGGAGTCGGCTTGAAACTGTAAGTCTCTCCATTTGTGGAACAACATCAAAAGGCACACCACAAATAGGAGGAGGAGCTCGGCCGAACACCCAAAAAGAAAAGGTGTACGCGCCAATTATATATATAATAAATCGGAATTAATATTTCGTAATTCATAATTCACTAATCTTAATCCATTACTAATAATTCGAAATTCCTAATTCATAATTCATAGTTCACTAATCTTCATTCGTAATTCATAATTCACCATTCATTAACCTTCGTTCATAATTCATAATTCACCATTCATTAATCTTCATTCATAATTCATAAATCTTAAACCGTTATTTATAATTCATAACTTTTCATTCGTCATTCATAATTCATAATTCATAACTTAAAATTCCTACTATAAATTCATAATTCGTGATTCTTAATTCGTAATCTGTAACTCATAATTCCTTATTCATAATTAACCATTTTTAATTTATAGTTCATGAATCAGAATTAGTAATTCATAATGCGTAGTCAACTAACATCAATTCATAATTAATGGATAATAACTCATAACTCCTAATTAATATTTTTGAATCATTCAATTCAATTCTGGAGTCCCTTTCCTCCATGGAACCTTAGAAAATAATATACATTATTCAAATCATATACCCTAAGCAATTACAAATTCATAACTCAAAACTCACAGTTGGTAATCTATCTACTCATACCTTACAGTTCCAAATTGGTAGTTGATAATTCAAAAAGTATTATTATAACTCGTTATTCATAATTCCTAGTTCGTAATCAATAATCTATAATTGAAATTTCTTTGCTTACAGCTCATAATTCATAATGCATTGTTCATAATCCGTAATTTATAATTCATAGTTGATAAGTCAGTATTCCTCATTCAATATTTATGAATCAAAGCTCTTAATTAATTATTAATAATCTATCGTTTGTAAATCAAAATTACGATTACAGTGAAATTCCTTATAACCTGACACTCACCGTCGCAGTGTTTTTGTCCGGCTATGGGCGATGTCCGCTTATAAGGGATGAAGTCACAAAATATATACCACACATATAAATTGTATTGTACATAGTTTATTTAAGAAATTTTTGAAAGTAAAGAATATTTGCATACTTAAGTATTGCATATAAATACATATATGTACATATATCGATTAAGTACATTGTACAAGTCTTTACATTTCAATACAAGTGTTTTAAAACTAAGCTTCTATACAAAGTTTTAAAATTTTGGATTATACCTTGATCAAGGGGTTGGATAACTGCCGTTGAATTTGGCGGCAAGAAAATAATTTTTATGTTGGTTAGGTTTAATTCCTTTGAGTGAGAAGCCGCGTTATCTAAAAACAAGATAATTTTTCGATTCTGGGCTTTCATTCTTCGATTGAACTGCTGCAGCCATTCACTCATTACTTCTCGAGTCATCCATGCTTTTTTATTAGACTTCCAATCCACCAGCAGTTTTGCGATTGGAACATATTTAAAAAATCGAGGACGGGCTGCTTTACCTATAACCAAAAGCAGCTCCTTATCTCCAGTCATGTTAGCACAGAACAAAATTGTGAGTCTTTCCTTTGACAGTGTACCGCCCACGCATTTTTCGGATTTAAGAGCGAGGGTTTTGTCAGATAAGGCACGAAAAAAAAGCCCGCTTTCGTCTGCGTTCTAAATGTCTTGAGGCTTGTAACAGAGATGGCAGTTTTGTCCTAAACTGTTCGACACCATCCTGCAGCAGATACTCATTTGAAAGCAACATTATTCCTTATTCGCCATTTGTTTAACCATCAATCTGAAGCATTAAAATTAGGTACACCCAGTTTGCCTGCAATTTCCATTGCCTTTGCTTTCAAAATGGGACCAGAAATCGGAATGTTTTGACTTCTAGCTTTAGCGAACCAATTAAAACACATCTTGTCTATTTCAGAGCCGCCTTCTTTAAGAAAGCTTCGCTTTTGATGAACATTAACTCCAGACTCCCATTTAGAACGATTTTTTTCTTTATTTTTATTGATTTCACTGTACTTTACCTTTTTGAAATTCCACGTACTGATAATTTATCTTTTTCGAAAACATTAATAATTTCCATTTTTTCTTTAATAGAAAGTACATACCTTCTTTTTCGGCGCCATATTATTACGAACTTTGAGCGCAACCATTCGCATGCAACTGACTTAACAAACTGAATGGAAAACTACTCTTAATTTAAAACACAGGACTTGAATGTGTGCATAATGTTAAAAGGGAAATCACCTATTTCATTTTTATAATGAACAACAAAGCTTGCTTGTGATATTTTTGAATTTATTCCGTTTATGAGAAATTTTTTTATGAAAATGGTTTGAAATACTTTGTCCGCGTCCGGTTATTAGAGTGTCCGTTTATTAGGATGATATTTGTATGAAAAAATGAATGAAAAAGCTGTGTACCCAAAATTTGTCCGGTTATTAGAGCTGTCCGGTTATAAGGACTGTCCGTAATGGGGAATTTCACTGTATTTACTAATTATTAATTGCTTATATTACCGATTAAGGTTTTGTAATTCAATATTCTGCATAATTCATAATTCACAAATAATAATTCCAAATTGGTAGTTAATAATTCAAAATTCATTGTAATAATTCATAACTCGTAATTCGCAATTCAAACTTCGCCATTAATAATCAATAATTCATGATTGGGATTTTATTATTTCATTATTTACTATCCATAATTAAAAATTGTTAATTCATAATTCGTAATTCATTATCCATAAACTTTAACTCATAATTCATAATTCGTTATTTGTTGTTCATGATTCGTAACCCTTTATTCATTATCCATAATCCATAAATCCTAATTAACAATTAAGATTTGATAACTCAGTATTCGTGCATCATAATTCATAATTCGAAACTCATAGTTCACAACTCATGACTTATAGGTTATGATGTTCGGTTGAAGCGGTTGTCCTGTGGGACACACTAAGGCTCATAGCCCATTGTGATGCCGCGTGAGGAGCTTGTCCCTATCTCTCCTAAGACCAGTGTGTGCTTTTAAAAAAATTTTAAAATATCTACAATTCATAATTTTTTTCATCGCTCATAATTCCTAGTTCATAAATCATAATTCCTAATTAAGAATTAAGGATCCATATTACAATACTCATACTTTGTAATTCACAGGTTGCTTAGAGTGTTGCTTCATCCAGAATCCAACTATCGCTTCCGCACCATTTTGTTGCCACATCCTTGTTACCAACTTGTTTACCAGTTCCTTACGGCATGACTATATCAAGTCCTTGAATTTTAAGAACCTTATGAGGTTGTTAATATCTAAGCCAGACTGTTGTTCGAGACCCTCGAACAGCGGTTTTCCCAGGGTTAACATTCTTTCCTTCCATAGGGCAGGGCATTCACAGAGGAAGTGGAAGATTGTTTTCTTTTACTCCGGTTGTTTGCAACTGTGACAGTGTATGTGTTGTGAGGGATGCCAGAAGCCAAAAGCCAAAAACCAGTTATGAATGTCGTTAATCTCCAGGCGTCCCGTCGTTTCATGTTTAACAATATTGACGATTGTTTGAGATTGTAGGTGGGCTATAACGTTCTGCTAATTTTAATTCACAGGTCACTTTCAATGTTCTAAATTCATAATTCGCCATTCATATTTCATAATTCAACATTGAAAAGCTTATAATTCATAATTTATTATTCATAATCCATAATTCGTAAAAAAAAATTCATAAAAAAATTCATAAAAAAAAACAAAAAAAATCGTAATTCGTAGTTAATATTGCTTAATTCATAAATCATTATTTATAATTCATAATTCAATATTCATACTTTATAATTCACAACTCACTCTAATAGTTCTAAATTTATAATTCCTAATTCTTTTATATTATGGCTCGCTATCCAAATTTCCCCTTGATCCCTTATCGGTGCAGTCCATTATGAATAAAATTCTTGCGTGTTGTAAAATAGTTTTTTTCTGATCATTTATTATTTCATAAAAAGCAGTTCAGTCCAGCACTTAAACGCCTTTAATTTGAACATCATAAGCCTAAAGTCGAACCGACAAATAAAATCGAGGTATTATAGAGCTTATGGCAGGCAACCGAAGCGTTTTTTTGCGAAAATTAAAAGATTTATTTCAAATTGTAAAATGACAGCAAACCACTGCAGAAAATGTTCACATTTAGGTGGACAACGGCCCATAAGGCTAGCAACAGCTAATTCAAAAGACTCTAACCCGCGCACCTGCATATTCCCTGACTGGTTCTGGCTAACCACAGCCAACGCTGGTAAATACCCTATGTAAATGTGTAGCCAATATTTAAATAGCGCTTGCAAGCCCACAGTTTTGAAATTTATGAGCCATCCAAACACGTTTAGGCCAGCTGGCTTACAGGACATACAGCTGCTGATGGCTTGGTGAGGGAAGGCAGGCGTGTTTGTATTTCGGCTCCTCGTAATGCAGTGCTTAGTGAAAATTTTCCAAAATTTTCATAATTTCAGCTTACACAAATTGCCGCATTTTCCGATGCCCACGCCTGCGCTTCTACGTATAGTTGGTTGCATGGTCGACCGTTGGCTGATTGAATTACTATTATAGTGTAAATTATTTTAAAAGCTATGGAAATTTAAAGGAAATTTGAGGCCTAATAGTTTGCGGTTTTTAAATTATAAATTGCATAACTACTTTGCTTTCACCTTAAACAGCCACCATTTTAAAAGCCAAGCTAAGAAATATAACAGACGACACCTTCGGCATTCAATCGAAGAGCCCCTGCGTCAAACTGCGACAAGTTTTGTCTAGTTTCTTTCTATTATCGCGTAGCGCAGCTAGTGCTGAAGAAAAATATTATTATTATTTCACACTTGGCAGTGATGTAGAGAGCTTTGTCTAGCCTTTGCTACCTGCGAAGAGAAACTGCAGTAAGGGACATATGTCCTGGAAATTTATCGTTGCTTTCATTATTAGATGGTTCCCCAGAATTATTTTGCGCTTGTGCGTCAGTGCAGGGTGGTACTTAAATACGTGCCTTGGAGAGTAATTCTTTGTTCTATAGAATTGCACAGATAAATCGTATCTTAAATTGTTCTTAGATATTTAAGCTTATATAATTCTTAGAAGTGATTACGAAACCAAGAGCGCCCCGAAGCGCTTCAAACCTGGCAGTATACACAATAATAGTTTTCCATGAGTTTCTTTGTTTTCTATTGTCAGGGTGGACAGTACTATTTTTACTAAGCCGGAGCAGAACTCTGGACGTATTTGGGGAGTTGTTGCACCCTCTTGCAAGCTTCTCCGCAATCGTGTTTCCCTCAATCACGATCTTAATAAAATTTTGAAAACAAAGGCCCAGAAGCGGAGTTAGTCGGTATTTATGGGCACATTTCAAAGAAGTTTCTGACAAATTCAGGATTTATTGTGATCAGGATGCCATTTACTCTAACCCCACAGCAAGTAGTTTTCCCTTTGTTACATTGGGCTGTAGCCTTTTAAATTACTTTTCCAGTATTTTGATGTTTGGATTCTAAAAAAAATTTCACTTTTAACTCGACTAAGTATAGCAAATAGGCACTTTTTTAAGCTGATAACCACAGATTTAGTCTTGCGTTTCGTTTATGAGGAAATTTTGAATATCTGTTCTTTGGTACGACTTTGTTCGGATTGATCGGATGTACTCTTCCACGCGTGACTCCTGTCAAAATAAATATGAATTTTTATTGCGCCGATAAATCTCCAAAAACAAAGAATTTTTAGCACTGCACAATATTTGGTTTCTTCTGTTCTAAAAAAGGCCTGGCATGCAAATTTCAAATAGTTTTCAAACAAAGAATGGTTTCATAGACGAAATAAAATTGTTTTGGTGTTCACGTGCGAGATGAAATATTAAAGTTCCGAATTAATTTGATCCCTTTGCTACTTAATAAGTAGGTGTCGCTTTCAACCAGTCTCTACTAGTCAGCATTAATAACTCCTCGTACTCGCTCCGTTCTGTGAAAGGATAAGGAGAAACTACCCAAATTGTGAAAGGGCAAGTAAGAGGTTCTTCACCAAGCCAACGAGTCAGCCCACTTGTTCCTGTTTTCTATTGTTAAATCTGCTTCAAAAACAAAGAAAAAAACCGATTTCCTGAAAGAGAAAGCGGCCGCGTTTGGAAGAAACTAAAAAAAGAAGATTTGCGGTACGGTTTAAAAAAATGGAAAGATAGCGGATAAGCGCATATTGAGGCTGATAATAAGTAAATCGTCTAGAGAATCACCTCTGCTATTAGATAAAAATTTGCTTGTAGTTATTAAAGAATAAGTAAGAAATAATGAAAGGGAGTGTCAAAAAGTCGTTCACTTCAAACATCAACGACACTAATTAGTTTCGCTCTAAACAGAAGCCACAATATAATCTGCTACAGAGACGCAAACAAAAAAAACAAAAAATGGGGAAAGAGTGAGACCGGTGCACTTTCACAGAAATCACTACGGCAACAAGCAGCAATTACGAAATTAAGACCAAAATAAGAAAAACAAATGTAAGTTGAAGTTTTTGTATAATACTTGTTGCAGCTCTATACGAGGGTTGCTATTAATATTTCTGGCCTGAAGACTAGTACTAACTACTAGGCTTGAGGAGCATGGCCTGGAACTCGCTAAATATGAGACCGAAGCTATCTTGATGCCACTCAGGGTCAGCATGCAAATAGGCGACACGTCCCTAGGTTAGGTTAGGTTTGGCAGCCGCATCGCACATAGAAACAACGATGCCACTTAGACCACGAAATGGGTCCGTTGTGAACCGCGGGGGCTGGGCTACATTTCCCTCTCCATATTGAACCATCCTGCGCTTTTGACAAAGCGAAAAAGGTTATTGATACCTAAAGTATATAGATTATCTATATTTGTTAAGAAGTAGGATTTTAGAAATCGGTTCCTACTCCTGGCTATAGCCGGGCATGTGCAAAAAAGGTGTTGAATTGTTTCCAACTCCTCCTCATTTCTGCAGCTACGACGGAAATCATGCGTGTAAACGCCTAATCTCTTTGCATGATTTCCTATGAGACAATGTCCTGTGAGGGCCCCTACTAAGGTCCTGATTTGAAGTCTATTCAGTTTTATAATACTCTTGGACAGACGGAAATTTAGCCTTGGCCATGTTTGCCTAGCAATTTCACAGGTGTTAACGCTAATCCATCTCTGATTTGCAGACCTGATTAATGCGTCCTTACTGAGAAGCTTACAAGTTGCGAGAGGTATCTCCATAAAATTACTTATGTCTGGCAAACAGGTACCTTCTCTTGCAAGTTGGTCTACCCTACAGTTCCCTGGTATATCTCTGTGGCCTGGAACCCAGCGATATTGTTTGGCCATCTCATTTAGAGATTGGCGACAACGTAAGACACTCCTTGATGTTATTTGGAATGCATCCAGGGCTCGTAGGGCAGCTTGGCTGTCTGATAGAATGCAAATATCCGTTGATGATATTCTGTTTATCTTTAGCCATTTTAAGGCTTCATGAATAGCGTTTATTTCCGCTTGAAAAACACTACAGTGATCCGGTAGTTTAAAGGATTCACTAATAGAAAGCTCTTCGCAAAATAACCCTGATCCTACACCGGTATCCATTTTAGACCCGTCCGTGTAGATCTTAACGGGTGTGTTGGGTGTCGGATCTTCTTCAAACCATTCCAGTCTAGAAGGGATTTTCATTAGGAAATTCCTTTCGACACGTCCCCAGTGACCCAAAAAGTGATGAGATACCTAAGAATTCAACTTGACTTGACGCTGGCAAGGCCGATGATACACTGAACCGAGTGGCGGTGAAACTCATTCCAAATGGGTCCAAAGGAACTTTTGGGGAAGTGTATTATGTTTCTTCTTAACTCAGTTACTTTTGGGATGTAGATACTTCCGGAAATACCTGTACCGCAAGAGCAAAGTAAGCGATCCCAAATGCATATTCTGCGAAGCGACGTGCGTCGTTATTTAGTTGTGGCAGATGGTTAGCAAAAAGAGATACTCCAACAACGCGCCGAGCAATATATCAACAAAATTTTCAAATGATAGGACAGCTGAAACGCGGTAAAGAGATACATCGAGGATGAACTATAACATATGTATATATATATATGAAAAAAAGATGGATCTCGGCACAGTGAAACAAAGCGAAGACAGTGAAATAAAGCGAAGACAGAGACACAAGAAGACGAGGCTATAGCATGAAAGCTGGCTGCAAATACGGTGGACCGAGAGCGGATGAAAAGAATTGATCTTGTATGGATGTCGTTCTGGACCCTCCCAAAGTTATGCAGAAAATAGTTCCGAGAAGGGTGTCTCCCCTGCCTCACCCTCCAAAAACATAAACTTTATAGTCATGAAATGTTGCTAGCAACACTGATTGTCAAACGAGAAGAATCGGCAAATTTATGTGGACGACCTCAGAAGCAATTGGCAAATTTTGTTAAGCAAAGTATTTTTACACAAGCTGATCACACAAAATGTTATTGATGCTCGTTATACTAATACCCAAGGTTGCCTCATCTCTCGATATGAGACATGACGATCTTGTTCATTAGTTTCACATTTTCGCACTACATCAAAATTTTCTTTCACAAAAACTAAGGTTGGGCATCCATCCCGCAATCCCGTAGTGAGCGAACAGTGATCACGAAAAAATTCATTGTACTAGTTTGGCGTTTGCGCGCCATACAATTTAATTTAGTTCTTCGTTGCATTTTTGTCTTGTAAATCCACCTCGAAAAATATGAAAAAAGCCGAGTTAAATTTTTACACTGTAACAAAATCTACTTTATGGTAAAATATGCCAAACTTTCCAAAGGCAGCGTCAAATTGCGCTTCAAAATACTAGAAGTGCCCAAAGCCAAAAATATAAATATCAGCCCTCGTATCCCTATATTCATATAAATTGCATTCATCTAACCATCTGACAATCTTAGCAGTTACAAACTTAGATACATATTTGATTCGTGCACATACGAGTGGATATCTTTTCATTTTTGCAGCCGTTGCGAGTGAACCAATCAACGAAGTGTTAACGCTTCAATGACCACGCTTGCCTTCTGCTCAGTTTGTGCGTTTCTTAATTTGCGCTTCCTTGTGGTTTTATGTTGCCCACTTCTAGCTCATTTTCGGTATTCCCTTTAATGCTTCCTGCCAACTACTTACTACCTTTACTTTTCACAAAACTTTACTTTGGTTAGTAGCGGCAAGCAAAGTGTTTCCCTTGGCCTATTATCCAACCCTCGTCTATCACGTTTTTCGCAAGTGCCGGAATAAAGTATCTTAATACCCCATTTTCAAAAGCATTTCAATGATTTCGTACGTTTTTCGAATAGGTACGGCGATTTTGTTGCTTTTATCCGAGGTGGAGAGCGGCAACAATGCCAGTCTGTAAATGCATTTAGCTGCATAGTTTCTACAGTGTATATGTATGTGTGTGTGTGTGTGTGTGTGTGTGTGTGTGCACCTTTAGCCCTGGCCACATATGTTCGCTATTAACTTCAATTGCAAAAGTTCTGCCGATTACTGCCCTGGCACTTAAAAGGCATACCTTTCGCCACCTTTCATGTCAGCAAACTATTTCAATTTTTTTTTTTTTTCGGATTCTTTTTATTTTCAAGTTTTTCTATTTTCAGATTTTTTTTATTTCGAAATCCTTTTTTCTTGTTTTTAATTTCAAAATACATTTGGGGTATTCTCGCTTTATTTCCACATTTAAATTTTGTTTGCTTTTTTTGTCTTCTTTTTCGTTTTGCCATTCACGCGGATGCTTCTAATTCATTTTAGTGCCGCAACATACTTCCGTCAACAACCCACTAGTATTTCAATTGCCTAGCGCTAATATGGAAGGAAGGGTCACCCAGGTAGCACACACACCTACACACATTTTCTTCACGCCATTGAGGCGGTGAAATATTTTGTCTGCGCTGAAGTGGTCATTTGGACGTCTACTTTGCTCGTATTGACTTTGGTCCCTTATACCAATGCACATATGCCTGGACTTACGTATGTATGTATGTATGTATGTGTGTGGTATAAGTATAGAAAGTAGAAATATGTCGTCGCTTAGCTACATACACACACACCCGTGCGCATTTTGGCGTAACTTTTCTGCTAGACCGACAAATTCTTCTTTGTTAGTGCCGTAGTAAATTTTTATTTACTTTTATTTATCTCTTTTACCCCTTTGCTTTGGGATTTTTGGCTTTTGCTCTTTTCTTATTTTGTCTTTGACTATCCGCTGCGATACTTCACTTTCGAGTGGTCCATTGCAGACGTGTTTCTGCGATTTATTTCAATGACTACTTGAAATTTCGCTTTTTCTCAAGGACTGTGTTTCCTGGATAAAGTATTTACTTATAAGCGATTGAATTTCATCAGCACGCACTGGTAGGGGGAGAGATTGGCTTATTACACTGTGCAACAATTGGAGGATGATTGTCTGAGGGCGGAATGATTCCAAATCTGGATCGAAAGCCTAGTCGCTTATAGTAAAACCTCAAAATAGTTATGCGTTCTTTGGCCAAATCTCTTTGCTATGACTATTTGAAATTTGCAATTTTTGAATAAGCGGTTTTAAAATAAATGAAAATAGAGTTAATATAAACATCGGAGAAAAATATGTTGTTATGTGCATATAGATAGTAAAATTCTATGAGGAACAATGTTGTAGACCATTTTAATCCATTAGCGCTCTCACGAAGGTGCCATTTAGTTCTCTTTTTTAGAAATCCCGAATAAAATGGCAATAACTACTGCAAAACTCAAAAAACACCAGGAACGTTTTCACGATGTCCGATCTACAACATTTATTTAACAAATTTAGTGAGGGCTCTTTGCATGGGAGCCTAATATTTCTGCGGATCTTACCTGTCGAGACATCCATCAAGATTTCCGATATTTGAAATCCCAAGGTATGATCAGAAGACAGGTATGACGGAGCAAAAAGGGAACAGAGAGTGGTCTAATCGAAAAGCTTTTTAAACAAAATGAAACACCCTAAAGCGGCTTAGATGTAATTTTTTTTCTGACGAAAAAATGTTGACCACCGTGGCCGAATAGGTAGGTGTGTGACTACCATTCGAGAGTATGCAGGTTCAAAACTCTAACCAAAATGAAACAGGTTTTTCTAAAACGGTCGTCTCTCGACAGGCAATGACACACCTCCGAGTGTATTTCTGCCAATTGCCATTCGAAGTCGGCTTAAAACTGTCACTCACATTTTTCATTAAGCGAGTAGAGTTCAAACATAGCGAGCAGAAAAGTGGTGAATCGAAGGAGACTAGTGTGTACTTAGTAACTTGAAGATTTAAAGAAATTTATTGAAATAAAAGTTATAACTTTTTTCAATTTAATAAAATAATTGAAACTTTTCGAGATCTCGGAATTAATGTAAGCTAACACCCGGATTTTCGGGACCTGAAAAAACCAGGCTCATGGTACTTAGGTTAGGATAGGTTAGGTTGAAGCGGTTGTCTACTGTGGGACACAGTCAGGCTCGTGGCCCATTGTGATGCCGCGTGGGCCCTTCTCCCTTCTAAAATCAAAGTGTTAGGTTAGGTTAGGTTGGTATGGTTGCCCAGGGAGTGAGCACACTTGGACGAAGAAGGATTCGTCCTTTGTGATACCATTGTCAAGGAAGTGAGGTGAAGGGAAGGACCGATGAGGTGCAGAGAGAGGGCGGGGAGAGGTGGTGAGGGAATGGTTAGAAGCGTGCGGATTATGAACGATGACTATGTTTGCGTCAACTGCTTTGTGCTGCTGATGAAACTCATCAGATTTTTAATGTCAGCGCCAGCTATATCAGCAGGCGTGGCAAAGAAGTAAGAGCCAAGATGCCTGAATCTTAGCCCCGCTAGAGCAGGGCAGCTAAGGAGAAGGTGCTGAGATGATTCCACCTCATCCTCCATACATCCAGCGCAAAAAGGACTCGAGGTGATTCCAAGTCTCACAGCATGCATTCCTCGCGCATTGTGTCTTGTGAGAGAACCCACTAGATTGGAGAGCTGATATTTTGTCAGCCTCAGAAGCTCGCCCGAGCGCCTTCGGTGCACTCGTGGCCAGAAGGATTTCGCGACTTTACACGTTTGTGTATTTGCCCAGCGCTCGCTGAGTTGACGCGATGCCCATCTTTCCAGGAGCAGACCGCAGGTAGTCAGGGGGATCCCAATTTTCTCCCTCCGCGGGGAAATCACCTCACATGTCCCTTGTCTGGCCAGCTCATCCGCCTCACAGTTTTCCACAATGTCGCTGTGACAGGGAACCCAGATGAGGCTGATGTCAAAGAATTCGGACGCAGTCGAAAGTGAGATCAAGCATTCCTTGACCAATTCCGAATGCACCGTCATAGACCCGAGGGCCCTTATTGCCGCTTGGCTGTCGGAGTAAATATTTACTTTCTTGACTGTTAGTACGCATTTGAGCAGCCAATCAGCTGCCTCCTTGATTGCGGCTACGTCTGCCTGGAACACACTGCAGTGGTCTGGTAACCTGAATTTTAGTCTAATGGGGAGCCCTTCGCAAAAGACTCCTCCGCCAACCTTTGCTTCCAACTTCGATCCATCCGTGAACAAGTTCACCAGGCCCTGCCCCCAGGTGTAGCCCTCCGTCCATTCTTCCCTTGACGGGATGTGAGTGGAGAATGTTCCGGTAGGATTAAACGAGGGTATACACTGGTCTGTTGACAGAGGGATGAACTCAAAGTTTCTAAGTGTGTTTGAGTGCCCATAAGTGAGGTTGAGCTTATAGCTCCAGCCCCTCAGTCTGATTGCGGTACGTGTAGCGGCAATTCTGCCTGCGATATCTACGGGTACCACATTTAACATTGCGTTGAGCGCCAGAGTAGAAGTCGTTCGAAGCGCCGCACTGATTCCAATGAGTGCCGACCTCTGAACTCTCTCCAGCTTCTTCACCAATGTCGTCTTCTCTAGTGAGTTCCACCAGACTATGACTCCATATAACAAGACAGGCTGTACAATAGTAAAATCAAAGTATACTTTTTAAAAATTTCGTAAGATCCTTAATTTCGACAGAGCCGAGATCTTCTAATTCATTAAAGAATTGTTCGTCCAAAATGGCGAGTCTACGTCTGGATAGAGCAGGACTGTGACACAAAAGGTGCGGCATCGTATTTTCCTCTTCCTCATCTGGACAACTTCTGCAGAAGTCATGTGTTTGCACATCCATTCTCTGGGCGTGCCTACCGATTAGGCAGTGCCTCGTAATAACTGAAATCAGTGTGTTAAGACTGTGCTTATCTCTTCTTAGCAGAAGTTCCGTGCGTTTCGCATTGAGAATTGACCACAGCTGTCAGGCGATTTTGCAAGTGGCTTCATTCCGCCATCTTTCGTTTGCTACTCTTACAATTTCCTCGCGGATACGTAGTTTACATGTTTGCAAGGGTGCACCTATATCACTGTCTATATACTCATCAGTCAATTTGGTACGGATTTTCGCTGGCTCATCGGCTCTGCAGTTCCCCTCAATGTCGCAATGGCCACGAGTCCATATAATATTTGGATGATGTGGCCTTTGAGTCAAAAGTCTCAGCTATCTTGTTAAGATATGTGCGGTAATTCACAGGTTGTCCACTGTTCTTTGCAGGATTTTATCGCCGCTTGGCTCTCAGTGAAAATGTAAATATCATCTCCAGGTATCGCATCGCACTGTAACCGAATCACGGCTTTCAGTAGTTGGGAAGCCAAAAACTGAAGGAGATCCCCAGATGTTCGGAATATACACCTCCGCCCACCCTGTCATCGAGCTTTGAGCCATCGGTGTATACATGAATAGACTCGCCACCCTGTCTTACCACGTCCTGTTCCCACTCTTCCCTCGAGGGTAGGAGGGTCACGAACGTTGTAGTGGCAAGTATAGGCGGGACTGTATAGTCCACCTGTCCGGGAAGACCCAACGTGCCATCCAGGATTTTACCGTGGCCATAGTCTGTGTTTGACCACTTACTTAAAGTGCTTAGTTTTTTGCTGCACTACGCGCAATCTTGGGACTTACAGCCCTACTATGAACGTATATATACGGGCGAAAAGCAATTATTGTAGATTTACATTTGATTATTTTCTCTTTCGTGTACGAAAAGATTAAATACCTAACGGGAAAGACCACACAAACACAGCGAAAGTAAAACAAAAAAACCAAAAACCTAATATCCATAATAACTCATTTTGCTTCTCTTGCAGAGAAAATCCTTTCCTCTTATTTATCTACATTAAAGTTCTCTCGAATGCTTCTTTCATTTGCACTTTCTAAATTGTTTATTTTTCAGCTGATTTATTCCGCTGCTTGCACAAATCATTTCAAAATATTTTACTGCATGCATTTCCGTTTCCTATTCCAAAAGCACATCACACCGCATAATAAATCTAGAGGCGAATTGGAGTGTGTACTTACACACACGCACACACACACACACACAGTTTGTACCGGTATGTGTGTAGATGTGTCGAGATTTAGCAGTCAATTCCACACAAGCGGGCAAATACACCGCAATTGAAGCACCACCACCTTCGACTCACATCCCCAGCTAATGTTTTACGCTTTGCTTTGCGCTGCTCAGCTTTGTTTCCATCATCATTTGGCATTTGGCATTTCCTTATCTACAGTCTACACACATGTTCGTAAGCCAGCCAATTTGAATTGAAAATGAAATGCAGCGCACAGTGGGTACAGAGCGCTAGACGCCCGAAAAAGTAGAAGAAGCAGTCGTTGGTTGTGTAGCGTAAGAAGTACGTAAGTATGTAGCTGATGCTAGGCTTTGCGCATTTCCATACTTCGGTGGTGCCGGAATTGGTTGGTAAATTTTGTAATTCATCAATGAATTTCATTTCATACGCCGAATTGTGGCAAACAACGGCATGGCGTGCAACAAAGTGGCTGATGAAGTATTACGAGCGGTAGTTGACTGCTGGCAGCGCTGGCAGCAGGCAATTTAGATACTCATCTCGCCGGATATCGGTAAAATGCAGACAGCGCATCGTAAATTATTGATGGTTGCCATGCCACGCCACGACGTCGCAGTGACTGATGAGCGGTAGGTGGGGTGGATAAAGTGGCAATGGCGCTGTTTTCAGCTAAGCTTCAACAGCTCGTCGCCTTAACCACTCTGTGCCGATTATTATTGCCTGCGGTCCGACTGATTTGTGTTTTCTTTTTAGTTTTTTTTTTTTTTGTTTGCTGATGTCTGTTAGTGCTTGAAATTGCCATAAATAATTTGCTGCAAATTCAAATGTCGACAGCCATCAAGAGCGTAAACAGTAGCAGCAGCGTTTACTCCTCAAGAGCGGGTCGTTGGCCAGCAGGCGACTGTTGGTTGCTGTTCGGCGTCACAAAAGTGTTTCGCATGAATTACTCATGAGCCGCATTTAAGCGCCGTTCGCGGCTGCTATTCAAATACATTTTTTTCTTCACATCTCTTGCAATCACAAGCCCGCATACCTTTCTTCCTGCACTCAGAGTTCATTCGAGCTAAAGTGAACTACGAAAAATTCTGATAAAATTTTTTTCTACTTGATTTCACAGCCCTTTTCCTGCTTTCCAGCAATCACTACCAGCGCCAGCTGTCTGCCATTCAAATGTATGTACGAATTTCCGACCTTACCAACCCGCTCTGCGACCGCATTGCAGATTTAGTTTAATCATATTTTTTGCTTCACTGTTATTACTATTAGCTTGGCGTTCAGTTATTGTTTTTGCTACTTCAACTTATGCGGCCTCAGTGGCCTCAGCGGCAGCTTGGCGTTACGCTCTTTGATGGTTTACGGACGCCGTAATGCGAATTTAATGACCCAATATCATGTTGCAAATAACTCTGCGGCACTCACTCACTCACCGTGGCGCTGCTTGCTTGCAGCATGCTGTGGCATGGTAAATTTTATAGGCATATATTTTACAGTTACTTTTTTGTACCCTGCCGATTCCACTCATTTTTCTGCATTCAATTTTTATGTTGCACGCAATTTGTTCACCATTTGCGCCGACGAATTTGCTCCCTGACGCACTTCATTTTTGATGGTATTGGTTGAGTGAAATTCCCCCTCCAGTTGGAGTAATGATAACAAATTGAAAATGTCATGTTCTACGATCGGCAGTAATTTGTGTGGCACCACTGAGTGGTAAAGCAAAAAAAAAAAACAAAAAACAGCAAAACGAAAACCAAAGGCGCAAAATTATGTATATAAAAATATTACAACTGCAATGGGCGTGACCCAGAGTGCCGAAATGATGTAGACTTGTAGGCTGGCATGCCAGGCAACTGATTTTCTCTTATTATGTTGACATTCCGTTGGGATTTGCTGCCAGCCACTGCGCCCATCTGTCTGCGCAGGCTTTCCGTAATTTATATTGACTACTTTACGACTTGGCGGCCGGGATTTACGACTCTTTATCAATGCTTGACGGCACAATCGTTCAATCATAGATTATCGGCACGCTCTCGCAATGCTTGCATGTTTGTGTGTTTGTGTGCGCTACTAAGTGCCCCTGTTGGTGTGCATGCACACAGGTTTTATGAGGCAAAAGAGTTGTACGCGCACTTCATAAAGAATTTTTATGAAAATTTATGTTCATGAAATTGGCATAAAGTGCCTGCCTATGCGTGCACTTACACAAACATAGACAATTTTCGAATCGTCATACAAAATTTATACTTTTTAATATCCGTTAATGCCTCTGTGTTTGCCTTCCACACAAATGGTGACAAATATTTTTTCATTAGAAAAGGCAAAGAAGAAAAAAGTGAAATATGAAAAAGTGAGTGTAGATAAGCGTACGATGCACTTGTGTCAGAGTAATGCATGCCCCTAATGATTGCATGCACCCTTAGAGCCAAAGTCAATGGATTCGCGGTTGATATCGTTGTGGCAATGGTAGCAAAAAATATGCAAGAAATTAAGAGGATCGCCAGTGAAAAAAAGGAGGCACAACTGGCGTCCATGAAGCTGAAATGAGCTGAACTAAAAGCTGAACACAGCAGGAAGGTTAGGTTAGGTTAAATGGCTGCTCTAGCTAAGGGCTCACTTGGACAAATATTAAAAATTCGTCCGTTGTGGTGCCATACATGGGAGAGAAGAAAGGAGAAGGGAAGGAAGAAGGAGCCATGGGATTAGAGACGATGATGACCATACATTTTACGACGACGCCGACGGTGGCTGATTTGCGTTCGTAGTTAGCCGCAACAAGCTACTGATGAACTTCACCAAATTTATGGTATTTACACCGGCTATATCCGCAGGCGTAGCGAAAAAGTGAGAGCCCAGATGTCTAAGTCTTTGCCAGACGAGAGCAGGGCAGCTGAGAAGAAGGTGTTGAGATGATTCCACCTTGTCTTCCAGACAGTTTCTGCAGAACGGACTTGAGGCAATCCCAAGTCTCACGGCATGAACACCTAACGGACAATGTCCGGTAAGGATGCCCACCAAATTCGAGAGCTGGGGCTTTGTTAGCCTTAGGAGTTCCCTTGAGCGTCCCCGATCTACCAGTGGCCAGAAGGATGATCTCGCAACCTTGCATGTTTGCGCACTAGCCCAGCGCTCGTTGAGTTGACTCGAGGCCCATTTTTCCAGGAGCAGACCACTGGTTCTCAGGGGAACCCCAATTCTCTCATTTCGCGACAAAACTGTCTCCAAAGTTCGCTGTCTAGCCAGTTCATCAGCCCAACAGTTTCCCTCTATGCCGCTGTGCCCGGAAACCCAAATGAGCCTGATGACGAAGTAATCGGATGCAATCGAGAGAGAAGCCAGACATTCCCCGACCAATCTCGAACGCACAAACAGCGAGCCCAAGGCCCTAATTGCCGATTGGCAGGAAGACAGTAAGATAAATGTTCGGACTGTAACTACCAATTCGAAACTCGGTATTAACTGCGTAAGAGTGCTGGCTGACAATTGTCCAAACTTCAAAACGCTCCTAGAATTTGCTCATTTCAACTATTGCAGAAACTGCAATAATGAGAAGGAGCAAGAGTCTGTCAGACACCTTCTCTGCCACTGTCCTGCGTGGCATGCTACTAGGTTTTATTACTATGGTTCGTCGTTCTTGAATGATTCCGATGCCCTTAGGTATATAAGTGTCCGCCAGACGAATGGGTTTGCACTTAAGGCAAAATGCTTTAACGAGGGGCAGCAGGTAAACTGCAACAGTGGTATCACAAAGGATCGGCAGCGGTCTCAGTGAGTTGGTTTAAAGACCGACTGCCACTTCTATCTACCTACCTACCTACCTAGAATATGCTGTGATGAAGACATCGAGAGTGCAGTCCTACCTGCCACAAACTAATCCTATTTTGTCGGGTAATCAGCTCGGTTCGTTTGTGCTCCGCACCGATCTAAGCTGATGCATTGAACATTAATAGGTACGCTAGAAAACTGTTAACCATTTATCGGCTAAGCGCTTTGCGGATTAGCTGTGGCTTCCGTACAATTTCTGAGGACTCTTCGTAAGTCATTTCAGAACTCATCTCGGCAGACATTTGGCAAAAGAAATGCAGATAATCTATCATATATAAGGATATCCAAACACGATGACGGAGCAAAGCGTAAAGATATAGCTGCAGAAAAAATGCGTCGCAAGACCCGTGGATCAAATCACCGAAGGGTAGATGGACGCTTGAGTTGATAGCCACCCTTACGCCGTTAGAAAGGAACCACGGGCTAAAAAACTACCATTTACCTCAATTCCTTTCAGAGCATATGGTAATTCAAAAATACCTTTACAGATTTGGCCATGACAGCTCCCCAAATAGCCCAATCTGTAAGGAGAGGGAAGAAGATATTGATCTCGTCTTAATCCAATGCCCAAGCTTTGCTTCCGAAACCTTTAACATTTTAAATGGTTAAATACTGCTAACTGATCGAATGAGCTAAGGCGCGCGGAGTTTTGTAGACATCAACAGTAACCAGCCCCTTGAGGTAATGTCGTTTTGACTGTTCCGCGGGAGGAGTGGTAGATAGTCGAGACGTGTTTAGTACGTAGGTGCAATTGTGAAGCTACAAGTCACGCATATTGTTAGGGCGGTGTAACAGTACGCAAGAAGTTTCAACTTCACGGGTGTGATCATAATTTTAGAGTAAGAGTATAAATAATTTTGGTTAAATGGTAAATTTGGTGGAAATAAAGCCTTTGTTCTTCCTATTTTTCATTTTTAATTGTTGAAGTATTTAAAAAGAATAATATTTTTTTTTCAATTGAGATCCCGTAGTTAATATTATGTAAATGTAAGATTTTCACTGTTTGCTGAATTTGAAGTAATAAAAGTACAAATTTGTGTTAATACGAAGGGTGCCTTTTATATGTCGGGGCTTGGCAACCCTGATTGCAATCTGGCAATTGACAGCTGCATCGCAAAGTTTGACATTTTTTAGCTTTTACGTACTCAGAACGTTTTGAAATACCAGCGCTATTTGTGTTGTTTACAGTAACTTAAAAGATTCATCTCGGTCCAAAAATGGAATTAAATCGTGAACATTTTCGTGCGATTATTTTTTACAACTTTCGACGTGGATTAACTCAGCAACATTGCATGGATGAACCTAATTCATTTTTTGGCGATGAAGCTCCATCAAGGACCAGTGTTTATCGATGGTATGGTGAATTCAATCGTGGTTATAGTTCACTCCAAGACGAATTTCGTGAAGGTCGTCCAAAATCAGTTGTTGTTCCGAAAACCATTGATGCTGTGCGCGAACTGATATTGCAAGATCGTTATGTGACCTATCGTGAGATTGGCATTAGCGGGACCAGCATTCAATATTGCATAAACATTTGACTGTCCAAAAAATTTGTTCGCGTTGGATCCCACACAATTTGTCAATCACTCAAAAAAAGCCCGAAAGTAAACAGCGGTCGACTGTATGGGAGTTTCAAGATGAGCCAAATCCAACAAAAGTTATTCGCGCACGAAGCACTTCCAAGCAAATGGTCGCCTGTTTTTTCGGAAAAACTGGACATGTCGCAACCGTACCACTAGAACAACGCAGAACAGTAAATTCTGAGTGGTACACAACCATTTGTTTGCCAGTTGTCTTCCAAGAAATTAGGAAAACCAATCGCCAAAGACGGATCACTCTTCACCAGGGCAATGCGAGCTCTCACACATCGGCTCAAACAACTGCATTTTTGAGCACCCAAAACATCGAATTAATGGGACATCCGCCGTATAGTCCTGACTTGGCACCGAATGACTTCTTTTTATTCCCGTACGTAAAAAACAAACTGAGAGGTCAACGTTTTTCGACACCTGAAGAAGCGGTTGCGGCATTCAGAGTGCATGTTTTGAAGGTACCTCATTCAGAGTGGCAAAAGTGCTTCGACAATTGGTTCAAACGCATGCAAAAGTGTATAGATCTTCATGGAGAATATTTTAAAAAACAATAAAGTGATTTTCGATGATTAAAATTTGTTTTTGTTTTCTAATCCCGACATATAAAAGGCACCTCTCGTATCATTAAAAAATTATTACATTATGAATCCAAATCAATTTAGTGTCTAAAAAACACAAAACAAGTACAGTAACAGATATCCATATTTTTCGAATTATTCAAGTGCAAAACCTTAAATATCAGCACATAAAATAAAATACACTTACACGACTTTCAAAGCAAGCGTCTCAAAGTAAGTATAACGACAGAGTAAGGTGAAGCCAGCTGTGCGTTTGAAGAGCCAATTGGAGCAGAAATTGTACGAATTCGGCAGCCGTATAAACAACTCATTTGTAGAATTTCCAACATATCACACATCAGTTGATATTTTATTCGACTACACTGATGTACTTGCAATCACAACAAGACACTTTATTATTTAATTGAAAATTATTTATTTCCGTTTATCTAATTCTGTGCACTCGAGGGGAAAAATTATTATTGCCGTTACATATCCATTTATTGGAAAGATATTTGAATAAGTGCTCTTCTTCATGTTCTTCGTGTGCTTCGATTTTCTTTCATTTGCAGAAGTGGCACACGTCAAGCTGTGACTTACTGGTACGTGCAAAGACTGCATGAGTATATGTAAGTGTGTGTGTGCATCACATCTAAGTACTCATGTACTTGCATGGGTACATAACATAAATACATTAATGCGCACACTGCCAGGAAGTGGAAGTTGTGCACAACTAAGTACAAAACTTTAAGCAATTTTGCGATGATTTATTTCGAGTTTTATTGCAGCACTCATTACAGAGATTGTTAAATGCAACATGACCAAAAAAGGTTGCAAGTTCTGCGTGCTTGCACATGCATATGTCTTACGAGAATATGGTGGCTAAACATGTGGCAGCTGTCAAATGCACTTAGAACAACTTTTATATGGGATCTTAAGAGTAGAAAGTGGAAAAGAAGAGGTAGAGCAGTGGCAGAGAAGTGCATTCGTGTGATTACTTAAGCTTTTCCAAATATTTAATTCTCCTGTTTCTCTGCTTACAATGAAACAAAGAAGAAGAAAAAGAAAGCATACACCAACACACACAAAAACAAATACACTCCAATTGCAACAAATGAACTAAGTAAATGTAAATCAAAATCGAATGAAATGGAGAATGATTGCACTTCAATGAGCGCACACATGGAACATAAATACACTACACAGAAAACCACACATGCCAAGCTTAAATTTTATTTCTAAAAATTTAAATGCACAAATTTCAAACGTCAAACCTTTAGTGCAAATGATGTGTGAAAATTGCATTTAATTTGAGCGTAACAGCCCTGCAGGAAAAATTGTAATTGTGCAGTGGAATACTGCCAGCTCCACCAGTTCGCGTTCTATCTCTTTTCCACGGTGGCTTGAGGTATTTTAAACAAGGCGATGTTTTTCGAAAGGTTAACTGCCCGGTCATGCATCAGCAAAAAATTCGATAATAGTCATAAAAAATTCTCGTCTAATATATTCCTAAAATAACCAGTTCAGAACCACTTAAAATGCACAAAACAAAGACATATTTACTTTGGTCCAATATATTCTTAAATAACCAGTTCAAGACCAGTTAAAATATACAAAAAAACACATTAATTCTGGTCAAACAAAACATTCTGGTCCAATATATAGTAGTCCTCAAATAACTAGTTTCAGACCAGTTAAAATGTACCGAAAAAAAATCACAAACAAAACATTATGGTACAATATACTCCTAAAACAACCAGTTTGAGACCAGTTGAAATATATAAAAACACTCATTCATTTTGGTCCAAGATATTCCTAAAAAACCAATTTAAGACCAGTTCAAATATACAAACAAACACATTCATTCTGGTCAAACAAAACATTCTGGTCCAATATATAGTAGTCCTAAAATAACTAGTTTCAGACCAGTTAAAATGTACCGAAAAAAAATCACAAACAAAACATTCTGGTACAATATACTCCTAAAACAACCAGTTTGAGACCAGTTGAAATATATAAAAACTCTCATTCATTTTGGTCCAAGATATTCCTAAAATAACTCATTTAAGACCAGTTAAAATATACAAAAAAACACATTTATTCTGGTCAAACAAAACATTCCGGTCCAATATATTCCCAAAATAGCCAGTTTCAGACCAGTTAAAATGTACCGAAAAAAAATCACAAGCAAAACATTCTGGTACAAAACAAAGACATATTCATTTTGGTCCAATATATTCCTAAAATAACCAGTTCAAGACAAAAAAGACATCCATTGTAGTCAAACAAAACATTCCGGTCCAATATATTCCTAAAACAACCAGTTCAAGACCAGTTAAAATAAACAAAAAAACAGCTCCATTCTCCCCCATTCCATTAAAATATTCTTTAAATTTTTATTTTGAAAATATATTTTTTCTTGATATTAAAAGAAACTTCCTGCAGATATAGTAATTGGTTAAACATTCACAAATTGATTCAAATTTACACTATAAAGAATTCGTAAAAACATAAAAACAAATTCTTTAAAAAGCTAGTATAGAATTAAAATTTAAGGTATTCATTTGAGGAACATAACTAAAATTAATCCAAGATACGAGAGTTGCCTTTTCTATTTTGCGCGCAATAATGAAAACACTGGAATACAATAATGAAAATGGCTTTATCGTTTTTCTAAATATTCTCCTTGGAAGTCAATTCACTTCTGCATACGCTTGAACTAATTTTAGAGACCCCTTTGCCACTTAGAAGTGGATAACTACAAAACAAGCTTAGGAGCTTACAAAATTCAGCACCTTCTTCAGGCATTGAAAAACGTTGACCTTTCATTTTAATTTTGATGTTCGGGAACGAACGAAAAGAAATCACTAAGTACCAAATTCGAGCTGTAAGGTGGATCTTTTGAGAGAACAAAAACTCGCTTATGTGAACCGATACGTGAGAGCTCGCATTATGTGGGTGGGTGAAGGATGATTTCTCTTCGGCGTTTGATTGGCTCGTTATAATATTTCTCCGGAAACTTCTGACAAAAAAATAGTTGTGCACCACTTAGAATTGAATAGTTTTAGTTTCTTTAATGGCACAATTGTGACATGAGCAGGTTTTTTGAAAAACACAAAACAAAAAAAATAAACAGCCGACAATTTGTTTTGCGATGCTTCTTCAGCGTACAACTTTTGTTGAAAGAAGCTCGTCACGGAACACCCATACTGTCGATTACTGTTTGGTTTCTAGCTCCTATACATACATAGCTCCAAGATTCGTCACCTGTGCCGATATCATAGACGTGATTTGCATCACCGCGGCTGAATTTCTTCAACATTTCTTTACACCAATCGATAAGAGTCCTTTCCTAGGCATTTCGGCAATTGTAAATTTTTGCGGTACTCAACGAGAACAATTCTTCTTGACGGCCAAATGTTCACATAATGCAAATATTGAATATATGCTGGTCTAACTAATGCCCAAAGATTATATATCTATCCTCTATCTTACGATATGCCACCAAACGATCTTGGGTTATCAATTGACGCACAGCATCGGTTGTTTCCGGCCCCAAAACCGTTTTTTCGTACGGTCATACGAAATACATTCTGCAAAGATCGACGGCTTAGAATTTTCAATACGAACGTAAAATCAGTCCTCCTACATGGATCTGAGACATGCCTCATCTCTAAGCACATAAGCAGATGCCTTCCAACGTTTATCAACAAACGCCTTAGAACTATATGCCGCATTTTTTTTTGTTAAGAACAGTCTCCCGTGCTGACCTTCTTTCGCTCGCTGATGGCTGCCCAAGCAAGCTTGAAATTAACCCTTCGTTAGGCACCCGGGCCAGACTAGCTCTTTCGACTTTGGACGTGCATTTAGTATATTTATATTAGCATATATTATATATTAATGACTTGAGCATCCAGGTAGCTGCCCAAAATTTAATTTTCTATCGATTTATTGATATATCCTTTTGAAAAGGATCCTCAAAAAGCATGAAAAAAGACCAGATCCGGGTGACCAACAGAAGGTGTTAAAAACGGTGTCCAACGCAGGATTGCAAATCGCCACTGGAATTGGAATCAACAAGTAAGCCGGCGCAGAGGACGCTCACGACAAACTTGGTTCCTAAATGAGAGCTCTTCCACCGCCACCCGGAATGAAATTAGACATATAGCGGCTGACAGAAATCGTTGCAGAGCCTTTGTGCCCGAGCTTATGCTCCAGCAGTTCCGTAGTTATTCTTAAAATTTTCATCTAAAAGTATATACTATCAAGGATTGAAGGAAAATGGGTATACGCGGCTAGGTTGGAACTCGTTATACCAGCGTCTTACAGTGGCCAAGTATGGTGCTTCAAAGCCAAAAGTCGAAGTAATGTCAAAAATCGTAATATTAATCGTACGAGATCTTCATAATAATATTTAATTTTCTTATTAATATTTTATGTGTAAAGTTACTTGAGGATTTATATGCGATAACCCTTTTTCGGAAAACCCGTTTTTCAATCCATTGAATAACTTTTCTTAATTGCATTTTTGGTTCGTCGGCACTGATAAAGTTTAAAAGTTCATTACCCCAAAATATCGCCTAGAAATTTTAAATGTTCCTCGAGGCTCTTTTTCCGTGGATTTCGTCTATGTTGTACTCCATTAATTGATAGGCGTAAGACAAGTTTTTATAATTTTCCTGATAGAATGCTGAAATAGACACTCATTAGTTTTTTCTGCTCGAGCTTTTTCCTGCAGGGAGAGTACTGAGTTCCAGGCGCTAAACACGCGCATGCACACACATGCGTATATACCAGTGTATGTACATATGTATCCATGTATAACACCTATATATGTGCACACCTACATATATATAAAGTGATCGAACGGAAGCCACTCGAACAGAAGAACTTCTATTGCATCTGTCGTTGGGAGTCGAATACTCTTTTAATAAGCTACCGTGGGCTTGCCTGCCTGCCTGCCTAGGAAATGATTGCAAACTCCTCACAAATACACACTACGCCACTAAACTTCTATTGCTGGAGCGTTGCGTTGTAATTAAGTTTTGCAATTTTCAAAAGGCGACAAATTGCGCATGAAAATTCTATTTACGTTGCGGTGCCAGCAACACAAGCCGCTCATCAAACAACTCTCACATGTTGCGCTTGCCACATCAGCACACAAGCAGCCAAGAGCAGCAGTGGCGGCAGCAGTAATGCTGGCAAATGCCAACGACCGCTTGTAAATAGTGCGTGAAATGTTATATAAGTGGAAAAATGATTTAAACACACACACATGCACAAACACGCACACGAGACTTAGTGCATAAACACATATACTGCCACATATACGAGTATGTATCCCATCGAACATAGTTTTAAACGTTTGACATAACTTGATTTCTAAATCTAAAAACGATTCGATTTGATATGAATTTGGGAAATAAAGGTTACCTAATAAAAACTAAACAAAAAAAATAATTGGCGCTTACACTTCTGTTATGTGTTTAACCGAGCTTCTCCTCCAATAGTTTTAAGTCAACTCCGAACGGCAAATGGTTTTTTTTATAAGGAACTTTTTCATAGCAGAAACACACTCGGAAGTTTGCCATTATCTACTGAGGCCGACCACACTTTTTTATCATTTTGCTGTTTCATGCACGGAGATTCGAGCCTACACACTCCCGAATGGTAGTCATGCACCAATCCATTCGGCTACAGAGGCCGCCTGATATAGAGATATTTTATAATATGAAACATTAAGGCTTTTCGAATAAAAACGGAATGAAATGAAATAGGGGAAGCTGTGGGTGAAATGTTAAAGAAACTATTTGCTTGTTTGAATGGTTGGTGCATATATAAGAATACCGTTATGTATGAAATATGACACCGTTCAAATATCTGCATTGGCTGGGCACAGTGGCGCAGTTCTGAAGGTCTAATTTCACTATCCAAATGCAAAATATAGCAAAGATCTGTAGAGTTGATTATATTATACTTAATGAGAACTTTGTAAATTCAATGATGAAATCCCTCAATGAAATCTCTCAAGCTCAATGAATTCTTGATTGGCAGATTACCTCCAGTTTTCGAGATAATGGCAAATGAAAGTTGGCTTAATTTACACATTTGAATGAATGGCAATGAAAATCAAATTATCTGTTCCTATACTTAGTTTTGTACACCTCTAAAATGCTAAAAATTAGTCACAAAAAATATACTATTCCCTTTTAAACTCATACCTACAAAGCAGACAATTTCAAGCTAAAATACCTGAAGAAGTTACCAGTCCCTTTGAAATCAAAATAAGTGTGCCGCAGGGCAGTGTCTTGGGACAAGTACTTTATACCTTTTCACTTTTCACTGCCGACCTACCCTTAGCAGTAAGCAAACATTCAGCTACATATGCAGATGACCCTGCAGCAATGGCAAGAAATCGTCTCGCTTCTACTCCTACTAATCTACTTCAGCAAAACCTTGACAGCCTTAGCACATGGCTGAGCACATGGCTGAATAAATGGCGTATAAAAGCCAACGAGCAAAATCCGCGCAAATATACTTCGCAAGGATACTTGTTCACCGTTGCATCTCAACAACTGCCAGATAGTTCCTTTACCCTTTACGGATTACCCTAAATACGCAGGTATTCATATTGATCGACGTTTTTCGAGGCGATATCATAGAGCGGAACAAGCTTGGAATAAAACTTCACTCCCCTTATTGACTACTTAGCCAAAAATCAGAGCTTTCGCTGGACTCACACATAAAGCAATGCGGAAACCAATATGAACGTATGGAGTTCAAATCTCGCGCTCAGCTTCAAAATCTTAGCATCATACAGAAGTTCCAGTCAAAAATGATGCGCATGTGTGCCGCCGACGCGCCATTAGTTGTCTGCAACGATGCATTCATCGTGATCGTGGAGTGCTATAGGTACTTGAAGAAATTGACAACATCAGCATAAGATTTAACGTTTATGCCTACTAATCTGCCACAAAGATTTAAAACGCAGACTTTAAGTAATGAGCTCGTCTTTTAAAAAATTTAATTAAATGTAATACTGAATCTTATGTACTATATGACAGTATGTATAAAACTACGAGTCGCAATTACTTAATAATCCGTGTAATCTCCATCGTTGTCGAGCATAGCCTGACATCTTTTTGGCATGTTTTGCACCAGCTTTTCTGCGTAGCTCGTGCACGAGTTGCTTTAAAACATGGACTGGCCTTCCGCCAAGATGTGTTTTCATAATTCCACACACATTTTCAATGGGGTTGACGTCTGGGGACTGGGAAGGCCAGTCCAGTACTGTGACGCCATTTTCTTGTTTTGTTGTTTCTCAATGTCTTTTTCTGAGAGCAGTGGTTTTGATGATGTGGGACAGTAGGGTATGTTTATGTCCGCTTAAAAAGTTGGACGATCACTTTATCCTACTTTTTCTACTCGCTTCAAGTCGCGCTCGGAAAAGTCATCAACATTTTTGTACACCTTAAGCCGCTGATTCCACATCACAACAAACTTCTATGATTTTTTAATCACTTTTGTAGCCGCGGCGTAAGACAATTTCGGGCCTATCGAATGCGTGCATAAAAGTACAGCTTCAAAACGCTTCGCGTACTTCTCACTCATTTTTATTTGGTTGCGTTTACGTGAAAGTTTCGAACCACAGTAACCTAAGTTAGCACTGCTGCCGAAGCTCTTGAGTTGGACTATTATGCAGCAAAAAGAAGAACGAAATATATCTCGGAGTTACAAGAAAAAAAAACCGGTTCTTTTCTTCTGACACAGACTGTATGTTCATTGTTAATTTTCTGTTTATGATAAACAAAAATTCTATTCAGTTTCATCTGCTCAATGCGAGAAGTTACAACGCAAAAGCACATCTCTAAATAACCATTTGTATAGAAACTGCAAGTTGTAGTGGACCGACTGGGATAATTTACAGAAATATCATAGTTAAGGGGTTAGGTGGGTTTGAAAATTTCAAAAAATCGATTTTATGTTTAAAATATTCTCCTAAAATTTCAAATTGATCCGAGTAAAATTCTACGAGATAGACCCTTCAGAAGTTCCGCCCATCAGGCCATGTCAGTGCAGCGTTTCGCAGGTATACGCGTTTATCTCAAAACTCGTTTTTTTAAGTCGGTGGACACGATTTCTCGAAAAGTTATGAAGCGATTTTGTTCAAATTTTGCACTGCACACATCTTTGGAATAACATTGTCAAGTTATTGAACGAAGGATTTTTTTTTAATTACAACTAATTTTTTCGAGCCAACACATGACGAAAATTTGACCAAAAAATGTGTTTTTTTGTTCAAAGTCTGTCAAAAATTCAAATTAAATTTGTTTTTCCTTCGTCCAGTAAAGAAATTTATTCATGTACTAACGAAATATTTTTGGTTTTTTGATTTTAGATGTCCACGGCAACAGCATTTTTTTGTGAGACGTTAAGGGAGATGAGGTACCAACGGCTGAGTTTTCGGAATTTTTAAATAAAAATTTCACAAAATACTGTTTAAATATGTATCTTTGATATGCTGAATTGTTTAAATAAAATATATGATTGTATATATTAAAAAAAAAATAGTAAAAATACCCTTTTTTTGAACCTCTGTAACGTACCTAACCCCTTAAGGTAATACTAGAAAACAGTCACGTCCAAAATACTAGTAAAATAGCTTTAAAAAGTTATAATTTAAGGGCTTAGGGGTAGTCAGAATTTTCAAAAAAATGGATTTTTTTTACATTTTCTTAAAGTATTAATATCTTAAACATATTCTGTGAAAATTTGAAGTGAATCCGACAAATAATTTTCGAGTTATTTAATAATTAACACAGGGTGCTCCGACGCTCCGCAGCGTTCGGGAGCAAGTAGATAGCAGCAGCTGCAAGCTATCGATGTATGAAAGTGGCAGATAAGCGCACTCGAGAAGGTAGTGTGCTACGTAGGCAACAGCAATTCGATATTTTGGAAGCTGCTATGACGGCTGAAGAACTATGTATTATATGACCCAGGAATAGATGACACAATGTAAGTAATTAAATAATTCGAAGAACTCTACATAATGGATCTGACTTGGAAACAAAAAAAAAAAAAACATCATCACACGAGAAAAACTTTAGCAAAACTTTATATGCGTTTTTCTCAAAACTATATTTTTTGAACCGGTGTTCGCTGTAACTTAAAAACCGCTTGGTAGATTTCAATAAAATTTATACTGCTTTTGAAAAACATAAAAATCTGGTGCCTGATCGAAGGATTTATTTTTTTAAATTTCGATTTTTTTAACAATTAATTGTCGGCTTTTTTCTCGAAAATCTGAAAAAATATTTCCTGGGGCCGCCATATTGTTAATTTTGAAGAAAAGCTACGATCAGGCTCAAGATGTAGTAATAAAACTAATTTCTCTTGTCCGATTGATTTTAGATGAATCTCCGAGGACTTGTGATGATCACCGCAGGGGACTACTGGAGAAACGGGCTCCACACAAACAGCGATCACTTTTACAATTATTAATTTTATTTTATTTTGTTTGCAATTTTGCTAAAGTCAAGTCGTAATATGACATATTAATGCTATGTTTTCATTTTTGTAACTAACGGATGATTTTTTAGCTATTATCTATTTAAACAGCTGACGCACGTTTCGTGTTTTGTTTCACTGTCAAACATCTTCAGTTTGGTCTATAATTTAACCATGAATCGTCTTACAAACGAACAACCCTTGCAAATCATTGAATTTTATTATAAAAATGCGTGTTCTGTTAAGAAAGCTTTTCGCTTGCTTCTTTCATTTTATGGTCAGTTTAATCGACCCACTGAAGCGGCTATTCGAGCTATTCTGACTAAATTTAGAACCAAATTTACGTTATTGGATATAGCCAGCAACACGACTTACCGTAACGCAGAATTTTTGGTGAATGGGCTCTTGGAAAGTTGGCCGAAGATCTACTTTTTTATCGCAAAATTGTGTTCAGCGACGAAGCTCATTTTTGGATCAATGGGTACGTAAATAAGCAGAATTGACGAAAATAAAAATTTCATGCATTTTTCTGAATTTGACGTGTGTTTTTGTGAAAAACTTTCCTATAGCTCTTAAAAAATCACCCTTTAGCAAAAAAAATTATTGAAAACCATCATTTTTTCGGGTCTCTGTAGGCCTTTCTGTAGGCTTGTCATTCTTACAGGGGTTACAATGGGAAAATTTAAAAAAAAAAAATAACAAAATGGCGGACTTTTGAAGTCTTTTTTTCAGTCTTGTGGCACCTGCAAGAGTGACAAGCCTACAGATAATAATCAATTTAACTTTTTCGTTTCAAATGTCCTGAAGAGCCAAAATCCTGTTGACAAGCCACCTATCTTTTCTTTAAGACGCCTACTTTGCTGCCACACTACTACCAAAAATATGTCAAAAGAACAATGTTTTTGTAAACTCTTTGATGTCATTAATAACATACTATTAAAGCAAAACGATCGCATTTTATTTTCTTGAAAAAAAATTCCTAAAAAATCTATAAAAAATGCGTATTTGACCACACTAATGCCTTCAAACTCGCAAACCTCCAATTCATAGAAGAAGCTTACGGTGATAAGATTACCTGTCATTCAAGATAAAATATTTGAAATTAAAAATCATTTAACGCCTTTTTCTATCACTTATTACATTCTTTGCGGGTCACGGGTCTAAAAGCCGCCACTACGTGATTTCCATTTAGTTAGCTTAGGAAGAACATGACATATACGAGTAGGATTTCGGAAGGCAAACCGAGTATCTAACACAATGCCAATATGAACAAAGTCTTTTACTAAAACAAGGTCATGATTAAATATGCTATAATATAACACGATTGTTTAGCCACAATAGACTTAGACTTAGAAGTAGACAAATGAAAAAAATTCTTAATATTCAACAATAAAAAAAAAATAAAAAATAAATGTTCGCTGGGTGATATGCATATAAGAACGTCCGTTTCTGTATTTCATTCACTCAGATTTTCTATTAAAAGTTAAATTTGGGTTGTTGTGGAAAGTGGTAATTAAATCAATAAATGGCTAGCGAATAAATTAAATGTAATTATAATAAGCCAATAAAGCGGTTGAAAATGCTCCAATGCGTGCTTTTTTTATTTTCTGTTTTATATGTGATTTTCGAAAACTGCTGTTTACTCACTGTCTACTCACTCGCCAATAGCAGACGCGCCGCGGTTTGTGTGTTAAGAGCCTATTAAAAGCAATCAAACATTGCAATGCCACTGTCATGGGCTGCAATATTTTCCAATTCATGAAATTTCTATGCAGTTTTTATGAACAACAACCAGACACACCCGGCAAACTGGAGGAGCTCAGCGAAATAACTAACAAAAGTTATAGGCGCTAATCATATATAATTACGCATCCATTCGTTCCCGGGCCAGTGGCTGATCACAAAAACTGCCATACCTGAGACAGTGCGGTAGGCTGAAGCTGCTCTGAGTGCCGCTGTTCGTTGTACAACCCCCAGTGGTTTGCGCTTGCTTTCGCAGTTTAACGCAGCTCTCCATCTTATATATATTCATAAGTATATACATAAGTATATACATATATATATGTATAGAAATATACTGTAAATGTAGCCCTGGAAGTCAGTCGAATGATATTGCGTTCCATTTTTCAGTGCAAAATTTATTACTTTCAATAAAAACATAAAGTTATACAGGATTTGGCAAATATTCAACATTTGCTACTACCTCGGATAGAATATTCATGCAATGATGAAGCAGCAATCCTGGCTTCCACAGTGTCTTCACATGCTAACAAAGAAGTAATCAGTGTAGATCATTAAACATTAAGGCAATTATTTCGCAGAATATTGATTCTGTAGAGAATCACCTGCTTTAACATGTGACTTTTGATCCACTGGAGTGAGTTTTAAATACTTGAATGAATAAAAACATCGCATTTTTTATGTGAACTATTTTGTATTTTACATACACATTCGTATGCTGCTATTTTATTATTAATCAATTAATTAATGTACAATGAAATAATGGAAAATAAATGCGCAATCCAGTGAATGCATACTTACACACACACACACACACACACACATAAGCACAAGCAAGTACTTGTGGGAAAACACACGTCATTACCACACAAGCAGGTGGTAATACCTGGTGGCAATAACTGCAACTAAACACACACACACACCTATACACGTGAAAATATGTACTTACATGTATGTATGCATGTATGTATGTATGGGTGAAGGAGCAATAGCTTGCCACACTCGACACCAAATGCAATTAAAGCGCGCATAAAATCGTTGCGATTGCTCATATTCAGAGCGGAAAATGAAGTTGAAAACTTTGCAGGCAACAACATGGCGACGAGTTTTTCACCTTAGCATTTCCATCATTGGGGACACATTAACATTTCGCAATCAGCACTCGACTAAGGCAAAGTACTTAAGCGAATTTGCATAGCATATGCTATGCTGTGTTAATGTATGCGAGTATGTGTGAATGTGCACAAATGCAATTTTACACTTGCACTTTTACATACACGCCCACACACACACACACTTATGCATATGCATATGTCATATGCACGTTGATATGTTTCTTTCTATTATTATGCAGTTTTGCTTGAATGTGTGTGTGCTTCTTTTTAATTTCCCAGTTGCTTTGCAGCATACAGCCCCTATAATGTACTCGTATACATACGTACAATATATGTATACATGTGTAGGTGTTTGGCCACGATTCTCCTCCAATTTTAATTGCATGTTCAAGATGCATATTTTTCTAGGGGGAGCAGAGGGAGCCTGCAGTATTATGCGGCGTCCAAATAGCAACTGATTTTCATGGCAAGCGACCATTGTTACAAAATACTTCTTCTTTAATTTGAAGTTTCAATTTCACGGCCATAGAGATTTCGAGCCGGGGCCAACCGTTTGTTAAGCAAGCGCAAGTCCACTCTACTACAGCGGTCGCAAACAAATCCTAGAGTACTGTAGGAATTTACACAATGCTACAAACATATACAAATGCAAATATCAGTATACTGGCGCAAAATCTAGTCAAGTTTGTCGACGAGCTACGCAGAAAAGCTGGTTCAAAGCATGAAGAAGGTGTCAGACTATGCTCGAAAACTATGAATACTACTCGGATGATTGAGTAATTGCGACTAGTAGTTTTGTACATACTTTCATGTAAAATAATTTTAAATATATATCTTTTATACTTCATGAATAATCGCGGTTCTTTTTTCTGACACAGACTGTATATGCATATATGTATAAGTGCCCTTTCGCTTGTTATTTCCTTCATAAAATATAATTTTTAAGCAAAAAAACAGTTATGAAAAATTCAAGAGAACTTTGAGCCACTTTCAACTGTCACTTTATTATTCCCCAAAATTCAATAGGCTATAAAATTACACACTTCAAAATTTTCTAAAAAAACTGATTAAAAGTTTTCAGCTTTTATGAAAATTTAAGTTTAAAAAAAATTTCGTTTTAGTTAAAATTTAATTAAAAGTTTTTTTTTTATATTTCATTTAATAAAAATTTTTTTCATTAAAATTTTTTTAGTAGCTAGAAGAAAAAAGTTTGAAAAGAATGTTAAAAAAATTTTTTTTAATTACATTTTTACATTAAAATTTGTTTTCAATAGCAAAAGAAAACAGTTTAAAAAAAATCATTTTTTTATGATATTGTATTGTATTGTATTGTAATGAAAAAATTTCAAATAAATTAAATTTTTTTTTCAGTAGCAAAAGAAAACAGTTTAAAAAAAATTAAAAAACAAAATTTAATGAAAAATTTTCAATTAAAAAAAATTTTTTTTTCAATAGCAAAAGAAAACAGTTTGAAAAAAATTATAAAAAAAAAATTGTATGAAAAAATTTCAATTAAAAATTTCTTTTTTATAATATTTTTTAATTGAAATTTTTTCAAATTTTTTTTTTTTTTCAATTAAAAAAAATTCAAATAAATTTCAATAAAAAATTGTTTTTTTTAATTAAATGAAAAAATTTCAATATAAAAAAAGAATTTTTTTAATTTTTTCAATAGCATAAGAACACAGTTTGAAGAAAATTATAAAAAAAAATTTAATGAAAAAATTTGAATTAAAAGTTTCTTTTTTATAATTTTTTTTTCAAACTTTTTTCTTCTTGCTATTGAAAAAATATTTTAATGAAAAAATTTCAATTAAAAAAATTTTTTTTTCTATAATTTTTTTTAATTGAAATTTTAAAAAAAATTTTTTTTTTTTATTTTCAAATAAAAAAAGTTCAAATAATTTCAATACAAAAAAAAATTGTATAAGTTTTTAATAGCAAAAAGAAAAAAGTTGGAAAAAATTATAAAAAAAAACAAAAAATTGTTTTTCAATGTCAAAAAATTTTAAATTTATGAAATTAAAAAAAAAGTTTAATTCCAGAAAGTTAGGAAGCTTGCATTTAAGTAAATTTTGTAGGAAAAAAAATATTATTGCAGAAACCAGAAACTATTACAATTACAATTAAATAAGAAGCAAGCAAACTGTCAAAAGTCGTCAATAAATTTTAGTTCTATAGTTTTTTTTTTAGTTTTTCGGAAGAGTACTTTTGTTGGTAAACAAACTTGAATTTATTCTACGGTACTCAAATTCAAATTTTATTTTTGAGTTAACTTTTCCACTGAAAATGTTTCTAAGTAAAAATTTTCTCATTTGCCTCGACAAATGTCTACCCCCTTAAATATTTAAGTAAAAAAAAAAATATTTTATTAATATTTCTTTCACTTTTCCACAGAGTTAATAAACTCTTTTAACCTTTGTAAAATTTCAAAGCTTTCAATTTATTTTTAATTCAAAATAAGATTTTTAGTTCCTTTTTTGAGCTGAAAATGTTTTTGGGTAAGAACTTTCCTATTTACGAAGACAGCTTCCTTCCGCTAGATATTCAAGTACCAAAAAAAGTGCGTGTAGCGTAGTACACATAACAGAAGTGAAACTTTCAAGGCAGACAAAGAAAGAGGGAGAGACCCGAGAGAGAAGGAGAGAGAGAGAGAGAGAGAAATAATATATATCTAAATAAATTCACAACATTTGCAGAGAATACAAATAGACAAAAATTTACAAAAAAATACGATCTGTCGCATTCTAACTATACGTTTATTAGCGTGGCGTTAGAGCCGTGCGCACATATAGCGTCCAACATAATAACGTGCATAGACAAGGCACACGCATGCGCAATACTATCTATCCTATTCTAACAATATGTTGCTCTCTTTCGCTCTACTATAGTAATATGGTGTATGTTGTTTATAATGTATACGTGGTTCTCTCTTGCTTCTTCAATACGAGTAACGTCGTACGGCTTAGACTAGAGCCTTAGCGTAGGAGTGGGAGAAAAGACGAAGGACCGCACATAAGGGAGACGTGAATAGCCTAAAGTGTATCTAAGATACATATAACATCCTTTTCCTCTACTTTATATCTTTTTTCTCTCTCGCGGAACGAAAATGCCCAAAACGTTGCATGTTCTTGAAATTTTACTCTCCATTCTCGCTCGTCCGTAGACGCCTAAGAAGTTTCACTTGAAAAAGGTCATAACACAACGCAATTTCGGATACTCTTTAAACTAGCACTTTACACACTTCCACATACCACAACTAAATGGGATATAACCCTGCGTACTCGAAAATTTTCTAAAGACACTGAACTTCTTAGGAAAATTTTTAAATTTATTTTCTAAATTGCAAAAATTGAGAAGCTTGAATGTTTATAATTTTTATAGGAGATCGAAATTTATTTTAACAAAGTAGGTATTAAAATGAAATAAGAAGCAAATAAGTTGTCGAAAGTTGTCAGTAAGTCCGAGTATTATAGTTTTTTTCTAATTTTTTAGAAGTATACTTGTATTTTTTGGAAAACAAATTTGAGTTTATTCTACGTTAGGTTAGGTTAGGTTGAAGCGGTTGTCTTGTGGGACACACTCAGGCTCATAGCCCATTGTGATGCCGCGTGGGTGAGCTTTCCCTATTTCTCCTAAAACCATTGTGCGCCTTTCAAAAATTTTAGAAGATCTCCTATTTCTGTGGAACTGAGATCTTCCAATTCGTTAAAAAATTGTTTGTCTAGAATAGCAAATCTCCGTCTGGATAGAGCAGGACAATGGCACAGAAGGTGCAAGATTGTCTCCTCCTCTTCCTCATCAAAACAACTTCTACAGAAGTCGTGTGCTTGCACACCCATCCTTTGGGCGTGCCTACCTATTAGGCAATGTCCCGTTATGACTGAAATCAGTGTGCTAAGATTGTGTTTATTTTGGCTCAGCAAAGATTCTGTGCGTTTAGCACTAAGAGTCGGCCACAGTTGATGGGCGATTTTGCAGGTGGCTTCATTGCGCCATCATGCGTTTGCTTTCCTTATTCTACGTTACTCAACTCTAATTCTCTGAATATAATTTGTGAGTACTTTTTTAACAGAAAAGCTTTTTAGGCAAGAATTTTCTCCCTTACCAAGACCTTTCTCGTTCATTAAGTAGCCCAGTCAAAAATTAAAAAAAAAAATAAAAAAAAACATTACAATTATTTTGTTTAGTCTTTTAACCCTTGTGAAACTGCTCAGCCCAACTAAAAATAGTTCTAACGTGCCGGAGGTAAACGGAAGGTTGAAGTAAATCTCTTATTATGTGTTTGACCGAGTTTATACTCCAAGTTTTTGGTGACAGTCTTAATGTTTTCTTACAAGCGAAGCAGCCTGTAGTTCAGTGACGCCTCCGAAAAGCTGATAGGTTTTACGACAAGCCCGAGGCGGTCGATTCTACGTTAGCGGAACGACCCGGTCGTATATCCGCTCAAGGTCTGTTACTCCAGCATCATTGCCCGCGCACCTTGTTTATGATGCTACAACAACAACGACAAGCTGCTTCATGACGAAAATACACCAACAGGTTTGTCGTTGCCTGCCGAGGGGATATAATATTATTGAAAAATTCTTCCTATAACTTGCAGTTTTCATGTCCACTATGGGTATAGTTCCTTCATTCCTCTATTTTGTGTTATTTGATAAAACTTTCTACGCGCATACATTTTTGTCGCACAGTGTAACTAATGAATTGAATAGCTGAATACATACTTACAGTTTGAGTTAATAAAATATTTATTTACTATTTATATGTGTATTTGTGTGCTGCATACATTGAGAGTGCTGTTGCTCTAATTAAGTTTACACATTTTTCAAAGGATACTAGAATATTCATTGACCTAAAGGAAAAAACTAAATGAAAACAAGAAAGAAAGTTAGGTTAGAAACAGGTCGACTACTCCACTTAATCAGCCAATTCCAAAAAAATTACTCTACCGCATATATTTTTTAACTACTCAGATATTTAAAATGGCGCCAGAAGCTGGCAAGTCCCATCGGGTGATGTTCAGTGTGGTTGAAAATGTATGCACTTGGTTAACATAGCAGTGGAGTGGCGGGGTGGCGTATAAATCAGTACTTATATTGGGGATAATAAGCGTACAACAGCCTTAGCTAACATATCGAAAAAGAAGATTTGTCAAGGCTCACTTCCTCAGCCAGGTCCTGTTCCATGCCGAAACCTTCCACCACGCCGCTGGTGACATTTCATTTGGAAATTTTTTAGAATGCAATGGCGCGTAATCGCAGTCGAAAATAATTATTTTAATCATAGTCGAATAAATACCCGCCTTTTAATTTAAGTTCAAACTAATCACGAACTGATACTACAGCTGGTTTTAAGCAAATTAATTAAGCAAACGAATGTCTGCGTACGAAATAAAATTTTTTAAGTATCAGCTTCTATCCAAAATATAATATGATCGCATGAAAAGGTATTGTGTGAAATACATCATAAACCAATTGATTGGACTTTATCAGTGCGGCTTTAGACAATTGTCGAGATATTCACAATACGCCAAGTCTTGGAAAAAGATCAATTAAAGCCGCATTCGACAGCTCGACAAGGAGTAGCCTATACATATGTCTCAATGTCTAGATTTAGAATCCCCCAGCAACGTCGTCAGAATTTCGAGTTGTTTGATGCCATACGAGGTTTCAAACAGTGTGGCTCACTGTCGTGTGACAGCTCTAACCTGAAGCGGGAAAAGATCATGCGAGCAGCAGAACTTAATCGCTCAGGCACCATTTTTAGGTAAGGTTAGATTGACCTGGCTTGCTTAAAGCCATCACATAGACCTATTGGTCCTTAGAGTTACCAGATGGAGTCTAGACCTTTACGTTTCTTTATAGTAGACATCTTGTAATACGTCTACGCCTTTTGCGAATCTAAGTAAACTCTGGAGCTCTATCCCCGAGAGGCATTCTAACTTCTCATATTGTAAAGCTCCTAAGCATTTTAATCTGGTTCTAGCTAATGCAGGGCAAGAACATAGAAGGCGTTCTAGTGTTTCCCTCTCTTCCAGTTCATTGCAAAATCTGCAGCTATCGTTGTTTGTAATTCCTATTTTGTGTGCGTGCGCCGCCAGCAAATTGTGGCCTGTCAGCATACCTACGCTAGTTCGGCTTTCTTTGCTAGACTTGGCTACTACGAATCTGGCATATTTGTCTGCATTCTGTGTACACATGATTTTTACGGTTTTACAAGTGGTTAGATTATTCCACCTCCTGTCTATCCGTATTTTCATGTTCGCAGCGATGTCTTTGTATGCCGTATTTAAAGGTTTTAGTATGTCGTTTTCTTGTTCGAATTGTCTGTAAACAGCGCTTTTGGCAATCTCATCTACAATTTCGTTTCCTGCAATGCCCTTATGTACGGGTACCCAATAGATGTGTAACCGTCGGTCTGCGGTTAGTCTCTCTATGGCTTCCCTGCTTTTTAGAAACTTTTTAGATGACATTTCGTATGAGTTTATTGCTTTTATATATGGGGCATTCTTCGCCAACCGGACACCCCCATCTGCCCAGAACAGTTTTTATAAAAAAAAATTTTCCCTATGCCGAAATAAAAGCTTATGTCATGTACTTTAATTTGTCATGTGGCACTTTTTAAATATTCAAGATGGACCAAGATGGAAAGTCTACCATCGACCAAATATTCACAATACGCCAAATCTTGGAAAAGACCCATGAAAGGAGAATCGACACACACCATCTTTTCGTCGACTTCAAAGCTGCATTCGACAGTACGGAAAGGAGTTACCTGTATGCCGCGATGTCTGAATTTGGTATCCCTGCAAAACTAATACGGCTATGTAAGATGACGTTACTCAACACCAGCAGCGCCGTCAGAATTGGGAAGGACCTCTCCGAGCCGTTTGATACCAAACGAGGTTTCAGACAGGGTGACTCGCTGTCGTGTGACTTCTTTAACCTGATGTTGGAGAGCATCGTACGAGCCGCAGAACTTAATCGCTCAGGCACAATATTTTATAAGAGCGTACAATTGTTGGCGTATGCCGATGATATCGATATCATCGGCCTTAACAACCGCGCTGTTAGTTCTGCCTTCTCCAAACTGGATAAAGAGGCAAAGCGAATGGGTCTGGTGGTGAACGAGGACAAAACGAAGTACCTCCTGTCTTCAAACAAACAGTCGACGCACTCGCGTATCGGCACCCACGTCACTGTAGACAGTTATAATTTCGAGGTTGTAAAAGACTTCGTCTATTTAGGAACCAGCATTAACACCGATAACAATGTCAGCCTTGAAATCCAACGTAGAATCTCTCTTGCCAACAAGTGCTACTTTGGACTAAGTAGGCAACTGAGCAGTAAAGTCCTCTCTCGACGAACAAAACTAACACTCTACAAGACTCTCATCATGCCCGTCCTAACGTATGGCGCAGAAGCTTGGACGATGACAACATCGGATGAAGCGACGCTTGGAGTGTTCGAGAGAAAGATTCTGCGTAAGATTTTTAGACCTTTACACGTTGGCAACGGCGAATATCGCAGACGATGGAACGATGAGCTGTATGAGCTTTACGACGACATAGACATAGCGCAGCGAATAAAGATCCAGCGGCTACGTTGGCTGGGTCATGTCGTCCGAATGGATACAAACGCTCCGGCTTTGAAAGTATTCGATGCGGTACCAGCTGGTGGTAGCAGAGGAAGAGGGCGGCCTCCTCTGCGTTGGAAAGATCAGGTGGAGAAGGACTTGGCTTCACTTGGTGTGTCCAACTGGCGCCGGTTAGCACGAGAAAGAAACGACTGGCGCGCTTTGCTAAACTCGGCCAAAATCGCGTAAGCGGTTATAGCGCCAATTAAGAAGAAGATGGACCTACTTTTCTAAAGGGATTAATGCATCGATCTCTTCTCGATTTTCCCGACATTTTTTAGGCGATAATAGTTCTGAAAATAACTGTTTGACAGGTATTAGATATTAATTTATTCTTTCAGAATTTTTTATATATATTTTGGCGTTGCTTGATGTCTTTGCGAATGCTATTTCCGAAGCCTTTCCAACAGCAAAGACTTCTGCTTGCAAGATACTGGAGTGGGCAGGAAGCTTAATGGCTGTCTGATGCCTAGCTCTGCGAAATAGATCACCATTTTTTATAAGAGCGTACAATTGTTTATGTATATCATTTTTTCAACTATTTTAATTTTGGTTAATTTTTTATTTCATTATACGCCAAAGAAGTGCTTCAGGAAAAATCTATCCAAATTACATCGATTTTCACAGATAAGTGGATTGTGTGACGACAAACTTCAATAAAACCACCTTTAAACTCCAGTGATAGAAACAACGAATGACTAGAATTCAGCGCAATCCGGTTTTGATCAAGAAAATGGCGTAGTTTGATTTGTGAAAAAATACAAGTTACATAGACCGGAACTCTCATAAGTAGCTGTACGAATGGCTAGCTTGCCTCAATGTGTTTCTCTGTATCACTGTGAGAGCAGCAAACACCAAGACCTGACACACATTAATGTTCATTGCTTTCGCAAGCGATACCCAATTAACGATATAAGGTCAGCTGGCGGAGACGCCAAATAGGGAATGCAGAGTTATAAACCATCAATTTTTTTCTATTTCATTGAACCAAATGCAAAATTTTAAATTAATTAATAAATTAAATAATAAATAATAATAAACTAAATAACAGCTTAAGTAAGCAATACAAATATTTAGAAATTTTTCTTACTTTTCTAAATGCATATTGTAAAATTAACTTCACAACAAACCAGTGTCTGAAAGCGCTCAGCACTGAAAAAACAATCCAACATCCCACATGGAAAGGTGATTGAATCTCAAAAGGGATAGCCAAATATACTCACACATAAACATTTGATAATAAGTATTAGTTGGTCGATTTGGTTATAGTGAAAGAATACGAGCAAATGCTAAGGATATACTGTCCTTCTATACATATCCGCGTTCCGCACCCCTCCGGTACCTTCAAAGTTTATGTGTTCACAACGAGTTTTTCCAGAAAAAGTTAATCTGCCACTTAAGAAACTACATGCGAACTCCACTGGAGTTATGCAGAGCAACAACAAGAAACACTTGGATTGCATACGAACAAATGCGTGCACACTCAAAGATCAGTGCCAAAGCAAATAGCAAAGCAGGCAAGTGTTTGGGGAGCGTGACGCTTATTATCCGCTGCCAATAGTGCTGCATGTTACTTCCGCTAAAGTTTTGCTTGTTTACCTTTACCTGGTGGCGTTGATGCAAAAATGTTGCAAGTAGCATACACAATCTGGCGGAAACGAGCGGACGGCAGTCAGCCAAGTGCAGCTGCTTGTACGAAGAAGCCACCATCGTAGAGCAGTAAAGCTGCGCAACTTGGCAACTTGAATGGAATTCTATGTCGTTGGTCTTGTCATTTCTGTTTTATCCTTACGTGTTTTTGCTTACCTTCTTCGCAAGTGCTTTATATTGTTTTGCTTAGCATTTTGCATTTTAATGGTAAAAATTTATGTAGAATTGTGGCAGCTTCCTGCTAAACTTATCTCGCCCAGACGACACGTTATTGATGATACAAGACGCTGCCGGAGAGCGAATGCCTGAAAAAGCTGAGATTGATGTTGCGCACGGAGGCTAAGAGGACTACGAAACGAAGCTTTAAAGTGTTTAAAATAAAATAAAACCAAATACAAAATACAAATAACAAACAAACATAAACATTAACAAATTAAAAAAAAAAAAACAGAATAGAATGAAGTGAGATGAAATAAAATAAAAAATAAATAAATCTGACGAAGCAGAAAAACACAAATCATATTGTAATTATTATTATATAATGAAATTAAATAAAATAAAGTTAAACTAAATAAAATGAAACTAATTAAAAAATCATAAATTGAATTAAAAAAAATTATTAAAAAATATCCAAAAATTTAATATATTAAAATTAAAGGAAAAACAGAATAAAATGAAAAAATATTTAAAATTAAATAGAATAAAAAAAATGTATAAGAATACTTAAATAAATTTAGAATTTAATATAACTTAACCACAAAAAAAAATTAAATAAAACAAAATGAAAATTAATTAAAAAATATTAAAAAATTCAAGTTATTTAAATTGAAAAATAACCGAATAAATTTAAATAAAACAGATATATAATTAAAAACAAGTATAAAATGATAACAGTGCCGGAAATCAAACACAACGCATTACTTCAAAGCTTTATTATAAACTAAGTATAAACAAAATGTAACAAAAGGAAATCAAATGCAATGGGCTTTTTAGCCTAAGTCTTTTGAGAGCCACCAAATCTCCTTGGCTCGACCTTTTTAACAAAAGGAAAATAGTAAGGCGCATTCATTAAAGTGGGAGGCACAATACCAACAACAATTTTTCGTACGTTTGATTGTCAAAGAAAAATATTGGCAAGGTAGAAAACCAGTAATGAATTCGCCTTTTTTCATTCTCAGCTGACAGTTACATGGACACGGTGAAAGCAAAAAAAAACCATTCAGATGATTTACCCATACAACCTTTAATAGATTTGCCTTGGAAAATAGACAAATTTAGAAATCATACAGTCGGATGCATTTGCAGTGCTTACTATGTTACTTTTCCAATAAGTGCAGTAGAAAAAATAAAATAAAATGAAAACAAATAAAATAGAAAAGTTAAATCAAAAACAAAAAAAAAAATAAACAAAAACTGAAAAAATAAAATTAAAATAGAATTAAAAAAAAACACACACACATAATTTAAATTAAAAAAAAAAGTACAACAACAGAATTTAATAAATTTAATTAAAAAAATATTAAAAAAATTACATGACAAAAATATAAGAATAAAATTAAAGAAAATTTAATTAAAAAAAGAATAGAATGAAAATCAAATAATATGAAATTTAATAAAAAAAATCACACAAAATAAATAATTCTAGCACAATAAACAAAAACAATGGAAAACTAGAAGTAGAATAAAATAAAAGATAAAACAAACCAACTGAAAAAATTATTAAGACGAAGATGAAAAAAATTTAATTAAATTAACTTAATCTAAATACAAAAAAAAAACAACAACAATACCTATAAAATGAAGAAAGATGGAATAAAATGAAACTAAAGAAACTAAAATAATATTATGCTAAATAAAAAATAAAATGGCACGAAATAAAAAAAAAAATATTATAAAAACAAAAAAAAAATAAAAATTAACAAAATACAATTATATAGAATAAATTCAAGAAATACAAAATTTAAATTCAAATAAAGAAAAAAAAAAACAAAGAAAAAACAAAATAAAATGAAATAAAACTAGTTTAAAAAAGTGGAAGTAATTAAATTCAATTAAAATAAAACAGAAAAAAATGAAGTAAGAAGAAGCATCCCTCATAAAAGCGGCATCAATCATACATGAGCCTATAAAATAGTAAACTTAATGTCTAGAACAACGGCAACTATCACAGCACAACCCTTGGTCTTCGGACTCAAGTGCGTGAATTCCAACAATTAACTGTGAATGTGGGATTCTAATAAAAATAAAATAAAGTACAACCAAATAAAACTTATTAAAATAATTAAAAAAAAAAAAATAAAAAAAAATAGATCAAAATAAATCAAAACATTCATTCAATGAAATCAAAGGCATTAAAAATTATCTCCCCCAGACGACTCCGCTATTGATGATACAAGATCTGCCGGAGGGCGGATACTTCAAAAGGGTGATGAAGTGATGGTCATGAGAAGCACAGAACGGAGGATTGTAATAAAATGAAACCAAAAAGAAAAAAAAACAAAGAAAAGTTCAATAAAACCAACCAATAAATATGTTTACAAAATGAGGAAAATATTTAATTAAAGAACAAAATAAAAAAAATAAAAATAAAACAAAGTAAGATGCAAAACAAAAAACGGTGATACAAAAAATTAAAATAAAAACACATAAAAATAAATTAAAATAAATTTAAAAAAATCAAATTAATTTGAAAAAATATGAAAAAGGTCAAATTAAATGCAATTAAAAAACTCTGAATAAAAATAAAGGACTCCAACATAAAATGAAATAAAATAAATTTAAAAAATTGCAAAGAATTTAGGGGGACAGATACCTGTAAACGGCCATATTTTGTCTGATTTTCATTAAAATTATTTAAAATCAAGAAGTCTATTTTTTTCAAAATTGGCATACAGTTTATTTATACATTAAAATCATATAAAATTTTTATTTTTATTTTAATCATTTAAAATGGCGGATGTCCACTCAATTCTTCCAGGAAGGTCGCAGCGCGGTTTCTCAATCGGTGGGCATTGTACAAAAAAACCAAATTTATTGGGTTATTAATGTTATCATTTCTATATGAATTAACAATAAATGAAAAAACAAATCGCGAAACAAACTGCTTAAAAAAAGTTAGTTTCGGGGTGAATTTTCCTACTATTTTTGCTGTAAAAAAATTATTTTACGAAAAATTTTCGAAAGCTTGTATTCACATAGGAAGTAATATCACAGAAAATATGTGTGCGAAATTTCAGGAGATCGGTCAATAACTTTCCGAGTTATCGTGTACGCCAAGTTGAAAAATATAGTTTTGAGAAAAACGCGTCTAAAGTTTGAATACAACGTAACTATACCTCTCCCAGCGCTCGAACGCAAAGAATAGAGTCGTCACGCTTGGCAATCTATAATATAAGAAATACTTAAATTTACGTTGTAATAATTATTTTTTAATTTTTTTTATATTAACATTTTGAAAAAAAAATATTGTTTGTTTTTTCGAAATTTTACCAGTTACTGTCCCCTTAGAAGATTAATGTAATAAAATTAAAAATGCAAAAGTAAAATAAAATACACAAAAAACGAAATTAAAAACAGATAAGAATGAATTCAAACAAACTTAAAAAAATACAATAACTTTTTAATTTAATTTGCAAATAAAGAACGCAGAATAATATAAAAGAAATTAAAAAAAATATATATATAAAAAATATTTAATTGAAATAGGTTAAACTAAATAGAACTGAAACCCTCAGAATTAAATGAATAGGGATATAAAATATTTATAAATAAAAACTAAAATGCAAAACCTTAAAGACATTTTTTTTTTTTTATTAAAAAAAAATTTAGGAAAAAAAATAGAACTTAAATTCATAAAACAAGATGGTATTAAAAAATGTATTAAAAAAATTAAACTTAAGTTCATGAAACAAAATTAAATAAATAAAACAAAGTAAATAAAAATTAAATATTAATAAATATATCAGCAATTATTTGTATATATTTTCAATAGTTAGCTAAGCAAATATATACCTAAATTTGTACATTTTGTGTAATTATTGTATAAACATATATATGCATATTCATTTTGTTTTTTTTTTGTTTGCTGCAACATTCACCTCGTTGTTCCTCGCTTGCACGGAGTTTCCTTTGAATCATTTTCTTTATTAACTGTCACAAAATAATTCAGTGCTGCCAAATACATATACAGCAAGCGAGTTGTTATTTTATTTGCCAGTCGAACTGAAGACATTTTTAAATACCCAAACAAGATATGCAAAATTCTTGTAGCTTTCAATGCTGATGTCAGAAAATGAACGACAAAAAAAAACTTTATGTTTCCGTTGACTGTCAACAGCTTTCAATGAGATTGCAATTTTTTTCCATTCCTGAATTCTTCATAGTCATGTTGGTCAAAAGCTTTAGTCGTTGCTCAAATGTCAATGTCTGCGTTAAGTGACATTGCTGCCAGCATAAACATGGAATAAAAAAAATTAAAGAGTACAGAAATGGTAGAAGAAAGGGGAAGAAGGGAACATAACAACAACCAGTTTAGTTCAAAAGCAAAAATCATACGAAAGTATGAAAGAAGAATACAAAAATTTTAGAAAAGAGAAAGGAGGAGTGTCATTGCCATAAAGAGTGGAATTGTAAGTGATTTCGTGGAGCATGCACATCTCGCACTTACTGCAGCATATCACTGGTCGTTCACATACACAACTTCCAACCTATAGATTGATGAGAACTTGCGATGAGCCCTAAAGAAAAGCTTTGGAGAAATGTGTTCAGCGTTGGATAGTGAAATTTGGAGAGTGCGCTGAGGTACACCAGAAGCCTAGAACTTAAATTGTTTCACTTATTATATAAAATCACTTTTCATGTAAAAAAAAAGACAGTGATATTTTTCTGTTTACATTAGTTGGCACGAACAACGGCCGCGAACAAAATGTTCCCGTCTACGCAAATCCATTTAGAACAAAATAAGACTCTTATTACCAATGCATCAAGCACTACTCCCAATCCGCGGTTTGTGAGATTTGAGAGTCACAAGAGCTGAGCATAATTGAACAACTAACGTTAGGATTACGAGTAATGGAGCGATTCAGCGAGTTGTCAGTAGATATCATAAGCCTGAATTCGGGAGCTCAGTACATAGAAGACCGCCTTAAAAAAAACAGAATGTGTTAAAGCAGAAAGTTTGCGCAGGGAAGTATATGCGCTTACTGAACAAGTAAATGCCTATGAGAACAACATATTATAAATGATCGAACAATATTGTAATGGATTGCATTAAAAAAATATAGAATATTTCTTCACCCTGTGCCAAACACTTTAAGTGAAACTAGCACCAGTGCATAGTAGTGTCCGGTTATGACCAAATCATAAAATTGAAGCTTGAATTGAGCTTTGCTGCAGATCGCTCTCAACTGCTGAAATCTATAGCGAGATGCTATAAAGAGAAGAGACGTGCTCTTACTTTTGGTGATGTGAAGTCAGTGAAGATAGATTACCAGCTTTGGCCATCCGAAGCAAAAGTGTGAGAGTAACTTCGGCTGTCATGTCACCGAGGACTCAGTAGCAGACTCTGCCCTCTCGCTTCACAACTATTTCTATGCTCGTTCAATCAGTCATTGTTCAGATGGCAATGAAATAAAAGGGGCGGAGGCTGTGTTGATTTTTTTTTATATCACCAATTCAATCTCTCTCAGTTTTTTCATAAACAAACCTCCGTCACAACTCCATTGGCGTAGTAACGTAGGCATATTAGCTGATTTCTTCAAAATCACTGAGAACGGTCTGATGTTGGCACACCTCTGTATTACCTCTGTGCATCGTGACGGGGACCTCAGTATTGAAGGATTACAGTATAAGAAGCCAAAACATCTAACGTCAGCATCATCTATTCGTGAACAAGCGTTCGTCGGAGGTCGTTTTCAAACTGATGCTGTAATAGTAAGTGTCCTTAAGTAAACAAAACAAAAAAACAACATATCGCACCCAAATACAAAAGGGTCACAACTCAAAATATTCCACATTCGAGCTTGACTTGTTTACAGTAGCACAGAAAACAAACTATGTGACATATGACGCTGAAATTTGCCATGTAAGCTTATAACAGTCCTACCAAAAAACAAAAAATTTATTTTTGCCATATGTCATCCGCGGACCGTTTTATTGATAACGTCTCTTTCATATTTGAGTAGAAGGAACATTTTGAGTTGTGACCCTTTTGTATTTAGGGTGCGATATGTTAACCACTTTGCGTTATATTGGCATCATTATGTTTGAGTTAGGATTATTTTCTTATATGCGAGTCAGTCGAGAGTCTTGCAAATTTAAAAATTGGAATATTTTTCTGTTGCTTGGTTTTTTCGATAATTTTGTTACGAAAAAGCAAATGACTTAGAATCATACCGGTAATACATTTGCCGAGTCTACCATTGAAATTTCAAAGCAATCGGCCAAACTACTTTTGATATATTGTGAAGGCCTGATAGAAATACAGAGTTTTAACAAAAATATTTTAAAAGTATGAACTTAAGCTTCGATTTAAGCGATTAAACTGCTACATATTAGATGTTTGGGGGGCTGGACAAGTCTAAGTACTCAGTCCGAGGACCATTATACTACATTCGGATAGATTATAATGGAAAGAATAGAGAGACAGGACAGATACAGTAAGGCTGCTGAGACGGAAAAATTGATTTGAGATCACACTTCTGCGAATCTTTTATATTCATTTACGAATCTTAAGAGGTCCGGAGATGAAGAGTATGAACTTTATCCATACTCCGTACATCGCAAGCCAATAGTCTAAGTCTGATTCTAGAAAACGCCGCCCAGCTAGAGAGAAAATGCTTTGCAGGGTCCTCATTCGGTAGGATAGGCATACCTATTGCTGATTACAGTCATTGTGCCATTTGATTACACTCACCAGTATCCTAAGGTCTGTCCTACTAAGTTTTAGGAGACAGGTCACTAGTTTCCTGTTTGGTTCTTTCACACAGCACTTGGCTACTCTACAGGAGCCCAATTCAGACCAATATCTTCTATGAGTAGACCATATGACGTCGTCAATCCATAGTTGAATCGGTGCAGAATTGAAACTTAGGAGGGATTCAGTGACTAGTGGGATGCCTACAGAGCCTGCATTAGCCAGTTTATCGCTTCTCGGCTGTATGGATTAGATCAAAGTGTAGGAACTGCTATAACTTTCCAACGATATTAAAAGAAACGTCTCTTTACCAGCATATTTTATGCATATTTACTAACCAATTTGTAGTACGAGGTGATCCTCTAAAACTCTTAAGGGATACACGCGACTTTGCTATGCATCAGATGTATTTTAGCTGCCAATTTTATAGAACTACCTATACTGAGAGGGTGAGGTTAGCAGAAAATAATTAATCATACGTCCAGCGAGAACTCCCAGCAGCACTTTATTCGACTATTGCTATCGTCGGTAAAATTTGGTTGCCTTGAATATGCAACTCAGTATTAATGTGGTATTGAAATTGTTCGTAAAGAAAGGCGAATGTGTATGTGTGAGAGTAAAAACAAAAAAAAAAAAAACAACTAAGGAAATAATAATTTTTGCTTTCTTGCATAGTTACATATGTATAAAGATCTAGTTTGCTTTCGAGAACCTGGCCATGTGTTCGTGCACAGAATGCCGCATCGTTAAGTTAAAAGCTTTATGCAAATTCCTATATATATTCAGCCATAGAGTAATGAAAATTGAATCGAAAATTGAAATCAACAGAACGGCACACTCAAATCAATACACACTTCACAATTCACCCACACCTAAAAGCCATGGATACTCGGATGAATATTTACAATAAAAAATATTCACACGCTTCCATTTATAGCAGAGCAAAGTGAGCCAGTGGGCGGCCGCAAAAATGATTGAATTGTCCACTGCTGAGTATCTGAATGAGCGAATTGCATTTTTCAAAAAAAAAAAAAATATGGAAAACATAGAAATGATGAGACAATATCATTGTCGGCAATTTTATTGACAGCACCAGCAGCAGCAGCAATAATAGCGTTTGTGTTAACGACGACAGCTGCGTCAGCAATGATAGCAAATATGCTGCAGGCAGAATGGCAGCAATAAATTCATGTTGTTCAGCACAGTGATGATGACGGCGTACTGTAAGTACGATTCTCAGTAATTGGCGGCATTGTTAAAAAATTTTAATGACCGCAATATATTACTGAGCTTTTATGTGCATGAAGGGTTTCTCCCATTGTGCAAGGGAGATTTTCAAAAATTAAATTCCTGTGGAGTTGCCTAAATTTTTTTGATTGAAATCCATTTTTGTTAGTTTTACTTTTTCATTTATGTACTTCCAGTCAATTGAATGGGTGGCACATAAAGAACAGACTGAAATTGCAAAAAGACGTCCTTTCTTGTGCGGAAAATCATCATTTTACGTCGCTTCTAAGTAATCATCTTCGATGGATCGACCACAAAAACTAATATACGTCCTTTCAACATATATTTCAAAGTATGCCTAATTCACTTGCAAAGAAACGTTATAACCGAAAAGTCTCTAATTGAAGCCGCATCGTATCTAATGCTATAAAGGAGGAGTCTAATTTGTTCCCAAATTTCATTAAATATATTTTTTATTTTTTTTATTTCCATTTAATCTGGCCTTTGTAGCTTTGTCTGGGCATAATGCTGATGTATAAATACTGCTCCTAATTGAATATTAAACATTTGGAAATACTCAGACTCCAAATTTATTAAATATGCTTTATTTAAATTGGGCTGAAAATTAGGCAAACAATTCTTACAATTCTAATCATGCATTTTTTCAGACAAGTTCGCATTTCCGAAATGGCACATTTCAATAGAGCACAAAAAAAAAAACCTGAGGAAAGATCATATTTGGTATTAAGTAACTTGCACAAAAATTACAAATTGTAAAAAAGTTATGAAATGAAATGTAAATAAAGCAGCGTAAATCCTTTTGAGTTACTCATTTAGAACTACACATGCGGGTTCTGTATATTCTCGATTCCTACGAAAACGCCCCAATACATATGGTACATTTTTTAAAGCTTTATCAGAACACGCTACAGTCCCTTTCCGGACTGCCAGTTCGCATCATAATACGTGTTATTATATCACCTCACTTCATATCACATCACAGCGCCTCACATTACATCACATCATCATAACATCAACATCACACCACATCACAACATCAACATCACATTAGACCACATCACATCGCATCACATCACATCACAACGTATCGCATCACATCAAATCATATTACATCACATCATATCACTTTATATCATCTCACATTATATTACGTCAAATCATATCACATCACATCACTTAACACATCAAATCATATCAGCGTGATTTATAAATTTTTTTTTATGGCAGTACCAAATCTAAAGAAAAGTATTAGTTGCGTAAAACTCAACTGAAAATCCAATTATATTTTTATTTTATGCCCGACAAACGATATGCTGAAATTTCAAAAGAAAGGCTGATCTACCGCTTATAGTGAGGGTCATGTTCTACTAATTCTACATACTTATATGTGAAAGTGTGCATATTTGTGGGCTTGTGACTTAATCACGTAAAAACGACTGAACGGATTTGCAAGAACTTTTCTAGTTTATGACTTAGATTGAAAAACAGGTTAACTTTTTATGAGAGTTGCCACGTGTTAAAAAATTTGAATTGAATTAAATTAATAAATTTGATCAAATATTACAATATGGGCGTACAGTGAAAAAAGATTTCAGCGACTTAATTTCGAACAAATTTTTGAATAGCGTTGCCACCTATTTAAAGATCAAGTTCAACTAAGAATAATAAAATAAATTAAGTATAACAACATGAGCTCGAAAACATTAGTTTCGAATAGATTTTTGAACAGCGTTGCCACCTATTTAAGAATTAGTTTCAGTAAATTAAATAACTAATATTAAATAACTGACTAACTAACTGTCAAATGAAAGACCTTTATGATGGCTTATTTCAAAAACTATTTTTGTTATTGTTTGTAGTGTTGAATAAATAAGTTAAATGAAATACTATTACAGTGCAACCTCTCCTAACGGATACCTCTATTGGCCGGACGCCTTCCTCGAGTGGACATTGTTTTCAATAATCTCAAATCTATAATCCTCTATAATCTCAAATCTCTTATATCAGAATAAAACTCTTTGAGTGGACACCACTCGAGAGGACAAAAGCTGGCTGACGGTGAATGTATGATCAAGGAAGGTCTCATTGTATATGGGTGTCAAACTATAGAGGTAAGAAAAGTCTATGTTGAATAGGGTTGCCGTCTATTAAAAAAAGATTCGGTAAAGTGCGCATAACAATAATATTTTCATAAAAATAATAATTTTTTTTTTTTATAAAAATAAGTTTTAAGAAAATTTCCTTTTCCAAATATATTTTTGTTTTATAATAAGTAAGTTTTTATAAGACCAATTATTTATAAAAAATAAGTTTTTATTAGAAGAATTTTTTATAAAAGTGAAGTTTTTATAAGAATAATTTTTTGTAAAAGAAAATTTTTATAAGATTATCTTTTCACACAAATATTTTTTTATGAAAACAAAAAGTTTTAAATGATTTTTTACGAAAACTCTTTTTTATGAAAAAAAATTTTTAAATAATTTTTTACGAAAATATTTTTGGTTTAATTATCCCAACACAGTAAGATCTTTGCCTGGCGTAGCCACATAATTAGGAGCCGGCTAATATCTTAAGAATTAGCTCTTAACTTCTCCTTGATGTTTTGTCCCATAGAAAGGAAAGGCTCGTATCCTATTAGTCTCTCCCTTATTTTTTAGAGAAATAATTTTTTGTGAAAAAAAATTTTAAATGTTTTTTACGAAAATTTTTTTTTTAAATAATTTTTTATGAAAAAATTTTTTTCAATGGTTTTTTAGTATTTTTTTATAAAAAAAATTTAAATGATTTTTTACGAAAATATATATTTTTTTAAATAATTCTTTATTAAAATATTTTTTTTTATAAAAATGCAGTTCACCCCATAACAAAGCCCATGACAATGCGAGTTTCAAGGTTTGCACAGAATAGAATAGAATAAATTTGAGGTTTGACCTTGTACCTCACGGTCTTCATACTTATCCAGAACTTCATCCAAACCTAGTTCACTTATACAACCTTAGATAGAGCTGAGTTGTACTGAGCATATATGCCTTACTTCTGACCGCAACTGGCCGAGATGCTTCAATCTTCCCCGCGCATATAGCATCACATTCAAGGAGAAGGCGTATTGGAATCCCGGGGGATTGGTAGCAAAAGCGAAAAGCGGCCCATATCCCAACCTTGTGCAGATGACTGCGCAATATGCAATGAACTGCGATAATGAACGTCAGCATTCTCAGTTTATCCACCGGGAGGTTTATGAGTTTCCTAAGTCTCTTTTGATCACACTCCCCGGTAAGGATTTCGCATAACATAGCCCCATAATTTGGAGTCAGCTAGTATCCCCGAGCTTTAGCTCTTCACTAAGGGCTCTTCACTTCTACTTGATGGTGTGTTGTCTCCCATGGCCAAGGAAGAGCTTGGGTCCTATTAGTAACGAGACCGCAGCTTCTCGAGTCAATACTTCATTCCTAAAAGTTGGTACAAGATTTGTAAAAATTCGCCAATTTTTCATCAAAATATTTACATTTTTAATGAGAGTTTTTCAAAAGAAAATCCCATCACGCATTTTAGAGCCCATTAAATTTTGATGTAACAAAGCGCAAAGGAGGTCAAAATTTTCGTTGATTTTTCATAATTTGTTTCCCTGCAGATACTTGCCATTATGGCGTGCATTTGATAGTTTCCGAATGAAAATTTCCAAAAAATACTTATAATAAAAATTAAAAAATTATATAAAGGAAATAGTTCATATTCATTTATGTTTGAAGCTGTTCAAAATTTTCATGGATTTTCATAATTTTTTCCCCTAACGATGCATGAAATTATGTCGTGCATTCTATAATTCCAAAAATGAGAATATCCAAAAAATGCTTCTAAAAATATAAATATAATCGAAATAATTTGTTTGTATTTATGCTTTATGGCAACTTTTATCTGTAGAGAAAAAGTTACTTTCTATTAGCAAAAATATCATTGTTATGTATTATTTTACAGACGTACGCATACATATGTACATATGTACTTATATGTACGTAAAAAGGTATCTCTAACTCTCTTAGGTTACACTTCTTTCGCATGAGCCATAGCGATTAATATGATTGCTACGGCTTTAGGATAAAGTTTACCCTTTTGCGGACTGTCATTTCGCTTACAATCTTGGTTGGTCACATAACCCAAAAGTATAAATTTCTTATCAGCGTAATTTGCGTATACGGCACCCAAAACTATTATCAATAAAAAGTGCCACCAATGGAGTCATTCGAACAGATAGCCGACTCCTCTAGTTGCATGCCATAAATAAATACATAATAATAAAGTTCCATATCAGTTTTTGCGATATGTCAGCAAAATATGGCATTGTATTGTGGAAATGATTCAAAAAATAGTAAGTGAGAAATGTTATGGCATTATTTCGTATGCCATGCAGCGGAACAAGTGAACAAAACACAAATTGCCCATAAGTGTCATGAACATTTTAATATTATTTACAATATGAACTGAGCGTGTGCTCATATAATCGCACGAACACACGCACACACGCACACACACACATGCGCAATTGTGGCAAAAGCGAAATTGGCAGTAATAGTATATTTTGTATGCCCGCAAAAGAGGAATGCATTCATACAATCAACCTTGTAGCTCCTTTCACTGCTCATACATATGAATGTGTGCATGTGTGCGTATGTGGATTTAGTGACTCACTCACGCATATTGCCGTTCTGCAGGAAACGTTTATACGCCGGTTCAACACTTATGGGCCCACTCACATCGCCCACCTTCGTTCAAATGGTTTTCGTTAAGACCTTGCGCCCTCCACTTTGCCCGCCCATGCGCTATTCTTTTAGGTTTCATTTCAATTCATTTTTAATGTGTCTACTTTGCATTTACAATATGTTGCCAATTTCCATTGTTGACAGCCGGCGTGTAGCTGCAGCATCAGCAACATTTCAGTGCATCCATTGACAACTCTGTCGTCCTATTGCTACGTGAATTACTCCCTGACTCTGTGCTTGTATACATGCGATTTTCTTGTGGCGCCTTAATGTTTGCCGCACTGATAGCTATGCGAGTGGCAGCAAGTGTGTCCAGTGTTGTACATACGGGATTTCTTTTTTTCTTTGGTGTTTTTCTGTTGCAACGCCAGTTAAGGAAGTCATAAATAGCGCTTATGGGTGGACATACAAGACATCAGCAGAAATTACACTAATAAAAATAATAAAATTTGGAGCTCCAGCACTGGCACTGCTGCTTTTTACTGCGGTTGTCTGCGTGTGGCATAAAAGATCTTCATGCATTGAATCGAGTTGCTATTAGGGCGAAAAAAATGCGTACAATATTATTAGCTAGCCAAGTTTCATGTCGACGTTGAGAGACAACCACCTTTCTTGCTGTCCACCCATAGGAATGCCTTATGCAGCTGGCGGCGATTGGGCACAAGCTGTGACGATAGTTGATTTCAAAGAAATATCAGAGCGCGTGAATTGAGTTAGGTACTGATAAGTTTTTATGCATTAAAGATTATTATTTTTTCTTGAAACCACAGTCCAACAAGTATAACAAAAGTAGTTAAAAAATATAGCTGATTTCATTAAGAGATTATTTCTTGAAGCTACTTATTTTTCTTTTGCCGAGTATACCAGTAAAAAGTGGGGGATTCTGCAGGCAGTTAATCGAGTAAGCTCTGAACAGAACTGATTACAACGAACTATGTTTATCACGACCCCAACAACACTGGTAACACTACGGACCCTTGTGGTTTATGTGTGATCTAAGCAGATTAACCAGATATACCTAACCTAAGCCAATCAAGTAACTAGGCAAGCTCTTTCAATTAAGCCGCTAATAAAGCGCAATTTAACTTACAAAACTTTGGTATAATATCTACTGCACCAGTCAAAAGTGACTCTAAATTAGCATTCATTTTTGATATGTTAGCGCTAATTTGTATTTCTGTATTTTCTGTCATATAATGAGTACTCAAAATTTTTTTTATTTAGAGAAAATACGGAAGACCGCTCGAAAAAAATAAATTGTAAAAAATCAACGCGAATTTCAAGTTACTTTAAACTTTAAATGTTTGAAGATGTCTGAAGATGTTTGACAGTGAAACAAAACACGAAACGTTAAAAAAAAAATTCTTTCTTTATTACTTAGGCACTTTAAAACGTTCAGTTCAGTTTCGGTTCGGCTTTATCTGAAATTGGCTCTATATAGTTCGGTTCGGTTCGGATTGACCTTAAAAGTTGATGCTCTGTGGGTTGGTCGCTCGGCCCTTCTCTAATTTTTAGGTTTTTTCTGCGTCCCATTAAATTCGACGTCTTTCCGTCACTCTTCAGAGCACTTTTGCCCAAATTACAACACGCATTGCTTCCAAGTGTTTCACAAAAAATCTTCAAATCTGAATTTTTGTAGCCTTTTAAATTTAGGGGTCAACCCCACTTCTCTTTTTTTGCACAATTGAAAAACTGATGGCTGCTTAATGTGCTACAGATATCAGTTAATATATCGCGTATGCATAAAGACAGAACAACGAGTTTTTCTTTGTAACGATGCTTCCTGGCATCCGTAGAGACAGTTTCACAATCTACTCTTGCCAGCGACGAATACCGATATCAGAAGGTAACATTTGTTAAACAAAAACAGTACACACTCCGCAAAACTTTGCTATGCAGTTTTGTAGTTTATTCAATTTTAGTATTGTATAAAAAAGTGCAAGTTTGAAAATGCAAGAAAAATTCCGTTGATTTTTTACAATTGTTTTTTTTTTTTACAATTTTTTACGATGCATTTGTTATATGGAGAAAATGCGCAATACAGGAGGAAATAAATTAAAAAAATTAAAAGTGGTTAGACCTAAATTTAACCCCTAAAGTAAAATTTTCACTTCGGATAATATACAAGTCCTGTGGCACCATATCCGGCCAAGTGGTTGGTGAAACAATGGGATGGTATAATCGGCCAAACACGTTTTGAGCCCCTGATATTTCGGAATGAGGCGGCTCATTGCCTTGCTGAATAACCCATGAATTGTCAAGCCACAATTTCCGTATTTGTCTCTATTTCTGGAGCTCCGCGTAAACTCGTTTTCTTTGACATAAGGATACAAGTGCAAGGATGCGCAAAATTAATCATCCAATTTTGTTTTTGAATAATTTTTTGCTAACGAAAAAAAATATAAATTAATAAATAAATTGTAAGCCAATAGAAAAGGCGATTAATTTTACGCCACCCTGTAGAATAATTTCAGAAAAAATGATGTGATGCAAGTCTCTATTTTGAGCCTAACGCAATGACGTCATACGTATTTGCAAAAGTTGTTAATTTTCCGATATGGTGATTAATTTTGAGCCACCCTGTAGAATATTTTTAGAAAAAATTAGGTGCTGGAAATCTCTATTCTTACCCTTACGCACTGGCGTACAACATTATTTACAAAATTTATAAAATGTTCGATAAGGTAAATAATTTTGTGCCACCTTGTAGAATATTTGCAGAAGAATTGATGTTATGGAAATCTCTATTTTGACCCTTATGCAATGACGCCGTACGCATTTGCAAAAGTTTTTAATTTTCCGATAGGGTGATTAATTTTGAGCCACCCTGTAGAATATTTTCAGAAAAAATTATGTGATGGAAACCTCTATTTTGAACCTTATGCAATGACGTCATACGTATTTGCAAAAATTGTTAATTTTCCGAGAGGGTGATTAATTTTGCGCCACCCTGTAGAATATTTTGACAAAAAATGAGGTGAAGAAAATCTCTATTTTGGCCTTTACGCAATGACGTCGCACGTATTTACAAAATGTGTTAATTTCCCGATAAGGTGATTAATTTTGCGCCACCCTGTAGAATATTTTCAGAAAAAATTATGTTATGGAAATCCCAATTTTTACATTTACGCACTGGCGTACGACGTCATTTACAAAATTTATAAAATGTTCGATAGGGTGATTAATTTTGCGCCACCCTGTAGAATATTTTTAGAAAAACTTATTCGATGGAAATCTCTATTTTGACCCTTGCGCAATGACGTCGCACGTATTTACAAAAGTTGATAATTTTCCGATAGGGTGATTAATTTTGCGCCACCCTGTAGAATATTTTCAGCAACACTCTTACGCACTGGCGTACAAAGAGGTGGTTTTTTATATTGAAAATACAAGGTGGCGCAAAATTATTCATCAAATTTCGTTTTTGAATAATGTTTTTACTAAAAAAAAATAATGATTTTTAGTGATGAAAAACTTCATTTGGCCCTTTGCTGGTCTGTTTGTGGTCTGTATAGAGTTCACAAGTGTAATATTTGATTGACTTACAACGCTATATGCAAAATTTATAAATCATCCCATAGGGTGGCCATTGTTGCGCCACCCTATAGGATATGTATATTCGTAAATAAAAAAAAAAAAAATATTTCATTAAAAAAACAATATCAGTAAAATAAAAAAATAGCAAGATTGTAACTGGTTTTGACTCAAATACCAACGGAGTTGCTTCAAAGAGCCAGCGACAAAACACCACGACGCCACGCAAACACGCAAGGGACAGTCAGTGCACTGAACAAAGAAGTTCGTTAAAGTGAATGGCAGTTCCATATTTAAATGATCAGAAAGTGTAACTGCTTTGAAAACGCAAGCAAATTGTTCTTTTTTTTAGAGAAATAAGAGAAAGTCTGTACGAAGCGATTTCTGAGCTGGATAGTTGCGTTTTGGCAAATTAAACTGCATTAGTAAAAATTGTCTTTAAAGCAATCACTGTACGTGATTTTTTTCTAGGGTTTCATGAATATTTCCGTCATAATTTTGTGGAATTTCATCTAAAGCTTAGCTAAAAAAATTGCCATCAAACTATGTCCATTTTAATAATTCTTTGCTAGCTCATGCAACCTCAGCTGTGTTTGTGTATCCCAAAAAATAAAGTCATTAAAAATATTATAGTTTTCAACTTTTTACTACTTGGCTGTCGCTAACCGCAAGTGTAATGACTTCATCGGCTTGCTGCCAACAACTAGGCGGCAGCAGACAGCAATTGTAGTGGCAGCTGCATTACGACTTGTTTCCGGCAGCCATAAAATCCGCCTCTCTTTGAAAAGTGGAGAAAATATAAAATAATAAAAACATACTTAAAAAATTAATAGTGCACAGAAAAAGAAGGCAAATAGAAAAAGTAATCATCTGGCCAGCATATGAGCAGAAATTGCTGTTGCTAATAACGGAGCACTGCAACGCCCAGTCGCCAACGATGACATGCAACGCGTTGGCGGCGACGGCGACTAGCAACCCATTTGCCGTTTATTGTCACTGATGCCAAAAATCATATCCACCCCGAAGTGCTGCCGCCTTTGCCATTGATATTCTATATAATGATATTCATTGAGCACAAATTGACTTGAAACTTGGCGTACGCCAGGGCTATTGTTGTTAATGTTGCTTATGCATCCATACTCGTAGAGGATAAATCCCTCACCAAACTATGTATAAGACCAGCACCGCATAATATCACTGTTGCGCGGAATTTTTGCGCTAAACTTTCTTTTCCTCTTGATTTTCCTTTTCGTTAACTCTGTTCTTATTTTATTTTTTCCCTCCATTCATTATTTCCCCGCCTTCGTTTTGTGTTGCTTAGTGATTTATGAATTTAATGGACTTTGATGAAAGTTTACTGCCCCTTTGCGAACAGCCAAGCAATAACTCGCAAGCCCATCGAAGGGTGCAGAGCATCCACTATAAAGGAATAGCATTTGAACCTGCTTACGCCAGCTACTAAGTTGCTGTCGAAATTAGCCGCCTCTTACGACGGCAGACAGACAACAATGATTTTCACAGTATTAAATTTGTGTGGAAACATTTTGGTGCAGTTGTTGTTGTTTTGTTTTTTTTAACGCTATTGTATTGCTTATCCTTTGGGAGACCATAGTCGTTTTTTCTATGTGACAATTCATGTCTTATTGCCGATTATTGATGCTCTATCTTAGGTGCAGGCGAGGATTGCTGCGGGCGAAAGTTTTAAGAAATGGGTAAAATGGTAAAAAGTTAGGCAACAAATTAAGCGCAGCATATGTCTCACTTGATGGACTAATGCATATGAGTACTTTTATGTTTATTCGACATTCTTTTGAAAGCGAAGGCGGGAGATTAAAATTTAATAAAGAAAAGTGCTGCTTTCTATTGTGAGTAGAAAGCTGGCGTATTTAGAAGGTTCTGGAAACTTTCGCAATTTAGCTTATGCCAGGAATTTTTGTTGAGAGAAGCGTACAGACTTCGATACTACTGTAGATTTTTCAAGGGCGACAAGCATGCAACATCTTCAATAGAATCGGTAACTAAGATGAGCCTGACCCAAGATGCAGATGACTTGCATCGTTTATGACTAACTCGAAATGTGTTTAGGAATATAGAAAATACCTGCATACAAGTTTTTCGACAGTACAATGCTAATCCTCACTAAGTCTTCAAAGAAAGTGATAGTCCATCAAATGAAGAAGTAGATTTGTGCGCGAGGAGAGTTTACCAATTTTCGCATTTCGAGGTAAGGGCTAGATCAGATGGGGGAAACAGATTGGAGTCTTTAGTGGCAGTCAGGCTACACTTAAGGCTCTAAAGAACGCAAAGCAAACCTCAAAGATTGATCAAGAATGTAAAACGAAGCTAAATTTTGTTGCAAGACCGAATCAGCTTGTACTTATATGGGTTCCAAGCCAACATCCTTGGGCCGGAGCTCGTTCTGCCACTCCCTTCTGTGGCCATCAAAGCCACGGTTAGCAAACGGGTCACTTCAGCCCATAGCATGTGGAAAGGAGGATGGCACAGCGGACCACTTTCTGTGCGTCTGCACAGCCTTCGCTCGAATCAAGCTTGAGATCTTTGGCACTGATGTATTAAGAAGCGACCACCTTGGTTCCTTGACACCACAAAATCTATGTACTCAGATTTCTTCAGAGGTCGAGTAGATTTAAAGAAAATTAAAAAGGGAACCCGAGTGCGGTACAATGGACATAAATGTATCTGAGTGTTGTACTTGCTAGTCTATCCCGACAAAAACAAACAAATTTGGGTTCCAGGACACTGCGGTGTTCAAGGGAATGAAATTGCCGATAAATTGGTTACTGTAAAATCAGAGATTACGCCACAGGGACCAGAGCCAATAATAGGAATCAGTTCCACAGGAATAATGAAATGGACCAGCGATTATGGTGTATGCTACTTATATGAAGAACCTTGGTGCCGCCTAGAAAGCTGCAGAACTACAAAATGTTTCGAGACGAGTCCGAACAGAAAACTGTCGAACTTTCTTCTAAAACAGGACACTACCCATGGAGTCAGGATAATGTTTGCCTTGCTTAGAGGAGCCGGCTAGCACTGAGCATTTTCTCTGTGAGTGTCCTGCCTTTGCTAAAGCAAGGCTACAAATTTTGGGTTCTTATGTCTGGAGATTGAGTAAAATGCTTGACTATGTACCCTCTCACTTTCCAGAGCTTTAAATACAATGGCATTTTCAGCTTGAGTTTTTTAGGAGTAACAAAATCTTACGGTGATTCTTGGCTCGTCTCTTCCAATTTCATTTCTTAAGCACCAGTACCAGTGTCAGTGTCAACGATAACATATTCTAGGAAAAGAAATTGAATCCACAAGTCATAAACTAACAGCCGATATGCCATTAATATATTGTCGCAGTAAGCTTTCAAACCAGAGTAAAGTTGTTACAACGTTTTTTTCTTTTGGGTTTTTGTATGAGGGTTCGGTCTAATACACACTCAGCTACCTATTCGTTCCATCAACAATTACAGAACTCTCCTTTGATGTTGTCAGTCTTCGCTACAAGCTGAGTTTATACAATGTGACAGATGTATTCGTATTAACGCGATGGTATGCGTAAACGAGACAGCGCCATACAATTAAAATGTAACAAAAATATGCGACAGTCCCCTGCATCTCCACATAGAAAATCAAAAAGTGCGAACAAAAGTAAGCCCAGATTTCACAGATGAAAACCATCAATGATACGACACTTGATTTACTCGTACTGTATTTGTTTTTGGTTTTGCAGAATTTCTCGCTCAAGCCGATTAATGCCAGCCACAAAAGCCATTCAATGCACGAAATAAAAAATCACACACCAGAAATGAAAGCTGCAATGCAATTGCGTCACTCGTCAAAAATGTCACGATTGGCAGAAGACAAAGGTGGGGGAAAGGGGTAGCGGGACAAGCCCACTTCCTGTCGACGCCAACAACTGTGTTGCGACTTTCATCGCACAAAAGTGTGCGTAATTTGTTGTGCAACACTTCGACAAAAGCAAATCTTCGCAGTGACAGGACAGATTGACGTTACTGACGTTGATCGCAATTGCTGTAAAAGTTTTGCACGCTGGCAGAAAAATTTCTCATGAACCAAACTGACAAGGGGGCTACAATGACGTGATTTCGAGTTTTGTGAGTCGTACGTATGAAGTCATATCGAGAGCAGGCACACAATTCCCATTAACTTTTCGGCCTATCATTGGAAGTTCTCAGCTAAAAGTGTCTTAATATTTTCTATATGTAAAAGCTGTAAGCTACGTACATATTTGGTTAATGCTGTCGCTAGAGTGGATTTTTAAGGCAAGTAAAAGATTTTGAAGAGCCATATCGCTGAAAATGGGTTAATGTCTCAGATAAGTGTATGAACATTGTATGATAGGTTAGGTTTGACAGGTTGCTTGCCTAAGACAAGATACTCGGTGGCCCTAAGTCCCATTGTGATACCTGCATTTGATTTTCATTCCCTACCTAAGTTGCCTAAAGCACTCAGATCTTTTTCAGATATGAAGTCCGTGAATCCGTTCAGGTGGTTAGCTGCATTAGAAATATATTTCAAGTACAAATGACAGAAAAGCAGCATAAAACAATACAAATTAAAGAGCCTTTATTTACAAAATTTTCCTAAAGCTCTCAAGGGGTTAGGGGTAGTCAGAGACCCGAAAAAAATGATGATTTTCAATAATTTTTGTTGCTAGTCAATTGGTTTACTTTACAAAAATAAAAATATATCATTAATTCATCAAAGCAAAATTCCAAAAATAAAAACTAATAATTGTAAAAGTTATCGCTGTTTGTGTGGAGCCCGTTTCTCTGGAAACCGCTTGCGGTGATCATCACAAGCCCTTGGAGATTCATCTAAAATCAATCGGACAAGAGAAATTAGTTTTACTAATAGATAATCTTGTGCCTTTTTCTTCAAAATTAACAATATTGCGACCTTAGGAAATATTTTTCAGATTTTCGAGAAAAAAACACACAGTTAATTATTGAAAAAAATAGAGGTTTTTGAACAAAATTTTTTATGTTTTTCAAAGTTTTTCACGATTTTTTTCTGTTATTGAAATCCGCCAAGCGTTTTTAGGTTACAGTGATCACCAGCTCAAAAAACATAGTTTTGAGGAAAACGCATTTAAAGTTTTGCTATCTGCTCCGGAGCGCCCGAGCGGCCTTTGTTAATTTTTGAATAACTCGAAAAGTATTTGTCGGATTTACTTAAAATTTTCATACAATATTTCTAAAGCATAATAAGAAAATGCACAAAACAAAAAAACAAAAAAATTTTTTTTTTTTAATCTGACTACCCCTAACCCCTTAAATACTTAACTTCTTTTTTCTTTAATTTTTAACTAAAATATTAGTAGAAAAAGGAAATCCATTATTTTCTCGGTAAATGGCTTTAGTGATCGATATCTCGGAAAGTATCAATCAAAAAATTTAAAGTTTAAGCTCGTTGTCAAGGTGAAATTTCACACCAAATAAATTGTTTGCTGTTTTTTGTTTGTTCGATTCAGTTGTGAGTTACAGGGTGTGAACAATGGAGGTCAACAAAGAGAAAATTCCGTACATTTTACAGTTTTTCTTTGATAAAGACGAAAATGCAAGCCGGGCCGCTGAAAGTGTGAATTGTGTTTTTGATGCCGATACTGTAACAGCCAATTATGTGTAATTTTGATTTCGTCGATTCCAATCAGGCATTTTTTCTTTTAAAGAAGAATTCAAAAAAGTCAATAAAATCGCAGATTTCGATTATATCGTTATCGTTTAACTTCACGTAAGTAGTCCTAGCATCTCCACTGCACTTTTCCAATACCCCACAAATCTAATCTACTCTAATCGTAGCATCTTCCACAAGCTAAAGAACGATCATAAAATAGTTGTAAACCATCTGCGCAAAAATAATGGATTTCTTTTAGTTGCTTCTTTGGAAGAAAAAAATAAGATGCACAGCGCCAAATGAAATCTAAACCTAAATCTGCTTCCTATTATGGTTATCTGATAATAATTGCAGTGTTATCAGTAAATATTGTTAAGTGCCAAGCCATTTCGTTTTGATGTGGAGCACAATTTTCTGGAAAAATTTTTCAATTTTTTTCTAATTTTTTAATTTACTTTTTTTTTAACTGAAACGCTGAATCAATGACGTAGTTTTGAATTTTTTTTTTGAATTTTCCTAATTTTTTCTAAATTATTAATTTACTTTTTTCCGCTGAAACGCTGAATCTATGACACAGTTTTTAGTTATTTTTTTAATTTTTTTTTAATTTTTCAATTTTTTTCTGATTTTTTAATTAACTTTTTTTTAACTGAAACGCTGAATCTATGACGCAGTTTTGAATTATTTTTTTCAATTTTTTTTTTTAATTTTTTCTAATTATTTAATTTACTTTTTTTAGCTGAAACGCTGAATCTATAACGCAGTTTTTAATTTTTTTATATTTAATTTTTAAATTTTTTCTAATTTTTGATTTTTTTTTTAGCTGAAACGCTGAATCTATGATGCAGTTCAAAATTTTTTTTTTATTTTATTTAACTTTTAAATTTTTTCTAATTTTTAATTTATTTTTTTTTTAGCTGAAACACTGAATCTATGACGAAGTTTTTAAATTTTTTTTTTAATTTTTTTTAATTTTTCCAAATTTTTTAATTTACTTTGTTTTAGCTGAAACGCTGAATCTATGACGCAGTTTTTAATTATTTTTTTCAATTTTTTTTTGAATTTTTTCTAGTTATTTAATTTCCTTTTTTTAGCTGAAACGCTGAGTTTATGATACAGTTTTGTATTTTTCAAATTTTTTAATTTACTTTTTTTCAGCTAAAACGCTGAATCTATGACTTTCTATATTTCTGTGCTGAGCCATTTCTGATATTTTTCACACCCGCAATTTTTTAACATATTTTAGTACTCATTCAATAAGCCATTGCACAACTGGACGTTAAATCATTTTTGATCTTCGCTGTTGTGGACTGTATGGCACACATACACACATACTCACACACACACATACATTGATTCTAACTTGTGCAGTGATTTATTTGATGTTTCGTTGGCAGAAGTAAAACAGCTCTCGATTGCCGTACTGATTTGTCTTTTGATGCTTTGCAACACAAAAGTAAAAAAAAAACACCAAAAAGAATAAATAAGCGAAACAAAAATCAACTAAAGTTTGACAAATCAGTAAGTGACGGCCAGCAATCGCGTATTGTTTGCAAAACGCCTGCTGCGCTAAATGTAAATGGCTGTGGCTGTGGCTGGGCACCGTTTTCGTGTGAGTGTATGTATGTATGTGTGTGTGTTCCGAACGGCTTTGTGCACTTTATTTGGGAATGTATTTTTGCTGCCTACTTTTTGACTGAAATATGAACAATTTTGATGTGTTTTGACAGGTTTAGCGCCAAATTCAGGCGTTTGTCGATTTATATGCGGATGTTATTTTTTATGTTTTTTTTTTTTGTTTTTTTTGAATGAAATGAAATTGACTTTGATAAATGTGCATTGGAAATGGCAGCAGGAAAAATACAAGACATCGATATCATAACAAATGAAACACCGACAAATTTAAACAAACGAGTTCAACTTTGAAAAATTTTACTGCTGTGCATATTTTTGTATTTTTTTAATCCAAAAAAACAAAAAGTTGTGAAAATGCACTGTGCACAACACAAGTTTTTATGCGATAATTTTTATTTTTTTCTATATTTTTTGTTTGTTTGTTTTTTAAGCGCCTTTATTCAACCCCACTAAACCAATTTTATTGCACTCAATAAAATGTGCGACTATTCAAACTAAATTTATTCCACTACTAGCGCGCATAAATGGGCTTGCAACAATGTTGCTATTGACAGTCAAGCAGATGATATTTGATCTGAGGATGCGATAAATAAAATACATTAAATCGAATTGCTTTGAAAGTGTGGAATTTTATAACTCACAATCAATATGCACTGCCACAAATCGCTTCTGCACAGTGTTCTGATTCAGTTGGACTTAGGAAAGACTTAAATATTTCAATTCGCTTTTTTGAAAAGATTCAACTCAGATCGAAATGAGGGCAGGGTTGGTCATACAAATTGGCGACTAAATAGCAGATGCCTAGCAATTTGATGAAATTTGATAATAAAATGAAAAAACAAAAATAAATGCGTGCTGGTTTTAAAAATACAAATCAGGGCTCAATAAACCTCCTGCAATAAATTTTTAGAGCGTTTTTATGAATATTAAGTACAGTCAGTTTTTTTTGCATATCAAAAAACATTTTAAAAGTGGCGAAATGAATCGCTCAACTTGCAAAAAACTCTCTTGGAACTTTAAAAATTTATGTAAAAAAGAATTTAAAAAAATTCATACAAGTCGACTCTATCAAACGAAACGCAATCTAGTTGGCACTGAGTAGAAAGGGAGTTCCCGTCAAGATAATCCGCCTCATCAAAACCCTCTACGAGAACTCCGAGCTGGCAGTGCTTCACAAAGGCGATATCAGCGATCCATTCACTACCAGCGCAGGAGTAAGGCAAGGTTATCCCCTGTCACCGCTTCTCTTCGCCATCCTCCTTGATGACGTCATGAGCCAATTGACCCTGCACAAAGAAGGCATCGTATGCAGTTTCACCAGACATCTTGAGGACCTGGACTTCGCCGATGACATATGCCTCCTCTTGCATAAACTCTCTGAAGCGAAGGCGGACAAACTAGTCGCGCTGGCACGCACTGCCGGACTAGAGGTCAACATCGCTAAGACCAAGGCCATGAGAGTTAACCACAATAACACAAGGCAGATATTGATTGACGGATACGCGGTGGAATTCGTCGAAAGCTTCTGTTACCTCGGTTGCATCATTACAGCAGATAGTGGAGCAGATAAAGATGACAACTGCAGGCTAAACAAAGCAAGCGAATGCATACAGTATGGGAGATTTCCCAAATCTTCAGGCGCACTAATATGAAACTATGAATATGCAGCTCATGCGTGAAGTCCGTATTGTTGTACGGAAGTGAAACATGGCTAGTCTCTAACAGAGACTACAATTATTCATAAACAAATGCCTCCGCATCATCTGCAGAATATTCTGGCCAAACACCATCAGTAACGACGCTCTGTGGCGATTAACGAACAAGGAATCCTTCCTTAGGCAAATCAAATGCAGAAAGTGGCGATGGATAGGTCCCACATTGAGAAAACCACCAGTTAGCATCACGAGAACGACACTGGCCTGGAACCCGCCAGGGAGCAGAGGTCGTGGTCCACCACAAAACACTTGGAGAAGGTTGATGCTGCGCGAATTAGCAGATGACGACATCTCATGGGACGGTGCAAGAACAACAGCACAGAATCGTGTACGATGGAAGAGTCTTGTCTAAGCTCTATGCTCCCGAGCAGAGGAAAAATATATATATAGGTAAGTAGAACAGCTGATTTGTTTTTTCTCTCGCCTTATATTTTATATTGTTTTTGTATTTTATTATTGTATATTCACCTAATTATTTATATTTTTTTTTTACAATTACTGTCCTACTCAACACTGACAAATATGAAACGAAGAAAGTCATGCAGACTCACGTCAGTGGTAACCGGCTTCTGATCCATAGAAGACCAGGCAGCCAAAATAGCTATCCCTAACAATATATCATTCCTACATTAATTCTACTGGGATTATGCATATTCACCTATCCATAGTACGCCATTGAGGCAACACAAAAGCAACAAATTAAAAAAATTGGGGAGCCCTTTAGCAAAAGTTAGCAAATTTTTTTATTTTTATTTTTACTAATTTTTTTATTTTTTATTTAAAAGGTGGCGCAAAATTAATAGTTTCAATTAATCGGTTGCAATATTGCTTTTACATATATTTATTACTAAAATAAAAAAAAGAGCTTTGAGTGATGAAAATCCCTATTTTAACCTTTACTAATGGATTGCGTTGCCAAAGGAAATGATTTTGAATGATAGAAATCTTTATTTTGGCCTTTCACGCGCCATTCCTTGTTGTTTGTATACTGCAGCTGTCTAGTCCACAAGTGCCGAATTGATTGACGTATGAAACCTTTTACAAAAAGAATAAATCTTGCGATCAGATGATTAATTTTGCGCCACATTGTATTTATTTAATCCCCAAATAAGAATAACAGCTACCAATTTGTGTTATTTAAATCAAAAACTGTTACAAAATTTATTAAAAAAATAAAAACATAAACAAATAAAAAAAATTGCATCAAGGAGATTATTTCCAACAAAAAAATTTAACGCGTTCACGACCAATAACACTAGGTTATTCGTGATGACTAATGCAAACAAGCAACATATTTATATACTTTATAATCATTAAAACAAGTGTTGAAAAAATGGCCAACTTTTTTTAACTTCGTCAGCGCGTAATTTCAGCTTTTTCACACCCAGAAAAAAATTAATACATAGTATTCGTAAAACGCAATGGAATGAAGCCAAAAGTACCTATTCAACAACCTCATTAAATGTTTTTTTTGCAAGTGGACAAAATTTTATTAACTAACAAAAAGTTGCAATTTCAAGAGTAGCTAACGTTTTTAAAGGTTTTTTTCTAAGAATAACGGCACAAATAGAATTACACGCGCCTTTTGAAAAGCTTTCGAATGAAACAAGAACAAATATGATGAAACGAGACTTTGAAGATTTAATTTTTGCAAAGCAAAACCTTTAGCTTGACTAAATTTGTATTGCATAAAGCAGCGATGAAATTTTGTATGGTATTTTTTTTTTTTGTTTTTTAAATAGTATACTGTGGCGGCTTTACTTAAGCATTAGTGCCGATGAATTATGAGTGCAAAACCTCGGCACCTTCAGTGCCAGATTGGCACTCAAACGTCAGCAACCACTTCTGATGTTCCTTCTCTTTCTTTTTACAACCAGAAGGCGATTGCACGTGACGGTCTAGTCTTAGTTGAAATGATTATAATAAATCAGCTATAAGATCATAATAAATTACTAAAATTTTTTTCTTAAGTTTTTGTAAGTGACTGAGTTCATCAGGCTTCTAATATCAATGTCTGCTATATTAGTCGGAAGTAGTAAATAAATGAGCGCCAAGATACTAAAATCTTAACCACGTTATAGCAAGGGAGCTAAGGAGAAGATGCGGAGTTGATTCCTCTACATTCTCCATACAGCTGACGCAAAAAGAATCGATACAAAGCCCAGTCTCACAGCATTTGGACAATGCCTTGTAAGGGCACCTACGAAATTCGTGAGCTGAGATTTTGTTAATCTCAGAAGATAACTCGAGTGCCTCTGATCAACACGTGACCAGGAAGAAGATTTTGCGTGGCCGCACAAGTTTGTGTCGCTCACTGAGTTATCGCGACGTGCATCATTTCGCATAGCCTCATATGCGACGCAGTTCCTGCATTGTGGCTAAGACCAGGTACTCTTATATCAAAGAATTCGGATGCGTTCGAAAGTGAAGTCAGGCACTTCCCAACCAGTTTCGCGTGCTCCATCCTCGAGCTCAGGGCCCTGATTGCCGCTTGGCTGTTCTGAAGGCATATTCCGATGCCAAGTGTTTGGGTTCAAGCCTCTTCCTATAACTCTCAATGTATGTGATGAAACCGCTTCGTATTTCTGATAAACGATGAAATATTGTGAATGGCTGTGGATTCCAACTCTACCAGGCATACAAAGCGGTAAGAGTTTGGATAGCGAGGTCCCGCTCTGACAAGTGCGGAACAGTTACAGATGAAGAATTCAACGTGCTCCACATTCGTATCATACCTGCAGCTGCGACAGAGGTCATTAGAGAGGAACGCTATACTTTTCTCATGTATATTCCTATTAAGCAGTGCCCGCTGATTATAAGAACCCCTCTACTAATGGTAAGTCGGTCTAAATTGATAAGGATCATAGTTCTGTGCTCATTTTTTCTAGACCAAATCCGTCTTGTTATTTCAGAGGTGGGATCCGTGGTTCGTCTACTGTTGATCTGATCCAGATTTTGCACGAGAATGAAGGAATGCCTATGTACTGAACAGAACTGACTACTTTAAGAGCAGTGTTTTTCTATTTTTTTTTCATCCATTGTACTGCACTCGGGTTCCCTTTTTAATTTTCTTTAAATCTACTCCAGATCTTTTGGTGCCAAGGAGCCAAGGTGATCGCTTTTTAACACATGAGTGCCAAGCTGAGTGGTTGTATTTTGTTGTTTTTATGTGTACTGCTTATCATATTTAAGGAATAATTGTATGGATATGTTAAACTTAATGTTATTTGATATATAAGGTGGCGCCAAATAAGTCAGCCTATAGAAAGATTTCTAATTTTTGCAAATGGGCTCGTTCTTCAGTCCGATTTGATACTTGTGAACTAGGCAGCTGCGGTATACCAACAGACAAACAGTGGAGGGCGAAAAGTTTAAAATAGAGATTTCCATCACTCAAAGCTCTTTTTTTACTTAGTAAAAAAGTAACTCAAGACTAAATTGGATGAGTAATTTTGCTACACCCTGTATGCAATTTGGCGAACGAAGGCAGTTAGCGCAACCATAATTATAAAAAATGAACCGGAGATATTATTGGCATCACTCATTTTTGTAGTTGAGTTCAGTTACTTTGCCTTATAACCGACTCCACAATGGCACAATACTTTTTCTTTTCGCATTTTTAATTATTATTCTTTCCTTTTTGCTTAAATGGCATTATTAGCTCTCGTTCTTGATAGCTAAACAGAAATTATAACACAATTCGAGCAGAGTTCAGTGAACTTAAGAATGTCGCCTACAGAAATATTTGGTCCTTTGCTTTCTGCTATTGCGCCTTTTGTCAACATTTATTTCATTAAATTTCGCAATTCTAGTATTTTACAGTTTTATTGTCATGCAATAAATCTCATGCAACATTGCATTGTCGCAGCAAAGCCATCGAACCAAACAATACTTTTATATGCAATATAAATGCACAACACCCCCCAATACACACGAGCACCAAACTCTCACACACACATACACATACGCATGCACGGCTTTATAGATACTTTATGCATTCTTACGCATACTTACGTAGGTACTTATTTACGACCACATTGTTCTTTGCAACATTTTCATGGAATTTATTGTACAATAACTTCTCAATCAAGAAAAAAGAGCGGAGAGCGGAGAGCGAAGAGCACACATATAGTCCATACCCACTTGAGTATGCTCGTAAATGTAGGCACTAAAATATGAACTCCTGGCTGGAAATTGCAGACAACCAAGGAGAGAAAGTATGACGAAATTTTTCGATGGAAATTTTTAGTTTTTTTCCAGGACATATTTTTCTTCAAAATTGATTGTATATGTCATTAATGAGGCAATTGTTTTATATGAAAAAAATGTTCAAGGGTGGGACTGTCTTTTCGCAGCTTTGAACACAAAATCTTTGGTTTGACAAGGGTTTGCATAGTTTTATCTTTTTTTTTTTTTTGTTTGTTTTTAAAAACACTGGTTCATCAGTCTGACATAGCAAAAGCATCCACGCCCCTTCCAAAACCTTCACGGTAGAATTGGCCTCAAAATCAATGAAGATAAGATGAAATATATGATGATGTCCGGACAAAATAAGCCGACATTAGACAAACTGAAAACTCACGATTTTTCTTGCGAAATCGTGGAATCCTTTGATACTTGCATAGACCTCAACCAACGTAGTGACAATTCAGCAAGGTTGACCACCGGTGAGAGAATCCAAGCAGCTAAGAAATCGCACGCGCCACAAACGAAACTCTTCAAATCGAAACTACTAAACAGATAATGCAAACTGATTCTGCGCGAAGCCGAAATTAGACCAGCCATATGCTATGGAGCTGCTTCATGGACGGTAATTGTAGCAGATAAGCCCAAGCTGCACACTTTCGAACAAAATTACTAAGAAAAATTTTCACGGAAGAAAAGATCACTGCGAGTGGCGCATAAGCTGGAAAGTCGCGCTAGACCAATGCAAAGCGCTGAGTATGAAGCTCAGAAATCTACACTGGTTACTTAACTTAAAATCACAAGTCCCACTTCAGAGTGAGCTCTTACTCTATTCAGCTGTTTTGAAACCAATGTGGTGCTATGGTGCACAACTGTGAGGATCCGCGGCAGCCACAAATGGAGAAATTGTCTAAAGATTCCAATCGCAGACTCTTAGAATGATTGTGAACGCTCCATTCTAGATCACAAACAATCAAACTCAGCGTGATCTTGAAATTCCTACTGTTTCTTGTTAAATTAGAAAGGATGCCCTGGCTCACCAACAAATGTCTCTTGATCACCCAAATTCTATATTCTTATTTCTATACTCACTTTTCATACAGTGTCTTCTCAGTGACTTAAAATGAAATCAATATTAGATTTGTAATAGTGAATACCTTTACATAAAATATGGATGCATCATTGGGTGCACTTCTTGCACGATATTTGTGAATTATTTAATTTTTAATATATATTGATAATTGTGAGAAATAGATTCAAATAAGTGGAATTCATTGAAAATTATACAAAAAATTATAAAAAAATTATAAAAAAAATATAAAAAATTATAAAAAAATAATAAAAAAAAAATATAAAAAAATTATAAAAAAAAATTATAGAAAAGAATTATAAATAAAGTTATAAAAAAAAAAATTTAAAAAAAAATTATAAAAAAAAAATCCAAAAATATGTAAAAAACTGTTTGGAAGAATATAGAGATGGACACCGCAGCAAATTTGAGACAAAAACGTAACAGAAGTGCACGCGCCAATTTAATATTTTTTTTATTTTTTAATTTAATTATTTTTTGCTACTTTTTTTTCTTTTTAAAATTTTTTTTTTTTTTAATTAAGTACCTCAAACAGTTAGGTATATACGCACTACATATATGCAGGAAAACTATCGTGCGCCATGCATCACAGACTCAATTCATAATTACTTACATATATTTAAAAAAATATTCGTTTCTCGCTTGAGCATAATTGGAAAGTATTAAAATTTCAAGAAAAACTGGACGTTCTATGGAGATTATTGCTGCTGTAGTGCAAAGTGTTGCTGAACGACCTTCAACAGCGGTTTCGATATTTCGACGTTCCCAACCATTAAGCACCCATGAATCAACTGTTCGGTGGATTTTACCTGCAGATGTACTCATGGATGTACTTTGAATGCCCAAATGATGTAATTTTTCTAATCTAAATTTTTACATGGTTTATTTTAAAACAACATCTAGACGCGTGTTTTTAAGGACCCTTTATAAGGTCATAATATAAGCTTTCTAGCGGTTGCCCAACAAGCTAGGCGCTGTATGTACAATTTCCAGCTGGGTATACCTATTTTGACGATGTAAGCGTTTTGTGCTTGCGATTTTCACCATCAGCGGCAAGTATCTGAGAAGAGCGTAGAAATTTATAGCATAACTTTAAATGAGACATTCGTATACACTTTTAAAAACGATATTTTTCTGCCCAATAAATAAAAGGTAAAACAAACAGATAAAGCATGCAAAGAAAAAGGGAAAATTATATTCTTATTTACTTATGCTAGCATTTTCTCTTTTTTTTCTTTATATGGTGCGCCTGAATTCACTTATATGCAGCAGCAGACAATCGAGAAATGCCTGTGCAAGGAGCAGTATGATGGGCATTTCATTTGCAGGGTGGCACATCGAGAATTTGGAATTTAATTTAGTTGGCGTATAAATAAAAGATTTATATTCACTTTTTTTATTTTTCATTGGAAGAAATAAACGTTGCGTTTACACATCGAACACAATTTTATTTAAGTGACTTTGTCTTCAGTCAATGCATGAACGGATGTTTATTTCATTATAAAGAGGAAGCTATGCCGTTAATAGTGGAAAATAACATCAGGCAAATGAGCACCACGACCACGCTTACAGAACAATATCCTTTTCATGAAATTTTCCATAACCGAATAGGAAAGTGGCTGCCCTATGTCCTTGATAGCCTCACGAATTCAATCTTTGAGGTCTTGAATCGAGCTGTTGGCGTAGACCTTCGCTTTCACGTGGTCCCAAAGAAAAAAGTCACAAAGTGTTAAATCACAAGATCTCGGTGGCCAATTGTGATCACCTCTTCGAGAGATAACATGGACCGGACACTTTTTCGTAAATGATCAATGATTTCGTTGCTTGTGTGGCACGTGGCGCCGTCTTGTTGAAAAGACACGTTGTCCAGATCAATACCACCCAATTTCGACCATAAAAAATCGTTAATCATCTTTCGATGATCTCGAGCTATTCAAATAACACCTGTTATTGGAAAACCCTTTAGTAGCAAATTTCTTCAACTGAGTTTATCAGTGAGTTTATCGTGAGTTTTTGCATTGATCTCCAGTATAGCAACTTCGCTTTCTTGTTTCAACCTGAATTGTCTCTGAGTCGTTTGCCAACAAAAAAAAAATGTTTATTGGCTTCAAATCTCAGCGCCTAGACGGCTAATTGACATAATTTTCTTGCCTGATTTTTCGGTTTCAAATTCTTTTCGATATTTCAAAATTTTGTTCAAGCGAAAAGTAGCTTCAATCCAGGCTTCTGACACATCACGACTGCTAATTTGGCTGCCAAAGTCAAACAAATCGATGGTTTAGATTCCATAAAGCAATGATAATGAATGAATTACGGAGGCGGTCATGACTGGAGGTGGAATACTGCAAGGTCACGTGAAATGATTAAAAAAATAAAGAAGGAACTTGAGCGACATCCCCGACGAAGTGCCAATCAAGTGCCAAAAGAACTGAAAATATCTGACCGCAGCATGCGCCGCATACTGAAAAATGATCTCAAAGTTAAGCCTTACAAGATCCAAAAGGCGCATGATCTCACACGAAGGCAGCAGTAAGTCGGACTTGAGAGAGCGAAGGAGTTGCTTCGCTTGTCAGAAAGCGGTCAATCTCCGAACATTGTGTTTTCTGACGAGAAAATTTTTCAAATTGAACAATTCGTGAACTCCCAAAATGTTAGGGTTTATTTGACCGACCGTTCATACGAAAATTTGAGTGCCATCGATTGGCCACCAGGCGGCAGCACCGGCCACAGGTAATGGTTTGGGCCGCTGTAACCGCAGATGGGCGCTCTCCAATCGTTTTCATCGAGCCTGACGTCAAGGTAAATGCGAAATATTATCGGGAAAGTATTCCGGAGGTTGCTTTGAAGCCGTGCGCAGAGAAACATGGGTGTTTCAACAGGATTCGCCACCCTCTTACAAAGCTCGAGTGAACCAAGAATGGCTAAAAACCAACGTTCCGAGCTTCATAACGTCCACACAACAGCTCTCAAATTCACCAGGCGCGAATTCGTTGGACTCTTCTCTTTGGGCCATTTTAGAGAGAGAGATACGAGCTTTAAGATTCACCAGTCTCGACGCGCTGAAAAAAGCCATAGTCCGCGAGTGGGCCCAAATACCTGCAAGTCACACTCGAGCAGCTTGCGATTCGTTTATGGACCGTCTCAAGGCCATAGTTAAGACAAAAGGTGGTCATATCGAGCAAAAGTAAATTGATTCTTATTTTTTTATATTTTCACACATTTTTTACTTTGAATTGAATAAAAGTAATTTTCCGAACTAAATTTGCGGGCTTTTTAATTGGTTACACTTCGAGTGCCGCACCCTGTAGATGGATCACCCTGTGCATGAATACCTTTGCGGTTGCTGCGCGTCATGTGTTGTATATAGCAGCTAAGTGTGTGTGCGTGTGTGCATGTTCATAGTTATTTTGATGTACTGTGGCACACCTTGCTGAACCACGAGCCATAAATAATGTTCGCTTCAGTTCGATTGCGTGTGATTTATTGCCCTCGTATTTGCGCAAACATGCGCCAGCCGGCATAAAGTTGATTTGTCTATTTCAATGCTTATCTCACTGTCCCCCACCATCTCAATTGGTTAGCCAATAACTCTGGGTCAACGTTGTTGTGCGTTTTTTTTTTATAGAAAGTTGCTTCCAATAGATAAGCTATCAATTGCACGCATGTCGCCCCCGCCCCTCTAGCGCATATGAAAAAATGAACAACTCTGGAAGTTAAATAGAGAAATCATAATTTCTTACGCCTAACTACTTTTTTATATGCTGTGGCAAGCATAATTTTCACTTGGATGTCAACAGCTAAAAGTGTGTGCCGCTCCTCCACTTCTTTCTCTATCCCACTTACATCCATCACCTTCACAGCTGGCTACCACCAATTGTTATGCGTATAAATCTGAATTAAATGTTGCGAGTAGTAGAAATAAATTTTGCAGCTGCCAACACTTTGCTCCCTTCCTCCCTCTAAGTATTAGTGTACCACCGAGTAGCGCGCCCTGGCGTCCATTGTTACAAAATTTAGCAAAAAACAAAAAAAGTTGTATTTTGCGCCACAGGGCACATTTGCGCTGGTTGTTTGTTGAGTAAGATGTCAGCGCCAGTAAGAGCCAGGGCGAGTGGTAGTGTGCCTTGGCATTTAGGACTATTTTTCGTGCCTAGTTTACCCTGGACTTGTTCTTGTTTTTGTTTTTGTATTTGTTGTCCATTCATTTGTGCAAATAACCATTAATCATCGCATAATAATTTTCTGGTGTCAGCCATATTTAAGCAACTTATTCATAATCCGCACACACCGACACGCATACATGCACACAAGCATGCCCTCACACATTTATAAGGAGGTATGCAGTGTAGTAAAAGAATCTAACATTCACACACACACACATAAACAAGAAGAAAAAAATATTTCAAAAACGCACCGTTGTTCACTGTGAAATCCACATTTTGACAAATAGTCTTTACGAGTGTCACAAACGTTAAATAAACTTCGCTTCTTTTGCTTACTTCGCTCGCTGCTTGACTGCTGGTTGTTTCCTTTTCTGCTCGGTGCATTTAACTTTTGACCACACCCAGTTCGGGCACTAAGCCACCACCATTCACACTGGCTGGCGCTTAGAGAGTGGTCAAGTTTTATATTTAGTTCTTGTTTTGTTGGTGTGTTTGTGCGCACAATTTTTCGAGAAATGTTTAAATTTTTGACACTTCTTTAAGTAGGTTGCTCGAAATGGGTTGCCATAAGTTAAGAATTTGCTGCTACATATCCTCACTATAGTAAACAGCAGGACACAGCGAAGGATTACGGATTTAAATGAGGAAATTTAAATTGTAGAAAATATCCAATGCCATAACAAAAATATTTCTTCAAATGAGGAAAAACATGCCAGTGATGCTTCAGAAGACCAAAAACCGCGGTGGTTCCCCGCCCTTCATAAGATCTTTTTGGCGTGTAACTCGTTAAACCACGTTCCTGCTAGCTGGAAGAAAACCAAGGCGGTCTTCATTTCTAAGGCAGGAAGTCTTAACCAAGGACTTGAGACCCATCAGTTTTACCTCCTCTGTTCTGAAGGTGTTTGAAACAGTGATCGACTTTCACATTCGAGAGCACTTTGGAACCAGATTATCTGCAGCTCAACACACTTACCTGAAAAGGAAAACTACCGAGGACGCCTTACATGAGGTAGTAGGGACTGTAGAAAAATCTCTGAAAGGAAAACAATTCTTTTGGCCACCTTTAAAAACATAGAGGGCGCCTTTAATAATGTTACAGCTGAGTCAATTGTCACTGCACAAAATAGTCTAGGGGGTAGAAAGACCTATCTACCTCTGGATCTCGTCCTTGCTTGATTGTAGGGAAATAAATGCTGTGGCAGGAGGGGGGCTAGAATCGCTAGGATAAATGGATAAATGATAATTTTACTAACTTTCAATTAGGTCGATTGCCTTAATAAAGTTATATATTTTAATGACATCCTCTGTTGTGGTATTTTTCAAAAGGTCGGAGGGGTTTTTGGAACCAAAGATAGGTACACGTTTAGTATTTAAATTTGCACAGATGTCTATTATGTGTATAAGATTAAGTTGATCGTTACAGAAAGGGCATGAGGGAGGAGGCGTGAATAGAAGAAGGTATTCATAGAGTGACCGATCCTTAAATGCACGAATACAGAAATGTGATTCCTTGATAATGAGGATGCATATATTGCTTTCTCACACTCTGGGTTAAAAGCTTTATACGGGTGCCTGAATTGCGCCCACGATACATATTTTTGTCGAAGAGAAAGGCTTGAAGGCCTTTAGAGACAAGTGGAGTAAATAGAAAAAACTGGGGATTGGTGCATGTATTTGGCCGCTAGATCGCCGATTCATTTCCCAGAATGCCCTTGTGACTTGGAATCCAGACGATACGTATTTTGTTTCCATTTTTTATTAAGTAATCCCGTATTTGAGAGACAGTTTGACTACTACCGTAAATGTTGGATAGCCCTTGTATTACCGAAAACCTATCAATAAATATGGCAAATTTACCTTTCGATTTCGGCGCAAAGTCCATTGCTTTAAGGATAGCGGTTGCTTCGGATGAAAATATTGAGCTATAACCTCCTAGTTCGCCGTAGAGTTGTTTGAACAGTTTGGAGCTAGTGTTATTTTTATATAACTTGTGGAGGTCAGAGTTTATTGAGGTGGGGGAGAAGATCCAGGGGGTCTGTTGACACAATTTAAGGGGTTACATCTAGTTAGAATTTTCAAAAAATCGATTTTTTTTTAATTTCATTTTTGTAATGTACATATATTTAAGTAAACACTATGAAAATTTCAAGTCATTCCGAAGATTATTTTTGAAGTTATACGCATAAATGTAACGACGCGTCAGAGCACTTTAAATAGCTTTTAAAACTTTAACCTTGTTTTTCTCAAAACTGTGTTTTGAAAGTCGGTGACCACGATTTCTCGGAAACGGCTAAACCGGTTAGTCTGAAATTTTTACACCGGCTTCTGAACTATATTTTCTAGTACTTAATCGAAGCTTTTTTAAAACCGATAAACATTTTTTTGTTTATACACAATTTAAGGCCAAAACTATTCCAAAAAATAGATGTTTTTTTTTTGAGAAGCCGCCATTTTGTCAATAATTTTTTGTTTGCTTATTCCTTCGATTAATTACAAGAATATACAATACTTTAATCAAATCCGTTTGGTTTTTTCATTTCGGATAATCCACTTCGGAGATATAGTGGTCACCGTAAAACGTCTTTTTTTGGAGGGGTTCCTGGAAATCTGCTGTAGCAGCTATAAAAACTGTTATTCTTGCAAATAAAATTTTTTTAAATATTATTCAAAGTTACCATAATATGTGTACAAAGGCTTAAAACAATTAATTCAGAAGTTTTCTCAGGAAAATTTTTTTTAAAACCTCATTTTTCAGGGCTTCTAACTAGATGTAACCCCTTAAGCAATGTTTTTGGGATTTGAATTCCCAGGTCATACGTTGATGAAATGCACTCTCATATAGCGGACTTTATCTTGTATGTTCGTTTGTGTTTGGAAGTTGTCTTCAAGGTATTAAAAAGAAGTCTATTGGTGGTGGTCAAAAGCTTAGGGATTAGCTTAAAGTTGAGAATTCTGCATCTATCAGGGATAGAGGGTAGGCCAGCCTCGGAAAGTATGCACTCAGTAGGAGATGTTGGAAAGGCGTTAAGGTTTCTACGAACTGCGGCTTGTTTAGTAATTTTAGATTCGAGATTGCGCAAATTCCATAAATAGGTAGGCCATAGTCTATTTTTGATATCAATTAAACTCTAGTTACACACATGTTAATGAGGGTGTTTGTGTGGATATGAAGGTGCTTATATGAGAGGTATTTGATGATGTTAAATCGGCTAGTAAGACTATTCCTGAGGTACAGACAATGTTCGCTAAAAGTGTATTTGTTGTCGAATACAATACCAAGTATCTTCAGGGCATTAACCTGAGCTATATTTGTATTTTGATGATTAATTTGTATTTGTGGGCATCGTTTCTTCCGGCAGATATGCAGTGTCATGCATTTCCTGTAAGATAAAATTGCTCCCGAATGTTTGCTTGGGGAGCTAATATCGTCAAGCAGCTTTTCGAATATTGATTGTACTTTATTGATGTCTTTGACTTTTGTGTAAAAGAAAGCATCGTCAGCATATATCCGGAAGTCTAAACTTTTTCCTTTGGAGGCAATTTTATTTATTTCCTCGAAAGCTATAGTAAAGAGTACCACTGAGAGAGGAGAGCCTTGGGGTATACCGTTTTCAAGGCGGTGCATTGAGGAAGGTACACCATTGATTTTGACTTGAAATTTACGATTCGTTAAGAACGACTTTACCAACTGGTAAATTTTCGGGACAATATGCCACGCTGCCACGCTGCCAGTTGTGCAAGAACAACATGGACTCTAATGTGGTCAAAGGCATTTTCAAAATCTGTCGACAGTAATGTTACGTGATTTGTTGATGAGAGAGCATCTGCTATGTAGTGTTGCAGGGGACCATGGAAGGTCTCATGGTGCTGTGGGGTTTTTTAATTGTTATGAACCACATAAGCCGTTTTGCTATCATTTTTTCAAATGTTTTACCAGTTTTAAACATGCCGCTTGGTTTTAATAAGCAGCTTTTCGGTGTAAAATTTTTGAGTCGCGGAAGACAAAATCAAAAAGAAAAAATCCTTAAAGCAAATCGCCTACAAAAGACAACTTGAATGAACGAATGAATGAAAATGAGGTTTGCACTTCGGCCGCATGGCCTTTTGTGCCATCTACTCAGTATCAGTATTTTATTCTTGTTATTCCAGTTCCCTTAATAAACGTAAGATAGATAGGGGCTAAGCGTATATTTCTTTCTTCTGGCTGCAACTGGCCGAGATTTCACAAATTTTCTTAGGGAGGTTTACCTTAAGCTGGACTATGAGTTGCCTTAAAGACAATTTCGGTGTGAAATCTGTTTATTATCATTAAATTTAAAATTTTTACTTATCACAAAAAATAATGATAGAGGGTTGTGAGCCAAATATATACGTTGATACTTACACTCTTAAATTACTATAATTACTGTCTCCCGTTCGTTCCAATTAGGGATATATATACAATATATATATCGTGTTTAATATATATATATAATATATAATTGGCTGTTTGGCCGAGTTCCTCCTCTTATTTGTGGTGTGCTTCTTGATGTCGTTCCACAAATGGAGGGACCTACGGTTTCAAGACGACTCCGAACGGCAGATGGTTTATTTTATGAGGAGCTTTTTCATAGCAGAGATACACTTGGAGGTTTGCCATTGTGTGCGAGGGGCGACTGCTAATAGAAAACGCTTTTTCTTTTTTTGAAGTTTCACCGAGATTCGCAATTACGTTCTCTCGGAATTCCGAATGGTAGTCACGCACCAACCCATTCCGCTACGGCGGCCGCTATGGATAAGCTAATTTAATATGGAGACCAAGTCATAACAACTACATAACCAGAATTGAGCTGACCCAAAATATGTTTCTTAAATACGTTTTACATTCATTGAGCTTTGGTGAGTCAATCCCTGCATATCAGCCTCGTTTGCTTTCGATTAGCCTAAAGCCTTGAGAATTAAAGTGTCTCGCTATCGCTTTTATTTGATTTTTAACATCATCAATGACAGTATTCACCACTCCTTTCATTTAGAAATAATTAATTTCAATATACCACAGTGTAATCCTCGTAGTTCTTTGCTTTTCTATGGAAATAAATGTGAAACGGAGTATTCGCGTGGTGCTATTCTTGTTCGAGCCTTAAGGGGACCCGATGATCTAGAAATTACAAAAAATCGATTTTTTGTTTTTATAATGTAATATCTTAAGAATAGACTGTGAAACTTTCATGAGGAAATTTCCAATATTATAGCTTTTATAGGTAGAGAGCGGTCCGCGTGCTCCTGTATCTCAAACTTTAAACTCATTTATCTCGAAACGACTTTTTTCGGTCGGTGTTGTCAAAGCAAAAAAAAAAAAAAAAACAGAAAATTATTCAAACGAATCGTCGAAAATTCTAAACTGTTGTTCACAACATCAATGGCTATCGCCTGTACTAGAATAATATTATTATTTCAATTATTTCATTTTCTTTCTTATTAAAAAACTGAAAAAAAACCCGATTTTTAGAGTGTCAAATTTAAAACCGCGCCATTTTGTCAATTTCTTTTTTTTTTTTTGTTCTAGTAGCGGGACATAGCTGCAGTCATACTGATTAATAATTTTTTTTGGCTTTTGGGTTTCAGATAAATAGAAGAGGAAAAATGTGCAACACCGTCCAGGTCCAATTTTTCGGGAAGGTCATTTTCAACGTTTTTTTTTTAATTATTAAATAAAAAATCTTTTTTTCATTTTTGTATGTAAAAGAAGTTAAATAAAAAGTGTAAAAAAATTAAATACCGTTTTTCATTTTTTTATTGTAAAAAAAAAATGCCTGAAAATACCCCAAATTTTCGAGCTCTAGACCACCGAGACCCTTTAAATAAAATTAATTTCACCTCGCGTTCTATCTAGCTAGATTTTTATTCCCTGAAAGATGCATTTTCAATTAGTTTATTTTCCATTTTACAGGTACTTAAATATAAGTCGACAGTTACTCTACTTTTCGCCGGACTAAATAAATCAAATAAAAAGGGAAAACAATTTGCTAGCGGCGACCACTGTGCAACATTCTATAATGGAGTTAAAAAAAAAATCGTTAAATATTTAGTATCACTATAACCAAAATGAGAAGTCGAGGCGATCAAAAAGAAGTCTGCTGTCTATCAACCAAGAAGAGTAACGCAATGCCACAGCAAAGCATTGATTGCAATGTTTCACTACTGATAGGCTAATTGTTAAATTATGAAGATTGCAAAGGTAATAGCAGGTAGCTACTTATGATCAAGTTGGACTAAAATAGAGCGTTTGGAGTAGATGAACGTGTAGGAGGCAGCACAACTCAAAGGCGATCTTAAGAATTTGCAGTTAAGAGGTAAAGGAGGCTTGAGGCCGTGCGAGTTGTACCAAAAAAAAAAAATAACAATAACACAATACGGACAGCATCATCAGTGAAATTTGGCCAATTGTGATATCTAAATAACTGAACTTCATATTACCGAATTGCATTTTGTTACGAACCGAAACAATGAAATCTAAAGAAAAAACTCAAGGAATATGGTGTGCGGAACGAAAAGTTAAGCTATGTAGATAAAAGAGCCATTGAAATCTATGTTGCGACAAATTACTAATTATTCGTATTAGAGTAGGGAGTGGGGGACTTTAGGTTTTCCAAGATTAGTTTTTCTTTAATAACTTCGTAAATAATTTCTTTCTCTCTTTTCCCCTTTAGGTAGTCGAGTTTTACTTTAAATCCTGTATAAAAGCTTATTAGTGGCATTCTATTATTAATTTATTTATAAGTATAAGTTAAGGTTGCGGGACCCTAGTTACCCCACTTCGTACCTTACGTTACAGATTTCGTTAAGGCCAGAAATGGCAAACCGGTCAAAAAATTTATCCCAGCAATAGATACAAGACTATTGGAGTAACAGTGAGTAGGATCTTTGTGATACAGAAGCAGATTGTAACAGTGACAACTGTAATTCTATACCAGATATTTATGCGAGTGAAACCAGCGAAACGGAAGATAAAAGCAGAAAACTACATCCGCCAAACAGCGCACAGCAGACATCAATGTACTATTACTTTTTCAAAATTGTTCAACGATTTTCGTAATGGTACAAAACTCGCCTCAGAATGGCTTGTAAAAATGAACTCGTCAAGTTATTTTTCACTAATAGTGACGAGGATCTCTCGAATTGCGAATGCTGGCTTGGACTAAATCTATCGAATAGAAATTCAAGTATTTAACTTGCACCGCATAATAAATACAACTACATATGTTAAAGTTCAAAGCTGTGCACTTTTTAGTCCACCCACCTCTTTATAAATGCAACTTTCTTTCACTTCTTCATCGTCTACTTATAAAGTCTTCGTATTAGTCTCAATGGGTATTAATTTATTCGTCGCTCAAAGCGTGCACTTAAAACTTTAATATAAACCGAATAGCACTTAAAAAACCCTTAACCGAACTGACTTTATTGCCATGAGGTAATAACTGCACAATGGTTATGGAAATAACCGAAAACAGAATATCTACAAACACAAAAGTATGCGCATACATGTGCAAAACGCAAAGCGTAGTCAATATTTACTTTTCAACTCAATCTGCATATTTGCATATGTAAACTAAATAAAAAAGGTATTAATATTTCAAGTGCATGAAGAACACGATGTAAACACCATGCAGGGTAAATACATTCAAAGCAATGAAAGAAAATATGAATGAATTACGCAAAATATGTATGCATTTATGCGTGTGTGTGTGTGTGTGCGGGGATGGGAGAGTACTCCAGCCAGCTGGATAAAAAACTTTGGCGTCAACATTTGTGAACGACAATAAATTGAATGGTTGAAAAAAAGGTATTTTTACAGGTTCAGAGATTAAGTGAGCGTACATATGTGTAAGTGTGTGTAAATGTGCGTGGGCAAAGTCAACTGGCCATAAGGTGCAGCGGTCGCAAGAGAAGAGATATGGCAATTGAAAAAAAGGAGTTTGCCGCTATGTCAATAAAAAGTAAATATGTTTGAGTATATTATAAAATATCTAAAAGAAAACATAAACGCATGCAACGGAGTGCGAGTGTGTGCGTAGAATGGTCGACATTATTTATGACTGTCTGCTTGTCTGGTATGTTGGCATGCAGTATGTAAATATGTATGCAGATACTCACACAGCTGTGCTCAAAAGAATAGGAGAGCGATGAATTATCACATTTAACAATTTTGTATTTTTTTTGCTTTTCATATTTTTATGAAAATATGGTGTTAATTATTTTAGACTATATAATTATTTACAAATAAAAAAAAAATAAATTAAAATATTAAAAATAATATTTTTTGACATTTTCACTTTTTTTCTTCTGTTTAAATTTTTTATGAAAGTATGGTGTACTCTACAGCAAAAATAATACAACTCAAAGCTCCAAACTTTGTAAAAAACTCAGAAAAAAACAGACTTCAGATTAAAAAATATTAACTAATAAAAATTAAAAAATAAAAATTAAAATTTAAAAAAGTTTGAGAATTTCTAAAAAATTTAATATTAAAAAAAATTGCTTAAGATTCAAAAAATTTAAAAATTTAATTTTTTTTTATGAAAATATAGTGCATTCTAGAAAAAAAATAATATGACTCAAAGCTCCACGCTTTGTAAAAAATCTCAAAAAAAAAAAACTAAAAAAATGTGTAAATCTGGAAAATTTAAAAAATTTAAAAATTAAAGAAAAACTTATTAGATTTTAACTATTTTCTTTGTTTTTTTTTTGCATTTATTTTTTTAACGAAAGTCTGGTGCATTCTTCTGCAAAAGTAATATAACTCAAAGCTCCAAACTTTGTAAAAAATTTACAAAAAACAATTTTAAATTAAAATATTTTAATTAAAAAAAAGAAAAATTAAAATTAAAAAAAATTTAAAATTTGAGGATTTCTAAAATATTCAAAATTAAAAACAAAAAAATAAAAGATTCAAAAACTTTTAATTTTTTTATTAAAGTGTAGTGCATTCTTCAGCAAAAACAATATAACCCAATGCTCGAAACTAGTACAAAATTCACAAAAACACAAATTTTAAACGAAATAATTTTAAAATAAAATTAAAAATTAAAAAAAAAATTAAGATTCGAAAAATTTTAAAATTTTAATTTTTTATGAAAATCTGGTGCATTCTTCAGCAAAAATAATATAACTCAAAGCTCCAAGCTTTGTAAAAAAAACAGATTTCAAATTAAAAAATGTTAACTAATAAAAATTAAAAAATTAAAATAAAAATTTAAAAAAAAAATTGAAAATTTCTAAAAAATTTAGAATTAAATCAAATTGGTTAAGATTCAAAAAATTTAAAAATTTAATTTTTTTTATGAAAATATAGTGCATCCTACAACAAAAATAATATAACTCAAAGCTCCAAGCTTTGTAAAAAATCTAAAAAAAAACCTAAAAAAATGTGTAAATCTGGAAAATTTAAAAAATTTAAAAAATTTAAAACTTAAAAAAAAATTATTAGATTTTAACTATTTTCTTTGTTTTTGTATTTCATTTTTTTACGAGAGTCTGGTGCATTCTTCAGCAAAAATAATATAATTCAAAGCTCCAAACTTTGTAAAAAATTTACAAAAAACAATTTTAAATTAAAAAATTTTAATTAAAAAAAAGAAAATTGAAAAAAATTTAAAATTTTTCTAAAATATTTAAAATTAAAAACAAAAAAATAAAAGATTCAAAAAATTTTATTTTTTGTATTAAAGAGTAGTGCATTTTTCAGCAAAAATAATATAACTCAAAGCTCCAAACTTTGTAAAAAATTTACAAAAACACAAATTTCAAACGAAAAAATTAAAAAAAAAAAAAAAATTTAAAAAAAAAATTAAGAATTTCTAAAAAATTTTAAATAAAAAAAAATTAAGATTCAAAAACTTTCAAAATTTTAATTTTTTATGAAAGTCTGGTGCATTCTTCAGCAAAAATCATATAACTCACAGCTCCAAACTTTTACAAAATTCACAAAAATAAAAACACGTTCAGTTCACATTTATATATCTGAAAAATTTTAAAAATCTAAAGTTAAAAAAAAAGTATCAAATTTGAACTATTTTGTTTTTTTTTTGCATTTCGTGTTTTTTGTGTGAAAGGCAAGCTCATTATAAAGCAAGAATCATACCTATAGGGTGTTTTTTTTAGAGGTTAGGTTTTCAAGATGAAATAAAACGTATATAATTTAATGTTATGGCGAAGAATTTTGTTTTTATGTTTTAAAAATGATACCCATTCAACCAAAAGTGAGCTTCATTGCTGAACAAAATTTTCTTCGATGCGTCGCGCGAACCGAACCATTATTTTCGTAATAAATTTGCACGATTTGCAAACGTTCTTCAGGTGCAAGTCTATTCATTATGAAATGGCAAACCAAACTGAGCATAAATCAAGTGACAGCTGTCAAAAAGACCATCTACGAAAAAAGTAGTGCCAACTTGAAAGCCTAACCTCTAAAAAAAAACACCCTATATAACTCAAAGCTCCAAACTGTGAAAAAAATTCACAATTTCGAAATTTTCATTTTTTGAATTCTAATGTTTCGAAAAACTGCATATGTTGTAGTTCTAAAGAGCACTCGCTTTTGATATAATAGGCTGTGGATTTGAGGACGTTCAGAAATAGCGTTGATTGATGAAAATTTTATTTATTTATTTGTTTTTTTTTTTGTGTGAATTTTCTTTCAAGGCGCATATTCATACTACAACAAAACTCATACAATTGAAAACTGCAAAATTTGTACAAAATTAGAAAACAAAAATATAGTTTAAAAACTTTAAAAAAAAATTTAAAGTAAATATTAAATGATTGCTTAAGTTCTGCATCATTTTCAACATTAGAAAGTATAGCGGATCAAAAAATTAGCAGCCTACTTAAATTATCCAATTTGTGTATCAAAGAAAAACTCTGAGATAGACGCTCCATAGTAACACTTGGTATCACTATGGATCAATTTTTAATCTATGTGCGATCTAGAGGATCAACCAAATTTAGCCTAACCCAGCCTATATTAAACGAAAATATTTAAACATTTTTAATTAAAAGTTTAGTAGTTTAAAAATTAAAAAAAAAATAAAGGAATTAAAAGAAAATCAAACTAATTTGTTCAAAAAAAATGTCATACAAATCTTGAACTTTTCAATTCTACTTAAAATCGGTCTTAAACTTCAAGGTATGCAAGTTTGAGGTCGCTCAGAAATCGCGTGGATTTCTGAAAATTTTATTTTGTTTTATTTTTTTGGAGATTTTTTTTTCCAAAACGTAGGCTCATACTACAACAAAAACCGTATAACTTAAGGTTTCCCACTTTTGTTAATTAAAAAAAAATTCTACAAATTTTCGTCAAAATTTCAGACTTCTTAATAAGAATTTTTAAAAAAATTTGGAAAAATTTTTGACTGTGGTATAAAATTGTGCAAATTTGAAACGGCTCAAAAATCACGTTGATTTAAAAAAAAAACTTTTTGCTGGCGCTTTTGTGCTTTTCTCCATATAAAAAAGCTAGCACACTCCTTATATGGAAAACAATTCTTAGCAGCTCAGAGAAAACAAATTCTCAAAAATCAATAAGAATTTGAGCGACTTGAAAGTTACACTTTGTTATACAAATATGGAATGGGTGGGAAGGCTGTATACCCAGAATTTTTCTTGAAATTCTGAGAAAAATATTTCTTTTTTTTTTTGTTTAGGTTGTTAAATTTTTGTGAATTTTGTACGATGTTTTTTGTACGGTTTCTGTACTTAAAAAAAAAATCAATAATATTAAAATACAACAAAATAATTGAAACTTGGTAATTCGTTGAACTTCTATTATTTTGAACACAGGTGTAGGTATTTAGGTGCATAAAGTATCGTAAGACATACAAAAACCTGTGATGTAGCGAGATGCATTGGGTGCATGGGTCTCAACGTGCATGTGCACATATGTATATATGGCTGCATGGTCACAAACAAATACGAATATATGCAAACTTATGCATTTCTATGTATGCGTGGCATGTCCTAATACTTGTAAATATTCAATAACAAATAAAGCACAAACGCAACACTTCAAACATCCGGCATCCAAGTGAACGGTCTACGTAGCAAGAGAGTTAAGCATGTGTTGGGCGCACATAAGTATGCAATATTATTTTTTCTATATTTTTTTTCGCCTTCGCCTCAATAGCAAAATAATATTTGATGTTTCCCTTATTACAGTCAACAAGCACTTAAGCACATAAGCTGACGAGACGAATGGAATAAATGCGACTGACTACTTGATGGGTGACAGGAAATAGAAGAAGGTGGTGGAGCGCTAGTACTAAGGGCATCGCCTTCTCTATTGCACGCAAATTTGTCGTTATGCCAGTCTCCGCCATCATGTAATCATTACAGCCGCTTCAAGTGCATGTAAATGGCAAGGAAATGCATAGAAAGGCGGGGCCACCAACACAACGGGGCGTATGATGAACTTCCGAGTTGAAGAATTTATGCTTGTTGCCTATGAGCGCTACATATTCGTACATGGTTGGGTTGGTAAAGAAAATCAAAGCGTATAACTAAGAATCTCACATCGTGCAAGTTCAATAAGTCGCATGCTGGGAAAATAGAGCAGATGGGAGGCGACAAAAAATATGCTAAAGTTTGCCTGACGATAGTAGCAGTGGCAGTGGCAGTGGCATCGATGCTTTAAATGCGGCTGATGGTTGCAGCGGATTTCAATAACTTCATCTACGCGATACCACACTTCCGCTCTACCATATACCAGGCATACAATTACGATCACACATGCATGCGAGTATTGTTGCAATCAAACCAAAGCCAAAAATTGCAGAAAAGAAAGCTGAAAAGTGGTAAGTAGATTGCCGCATAGAATTTATTTCTGCGAGTGGCAGTATTGGCAAACACAGCTTTGCTGTCATGCCCATATTGTTGCTGTTGTTGTTGCATAGCACATACTCATGCACATAATACGCGTCTAGCTGAACAAATCTAGGATGTACATTATGCTGCCTGAAAATCAGGCAAAGAGAATGAGTGAAGAAGTGAATAGCTGGCGGACAGGGGAGGAAGCGCTCCTGCATACACATTTTACTTTTCATTTTCAATAAAACTTTTGCGCCAAGCAAATGTTAATAGCAAATATGTTGCTTGCGTGGATTGAGAGGAGTAGAAAAACGAAAATTATATGCACATACATACGAGTGCACATATAAAAAAAAGAGTACGAGCTTTTGACAGTAGGAAAATGTCGAGAATTGTGCGCAATTTGTAAAAAACTCTTAGAAGCAGACGGAAATGCAGAATATCCTCACGCACTCCGCACACCCACATATCCCAACACACACATTTCCCAACAATTTCCCACTCTCCATTTCAAAATGTTCGCGTACTTCCGCATGCTCGTTGGCTCTTCGCTACTCCTAGGAAACGTGTCACCGCTAAAGGGTTCAAGGAATTTAATAACGAATTTTCAAATTTCGGCATTACTTGTCCAGGCTCTCTATTTGCAGAGACACACGTACGTGTGCATATGTGGCAAAAGTAAAGAAGAAGCACTCCATTCTATCTCTTAGAGATACGCAGCTAGTCAGCAGCGCTCGATTGTTGTGAGCGTTCAATAAAAAATATCTCCAGACTTTGTTACCTAGAAAAATGTCAGCATTTTTGCAGAAATGTTGCAAATGTATTCTATTTTTTTTTTTTTTTTTGTTGACAGTTGCTGTTATTGTTGTTTACCAGCGTCAGTCACGTTATTTCACGATTTTTTGTCTGGCTTTTGTGTGTTGACTGTCAAATGGCATTGACTTCGATTTGCTATTTTCTTCATTGTTGGAAAGTTGACAAAAGAAAAAGCAGAGAAAAGGTATAAGAAAGAAAAACATAAACAAACCAAAAAAAAATAAAATAAAATAAAATTAATAAAAAATGCTAAAAATATAAAGTTGAATATAAAAATGTATAGAATAGCTGAAGATTTGAGCAAAAATCTCTAAATATCCAGAGATTAAATTGCGTGCTTTTTTTTGGAGTGCTAAGCTCATCCCCTCAATGCCGGCATTTTCTTCCTCCTCCTTCTATTTGTAACATTGAATAGCACTGTGACTTCTTCAATTTATCAGTTTACTGAGCTCATTTGTATTCGAATGCCGTTAACGGTAAAAGCTTTTTAATCTCATTTGCTTTCGGTGACTACATTTTTACGGTTTTTAAACTACCAAAACGGAGCAGAGATAATATTGATTGATTTATTCCGTAACTGGTAAATGTAGGGTTTAGGCCTTTTAATTAAGGAAGGGGAAAAAACATTTTGAGGGTTCCTTGAATAAAATTGGCAGAACAGCAAATCGTTGGATAAGGTTAGCCTTGAGCACAAAGATAAAAGATGAAGGACGAGGGTGGCAATGAAAATAAGGGTAAGGATGAAAATTAGTGTAAGGATATACTTAGATAAGGGTAGGGAAGAGGATAAGACTGAAGATGAAAATAAGGATTGAGGTAAGGATTAAGATAAAGATAAAGATAAAGATAAAGATAAAGATAAAGATAAAGATAAAGATAAAGATAAAGATAAAGATAAAGATAAAGATAAAGATAAAGATAAAGATAAAGATAAAGATAAAGATAAAGATAAAGATAAAGATAAAGATAAAGATACAGATAAAGATAAAGATAAAGATGAAGATGAAAATAAAGATAAAGATAAAGATAAAGATGAAGATAAAGATAAAGATAAAGATAAAGATAAAGATAAAGATAAAGATAAAGATAAAGATAAAGATAAAGATAAAGATAAAGATAAAGATAAAGATAAAGATAAAGATAAAGATAAAGATAAAGATAAAGATAAAGATAAAGATAAAGATAAAGATAAAGATATAGATAAAGAGAAAGATAAAGATAAAGATAAAGAAAAAGATAAAGATAAAGATAAAGATAAAGATAAAGATAAAGATAAAGATAAAGATAAAGATAAAGATAAAGATAAAGATAAAGATAAAGATAAAGATAAAGATAAAGATAAAGATAAAGATAAAGATAAAGATAAAGATAAAGATAAAGATAAAGATAAAGATAAAGATAAAGATAAAGATAAAGATAAAGATAAAGATAAAGATAAAGATAAAGATAAAGATAAAGATAAAGACAAAGATAAAGATAAAGATAAAGACAAAGATAAAGACAAAGACAAAGACAAAGACAAAGACAAAGACAAAGACAAAGACAAAGACAAAGACAAAGATAAAGATAGAGATAGAGATAGAGATAGAGATAGAGATAGAGATAGAGATAGAGATAGAGATAGAGATAAAGATAAAGATAAAGATAAAGATAAAGATAAAGATAAAGATAAAGATAAAGATAAAGATAAAGATAAAGATAAAGATAAAGATAAAGATAAAGATAAAGATAAAGATAAAGATAAAGATAAAGATAAAGATAAAGATAAAGATAAAGATAAAGATAAAAATAAAGATAAAGATAAAGATAAAGATAAAGATAAAGATAAAGATAAAGATAAAGATAAAGATAAAGATACTACTCAACCAGTTGCACAATCCCTCGCTTGATACACTCTGAATTGAGTGAACTTTAGAAATTAAAAGGAGGCCCTCTTGCTAGTTAAGCTAATAGCTTAATAATATTGCTTCAATTGTAAAATCATTCATAGAATCTTTGACAGTAGTATTCAAAAGGACAACATTGCACTGCACACATGCAAAAAAGCGATCGAAATCAAATGGGGATTAACACCTCGTATTACACATTGATTTCAAACTTCGGTAGTTCGGCCTATGTTGCTATATGGAACGCTTGTGTGGTGGCCATCTACTTAAAGCGCAAGTTAGATGAAACTGCTGAGCAAGGTCCCAGGAACTGTGTTTTAAGCATCACCGGCGCTTTAAGGACAACCCCAAATAAAGTGCTACTCAACCTGCCTACTCTAAATCTGGTAGGACCGGACGTGGTCGCCGCTTCAGCGCCCAAACTTAATAGTGTGGCGCTATGGAAGACCCAGCGGTACGGCCATGCCTCTATACTACATACTATGAACATTTCTTATCAAGAAATAGGCTACTCTTTCCCTAAATCCACCTTCGACAGGATCTACAAGACTAACAGCCCGTCAAGAAGAGAATGACAAACTCAAAATCTATTGAGAAGAAAGAAAATACACTTCTACACGAATAGAGTCAAGCTTTAGAATAAAGTAGGTTATGGAGTTTTTTCAAAATAATTAGGACTAGAATTATCTGTCGCACTTCCGGATTACTGTAGCGTCTATCCGGCAGAAGTTTATCCATTAAGGATGACCTTAACACACACGCCGTAACAAAAGCTACTATAAGGATCTTCTCGAATAGCCAGGCGACCATCAATGGAGGCAGTTACACTAAGACCAAAGTTTTCAAAGAAATGTCGGGCAGCTCTAAATGATATTAGCACCGTCTGCAAAGGCAGTCGTATATGGGAGATAAAATTATTGAAGGATATTACAAATCGGATGAGCTGGCCAGAAATGGAACTAATCTTCCACTGCTTGAATACAGTGGGAGTATTTGAGGAATTCGCAAATTAAGGATAAAAACAACTATTCTCCAGGAAGCCAATAGGTCATGCAGAGCAGAAAATACTTGTGCTAAAACCAGGCTAATTTGGTTGCAAATATGTAGATAAATATTTACGATTTACAAAAGCGCAAATTATACTTTAAAAACTGCGTAGCGGGAGGTGACAAAACCGTCATCCGCAAGTGCGTCATCTTTCCTTGTTGAGCTTTGGCTTTGGCCTTCACCTGCGTGTGAACTAATTCATATTCTGCCTTACCCAATCTGACAATATCCCGTAATCTCATGCAACGTACAAAGCGAGCATATTGATTAATTCATAAAAATTATGGACCTGTAGCCTTATCGGAAAAGCAAATGGCTTCTATGTGAAGCTCACTCATGGCACAAATTCACCTGAAAATTACAAATTTCCATAAAACCCCATAGTTTAAGATAAAGCCTTTATAACTTTATATTTACGTACATAAGTTTTTGCTTTTAACAACTTTAAGTCAAAAACACACACGTACACGCACTTTTAGAGGGGGCGAGGGGGCAACAAACACAAAGCACGATATGACATTGTCGTAGCAACAGCTTTTGCTCGTAATTGTGCCACTTATCCACTACGGTAAGTTTTCCCACTTTGTTGCAAACACACGTACGCACACACACACACACTCACACAGCGATGCGGAGATGAGCGCCAAGAACTGAAAATCCAAAGCAAGCAAATACGCTTATACATACGCGTACTTTACCGCAGCATGCCGCAGTGTGCTGCCTCGGCTTGAGGTGTGAGAGTGCTAAACTTTTAATGCAACCGGAAGTGGTAGCGCACAAAAACACATACCAAAGGACATGCACACGCATGAGCCGGGATCTTTGTCATCGCAAGACTTTGCATACTTTCACAAGTATTTATCTGCTGCTAGCTTCATGAGACACACCCTTTTAACATTTACGCCTGTGTATGCCATTGAGATAAGCGAAATTTAATTGTGTTGCTGCTCGTTGAAATCTCCCACATACGCATAAAAATAACAATAATAAAGTTGATGTAATAAAGTAAGCAGACAACATTGTTTTGCTTAACGCTGTATGGGCTTGCATGTACATACAGTTGTGTTCAAAATGATACTAGTGCGCATAAGTTAATTTGGTGCAGACTGTTAAAAAGGTCGCTGGGTCCGAAATCGAAAATGTTCACATTTTTGCAAAAGAAATAACTTTTTTATTTGCTTGTAAATACCTTGAAAACGTCTAATTTCAATGAAGAATAAAGCAAAACTGAGCGATAGGGAATTTCATTACCTTCAATTCGGTTTAACTTATTTCAATCGGTTGACGTATTCTAAGGATATTAGAAATTTTTGGTATCTACCTTTTTACCTTTAGTCCAAAAGCGTTGTTTTACTCAAACTTACGAATGAAATAAAAACTTCGGATTGCATCTCTCTGGCCACAACCTGGAATTTCTCTTCTTTTATAATTAGGCGGGTCGCTTAAATTTTATAATATTTTTTACACTATAGGATTCTATTTATTTTGAACACAGATTTGAAAATTTTTTAATAAAACAGACAAAACCGATATTTTCGAAAAAATTTTATTTTTAATTTGATAAAATATATTCCGATTATGAGTCAAAAAGCACCATAAATGCGATTTCCATAAGAGTTCCGATTCCAGCATCTTATATAGGTAGGTAGGAAGGTGAAATGGTTGAGGTGCCAGTCTGGCACTCCTCAAGTAGCCCTAAAGCGCCGTTTTGATACCATTGGACCAGCCAGAGCAGTCGATATAATGGAGAATGATGGGATTAAGGTTGGGGCACTGCCCCAGTCTGTCATCTATTCAACGAATGTATTTTAACTGTTCAGTGTTTAGGTAGTGAAGTTATATTTTGAATATGAACTAAATCGGGAAAACCAAATTTTGGCAAAGACTCGAGAAAAAGAATAGTTGAGACGCTCGCTTCATGGATTTCAAAACCACTTTCGATAATATGAAAACAATGGTATGGAGAAATGTGAACAGCTTCATCGGAATTAGGAAGAATTTTTGCATGCCGTTTGATTCCGCAGTAGATTATTGAAAGGTTGAGTTCAATCACCTCTGTCTTTCTTTTGACAGCTGCTAGAAGATATTATAAAAGCGTTCAATTGCTGATTTATCTGAACGATACGAGGAAGAGAATGGAATGAGTTTGGAGATAAAGGAGTTAAAACGCGGTAATTCGCACTTAACTCTCGGCAGTTACGTCACACTATCGACACACTAATAATATACAACGCGGAGTACCTCTTGCAATAGGCGCCACTGTGAACAAAGCAGACGTTTAAGTGGTTACTAAGTAAGTCAAGCGAGAAGAACAAGATATACATTTATAAGTATTTCAAGCAAAAACAAAAAAAAAAACAAATTTGAATTATTATTACAGAAATAAGCGCAAAAATTAGTGGTTGAAAGTAAGAAAATAAGGAAACCTAAAGTCTTAAATCAGGTACTACTGTGCCTTATAGCGAAGAAAATTTAGTGATAGAGAAAACTGATAATATTTCAGCAATAATTATCATTTTTCTCAATTAATGGAGGGTGGCGCAAAATTAATCATCCTATAAGAAGATGTATCATTTTTGCAAATGGCGGCGTATGTCAATCACATTTCACACTTGTGAACTAGACAGCTCCAGTATATAAACAAACAAGCAATGGAGCACGTAAAAGATTAAAATAAAGATTTCCATCACTCAAAATTAATTTTTGATTTAGTAAAAAAGACATTCAAAAACTCAAAAAGATATTCAAAAAGCTCCAGGGCATATAAAGAATGCTAACATTCACAGAGACATCTGCATTTCTCGTGTAGCCGATGAAATAGTACGGTTGAGCAAAAAATACCTACAAAAACTGACGACCATCCCAATTAACTGACCTGAAATCTACTTCTAAATGAAGGTCACACACGATTGAAAAAAAGACATCTTCAAGTCTGTTCTATCTTAATTATCTCATCTCACACGATGGTACGACCACGAAGGCAACAGAATCTCGGCCACTTCGGTTTCCAGTACGGCCTTATCGTCATGAGAGATAAACGCAGTTTCTAGGAAGACTGGAAACTGGTCCTTTCAGGGCTCATGGCTAGTATGATTTATACTTATTTTAGTACTTCCCACACGTTTTTTACGCGATTGATCTCGGATGACTGTGTGTGTCAAAATAAGATGATCACAATTAAAAATCATTTCTTCGCTATCCAATTCTAGTGTTTCTGGTAATTATTCTGCGTAAACCCCATTTTAACGAAATTCAACGTATATTCAATGGTAGTGCATGGCAAATGTAACCACTGACCCCACCCACCAACCTTTCTCAATATTACGTAGCTAAACACCCACTCTTATTTACACCACTGAAACATATTGAACCTTATGTAAAATCGCTGTAACATTTCTGTTATTATTTAATGTATAGAAGGTATAAAATGTAAGTCTGGATAGCGTTAATGTTAGAGGTAAGTGTGTGCTCGTAGTAGAGAACAAAAGAATTTTACCTTACATGGTAAGTATAGGGCCCGCCATCTATCGTTACGGATTTGAACTAGGTATTATTTGAAGAATGGTAACACTTAGCTGTCATCTGATTTGACAGAAAATTAGTTTTATTCTTCCGCTGATCGAAAATGGTTGTGTATACGCTCAAGGAACGCTGGGAAATATTGCGACATTACTTTGAAAATCATGGTAATGTTGCAGAATGTGTACGAAAATTACGTAAGTCAATGGGAAGAAGAAAATCACCGAATGAAGCGTATGTCCGTTACTTTGCGAAAAAAGCAAGAGAAACTGGGTTGCTTTTGCCGTTGGATTATTATCTTTGGGGTGCCGTCCAAGACCAGTGTTATGCCAACAAACTAGCAACAATTGATGCACTGAAGACCAACATATGCGATGTCATAGCTGATATACAGCCGCATACAATCGAAAATGTATTGAAAAATTATACCGAAATTAGACTGGTGCATGGCTAGCCAAGGCAGCCATATGAATGAAGTTGTGTTCCATCATTAACCGGAAGGATTGTACTTCAAAATACAAAAAACAGTTTGGAAAAATATTGAGTAGTTTCATTTTTATAGCATTTTTAATTCCGTAAAGTTATATGGCGGACCCTTTATTTAGCTACATTATGATCTCACCTCTGCTTATACGTAATGTTAACTCTCATTTACTTAGTATTAACTCCACTAACATTGTGCAAAGCACTCGCACTCAGTCAGTACAACATAGATATCCTTATGTTAATACTCAGCTCTCTTACCTACTCACAGCTTTTACATAATCGCATGTTATATCATTCATAGCTTCTTCTGTTACTGTTACTAACAATTCCAACTTTACATAGATGCATACCTCTGCCAATGCTAATGTTTATTTATACTCACATGCATACACACCTACCTCTGTTTATCCTGCTTGTAATCGCTACATAAGTACATACGTCTGTTGCAATGCATTCTCTCTGAGACCTAGTTTGAAATGTTCATAGCATTTAAGTGAGAGTTAGTATTCTGATACTGACGAATAAGGTGCTATCATACAAATGATCTCTCACATAGTTATTACATACAAATGTATGATTCTATCATTGATACATTCATAAAGAGTCTGACCTGGAGTTGAATCAAAATGAATGGTAGTCCTAATTAACCTCAAATGATCACATGATCTCATCACCTGATGTCATGATATGATTTCATGCTGATGCGATCATATGATAAGTTCTGATGTTAATTTCAAGACAAAGACGAAATGTTGATAGTAAAGTTCTTTTTTTTTATACCCATTGAGCTAGTTTGCTAAGTTTTTTGAGCAAAATTTTGCACGCCGTGATCATTATCCCCTTCAGACACACACTCAGCTGCATTGAACTATTTTTCAGTTTTATACTTTCTCGCTTTATTACATCCTGTTAGGTCATTTAAATAGCTGTGAAACAAATAAAAGAAATCATACTGCATACTGGTGCACACTGCTACTATTTTGAACACAAGTATGGCTGTAAAAGTAGTTGAAAAGTGAGATAACTCAGAAAGGGGAAATCAGCCGTAAAAATTATTGCTGTGCCATGTCATAAAAGTTTTGTTGTTGATGGTTGAAGACCTCATATATTCTTTAATACTTGAAAGATAATATAAGTAGGTAGATTGAAGTTGAAATTCGCAATTTAAAAATCGACGAATTAGATCAACCTCTATAGGACGAAGTTTGCCGAAGCTTTCATTTTTGAGTTGCTGTGCCTGTCAGCTAAGCACTGTTGTTGTATTTCTTTATTACATAATAGTTTTAATTTCTTAGTTGTCACATACAGTGAAGCGAAGATAGTAGAAAGGAGATTAAGGTCGGTATTCACGTTATGAGGGAAAATATACAGCTCGTTGTGAAAAAGAAAACTTGGTACGTTCCATGTCAAGACTGCAGGCTATGCTAGATGACAAGGGTGGCTACACAGCTGGCCGACAGCCCTTTTTGCCCGAGTTGCTCGAATACAGTCGAGAGCGCAGAACATGTGGTCTTTCACTGCAGACGTTTCAGTGAAAAACGAGCAATGCTGGCGAAGGCATTCGAACACCCGCTATCCCACGCAAGATTTGTCCAGGATATGTGCTCGACAATCACTAAATGTGACGCCGCTAAAACGTCACGACGTGACGAGGCTCACAGGAGTGGAGCCTGGACGCAGGAACTTGTTGTGTCAGTAGACATAAACGCGGCTCCACCTTGAAGAAATGCTAACGCGATTCCAGGGTGGAAATCAGCCGAGGAGGGGGAATGTTATAGTGTTAGTGTGAGCATGCCCCACATACCATTGGTGTGACGGCATCTTTGATAATGTTTCAGACATTTTGATTTGCACCTCTAGACTAAAAAAAAAAACAAAAAAGGGTGGCTACACAAAGTACAAATTATTGTAATATATTTAATTAAGAAAAATATTTCGTTGTTGTTGTGTGGTTTTTTTTTTGTTAAGTTTTGAGTTACGAAATGAATTTTTAAAAATAAGTTTTTGCTACTTATTTGAAAAAAAAAAAAAAAAATGAACTAAATACTCTTTTAGTTATTCTTAATTGAACCTTTACACTTGATAGGGCTTTATAGCAAATACATGTTACAGAAAAACCTCTGTGGTGTACAAGTTTTTGTTTTTTTTTGGTTTTTTTGGTACACTCTATTTGCCCTTGAGGCTTTATAAAAACTAAAATATTTAATCTCGAATTCTTTTTTTCTTAACAAAAAACCACACACATATTCTTTTTATCTCGTCATCAAATTTTCAGCCATAAAGTCTAAGCATTGAGCGTAATTTTTCACCATCAACACCATTTTCCAGATAAATCTGCAACAATTTTTTCTAACACTTTTTCCTCATTGCTTCACTTACTTGCATACAGCTGCGTTTCTCTGCTGGTGAAATTGTCTCAAGTGGCATTTTAAATAATATTAAAAATTCTGTATACTTATTTCAAGCAGCCTGCACACACACGTCCTACATGCATGCATACACACAAAAACACTTTCATGCAACAAATTGCAAGTATGTGAAAATGGGACGTAACTTGAGCTGCAAGTGAGCATATGCAATATATATGGTTGCATATTTGTGTGTGTGTGTATGTGTGTGCCTACGTGCAGTCAGCATTTCATAGTGAAATTAATGAGTATCATTTATAGAGGATAGGAAGCATTTTCAGTACAGCAAAAAGGTCCGAAGTAGAGTAGAGTACAACAGAGTGTTGATGTTGCATTTCTGAGAAACAGATATGGCACACACACACACACACACACACAAATGCGCACCAACAACGAGTACTTATAGTACGTAACAAAGTTGAGTTTAAAACGAAAAGTTGTTCGCCTTTAGTTGTGTGGAAGCACATATATGGGCAGGCGAGCGAATGGACTAAGTTCTGGTTTGGTTTAATAGGAAAAAACTACCAGGCAGCAATTTCTGTAAATCCACTTATTTTTTGTTGTATAAATTTATGCATATAGGGTGATCCGAATGCAGGAATGCAGGTATATATATTAATCAGAAATATGTTTTTTTCATACTGACAGATTTTTCACAACAAATCCAAATTATCGGTTTATATTTATGTTGTTCGAATAAGTTTTGGACGAGGCGCATTTTCTTCTTTTATGCAGCTCTCCACCTAAATTTGCAGCGTCCGGAGATTATGAAACCCATACGTGATTGTCAGGCATTCAACGCTTCTGCAGAGAGTATATTAGGGTAAGCGAATTTGTATGGAACGATTTTTATTTTTTTATATTTTTTTTCTCCATTCAATTGAATTTATTTGCTGTATTTTGTACGTGGTTAAATAAAATCTTTTGGTAGTACATCTTCTTTAATTCTAGAAAACATAGTTGGTACGCATAAAAATATTACCTAAAATCTAAAAGTTCAAGTTATAGACTAAAACTTAATATAATGAATCAGAAAGCGAGAAAGAGGGGGAAAAAGAGGCAGCGAAAAAGAGAGGGAAGGTCCATAGGTTAAAAGAAACGGCAGTTTTAAAACACCTCGTTTGTTTTATAAGCTTTATTGTAGCCGGTAGAGGATTAAATACATTTATGGCCCATCTACAACTCTGAAGTACTCCGCAGAGTTAATAACGAAAAAGAGCATCTAAAATGCACTAAACGCAGAAAAACAGCCTACTTATGCCATATATTCCAAAACTATAAGCGTAATCTCTTTCAGCTTATATTGCAAGGAAAGATTGAAAGAAGACGAGGCATGAAAAAGAAGAATATACGTCAATGGGTGGAAGTTCAAAATATTGGTAATCTTTTGTAGTTAGCCAGAAAGAGACGTGCTTTTTCAAATATACAGGGTCCAGCACAGGAAATGTAACCAATTACAGAGGTCATAAGTTTAGTTTCGAAAATTACTCTCATGCAATTCAAAGTAAAAAATTTGTGAAAATAATACAAAATTAAGAATCAATTTACTCTTGTTCGATATGACCACCCTATTGCCTTGACAATGACCTTGATACGGTCTAGAAACAAATCGCAAGCTGCCCGAAAGTGATTTGCAGGTTTTCGGTCAACTCGCGGACATGGGCTTTTTTCAGCGCCTCGATGCTGGTGAATCTTTTAGCTCGGACCTTGCTCTCCAAAATGGTCCAGGCATTCGCGTCTGGTGAACTTGAGAGCCATTGTGTGGACGTTATGAAGTTCGGAACGTTGTTTTTTATCCATTCTTTGTTCACTTGAGCTTTGTAAGATGATGCCGAAACGTCCATGGTCTGCCACCGAAATGTTTGTCTGCCCACGTCTTCAAAGCAACCTCCGGAATACTTTCCCGATAATATTTCGCATTTACCTTGACGCCAGGCTCGATGAAATCGATTGGAAAACGCCCATCTGCGGTTACAGTGGCCCAGGCCATTACCTGTGGCGGGTGCTGTCGATGGTTCAAATGCTTGTATGAACAGAATAGTCGGTAAAATAAACCCTATCATTTTGTGAGTTTACGAATTGCTCAGTTTGAAAAATTTTCTCGTCAGAAAACACAATATATTTGGAAATTAACCGCTTGCGGCCAAGCTCCTTCGCTCTCTCCAGTCAGACTTACTGCTGCTTTGGTGTGATATCATACGCCTTTTGGATCTTGTAAGGCTTGGCTTTGAGATGCTACGGTCAGATAGTTTCAGTTCTTTTCCTATTTTATTGGCACTTCGTCGGTGATTTCACTCAAGTGGCTTCTTCACTTTTTGAACGTGACATTGCAGTCTTTTGATGACCACCTCCATGACGTTTTGCGATGCTACCAGTATCATTGTAGCGAGTAATGGTGCGACAAACAAAAACTTTATTTACTTTAAGGTGGCATAGAACTTTTCACATCTATACAGACGGCTCTAAAGCTTGAAACGGAGTGGGAGCGGGCATTTACTGCTGAAAACTAGGGATAAGACAGCCTATGAAGCTGCCAGACCACAGCAGTATTTTCCAAGTGGAAGTTTTTGCTGTGGGGAAAGCCGCGGAGCTAGCCTACGCAAGAACTAGAAAGACCTCAACAATTAATATATACGTTGGCAGTCAAGCTGCAATAAAAGCAATAAGCTCATATTGTATTAAGTCCAAAAATGTTCGACGGAGCAGGGAGGCCATAGAAAGGCTAGCCGGAAACAATAGGCTGCATATCTACTGGGTACCTGGTCACAAAGGCATTATAGGGAACGAAATAGTAGATGAGATAGCAAAAAGTGCTGTGAGACTACCATTTGAACAAGAGAACGACATACCGAGACCGCTAAACACAATATACAATGAAATGGACGACCACATGAAAAGGCAAGTGAAAGCTAGGTGGACTAATCTGACCACATGCAGAACAGCAAAAGTCATGTGTAGAACTAACGAAAAAAACTGACTCAATTCGTACTTACGCTCTCGCGAGAGGTCTGCAGAACTATCATAGGTATGCTAACAGATTATGATCGATTGGCTGCATATGCGTACAAGAGGGGGATTGCTAACACGGACAAATGCAGGAAATGCAGAGAGCATTATTAAAAACGCGTTTAAAATGCCTGGGAGCCCCATTGATTGAGGATCTGGAGGTTGCCTCAAAAGTGGATCTCCCAGCGCTGCTTAGATTCGCCAAAAGCGCTGACATCCTACATGATGTCTACTTTCGGTATTCATAGAGGTCGGTCTCCATCTGGTATCGCTAGGGACCAAAAGGTCTATGCGTGGCTTATTGCCAACCAGCCTAAGCTAACCTAACCTAGCTATCGAAGCTTCAACCAGACCTATAGGCATAGACAAATAGATCTGTGTGTCATCTGATAAGACTTCGCTACATATCTCCGCTTTCGTTTGATGCCCACATTAGCATCATCGAGTGAGCACAAATATTTTTTTTTAATTTTTTGTATAACTTTGAAAATAAAATGAGAAAGTTGATGAGCAAATGAGAAACTGAGTATGTGGCGTCTTTGAGAAATCGAGGCCACCGTGTTCAGAAAAGTCGTTTTGAGAAAAACTCGTTTAAAGTTTTCATTGGCGGCGTTTAGCGAGAGCGCTCAGTATTAAGTAGCGATAATTGAAATGATATGTAAGGTATAACTTTGTCAATTTTCAAGATTTTAAGTTCAAATTTTTTTTTAACATTTTTGAATATACCTATGTACTTTTTGAAAATGCAAAACAAAACGAGTTTTTTTAAATCACAGTGGTGTTCCCCCTTAAGTCTTTTCCCAAGACTTTAATACGAATGCTTTTGAAGCAACTAAGGGGGCGTCCATAAATTACGTGAGATGTATCATCTAATCTTACGTTGGAGAGAGGGAGGGTCTCGGCAAATATCACGCAATTTTTTTTCTGATTGAAACAAAAAAATTGTACATGCTTAAGATTTAATCTCAAGCGTAATCGTAGTATGATTAAGATCATTCACTAATTCGTTCGAAAGAAAATAATTTCATTCATACTTCGACGTTATACATTACTACTGTCAAACCACCATATTTGTTTTATACCAAATAGCTCAATTTAATCTGAATTTGCGTTACAGTGTAGCCCGTCGGTTGTTTTCGCGCCACTATGAGCCGAACCTCCTATTACTCAGGTTGACGTTTGACAATTCCGGACTTTAAAGAACATGACGGAAAATCATTTGCTCCATTTCTAAAACGCTTACCGATTCAACCGCTGAATGCATTCATCAGCACGCCTATTGATCTCTATTGCCCAAGTATACGTGATGATTTAGAGAAAATATGCTGCAGTACATGCGGTATTTACTTCGCATCTATCACAAGAGCTGCAGAGCACAGAAGAGCAGCTCACATTGCACCAGCTAATCAAGCGCGTATGTTCCGCAAAGTGCGACCCTCACGGATTGTCACAAGACGAGCTAATGAGTTACTGTGCGTAAGCGTCAACGGCTTTGAGTGGCTAGATTAGAACGAAGTTGAAGGAGCACATGATTTTACTGAAAATCATATGGACATGTTGGTCCCAATAGTCTCTCTTGAAACCGCGCATGATTCTCCATGGACTGAATTAGAGTAGATATTCTTTTTTTAATCGCAGTAGTTACGATTTAAGTATTCTATTGTTAAATTTTTATTACACTTATAACTCTCAGCAATATTGATTACTAGTCTTAACTAGTCGTAAATAAAAGCACGAAGCAAATTTTTTTTCTTTTTACAATAACAATCCAACGCGTTTACATAAGAAACCCACATTTTGAAAAATCTCACGTTAGATTGGGGGATGGGGGAGGGGGTTTAATAAAATCTCACGACATCTCACCATGGGGGGAGGGAGGGTCAGAAAATTGAAAAAAAAACACCTCACGTAATTTATGGACGCCCCCTAAGCTCTTCATGGGGAATTGTTATTAAGGCCGTTGCTGATGATATCCGCTATCACGAGAGTTCCTACTTAAGTACTCAAGTTTTAAAACAGACAAGGTACCCACAAGGTACCCATGCGGAGCAGTGATGAAATTTGTTATTTGAAAATTCTACTATATTAAGTCTCCGAAAAAAGTGGTACTCTTTCAAGCCGAAAAGCTTTTCGAACTATGTGCGCATAAACGGCCCATAATACCCCTATCCAAAATATGCGTTCAACACGTGCGGATGAATGAGGTAAAGATAAAACGCCTTGAGATATTCGATGCAAACAGATGCTCGTTCAACCCAAAATTAAATCTTACCGAAAAAACTTACTGATGTTGAAATTATACTAAAATTACAAGCCAGCCATTCAAGGGCTGGGAATAAAAAAACAAAAAAAAAAATAATATTAAAACATATTTCAGGCATTACTTGGGCAATGTACCTATGATATGAGTAAATGACTGATTTTTCGATTTTGAATAAGTTCAAAAACTCTATCACAATTTTAGTATTCTGTTATCATCTGTAAACGGTGAAACACCTAGAATTGGTCTTCAAGAGCACCACTGCCATATTTTGGTACTCAGGTACTACTGTGCCTTATAGCGAAGAAAATTTAGTGGTAAAGAAAACTGATAGTATTTCAGCTATAATTAGCATTTTTCTGAATTAATGCAAGGTGGCGCAAAATTAATCACCCTAACGAAAGATTTATAATTTTCGCAAATGTTATCGTACGTCAATCAAGTCTAGCACTTGTGAACAAGAAAGCTGCAGTGTACAAACAGACAGGCTATGGAACGCATAAAGAACCGAAAGAAAGGTTTGCAACGCTTAAAATACACTTTTTTTGTTACAATATTTAGAAAAATGTTGAACAAAAATAAAATTAGATGATTAATTTTGTGCCACATAACTTTGTAATCTTGTACATATGTATGTACATATGTACTTATACACACATATAAAACAAATATTATGTCAATAATAGCAATACCTGGCAATTTGTACCTGGTGGCATAGCTTCCTGCTACTGCGCTGAACTTTACGTACCTGGAAGTAAAAAAATAAAAATAACAAATTTAAAGTAAACAAAAAAAAAGTTGATTGAAAGGCCTTAATAAATATACAAACATACTAGAAAACCTTTTAGTTCGAAATTATTTTTTAATAACATATTGAAATAAAACTTTTTTATAATTTGACATAAACTTTAATTTCAATCTAAAACCTTACCACTAACAACTCTATTCATGCATTCGCGATCCTGCGTTCAGCTAAGAGGCTTTAAGTCTAGCTCTTCATGACCAACTACTGAAAGCGACCACCAAAAGCGAACGCCATATGCATAAACAGCTAATTCATTCAACTAAACTTTATAATCATCAGCTGATATAGCAATTTATTTTGGCTAAATGCATGCCTAATACCAGAAACGAAACATAAGCTTATTTAGAGGCGCATGAAAAAAGAAAACACCAATACCACCAGCCTAGAGCAGACCGCCAGCTTGTAGAACAAGGCAACTGTTGTTGCAAGCAAAAGTCTAGACAGAAGCGGAAGCATACAACAGACGCCACATAAATGACTGCAATAGCAAGCTAAGCTGCAATAACAACAGCAACTATAACTGGCATATGACTACATATACATAACTCAGCTACTGCTTCGGCTTTGGCATTCCGGAAACGCATATGTGACCAACACAACGACATGGCGTATACGTAACATAACAATCATGGGCTAAGTGCTTTGAACGGAGAGCAAAAACCGCAGCGCAGCAACTCGAATGGCAGGAAAGTGATATGTTTCAGTCATTGTCATGTTTTGCTGAAACAAAAATGCACACCCAGCATATATATGCATACATCTATACATATATATTGAGATATATACTTATATATGTACACTGTAAACTGTCAGCGTCAAAAGAAAGTGCACACCTTTCGTGGACTACTTTTGACTGTTTATTTACTGATTTTTTTATTTTTCATAAAAATACAGTTCATACTGCAACAAAACCCATAAAAAGCTATGTTTCGCACTTTGCATGAAATTCATAAAAATTCAACAAATTTCTGTAAAATTGTCCAAACCTTATAGAAAAATTCCAAGTATGCAGTTTAATAGTGCATTCAATTCTAGCATAACAAAGTGCCAGTTTCAAGTCACAAAAAACTCGCGTTGATTTTTGACAATTTTTTTTTGCTGATGTCTTGCACATTTTCCCCATATAACGCATGTCATGCACTGTCGTTTTGTGTCGTTTTGTGTCCTTTTATATGGGGACACTTTTGACGCTGCCAGTATGTGTGCATACAGACATAAAACATTATTTTACACAGACAAGTTAACAGTTAGTAAGTAAGACGAGTACTACAGACTGCCATACTCTGTGGTTTCGTATCGTTACATTAAGTTTGACTACCAACACTTTTGCAGTGGATTAAGCATCTTCACTCAGCTAGCGAACTGCAATTTCTTGTAGTAGAAGTGTAGTCAAATTGTTTATTAAATGAACTCATAATTAATTCAAAACGTCCGACCAGACATGCAACTATGCGATGGTGAGGGTATGTGAATTGCAACAATTTGCTTGGTTGAATAGCAAATGGACAGGCAGCTGCTTTTGTGAGAAGAGAGGAAGTAGCCGGCATTGAAAATTGTGCATTTCCGCAAGGGAAATTAGGAGGGGAAAGAAGAAGACTAAATAGAGAGAAGAGGAAGCAGAGAAGAAGCAAGTTAAGAGCTCGCTGCATTGATTAGGTCTTTAATGGAAAATGCAATAAAATAAAATAAATTTAATTAAGACAAATAAAGTTTGCCCTCAAGCGCTGGGTGATAACAAATAAACAGTGTTTGGTTAGTGCCCTAATCTTTTATCATAACTGGTGTTCTTATATGCTAATTTCTTTACTTTAGTTATTCTTCAAGGAAAACATTATTCAAAATAAATCTGCTGAAGTTTGCAAAATATTAGATGAAATAAAAAGTTCTGCACTTTCCCGCTAGAGGTCGTTTGTAAGGGATATATCAAGGTGTATGTGTTGTGCAGGGTATAGGATTGTAACAGTAATTCTCGCCGTCGAAGAGACTAGCACAACACGAGATGCTGCCAGGCGTGGCAGACCCCGGAGTAGCCGTTCTGCAGAGAATATTGCTGCTGTAGCCGAGGATGTCATGGAAGTGCCGTCGACATCGACCAGACGACGTGCCACGCAAATGGGTATCAGTCGACGGTCTTTACAGCGAATTTTGGTACAAGATTTGAAGATGTTTCCGTACAAAGTCCAGACGGTGCATCAGCTGTTAGCTGCTGACTGCCAATCGCGTCTAACATACGCTCAAGCCATCCTTAATCAACACCAAGAGGAAGATGAGACCCATTTCCATCTTAGCGGGTACGTAAATAAGCAAACTTTACGCTTCTGGGGCACTGAAAATCCGCGTGTAACCCACGAAGAGCCATTACACCCACTCAAAGTCAATGTATGGTGTGCTCTTTTCGCTGGAGGAGTCATCGGACCTTTTTTCTTCAAAGACGTCGCGGGCCAAACGGTTACTGTGAATGGTGAGCGCTACAGAGCAATGATCAACGAGTTCTTTTTGCCGCAACTTGATGAATTGGGATTGGAAAACATGTGGTTCCAACAGGACGGTGCAGCGGCACACACTGCACGTGCCACAACCGATATGCTGAAGGATGCATTTCCCGGGCGCCTAGTCTCCCGTTTTGGCGATTTGCACTGGCCAGCAAGATCGCCTGATTTGACCGCTCCAGACTTCTTTTTGTGGGGCTTTTTGAAGTCGTGGGTTTATGTCAACAAGCCTCAGACTCTTGCAGCTCTTAAAGACAATATCCGTCAAGAATGTGAGGACCTATCGCCGGAAGTTTTGGCCAAGGGCTCAAATGGCAATCAACTGTGACGGCGGCCATTTACATGACATCATATTCTCGACTTGATGTAAAAAAAATTAAAAGACCAAATAAAAATAATTCACAAGAAGAATCAAAGTTTTTCATTTTTTTTTTTAATTACAGCCAAAAAACATCGCAAGATTACTTTTGCGCCACCTTGTATATGGCGATTTAAAGGCGAAATTACAGAATCTATTTTTGTACTTCACAAAAAATTGTTTGACAGTTTGCTGCATTCAGTTGTGTGCCACAGCGTTTCATAATTGATGTTAAAACACAAAAGTTCGACACATCGTTTAGTACCATTACAAACAAGGTCAAAAGTAAGCATTTGTGTGCCATTTATGGACCCAATATATAAGGAGAAGTCCAAAATAAACCAGATTGGCGCCCATTTTTGACGGCTCCACATTTTTACTGAATTCAATGCGTTGGAAGTTACATCCCTAGCTGACTTCCAGTGAAAGCTTGGAGACATTCGGTTCATCCCTAGCTGACTTCCAGTGAAAGCTTGGAGAAATTCGGTTAAGTGGAAGCGAAGTTATTGCGTTCACAGTGTCACTATGTTTGTGGCATCGGTACAAAAATGTGTTTCGAACAAAGAGCTAATATCAAATTTGGTTTTAAAATCGGTAAAACATTTGAATTAATGAAAATAGTTTATGGCGATGATTGTCTATCTCGTGGCAGAGTTCATGAGTGGTTTACACGTTCCAGATACGGGTGTGAAGACATAAATGACTATAAACATACGGGCTAAAGCTGCCCAAAATCAGTAATCACCGAAAACTCCATCGAAATTGTTCGTAAATTTATCAAAAATGAACCGAATTCATCATTGAAATTCATGGAATAGGAGTTAAATACCTCCAAAACATCGATTTATGGCATTTTAACTGATCATTTGGGCTTACGAAAGAAGTGTGCACCTTTCATTCCGCTCAAGTTAACTGAGAACCAAAAATGGCTCAGAGTTCAACATTCAAAAAACATCATTAAAGAGACGAGAATTGCCTTCACAACATTGTAACTGGTGATGAAAAGTCCAACATGAACCTGAAACTAAGCGTCAAAGTGCCGAATGGAAGGCTCCAGATGAAAAAATCGCGTTTGGAGAAGTCAAAAATCTACTCGACGCTCATTTGTTTTAACTTTTTCAAGGAAATTGTCCACAAGGAGTTCGTGCTAACGGCCCAAACCGTCAAGGCAATTTTCTATCGTGGAATTTTGAAGCGTTTGATGTGTCGCATTCGTTGCATGATAGTGCTCTATCTAATCGATCTAATTGTATGACTGACTGATTTTTGACTAGAAATCACATTTAAACCATCAATCACTCAGTGAATTCGACTGATATGGCTCCCTGTGATTTCTACCTATTCAGAAAATTGTCTTTGGCTATGAAAGGAAAACGTTTTGCGTCCGTAGAGGCCGTTCAAAAGGCTTGTACCGTCATAGTGAAGGACACTCCGGCGAATGAACTGAAAAACTCTTTCGAAAAGCTTTTAGAGCATAAAACTTATGGAAGCTAATAAAACCAAATTTATTTATTTTTTTCTTCATTAAACGCAGTATGTTAAATAAAAAAACTCTTATCAATTCTATCAAAATGGTGCAATTCAGATTCGTTTTTGTTACTCTATCTGCCGCTCTCTGCCAATTCATTTTTAACTGCTGCTCATTTTCAATTTCTTTTTTTCATATTTAACAATTGCTCAATATTTTCAATGGCTCCCAGTGGTGGACAGTTTGGTGGGTTTTGGTCCTTTTGAATAATATTTACCGCGTGATTTTCATACCAGCGCATACCAAATTGGCTATAAATAATACGGTGCTAGATTTGACCAGAACAGAACTGAGCCTTTGCGTTGTTTTATAAATGGCGGAAAACGTTTTTGCCGCCACTCCTTCTTATAAATTTCTTGATTTTTAGTGCCCGTGGTAAAGAACGTTTTGCTTCTCATACCACACTGGCAGATGGCTCGCCAAACCAAATATTTTGTAGTAAACTTCTCCAACATTTTTAACTTAAAGGCATCTGGAACTCCGCCTTCCTTCGTTGCAGTATAAAGCAAAGAATCCTGAATCTGTTTAAAGTCTGCTTTGACGCATGTTTTATTGTCCATAACCACTCAGCCACATTTATGAATATCTTGACTGTATTTTTCACGCACGTGTTTTATTACTATTATTTGGTCTAGCATTTCGGTTGGGTCCCAAAACATTTCCAGATGCTCGTCAACCTTCACTTTCGTGCATTTTTGGGCGTAACCTTTCGACCTATAGACCTTTTTCGCAGCATCTCGAAGTGAAAGCAGGAAACCTCCGTAGAAGCTGCGGAAAAGTTGTGCTATGGTGTACATCATAACTAGCATCAGAATCATCTAAAAAATATTAAGCTAGAGAAGATGTTTCGTGCGGTTTCATTAGTAGGATATTTTTTTCGATTTTTCATTTCTTCGTAACACTTGGAAAGCAAGAACCCATTTTTGTTAAAAAATCGGGTAATTTATTTAAAAACTAAAATAAAATAAAAATGCAAAAAAAGTATATCTCTAAATAGGCTCATACACCCGGATATAAAGGCCTTATGCTCTCTCTGGATACTTTATGGGACAGTGTAATGTATAGCCAGGGTGGCGTTAACAGGGATTAAAGACTTAATTCGGAATCATCCCAGGAAGTTAGTGAAACTAATGCGGATGGACTTAAATCTCATAATTTAAGTAGATAAATGGTATTTTCGATGGTAACATTGCCAAAAAATGACATGTCACAGTAGATGTTGTGAATAAAAAGTTGTGAAACTTTTAAAGAAAAGAAAAAAAAACGACTGAAAATAATCATTAAAAAAAAAAAATAATTGGCGCGTACACTTCTGTTAGGTGTTTGGCCGAGCTCCTCCTCCTATTTGTGGTGTGCGTGTTGATGTTGTTCCACAAATGGAAGGACCTACAGTTTCAAGCCGACTGCGAACGGTAGGTATTTTTATGAGGAGCTTTTTCATGGCAGAAATATACTCGGAGGTTAGCCATTGCCTGCCGAGGGGCGACCGCTATTAGAAAAATGTTTTTCATTGCAGCATTAAAATTCAGGAACAATATGAGGAGCAGAACAGGAGTAAATATTTTATAGCATTTTGGTTTAATTTTAAAGTTTAAAAATGCGTTTTTCTAATTTCGGATGGCGAGCAAAAAGAAACGTTTGACCTGGATGGAGAGGGACGAGCAGGCGTTCATAACCAAAAGGGGAACACGCGCGAATTATTTGAGATGCTACTCGTATGGATGTGAAGCTAGTTTGCATTAACACATACGAAATTTCATTAGTTGTTTTGATATTTTGGATCAGTTGGAGAAATTGCAGTTTAAGATTTTTTTCTAATAAAAAAATATTTTTTAGTATCAGAGTATTTATATTCTTGAGGTCCAACTTTTACTGAAAACTATCCATAAGAAAATCTGCTGTTCACTAATTCGCGTAACAACTGTCAATTTTGTACACTTAACTGCGCCGGTAATCTCGATCAGCGCCACCGTCTGCCTACGCCATTGGTTATCATTTCAGTATAAAACGACGAGTAGAGGCAAGCGCCTGTCGTTTTTGCGAAGTGGATGTTGAAACTCCAGCGCACATTCTCTGCGAATGTTCAACCCTCGCAACACGAAGACTCGTACACCGAGGCGGTGTGACTCTGAACCCATTGGTAATATGGAACAAAAGGTCTGAGGAGGTACTCAAATTCAGCAGAAGCCTCCAATTTCTTGCGTGCGGTCAAACACAATAAGCTACATCAGGGGTCGCAGTGCATTACGGCCCAATAATAATAATAGTTATTTTGCATTTAACCGCATAAAATATGGGTTTCAGCTCGAAAGTAAACTAACTAACTAGCTAAACTTATTCCAAATTCAAGCATAGGGACTCAACAACTCCTCTTCGCCATCGCACACGCTTTTGTGCATGGACTCTAAGTTCAACAGCACGAGGTGGTTTATGGTCTGTCTACATTTCGTCTATCTGTTGGAAGGAGTTCTACCGCAACGCCTACTTGGCGATGTTGTCTTCACTCTACCTCCGGGTGTCGCCGATGCATTACAATTTTCCTTTACGGATTTCAGACGCCATTATCGGATTGATTAGTCTTCCTTAGTAATTCGTTGTTAGAACATTTTGAAATAAAGGAAGAGCAGAAAAAGTAAAGTATGTCTTAATAGAATAACTCCAGTATGTGACCTTTAAACCTGGGCACGGGAACATCGCATGTAATTCCTGGGCGAATGACTTAGCCAAACAGGCGACCTCTGAGGTGCTTTTCACTCGAAATGTGAGAATTGGGCTCCACTTTTCTAGCTGTGGTTTATTACAGGAAGGCTGGACTTCACGTCAATTCAGCGAACGGTGGATGAGTAGATAAGGCAGAAGGTCGAGATATCCTCCTGGCTTTCTATGAGTCGAATGCACTGGGGTGAATCTCTAATATTAGCAAAGCCTTAGCGCTCGAATTTTTGTGGGATTCTTTATCGAAAAGTAACGAGTTTCTTCTGGACGTATGTGGATCGAAAGATTCTAAAGTTAACAAAGCCTCAGCTCTCGAACTCATGCTGTGAGTCCTGACGTTGCTGCAAGATCTCTCTGCTCCAGGTGTATGGTGGATGGGGTGGAAGCAACTCAACACCTTCTTCGTAGCTGTTCTGGACTCATGCGGCTAAGCTGTATGCATTTCGACTCACATTTCTTTGAAACCGATTACCATGCAGAGCTTAAACAAGACAGTTAGGCTTTCCATTTGTAAGCCGGCTTCAAGGAGTAAATCACACGTAGCTTGGCGTAGCACGTCAAATACTTCTATTTTATTTTCCAATTGCTCAATCGCCTTCTAAACGCGTATACCCACTTTAGCTTCCAATTTCCAATTTTTTCTAATGGGTTTGCGTTCTAAGCCTTTCTGTCTTCTTCACCACAAAAAAAACGTCTAAGCTTTATGCAACCACACAAACAACCAACTGCTCGCCATCTGATTCTTCATCACTGCCACAATCATGACATTCATCTATCGACCAGACCGTGTCGGATTAGGTCGACCACTTTTTAATTGGACAGCTTGGTACAATGCGTGCAAATTTGAAATACACCTCTACCCTGCCCCGCAAACAACAGCAGCTTCACCCCAATCGCATGCAAGCCGGACGAAGTGATTTCAAAAAGAGTCTACAATGACACTTGCCACATACATACACACACATACATGCATATGTGGTGGTACATATAAAGTCTCTTTGTGTGTCTGTTTGTGGTGGGTGGGTTGCTACTCGTATTATTACAATCCTTGTTGGCTACAATAAAGCATCAAATTTGCTGTACATGCTTGTTGCTGCCACAATGTCCAATGTCCATAATGCCGAGGCATGCTACAAAGAGAAGGCACAACCAAAAATATGTAGTTTGTAACACGGCAGCCTTGCGACTGATTTGCTTTTCCACGATGTTACCGCATCGAGCGAGGAGGACCAACCGGCTCAAGCAGCAGCACTTTGGTCATTTGTAAGCGACCAAAAGCATTTGACACTTTATTCATGTTCTTCGATATACATACACACACACACAAATGCACTCACACACACACACTCACATAAACACCGATAGACAGCAAATTTAGCACTAGCAGTCAAAGCAACAGCAATAATAACGCCCGGAGCAACATCACTCGCCACAGCTGGTTATTCTTGTTATTTTTCGGTTGTTGCTGCCAACCCACACTTGTATGTAAATGCGTGTGCCACCCAATTTGTGGGTTGTGCGCCAAATAAAAGGAATAGCAACCACAAAAATAATCTACTGCAGCAATGCGGATAGTCAAGTTATTTATTCGAGAAATTATTCTTGTTGTTGTTGCTGTTGTTGTTGTTGATATTGCTGCTGTATTGTATGCTGTTGTCTAGTTATAATCGCCCAAAGGCTTAGTCGTCTGTATGCCATGCATGCGAGAGTATTTGTGCATGTGTGTGCGTGTATGTGTGTGGTGGTATTAGTAGTCTATGACACATGACGACCGCACTCAGTGACATTGAACGAAGCACAGAAGGATAATGTTTGTGTACTTGTCCCATGTAACACTACGCTTAGGCATCGACGAGGCAAGTTCATAAAGACCAGCACGTGCATGTCTATGTATATTTGTGGGCGTGAAGCTGCCTCAACATGCTTTGCAAGCACACACTTTTTTAAGACAGCAAATTCAGAGAGGTCACAGTTGCTTGCCACAGCTGGATTGCTTAGAAATGTCCATCTATAAAATTAGAAAATCGATAGGAATTTCGAGCAAATAGCAGAGCTGCAGCAAACAAAAGGAGATTATTCTCAAATTCTAAATTTTGACAGACATTTTATATATTTAAATTTTAGTTCTCTTCTCTCGCTGTGCACTGCGGTTATGCAAAATTGAAGCTTTTAAGTGGTGGCATTATGCAGCCGCACATGCTCACTTCCATTAGTTGTGACAATCCAAATTCATTTATGAGGATTTTTGCAAATTGTGCTAAGGTTTGTGCAAGATCAACATGCAAGTTTTGAATGAAAAGTAAGAACAAAAAAATATAAAAAGAATTTGTAATAAAAGTGCAACTGCATGAAGAAAATAATAGATTTAAATAAAAATATAAAAAGAATTTTAAATAAAAATGCAGTTGCATGAAAAAGATAATAAATTGTAAAAGCAAAATATAAATATAATAACACATTTTCGTTAGTATTTCTTATTATTAACTTTTTTTAAATATCACACTTTTGCTGTTATTCACGCTTATTTGCGTTTAAGAGACTCTATGCATTTGAGCGTCCCCATGTCAAGTGTTGCAAGTATTTGGAAACATTTTCGTAGAATCGTTCATTTGTAGGCCAGAGTATAAAAGAAATAAAATGAAAAAGTGTCCAAGAAAAAATTAATAATTTAGAGATTTATTCAAAACTCAAGGCTTTGCAATGGAGTTTTATAAAGGCAAATATCTTCGGTTGTTCTTAACATTTTCATAATTTTTTTTTGCATTTTTTTGTTTGAGTGAAGTATACTTGAAATGAGTTGGAAAACAACATAAATATCTTTTGTCATTTTAAATTGTTTTCGAATTTTTTTCTTTTTTTTTAAAGAAACGTGAAAAAACTTAGGAAATTTGAAAAGTTTTTGTTAAAAATGTTTTGCAAAAGAAAATGTATTATTTTATTATTAATTTTTTTCGGATTTTAATTTTTTTATATAATGAAATATACTGGAAATAAATTAAAAACTAAATAATTTTTTTTGTTAAGGGGGCACACGACTGTGATTTAAAAAAAAATCGATGTTTTTTTGCATTGTTTTAAAAAAAATTTGAACTTAAAATCTTGAACCATTTCAATTATCGCTACTCAATACTGAGCTCTCTCACAGAGCGCCGCCAATGAAAACTTTAAACGCGTTTTTCTCAAAACGACTTTTCTAAACGCGGTGGCCTCGATTTCTCGCAGATTTTTTTTTAATTTTTGTACATGTATTGGCTACAGTTGTATATAGCCGTTTCTAAAAATTCCAACAATTTATATTTTTTCAAGTCTTTTGAAAAGGGTAAAAACATAAACTCATTTTTCAAACCTGCACCATTTTTTCAAAAAAAAAAATATATATATAAAAAAAACGACACGTACGACGATAGCCAATGATGTATAGATTAAGAATTTTTTTGGTTTTTTGCTTTCAGATGAAATTTCACCGCTGTATCGGGGCCATGTAAATATGTATGTAAATATTTTTGTGGAAATTTTTCTGTAAAAACAAATTGTTTTGAATTCTTTGTTGCTTTAACAGTGTTGTTCTTGTAGAAATAAAGATTTGCAATTTGTGGTAGTTTTTACTAATTTTTAATGGTCTTTTTTCACTTGAAATCTTTTTCTTCTTCTCTTCTTCTTCTTTTATGTAGGACAAGCCTGTTTTTCTTTATACAATTTCTTAGATACAAAATTGTATAATTTATCAAATTAATAATACTGTATTATGTATGTAATATTAAAATACATAACAGATATTAATTTTCTATTGAAGATGATATCCCGCTTTGCGCCCGTCTTTTCGGTGGTCTTCCAGGACGTGGCCTTCCCACGGGAATTCCGTCACGTGGAATCTTAATTAATCAGTTGTTGGAGGCTCTTGAAGCACGCTCGTTCCGTGCGCGTGTTCTTGATCGTATAAATTTGACAATGCCATCGGTGTTCGTCTGGATTCTAATATCATAGTTTCTACAGCAATCCCACCTCGTTTTTCCGGCTATCGTCCTTAATGTGTGCATTTATGTAGAGCGCAATAATTGTTTCGATTTTGTGTTCTCCGCACGTGCTTCTGCACCGTATGTTAATATCGGTCTTACGATTGTTTTATACACACGCGTTTTGCTTTCTACATTCATATATTTGTTCTTCCATATAATATCTTGCAGAAAACTTGATATTTTTTCACCATTTGTACATCTTTCTCTCACTTCTGTGACGATGTTCCGATCGTTCGATATATCTATTCCCAAATATTTAAATTACATTACTTGTTATATAATGTTCTGATTAATTTCTAGCTTACACCTTATTGGTTCCTTAGATATTACTATTGATTTTGTTTTTGCAGTTGAAACTTCCATATTCAATTTCAAACCAGTAGTAACGAAACGGTGCAAGAGCCTTTGAAGATTATCTTCACTATCAGCAATTAAAACTGCATCATCTGCATAGGAAATAATTGTTATGTTTTGATTTTTTAGTTTGTAGCCTTGAAGTTGGTTAACTTCAGAAATAATTTGATCTATGATTAGATTAAAAAGTTGCGGACTTAATGAATCCCTTTGTCGTATTCTTGTGGTATACTCTATACTGTTGGTAAATTTCTCATTTACCATAACTTTAGTTGTGCAATTGGTATTGAGATTCCTAATGACTTCAACAATTTGTCGAGAAACTTTTCCCTCTTTTAAAATTTCCAAGACGTCCTTCAGCCTGTCTCGGTCGAAAGCTTTTTTAAGGTCTACAAAACACATGAAGGTTGGGCAACCGAACTCAATTGATTTTTCCATAATTTGTTGTACGATAAAAATGTAATCTGTTCTTGATCGGTTTTTACGAAATCCTTTGCTGTTCTTCTTGCCCGTGTAGGTATGGCTGTAATTTTGATGATAGGAGTTTTGTAAAAAACTTTTGGGTGGAATGCAGAAGCGTTATTCCGGGGTAATTATGCAGGTCGTCTTTTTTCCCTTTCTTAAAGATCGGGATTGTTGTACTTGTTTTCCATTCTGATGGAGCTTCTTCGTGATTCAAGATGATATTGAAAAGTTTTACAAGCTCTTGTTGAAGCTGTATTCCGCCATATTTCAGCATTTCATTTGTGATATTGTCATGGCCAGGTGCTTTTCTGTTCTTCAAAGTTTTATCGCATATTCAATTTCGTTAAGCGTTACCACTTCGATTTCAGTTTCATATTCAGAGCAAGAATCAGATGTTGTCGTGGTGTCGTTTTTGTTTTTGTATAGCTCTTTAAAATATGATTCACATTTTTCAATATTTATTGGATGCAATTTGACAGTTTCATTTACTTCTAACTTCCGGTTTCTTAGCATCTTCTACACTTTCCTTTGCGCACCATACATACACTTGAAATGAATTGGGAAAAACTTATTTTATTTCGTTAAAAGTTCTTGGTAAAAATTTCTTGTCATTTTTGAATAACACTCCTGGTTCTGCTTTTTTTCTTATTTTTTATTAATAGCTAAGTCTGCATAGTAATTTCTAAAAGTTTCATAGTTGGATTCCATTAACTTTGCGTGATACGGTATATGAAAAGAATTTAAGCGAAGTGGCACAAAACGCTGAGTAGCGAAGCTTCGTCCTAGCGTATGCTAGCGCTTCACTGGAGCAACATTTTCCGCTAATTTTTTAATAGCCCATGACCACGGTAAGATCCTAACTGGTACGTCGGTGTTTCCCGAACTGGTGGACTATGCACTCCCATTTACAATTGCGATTACAACGCTCACGACCCTCCTACTCACAAAGGAAGAGTGAGAACGGGACGTTGTAAGCCGGGGCAAGTACATCCATGTATACACAGATGGCGCAAAGCTCGAGAGTAGGGTGGTCGGAGGTTTGTATTCCGAATATCTTCTTCAGTTTTCGGCTTCCCAACTACTCCAGAGCCTTTTAGGCTGAACTGTGTTCAATAATTAAAGTCGTGTCACCGGTAAAGTGTTATGCGATACCTGGAGATGTTATCTACATTTACACTGTTAGCGAGGTGGCGATAAAATCCTACACAAAGCAGTCGATAGCATCTAAGGTAGCTATGAATTGCCGCACATCTCTAAACGAGATAGCTCAAAGGTGACATCATCCAAAGATAGCATGGCTTCGTGGCCCTTGCGACATTGAGGCGAACTGCAGGATCGATGGACTAGCGAGAGTCGCCACCAAATTGACCGATGAGTACACAGACAATGACTCAAGCACACTTTTACAGACTTGTAAGTCACTTATTTTTGAGAAAATTGTAAGAGCAGCCAATGAAAGAAGGCGTAATGAAATCACATGCAGAATAGTCCGATAAGTGTGGCCGACTCTTAAAGCTCAATGCACTGAATTTCTGCTAAGCCAAAATAAACACAGTGATTTCCTCCACCCAGAGGACACATGAAATGTGCAGATACATAAATTTTGTAAAAGCTGTCAAAATAAGGAAGATAAAGAGACGATCTCGCATCTTCTGTGCCATAGTGCTACACTACACAGACGTAGATTTACCCCTATAGGTAGACAAGTTTTGAATGAGTTGAAAGATCTGAGTACTGCGATCAGAGATCTTATAAAATTTTTGATAAGTGCAAGCTAGTTTTAGGAGAGATAAGGAAAAGTTTCCCATGCGTCGCATGCATCACAATGGGCTACGAGAATGAGCGTGCCCCGTAGTGGGCAGCCGCTACAGTCTAACCTAACCTAACCTCAAGAACCGCATTTCTTTCCAAATCATTTTCGGTCTATCAGAAAACGATCAGCTGCAACTTTATTCAACAAAATTTTTTAAATTATTGAGTGAGATTAGCTTCCCGCGCCTTTTTTAGTCTCATATTTATATGTTCACAGTTAAATGTCATTGGACCACCACTTCAACTACTTATTTTGGGCAGTTGATGAATTTATTAGCATTGCCCATGTAGAGGGCTACAATGTAATGCTATTTGCTGAGTACAGCAAGAATTCGTAAAAGTCTCCAATACAAGCAGAAATGAGTAACCATCCAGAAGTTTGCAAAAACTAATGAACAAAATTTCTGAGTTTTATTTGTTGTCAAAATTCCTTGTACTATCATCCGCCAAAATGCAGCAGCGTTACTCTTATTGAACCATATGGAGGAGAATGCTGAAAAATGTATTGGCTGTTGACACTTACATGATAAGCACAAAATGTATTCAATGGCAAAAAAATGAACAAAGCAGCCAACCACAAAGAGGAGGGGCATCCTGGGTGGCTTGTAATTACCTGTATTTGAACATTAACACAGCAATGACACGCACACAAGCACAAGCAAAAAACTATATAAAATAACGTGTATATGTTCGTGGGTGTGTAGGTTAAGCGCTACATTAAAGCAAGGACTCATAAATGGCAATCAGCGTGCATTCAGTTGAGTCAAAGCGAACAACAGAAAAGCATTTATCACTGTCGTCACGACACGCCAAAGCGCAAACAAAAGCACACACGCAAAACGCCATGCACGCACAAACACACACATAGACACAAAATATGCAACTACATGAATGAACATTGCGAGAAGTTGTGTTGTGGGGTATGATTCGAAACGCAAACGAACGTGTTGCTTGTGGCACGAAAGGTTGTTGCATTAGTGACATTATGTGCAACAGAGTGGTAATGGCGGCGCTACAACACATTGTTGCGTGCCACAGCCACCAGTTGAGGTGAGGGAGAAACGAGGATGACGCTGAGTGGATGCCCAGCGGGCAAGCGACAATTCTGTTATCGATTACAATATGCCATTTAACACTTGCGTGCGAGTTTGTCTGCTTTTAGGCGCGTGTGCGGACGGGTGACTGGCGGCGAAGTGGAAAAACATGTATGCAATTCAAGTGATTGACCGAGCGACAAAAACAGGCGTGTTGCAACTTGTGAAGAAGATTGCGTTAATAGAGATGCAGTGGGGCAGGATAGAACTGGTATAAAGAAGAGGTTGAGAGGCAAAACCAAAAAAAACAACAACAGAGAGTGGCAGAAAACAAGCGGCCAAGAGAAAAAGACAAGCAGAAAGTGCAGAATTTAAGATTGGCGTGAGATACACAGTATAAAACACGAAGAGGACAAGAGAGAACAAGAAAAAAGTGACGTACACGAAAATTTAGTTAGCAAAGCGTAGTCAGAATTTTGCTCGAACCAGCACCACTGGCAAGCGGCAATGATCCTGATGACTTTGCATGTAGCAAAAAGTACGAAAAGTAATTCGTTGGCAAAATGAAAGTGCAACAATATTTCAACCTGGTGGTGAGAGAACACAAAGCGGTAGCAACTGAAAATTTGTTCACTTAAACGGGAAAGTGTTGAGCAAACACAGCAAATGGACAATAAGGAGCTACACAAATTCAGCAGTCAAAGCTTGTTGATCAAAATAGAAAGGGCAACAAAACGCGCAACATTTATGATACGAATATTAACGAACAGCGCATGGAAATGCTAATGCAGGTAGAATAGAAATTTGTGACCAAATTAAAGAAAATGCTTGAAGCTTTCGCAGCTTAAATCACTAAATTTACTAAAGCTTACAAAAATGTTGCTCGAAAATTGTGGTCACACAAAGTGGGTTTAAAGTAAGTTTTGCGGTTCGATAAGAAAAATAAAATTTTATGGTTTGAAATACTTAGTTATTATTTAGTATACAAAGTGAAGTTCACAATAAAGAAGACTCAGCTAAAATAGAAACGACAGGAGCTTTTTTCTGATAACTTCGCGCAAAACAGTGTATCGAGGCCAGAGATAGTCCCCTCATTTGGGCTTACGAAGGGTCTGTGCACGTTTCATTCCGCACAAGTTAACTGAGGACCCAAAACTTGCTCAGAGATAGTCCCCTAAAAGTTTTTGGAAAGAGTATTTCAGGTCACAATATGCTTTACTTTCATTGCCAAATGCACTTTCCCGAATAGGTAGAAGTCACAGGGAGCCATACCAGGGGAATTCACTGAGTGATTGATGGTTAAAATGCGATTTCCAGTCTAAAAATCAGTCACAAGAGTGGATCGATGAGATGGTGCATCACCATGCAATAAGCGCCAGCTTCCTCCTTCGCGGTATTCAGAGCGAATTCGACCAATGCGGTGCAACAAACGCTTCAAAACGCCAAGATAGAAAATTCCATTGCCGGTTTGGGCCGTTGGCACGAACTCCTTGTGGGCAATTCCCTTGGAATCGTAAAACCAAATGAGCAGCGACTTAATTTTTGACTTCTTCAAACGCGATTTTTTGGGTGGTGGCTCGACTGGTTCCTTCCATTCGGCACTTTGACGCTTAGTTTCAGGTTCATGTTGGAAACACTACGTTTCATCATCAGTTACAATGTTGTAAAGGAAGTTCTCGTATTTTTTCGCCTCTTTAATGAGGTCTTTCGAATGTTGAATTCTGAGCAATTTTTGGTCCTCAGTTAACTTGAGCGGAATGCAATGTGCACAGACCTTTCGTAAGCCCAAATGATCAGTTAAGATGCGATAAATCGATGTTTTGGAGACATTCAAATCCGATTTCATGAATTTCAAAGATGATTTCGGTTCATTTTTGATAAATTTACGAAAGATTTCGATGGAGTTTCGGTGCTTACCGAGTTTGGGAGGCCCGTTTGTTATCATTTATCATTTATGTCCTCACAACCATCTCTGAAACGTGTAAACCACTCATGAACTCTGGCACGAGATAGACAATCATCGCCATAAACTTCTTTCAACAATTAAAATGTTTTGGTAAACGTTCGACCGATTTTAAAACAAAATTTAATAATTTGTTCTAAACTCAATTTTGTACCGATGACATAAAGATACTAACACTTTAGACGCAATAACTTCGCTTCCACTGAACCGAATATCACCAAGCTTTCACTGGAAATCAGCTGCGGATGTAACTTCAAACGCACAAACTCATTAAAAAGATAGCGCCATTAAAAACATTTTTATGGCGCCAGTCTTGATTATTTTGGACTTCACCTTGTAGATAAACATCAGTCAGTGTAATATACGCACCTTGGGGAAAGTGATTTTAAATTTATTTATATACGAAAAATATGAAGAGATTGCAGAGCAAACCGCGCAAAGCCGCATTAGACTCTTTCGCTCCTTTCAGAATATGCACTATAAATTACCAAATTACTGAGGCATTATTCCAACCTTAACCTCACTAGATAATTATAAAACTTATTCCTAGTATAAGAATCCTTAAAGTCTCACGCAGAGTATCGCAGAAAGCCCAAGTTAGAATAAGTTTTAGGAATGAGTAATGAAATTAATGAGATTAACAGAGTCAAACCCTGAGGCAAAAACAACACCTAAATACGAAAATAAATTTACTCCGGAAAGACGAGCATTAAAAATTTTATTAGTAGAGGCTATTGGATTTACGACTTTAACAAAGATCCTGTGGAAGTATTTACTGATTTTGATTGACAGTTTGTATCTGTTCCTATTCATTCGAACAGATTGGTTATTTGTAATAACGAAATATCCGGGATCTAAGTGCTCTGTTGAAAATTTTCAAATCATCTGCATATAAAGGGTGGTTAAATTTCAAGGGCCGATGTTGAATGTGAACCACACCTAAACGTCAAGCTTTTTTCCGCATTTTATTTGACATTTTTCAGTTTCAGACTAACTCAATTTGAACCATGGAAAGATACACATTCGAGCAACGCGTTAAAGTTATTCAGGCTTATTATGAAAACGGGCCTTCAAATCAAAATAAATATCGAAGAAAATCATCTTCAGTGATGAGGCAGATTTTCACCTCAGTGGATTCGTCAATAAGCAGAATTGCCGCATTCGGGCGAATGATAATCCAAGAGTGATTGTCGAAAAACCAATGCACCCACAAAGAGTGACTATTTGGTGCGGTTTATGGGCCGGTGGTATCATTGGGCCGTATGTTTTCCAAAATGAGACCGGTCAGGCAGTTACTGTGAATATTGTTCGCTATCGTGAGATGTTAACGAACTTTTTATGGCCCAAACTGGAAGATATGGATGTGGACGAAATGTGGTTTCAACAGGACGGTGCCACTTGTCACACAGCTAACGAAACAATGGCTCTTTTGCACGAAAAATTTGATGGCCGAATAATCTCACGTCGCGGCGAGGTCAATTGTCCTCCAAGATCATGTGATTTGACGCCGTTGGACTTCTTTCTTTGGGGTTATTTGAAAGAAAAGTTGTACGTCGATAAGCCAGCAACAATTCCAGAGCTAAAGAATGAGATAATTCGGCACATTAACGGCATAGAACCTCAATTATGCCTCAGCGTCATCGAAAATTTGGACCATCGGATGGAGGTGTGCCGCCAAGGTCGCGACAGCCATTTGGCCGATATTTTGTTGCATGCATAATTGAGCCATGCTAATATTATCATAATAAAGAGAAATGACAATAATTTCCTAAAAAAATTGTAATTTATTCAAAATCAAAACCGGCCCTTGAAACTTAACCACCCTTAAGCAGAAATTTTTCTTCTTCTTAATTGACGTGATAACCGCTTACGCGATTTTGGCCGAGTTTAACAAAGCGCACCAATTATTTCTTTCTTGTGCTAACCGACGACAGTTGGAAACACTAATTGAAGCTAAGTCCTTCTCCGCAGAGGAGGTCTTCCCCTTCCTATGCCACCACCAGCTGGTAGCGCATCGAATGCTTTCAGAGCCGGAGAGATTGTTATAGATAAAAACTAAAAATAATAACGGCCCAGAGTACTAAGCCGAGGCATGTCAGAGGTGGCAACGAAGCGGTGTGATTTGGTATTACCAGTTTCGACATATTAGATTCAGTTAGAGAGGTGGGACCTTAACAGGAAAGACCCTAAAAGATAAATTTGAATGGAAACCTTAGATTTCAAGCTTCACCAACAATATTATATATGTACTATGGGAAACAGTGGCGAGAGCTTTAGAAAACCCACTCTAGACAATGTCTACTTAACGCACTAGTTTTAATTGATGAAATGCAAAATTGCGAGAATACAGCCAGGTTGGTAATCGCAGGACACCCACAAACAAAATCGACGCTGATAAATTATTTTTTCCAAAAAGAAGTACAGGGGTATTTCAAAGGACCTAAATGTTGTTTCACAATAAAACATGTAAAATTTCAGATTTTCCAAGTTTCACTATTTTTATTTTTACCCACCTTTATGCGTTCCATTGCTTGTCTATTTGTATGCTGCAGCTGTCTAGTTGACAAGTGTCAAATATGACTGACGTACGGCGCCCTTTGCAAAGATTATAAATTTTCCGATAGGGTGACTAATTTTGCGCCACTTGTATAATAGTACTCAGAAATTCAATATTATTTTTTAATCAAAATTTTTGCTGGTTTAACAGGAAGAAAAAAATCCATTCTGTATTCAATGCTCGACGCTCAGGTAGAGAATAAAGCGAAGTACGTGGCTGCCGATACAATAAAACGCAGAACAGCGCTCGGTTGAAGGTAATCATCTACACAATGCAGGCAACTATCAGGTGTGCTGTGTACCATAACGGATATACAGTATAATAGCAACACTGACAACAATGAGGCGTTCGTTGGTTGCATGCAACACTCTACATGCGTTATCAAATGCGTGCTAGGGTGCCGCAGCGCTAGCGCTCGATAACCAGAGGTAAAAGAAGCAACCACCGGCGGAGTATATTACAAAAACCATCCTTTTCCGTTGGCAGGCTGTTGCATAGGCAGGCTGATGAAGTGACATTTAGCTGGCAACAACTAAGGCAAAAACAAAAAAAAAAAAAATACTAACACGCAGAGTTAAGCAATGAAATGAGTTTTCCTCCCACTACTCATTCAACTGAGATAGTCACCAGATCGGGGTTGAGAAGATGAGGGTGTGGTTGCCATCGCGTGGCGGTTGTATGTGGGTAAATATTATAAATGAACCACGTCAACATAGACCGCTGGCACATAATTCATTGTAAGTGTAACTATGTTTATGTGTGTGTATGCGGAATGCAAAGTATTTGCGTGCTGTTATGAGGCACCATGCCAAGCCTAGTCTAGCCTAGCCTAGACCAGCCCGTCGTGTCAGTGATGTACAGCTGCTGTAATCGGATGCGGAAATGTGCAATGAAATATGCAATGCAGCTGAAGGGCGCCGGTAAGTGGAGGAGTAGAAGGCATTTGCGTAAATGGGGATGCGTAAATAATTGAACAAGTTATGGGCGTGTTGGCGTGCCTCGTCTGTACATGCATACAGTGTAGAAAATGTATTTAATTTTTTCACGAAATATTGGTTAACGAAATTATCATTACTACGAGGGTTGCTACATACATATGTAAGTGCTAAGATGGACTCATAGTAGTAAATATTTATAATTAAAAATGGCTTATCAGATTTTCAAAATATCGATTGAAGATCAATACACTCTTGCATGCGTTCGCACCAATTTTCTACATTTCTACTAATCAAACTGTGGCGTTGTTGAGTGATTGGCTAATTACACAGTCCAACAATTTTACAAAAAATTTACTCAATACGAGCTAACAAATTATTATGTGTGCAGAATCTCAAGTTTAATTTCTGTTGTCGTTGTTGTTGTAACAGCAACACTAAACCCTGTCAGTGTAGTGTAAATCATCGGTAGTCTTCGTCTAACTCATCTAAAGCTAGGCTCAGGAAACTTGCTGTTTCGACAGGTTGGGTCCAGAGGGAGAGAGGTGTTAGATGAGCGGGTTTGGTGGGGCATGTGAAGAGGTGGTTAGTGTCGTGCTGCGTGCTTTCCCATACAGGACATATGTTTGGTATGTCGGGGTCAATTCTGGATAAGTAGGAGGATATTCCAACGTAATTGTACCAATGTTACGTAGGTCTCACGGGAAGCTGGAGCTCTTCATATGCTGTAGGTGGTGGTTGGACTCCGATTACGGCATTCGGTGGTCGGTGGTCGGGAGCTTAAGAAGGTGGTAAGGGTATCCCGATAAATGTCGTTTGTTGTCTGCCTCAACACTATCTTGTCCAGTAGTTGTCTATTCGTTTTGTCCTGGATCTCGTCGGCGTAATTGAGGAGGTGTCTCCTGACGTGCCTGGGAGGCGACTCTGGCACAAGCAGGTGTCTGCATGGGTAAAACCCGTGGTAGAGTTGATATTTAATTAGTAGCATCTCTTGGAAACACACACACCAAGTTCCAGCCAGATTGGTCAATTCCTTTGTGTTTGGCATTCATATGAATCAAAGAAGTCCTTTTCATCACGACAACGCACCAGATCACGCCTCAGCAGTGGAGGTTGGAGTTGAATAAAAATAGATTTTCAACTCGTCTCACATCCCCTTTCTAAATATTTTCGAGACTTGGATCCCTCGTACTACTATTTGTTTCTCAATTTGAAAAGATGGCTGGCGGGCAGAATATTTTGTTCAAACATGGAGGTGATTGTAGAAACGAATGGCAGCCTTGTACAAATCCTATTATTCGGAAGGGATCAACAAGCTAGAACATTGTTGGACGAAGTGTAGAAATCTAAACGGAAACTATGTCGAAAAATATAAAAAGGTTTACCCCAAACAATTAGAGGCTTCAAAAAATCGATTTTTTTTTCCTATCCAAGAATATGTCCTCAAAATTTCAGAAGCAAATTCAAAATATTTTCGGAGTTACAGAAGAAATTGGGAGCAAGCGTCGAGCAGGTATACGAGCCGGATCGCTCGAAGTGCGATTTCACGGTTTTTTTATTTTTGCGATTTTTCCTAATTGGCGGGAAAGGTAGGGAAAAAGTTAAACGTCCTATCGAAACGAGATAACACTGATTGATTATATTTGGAATTAAAGTATCTTCTGGTTGAACCAAAAAACCTTAAGAAAGTTATGATTAACCCACTTTTTAAACAATCTGAAGTGAATTTGTTTTTCCAAAATTATTATTTTTTAATTAGCGAAAAAATGTTGTTGTTTTTAACGCAAAAAATATTTAACTCGTTGCATGGCTTTTGTTTAAGCATTGTGCATTTTTATAAAAAACAAAAAAAAAATAGAAATTTAAATAGAAAAAAATTTAAGTAAAAAATTAAACTAAGTAAAATAATAAATCGTTAAAACATGCAATGTGTTTCGGAGAAAGTTTGAAGCAAAGAAATTTTTTTTAAATTGCAAAAAGTGGGAAAAAATTTGGAATTTTCATGAAAAATTAAACATTGCTTTTTTTTTTTAATTGCAAAAACTGTGTTACATGGTTTTTGTTGTTGTATGAAAAATATTTTTACAAAAAAAAACTAAACAATAATAAATAATAAAAAATTTATTAAAAAAATTAATAGTCAAATCTTCAAATCAAAATATCCTGTGAAATTTTGAAGAAAATTAATTTTTTTAAATGCAAAAAGTTGGGAAATATTTGGTATTTTTATGCAAAGTTTTTTCTTTCTTTTTTAAATGCAAAAAATGTGGAACTCTCTTGCATGGTTTTTGTTTTAGTATGAACAACATTTTTATAAAAAAATTAAACAAAAACTAAATAAATAGTAAAAATTAATAGTCAAAACTTGTACTATCTCGCGTTGAAATTTTGAAGAAAAGTAAAAATTTTTTTTTTTAATTATAAAAAGTGTGAAACTCTAAATTTTATGATATTTTTTTTGGTTTTTTTTTATGAGGAAGAATTATCAAAAGTCTAAACGAGCGTTTTGCCCGATTTGAGATCCTGGGATGTGTCACTCTTGCCAGTAAACCGAGAGGGCAGAGTCCAATAACCACTACTGGACTTTGGGGTCGGTCCTGGGACCTTTTTTCACTCTTACTAATATTTCAATAAGACAGAGTCCACCAACTACAAGTGCTACTTAACCGGAAGTAGTTTGGAATGCACTGATTACCTTTATAGGATGGAGCCGATGAAGTGACCTGGCCTCGCGCACATATGACTTTATGTTGAATACTTCGGATTCTAGTTAGTGCAGCTGCTACTTTTTCGCCTTTCTCTAGCGCGTAATCAACCTTTAACTCGAACTTAAGCTCCTACCGTCAAAGTATCGATTCCCACAGCACCTCCATGAAGTATTTCGTCGAGAGGCGGTTTGAGCACTAGGCTGTCGCTTGAAGCAATACCCTGCTATTATTGTGAACACCAGTGTATGTGCTTATGTAGGCTCATAAATGCTTGTGACCCTCACGTCGGAGATATTCTCTTATAATGCGCACTCATATTCATTGTCGCGTTAAAATTTGCACCTTTATTCGATTAAGTTTGCACGCTTCATCGCTTCGGCAAAGATATAGAAGTTGCAGGCTGTGGCAAACTCTCCATGGGTTCCATAGCTTGATAATATAATACTTTACTACAAATTATTGCAGGCAGACGACAAGTATTGCATAACATAAACATCAGCATGTTCCCGCAAAGGAGATTGAGCACACAGGCAAAAGTCTGCATATAAATAAACAAATATTAGTGCATACATATGTACACACAAGTATATACAGATACTCTTTACTAGGCTGGTCTCGCCTATGTCAGCAAGTTGACTACGCTGATCGCATATTCGCTGTGCTGTGTGGATGGGTGCGCGTCCTATTCAGTGGATGTTTGTATGAATATTATTGTTTGTATTTGCATATACATACATACGCATCATATTAATTTCACTTCACTTTGTTTCCGATAGCTGCACATACACCTCTCATACGCGGCAATATTGTAGTGACACATAAAGGTTTTAGAAAATTGTGTGGTCTGCTGTTAGGACGCCTAGCTGTAGGCTAAAGCTCTTTTGTGTACATTCACGCTTGCTTGAGTGGTTTTATGCACTTAATTATAAGTGATAATGAATTTTTTCCGGTGCGCAGCTTAGGCGAGTGAACATTTGCATGAGGTACTCAAGTTCAGGGTGGCCACTGGTTCGTAATGCGGGTGAGTTGAAAGGTAATTTTTTTAAGTGTATGCATTTTTTTATATGATACTTTGGTAAATAAAAACGCATATAATGAAAAGAGTTTACTTTGGAATTTAAATAATTTTCCTTAAAGTTGAAATCACTGCCCTATTAGAAATGTTTTAAGTAGCGACAAGCAGCAGTGCTTGAAAATTACAAAAACAGCTTTTTTGGATTGTTTTCGTTTTTCTTCTTTTTTTTTGTGAAAAGGCGTATTTTTGCGTAATATCCAGGAACCTTTGTGAAACGTTGACACCTACAATGACATAATTTTCGCCACTGAATTTTAAGCCTTCCGCTCGCCGTAGAGTTTTCGTTTGACAAGCTCTTCCCACCTCTCGACCGATTTGTTGATGTCGTTCCGCTAAAAATCGCCTAGTCTGGTGTCAAAGAAGTTGTTGAGCCAGGTCTTAAGGATCTCTTTCTTATCGAAGGTCACGCCCTTGATATGGTTTGACAGGCAGCGGAAAAGATGGTAATCGGTCGCTGCAAGGTCCGGAGAATACAGCGAATGCTGAAGAAGCTCCGATTCTAGCTCTTGGAGTGCGGCTTTGACGATTTGTGCAACATAGAGCCTGGCGGTATTGTGAAAGAGTTTGACTTGGACCTGTCGATCAGGTATTTTCATCGAATAGCCTCATTCACGCGGTGTAGCTGGGCAATGTAGAGCTCTTTGTTAACCTTGGCATTCTTTTCGGGCATTTTCCACTGCACCATGGCACCCAAGTGCCACCAAACATATATCATGCCCTTCTTTGGATGAAGATCCGGCTTGACTCTCGACTTTGGTGTACCTCCTGGAGCCACCCACTCCTTTCTTAGCTTCGTACTGATGTTTAGGCCCCATTTCTCATCTCCCGTTACGATTCTGTACAAAAAGCGTTGTTTATGATCATCGCGTGTTGCTCGATAGCGAACGAGATGCTGAGAAGCAATTTGAAGGCGACTTTCTTTGTTTTTTTCGTTGAGCTCGTGAGGCACACAGACTCCCAATTTTTGGGTAAATCCTATTGCATGAAAGTGCTTGAGAATCATTTTATGATCGCAAGTTAAATTTTTTCGCCAATTCACGATTGGTTTGGCGATCGTTCCCCCTCAAAAGTGATTTGAGACCTTCTTCATCGAATTCAGAAGGCCTTCCGCTGGGAGACGAGTAATCGACGTCAAAGTCGCCATTTTTGTACTTTGCAACCCATTTTCGATTTACAGACTCGCCGATGACCACTTCTCCATCTGCATGCATCCAAATAATTTCATTATATTTTAAAGGGCAGGTATCGTACATCTCTTCATTCGAAAAGAATTTGTTTTTTTTCATAAAATCTTAACATAATCCTTTAAGAATATGTCAAAAAATTTTTAGAACGCAAATTTAAGTATTTCTTATATTACAGATCGTCAACCGTGACGACTCTATTCTTTGCGTTCGAGCGCTGGGAGAGGTAAAGTTACGTTGCATTAAAACTTTAGACGCGTTTTTCTCGAAAGTTAGTGACCGATCTCCCTGAAATTTTGCACACATCGTTTTTATGATATTACTTTCTATGTGAATTTAAAGTTTTCGAAAATTTTTCTAAAAAATAACTTTTTTGAATCAAAAATAGTAGGAAAATTCGCCCTAATATTCATTTTTTTTAAGTATTTTATTCCGCGAATTTTTTTTTTCATTTTTGTTTAATTCATACAGAAATTATGACATTAATAAACTAAAAATTTTTTGGTTTTTTGAGAAGCCCCGTTGCGACCTTCCTGGAAGAATTGAGCGTACATCCGCCATTTCAAAAGATTAAAAACAAAAAAAAAGTTCTGTTATTCTAATGTATAAATAAACTGAATGCCAATTTTGAAAAAAAATAGACTTCTTCATTTTAAATAATTTTAATGAAAATCAGCGAAAACATGGACGCTTTCAGGTATCTCTCCCCTTAAGTAATCATAGTAGTCGAGTGGGTTTGTGCAGCACTTTCACACGGTTAGCCCACAGTTCCAAGACACTATGGACATAAGACAGAAAAAACTGTTTCTTACAACGGCCAGCTTTCAGCAGGCAATAGCAATTCCCATGTCTATTTGTGCCATGAAAATTACCTCGCATAAAAACCATCTGCCGATCAGAGGCAACAAAAAGCATTTTACAATATACACTAATACTTAGCATATATTTTCATGCAGCATTTTCGTAGAACCGCAACAAATTGAAAGAAATAAAATTAGTTACGCACTTTCACTACATCAAAGTTTTCCGCTTATGCGGTTAAGCAGATTTTTTTCCCCTTTCAACGTATTTCTGATACGCAAACGCTAATAATAACTTTATTATAATTAAATTTTTATACCCTGGTAAGTAAATAATTCATTGCACTCGCGGCATTTAACGACGCTCGCACTTTCCCGTAAGCCTATACGGCAACCAAGGTTATACAACGCCGCAAAGTATACTTTAACAAGTGAAGTACAGTTTTAAAGGCATTTAGAACGTTACTAACGCATCATCTCGTACAGCTTTCGTTTTCCCACCAGCCTAGAGCACCATTTCGTGTACACATTTCTAGGTACATAGCAGCTACCTCAAGTCCAATTACGCGCTATTCTCAGGTCGCCAACAACAAGAGCAACAACAGCCAGCAGAATAAAAGCGCACAGTCTGGCGCTGTTTCAAGTGTTTGGCGTCAAAGTGCGTACATTAAGGTCGTTAAGACAGCCTTAATGCGTTGTTGCTGCACGAATCTGACAAGCAGTGGTTAACATCATTTTAATAGCAACACCAACAACAACAGCAACAGCAATAACGACAAAGAATACTCAGTACGACGGTTATATGAGCGTAAAACCAAAATCGCAGACAAGTGCAGCAATTCAAGCGATTGAAGTACGTAGCTGAAGTATATTGTTATTATTGTTGTAGCGTACTTTGCTGCGGTTTCGCACTTGTTGTTCCAACACAAATTTTGCATAAACACGCACTTATACAAGCGTATTCACCAACACATTCACATGATGTGTGCCACATCCAACCAACCTCACTGCCGCACTTCCACACTCCTCACACGAGAAGACAGCGCAGGATGCTGTTGTTGTTGGCAAGCAATAACGCATTGCTCTGTTATTATGGAAAAGTATAAATCATTTTAATTACTTCAATAATTGCGCACTTATTCGCCATTAGGTTTTTTATACGTTTTATTATTTTAGAATTTTCAGTAATTTAGATGTGTGCGTGCGAAACGGCTGGAGGCGGATGGCTTCCGGGTTGCAATGTTATTAGTTTTGTTCGAGGTTTATTTAAGCGCAAGATTTAGATTATCTGTTTAACAATATTTTTTTTTTTAATTTAATATAAATTTATTTTCATCATCATTGTTGCCTGCACACCCCTGGGCGGGTGTTCGCCTGCTGCTGCATATGCCACCAATTGCGTCGGTTTCGTGCATGCGTCCCTGCGTAGGCCCATTGTTACATCGACGGCTTCTTAGTGGTTACTGCGAGTCTAAGAATTCCAGAAGAAGCGATGGAGGGTATAGTAGCTTAAAACTATTTTCAGCAAACAATTTCAGCTGAGGCGCTACTTTAGGAACCATCCCAGCAACCCTTACTGGAAGCTGTACCACCTCTTAGCTAAATCAAAAATGATCTCCCAAATTACCAATTAGATCAAAACACCCATAAAACAGGCACTGAACTCGATGGAATATAAATAGCCCATAAACGATATTCCTTGAGAATTCGTAGAGACCTTCCTACTCTATTCAGACGTAGACTCGCCATTTTGGGTGGGCAATCCTTTAATGAATTGGAAGATTTCGGCTCTGTCGAAATTAAGGATCTTACAAAGGGATAAGGGCTAGTTCTCCACGCGCCATCGCCAAGAGCCTGAGTGTGTCCCACAGTGGACAACCGCTTCAACCTAACCTAACCTTCACACATAAACTCACCCCTGAACGCCGTTAGTGCTAGCAAAGAGCGTTAGCTACCTCGTGAGATGCACGTTCTACTTCTTCTTGATTGTCGCGAAAACCGCTTACGCGATTTTGGCCAAGTCTAACAACAAAGCGCGCCAATTGTTTCTTTCTCGTGCTAACCGGCGCCAGTTCGACTCACCAAGTGAAGCAAGGACCTTCCCCACCTGATATTTGAAACGCAGAGCAGACTTTCCTCTTCCTCTGATACCACTAGCTGATACCGCATCAAATACTTTCAGAGCCAGAACGTTTGCATCCATTCGGAGAACATGACCCAGCCAGCGTAGCCGCTGGATCTTTATTCGCTACGCTATGTCTATGTCGTCGTAAGCTTCATACAGCTCATTCTTTCATCGTCTAAAATACTCGCCGTATTCAAAGTGCATAGGTCCAAAAATCTTCCGCAGAATCTTTCTCCCGAACACTCCAAATCACGCTTCATCGGGTGTTGTCGTCGTCCACGTTTCTGTGCCATACGTTAGGACGGGGATGATGAGCGCCTTGTTGAGTATTAGTTTTGTTCGTCGAGAGAGGACTTTACTGCTCAGTTGCCTACTTAGTCCAAAGTAACACTTGTTAGCAAGGGAGATTCTCCGTGCGATTTTAAAGCTGACATTGTTATCGGTGTTACTGCTAGTTGCGTGATAAACGAAGTCTTTTACAATCTACCTACAAATCATAACTGTCAACAGTGTCGTGGGTGCCGACACGCGAGTGCGCCGACTGTTTGTTTGATAAAAGGAGGTACTACGATTTGTCTTCGTTCACCCCCAGACCCATTCTATTTGCTTCTTTATCCAGTTTGGAAGAGGCAGAGAAGACAGGATATTACCCTGGTACAATTCTGTGTTGGATACTGTAACATGTTTACCTCCTACTTACTCAGAATTGACAACAAGATACTCAGCATATCACAGACATGTGAATGCAACCTGCATGCTACTAACCACCCCTTTACATGCCTGTTTGAAACTATTCAACTAACACCTCTCTTCCATTAGTCCCACAACGTCGAAACAATTCGTTTTCTGGTCCCACTGTTAGAATATATCGATGAATAAAACTGATGGTTTCACCGATCTAAGGAATCATTTGGTTGCAAATGGACATTTTATTGCTTTATGAACTCAGTCCGCGCAACGGATTTTGCCAAAAACTGGGATAAGACTTTACCAAACATGGCACTGGATGTTGAGTCTAGGAAAGAGGCAGGCTAAATAGTTTATCTTTCCCTCAAAAACAGCATCAAATAGGTTGCAAAACCCGAGTAAAAGGAGCTTACGAACTCCCACTGGATACTACAGGAGCCATTTTAGTCTTCACTATCATTCCAGGAAGCTACGACTGGTAGATGAAACTATCTGCAGTTTTGCGAGCTGGATGCTGAAATGCCAGGGCACATTTTCTGCAAATACGCAACCCTCGCAAGACGAACACTCGAGCCTGCAGTTTTAAGCCGACTCCGAACGGCAAATGATCAACTTTTTCAGGGCATGAACACACTAGGAAGTTTGCTAATACCTATCGAGGTGCGGCGTCTTTTAGAAAAAAAGTACGCGTAGCTTAGTACACATAACAGAAAGGAAACTTTCAAGGCAGACAAAGAAAGAGCGAGAAACCCGAGAGAGAATGAGAGAGAGAGAGAAAGAATATATATCTAAATAAATTCACAACATTTTCAGAGAATACAAATAGACAAAATTTACAAAAAACGGAGAAGGGTCGACCGGTGTAGGTAAACGCCGGACACAAACCGTGGCAACAACGCGCACTACCCCGAGCGTTTAGCACCCGCACAAACGCAGCGATCCCAAGACCGCAGCAACGGCACAAATTACCGCAAGCCAATACCAATAAATCCGACGCCGGAATGGATAGCACTTTATAGTACGCACAAGCACTAGCCAGGAAATGGAAATAAGCGCCAAAAATTAGGCACAAAAAAAAGCGGCAAAAAAATTGGGACTAAAAACGCCCCAAACAATAGGCACCAAAGAAATATAACGCCAAAAAGTAGGCACCAAAAATATATTTCCTACAAGTTTGCATTAACAAAAAAGCGCCAAAAAGTAGTTACTGTTATTTCTCACTAGAAATTAGCAACCACAAGAAAAAACTCAGGAAAAACGGTCTCAAGTGTATCTAAGATATATATCTCTCTCTCTCCTTATCCTCTACGTTATATCTTTTTTCTCTATCGCGGAACGAAAATGCCCAAAACGTTGCATGGCCTGGAAATTTTACTCTCCATTTTGGCTCGTCCGTCGACTCCTAAGAAGTTTCACTTCAAAAAATTATTTATGGATATTGAATGCAAATTGAGGTCGAATTTCGTCATGAAGTGGAAAACTTGAACTTAAGAGGCTAACAGAAAACCGAAGTATTTCAGGTTGGTGAAGTGGCGAAATTGGATCCACAGTCATCTAATGGAACCAGAAAGCCAGTTATTGGCAAAGTTTTGCAGAAACCATTAACTGGAACCTCGTATACCAAGCACCCAAGCTATTGGTTTGAGTTATAGCATCTGCAAAAGAAATAAATGCGTCATGGAAAAGCTTAGCGGGGCAGTAGCGGAATTAACTAGCAAGCTGAAATAGAAAAATAAAATAAAAACAGAATCGATTTTATAAATTGAAAAGCGCTGAACTTTTACCATTAAAAACCGTAACTAGCAACGGCACTTTAGGATGGTTTTGAACGAAGCTTCAGCTTTTTATATCACTCTTCACCAGCAAAGCAAAAACACAAAAATTTACATTTACACACACCAATGAATGTAGCTGCACACACACACACTTACACATAACTAAGCATAAAAATACGCTTTAGTATGCTAATAAAAATCTTATTAGCTCACATCCGTGAAGGATTGCTGACTGTTGCACTTCAAGTCGCGATAAGCCATTTTTTTTTCTATTTTAAAACTTACATTTTTTTATTGTTTTTCATATCCAAACCGTTCAGTTTTGTGCTTGTATGCGCCCTTGTCTATTTGTCTTTTGCGTGGCGCTAAAAAATTTGTCTATTGCAAAAATTTATTGGTGTGCGAAAAGCGATAAAATACGGCAGTGCTGGTAGCATTTCCGGTTGTCGCTGCTTCAGCTTCATACTCTGGTCTCTATTTACGAGGGAGACCAAAATTTATGTATGAAGTTTGGAATTTTTCAATGGTTTACGTTTATTCTCTTTGCGTTTTATTATATTTTTTAATATTTAATTTTTCGCACACATTTATTGCACGCTTTCAAATAGGGAAGCGGACATCTACACGGAAATTCTAGCATTGAATTAATTAGTCATTGAAGACTTCAAGATACATATAAGGGACACTTTAATATACGCCCCTTGCTAAAAAACGAAAAATTCAAATAAAAATAAAATAAAAAATATATAAAAAACAAAAACCACAAACTTCTTAAAAATAAAAAAATAAAAAAAATAAACGAAACAACTGGACAAAGGAAGAAGGGGCTTTAGATGAGAGGACGACAACCAACAGTGGCTAATTACGTTCGTATTAACCGCTTCAAGCTACTGATGAATTTCACCAGGGGTGTGATATTTAAACCCATAATATCCGCAGGTGTAGCAAAAAAGTGAGAGCTCAGATGTCTAAATATTTGCCCGACGAGAGCTGAGCAGCTGAGAAGAATATGCTGAGATGATTTTTCCCCATCGTCCAGAAAGCTTCTACAGAAAGAAGTTGAAGCAATACCAAGTCTCACCGCACGGACACCTAACAGGCAATGTCCTGTAAGGATACCTTACAAATTTGAAGTTCCGTCAAGCGCAATCGATCTACCCGTGACCAGAAGGATCTGGCGATTTTGCTCGTTTACGCACTAGCCGAGCGCTCGCTGAGTTGACTCGAGGCCCATCTTTCCAGGAGTAGTCCACATATTCTCAACCGAATCTTAATCCTCTCGCTTTGCGATGAAACCGTCTCCAGGGTACCCTATCTAGCCAGCTCGTCAGCCCAGCAGTTTCTCTCTATGCCGCTATGACCGGGAACCGAAATGAGCCTAATACCGAAGTATTTGGATGCAATCGAAAGAGAAGTCAGGCATTCCCCGACTAATTTCGACGCACAAATAACGCGCCCAAGGCGCTAATTGTTGCTTGGTTGATAGAATAGGTAATTACAGAAGTTAGCAACCAACCTTTCTCTCAGAAAGATCTTATGAATCTACACAGCTATGATAAGACCTATTGTGACCTATGCACCAGTGGTCTCGGGGGATGCAGGAGGACCTTGTCGAGGCTATAACGCACTGTGGCCATCTGTTTCACTGGAGCTTTTCCGACTACTTCAGACCCGGTATTAGATGCTCTGATTAGTCTATCATCACTAGCTGTTTGCATCCAAGAAGAGGCTTGAAAGCCATCTGCAGGCTGAAACACAATGAGAATTGGTACGGCCCCTGTTCGGCATTGGACAACAGAGAAGGCATGGACTTCGCTCCCTTCGGCCCTTGACTCTATGACATCAGACGTTGTAATTAAAAAGAGATACAGTTTGATGCTGTCAGAGGCTCAGTTGTGATCGAACTCTGAAACTGAGCCCGGCAAACACTATTTTCGCAAACATGGATGGACCCAGTATAGAGCATGGTTCCGGCTCAGGTCTCTACGAGAAATCTAACGGAACAAAACTAGACTTTGCTCTTGGAATGTACACATCTGTGCCACAATCGGAGGTTGTTGAGGAAAAGAGATGGAGAGGCGGAACTGTATGTGTCTGCAGCGACTTAGACAACTCTCCAACCACTTCAAGGTTAGTTGAATCCTCTATATACAGGCTGAACTACGTTGGTAAATTTAATATCCTGATGCTAACATGGGTCCCGGGACACGTGGGTATCGCGGGTAACGAGAACACTGCCTCTTTAGCTGGGATGGGCTCTGAGACCAATTCCTTTGACCCGGATCTGATTCCGCCACTCCCTACTGCAGACATCAAAGCCACGGTTAGCAAACGGGTTACTTCAACCCACAAGCGAACTTGGCAGGCTGAGAGAGGCTGATGGACTAAACTGAGGTTACCTGTCATGTCCGACCGACTGACTCCGATGCTCCTGTCATTAAACAGAAGGAACTGTAGGCAGGTGGTAGGACTGATGACGGGCCACTTTCTATGGGCAAAGCTCATGGAATAGGTGGGCATCTCAGACAGTGCACTCTGCTCAACTTGTGGCGGACTGCTTTCTGTGTGTCTGCCCAGGCTTCGCTCAAATGAGGTTTGAGGTCTTTGGCGCTGATGTGTTAACAAGCGATTCCTTGACACCACAAGATCTACCTAGATCATTTCGGAAGTCGGGTAGATTCAAAGAAAATTAAAAAGGCAACCCGAGTACAGTAGAATGGACTTAATATTGTCTGAGTGCTGCACCAATCCACTGCAACCAATCCACTGCTTCCTTAATAGCGGCTACTTTCGCTTGAAAAACGCTACAGTGGTTCGGAAGACAAAATTTGCGCTGGATGGAGAGCTCCTCGCGAAATACCGTCCAACTCTACCGTCCAACTTCGAGCCATCCGCAAACACGGTTGCCACGTTATGTTATACAAAACTGCGATGAAAAAAAAATCTCAACACAAGTTTTAATTCACATAATAATGAAAAAAAACACCAAAAACAAAAATCAATCATCTTATAATTTTTCGTTGCCTCTATTGTCAACAAATTCACAGCCTGAAGCGAGCATTGTGCGCTCAATAAAAACAAATCTGCGCCACGCACAAACAAACAAAGAATCCGCAAAAGCTGCTCAACAACGAAAACACGCTTCCGTTAAGCCGCAATTGCCACAATCGCCGCAACAAATGAAAACAGCCCATAGCACGAAAATCGATGCAGGCGTCTATAAACATAGCTACATATGTATGTGTGTGTGTGTGTGTGTATATATGTGCCCCCACACATTGTTGCTACGCATCCAACTGTTACTTGTTGCTGCTGCCTTGTTACGTTACGCTAGAACATTTGGCATATTTTATTTTAAATTTTCCACTTTACATACAAGGCATACGTTTAGGCGCTTACCATGTGTGTGTGTGTGTGTGTGCTATTATATGCTCAGTAAGCGTAGAGGCGCATAATTCACATGGAATTGTATATTCATGCATTGATTTATGCAAAATTGCGAGTTGAGGAAACGAAAGATAGAGCAATAAAATGAGCACCATGTTGCATCTAATTTTCATATGACACAAATGTTGCAAGTTATTGGCATTCGCAAAGTGGCATGTAGGCAAGCAGTTACACATATGTGTTGTTGTATGTTGATTGCAAGCAGAATTAGAGTTTTTCGGCTGTAATTTTTCAGCTTTGTATTACTGTTGAATTTTTAATATCCGAGTTAGGAGGGGAAAAAATAAGTGATTAAAGGCTAATTATGTGAATTGTGGCAGATGTGGCACGGTAGAATACCGAATGTGTGCGAGAGGGAGTAATTTAAAATTAAAAAAAAGCAATAGTCTCTAGCGTTTATATTTGGTTTCGTTTCTCGTATGTGTTTGAAGTACTCTGCCCTTTTCATTTGACCGCTTTTAGCATTTTTTTAAATTTATTTTTATTTTTGTTTTTTTTTTTCCGTTCATTTTCTAGCTCAACCACACATTCCCAGCCACGCTCCTCCATAAGTGAGAAGTGAATTTAATATAGTCAAATTAACTTTCGGTTGGCCGCAAATTCATTCGAAAAAAATTACATTCACATATTTGCTGTCGTGGTCGGCACGTCAGCAATGCAACGAAAACAAAAAATATCAACTCTAATACGCCCCCAAAATATGTGGCACAATAAAACTTAGCTACACGCAAACACGTGAACTTGTTGACGCAAACAAATTGAATAGTTAATGTGCCTCAGACTCAAACACTTACACACCCTGCCCAGCCGTAAACACTCATATGCGTAATACCTTTAGGCGTTTAACCAGCTTAACACCGTAAATACGAGCGCACACGCAAACCAAAAAATTCCCACATTAGACCTAAACACACTTTCTTACTCAGCAATGCCAATGGTTGACTTTTATTTGCACAAATATTTCCAAGTTTGATATTTCATTGTGTCAACTCCATTGTCAAACCCAAATCAAATGCGCCCTGAAGTATGCTATGCAGCGGTTTTCGATTTTTTGCTTAATTTGATTTCGATTTTTTTTGTATTCTTTAATGCAGAAAGGTCCAGTGCACAGCAAATTCTATATAAGTGTAAAATATGCAAACGGTGAAGCCTGCCAAGCCAGACAGAAAGAGTTAGAATTACCCAGTAAACCAAGCTAGCGAAGAAGCTTAAGTGACTTAATTTACAAATGGCCTTTGATAGGCAGGTAGGTAGGTGAAATGGTTGAAGTGCCAGTCTGGTTTGATACCATTATGAGACCTCCAACAGGCAGATATCTACAGACAGCCAGAGCTTTTGATGTAACGGGGAAGGTTGATGGGACTTAGGTTGGCGCACTGCTTCACGCTGCCGAAGAAAGGAGCACCTAGTGACCTTAATCGTCTAGCTGCCAAACCCGGGCATTTACAGAGCAAGTGCTCTACAGTCTTCTGTAGATCTATGAAATGTACCCACAGCTTCTGCAATGAGAGTTAAATGGTAATCCTAGCTTTTCCGCGTGTGTGCCGATCGTCGTCCAGTGACCGGTAAATACAGCTACGAGTTTGTAAATTATATGGCGAGGAGTCCAAAAGACTTTCTGAGTTCTTCGCATATCGTATTGGGGCCAAAGGGTTTTCGAAATAGCACATGAAGAAATGCAGCTCCATCTTTTCTGCGCTTTCCTGAGAAATAATTTGTGTTGTTTCCCTTTAACAACTGTCAGGGGGATGCCAATGACCGGGCAGGAGGACTCGAAGGCCAATTCCGTCCCCTTCCTGACAAGCTCATCCGCAATTTCATTTCCCTCTATATTCCTATGCCCTGGAACCCAGATCAGAGTTTTGTTATCTGCACACCTAAGATATTTGATCTCCTCCTTACAGGAGTATACTAATTTCGTTCTGCCCCATGGCGTCGTCAGAGCCTTAATCGCGGCTTGACTATCGGAGAAAATGTAAATATCTCCCTCAATCCCACGTTCCCTAAGCATTTTGCATGCCTGCAGGATCGCAAAGACTTCTGCTTGAAAAACACTAGCAGTGTTCGGCAGTTTAAAGGCGACATATAAATTGGCTCATTTAGAGAAAACCCCTGCTCCGACTCACGATTCCATCTTGGAACCGTCAATGAAGACAGAGGTGAACGCTTCGGTGAAGATTTTCCCTTCGATCCAATCCTGCCTATTTGGAAAGATTGCCCTAGCACGACCCTCAAGCTCTACTTTGCGGATAGAGAGATCTGTTCGAAGAATGTGGATTTCTCGTTTTAGATCTACCCAGAGAAATCTTAAAAGAAAACTTTATACACGAAGAATATGGAATTTAAGGGCGTGCATATATGCGATTCAACTCGTCGAGGTACTTTACGCGGACGCCAGCTGTTGGATAATGCACAAAATATTAGCAGGCGTACGACACGGATGTGTTCTCTCGCTATTTCTCTTTAACATTGGTTTCGACGTTATTATGAAAAACGCCTCGTCATCTGGACTCGGTATTACCTTGGAACTGCAAGGGCGCCTAGCGGATCTTATCTGACCTACAACTAACGGGTGATTTTTTAGCTATTATTCCGACAACTCTACTGGCTACTAGGAAAACAATCAACCCTAAGCTTATTTAATAAACAAATGATATAGAAATCAATAATCAGACCGACATGGACCTACGGACTAGAAATTTGGGGGACTGCCAGTAAATCAAACCTACAAATCATTCAGAGAAGTCAATCTAAGATGCTAAGGACCATCACAAACGCAAATTGGTACATAAAAAATGACGATATTCACCGCGACCTCGGCATAGACACTGTCACTGAAGCAGTAAAAAGAAACAGTAGTAAGCACATCATGTGACCATTAGAACACAAAAACCATGAGATGAGACTGATACCGGAAATGGAACTTAAACCAAGAAGACTAAAGCGCAAAACACCCACAGATCGTGCCCGTACTGTGATATAAAATAAAATATAATAATATAAAATTATAGAAAACTATGTTGAGCTAGTAAAATTGTAACTAAATGCTACCAAAGACAATAATGTTCTCTCCCAAAGGGAAGGGACTTTTTAATTCCAAACCCTAACACCAATTACTTATTGTTAATATTAACAGTTCGTAATTTATAATGGAAAAAAAAAACAAAAAAAAAAGATATTTTTAAACAGTCGGTTTAAACAGCTGACGCACGCTTCGTGTTTTATTTCACTGTCAAACATCTTCAGTTTGGTCTATAATTTAATCATGAATCGTCCTACAAACGAACAACGCTTGCAAATCATTGAATTTTATTATAAAAATGCGTGTTCTGTTAAAAAAATTTAAGATCCACTTTTTTATCGAGAAATTGTGTTCAGCGACGAAGCTCATTTTTGTATCAATGGGTACGTAAATGCAGAATTCTCGATTTTGGAGTGAAGATCGGCCAGAAGAATTGCAAGAGCTGCCAATGCATCCAGAAAAGGTCACAGTTTGGTGCGGTTTATGGGCTGGAGGTATCATGGACCGTACTTCTTCAAAGATGCTGCGAATCGTAACGAAACTGTGAATGGTGAGCGCTACCGTGAAATGATATCCAACTTTTTTTTGCCCAAAATGCAAGAGCTTGACTTGGATGACATGTGGCTTCAGCAAAACGGTGTCACATGCCACACAGCACGCGTAACAATGGACTTGTTGAGAGGCGAGTTCGGTGAAAATTTTATTTCACGTTCGGGACCTGTCAATTGGTCACCCAGATCGTGCGATATAACGCCTTTAGATTATTTTTTGTGGGGCTATGTTAAAGCTCATGTCTACTCAGACAAGCCTGCTTCAATTAACGCATTGGAAGACAACATTAAAGCATTTATATGTGAGATACCGGCCGAAGCATTGGAAAGAGTATGCCAAAATTGGACTAAGCGGATAGACCATTTGAAGCGCAGTCGCGGTCAACATTTGCATGAAATAATCTTCAAACATTAAATTATATGGACTGTACTATCGATTGAAATAAAAAAGTCATGCATTTTTCTGAATTTCACGTGTGTTTTTTCGAGAAACTTTCCTAAAGCTCTTAAAGAATCACCCTTTATTTAACTTTCTAAATGAATTTAACGCCTATTTCGGAAATTATCAGCATGAAAATGCGCTATCGTTCAAGCACATTTTGTAAGCAATAAATTCTAAAAATAGCTAAGTTTATCGCTCACTGGGTCTAGGCGTTTCACTAACCAAACTGTCAATGAAAACACACCCGAGCACATTTTTGGGAAAATAAACCACTCAATAGTTTCCCTTAAAACAGTATGAATATCAATGTCAGCTAAAATGAAAAATTTGGAACCAAAAACAAACGTAAAAAAACACACCAAAAAAAAAAAAACAAATACCGATAAGAAAAAAACCAAAAACACGCCTACTTATGCAAATATGGTATATAAGGCATGACTGCAAATAATTCCCAAGGGAGTTCTCTATATCTGGAGCAACTCGAATGGCATTAACAACAACTACAGAATACAAAAATAGGGGCAGCAAGAAACGAATTCCACTTAAGTTGTCAACACACCTTAAATTTCAAATAAAACTGACGCATATGAAATTTTTTTGAAAAGCGCCAATGTACTTATCCCCACTCATACAGGTACGTAAAATGGGTAGTGTTTGTGTAGTAGCTAAATGTGCGCATGCATTAACCTACCCTGGTCAGGAGTCCGCACGACCCCATTGATATGCAAGCAATTTGGTTACGTGCGTGAAATGCCTAAACGCTGTGAATGCAAATGCAACAACAATAAAAAGAACAATTATTGATATTATAGTAAAAGATCAACAAAAAACTGAGACACCACCACTACATAAACAACTACACATGAACTTATACATACAAACGTATTTACCTTAAGCTTCGTTGTGCTGCGGGAATGGCAAATGCAAAAGAATGAGTTTTTCCAGCGGCCACTGGTCAAACAATGGAAATTGGGATGAAGGCAAAGATTCCAAGGCTTGTATGAATTTGGCAATATTTGAGTGAGGAAATATTTGAGCTGCAGTTGTGGGTCAGCAAATTCCACTCGTCTCATTAAAACAATATTTGGTATGCGTCATGGGTAAGGTAGAGGGTGTGCGATAGTGGCAGTGCGTTGAACACTCGCAGTTGTTGTTTAGAATACGTAATGGAGCAGTGAATTGAGGCGAGAGATAGTTGAAAGGTATAAGCTTGGAAGGAACGATGGAGCAGGAAGAAATGATAGAGCTTAAGAATTGCTTTAAATAACAAATAGTTTTGTGCAGAAAGAATTTTGACAGCTCAAATGAAGTATGCAGGCTCTTAGATAGGATATTTGCTTTGGTAGGATTATTTGCCTGCTTGCAATGAGATTTCAAACAACACCAAATACGGGCGAATAGTATTTTCTTTCATTTCATAAATGTGTAAATTAAAACCTCAGTAGGCAGCTCAAAGATATACAAACACACTGCTCCTCAACTAAAGCACTAGGGCTTATGGGCCTGTTACAATGGCTCCGTTGCAGCAACGCACTGACGTGACCTGTAAAAAGTACCGAGATGCCATAATGGAAGTATTGCCGCATATAATCAGATAAAACTTATAAAAAAACCAGAGGCTCTAGTCGTGATAGTAAATATTATATTTCGTTGCGTATAAAGAGGTTTTTATTGGTTGTTGAAATTTATTACGAAATTAATGCTTATTGATGTCAAAGAGGCTCTGATTAGTCTATCACCACTTGATGTTTTCATCCAAGGCCATCGGCAGGCTGAAAAACCATGGACTTGTACGGCCCCTGTACGGTAATGGACAGCAGAGTAGGCATGGACTTCGATCAAACGGTCCTTGCCATGCCCCTTGTATGTATGCTGTTCAGGAAGCAATGAACTTTGTTGTGGAAAACAGATGGAGAGGCAGATCTATATGTGTCTACAGCGACAACCAAGCTGCGCTCATGGCCTTAGACAGCCCCCCAACCACTTTAAGGGTAGTCGAGTCCTGTAAATCAAGGCTGAACTATGTCGGTAGACATAATAGCCTGGTGATATCTTGAGGTCCCGAGACACGAGATCTCTGATTCTTTAGCCAGGCTGGGCTCTAAGGCCAACTTTTTTTAACCGGAGCCCGTTCTGCCACTCTCTTCTGCAGCCATCAAAGCCACGGTTAGCAAATGGGTTGCTTTAACGCACAAGCGAGCTTGGCAGGCTAAGAGAGGCTGCAGATGGACAAAACTGATGCTACCTGTCATGTCCGCCCGACGGTTGCAGTTCCTCCTGTGATTAAGCAGGGGACAGTAGGAGGCTGGTTGGACCGATGACGGGCCACTTTCTATGGGCAAAGCACATGGAAGAGGTGGACATCTCAGACTTCTTCTGGATCTGGCGCAGTGTGAATATTTGGTCGATGGTGGAGTGATCAGGTCTTAAACCACACTGGAATGGTCCAACTAGGGATTGAGCTTAAGATTGAGCGTTGAGGAACAGATTATGGACCACTTTCTGTGCGTTTTCCCCGCCTTCGCTAGAATCAGGCTTGAGGTCTTTGGCACTGATGTGTTAAGAAACGACCACCTTGGCTCCTTGGCACCACAAGATATACTCAGGTATCTTCGGAGGTCGAGTAGATTTAAAGAAAATTAAAAAGGGAACTCGAGTGCATTAGAATGGATTTAATTGTGTGTGAGGGTTGCACTCCCTAGTCTGTCCCAGCAAAGCAAAAAAAGGCAATGAGGGTTTTTATAGAATTAATGGTAGTCGTAGACGTTGGCTGCGACCATAACTTCGAGATCGGCAGGCACATTCCTATTTCAGGTAAACTTGATTAAATCTAGGCTTTCCTCTACTCTCTCGAGCTATTATCGAAAAAATAAGCGCGCGTTTGAATTGACTCGATTTATTTAAATTCAATTTATTTTCTGCATTTAATTTGATATAATAAAAAACCCCATCGATAAAGATTTCCGCGCTACAAAATTGTTCTTCTTTAAAAAGTTGGCATCTTTGTCGCACTTGCCGATAGGCAAAAGTAGAAACTTGCCAGTTTTTGTGTATTCCGACATGGCCTACGGCACGTATGTGGCGCCTTTGATCAAAAAAACGTAATCTGTTTTGCTGTCAGTCAAATACGTTGCCGCAGCATAGGACTCATTCTGACGAGCTTTTCATTTTTGTTTTTGATTTGGAGGGTGAGGAAGTGTTCAAATCCCTTCGCAATTACAGCGTCAGTCGGGTGCTGCGTTGAGTGGTGTGTTCACTAAAACAATCCCTCCTTCTCTTTTCGGGTGACCCCGTCGCGGAACTACTTTCTGCATTACTTTGGGAGCGTCCAGAACGGCGTCCATGAAGTGGACCAGTTGTATTCACGCACGTCTGGGTGCACTATATTTGTAGCCAGCTTCTTGCTATAGGCTCGTCTTCTTATGTCTCTATCTGTGTCGCATTTGTATCTATTGACCACAGTTGCTCTCTGCGTCCAGGGTCCTCTTCTTTATGTCAGCAATGGAGACCGCTCTGCTTTTTGGAGCAAAAGGAACATCGGAAGAACGCGAATCAAATTTGTTAGCATCGTCTTGTTCTTGTCTGATATCGGCGCAAGTGTTACCTCAGTTCATAAGTGTCGTTCATCAATCAACCAGTTAGTGCCTCCTTACTCAAAAATTCGTACTCTTCCACCCACCACTTCGCATATCGTTGCAACGGGTGTTAAAGTAGCACCTTCAATGTTTGACGCTCGTCTCGAAAACGGTCACCTGGTCACCCATAGTACAATTTCATCTATGTTGCCATTCTTCTATGGATTGAAGACGTTCTGTGGCTTTATAACTCCTTTGATGGGTTTGCTCCCTGCAAAGAAAGTGTTCTCATCTTTGAAGTTTCTTTCTCTGCAGGTTCGCCACAACTTCTGCAATGGGGGTTGTAGGGTAGTCCAAGCTTCTATGTATTGACTATAGCCTGCCTGGCGAGCTACTTAAAGCTGAAGGAGATGAGTTGGTGGGGAGCATGCACCGACGTGTTGGCTTGATATGGCAAGCAGAAAGCATGCCAGGTGATTGAAGTCTCAGTACCCTTTGTCCTACCCAAAAGAAATGTGACCCTACAAACTGCAACAACTGTTGAGGGATCAGTCTCATCGCTATTGCGTATACATACAATTCTATCCTGCCTGCTATGTGATAAGCTAAAATCTAATTGGACCGTTCCAGTGCGGTTTAAGACCTGAGCACTCCACCATCGACCAAATATTCACACTGCGCGAGATCTAGAAGAAGACCCACGAGAACCAAGTTGACACGCACCACCTATTCGTCGATTACAAGGATAGCTCTTTGATAGATTTGCGAGCAACTATATCGCATAATTTCTGAGTTCGGTATGCGTGCTAAACTGATGCGCACACAAAGTTCCGTCAAGATAGGAAGAGAACCTCTCCGAACTTTTGATACCGCTCGGGGTTTCAGACTAGGTGACCCGTTATCATGCGATCTCTTTAACTTTATTATGGAAAGTGTGGTTCGCAGGGCGTGGATAGAACGAAACTGAACTTCTTTTTATAAGTTTCCAGCTCCTTGCGTATGCTGATGGCATCGACATATTCGGTCATACCAAGCGGGACGTCGCCGCCGCTTTTAAGGCTATTGAAAAGGAGTCCGTACGATTGGGACTGGTGGTAAATGAGGGGAGAACCAAGTATATGCTGGCGTCCTCGAGAGAGTGGCGGCATCTCGAACCAAAGATTGAAGTTAATAACTATAAGACGTCATATATCTTGGTTACGCTAACATTAGCAACAACGATGCCAGCATTGAAATCAAGCGAAACATAATTCTTGCCAACAGGTGCTACTTTGGACAAATACGCAATTAAGTAGTAAAGCCCTCTCTCGACGTACAAAAACTACTCTTCTTTATGGCGCTGAAGTCCGGGCAGTCCAACAGTCAGATCCAGCCGCTATTGCAGTTTTCGATATGAAAGTAGTTCGCGAGCTCTATCAGATTTACGGAGATATTGACATAGTCAAACGAGTAACCCTACAGCGACTAAGGTGGCTGGATCATGACGTCCGTATGGAAGGAACTGCTCCGGCGAAGAAAGTGTTTGAGACGGTTATTGACAGCCGACGGCGAAGAGGACGTCACCGTGTCCAGTAGAAGGACTAAATTGGAAATCATCAGGCCTCTCTTGGCTTAATAAACTGGAAAAAGTGTGCAGAAAACAGAGACACCAGGCGAGGCATTATTCGGCAGTGTGTAACTCGGTAACGGGTCGTTACGGCCAATTAAGTAAGTAAGTAACCATACTCACTAGCGGTGTATCTTGCTCGATAACTTTGTTTTTGCTTTCGCACGCAAATTTCTTGTCAAACAAGCAAAGCCCACACAGAGCCCGAGCAGAGAAATTGCGAGTCGAAGGTGCCCAGAGAGTGCCAAAAGTCTCTCGCATGGCAGTTTTCGAATTTCGCATTTCTATTCTCCTAAAATGAATGTTTTACAAATGAATATTTCTTTTCATAAATACCAAAGCCCTGCATTATTTTTATAGCCATTTCTCTTCCACATTTATTTCTTGTGTTCCACTCTGTTTCGCTAAAGATTTTATTAAAAATTCCATTAAACACAAGGTACCACTAAATGGTCGTAGTAAATATAGCACAATAGCCCTGCCCCCCGCCCCTTCCATTCTCATTAGCTTAATGCTCCTTTTACGCCCTTAACCACACACATACACATATATGAACGTATATGTATAATAGCCAAGAAGGTTAACCCACGCCAAAGTCAACGAATTTGGCCCATCTTCAAAATTCTACTTCTACTTCACCACACACATCCACATCCACAAACAAAGTAGTAATACTCCTCACGATGATACTCATAAAGGATGTTAAAGCGTATACATTAAAAATAAATTAATTCGGTTAATTATTCTTGAAATGCTTCCGGCTATAAATTCTGTGCCCACTCATCTATTTTTCATAAACGAGCATGAAATGCCTGCCGGCGTTTTGTGGCATGGAAATGGTCACCACGCCGTATAGGCTAAAAGTGTAAAAGGGTAGATGTGTGCGTGTGGCTTTGACACAGAAATGAGTGCCTGAATTAATTATTTGAATTTAGTTATTTTGTTGCCGGCGGTGCGAAAAAAGTGTTTTTGTTCCCTATCCTTCATTGGCGTAGTTGAAATACCTTCAGCGTGGCTAGCCTTCCGGCACATTTCTATAACTACATTCAAATGCTGAGTTGCAATGTTGTTTATAATATCGAAATATACAATCAAATATGTCTGAATGCGCACTTAACCTCGAGCATATTCTGTGCAATGGCGCGAATATCAATAAAAGTGGGACCATTTGAGGAGCGGTGGAGGCTTGAGCATATACCGGGTAGACCAAGTATAGATATCTTCTGGTACCAAATGCTATTTTTCTCACTCACACTCTTCACTGTCCTTCAACGTTGCAAAATTATCTTCCCAGCGGCAGCTGAGTTTTCTAAACCGTACATTTATTGAGAAAGGAGTCTGAAGCACCGAACGCGACTCTAGGGGCCTTGCCTCGTACAAAAGGCTTGTGAGCCTTGCAATTGAATAATACGAGTACTGGGGACGTTGAGTATTCCACAGTCGTTAATTCTATGACATCGCTTTAAGCAACACATCAACCAAATGAGAATTTCGTAAAAATAATGAGTGATTAGATTGGGGGTACTTTTTCCGCGCTCAGGCCAACTTATGGTATACACTATGATCCAAAACTACCCGGAATTTTTAAATAAAACCAAACGAAGTTAAATTTCAGGCAAATTTATTTTACCTCCTTCAAAATATGACCCGTCTGAAGCAACAAGTTAAGGGGTTAGTCTACTTTGTCACTTTAAAATTTTTCAATTTTTTTTTTTGCATAATTTGAAAGTATATATGTATATCCAGAAATATTGTGTAAAAATTTTAAGAAAATCCGAGCACTCTAACTATTTTTTTTTTACCTGAACATCAGTACCTTATTTCGTCTACCTGCGCGTATAAAAACTTTAAACGCGTTTTCTCAAAACAACGTTTTCAAAATCTAGCTCCACTGTATCTCAAAAACTAATCAACCGATTTTCATAAAATTTGGATCACCTATTCTAGACATAATTTGCACCAAATTGACGCTCGGGGGTTTTGAAATTTTAAATTTTTACTATATATTTTTTTTAAATATGCGAAAAAAAAAACCGTTCTATCAAAAATTTTCCATTTTTATCAGCCATTTTTTTTGTCTTCATTAAAACCTAATATCCGAGGGTCATTTTGTAGCCAGTATCTTACTGAATCTGAAACATTTTGATTTTTTTGTTTCAGACAAGCCGTTATTGAGTTCTGATGGAGCTGCCTCACCAACCCATGTTTGAGACGTTACGCTTCACTGCTATTTTTTTACTAAAAATACTATAAAATTGAATAAAAAAAAATTTATTTCTGAATTTTAAGACTTTATTTAATAAATCAAACAAATTTTATATTACTATCATTTATAGTTTTCTCAAAAAAAAAATCACGAATATAGCCTTTTTTTCGAGTCTCCAAAGTAGACTGACCCCTTAAGTGGAGTGTCAACATTTAACCCAGTCCTTCATGTACACCTGGTAGGCCGACGAAGGGATGGCCTTCAGCTCCTTCGTCCCATTCTCTATGATCTCCTCTACCGACTGATATCTCCTTCCACGAATTGGTAACTTCAAATTGGGAAACAAAACGAAGTCGGACGGGGCCATATCGGGTGAATTCGGTGCTTGCACGATGGTTTTTACCTGGTGTTTGGTCCAATAATTCGGCACAGTTTGAGCTCGGTGCGATGGCGCATTATTATCATGCAAAATCCAAAAACTGCTTGCCCACATTCCCGGCCGTTGGCGACGTACAGCATCTTTCAAACGTTTCAAAACGAATGAATAGTTACAGATGTGTGTCTTACAGTCCTACCAACATAAAAAATATATGGACTGGTTCCCACGTGCGCGGTTCGTTTAAATTAAACATTCCGGGTACTTTGTGATCATAGGGTACATAACGATCCAACCGAACGGACTATTCGGCAAACCATCCGCAAGATTGAGAATAAATTTACATTATTGGATGATACTCCACTTACTAGACCACATACAGCGCGAAGTGAGGAAAATACTGCAGCTGTAAATGAGAGTTTTGCCGAAGACCCGGAAGAATCAATTCGGCGCCCATCTCAACAACTTGGCCTACTGTATGGTGCAACTTGGGCGATTTTATGCAAAGATTTTGGTTTGAAAGCATATAAAATGCTGCTAGTGCAAGATTCGAAACCAGCAGCTATTCCAAAGCATCATAATTTCAGTCATCGGGCTCTTCAAATACTCACCAAAGATACGCATTTTGGGACCCAAATTTTGTTCAGCGATAAAGTCCACTTTTGACTTAATGGCTACGTCGATTAGCTCAATCGGCGTATTTGGGCTGAAGAGCAACCCCACGCCATTCAAGCCATTCTGGAGTCTATGGACTGGAGGCACCAACAGCCCAAATTTCTTCAAAGACGAGGATGGCGCCAATGTAATAGTGAATGGCGAACTCTAACGTGATATGATACACGACTTTTTGATGCCCGAAGTTCTAGCCCGTGATCTCCACAGCATTTGGTTCCATCAAGACGGCCCTACTGGCCACACAGCCAGTGAAACAATGGATTTACTACCTTGTCGTCTCGGACCAGTGGATTGACCACCAAAATCGTGTGATATCACACCTTTGGTCTTTTATTTGTGCGGGTATGTAAAGTGTAAATGCTTTGTAGATAAACCAGCTTCGATTGCCAGTGGACGCCAATATTATTAAAGTTATTCACGAGATACCGACCGAAGTCCTCCAGCGAGTCATTCAAAATTGGTGTTTACGGATGACCGAGTTATGGCGCAGTTGCCGCCAACATTTGAAAGGGATTATCTTTAAAAACTAAATGTTATGAATGTTTCTACATAAAAATAATAAATATTGCCCAATGTAATTCAATTTTCGTGGTTTTACATACCTATACTACATACCTGTAAATTGATTGCCCTTCACTGTTTTGTTCTATAAAATATGTTACAGTTTACTTTTCTTACTAATTAGTCTAAGTTTCGTGAAATGGCTGCTTATTTCTGGATAACTGATAACAAAAATATAAGAAATTTAGTTGGTCTTATAATTTTTTCATGTGATATTGATTTTGAAATACTTCTAGAGTTTTGGTTCTTATTCTATTCCAGAATGTAGCAAATTTCCACTTGGCATTTTTGACCAAGGACCATCCAAGAAGCGTTGCCGATTTGAGTATTCAAAAATTGAAATTTGAAATGGTCGAGCCAATGAGTATCAAGAGATTTGGTGGCTCCTACAACAATCAGGCTAAAAAGCCCATTGTATTTACAGCTCTGAAAAGAGGGTAGATAGACAAGGAGGAGAAGAGAAAAGTATTAGAGAAAGAGATAGAAAAGAATAGAGACAGAGAGATGAGAGAGAGTTATGTGAGAATTTTCCAGATTTTTTGAGAGAACGACCATCGAAACCCAAAACTCACAACATTGTAACCCAAAACTCATAGCCTTGCTCTATCAAAGGCAGGACATTCACAGAGAAAAAGCTCAGTGCTATCCGCCTACTCCAAGCAAGACAAGCACATTGGCTCTTAAATGATTCCAATAGTGGGGATATGCTGAACCCATGGGTTGCTGTCCTGTAATAGTACCGCGCATCACCGAACATCTTTCCTTCCAAGTTTTAGTAGAAAGTTTAACAGTTTTCTGTTCGGACTTGTCACAAAACACTTTGCAGTTCTGTAGCGTTCTAGACCGAACCATCGCTCTTTATGTAGATTGCATACATAATCGCTGATCCAATTCATGATTCCTGCGGAACTGATTCCGATTTTTGGCTCTGGCGTTGAGGGAGAACAGCTGATACACGGTTGGCCAATTCATCGGCAATTTTGTTTCTTTGAACATCAGAGTGTCCCAAAACCCATACAAGTACAAGCCTGTTTTGTCTTGCGACAGAATTAAGAGCTTCTTCTTACATTCTTGAACAATCTTTGAGGTTTGCTTCGCGTTCTCAAGGGCCTCCAGTGCAGCTTGACTGTCACTGAAAACTCCAATCTGTCTCTCGCTCCATCTCATCTCGATTATCCATTCGCCTACTCTCAGAATGGCCAAAATTTCTGTTTAAAATACACTTGCCATTTCCCCCATAGCTTAGTGATACTTATTACTATCGTTTAAGTACCATCCGGCTCAAGACCCTATTTCATTCTTGGACCCACTGGTAAAGAAAGTACCTCGTTACTCGTTGCTCAATCAAAAGTTCAAGCTTTTCGGTTTTTGACGTCGTTTACTCCACTAGATCTCTTCTCACCCCTATGATGGTTATTAAAAAAATGTAGGACAGCCACCTTGTACGGGTTCTGTATATGCAAATTGTTAGCGACATAACACTAAAAAAATGTTATGTAAACCGACGTGGTAAAACCTACCCTATGATCAGAAAGTACCGGGAATGTTTAAATAAAACAAAAAGGAGTTAAAATTCAAGCAAATTTATTTCATCTCCTTCAAAATAAGACCCGTCTGAAACAACTCACAAGTGCCAATGTTTAACCCAGTCCTCCATGCACCCCTGGTAGACCGACGAAGAGATGGCCTTCAGTTCCTTCGTCGCATTGTCTTACATCTCCTCTATCGACTGAAAGCTCCTTCCTTACTATCGCTTAAGTACCATCCGGCTCCAGACCCTATTTCATTCTTGGACCCAGCGGTAAAGAAAATATCCGTCAAACCTCCCTGAATGCATTCTGGATTACTCCATTGCTCACGCAAAGGAAATCTGGCATCAAATTTCCTCCCAAATGAAACTATGGGTATCAGGTCGTCTTTATGTGCCAAAAACAGTGGATGCAGCTCAGATAGCAACTTAAAGATTTCTCTGTGTCCCGAAGTTCCGTCTTCGTGCCAGAAACTATATTAATGGAGTCTACACACTGCTTTCATTGCTTCCTGTTGCATCTTAAGATCCAAGGGGAGGAAGCATAGCATTTAGAGCATCACCGGAGGTTGTACTCGTGGCACCCGTAATGCGTAAACATACACTTCTTTGCAGTCTGTATAGTTCCCGAAGTGTGGACTTAACCATGCTGCGTCGCCATCAGACCACAGAAGCGTAAGTGATGACTGGTCTGATAAGCGCTATGGCGGCCGCCGTAGCCGAATGGGTTGGTACGTGATTACCATTCGGAATTCATAGAGAGAACGTTTTTCTAATAGCGGTCGCCCCTCGGCAGGCAATGGCAAACCTCAGAGTGTATTTCTGCCAAGAAAAAGCTCCTCATAAAAATATCTGCCGTTAGGAGTCGGCTTGAAACTGTAGGTCTCTCCATTTGTGCAACAACATCAAGACGCACGCCACAAATAGGAGGAGGAGCTCGGCCAAACCCCCAAAAAGGGTATATATCCATAGGACCACGGCAGGTTTCAGACGCCAGGTTTTACGAAAGGCTCTACGGCATTGCTGAAAAATCCTCAATGCGTGATTCACCTTCAGTGAAACGTGTGTCTCCCAAGTTAGCTACAGATCTAAGATTACTCTTAGATATTTAACTTCAGCGGAAAGTCCAAGTGGGCTACTAGTGGAAATGTGTTATATGTCGTTTTTGTGCTTATTTATTTCCCTCCATCTAAACTCTCTACGAAATAATTTTCTAAAATTGTATGCGCTAAAGCTTTTTACAAGTCTTCCACGCTTCGAACAAATGCCAATTTCAAAAGCAATTAAATGGAAATTCACCAATACACACACGCATGGAAACCAATAAACCAATAAAATATTCAGTGTGCTTACTGTGCAATTGCAATTTTGAATATGAGCTGTATAGAATTTTGTTTACACTTTGAGGGTAGCAGCAATTCATTGAAAGGCTCCAACTGAGCCAGCCAGCCAATAAAACGCCTCAATGCAGTTAATTTAATTCAATGAAATTTACAGGTAATTATAATGGAGCTTACGTAAACAAAGAAGAAGCAGAAAAAACAACAATAAGAACAATGTAAAAAATAAAAGCATAGCTACATAATTCAATACTCTCGCCGATAGCACAAAAGAGCTGGGCACAAACACAAAGAAATATATCCACCTACACAGGCAATGCGCGTGGCAACCAAAAGCCGAATGAATGCCTGAAAACAATGGACACAGAAATGTCAGTTCATTACGCAGAGAGTGTAATCACGAAAAATTCAATTGGAATTTCATTAGCTAGTCATCGTGAAAGCAGCATATAAGCAGTAATTTAAAGAACTCAATCGAAAACATTTACGGTGCTTCGCATTTGTTTAGCGCTGATCTTTTGAATTTCAATTGCTAACTTCTGAGGATTGAGACAAAAAAACAAAGTACAAAAAAAACACTGGAATACATTAAGTATTCAAATACGTTGAGAGAAATTTAGTAGCTGTGTTCAATGCTTGAATTTGACGAAAATTTTAATTCTATGAACTCGGATGTCGTTGACTCCCATTTCTCGCCAAAAATACACTCCAGAGACGGGCAATTTAATAGCCGCGCTATTTTTGCTAGGCGCCACTTTTGATTGCCAATATCGCACACAAAGCGCACAGAGGCACACACACACACACACACACCACATACATATGCACTTTTATATACGCTTGTCGCCAATATCCGTTCGGGCGTAACAATTACCGCCCACCAACAACACCATCTTGGCTGTCCAATCAACTCTGAAAATAGCTGACAGTATAGCCGCCTTGCGGACGAGCAGTTGGTGGGCGTCTGCCGAATCGCCAGAGCGTTGGGTGCTGGTAGTAGCTTTGCCAATCATTCTAGTATAATGTAGAATAAATGAAAATAGTAGTCAATGAAAGTCCACTTAAATGCAAGCCAAAGCAGAATGTAGAGGCGTCGGTGAGTGGTTTTTATCTGTCAGTAGCATCAAGGGGCGGGCGGTTGATGGCCAAATCGATTTTTGATGCTCACAACAGCATTTGGCGTATTTCTTGTGAACTCTGCAACTCTGTACATGGAACTTACCTAAAACGAAAAGAAAAACACAAAAACAAAAATTTATTATATGAAATATAAGGAAATAAAGAGCACTGGACAATATAATAAAACAACTTGAAGGAGGCAATAAAGTGGCGTTTAGAAGGTGGACAGCAATATTTCGTATAAATTACGCCCGAGATGGTAATAAATAAGTAGTTCTGGCAGTCGTTGTAGTCGATTAAATTATTAAAAAAAAATCTAAAAAAAATGTATGCAAAATTCAAGAAGTCGAGTAAAGTTTTTTTAATTATAAAAAGCGAGTCACGGTATCGATATATTTACAATACTTTTACGCCAACTCGAAGCCACATACAGGGCTTGATTGAAAAGTAATGAGCCTTCCCGCGCGGAGCGTCTGCCAAGCGATCAACCGAATCGGCTGGTGGGGGAAAATGATCGTTGGACCTTCCCCTTCTACTAGAAACCGGTCCCAGTTCCTAAGGGTCCTATTTTGAAGAATATTAGTTATATAAGCCAAAAGGTTTAATACAACTGCTTAAAAAAAATCAGGCTCATTACTTTTCAATCAAACCCTGTATGTATAAAAGTCTGCAGTGACGTATCATACTTTAAGACGCTCAAGAGAAACTCACCACTTCAAATGATCGTGGATCCCGAAGTCGAAACTATCGGAATTGCCTTCGGTATTAGCTACCATTGAACCACTTCGAGCAGCAATGCCCATCGAAAAGGTCAAACAAGTTCGGTAAGTCTTGTGCAACGCTTTGTTGACTTTCCCAGAGAAGCTCGAAGAATTGCATTAAAAAAAAAAAACGAGTAAAGAATTACAAAATTCGTTTCGGACCGTACCTTATTACACTCGCACTGCGTTCATTATTCAAAATTTTATGTATCGAATATTTTTTTGGAAGTTCTTTGCATGTCCTTGTTTCAACGTGGGACTACCAAAGAAGTTTACTATCGAAGATTACTCAAACATATCTGATTTCTTTGGATAGCTGGATACTCCCATCCCATTTAAGGTGGTGAGTAGAGGATCCATCAGCATGCACCAAAGCAATAGAGGCAGCACACCCCCCTTGGGGTCTCTATTAACCCCGGATGACACCAGCAGCTCTTCCTCTGCTTGCACCTTGACGATTCTTTGGCCAGCATCGAACGAATCCAATTCACGAGCACCCGGTCTACGACATGCCTATTAGCAGAGCTACAAATACTCTCAAAAGTGGCATTATCAAACGCCCCCGTACATTCAAAAATATGCCCATAACGTAGTCCCTCCTGTCGATGGCTAGCTCTACCGTAGTAACAAGGTTTTGCAGCGCCGACTCGCAGGATTCTCCTCTTTGATAGACATGGTGAAATAGATTAAGAGAAAAACCTTCAGCGACTTCTGACCTATACGCAGTTACAATCGTCGTTCGAGACTGAAAGAAGTCATGCTGATGAGTCCAAAACTTTTGCGGCTGGTACAGTCATCTCTTCCAACCTTAGGGATGAAGGCGACCCGCACTGTTTTATAAGAACGTATATCGGTCAATGCCAGGCATGCAGTGAAGATTTTCCTTAAGACTGCTGTCACGGACCCTATGCCTTCCTTCAGCATAAAAGATTTGATGGCAAACCGAAAGGCGCGCTCATTCATCACAGATCTGGCAACGAATCAACGTCATACCGAGCAGGTATAGAAGCTCTGACAACATATATATATATATAATTGGCGCTTACACCCTCGACCGAGCTTGTTCCCCAAATAGAGGGACCTAAGCCGAACGGCAGATATTTTTATGAGAATCTTTTCCTTGGCAGAAAAACACTCCGAAGCACCCGGAGCTCGGAGGGGCGACTATTAGAAAAAATTTAGTTTTTATTTGATAAGCTCTGACAACAAGGGCTGTTGCCGGCCAATGTTCACCTGATTACCTGGCAAGTGAGATTCCATCATTAAGCTGAATGTCTCTCTTTGCCTCTCTGTGAAGGAGCCATGTGCTTTCCTAGGTGATCCCAGTTTGCGGTTGGATCCCTCTTCAGAAATCTAACCAATTTCGCCGAACCACTCAGAGTTTTAATGCTGCTGCCCTATAAAAGGCTCTTTTCGATTCCCGAATTAGCTTCGTGTAGTTCTTCTGAGCATAACGGGATCGCTACCAGTCCTTAGCAAGATTAGTCTTGACGGCCCGGTTTAAAAGTTTTCTGGATTCACGACCCAACGCTCTCGATTCCACCATGTAACGGGAATTCAGTCAAGAAGAGGTCAGATTGGACACGCTGACTCAAAACTTTCAATTAAAGCAGTGTTGAGTTTCTCAACAGCCGCCTAATGCCCTGTTCTTTCCGAAGCCTTGGTGGTGTCACGCCAAAGCCCCGCAATGCTCCCCTAAACTTCTGCCGGTTCTGTTTTTGTGTCTCCTCGCCATACTGTAACTCAATATATCATGGTCCGAGCACGATTCTTCGGCAAGGACTCTACACTTCTTGACTGATCACCCAAGTTTTGAGCTTGATAAGGAGATCAATCATCTCTTGCCTCTAGCAATTGCACACCTAGGCTGTCTGACCTTGTTGTGTATGTTTAGACAAGCGGAAGCGATAAACTCGAACAGCTCAGAGTCTCGTTCATTGCATTTGCTGCTGCTCCACATTGTATGCTGGGCATCGCAACAGAGCATAAGGCCCAGATTGCGCCGCTGACAGAACCTAACGAGACTGGTGGCCAAACCAGACGGTGGCGCTTTCACAGCATCGTAAGTAAAATAAGCAGATGCAATCAGAAACTTCGATCATCCGCTTTTACCACTATAACACACCTCAGTCGCTACCACGTCTTGGCAACAGAATTTCTCAAGACCGGTCACAGTGAGATGGGATGATACTATAAGACCGATCCTAGGTCTACTCGAATTTCTGCCAGATAACACTGTGGCCCGTTACAAAGCGCCAAAGCCTCAGAAACTCAGGGCTCTTGCACTGTTATTATGTGGGTGACTGAGTGTGAAGCTTAGCGAAACCCACACTTGGGAATGGTGGCACCCGCCTTTAGTCAGTTAGTCCAAAAACCAAAACCTCTTCGATCTGAAATAATAGTTTCCCCGGAGGCAATCCGTTGCTCTTTGATAATTTATAAATTTTTTTGAAAAGTATTCAATTGTGAAATAAAAAAGGCGTAAGAAATGCCCGAATGGGCAGTGCACACTTAAAGATTTTTAAGGTAAATATATCAATTGCGATTCCTGGCGGGTGCGATGCTTAGTGAAGCATACAGTTGGAACCATTGAACCCACAGTTGGAACATTGGATAATTTTACCAATTCGCTTCGAATGCGATTTCGATAGCTGAGTCATATAAATCAGACTTTATGCAAAAATTACCACCCCCAAACAAAGGTATGCAATCTGTGCCACACACGAGGTGCTGTAATGTCTACCACTTTTTTACGAGGATCAGCAAAATCCCTACGCCTTGCTGATTTTAACTGCCAAATATTTTTGTAATGGCGCGAAAACTTACAAATTTTGAATCAGCACAACCATCTTCCAAAGTTTTCGTATGCGACTTCCGAAAACAAAAAAACAAAAACAATAGATGCTCTCTTTTCCAAGCACGTACGCTTGAACAAAACGTTCCGGAGACGCTTATTTCCATCAGTCGACAATAATGTACCGTTAGTATTTAGTTAAACGCCGCCAAAGCGACTTGCAGCAATTGCCTATAAATTTACAATAATCCTGAGTTTTCGAAAGCAAATAAGCTGCTATGGAGTTTCTGCTTTATCTCTTTTTTTATTTGTTTTTTGCACAGCGCTGTTATATTTTACTACACACTTCCGCTTCCGTTGGGCCTAAACACACATACTATGTAACTGTATATGTAAATACAAATACATATGCCGGAGGGTATTTGTTTTTATGCGCCGTCTTATGTCTACATTTCCATGGTTGCCTCTTCACGCTATGCGGCGTCAGATCGTGAGGATTTTCGAATAGATTTAAAATTACGCTAACGATTGCACGCACGTTTTGAGTTTCCTTTTAGTCTGTGGGTTATTTGGCTGTTTGTTTATGTTTGGGTATGCGCCTCACACATACCTAAGCACATACTTGTAAATTTCCATATATGCTCACGTACGAGTTGAGTCGTTGCAGTGAATGCTTCAGGTCTTTGTGTTTTATTTTTGCGCTGCCTTTGGGCTGTAAGTGAAGCCAACACTCATAGATACTTAAGCCCTTCTTACCGTTGCTGTTGTTGTAATTGCCGTTGGCGGATATTTGTTTAACGACAAACAATTTTGCTTCATTGTAGTGAGTCTGACTTTTACATTTGCTCTTTATCGCGCTTTCCTTGCCTCAATCGCAGTCACTTTACTTTTGTGTTAGTGGAAGTAGTGGTGGTTTAGGCTATAACGGTATTTCTGTTGATCTAGCAGTTCACTAGGCCCTGTCAGTGCGGTATAGTCACCGATTGTCATTGTCTAACTCATCTAACGGTAGGCCCAGGAAATGTGCTGTTTCGACTGTTTGAGTCCAGACGAAGAAGTGCGTTAGGGGACTGGGTTTAAGAGGCCATGTGAATAGGTGGTTAGTAACGTGCGCTGTATCTCCACATACCGGTCATATATTGAGTATACCGGGTATGTTCTGGATAAGTAGGAATTTAACCTGCTACAATATCTAGATCCTAATTGGGTCAAAGTTACGTGGGTCTTACGAGGCAGCTGAAGCTATTTTTCTGTAATAGGTAATGGTTGTATTCCGATAACGGCATTTGGGCGTCGAGCGTTTAGGAGAGAATCTCCTGATGAAGGTCGTTTAATATCCCATGGCAGCCAGTTCTACATACCGGAATGACCCAGCCAAGCGCTGCCAGGCCTCAGCAAACTAGCCCTCGTACCATTCCTCCTCGTTGTATGCGGTAGCGATAGTCCCTTCGAAAATAGAATTTAACATATGCTGGGACCCATCGCCACCGCCGCATTACATGTAGATAGGAAAATATGTGTTATGGGTCTGTCGCTATCTCTGCACTACATTTCGCCCGCCCTGTGAGAGTTCGAAGCTGAATGGAAGGCAAAACAAAAATAACTTCATGAATAATGAAAAGAAGTAAGCGACAACCAATGAGATTTGATTTTGTTCGACACAAAGCAAATATTTGCTTTTTCTCTTGATGAAAAGGAAGCTCAACCATTAGGTTGATACCACCAGAGTGTCATGTGACACAAATCGTACTACGCAGATCGTACCAATCGTACGGTTGTACGAGTCTGGGTTGAATTTTTTATCATCGGAGAACACAACTTAGACCCACTCAGTTTCAAACTGTCGGTGTTTGGCAAAGTATTAAAGCACTTATCTGCGATGCCTTTTCAACACAGCCTTGCAGACCGTTCCGCTTTCATTTTATGTAATCTGTTTTGTGTAAAATGTGTGTGATACGCCTGGTTGTCACTGGATGGTCCACTTCTCTTTTATTTGAGTAGAATTTAAAAAACGTTTCATGGCTTTCTTTTTAACTGTCTTTGTTTGGCGCTTAGTCAGTTTTTTATTGTCTTCCGAGGGATTTCTCACGCCATACTTTTTGCCTTTTTTTAAAAAGCGCTCGCCACTGTCCCGGAGCTTCCTATTCTTCGCCCAAACCCTCGATTTGAATACCCTTCCTTATGGTACAGGATGATTGGAACTTTTCAGAATGATTTATTGGGTGTCTGGCCGAGCTCCTTATGCTATTTGGGGTGTGCTTCTTTATATGTTTCCACAAATGGAGGAACCTACGGTTTCCGCCTCCGAACGGCAAATGGTTTTTTATAAGAAGCTTCTTCATGGCAGAAATACATTCGGAGGTTAGCCATTGCCTGCCGAGGAGCGAGCGCTATGAGAAACAACTTTTCTATAATTTTTCCGAGAGTTTCATGCCTGAGGTTTACAATCCGTGCACCTCTGAAGGGTACTCATTTTGCATTCTTAGTTACTCCCCCCTCCTTGCATTCAGTTATACCCGAAGAGATCGACGAAAGACGAACGAAGTGTAGTGCTGAGGGAGCGATTGTCTACTACCTAGCATAGGCAAATGTTAAAAACATGTACATCTACATTTACTTTATTGGGTCTACTGCTGCATATCAAGTTTTTAACGATTCGTCACTCCATGACCGGCTCCTGGTAGTGGTGGAGTATAAGCAGGAGGCTCTACTAAATTTAATGAGTTATACAAAGTTTTCCTTCTCAAATGATTCGCAAATGAGTAGCGACGACGAGTATTGATGTGTAAAGCCGCATGCAGCACTTTTTGTTGCATGCATTTAGGCGTGTTCCATTTTTCTTTTTGCCGCACTAACTTTCACTTCAGTTGCCATTTCAGTTCACCACCTGCTCACTAACACACGCATTCGTATGCACACATTCATCACGCCATACGTTTGCATTTTCAGCTCACCTGCTCGAACACGCGCTCACGCACAGTTGAACGTCAATGCTCTTTTAAGCGCCCGAAAATATGTCAAGCATACATTTGCGCCGTAAATTTTGTGTGGTGAATAATATTGCACATACTTTGCCATTTGATACGTTACTGGCGGCGCACGTTTATTTCAAATATTTTGATGCTGATTATTTTGTAAACGTAAACGATTTACGCGTGCGTTGCATTTGTCAAAAAGCCGTCTCAATGTATGCCATGTTTTATGCGAATGCTTTGTTTGGATTTTCGTTTTTTTTTCTGTGTTTTTTGTCATTACGCAGCTTACTTTCAAACTGGGTGGGTTTGGTTCGCACTCGCACTTTGTTTTCTTTTCGACATATTTCCCAAATCACTTTCCTCTTTGGGGTGCTATTATGTGCGCCTTAACTGGAGGTATGCATACATTAAGGCGCTTCTACCTACTGAAGTGCGGTTTAGCTAAACCAGTAATGATAGCTTTGCTGTGGTAAAAGTGCTTAGTTTTTTTGTTTTTGTTGTTGTTTTTTTTTTCTTTTGTGCGCACTTTTGGCTCAAGCCCTTCGTTGCATGATACTTATACTCGTATGTAATATGTAAACGGTTACTTGCCTTAGGCCGCTCCCTTTCATGTGGCTGCTAAATGGAAGAGTTGAAGTAAACATTTTGTATTTTTTGTGACTCGGTCTGCTTTTCTCCTGCTCAGTTAATGCAATGTGTACTTAACTTAGTCAGGCATTGCGGAAGTGCGGGTGAGTACCTGCAGCTCTCATATACTATTAACGGCTGTGACTTTATCCCCTTGGCTGTCAGTACTTTTTATGGGTGCGTGAATTTATTTTTCTTTTTTTTTCTTTTGGTAAGCAGGCCCTTACATATGCTTTCGGCTTAATCTTGCTGAGTACTAGTACCTCTAAAAAATTGCCAAAATGCGTGCAAATACACTCGCAAAGGAGGGGAGAGAACCAAACTACTCTGTTTTTTTTTTTGGTTTCATGCAAATGGCAGTGCCTTCATAAAGTCGCGCGCATGAGTTTAGGCTAAGTGTAGTCGTTTATTTTATCTCCTTTATATTCATACCTGTATTATTGTTAAAAGGATCTGAGTTTTGCATCGCGCACTCAATTCTCTATATTAAAAAAGGCAATTTTTAAAAGGCCTCTTGGTAATTTATCAAAGAACGATTTGATGGGATTCTCAAAACACATTTTTTTTTTAATTTTACATATTTGGGATTTCGTGGAATTGACACCACATTTTATTTATTTTTAAAAAGTACATCAATGAATATTCGAGATGTCCTCCACGAGAATTTTAATCGCACGGGCGGGTTTTTCTGATCGCGAAAGTCAGATCCGTCAAGTGTCAGAAATTGTTTTATATGCAACTAGTCTTCCAGAAGATTCATAGGCGGGTCGAAATAAAAAGCTGTTAATGACGCTTTCAGAAAATTGTACAAACTATTAAAATTACATGGGTTCAGAGTCGCAAAGGCATTACAGGAAACAGTGTGACTAAGAGCTGACTAAGCGGAATTCCTGTTAGGTGGTTTCTCCCAGCAAAGAGAGGAGGTCCGTGGCTAAGTTTTTAGGTCTGATTTTAGATGAAACGGACTCGAGTCAGTTAAGTAAGTACTTCATACTCTAACACTGATATGGTCATTTGTGAGATATTTAATACCAAGGATGGATTCGATATATTCTAAATCTAGCAAAGCTGTAACTCGCATTAGTTGCGGTGGTCTCAACCGAACCTACGCCGTTAAACTGAACGGGACAAAGGGTTGATTTTACCGCTACTGAGAAAGCGATAGAGGGAGAGGGCGCGGGAAAGAGAGAGATAGAGATAGAGCAAGAGATAGATATATAGAGAAAGAGAGAGATAGAAATATAGAGTTAAGGATAGAACTATAGGTAGAGATAAAGACAAACGTAGTGAGGTATCAAATCACTGGCGGGATTCCCCAAGGATCTGTCCTTGGTCCAACACCTTGGAATGCCATGCACGACGGAGTACGCAAACTAAACCTATCAGCCAGTGCTACTATTGTAGGTTATGCCGACGATATTGCGCTTCTCGTCACAGATAGATACTTAGGCCAGCTGAACGCAAAAAGCAGTGGCACAGCAGCAATGGTGAGCCTATGGTTGGCAAAGAACCGATTGGAACTGGTAGCCCAAAACCCGAGGCGGTACATATCAGTGCGCGGAGAAAAAAACCGGAAGTGAAATCAAAGAAAAATTCTGTAAGGAGTCGATAATGGCGATGACAAGCGACTTAGCTACAAACAGCACTTATCTGCGGCAAGCGCAAGAGCTAATGCCATCAATGGGACGCTAATATGCATGCTGTCTAGCATTGGCGGACCGCAAGACAGCAGAAGACGTCTCTGATCGACGGTTCTCGACTCTGTAGTCTTTTATGTTGCCTCTATAAGGGTTGAAGCCAAAATATCCAGCATACAATTGGCAGCTCAGGTAATTAGCCGAAGTGCACTAAGGGTGGCATGTGGATGCAGAATGGTCTCAAAAGACGCCATAGCCGTTATTTCGGGCAAACTACCAGCTGACATTCAGGCAAAGAAATTGAACCGTCTCTGTGACAGGCTAGGAGTTAAGTCGTTATTAGGAGAACAAACTGCAGAGCGACGGCATTCGATAGAAGACTGGCAAAGCAGATGGGATTCGTCGACTACCAGACGCTGGACTCACAGGCTTATCTGAAATATTAACTAATGTGGGACCAGGAAACACGGAGACGTTGACTACCAGCTCGCTAAAATTTAAGTGGTCACAGTTGTTTTTTGGAGTACCTCCACCGGTTTAATTTGGAGGGCGCCTCGTTCTGCCAAACTGCAACAACGTGATTTAAAGTGCGGAACACGTATTCTTCCACTGCGATCTTCTCAGAGAGGAGCGCCTAACGCTTGCTGGAACGCGAGTAAACATTTTGCAACAATCATAGTGCTATACCTGCCTCGCAGAGAGTGCTAACGCAACATGCACCGAAAAAATCATTTACAGCTTTTGACTAGAGGTGGACAGCCCTCGAACTGTCGTCAAATCAAAGACACCTGATCAAAATACTCACGACGGTATCAGACCAACACGTCGTGACATTTTTTCCGATGTTTTATTTGCTGCATAGCCACTTCTTAAGTGGCAGCAATGGATACTATCGATAGCGTATAACCTCCATACGCCCATGTGAGAGGAACCTTGAAGCAGGTACCTGCTGTGTTAATAGATGCCTTGACGAAATGTTACCTCGAGGGTGGAATTCAGCCGAAAAGGAGGACTGTTACAGCGTTAGTGGGATGATGAGATGTTTCTGACACTTTGACTCGAACCTCCTTAACAATAAAAAAAAACGTAGAGATAGAGAGAGAGATAGAGAAAAAGAGAAAGGGAAAGGGAAAGAGGGAGTGGAGAAATTAACTCGGCACCCACTTCTCAGCTGCCCTGTTTCACTAGACAGGGACTTACATGCCTTTGCTCGAAGAGCGCCGCTTTTCTTTGGGAGCAACCATCTAAACTAATCCCACATAGCTCAATAATTCAAAATAGCAAAAGAAAACAAAGTGAAATCTTAGAACCAACTTGGAGCGGTTAAAAATGGTATTCCTTCCCGAACGCGGAGTTCTAGAAGGTTCACGCTTAAGGTAGTAGTCAGGAAACTTATTTTGAAAATTTCGAATTTCGGTTTTTTACATATTTTGAAAGTGCGATGTATTGGTAATATACTGTACAAATTTTAGACCGAAATTCGAAATATTGACGAAATTATAGCACATACATCAGAGCGGCTCGTACTAAGCCGCTAAAACTTTAAATGCGTTTTTCTCAAAACAACGTTTTTCCGGATGGCCGTCGTGAAAACAAATTTTCCATCTAACGGATTGAGCTGAAATTTAGATATGTTTTTCTACACATCAATAGCTCTGGCGGGTAGTAGATTTAATTTATTTCGTCCCTAACTTTCTATTTTTTAGTCCGATTTCCACTTTAAAAAAAGGCAATTTTCTTACGAAGTCCGCCATTTTGTTATTTTTTGTCAAAATAATTTGATCTTACTACCCGCCAGAACGACAAGCACACTGATTAATAAGCAATTTGTTTTTTCTGTTTCAGATGACCACAAGTGACGAAATCATGCCCGCCAGCCACTGTACCTCTTGTTTTTGCCGCAGTGTACAAAAATAGTATCAAAACATTAAAAAAAAAAAAAAAATTTTTTTGTACACCTTCTCATACCTTTAATAACATATATGAAAATCAAACCGATTGAATTTTATTTTCCCTTCTAAAAAATGTCCCAAACATGGCCTCAAAAATGTGTAAGTTACCAGACTACTACCTTAAGAGTCTTCTCTTGTACTGCAGCAGCTGTGGCGAAAGTCCTATATTGTTTCTTATAAAAGTGTAAGATTACATTTGTGGGGGGTTGGACAAGTCCAGGCACTCAGTCAGTAGACCATTGCACTACATAAACTTTATCCATACTCAGTATATCGCAACCCAATATCCTACGTCTGATTTTGGAAAAAGCCAGACAGCTACAGAGAAAATGCTCGGCAGTGTCGTCATTCTCAAGACAGGATAGGCATATCGGGCTGTCCACGACCCCCAAGGCAGCCATATGCTGATCACCAGCACTCTCAGGTCCTTCCTGCTAAGTTTTAGGAGAAAGCTCACTATTTTCCTGTTTGGTTCTTTCACAAAGCACGTAGCTACTCTGCGCGAGTTCAACTCAGACTGACGTCCTCTATGGGTAGACCTCATAAAGTCGTCAATCCATAGTTGAATCGATGCGGTATTGACACCCAGAAACGGTTCAAGGCCTAGTGGCATACTTGCAGAGCCTTCATTTGCCAATTTATCAGCCAACTCGTTCCCTGTAACACCACAATGTCCAGGCACCCAAATACAGGCTAACTTTGTTGTGTTTTGCAACACTGTTCAGTTTTGTCTTACGTTCACCGACTAACTTCGAAGAGCAGCGTGGGTTAGCAAGGGCCTTCAGTGCAGCTTCACTGTCACTACAAATTCCAATACTGCTACCACACCACTTTTTCTCAATTAGCCAGTATGCCACGTGCAAGATGGCATAGACTTCCGTAAGGAATACAGTGGCCATCTGTCCTGTGGCATAGGAGTACTTAGTGTCTTCGTCTAAGTACCATTCAAATCCGCTTCCATCACTGGTTTTGGATCCATTCGTGTAGAAAGTGTGCTGAGATCTCATTAATAGGTGCTCTGGACTTAACCATTGATCGCTATCTGGGATCAAAACATCATACTTCCTACCGAAGCTAACGAGAGGCACCCGATTGTCCACTGGCATCGAGAACAGTGTGCATCGCTCCGACAACTGGTGGCATATCTGACAGTGGTCAGCGCTTTCTTCATTTCCGCAGACTCCGTTTAACTTGATCCTGTACGCCGCCTTCATTGCTTCCTTTCGAATTTGAAGATCTAGAAGTTGCAAGTTCAGAATGGCATTAAGGGATGTCGTACTCATGGCACCTGTGATACCCAAGCACACACTTCTCTGTAGCCTGTTTAGGGGTTTTACTCTGAAGTAGAAGATAGAAGAGTTGAAGTAAAGCTTTTGGTCAACCGAAACACGAAACGTTGTGATGCCTACAGAAACTCAACGGAAACTGTGCTACAACTTTTTGTGGGCACTACCCTCAATTATTTACAATTACGCATTTCATTTAAGCCATTTTTCTTCTAGATACATTATTCCATCAGTGTAAAACTTTTGTGGTTTCTCGGCGAAAAACTGCGACAAGTAATTTTCACAGGCTTCTCTTGAAGCCAACTTTACTCCATTAAGGGAGTTCTGCATTGACCGAAACAAATGGTAGTCCGATGGTGCAAGGTCTGGGCTATATTGTGGATGCATCAAAACTTCCCAGCCAAGCTCTCCCAGTTTTTGCCGAGTAATCAAAGATGTGTGTGGCCTAGCGTTGTCCTGATGGAAGACGACGCCCTTTCTGCTGATCAGTTCTGGCCGTTTTTTTTTCGATTGCTTGCTTCAATCTCATTGTTGTTGACAGTAAAGTGTAGAATCAATCGTTCGAGCAGGCTGGAGCAGCTCATAGTGGATGATTCCTTTCCAATCCCACCAAACACACAGCATAACCTTTCGAGGCGTCAATCCTGGCTTTGCGACCATTTGTTGAGCTTCACCACCCTTGCACCATGATCTTTTTCGCACATTATTGTCTTATTTGATCCACTTTTCGTCTCCTGTTACCATTCGCTTCAGAAATGGTTCGATTTCATTTCGTTTCAGCAAAGAATCGCAGATGTTAATTCGGTCCATTAAATTTTTCACAGACAATTTATGTGGTACCCAAATATCGAGCTTCTTTTTGTAACCAGCCTTTTTTAAATGGTTCAAAACCGTTTGATGATGAACGTTTAGTGCCTTGGCGATGTCATGGCAGCTTATGTGACGGTCTTGGTCAATCTTTTCCATAATTTCATCGACTTTTTCAACGATAGGTCGACCGGAGCGAGGTGCATCTTTCACATCGAAATTTCCAGAACGGAAGCGAGCGAACCATTGTTGTGCTACACGAACTGATACAGCATCGTCTCCGTAAACTTCACAAATTTCATTGGTGGCTTGCGTGGCATTCTTCCCTTTTTTATACAAAAATTTCAAAATATACCGAATTCCTTCATTATTTTCACTCAATTTTGAACAGCTTTAACTTTTTTTCAACTTCTCCGAATTTAATTTTGTTTCGGTTAAATGAAGCTTAAAATGTCACGTTTCTAACACCATATGATATGGCACAATGTGATTGGTAGCACTGGAGATATAGTAGATGGCTCCAACGACATCTATTGACAAAATACAAAAAGACTTTTTCGATTACCCAATATTATATAAATATAGCAATTTTCCTAAATTTGTATAAAGTTTGGTGTTTTAATTTATAAGTTTTTTGTTAGACAATGAGCTATACTTTTATAAAAAATAGTAATGAGTATTCAACAAACAAAAAAAAAATAAAAAATAAAAATAGTCAAAACTGTTCAAAATGCTGATATGCCGCATACAATTTTGTCTCAGCCTGTATGTAGACGTGCACAAAGATTTTCAATTAATTTCGTCGCATTTATTCTCATTGCGTTCTTCGAGATATTAAAACTTTCGCATACTCGCCGCCAAAGTTACAGCTACCCCGACGTTCTATGACTTGTGACGACAATCCACCGCTGCTTCCTCAGCGTCTGCACAGCAAACCACGAAGCCTCAGTCTGTGCATAAATGTGCTAACATATGAATAAAGTCCTTGCGAAAGGCTTGCTCTTTTGTCCTTAGCATTCCACCCATACACACACATCCATGAATATGTCTGTGCGTAAGTACTCATATTTATGTATGCCTGAGATGGCGGTGTCGCTTACGTTGTTGGAGTTGTCTTTTGCTCAACATTTTAAGCCAATTAGACTCTCTAACACGACGCGTCGAACATCGGAAATGTGATGACAGGCCATTGTCAGTTTTAGCAATTAAACTTTGTCAGACTGATCACGACAGCCGACAATGCGGCAATCAACAGCGACCAGCGAGCGAAATGCAACTTGACAGCCGCTTAACGACAACGCACAGCTCAAAGGAGAGTCAGGAGCTGGCAGAGTGCAGAGTGCAGAGAGAAAATTCATTTCAACACTTCGAATGCGGCAAATGTTTGGCTGCTGTGCTGTGAGGTGCGAAAGGTCAGACAGACGACGTTTGGCAATTGGTATTTAGTTGTGAACTTCTGTGTCTGTCTAGCCGGTGAGGGGAAGCAATCAAATGGCAAACATTTGCGTGTTTTAATTGAAAATTTTAGTGAGGGAGCTTGCGAATTGGTTTTAAACGGGTTGGAAAAGATTTGATTATAAGATATTTGAGGTTAGTATTAATATCTAGTAAACTTATTAATACGAATTTAATTCTTAATTGCGTCTGGATATTTTAAGACAAAGGCTAGTAGATAAAGGATGTCTTTAGAAGTAGAGAACTTAAAACAGCAAATACGTAACGACGCATTTGTGTTCAGTAATAAATTAGAAAGAACGCAATGGCTGATCTTTATGGCCGTAATCCTTTGGATCAAAGGCAACGGATGTGCTTCCATCGCTGCAGCTAATTTTTCGATTGCAAGAGTTCGACTTGATGGACAGACCCATTTCATGGCCTGTTAGATTGCCCGATTTAAACTCTTTAGATTTTTTATTTTTTGGAGGTATTTATAATATTAATACTGTACATAGCCTCACAAAACTTCCTAACTTAAATTAATCAAAAGAGTCAGCAAATCTGATCTCCTGAGTGGATTTTAGAAAGAGTTTGAATATCTTTCAGACAAAAAGGTCATGCTTGTTTGTTAATGCGAATACTGAAAATTTGATTGTTGAAGTGAAACTTCTTAGGCGTCGATGGACGAGCTAGAATCGAGAGTAAAATTTCAAGGCCACGCAACGTTTTGGGCATTTTCGTTCCGCGAGAGAGAAAAAAGATATGACGTAGAGGGAAAAAAAGGGAGAGCTATATCTTAGATATATTTTAGGCTATTTCTCCTTAGCTTTTCCTTGTGGTTGCTAATTTTTACTGAGACGTAACACTGCCTACTTTTCGGCGCTTGTTTATTAGTGCAAACTTGGAGGAAATATATTTTGTATGCCTACTTTTTGGCGTTATATTTCCTTGGTGCCTACTGTTTGGGGCATTTTTTAGTCCCAATTTGTTTGGCGTTTTTTTTGGTGCCTAGTTTTTGGCGCTTATTTCCGATTCCTGGCTAGTACTTGTGCGTTCTGTAAAGCGCTATCCATTCCGGCGTCGGATTTATTGGTTTTGCCTTAGGGTAATTTGTGCCGTTGCTACGGTCCTTGAATCGCTGCGTTTGTGCGGGTGATAAACGCTCGGAGTAGTGTGCATTGTTGCCACGGTTTGTGTCCGGCGTTTACCTACAGCGGTCGACCGTTCTCCGTTTTTTGTAAATTTTGTCTATTTGTATTCTCAGCAAATGTTGTGAACTTATTTAGATATATATTCTTTCTCTCTCTCATTCTCTCTCGGGTCTCTCCCTCTTTCGTGGTCTGCCTTGAAAGTTTTACTTCTGTTATGTGTACAAAACGCACTTTTGTTTCAATTGTCAAGCGTTTTTAATCTGTTCACATTCTTTTCTTTCCTTGTTCTTACAGCCTTTTCATCGTGCACGATTCTGAGCTGTTGTTTTTGCGCCGTCCCATGTAATGTCGGCATCTGCTAGCTCGCACAACATCGACTTTCTCCAAGTACTTTTTGACCTACCACGACCTCTGTTACCTTCCGAGTTAGAGTCCAGTTCCACTCTCGTGATAGTATCTGGTGGTTTTCTAAATGTATGACCTACCCACCACCACTTTCTGCATTTGATTTGACATAGGAAGAATTCATTAATCGTTGGTCTCCACAGCGCATCGTTGCTGATGGTCTTCGGCCTGAATATTCCACAGCTGATGCGGAAGCATTTGTTAACGAGAGATTGAAGCCTCTGGGTGACGGTGTTAGAGATCAGCCTTATTCCACTTTCGTACAACAATACTGACTTCATATATGAGCTAAATATTCGCAGATTAGAGCGCCAGGAGATTTGCGAACTCGCCCATATTGTATGCATTAGCCCGAACGCCTTGATTTGTGTAGCCTGCATGCATCCGTCCAGACACCCGTGAACCATTATAGGTTTTGCTATTTTGTGATTGACTCTCATAGCCTACGCTTGCATGTCAGTTTGTTTGTGAGAGAGGAGGCAGATGCCATCAGCAAAGTCTAGGCTCTCAAGATGTCTTGTGAATCTTCATATGATGCTTCTTTTGTGCAGGGTCAATTGGCTCATGATGTCGTCTAGGATGAAAACGAAGAGAAGGGATGGTGAATGGGTGGCTGATATTGCCATTGTGTATCACTGTCAGTTCGGAGTTCTCCTAAATGGCTCTGATGAGGCGGATTATCTTAGCGGGGACTCCCTTTATACTCAACGTCTTTCTCTGCTCACAATTGAGAATGCTAAACGTTTTTTTGTTAATTGGAATAAGTGGGCTCTTGCGTTTAAAAAAACAAAAAAAAAAAACAAAGCCAAAACCAACACATTTGAGGCGAGAAGTGCATGTTCTAAGACCTGGTCTATTCGAGCCAGACTACATTGATGCAAAATATTTCCACAGGTCTTTGTGCCAAAAGTAATTAGGATTTTAGTTTTACGGAGACCTCATTTAGGTCTTGAAGTAAGAAAAATGTAACGCTGTTTGTTTTCTTTTAAGCGTGAAACATCGACTTAAACTGCCAGTTTAGGTGATATAACTGCCAGTATAGGTGATTTTCAAACCTGGGTCAGTACAATAGGTTTGTACATTTCAGTGGTTGTTTCGTAAAAAAGCCGAGTTTTGCCGAATAACTTTTAATAAATCATATTTTAGGCAATAAAAAGATCAATTCTTGGTAATTAAAAAAAAAAATTTTTTTCTTGTTCACTCCAGTCGGGAGCATAGTGCTTCGACAAGACTCAGTCTTCCGTTGGTTTCGTTAATTTATTTTGCTTTCTGACAGGGTAGGTGATTAGGCTGCCGCTACGAGTCCTAAATAGTGTGAATGCCCACTTGTTGTTACTTAGGAACAACGGCTTCTTACTGCTTTGGAGCGCCATCTGTGTTTCACATTTTTCTGCCAGAAGGATCGCACAGATGGTTGAGGGCTTCGCTAAATTGGGTGTGTCTGCGCTATTACCGCGGCTGCCCGAATTCTCTTGCTGGCGGCACTGATGCAATGTGTAACTGAGTCTTCTTTGTTTTTTACTTGTTTTAGCAGTCACAATGCAAATAATGCGCTGACTATTTGTCGGGAGTAAGGTTGGAAGGGACACGGTTTTGGGGTTGAGCAACTCGATTTTTTTTTGTTTTAGAAAGTGAGAAAGTAGTTAAATTTGGAAAAGTGCGAGGGCCGTGCTTTACGTGTGATTCGAAACCACAACCTCTGGGCTAGTGCGCTAACTTTAGACTAGCGCAGCGCCATAATCTCAGAATGTAAGCCAAATTGTCACATAATCCGACGTAGCCCATTCGTGCTGAGTTCCAGATATGCTTTTCAAAGTAGGTCGAGTGAAAAATCAGGTCCATTTTCAGCCAGAAAGCGATCTCTTATAGTATTTTAAAAGAGCTTCTGTAGCATGAAAAAATTTTAATATAAAATAACGACCCCAGTTGATCGCAGAAGTAAAAGCACAACTTGAACGAGCATAATTCTTGCTAATTTTGATTACGTGAAAGCCTCAAGACGAAGTTTTGATATACAAGTATAAACAGGCCTCTGTATATAGAAACAAAGGCCGATGTACCGATCAAAATTCTGGCTGATGCATTCGCAAAATTAATCAGCCTATCAGAAGATTTACATATAATTTTCAATTATTTAAAACCAAAATTGGATGATTAATATTGTGCCACGCTAAGGCACTTTTAAATCATATAAACTAACCTTTTGTTTTTTGTGTTTATTATTTATTAAATTTAATTAAAATCCCGAGATCCCGGTATTGCAATAACGCCGCCCCAAAAATACCGAGATCGTAAAAATAGCAAAAATTTACATCCCTCGCACATGCATTGCTAGGTATGAATTAAAATGAATATTTTCGTTGAAATAAAATGAAATTCCCACCACAACCTTTGTACAGCAGCTCATCTCACCAATTACAGACTCCCCTCTTATTCACGCTTTTCTTTTTGCCTCAAAAATAGTCTGGCAATAACAATTGAAAATCTGCATTTATTCCCATACATCTCACTCACACATTTCTCCTGCCTCTATTCCCCCTTCACTCAAACTGCCACAAAAACAAAAAGAAGGAAAACACACAAACAAAACGTGCCTGGGAAAAGAATGTTTGCTCTATGATGGTCATTATTTTTATGCAGTTTTCGGTTAGAAATCACTTAATACCAGTTAGCTCAATGTCCTCTCCTCCTTGGACAGCAACAACAAATGCATACAAATATGGTGGTTATGGTGTTTTGCATGCCCCAACTGTGCAGCTGCACTAGCAAAAACGTACATATTTATTCTAACGGTGTGCAAGTGAGAGTAAGAGCTCGTGGACAGCCACTGGCCACTGGCGAGGTACCAGTGTGTATGTATATGCAGCGTTGGTGTTGTTTGAATTGTCCAAACCCCAAATTATTACAGGCGATAAAAGTGTACAGCAGAGCAGCACCAACGGCATTTTCGCCACCGTCAATATCTTCTACACCTCCTCGTTTGTTCGCTTTCATGTGACCAGCGGGTTAGCAACACCACCAACACTACGGACGCATGAAAAAACGGCGAATTTTCCAAAAAATTACTTTTGTTCGCACTCAACGACTGCTACGCTCTCCCCTTCTACTGGTTTCGTTAAACATATTTTTTTTTTTTTTGTTCTATTTATTTTCCTTTTTTCGCATTGTGCTACTATTGGTGGGTGTGCGCCTGAACTCGCTCGATGGTTTGCGTGTGTTTATTTGTAAAATAAAAAAAAGGAACTTCAGTGGGTATTCACATCCCGCCAACATGCCGTAGCACATTGAATGCTATGTTCCCGCCAAAAGCCATCAATAACATCACAATTTTCCAGCGCTTACCCTACTCGCTTTTTTCTCAATTGCCTGCAGGATTGCCTTAGCTATTTTTCTGAAGGAAATTGCACTTGAATTTTTACGCTGAGTTTGGCCTTGCGGATGGTCGTTTACTTGCGAAAATTCCATAAATTGAAATTAAATACTTTTGAATTTGAATTATTTGCCAGCAATGAATTTTCACCCAACAACCTTTTGCACGATTTACCCCTACACTCGAACGCACAGTTGCTGAAATTGCTGGGTACTGCTGGGTATACAACCCCAACTGGGTGCTATAAGTGTTTCAAGTGCATCCGCTATTTGCTTGAGCCATTCGAAATTTGTGGCTGACAGTTTAAATGTGTGCGCGTCTGCTGGTTAGTATCCTGAATGTCAGACTCTCATATTTAGTTTCAAAACGAGTTTCAAGCAAAGGGGAAAAAGGGAAAGTTACTGGTTACTTATAATAAATAGCGCTGACTTTGTTTGATTTTTGTTTTTAATAACTGAACATATACATACGTCATCCGCTAGTGGAAAACGCTGAAGTGGACGTACTACTACTACCCCAGTGTTATGAAGGAGAAATAGCAGTAGCGCAGTCAACGCATAACAAATTCACAAGAGTTAACGGATTGTAGTTCAGCTACTTATATAATTACAAAGGTGAGAGGCTGGTAAAGTGCATGAATTAACTTTTGTGCAGAAAATGTCAGAGCGAACGCATACCCGCGCAGTGGAATTTATTTGTGCTCTATCCAATCCATTCGAAGGTTGATTCTGCATCAATTATGGCAGAATGAGACATTTTCCTTTGCTTCAGGCAAGGTGACAACACCCTGTCATATGATTTATTTATGACCTGCAGAACTAAATCGTATAGACCCCAATCTTAGCGCACAATAGCTGGCGCATACCGATCACATCGTCCATTACAGTCGTGATGTACTGCTAAACAACAAAAACCTTTGCAATCGTGATTGTTGTTCTGCTTTGCCAAAATTTGACAGAGAAACAGAGCGAAAGAAGAAGCAAACACATTCTGTTTGAAACAGAGACTGCACATTTGCAGTCGCGTATTGGTGACCACTTTATTGTTGACAGTTAATCTCAACGTTGAAACTGTGTGAGGGGTGGAAAATTCCCTACGATAAGAGAATATATGCATACTTTTTTGTGCTTATGTCATTAGATGGTTATTGATGAAAAGATACCAAAAACAAATAAAGATATTTGCATTGAAATGTGATTGGTCCGAAATAGTCACAAATTTCATACACACACTGGTAATTGGGCTTGATGAAGAGATGATCTCTGAATTGTTGGGAGCATAAATATTTAAATGCAATAATGTAATTTTTTTGTTTCTTTTTTGTGTTTTTGTTTTTTTGTTTTTCTGTTTTGGTAATAAGTGACTGCGATTTTAGAACTTTTGAGCATTCATCCTGATTACTATTTCAATTTATCAGTCAAGCTAAATGAATTGTTGAACTAAATTCTAAGTATATCTAATATTCTTTCTTTTTGGACTATAAAAGGGACAAATAAACGGAATAAAATAAAATAAAATAAAATAAAATAAAATAAAATAAAATAAAATAAAATCAAATCAAATCAAATCAAATCAAATCAAATCAAATCAAATCAAATCAAATCAAATCAAATCAAATCAAATCAAATCAAATCAAATCAAATCAAATCAAATCAAATCAAATCAAATCAAATCAAATCAAATCAAATCAAATCAAATCAAATCAAATCAAATCAAATCAAATCAAATCAAATCAAATCAAATCAAATCAAATCAAATCAAATCAAATCAAATCAAATCAAATCAAATCAAATCAAATCAAATCAAATCAAATCAAATCAAATCAAATCAAATCAAATCAAATCAAATCAAATCAAATCAAATCAAATCAAATCAAATCAAATCAAATCAAATCAAATCAAATCAAATCAAATCAAATCAAATCAAATCAAATCAAATCAAATCAAATCAAATCAAATCAAATCAAATCAAATAAACTAAACTAAACTAAAATAAAATAAAATAAAATAAAATAAAATAAAATAAAATAAAATGAAATAAAACAAAATAAAATAAAATAAAATAAAATAAAATAGATCGCAGCATGGAAGGCAAAAACAATACACGGTGCCCATCCCCATGATCTCGAAATGGAATGGATCGACGCACAATCATCCAATTTATGGTTAAAAAAAGGAAAACTATTTTCTGAAACAGAAGGTTTCGCAATCGCTATCCAAGACCGAGTTATTCCCACAAGGAATTTCCGAAGGTCGATACATGGCGAGGCAATAGAAGATAGATGCCGAAGGTGCGGCATTTACGGCGAAACAATCGACCATATAATTGCTGGATGTAGCGTACTTGCCCCCGTGAATATGTCATGAGACATAACAATATAGCAAAGATCCTCCACCAACAACTTGCGATAAAACACGGTCTCTTACAAGCAGAAGTCTTGTATTTTAAATATGAACCAAAGGCAATAATCGAAAATGCAAATTTTAAACTGTACTGGGACAGATTTATATCCACAGATCAAACAGCAGCTGCCAACAAACCTGACATTATCTTGTTCGACAAGACAAATAAAACGATCGAAGTAATCGATATAGCGGTGCCCCTTAATCGCAACATCCAAAGCACATACTCCACCAAAGTATCGAAGTATGCTGCTTTGGCCATAGAACTGAAACAGATGTACAAAGCGAGGGAAGTGAATATAATTCCAATGATTATATCGTCCACTGGATTAGTGCCTAAGCATTTAATAAAAAACTTGAAGAAGTATGACTGCCAACACCTCTTAGAAGACATGCAGAAGTCGACCATACTGGACACATGTGCAATAGTTCGTAGATTTTTAAATATTTAAGCAATAGCAATCGCATGGGCGTAGAACTTGGACTACGCTCCACCAGAGCACAATCCCTTGAAAATTTTATCCGGGATGTGTAATCTCCGGCAATAGCCGAGATGGATTAAGCTCTACAAATAAAATAAAATAAAATAAAATAAAATAAAATAAAATGAAATTAAATTAAATTAAATTAAATTAAATTAATTAAATTAAATTAAATTAAATTAAATTAAACTAAATTAAATTAAATTAAATTAAATTAAATTAAATTAAATTAAATTAAATTAAATTAAATTAAATTAAATTAAATTAAATTAAATTAAATTAAATTAAATTAAATTAAATTAAATTAAATTAAATTAAATTAAATTAAATTAAATTAAATTAAATTAAATTAAATTAAATTAAATTAAATTAAATTAAATTAAATTAAATTAAATTAAATTAAATTAAATTAAATTAAATTAAATTAAATTAAATTAAATTAAATTAAATTAAATTAAATTAAATTAAATTAAATTAAATTAAATTAAATTAAATTAAATTAAATTAAATTAAATTAGATTAAATAAAATAAAATAAAAAGTAAATAAAAATAAAGCGTAATACATATTTCATTCTTCACATTTAAAACATATCGGATTCATTGGCAAATACCATACTTTTCACGTAGCTCTAGAAAAAAGGTCCAATGGCGTCAAATTGCAAAATTTCGGGGTTCATTTGAGATCATCGTTTTGCAAGCTTATACAACCTGGAAACTTCGTTCACTATAGAACGGCAAATGACAACGTCCTTTTTGAACCAAATATTGTCCAAGTGCATATAATTTAGTTCAGGCTTTACAACGTTTATTATCAAGTAAGAATAACCTACGCCATTCATCGTATTTTCTTTTTAATTTCATCACATTTATTTCATTAAATAAAATTGGTTATAGAGTGCCTTAAAAACTTATAAGGAATGAGAAGTTTTCACGATTTATTTATTTATTTTTTTTTGTATCAATTACTCTTTTTATAAAAATATAGCTCATTCCGTAATAAGGATCATATTAATCTAAATTCGACAAATTTTCATAAAAATTTACAACTTTTTAATCACAATTAAAAAAAAAAAAACCATTGGATACGCAGCTTTAAAGCCCATACAGTTTTAGTAAAGGGCGATCAATTTAAAGGCATCGGCGTTACCGATATTCATCATCATCGTACCATTGCCTCCCATTGGAGCATTTCCACCTGGTCCTGCTAGCTGTTTTCGAGCGTTCGATGATTTGCCGCATTAATCGACTTCTTTTCGTAGCGATCTGCTCCATGTACTCAAAGGTCGGCCCTTTTTGCTGCTTCCAGTCCAACCAGTTTTCCTATCATCAAACAAGTAGAGCCCCATGACTCCGCCAGCCCAGCAACCGTACCGAACATTGATTTCTTGTGGGCGGATAGTTCTTCCTAAGTGACATACACTTGAAGGCAACATATTAAGAAATTTATTGTAAAACAACTAAAAATTTTAAACTTTTATGAGAAATGTTTAGGCAGTCATTTTTTCACAATTTCTATACATTTTCTCCTAGATTTTCAGTCCCTCAAGTGAGGCAGTTTTGCTTGTTGTCCTATCAGTTTTCGTGAAAATTTGTCTCACCACTGATCGCTCGATGCGAGAAATGTAATTTTTTGCAAAATAACTATTTTCATGAAACGTTTCAATCTCTTTTTTACGCGTCGTGTAACTGGATATCGCGCCACGGCTAAGCCTATTTTATTATTATTATTATTCATTTTTTTTTCCATTTATAAACTTGCCTTTCGAAGTCGGCCAAAACTTAAGATTGATTTTAATTATTTATTATTTATTAATAAAGTAAATCACATATACAAAATTATTTTCACATTGATTAAATTATACTTGTCTTACAAACATTTACGATTTTTTCCACATACACAAACTCCACCATAATACAGATTTCTGACTTGCTCTACCATTCCATTTCAGCAACTTGGAGTAAAATTTACATTTCTCAACTCTCCGCATGCATACACATACATACGTCTACATATGAAGATAAACAATGCATTAAGTCGCAACAACACAAACATGGGGGTACGAACAACATACACCTCCTCCGGACAAACATCAATACCAAAATTAGCATTCGCGTCTCTACTCATACAACTTGTATACGAACAGAGCACACATACACGCTTGCCTCGGCATTCATAAACAACAATAGCATGAAAGCAAACTAAAGCTCTCGCCCGAAAGGGGAAACTACATATGGAACGAGCGTACGTTCTCTTCAATTAGGTGAACATATCACTTAGCTGCTCAACTTGGCTACCCCTGCTCTTACAATCACCTAATGTACAGATTTGACACAAATGGCACTTTCTGTATGATTCATCGCACTTTGAGGTTTGCTTTGTTTGACTTTCGAGTCCACTATGGTTGCAAGTACATATGAATATACATAAATGCCATGTTGTTGATGAGGGATTCACAGTGAAAGGCAGTGAGTGAGTGACATTAAAGCTGAAAGACGGATTTACTAACACAACTACAAGTTGCAGTTATGTGTATACAGGTGCGCTGCAGTGAGTGCATGCGAAATAGACTGGCGTCTTGCATTAGGCGGATATTTGAATGACTCGCTGGTATCTCGTGAATAGCTCCAAAAATGTTGCCTCCAATGCCTCAATTGAAGCTGGTTTATTCACAAAGCATTTAGATTCTTCATACCTTCAATAAATAAAAGTCCAAAGGTGTGATATCAAACGGACTTCCTGGTCAATTCACCGATCCGAGACGAGAGCTAAAGTGAAACGACTACGCATGACGCAGTACATCCATTGCTTTGCGGGCTGTATGGCAAGTGCGGCGTTTTTTGGATCCTCGGACCAAATGTTGTGGAGATCACGGGCTTCAATTTCCGGCATCACGAAGTAGCCGCTCGCCATTCACTGTTACATTGACCGATGATTCCTACAGCCCACAAGCCGCACCAAACGGCTGCTTTCAATGGATGTTGCTGGTGGTTTTCTAGTACCTCTTCAGCTAGCAGCTCAATGCGGCAATTTTGCTTACTGTCGTCGCTATTAAGCCGAAAACATGCCTCACCGCTGAACATCCTAAGTTGGTCTGAGTTCGCGAGGAACACTTTTTACAGAGAGTCGATTATGTAATACAATTTTACGATTTGTAAACGTTGTTGAAGCGTAAGTATTTTCATGCTGAAATGTCTATGAATACTGAAAAAAATTTTGTATTTACTTCGATAGTAGTGACGCGTGAAACAAAAACCAATTGGAAAAAGTACGTCTAATCTGAATAGCCTTTACTATGGCAAACTCGCTACTGAAGGCAAAAATGCTCTTTAGGAAACGGTCGAGAGCACTTAAATAATGAGCTGATCTAACGCGATCGGATTACATAAAAAGATCAGCTGAAATCTCTATGGGAATTCACGGAATTTAACTCGCAAATCTTACAAATATCTGCCCATAGCACTTTCACCAATTATCTGAGCTATCGGGAAATGTGTGCACAGTTTGTGATCTACAAATTAAACGTCAACGTGCTTTCAACTCCGTGTTTTGCCTCACTTGGCGTTGTGCAACTTTTTAATTTTTCAGAAAAATGCTTTTCACAGCGAAAGTAAAACATTTTGTGAGCTAAAACGAGTAGCTTTGAAGCCGAGCTTCATTTGCCAAATTCAACGCTTATTTTCCTATTCTAAGCACTTTGATTAGGGTTGCGCAAAAGAATTGAGCGCAGCCGAGCTGAGCAGAGCTGTCATTTCTTTCAAGGTACGGGCAACTAATTGGACTCAGATGGAGTTTATTATTATAATCAGTGCACCACTTAAAAGTAAGTTCAAGTTCATGTTTCTTTTTTTCTTGTGATCTTTATGGGGCGTGTCAATTACCTACGTATCTGTGTGTCGCACTACCACAACTACTATCAACTCCTTAGCAAATGCTGCTAGTCGAACGCCTACAAAAAGAAGCGCAATGTCCAAGAAAAGGGAAGAGAGGTGCTACTAACCTTAGACTACATGGAAATACTTACAATTATCTCACAATTTCATGAATACTCAACTATGTATGGGCATGCATACATACACACATACACAGATACAAGCACACATACACGCTCGCTGCGAGTCATTAAGTGATGTAGTGATTTCGGCTTTTAGCAAGTATGAGGCAAAAGCACAAAAGTCTCTACAAAAACACACGCAAGACCAAATCCCCAAAAGGACGCTGCTACCAACCAAGCGAATAATCAAAAAGGGTTTCAGCTGCCAAGCCAAATATCAGATGTGTTTTGCGTAATTTGCGTATTTTTCTTGCTTTACTTTGCTGATACTTATGTTTTTGTTTTTGTTTTTGCTTTTGCATGTATTTTTGTTGTTGTTGTTGTTCTTTTATTAGGGTTCACAACTGTTTATATGTTAATTTAGTAAATGTGAAAAACATTTTGCGTAAAGGATTCGCCACTCGTCCATAATAGAGGACACATGAACTCAGGACGGGTCGTAACATACACACTTAGGGGCGTGTGTGTATGTGTGTGCTTTCACATATGTGTGCTACAATTAAAATGCGTTGCTATGTAGACAGCAGCAACTGTAATCCGGATATCGCCTCTCGCACATACACACCCACACACACATTCACTCATGTGACATCCAACGACGACCCAACTCAATGTGCACAAATTCCCCTACATTTGCCATTTTGCCATCTACTCGGGCTTTGTTTGTTATCATTGACCCGCCAAGAAATCTGCGTAAAGTAGTTAGAGTTAGCTAGCAATCCGGTTGAAATGGTAACAATTAGCTTAATGGAACTGACAAACTTTGCCATTTCCTGCAAATGTCTCCGAATCAAGTGCTGCTGCTCCACTTTACCCCTCCCTCTAACTTTCTCCTACCAGCGCACTCATTCCGCCATATTGTCATATGCTTTGAAACTTTGTTTTGTAGCTTTGAACTTTACGCGTCGCTTTCGCTTTGCGTCGATTTGAAAAGCGACCACCGGAAGCGGTTTCAAATGCGAATTTCGCGTAATTCTACAATAATGCTTTTCGGCTACTGATTCTGTTGTTTCTTAAGTACAAACATTGTGCACTGTGGTGACATTAGTTGGCTGTATGATTGTCGTAGTTGTTTTGATTTTATTACGGCTATGCAATTAATTCGGTTAATGGTGCCACACTGGCGGAGAAGCAAGATGATATTAAGACTGATTGTAACATCTCCACAAGAATGTATGTGTGTGCCCTGTACATAAATGCGTCTGTATTGCTTTCTTCTTTTTGGGGTACTTGCGTATGTATGAGCATATATGAAGGCGTACAAAGGATGTGTAAGGACTAGAGCACTCACATGAGCTGTATTTGGTAGATTTAATTGCCTGTATGGAATCGGAATTTGATTGGCGAAGGTATTTTGTAATCAAATTAAAGCGGTGAAGTAGCTGTAGCTGAATATCTCAGGCTCTGCTTCTTATGGTTTCCGTACTTTGCTTTTGTTCGACTCGACCTCGACTAGAACATTCCCCTCATACTTTCCCTTTCCTTGTTCACCCCGCTCGGGAGCATAGGGCCACGGCCAGACTCTTCCATTGCACACCCTTTTGAGCTGCTGTTTTTGCGTTGCAAATGCGGCTGAAGTGACAGTCCATAGCCGGATATAAATCCAGGTCGTTCCGGTTACGTAGAACCGATTGGCCTCGGAATGGTTGCGTCGTCACAAGTGAGGTCGGCATCTGCTAGCTCGCGCAACATCGACCTACTCCAAGTAGTCTTTGGCCAACCGCGACCTTTGTTCCCTGGCGGGTTCCAGTCCAGTGCCATTCTCGTGCAGCTATCTCATAGTTTTCCAAGTGTGTGACCTATCTACCACCACTTTCTGCGTTTGATTTGACATAGGAAGGTTTCTTCAATCGTTTATCTCCACAGCGCGACGTTGCTGATGGTGCTCGGCCTGAATATTTTATAGATGATGCAGAGGCCTTTATTGACGAAAGATTGCAGCCTCTGCGTGATGATGTTAGAGACCAGCCGTGTTTCACTTCCGTACAACAATACTGACTTCACACACGAGCTAAATATTCGCAGATTAGAGCGCCTGGAGATTTGCGAACTCGCCCATACTGTATACATTAGCCCGAATGCCGCCCTTGTTTTTTTTAACCTGCAGTTGACGTCTTCATCTGCTCCGTCGTCTGCCGTGATAACACAACCGAAGTAGCAGAAGCTTTCAACAAATTCCACCGGACACCAGCCAATCATTGCACTTATTGCTTTGCTGAGATTTACTCTCATACCTTTATCTTGGCGCTGTTGACCTCCGATCCGACAGTACATGCCAGCGTGACTAGTCTGTCCGCCTTCGCTTGTATGCGCGTGAGTTTGTGCGAGAGGAGACAAATGTCATCGGCAAAGTCCAGCTCGTCAATATGTCCGCTGAATCTCCATATGATGCCTCTTTAGTGCAAGGTCAATCAGCTCATGACGTCGTCTAGGGCGATATCGAAGAGAAAGAGCGACAGGGAACAAGCTCGGCTTACACCTGTGTTCGTGATGTATGGGTTGCCGTTGTGTTGGCAGTTCTCATAAAGAGCTCTGATGAGGCTGTGATTATCTTAGCGGCAACTCTGCTTGAGTCTCAGTTGATTGCGTCTATTGCCTTCTTAACGTCAACAAACTGCTTATAAAGCAGTGAGCGCCACTCAAATAGTTATTCTACTATGATGAGAAGATGGTGGACTTGGTCAAGGTGATGGTTGACCTTGATGAGGTGAGGGTGAACCCCAGTTTTTCCGTCTCTTAAAGAGCGTTGAATACATTGGAGTCTGGTTTGAATAATTGTAACTTCAGAAAACATCAAAAAATCTACAAAATCGCTTTGAAGGGCCGAAAAGTAAAGTTGCGTGGGTTAGCTGGCATCGTAAAGCTATCGAAAGAATGCTTTGGCTTTATATAGCACTTGGCTATGACAAAGCTCTGTTCAAAGTGAGTAAGTGCATTTGCCCACTTTCAAGACAAAGCACCGTGTCAGAAGTCAATCGAGGCAATGACAAAACTATATGAATTGAGTTTCGAATTGTTCCCACATCCTCCGTATTCACCAGATTAGGATTTCAGTGACTATTGGCTGTCCGCATTCCTAACAAAATGCTCGTGGGTAAGAAATTTCGCTCGAATGAAGAGGTCATCCCTGATACTGAGATCTATTTTGAGGCAAACGATAAATCGTTCTACAAAAGTGGTGTTGAAATATTTGAGCGGCGCTGGAATGATTGCGTTGTTCTCGATGGAAATTACGTTGATGAATAAAGCAAAGCTTGAAAAAAGGTGTTTTCTTTGTTTGTTAGGCCCAGGACTTTTCAGCACATGTGTTTGTGAAGCCAAATTTTACGGTTGCCAATAATTTGATAGACAAAATGATTTGAATTGATGATATACCGGCCTCAGTAGTCTCGCGTAAGTTCACTAGCCTGCCATCCCGGAGGGTATGGTTTTGAATCCAACGTAAGGCACGGTCCTCGAACTTTTCCAAACTTACCTACTTTCGTAGTTTCTCAAACGAAAAAAAAAATGCATTCCAAAACCCAGAAAAAAAAGCCCTATCCTTCCAATCCTTACTCCCGCACAAAAAGTCGGGGCATTACTTGCATTGTAGCTGCTAAAACAAAAGTTAAACACAGAGAAAAGAACACAGTTACACATCGCAACAATGGCGCCAGCAAGAGAAAGCGGGCAATCGCGGTAATAGCGCAGACACACCAAAATTTAGCGAAGTCCTGAACCATCTGTTCGATCCTTGTGGGAGAAAAATGTGAAACACAGATGACGCTCCAAGCAATAAGAAGGCGTTGATCCTAAGCAACGACAGGTGGGCATTCCCCCTGTCAGAAATCAAAATAGATGAACGAAACCAATGGAAGACTGAGTCTTGTCGAGGCCCCACCCTGCATATATCTGCAACAAATAGTTGTAAATAATAAAAACCGCTTTAAGAAACGGTACTTATATTATTTTTACACAGTTGAAGGCCTGCAATAAATTTTGTGCGTGTCATTTTTTTCAATTCTACTTCAGTCGCGCTGCGGAGTGTTTTAAAACGAAGTGAAGGAAAATTCTCCACTGACTGCCTTTGCTACTTTAACAATTTCTGTATCACTTTTACATTGCGTTGTCAACTCATTTTGCTTGTTTATGTGTTGGTGTGTATGTATGTATGTATGTTTGTACGGCATGAGAAATAATGGCAAAACTAATGTAGCGCAAAAGGTAATGACATTGAATAAATCACACTAGATTAACTTGGATATCGCAGTGGGAGTCTTGTACACCGTTAGCTGAAGGACCAACAGCGGAAACGGAAACGGTAGTCAGCAATAAACAGCGAGCAAATTAAAATATGCAGAAAGCAATGCAAAACTCAAAAGGCTGAGAAAGGAAAGCAAAGATTTGTGGATTTTCAAGAGGATCCCAAAATAAGGAGATCGAAAAATTTGTATTACGAAATTGTTACCTCTTCATATAGGAAAGGGAAAAATACTCAACAGCACCCAAAAGAGTGTTTGTTATGGGGAATTGTAGTTTTTCATTAAGTTGTTGTACTACGGAATGCTTCAAAATAGCTATCGGCAGTATTAAAAATAACTCTCGAGCGTCACCATCATTAATGATGCTTTCCAAAGGGAAGTGGAAAGAGACAAAATATGTCGTTTTCGCATTTTTATGTTGTGAGCTCAAGGCGGGGTTAGCAATGAACTACTAATTAGATAGTTGGGCTAATAAAAATGCATTCGAAGTATTTAAGATTGTTTTGTCTTTCTTCAAAATCAGTACATATAAGGAAAATCTGTCCCTGCTTTCCAACTATAGTAGTTTTGTGAAAAAAACTGTTGTTTAAGGGGATGGGAGTAGTCTGAGGCCCGAAAAAAATATGATTTTCAATAATTCTTTTTTGCTAGTCAATTGCTTTATTTTACAAAAATAAAAGCATAGCATTAACGCGTCATGCTTCGACTTGACTAAGCAAAATTTCAAAAAAAAAAAAAAATTATAATAAATTTAAAAATTATCGCTGTTTTAGAAAAGCCCGTTTTTCCAGAAGTCCCTTGCGGGGATCATCACAAGTGGAGACTCATTTAAAATCAATGGGACAAGAGAAATTAATTTTATTTATAGATAATCTGTGTGCCTGATCGTAGCTTTTTTTTAAATTAACAATATGGCGGCCTCAGGAAAAAATTTTCAGATTTTCGAGAAAAAAACGGGCAATCAAACCACATCAAAAACTGATATTCATCAAAAGAAGCTTTTGTTATCAGTTTGGTGGAATTACAAAGGAATTGTCTACTTTCAAAATTACACTGTTTGAAAATATTTTCAAAATCAAAATGCCTCCCCCTAAACAAACGCGAATAAAAATCGAATGCCCACCCCTAAATTCTAACCCTAAACAAGTGCGAAGGAGCCAAAAAAACTGCAACTGAAAAATTATATTGTTTGAAAATATATTGGAAAACTACAAAACATTGGAAAAAACACTGATTTTTTCAATAAAATTCAAACTTGTAATTAACCCAAATAAATATCAGATTATTGCTTACACATTTTTATCAGTCCAACTCCCCTCAAGCTAAATCAAATTTGAAATTGTAAGAAAAAATTTGTGCATATGCCTGAAAATATGTTCGTTTTTTACTTTGATACACTCGCATTCCGCTTAAAATATAATTTGCCACAATTGTGAAGTATTTTTGCGGTTAATAATGATTTTATTTAAGGCATTACGGCGTTCATTATTTGCAAATCCATTGAGCTGTGTGTCATATCAATGGAATCCCTAAGTATTTTATGGCATATGCAGGCTCACGCTTGCCTATATACATACACACATACATACACACATACATACATACATACATATGCACGTTCCATAAAAACTCATGCAAATAAAAACACCTGCAGAGTTGTCGCCTATTTTATGCAAGCAATTAATTTAAATTATTCACATTCAATTTGCGCACGCTGCCTGTTGTTCCGTGGAATTTACAGCAACAGAATATTTTTAAGCGTTTTTCAGTTATTTTGACATATATCATAGTAACGGTATATACATATATGGATGGATGTCCTGTTCATTGTTCAAATAAGAAAAAAAATTACCACAAAAAAAAGAGGTTGTCTGTAAAGTCGGTTTACTGACGATAGTTTAACGTGATAACGTCATAAGAAAATACTGATTGAATGGTTGCATTTTCAAAAGAAAATTTTAATTTTATTTGTTTGATAGATATTTTGTATGGATATAGAGAATGAGTTAACATTAACATAACATAATATACTTTAACATAACATAACATAACATAACATAACATAACACAACACAACACAACATAACATAACATAACATAACATAACATAACATAACATAACATAACATAACATAACATAACATAACATAACATAACATAACATAACATAACATAACATAACATAACATAACATAACATAACATAACATAACATAACATAACATAACATAACATAACATAACATAACATAACATAACATAACATAACATAACATAACATAACATAACATAACATAACATAACATAACATAACATAACATAACATAACATAACATAACATAACATAACATAACATAACATAACATAACATAACATAACATAACATAACATAACATAACATAACATAACATAACATAACATAACATAACATAACATAACATAACATAACATAACATAACATAACATAACATAACATAACATACCATAACATAACATAACATTACATTACATTACATTACATAACATAACATAACATAACAAATTACCCCGTATTAAAGCACTTATCAACAGCTTTCATTTGATACCCATATTGTACATACACAACCAAAGGTTACCCGGGTCCACGTTTTGACCTATATCTCGAGACCCCAGTCACGGAGCGGCATGAAAAATACTCTGTACTAAAGCATTCACCAACAGCTTTCATTTGATACCCATATTGTACATACACGTCCGAAGGTTACCCGGGTCCACGTTTTCACCTATATCTTGAGACCCTATCTAACAATAGGTATTCAAACTATACGGAAATCATCTTCAATACCTACTTAACAATGTGTGTAAGTTTGGTTTAATTCGGTTCAAAGACACGGCGGGTCCACGTTTTGGCATATATTTCGAGACCCTAGTCATCAATAGGTATGAAAACACTTATCAACAGCTTTCATTTGATACCCATATTGTACATACACAACCAAAGGTTACCCGGGTCCACGTTTTGACCTATATCTCGAGACCCCAGTCACGGAGCGGCATGAAAAATACTCTGTACTAAAGCATTCACCAACAGCTTCAATTTGATATCCATATTGTACAAACACATTCTAGGGTCCACGTTTTGGTCTCTATCTCGAGACCCTAGTCACGGAGCAGCATGAAAAATACTCTGGACTAAAGCATTCACCAACAGCATCCATTTGATACCCATATTGCACATACACATCCGAAGGTTACCCGGGTCCACGTTTTGACCTATATCTCGAGCCCTATTTCCAAAATAAAATATAATCCATGTTACTCGTGGATGATGTAGCTTTCGAATGGTGAAAGAATTTTTAAAATCGGTCCAGTAGTTTTGAGCCTATTCATTACAAACAAAGTTTTCCTCTTTATAATATTAGTATAGACAACATATCTTATAAGGTATATGGTAAATATTACCATACATTTTTTCCTTCATATATAATAAAAAAATTAATAATTATAACATTAAAACAACAGGTATTATTAACAAACTTGGTTTTATTTTAAATTCTTCAAGTGAATCAAATTAATAATAATCAATAAGAAGGCATATGCAAATACAAATACGTGAATTTATATATGTACATTTGCGCATATACATACATACATATATACGCTCACTTAAGTAGGAGAGAGCAAGATATCGAACGTTGCCGTTCGTTTGCTTTGTTTGCTTTGTCGTTCGTTCCGCCCTTTCGCTTGCAGTTCATTCAATGCAATGAGCAAAGCAACGGCAATGAGCAAGGTAACACTAATATGAGCAAGGTAACACTAATGAGCAAGGTAACACTAATATGAGCAAGGTAACTACATATGAACAGTAATGAGCAAGGTAACTACATATGAACAGTAATGAGCAAGGTAACGACACATTTTTTCGTGCGTGCAGCCTGTTAAATCGAATTATAAGACGTTATCACGTCAAAAAAAACACATTTCTGTGTCAGCGCAATATAGCCACTGGCCGCATACCATATGCATGTATGTGTGTCGTTCTAAAAAAGCATTAATTTTGTACACTATGTGAAAAAAGTAGTGGAAAGATGATAATCTAAGAGCCAGTTAAGGGAATTGTCGAAATTCAAACGCAAAAACTTTTTTCTACGTTAAGTTTAGGTTTGTGGAAAAACCTTTTGTCTGTTGCGCCACGACAACAAACTTATTATCGTGACTGTATTGCTAGCCAAGAAGTCGGGAACTATTGCTGAGAAACCAATGTATTCACCTAAAATGGCTACGGCTGACATATTTTTCTTTCCAAAACTAAATTTACCACTTCGAGACACCTATTTTCATTCGATAAAAGAAAATTCGCCATGAGAAATGAAGACAACGATTTATTGATTACTTTATTCGTTACCGGGCATAAGTGTATAATTTTGAAACGAGCCCAATTTAAAGGTGATGCAACAAATTTGAATGCAAAAAAAAATTCAAAATTTGAATACAAAAAAAATTTAAAAATTTGAATGCAAAAACCACTTTCAAGATTTGAATGCAAAAATAAATTTTTTATTTATTTTTTTAAATTTAAATAAAAAAAAATTAGAATAATAAATAAATTAAAAAAAAATAAAACAAAAATTAGAATTAAAAATCAGTTATAAAAAAATTGTTTTTACTAATACTACTACAATAAAAAATTTAAAGTTTTTATTAATCAAATTTTTATTTTAATTTTTTATTTTATTTTTTTATTTTAAGTCTAAGCAACAATAAAATTATTGAATAACAGAAAAACAAACCATCGAAGGCTTTTGGATGGGTATAAAGGCAAACCAATTTTTCGTTTGAATGTAGGTATAAAACTTATTTGTTACCAGGCATAAGTGTATCATTTTTTGAAATGAGCCCAACTTAAAGGTGATACAACAAATTTGAATGCAAAAAAAGTTTAAAATAAATTTAAATGCAAAAAGAAATTTTTTTATTTATTTTTTTTTTAATTAAAATAAAAAATGAGAATAAAAAATTGAAATTTGTTATGGGAAAATTTTTTTGAAAAATAACAAAATGGCGGACTTTTGAAAAAAAAGAGGTTGTCTGTAAAGTCGGTTTACTGACGATAGTTTAACGTGATAACGTCATAAGAAAATACTGATTGAATGGTTGCATTTTCAAAAGAAAATTTTAATTTTATTTGTTTGATATAATTTTATTTGTATGGATATAGAGAATGAGTTAACATTAACATAACATAACATAACATAACATAACATAACATAACATAACATAACATAACATAACATAACATAACATAACATAACATAACATAACATAACATAACATAACATAACATAACATAACATAACATAACATAACATAACATAACATATCATAAAGCATTCACCAACAGCTTTCATTTGATACCCATATTGTGCATACACGTCCGAAGGTTACCCGGGTCCACGTTTTGACCTATATCTCGAGACCCTATCTACCAATAGGTATTCAAACTATACGGAAATCATCTTCAATACCTACTTAACAATGTGTGTAAGTTTGGTTTAATTCGGTTCAAAGACACGGCGGGTCCACGTTTTGGCATATATTTCGAGACCCTAGTCATCAATAGGTATGAAAACTACCCCGTATTAAAGCACTTATCAACAGCTTTCATTTGATACCCATATTGTACATACACAACCAAAGGTTACCCGGGTCCACGTTTTGACCTATATCTCGAGACCCCAGTCACGGAGCGGCATGAAAAATACTCTGTACTAAAGCATTCACCAACAGCTTCAATTTGATATCCATATTGTACAAACACATTCTAGGGTCCACGTTTTGGTCTCTATCTCGAGAGCCTAGTCACGGAGCGGCATGAAAAATACTCTGGACTAAAGCATTCACCAACAGCTTCCATTTGATACCCATATTGTACATACAAATCCGAAGGTTACCCGGGTCCACGTTTTGACCTATATCTCGAGCCCTATTTCCAAAATAAAATATAATCCATGTTACTCGTGGATGATGTAGCTTTCGAATGGTGAAAGAATTTTTAAAATCGGTCCAGTAGTTTTGAGCCTATTCATTACAAACAAAGTTTTCCTCTTTATAATATTAGTATAGACAACATATCTTATAAGGTATATGGTAAATATTACCATACATTTTTTCCTTCATATATAATAAAAAAATTAATAATTATAACATTAAAACAACAGGTATTATTAACAAACTTGGTTTTATTTTAAATTCTTCAAGTGAATCAAATTAATAATAATCAATAAGAAGGCATATGCAAATACAAATACGTGAATTTATATATGTACATTTGAGCATATACATACATACATATATACGCTCACTTAAGTAGGAGAGAGCAAGATATCGAACGTTGCCGTTCGTTTGCTTTGTTTGCTTTGTCGTTCGTTCCGCCCTTTCGCTTGCAGTTCATTCAATGCAATGAGCAAGGTAATGGCAATGAGCAAGGTAACACTAATATGAGCAAGGTAACGGCAATGAGCAAGGTAACTACATATGAACAGTAATGAGCAAGGTAACTACATATGAACAGTAATGAGCAAGGTAACGACACATTTTTTCGTGGGTGCAGCCTGTTAAATCGAATTATAAGACGTTATCACGTCAAAAGGTATGTGTTTCTGGTGGAAATCAGACTGTAGTATGGAAAGTTAGGGCTGAAAAGAAACAAAGTAGCACCTGCCAAAATGACAAGCCTACAGAATAATAATCAGTTTAACCTTTTCGTTTGAAATGTCCTGAAGAGCCAAAATCCTGTTGACCACCCACCTATTTTTTTTTTAAGACTATTTCTTTGGTGCCATATTACTAAACAAAAATTTGTTTTGAATACTATTTGATGTCAATAACAACATACTACAAAATCAAAACGATCGCATTTTATTTTCTTAAAAGAAATCCCAAAAAATATCTATAAAAAATTATCAAAAATCCAAGTTTTATTTTTTAAATCCGAAAGCTTTCGTTGATTTTGTTTTAGATTATTTAAAAATTTCATTGTTACTTAGACTTAAAAAAAAATGAATAAAAAATTAAAATTAAAAAAAAGACCAAAAAAAAAATGGCAGTAAAAAAATTTCGATATTTTATAATGAATGAAATGAAATATGTTTTATTCTAATTTTTTATTTCTTTTTTATTTTTGATTTTTTATTATAATTTTTTTATTTTATATTTTTTAAGTCTAAGTAACAATCAAATTATTAAATAACCTAAAAACAAGCCACCGGAGGCATTCGGATGGGTGTAAAGGGTGTATTAAAATTAAAACACAAATATTATATAAAAAAAATTATAATAAAAAATCAAAATTAAAGGGAAAATTAGAAATTAGTCTAAAACATTAAATTTTTTTACATTATTTATAAAAAATCGAAATTTTTTTACACTAATTCTTTTTTTTTAATTTTAATTTTTTATTCTATTTTTATTTTAAGTCTAAGTAACAATAAAATTAATAAATAATCTAAAAAACCCAATGAAGGCTTTGGGATGGGTATAAAAGAAAACCAATTGTTTGTTTGAATGTATAAAAAAATTTCCATATTTTTTTTTAGTTTTATTTTATTTTTATTTTTTAAAAGTGTAAATAACAACAATTTTATCAATAATCTAAAAAACCATCGGAGGCTTCCGGCTGGGTAAAAAAAAAAAATTTTGATAGCATAACAAAAATACAATTTTTTATTTAACTTTTTTTTTATTTTTTTATAGTCTAAACAACAACAAACAATTATTAAATAATCTAACAACAACCATCGGCGGTTTTCGGCTGGGTTTAAAGCCCCAAAACAAAAGTTAACATTTTATTGAAAAATCGTATCAATACTTTCGTAACTTAGTGTAGATTGATTCTACATTAAAACAAAATCCGCACACTGGCATTAGCAGTGATAATACAGACCAAAACGAAGTTTAGAAAGAGGGTCACCCTGTGGTGGTTTTGGATAAAACCACATCATTATCGGAAGCATTCAAAATGTTGACTGTCAGTTATACTCGTGCAACGAATGAATGCACACACACACTCACCAATGCAGTCAGATTCTTGTGCATTTGTGTGCGTGCGTGGACGTACCACATTTCGTTTTGTGTCCGTATCTATGTGGGAATTAACTTTAAACCGCAAAAGTGTCATCGTTAGCAACTGCAACTTTCACGCAGCTATAGTATACCCGCACACATATGTATGTATATAGGAGGGTTTTTTTTTTTTTTTTTCGGGATGACGCCCATGAAGAGGAAACTCTCATGAGTACTGCTATACCGGCATAGCAGTATGCACGACTTGTAGCCTCACAGCTACACCTACGTACTAAACACCTCTCCACTCTACCACTCTCCCCGCGGAACTGTCCAGGAAGGAATTACCTCACGGGGCTGGTTAGCTCATAGGCTGCTAGTTACTTCGTCTACGAACCTCCGCGCGTCTTAGATCATTGTGGATATATTTTGCATGCGCGCAGATTCGCTTCCAGTTATCGCTCGATTTTAGCATAAAATCTATAATATTTTCTCCGTTTAGAATACCACAAGTTTCGGGGGCATAGCGTGGGCATTGGAACAAGACGTGATCAGCGTCTTCTTCCCTATCCGTGCAGATTGGGCAGTTTGGGGAACTGTCATGGCCGAATCTATGGAGGTATTTTCGAAATACTCCGTGCCCTGAAAGAAATTGGGTTAGGTGGAAGTTTGTTTCCCCATGCTTCCTTTCTAACCACGTCGTAAGGATGGGTATTAGCCCATGCGTCCATCTACCTTTCGGTGATCTGTTCCACCGGTCTTGCCAGTGGGCGATCGAACGACGTCTTTCTTCCTCTGCAATAGTTTTACGACTTGCTCTACTGTCGTGTTCAGATAGCCTTATGTACACTCTCTGCATTTCTTTCGCCAAGATGTCCACGGGGACTAGCCCTGCTATAACGAAGGAAGCATCATCCGAAATTGTACGGAAGCCGCAGATAGTTCGCAAAGCGCTTAGCCGATAGACGGCTGTCAGTTTTTTTGTGAAGCTATTTAAGTTCAGTGCATCAGCCCAGATCGGTGCGGCATACAAAAGAACCGAGCTGACTACCCTGCTATATAGCATTCTTTTGCTGTGGCTAGGTCCGCCATTGTTTGGCATGATTCGCGACAGGCAGACCTGCACACTCGATGCCTTCTTTACAGCGTACTCCAGGTGTGTTTTGAAGTTTAAACGGCTGTCAACCATCACTCCTAGGTATTTTATAGCAGGTTTTGAAGTAATGGTTACAGGCCCAACATTTACACTTATAGTTTCTACTATCTTCCTGCTGCTTATTAGAACTACATCGGTCTTATGCTCAGCTAATTCCAGCTTCATAGACCTTAGCCAAGTCTTGATCCTGCTTACTGATTCGCTTGCGATCCTCTCAATTTCGTGGATATGTTTTGCTACCATTACCACCGCGATGTCATCCGCGAATCCAATGACTTTAGTTCTGGGGGGCATATTCAGTCTTAGAACCCCGTCGTACATTAGGTTCCATAGCAGTGGGCCCAGAACTGATCCTTGAGGAACCCCTGCTGATACGATATACTCCTCAACGCCTTTGTCACTTCTATACCTCAGTTTACGGTCCCTGAAATAGCTCTCAATTATTTTGATTATATAACTAGGCGACCCTATTTTTGCGAGGGTTTCTAGTATACGCTGCCAACTAGCTGTGTTAAAAGCATTTCTAACGTCCAGAGTTACCACAGCGCAGTATTCTTTTTCCCGCCGCGCCATCTCTTGCCTTCAATGGCTTCTGTTGCTAAATCTACCACGCATTTGATAGCATCCACTGTTGAGCGGGATTTTCTGAAGCCAAACTGGTAAGTGGATAGAATACCTTTGTCTTCAGCGAAAGACGACAGCCTGTCGCAAATAATTCTCTCCAGAATTTTCCCCATTGTGTCTAGTAGACATATTGGTCGGTAAGACTCGGGCTCGCCAGGCTTTTTGCTGCCCTTGGGTAAAAGCACAAGTGTTTGCTTCTTCCACCTCTTTGGGAAAGTGCCTTCGTTAAGGCAGGTTTGGAAGACTGCTTGAAATATGTCCGGACGTTTGGAAATTGCTAATTTCAGGGCCCTATTTGGTATGCCATCTGGGCCTGGAGCTTTCTTAGGCTTTATTTTATTACACGCCGCCTGGAGTTCTTGCTCGGTGACACGCGGGATGTCGCTTGCTTCGTGTTGTATGCAGGATGGCAAAATGTTTTCGGATCTTTGAGGAAAAAGAGTAGTAACAATTTTGCGCAGCCTAATTGGGCAAGTAATTTGGGGTGTGTGTACGCTTTTCGCTTTGGATAATACCACCCGGTACGCGGTGCCCCAGGGGTTGATATCAGCTTCCTCACAAAGCTTCTTGAAACTTTCTTGCTTGCTAGTTTTAATGGCTTTTTTTAGCGCCTGCCTGGCTGATCTAAGGTTTTGAACATTTTCAACAAAGTCAGGTCTCCCTCTACTGCGCTGCATCTTGCGTCTAGCGCGGAGGCATTGAGATCTTAGTGATTTGATATTTTCGTTCCACCAGTAGCATGGGTATATGTGTTGGTGCATTACTCGCCTGGGCATGGAGGCGTCGCAAGCTTCTCTTAGTCCTTCTACTAGGAGTTTCGTCCTATTCTCAGCAGAACCAGCAGGGGTTTGTAGTTGCTCAATCATATATGTTAGGGCTTCGCTATCAAGCATCGCGTCCTTCCACTTTGGACCTGTCGGCTTGGGTGCAATTTTAAGCCTCCTTTCATTGATGTCCATTATGATAGCTTGATGGTCACTGTGCGTGTAGCCCTCACTCACCCTCCATTTGATCTTTTGAGCCAGGGAATCATTTGCCAGGGTAATATCTATGACTGACCCTATTCCCATCTTACGGTAGGTGAAAGTTGACCCGCTATTTAGAACAGTAATGTGGAGAGGAGCGAATGCTTCAAGAAGCATCTCTCCTCTTTTGTTTGTGCGCCGGCTACCCCATTCGGTTGCCCAGGCGTTGAAATCGCCCGCTATTATTAAAGGCGATTTTCCACTAGCTTCCAGAACAATGTTTTGAAGAAGCTGTTCGTACTGAACTGTAGTCAAACTGGGTCTTGCGTAGCAACTGACGAAATTGATTCCATTTATTTTGGATCGCACGAACCCTTCGCCAGCGCTATTTTTCTCTTGGAAAGCGAGCTCTCCACAAAGCCAGATGGCCGCGCAGTTTTTGCTGTCAGAGGCCCAAGTGCTGTGGTTTTCACACTTGTAGGGCTCACTTATAATGGCAATATCCGCTTTAATTTCTTTAACTCTTTGTGATAATAGGTCTTGGGCGGCCTCACAGTGGTTAAGATTTATCTGAACAATTCTCATTTGCTTTTATTTGTTAGAGCTCTCCTGAATGCAGGGCACCTATAGCTCCCGGTAATATGGTTGATGTTCTCCCTTCTGTCAGTCTCGCAGAGCACACATTTCGGGCTATTTTGACAATCCTTAGCGAAGTGACCGTCAACACCACATTTCCTGCACTGCTTAGATCTATCGAAAGAACTAGCACAGGTGCGCGACATGTGGCCGTATTCTAGGCATCTATAGCATCTTTGTAAAGAGACACGTTCTCGTAAGCGACAGACGACCCATCCAATTTTGACTTTGCCAATCTCCATTAGCTTTTTGGCTTTCAGAGCTGGCAGGCTAATGGTGGCCGTTTGAGTGCCCGCATAGGCTGCTCGGAGTCCAGTTATATCTGCCAACTCCACGTCGTCAAAACCAGGCAAAGATTTGATCGCGTTATGCACCTCTTCCTTGGAGGTCACTTCATCGATATCCTTGCATTCTATTGTGATGCGATGAGTAAGCGCCTTCACTGTTGCTTCGCTACCTAGGGTGGCACCCACGATGGTTTTGAAATCAGTAGATTTTTTACACGATTTCGTCAGTTCGATTAAGAGATCGCCTTTTTGGGTTCTCCTTATTTTCGAAACTGATTCAGCGAAATTCTTGAATTTTTCGTCGCTTTTCACTTTCTTTAAAATATCAGCGTAAGAACAGTTACCCGTTTTTTCAATTATTATGGCATCGGGTCTTACTCTTCCCGTACTTTTACTAATAACTTGTTTGGCCTTTTTTGGGTTTTTGTTTTTTACCAGTGTCCACTCATTTGTTGGCTTCTGCTGGACTGGGTGAGAAGAAGCTGGTACATGAACTTTCACCACCGATTGCGTTCTTCTCACTGCTTCTGCTTTTTCCGTTTTACTTCTCGGAGAATCCTCAGTGCTAGCCTTTTGGCGTTTAGTTCCTGTTGTATTTCTTGGCCTGGGTGACGTTTGAGTACTATTCTCATGGCAGGGCATCCCCCTTGAGTTGCAACGACATTTTTCTGCGGCAGCCCGTTGGTAGAGGGATTTTATGCTAAATATAACGTCCCTCATAGGTTGATGGATGGTACGGCGCTTTCCTTCGTTTTCGTTTAGCATGTTCACGAGGGCTATTACTTGTTCCCCCAGCTTGCTAAACGAGTTTTTCGTTTCCAGATCTTGTTTCTGTGCTGATCTGTTAGTGGGTGAGCCAGCACCCGTAATGCTCTGTGGCTCTTCGACTCGGCAAGTCCGGTCCGTAGGAGATCTTGCCGGTGAATGAGCCAGGCGTGAGCTTTTCTTGAAGGGATCTATGTCCTCCGAGGCAAGCTTGTTTTGTTTTTCTTTGTTGTTTTGATCTTTCTTGTTTAGATCAATGGTTTCGTTTGCTTTTTTTGTGTTTGATTGCTCCATATTTTAGTTTTTGGGTCCCCACTCAGAGCCGTTATCTTTACTCGTATGCGTAGTTACCTATTTGATCCCATGGTTATCTATGTAAACAGGGAGGCCATGCGAGGGTTGACACAATCTCTTATGAAGAATTGTGTTCAGAGCCAGATCGGTATTAGTCAGGATTAAATCAACTGAGCCTACGCGGCCAACTTAATGACAACGAATAGAGAGCGTTTTCTGAGTCCTGCCATGGTTTTAACGGGACGGGGGCAAACTTGGCATTAGCCTGAAAGCCATTTCTGCAGATTGTCACACCTGCATACTCAGGTAACAGAATACCAAACTCACCAGCTCAAAGCGAACATTTCAAAAGTGGGTTTCCAGTATACCATTAAGTTAAAACCTTACTGGGCTCGGTTCTAACATGTTAAAATAAGGTTGTGGCAACTTTGGTTATTAGTTGAATGTATTATAATATTTTACTAATAACATATCTATCTTCTTTAGGTAACAGTTTAGCTAATTGCAACTTCTTCTACTTTTCCTACTGGGTTGTCGTGCACGATTCCTAGTGGGTTACATTTAATAGTATGTACGTGTATGTGTACCAAGCAATAAAGAGGATACAAATTTGTATTAGGTTCTCGTGCCGTTTAAGAGCGAGCATAGCGATTAAACATATGATAACGCCATCAGCCGGCATCGATTGTGTATGGTATTTCTACCTACAACAACTTCAGCGACTTAAGCAGTATACATGCCCGCTATGTACGCACATGAACACAATCGAGTGTTAGGAGTAACAAACTAGTGCTACTAAACTTACGTGAGGAATTTACATAGAAAACCCAACAAACCCAACCTTGACCACTAAATAAGAACGGTGATGACGTTAAGACAAACAAAACATTTTTTTTTTTTTTTTTTTTTTTTTATCCAACGACAGCTGCACTAATGTAGAGTATATACTACTTTATCTACTTTTCCTACCGGGATGATGTGCACGATTCCTACTGGGTTACTCGGACAACAGTTCGTCATTGTATATAAACATATTTATGTACGTGTGGGTGTACGAGACAAACAAATTTTAAAACAATAATACAAGCTCTCTTTGATTATCATGCTATTTGAGAGCGAGCATATAATAAGCTAACAAACATATGTGTGAGGATGCGAACAAGGAGGAGGCAGACTAAGCCTAATCGTGAGGTATTGACTTAACGAGCACAACATTGACTACACAGTAACAACAATAGTATTACTGACCGCTCAATAAGAACAGAAATGACTTTGAAGCATACAATAGCAAATTGCTACTGCCAGGTTCAGCGTGAGGAGTGAACTTAGAAAGAGATGCTTAATTGGCTCTTTTGTTTTTTTTTTTTTTTTTTTTTGTGTTTTTGTTTGCCGCCTTTGTTTACCACCGTTATGCATTATCTTAGCACTGAGAGGCTTTGTGAAGGCTTTGACGAATTGAAATAGGTTATATTTCAGTACAAAAACAAATCACAGGAAACAAATGGCAAAATATTATTAAACTGATATTTATAATACTTAGCTTATTTTTGTTTCCATATTTCAGCAGGCTCACTAAAGCACACTTAGGTACACATTCCCACACTTATTTTCTTAATTTCAGCGTTTCGCACCACTGATATTTTAAAAATTAAGCACCACTTTCTAACTCACGTCCACTCGCGACCACCTCAAAATCAAGTCATGTATATAGGAGGGTGGGTCAAAAGGTTTGCCGAGGGAACAAATTGAAGAACGTAAGAGGGAGTTTCCTTGGATACAACAATGTATCCAAAGTTATAATTAAACCGAACTTGAACTACATTCAGGCCTTGAACGACTATTTTACAGACCGTAAACTGAGGTTTAGAAACAGCAAAGCTGTTGAGGTTTACATCGTGCCACCAAGGGTACCTACCCCAAGCATCAGTTTTAGGCACACTCCTATGGAACTTAATGTACGACGTTGTTCTAAGACTGGATATGTCTCTTAGAAACAAAGTTATTGGATTCGCGTATGTCATCGCGGTGGTAAGGGTTGCAAAGCATATCCACTAGGATTAGATATTTTGGCTCATCGATCTTGAATGATACTGATGAACTTAGGGATCTATGTAAGCCACATCAATGGGTTTGCACTCAAGATAAAATGGTTTAATGAGGAGTAGCAGGTAAGCTGGTATTGAGATATCACAATGAACCGGGAACGGCCTAAGTGAGTTTGTTTAAGGACCGAATGCCAGTTCTACCTACCTGCCAACCTACCTACCTGGCATATGCTATAAAGAAGGCATCGAGAATGCAGTCAAGAATAATGCCACGCAACGATGACCCAAGCAATAGCGAATAAATTGCTATATAGGGAAGTCAACTGGGTCCTTGTGTAGGCTGCAGCGACGCATTGAACCTAAATAGCTACGTAAGAAAACTGAGCACCTTGCGATCTGTGTGCGGCTTCCGTGCAATTTCTGATGTCACTTCTTCGTCATTGCTGGATATTATACGTTCCTCCAGACATTTTGGCAAAGAATATGCTGAGGTAGTTTTAAGGCTATCCGCTCATGGCAGAGCAAAGCATTGTTTTTGTTTTTACAGATTATTATGCTTTATAGCTTTAGGCGTGTTTCTGTGCAAGTTGATTGTAAAAATTTCTCATAGATACAAAATTATGGAGGAAGATTTAACTGTCCGACGAGAGTTTGATGCGCACAGGTAGCTGTCCTTCGTTTGAGACACTTGAAAATTTGCACTCGTTTTTCTCGAAACTACTTTTTCCGTCGTGGTCTGCATGATAACTCATACAGTTTTTAAAATTTTTTGGTGCGGTGTTTTTTTTTTAATATTCGAAAGTGTTTTTGCTATAGTCCGCCGAGCCAGATTTTTGAATTTCAAAAAATTTTGTAATTTACGACAAAAAAAAATGTTACGTGATAAATGTCACACTTTAATTACGTTCATAAAAATTTTTATTAAAAATATAAAAAATTCAAATTTATTTTACAAACATTTTTTTACTTTTTACAGATCCATCAACATTTCAAGGAGAAATTAGCCATTTTCTTTTAAAGTGGTGTAAGTCCATTTTGACAAAAAATTAGTTAATGATAAAAACAATGAAAATTTTAAGGGATTTTTTTGGAAAAAGTTTATAAATAAAAAGTTGATAGTAAATTGTATTAATTTTTATCAGTAATTAATTTTTTGTCAAAATGGACTTACACCACTTAAAAAAAACGGTTTAAATGAGGCAGACCGTGGAGCAACTTTTTTTTCATCGTACTTTGGGTCACGTGATTTTTTATATTATATACTAATTTTTGTAAAGAAAAACTAAAATACATTTTTTTATAAAGTTTAAGTACTAATAAGCAACGTATAAATTTTTTGTATATTTATTTCTATTGTTGTCCCTTCTAAAAACAGTTTTTCTTTGAGCGCATTTTTGGCGCTGCTGGACATATATGACCCCTTAAAGAGTAAATTTTACAAATTTGTAAAGCTCTAATATGCGCTAAAAAATGTGCAGAAGCCAGATAGAATGGAATTCAAGAAAAGCGTATGGATTCTTAGTTTATCAGTGTTTATCAGTGACGCCTAAAACATTGCCTCCGCAACGCCACATTTGTGATCGCGCAAAATTTCCTTTACTTAAGCCGTAAAAAATGTTTTTGAATATGGAAAACTTTGTTTTGAACTTACGGCGCTTGTTTTTTGCACTCTGCAGCTGTTCACAAGGCTCAAAAATTGATTGACTGATATTTAATCTGTAGGCTTGTCATTCTGGCATGTGCTACAATGGGAACATTTTTTTGTAGTATGGAAAGTTAGGGCTGAAAAGAAACGAAAGAAGCACCTGCCAGAATGACAAGCCTACAGAATAATAATCAGCTTAACTTTTTCGTTTCAAATGTCCTGAACAGCCAAAATCCAGTTGACCAGCCACCTAACTTTTTGTTAAGACGTTTGCCTTGCCGCCACATTACTATATTACTGTTGACAAATGATATTTAAAATTTGTAATAAGTAGAATTACAACCCTGCTTGTGAACCAAAGTTGCGCACTCATTCTTCTTCGTTCTATTCTATTTTTCATTTGCATACGATCAGTCGAGGAAGAAGGGGTGCAAAACTGCGGTAAGTTTCTAGTTATATTTTATTAAAATACAGAATGTACATATTAAATTGAATTTCAGAATAAGCCATTCTTTGCCATTGAGTTAGTAGCAAACCCCTTTCATCTCATCGTAGCCGCAACATCTTTATTCGCAATTTTGATTATTTGCGATTAACTGCGAATTTTTCCCTGCCGTAAAAGTGTGAAAGTTTGGGGCCGTTTAAATGAATGATCCGGAGGAAACCATAGAGAAACGCCGCAGTCCTCAGCTCAACAAATTAGAACCAGAGTCAGGTGAAGTCCAGCCTAATTCCACCGCCATCATAATCGACGCCGCCTCCGCCGCCACCACGCATACCAACGCCACAAATACCGCCCTCTCATCAGAATCCGTAAGCTTAAGATTGGAAATGAAGAATCAAATCGCCACTCTTCAAAGACAATTAGAAGAAGCACAGGTAAGATTAAGTGAACAAAACCGCCACTGCCAAAGGCTAGAGATTGCTTTGCGTAGCTCAGGTCATTTAGATAGTGCTACATCCATAGCCACGACAACAACAATACCCGTCGTTGAGTCATCGTTAGCACCCGCTATAGGTGCTCCGTTACATGAATTCCCAAATTTTTCATGTACTTCACGTATGCAAAAATTGTCGGTTAACGCAACAACAAATAACATCACGCCATCGACCATAAACAGTTATGCACATTTTGCGACGTCGACTATCACGAGCAGCGCTGCCACGCTGCCAGGCCAGCAAGCCGCTGAAAACGGTGGTGGTTTTTTTTCGCTGCCGTCGTTAACTGCGAGCGCCGTCTTTGCGCCAACGTATTCAATAAAGGGCCAAACACACGCTACACTAGGTAATTCTGGCGTGCCGTTTACATCGTCGTCGATAATTTCGCCCCCTGTTTTTAATAATTATAACAGTATTGTTCATGGTCCTATGCCAACAAATGACTTAAACAATTTTTCATTTTTAAACAATTCTGCAACAGTACCACGGAAGTTGCAAGATTTACCCGAATTTAGCGGCGAGCCAGAAGACTGGCCAATTTTTTATACAGCCTACGTCCAATCGACTTCAATGTACAACTACACTAATCTGGAAAACAGTCAACGGTTGCAGAAAGCTGTTAAAGGAGAAGCGCGGGAAGTGATTAAATCGCTTTTAATTCATCCAGACAATGCCAGCGCCGCCATAGGCAACTCCGTTTTCGCTTTGGTCGACCCGAACAATTAATTCAGAGTCAGCTACGTCAAGCGAGGGATTTGCCTAATATTTCGGAGAATGCATTGTCCAAACTGGTACCCTTTGCCACTAAAGTGAGAAACCTAGCAACATTCTTACAGTCAGCGAATGGACAACAACACATCGCCAATCCTACGCTATTAGAGGAACTATTAGCTAAGCTTCCTATGAGTAAGAAACTGGAGTGGGCCAGAGTCGCCGCCTCAATACAGCCGTATCCGACAATTGTACATTTTAGCGCTTGGGTAAGTGAACTTGCTAATCTGATATGTACAGTGCAAGACATCGACAATAAGGATCAAAAGCGTCGTGCGGTGTTACATACATCCGAAAAACAGTGTCCAGGTTATGCAGGTGTAACTCCCGTTAAGTGTCCATTATGCCAGGAGCAACATAAACTGCAAGATTGCCGTCGTTTTTTAAATGCCGCAGTGTCTAATAGATGGGAGTTCGCGAAGAAACATCGCGCTTGTTTTTCATGCTTGAATGTGGGCCATAACACGCGTAACTGTCGCCGTAAAAGGCTTTGTTTACAAGAAGGATGCCAGCGTAGACACCACAGTTTATTGCACGAGGCCAATGCTATTACGCCGACCCTAAGTTTATTAAAGGAAGAACAAGGTGTCGTACGAGGAAACGTATTGAGCTGCGCAAACGTTAGCAGCACTAAACCCAAGCTGCTCTTTCGTGTGCTGCCGGTAACCTTGTATGGCGATAATAAGCGCATCGATACGTACGCCCTATTGGATGAAGGTTCTTCAATTACGATGTTAGACAGTGATTTGGCCAAGGAGTTGGGAATACGCGGCCGTCGACATTCGTTAGATATACAATGGTTTGGAGGAAGAACAGCCCAAGAGTCGACTGAGGTTTTCAATATTGAAATTAGCGGTGTTGGTAAAAATAAGCGCTGCCTACTGCGCGACGTGTATGCCGTAGATAATCTAGGTTTGCCCATGCAGAGTTTAAGTCATGATGATTTAAAGAGCAGTGACAAATCAATTTCGTCTCTGCCTCTCCAGCCATATTTTGATGCTGTGCCTCAACTTTTAATTGGAATCGATCATGCACACTTAGGCTTGCCAATTGACATAAAAGGGGTTAGTGAGCAAGGTCCGTACGCTTGCAACACTAAACTAGGGTGGGTAGTTTTTGGCCCAACCAGTCGTGCGTCGTTAGCAACCCGCTCTTGTCTTTTTTTACGTACCCAAGAAATGCAAGAAGAAGAAGACATGCGACAACTTGTGATCGACTATTTCAATATTGAAAGTCTTGGCGTTAGATCTTCGCCACCTGTCGAAAGTAATGATGACGTCAGAGCTAAGATGTTACTTGAAGGCACAACTAAACGAGTGGGAGGTCGATTTCAAACAGGGCTATTATGGAAGGACGACAGCACACAACTGCCCGATAATTATACGGCTGCTCTACATAGGCTTGAAGGGATTGAGAGAAAGATGAAACGCGACGAAACGTTCGCAACCGCGTACAAAGAGATCATTGATGGGTACCTAAGTAAAGGCTATGCTCGAAAGCTTACGCCCAAGGAATCGAGTATGACTTCATCCAGGAAATGGTACCTCCCACACTTCGGTGTCGTCAACTCAAATAAACCTCAAAAATTACGCCTTGTTTTTGACGCAGCGTCTCGATTTGAAGGGGTATCTCTGAACTCCAAGTTATTGAAGGGACCACAGCTCTACATATCACTACCTTCGATTTTATTTAATTTTAGAACACGTGCAGTTGCAGTTTGCGGAGATATTAAAGAGATGTTCCACCAGGTAGCTATACAGCCAGTAGACAGGTGTGCACAGCGTTTTCTTTGGCGCGATGGCGAAAATACTAAGCCACCTGAGGAGTACGAGATGCGAGTGATGATTTTCGGCGCCGCGTGCTCGCCTTGCTCGGCGCAATATGTCATGAGGCTGAACGCCAAGGAGCACCACGAAAGTCATTCTCGTGCAATTAAAGCTATTTTTGATCATCATTATATTGATGATTTTGTTGATAGTTTTGATGGGATTGAAGAGGCCGTAGATATCTCAAAGCAGGTTCGTGACATTCACAGCGAAGGTGGATTCGAGTAACGTGGATTCGTATCTAACTCAGAGAAGGTAGTTAAAGAATTAAATGGTAGTACGGCAACGAAACAGATCGCAGTGGGTGAGAGCACAGAGAAAGTTCTTGGGTTATATTGGGAGTCAGCAACTGATAATTTTAAATTCAACCTGAAGTTCCATCGCATTGAACAAGCAGTAATCACAGGCGAAAGGAGTCCCACAAAAAGGGAACTTCTTAGTATTATTATGTCAATATTCGACCCGTTGGGATTTTTAAGTCACTTTACTGTTGCAGCCAAATCTCTTATGCGTGAAGTATGGCGTCGTGATGTCCGTTGGGATGAGCCCATCCCAAATGATGTGAATATAATATGGGAAAGGTGGCGCCAGCAGATGCACAAAGTAGCGGGATTTCGAGTGCCGCGATTCTACTTCCCACATGGTGCGCCTTCGGATTTGGAGCTGCATGTGTTCGTTGACGCTAGCGAAGAGGCCTTCGCTGCTGTCGCCTACTGGAGGTCAAGAAAGTCGACTGGTGAAGTTGGTGTTACGTTAGTTTGTGCGAAGACGAAGTGCGCTCCACTGAAGGCCGTAACCATTCCACGCCTGGAATTGCAAGCAGCCGTCTTGGGTGTACGTTTACGGAAATTGATATTGGAAAATCACCAAATACGCCCTGAACGATGCTTCTTATGGAGCGACTCCAGAACTATCTTGAAGTGGATTGGAAGCGAGCATCGATGCTACAAACCGTATGTGGCGCACCGCGTTGCAGAGATTTTAGATGGGAGTGAAGTTCGCGAATGGCGATGGGTGCCAACGAAAGACAATGCAGCCGATGATGCGACAAGAAGCCATGGGAGTGTTGATTTCTCACTAAAATCTCGCTGGCTACAGGGACCGAATTTTCTGAGACGCGATGAAGAGACGTGGCCTGCTGAAGAAAACATCAGCAAGATCTTTGTGGAAGCAGATGAAGAGCTCCGTTCTAAATTTTCTTTAATTGCCAACAACTATATTTTTATAGATTACAATCGTTTCTCAAATTTACTTAGATTAAAAAGAGCAGTAGCGTGGGTGCTTCGATTCATAAATCGCTGCCGTAAACGGGAGCTAAAATATCTGGAATATGGACTTACTGCTGTTGAACTGGAAGCCGCGGAGCACCTATTATGCCTACGCGTTCAATCGGAATCATTTGCTTCAGAACGCAACAGTATCGAAATTGGTAAAGCCATTCCAAATGACAGCGCATTAAAGCAACTTTCGCCATATCTGGACGACAGGGGGCTACTTCGTGTACAAGGGCGCATAGATGCAGCTAGCTTCTTACCGTATAGCATCAGAAGACCGATCATACTGCCGTATGGACATATATTTACGCATCTGGTCGTTAATTATCACCATTGCACAATGAAGCACCAGAATCACGAGGCGACTATAAGCAATATACGTCAGAAATACTGGATTCCCCGAATAAGGCAAATGCTACGACGTGTAATAGCCGGATGTAAATATTGTCAAGTCAGGAAGACAGAACCTCACGCGCCTATGATGGGTCCTCTACCAGAGGATCGTTTGAAGCCCTATGTACGACCATTTACTTATACGGGACTGGACTATTTTGGGCCTATTTCGGTTACTATCGGGCGGCGAACTGAAAAGCGTTGGGTCGCGTTGTTTACGTGCCTCACCGTGCGCGCAATCCACCTGGAAATCGCCCACGACTTATCAACGGATTCCTGTATAATAGTTATGCGCAACTTCATGAATCGGAGAGGGGTTCCAACACGTCTACGATCTGACAATGGGAAAAACTTCATCGGGGCCAACGAAGAAGCGAAACGTTTTCCTGATGTTTTTGACACTGAGCGAATACAAAATGAATTGTCAACCAAGGGAGTTGAATGGTTCTTCAACTGCCCCGCCAATCCATCTGAAGGAGGAATTTGGGAAAGAATGGTGCAGAGCGTTAAAAGGGTTCTTCGACATTCATTAAAAGAAAAAGCGCCACGTGAGCATGTCTTACAAAGCTTTCTGATAGAAGCGGAAAACATAGTAAACTCACGTCCATTGACGCATCTGCCCATCTCTCCCGACGAAGACGAACCATTAACGCCTAACCACTTCCTGATTGGCGTGGGTAATATCCCTAAAACTCCAACGGCCAACTCTCCTGGTGAAAAGATACCTTTATTACGCAAGCAGTGGCTCATTGCACGAAGCCTAAGAGATGCATTTTGGAAGCGATGGGTACTGGAGTATCTACCAACGCTAACCCGAAGAGTTAAGTGGTGTGAACGAACCGCGCCTCTAAAAGAGGGTGATGTAGTATTTATTTGCGATCCGAATGTGCCAAGGATTCAGTGGCGACGTGGTATTGTTGAGCGTGTGTACACTGGCGCAGATGGTGTGGCTCGGCGTGCGGACGTGCGTACGGTTGGTGGACTTCTGCAACGAGCGGTATCTAAATTGGCAGTCCTGGATCTGGAAAGTGGTGAAGCTGATCGCTCCACGGGGGTGGGGGTGTTGACAAATGATATTTAAAATTTGTAATAAGTAGAATTACAACCCTGCTTGTGAACCAAAGTTGCGCACTCATTCTTCTTCGTTCTATTCTATTTTTCATTTGCATACGATCAGTCGAGGAAGAAGGGGTGCAAAACTGCGGTAAGTTTCTAGTTATATTTTATTAAAATACAGAATGTACATATTAAATTGAATTTCAGAATAAGCCATTCTTTGCCATTGAGTTAGTAGCAAACCCCTTTCATCTCATCGTAGCCGCAACAATTACAAAAAAATATGTAAAAAAAACAAAAATTGTTTTGTATACTATTTGTTGTCAAAAACAACATACTACAAAATCAAAACGATTGCATTTTATTTTCTTAAAAAAAAAATCCTAAAAAATATCTATAAAATATGAGTATTTGACCAAACTACTTATACGCGTACGAGTACACTCACATTTCAGCACCAGCAAAAATAATCTGCGTGCCTGTTTGTTGCCGTTTGTGATCAAATGCCAAAAATGCGAAGTGCCAAAACAGCTAAATATGAAAATCGGAAAAGCCAACAATAACTGCAGCCAAAAACTGAGCAAAAGCTAAACTACACTCGCCTCGTTGTTGAGTGGCGGCATTTGCCATACGAATCGAGTGCAAAGCCATGCAAAAAATACGGCAAAACAAACTAAAGCAATCAATAGAAAACCGAAGAGGAATGCATGAAACGAGTTGATTAGAAATGGAATTCGAATGCAATTGAAGCCAGAAGTCAAAAGCTACGCTATACCAGAAGTTAAAGTTATCTAATAAAATGGTATAACATTTTACGCTGCATAAAATGGCAAAAATTGCGTTACTGTTACAGTTGGCGAAGGCGCTGTGAACCGCGGCGCGTTAAACTGGGTGGCATGGAACGCGTTGAAACACAAAAATTAGGCAGCCAACGAGGAAAGAAGCTGTTGCAGAAAGCAGGTGTGGAGAATAAATCGAAATTCATGTGTGGAAGGAGTGCTTTTTAGATTTAAAACCTTCACGTTTTAGAAGATTTCTCTGATATGAAATTATAATTTAAAACTAAATTTTATTCGAGTAACATGAAGCTTTTCGTTATGAATTTTTCTTCTACAGCTATGGATTTAATTTTACAATAATTTTTGGTTAAACATAACTCAAAGTTTTGCTAATTAAAAAAAAAAAAACACTCAATTTCGCTGAGTTGTTGCGTATTTTCCCTATTTACCGCATGCACGACATTATTTTTACGGGAGAAAATTCGCAAAACCTCCAGAAAACGTGTTTGAAGTGAAACTTCTTTACGCGCGTCAGAGTATAATTTCAAGGCCGCGACACACGAGCTAGCGTTACAAAAAACCGTCACGAAATGTTCAAGCCTACGGCATACAAGCTATTCTCTTTCTCCGCTTTGTGCGGTACTTCGTAGTATGCGTGTTCTGTTAAGAAAGTTTATCGCGCGTCTCTTCCATTTTAGGGGTCAGTTTAATCGACCCACTGAAGCGGCTATTCGAGTTATTGTGACTAAATTTAGAACCAAATTTAGATGATTGGCTATCAAACCACCACGTAAGCGTGTTACGTAGAGTGCGAGCTGAAGAAAATATCGCAGCTGTATCGGCCAGTGTTAATGACGACCATCAATTATCGAGTCGTCGCCGCTCGCAGCAATTGGGCCTCTGTTACTCAACAACGTGGACAATTTTGCAGAATTTTGCAATGGACTTGTTGAGAGGAGAGTTCGGTGAACATTTTATTTCACGTTCGGGACCTGTCAATTGGCCACCCAGATCGTGCGATATAACGCCTTTGGATTATTTTTTGTGGGGCTATGTTAAAGCTCATGTCTATTCAGACAAGCCTGCTTCAATTAACGCATTGGAAGACAACATTAAAGCATTTATATGTGAGATACCGGCCGAAACATTGGAAAGAGTGTGCCAAAATCGGACTAAGCGGATGGACCATTTGAAGCGCAGCCGCGGTCAACATTTGCTTGAAATAATGTTCAAACATTAAATTATATGGACTGTTAATGGTTAATGGTAGTAAAGGGTTAAGGTATGGGCCTTTAGCACTGCGACCATATTGATCTATTGTGCACCCTATGCTGTCTATTGACTGTTAAGTATACTTATGAGTTGTACCATCTCCTTCTGAGGGAGTGATTGTAGGCCTTCATCTGTAAGCATGAACTTGTTTAAAACCTTTTCCTTCTATGCGTCAACCCCGGACATTCGATGGTGAGATGTTCTATAGACTCCTCATCTTCGCAGCAAAATCTGCAGGTGCTGGTGTTAGTTATGCCTAATTTATGTAGGTGTTTGTTGCAGGTGAAGTGACCCGTGAGGGCGCCTGTGAGAGTGCGAATGCTCTTTTTGTTTAACGTGAGGGCCATGCTAGCTCTTTTAGAGTTGAAACTTAGGAACTTTTTGAAGTGTCTAAGACCCTCTATTTTGTTCAAATGCTGATTTATTACAGTCTTGGCCCAGTATTTTACTTTTTGTTTTAGGTTGTTTTTGTTGAATCCGAACATAGGACTAGGTCCGATGAAATTTACATCTGGCCCTTTTTTGGCTTGAAAGTCTGCCTTTTCGTTGCCGTCATATCCCTCATGTCCCGGTACCCAAATTAATGAAACATTGTTTTTGGATGCCAGATTATTGAGTGCCTTGTGGCATTCTAAGAGGGTTTTTGAGTTGTAGGTATAGCTATCAAAAGCTTTTAGAACTGATTGGCTGCCCGAGAGTATTCTAATCTTTACTCTCTTGTGGTTTCTACGTTGCATGATGTTTGCTGCTTCCATTATTGAGTATAATTCCGCTTGCAAGATGGTGGTGTCCCTGGTGAGAGTGAATGATTTGTGGATTCTGGGCCCCACTACTCCTGCTCCTACACCATAAGGTGTTTTTGATCCATCAGTGTGCCATTTTTGTGAATCATCATTCATCCATTTTGAGTTTATTTTCCACTCGATCCTCTCAGGAAAGGTAACTGCGTATCCTTTTGTGAAACAGAGGGTTGGGTTAATGTGGTCTGAAACTTGAGCCATGCTTATGGTGTTTTTGACTTTAATTAGGATACTTAGGTGGCCGGTGAGGTTAGCTAATTTGAAATTTTCTTTCATGTGTAGTGCTAGTGGGAGATTAAGGAGTGCTTCCATGCCAGCTGTTGGGGTAGTTATCATAGCCCCTGTGATGCATAGGCAAGCAAGCCTTTGTACTTTTCCCAGTTTGGTTACCGCTGTTTTTTGAATAGATTTGCTCCACTATATCAGTGCCCCATACAGTATGATTGGTCTAACCATTTGGGTGTATATCCAAGGGGCCACACTATGGTTGAGGCCCCAGGAACTCCCTAGTAATGGTTTGGTTGTCCACAAAGATTTCGTGGCTTTTTTTGTTATATTATTTGTATGTGACTCCCAAGTGAGTTTTTTATCTAAATTAAACCTAGATACCTCTTCTTTTAGTTCTATCACTGTTTCATTTATTTTCAATATAGGAAACTCCAACTTTCTTTTTCTTGTGAAGGGGATTATTGTGGTTAGGGTTGATCGACAGCCCCTGCTTTTTACACCATTCCCATATCGCGTTCAAAGCATTTTGCATTAAGTCTGTTAGTGTCCTTTTATGATTGCCTTTTATTATAACAGATATGTCATCTACATAACCAATGGTTATAAATCCCTTATTGTTTAGGTGCTGCACCAAGTCATCAACTAGTAGGGACCATAGCAGTGGAGAAAGAACACTTACTTCCGGACATCCCTTTCTTTTTGTTGGACTGTACTATCGATTTAAATAAAAATTTCATGCATTTTTCTGAATTTTACGTGTGTTTTTTTCAAAAACTTTCCTATAGCTCTTAAAAAATCACCCTTTATTTGTTATAGACTTCAATATGCCAAAAACGCCTGTTGAGCGTGCACGAGAATACAGAGCTCGGAAAAAATTGTCGAAACAAGAAAAACCGGCAGCAAAAAAAACAGCAGTACAACGCAATCGAAAATGTAGGGCTCGACAGAAGCCTCGAGAGAAATGCAGTCGCCACTATCGGAGACCCCACATCATCCACGAATTTCTTTGGACCAAGTGAATTACCCATAGTCAATCCAGTCAATTCTCAACCCAGTACCAGCAGAGACGATGGTAACATAGTGCATCAATATTTATCACAAACGAGTGGCCAAGCTGAGCAGGCTCAAGTTCCTGTTGAAAATACTGAGGGCAGAATAATTGTGTCGTGAATATAGACAGCCCAAAAAGATGCCAATACTATTGTCGTCCAAAGGGCAGTTGTTTCTCTAGTTATTGTGAATGTGTCTTCGATATTTCGTATTAACTTCAAATAATTACAATGGCACTTCACTTCAATCACTTCAAATATGCGCACATAGTGCGGCTGGCCTTTTTTCAAAAATCAACGCGAAATTTCACCAACCTCTAATTGTAACAATATTAAATTAAATTTTAACTGGCTATGAATTTGTATTCACAGAGTTTTTCTAGAAATTCTGACTAAAAAGTTTGAAATTTTCATTAAATTTAGTTGATTTTTTTAGAATTTTGTGAAACTTTGTATGGCTGTTTTATTTTTGTTGAAGAATTTACAACAATTAAACACACACAAAATTGCCAAAACTTTGCAAAATGATGCTGTGCTACTTTTTTTAGCAACCCTGTTCATTCAAGCGCTACACCCAAGATCACATCCTACACTCCACCAAAGAAAACAAAATACCAAAAGTAAACGTAATAAAGCACTACTATGAAATTTATCAAGCTGAAGTGGTTATTTCAGCCATTCATTAGCCATTTGAAATACTTAGAAATATCAATAGCAAATAACAAAAAAATTGTAAAAATAAAATAAAATTTATCTACTTAAAAGACTTTTTAAATTTTCTACTCTTAAAGTCACAAAAGCATCAATGATACACGCACGCAAGTCGTTGTCATCGCGTCTCCACGCGATACTTCAAAATATATGCCAGCCGAGTGTTAGCTGAGCTGCGTTGAGCTTCTGCTGAGATTTGAGTACTCGTACCTTGATTTGCGCACTTCATGCGGTACTTGAACGTCTGTTTGACACCGCCTTTTTTTCTCCAGCTCAAAAGCACTCATGATGCAACTTATGACATTGCAAGCTGCTAATTGCGCGCTTTTCATGGCCGGCAATGAAAACGCGTTGCAGGCGAACATGCCGAAGAGATACACATACAAGTGCATGTGCATATAGACGAGTAGTAGGTGAAACATGGAAAGTGAGCGAAAGGCGAAGCGAAAGCTGCACATTTTCGCATTTTGCATGGTTAATTAATAAAAGCAATCGTAGAAATAGTGTGGGCTAAATGAGAACAAAAGAGAGAAAGAGCAATTTAGGTAAAATTGAAGCAAAATCTAAATTTGCTTAAGCATTTTGTGTTTATTTAGTATGTTGCCACTCGCGCAATAGCGCAAGTCATCTATGTCATTGTGGTGATATGCAGGTAATGAAATAACCAGACGACCTTTACTCAACTATTCTTAGGCAATTAAATGAGTTTATATCTAAAAACACAACTTTTCGTTTTCTTATCAAAGTAATTTTTTAAAGGACGTAAAAGCTTGAAAAGGCAAAATTTTTGTACAAAATAGTTTGCAATGATAATAAGATGAATATAAAACGAAAGCGTATACATATATACAGCCATTAAAGAAATTTGTATTTGTTCTTATTTTTTGCCATATAAAAAAATTCGAGCATATCCTTTGCATAAAAGAAAAGATTGACACTCCGCCAAAAAAAAAATTGTCGAAAATCAACGGTGTGTTATAGTCAGTTGAAACTTGCACTTTAAAATTAAAATTCAATGGGCTATAAAAAAGTGCATACCCACAAAAATTCTGTGAATTCTAGTTAAAAAATTTAAAAGTTCTGATACAATTTTGAAAAAATTTTAAAGTTTGAAACCTTGGGTCTATGATTTTTGTTGTACAAAGTGGCACAAAATTAATCAACCTATCGAAAGATATATTGGGTTGGGGAAAAAGAAAAGTCGTATTTGTGATCGAAATTTGACGCTTTATTTAACGTACTTAGAATTATCCAATTCAAGTCAAATATGCCCCGTTTTGTCCACAAACTTGTTGCCATTTAGAATGCAACTTCCTTATCCCCCCTTTATAAAACCCCCCTCCTTATTTGCAAAAAACTCAGACAACCAGTTTTCGCAAGTGGTCTTTTGAGGCCAACTTTGTATCAACAAGGGTGTTTTGCATGGACCGGAAGAGATGATAGTCGCTTGGTGCCAGGTCCGGACTAGATGGTAGGTGCGATAGGACATCCCATCCGAGCTCCCGTAGCTTCTGGCGGGTCATCAAAGATGTGTGAGGACGAGCGTTGTCCTGGTGGAGCACAACACCATTCCTATTGACCAATTCTGGCCGCTTCTGGTCAATCGCCTGCTTCAAACGGTCAAGTTGCTCACAGTAGAGGACCGAATTAAGGGTCTGGCTATAGTTGAGCAGCTCATTGTGGATAATTCCCTTTCAATCCCGCCAAACACACAGTAAAACCTTCCTGGCGGTCAATCCGGGCTTGGCGATGGTTTGGGCCGGTTCGCCGCTTCTCGACACACGATCTTTTTCACTTGGCGTTGTCGTACGTGATCCACTTTTCATCACCAGTCACCATCCGCTTCAAGAATGAGTCAAGTTCGTTCCGTTTTAGCAGAGAATCGCAAGCATTGATTCGGTCCAAGAGATTTTATTGCGTCAACACGTGTGGCCCCCAAACATCCAGCTTTTTTTGGAATCCAATCTGCTGCAAATGGTTCCAAATGGTTTTGTGGTCTACACCTAGTTCCTGACCAATCGAGCCGCTCTCTTTGGATAATTTCAAAGATTTGATCAGTCTCTACGACCATTGGCCTACCAGTACGGGGTGCATCTTCGACATCTACTACACCAGAACGAAATCGATCGAACCAACGCTGTGCTGTGCGAATCGTTACAGTATCAGGCCCATAAACTTCACACATTTTTGCCGCCGCCCTCTAACGTAGTAAAAACGTAAAATATGACGAATTTCTTGCGTGGTGGACTTCATCCTTGACGCGCTATAACTTAAGACTGAAACGTACGATCTCAACACTGTCAAAAAGACACTTGTAGTACAGATTGTCGTCTTCAAATCGCCGTTTAGTGTGAATCGATGCAATAAGTGCAACGAAAGATATGTTTAAATGTCGCGCTCAATTGACAAAATACGACATTACTTTTTCCCCAACCCAATATAATTTTTGCAAATGGGTACGTAGGGGTACGAATTACAAGTCGTTAATAGTACATTATTGTATCGGGTGTCATTTTAAAAGCTTGCGAACTTAAAATGATAATATAAAACCGAAATATTTATGGGAAGAATTTTTTTTATTATACTCCAATCGATAATTCAAAGGCATTTGTTTTTCAAATATGATATCCGGCATCTATCTGAATTCGTTGGTCCATTCAAGCAATTAAAGTTTTGACTAATTTTTCCAATAAATCTAAATTAGTCCAATCAGCAAAAACGTGACGCGAACTATCGTCAATTGGCTTCAATTCTTGCATGAACTCCAATGTAAAGACACGTAAGCCAATATTTTTACGTAAAATTTTGCACGTAGTCGCAGGACAAAGGCCAACAAATTGAGAATCACAACGAATCGACATTTCGGCGACTACTTTAACACTTTTCGCTTTAAGAACTTCGCGAACTGATTCTTTTTTTTTCGAAGAAATTTCCACAATTTGGAAGCGCAAAAGGATTCTGGAGACTTGCCTAACTTTGCAGAACAGAAATATTAGGAGGTTAGGGGTAGTCAGCGGCTCAAAAAAATTATGATTTTCAATATTTGCTCTAGAACACTCCGGAGCGCCTGAGTGCTCTTTGTTAAATGTGGAATAACTCAAAAAGTATTTCTCAGATTCATTTTAAATTTTCACATAATATTTTTAGGATACTATATTTAAAAAAAAAAAATGTAAAAAAATCCAATTTTTTGAAAATTCTGACTACCCCTAATCCCTTAAAACAGTTTGCCATTCTCAGAGGTCATAACAGAGTTATCGATACCGACAGTTCTCATGCAGCAACATTAGCACCCGAAAGAACATTTTCCTGCTGGAAATTAAAAAAATAATTTTAATAGCTGGATATATCAGTTTACTCAAGCGCCCCTGAGGTCGACAGCTAAAAGGTGGAGCGAAAACATAATTTTACACTAATAAGGGATACATCTTGCTATATACTGAAAGAGCATCCCGAACTTCGGCTGTTTAGCTGAGTTTCCATATGACGTCACAAACATAGTGCAGCGAATAAAGATCCAATCAAGAAGAAGAATAGAAGGACTTTATGTTGTTTAGCTGTTAATAAAATAAAAATCAAGCAAACCAAGCCAGTAAAGTTCTAGTTTCCTCATGCCACTTAAACTGCCATACCCACTGAATAGTTTTTCTCTATTAAAAAAAAGTTTTGGGACAAACTTAAATAAAATAATATTAATAAAAAATTAAATTTCCATTTTTGTAAAAACACGTTTTCTCAAACCTACCGCATGCTTCCATGTGTTGTAGAAGTGTAGTCTTTTTCTTGGAAATAAAAAGTCGTGTGTTTATGCTTACAGATGAAAAACGAGAATGAACGAGTTTATTTTACGCATGTACATATGAGTATAAGAATAAGATGATGCAATGAACACGGCAATGAACACAGCACACAATCAGCTGTTTGTTTGCTTTAACCCTTGTATTTTTGTGTAACAAGAAGAAATGCCGCTAATTTGGGGAATGCACCAAGAGGAGGCTCCAAAGCTTTTGCCCAAAGCATATAACCCAAAAATTTATCATCTAAGTCTGGCGCATGCCGGATAGCGGCAGAGACGATGGATCTGTACTATTTTCAGCCTGAACACAAGACATGCGTAGCGTGGATATGTACATTGTCCATTGTGCCTATGTTCACCATATATCGTCCCCATGGATTGTTCCCCGTAATTAGACACATCAAAGCTCGAAGCTCACTCTTCCCCTGCCTGAGAAGGGATGTTGCTTCCAACCTGTCAGGACTTTTCATGAAGCACTTGACAGTTTTGCAATTGTCAGTACTGCACCACTGAGTGTATTGAACAGTCGGGCTTTTTTTCGCTGTAATTGATTCTAAAATTGGCTTCGATCCAATTGAATACTCCAAAAAACCGCAGCTTACCAATTCATCATCCAGTTTATTGCCTTGAACACTACAATGTCGCCTTGCGAAAAGTTTAGCCTAAGCTTACATTCCTGTACAATTTTTGAAGGGGTGCGAGCGGTGTCTCAGCCATTTAGAGCAGCCTGGCTGTTAGTACAGACCCTGATTTTAAATCCTCGCCAGCTTTTGCTAATTATTCAGTCGCCTACTTAAAGTATTGGAAAGGCTTCCGAGTGAAAGACTGTGGTCTTTAGAAAATTACCTAAGTAGTAAGTAAGCAAGCAGTAAAGCATCTGAAGTAACTTACCAACTACTATCGCACTACAGCACCATTTTCAGTTTTGAAGCCGTGGGTTTAAAAAGCTCTACTTATTGCCAATCCCCAATTTCACGCTTTGCATTCTTTAGTTTCTCTCATTTCGTCTGCTGGTGCTATTTTTTGGTCAGTTTTGAGCGCTCTCCATTACTTTTGTTTAAATATTATATTTTTCAAAGGCGAATTGAAACTGAGATTGGCTGATAAACACTTTTCGGGCACTGTAGTTTGTTGCAAGAAAAGTGTTTCATATCAGAAGCACACACCGAGATTTTTTTATTGCCTGACTAGGCGATCACTATGAGAAACCACATTTCCTATAATTTACCTTTTCATGTCCATGATAGGCATCGAACCCAGTCTCAGTTGAATAGTAATCACGTACAAACTCGCACACGGTTACAATGGTACCAAAATCATTAAAGCCGTACGTGAACAAAACACCTAACCAAGGTAGCTCCCAGCCATAAAACATTTGCTCAACCAGGCGTATGAGTAATCAATGTTGTTGCGCTTTTTATGAACAACTGGAAAGTGAGTGTGCGCGTGTTTTATGATAGCCACAATGAAGCTTTTTCAGCTTTACGTTATAAAAATCTTTAACTTACTTGCTCACATCTAATGTTTCACTCACTTCTTTGTATGCAGAATAAAAAAAATTATAATTTCTATAAGCAAGCGGGTAGACTGCCATGACAGGCAGCGGCACAAAACTATTAATGACAGAGGACAAATTATAAAAAAACAACATATTCTCTTTTAAATCTTCAACTACACACATAAAATGTCAACACACTTGAAGATTTTCTTGTGCTTGCTCTTTTAATGAAATATAAAAAAATAACCTAAACGCAGTAAATACTCACACAAGCCATGCCTACACATGTATGTGCACATATGTACATGTATGTATGTATATGTAAACGCACTTTTCCGCGCTTTTATTACGATTTGCCCCATTCGACAGGGAACTAAGAACAACAAAAACAAAATTTAAATAAAAAATGGTTGTAGGGATGAAAGGAAGTAAAACATTCTTGAGCGTAGTTTATGAAAAACATTTTATGTCAATGTCGTTTGCATACAAACAAACAAGCATTCAAACGTAAAGCTGGGCAACAACGTATGTATATGAGTTTGTAATAGTACATCTGCGTCCTGGTTGATGTGTTAAACGCGTCTTGAATTATAAATTAAATCACATGCTATGCGTGTATGTGAATGTTGTATGCATAGGTATACATATAGGTATGTGTGTGTGTGTGTGTGTATGTGAATTCATACTCGTACATGCTTCGTGCATATTTATGATACTTAAGCAAACGCATAGGGGTGTACCAAACACGCACTTATGTATAGAACTCACTGCATATGAGCACATTAGGGTGCCTTTCCTTTTCTTTCTTTTTTTTCTGTCTGTAGTATAATAATAATATATTTAACAAGGCCGATAACCCCAGCTGCTAGTTGCCTTACTCCTGCAATGTAACTTCTTACAATTATATTTTACACAAATAAATAATAAATATATGGAGAAAATGCACAGGACCGCGGCCGAAAAATTCTTAAAAATAAGTGTCACTTTTGATCTACCTGAAACTGGCACTTCAGTGAATTATGTATTTAATGATCTATAAAACTGCACACCGGACATTTTTCTAAACACTCTGAGTCAGGAGCTTTGCAATTTTTGCCGAATTCTACAAATTTTATACAAAGTTCGAAACTTTGCTTTTTATGGTAGTTGTTGTATCTATTATAGTATGAACTATATTTTTATAAAAAAATAATCTAAATGTAATTTAAATAAATAAATATATAGTCAAAACTTATCGTGTACACTTTCTTCTGAAGCTGACTACATAACTCTTGCTCTTTTCGGGTGTGATGGTTCGGGGAGTATAAAATCAGGAGCGGAATTTTCGCTGTTATGAAAATCTCAGTCATATATGCTGCCCGCGTTTGATTCCAATGCTCACTCTACTGTTCCATCTTCATATTCTTCATTATCACGATCCTCAAACACGTGCTTACTCCACCAACAAATTTTTGCAAGAATTGCATTCGGTGCTTTTTTTCCTTTATAGCTGAATTGTTATTTAAATGACAATCTCGCTTGTTCTGTATTGTATTGATCAGTACTACTTAAGTTATTTACGTGTGCTATATTATATTATGTTATGTTATGTTATGTTATGTTATGTTATGTTATGTTATGTTATGTTATGTTATGTTATATTATGTTATGTTATGTTATGTTATGTTATGTTATGTTATGTCATGTCATGTTATGTTATGTTATGTTATGTTATGTTATGTTATGTTATGTTATGTTATGTTATGTTATGTTATGTTATGTTATGTTATGTTATATTATGTTATGTTATGTTATGTTATGTTATGTTATGTTATGTTATGTTATGTTATGTTATGTTATGTTATGTTATGTTATGTTATGTTATGTTATGTTATGTTATGTTATGTTATGTTATGTTATGTTATGTTATGTTATGTTATGTTATGTTATGTTATGTTATGTTATGTTATGTTATGTTATGTTATGTTATGTTATGTTATGTTATGTTATGTTATGTTATGTTATGTTATGTTATGTTATGTTATGTTATGTTATGTTATGTTATGTTATGTTATGTTATGTTATGTTATGTTATGTTATGTTATGTTATGTTATGTTATGTTATGTTATGTTATGTTATGTTATGTTATGTTATGTTATGTTATGTTATGTTATGTTATGTTATGTTATGTTATGTTATGTTATGTTATGTTATGTTATGTTATGTTATGTTATGTTATGTTATGTTATGTTATGTTATGTTATGTTATGTTATGTTATGTTATGTTATGTTATGTTATGTTATGTTATGTTATGTTATGTTATGTTATGTTATGTTATGTTATGTTATGTTATGTTATTTTATGCTTGGGCAAAATATTTCGGAAAAATTTTCAGATTTACGTTGGTTCGATATAAAAATACTTCCAAAAAATTTTATAAAAAAATAATTATTTCCATAAACGACCTCAAATGTTACAAGAGTAATTTGAGACTAAAAGACCTGCTTAAAAATTTCTAAAAAACAATGAGATATTTCATGCTATTATTGGCTTTTTTAAGAATTTAGATTTAATGAAGCCTTGAATAATTCAGCCAAAACTTCATTTATTTAAAGTTGTTTTGGTATAACGCGGATGGCTTTACATGTTTTGCACGCTTTTTCAAAATATTTTCTTGGAGTTCAATACATCTCTGCACTCGCCAAAACCAATATTCTCAGCATTGTTGCCACTCAGAAGAGCATACCTCCAAAACGAGCTATATAAAGGCTTCAGATATTCAAAAATGTTAGCCTCGCTACTATTAGGTGCCAAATCACGGCTGTGAAGCGGATTTCCCATTAATTCGATATTTTGAGTGCACAAAAACTTGCTTGGGTGAGCCGTTACCTGAGAGCTCGAACTATCGTGCGGAAAAATGATTTGTTGTTGTTGTAGCTTGTAGCAGTCATACAAGCCCTGTCAGTGTAATGTATATCGCCGGACGTCTTCGTCTAGCCGGTCTAAAGGTAGGCTCAGGAAATATGCCGTTTCAACGGGTTGAGTCAAGAGGAAGAGGGGTGTTAGATCAGTGGGTTTTGAGGGGCATGTGAAAAGATGGGTAGTGTCGTGCTGGGTGCCTTCACATTCCTATCGCAGCCGGTTCTACGTTACCGGAATGACTCGGGTTTTTTCCGACCACGGGCTGCCGCCCCAGTAAACTAGCCCTGCCCAATGAATCGTTTAAGAATGATTTCTCTTCAGCTTTGGTTAGTTCTTAATTCTCCGAAAACTTCTGACCGACTAATGGTTGTGTACTACTCAGAACTGACTATTTTGAGTTTATCTACTCCAGGTGCTTCTTCCGCGAAAAATTTTTGTTGGATCAAACTGCATAGATTCAAGATTTGTCCCCTGTTACGATGTCCTAGACGTACTTTGGATCACTGCGGCTGTGTTTCTTCAACATTTCTTTACCCCAATCGACACGAGTCTTGTTTTAGTCAATTGCCAAAAAATGCGGGATCCAATGAGAACAACCACTAGTTGACGACTAAATGTTTCTGCAAAACTGAAAGTATGCTGGTCTCGCTATTGTCCAGAGATGCCTCTATCTCTCACATGACGATCTTGCGCTATCAATTGACGATTGATCAATCCATTGTTTCTGGCAGAGCAACCGTTTTTGAGCAACTTTTCCGAAATACCTACTGCAAGTATCGAGGGTCACATTGAACTCCGTGTACCAGTGTAGCGTTTGACAATGACTGAGTGTGATGATTCAACGCCAAAAGTCGTAGTAAGTTGATCACTTTCGCCTAGCTAATCCACGCCGAAAATCGTAATACATCAGCACACGAAACTTTTTGCGAGTCAGTTTCATCTTTAGTTCCACCAACTCATTGAGAACGTACCAACTCAAGCTCGTAAGTGAAAACGTTGTATGCAAGTTTATGCTAAAAAATGCCAAACTTTTCGATAAAAATATAGAATTACAGCTCATCAGACGTAGACTTGTAATGCGCAAATTTATAAAGTATAAAAAGCAACACTCATAAAATAGTATTTTCCTACCCTATTAACCTACTGAGTGCCAAAATTCATATCGCTAATATCATTATTTTCGTTCTGTTGATGAAATTTCTAAACATTCTTAATCTTACTTTTTAAGCTTAAACCCCTCTATTATTGAGGTTATTAGTTTTTTTTTTTTGATTTTGTAATTTTGTTAAAAACTAATTTAATTCATAATAAACTCTATTTGTCAGAACTGTGGAAATCAGGAATCTTCTAAAAGCCTTAGTGTGCCCCACAGTGGACAATCGCTTCAACCTAACCTAACCTAACCAAAACTCTCTTTTTGAAGGTACATTGAAATCGCACAACTTACATGGGTTTTAATATTTTTCAGAAAAATTTAGCGAAAGTCTTAAATATACTAAATTATACAGGGTTATCTAGCAAGAGGTGTAATTTTGATATTGAAAGAAAAATGTTATTTTTTAATATAAATAATCGGATTTTTATTTCATTATAAAAAGGAAGATATGCCGTTAATAGTGGACAATAACATCAGACAAATGACCGCCACGACCACCTTTACAGCACAATATCCCTTTCATGAAATTTTCCATAACCGAATTGCAAAGTGGCTGCCCTATGTCTTCGATAGCCTCACAAATTCCATCTTTGAGGTCTTGAATCGACCCTGGGCTGTGGGCGTAGACCTTCTCTTTCACGTGGTCCCAAAGAAAAAAGTCACAAGGTATTATCTCACAAAATCTCGGTGCTCAATTGTGATCCCCTCTTCGAGAAATAACACGGTCCGGCAACTTTTCCCGTAAAAGATCAATGGTTTCGTTGCTTGTGTGGCACGTAGCGCCGTCTTGTTGAAAATAAACGTTGTCCAGATCATCGTTAATCATCTCTCGATAGCGCAATCCATTCACCTGTAACACCTGTTATTGGAAAACCCTATATAACCCCAAGGTGAAGAGTGATGCACCCTAATGCACTGACATGTGCACATACATTGTATATGCTTATGGCTTTTATGTGTATGTATGCGAGTATTGTTTGGAGTTTACTTGAGTACCTGTATGTTGACTCCACAAAATATGTATGTATAGGTGCATTAAACGTCGCAATTCGAAGTGATGTATAGCACAGAGAACCCTGCAGGAGCGCAGATTTCTAGTTCTTATATTCTGCATATAGCAATGTAATATTTTGCTGGTCAATATGGCTCGTTTGCTGGAAGAACGTCAAAACTTAAAAAAGGAAATATGCGGTAAAAACGGATTTTTAGTTCTTAATTAACTTTGTCTGTCTGAGTAAAGGTAAAGAAACACATTCCCATCTAGGGAGATATTACGATTAATAAATATCGTATTAATAAATATCATACAGCAGAAGCTGATTGTCATTACTGCATACTTATCAAACAAACATGGTTGCTAAGTTATGCTGTTCTTGCAGCAAAGAGCAATATAGTGATATATATAAAAAAGTGTATGACAAATATAGTAACAGTAAAAGCACATCAAGAAATTACTAAATTCGGTCGGCTTTGAGCTCTATAAGATCAGCATATACTTTACTTCAAATTTCATAGTCTAGCCATAGGAAAAATCGTAAACGCCTCAGATTTATAACTTTAAGGGTGTATGCTGGTCTAGAAATTTGAAAAAATCAATTTTTTTTTGCATATTTTCAAAGTTAAGACCTTAAAAAATATGCTCTACAACTGATTTTTCAAAATTCGAATTGTTTTCGGAGATAGAGCGGTTCTTATGCCGTGGCGTCTAAGCCGGCCGAGTGGAGCGAATCGCACAATGAACGGCAGATGTTACCGGACGACTTGAGGACTCGTTCTTTCCAGAAAATTTTTTGTATCCCACACAACCTTTATTTATTCTATACATATATACATACTTTATACTTCTATAATATATACCTGGAAATATATCGCCGATACATACGCTTTGTACATCTACGGAAAGCTAAAAGGGAAAAAAGGGGTTGGAACCCATAATAATGCATTGGCTTCTTACTGTCTTCTATGGCACTGTAATGTGGTTGAGAAGAGTGTGAACATTAAAAGGGTTGGCAAGGTTCACAGACTCGCATCTGTCCCCATACCCGGTGGAATCTCAACCACACCATCAAAAGCACTAAATTTCCTTCAGATAGATCTGCTGGTAAGATATAAATATCGCTCGTAGTGCGCCAATAAGGTGGAACACTTTACGTAAGTAGTCAAACACGAGCTACGGCCACGTTAAAATCCTAGCTGGTATGCTAAGCAGCTTCCCAGATTAGTGGACTGGCACTCCCGCCTACACTTGCCATTACACCGTTAACGACCCTCCTGCTCTCAAGGGAATAGTAGGAACGGAATACGCAGTTGGCTCAAAGCCCGAGGGCAGGGTGAACGGTGGTGTGTATTCTGAACATCTGGGAATCTCCTTCAGTTTTGGGTGCCCCCAGAGGCCGAACTGTGTTCAATAACTAAAGTCGTGTCACTGGTAAAGAGTGCTGCGATCTTTGAAGATGGTATCTCCATTTTGATTGATATGGCCAGGCGGCACAACCTCTAAGGTAGCCATGAATTGCCGTACACTCCTAACGAGATAGCTGAGCCTTTTGACTCAAAGGTCACAACACTCAAAGATAACATGAGCTCCTGGTCATTGTGACATTGAGGTTAGGGCCGCTGAACTAGCGAAACTCGGCTCCAATACGTACACAGTCTATGACACATTACAGACATGCAAGCTACTTACAGTCTGTCTCAGATGAAAATAATCGTTTTTTTCTTGTAACTTCATGATATATTTCGTTCTGCTTTTTGCTGCATAATAGTCCCACTCAAGGCTTACGACGCCGGTACTAACTCAGGTTACAGTAAACGCAACCAAACAAAAATGGCATTCGAAAGGGTCGAACTTATCTTACGCTGTGGCTGCAAAAGTAATTAAAAAATCAAAAAAGTTCGTTATGATGTGGAATCAGCGACATAAATGGTACAAAAATGTTGATGACTTTTCCGAGCGCGGCTTGAAGCGAGTGACGACAAAAAAGTAGGATAAAGTGATCGTCCAACTTTTTAGGCGAGACCCTTCTTTGTGACTACGCCAAGCACGCGCAATTCTTGCTAAAAAGGGAATAGATGTGAGTATTCGAACGACAACTGAAGGAGCCGAACATGTCCTACCATCCCACATCATCAAAACCACTGCTCTCAGAAAAACACATTGAGAAACAACAAAGCAAGAAAGTGGCGTCACATTAATGGACTGGCCTTCCTAGTCCCCAGACGTCAACCCCATTAAAAATGTGTGGGGAACTATAAAAACGCATCTTGCCGGACGGCCAGTCCATGATTTAAAGCAACTCGTGCCTCAAGTTCGCAAAATCTAGCCCTGTTCGTGAACAAGCTACGCAGAAAAGCTGGTTCAAAGCATGAACAAGATGCCAGACAATACTTAACAACGATGAGGACTACACGGTTTATTGAATGATTGCGACTCGTAGTTTCATGTAAAAAAAATTTACTTTCATGTAAAAAAAATTCAAATATATATCTTTTATACTTCATGAATATTTTTGAAAAGATTCTAAGAGCCGAAAATCAGACATGGCGTAATGAACCCACCTGCAGAATTGACCGACAATTATGGGCGACTCCCAATGCGGAATGCACAGAACCTCTGCTAAGTCAAAAAAAAGCATAGTCTTGGCGCAGTGGTTTCCTACGCCTGGACGATGGACCTGTAGGTACATGACTTCTGTAGAAGTTATGCAAATAAGGAAGACACAAACCTGCATCTTCTTTGCCATTGTCCTGCTCTATCCAGACGTAGATTAACCACTTTAGATAGACACTTTTGTAATGAATTAAAAGATCTCATCGCTGCGGAAGTTCGCGGCAAGAGAGATAAGGGCAAGTTCCCCAAACGATATCAGAATGGACTACGAGAATGAATGTGTCCCACAATGGACAACCGCTTCAACGTCTCTTAACATATCGATGGTTTTCGAGAAAAGCGACACAACTCAAAATTAACTCAAATTCGGAGTTTTGCCGTTAGAAGCAAAAATCAACTACAGAGTTTATATATTTTTATCTGTAAAAGCGTCATGAGCGAATCTTGAAGCAATTCTGAGAGATGGCGTTAGTGTCGTTTTGTCAGGTGATCGAATTGGCGCGTCACTTATCTAGAAAACTGACCCAACTCAGTATTTTGTATTTTTGAATTATGTCACTTTTCTCGAAAAGCATCGATATACTGAGCCAGTCGATTAAAATTTTTCTCTGTCCAAAAATATATAAAATTTTTCCTTAACAAGTTTTCACTGTTATACCATTTTCGTATCTGATCCTAATTTCTTCTATAAAATTCTCGATTAAAGTCCCAATTTATTTGTGGATTTTTTTGGTAACCATCTTTTATGCGGCCGCCGTAGCCGGCGCGTGATTACCATTCGGAATTCAGAGAGAACGTAGGTTCGAGTCTCGGTGAAACACCAAAATTAACAAAAAGTTTTTTCTAATAGCGGTCGCTCTGCGGCAGGCAATAGTAAGCCTCCGAGTGTATTTCTGCTTTTGAAACCGTAGGTTCCCCCATTTGTGGCATCAAAAGACACGCCACAAATAGGAGGAGGAGCTTGGCCAAAACCCCAGTAAGGGTGTACGCGCCAATTATATATATATTTTTTGTGTGCTAAATATGTACGCCATTGCACTGTGACAGCTGTCAAACAACCAAAGCATTGCTCAAAAGGAAGCTCACACATGAAAGACCCTGCACATAAATATTTTATTAACCTTCTTCTTTCCGTCTAATATCAGTAATAACCACAAAAATTATTGTAGTCGTAAGAACCAATGATGTCATTAGGCGGTGATGTACCCTTCCCATGCCACCGCAAGTGTAGAGCACAAGAGCAAGACGACGCCGACGACGACAACATTAATGATGCCAATGGCAAAGCGCAAATATTGAAGAGTAAGAGCCGTTTGGCAATAAGGAAAAATGTATACGTTGGCGACATATTGTGGATGCAATTACTTTGCTGGAGGAGTGTGTGAGGCTACGAAACTCCGCTCACTTGGGCGAGTGTGACTGTGTGTGTGTGTGTGTGTATGTATGTGAGAAAGGTCACAACTATGTTTGTGTACTCATTGGCACATTGGCATCAAATTAATAAACTGCGTGCATTATTTTCTACACATGGCTGCCAGTATTAGTATGGCTGCGGACGTTTCTGTTGCTGGGGACGGCGACTTTATTCAGCGTGTGAGCTGGAAAATTAATAAAAGGTTCATTAAAAGCAAAGTAAAAATAATTAAATGCCTTTTATGTGGTGACTTCAGTATTTAAAAAGGAAATTATATAAGATTTTAATGGCATCATTTCGTGGCATATCGACATCATTGCGTGGAATTTCAAGGAAGGGAAACGGGCGAGGGGCACATCGCATCTTCGAGGAAGTCAGTGAATCAGCTAAGGAAGTATGAATTTTTATCGCGGAAAAGATATAAGCTTTTTATGTTTAAATTAAATTTGCTGATATCAGCGGGTAGCGCAGACGATAGAACAATGAGCTGTGTGATCTCTAAAGTGGCATATCGCAGCAGGTAGTGTAGGGAGATATAAACAAGCGACTCCGGTGGATAGGTCAAGTCTTATGAATGCCTAAGAATATTCCATATTCGATGCGATGGTGGATACCGAATAATAATAACCGGGAGAATCTGCAAAACTGGAGAAAGGCAAAATCGCATCCAGCTAATATGGGTACCGGCAGACAGGTGTTTAACTAGGAACAAACTAGCGCATCAATTGGTTAGATTGGTGGTAATAATACCCAAGTCCTTCCTTGCCTTGAGACAATTCTCCGTGAAGAAGGATCTTGAAAGCGAAGAGCTAAGACGATAAGACGTAAGCTGTCATCTAACTATGAGGCTACGTTAGACGAAGCCCCGTCAAAAGAAATTCAGACAACTCATATCCCTCTCTAAGAACAGACTGCCCGTTCTGTCACTCTCTTCTGCAGGCATCAAAGCTACGCTTAACAAACGGGTTACTTTAACCAACAATCGAGCCTGGCAGGCTGAGAGAGGCTGCAGATGGGCAAAAGTGATGTTACCTGTCATATGCGATCGACTGTCGCTAATTCTCCTGTCAATAAGTAGAATGAAATCTAGGAAGCTGGTTGGACTGATGACAGCCCACTTTCTATGGACAAAGCACATGGAAAAGGTGGGCATCTCAGACAGAGGATGAGACGGCGAACCACTTTCTATGCGTCTGCATGGGCTTCGCTCGAATCAGGCTTGAGGTCTTTACCACTGGTGTGTTAAGAAGCGACCACCTTGGCTTCTTGGCAGCACAAGACCTACTCAGATTTCTTCTTTGAGATTTTATTATAGGAGGTGTAAGCTGTCGTTTAGTTTTGCTTTTATCAAGTACAGAGACACAAACCTCTACTTTGTATCACAATACATTGACTTAAGTATCTGCTCCAGGAGTTGTTTCGAGAGTCGAGGGAGGGTCGTGTTACTAACATTATATGTATGTATAATAGGTTGTCGGGGTCAGCTTTTATAGTACGACAGTTACACCACACTTATGCAAAGTTGTTTCTGGGAATCTCTGACTCAGAAAATAATAGTAAATAACATAACAAGTAAAGTTGTGAAGTGTTCGAATGACTCTATAACAATCTCATCAATGTATAGCTCACCAAAACATGCAATCAAAAAAACAGAGTACTAAAAGTAAATTAATTAATTTAAGAGCCTTGGGAACAGGTGTCTAGCTAGGAGAGACTGTAACTCCAAATACAGTCATTGGGGATCCCGCCTCGTTACCTCAAAAGGTTTTCCAAGTATTGGCAGCCGTCACGAAATTGAACCTAATCACATTCTCCTCAGGCTCTCCAACTTATTGGCCCACTGACACAACTAAAATACCAAATCTCATCGGCTTTTGTGTAGCGAAAGGTGCTCCAGCTAGTGAAATAACCTGCAGTTCATGTTACGAACAATCCTCTAATCACTCTCTCTTATACTAAATAGATATTCAGCTGAATCACTTGCACACTGCTGCCTCCACAGCAGTAAAACCGACTGGACGCATTTCCGAACTCTGAAGACATTACATTGACAGCATTTCAATAATTGTGTCTAACATGCAGCATATAACTCAACACCCTGTCTCACAAAGCAACAGCATACATAGATATCTCTTGAGGTAAAAGAAAAATTGAGAGAGAACGACAAGCCAGGAAAACATTGCAAAGACGCAGACACGCTGAGGACAGGGAAAGCAACAACTGGGCAAAAAAAAAGGCCAACTCTAGTCAACTCATCCATTAAAATGGAAATTAACAAATCTGCTAAAATAGATCCCGAGAAGGCCAATACATTTGCTCGTCACTTAATCTCGAGTATTCTGCCCCCACGAACTCGAAACCTCTCCAAGCACTGCTCAAACAGTGAAAGATACTCCAGAGCACACGCACCAGATGGATGCACTCATAAATAAATCCTCGAAAAATAAATTCAAAGAAGTGATAAAAGACATAAACAAGAAGGCCCCTGGAGATGACCTCTTAACCGGAGAAGTACTGGAACAACTTTCGGCAGAAGGACTCGTTTTCCTTAAGTGCATACCTACATAATTTTATTACTCTATCTAGTTTTGCTTTCCCTCAATGAAAAGTAGCTCAAGTAAAAATAGTCCTCAAACTCGGATAAAGCGCTGAACAAGTCGAATTATATCGGCTGACCACCCTACTGCATATTGCCTCTAAAGTAATGGAATCTCTTTGTCTCAAAAGAATGATGTAATCCCAAACCATTAATTCGGTTTTAGGAACAAACACAGTACCATCCAACAAGCCCATAGACTTATACACAGCATACACAAAGCATTTGAACATGAAAAAATATATTGGAGACCTCCATCAAAAACTTACAACAATATTTTGTTCTTGGCTTTTTTTATTTTTGAAAAATGTGCTAACTCATATTTTGGGTCCCTGAAACAAACAGCACTGATTTGAGTTTTGACATGGGCAGTGCAGTCCGGATGTGAATCATTTTGAATGGCTTATCGAACTTCCCGAAAATGCGTATACCTGATAAGCACTAATTCCCGAAACACCTCTTCTATTAACTTATAATGTGAGCTAATTCTAATTTTCATGCGAAATCTCACAATATATCGTTGCTCAGTTGTTAATAATTAGGATTTTTCAGCGAAACAAGAAAGCAAAGCGAAACAGAAAGCAACGTTAATGCGAACGAAGGCTGTGGCCTCGTTTACAGAAGCGAGATGCATATCAGTCGAAAGAGAAGGCTTCAGGCTATTGGTACCTTAACACATGCGCACTTCTTGTATAGCAACGCCGGTTCAGCTTTTGTTATAGTCACACCTCAAAAGATTAAATCTAACTGACGCACAATCGGGATTTTTCGACAAATTTTGTTCAAAAGCCCTAGAGAAGGCAATTTTTGATCGATTTCAATAATTTTTGATTAAATGCTCGTAAATGATTTTGGAAGAGATTGTCTAGGATCGAATTTTAAATTTATTTTTATTATATCAAAATATAGTAACCCCTTGAACAATGGTACTTTTATACTATAAAATTTAGAAAAACTTCAAAAACCAAAATTTTTTATGAGATACAATTTCTACTGAAGCTCTAATCAATGGTAATACACACATTACGGAAAATATGCAAATTTCCAACTCCCATTAATGCTCCGTTGAACACCTTTTTTAAAACCTTCGGTTGGGCACCCGGGTTTGACCTTTTTTTCATCCTGTTTGACGATTCTTTTTGAAAGGTTATATCCAAAAATTAATAGAAAATTAAATTTCAGGAAGTTATCTACAAGCCCAAGTCATTAGCTATAATACGAATATGCTAAATTCATGTCCAAAGTTGAAAAAGTCCGGGAGCCTAACGGAGGGTTAGAGGTGTAATCGTCCACTATCCCCATAAAAATTGAAAAGCGAATTTTTTTCAAGCACAACCCTAGAACACACAACTGAAGGTTTTCAAAAAATTAGTACTACATAACTTTTTGGGATTAAAAAAAAAGATTAATAAATAAATAATTGCCGCGTGCACTTCTGTTATGTGTTTGGCCGCGCTCCTCCTCCTTTTTATGGCGTGCGTCTCGATGTTGTTCCACAAATGGAGCGATCTACAGTTTTAAGCCGACTCCGAACGACGAATGGTTTTTTTATGAGGAGCTTTTTCATGGCAGAAATATACTCGGAAGTTTGCCACTGCCTGTGGGCTATTAGAAAAAACTTGTTCTATCATTTTGCTATTTTGTGCACGGAGATTCGAACCTGCGTTTTCTCTGAACTCCGAATGGTAGTCACGCACCAACCCATTCGGCTACAGCAGTCACCGTTTTTGGGGTTGCTGAGTCCGAAATCGTTGTCCTTACTCTATGTCTATCAGACTTTATTCCGAGGGAATCAATAGCCTTGAGATCACATTTCCTTCGTTTCACATCTTGTAAAGATCGATTTCGTTAGAGTAGCTTACAACACAACCCTTAATGATTATCTGTTCCGCTGGCTGACTCGCCTCTGGAAGGGTGAAGTCATCCCCTGACTGTCTAAACTGTAGACCATTTTGTATGACACTGAATGAATAGCAAACCTGGTCAGAAGAACTTTAAAACTCTGCAGTTCAAAACTCAACCTCCAGTACTCGCTGATCCAATTCCAGGGAGTGGCACAGTTGGCACAGAAGATGCCATTGTGATACAGCACTTGTAGAACCACTGTTTCTCATTAGTCGAACGAAGTGTGAATTTGATTTTGAATCTGCCTGTGTTGCCTATTTTCTTTTCCACATTTTCTTTCATGTTAACCATCGAAAACTCTCCCAGCATTCTATGTTGTGGGGGTTACTATTGACGTAATTCTGCTTATGTCTGCTAGTGTCTTTCTTAACAACTCAAGAACTCTGGGCTTGCTTAAGGGGTTAGGGGTAGTTTGAGGCCCGAAAAAATGATGATTTTCAATAATTCTTTTTTGCTAGTCAATTGCTTTATTTTACAAAAATAAAAACATAGCATTAATACATCATGTTTCGACTTGACTTCAGCAAAATTGCAAAAAAAACAAAATTAATAATTGTAAAAGTTATCGCTGTTTATGTGGAGCCCGTTTTTCCAGAAGTCCCTTGCGGTGATCATCACAAGTCTTTGGAGACTCATTTAAAATCAATCGGACAAGAGCAATTAGTTTTATTAATAGATAATCTTGAGCCTGATCGTAGCTTTCTTTTCACAATTAACAATATGGCGGCCTCAGCAAATACTTTTTCAGATTTTCGAGAAAAAAGCCGCCAATTAATTGTTAAAAAAATCGAAATTAAAAAAAAAATACTTCGCTCAGGCACTAGTATTTTATGTTTTTAAAAGCAGTATACATTTTATTGAAATCTACCAAGCGGTTTTAAAGTTACAGTGATCAGCAGTTCAAAAAACATAGTTTTGAGAAAAAGGTATTTAAAGTTTTGCTATCGATTTATGTATGCCCGAGCGCCCTTTGTTCATTGTTGAATAGCTCGAAAAGTATTTGTCGGATTCTCTACAAATTTTCACACAATATTTTTAAGATATAATACTTTACGAAACTGCAAAAAAATCCAATTTTTTTGTTTTAATTCTGACTACCCTTAACCCCTTGAGGGGACCTGGTGGTCTAGAAATTTCAAAACATCGATATTTTCTTTTTTCGGTATTTCGAAAGTGTAGTATCTTAAGAATGTAATGTGAAATTTTCATGAGAAAATTCCTAGTATTATAGCTTCTACAGCCCATTAACTAGGCAGAGAGCGGTCCGCACGCTCCTGTACCTCAAACTTTAAACGCATTCATCTCGAAACGACTTTTTTCGGCACGGCGGGGATGAAAACAAAAAAACTATTCAACCGAATCACTTGAAATTTGGATATGTTGTTCACAACATGTATTGCTATCGTAGGAACTAGAATCATAATTTTATTTAAGTAATTTCATATTTTTTAAACTAAAAAACTAGTAAAAAAAAACGATTTTACGAACTTTTTTTTCAAAAGTGCGCCATTTTGTCAATTTTTCCTTTTTTCGATTTGTTAAGAATCTTCTTGAATTTTGTGCTTCAGATGAATTTTGTGCTTCTCGAAATCATCTACGCCGTCCGGGTTCGATTTTTCGAGAGGGTCATCTTCAGCGGCATTTTTATAATAATAAATATTGTTTCAAAGGTAAAAAAAAATTTTTTTTGAATGCTCAATAAACGTACTAATAGCCCGAAAAGTTGAAACATCGTGAAAATAGGTGAAATTTTCGTGCTCTAGACTCTCTTAATTTATCTGTCGAAGGCCTGCTTCTGGAATAGCGAGAAGATCTCCCTTTTGCGCACGGCTTGGGGACAGCCTGATTCTATAGTTCCGGATTCGTTATAGGATGCCCTCTGTCTTGCCAGTTCACTAGTTTTCGCAGTGGTATCTGTCATTCTTGCTAAAGTATTAAGGATGTGACTATAGCCTGAGATATTTAACCTTGTCAGCTACTTAGTTCCAGCTCACTGTCCACGATTAATCACTTTAACCATTTATACGGTCATCAGTGCTATTATCAGTACTTCAATAGATTCAGCAGCGATTCAGATTTTAGATTAAGAATTCGATTTTACTAAACCCCAGGTCCTTTTTTTAATTGCTATTTACTTTGGAACGCTCTTTTTAAACATTGTTTCCCGGAAAATTATTCATAAAACACGTAAATATGCAAATAAATAAAATTGAACGTTAAGGCAACACATACACAGGTATATGTATGTATGTACTCTGATAGGCACTAAATAAATACTTGCATATATTTAGCATACGGCGTTGCACTGCCCCTTCCGGCACATCGCATGCAATTTCCGTTTAAATGCAGTTCATTTCAAACGTTGTTTTGTACAATTCTCACTCGCTTATCACGCAATTCACGCCCCAGCTCAGCGACAATTTGCAACACACTAAACAAATATGCTGCCAAATGAGTGGTAATACTGTTGATTATGTGGCATAAACTAATCCAATATGTAAAACTAGTGTTTGCAGCGTGCAAACGCCCGTCTATCGGATGGCAAAAATCAAATCGAGTGTCGGTGAAATTCAACAAAACTAACGAATCATAAATAAACACAATGCAACTATAAACAACACTAATAAAATGACATTTGTACAGCAACACGGCAGCTAAGTTTTAATTGTTGCTTTTGGGCATTGCAGCGGAGGCAAAACGTTTGTGACAGCTTAGACAGATTGCGTAGTTATGTGCTCTGATTGACTGACTGACTGACTGACTGACTGACTGGCTGGCTGGCTCATGTGTTGGTAGATATTTTTGTGTAATTGGTTGGCCATTTATATAATATTTCCATGTAGTTCTGAGTATGAGCATTTGTACGTGTGCGTGCGTCTGTGTGTGTGTGTGAGTACGCCAATACTGCTTTTGTCTATTATAAATATATATTGATAAGCAACAAAAGCAAAAGCTGGGTAATATAAAGAATTGTATGCCATAAATGAATTCGTTAATTAAATTGGCTGGTTGGTTGACTTTGTATGAACGCGCCTGAATATAGGCAATATGAAAGGCATACGTGTACATTAGGGTTGCCAATATTAGCGCAAAATTTTGATCGCGGGATTTAGGAATTTTTTAAAGTAGTCTGAGATTAGGCAGCGATTTTCGTTGGCACACAACTTTTTAAGCCAAGATCGCCAAACTGAACTGCCACTAAACTGTCACTAATTATTCGTCTTACAGACTAAAAATTAAAAACAATTCCAAACAAATGAGTTTGAAATTAGAAAAAGTATTACATGTTTTTTTAATTAATTTAAATTAAATTCTATTTTTTTATATAGATGCTTTTCATTTCAATTCAATCGGGCTATTCGGGTCATGTTCTTCGATTTCGATGTAACTCAAATATGTTGCTCTTTGGTCGAAAAAATAATGGGGCACGTATTTTTTTGTTCGCCCGAAAACATTTTCAAGATTTATGGGCAATTTTGTTTTTTGGCTCAAAATCGATTTTTTTTTTAATTATATTATATAATATAAGAAAATTTTTTTTAAATGCTCATAACTTAGTCAAAAATGAACCGATTCTAATAATTTTGGGTTCAACATGATCGTCATTACTTGCTCAAGCGACTTCGTGTAGAAACAATTGCAAAAAACAAAAAGTGCGAAACAGGTTTTTTACTCAAGAATTCATTACTCAAAACCAACTCACTTTAGCAACTGGGCATTCACCCCAATTGAAGCTTGAAATGCCCTCTTGATTTGGAAAAAGTTAAAAAAAAAAAATACACTTTTTGAAGTATTGAATTTCGAAAAAATTTTGAATTTTTTTTTTTTTGCAATTGTTTCTACATGGTGGTGGTGTGACGGGAATATTTCGAATTCGAAAAACGGGAGGCGGGCGTAGTTTATTAGACGAATGTTCAGGGATCCACAGTTAATGTAGAAAAAAATTCAACAGCGATGATGACATGATTTCGCCTACAATGAAGAGAATACGTTTACAAGAATTTTCATCGTCCCCGAAAACATTACTGACAGCGCTCCTACACATCAAGTAACCCAATTACTCGAGAATCATTTTCCAGATTATATACCCGGAACTTCGAGTACAAGGAACCCTACGCGAAGGAGTTCCCGGTGTTATAAGAAACGTAAGATCACGAAAGAATCTCCTTACTATTTTTATTATTACAATATTAGTAGGTTACGGTAGTCTAGCGTAAGTGCACTAGCCTGCCATCCCAGAGGTTGTGGGTGCGAATCCCACGTAAAGCATGCTCCTAGCACTTTTCCTAATTTACCTACTCTCCCTTTACCCAAAACAAAAAAAAATATGACTCCTATAACCCAAAAACTTATCCTTTTCCCATCCTTTACATCCTTAGTCCCTCTCAATAGTCAGCGCATTATTTGCATTGTGGCTGCTAAAAACAAGCAACACCAAAGAAAAGCATACAGTTACATATTGCATCAAGTGGCGCCAGCAAGAGGAAGCAAGCAGTAATAGCGTAGACACATAACTTTAGCGAAGTCCTCAACCATGTGCGATCCTTCTGCCAGAAAAATCTGACACACAGATGGCCCTCCAAAGCAGTAAGAAGGCGTTGTTCCTAAGCAACGACAGGTGGGCATTCCCACTACTTTGGACTGATAGCGGCAGGCTAATCACTGACCCTGTCAGAGGTCAAATAGATTAGCGAAACCAACGCAAGACAAGTCTTGTCGAGGCCCTATGCTCCCGAGAGGTGGTAACAAGAAAAAAAGTGTAATAAAATTGTCAATTTTATAAAATAAACCTACTTGTTTAATGCAATTCTTTAACATCGCCACATACTCTCCGCTTGACGACTATACTCGTCATCGTTCGATTTTCGCAACACGAATTTGTGCACTTTTTGTAAACGGAGCGACACGTTATTTTTATTCAAAATACGTCCCAAATCACTTGTCAGAATATATAGATCAGTCTGTGCAATAACGATCGGTGCAATTAGATCATGTCCTAGAGGGGCTTTCAATGCACGGACGCACGTTATTCCGATTGATCTGCATATCAAGAAGATGGCAACAATGAGTGCATTTAGGTTAAATGAAGCGGCCCGCTGGAGGGAAAAAACTTATGGTCATGCCAGTCTATTATTGCGACGAACTCAGTACACCTAGGGGAGAACTGATTACATCATTCCAATGGTGGCATTCAATAGCAATTTTGCCATTCTCTTTCCAACTTAGGAGAAATGCAGTAAGAAACTTTCACTAAATGACTTCGGCACTTCAGATGGTTCAAAATGGATTGTGGCATTGGAGCAGATATATTGAAAAATCGGTACGTTTTCCTAATGCCTGCAGTTTCTTCCAGGTGGAAGTACTGGCTCTTGGGGAAACTTGTAGGTTACTAATCCCAGACATCTCGTTTAAGTGCAATATCGCTAGTCTTTCTTTCTTCCTGCAATCCAGGCCCTGGATTCGGCTACAATAAACTCTCAACTGGTGGAACAAATCATGACTAGCCTTACTACTACTTACTACGAAATCCATAAAGTTACCTTAATCTAGGCCCCGGTACATCGGAACATTGAAGGTAACGAAAAAGCGTGGGTAGCATTCTTACCGAATCGCTATTCAAACCACTGGGTGTAATCAAGAATAGAATCTCTTTAAAATACCTGCGGATCGCGGATTGTAAAGTAGATGGAGAGACCAGACGAAATGCAAAATCAGCAGGACGTTATGGCCCATCTACAACTACAAACAAACGTCAACATTGATAGATAAGAAACAAAGTGATGCCTGCGGAGTCACAGCAGTGATAACTGGCTTCTGGTCTATGCAGACAAAAGCAGACAAAATAGGTATCCCTTACAATTCACACTGTCACAGTTGTAATCATTCGAGTATAAAGGAAACTATCTTCACTTCCTATGTGAATGCCCTGCCCTATGGAAGGCGAGGTTGTTAACCCTTAGCAAACCGCTCTTCGAGAACCTCGAAGAGCTGGCGGGTAGAGATATAAACAACGTCATAAAGTTTCTTAATCGCGCAAACTAAGTAAATGGATTTTGTTGAAGGTATAATCCGTGTAACTTTTGTTGGTAGTGATGCTGTGGCAACAACATTGTGCGGAAGCGCTAACTGGATTCTTGGTGAATCACCACTTAAACCAACCAATCAACTGCTCTAAGCAATTATATCTGAAAAATTAAATAATAATAAATAAAAAAAATTTAAACGTCCACCATGAGCACGTCTACAGGTAAAATCCACCAGATCGTCGCTTCATGAGTGTTTAATTGTTCGGACCATCGAGATATCGGAACCGATGTTCAAGGTTGTTCAGCAGCGCTCTAAACTACAGCAACAAACTTCTCAACAGAACGTCCAGTTTTTGCACTGCCAGTCTTTTTTCTATCCTCAACAGAAGCAGTTTTTCGAAACTTTTGCACCCGCCTTTGAATTTTCGACTCGTTCTGGTGATTAATCCCACGAATAAAATCGCGAATTTTGCGAAAAGTTTTTCTTAAAGATCGGCAATTGTCATAATACGTTTCAATACCTTTGCCGCGTTGTTCTATCAAAAACATATCACGATCTTCAGTGGATGAAGATCCGGCTTGACTCTCGGCTTTGATGTACCTCCTGGAGCCGCCCACTCCTTCCTTTGCTTCCTATTGTTGTATTGTCACCGCTTCTCATTTCCCGTGACGACTCGGTACAAAAGTCGTTGTTTACCTATGACCGCGTGGTGCTCGATGGCGGGCGAGATGCTCAGTAACAATTTGAAGGCGACTTTCTGTGTTTTTTTTTCGTTGAACTCATGTGACGCCCAGGCTCCCAATTTTTCGGTAAATCCCATTGAATGAAGGTGATTGAGATTCGTTTTATAGCAGTTCATTTTTTCCGCCAGTTCACGACGGGTTCGCCTTCAAAAGTGATTTGAAACGTTCTTTATCGACTTCAAAAGGCCTTCCGCTTGTCGGTTTGTTTACTGCAGCTGTCTAATTCACAAGTGTTAAATACGATTGGACGTACGACGCCGTTTGCAAAAATTAGAAATCTTACGCAAGGGTGACTAATTTCGCGCCATCTTTTACTTATGTAAACTCATCTCTCTAGTGCATAAAGCTACAATAAATAAATTAAACCCAGTTTCGTGGAAATTGAAAAACTTTTATTGTAATACAATTTTATAATAAACGCATTTTTACTGCCTCCAACTCTATATCTGAAAGGTTTAGGCACTTATACAAGCTTCCGGGATTTCATCACCTCGATAATGGCGTCCCTAGTACTCACCGTCCGAATGGAGTTGCCTATTAGCGGCTTCAATAGCGGCAATCGCGCGAGTGTAACGTTGCATTCATTTATGTTTTGTGTTTTCTTTTTTTTTGTTATTGTTATTGTTATTGTATATAAATATATTTGTGTGAGGGGCGGCGTACGTGTTTTGCATACATTTTATTTATCGCCATTTTTTACTTTTGCATACAATTTACGATATTTGCACACAACGAGGATAAAATCCAAACAGGGCCTATACAAGCAAACACATACACGCATATGAATTTGTATTTATATGTGGACATGTGTGCAAGGGGCCATGTGCTTAGACAGGGTGCGTTTTAAGTCCCAATGAGATTGGGGCTGGCCACCGCATTGGTGTGCTGGCAGTTGGCAGCTATAGAGGGCGATAACTCATGCAATTCAGTTTACCAAAACTATTTTGAAACTTTGAAAATATATTTAAAATCTGATTTGAAAGACTTGTTCAGTAATAAACGAACAGGCGAAAATTAAGTTACTTTTTTGATGTTAAAAGCGACAACAGATTTTTGCAGTGAATCAGGTCATTGCTGAATAACTGAGTTTCTCACACCGATACCATGTATTAGAATGAGTTCAAAAAAACATTTTTTTTCCTAAAATGTCCTCTAATAAATTAAAAATTTCACCCTCAAAGCATAAAGATTGGCAAAGTATCTGAATAGTTATTTTGAATTTTTCCACAACTCCTCACTGTCCGATGCGTAAAGTTAATCTAACCTTTAAGGCGGTTTTCTTGGAAATCCAACTCGCGAAAAAATATATTATCCCAACATTTTGAACAACCAAGTTTAACTAGTCAAAATTTTTCTTTTTTTAATGCTCTTTTTTTCTTTTCTGAAAGTATAGCTTTTTGTCTAACAAAAACCATATAAATCCGATTTCAAACTTTATTGTTATCGAACAAATCGTCACGGATTAACGTGAAAAATTAACTGACATTTTATTAAAAAAAAATGTATAAAAAAAAAATTTTTGTAAAAAAAACATTTAAAAAGAATTGTATAAAAAAACAATTTATATAAAAATTTTATAAAAAAAAATTTTATAAAAAAATGTTATAAACAAAATTAATTAGATAGTTCTTTTGATACAAGACATTTTACAAAAAAAAAAAAATGTTATAAAAAGATTATCTCCATAAAAAACATAAAAAAAATTTTATTAAAAACAATTTATTAAAAAAAAAATTTATAAAAAAAAATTTATAAAAAAAAGTTATATAAAAAAATGTATAAACAAATTTTATAAAAAACATTTTATAAAAAAAAATTATTGGATACTTCTTTTGATGCAGGAAATTTTCCAAAAAAAAGTAATTTTTTAAAAAACATTGTACTTATAAAAAAAATTAATTGGATACTGTTTTTGATACATGATATTTTACAAAAAAAAAAACACTATTTTTATAAAGAGATAATTTTTATAAAAAAGATAATTTTTTATAAAAAGATGGCTTTAAAAACACAAATTAAAAAACAAATTTATTAAAAAAATTTATAAAAAAAATTGTATAAAAAAAAATTGTAAAAAGAGTTTCATAAAAAAATTTTATAAACAAAATTAATTGGATAGTTCTTTTGATACAGGTAATTTTACAACAAAAAACTATTTTTATAAAACGATAATTTTTATAAAAAGATAACTTTTGTAAAAAATTTAGTTTTATAAAAAAAACTTTCATAAAACAAATTGTATAAAAAAAATTGATAACAAAAAATTGTATTAAAAAAATTAATTGTGATTTCAGTTTCAATTTTTTTAAACGCGCTCCTTGTGCACAGATTGCTTTATCGAAAAGTAGACTTACTTCTACATAAATTCTCATATTTATTCGAAAAAAAATGTTGTTCACAGTCGAAGAAAAACGCCATTTTCTTAAATATTAAAAAAAAAAACATTTTAAATCAATTTGAAATTTTAATTTAATATTAAAAAAATATATAAAGATTCGACAATTTTAGAATTTTTTTTTGCTGTATCCTTGAAAATTTTTTCCATACACGCAAATTTTTTTTAAAACCGCCGACTTTGCAAAAAAATTTACACATCAAAAAATTGATATATCGTAACTGGGAAAGATTTTTTATTCACCCTTGAAGAAAAACGATATTTTCTGCTTTATTAAAACAAAAAAATAATAATAATAATTTCTGGCATTTACAATGAAGAACCTCTTTTGGAGTTTTTATTTTTTTCAGCAGGATAAAAAATTTCACAAATGATGCTACCATTTTTCACCACTACAGAGTCCTAATCGTTCAAAAGAGTTCACCTACCCGTCACAGCCGATGGCAATATCTTATCTGCATGCATAATTCTTGCATAATATGAAAAACACCTTAATCCATCAATAAATTGTTTATTACAACATTCCATTTCAATTCAAATGTTATTAAATATTTATAACATCGAGCTGGATGACGAAACGCACCCTGTACTCTTATATTCGCAATCGCATTCATATGCGCGCACGGAATTTTGATTTTCCAACGCAATTTTTGTCTCACTGCTCCCAACAATTTCCCCTCCTTCAGCCGCATATCCCGCCTACAGTAATAAATATGCGCTGCTTTCAGGCGCACTGACAGTCGAGCATTTATTCGAGTGTTGAATTAAAAAAATGAGAAATCCAACATTTTTCACATTCCATCACACGCACCTACACACATCACTGTAGGTATCCATTTGGAACTGTACGTACGCATGTACGAGTGCGCCCCTCTCTTTTCCTTTTTTAATAAATCCGTTTTCCTATTTTTATTTTCAGTGCTACGTCTTTGTGTGCTTTGAAGCTTTAAAGTGATTTATATAATTGCCGATAATAAAGTCGATGATTCACGACGTTGTTAAGCTGGTTTTCTTGCTTTTGTTTTAATTCTTAAATTTTTATATTAAATTTATTACTAATTTTTTCATGTTACTTTAACTTAATTTTCTGCACTCAGACTCTGAATTGGACGATCTTAACCAATCTGATTCAGATTCAGACATTATCTACCTATACCAGGATATGATACACTGGGGCATACCCAACCTGTCTAGGAGACTGATTATTAGTTACTAATTTCTAAGAGCTGCCTCTCCATAAATTTCGCCTTACAACAAGTTAAAGCTTAGAAAACATTTTTACATTACCAAGTCATACGAAATTTAAAACTGCATTCGTATTTCAATACAAAATTACTATTCCTATATTGAAGAAGCCGAAATGCTCTGCATTTAATGGCTTAGGAAGGATGTGGTCAAGGAAGATCGCTTCCAATTTTTGCTGATATATAACTACTCATACATTTTCTGCTTCTCTTCTTGATTGGAGCGACAACCGCTAACGCGATTTTGGCCGAGTTTAACAAAGTGTGCCAGTCGTGTCTTTCTCATGCTAACCGGCGCCAGTTGGGCACACAAAGTCAAGCAAAGTCCTTCTCCACCTGATCTTTCCAATGCAGAGGAGGTCTTCCTCTTCCTTCGCTAGGTCCATAGTCCCGCATCGAATACTTTCAGTGCCCGAGCGTTTGTAACCATTCATCATTCATTGTCATCGTCCACGCTTCATACGCCACCACATAAGTACTTATATATAGGAAGATAATTGAATCATGTGAGTTCTTATTATAGTTCAAGGAATGCTTTGGAAAATATTTTTACATCAGTACTGGTAGGATTTATCATTTGAAGGTCACGGGTATGCTAAACAGATAAATTGCAAACAACGGTGGGCCAACACAGGGCAAAAGAAAGTTAATTGTGGCGGTCACAAACTCGACTCTCCTGAACGGCAGCGAAGTATGGGGAATTGTGCTAAACTGCAAAGCCAAGCGTAAAGCACTGGAGGCTGTGCAACGAACAGCGGCACTCAGAGTTGCCTCAGCCTAGCGCACTGTCTCAGGCGCTGCAATTTTCGTGATCAGCGGTCAGATACCCATCGACCTCAAGGTCCGGAAATTAATGGATGCGTGAGACTCCAAGAAGAAAGACGTCATCACTAGCTTCCCAAAACGGAGACGCCAAACCATGCTGCGGTGGCAAAGCCGATGAGACACTGAACCTAGTGGCAGATGGATGGCGAAACTTATTCCATCAATTGACAAATGGGTCCAAAGAAACTTCGGAGAAGTGAACTACTTCTTAACTCAGTTCCTCTCGGGACACGGATACTTCCAGAGTTACCTATACCGTATGGGCAAGGTAACCGATTTCAAGTGCATGTACTGCAAAGCACCGAGCGATGACGCTGAACACACGTTTTTTAGTTGTGACAGATGGCGCGCGGGAAGAAATGCTCTGAGGGAGCAGATTGGCGACATCGCACCGAATAACTTAATCAGCCAACTACTCCAACGCGGGGACAGCTGGAACGCGGTAAAGAAATCCATCGGGAATGTACTATGAAAAAAAAAGATGGACCTCGACACAGTGCAACAAAGTGAAGCCGCAAAGATAGAAACACAATAAGACGAGCCTATAGCATGAAAGCTGGCTACAAATATGGTAGACCCAGACGTGGGTGAATAGAATTGGTCGTTTATGGATGCCGTTCTGGGCCCTCCCGAAGTAATATAGAAAGCAGTTCCGGGAAGGGTGTCTCCCCAGAAGGAGAGAAAAGATCGTTTTCGTGGCCAGACCACGCGACGCAGAGACGACGTTCGCTGTAAGTGCGAAGGCATTTTGGACTCTACCTCACCCACCAAAAAAAAAATAAAAAAAAAAAAACGTTTGAATAACATAAGCAGCATGGGCGAATATGCTTCATAACTTCCTACAAATAATCCTAATTTTAGCATACTCATTTTTGCATACTTACTTAATTCATGTTTGTTTTTAATCAACACCAATTTTTATAAAAAGATAATTTACGTTTTTATAAAAAAATTGTAAAAAAAAATTTATAAAAAAATTTAAAAAAAATAATTTATAAAAAAAATTTATAAAAAAATTTTATAAAAAACTTTTATAAAAAAAAATATCTGGATACTTATTTTGATGCAGGAAATTTTACAAAAAACAAATTAATAATTTTTTTAAAAAATTGTATAAAAAAAATTTATTTGATAGTTCTTTTGATACAGGATATTTTACAAAAACAAAAAAAACACAATTTTTATAAAAAGTAATTTTTAATAAAAAGACAATTTTTTATAAAAAGATAATTTTTATAAAAAACAAATTTTTATAAAAAAAATGTTTTTATTTAAATTTATAAAAAAAAAATTTTTTCAAAAACTTTTTTTAATCGACATAATCGACATAAGTACTTTTCCGTTTTCACCTCAGATTGCATGCTTTATTTGAAAGCGTTTGTACTTTAACTTTGTTTTGTTCTGAATTTAAAACCTTCCTCTACTCTGCTCATAAATAGCTTCAATTCTTTAACGCAGCATAATAAGTTTTGCACAAAACGCCAACTGCAATTTGCTATTTAAATAACAGATTTAAAATTGTAATAAATGCTTATCATTTTGCCACGCACACACATATACACATACTTACACTCATCCACTTCTCAGCATGCGGAAGCAGCCGAAGCAGCCAACAAAAGTCACGCAAACAGAAAGCAGAGCCAAGCAAACGGCACCAGCAGACAAACAGACTGAAAACGCCGTTGGACAGGCGGCCAAAATTATAAACACATACATACATAAAAGCACACATACAAAGAAAGGTATAAAGATATAAGTAGCGGAAGCGAGAATCTGCGCAAAAATATAAACTCATCAGCATATTTCATATTTTGCATAATTTAAAGGTAAAACGAAACGTGTACGAGAATGTTGGAAGCGACGAAAAATTGAAAGCGACTACGGTGAGTACTAAAATGGAGTGCGCTAGAATTCGTGAGTGCTTCAATATTTGCATAAAAATTTAATAAATTACAAAAAAGAGCGAGCTGCATATGTTGCTACATACGTTCATTCATGCACTCACACACGCACACCCACACTTACATATATAATACATACACACGCTGGTAAATGACAAAGGCATTAAAAACCCAACAGCAGCAACAACTGCCGTAATCACCACAGCAATGACTCGACTACTTGCATACACTCAGGCGCAATCCAAGCGCTTATGATGTAGCAATAAAGACACAACAGTATTGATTGCATACACACACACACAACCACTCAAATGTATGTATGTATGCATGTACGTGTATGATTCGATACACAAAAACCGTTAGAGTCAAGCTGGGTGAGCTAATTTGTGGCGCCACCATTGGAGCAACTGCTTTTACATGCACACACACACACACATACGTCTTACATGATTGAACAGAAAGATATGTGTGTGTGAGTTTGTTTTCATTTAAAATTTGTTGTTTTTATTTAAAAAAATGTTGCTTTTGTTCGGCTTCGTAACACGTGCAAGTGAGCGCTTAAAATAATTAAGAAAAATAAATAATTGGCGCGTTCACTTCGGTTGGGTGTTTCGTGGAGCTCCTCCTCTTATTTGATACGCTCATCTTGATGTTGTTCAACAAATGGGCATGCGAGCGCTTAGTTTTCGAAAATATGTAGTGCACAGCACCTAGATACTTACATACTGTCCTCCGAAAATAAGCCGTATCGTGATTTTTGGAACTTTTTGTAAAATAAGACATCCCCCTGTTGATTTATTAAGTATAAATAATAATACCTTAAATTTTCCTAATACTCGTATTTCAGAGAAATGTTTGAAAAAAAAAAATCCGAGAAATTAATTGTTTACCTCTACAGTTCGTTTCAAATTATTCAAATTTATCACAAAAATACAACATGAGGCAGCAGTCTACATTGAGCGACAGTGCAGGTATAGAACGTTCATTCATTTCAGTCTTGTACGTCTGATTATTTCCTCATACGTAATTTTATCTATACTAATATTATAAAGAGGAAAACTTTGTTTCTTTGTAATGAATAGGCTCAAAAACTACTGGACCGATTTTAAAAATTCTTTCACCATTCGAAAGCTACATCGTCCACGAGTAACATGGATTATATTTTATTTTGGAAATAGGGCTCGAGATATAGGTCAAAACGTGGACCCGGGTAACCTTCGGATGTGTATGTACAATATGGGTATCAAATGGAAGCTGTTGCTGAATGCTTTAGTTCAGAGGATTTCCACCAGCTCCGTGACTAGGGTCTCGAGATAGAGACCAAAACGTGGACCCTAGAATGTGTTTGTACAATATGGATGTCAAATGAAAGCTGTTGATAAGTGCTTTAATACGGGGTAATTTTCATACCTATTGATGACTAGGGTCCCGAAATATATGCCAAAACGTGGACCCGCCGTGTCTTTGCACCGAATTAAGCCAAACTTACACACATTGTTAAGGAGGTATTGAAGATGGTTTCCGTATAGTTTGGATACCTATTGGTAGATAGGGTCTCGAGATATAGGTCAAAACGTGGACCCGGGTAACCTTCGGATGTGTATGTACAATATGGGTATCAAATGGAAGATGTTGGTGAATGCTTTAGTTCAGAGTATTTCCATCCGCTCCGTGACTAGGGTCTCGAGATAGAGACCAAAACGTGGACCCTAGAATGTGTTTGTACAATATGGATATCAAATGAAATCTGTTGATAAGTGCTTTAATAAGGGGTAATTTTCATACCTATTGATGACTAGGGTCTCGAAATATATGCCAAAACGTGGACCCGCCGTGTCTTTGAACCAAATTAAACCAAACTTACACACATTGTTAAGTAGGTATTGAAGATGATTTCCGTATAGTTTGAATACCTATTGGTAGACAGGGTCTCGAGATATAGGTCAAAACGTGGACCCGGGTAACCTTCGGACGTGTATGTACAATATGGGTATCAAATGAAAGCTGTTGATAAGTGCTTTAATATGGGGTAATTTTCATACCTATTGATGACTAGGGTCTGGAAATATATGCCAAAACGTGGACCCGCCGTGTCTTTGCACCGAATTAAACCAAACTTACGCACATTGTTAAGGAGGTATTGAAGATGGTTTCCGTATAGTTTGGATACCTATTGGTAGATAGGGTCTCGAGATATAGGTCAAAACGTGGACCCGGGTAACCTTCGGATGTGTATGTACAATATGGGTATCAAATGGAAGATGTTGGTGAATGCTTTAGTTCAGAGTATTTCCATCCGCTCCGTGACTAGGGTCCCGAGATAGAGACCAAAACGTGGACCCTAGAATGTGTTTGTACAATATGGATGTCAAATGAAAGCTGTTGATAAGTGCTTTAATACGCTGTAATTTTCATACCTATTGATGACTAGGGTCTCGAAATATATGCCAAAACGTGGACCCGCCGTGTCTTTGCACCGAATTAAACCAAACTTCCGCACATTGTTAAGTAAGTATTGAAAATGGGTTTCGTAAAGTTTGGTTGTAATTCGGAGCACTGGCAACGGGTACAGCGTTCTTTTGAACCAGCCATAATGTCGCTTACTTTTTTAACGCTTGGGGCGGAACTGAACTGTCAAATTGACAGTGTGAGTTACAATGTGTCAATATTTCTTTCTGATTTGGATGCCATAAGGAAAAAACGTAGGTGCAACATGTAAAAATTGTTTGTGAATTTTTTTGGAGTGGATTTTGGAACAGTGAATACTTTCTTACGAAATTTGAGAATTTAATGTGAAATCCGAATAAAATTATGTGTTCGTGGAAAAAAAAATTGTTAAAAATGGTTAAAAAAGCTCCAATGCTTAATAAAACATATAAATTGAAACGAAAAATTCATGGATGATCAGGAAAAAAGACGATTGTTTCTTAGTTAATCATATGCGTTGATTTGAAATTTAAAAACAATCTTCTTTTTTCCTGATTTTTAATTTATATTTTATATTTACTCAAAAACAAATAGAAAAACAAAAAATATTGTTTATGCCAAAGCGCTTGAATAAAGAATAAAGAAATAAATAATATGAAAATCATATATTTTCTGTTCTAAACCATATCTATTCTATTTTAGTGTGCCCAGCGAAGGGGGCCGGGTTTGCTAGTATAAAAATAAAATGAATCATTTGTAACTCCAGTTAAAATGAGTTCAAAACGAAAGAGCCATTCCGTCGAGAACAAAAGGAAATCCAGGGGTGTAAATATTATAGCATTTTGTAAAGAGGAGATGCTGGATCTCCATATGCTTCATAAATGCCGTGCAGACTACGATTACCTGTGCCAACTGGTGGACTAAGGAAATGAAAAAACGCAGAATTGGATCAGGTCGGCAGCCGTCACTTTCTGAGTTGGAAGATTGCAACTGGGAATGGATTGCAGGCAGGAGCAATAGCTTTGGTTGTGCGCAGGGCTGAGATTCAAATATTTGTCCTTGAAACAGGTTGGACAACTTCCTTACACTGTCTCTAAGGCGACCAACATCATTGTTTAAGCTGGAAGACAATGAAGTTATTCAGCGTGTACTTGCGTTTGTTGATCGCATCGATTTTTCGACATACCAACTCTCCAACATGATTGCTATTGACGAGACCGCGGTATTCCTAGGCCAAAGAGCTCAAACGACAGTTCACCACAAGTCTTCTTCGTCAATTTACGTTACTTCTAACGGTTACGATACTGATGGTTATGACGTGTTACCTGTATTTTGGCGATTCATCTAGATGGCAAGAAAGTATTGCCATTTTTAATCACTCTAAAGGTAAAACAGACCAGATTCAACGTGTTTCAGCAAATTAAGTCATTGAGAGTGAAAAAGCCTGGTGTTCCCAAGCAGTTATAAGAAAGTGTGTTGATTTTATGCTGTCACCACTGTTGAGGGGTCAGAATAGAAGCTTACTGCTTTGGGATTCAGCCAGTACTCACCGCGCCAAAGACATGAAAAACTTTCTTGCTGAGAGGAAGACTGATCAAATAATGATCCCTTCAGACACTTGACATTGCAATTAACAAGTCATTCAAGGATCAATGGAGGATGGAAATCATGAATATATAATATTAAGAACAGAATGGTGAGAAACCATCGAGGTAATTTTGTACAACCAAGCTAACAAGAAGTTGTGGATTGGGTAAAAAGTTCATGGGACAAAATAACTGATAGTGACTTAGACAAGAAGTATTCATTTAACGATAGCTATATCGCAATCGCAAGACATGAGAGATTCGAACCAATGATTCAACAGGAAATGAATTTGGAAGAAAATCAAAATATGATTCAGAATTTTATTTATGACGATGTTCCAGATGAAGATGACATGACTGTAATTGAATAAATTTAAATTTCGGTATTCTGTGTAAAATAAATATTAAATAAAAATATATAAATATTCTTTCGTTTCAAAAAAAAAGTAAGACAATGTCTTATTTTCGGAAAAAGACGGTACCAACACTTGACCCATTCTTTTAGAAAAGGTGGTACAGACATTCTTCCCGATGCAAGACATACAGCCGAGCCCAACTCAGTTCCTCGTAGCAGAAAGTCGTATAATAATCGCTGAGGCAGAGGTGGTTTTGACAACGGAGAGTTTCGGCATTGCGAAGGCAGCAGGACTTGACGGCATCTCGAATAAAGCGCTGAAGATCGCTATTAAGTGCAACGCAAAACTGTTTCCAGAGCACTTCACGAAGTGTATTAATGAAGGTATCCTTCGCAAGCTGTGGAAGAAACAGCGACGATCCACGTTCATATCAGCCTCTCTGCATGGTAGACACGAAGGCTAAGATCTTGCAGAATTTTATCTGTACGCGCCTGAAAATGAAACGACCGGCTTTTCAGAAAGCATCGCTCAACTATTGATTCGGTTAAAAATGGTGAAAGGTGGTCGCTTGGCGCCAAAAACTACTGTGAGCTCGTCACATCAGGCGTTAAAAATTCCTTCAGTTCGCCATACTAGTCTCATATCATAAGAGCACTTGAAGAGAAAAGAACGTCGGGATATCTTATGCGTGTTATACACAGTTATCTGTCGGAAAAATAACTTCTATACGATACAGATGAAGGCCCTAAGAGATATGCAGTGACGGGTGGAATACCGCAGGCATCTGTACTGAGCCCGATCCGTTGGAATGTCCTATACAAAGGGATATTGCAACTCCCAATGCCCAGAGAAGTGCCAATAATTATATAGGCAGATGGCATTGCGTTGTCGATAGTTCCCAAAACAATTCCTCACATTCAGAGCATCTGCAGCGAGGCAACAACAAACGTGAGTAAATGGCTATCGGCCGCTAACTTCATAGGACAAAAAATAGAAGCCGTTTGCATTATGAGCAGAAAAAAGTTAGAAACGACCGCATCAAGTATTGATGGGTATAACGTCACAACACAAGCGGCACTAAGATATCTGGGCTAAAAAAGCATGCGGAAAGGCAGCCATGGTGATGGTGGCATTTACAAAGATTATGGCCAACATTGGTGGTTCCATTCAGACCAGAAGATGGCTCCTGGTTCAAGTAAGCCAGTCTACACTCATGTATGCCGCACCCATACGGGGGAAAGCTCTGCGATGCAGAAAGCATAAGTGAAGAAGACATACATATTTTTTAGACTAAGCGCCCTTGAGTTACCTGTGCTTTCAAGACATTGTCGTATGACGCGGTATGTGTTATATCGGGTATCAAGTCACCAAATGTAATGGCCTCCGAACTGGGTAGGACCTAAACAGCCGACTAACGGCGGACGAGCGCAAGGAGGAAAGGCAAAGGAGCATGAATGAGTGGCAAATTGGCTGGACACATAACCTTATCAGAAGCGTAAAGGCATGTACTGAGAGAAGACATGGTAACACGGATTACTACTTGGCACAATCCCTGACGGCAAATGCGAAGCAATGCAGCAGGGCTGAGATTAGCAGAACACAAAACGGAGGCAGTTCTAATCACAAGTCGCAAAAAATGGAGCATATGAGGACTGGGGTGAGGCAGCAAAATATACCATCACAATGCGAGTTCCAACACTTCATGAACGACAGCAGACTCAACTTTAAGGCTCATATCGACGATGCGGCAAATAAAGCGTAGAAGGGTATTACCTAATATTGGTAGCCCCAAGTCTGTCGACGAAATCGCTGACGAACAAAGCTACCTAAGATATCTTGCAGGCAAGCCCAGTCTGGATAAATGTGGCAAAATTCAAAAATAACAGAAGGGAAATATTAACTGTATTTACGCTTAGTGGCCTCAGGGTCTGCTGTGGTTACAGAACTAAATCAGATGATGCGGCGTTTGTGATGGCAGGCATGATACCAGCGGATATCCTCGCGGATGAGAGTCTACAATAGATGCGCGGATTACCTGGAAATAAGTAAAAAGGCGGGATTGAAAAAGAAAGACTTATTTCATTTTCCTCCTTGTGGTGGCAAAACTGGGGAACCACATCCAGCAAAGGATGATGGACCTATAAACATATTCCTGACTTTCATCATCATCATCGTTTGGCGCTACAGCTCTGTGTGAGCTTTGGCCCGCTGCACAAAATGTCTTCATTCGACCTGCTTCTTTGCTGTTTCCTTCCAGTTGTTGACCTTGAGTTTCGCCATATCGTGTTCTAGTTCATCAATTCAACTTGATCTTGGTCTGTATCTCGCTTTTAATGCAAATGTTTTAGAGTAAATTTTTTTTGTTGAGCTCTCGAGGGCTCCATTCTCGTAGTATGGACTTAGCCGTCTTAGCTTTTGAGCTTCGATTAACAGCACAACATTTTCCTCTCTTATAAGTTGATCCAGTTCATGGTTCCATCTTATACGCCACTCGCCGTTGCTTTTGACTGCGCCGAAGATTAACCTCGACATTTTTCTTTCGAATACTTTCAAGTTTGTTTTTGTCTTTCTCACTTACTGTCTACGACTCCGACTCGTAGCAAAGCACTGGTCACACTGTAGATATATGCAGCGAAATTTCGCAAGGTCTGTTCCACAGCTTAGATTTAAAAAGTTTCATAAGTGAGTACAATGCTTTTAGATGCTGCTTGTATTCTCTCGCCGATTGTGATGCTCATTGCGTTGTCGTCGCTTAATTTAAACCCTAAAAATACGTGAAAGTTTTCACAGCTTCAAATTCATTCCGAGGGTTTTGTTTAGCTGTCATGACATGCCTTCCTGACTTACGGGCATGGTTAAGTCGGAGTTTTGGTGATGCAAGTTATCCCGTGACGCAGTTCTTAACTGGACACGAGGGAGTCAGAAAATACCTGCATAGTTTTGGGCAACCTTACTGTCCTGTGTGCACCAGTGCAGAAGAAGACGTGGAACACTCCAGTTTCCACTGTCCAGAGAAGAAGGCAAGTTTCCAAATGCAATCGACGTAGTTGAATTCATTGTGGAGTACGAAGAAAAGTGGGAGTATGCTACCAGAATTCAAAAAGACCTTAGATACAAATGAGAGGCAATGGGTGGTAGAAATTTACGAGGTTTTAAACATAGCTAACCAACCTAGTGAAGTAATACGTTGAAGCAGTTTTGAAGGCAGAGGGGAGGAGGTGACGGAGTTAAGGGTTTAGCATGTAGATTTCGCAATTCCAGGTTAGTAAGATACGACTAACTGTGCGTAGTCCCAAATAAGGGGCTCCCTTTAGCGGACAGTATGAATCGCCATCTATGTTGACGGTATCACACGCAAATCCATATTTTGTGGCAAGTGGAATTGTATGTATGCGTGTAACGGCGAGTGCTATAAAATACTTTGCAACCAAATTTAGTACTGCTGCTCGGCGGTTTGCTTGAGAGGCAAAGAATGCTTGTGACGAGTATTTAGCGCCACCGCTGTTGACTTCGCAACCGCATGCCCACTCGCTCACGCAATAATTGAGCACTAAGCGTCATGAAAAATTTTGATGCATGGAAAAGTTTTATATATTTTCTTTCATAATGTTGAGTTTTTGTTTTGCTTTTACTCTTCTTTTGTTGTTTTCTGAAGCAATTCAAAACACCAGCATGTTTACGCATTCATAGTGCATACTTCACGGCGCTGGAACTTTTGTGTGCTCGCGTTGGCGTTGAAGTAGGCTTTGTGTGTGATTTGAATGTGCTTGGGCGCTTTTCATGTATTTTTCTTTTTTTTTTGCCCGTTATTGGTGTTGTCATAACAAACTTTTGGCAGCAACACATAGAATAACAGCAATTATAAGAAACAAGTCGTGACATGATTTTTGGCAGCAAATTCCAGAATAATACAGGAACAGGAAAACATGAAGCGAAGCATTTAAAAATCATAGAGAGAAATTATAATAAGTCGCAGAAAAAACGTAAACCAAAGAGCAAAAACAAAACTGCTTCAGGCGAAATCGAGCTTTGCTTGTACATACTGAGGTGGTAGGGGGTTGATTGAAGAGGTTGATTGCTGTCGCATTTCATTAATTTTTAAATCGTTTTACCACAAATCGAAATGGAATAGGTTTATAAAGATGGAGGAACCGGGTTTTGAATTAAATGCAGGTACTAGAAAGTGGGCGGGCGCCATAGCCGAAGGACTTGGTGCATCACTACCATTCGAGAGTGCGCTGGTTCGAAGCTCCGCGCATACAATAGCAAAATAATAGAAAACGATTTTTTCTAATAGCTGTCGCTCTAGGCGGGTTATGACGAACTTCCGAGTGTATTTCTGCTATGAAAAAGCTCTTCATAAAAGAACCATTTGCCGTTCGGAGTCGGCTCTAAACTGTAGGTCCGTCCCTCCATTTGTGGAACAACACCAAGACGCACGCCACAAATAGGAAGAGAAGCTCAGCCAAATACCTCACAGAAGTGTATGCGCCAACTATTTATTTTTATTTATTTTTACCCGAAAATGGGCAAATGTGGAACAAAACTTCATTTAACATTTTAAATTTTGCACTAAATTACAGTTTTCTTTTTACCAGCCCTCCCATGCTATTTAAGGCAAAATTTATTCATTGAAATGTTATTCTTATAACACTTTGCCAAGTGCCAAGGTCTCTGTACATACATCTCTATCCGCCACAAGTTGTCGACATCTGTCTGTTCCTATTGGAGAGCCTAAACTACTCGTGCATACATTTTGAATTCGGTTCATTCGGTTGCCTTTGTAAAGCCTTAAAATAAAACTTTAGTTTCAAATCAAAATGTGCTTAGTCGATGTCCATTTACCATGTAACAAAATGATTTACTAATTACACTATGCAACAGAATTTTTGGGGCGGAATTCGTTTAACTCTGGATGAAAGGCATAGACCTATGTGGTAAAATCTCAAATAGTTTTGCTTTCTTTGGCCGAATTTCTTTGCTAGCTAATCTTCAATTTGCATTAATTTGCCTAAGTTTATAGAAAAAAATTAAAAAAAGAGTTGAAATACTTATCGGAGAGAAATTTGTTGTTAAGGACCATATGAGAAAATTTTACGAGAATAATTTTGTAGAACTTTTTAAACCATTAGCGCTCGCACGAGAGGATCCTTTGGCCCGTTTTTAAGAGAGTGGGTTAAAATATTCTAGAAAATTATTTGGCATCCCATTTCACTAAGAGTTTCCTCAGACAAAGCGAAGTTATTGCGTCTAAAGCGTCGGTTTGTTTGTGTCATCGGTACAAAAATGAGTTTCGAACAAAGAGCTACTATCAAATTTTGTTTTAAAAAAGGTAAAACGCTTACCAAAACATTTGAATTGATGAAAATAGTTTATGGCGATGATTGTCTATCTCGTGCCAGAGTTCATTAGTGATTTACACGTTTCAGAAATGGTTGTGAGGACATAAATGACAATGAACAAAATCTCCCAAAATCAGTAATCACAGCAAACTCCATCGAAATTGTTCGTAAATTTATTAAAAATAAAAAGAAATCATCGTTGCCATTCATGGAATCGGAGTTGAAAATCTCCAAAACATCGACTTATCGCCTTTTAACTGATCATTTGGGCTTACGAAAGGTCAGTGCACGTTTTATTCCGCTCAAGTTAACTGAGAGCCAAAAATTGCGCAGAATTCAACATACGAAAGGCCTCATTAAAGAGTCGAGAAAAGACTTTCTTTACAACAAAGCGCCAAAGTACCGAATGGAAAGCAGCAGAGGTGCCACAACCCAAAAAATCACGTTCGAGGAAGTCAAAAATCAAGTCAAAGCTCATTTGTTTTCACAATTCCAAGGGAATTGCCCACAAGGAGTTCGTGCCAACGGGCCAAACCGTGAATGGAATTTTCTGTCTTGGCTTTTTGAAGCGTTTGATGCAAGGCTTTCGTCGAATATTCAGGGCGATACTGCAATCCGACGATGACTATGATTTTTTTTTTTTTTTTTGAGTATATCAACCCCGGCTGCAGCTAGCTGACTCAATTTTTGTAAAAGTATTTCTTTTTAGGCACTTAAAACACATTATTAATATTGAGCCAAATTGATCTTATCCCAGGACTTTACGTCACCTTAGCGAGCGTTGGGTTAGTGTGCAGTCGTGCAAAGTCGCGAGATCTTTCTGACCACTGGTAGATCGGGGGCGCTCGAAGGAACTTCTGAGGCTAACAAAACCGCAGTGTTGGGTGTCGAATTTGATTGGTGTCCTTACCGAGTATTGTCCGTTAGGTGTCCATACGGTGAGACTTGGGATTGTCTCAAGTTCTTTCTGCAGAAGCTGTCTGGAAGATGAGGTGAAATCATCTCCGCACCGTCTTCTCAGCTGTCCTGCTCTCATCGAGCTACGATTCGGATATCTCGGCTCCCTGCGATATCACTCACCTCGCGAATTTCATCAGCAACTTAAAGCGGTTAACGCAAAGTAATTAGTCAAATAATTACAAATAAACTTTTACATTTAAGAATCAAAATAAAGGTTTTCACCGGCTACAAAAAATTTCAGAAATATTCCCAGTTGAAGTTTATTTACAAAGTTCGATACAGTTTCACAAACTAATTTTAGAGATGTAGATATTTTCTCTTCTGGAGGATGGTTCAATATGTAGAAGTCCACGCAAGTGGGGAAAGTTACTGATCGCCATTCTCTTGGGAGTGGCCAGGACGATTCTTCTGCATATGGTTCAAGCAGCTCACAACGTCCGGGATTAGCCCAAGTATCCTCTGGGTAGCTTCCGAACACCCGTTCGGGAGTGAGTTAACGTGAGAAATCGAAACATTCCAGGATAGCTGGTTGTGCGCTGGGTTTGGGACCCGCCACTTAAAAATTCCCCCCAATGAAAAGATTAATAAAGCCTCGGATGACACCCCCCTATACTTATGACTACCACTGCAAACGAAATAAGGATTACGATTTGAGGGCATGCACCTGGAATGTCCGGCCTCTTAATAGGGAAGGTGCCACTGTCCGGCTGGTTGATGTGCTCGTGAGACTAAAGGCTGACATCACTGCCATCCAAGAGATGCGATAGACGGGACAAAGCAAGGAAAGCGTAGGACCTTGTGGCGTCAACTACAGCTGCCATATAAAGGAGCGCAAATCAGTTGTGGGAGAGAGACTTCGTCGCCAAGTACTGTCGTTCACTCCGGTGGACGAGCATCTCGCAACAATCCACTTCAAAGCCCGTTTTTTTAACATATCGCTAATTTGCGCCCACGCCCCGACGGAAGAGAAGGACGATGCGACCAAAGATTCCTTCTATGAGCGCTTGGAACGCTCCCATGAGCGCTGCCCACGCCACGACATAAAAATCGTGCTTGGCGACTTCAACGCCAGGGTGGGCAAGGAGGGAATTTTCGGTCCCACAGTCGGAAAATTCAGCCTGCACAACGAAACATCCAGTAACGGACAGAGGCTGATCGACTTCGCCGGGCCCGAAACATGGTAGTCTGCAGCACCAGATTCCAGCATAAGAAGATTCACCAAGCCACCTGCCTGTCCCCTGACCGAAAAACACGAAACCAGATCGATCATGTTGTAATAGATGGATGACACGCTTCAAGTATATTAGATGTGCGTACGATCCGAGGACCCAACATCGACTCGGATCACTCACTACCTTGTTGCAGCCAAACTGTGCCCACGCCTCTGTGCAGCAAAAACGTACATCTACCTACGCAAAGAATGTTCAACATCGAAAAACTGCAATCACAACACGAACCATGAAGCAACATTTCTCGTTCTCTAGGTACCGCCGCCGAAGAAGAAATCGGATTCAGACGAACCCGAAAGAACAGTTAACACGACGAGGAATGCCATGCTGCAGCAGAAAAAAAGGATTCCGCCTATGTGGGATCGCTACAGAGAGCTAAAAAAGGAAGAGAGGCGTATTATCCGAAAGAAGAAACGAGAGGTCGAAATACGTGAGTGCGAGGAGCTTGAGATGCTGGCCAATAGACCAGAGCGTACAATTGTTGGCGTATGCCGATGGTATCGATATCAGCGGCCTTAACAACCGAGTTGTTAGTTCTGCCTTCTCCAAACTGGATAAAGAGGCAAATCGAATGGGTCTGGTGATGAACGAGGACAAAACGAAGTACCTCCTGTCTTCAAACAAACACTCGGCGCACTCGCGTATCGGCACCCACGTCACTGTAGGCAGTTATATTTTCGAGGTTGTAAAAGACTTCGTTTATTTAGGAACCAGCATTACCATCGATAACAATGTCAGCCTTGAAATCCAATGTAGAATCTCTCTTGCCAACAAGTGCTACTTTGGACTAAGTAGGCAACTGAGCAGTTAAGTCCTCTCTCAACGAACAAAACTAATACTCTACAAGGCTCTCAGCATGCCCGTCCTAACGCATGGCGCAGAGGAGTGGACGATGACAACATCCGATGAAGCGACGCTTCGAGTGTTTGAGAGAAGGATTCTGCGCAAGATTTTTGAGCTTTACGACGACATAGACATAGCGCAGCGAATAAAGATCCAGCGGCTACGTTGGCTGGGTCATGTCGTCCGAATGGATACAAACGCTCCGGCTTTGAAAGTATTCGATGCGGTACCATGGACGTAGTAGAGGAAGACGAAGGCCTCCTCTGCGTTGGAAAGATCAGGTGGAGAAGGACTTGGCTTCACTTGGTGTGTCCCATTGGCGCCGGTTAGCACGAGAAGGAAACGACTGACGAGCTTTGTCAAACTTGGTCCAAATCGCGTAAGCGGTTATCGCGCCAATTAAGAAGAAGAAGAAGTTATTTTCTCCAATATAGACATTGGCACGCCCATTTTTTCAAAATGAGCAAATTTTAAGCAAATTTTGCTTGACTAATTAAAGAGAAGACCGGCTGTAATAGTTCCCGATTCTGCCAATTTTCAATAAAAGTCCATCTTAGACCCAAAGAAAAATGTGTACCAATTTTCTTTCAAACATCTCATCTCATCGAAAAGCGCAAAAATGTAGACACAAATGTTGTGCGTGTGTTGGTAAGTCCGCTACCGCTGTGCACCACTGCTTTAAGCTCGCTTGTATATGTTTGCATGCACTACGCGTAATATACACGCACGTACGCACGCACGCACACACGCGCAACATCATCATTTCCTTTTTGTTATGCTTACAACCAACCAAATGCATGAAAAGTAAGTTGCCTAAAAAAATTACTGTTTTTGTCATGCATGCCACCGCGCCAATGTCAAGTAATGAAAAACAACCGCCCGGTTAGTGGTGGAAGGGGAGCATAAGCAAACCAGGACAGGTATTCAAACTCACTCATATGTGTAGAATGACATGTTGTTTGGCCCTCAAGTACCCACTGCGAACGAATTTTCGGCGCTTTACAAGCGCATTAAATTCCACAAAAGGTAAGTACTTACTTTCCTTACTTTGCAACCTTTTTGGCAGATGGTTGTAGTTGTTTTTTGTTTTTTTTTTTTGAGGTGTTTTTGTTATTTTTTTTTTTGCGTGTTTTTTGCGTTTTATTTGTTTGACTCCAGCAGTTTTTGGTTGCATTAAAAATGAATGAAAAAGTGCACCCAAGGCGAGCTTTATTTTACAAAAGCAATTTTCAAGTTGATGGCCCTGCGTTTGCTCTACAGCTGCGTCGAACTTTAATGTTGTTGTTTTTTTTTTGTTGTTCTTCACTTAGGCTTTCACATTTTTTCTTTTTCAGCCGACAATTTGAAATTGGGCCTACACCAAAACCTCCTATTTTAGTCTATTTCGTTTTATTTTCGCACAATTTTTTTTTACTGTTAATTTCCTTTTTATCTGCAATTCGCTTTTATTTATTTCACCTTTTCACCCCTTTTTCATTTTTAGTTAAATACATTTTTTCCGCGCACGCATTCTGCTCTTGTAATGAAATTTACCGCAAACAATTCCAGTGGAAAATAAATAAATACTTAATTCTGTGCAGAGACCACACCCAGGCTCTGTTACAATTGTTTCCCCTTTCTTTCTTTGTGTGGATATAACCACTGCAGCCGACCATTTCACTCTCCCAATTCGTGTTTATTCGTTTAGTCCTCGCCGCAGGTTATAATTTTAACGGAAATATTTAGTCAAAACTCACTTTGTTGCATTTGGAATTCTGTTTCCTGGTCTAGATTGTGATATTTACACTAAAACCTGCTTGGGGTTAAGCTTTTAAAGGTAATAAATGGAACCAGAGAAAGCAATTTGAAGTTGCTCTTTTTTGTGTGAATGTGTGCGTGTGTGGGTGACTTGAGTTAAAAATTCATCGCATATACGACAGGCTGGTTGGGCAGGCAAACGAAACAAACAATAAAAAAACGGTACACAAATAAAAACACTGCCCACTTGGTTTCTGGGAAGAGATAAATAGTTGCAAAGTACAAGGTGGCGCACAATTAATCACCAATTGTGTTTTCGAATAAATTTTGTACTTAATAAAAAAATATGTGATCGAAATCCTTATTTTGATCTTTACGGGCTCCATTTCTTGCTAGTTCACAAGTGTCAAATATGATTGACCTACGACGTTTTTTGCAAAAATTATAAATCGTTCGATAGGGTGAGTAATTTGGCGCCACCTTGTCTGTACATACTTCAATCACACACTCATAGGTTTAAATGAAATGCATGAAAAGCTATACATTATTAGGAATTATTTAGATATTTTTTTTTATATAAACATTCATGAGTTATTTGCACATCCAGAGAAATCTCATATAAAACTCTCTTCGAAAAAAATGCAATGGCTTATAATAAAAAGTATTCCGATATTTTTACTGTGAGATGGTCGATTTCCATGTAGATTTTAGACTAACCCAATGAATTTCAGAAAGCATCAAATGATTTTTAGAATAGTTCGTTGGATTTTAGAATAGTCTAGCGCATTTTAGAAAGCGTTAATTGAATTTTAGAATAGTCTAACGTATTTTAGAAAACGTCAATTAAATTCTAGAAATCGTCAATTGAATTTCAGAAAGTATCAATTCAATTTTAAAAAAGTAATTCAATTTCAAAAAGCATAAATTGGATTTTGGAAAGCGTAAATTGAATTTTAGAAATCATCAATTGAATTTTAGAAGATATCAATTGAATTTTCGAATAGTCAGTTGAATTTCAGAAAGCATCAATTGATTTTTAGAATAGTCAGTTGAGTTTTAGAATAGTCTAGCGTATTTTAGAAAGCGTCAATTGAATTTCAGAATAGTCTAACGTATTTTAGAAAGCGTCAATTGAATTCTAGAAATCCTCAATTGAATTTCACAAAGTATCAATTCAATTTTAAAAAAGTCAATTCAATTTCAGAAAGCATAAATTGGATTTTAGAAAGCGTAAACTGAATTTTAGAAATCATCAATTGAATTTTAGGAGACATCAATTGAATTTTCGAATAGTGAGCTAAATTTCAGAAAGCATCAATTGATTTTAAGAACCGTAAATTGAATTTTAGAAATCATCAATTGAATTTTAGAAGATATCAATTCAATTTTCAAATAGTCAGTTGAATTTTAGAAAGCATCAATTGATTTTTAGATAAGTCAGTTAAATTCTTGAATAGTCCAGCGTATTTTAGAAAGCGTCAATTGAATTCTAGAAATCATTAATTGAATTCCAGGAAGTATCAATTCAATTTTCAAATAGTCAATTCAATTCCAGAAAGCATAAATTGGATTTTAAAATAGTGAATTTAATTTACGAAAGAGTCAATTAAATTTTAAAATTTAATAAGCAAAATTTTAAATTTTTTCCTAATATTTTTAGTTACGTAAACGTTTTTTTAAAACAAAAAATTGATTGCGGAACAAAAATACGATTTATCTTCGAGAAATGCATAGGTCGCTCTAATCATTGTACGGGTAAAAAGAGAAAGTTGCTTTTGGAGGAGAAGTCATGCCCCAGACTTGCTCTGCAGTTCAGCAAAGAAACGCCCAAGCTCTTTCGAAGACGGAGGTAAAAAGAGTACTAGTTTTGGTGCGTGACAACCGCTTTTATATAGGGACAAAGGAGGTCACGCTACAACTCGAGATGAAAGTCGATGACACACAAATTCCGACAACAACCCGCAAATATTGGGAGTCACCTTTGACAGCTTGCTCTGCTTCTCAGCGCATACAATCGCAACAAGTTTCTCAAGTCGCTTGCCGGCAGCACTTGGGGCAAAGACAAGGAAATTTTGCTGTCGACTTTTAAAGCAACAGGCCGACCGGTTCTAAACTATGCTGCGCCTGTCTGGTCGCCTGGAACCAGTGATTCGCAATGAACGAAGCTTCAGACCTGCCAAAACACTGCATTAAGAACCGCGACAGGATGGGTTATAATGTCACCGATACAACAACTACACCATGAGGCCCTTATGCTGCCTGTTAAGGAGCATAACAAATTGCTCAGTAAGCAGTTTCTGCTTGGGTGTTACTTTTTTCGTAACTGAATTTTCCTGTGAATTTATTACAAATTTTCCAGAGCTTAATTTGTACGCATCGTAATTGGTACGTAATGAACTTTATATTTTTATGATAATTTGATAAACTTTGATTAAAATTCTAATAAATGTACTCACAAAAAGTCAAAGAGACTGCCAGAGATGTTCAGCCAAAGAAAAAACGTGAACGCTTAACGACAGAAATTTGTATTTGCATTGTGATGCGGCGCTACTACTTTTGCGACTATAAGTAACTCACCTGTAAATAAATAATAGAAAATAATTTAAATTAATTATTGTATAATATATAAAACATTAAAATAAAAGATGTGGCCAATAAAATGTAGCTAAAAATTAAAAAAATCAAACACTCCCTTGAAAAGCAAAGGAGTTCTTTCTAAAGGCAAAGTCCATAAAAGCATTTTACAGCAAAGCTTCCCATATACGGACATAGAAGTGTGCACATAGTAAACTCCAAATGTGTAGTTATTCAAGCGCAAAGAATGCGAGTCTTACCTAAGTCATTTCCGAATACAGCCACAAATAAAAATGTAACCTTTTCCGTTCAACCACACCCAAATGCGGCCCTTCGCCACAAGCATTTTTCACTGGAAAATATTTCCACACAAAATCGGCGGCTTGCGATACTCGTATTGACTAAAGGCGCAGGCACAAACAAAAACAGTGCAAATGATAAAAGGGCATAAGCCACTACAAGTATTTAGCAAAGTAGTGCTTCAGCGGTAAGGAGTGGTGTCTCGCGCGAAGGTGTCTGCGGGGCGATTTTGGATTGGTTTTTGAAAAATACAAAAAAGGCGAAGACAAAACACGAATAATACTGAATGGAATAATAGTGGCGAAGTACAAAATGTGCAAGCCAGTAAACTGAATGAAGTCTGTGCACAAAGCAAGGCGCCGCATCTAAATGCCATGTACGCCAGAAGCTAGACTACAAATATTTGCAACAAGCACATCAGCGTAAAAGTAGCTCAGGCAGACAGGCTTAAATCGCAAAAATGCTCATGTACACAAACAATGCATGCGCGGCAGTTTGTTGGTGGCAATAATGTTGCATATACAATAGAAACTTTAGATTGGTGGCATAAACATCGAGCGAAAATGTGAATATTCTAAAGCATTAACGTATGGATGGATGGATGAATGTGTGCGTTTCTGTAAGTATCTAAAGTGGAGTTAATGGCTATGCATTGTGGCAACACTCCAACTATACGCCCTCACCATTTCAGACGCTGCCACTCAACCGCATAAGCTGCATGCCACGCCTTTAAGTGGTTGCGCGCCAGGCTTTGTGTTGCATAGTTTTGGGGTGCCAAAAGGTGTACTTATCAGCATACAAACAAAGAGGAAATTAAGTACAGGAAACGCAAAGGAATATGCAATGAAATGCAGGGAAAGGGAAGGTAAGGAAGGGAAAGAATGAACAGCAAAGGAAATGAATGAAAGTAAACGCAAAATAAAGGAACGAAAAGACAATGAATGAAAGGGAGGGGAAAGGAAGCGAAAGAAAAGGAAAGGAACGGCAAGAAAATAGATGAAAGGAAAGGGAAATAAAATGAAAAAAAAGATTTTAAGAAAAGGGGAGGAAAATAATAGAATGAAGAGGAAAAGAAATGAACAGAAAGGAAGCAAACGAACAGAAAGGAAATCAAAGAAAGCAAAGGACAGGAGGCAATAGGAGAGGAACGGAAAAAAGAGGAAAATAAAGGAAAGAAAGGAAAGGAGAGGAAATGAAACGATCGCAACGGTAAGATTAAAGGGAAGAAAAGGAACGGAAAGAGAATACATGAGGAAATAAAAGGAGGAGAAAGGAAAGAAAGGAAAGGAAAGGAAAGGAAAGGAAAGGAAAGGAAAGGAAAGGAAAGGAAAGGAAAGAAAAGGAAAGGAAAGGAAAGGAAAGGAAAGGAAAGGAAAGGAAAGGAAAGGAAAGGAAAGAAAAGGAAAGGAAAGGAAAGGAAAGGAAAGGAAAGGAAAGGAGGCGAAAGGAAAGAAAAGAAAGGAAAGGAAAGGAAAGGAAAGGAAAGGAAAGGAAAGGAAAGGAAAAGAAAGGAGCGGAAAGGAAAGAAAAGGAAAGGAAAAGAAAGGAAAGGAAAGGAAAGGAAAGGAAAGGAAAGGAAAGGAAAGGAAAGGAAAGGAAAGGAAAGGAAAGAAAAAGAAAGGAAAGAAAAGAAAAGGAAAGGAAAGGAAAGGAAAGGAAAGGAAAGGAAAGGAAAGGAAAGGAAAGGAAAGGAAAGGAAAGGAAAGGAAAGGAAAGGAAAGGAAAGGAAAGGAAAGGAAAGGAAAGGAAAGGAAATGAAAAAATGAGAAAGGAAGGAAAAGGAAAACATAGGAATTCAAGGAATTGGAAGAAAAGAAATGAAAGGAGAGCAAAGGAAAGTAAAGGAACGGAAAGAAAACGAAATGAAAGAAAAGAAAGAAAAGAAAAGGAAAAGAAAGGAAGGTAAGGAAAGGAAAAGAATGAAAGGAAAGGAAAGAAAAGTAAAGGAACGGAAAGAAAAGGAAAGGTAAGAAAAGAAAAAGAAAGAAGGTAAGGAAAGGAAAGGAAAATATGGGAATGCAAGGAATGGATAGAAAAGAAATGAAAGGAGAGGAAATGAGAAGAAAAGGAAAGGAAAATATAGGAATGCAACGAATGGAAAGAAAAGAACTGAAAGGAGAGGAAATGAGAAGAAAAGAAAAGGAAACAGACAAAAATGAATGAATGTGAAAAAAGGAAAAGAAAGAAGAGGACAACAGGCAAGAGAAGCAAAGGAAGGAAAAGAGAGGAAAGGTAGGAAAAGGAAACGAAAGAAAAGTGACTATACTTTATAGAGAAGCATTAACCAAAATGTGCTGAAACAAGTTTTAATAGTAATATAAAGAGCTGGTTAGACAATCGATGTCTCTATTAGATATTTTCGATCTTTAGAAATGAAAAGTTCGACACTTTCGATACTATCGCTAAAACTTTTAAGCTTCATTGCTTTTTTTTTCAAATTAATTAATTTAAAAACAAAAACAAAAGAAATAACGTGGAGGTCAAACATAACGACTTGTTTTTTGTGGGATCCCATCGGACTATTACCGATCCGTTTTGCTGTACAGTTTTGCTCAGATTCCGAGATGTTGCCGGAATAGGAAAACTTTGTTCTCATCCTTGTTGAGATGAATTGGAATTTCTCCATACTTCGAGCCGATTGCACCAATGAAAGTTGAACTTAGAGGAATTGTTTTTTGAAATTGTTCACTTTTAAATGCAATGCTCTTAGCTTATCCAAATTTTAGTTCCAAAGCGAAGTATTTTACGGCAATACAAGCGATGTGTATCTAATATATGTCTTAAAAAAATACCCTCTACTATCGATAGTGAGTAGAAAAAGTTGAAAATTCGATACTTCGTAATGCCATCGATAGCAGCCAGCTCTGGTAATAAGAAATTGGTGGCTTTTACTTCGCTGAAAAAAGAGATTTCCTACCAAGATATGGCAAGTAAGTTGAAAAATATATACCAAATCTTACTTAAGCTTTCGCAGAAAGGGACCAGAAAAAGGATGACTCAAATATCGACTGTATGCGGCTCCTCAAATAATGGTTTAAAAATAATGATGAAATAAGAAGGCTGCAGTTGAAATTAAAGTGGTAGGTTAGATGGCTTCGAAAAGGTGGACTTACGGCTAAAAACCATATTCTCGCAATAAACAAAAAATCAAGGATTTAAAGTGAAAAATCATATTCTCACAATGAAAAAACGCAAGATGTATCCCATCAGACCTCATTCATAGATATTCCTCATGCCAGCAGATGCAATTTCGTTTTACGAAATAGACAATAAACAGAGGATTTTGCGCCTCTTCATGAGTAAAAGAGTTTCAATCGACTAGAGCGAACTGAGTTATTTTTCGCTTAGCAAGCGCGTTAGTAATACTCAATGGTATTATAACACAGTTTGGGTGTGCTTTTACATATTAAAGCTAGGATTTTACCCAAGAATAAGCGCTTTTTCTTCTTCTTGATTGGCGCGATAAACGCTTCTCAGTCGTTTAAGGCGCTTAAGAGACCGAAATATGGACGGGCAAGTCATGGGTTGCCATCAAGACAGTCTGCCGGCTCATTCTGCATTGATTGTCAAGAGGTTTCTAACCAGGTAGAGACCGAATTTTATATCGCGCGACTTTTATCTAAATACTGGAAGAAACCAGAATACAAAAAAATTTGGTTTTTGGCCTATGAAGAGTCAGAGATAGTGGTAAGCTTACAGAAGCACATGATGAGATAAATATACTTCCAGCGCTACTATAAGCAATGGACGATTCGCTTGGAGTATTTGCAGGAGTAGAGAAGAGAGAGAGAAGAGTCGTTTATTCAAGGTGATAATAAGTAAAAAAGGCTTCTCATAAAAATAATTACCGTAAATTTCATACGTTATGAAATCAAAATAATATTTTCGTTAGGTGATAACCACACGCCGTATGCAACACATATACACACACATATGCACACTTGTGCTCAACTAACTAAGAGAGTTTAAGCAATACTTTTAATGCTAAATTGTTTTCGTTAATCTTTCATAAAAATTTCAATAGATAACAAAAAGCTTATAAATCAAAGTTCCAGACTTTATACGAAGTTCACAAAAATTGAACGAATTCAAAAAATATTCATCAAAATTTTCAACTTTTTAATCATTATTTGTAAAAAATTACCACGTATGCAATTTTGTGGCTGAGTCATTTTAGTCCAATGAGTCCAATGAAGTGCAGATTTAAACTCGCTCAAAAATCACGTTGATTTCTGAATGTTTTTTTTTTTTCTTGAATGCGATGTGGAGAAGTTTCCTCCCATATAAAGCACCTGTTTGGAAGTCTTATATATACATACATATGTCGGTATGGATACTTCCTCCTCGCTCTAAGCTACCAAAGCTTTATTTAATTTTTTTTTTTACGTATTTTAGTCAGCCATTAAAACTAATATGAAATTTTTCAAGAGCAAAACACCAGATTAGTTTCTTTCAAGCACAAAGAAATTAACAACTGATTTTATACTTTTTTACTCGATGCGGATATACAAACATAAAAGTTTATTACATTCATGACTGTATTATAAATATTTTTATTTCAATTATGAGCAGACTAACACAAAGAATAATTGGGCTTTCGTACATGAAATTACGCTATGTACATCCATATATACGAACGAGTGCATAGCATACTTTAAGGCGCATTTATTATAGCTGTCATAAACACTCAAAAATGCTGCAGCGGATTAAAAGCATTCATAGTCATTTGCCGAATGTTTATGTGTGATGAGTATGTGTCTGCAAAGTTTCAAATTACTTCGCCAAACTAATATGCATACACACACTCACACACACACACATGGATATGTAGAAAACTGAGCATGTGGCACTCCGCTTACGATGTTCATCTGAGTAAAGAGAGCAAACAGAGCCCACGATTGTACATACAATGAAAGGAGAAGCCGTATGATGCGAAAGCGCGACATTACGGTAATATCAGCACAACAACATGCTCATATGTGCCTAAAAATATGTTAATCCTTTTGTATTTTGTTATAATGAATGGCACGAAACAATAAAGGTGGAGGCATTTCTTGCTTAATTTTTTTTTTTTCCTTTAACGCTCGTAATAATGAAAAAGAGCTTCAAACAATGTGGCACTTTTGAGCACTTGGCGTTGATACATAACAGCGTTGGTGCGCCCAAAAGACGACAAAATGTGACAATGTGAAGGCACTTTTTTGTGTTTTTGTTTTTTGCATTTTATGGCTTGCCGCTTATCAGTGCGCTATGTGCGTTGGAAATTATGATTGCGGTTGCAGGAAGTGTTGAATTGGAAGCTAAATAAGTGGAAAAGTTGTGTGTGAAAGATAGTCGAGTATTGTTGAGTGGCTGACGAACAATGGGCGCATAACTGGGAGATTTAAAGTAAAAGTACTGGAGATTTACTGTTGACATAGATTTGGCATTGAACTGAGGAAGTGCAAAGGGATACCTGGAGTTTGATTGCAAGCAGAAATAAAAATAAAAAATAAAAATAAAAACAAAAAATTACCGATCATACAAAAGGAAAAAGTATGCACGAGGTAAAATTTTTTGGTTCCAATCTCCGTGAAACACCAAAAATTAAAAAGGAAAACATTTTTCTAATAGCGGTCGCCCCTCGGCAGGCAATGGCGAACCTCCGAGTGTATTTCTGCCATGAAAACACTCCTCTCAAAAAATATCTGTCGTTCGGAATCGGCTTGAAACTGTAGGTCCCTCAATTTGTGGAACAACAACAAGACACACACCACAAATAGGAGGAGGAGCTCGGCCAAACACCGAAAAAGGGTGTAAACGCCAGTTATATATGTATATGATTTTTTTTAGCTATTATCTTTTCAAACAGTTAGTTTAAAAAGCTGACGCACGTTTCGTGTTTTGTTTCACTGTCAAACATTTTCAGTTTGGTCTATAATTTAACCATGAATCGTCTTACAAACGAACAACGCTTGCAAATCATTGAATTTTATTATAAAAATGCGTGTTCTGTTAAGAAACTTTAAGATCCACTTTTTTTCGAAAAATTCTGTTCAGCGACGAAGCTCATTTTTGGATCAATGGGTACGTAAATAAGCAGAATTGTCGTTTTTGGAGTGAAGATCAGCCAGAAGAATTGCAAGAGCTACCAAAGTATCCAGAAAAGGTCACACTTTGGTGCGGTTGATCCGCTGGAGGTATCATTGGACCGTACTTCTTGAAAGATGCTGCGAATCGTAACGTAACTGCGAATGGTGAGCGCTACCGTGATATGATATCCAACTTATTTTTTGCCCAAAATGCAAGAGCTTGACTTGCATGACATGTGGTTTCAGCAAGACGGTGCCACTTGTCACACAGCACGAGTAACAATGGACTTGTTGAGAGGCGAGTTCGGTGAACATTTTATTTCACGTTCGGGACCTATCAATTGGCCGTACGATATCAATTGGCCGACCTATCAAAGATCGTGCGATATAACGCCTTAAGATTATTTTTTGTGGGGTTATGGACGCTGAAAGCTAACGAGACAAAACAGCTAATGTGCTTTGAAAGAAGAGTGCTCCGAAAGATCTATGGTCCGCTTAGACTGGCAGTTGGCACTTATCGTATTAGCTACAATGCCGTACTGGCAGACATAGTTAAGAATGAAACTGTAATAAGATTTATTAAGTCTCAACCACTTAGATGGCTGGGACATGTGGCTAGAATGCCAAGGGAGTGATCAACGAGAAAGGCACTAGATCTTCGCCCAATTGGAGAAAGAAAAAGGCAACGCCCGAGGAAAAGGTGGCTAGAAGATGTGGAAGCTGAACTTAGGAAAATGCGCGTGCGATGTTGGCGGGAAGTGGCTGTAAATCGAGATCGATGGCAAAAAGCTTAGAAGGAAGCAATGGTTCACCAAGGACCATGACGCTAAGAAGAAGAAAATTTTAACGACATTGAGGCGGTAAAGAAAAATTTTTAAATTTTTTTTTTCAAAATCCATATTTTTTTAAGATATCGGCGTATCAGCCTTTAGCAGAAAAGTCAACCGATAAAATAAATAGGCAGTTATGAGAACTAAGAACAAAGTGAAAACTTAAGCTATCAACTAACCGTGAATTAACAAGTTAATGGTCATAGTAAAAAGTAAACGTTTATGATAAAAAATAGAAAAAATTATATGGAATAAAAAAAAGCAAACCACTCTGGCATTTAGTAAGATTTTTAGATATACACAAGAAACAAAGAAGAAACGAAAAAAAACATAAGAATAAGTAATAAATTTTATGCGTCAGAAATAATGCCTTAAAAGTTTTTAATTTTTATGAGGCGACCATTAATGTGGGATGTTTTCTAAATTATCAATTAGCCTAATAGAATTAAAATTACATTTTTTCCAATTACAATTTTCTAAAAAAAAATTTTTATTAAAGTCAAAGCATGTTCATAATTATTGCCATTGCATGTAATCCACATACAACTCCATACAAGGCAATCACAACTCATACACAAGAGAATGTACAGGGTTGCCAATATTCGACGGACCCATCTGGCAACCCTGTATCTTTTGACAGAGACGTCAGATCGCTTAATGACATACCGCGTTGGAAGCGTCAGTCCAAGCAGATTTTTACCATGGAACAGTACATGCCACGCGAGCGCTCCCAAATTGTTGAAATTTACATTTAACAAAAAAATCAAAAGAAGAAGAAGAAGAACAAAATCATCATGTCCGATGAGGTTCATTTCTTGTTGAATAGGACGGTAAATAAGCAAAATTGCCGTAATTACGCCACTGAAAATCCTCACGAAATTTAAGAGGTACCTCTTTACGATGAAAAAGTCACTGGGTGATGCGGCGTTAGTGCGAAAACGATTATTCGCCCGTTTTCTTCGAAAATGAAGATGGTCAAGCTGTTTCCGTCAATCAGGAGCGTTATCGCGATATGATAACCACTTTTGTGATGCCAATTATTCGTCGAAAGCGTATGAGGCAGTTCTGGTTTCAACAAGACGGCGCTCCACCACACACAGCTCGCACCACAATCGATTTTTTGAAGAAATTGTTTCCTCGTCGTTTGATGTCGAAAAGTGGCGATTTTGACTGGCCACCGCGTTCGCCCGATTTAACGCCACCTGACTTCTTCTGGTGAAAATCAAAGGTTTATATTAATAAGCCAAAGACCATAGAGGAGCTCAAGAACAGCATCCGTGAGCAAATAGCCGCTATTCCAGTCGAAATGTTAGCTAAAACTATGATAAACTAGCGAAAACCCGCCCGTTCCGCTGGTCGTCTTTAAAAATATCTAGATTAATTAATTAAATTAAGCCGAAAAATACTGTGTGAAATTTATAAAAATTCTCGCGCATGAATAGTAATGAAAGAAGTTTTAAATAGTAGTAGCAATTAAAAAACGTTTGATGTGATTTACTCTATTACTTTTTTTATTGTAATGCTCTTTGGTATACAATATTCTTCGTTTTTCCATGCGTTGTTGAATAAATGAACAATACCGATGGCTTACCAACTCTTGAGCATGAAACATAAAGTTGGCCATGAGAAAAACATGGGTATTCTAAATCAATACCACAAATTGATAAAGTTTGGCCTTGTGACTTATTAATAATAATCGCGCATGCAAGGCGAACAGGAAATTGAAGACGTTTGAATTCAAACGGCATATCCGATGGTATCATTGGTATTCGCGGTATTAAAACGTCTTCACCAGAGTATTTTCCATTCAAAATTGTTGCTTCAATGACGTTATTCATCAATCTCTTAACTGTTAATCGAGTGCCATTACATAGTCGTGGTTGATTTATGTTTCTAAACATAATAATCGGTGCTCCTATTTTCAAGTTTAGCATGTGTGGCGGTAATCCAGGTAAATCAAAGGAATTCAAAAATTCAGTCGGATAATTTACAATATCATCTTGATTTGTAACAGTGTCAACGGATCGATATGTTTGTTCTGGACTTGGTATGTTAGCCAAAATAGCCGCATTCATTTCATTCACATCTTTATTTTTGCCAGCCATGATGGCTCGTTCACTAAGCCAATCATGATTTTTGTAATTTTGAGGCAAATTTGGGAAAATACTTTGAATTAACTGTTCTTTCGTTTGACTTATTTGACAAAAGTTTGGTTGTAAGGCCATTAAGCCAGTTAAATTATCGACATTATCTCTGCGAAAAAGCAGAGAAGGAGAAGAGAACTGTTCTATTCCCCCCCGCTTTAACCCAGCTATGTGTTCAGGTGCAAATGACTTTTTTGCGTGAAGTCTGATATAAAATAAGTTCTATTTACTCTTCTTAAATTTATATAAACTTTTCCAGGCGAAGTAAAAAAACTGGCATATATTTGCTTCAACCGTATATTTGTGAGTACACAGGTAATACGTAAATATATGAATGATATAGGTAATATCTCATATTAGTATAACCTTTCTGCAAAAAATTAAGGAAACGATCACCAATCACGCCGGCAATGATACAATGGATTTTTCACTATAACTGACTTCAGATTAACGTTTATATAATAAGCGTATATGTAACATTTTAAAATTTGTTTACAATTTTTTTTTTAATTGTTAATAATAAGTGGTCTTCCTCTTCCTCTTGCTCTTCCTGTAGCTATTCCTTTTCCTCTTCCATCTCCAGCTCCATCTCCTTTCTTCATCCCGGAAACGGGCAGTAAAAATTACTTCACTTAAAAGCTTTCATCAACAGCTTCCATCTGATACCCACATTGTACAAACACATCCAAGGGTACCTTGGTCCACCTATTCGGCTATATCTCGAGACCCTGGTAACTCAGAGATCTAAAAAATACTCTGTATTAAAGCACTCATCAGTAGCTTTGATTTAATACCCACAATGTAAAAACACATCCTAGGGTTACCCGGGTCCTCGTTTTGGCCTTCGGCAGCGCCACCTGGTGGCGAGTGGAATCAATAAGCATATTATACTAACCTTCACCGTGGAAAAATATATATATATACCAAATTTCACAATAATCGGCCCAGACACACACGACCAAAATGTATTCAATTCTAATGAATGCTATGTGCGGTACAAAAAATACGTGCGGCAAATAGCAAAAGCACACTCACTTAACTGGCGCACCGCACACACACGCGTTATCGGATTTCAACCAAACTTCACAGAAACCTTTGCCAAAGCAACACCAACAATGTGTGAAACTTTCATTGTTTTCCTTACACGCGTTGCTGAGATTACCGGAGACAAATGCACACTTTTTTTCGGCTTAATTTTTATATATATAGATGCTGCAAAACGGGCACAATACGCCGTACAGGCTCAAGGCGGCCATTTGAGAGATATCATATTCAAAAAGTGATGTGAACAAATCTACTTGCACCAAATAAAATTATTATTATCGTCAACATAAAAAAAAATTGTGGTTTTCTTTGATTTAAAAAAAAACACATGGGTCCGTCGAATATGGGCAACCCAGTACGTATACAATTGCAAAAGTACAATAAACTAAATCAAATTTGACAACAAAAAACTGATTCCTAATCGTTCTGCTTACTCATCTTCCTGTAATAACAAAATTTTATTCATAAGCGCAGTCGCAAACAACCTCATGCGAGATTTTGCATATTTAACTCTTACAACAAGCATACGCCTTTTCGACAAACCAACTCACAAATACAAATACAGCTCTATAGATCTACTCCACTTGTCGGCTATGTTCGTTCTATTCGTTATTGCCGAACAACAAAGTCGCTGCTGCTCCAAGCTGCTGTTGCTATTGCATTCTGCTGTTGCTGTTACATTCGCTGCAAACAAGAATCGCTTGCTGTTAACGAACACATAAATTTACACTCTATAAGAATTTCAAACGCACCACAAGAAGTTTTAAATTCAAAAATGCTGCAGCCTTACATTACTTAGTATTTTTAATATGAAACTGTGAGAGAAAACATCTCATTTGCAGAAGCTTATTTTTATCGAGTTGTTTTCTTTTTGCGCTTCTCCTGAATGTTACTATTTACAATACCGACTTTTATACACACATCGTGCCATAAGAATCTTTTTCAATCCGCTACCTTGGTAGGCGTGTCACTGTGTGTTGCATTACGTGTTCTCTTTAATAGTTTCTTGAATGTTGTACAGGGTGGGCCATATAGCGTTTCCTTTTTGAACCACCTATTTTTTTGAGAATTGTAACACAAATGACATGTCAAATGTGTTCATAATTTACTTAAAGGTTTGACATTTACGAAATGGGACGCTATACGCTTGAACAAAATTGGGAAATATTGAAAACCTATTTCCAAAGTGGTGAGTCTTCTACTCAAACTGTGAGAAATTTGAAAAAAAAAAATTCCAAAAAAAAGATTTGCCAACAAGACAGTTTGTGGATCAATTTGTTAATCGTGTTCATGAAAGTGGATCGTTAATGGATAAAACAACACGTGAACGTGCTCCTACAGTGCGTACACCCGAAAACATTGCTGCTGTAGCCGAAAACGTGCGTGAACATCCAACAACCTCAACTCGTCATCGTTCTCAAGAATTGAACATTTCACGCATAAAGAGAGAGAGAATTTGCATAAAGACCTCAGTATGAAAGCTTACAAAGCTCAATTGGTGCAAGAACTGAAGCCTAATGACCATACAATGCGTTTTCGGTTCGCTCAATGGGTAGAAAATCATTTGACCGAAGATGAGCATTTGTACCGAAAAATCATCTTTTCTGATGAAGCTCATTTTCACATCGGTGGCTACGTCAATAAGCAAAATTGTCGGATTTGGGGCTCAGAAAATCCACACGTTACTGTAGAGAAGCAAATGCATCCACAACGATTCACTGTTTGGTGCGATTTTTGGTCTGGCGGCATCATCGGGCCATTTTTTTCGAAAATGAGCGAGGAGCCGCGGTTACAATATCCTCACGCATTCTTTGGAACACCATTGCCCACCGGTATTTTCAACTTTATTTTTAATAAAATTTTTCCATTTAGTTAGTAATAAGTTAGTAGTCCCTTCTGCAAATATCTTGGGTTAAAAATATCTACACCAGTGTTTATGAGAATCGAATGATTCACTAATAGCGACCAGTGACTGCTTGTTCCTACCACCATTATATGTAGTAGCGACCCGGATTTATATTCAGTGTCATTCATTATTGTCATTTCAATAGCATTCTTCAATTATGCTATAACAACAACAACAACAACAACATTTTTATTGCCGTCATTTATAGTACTTACGGATACCAGACTGGGGCACTCTTAAAGGGAGACAAAGACTGCGCAATCAATCGGCAGCTACCGCCATATCATGGGCAAAGGGTTAGCGTATGACTAAAGTGAACAGCTTCGTAACCACGGGCATGACACATAAATTAATAGAAACATTTTTTTCCAAAAGCGATTGCTCCTTGGCAGACAACGCAATTCTCAAAGTGTATTTCTGTCATTAAAAAAGTGGTAACAAAACCATTGGCTGTTCGGAGGTGGCATGAAATTGTAAGTCCCTCCATTTGCGAGAAACATCAAGACACGCACCATAAGCAAGAGGAGGAGATTCACCTTCCTTTCTTTATTATTAGGTGCGCGCCTTTCGATTTTTTATGCAATACCACATCATTGCGATGACTGACCTGACTAGTACTGCGGCCATTCAGCTTGTCAACTAAATTTTTGACAATTCTGCAATGATTTCAGCTCTATTTCAGAAATAGTGCAAACTGTACTAGATTGTAAACTGTACTTAGCTGAAACATTTCTATATCTACAATATTGGCACACAATTAAAAACGTAGACGGAGTAGGGTCACAACTCCATGAAGACCTGAAGACTGGCATTGTCATTTATATAAATTCTGACATGAGGACGAACCATGCTGCAACTTTTGTGCAAATGTCGTTATTAAAGGCGCAGAACATTGTTTTTTTCTATGTCCACAGTTTGAAACCGAAGAGATTGCCTTGAGAATTAAGGTAGGGAAACCAATTAAAGTTAACAACCTGGTTGATATTTTGCTTCAGTCAAAAGAAAACTGGTCCGTTGTCTACAATACAGCAAATAAAATTATCACAAAGTTGGGTTGCGCGGAGTGTCTCCGCAAATTTCATAGAAAGGCAATAGGCCGCTCCCCCTCGGTAAAGAAATACCTAACGGCAGTTTCACGTAAAAAGAGAAACGAAGAAGGGGTGGGTTTTTAGTGCAGCGAGCCGAAAGGCAAGTCCCACATCTCGGATTTTAATGCTTTGTTTCATCTCTACAACAAAAAGCAAAAACATAATTGACATTGCCAAAATTACTGATTACACGATAATGGAAGTTAGTGGTCAAAAAATCAACTACTAGACAACTTAAGAGGCGAGTAGTGCCACAATGGGCTCTTTAGCCTGAGTGTTTTAGGAGCCACCAAATCTCCTGGTGCTCCTTGGCTCGACCTTTCAAATTCAGTGCCACCCTGCTGAAAGCACAGCTTTAACCCTATAGTAGTCGCGCCCCTGAAACTGACGTAATTGGTCGCGCGGTCTACATATGTAATCCATTTTAAAATTAAAAATACAAAAGATAAATATTTAATTCTTGCATTGCTTTTGTTTTAAATATTCTTGTTATTGTTTGATTTATTAGTATTAATCAAAAATAACATAAATAAACTTTCTGTTCTTGCATAAAATAAATAAAAAGCAAAACTTCATTTTTTAACAAAAAATTAAGATACTTCACAAAAGTATAAAATACATATAAAATAACCAGAAGATAATTGAGATGTTTTAATTGTTTTCGAAACATGACGAACATACAGTCTTGGAATGATCAGGACAAATGCGTTTATTGCAAGCGTTACACACTTTACGGGTGCTTTTATTACGGGCCCTTCCACAATCGTAGCAACGGCCGACGTAGTTATTGTGCGTTGGACCTTGATGAGTTACAACTTGTGGAAGATCCAGAAAGTCTTTTATTTTAAATGTCAGTGTTCTAGGTAGCGTGCATCGTTGCATCGTTGTGCATTGTAGACATGGCTATTACCACTTTGTTGGCTTTTGGTACATAAGAAACCAGGGTATATGGAGAGTGAAATCCAAATTTTGAGGAGCATATTGGATTACCTCTAGCTATTCTAAATTCCCGGAGAACTTCTCTTTTATCTTTTCGAACGGTAGCAACCATTGTAAATCCATTATCAAATCATTGCTTTGCTATTTTCAGAGAGGAAAACCAATTGTCCATAGTAATATTGATATGTCTATTCAAAATTGGTTGCACCATTCTCATCGCGATATCAAATCTCTCGTTGCTTAACCGAAATGGACCTTCAGGTTGTTGGCCGGCGTAAATTTCTAAGTTATAGGTGTATGGGTAATGAACATCTACAAGTGCAAAAACTTTCAGTCCATACTTAGCAGGTTTATTTGCCGAAAAGAACAACGCCCTCTGAAGGACAAGAATTGTTCGTCCTAAGTCATTTCAGCAGAGTAGCATACATATGTAAATATTATCAGAAAAGTTCCACAAAATTGTAAAATGAAAAAGTATGCCAAAAGTCCACTTTTCTTTACAAAGTATAACTAGCTATTAGCATAAAACCTAATTTAAAATACTTACGTAATCGGTCGCGCGGCATACATACGTAGACCATGAATTTCACGAACCTCTAGCGACACAACTGCATGCGACAATTAACAGCGGAACACTGAGAGTGACTTTCTATTTGTTAGTTACAAGTAGCAAAAATCTCCGATGAAATCGATGCACGATTTTCAAGAAATTTAAAATTTAACAATGGTGGATTACATATGTAGACCGCGCGACTACTGCAGGGTTAAACCAATAAATTCTTCAGTGTGTTGCCAAAGAAGTAAAGTTCCTATACTGCAGTTTTCATGCTTCAAGAAGGATTCCCAGTAATTTTATCGCTCTAGAAATCCCCTCAAACAGCTTCTCTACGACTACGAAAGGACCTTTTTATGGAGCGCTTTTGTCTTGTTGCAGTAGATGCCGGGATTAGAATGTGCCTAGTCTGTAAATATGACCTTTTGAGCAAATCGCTGTCAGTTCCAGCTACACTGCAGTCATTTGCCCTGAATTTGTGAATGAATTGAGACTTATAATCGAATGAGTTGGGGTTTTTAGGCAGAATTCTACCCAGTCTACAGTACATGAATGCATGTGGAGCAACTCAGATTTCTTCAGGCGTTCGGCGAGCAGACTGGACGAACACTAGCCTAGCGTTAGTTTTTTGGAACAAAAGTTACAAAATATAAGATCTTTTGAAGCTTCATATCACCTAGTCAATAACTAAGAACTCTAACTAAAATTGAATTTTTCTTCAAATTTAACGCCCAGCGTCAGCAGTCGAGAGTGCCTGGCTAATAACAGCGCCTAATAAACACGCGTTAATACCTCATTAACAGCACACAAAAAGTCTCGACGCCCCAAAATATGTAAGTATACACATTACTAATGTGAACCCACACACACACACACACACACACAAGTGAATCAGTAATCATATACTTATGTACTTATTTAGGTTTAATGCTCCAGCTGGCGCAAAAATGTCTTAATGAATATGCTAATACGAGTGTATGCGTGTGAGTGTCACTGTACTCGGGCTGCCTGGCGGGCAAGTTAAGTGCTTATGTGCGCCTAATTTTATACATCATAATTCATTTTATTATTTTAATCAGACGCATGTCATCTACAAAGCCACTCTTCCACATGCCCACACGCGTAGCAAACACACACACACATTTATACTTATACAAAAACAAAAAAAATATACAATATAAAACAGCTAAACAATAAGCAGACAGCCCTGTGTCAGCAGCACAAAAATTCACATTCATGATTTCACACACTTTTGCACTTATTTATTCCTTTTAATATAACTTTCAACAGCAAATGCGCACGCGGCCCTGTGTCACAGCTTAGCTGCCATGTCAGAAATTAAGAACTAAGCAGCACAGCAAGAAGAAGAGCTTAAAAAACACAACTCAAAAACTCAGCACTTGACGGTTACTCTGTTGTTGGTTATTCATACTTTAGAAATCCTACCATTTTTTATAAGTTGCTTTTCCGTGTTTTCTTTTACGTTTTTGTTTCTGTATTTTTTTTTTTCTGTGCTTCGTTCTTTGCGTAGCTGCGCTTGTCGTAAATCATTTCAGAATTTTGCGTTTTTGCTACACTTTACTTTATAATTTCCACAAAATTAACCTTTAATAAGCTGAGCTGGGCAAGGTTGAGTGGGGGGAAGATTGAGACAATTGAGCGAGCGCAGCGCACAGCATTCAGTTTAAATCCAACAATGAAATGGATGGATGTAAGTATTTGTTTTTACTTGGTAAGCAAATTACCAGAAGCAGCGTGCAGAGCGAAAAGCTGGTAAAGAGGGCAGAGCGCATTTGTATTTACATGCAAAAGTTCTCAGAAAAATACTAATACAAATTGCACAAATAATACAAAAACGATTAAGAAAGAGAAATGTCATTATTTACAGCAAGCTTTTCATTTCACTACGAAATATATTTTATGCTTTTAATTAAAAAATAAAATTAATGAGAGAAATATAATTCAGAAGAATATAATTGTTTTTTCCTTTTATAAAAAAAAAAAAAAATTGAATTAATACCTGGAATAAGTTACCAACCGAAGAGAGAAATGCAAAGCTATTAACCAGACGGAAAACCACTAAATTTTTTTTAACTTTCATAAAAGTGCAGTCCACAGTTAAAAGCAAGTTATCTGGCACTTCAAAATTGTGATGGTAAAACAACGATTAATGCTGTGGATATGGAAATAGTAGTACCCTTAAAAAATTATTTTGAAGTCATTTATTTTTTTTGCAATGAATCATACAAAAGAAAATTTCATTACCAAATATCTACGAAAGGTTAATGGATTTCAAATGTGCAGAGTATATCTGAATAAATGAGAGCTGAGATTTTGTCATCCTCAGAATATCCCTCGAACACCTCCGATCCAAACGTGGCCAGAAGGATTTCGCGACCTTACACGTTCGTGTCCAGCACTCGCTGAGTATGAGCAAAAGGCATATATCCTGCCATGCTGAAGGAGGGTGCAGAGTTCGTGACAGCAGCCCTGAAGAAAATCTTCTCGGCATACATGGCACTGGCTTACATACCACGCTCTTGGAGGATGGTGAGGGTCGGTTTCATCCCAAAGGTTGGAAAAGACGACTACACCAGCCCCAAAAGCTTTGGACCCATCAGCATGACCTCTTTCATGCTGAAAAGTCTCGAACGACTGGTGGAACTGCGCATACGTCAGAAGTCGCTGAAGGCTCACCCTCTGTCTCTATTTCAGCATGCCTATCAGAGTGGAAAATCCTGCAAGTTGGCACTGCAAAACCTTGTTGCTAGGGTAGAGCTGGCCATCGACAGGAGGGACTACGCTATGGGCATCTTTTTAGACATAGAGGGGGCGTTTGATAATGCCACTTTTGACAGTATGTGTAACGCTGCCAGTAGGCAGGGCGTAGACCGGGTGCTAGTAAATTGGATTCGTTCGATGCTGGTCCAAAGAATCGTTTCGGTGCGAGCAGAGGAAGATCTGCTGGTGTCATCTGGGGTTAATAGAGGCTGCCCCAAGGCTGTGTGCTGTCTCCATTGCTCTGGTGCATGGTAATCGATCCTCTACTCACCACCTTAAACGATTCGGGAGTCTACGCACAAGCATATGCGGACGATGTTGCTTGTTTGGTAACAGGCCCTTCGCTTATGAACATCTGCAGGAAAGTGCAGAAAACTCTGGATCGGATTGACACTTGGTGCTGTGCGAATGGGCTATCGGCAAATCCCGCCAAGACTGGTATTGTCCTCTTTACCAGAAGGAGGAAGCTTGATGGACTCGTTCTGCCAAAGCTAAAAGGAGTCACAATCCAGCTATCCAAGGAAATTAAATATCTTGGAGTAGTCCTCGATAGTAAGCTCCAATGGAAATCACACGTTGAAACAAAGGCATCAAAAGCGCTGACAGCTTTCTGGCAGTGCAAAGGTGTCTTTGGGAAAACGTGGGGTCTCTCTCCTAGCAAGGTCCATTATCACTTATGCATCAGTGGTCTGGATGAGCAGACTCTCCCTAGTGGGAGTCAAGAGGACCTTATCGAGACTACAACGCACTGTGGCCATCTGTTGCACCGGAGCTTTTCCGACTACTTCAGGCCCGGCACTAGATGCTCTGATTGGTTTACCACCACTTGATGCTTTCATCCGAGGAGAGGCCTTGAAGGCCAACTGCAGACTGAAACACAGTGGGAACTGGTACGGCCCTTGTCCGGCATTGGAACACAGAGAAGGCATGATGCTAACATGGGTCCGGGACACGTGGGTGTCGCGGGTAACGAGACCTCTGACTCCTTAGCTAAGATGGGTTCTGAGGCCAACTTCTTTGCCCCAGAGCCCGTTTTGCCACTCCCTTCTGCGGCCATCACAGCCACGGTTAGCAAATGGGTAACTACCACCCACAAGCGAGCTTGGCAGGCTGAGAGAGGCTGCAGATGGACAAAACTGATGTTACCTGTTATGTCCGATCAACTGTCGCAAACCCTTCTGTCATTAAGCAGAAGGGAGTGCAGACGGCTGGTTGGACTGATGACGGGCCACTTTCTGTGGGCAAAGCACATGGAAAGGTTGGGCATCTCAGACAGCGTGCTTTGCCCAGCTTGTGAAGAGGAGGATGAGACGGCGGACCACTTCCTGTGTGTCTGCCCCGCCTTCGCTCGAATCAGGTTTGAGGTCTTTGGCACTGATGTGTTAAGAAGCGATCATCTTGGCTCCTTGGCACCACAAGATCTACTCAGATTTCTTCGGAGATCGGGTAGATTTAAAGAAAATTATAAGGAAATCCAAGTGTAGTACAATGGACTCAATTAATGTCTGAGTGTTGCACTTGCTAGTTGTCCCGACAAAAAAAAAAAAAAAAAATAGTGCAAAGCCCATCTTTCCACTAGTAGAGCGCAGGTTGTCAAGGGGATCCCGATTATCTCCTTTCGCGGACACACTACCTCACAGGTCCCTTGTAGATTTAACAATACTTTAACAAAATCTGTTCGGCTTTTTCATTTCAGAGGATCCAGTTCAGAGATATGTATAGTGGTTACCGCAAAACGTGTTTTTGGAGAGGAGCTCCCGAAGATGTAGTTGCCGAACACTAAAAATAAAATGCGAGGCCAACGTCTTTCAACATCTGAAAAATCTGTTTGAAGGGCTCGTGTTAAACGTATCTACTTCCCAATGACAAAAGTGCTTTGAGCATTGGTTCTCACAAATGCAGAAGTCTATTAACTTGCAAGGAGAATATTTTGAAAAACAATAAAACGATGTTCATTACTACTTTTGTGTATTTTCATTACTGAACCGCCAATTGTAAAAGACAACCCACATAGAATAAAATTAATTTCGTTTAAAAATTCACATGCCTTCATTTTTACTCTTTTACTGTTCCATCAACCTGCACAAATTTATTAGCAGCTAAGCGGCGATGGCATTTCAGGGAGCGCATCATAATAAAACGAAAAGGAATCAACGCCATATTGTAATGATTGCTGTTTGCCACTAATAAAAGCAGCAGCAGCAGCAAGAGCACTCCGCTGTTGTAATAAAAACTGATATACTTTTGCAGCAAACAGCACTCGCAAGAGTTTTCAAGGTATCTACTTTGCGTTCAAATAAATGGGTAGCCGGCAACTTCTTCACTTTCATGCCACAAATAACGACAGCAGGCCGTTAGTCACATGCGTATGTATTGAGTATAAATATGCAGAGCTTTTACACCCACATACGCACTCACACCAGCGCTTGCTACTGCTATTTGCAACAGGCGAGTGGCGTTTGGAGTCACGTACAGTTATCAGTTCGTCTGCCATGTGACGGCAGCTGTTTTCGGGCTACAGTTGCTCTAACTAACTACTTACAACAACAAGCACGCTAACTGTATGCTGCTGTGACATATTGTGTATGATTGTTGTTGTTGTTTTTATTGTTGTGCCATTCCATTTCCGTTTCCGTTGCATTTGATGCGATGCGCGCGTTAGTGGGGAACCTGCTGATGCCTGTTGTTACGGCTGCTGTGACACGTATCTGCAGTTTCCACTTCCCTTTCTCACACACACACGCGTACACACACGCACACCCAGGCACGTATTTGCACGTCCGTATTTTATATTTGAATGCAAATACAATATATTGCAGTTATTACATAAATTTATTTGTATTTGCTTAGTTGCGTGTATTGGTGATACGCTACGTAATCTGTATGCCGCACTCACTGCAGCTGACTGGCTTCGACTATCTCTAACGGTTTGCCCCTCGAGAGCTTGCAGCAAATGTGTGATATGAGGGCTAGAGGGTTTGAATTGAGGGTGTAAGTGCGCTTGTTGCATTCGTATTTGCTAACCGTTACAAATATCTGTTTGCTTGCATTTGGAGGCGAGGGATGCGGTAGTCCGCGGTGTGTGGCATCAGTTGCAGCTGTCGCATAAATGAATCGATTGATGTAGATGTATTAGGGTGGAACACACTCAGTGATAAGAAAAAAAACAAAAAACAAAAAAACAAAAAACAAAGCACAAATCGGTACAATTTTTCCATCGGCATTCCAAAATGTGTCATATTTTAAGACCTCTGTCAAAATATTTCGAAAAAACATTGAAGTTAGAGTGAGCTTGGTTGATTTGTAAATACCTGCACATATCGAGTTTTTTTTTTAATAAATAAAATTAGTTTTAAAACATATTTGTGACAAAAACCACCACTTAAGGGGGAGCCTGGTTCATGAGGTCTAAAAATTGCATCTCTTTGCGATTTTTTTTTTTAAGGAAAAAATTAATTTAGCACTGCAAAGTTTTTTCTGTCTTTAACATTGAAAAAGTATAAAAAAATTTTGTACTGCTTAAAATAAGTTGAAAAAAATGTTTAACATAGAAATTAGTAGAGCGCTGCAACGCTGGAGTTTCCAACTGGCGTACAAGATACAGCTCGTAAATCTAAAGCAAAAAATTCAAATGGATTTCTAATTATCATGATTTTTTATTCTAGATGAACTAAGAAAACTGAGAGAAATTCCAAAATTTCAACTTTTTGGAGGTTTTAAAGAAAAAAATGCCTTTCTATAAAAAAAAATTCACTTCAACTTGGTATAAAAATCTTGAAAAATTTTTGTTTATCTATTTTGTTAGTTCAAATAGAAGAGAATTCAATACTGAAGGCAACAAGCAATGATTCATTTCAAAAGGTTCATTAGTTTTTTTTCATTCATGTAGGCCAATTCAAAGAAATCATAAAAATGAAAAGTCGAGAAAAGAAGATAAAGTTTGTACTATAGCTGCCCGGTCACAGCGTAACTACCTAACGCTCGCCTACCTTTGGCTTTGTATCTACGGAAATATTGAAAATTAGACTCTGTAACTTTGTGTGAATATTCTGAGATATATTAGGAATCGCTTAAAACGGAAAAAAAATTGATTTTTTTGACCTTATAAACAGAATTTATAAACCAGGCTCCCCCTTAAACACTATTTAATCAGTGTTTTCTTGATATATCGAAAGCTTTCGCCATGGCACGAAGCGCTCATCCTCAAGCTCAACTCTATGCTGCCAACACAATACTGCGAGGTACTCTCGTCATATCTTAATGATAGGTACTTTTGCGTAAAACACGAAAATGTCTCTAAAAAATTTAACAGCAGCCGTTCCACAGAGAAGCATTTTGGGTAGTCTGCTATAACTCCTGTATGCCCAGGACCTACCATCCGCAAAGCTGTAAGTGACAGCAACATTTGCGGATGACACTGCCATACTTGCAGTCACAAAACACTATCGAAATCGCAGTAATTTCGAAAATCTTGGTATACCAACTGAGACTGCAGTAAAGAAGCAATTTACCACAGCTCACCAACAACGACTAAAACGTCATGTCATTCAGCTGCAGCAACCAGCTAACTTCGGCTGAATTCTTCTCGAGGACGTTTAAAATGCACAACGGTAGAATATAAACATTTTATACTTCCCGTGAGCAAATCGCTATGTTTTTTTTGTTTTTGTTTGGTGAGGCATCCTAATGTGCTTATACATGCATACGCACATATATATGTACAAATTATTGTTAGTGTTCTTATGCTGGATAGAAGTGCGCGGATGTGCGTGCGTTGCAAACAAACTCCTACTTAGCAAAAATGTATGCGTGCGACAATACACAATAAACAGCCGTTGGAAAATACTTAAGAACGTCACACAAATCCCAATGCCCGTCATCACCATGGTTGAAGTACCACTCTGGCACTCCCCAAGTAGCACGAAAGCGGCGTTTTGATACCATTATGAGGCTTCGAACAGGCAGAGCTATTGATGCAATGGAGCAGATAGACGGCATTTAGGTTAACGCACTGTCCCAGGCTGTCAAAAAAGGAGCACCCAGTGACCTTAGTCGTTCAGCTGCCAAACCCGAACACTTACAGCGAAAGTGATCAACAGTTCCTTCCTGAAAGGTAACCACAGCTTTTCCAAAGGTGGTTAAATGGTACCTCAAGCTTACTAAAATAACCTCATATGTAGTAAAATCACAAGAAAATGCCTTACATACTGATTCCATGAGTTTCAACGACGATTGCGGTTATTTTTTCATAAATTTACGAACAATTTCGATGGAGTTTTCGGTGATTACTGATTTTGGGGCGGCCCGTATGTTCATTGTAATTTATATCCTCACAACCATCTCTGAAACGAGTAAACTCCTCATAAACTCTGGCACGAGATAGACAATCATCGCCATAAACTTTCTTCATCAATTCAAACGTTTTATCGATTTTAAAACAAAATTTGATATTAGCTCTTTGTTCGAAACTCATTTTTGTACTGATGACTCAAATATACTGACACTTTAGATGGAATAACTTCGCTTCCATTGAGCCGAATGTCAACAAGCTTTCACTGGAAGTCAGCTAGAGATCATCAAAAACATTTTTATGACGCCAGTCTAGTTTATTTTGGACCTCACCTTGTAGTTTATGAATTTATGACAACGTTAAGTTACGAGGGTGGATTGATAAGTCTTTAGAATTGCGACATCTATCGGTCATTAATTTACTTAATTATTGTGATCGTTAAAAGTGAACTATCAAAAGCGAGCTGTCAAAATTTCATAACATATGGTTAAACGGTAATTTTTTGAGAATTATTTTTGCAAAACACTATTGTATTTTTATTAAAAATGGAAAAAAGTGAACTTCGTGCTGTTATAAAGTACTTTCATTTGAAAGGTTTGCAAACAGTATTAGGGGAACATGCACCCTGCAATGCAACAGTTTACAATTGGGTAAACGAGTTTAAACGTGGTCGGATAAGCACCAAAGATGAGCCACGCTCTGGGAGGCCAAAAGAGGTAACGACTCCAGAAACGGTGGAAAAAGTACAAAAAATTGTCACACAAGATCGTAGAATTAAATTGAGAGAGATTGCTGATATTGTGAACATTAGTTATGAACGTGTGCATAACATAATACATGATGAATTGGGTATGAAAAAGCTTTCAGCAACATGGGTGCCGCGTTTGCTAACTCCTCTGCAAAAAATGAACCGAATGTCGACTTCAAAAGTTGGTTTAGACATGTTTAACAGAAATCCATCGGAATTTTTGCGTCGTTTCATAACGATGGATGAAACATGGATCCACCACTATACACCAGAGTCTAAAGAACAGTCCAAACAATGGGTAGAATGTGGCTCAAGTGCTCCAAAGAAGACAAAGGTCGTTGCATCATCTGGTAATGTTATGGCATCTATTTTTTGGGATGCACAAGGTATAATTTTCATAGATTATCTGGAAAAGGGTAAAACCATCACAGCTGAATATTATTCATCTTTGTTGGATACATTGGACCAAAATATTAAGCAAAAACCGCCACATTTGAAGAAGAAGAAAATCCTCTTTCATCCTGTTAACGCTTCTTCACATTCATCTTGGAAAACGCAGAAAAAAATAAATGAGTTAGGCTATGAATTGCTCCCTCATCCGCCATATTCGCCAGATTTAGCTCCCAGTGACTTTTTCTTTTTCCAAATATGAAAAATTGGCTCGGCGGAAAAAGATTTGTGTCAAATAGTGAAGTTATAGCTGAAACAAATGCTTATTTTGAAGGTTTTGAAAAAACTTATTTTAGAGAAGGAATAAATATGCTAAAAAAGCAATGGAAAAAATGTATTGACTTAAAAAGAAATTATGTTGAAAAATAAATCAATTTTTTGTTAAAAAACCAATGTTTAGTTTTTCATTCTAAAGACTTATCAATCCACCCTCGTATATTCAATTTTTCTTCAATGAACATGAAAACTTTTGCTTTAATCACAAAAATTGAATACATTGTTTCACAGAGAACAGACTTAGGTTAGGTTAGGTTAGGTTGAAACGGTTTGTCTACCATGGGACACACTCAGGCTCATAGCCCATTGGGATGCCGCATGGTAAGCTTGTCCTTGTCTCTCCTAAAACCAGAGTATACTTTTCAAAAATTTGATTCCAATAGAGCCCAGATCTTCCAATTCATTAATGGATTCTCTACCCAAAATGGTGAGTTTACGTCTGGATGAAGCAGCGCAGTGAAAAGACTTAAGAAAGATTACAAATTTTGATAATATACGGTGGGCCATATAGCGTTTGCTTTTTGCACCACCTATTTTTTTGAGAATGGTAACACAAATGACATGTCAAATGTGTTCATAATTTACTTAAAGGTTTGACATTTACGAAATGGGACGCATACGCTTGAACAAAATTGGGAAATATTGAAAACCTATTTCCAATGTGGTGAGTCTTCTTCTTCGTTTCTGATTGTCGGATTTGGGGCTCAAAAAATCCACACGTTACTGTAGAGAAGCAAATGCATCCACAACGAGTCACTGGTTGGTGCGGTTTTTGGTCTGGCCGCGGTTACAGTAAATGGTTTCCAAAAATTGAAGAGGATGACATGGACGACATTTCGTTTCGACAGGACGGTGCAACTTGTCACACTACCAAAGTTACACTCGAACTTTTGGCTACGGTTTCCAAAAACCGAATAATCAGCCGAAATTCCGATATCAATTGGCCGCCTCGGAGCTGTGATTTAAGCCCGTGGACTATTTTTTGTGGGCAGCTGTTAAGGACAAATGCTATGCGAACCATCCAGAGGCGATTGATGCTTTAAAACACGAAATCGAAGTTGCCATTCATGAAATTGGAGCCCAAACAATCGAAAAGGTGCTTAAAAATGGGGTTGATCGAATGGCCTACTGTAAAGCCAGTCGTGGCAGTCATTTGAACGATATTATTTTTCATTCATAAATGACAATGTTCAATCTTCAAAATAAAAAAAAAAGTTTGAAAAAATTTTGATAAGTTTTTTTTTTTTTTATAGCCGATTCAAAAAGCAAATTTTACATGGCCCACCATATATTTAATATTCGCAATTGTCGTTCTTAAGTATTTGTCCACGGCTGTATGCACGCACGAATGTAACGTAGAAGCGCCAGCGGCGAAGTACGTGCAAGTATTTTTCATAGAGTATTTAATTATATCTTTTATTTATTATTTATCAGGTGCAGATGACAGCGCGACCCTCAGCGGGTACTTTTCTGTGTGTTCACCTATGCAAGCAAACTATTGTCATATTAAAAATGTAACTAAACTTGAGTTGATGGAAGCACTACGGGTGCAGATACAAGAGATCCCGACATGCCGAAATAATGTTGCATCAATGACGGGATCCCGGAATCTCAAAATAATATTGCAGAAAATCCGGGATCGCGAAAAAATTTGAATATAAAAGTCAAAGAAGTAAACATTTTTTTAGTTTGGAAAATTACTTTTATTCAATTCCAAGTACGAGTAAAAAATGTGTGAAAATAATACAAAATAAAGAATCAATTTACTTTTGCTCGATGTGACCATCTTTTGCCTTGACTATGACCTTGAGACGGTCCAGAAACAAATCGCAAGCTGCCCGAATGTGACTTGCAGGAATTTTAGCCCACCCCCGGACAATGGCGTTTTTCAGCGTTTCGGGACTGATGAATCTTTTAATTCGGACTTTGCTCTCCAAATGGGCATAAAGATAATAATCCATCGAATTCGCGTCTGGTGAATTTCACAGCCATCGTGTGGACGTTATGTAGTACGGAACGTTGTTTTTTAACCAGTCTTGGTTCACTCGAGCTTTGTGAAACGGTGACGAGCCTTGTTGAAACGTTCACGGTCTGCCACCGAAATGTTTGTCTGCTCCCGGCTTCATTCTGGGAGTTTGGGAAGGTTTTCAAATTTGTTGATTCTTATCAAATTTGATGCTTCAAAAGTGCAAATCTGATATTTTGCGTTTTTTAGGTAAGGCCAGAATATTGGATTTTCTTCTATCAACTTTTTCTAACATTTAACCCCTTTTCATACATTTTAAAAGCCTTTAAATTTACTCAGTATAGAAAAAAATACCAAATAATCCTGAAGAAACCATAACATCTTTCTTGAAAAATGAGCAACTTATCTTTGTACATAACCTCAGATATAGCAAAAAGTGTAAAAAGGATTAGCGGAAGGCCTACTCTATGATCAAAAAGTACCGGGCGAAGGCGTAGTGAACCATGACTACCTTCCATCGGGCCAGACAGTCAATGAAAAATATTATTTACCCGTTTCGAAGCGTTTGAGAGATGCTGTACGTTGCAAACGGCCGGATATGTGGGCAAACAAATCTTGGATTTTGTATGATAGTAACGCGCCATCGCACCGAGGCGAAATTGTGCTGGATTATTTGACCAAACACCAAGTAAATACCAGCGTTTAAGCACCGAATTCACCCGATATGCCCCCGTGCGACTTCTTTTTCTTTCCCAAATTGAAGTTACCACTTCGTGGGAGGAGATTTCAGTCGATAGAGGAGATCAAAGAGAATGCGACAAAGAAGCTGAAGGTCATCCCTTCGTCGGCCTACCTGGGGTGTATGAAAGGCTGGGTTCAACGTTGGCACATGTGTGTTGCTTCAGACCCTTACAAACATGTAAGCTACACATCCTTGAAGAAATTGTAAAGAAAGCAAACGAAAGATGGCGAAATGAAGCAACCTGCAAAATCGCCCGTCAACTTTGGCCAACTCTAAATTCTAAACGCACAGAATCTCTGCTAAGCCAAAATAAACACAGTCTTAGCACATTGATCTCAGTCATAACGGGGCACTGCCTAATAGGCAGACACGCCCAAAGGATGGGTGTGCATACACATGACTTCTGTAGAAGTTGTCTAGATGAGGACGAGGAAGAGACAATCTCGCACCTACTGTGCCACTGCGCTGCTCTATCCAGACGCAGGTTTTCTATTCTGGGTAGACAATTTTTTAGTGAGCTAAAAGACCTCAGTACTATAGAAATCAGAGATATTTTAAAATTTTTGAAAAACACACACTGGTTTTAGGAGAGATAGGGACAAGCTCCCCACGCGGCATCACAATGGGCTATGAGCCTGAGTGTGTCCCACAGGACAACCGCTTCAACCTAACCTAACCTATGTTGCTTCAGACGGATCATATTTTGAAAGGGATAAAAAAAATCGCCTGAAATTTAACTCTGTTTTGTGTTATTTAAACATTCCGGGTACTTTCTGATCATAGGGTATTTCCGGTCAGAATTTTATGAAATGATGGCTCCAGTGGCATACCAGCATAACTGGAGAAAACCAGCGGGCTGAGCTTGTGACTGACTGCCATTAGGTAGATTCGGGTTCAAAGCCAATTGTGTGCATGAAACAACAAACTATATGCATACAAATTTTGCACTTTTTGAAAAAATGATCTACTTATACTAGCGATCGCTCCGCGGCAGGCAATAGAAAAAGTCGTCTTCCAGTCAGAACGGGTCGCTCACATCTTCTACCGGTCGGTTTCTAGAAAACTCATTAACTAGCCTCTATACCTAGTCGGTAGAGTGGTTGCTGTTGTTATTGTTGTAGCAACATAAACAACTACTGATAGTTCAACAAGTATCAACTATCAGGCTCAACACGATGACATTGATGACACGAAGTACTTTGTTTTGACTTTGTTTCCCAACAGACCCATTCGCTTTGCTTCTTCATCTAGTTTGGAGAAGGCAGAACTAACAGCGCGGTTGTTAAGGCCAATGATGTCAATATCATCGGCATACGCCAACAATTGTACGCTCTTATAAAATATTGTGCCTGAGCGATTAAATTCTGCGGCTCGTACGATGCTCTCCAACATCAGGTTAAAAAAGTCACACGACAGCGAGTCACCCTGTCTGAAACCTCGTTTGGTATCAAACAGCTCGGAGACGTCCTTTCCAATTCTGACGGCGCTGCTCATATTGAGCAACATCTTCTTGCATAGCCGTATTAGTTTTGCGGGGATACCAAATTCAGACATCGCGTCATACAGGTAACTCCTTTCCGTACTGTCGAATGCAGCTTTGAAGTCGACGAAAAAATGGTGTGTGTCGATTCTCCTTTCATGGGTCTTTTCCAAGATTTGGCGTATTGTGAATATTTGGTCGATGGTAGACTTTCCAGGTCTAAAGCCACACCGATAAGGTCCAATCAGTCGGTTGACGGTGGGCTTCAGCCTTTCACAAAATACGCTCGCTAGAACCTTATAGGCGATATTTAGTAGTTTATACCCGCGGTAATTGGCACAGATTGCAGGACCACCCTTCTTATGGATTGGGCAGAGCACACTGAAATTCCAATCGGCAGGCATGCTTTCATCCGACCATATTTTGCATAGGAGCTGATGCATGCACCTTACCAGCTCCTCGCCGCCATGTTTTGGGGTATGGGGATCTTCACCTTCTCGCTGACATGCGCAGCTGTCACTGTTTAACAGGTTCGAGAAGTGTTCCCTCCATAATTTAAGATTGCTCTGGATGTCAGTCACCAGATCGCCGTTTTTATTTTTGATCTGTAACCAGTGAATCAGATGCACTGGCCAGTGTTAGTAAAAAATCGTTATATTATATCCTATATGAACCCGTCAGTATCATATTTATGAACAAATTTGTGATTTCGAATCCAATATTCACCCCGTCTAAGATGTTTCTTAACTAAAATATTCCAGTACTCACCGAATTCTACGACGCAAAATAATCGAAAAATTTAACACTCCTCCCTCAGTGATTAACGTCTAACGCTATCATCAAAATATGCCACATGTGGCATTCAACCAAATGTGTGGCATGAAATGATAGCAATAATGTGAAACATTCATATCAACGCACTATTGTGGCATGCAACAAGCAAGCAAAAGCTCCAACAAAAGCGCAATAAAATTTGAGTAATGTCGGAAGTGGGGCAAAAGGGGCGAAAACATAAACGAAAAGTACATACCTTAAATTGTCTACACACATGCACACACACATACATTCAGCTGCAATCAATAGTTCAGGCTGGACTAACCATCGGCTATAGCCTATTCATAGGCGCTTATTGATAAAAGTGGATGCAAAGCATTTTGAGTTACGTGGTACTTAACGAGCAACTACAAATGAGCAGCTATGCCACAAATGAAGCAAATATTCGTGTATGCCGGGTTGTACGTGTATTGGTGAGCTAAATAAAATATGCGTGTACACACAGGTATGCATTCAAATGTGAAGGTATATTCTGCGGAATAAATTCCACGATCAAGCAGGGGAAACACCATTGGATGCAGTATTTTTTTCATGATTTTTGATGTTTCTAAATATTGTCGCTTTTTTGCTTATAAAGGGTGGTTGAATTTCAAGGGCCGATGTTGAAGGTGAACCACACCTAAACGTCAAGTTTTTTTCTGCATTTCATTTGAAATTTTTCAATTTCAGACTAACTCAATTTGAACCATGGGAAGATACACAATCGAGCAACGCGTTAAAGTTATTCAGGCTTATTATGAAATGGTGGCAGGAAATGGCAACAGTGAATGACCAATTTTCGAAGAAACTCATCCTCAGTAATGAGGCACATTTTCACCTCAGTGGATTTGTCAATAAGCAGAATTGCCGCATTTGGGCGAATGATAATCCAAGAGTGATTGCCAAAAACCAACGCACCCACAAAGAGTGACTGTTTGGTGCGGTCAGGCAGTTACTGTGAATAGTGTTCGCTATCGTGAGATGATAACGAACTTTTTATGGCCCGAATTGGAAGATATGGATGTGGACGATATGTGGTTTCAACATGACGGTGCCACTTGTCACACAGCTAACGAAACAATGGCTCTTTTGCGCGAAAATTTTGATGGCCGAATAATCTCACGTCGCGGCGATGTCAATTGGCCGCCAAGATCAATTATGCCTCAGCGTCATCGAAAATTTGGACCATCGGATGGAGGTGTGCCGCCAAGGCCGCGGCGCCCATTTGGCCGATATTTTGTTCCATCCATAATTGAGCCATACCAATATTATATAATAAAGAGAAATGACAATAATTTCCTAAAAAAATTGTATTTTATTCAAAGTCAACACCGGCCTTGAAACTTTACCCACCCAAATTTTTACGGAAAACATACTAAATCTCAAGCCAAAATATTTTAATAAATTTAAACATTTGAATAAAAGTTTCATTTATTGGACTCCCTGGGATGAGCTGAACGCACGAGCGGTGACCCCACACAGCCTAGAACTAACCCCATAGTGTTCCCAAGATATAAAGTATGGGGGGGTAGGTTTCAGATCTTCCTCCTCATGCCAAAAGTTTTTTCTTCGTTTAGCTTCTGCTGATTCTGTAGTGTTGGATATTCATCAATGCAAATAGCAACGCAGAATCAAGGCGAGCAGTGCATTTAGCTGAATAGTCGCTCGAATTTTGTTCATTGATCATCTACTCGAGCGTTTGTTCGAAATGTTTGTGCTTTTGAACGATTTGAGTAGTAAAATCACTTTTTTTTGTCAACTTTTTTAGTTATTTGTCATTTTTATGTGGCAAAAAGTCAGAATAATCAAAACAAGCAGCGCTCTAAATATGCGCAAATTCTTGATATACTCGAGACAAATTTTCAAGTACGAGTGTAGTTTGGAAAGTCTGACCAAAAATAAAAACTACTTAAAAAAAAAACATTGCTTGTGGGACAGCTTTTCTATTTTTCGACATAGTATCCTTTTTGGCTTATACACTGCGCTCAATGCTATTCCAATCTTTTGATTCCTTCCGAACAATAGGATTTTTCCAAGTCTGAAAAATAGTCATTCGCTTCTGCAATCACCTGCTCCTTCGAATAAAATCTTTTCCCTGCCAACTATTTCTTCAAATTGGGCATCAAATAGTCGTCTGAGAGATCCGAGGAAGCCAAGCTTGTGAAATGATATAAAATCCTATCTTCATTAGTTCTGCGGAGGCGTGCAATCTAAACACGAAATTTTTTTCGTCAATTTTTTGAAAATAACTCAACTTCTTCGATTCAAGCGAATGCCAAGCACAAAGCCGTACACCGATTTCGCTTAAACTTGATGTGTGTTCTCCCAAAAGATGCTATTAACTAAACATAGACTCAATACGCACCAATTAATGCTAATCTTTGACTTTGTACACACTTTTAAAACGACTCCCGTAGTTAGTATCGAACAAGCGTGCGGATATTCGTTGCTCATACGCCCGGGCTGCTCGAAAATGTGCAAACAAAATCGAGAGCTCATATTAGTGTCACGAACGGAATAATTTTCGCCGAGTCGTATATTTTTTGGTCGGCACTCATTGGTATCAGTGGAGCGCTTCGAACGACTTCTACTCTGGCGATCAACGCAATGTTAAATGTGGTACCCGTAGACATCGCAGGTAGAATTGCCGCTACGCGTAGCGCAATCAGACTAAGGGGCTGGAGCTATAAGCTCTACCTCACTTATGGGGCATCCTCAGAAACTTGGAGTTCATCCCTCTGTCACCGGATCAGTGTATACCCTCGTTTAGTCCATCCGGAACCTTCTCCACTTATATTCCGTCAAGGGAAGAGTGGACGGCGGGCTCCCCTTGGGGGTAGGGCCTGGTGAACTTGTTCACGGACGGATAAAAGTTGGAAGGAAAGGTCTGCGAGAATCTCCCCATCAGACTTAAATTCAGGCTACCGGACCACTGCAGTGTGTTCCAGGCAGAGGTAGCCGCAATCAAGGAGGCAGCTGATTGGCTACTCAAATGCGTATTAACGGTCAAGAAAGTAAATATTTACTCCGACAGCCAAGCGGCAATAAGGGCCCTCGGGTCTATGACGGTGCATTCGGAATTGGACAAGGAATGCTTGACCTCGCTTTCGACTGCGTCCGAATTCTTTAACATCAGCCTCCTCTGGGTTCCTGGTCACAGCGACATTGCTGGAAACTGTGAGGCAGATGAGCTGGCCAAACAAGGGACATGTGAGGTGATTTCCCCTCCCTACCTGCGGTCTGCTCCTGGAAAGATGGGCATCGCACCAACTCAGCGAGCGCTGGGCAAGTACACAAACGTGTAAGGTCGCGAAATCCTTCTGGCCACGTGTGGACCGGAGGCGTTCGGGCGAGCTTGTGAGGCTGACAAAATATCAGCTCTCTAATCTAGTGGGTTCTCTCACAGGACACAATGCGCGAGGAATGCATGCTGTGAGACTTGGAATCACCTCGAGTCCTTTTTGCGCTGGATGTATGGAGGATGAGGTGGAATCATCTTCTCCTTAGCTGCCCTGCTATGACTGGGCTAAGATCTAGGCATCTTGGCTCCTACTTCTTTGCCACGCCTGCTGATATAGCTGGCGCTGACATTAAAAATCTGATGAATTTCATCAGCAGTGCAAAGGGGTTATCGCAAACATAGTCATCGTTCGTAATCCGCACGCTTCCAACCATCCCAACACCACCTCTCCCCGCCCTCCCTTAGACAGTGTATCGTAGGCACCCCTATAAGCAGTCTATAATCTTCTCTTGGGGCTGTTACCCGGTAGTTGGTCGTTTTTTCGTTGTGTGAACGCAGAATAATTTTGACTATACCTGTAAGTTCGACAGTTGGATGTTATGGTTAGATATTTATTTTCGAAATTGTTACTATGCCTAGATCTGCTTTTAGACAGTTAAGAAATATTTGTATACAGAACCAAGAGGTACTGCATTCTTAAGAACAGCTGAAGTGCACTGGCATTTAAGGTGCGATATTTACAGGCAACTCGATAGTATCGATATTTAATAGCCACATCTCGCTCATACAGCTATATTCGAAACTTCGGTAAGTTAGCTGTATGATGTCTTATTTTATGTATTAATCCAGAGTGCCTAGGTTCGAATCTCTGTGCGTGAAACGGCAAAATGATAAAACAAGTTTTTTCTCCAGGCAGTCGCCCCTTGGCAGGCAATGGCAAACCTCCAAATGTATTTCTGCCATGAAACAGTTCGTCATAAAGTACGATTTGCCGTTTGGCGTCGGCTTAAAATTGTGGCTTCATTTGTGAAAAAAAAAACATTAAGACGCATAAAGCTTAAAAAGGAAGCTATCTTTGTCGAGGGCAAACTGCGTCGTGAGGCCGACTAGGTGGCTGTTCCCTTAACAGCGGTATCAAGCAGGCCACGAGGTTAGGTTAAGTTGCCAACGGAATCATTTCGGCCATATGCTATTCTCGAGATCATCCAACTAGTTATGAAATTTTACACGATTTTCGATCTTTAAGAGCAACATATCGCAAAATTCATAATTTTTTGCTGCGACTACTTGTTTGAATGAGTCGACAATTCAAAGGTTAGTGAAAATATGTCAAGATGCTGACTCCGTCGAATGTAGAACAAGGACTGGCAGTCCAAAAGCTGCACTTCCTGTTGAAAATTTGTTTTATTTTGAGACAAACCTACCCACATCTTTGCAAGATCATTCCTAAGAGAGTTGCGGATGCGTGGCACATGGGTCGTTAATAAGAAATCTGAGCGTCTGTCTTTCGACTGATTCACTAAGTAAATCTTCCTAGTTGCTCCATACTCCACGCTCGAACCGTCTGCATCAACCGTCTGAACAAATTTTGTTCATTTTCGATGTGCTACGGATTATATAAAAAAATATGAAACAGTAAAGAAGAGACAAACTTTACTAAGCCTTTATGAAGAAATCTAGCTGCGGTATGCACCACATCTAATTTAGAGCACCTAATTAACTTTTCAATCCGTGGTAATTTAGTTAGCCTCAAAATAGTGTTTTGAGCTCAGGAAGCAAATTCCCTTTTAGGTTAAATTTTAAATAGAATATTTCCTATCAAAATTAGTTGAGCGTTTAAGATAAAATCCAATATCTCCGGAAAAAATGCTCAGGCACTTTCCTACACATTTTTACGAAATTCTTCACAAATCTACAAATATTCTGAAAGCCTCAGTATTTTGAGCGAAGGTACCTCAGCTACACTTGAATATTTGGAAAACTCAATGTAAGTCAGCATTATTAACACGTTGGCTGCCACGTATCACCGGTGATCACAAAAAAAATCTACCCCCCAGGTGCCAAGCAAAAAAGGTCATGTTCCCGTTTGAATTTTAACGAGATATTTTTACCAGGAATAAAAGTCACAAGTAAATCAAAATAAATCAGTATCAAACTTGAGTTCATAGCGAGCAGTTGGTTGCAAATTACAGTGAAAAATAGTGAAGTGAAGTTGTGAAGTTATGAATTCCGAGGAAATACGTGACGCTTTGAATTCAATGGAAAATTCCAGTGTTAGTGGTGAGGATTTTAGTCCAGATGAAGATGAGTACATCCCAGATTCAGGCAGTGATGCAAGGAGTGATGACAGTATTGATGAAGACCTCGATGTTAGTGCTACAAATGTTAATAATACTGCTGATGAAGAACAGACGGAAACTACGACAGCATGGACCTCGCCTGCTACCGGAGAGACTTTGAAGAATTTCAAAGAATTTACCAATCCACCCCAGGTTTTGCAATATGATGCCGGTACGCCATTTCAATATTACAGAAAGTTTTTGACCGATGAGATATTGGATATTATTGTTGAAGAGACAAATAGGAATGCAAACTCTCAAGTAAATGGCATCGGTACTCGCAGCAGCAGTAGGATGAATATGTGGAAAGATACTGATCGCCAGGAGATCATGGAGTTTCTGGCCATAGTCAGTAAGCTACTTCAGTCCCTTAAAGAAAACTATTCGTTGGTTCCACAAAGAAGCTTTTGACGTGCTATTGAATACGACGGTTATTAATGCGTATATCTTACACAACGAAAATAACCCCAAAATGCAAATATCTGACTTTCGTCAAAGCATTATCTTTTTCATGAGTGGAAAAGATAGCGCTTCAATAACTCGCTCACCTCCGCAGGGAAAACACTTTTTAATAACGTCGACAGAAGCAACAAAGGATGGTAGGCGCAAGAGACATCGTTGCGGCATGTGCTATTCAGAATTAAAGACGACAAACTCGTCGTAAGTCGCCAGGAAGAAGGCCAAACTAGTGGTAACATACTACGCCCAATGTTGGATGTCACCATACCTAAGTCTTAAACATTTTCAACAACTGCATTAAAATTAAAAACAAAAAATATAGTTTTTTCTGTTTCCAGAATTGAATTGGATTTTCTCATTTTTAATTTCGTATTATTTCAAAACTTTGTATTTTACTATGAAATAAAATATTTTTTCTTTTAAAACAAACTTTTATTTTTCCCAAAACTCCTTCCGCTAGGGTCCCAGCCCCTAAAATCTAGGGGCCTAGGCGTGTATCACTGGTGATACATTGGCACCTGGGGGTAAGTTTTTGAAATGATCACCAGTGATACATTTGCAGCCAACGTGTTAAATATGCACTCGGTAGAGTAATTTTTGTGGCACGATATATGTTGCTAAAAACAGTAACAGTAGCAATAGTAGTAGTAGTAGTAAAGGGTGATGAGATTGGAGGTACTTTTTCCCCATGTTTGTGTTTGACAGATCACTTGTGACTACTGTGCAACTAAATACATAATTTTTTTCAGTATTCATTGGTATTTCATCATGGAAAGACGTTTACAAACAGAAAAATTGCATTACGAAAATCGACGCTCTGTCAAAGGGGTTCATCGCGCGCTCAAGCCAACTTAGCGATGTTCAGCGATGAAACCCATTTTTGGCTCAATGGCTGCAGCATTAAGCAACATTTCCGTATTTTGGCTGAAGAGCAACCCGTAACATATTTCTTCAAAGGCAAGCCTGGGCCCAATGTAGCAGTGAATGGCGAATTCTATTGCGCTATGATAAAAGACTTTCTGACGTCGGAAATTGAAGCCCGTAATCTCCGCAACATTTGGCTCCCACAATATGACCTTTGCGGCTATTTGGCATACAGCCCGTGAATGAATGGATTTACTGCGCCGTCGTTTCGCTGAGCAATTTATCTCTCGTCTTGGATCAGTGGATTGGCTACCAAGATCGTCTGATATCACACCTGGGGACTTTTATTTGTGGGGGTATGAAAAGTCGAAATACTTTGTGGATAAACCAGCATCAATTGAGGCATTGGAAGCCAAGATTATTAAAGTTATTCACGAGATACCACCCGAAGTAATCAGGGAATTAATCAAAATTGGTTTCTAGGTACGGCTAAAATTTTAAAGGGATTCTCAATAAAAAATAAATAATAAAGATTATCCAACCAATTTGAATTTTTGTTTAATTTTATTTCAATTTAAAATCCGATACCTCTAAATTGATCACCCTTTACTAGTAGTAGTAGTAGTAGTAGTAGTAGTAGTAGTTGCAGTAGTAGTAGTAGTTGCAGTAGTGGTAATACTGCCTGTTGTGGTCAGCAATTCCTGAAATTCTTTCGATACCAAAATCGCCAGCAGTCGAACAACATAAAATTTGCCCTCACAAATCCAACAATAAAAATCACTTAAAAATTACACATCGCATTGCCAAGTGCGTTGCATCAAACCACAATTTCATATCAGAACTGAAAATGTACTCCCACTTTCCGTCCGAGTCGAACCTCACTTTTGTGCAATCACGAACGAGTCAACATTTTCAGCCGCAGCTGGATCACCGGACAATGCATCAACAAAGGCATCTCGATTATCGCTCGGTTGTTATTGATGTTACTGGTAGCAGTACTACGGGAGTGGCTGCAAGAATGCCAAAATGCATGCCTCTTTGGATATATGTAGGGGCAAATGTCAGCGCAGCATTTGAACTAGACAAACATATTATGAAGCCTACCGGCAGGCGCAAGGAACAAACAGATTCGCCAGAAAAGTCAAACTAACAAATAAAGTGAGTGCAAACAATAGCCATCTATGTATGCACCCGTATAAGTTCACGCCTCTTACACACACACACATACACATACACATTTAGTAGATGCGAACATTAAAGTGTAGCTGCATGCACGATGACTTCGAGTCAACAGAGTCGATGATGAGTGATCAACCGCTGTTGATGGCGGCGACTGGCTGCTGACAGCAAGTTGAATGTGATTTACCTGCTGGGCTGTACAGCCATTTCTGCTCGTATGCTGTCAACAACAGTTGCAAAATCATCAGCAGCAACAGTAGCAGCAATACGGAAAGTCAACAACCCGCAAATGCATTCGTATTTGTACAACAACAGCGTCATCAACCAATTGTCTTGGCTGCCAAAGCATCAGCCAGCACAAACACATGCATAAGCATACAAACACACACACACACACACACTCCCACATGAGTCTACGAATTTGTACAATGCACTTGCACAATTGCTGCATGCAACACATTTTTAATTTATGCACATGCACACACGCGCACACACACACATACAAGCGCATATTCATAGATATGAAAATTATTTTGTCTCTGACATTTGATATTCTACTATTGTGTGACTTTGCACTTGTTGTTGCTTGATTTGCTTGTTGGCTTAGAATTTTGCCATATCATTGCACTGTCTATCAATAGCATTATATACCGTTATGTTGCTTCTTTGATGTGGCGCTGCAATTGTGGTGCATTAATAGCATCAAACATTCACACATATCCACACTTCTTCCTCCTCCCTCGCTTTCTCTGACTTTGATTCTAGTTGCAGCTGCTGTGGTTGTGTGCCTTTGTGGTTTTAGCGCATCAAATAATTATTCATTATGTGCAGTTGTACAGAGAGGAGCGCAACAAAAGCGGTTTGTGCACCACAGGCAAGGGTATTTCAAAAGTGACGCCTCGATGTCAATAGTGAATACTTGAAATACGGTAATTTTTTTTTTTTGTTAACACTTTCTGCTGATACTTTTTGCATGCCTCTTTTAAAACCCTCGGTTAAGCACCCGGGGCTGGCATTTTCGAGCATCCTTTTTAAAATATTATATCCACAAATCGATCGGAATTCAAGTTTAGGAAGCTACTTGGAAGCTAAAGTCGTGAGCTACAGGGTTCGATTGAAAAGTAATGAGCCTTCCCGCGCGGAGCATCTGCGAAGCTATCAATCGAATCGGTTGGTGGGGGAAAATGTTTGTTGCGCCTTCCCCTTCCACTAGAAACCGGTCCCAGTTCGCTGGCAACAGCGGTGCAGTCAACATCGTTCCGCACGTGAAAGCTGTTTTAAAAGTGTGTTAGGATTTTGCGGTGCCGAAAATGCAGCGATCGTTGGAGCAACGTTACTCGATCAAATTTTGCGTAAAGCTAAACAAAACGAGTAGCGAAGCTATTGGGCTACTCAAGGAGGCTTACAGGGACCAATCTCTGTCCAGTGCCCAGGTAAAACGGTGGCACAAGTCGTTCAAGGAAGGCCGGACGTCGAAGACGAACAGCGATCTGGAAGGCTGATTATCTCTTTCGACTCTCGAGGCATCATCCACAAGGATGCAGTTTGTACCTCCAGGAAGCACTGTAAATGCAGCATTTTACAAAGAAGTGCTCCTTCGGCTGCAAAACCGCGTCGCCCGGGTTCGGCCCGACCTCGTCAACAATTGGACCCTTCATCACGACACACCAGCGCACACCGCCTTCCTCTGCACCTCTGCATTGGTCAAGATGGGGGTTCCGGTGCTTCCCCAACCTCCCTACAGCCCAGACCTGCCCTCTCCGGACTTCTTCTTGTTCCCGCGCCTGAAAAAAAAACTGAAGGGGAGGCGTTTCGACTCCATCGAAGCGATCCAAAAAACTGTGAAAGCCTAATTGAACGCGATTCCGGCGGATGAGTTTAAAAAATGTTTCCTGCAGTGGAAGGACCGCTACCAGCGGTGTATTAACGCTCAAGGGTCCTATTTTGAAGAATATTAGTTGTATGAGCTAAAAGGTTTAATAAAACTGCTTAAAAAAAATTAGGCTCATTACTTTTCAATCGAACCCTTTATATAAGAAATATCTTAAATTCACATCCAAAGACGAAAAAGCCAGTCTGGCCATACCTGGGTGTCCAACGGAGGGTTAAAAGAAGACAGGTGTAACCGTATTACCAATGTAAGAAGAAGCTTAATTCTGTCGCAAGACAAAACAGGATTTTACTTATATGGGTTTCGGGACACTCCGGTGTTCAAGGAAACGAAATTTCCGCCGAATTGGCCAACCGTGGATCAGCGGTGCCCCCACAGAGGCCAGAGCCAATAATCGGAATCAGTTCCGCAGGAATCAAGAATTGGATCAGCGATTATGTAGGCAATCTACATAAAGAGCGATGGTCCGGTCTAAAACGCTGCAGAACTGCAAAGTGTTTTGTGACAAGTCCGAACAGAAAACTGTCAAACTTTCTACTAAAACTTAGAAGGAAAGACATTCGGTTGATGGTCGGCATCATTACAGGACACAACCCATGGGGTCAGCATATGACCACCATTGGAATCATCGAGAACCCGGTATGCCTGTCATGCTTGGAGGAGGCGGATAGCACTAAGCACTTTCTCTGTGAGTGTCCTGCCTTTGCTAGAGCACGGCTACGAGTATTGGGTTCCGATGTCATGAGAATGAGTAATATTCGTTCTCTAAAACTGGAGGATATCTACAGATTTGCCAACGAATCTGGAAAATTCTCACAGGACTAACTATATCTATCTCTGTCTATATTCTTTCCTATCTCTTTCTCTGATACTTTAGAATTAGCAGCACCAGAAGTCACCATGCCAGCATCACCAAAAATAGCGGAACCCTACCCTTTTGATACGTTTAAAAGTAGTGAAAACTGAAAAAATCTAAATTTGTTAATTTAATACAACATCTCTGCGTGTCTTATGAAAGACCCTTTAGAAATGAAAAACATGCACACCATTTTTGTTAGCTGCGTTCAGTGTTGCTGCTGATGCATCATTTTTTTCTGCTTCGAGTGCCACAAAATTCTGCAGCACCGTGTGAATGTACTATAAACGCAGATGAAAAACGTGCAGCTATTGTTTCAGTGTGCTAAACCGGTTGTAAGCCCGAAAACGAGCTTGGTCTGTAGTCCGGTTTTGTCAGCTTTGAAAATAGTTACACAAGTCGGTACATTACCAAGAGAACAATGTTTTTTTCTGAGGGTACCTCTTAGTTTCCTCTATGGGCAAAACATGACAGAGCATTTTTTTTTTCAGTTTTGTAATATTTACCAATGCATTTACTGCACAATACGTCGACTGGCGAATCGATCAAACCGCTGAAAGACGAAGCTCGCGACGATCTCCAAAGACAAACAAGTCAGCATATGGGAGCGGTAGTATAAAGAATTACTTTCAGCTTCATATTCGCAACCTAGGCAGTCGTGTGGCTGCTAAAGCCACCAAGCAAGACGCCTTTATATCCACCGCTTGCCCGGATGAGATCACTGAAAACCACAAAGCTCCTGGACCGGATGATACGAACCAAGCGCATTAATTAATATATATAACGCCAAAGTCCTACCTACTCTTTGTTGGGCTTTGTAAGACGCAGCGCTTCTATTTAGACCCATATAATTTTAACTTATTATTTCCGTCGGTGATTCGGTCGCATTTGGCAATAAATAATGAAATAGAAAGTGTTCAGAAAATGTCAACCTGAAATTCGCACTTTACTCTCTAAACTTTACAGATCCCATGTCATAGTATTACGCTCACCTGATGCTCTTAAATCCTCCTCGTAAATTTCACATATCCGATGGTAGGTAGGTTAGATGGCAAGAGTACCCCAGGCACACTTCAAGTAGGACTTACGTGCCATTCTGATACCATACTGCGGACCACTACCCGCAACAAAATTAGGGAAGAGAAAACCATCTACACACATCCAGTGCTGTTGATGTAGTAGAGGAGAGAAATGGAATCTAGGCTGCAAAATTTCCTCAAGCAATCCCCAAAGACCACGCTAAGGAATCTCAAGCGCCTAGCCGCCATTTGAAGTGAAAAATGCTCAACAGTCTCTTTCTCTGCAGGATCCCCACAGCTTCTGCAATGGGGGTTGTACGGAATTCCAAGCTTCTCCGCATGAGTACCGATCACCCAGTGACCAGTGAACACCACAATGAGTTTGGAAATTGAGTGGCGGGGGATTCCCATCACCTTCAGCGTTCTGTTTCTGTCGTATTGAGGCCATAGTGTTTATGAAATACCACACGATGAGACAGACTTCCATCTGTCTTGCACTGTTTTGAGAAAGAAATTGTGCAGTTTCCCTTTAACAACGGTCAAGGGGACACCGATGTCTGAGAAGGGGACAACTGAAAACGGTTCTGTCGACCCCTTCCTGGCAAGCTCATCGGCAATTTCATTTCCTAGAGGAAATTTCCTGTGCCCAGGAACTTAAATAAGGGAAATGTTTCCTGCACGTTCGAGACGGTTGAGTTCCTCCTTACAGGAGTTAACCAGAAGAGAGCTGCAATACGGCGACGACGGGGCCTTGATCGCAGCTTGACTATCAGAAAAACTGTTAATGTCTCCCTCCCAACAGCGATCCCTAAGCATTTTGCATGCATGCAGGATTGCGAAGACCTCTGCTTGAAAAACGCTGCTCGTTTCCGACAGTTTAAAGAATACTGAAATATTGGCTGACTTAGAGCAAATATAAAAAAAAAATATTTATATATGTAAAAGTTATCGCTGTTTGTGTGGAGGCCGTTTCTCGTTAAAAAAACGAAATTTAAAAAAAAAAAATCCTTTGATCAAGCACGAGTTTTTTATGTTTTTCAAACGCAGTATATATATTATTGAAATTTACCAAGCGATTTTTAAGTTACAGTAATCACCAGTGTAAAAAACATAGTTTTGAGAAAAACGCATTGAAAGTTTTGCTATCCGCTCCGGAGCGTCCCAGCTCTCTGAATAACTCGAAAAGTATTTGTCGGATTCACTCACAATATTTTTAAGATATTATACTTGAAGAAAGCGCAAAAATTTAAAATTCCAACTACCACTAACTGCTTAAAAGTTGTTATTTTAAATATTTTGAATGTGAATATGAATTATTTGTAATCTTTTCAAGTAGTTATGTACTCTATACCGTCCCTTAAGCTGTTTAACCACTGACTTAATAAATAAATAAAAAAAATTTCACAAAAATAAATAAATTTCCTTCACAAATGTCCACGAAATTATACCCAATAACTTAAAAAAAAATTTACACGATTTTTGTGTTGTCCTGAAAAAAACTACCACTTTCTCAGTAAAACAAAAAAAAAAGTTATTAAATGCCAACACAAATTTGTTTTAGCAAACACTTTTTTAACAAACTGTATATGTGAATATGGATTGGAAGTGATACAACATATTGGCGACTCGTATTTATATGAATGAGAAAAGTCTCTGGTGAATGGGGTTGAAAAACTATTTAAAGAAATGGCATTTTATCTGGAAAGTTCAATTCCAAACTCCTCTTTTGTTACTTGCTTCCCTTCAGCTCTGCAAAGCAAACCTGCTGCATAGTAACTTCACTAATTAGCAACCAACAAACAAAATCTCACTACAAACTCCATTTAATACAAAATACATTTTGAAGTGCAAACCATTTTCCATGAATGCAGGTTATATTCAATGACCATTCTTGAGTAAGAGGACATAGGAAACCACTTACCAGGATGAATAAACTCTGCAAAGCAGGTAGAAGTGAGCGATCAGCGCAATTGCGATACACAACTAAAAGTATTTGCAAACTTGCTAAATCCACAAGGGCTATTTAATAACTTGCAATTGGAAAATGGAGAAGAGACAAAAGTTCAGCAGAGAAAGGAAAGACGAAAAGGGTTCAGTACAAACTTTACATAGCTTAAGCTGTAAGCGTCAAAGGCTTCAATCATTATAGCTGAAACTTCAGAAAGAAATGAGCGGTGAAAATAAAGTGAAGAAAGGCAGGAAAGAAAGTGAAGAAATGAGAAGAAAGGCAGGAAAGAAAGGGAAGGAATGAGAAGGAAGACAGGAAAGGTCGTGAAGGAATGAGAGGAAAGGCAGAAAAGGAAGTGGTGGAGTGAGAGGAAAGGCAGAAAAGGAAGTGGAGGAATGAGAGGGAAGGCAGGAAGTGAATTACCAACAGCGAAGCGAAGCGAAGTGCACCAAAACAGCAGAGACTGGAGGACTTGAATTTACGTGAATGAATTAATTACGTCTTAAACAAAAGTGAATTACTTTTATAGTGAAAATGCAGCAATGATGAAATTGAGAACAATTATTAAAGCAAATGAAATGAGTGGTATGTAAATAACACACATATACATACAAAGACATATACACACATACGCGAATGACAGCACCCAAGCGCAGCAGCACTCCGACTAATCAATAAGCAACACCAAAGGCAACTGCAACAAACCAAGAAGGGAAACAATCAAAACTTTAAGCACCAACAACAAACCCTCGTATACATCTACAATACGTGAGCATGTGTGAGTCTTCATCCTTTTTGATCCGCATGAAAGTCCAGCGCATACAATGCAAGCGCTTGCAGGCATTGCGAAGCAAGGGAGCCACGGCTAAATGTAATTTGACACCACACACACATACACACACACACAGATACACGCAAGGGCAAGTGAGTAGCGCAATGCATGTAAAAGAAAGACGAATACACACACGCATACACACACACACACACACACAACCAACCAACTTACGCGCACACAAACAGTGCTCATACTTGCGTAAACATTTTTCAAGGACTTCATGCTAACAGGTGAATGTGACGGCGAAAACGACCCGACCTGCTGACGATGCTGCTGCTGCTAGCACTTGCAACAACAAAAACAAAAACCCAACAATCAACAACAACGCCAGCAGAACTAGCAGCAATAGCGACAAGGACAACAGCGAGAACGTCGACATGAGCGCTGGTGGCGACGTCAGCGACATTGATTTCGAATCTCAGCCAAAAAATAAGTAGCTCCACTAGCACAAAGTTAACAAGAAGAAACGGATGTAGCCAACAAAATAGGATAAAGCCAAAAAACTATAGCAGCAGCAGCTGCGGCAATAAATACAAAAAAGCAGCAACCGCTAGAGCTGTAGCATACTGCTGGGCGCAGTACTCCGAAAGAGCGCACGATTTTATCCAGAATTCGGAAAAAAATTATCCGCCGAAAAGAGCGACCATTTAAGTGACACAGCGAGCGAGAGAGAGAGCGAGAAAGAAAGCGTGAGAGAAATCAATTGAGAGCAGGCATGGCAAGCAAGCAAGTAATGTAAACAAAAACTTCCTGTACAGCAAACAGCAAGCAAAGTATGGCATAGCTATAGGCGCGCAATAACCTGCTGTCCGAAAATGAGAAGCAGAGAGAGAGAGAGAGAGCAAAAGAGCGCACATACCATATTTACGGTGCGACATGAGTGCGCAATTCCAGCTGAGCGAGGCTGCAAGGACACTCAGCAAGACAATGCGTTTGCTTGGCAAGCAGCCCGGCTTAGCACAGCAGCAGCAGCAGCAGCAGCAGCACCAGCAGCAAAGCAGTCAATGAAAGCAAGCACACCAGCCAGGGCACTGCTGAGGACTGACTTGGTGACTGACTGTAAGCGCTGTGAATGCGCTATGCGAGCACAAAGAGCAGCAGCAGCTGTTTGTTTTCAGTTTTTTTTCTTTGTTGTTTTTCTCAAATTTGCTCAACCAACAGATATGCTTTGGTTGCGTGGTACTTAAAAGCATGTCCTAGACGCATCCCCAGCTCAGTACTGTGCAGAGTTTACGTCCGTAAGGACGATCAGGAATATTGCAAAGAAAAATTTGAGAAAAAATACCCGGGTACTTAATCAAAAAAAAATACTCAACGCACGCACAAAAACAAAACGGTGCTGGTGCTAAAGCAAAAAGAAAGTTAGCGCACGCAATAAAAAGTAAAAAAAATTATATGAAAAACGAGATTGTGAAAGTAGTGCGAAAAGTTGTTGTATCAAAATCGAATGTGCAGCAAATAACTGGCTAAAATTAAATCACTTTGTTAAAGCAGCACGCATCCGAAAAGTATGCATTGATATTTGGTTCAATTTGGTGAAATACGCCAGCAAAGTGGGGTGTAATAGATAATTTCATTTGTTGTTGCCAGTGAAATTCTACTAATGAGCGTTCGCTAGTACTCTAGCCGGTGAAACTTTGTGGAGTGCCTGTCCAAGTGACTGACGTGACAGCAAGTGTTGCATACTTTTGGAAAGTCACATAAGAAATTACCAACCTTTATTGGATTACTTGCGTTGAGTATCAAATTGTGAAAGGTGCAAAGGAAAGTTTAAAAGTTCTGAGCAGGATAATGAAATTTTAGAAGCTGAACGCTTTAAAGTGTAGGCGTAGCGCCAAACAGCCGAAGCGCAGCAATTCTTATATAACCGAAACATATAAATTTGAAATTAGAATTTTGCAACTGTTGGCAAATGACGCAGATAGTTGAGTTTTTGAACGTATGTGCGCCTAGAGTTATGCTATGCAAACAGTGCAATGAAATAAGTGTAAATTACAATCCATAGGCAACGTGGAAGTTTTTTTTTTTTTTGGAAATTGGAAAGTGATTCCAAAGTCAAGTCATGTGCAGAGCGACTAAAATTTAAGAGTGGATAGCAACGGATTTTTCACGTCAAGGTAAGACAAATTTAAGTACGCAGCTTTAATTATAAGAAGTAACACTTTACAACAACAACAGTTTGATATACGGACAATTTGTATACCACAAACAGCGATTTAGCGATAATAAATGTTAAGCGCCTAAAATTATGTATTACAATTTATTTATTTATTGCACATAGGTAAAGCTAGTAAAAAACACATTAAATTCATGAAAACGTTTAGCAAAAGCAGGCCCACAAAACAAACAGTACAGCGCCTGAAAGTATACCAGAGATATTTAAAAAGTTTCCAAGGCATACGTTTGAAGTTTTGATCGCAGAAATAGGAGCCAGTAATAAATGGCAGTAATCGCATGACAATTTCAGCCAAAGACACAGCTCATTCAGCTTTTATAAAAAAACTAAGATCTCCTAAAAATATGCTACAAATAAAACTACACAAGCTCTTTATTTGCATGCGTCTATTGCGGCCACCGTAGCCGAATGCGTTGGTGCGTGACTACCATTCAAGAGCGCGTAGATTCGAATCTACGTACATGAAACAGCAAAATAACAGAAACATTTTTTCTAATAGCGGAGGATTTTCGGCAGGCAGTGGTAAACCTCCTAGTGTATTTCTGTCATGAAATGGCTCCTCATAAAAAACGATTAGCCTTTCGTAATCGGTTGTAGGACCTTCCATTTGTTGAACAGCATCAAGACGCACACCACAATTAGGAGGCTGAGGTCGGCTAACCACCTAACAGAGGTATAGGCGACAATTTTTTTTTTGCGGCTTTAGTACCAACTCAAGTAAAGTGGATCGCGTCCTCTTCCCGAGTGCATACAAACCACCGTTGGCCACTATAGCGAAAATAAATGGAGATCTCTCTGCCTCTCAAATAAGGCTAAATTTCCACGCTCAGCTGAAGGCAAAACACAACTCAATAATGCGCGAGGATTTCTATAAGCCGCCATAAATGCAAACTACCATAGATTTAAGCGTCCGATGTCGGCTGAGCTGCAGGTTGGGAGGGACATACCTGTGCGGTCATTAAAGTCTAGGGTACTTAAAATTTTGATGAGCAGCACAGATTACTGCGCTCTGACCTTCGTTTTTGAGAACAATTGCGGCACAAACCGTCTAAGAAGGGAAAAGTGGAGGAGCAACTACTGTTTTTAACATCAATTGTATAGCTACCTTTATGGTCTGTGGGAGAACAAGCAGCCAAAATGAGTATCCCTCACAACACATACTTTTACAGTTGTAAACAAGAAAAAGGAAACAATCTTCCATTTCCTCTGCGAATGCCCTGCCCTATGGAAGGACAGAATGTTAACCCTGGGTAAACCGCTGTTTGAGAGTCTGGAATAGCTGTCTGGCTTAGACGTCAACAACCGAATAAAGTTCTTAAACCAGACAGACTGGATATAGTATTGCTGTAAGTAACCACTAAACAAGTTGATAGCAAGGATATGGCAACAAAAAGGTGCGGAATCGCTAGTTGGATTCTGGAAGAATCACCACTTAAACCAACCAACCAACCAACCATAGCTACCTACGCAGACTGTTCTAAACTTGACGGTATGATAGAAGGCAGCCGACTTCTAAGCTTTTCTTTTGGATTATACAATCCCTACAGCGCTTTTCAGCCTGAAATATCGGCCATTATGGAGTCTGTAAAAACAGATCAGAATCTAATCTGGTGAAAAATATATCTTCATTGATAGGCAGGTGGAGATTTCGACTCTGTACTTTGCCACTTTTAAATCGAAGCTTGTGCTGGACTGTCACCTCACTTTGGTTCATGGGCTGTTTGGTCTTAGAGGAAAACTGGGTGGAAAATGAGCTTGTAGACGAAGTAGGTCCAAGTAGTTTATTTCTAGAAAAGAACGTTTCAGGAAAGCGTAAGCTATTTGTAAAACGATAACCAGAAAACTTAATTTTAGGGATGCTAGTGAAAGATGAAGACGAAGCGCAGCCTCGCATATTTCAAGGCAGACTTAGCTGAAACTATTATACATTGGAGACGAATATGAGTTATGAACTCTTTGATAATAGGGGACATACCGAGGGATACAGAACCTAGGACGTACACCTTTAGGGTTCTCACTGGGCACTGCTTACTAGGCAAGCATACAGTAATGCGGCTTTTCGAAGACGCCACAGAAAGGAAAATATGATCTCTCATCATCACTGTGCAGGATCTTGTGACACCATCGGTTGGGAGGTATTGACTGAAAGAGACTTATGAGATTCACTAGGAAAAATCAGATTTTGTTATCACACAAAACCGCCATCTCTGGCCTTAGTATGCAGTTGACTTCAGCGACTGACATTTCGACTTAGCTTAATCCTAGACGTTTCTCACGATACTTGATTTAAAAAACATTTGAAATAAACAAAAAACAGTATAGTTATAAAAATAAAACAAAATTAAAAAAAAAAATAACAAAAAAATTTAAAAATAGTAAAAAAAAATTTTAAAAAATGCAACAAAAAAATTTAAAAATAGTAAAAAAAAATTTTAAAAAATGTAACAAAAAAATTTAAAAATAGTAAAAAAAAATTAAACAAAAATAAAAACAAAAAAATTTAAATAAAATTAAAAAAAATTTTAAGATAAATGGTGGTTAAGTTTCAAGGGCCGGTGTTGATTTTGAATAAAATACAATTTTTTTAGGAAATTATTGTCATTTCTCTTTATTATGATAATATTGGTGTGGCTCAATTACGTATGGGACAAAATATCGGTCATATGGCCGCCACGGCCTCGGCGGCACACGTCCATCCGATGGTCGAAATTTTCGATGACGCTGAGGCGTAATTGAGGTTCTATGCCGTTAATGTGCCGAATTATCTCATCCTTTAGCTCTTGAATTGTTGCTGGATTATCGACGTATATACCAAATAACCCCAAAGAAAGAAATCCAACGGTGTCGTTGACGTTTATGTGTGGTTCATATTCAACATCGGCCCTTGAAATTTAACCACCCTTTATATAAAAAAATTAAAAAAACAAAACAAATGAAAAAAAAACTAAATAAAACATTTTTTGGCGAATGCAGTATGAGAAAGGCAGTGCGCCCAAACTCCACGATACACAAAGTACACCTAAAAGTAGATTTGAAAATAAGTTTTTGACAGTGCCCGAATAGCACCCCCATAGTTTCCAAATTGTTTGATAGAATTTAATGTCCTCCTTTCTTCCTATTAAGCGGCATCCGTTGACGAATGGGTTGGTGCGTGATTAGTATTCGAAATTCAGAATAAATGTAGGTTCGAACCTCGGTGAAACACCAAAATTAAGAAAAAGTTTTTCTAGTAGCGGTCGCCTCTCGGCAGGCGAGTTTATTTCTGCCATGAAAAAGCTCTTCATAAAAAAAATATCTGCCGTTCAGAGTCGGCTTGAAACTGTAGGTCCCTCCATTTGTGGAACAACATTAAGACGCACACCATAAATAGGAGGAGGAGCTCGGCTAGCACCCAAAAAGGGTGAAAGTGCCAATTATATATACACATTTTCCTCCATGTTTTGTGTTGCATGGCAGGGTAACATCTCCCCAAATGGAATACCCTATAATTTTATGCTGCCTTTGAACGCTGATGGTTTTCATTAGAATCGCTTAGTCTTTTGCCTGTCTGCTAAGCAGCGGCCACTATTCGATCGAAAATGCATCGCTCTTCTATTCTACCAGTGGTTATCGAAAGCGCGGCCTAATGCCGGTATGTCACGCGTAAACAATTTACAAAAACATAAAATATAACGATAAATATACTGCAGCGTTCAAATTAAGCAACTTAGCTCATCTTGGAACACTTTTAAGAACAGCGGCTCATGCTCAATATTGTCATTTGCACCTACTTTTCTTTCAGAAGTTTCACTTCCGAAATTTACAAAATGTGCAATTTTTTCAACCCACAGAATTCATTCAGAAAATCTCCGCCTATTAAAGCAGTCGTATTTCCTTGATCAAATAAGCCTAGCATACTTTTAGGCATCCTCCGCGTGGTATTAAATCAAAAACAAGCAGGACTAGAGGAAATACTTGTCCCTTTGACTGCACACTCGATCTGACTCTCTGCCAATTTCCGGTTGTCGAGCTGAGCAACAACCCACACACACACACACATTCTTACTATGATTTTTTTTTCGCCTGCTTTGTTGCTTGGGGAAAATTACGTTTTTGGGTATTTTTTAGGGCAAAATGAAGCAAACGTAAAGCAAGCCGGAAAAACGAAAATAGGAAAATTACGTAACAAGCACAGCAATCACTAAATCCTTGTTGATAGTGCTAAAAAAAGAGCAGTAACCAACAAAATATTCCATCACAAAAATGCTCATATATGCGAGGCATACAAACAAGCACACAAATACATGCATATATAATTTAGGCTAGCGAGGCTGTTAGCAGCAAACCGCAATCACTTAAGCACCACAGCACAGTTTTAGGCTCTTGGTAGGAATATAAAGTTTTCGGCTGCTGTTGAACCAGTGCCACACAACACGCTCCAGGCGAGCAAGTCTAAATATATGCTCCTAGCATCGTGTGTGTGTGTGTGTGTGTGTAGTATGCATGTATGTGTGCCTGTATAAAGTGCGCACGTACAGTTCAAGGCTCCGCAATAATACCGCCCGCTTTCAACTATGGTCTATGACAAAAACGTGACGTGTGTGACTGTGGCGCTGGTTTGTTGTCGACGACTACCGACACTTTCGCACATTGCGGTCGCCTGGAGGCATGTCTGCTTTCAGCGCGTTTTCGCCTATTTACTAACTACAATTTTTGACGGCCGTTTTTTCTTTCACGCTTCTCCGTTCGTCATTGTTGTTGTGCACTTCATATGAAAAGCGTAGCAGTGTGTGTGTGTGTGCGTGTGTGTGTATGAGCCCCAGTGAAGTATTTTTGCAATTTCACAACTTGTTATGTGGCGTACATGGCATATATTTAGGCGTCTGTTAAAGTTCAAACTCCTATAAACCTCTATGAATAACAGTTTATGTTGGCATAAATGATATTTTTATTTATGAAAAAATTGATGGAGAAGAGAGAGAGAGAGAGAGAGAGATGGCAAAAGCGTTCCACAAAGTCACGTCACACCAACAGGGCGAAATGTATAGTGAATTTGGCAGGTTTTTATCCCTTCTTCAAGTGTACTGAATAGTTCTAGGCACACAATTTTTAAGCTTACACTGGATGTGATGTGCTCTCAAGGCTGTGTTATATCTTGTGAAGAACTACGAATAAAATGAGCCACAAAATCGCATACACTTTAGGCGCCTAGAGTGCGCTTATGTGGTGAACAAAAAAAAAAACAGTAATCATCAAAATATTGGCGCTCTAAATCAAGCTGCCCTAAAGTCTAGTCGCCGTTTAGGAAAATCGTGGTCTTATTAAACTCTTCATGGGGGATGGTAATCAAATGCAGGTATTACAATGGGCCTTAGGGCCACCGAGTGTCTTGCCTTAGACAAGCAAACATTAAATTAAACTAATCAAAAACTTGCTGACCAAAATGTATAAGCAATTGTTTTTTAATATTTTTTAAAAATTACGTAAATATATAGCGTGTTTTTTTAACCCTCATGAGAACTATCGATACCGATAACTGTGATTTGGCAGTTGAGAACGGCCAACTGTGTTGACATTTCTATTCTGTAAGGTTTGCGGCCGCCGTCGCCGAATGGGTTGGTGCGTGATTACCATTCGGAATTCACAGAATCTCGGTGAAACACCAAAATTAAGAAAAAAAATTTTCTAATAGCGGTCGCCCCTCAGCAGGCAATGGCAAACCTCCGAGTATATTTCTGCCATGAAAAAGCTCCTCATAAAAAATGTCTGCCGTTCGGAGTGGGCTTAAAACTGTAGGTCCCTCCTTACTTCATTTTTATAAATAATATTTTGCTGCAATACAAATCTTTGCGTGAAGTTCATAGAGCGAAGTAGTGAAGAAGACGTCAAAATGTTGTCCTTCGACTACGTGCCAAATTCTGCGTAAGCATCTTGGCTTACGTGCTTATAAAATACCGCTTGTAATATATTATTAAAGTAGTAATTGATTAAAAATTGGAAATATTTAAGAAATAGTTAGTATTTTATTATCTAAAAAGAATGAATTTGTGTTTGTTTAAAAATAACTAAACTATTGCGTTGGCAACTAAGTATTGCGGATTTTTCTTAGAAAATCAAAAGCAATTTTCGAATTTAACTAAATAACTTTATTCTGTAATGTATTGACCATTTTGATCAATGGCCTTTTGGCCTCCCACCTTCATAAAACTTCTGGGTTTTATTAGCAAAACACTGAATCAGGTACGATTTGACATCACCATCATTATAGAAATGTTTACCATTCAAGGAGTTTTGTAAAGATCGAAACAAAAAGCAACCAGATGGTGCAAGGTCAGGACTATATGGTGGATGTGGCAAAACATCCTCCAACCAAGCTCCAATACTTTCTGCCGGGGGGCCAAAGATGTGTGTGACCTTGCACTGCCCTGATGGAGTACAATACTTTTTCCATTTGTCAATTCGGGCCGCTTTTCTTCAACTGCATTGTTTAATTTCGTTAGTTGTTCAATGTAGACATCAGAATTGATCGTTCGGTTGAGTGGTTCAAAGAGTTCATAGTAGACAATTCCTTTTTAATCCCACCAAACTGACAACAAAACCTCCCTTTGATGAATATCAGCTATTGATGTTGTTTGTGTTGGTTCACCTGGCCTGCTCCACGATCCGCTTGATATTGTTGTAAACAACCCATTTTTCATCGGCAGTTATAAGTTGTTTTAAAAATGGATCCTTTTCACTACATTTCTTCAGCAAATCGCAGCTGTCAATACGTTGCTTCCAGTTCGTGCGGAATCCATATATCGAGTTTTTGACCATAGCCAACTTGTGTTAAGTGATTTGAATGCATGTTTGTGATACATGAAACTTCTCTGCAATCCCACACGTTGCACTGTGATGGTCCGAATCGATTATTGCTTTGATTAGTGCGTCATCAACTTCAACTGGACGACCAGAGCGTTTTTCATCATTGAGTGAAAAATCACCAAAACGAAATTTGGCAAACCAATTTTGACACTGCCGCTCTTTTAAGGCTTCGTCACCATAAACAGCACAGAACTTTTTATGAGCTTCCGATGCGGTTTTCTCTTTGCGGAAATAAAAAAGCAAACTATGACGAAAATGTTCCTTTTGGTTTTCCATTTTTCAACGAACGCCAAACGAAAACAACGCAACCGATCAAAAAATGTTTCTTACTGATTGACAGCTGAATTGCCAACTGTCAAATAACAAAATGTGTTTTACATTTTTACTACGTCTGCAAGCCTACAAATTCAACTCCAACCAACTATGCGTGAAACCCGCAATTACTTAGCTGCCAACCCAATATTTATATTTTCGGTAATTAAATTTATAAATCAAAGAAATTGGGAACTAATATTATTTAGTGTTAGTTGGATTTGTGCCAGCAGCCGTGGTTTTGCTGATTGGGCTAATTTAGATTTATTACTCTTTACATCTGAGTAAAGAAAGTAAAAAATTGGACTGTTCGAATGGATCATATAACCAGTAGCCGCGGCGGACATTTACAGGAAATCGTATCGTATAAATGTCATGAAATTATCTACCAGATGTGAATAAAAGAACTTATTCCAACAATATTTTTGTTTATTTTATTATTTTAAGTTCTCATCCTTTTAAAAAAATACCAGATAGAAAAATATGTTTTTTAAAATTTTTTTAAGTTTTTCAATATAAATTTAAAAAAAAATTTTAAATAAAAAAAAACTTAAAAGAAAAAATTTGTTTAAAATTTAATTATTATTTTATTTAATTTTTTTTTTGTAATATTTTTTTAATTTTGGTTTTAATTAAAAATTTTTTTCTTCTTTTATTTAAAATTTTTTTTTCTAATTGTTAAAATTTAATAAAATTTTTTTTTTTTTTAGTTTGAGTTTTTAAATAAAATTTTTTTTTTGTTTAAGTTTTTTCTTTTATTTAAAAAAAATGTTTTTCTAATTGTTAAAATTTAATTAATTTTTTTTTTAATTTGAGTTTTTAAATAAATTTTTTTTGTAATTAAATTTTTTTAATTTTCAATATATATTAAAAAAAATTGTAGATGAAAAAAAAAAATTGTTTAATATTTAATTATTATTTTATTTAATTTTTTTTTAAATATTTTTTTTCATTTTTTTTTTAATAAAATTTTTTTTTATTAATTTTTTTTTTTAATTTTTCTTTTTCTCATTTTGAAAATTTAATTTAATTTTGTAAATAAAATTTTTTTTTAATTAAAATTTTTTTTATGTAATTTTAATTCTTTTTAGCTAAATTTTTATTTTTATTTTTTTATTGTTTTTAAAATTTAATTTACATTTTTTTTAATCCTTTTTTTAATTAAGCATTATTTTTTTTTTTATTTAGTTTGTTTTTGTTTTGTTGAATACTAAAATATGCATCAAATAATGACTTTGCAACAAAGGCCTTCCGTACAGAAGAATTATTATATAATATAAACTAAAAGCCATTGCAGCGCTTACTACAGAGGACTTTTGGCTGGCTTGTGTAGTGTTGAAAGTTTGGATCAAATGTGTCAAAGAATGTTGGTATTCTTTAAAGAATTATAGTTCTTAGAGGTGTAAGAGTGCACACACACAGATACATAAAAGTGGCATCGCCTAGGTAAACAGCACCGCAGCAGATTTGAATTAGTGATTATGACGGGAATTGAATTAGTGAAACAGACGAATGCAAGGAAAGAGGCATTTCGCTGACGTTGATGAGGGATACTAAGGTGTGGAGTGGCTTTTGTTGGCTATTGAATAGTAACGGGGATAGCTAAAGCAGAGGTTTTCAACACGAACTTTGTTTTTCAAGACAAAAAATTTAAATGAAAATTAATCAAGTTTTTATTGTAAATATTAGAAAAAGAGGTCAGAGAGATGTTCAGCATAACCACGCTTACGAATGTCGACTTATTTATTTATGAAAATTTCCAACCACTTTTTGGCCGAATGGCAGCCCTTGGTTGGGAAAAATACAAGTCATTTCGGTAACGGAGAACCAACTGTCATGGGACTGCGACACAATTACGGAAGCATAAAACGAATTCAATGGGAACAAGTCAGGGAGCAAAGCTGTTCAGCAAAGGAACAAATCGTAGAAGAAAAGGTTTTTTCTCTGTTTTTTTGTCTAGTTCCCAAAATCGATGGGAATTTAAATAAAACCCATATAGAGGAAGTGAAATACTCAAATGTCTTTGTGCATATTCAAACGTAAAATCGTGCTTGTCCTTATATATAATTGTCACTTTCACCTTTTTGGTAGTTTGGTCAAGCTCCTCCTCCTATTTGTGGCATGGCGCGTCTTCATGTTGTTCCACAAATGGAGGAGCCTTCGCTTTTAAGCCGACTCCGAAGGGCAGATATTTTCTGCATGAAGCGCTTTTCCATAGCAGAAATAAACTCGGAGTTTTGGCATTGCTTGCCGAGAAAGAACTGTTTCTATGATTTGATGTTGCATTCCCGGAGACTCGATGCTGGGCAATCTCGAATGTTCGTCACGCACCACGCACCCATTCGGCTACAGCGGCCACCAATTTTTAAAATTGCCTCACAAAAAATATTCGCATGATCGGCGTGGCCAATAGCTGAATTTCAGAAACTATGCGAACGAGAAATTGAATCTGCTTTAAATTAATTTCTTTAGTGGCTGGGTGAGACGTAGCACCGTTCGATTGAACTACATTTCATTGACGCTAAGGTGTTAACATCTCTCGATAGCGCAGTCTATTAAGCGTAAGGGCATTTCTGGTCAAATTTTCACACAAAAAAAAAAAAAAACAAAAAACAAAAAAAAGGCCAAATCACACCGTCAGACCAGAGCTCATAGCTGTTCTGTCTTCACTTGACTGGTTGGTGCTGCATTTCATTTCATTTCTGTTCATTTAAAAAACAAAACTGAAGGTTTTAAATTTGCGTAAAACAAACGAAAACGCAAAATACGCCCACTTCACATGCGCGTGCCAAAAAAATGCAGGCACATTCGAAGGAAGTAAATAAATAAGAGCGGCAGGCAAACTATCGAAGAAGAGCTTCTGAACAAATTAAAACAAATGAAAATGCGAATTAAGACAAACTCAGTGCAAGTACAAGCACAAACTCTGGCGACTTGCTTAATTAACAACAGCGAAAGTTGCAGTCGACAAAAAATTGACAAACAAAAATTCAAGTAAACGAAAAACAAAGAAAAAAATTAAAAACAGTCTTCCAAAATAAATCGGGCACTTGGCGACAGCATCAAGTGCCAGTCCATTGCAACAATTTGGCGATGTGAAGCAGTCGGTCCGGTCGCCAGTGGCGCTCTGCATTTGCGCGTCTTACCATCCAGTCGCTGGATTATGTTAATTAGGTAATTTTTGCTTTCATTATTTTTGGGAAATATTTTCGTGCATCTACTGTATGGAAAGAGGCGTGTGCTACTTGTAGCAATAGCTTGGCTTAATTTTTTTTTCGTCTTTTTTTCTACGCCGTTTTTTTTTTGTAAATAACGTCACAATTTGGCATTAAAGTACATGAGACGTTGGCTAAGAGCGCGAAGAGGCGGAGCCTGCATTAATCTCATGCAAATTTTTTGCTTTCTTCTTCATGCCACTTTTTCCCCTCATTAAATCTTTTTTTTCTTCTTCCTCTTTTTTTGTTTTTATTTGAATTTTAATTGAAAAGCAATTTTTGTATGCGCCTGCACTGCGTAAAATAAATTCCTACAAAATAAACCAAAATATTATAATTAGAAATGTATTTAAAAGGCAAAGCAATTATGCTTATCTTCTTTCCATTTTGTTTAGTTGGTTCGTGCCTGTGTTTGGTCTCTCGATGGTTTTTCAAATTTGTAGTCTGTATGTGCACCCATGAATTTGGGAACATTCGGGTAGGGGTAGAGTTTTAGTTGGTCAAATTTTTAATTACACCTCAGCTTTGAGTTTCACCATTAAAATGCGATTAATTGGAAGTTTGCTTGCGAAATTGCTTTTTAATTCAAATCGGGTGGGGTTAGGTGATAAACGAAATGTGATGAGACTGGACTGACTGGTCTGTTGACCGGGTATGGTTTGAATGTTGCCACCCAAGATCGCAAATCTTCAGCAGTTATAGTACTGGCCGGTATAAGCTTTGTATGCATCTAATAAACATTTTTTAATTATTTTTTGCATGTGCTTCCATAAAATATTACACCTGCCGTGAGACAATAGTAATTTGAAGCGGCAATAAGAAAAAAAAATGGAATGAAGCGTGATATTGAAGAGCCGTTTGAAGAAGAGATCATTTAATAAAATAAACAAAGTATTGGCAACTTTCATGAAGTATAACTTTAGAATTAGACTACATAAAATTGTGCTAGTTCTGTTGGTGTCTTGCTTTTAAGTCGCCTTTGACTATATTTCGCCACATTTGGCAGGCGTCTCATCATAAGATTTGGTGGTGCCTTAGTTATGGTTCTAAGTATTTTAGATTCGACCAAATCTCTATCCCACATTTTCAAATCGGTGCAATTTGCCGATGCCGCTAATCTCTTCGCTGGGTTCTTTTTCAATTCCAATTGTGCAGTGGCCTCTGACAGTGAGGAAAAGGCTTTCTTCGATATACAATAGGCCGGGTCGATTTGTGGGGAGGCAAAAAAAATCGCCTATTGCTCTGTGAAAATCATATTTTAGGGATCAAAATAAGAAACTTTGCGAAGGATTCATACCTCTAAAACGAATTCTGATGTCCCCCAATTTGGGTTGAACTTTTAGTATCTTTCGTGGGGAGGCAAAAAAATCGCCCATTGCTCTGTGAAAATCATATTCTAGGGATCAAAATAAGAAACTTTGCCGAAGGAACCATACCTCTAAAACGAATTCTGATGTCCCCCAATTTGGGTCGAACTTTTTAGTTTCTTTTCTCATGTAAAGGCCAAAAATGGTGATATTTTGAAATGATTGTATGGGGAACCCCCCAGGGGAGTTCCAGGGGGTGTGCCACTGGCATGGGTGGATCGGCTGTCCAAAGTTAGTGGGGGTCGGTCATACATTTGGATTCGATTGGAGCACTCTGAATGGGTCAAAGTGGGATTTTTCGTTTGACCCAATTCGCGGGACATCAGAATTCGTTTTAGAGGTATGGTTCCTTCGGCGAAGTTTCTTATTTTGATCCCTAGAATACGATTTTCACAGAGCAATGAGCGATTTTTAAATCTACCCGCCCTAATATAGAACCATCTATTGACTTTGGCAAGTTAATATTGTCCACTGAAGATGCCTTTAGAGGCATTACTCGTCTTAAATCTTCTTCAAACACTGATGTTGATCGTTTGTCTGCGGTGTTATTAAAGTAATTTGATTCTTTACTTTACCCTCTGTTGTTAATCTATAACAAATCACTAACATTGCGTGCTTTTACTGATGCCTGGAAATTGGCTTTCATTTCACCCATTTTCAAGAATGGTAATAAAAACGATATAAGTAACTACAGGCCTATTTCAAAGCTTATCGCCGCTGCAAAGCTTCATTCCGGGCCGCTCAAGAGTGTCTAATTTAAATGATGATGGATGTTTGTATTGCTGCCTTCCAATCATGGCACCAGGTTGACACCGTTTATACCGACTTTTCTAAGGATTTGGTCGGGTGAACGATATGAAGTGTTTCCTATTCAAAACACCATAACTTTTTTGTGTGAAATTTGTTTTTTTTGATTTCAAAGACAAAATTGTTCAAAAATGATTACAATTTTAGCATTTATTCACTTTAGCTCGATATGACCACCTTTCGGCTTATATATAGCCTTCAAACGGTTAAAAAATGAGTTGCATGCTGCACGAATGTGATCTTGAGGTATTTTGGTCTTTTCTCGTATAATCGCTTTATTCAGTGCATCCATACTGGCATATTTTTTAGTCCTCACCTTGTTCTACAAAATGGACCAGATTCAATAGTCCATCGGATTTGCGTCTGGCGAATTCGAAAGCCATTGTGTGGACGAAATGAAGTAAGAAACTCGATTTTTTAACCATTCTTGGTTCACACGAGCTTTATGAGACGGTGCCGAGTCCTGTTGGAACGTCCATGGTCTACGACCGAAATGTTTGCGTGTCCACGGCTCTACAGTAGCTTCCAAAACATTTTCCCGATAATAAGTCGCATTCACTTTGACACCAGGCTCGATAAAAACGATTGGAGAGCGTCCATCAGCGGTCACTGCGGCCCAAACCATTACATGCGATGGGAAATTGCTTCGAGTGGCCATACGTTGGCTCAAATTCTAGTATGAGCGTTCGGTCAAGTAAACACGATCGTTTTGAGTGTTTATGAACTGCTCAATTGGGAAATTTTTTTCATCAGAAAACACAATGTTAGGAAATTCGCCACGTTCGTGCAAGCGTAACAACTCCTTTGCTCTTTCGCAACGAACTTGGTTTTGCTGGGGTGAAAGATCGTGTGCTTTTTGGAACTTGTAAGCCTTGACCTTGAACTCATTTTTCAATATGCGTCGAATGCTGTCTTGCGAAATTTTCAGTTCTTTGGCCATTTTTCTTCCACTTCGACGTGAATTTCGTTGAAGTCGAGCCTTCACTTGCCGAACCATTTCTGGCGTTGTTGCGGTTTTTTTTGGTCCACCTCCATAGCGTTTTGCAATGCTACCGGTATCATTGTAACGTTTTATAGCGCGATACATAAACATTTTATTCACTTTGAGGTGTTTGAGCTCACGAACAATGGCTCAACGATTCTCTAGGTGGACTCGTTACGCCGTCATTCGTTCGCTATTCTTAAACTAAGTTGCGCGCCTGTTTGCAAGGTTATACCCATGTCAATCATTGCCTATGTGAAAGCTTAGAAAGTTTGGTGTGAAGTCACGCTAGTTCATCAGCCTTAAAGTTCCTCGGATTTTGCATATTATATATGGGCGAAATTACTCAGCGAACTCGCTAGAATATGGCTACCTTGCATTCGACTGATTTGTGAGGGTACTAGTAGGTTTTAACACTGTTTTTTAAGCTTTCGAGGATATTCTAACTATGTTTTCGAAGAAGTTAGGTTAGGTTTTTGTCGTAGTCGGTATAGAATAGCCAACTTATTTAGACAATCGACAAAGGTGCGTTGGATACCATTGTATGAGACGAAAACTTCAGGATTTATTCATCTTGGAACCATTAGGACGCTCTTACGAAGCGTAGAACAGGTTTTATCTCAACACTAAATAGTCCCGTAAGAGAGTCAAACGAGTATTTTGCTAGTAACTTTGACCTACTTCCAGCCAAGACTGGACAACTACAAAAGAAGTGTTCTACTGTTTCTTCTTCTTCCGCGTCTCTACAACTCCTGCAGTATTCATGAGAAATCAATACTCCTCGCTTAGAAGAGTGCCTACCTAATAGCCAGTGAGCGGTGACACAAGCCATGACCTTCGAGCTATTGTGTCTTGAGAGATAGAGATATTTTACTGGTCTTTTCGCATTTATTTGCGGCCTGGTTGTAACACTAATATTTGTCTCTCTCCATGACCTATTGACCTCGTGGAGAATATCATTTTTTATCTTTAATTTTGAATTAACAAGAAATATATCTTCCTGATACTTTATGAGCCATAAGCAGAAATAATAAAAATATTTACTAAATTATATTATTTTTTTAAATAAATGTATGTAGGAAGTCAAATAATACCTATAGAAAATTCGTAATGGCTTACCGTCCAAAGTAATTTCAAGTAGTGAAAAGCGTAACTGCCGCACCAGAAAGGCGCTCCCAATTTCAACTAAAAGCGTTTAACCATCTATGTATACAAATTTTATGACGCCTGTTGCGATGCTGAATTCCTTTGTGAAATACGTACCGAATTTTAAAAGCAAATAAACAGTTCATCTCATTTTTAAAATACCACTTCGATATTCAATACATTCCGGTATGCGTGCAAATCAAACTCTGGCCCACAAGTGGCCAAACACAAAAAGTTGCAATATTTATGCCTTACAAAATGTACTCTCACAATTTCTAGATATCGATAGGCTATTTCAACTTGGAAATTCACTAAAATTCATTTGCTAGTTTTATGTTGATTTTCTATTCCATTCTATTGCTATTCTCCTTCGCAGAACTCTCTCTCTCTCTCTGAGGTAGCCAATGCGCTACATACAAAGCAAAATCATAACAGGAAATTAATTAAAAACCAACAGTTTGCATACAAGTGTAATAATAGTTGCATCTTTAAATTTGTGAGTATGCCACGTATACGCACGCATACACACACACAAACACCATGAAAACATTTATCTAACTTATATGCAAACTAATTTCGTTTATTAAAACAACCTCAGGCTGAAAATTGGCAGCTGAAAATCGAAATTCACAGCCAAAAGCAGGGAGAAGCAACAATAACAAAAGAGCAGCAAAGAAGAAGAAGAAGAAGAAGAGAAAAATCGCACATGCATGAAAACGAATGAAAATAAGTACTGATATATGTACCATAAGTGCAAGCAAGTGCAGGCAAAAGCTGAGGGGAAATTGAGTGGGGCACGCACTGCCTCCACATAGAGAAAATGTAGTGTGCATTTAGGGGATTAAAGTTCAAAATTCAAAGAACAATGAGATTGAGCATAAATTTTTAAATGTTAAATTAAAATCGATTGCAAGCAATGAAACCGTTTACAAAGTTAAAGTGGAAACAATAGAAATACAGTTGTGCGCACAATAATAGCAGCGCGACGTAATGCAACATTTTGAGTTTCTATTTAATTCTTTTATTTAATATTTTTGTTTTTATTTTATTTTAAAATTTTAGTTTGCGCTAGATGAAACAACCATACAATTTAAAGTTTAAAACTTGAGAGAAGAGATTTTGCAAAATTCACCAAATTTGGCAGCAAAATTTCAAACTTTTTAAACAAAATTTAAAAAAAATTTCCATCAAAATTTTATTTTTTGGCCAGATTTTTTAGAAAATGTTCGAGTACGCATAGAAAAAATGGGAGCTGGAAGTGGCTAAAAATTTTGACTGATTTTTGACAATTTGTGTTTTGAAGTGAAACTTTTTAGACGTCGATGGACGAGCGAGAATGGAGAATATAATTTCAAGGCCATGCAACGTTTTGGGCATTTTCGTTCTGCGAGAGAGAAGAAAGATATAACGTAGAGGAAAAGGAGAGAGATAGCTCATATTTATCTTAAATGTAGGCTACTTTTCCTGAGTTTTTCCTTGTGGTTGCTAATGTCCAGTGAGAAATAACACTGTTTACTGGTATTGCCTTGCGGTAATTTGTGCCGTTGCTGTGGTCCTCGAATCGCTGCGTTTGTGTGGGGGATAAACGCTCGGAGTAGTGCGCGTTGTTGCCACGTTTTTTGTAAATTGTGTCTATTTGTATTCTCTGCAAATATTGTGAATTTATTTAGATATATATTCTTTCTCTCTCTCGCTCTCTCATTCTCAATCGGTTTTCATTTCTGTTTTCACTACGCTACACGCATTTTTTTTGCGAGCGGTCTGGTGCATTTTCCCCATATAAAAGAAATTTGATCATAAACTAATGTGAACTTTGAGCTACTTTCAACTGAAAAAATATTAATTATACATCATAATTGAATTACACAATTGGATGCTATAATAATTTTTCTAAAAATTCAAGCTAAAAAGTTAAATTTTGATGAAAATGTTTAGAGTTTCTTTTAATTTTTTGTTTTTCAAACTGTGAATCAAGTGGATTTTGTTGTAGTATGAATGAATGAAAAACCAACTGACAAAATATTAACTAAATATCAAAATTGAATGGGCTACAAAACTGCATATTGAAACTGCAACATGAAGTCTTGATGAAAATTTTTAAAATTATTTTAAATGTTTTATGAAGTTTAAAATATTGAATTGTCTTGTTGTAGTATGAATGAATGAAAAACTAACTGACAAAATATTAATTATACATCAATACTGAATGGGCTACGCAACTGCATACCTAAAATTTTTCAATTTTTTACAAAGTTTGAATTTTTGAATTACATAGTTTTTGTTGTAGTATGAACTGCATTTTTACACATAATAAATAAATAAATAGTGAAAGTTATGTATATTGCAAAATACATCGCGCTACCATTACTGTGAACGCAGGTGTGTATGTGTTTTTATGCAGTGGCATGGAATTCGAAGGGAATGATTAATTTTCCAGCATAAATAAGCGCATGTAAATTTTCTCAATTAAAACAATATTTACTTTCTCAATTAACACATAACTCACACATATTTTAGCTTGTTTACGCTTCGAAATTGAGATCTTCGGAATTCTTCAAATTCTGTTTTATGAAGAAAATATTTCCTTTTATGATATTTGCAGCCACGGCTTCATTTATTAGAATTTCGGAAGCGTTTAATTGTTAAATTTAAAAGCGTAAATTAGTTTGTACTACAAACAGGTGTAAGAAAATGGGCAAAAGGATTATTTGGATTCTGAATGCATGCAGAGCTACTCAAAATAAATATAAATAAATATTCGCCTACAAATTCGTTGTTATAAAATACAAATAAAAATTATATTGGCACTAAATTATTTAGGTACATCAGAGCAGGTAAATGCATACGTGTGTGTGTATATGTGTGAATACAGTAGGAATATTTCGGGGTTTGTATGCATTTTTTCCACCACATCTCAAGTTTGAGCAAGAAAAAATTCAAATAGAATATTAAAAAAAAAAATTAATAAACAGCAACAAATTTAAAACAAACAATTCCAAAAAATATTTTTTTTTATTTTTATATTTAAAAAAATATTTTTATTAAATTTTATATTAAACATATAATTAATAATTAAAATATTTTTAATAATTTTTATGTTTAAAACATTACTTTTTATTAATTTTTTTATTTAAGCAATTTTTTTTATTAATTTTTATATTTTAAAAAATATTTTTATTAGTTTTTATATTTAAAAAAATATTTTTTATTAACTTTTATATTTAAAAAAATATGTTTTATCAATTTTTATATTAAAACAAATTTTTTTCATTAATTTTTATGCTTAAAAAATATTTTTTATTAATTTTTATATAAAAAAATATTTCTTATTAATTTTTATATTTAAAAAAATATTTTGTTGACTTTATTTTTTATTAATTTTTATACTTAAAAAAATATTTTTTATTAATTTTTATATTTAAAAAAATATTTTTCATTAACTTTTATATTTAAAAAAATATTTTTCATTAATTTTTATATTTAAAAAGATATCTTTTATTAAGTTTTAAATTTAAAAAAATATTTTATCAACTTCATTGTTTATTAATTTTTATATGTAACACAATATTTTTTATTAATTTTTATATTTACAAAAATATTTCTAATTAATTTTTATATTTAAAAAGTATTTTTTTATAATTTGTGTATTTAAAAAATATTTTTTATTAATTTTTATGTTTAAAAAAATATTTATTAACTTTAGTTTTTACTAATTTTTATATTTAAAAAAATATTTATTAACTTTAGTTTTTATTAATTTTCATATTTAAACAAATATTTTTAATTTTTTATATTTAAAATATATTTTTATTAATCTTTAAGTACTTTTTTTTAAGTATATTTAATCCTGAAAAATTCAAGAAATCCTTAAAATTCATAAGGGGTCCCCGCGGTCTAGAGCTCGAAAATTTATGGTTTTTTAGGAATTTTTTTTTACAATAAAAAAAATTAAAAACCACATTTAAATTTTTTAGGGTTTTTAACTTCTTTTACATATAAAAATGAAAAAAAATGTAAAATTTGAATAATTTTACAAATGGCGCTGAAGTTGACACTGCCGAAAAATTTAACCTGGACGGTGTTGTCCATTTTGGCTCTTCTAATGGTGTTTTTTTTAAAAGCTATAGGAAAGTTTTTCAACAAACACACGTAAAATTCAGAAAAATGCATGCAATTTTTATTTAAATCGATAGTACAGTCCATATAATTTAATGCTTGAAGATTATTTCATGCAAATGTTGACCGCGACTGCGCTTGAAATGGTCGGTCCATCCGCTTAGTCCAATTTTGGTATACTCTCTCCAATGTTTCGGCCGGTATCTCACATATAAATGCTTTAATGTTGTCTTTCAATGCGTTAATTGAAGCAGGCATGTCTGAATAGACATGAGCTTTAACATAGCGCCACAAAAAATAATCTAAAGGCGTTATATGGCACGATCTGGGTGGCCAATTGACAGGTCCCGAACGTGAAATAAAATGTTCACCGAAGTCGCCTATCAACAAGTCCATTGTTATGCGTGCATGTGGCACCGTCTTGCTGTAACCACATGTCATGCAAGTCGAGCTCTTGCATTTTGGGCAAACCAAAGTTGGATATCATTTCACGGTAGCGCTCACCATTTACAGTTACGTTACGATTCGCAGCATCTTTGAAGAAGTACGGTCCAATGATACCTCCAGCCCATAAACTGTGACCGCACCAAACTGTGACCTTTTCTGGATACATTGATAGCTCTTGCAATTCTTCTGGCTGATCTTCACTCCAAAATCGACTATTCTGCTTATTTACGTACCCATTGATCCAAAAATGAGCTTCGTCGCTGAACACAATTTTTCGATAAAAAAGTGGATCTTCGGCCAACTTTCCAAGCGCCCATTCACCAAAAATTCTGCGTTTCGGTAGGTCGTTCGGCTTCAATTCAATTCAATTCTTGCACCAGCTGTATTTTGAAAGGCTTCACATCTAAATCCTTTCACAAAATTGTCCACGTTGTTGAGTAACAGAGGCCCAATTGCTGCGAACGGCGACGAATCGATAATTGATGGTCATCATTAACACGGGCCGATACAGCTGCGATATTTTCTTCCGTTCGCACTCTACGTAAGCGTGTTGGTGGTTTGATGGCCAATAATGTAAATTTAGTTCTAAATTTAGTCACAATAGCTCGAATAGTCCTTCAGTGGGTCGACTGACCATAAAATGGAAGAAGTGTGCGATAAACTTTCTTAACAGAACTCGCATTTCTATAATAAAATTCAATGATTCAAAGCGTTGTTCGATTGTAAGACGATTCATAGTTAAATTATAGACCAAACTGAAGATGTTTGACAGTGAAGGAAAACACGAAACGTGCGTCAGCTGTTTAAACCAACTGTTTAAAAAGATAATAGCTAAAAAATCACCCGTTAGCACCTGAAACGATTTTTCGGTAAACCTCTGATTTTCTAGAGATTTCTTTGAAATTCTAAGATGAATTCTCATTATCCAATTGAATGGTTTTGTAGCTCACTTTCCTTTTACTGCTCACTTTGCGAACAAAACATAACGAATTTCAAATTTTCAAAAATTTGTATGTATATATTCACCACAATTTAGTGAATAAAATTAAATTTTGAACATCGGAAATTGTATGCCTGTTGCTTATTCCCTTTCGCGCTACGTGAAGTCGCTAAAGTGCGTCGTTAAAACAATGACGCTGGATCATCTGGCAGTCAATAAAGTCAATTTTCATTGCACTGTTGCCAATTTTCAGTCAGTGCAATTTCGAAAAGTTGTCGCGTACTTGAGCTCCGTAGTGCATTACATTCCAGCCAATAGTGCTGCTCATTCAAAATTAAAATCATTTTTGAGCTTTAATGGCATAAATGAAAATTTCCAATACAGTTAAGGGCACTGTCTAGCTTTATATTCTTTGTAAATAGTTATATAAATGCACAAATACCCTTTACAAATATACGAATTCATCTACTGCGTGCGGCGATACAAAATTCAATTGTGTTGATGAAAATTCACTTCTAAAATATGCAAAATACAATCGGTTTGGTCTCATAAAAAATTCACGGAAAATCAATGCTAAATATGCACAAACAATTTTATAACCCACATGGACACTTATGAGCAGAAATTCTCCCAGCAGGAAATAACTGAATTAAATAAATAAGTTTCTAAATATTATTTTTTTGCAATCTGCGTACTCCATATAGGTTCTCATCAGCGAATAGTGTTAAGAGGAGTAACTTTTTATAACTTTTTTCTCTATTGAGTTCCTGTTTGAACTAAGTTCGTAAAATTCCTTTTTTTGCCACGTTCCTCACATTTCGACATCCTCTCGCAACACCATGAAAATGCCAAAGCAAAAAAAATTGTATTTGACTTCTACTGCGGCTATTTTTCCGCCTTATCTATGAGACACAGCACTTCGAAACTCACACCAATCTTAGCTAACGTCTTCGTTGTGCGCTCAACTTGGGTTAGATTATTTTGCTCTTTCGGAACTCTTTGCTCAGTCAATAGAATATAGAAGAATACAAAAGAAGATAAAATAAAACAAAGTTTTGACGCTTAGCAAAGATTTCAATAAATCATACAAGGTGGCGCAAAATTAATCATCTGCTTTTGAATAACTTTTTTGCAATGCTTTATATTGAATCACTGATGAAAATTGGCTGAATCATTGATCATCAAATCTTGGGTGTGGCAAAAAGCGCAAACGGGAATTAGCAAAGAAGCTGAACACCAATTCATTGCAGTACTGCCGCCACTTGCGAATTGTATGCGGTCTTCCATCTTCACTCATGTGGCCTTTTGACCAGAAATTCCTCAATCAAAGTCTCAATGCAAATCAAGCAGTAAATTGAAGACAACAAACCACTGCATTTATGCAAACACATACACGTTTATACACATTCACACATACATACAAATACATTAGGAGGGGCCGAAATAAACATTTTTTTCTTGATGTTACGTCCTACAAATTTACTTTTCTATGAGACAAGAATTTTTTTTTAAATATTTAATACAGTTTATCATTAAGAAAAAAAATGTTTCTATATTTTTTCTGAACCCTCGAACTTATAAAAAAATTTGTAAATAATAAAAAAAAATCTATATATATTTTTTTTTTCTGTTGAGGTATATATTTTTTTTTATAAAATGTTTTTAGACCATAGAACAATTTAAGCATTAAGGGGGGGTAACGTTAATTCATGGAAAAAAAGGCACATTTTTATGATTTTTTTTTTGATGACACAGTTAAAATTTATTCGTCAAATCTTTTACTACATAAAACTATAGCATTTGAAGTATATTTTGTGAAATTTTCATCCAAAAATATTTAAAAATACGGCAATGGCAGAAATTATTCGGACGCATCTCAAAAAAAAGTAGTTTTGCGGTGCCCCTCATAACTCGGTGTTAAATCATCTGAAATCAAAAAACCAAACTTACTTCGTTATATAATCGTTTTCTCCGGGTAACGCCGAGAGGGTTTTTTGAAATTAAAATTTTTTCGATTTTTGGGAACACGTTAAAGTCAAAAACACGATTTTCGCGTAAAAAATCGGTGAGTTAGTTACCGTAAAAACAAAAGTATCAACAAATTCGAAGAAAACTCTTCGGCGTTACCTTGTAAAACATCTACAGAAAAAGTGTTCAAAATTTCAAAAGGATCGGTGCAGTAGTTTCAAAGTTATGAGGGGCACCGACTTTGAAAACGTAAGTTGTGGGAAAAACGCTTTAAAGTACAAATGGCGCGCGGTTGAGCCAGGTAGGTAGCAACACTTACATGGCTGTATCTTTGTAAGTTTTGCTCCGATTCATATAAAATTTTCACAGAATATTCTTGAAAGGTTCTTCATTTAAAAAACCAAATAAAAAAAAAATGCAAAAATAAAAATTTAAAAACGTTACCCCCCCTTAAGAAAAAAAATGTTTGTATATTATTCTGAACCCCCGAACTTATAAAACAAATTTCAAAAATAAAAAAAAAAAAATATTTTTTTTTGGATTTTTTCATCTCAGGTATATTTTTTTTTGTTTTTTGTAAAATGTTTTTAGAGCATAGAACAATTGTATCATTAAGAAAAAGAATTTTTTGTATATTTTTTCCGAGCCCTCGAACTTAAATAAAAAACAAAATATTTTTTTTGATTTTTTCTGTTCTGTTTTTTTGTTTTTTTTTTTATAAAATATTTTTTAGACTATAGAACAAATTTAGCATTAAGAAAAAGATGTATAAAACAAATTTCAAAAATTAACAAAAAAAACTTTTATTTGGTCGTTTTCTTTTCAGGTATATATATTTTTTTTTATAAAATGTTTTAGACCATAGAACAAATTTAGATTTAGAAAAAATATTTTTTTTGTATATTTTGTTCCGATCCACTCTACCATATTTCTATTTTTGTTTTACTTAAATTTAAAATATTTTAATGTTTTGTACCTATAAAACTTTTCTTAGCGTTTTACGACCATGGGACACTGCCTTAAAATTATAAAACAAATTTCAAGATTGAATTAAAAATATTTATTTTATTTGGTTTTATTTCAGGATTTTTTTTTGTGTTGTAAAAAATTATTGAACCAATTTAGTGTACGCTTCAGAAAGGCATTAAAAAGTATTTTTTTTTCGGATCACCCTAATGTTTTTTAAAATTTTTTGTATTTAGTTTTAAAAATTTTACTTTTTTTTGTACCTTTAAAATTTGCTTAGCTCTTTAGGACCCTATAAACCCTTAAACTTATAAAATTAATTTCAAAAATTTAATACAAAAAAATATTTATTTGGTTTTTTATATTATATTTGAAAAATTTTTTTTTTGTTCGTTTTTTGTATACATTTTTTTTAGCCAAAGAACTAATTTAGCATTAAGAAAAATTTTTTTGCATATTTTTTTCGGACCACCTTTAAGACCTATAAAAAACTAGAAAAATTGTTTTTCGCATTTATTAATAAATTATTTAATTAAAATTACAAAAAATTGAATAAAAAAATATATTTTTTTTTATTTTAGGCATTTTTCTTTGTGTTTTGTATAACATTTCTTTAGGCTATAAAGTAAATTCAACATTGAGAAAACATTTTGCTCATATATATATATTTTCCGTATTTTTTTTTTTGTTTTTTAAATTAACTAAAACAATTTTAATTTTTGTTGTTTTTTGAGAGAGAAAACCTCAAAATTATGAAACAAATTTTAGGAATTAAATACAAAAAATAGTTGCTTGGTACTTTTCATTTCAGGAAATGTTTTTAGCCGATAGAACAAATTTAGCATTAAGAAAAAAATTTTTTTATTGTCTTAACCACTCTAGTATTTTTTGTATCTATAAAATTTTTTTGTTGGCTGTTTTGAGACCCTGAGCAACCCTTACAAACAGAAAAAAAATTGTAAAATTAAATAAAAATATTTTTTTGTTTATTATTTATAAATATTTATCCGATCTTTTATTTCAGGCATTTCAGGCCATAGAACTAATTTAGCATTAAGAAAACATTTTTTCCGGTCCACCCTATTGTGTAATATATATATATACCATATGTGTGTGTGTGCATGTGTATATGCCCATGCATATGCTTCACTTATATGTCAGTTATATAACAAATATATAAATTGCGTCTCAGCTGTGGCGCAGGGCGCAGTTCTCGCATACTCCTACACATACACACGCACACTCGTCCACTTAGTCGACAAACTTGAATCGTTTGGCTGCCGAATTGTTTGATGTGGTTTCGTTTAGCATACTTTTGGGGAACAGCGCCCGCACTTTCGCTAGATACACAAATTTGTATGCAAATATACGGAGGAGTGTGTTTTTAGGTTCCTTGCCACAAATTGCATGCTTCGCTTTTGATTGCCACATGAGTCGCAAACTGTTGCCAATGTAGCAGCAAAACAACCGAACAACCACAACACTAACACAATATACTCACAAAATATATGCACACACGCATACATCGCGCGCATACAATACACTCACACACGCACACCCATATACAGCTAACAAGACCAACAAAAGGAATGCGCTGCAATAGTTAGCCCATTGCTTGTGTGGCGGAGATAGAGAAATGTTATTGCTGCTGATAATAATGTTGCGATTACTGGTTACATTTCCAACATTCTGTTGCCTTTATTATGCTCATTGACATTGCTTTGGCTGCCTTTTGGCTTTGTTGTTTGTTCTGCATGGAGTTTGCCGAGTCAAATTACAATTTCACTTTAAATATTCATGGTTAGCGGGCACACGTACATACACATCTACACAGAAACAAACAAACAAACAAAGCGAATGGTACATTTACAATAATATTAATACTTGTAAGTACGAAGCAACCCGCCCTCTCATAACCCTCTTGTGTCAGTTATGTAAATTTTGTATAAACACCTGAAAGCGCCCGCAAAGTATGCTATGTTTTTATGCAACATTTTTAATGGAAATTCCCTTTGGTGGTTGCTCAGCAATGCAAATGTGTTTGAAATGACTTTTTGAAAGGCTTAAATGTGTAAATGAAAGCAGCGATGGAGAAAAGGGAATGAAAGGAGAAGCAGTGAAAAGAAATGGAATAAAAGAATATGTAATGAAAATATAACAAATTTAATCAAATGCAGTAGAGAATGGGGAAAACTAAAAGAGATGCACCAAAAATAACCCAAATTCATATCTCTATGCGCTTTTTGCCGCAAACCTACCAATAATGTTACAATGAAGCTGGAAGAGAGGGGCCACAATTATAGAAACAGCTCAAATAGAACAGCGCTTTCACATTCGGCGTAGATTCGTGCAGTTTTGGAGAGTCAAACAATTTTTGTGCTCAATCAGTTACGATAGCCTCTGCAGGCTTCATGGCTAGGATCCACCATTATTTTGTCACACGTCGTTTAATCAAGCTCTCGTTTTCAATGCCGTACAAAAAGTTAAAGTGAGCTAAATTGTGCCCGTATTCAGACAGTCAGTCAGTAAAAGTGAAAAATTATTGCTTTTCATAAAATTTTCTAAGTTTATATTTACCGACTTCAAACCACTTTATACAGGGAGGCATATCGAGCGTGCGGAATTCTAACTACCGATTTTTTTACACCACGACAGCTAAAATAAGATTAGTGGAACGTCCGAAGCTTAGTTTATGATTCAACATTTACAAAATGAGTCGCTTTTGCTGCAGATGAGAATTAAAAAAAAAATATCTACTTTTTTAGATGAAGCTCAATTTAACTGCAGCAGATTTTTTAGCAACCGATTTGATGCCTTTGGTAGTAGCAGTGAGGGGTGCGGTAACTGTCTGGCCTGGGTATTGGTAGGTCTGCTTCATTGAACCTATTTTTATTTTTTGGTTTAAAAAAGGTGAATGTACGATTTTAATTTCATATCAATAAGAAATGCCCACTTTAAGATTTTGCTCTTTGCTGCGAGATCAGAAATAAAACAAAGTCCAGATAAGCATGCAGTAATATTACACCAGCTACTCTTTGAAATAGGTGTCTCATTTTTTGGCTGTAGTTTTTAATTTCAGTGGAACGTCCACAGCTACATTTATGATTAGCCATTTACACAATGAGTCGCTTTTGCTCCAAGAATATTCACACAATGGGCTAAGGAATACATAACTGAAGATGAGAGAATTAATTTTTTTCCGAAAAAGTAAATTTTAATATAAATATTTTTTTTATAAAATTTTATAATTATAATTTTTATATAAAATTGCAAGCCGTCACTTTTCCTGCATAAATTTGATTTTTTTTTATATAAAGAATTTTATTTATGTAAACGATTTTTTTTTTAAATGATGCAAGTTTTATTTCGATTTTCCTTAAAGAGAATTCTAAGCAAGAACTTTTCCTGTATGAACATAAAAAATTGTTTATATAAATTTAAAATTTTTATATAAATTTTTTTTAATATTTTTTATAAATACTTTATTTTATGTAAAGAATTTTTTTATATAATTTTCGTTTTTATATGTCGCAAGTTTTAGTTCGATTTATATATAAAAAAAATTCCAAGCAGTCACTTTTTTTATATAAATTTCTTTTTTATATAAAGAGTTTTATTTATGTAAACAATTTTTTTTAAATGATGCAAGTTTTAATTCGATTTACCTATAAGGGAATTCTAAGCAAACAACTTTTCCTGTTGAACATAAAAATTTTTTTATATAAATTTAAAATTTTTATATAATTTTTTTTTTTTTTTTATAAATACTTTTTTATGTAAAGAATTTTTTGACATAACTTTCTTTTTTATATGTTGCAAATTTTAGATCGATTTACCTGTTAACAAATTCTAAGCAAGAACTTTTCCTGTATAAGTGCATATAAAAAATTTGTATACAAAATTTATTTTTTTGAAATTTATTAAAATTTTTTTTTTTAAATAAAGATTTTTTTTATATATTAATTAAAAATATTTATTTATTATTTTTTTATTAAAAATATTTTTTTATATTATTTTATATAATTCTCTTTTTTATAAGTCGCAAGTTTTAGTTCGATTTATATATGTATAAAAACATTCCAAGCAGTCACTTTTTCTATATAAATTTCTTTTTTTATATATAAAAAATTTTATTAACCTAAACATTTTTTTTTAAATGTTGCAAGTTTTAATTCGATTTACCTGTACAAAATTTCTAAGCAAGAACTTTATAGGTATACCTGTATAGGTATAAAAAAATTTCATATGACTTTTTTTTTAAATCTATTAAAAATATTTTTTTTTTAATACAAAGAATTTTTTTTATATAATTTTCTTTTTTATATGTTTTAGTTCGATTAACCAATAAAAAAATTCAAAGCAAGAAATTTTCCTGCATAAATTTCGTTTCTTTATATTAAGAGTTTTATTGATGTAAACATTTTTTTTTCTAAAAGTGGTTCAATTTACCTGCACATAAATTCTTAGCAAGAACTTCTCCTGTATAAGCATAAACAATTTTTTAAAAAATAATTTTGTTTTTATGACTTTCTCTTTTATATGTTGCAAATTTTAGTTCGGTTTACCTATAAAAAATATCCAAGCATTCGCTTTCCCTGTATACATTTTTTTTGTTTTAATAAAGAATTTTTTTTATATAAAATTTTACTTTGATATGTGGCAAGCAATCGAACTAAAGTTTTACCTATGAAAATATTTCAAACGGTCACTTTTCCTGTTACAATACACCAAAATTACAAATAAATTGCGTTGTAGCAGCATTTTGTAATTCTTTAAATAAAAATTAAATATTGAAATAATTATTATTTTTTATTGTTTTGCATGAATTCATCTGCCTCAAAGAAGAAAATTGTCAACATCGCATGCGAAAAAAATTGTAAAAACTCAACGCGATTTTTAACAGACTTTAAACTTTCACTTTATTAGACTAAAATTGAATGGGCTATCAAACTGCATACCCAGAAGTCTTCTAAAAAATCTGATAAAAAACTTAATTTTGAATTTCGTAAAAAGTTTGGAGCATTGGTTTTTAAGATTAATATAATATTATAAATAAATGAATGATGCGTGACTAGCATTAAGGGGTGAGTAGGTTCGAATCTTCGTGCATGAGAATCAAATAATGGAAAAAGTTTTCTCTAATAGCGGTCGCCCCACGGCAGGCAATGGCAAACCTCCGAGTGTATTTCTGCCATGAAAAAGCTCCTCATAAAAATATCTGCCGTTCGGAGTCGACTTAAAACTTTAGGTCCCTCCATTTGTGGAACAACATCAAGACGCATATAACAAATAAGAGAAAAAGAAGCTCGACTAAAGACTTAGCAAAAGTATACACGCCAGCCAATTATTTATTATTTTTTTTATTACAAATGAATTAAATTTTTATAAAAAATTTACGAAAAAAAGAGCAGAAAAATATTGCAAAAAGATTAAGTCGCTAAATTTTGTGAGCTCAAATGGAACTTCTTTTAAAATGTAGAAGCTCGAGACTGACTTTGAGATATGCTCTAGCAAACTTATTTTCTTATAATTTTAAGTAGAATTGCAACCAGCCAGGAAGCATGTCAAAAAAACAAAAACAAAAAAACAGTTCCATGCAAGTTGACCCGCCCTAATGTGCATATGTATATAAGCACGTAATGTCTTACAAAAAGGATCTCAATCTACCTGCATAATGTAGCTATTTGGGTGTGTTATTTTTTCTAGTGCTAAGCCATTCACTTCACCTTTTACAACTTTTTGTTAAAAACACAATTACTCAAGACCAAGTCATGAGGATATCTGCAGTTAATTGCGTTTGGCTGAAAAAATCTAAATAAGCGCCATTAAGTGGCAGATAAAAATCAAATATCGAGCAGTCATGGGGCATTAACAAACTTACAACTTTTTTTCAGCACGTAAAGGAGGTGTCGTTACGGACACAACAACTTCGTATTTAAATACTAATACAGGGTGCACATTTCTTTTTTGAAGATTCGTCAATAACAAAACGCCTTTTTGGGTAAGGAGCACCAGGAAGTTCAAGCCTAAATATGTTGTTAGGTTATGATGGTAGTCGGTCTACACGACCAACTCATTTAGACCTTACAGGTCCGTTGTGATACCACTGTGCTGCACGGGAACCCCATTTACTTTCCTCCGTGCAAACATTTTGTGGCTCTTGTAGCTCTTATGAAAAGTAAAATTGATCCCAACCCCAGGCCAGACAGCTCAGTGAGAGAATTGCGAAAGTATTTACCTAGACAACCTGCTCTGATTTTAGCGAGGGTTGGACAATTGCAAAGGAAGCACTCAACTATTTCTTCCTCCTCCTCATCTCTGCAACTTCTTAGAATAAAAATATCTGCGCAACCACACTCGTTAAAGAATAATCTAAAACGAACAAATGGATATTAAAAATAACTCTCTTAGTGCTTGTGCGATTACACAAAATTTAATGCTTGACAAAATATTTGTTGAGAACATGAGACACGAACTCGATCTGCGTGCTTGGCTTAATGCTAAGTACTCACCACCCTACTCACCACTCACGCCAGTTAAGGAGCATTGCGAATTTATTACAGCTGATGGCATTCGCATATAAGTAAAAGCATACGTGTTCTTTGTTTTTGCTTTTTGAATTTCATCACGTCAAAATCAGCATGCTCTCCTCCACACTTCTCCTTTTGGTTGCCCTCCAGCAGAGCCGAAAGGGTGCTTTAACCCGCTTAATTCTTTTTAAGCGCAATATAGGTATGTACACTTTTTAATGTATCTTTTTGTTGTTGTAATATTTCACTTTATATATTATTTAAATCAGCAACTATAAGTTCTCAATGTACATAAATGGCAAAATAAACACACAGATGTGAAAAAACAAATAATTTTTACGTTATTCATATCTACGGCGAAAAAATCAACGGGGCAGATGCCATCTCCTGACATAAATCCGCCTTGGTAGAGTAGTAAGTGGCAGCCAAAAGGGCAATGAGTCGCAGTTCAGCAGTCAATTGCCACTCTCTCTCTCTCTCTCTCTCTCTTCAAAAAACGTCGCAGTTCAGCGGTTAGCCGTTATTCAGTCGCAGTACGAGTAACAGTGGAAACTTCATACGTCGCCTGTGCACCCACTATTTCTACAAAAATTCTGTGTTTATTTGGAATAAATTTAATTTAAAAATTAACTTAAAATATGTAAATGTTCAATAAAAATTTTTTTTTTACTTAAAAATGGTTAATATTTCAGCTTTAACAGAAAGCAAAAAAAAAAACCAAAAATACAAGGAAAAATTCAAACATGTTTCATCGCCCAATAACCACAATTATGTTAGAAATAACTGGATAAATTTTCGTAACTATCAGTTGAGCCACCATTGTGAGTTTTTACTCTCAAACTGCTTTTCCTCGGTCACCGCCACAAAATCGCTCGATGCGCCTTCAGTTAAAGTCATATATCTCTGTAAATTAAGCTCCGATTTTCATGAAATTGTCGCACAACAAATTTGGAGAAAAAAAGAAACCAAAATAAGTATCTCTCTTTTTCAAGTCTGATGTATATCACACTACTTAAGGGTCATGTTTTTATCGTCGTACAGCTCAGGAATTTTAGAAATTACCAAAAAACCTATAGTTCCGCGATGGCGCTCGCAGCCACTTTAGTTGGTTCCAACTTTTGTTTGTCTTTGCTACTTCAGTTTCTAAGGTTCTTTTCCAGGTTAGTGATGGTCTGCCTCTGCGTCGGCTACCTTGCGGGCTCCAATCAAACGCATTACAAGTGATGTCGTTCGGATCTCTTCTTCCAATTCATCCAACTCCCACTTTCTTTTGAGTATTTGCATTCGCATTGTAGTCTGGTTCGTCATAGCCCATAAGTTTTGGCCAGCAGATGCGAAGTACTGTACGCAGGTAACGGTTCTCAAATACTTGTAAGCGCTGCACGTCTGTAGGGCTACACGATTCCAAGTTTCGCAGCCGTAAAATAGAGTAGACTTGACATTAGAGTTGAGTATTTTAATTTTAGTGTTACGAGTGCTCACAGAGGATTTTCAGACATCTTTTAGAGAGCCAAAGGCCTATTGCGCTTTACTTATGCAATTGGCATTAAATAGCTTACCAAGAATAAGAGTGCTTCATTTCAAAACCAACCATAGTAATCGGGTCTAAAGAGCTCACAGTCAAGTTCTCAAACTGTGGACTACGATTTTCACTGCCACCTTCATAAGATCAAATTTAGTCGAGCAGTGAAGTCGCCTGATCATTTGCAGAGCCACAACTGGAAATGCATCGAAACCAAATTTATCAACGTTTCAGCCGATAAGTGTGTAGATAAAAGTAGTGAAAAACTGGTCCCAAAGAATCCTGTTGCTACGAAATGTGCAAGCGATGATCACTTGAGCCACACTAATCTTACTGAGACTCTCCAAGTGAAAGTAAAGAAATATTTCGATCTACTGAGATGCTGTTAATAGATATAGTCATAAATTTCTTGCACAGCTTGACTACTTTTCGTAAGTGCTGAGGTTCAAATCTCAGTGCATGAAGCACCAAATGATAGAAAAAGTTTTTTCCAATAGCAGTTGCCTCTCGGCAGGAATGGCAAACCGCCGAGTGTATTTCTGCCATGAAACAGCTCCTAGCAAAAAATACCTTCCGTTCGGAGTCCGCTTAAAACTGTAGGTACCTCCATTTGTGAAAAACAGCTTATGGTAATTTCTGCATATCTAACTAAAAATTTTTTTTTTGGTTTATGACACTATTGAAATAAATGGGCGATGTGTACTATCTACAACTGGAATAAATTCCCATTCTGTAAATTATTCCAGGTGTTATCTTGTTACAAAATGTTATGCCCCCATTGAAATACCCTTTATATGCACAAATGCGTATCAGCTCAGAGCGCATTGAGCGCAATGAGACGCACTGCTAGTCCATTTGTATTGCGACATGAAAAAGCAATCAACGAACCACAACACTGACAAGGTGACAACCAACCACATCTACCTTACCACCTTTGGGCGAAGCCTGCTGCGCCGTTTGTTTGGCTGCTCTAAAAGGCATGCCATATATAACAAATAGCAATTAGTTCTAATTTTAGTACTAATTAAGAGTGGAATGCAATAATGAAATCACTACATAAGACTACAAAACACTAGACTGCAAAGGTCATTGGCTACACTCTTAGATACTAAGAGCGGCCACAACAAACAGCAGGGGAAATTGCCGAGAAGCAGAGGTGGGTTGAAGGTAAAGTGTAAAAGAGCAAATGAAATATACAAATATGCATATGCAGCGAAGTGCTAGCACACAATAAAATATATGCGTCTGCTGCACCAAGTAGCCACACGCACATCTGCATACAAACCGAATTTAAATCAAGTACCAATTAAGCGAAAGAAACGAATGAGAGTGACTTAAATAACGAGAGCGCCGCTTAACGAAGGCACTACAGCGCTTAAGTATCGAATAACTAGAAGCTAAACAATGCCAACACTACCCCACACATACATTTGCGCACGATCGTATAACTCGTAAATAAATGCAAACACAATGCAATCTGCACTAAAATCTCCGACAGACGCAATTAATGACGCCCGACTGCAATGCGTATTCGGCTCGTAAGTATGTGTAGCCACCCAGGGGTGGAGAAATAAATTAAGATAAAAATGGCTTTTGTACAAGTACACTATTTGTATGCAATTTTCGTCATTCAGCATATGTGCACACATACGTGTGTGCGCTTGTGTGCCACATTAGAACGATAAACATAAAGAGCCATAACCATCAAGTAAACTCTAATAGACATTTACATCAGCCGTTGAAGCGAACAAAGCAGATTGTGTTGGCTTTTGATGTCCCCACACATTCCACTTTTCACTATCTACCATACAACACTTCCTCCTCCAACAGTTCGCATGCATGGACTAGTGGTAGAAGTCAGCAGCGTATATTGGTGTCGAAAAATTCACATAAATTCCAAAGTTTGTTGCTCTGTTTGTTTTGTTATAAGTGCCGTAATGCATTTCCACCCTCAAAAACAAAGCGACCAGCATCGCTTGTCCCTTACGAAAAGTGGTAGTGTGGCATGCAGAAAGTAAAAGTATGTGTCACTGTGCTGCTCATATATGTGCTTTGACTTGCAGGTCCGTCACTATGCATTCCATAGAAATGTGCACACGTACAAATTTAATCCTTAAATGCTATGCTATTTTGCTTTTTTTTCATTTTTATCTTTTTTTGTGTGGCTTGAAACTACAAAACCAACACTCTTAATATTCTTTTTTTTTGTTTTTTTGTTTTGGTATTTTCTTAATAGCAACTACAAAACGTATGTCTTGCATACGTAATTGAAGAATTTAGCAACAGCAAGAGGGGAAGAAAACTAAAAGCAAGTGTGGAAGAAGGGGCTTATCGACAAGCAATAAGTGAGCAAACAACAGCTACCAAGTGAGGGTTGGGTGCGGAGTATGGGTGTGAAGCGTTACGAATATCCCTCACCACTACCTGAGCGATTTAGTTTAGCTTAAGTCTTGCCCAAAGCGAGAGAGAGGATGAGAACGACTTTTTTTTTTTGTTTTCACTCCACTACCAATGCAGTGCCCCAATTCAACCAGCCGTATGCCATGGATTTTTGGTTAAATTAAATTTACGATCTCATGCAATTTTGTTGACTTACGAAGCGTAAGTGAGTGATGTGAGCGATGGCGGCAGCGATGGTGGCAAGCACGAATTCAGTTGGAGTTGGTGAAGGGGAGAAAGAGACGTCAGTAAATGAGCAGTTAACAAAGAATAAAGTCATTGTGTATTGTGTGACAAGCAGATACGCATACACATAACCATGCAAATATATTTGCCTGAAAGCTCATCATTTGCTTGTATAAATGACTTCTCACTCCACTCCAAATTCTTTATGTTAGTGCTATTGCTTTTGCTTTACAAATACAAATATTTTAAGAAATTGAAGTTATAAAAGAGAGGTAAAGTTTGGGCAATAATTCTACGCTACGATATGTGGTATTAAATTATAGAAGTTTTCATTCGACTCAAGTGTGAGTGATGACTACTTTATTGATGTGATCTAGCGACAGCACTGACTTTTGTCGAGCCTTGCTTTATGGAAAAGCAACATGCGTGACTTAGGCTTTTCTTGATGTATATTTTGGCTAAATTTTTTATTGTCAAATCTTTGGGCTATAAGCATCACTAATGCCTTTTTTTATCCGGAATATTAGCTTTTAAGCCGAATTATTCTTGAAAAATAGCTGGATATCAAAAGGATCCACGTAATCCAGAAACCTACATATGTGTTAGTTAGATATACAATAAGAACGCAAGGCTTGTATTCCCCCTTGATTTTTCTCCCGATGGATTTCTATTATAAAGATGGCGTAAAGATCGTGGTAAGAGAAGCGATCTGTAGCTAGGATTCTTAAGCTCACAAAACTCACTACAGCAAACCCAAAGCTCCTACACACAAGAAAAATATGCGAAATGAGATGAGATACGAAACGGTGGCTAGCTAATATCTGCTCAAGTAGGCTATGGTCTTGAAAGCTGAAGCGGCGGCGATCGAGAATGTCCTTTTTAAGGGTGGTTAAGTTTCAAGGGCCGGTGTTGATTTTGAATAAAACACAATTTTGTGACGTAATTACGTCTTATAATTCGATGTAGCCGGCTGCACGCACCAAAAAATGCGTCGTTATCTTGCTCATGCGGCGTTACCTTGCTTGAACTGCATGTTATGTTATGTTATGTTATGTTATGTTATGTTATGTTATGTTATGTTATGTTATGTTATGTTATGTTATGTTATGTTATGTTATGTTATGTTATGTTATGTTATGTTATGTTATGTTATGTTATGTTATGTTATGTTATGTTATGTTATGTTATGTTATGTTATGTTATGTTATGTTATGTTATGTTATGTTATGTTATGTTATGTTATGTTATGTTATGTTATGTTATGTTATGTTATGTTATGTTATGTTATGTTATGTTATGTTATGTTATGTTATGTTATGTTATGTTATGTTATGTTATGTTATGTTATGTTATGTTATGTTATGTTTTGTTATGTTATGTTATGTTATGTTATGTTATGTTACGTTATGTTATGTTATGTTATGTTATGTTATGTTATGTTATGTTATGTTATGTTATGTTATGTTATGTTATATATGTTCGGTTCTATGGTTCGGTTCTATGCCGTTAATGTGCCGAATTATCTCATCCTTTAGTTCTTGAATTGTTGCTGGCTTATCGACGTACACATTTTCTTTGAAATAACATCAAAGAAAGAAGTCCAACGGTGTCGTTGACGTTTAGATATGGTTCACATTCAACATCGGCCCTTGAAATTTTATCACCCTTAATAATAATAAACAACAACAAAAAATAAAAAACAAAACAAAAAAATGTTATGCTATGTTATGTTTATACTTTCTGACCAGTTTTGAAAGTTAAGGAATTGATTTCCATAACGCATGGCTATATGAAATGGCTGAAGTTTCGAGACATGGAAGTAAAATTTTTTTTTTTTGTTTTTTGCTGGTCAAATAAGATTTTCATATCTTTGACTAAGTTTAAGGTATCAATATGAAATAAAATTTCAGAAAAAAATTTTTCGCAAAACAAAATGAGCCCAAATTTTTTTTTTTTTTTTTTTGTGACTCTTTATTTGCCTCTTTATTTGACTCTAAAGTGTGCCGTTAAAAAAGAAAAGAAGTTGAAGAGTTAAAAAGTTAGAAGGTTCTACAAATATATTTCTTAGAAAATTTCACTGTGGTTCTTCTCTCTCGCAACAACATCATAGAACCAATAAAAATATTATTTTAGCACCATTCGGGTAAATATCGTTCTTCTTCTTCTTAATTGGCGCGATAACCGCTTACCCGATTATGGCCGAGCTTAACAAAGCGCGCTAGTCGTTTCTTCCTCGTACTTACCGGCGCCAGTTGGACACACCAAGGGAATCCAAGATCTAATCTTTCCAACGCAGAGGAGACCTTCCCCTTCCTCTGCTGATTCAAGCAGCGCACAACTTACGCGTCTCCCTTAAGTGTCCTCTAGATAGCTTTCGAGCAAACGATTGATAGCAAGCTAATGTGAGAAAGCAAAACAACCCAGGTTGTCTGGTTGTGCGCTGGGTTTGAGACCCGCCACGTAAACAGGCTGGTAGAATAAATTTTACTTTGTGGTAAAAAATTTCTGCTTTCGATGGATCCCTCACAGTTTAAAAAAGGCACTGGAGGTGCGACTGGACACAAAATGGTTCGAAAATTGGTTCAACCGAATGCAAAAGTATACGAAACAACGTGGAGAATATTTTGAAAAAAAAAAAAATAAAAATAAAAAAAAAAAAAATGATTGTTAATTTCTTTCACTGTTTTTAGAACAGAAATACAAATAGCAGCCCTTGTACTATATAAGAAAAAAAAAAATATAGCAAACCTCGTAGCAGACGCTCCACACGCACAGTGGAGGCACCCTCAAATCTCTGCGCGCATTCCCGCCGATGAAAAACTTTTAATAAAAACCATCTGCTACTTCCATTATAGTATAAGGCAACATGAAAATGCACACCAAAAATTGAAGCAGAAATTCGATCATAAAATGGTAAAATTCCATCAAAGAATTGATTAAAAATTTTAAATGCTTCGTAGATAGCCAATATCAACTACTGCTCCTGCTTCTCCTGCAATGTCATACGAATATCGCCGCTTATCCCATTAACTTGCGCTCGTTTATGTTTGTTGTTGCCGCTGTATCTGTTTTAAGTGTTTGTTTTTGTTTTATGTTTAATAACAATAACTTCAATTTTCTATGGCAAACAGATCAAAGCATACTGAAGGGCACACAAAGAAACATAGGAACTGTTAGTTAGTAGCTTCCGCTATTTCTCCACACACACACACACACACGAGTACACCCACACACATAAGTACTGACTTTCGAGCGGAGACAGCAGTTCAAGGACTTGCTGATTGTAATTCTTGCCCCCACTCGGCAGCACAAAAGCTGCCACGTTCTGCCGTACAAACGGCTATTACATACACTACAACATATTCCTCCTCTGTCAGTGTGTGAGTTTTCCAAATATGCATCTTCAAGTGTATGTAAGTAACCGAACGAATATTTGTAGTTGAAAAAATTTGCATATTTATGAAGAACAATTGGCTTTCCTCAGGCCAACGGCAGTCAAGTGAAGAGGAAAAGACAGACAAACAGTCGGTGCTTTGTTGGTTGGCTTTGAAACAATTTGCCTAGCATAGCCTAGATATAAAATTTAGAGTGCCTGTGTAAAGAGAGTGGGAGGACATCAAAAAACAGGAAAAATAAAAATAAAAAAATAAAAACAAAGAGTAGCCGCTTTATAAAATAACGAAATATATAAAATAAAGGGGGAGAGAGAATAAGAAACAACCAGCAGTAGATAATAGCACGCAGCAAAGCGGAGCTGGGAGGGGAGATGTGACAGAAACTGGGGAAGTGAAGTGCTTCCTTGTGCAGAATAAGTACAGAGGATATTCAGATTTCAGCATAAAACGGGTAATCTCTGCAGGCTGATTTGCAAAACGTAAGCAGCAGTGGCAATAACAGCGGCAAGTGTGGAAGCAGCTCAAGTGGCTTCAGGAATGTCAAACGCAACAACGGGACAGCACCAGCCGTAGCAGTAGCAGCAGAATTAACAGTACCTAGTGATTGAAGTGGGCAATTGAAAGCTGCAATTTTACAAAATAGTGCCATGTTGAAGTGGCAGTAGAAATTTGATATATTTAAATTCGTAGTACAGGGTGTTTAGTTGGTTGTTTGGATAAAGCGGTGATTTATACAGAATTCAAGCAGCGCTTCCGCACCATTTCGTTGCCACATCCACATTACCAACTTGTTTAACAGTTCTCCGACAGACCAAAAGCCAGTTATGGCTGCCGTGAGTCTCCAGGCGTCCCATCGTTTTATGTTTATCAATGCACAGCACTCACCGTCATTAACACTCAGATAACCGGCGGGCTCAGCCAAAACCGCACTTGCGAGAGGACTATCCTAGTAGTGTTGGACCTAGAGGGACTTTCGATACAGTCAACCACGCCACGCTACTAGATGACATTTTACAGTCGACACTCCCACCAGGGCTGAAGAGGTGGACCGCGAACTACATGAGCGGTCGTCATTCGTCGGTGATATTCCGAGACCAAACATCTAAGCAGAGCAAAATGCAGCAAGACGTACAGCAGAGTGGTGTCCTTGCACCCTTGCTTTTCAACTTCCAAACTCTCCTAGCCACCTAAGGGAGTCTCCCTGGTCTCATACGCCAACGACTGCATGATAATGGCGTCGGGCAATGACATTGATAGCCTATGCTCCAAGGTAAACGGCTACCTCGCCAGCTTTTCTCGCTTCTTCACTGCGAGGAATTTACAACTCTTTCCCACTAAATCCACGGCGACCCTTTTCACCACCTGGACAAAGGAGATCAAGCTACAACTCAAAGTGAAAGTCAACGACACACCAATTCCGACCGTAAACAACCCCAGAATGTTGGGAGTTAGCTTCGACAGTTTGCTCTCCTTCTCAGCGCATAGAACCGCTATTGCCACTAAAGCACAGAATCGCAACAAGGTTCTCAAGTCGCTCACCGGCAGCACTTGGAGCAAAGACAAGGAAATGTTGCTGTCGACTTTTAAAGCAACAGGCCGATCGGTTCTAAAATATGCTGCGCCTGTCTGGTCGCATGGAAAAGTGATTCGCAGTGGACGAAGCTTCAGACCTGCCAAAACACTGCTTTATGGACCGTGACAGGCTGCCTTCTGATGTCACCTATACAACATCTGCATAACGAGGCCCAAATGCTGCCTATTAAGGAGCACAACAAACTGTTCAGTAAGCCGTTTCTGCTAGGGCGTCACCGCAGACCTCACCCATGCCGATACCTGCTTGAGCCTGAGCCACCTCCCAGGCATGTCAGAACGCACCTTCTTAACTACGCGGACGTGATCCAGGACAAAACACAAAGATAGTTACTGGATCCCACGGTGTACTAACAATTAACGACATTGATCGAGATACTCTTTCTTAAGACACCTTCTTAAGCTCCCGACCCCTGAATGCCGTTATCGGAGTCCAACCACCACCAATCGCAGACGAAGAGCTCCAACTTCCCCTAGAGTCTCGCGTAACCTTGGCACAATTACGTTCTGGATATTGTAGCAGGTTAAACTCCTAATTATCCAGAATCGACCGCGACATACTAAACATATGTCCAGCATGTGAAGGCACCCCGCACGACACTAACCATATTTCCACATGCCCCATCATACTCACCCATCTAACACCCCGCTCCCTCTGGACCCAACCCGTCGAAACGGCTAGTTTCCTGGGCCTACCGTTAAGTGAACTAGACGAAGACGACCGGTAATTACGATACACTTAAAGTGCAGGGGATCCCCCGCCACTCAATTCCCTTTCAATTTCTCACCGGCCACTAGATGCTCGGAACTCATGCGGAGAAGCTGGGACTTCCGTACAACGCCCATTGCAGACGCTGTGGGGACTTTTCAAAAAAGGAAACTGTTGAACATTTTCTCTGTAAATGTCCGAGTTTGACAGGTAGGTCACTGAATGCTCCTTGCTTCGACAGCCTAAAGCAGTGCGTCAACCTAAATCTCATCAACCTTCTCCGTTACATCAAAAGCTCTGGCTGGCTGTAGATATCTGCTCGTTGAAGATCTCATAATTGTATCAAAACGGTGCTTTAGTGCTACTTGGGGAGTGCCAGACCATTTCACCTACCTACCTCCCTCAAAGTTAATATTCGGTTCAAAATTGCCGAGATAGTGTTATACACTGTAGACCCTCAACAGATAATGAATTCCTATACACAAAAGTGACAAATTGAAACACCCTGTATTGTATAAATCTGTGAGTTTCTTCCGTCGCCTTTACTTGCCGCCGTCTTTCCTCATGTTGTATCGCCGCTGGATGTCTGCTTGCTCCTGCAGTCGGTGCTTAGGCAAATTGCTAGTAAAATGCAGTGAATAAATTTTAGGAATAGAATTTGATGCGTATTACTAGCCAACGAAATTCAGGCCAAGTGCCGCTGTTGAGCGATGCCAAAGTACAATGCATTGTTGACTGCAGAAGCAGGACAAATTTCTTTCTATTTCGTTTTTCGAGTTATTAAGCTCAAGCCATTATTGTTAAGTTTTAAATTAGTATACGCATGCCTTACACTAAAAAGAATTTTGGTCTACATGCGTAAGAGTACAAGCAGCTGAAGAAGGACCTTAGAATGGAAATGAGATTAAATTAAATTATATGCAAATTTTTACTTTGAAGGATATTACTTGAAAAAGCGAGTACAAAATATTCGGGTGAGCCTGTTGAGAGCGACCAGCAGCAGAGTGCTTTGCAATAGAAATGTCACAGGGGGAAGCTTATAATTTGATTTGTAATTTATTAGAAAAAATACATGGCTGCATTGCATTTAGATGTATTTCATACCGACTACACCTCTTGCCAATTTTACTTTTGTTTTAATAACCAAAGGATCGTTAACCAAGATTAAGAAATTTTTGCGAAAGCATTGCACATACCAACAAAGTTTCTACCCGCTTGGCTGTATTTTCAGCTTTTCCTCTCAACTGCAGCATCAATGACAAGAGTTGGTTGACTTCATTTGTTCAATTCTCAGTTTGCCGCTATTTAAGAGTGTCATTGCAGTGCAAAATCCAAGCACGCAAAAGTAATTTAATTCGCACTCTATCATTTCTCTCTCACTCTCTGCACTCCCTTTCACTGATTATTTCATTCCCGTTACTTTTTATGCACTATAAAGTTTGCTCTCTCAAACCCTCTATGTGCGTGCTCTCTCCTAACAGTCGCACAAGTCTAATCCGCAATTATTAATTTAACGTCAGCATTAAATCTGCGCTCACACTGTCAACGCTTTGGTTCTCTCTCATCACATCGCTGCAGTATGAAATTATGCTCTAGCTTTCAGTGTGAAATTATTACGGCGCGAAATTCCATTTAAACTGTCACGAAATTACTCACATAAATCTGAAGTTTTTAATCCCTGCGGTATTATCGTACATAGTTGTGTTTGTGTGGCAATGCGCTGCGAATTTATTGTTATTGTTTAACTCTACTCTATTTACTAAGTATATTACAATAATATGCTGAAACGGGTATTAGTAAATCTGCTGTTACGGGATTTTGGCAGAAAATTATTTTCCCTCAGACATAAACACATTTCATGATGCAATGAGATATCCTTGATTTTTCTGGCTGCTCATGTGGGTACAAATTAATGCGTATATTTATTTGCGGATGCAGTGTCTCTCACATGTCCTCTGCAAAATTTTTGCAACATTTCTAAAAGCTACGAAAAATCTGTCAATCATCTTACAAGTACCCTGCAGGAAAAGCCAAACAAGTATTGTTATTTAATGGAATAAATCAGAGTAGTTCCGCATTGATTTGAAAAATATTGTACATATTAGTAGTAAGATGGTCAACTTGACTGCAAATTAGCTGACTATTTTTTATATCAGAAGGTTGAAAACTAGAAAAACGGTTTTTCCAAATAAGTGCCAGTGTAGAAAAATTCTTGCAGCAACCGGACACATTCTCCATTACAGCTCTGGCTGGCTGTAGATATCTGCTTGTTGGAGGTCTCATAATGCTATCAAAACGAGGCTTTAGTGCTACCTAGGGAGTGCCGGAGTACAGAGTTCCACTTACCTACCTACTATACACATAAAATATCACATCTAGGCATTATTTTTTACCCACATCGGACTGGGTTGGAGTGACTACCATTCGAATATCCATGAAACACGAAAATGATAGAAACACTTTTTTTTTGAATAACAGTCACCCCTCGTCAGCCAACAGCAAACTTCCGAATATGGATACTTGCCGTAATACTAATAATTTTTGCGCGCTACTAAGAACTTTTTTTGGGGCCTATGAATCTTAAGGCAAGCAGTACAAAATTATCTATACAGTTATTACAGAAATGGCAGATAAAATAGAATAAAGGAAGTTGACAGATGTATTTCTACCATAAAAAAGCTCCTGATAAAAGAAATATTTATCGTTCAGAGTTAGCTTAAAGCTGTAGATCCCTCCATTTGGTGAAAAAATATTTTTTTTTGTTTTCATATCTTAACTAAAGCTAGTGTAAACTACTCCGAACGTCTAGGGATATCTTTTAGTTCTCGGCTTCTCGGCTTCCCGACTACTGCAATGTCTTTCAGGTTGAACTAATGGCAATAATTACACGTAAAATGCGATGCTATACCTGGGGCTGATATCTACCAGAGACCTGCATGGCTCACTGTTTTCTTGAGTTGTTCATACGCTAAATTTCTTGCTCACATTCAGTCAATTGCACCAAAATATTTGGTCAAGTGCAGTCAGCTCATGCAGGCGAACGCGTAGTTCAGCTCAGTCAACACGTATGATCTAATGTCTTCGGCTCAAATCTAATCATTGAACAAAAAGCAGCATTGAATGAAATTAGCATCGGCCTTTGCGTTCAAACGATTAAACTTGTTCAAAGAAGTAATTGTCATTATTGTAAATAGCACATGTTCGAGCACTCGAGCGTTGGCGTACAATGTACGCTGTAAAATGCGTTTCGTATTTGAAAGGATTAGTTGGTTTCAGCAATGTTTCCTTATTTACATTATTTTCTTTCTTGTTTTATTAAAAGTTTTAAGAAAAAAAAATGAAAATATAGTGTTTTTGCTTTAAAATTTTGCTTTTACTTTGCTATCGTTAGTTACAAGCAAAAACTGATGCGGGATCATACGTGTTCAAACCGGCTCATTTGGCTCTATAGCCCTTTTATTCTTGCTCAAAAAAATGAATGTATAGCCGAACGAGCAAATACCCGAAACGGCTGCTATGAAGACGATTGGTGATAACATCGGAGAGCTCAAACGCAGCACATGATTTGATTGAGCTGAAATAAACAATGACAATAACTTATTTGAACAAGTTCGATCGTTTGAACGCAAAGGCCTGTTTTTTTGTTCAAGTGAAGCATATGAATGTTTTACACTGAGCCGGTGCAGTTCTCTGATATCTACATACATTTTCACTAACAGTCAGTCGACGATAAATCACAAAGCAATCTACAACCTCAAAGATAATCATAAAATATCATACATCTGTCAACGAGATGGCTGAGTCATTTCACTCAAACTTAACAGGAACTCCTGGCCATTTCGATATCGAGGGGAATTGTAAGGTCGATGAACTAACGAGACTTGGCATCAAGTTAACTGATGAGAACACAGACACAATGATAAAAAAAACAATAATCTGAGAAAATTGTAAGAACAGCGAACGAAAGGTGCTGTAACGAGGCCAAATGCAGAATCGCCCGACTACCAACGCTCAACGCGCAAAATCTCTGCTAAACCAAAGTAAGCATAGTTTTAGCACACTGATTTCCTCCGCCCAGAGTATGGGCATGCAGGCACATGACTTCTGCAGAAGTTGTCTAAATTAGGAAGACAGAAAGAGACGATCTCGTACCTTCTGTATCACGGCTCTGCTCTATCTAGACGCAGATTCACGATCATTGTAAAAATAATTCTAGTATCTGTAGTGTGCCCAATGGCCGACACTTCGACCTAAAAGACCTTTTGGGCCCTGCTAGATATTATAGAAGTAGTTAATACTAGTATTACGTCAGATTCTATATAACTTTGATGCTCCCTGCCTCAGGTTGGGAATTAGTTGTAAGTCAAATTCTTTCAGAAAATTGTCCACCTTGCGGAAAAATTTCGGAATATCTACAACGGCAGCATTCTTGATTTCATTCGGATCCATTTGAGGATTCGATGAATGATCTGCCGTCTTGTTTTTGCGAAGGCAATATAGTTGCATACGATATGCTCTATGGTTTCATCACCCTCCAAACAGCGTATATACTCTGTCCCATTCCCAGTGCGAATGTTTGAGAGATGGTAATTTGCGGAAATTAGGCATCTTCATAAATTTAATAAAAGTTCACTCTGGTTTTAGGAAAGATGAGGATAAGTTCCCACGCGTCATCAAAATGGGTTATTAACCTGAGTGTGTCGCAGTGTGGCCAACGGCTACAGCCTAAAATAACTTAACCTAGCATGAACTGATATTTTGCTGATGCATGGCCGAAAAATTGACATTTCATGGGACAACGCCGTGTTAAAAATACCGCCAGCTAACATGGAGAGATAGCACATGAATTAGTCGAGCTGAAAAGCGAACTGGTAGTATTCTGGTTCACAATTAGTACTTTTTCCTGCAGGGTATGTACTGAAACTTCATACAACTATTCCACATATCGTTTACAGCAGCATTGCGTTACTCTGTGAGCTGACATTAAAATCTATATTTAATTGGAGTTTTGTAGTAGGATTAAAAATTTAATTGCGGGATAGTAAAATGTTAAAAATATTTGAAAAATAAACTGCAACTTCAAATATGAAGATATAATACTAGTTGTGCTGGGTCATGCCCGATGTGGTTGATACTTTTCTGAAATGTTTGTGGGTAAAATATATTTTTTGTTATGTTCTTGGCTTGTGCAGATACAAGCAAAAACTAGGTAGCTGTAGAATATTCGAGATTTAATTGTCGATATGAGAAGTCAGTCGGTTTTGATCTAAACCGTGTAACCAGTGTAGCCAGGTTTCCCCAAAAAAATTTATATTAACAAAAAAAAAAAAATAATTTCCAGAAACAAATATTTTTTTTTTCAATTCCAAAAAACTTGAATTTCAAACAAAAAAATGTTTTTCCAATTTAAAAAAAAATTACAAAAAAAATGTTATCTAATTTCCAAAAAAAAAATTTAGTTTCTTAGTAATTTTTAATTTCTTAGGTAAATTTTTTTTTTAATTGGACAATTTTATATTTATAAAAAACAATGTTCCCGTTTACAAACAAATTTTGAAAAGAATTTAAATTCCTAAAAAAAACGTGTTTCAAAATTAAAAAACAAAGAAAAAAACTGTGAATTTCCAACACAAATTGTAAATTATCAAAAAAAAATTTCACTTTTAAGAAAAAAACTTTTCGAAATCGAAAATTTGTGACTAGTATAGCAATTTTCATGTGGGTATTTACCATAGTTGGTGTTCCAATTATTTATTTGTACATCTTTACCACTCACTTCGTTTCCACTTTTCTCACTTTACGCTTTTTGGCAAAAAAAAACTAAATATCTATTTTGCCTGCACTATTTTCAACATTTTCTGCCTCTTTTCTTGGCAGCGGCTGACATTTTTCTTACACTCCATTACTTTGCATTTTTATTTATTTATTCACTTTTTTTTGTTGTAAGCTTGGCGGCTTTGCTTACTCAGTTACCCAGCGCACGTTTTCTGCGCATAGTTTTCTGAATGTCTCTACGCCCAGCCCCCTCAGCAAAGTATTCGATGATTTGCCCACAACGTCAGTCTAACAAGCAAATAACGGTTTTGCTGCTGCTGTGCTAACACATTTATACACACACACATTTCAACTCTGCACCGCATGGAAAATCTTTATTGCTGGTGTCATGTTGTAATTCCACTTTTGTGTGACAACATCAGAGCAAACAAACAACCAACCAACAAACCACACACACACTTACATCTACATACACACGTATAAGGAAATATGCGTGCGTAAGTGTGTGTATCTGGGCGAGAGTTTGCTGTATGCGTCGGAATGTCTTGTCGCCCACTTCCTCTTCGCCACCCTTTTCGCTGGCTGGTGTTTCGATTTTCTTCCTGTTTTCGGTGAACTTAAGTTCGCACGTGTACATGCATATGTTTGTGTGTGTTTGTATTGTGTAAGCCCATCTGTGTGCGCTTGCTCATTGGATTATTGTACATCAAATGCGAACAAATATTGCAAAAGTAGGCCACCCAGTGCACTAAATACGCACCCAGCTACAAGCACTTGCGTAAGCACACAGTACTCCGACGAAATATGGGTATACAAAAGTGTGTGTGTGTGTGTGTATGTGTAGGAGTGTGTCCTTGTATGCGGGTGGCATGGCAGGTTTTTGCAAATTGACAGCGAAAGTTGGGCAACTGAATTAAAGTCGTTTTAAGTTTCACTGCATCTGACATTTACAACAAAATAACAACAATAACAAAGCAATAAAGCAATGCGTACATAAAATATTGCAAAACAACATGCTGAGGAAAACCAAGAACAAATATGCACACACACAAAATATTTGAATGCTGCAAGCAAATTTTATTTCTCATTAAAAGTATTTAAGATTTCGGGGAAAAAAATGTAAATAGTGACACAATTTGGAAGCAAAATCTGAGATTTTACGAACTCTCCCAAATTCGAATTTCTTTCTTTAGTATGATAGGGAAATGTATTAGCACGAAAGGAACTTTGCACTCCGACTTTAAGGCCCTCGCCTCACTTTAAATGGTGTTTTTTGGGCGTTGCTTTAAAATAGTGTAAAACGGAAACGAAAAAGAGATTATTTATTTTAATTTTGATTAATTCATTTCTTAATCATTTGTTAAAAAATAAAAAAAATTCTTTTGCCATACGAGGTTCTTTCAAAAAGTTGTCGGCCTTCCAAAAATAGTCTTACAAAAACAGGCATGTCACTGGCGACACGGATTCCAGGACTTACAGTCTGAAACCAAAAACACAAAAAGGTTCTTTTTCAGTATGAATGTCGTTATCGTGTAAATTACGACCTCTAAAAAAACACCATTCGACAAAATGGCGGACGTTCAAAGATGAAAAACTGTTTTTTCACCCTTTTTCTTTTGGCTTTTAAAGGTTCGAAAAAAAAAATAAAATTGTTTTCCCCCGAATGATCGTAGTTCACACGATAACGACATCAATTCTACGTCATTTAAATTTTATTTCATCAAAATCGGCTATATCTGTGTCCATTGTCCATGTGAAAACCATTTTTTGAAGGCTGATATGAAGGTAAATATTTTTTATGAGGAGCTTTTTCATGGCAGAAATACACTCGAAAGTTTGCCATTGCCTGCCGAGGGGCAACCGCTATTAGAAACAACTTTTTCTTCATTTTGGTGTTTCACCAAGTACCCAATGCTAATAAAAAATTTGAGAAATCGAGAATCCGTGCCTTGTCACTGTAAGGCACTGATGTTATTTTGTTTTAACCGATCAGCCCCATCACTCAAGAAAAAGAAATTTGTGATTCGTTGTCATGGCAGAAAATGTTGAGGCTGTGCAAAAACTGTGGCATGCTGCGGATTGAAGGAAACGACGTCTAAAAAGTCGTGGCAGGTGAATAATGAAGATATGACTGCTTATGCCTATCATGTGTGCCTGTGTGTGTGTGTTTTTTTTTATGGCATTGTAAGCCGAAAAGTGTGAGACTTGCCTTTCGGCTCACCCTTTAAAAACCCACCCCAGTTCCGTTTCCCTCGCGCAGGGCAACCGTTAAGTAGTACTTCACGGGGGGGAAGCGGCCTATTGCCTCTTCTTGAAGATCTGCGCTGTTGTTTTTGCCCTATTACATACAGCGGACCAATGTTCTTCGGACTCTATCATAATATCCACTAGGTTATCAGCCGTAATTTGCTTCCTCGCCCTTAGTACTTAGTTCTTCCCTTTCTAACGCAAATCGCGGACAGACAAACAAAACATGTTCTACGTCTTCTGCAGTTGGTGCACAATAAGAACAGGATCGTCTTCGTGTTTCAACCTATATAAGTAGGATTTAAAGCACCCATGTCCTGTCAGTATTTGGGTTAGATAGTAATCTAACTGTCCATGTTCACGGTTAACCCATTTGGAAACTATGGGAATCAAAAGGTACGTCCAGCGTCCGTTGAGGGACGAGCTCCATTTTTCCTGCCATGAGCGCCGGCTACGCTCTCTTGCTATCTTGAGTATTGTCACCCGTTCTCAAGTAGTTTTTTTTGTAGATTTCAGCATACTCTGTTGCCAATAGATTGATTGAGAGTAGTCCTGCTATAACCATAATGGCGTCTTCCGATACCGTGCGAAACGCGCAGCACACGCTGAGGGCACTCAATCGGTACACCGATTTCATACCATTCCCATGTGAGCTGTACTTTGTGGCTTTCGCCCATGCTGGAGCTGCGTGCAGCTAAATCGATGAGACAACAGAGTTGAGTAGTCTCCTGCTGTTTTGCCCAAGGCCTCTAATAGTAATCATTAGTCGCTTTAGCACAGTGACTGCTTCTGCTGCCCTGCTGCTCGCATACGCCAAGTGCTCCTTGAAATTAAGCCTACTGTCAATTAATACGCCCAGGTACTTAATGAATAGCTTCAATTCTATACCATGGTCGCCCATCATTATATTGGCTGACTCCATAATCTTGCTGCTGCTAATTAATGCTACTTCAGTTTTATGGTCCGCAAGAGTTAGACAACTGTTGCACAACCATTCCTTTACCATGCCGACAGCTTGTTTACATGTTTTTTCGGCTTGATGGAGTGTTTTAGCCACGTCCACAACAGCTATGTCGTCAGCAAATCCTATAAATTGCAACCTTAGAGGTAGATGGAGGCGCAAAACTCCATCGTGCGTTCTAAAGCAAGGGTCATAGGACTGAGCTTTGTGGAACTCCGCCAGTTATTTTGTGCTCTTTTACACCAGCATCGGTTTTATAGCGCAGGGTTCTGTCAGAAAGGTAACTGGCGATAATCCTACGAATGTACCTGGGAATGTGAAAATTATCAAGCGCGATCAGAATTTTGCTCCAATTTGCCGTATTGACGGCGTTCTTAAAGTCCAGTGTCGCAATTAGGCAATACTACTTGCTACCTTATAGCCATCGAGTACCTTCAATTGCCTTCTGCGCAATGGTTTTGACTGCAAACACAGCATCTGTTGTAGAACGGGCTTTCCGGAATCCAAATTGTCGGGGTACTATACCGCCTACATCCTCTATAACAGCCTCCAGGCGCATTGCTGCGTGCCTGTGTGTGCGTGTATTTGTGACGTGATAACGTTCGATGTACATTCGATGTAGCCGGCTGCACGCACCAAAAAATGCGTCGTTATCTTGCTCATGCGGCGTTACCTTGCTTGAACTGCATGTTGTGTTATGTTATTTTATGTTATGTTATGTTATGTTATGTTATGTTATGTTATGTTATGTTATGTTATGTTATGTTACGTTATGTTATGTTATGTTATGTTATCTTTTGTTTTGTTATGTTATGTTATGTTATGTTATGTTATGCTATGCTATGCTATGTTATGTTATGTTATGTTATGTTATGTTATGTTATGTTATGTTATGTTATGTTATGTTATGTTATGTTATGTTATGTTATGTTATGTTATGTTATGTTATGTTATGTTATGTTATGTTATGTTATGTTATGTTATGTTATGTTATGTTATGTTATGTTATGTTATGTTATGTTATGTTATGTTATGTTATGTTATGTTATGTTATGTTATGTTATGTTATGTTATGTTATGTTATGTTATGTTATGTTATGTTATGTTATGTTATGTTATGTTATGTTATGTTATGTTATGTTATGTTATGTTATGTTATGTTATGTTATGTTATGTTATGTTATGTTATGTTATGTTATGTTATGTTATGTTATGTTATGTTATGTTATGTTATGTTATGTTATGTTATGTTATGTTATGTTATGTTATGTTATGTTATGTTATGTTATGTTATGTTATGTTATGTTATGTTATGTTATGTTATGTTATGTTATGTTATGTTATGTTATGTTATGTTATGTTATGTTATGTTATGTTATGTTATGTTATGTTATGTTATGTTGTGTTATATTTATATGTTATATTAAAATTTTCTTTTGAAAAATGCAACCATTCCATCAGTATTTTCTTATGACGTTGTCACTTTAAACTATCGTCAGTAAACCGACTTTAAAGACAACCTCTTTTTTTATCATTGAATTAGCACCCCACCTATGATCAACTCTATCATTCACATTACCTAATCAAAAATCATTCAAAAATCATAAATCCAAAACATATGCCACCCCCTTTTCTTTTCAAACACAATAACACTAATTGCATGAAATTGTATTGTTCCGCCTTTATTAGAATTCCTCTTCACTACTTTTTTACTTCCACTGCTGTCAACATCTTTTCTCTTTTTTCTTTTTGTTTGATTTCTTATGCCGCACAACAATAGCACCTCGTTAGCAGACAGATACCCATAAGCGAAAAAACTAGCCAATAAATGCGCGCTTATTAGTCACCAAAATCACGTACCACAGGCAGGACTCACCGCATACCCTACTCATTACCCCTACGAATATCCTTACTGCGCTCACTTCTCCCTCAGACCCCATACGCTGGACCGTTTCTTCGTTCGCTGGTTTCACATTTTTCATGCATAATTTCTTCTTTTCTTTCTGTTATTTTTTATATATTTTTTCGATTGTTGAATGTCTTTGAATGCTGATACTGATTACTGCTGGCGTTTTTATTTGTGGTTATGCTCCATTTTGTGTTGCCATTGTTATTCTCATTATTGTTGTCAGGTTAAATTTTTTGTGCGATGCGTGGAAATTAAATCACCAATTAATGTGGTTGTGTAGGTGGGACTGAGCTTGTGAACAGGCGGCATAAGCTACGCACGTGAATTTATTGATTTGTGGCGCTGTAATTTAAATGCCATAATGTGTGTGTATGAGTGTGTGTGTGTGTGTATGCTTGGCTGATGGCTGGGGTATGTGTTTTGTGCGGGTTTTGCGTGCATGTGGCCTGAATTAATTGAGTTGGTGGCTTTTTGGGTTTGCTTTAATTTGTGTTATAAACATTTATTGAACATAAACATAAGCTTTAGCATATTTTATGCAAAAATATTATTGAATTGTAAGGGGGAAATATTGAAATTAGAAATGCAGAGCATTTAAATGTTCATTAACGGTAACTGCTGGTGGTAAACAAGAATGATAGATTGCAAAGTTTGGCCATCCGAAGTTACATTGTGAGAGGAATTTCAGCTGTCACGTCATAGGGGTTTCAGCAGCACAATTGTGACAGCTCATTTCTCAGGCATTCTTACACTCGTATTTAAATCAGTCGCTGTTCAGACGGCAACATGAGGAGTCACGGTGCTGATTTTTTTCGTATATCACAAACATAACTTACAATAATTTTTTTCACAAATATACCTCTATCATAACCCATGTGACGTCAGCCAATCAGCTGATTTCTTCAAATTCAGTAAGAGCTGGTGTACGGCCTGATCTAGGCCACACCTCTAACCTCCATGTAACCTACGGTTCAGGTGGCAATGCAGTAGCATGAATGGTGGCTGCATTGAATTTTCTTATATCACTAACACAATCTCAGTTTAGTGGTAAAACAAACCACCGTCACTTCCCAAGTGGCGTCAGAAAATCACCTTCTGACATTTTTTCACCACGGGTTTTAAAACAATATGCAGTTCCACAAAATAACAGGAGCGCCGGCTAGAAAAATGTAAGAATGATTGATTTACCAGGTTTGCTTATTAGCTATGGCGAAGAGCACAATAGTGCGACTAACTTCTAAACTTCGACTGTCACGTCACAGGGTCCGTGGCAGCCGTGGTTAGCCCGCTCGTTCCCCACGTATTCGTACACTCGTCCAATAAGTCATTCTTCAAACGGTAATGAAGTTAAGAAATAGAAAAGGAAATTGAAGAATCCATAGGATTTTCTGCTCAAATAGTAGCAAATGCCTTAAGTTATACAAATAAACATGAAACTCGTGGACGAAAGCCCAAAACATCCCCTAAAGACGACAGAAATAAAGGGTTTTCCAATAACAGGTGTTACAGATGAATGGATTGCGTAATCGAGCGATGATTAACGATTTTTTATTGCCGGAACGGGAATTGGATGGTATTGATCTGGACAACGTTTATTTTCAACAAGACGGCGCTACATGCCACACAAGCAACGAAACCATTGATCTTTTACGGGAAAAGTTTCCGGACCGTGTTATCTCTCGAAGAGGTGATCAGAATTGGCCACCGAGATCTTGTGATTTAACACCTTGTGACTTTTATCTTTGGGTCCACGTGAAAGACAAGGTCTACGTCAAGAGCCCAGGGTCGATTCAAGACCGCAAAGATGGAATTCGTGAGGCTATCGAGGACATAGGGCAGCCACTTTGCAATTCGGTTATGGAAAATTTCATAAAAAGGATATTGTGTTGTAAGCGCGGTCGTGGTGGTCATTTTCCTGGTGTTATTTTCCACTATTAACGGCATACCTTTCTCTCTATAATGAAATAAACATCCGCTCATTTATATTAAAAAATAGTATTTTTCTTTGAATATCAAAATAACACCTCTTATTAAAAAACCCTTCACTGAAAAACTTATCCATTTGCATGAGCCAAAGCCATCCGTGATGAGCTTAGTTTGCTAGTTAATGGCGAAACTATGTGTAGAAGTTTGTTGCAACATAAAATACTCGCAACAAGCCCACGAAAAGTACCGTTACAGACAAAAAAGAACGCGAAAACCAGTATAGAGTTTGCAGAAGCGCAGGAGTCCTTCTTCTTCGCTTAAGCGATTTTGGCCGAGTTTAACAAAGTGCACCAGTCGTTTCTTTTTCGTGCTAACCGGCGCCGACAGAACACACCAAGTGAAGTCAAGTCTTTCTCCACCAGATCTTTCCAACCTCAGACCTCCTCTGCGTCTTCCTCTGCCTTTGCTACGACCATGGTACCGTATCGAATACTTTCAGAGCCGGTGTTCTTGCCCGTGAGTAAAGGGCGAAATAGAATAGATTGTGGTCAGATGAGAGCAAAATCGAATTGTTTGGCAGTACAGCCTACAGAAAATATGCGCCCACCGAACACGGAACATAATTCTCGATTCACCACGATAACGGCGGCAAACTTGGTGGCGCTGAAGTCATGGAGCTTTAAGGTGATCAATAATTTTGCAGCACATTTAGCAAAGCGCAGCTCATTTGTTAGAAGAGAAAACTGCGCTTGACGAGTGTGACTTTTATTCGTCTAGAGAGGAGTTTTCTATTCAATGGTCTACTCTATTTAAAGCAACACTTTTCGACAGGAGTGATTCTCAATTATTTCTCATAGCTGGCACATCAAAGTGAAGGAATCATTTCTGCGATTGTATGCTAAGAAGGTAGCTCCCTAAAATCGCGTTTAGTAGGAAATATTTGTGAGAGTTTCCCTCCAATTGGGATATATCTGGTATGATGCAACTTCAGCATACTTATACGTCGTCAACCGAATTTGTATGTTTGGATGTATATCAAATTCAGTTAAAGCGATGTAACATTCAATATAAGAAGTGATATTTTGGAGCTATGTAGTTGATGTGATTGTTATTTTTAATGATATAAGATAAGTTTAGTTTTTATCATTTTATATTTTTATATATTTTTATATTATTTATTTAATTATAAATCATATTTTGCATGACTTTGTATACTAATGACTATTTTTTTCTTCATTGCAGCTGGCCTGGGGCGAAACAAGTCAAAGACACAACCAAGTAAGACAAGCTGTGTGTCTGTAATTATGCACCAGGGTAAGTTTCTAATATTTTACAATATGAGCAAAGAACCGAACGTAGGAAAGAATGTTTGATAGGTGTAGAATATAAAACGTATGGCAGAATATCCCAAAGCATTAGTAATCTTATAAACTGTGATCAGTGGGCAGGTTTCTTCTTAAATCCTTTCGTTCATAATTAGCCGCAATAAGCTACTGATGAATTTCACAAGATGTGTGATATTTAGACCCGCTATATCCGCAGGCGTAGCAAAAAAATGAGAGTCCAGATGTCTAAATCTTTGCTAGACGAGAGCAGGGAAGCTGAAAAGAAGGTGTTGAGCTGATTCCACTTCGACCTCAAGACAGCTTCTGCAGAACACACTTGAAGCAATCCCAAGTCGCACAGCATGAACACATAACGGACAATGCCCGGTAAGGATACCCACCAAATGCGACAGTTGGGGCTTTGTTAGCCTTAGGAGATCCCTCGAGCGTCTCCGATCTACTCGTGGCCAGAAAGATCTCGCGACCTTGCACGTTTGCGCACTAGCCCAGCGCTCGTTGAGATGACTCGAGGCCCATTTTTCTAGGAGTAGACCACAGGTTCTTAAGGGAACCCCAATCCTTAAGAGAACCCAAACCGTCTCCAAAAATCCCTACCTAGCCAGCTCATCAGCCCAGCAGTTTCCCTCTATGTCGCTGTCCATCACTTTTCTTTTCGATTTGATAAGTGGGGTCATTGACGCCCCATTGCTACTCGGGAATATCAATTCCAATATTCCTCAGCGAAGCTTACGAAATCATGATTTTTCTTGTTAGGGATGGCAAGAATTAATTACGCTACCAATGCTCCGATTTCCAAAGCTTTGGGAGAATTTACTTCGCTTTCTAATCATACTGGCCTATATTTGTTTTCGAAAAAGAACCACTTCGCATTTTACTGAATGAATTGTCGAACTAAATTCTTAGTATTCTTTCTCTGAAAGTTATAAGAAACGTTACTCTTTCTTTCATTCATTACAGTGAAAGTAGCAAATCATAAATTTAATTTTACTTTGACTAAATTATTTAGCATTAATCTGTTTTATAGTCTGTAAGAAATACAGTAAAAAAAATTACAGCCGATCTCTTTAAAAGATGGCTGAATCAATTCGTCAATTCATCTTCTGCGTTCTAGTCTACTGCAATATGAAGCTCAAAGAAGTTGAATTGAGTACAAATTTATTTTAGGTGACGGGGGTAATTAAAACCCTGGCCGCAACATCGCGATGATGCATCCCAATCTAATCTAAAAGCGGTAATCTTGGTCACAGCCTTTTTCTTGATGTCTGTTAGAGTTGTTCAGCGCGATTAGATGGTTTTTGTAGCAAATCATTAATAATCATTTCATGCAAAATATGGCAGCACAATTGCCATAGGACCAAAACTATTGGGAATTAGCTGAACGATTGTACAAAAGAACATGCAACCACCGCAGTCCTGGAAATGAAGTAAAAATATTTCACATGACTTCTGTGAGCTCCAAGTTATTGCTTTTTTTTATTTGACGACACTTCGAACGTGATTAGAAGTCATCTTCACTTATTCTTAGCAGTGCCTGGGCGACTCATTGAGTACTAGCAGCAGATATACTGGCAGCAGCTGTACCGATTTGAATATAAGTCGAAAAATTATGGGGATTTTCTTATGAAATTTGCAGCGAGTATTCACAATTTCAGCAATTCATGTGAAACGTGCAAATAATACAGGGTTTTCCAATAAGAGTTGTTATTTTGATATTCAAAGAAAAGTACTATTTTTTAATATAAATCATCGGATGTTTATTTCATTATAAAATGGAAGACATGCCGTTAATAGTGGAAGATAACATCAGGCAAATGACCACCACGACCACGCTTACAGGACAATATCCTTTTCATGAAATTTTCCATAACCGAATTGTAAAGTGGCTGCTCTATGCCCTCGATAGCCTCACGAATTCCATCTTTGAGGTCTTGAATCGACCCTGAGCTGTTGGCGTAGACCTTCTCTCTCACGTGGCCCCAAAGAAAAAAGTCACAAGGTGTTAAATCACAAAATCTCGGTGGCCAATTGTGATCACATCTTTGAGAGATAACCCGTTCCGGAAACTTTTCCCGTAAAAGATCAATGGTTTCGTTGCTTGTGTGGCATGTAGCGCCGTCTTGTTGAAAATAAACGTTGTCCAGATCAATACCAATTCCGGCCATAAAAAATCGTTAATCATCTTTCGATAGCGTCACACCTGTTATTGGAAACCCCTTTATTAGCCAAGAGCGTTTTTCAAACAGGAGCAAACACATTTTATTTTTTAATTTTTTTAAACAAATTTTTAACGAAAAATCTAAATTTTTCCGAATTTTTCATTTTTTTTCAAAAAGTATACTCTATTTTAAAAGCTTAAAAAACTAACAAAATGCTGAAAATAGCATTTCCATTCATAGGAGCAAGCAAAATTGCGAAGCTATAAACTCGGAGCGGGAATCAGTTAATAAGATAGCGAAAAAAACTTTAGATTGCTAAATTTTGAAAACATTTTACGTTAATCGCCATTACTCTTGGTCATATCATAAATACAGGCATCACTGATTGAAAAGTCAGCTGGACAAAAAATTGGCTGGTGAGCAACTTAGAAAGCGACAAAGAAAAAGTGGCTAGAAGACCATGCAAAGCAAAGCGCTTAAAGCAGAAAACAAAAAAACACAAACAAAACTAACCGAACTCGGAAAATTTGAATGCCAGCAGTGCGCGAACGAAAGCACAACTTTTATTTATAAACTTGTAGCAACAAATATGAAACACAGCTAGGCAGGCGAAAAGCATCTTTGTGACACACGCCCCTTCCTGCTTGCTATTTATTTTCATGTAAAATCGTCAACCAATGACAACGTAATCATCAGCAACATCAATATCAGCTATCATTTCATACTTGTACAATAAGTATTTGCCTACTTCAAGGCGCCCAGTCCAAGTTGGCACAAGTGATACGTGAGTAGAAAAGCAGCTGGTGGACTGGACGACGCCGCTGCTGCTGCTGCTGTGGCGAAAACATACGCCTCGCTAAATAGCAGAATGCCGAGAAATTTTACGTCAATTGCTGTCATGCGCCCAAAAGTAGGTTGTGCAAAATTGTTATAGCTATTAAGTAGTTAAAAGTTTTAAAGAGAATTTCATTTTTATTTTTATGAGCAAATAAAACCACTTTCAAAAGAATGGGAATGCAGCAGGTCTGCTGTGACTTAAATTATGTTGCTGTTGAATTTAAAATGCCGTTTGACGTTGCTTTGGCAATTTGTGTTGCAGTGCAGAGTTGAAAAAAGCAAATACAATAAAAACAATAGCATAAATTCAGGCTGTGCAGCATGTGCTTCTAGAAATATGGCTACTTAACTAGCGAAGCGTTGGAAATTAAGCAAAAAAAAAAATAAAAAATAAAATAAAAGTGGAATATAAAATACAAAATAAAAAAATTAAGTTATGTGCGGCGTAGAAATGGCAGTGAATATCGAGTGCCATTGCATACTTTTACGCGCTCAGCTCACAACGTGGCCGCACTATGGGATTTCTGGTGTTATGCACAGCAATTTTCGCTTGCTAGAGCTGACTGGCACACGAGTTTGTAAGCAGTCCTTCTGCTTACTCATTTTCGCACATTTATGGCGCTGAAAAGCAAAAATATCCGTTCAGCAATTTGGCGCGCATGATGTGCGTTATTTCTTTTTTCTTTTTTTTCTTGTTTTATCCGCTGCACCCTTTTGCGCCCCTGCTCTAGGGGCCTTCATTCCATAGGCGATTTTTTCAGCATAAATGCATTAAATAAATTCCATAAAGCCTTAGTATCCTTAACAGCCCAGCTCAGCACATTTAAGCGTCAACTTGAGAATCACTTTCGCTGCCCACCAAAACTGGCGAGCACAGAATTATATTTATGAAAAAAAGAAAGAAATATTTTTATGTATAAAAAACAATAGAAAAGGGGTACAAAATACGCGCCATCTTTGTAATTTTCCATATGCCCAACTCGCTCTCTTTCTCCTGGCAACTGCTTGGCGTATGTCGTAAAAATTTAATATCTGCCGGTGCGCTTGGTTGACTCGAAAATAAAAATAAAGCAAGCAAAAAAAACTTAGTAGCAAAAAATTCCATTTTCATCGTTTACGAGCTAACGCGCTCAGTTGTGAAATTGTATTGCCGGTCGGCCTGCATGCTGTGCGCGCCTAAATATATGCACAAGTCCTGCGAGTACGCAAAGTGGTAAATGTGCGTAAATGCAAATGAGGCTTATTAGTGACAAGTGGCCTCCACATGGCAGGATGCGAGGCAACAGCAGTGAACTAAACGGATGCAGAGCGAAAAAATGTCGGCGCAGAAGGACTTCTGTGCTAGTGGGTGTGTGCGTGCGTGGCAGCGTCGCTTTTAATTTGAAACAATGTCACAGCATTGACAGTCCACAGCGATTGAGTGCAGGCGCCACGCAGCTGTTGAAAATTTTATGATTTTATTAAATTTAACAACGCAAAATTCGCACATAAACATAAAAGCTTGCCAAAATTTATGGTTATACATTTTCGGTTTTTGTGTTTTTTTTTTTTGTCGGGAAACTATTAAAGTACCAAATTTTAGTGGTGTAAAAATTACTTAAAATATGAATAGTAAAATATAAAATTACGCTGGGCGGACGGAAGAAGCAGTACTAATTAAATCGAACAGCATGTGGTGATTGCTTAGAGACGCGGACTATGTTATAAAATGGACCCTGCGTAGGTTACCAGAACGATCAGGATTTATATCTGGTAAAAGGCGGCAAAAAATTACAAAAAATGTGTATACTAGGCCGGGTCGATTTGTGGGGAGGCAAAAAAATCGCCCATTGCTCTGTGAAAATCATATTCTAGGGATCAAAATAAGAAACTTTGCCGAAGGAACCATACCTCTAAAACGAATTCTGATGTCCCCCAATTTGAGTGGAACTTTTTAGTTTCTTTCCTCATGTAAAGGGCAAAAATGGTGATATTTTGAAATGATTGTATGGGAAACCCCCAGGGGAGTTCCAGGGGGTGTGCCACTGGCATGGGTGGATCGGCCGTCCAAAGTTAGTGGGGGTCGGCCACACATTTGGACTCGATTGGAGCACTCTAAATGGGTCAAAGTGGGATTTTTCGTTCGACCCAAATTGGGGGACATCAGAATTCGTTTTAGAGGTATGGTTCCTTCGGCAAAGTTTCTTATTTTGATCCCTAGAATACGATTTTCACAGAGCAATGAGCGATTTTTAAATCGACCCGCCCTAGTGTATACCATTACAACAATAACAACAGCGTAAATTTACATGTAATCTTGGTACAGTTTTCCCCAAAACGTATAAATATCTAAGAAATTTTAAGTATCATAAGATAATAAGATCAAAACTGCCACTAAACTGACTGTTTTTGTGAATTCCTGGCATTCCTTTCAATGCTATTTTTGACCCTCTGACATTAATTTGCCAAGTTATTATTGCCAAGCAACCTAAAATTTGTCTACATTGTCTTAATTCGAATGCTTCAAGTACTTGAAATACGCCTGTCCACTTCAGCGACTAAGCGCATTTCCTTGTCTTGCTAAATGCGGATTTTATTTTTGTCTTTGCTTCACTCCCTCCATTTGAAGCATTTATTACGCACTCAGAAAATTTCTTCTCACACTATCACCCATACGTCCTCTTCACTCATCTCTATTCTCGTGTTCTTCACTCATCTCCATTCGCGTCCCCTTTGTCCACAGTCAGCTTTTGAGTGACGCTTTGCCTAACAACGCAAGTATCATCTGTCAGACATTCAAACTACTTCAATGTTTTTTTTTTTTTTTGTTTTTCTGTTAGATTTTTAGCACTCACACCTGATTCTTACTTAATTTTGTGTATCGAAATTCTATTCAACTCGCCTCTACTTTAAGTAGTTGTGTGCTCAGTCAAGATGAAGCCGTAAGTCTTTAAGCCGTTTTGTTGTCCTGCCAGTTAAGCGGCAGGTTCGTAAAAGCTGCTGTAAGAGGGGCTGAATAGTAAATATTCAAGGCAGTGATTTCTTATACAAAATATTTTTCAAGAAATTGGAACATCAAAGCAACGTTACTACGAGGATGTCACTCTAAATAAGAGTTTGATTCCATATTTACTTCTGGAATTGACACTAAATTGCTTAACGCCAGGTCATTTCTTCATATTCGAAGAATGCCAAACAGTTGCAAAGGGCGAAATTGGAAGAATGTGCCGGCTGAGGAAGGAAATTCTTAACCAAAGTGATACAACTTAATTATTGCAAGTGCTTTGTCTTTTCGGAAGAGAGCATCTTTCCTCGCCAAATGCAATTGTTTTTGCTTCAAATCAGCGTCGAACTGAAACAAAAGTTCTCATAATATGCACCAGTACCTACTCATTTTACCTTTTCAAGGAAGACAAAGTAAAGGCGCACGGCATCCTAAAAATTTGGCTCTACGACCAGGTTAGCCAAATCATGGCCTTCTGTGGTTGCGGTTCACTAAGGGAAGTCAACTGTTCCTTTGTATCTGGTTTGTTCCTTTAAAGTTACCGACCGATTGCATTTGAACCAAAGTGACCCCTAGCTTGCGCAAAGCTTTTTCATACCCAAATATTATATTTGTGCAAAACTGAAATTAGTACGAGTGATGCTATTTATATTTCCAGCCTAAGAATGCAAAAATTAGCAAAATATGGCTGAAAAAGATTTTACTGTTGCTCAAAATATTCGATTTCAAATAAACGACTTTTTACTCAAATTATTCTGCATGATGATCACTACATTTTTGCATTCATTTCAACCAGTTTTTGCGGCTTTCTGTCCAGCGGGGTTTCCAGCTGGTTTTTAAAATGTTTGGGATCCAACGCGAACACATATTTTTTACCACAAAGTAGCAAAATCTCCTTATGCTCAATATACTAATGCCCAAGGGTCCACCTAGCCACGATCTTGCTCCTTCATTTCGTGCGCGGCATCGGTATTTTCTGCCAGAACAACTGATTTTTGACGACTTTCATCACGAAACTCGTCGGTGCGCAAACAGCAGCCTCAAGAAAATTCTTTGTATCAGCTTTTACGGTGCTAAAGGATGGTGCTACCCTGATGTATGCAGATTTAAATTCATTGATGCATTCTTGTCTTATAAATCCACCTCGAAAAATGTGGTAAATCCTCGCACAAAAATGTTCAGAGTTTACTTCCAGTTTTTTGCCGAAATGAATTTTTAAAGCCACTGTAAACAGCACTAATATGGCTCACGCGTCAAAACATTCTGAGTGCTTTTATGGTAAAATATGCAAAATATTCCGATGGAAACGCCAGATGACGCCTGACAACACTAAAAGTGCCCAGGCACAGAAACATTCCTGACCTTAATTGGTGATCTAAATTGGGTGGACGCCACTTGCGCTAGTACAGCCACATCCAAATTAAGTGAGCCAATGGTGAAAGGTTTCAGTAAAACTCTTCACACTGTTATTTGGTCTGTATACTTTTTTTCGTTCTAGAGATATTTTTCCCCCTTATTCACTCCTCTCGGAACCATAGGGGCTCGGCAAGACTCAGTCTGGCGTTGGTTTCGTTAATATGTTTTGATTTCTGACAGGGTAGGTGATTAGCCTGCCGCTGCCAGAAATATCCTTTAATGAAAAATATTTTTTAATGAATGTTGGATTTGAGGTAGTTGCTGGCTAATTTCCAAAGTGAGTGCATTCATTTCTGGAAAAAGGGCAGGATCAAGGCATATTTTGAAGTCACCGGCTGTAGAGAAAAACTTGGTACAAAACCTTGTCCAAAAAGGCGACAATCCATACCCAATGTATAGCAGGTTATGGCCATTGAACCATTTTGGCACGTCACTAAAGATAATACATCGAAAGCGATACAGGCGCTTAGTGCTAGCCTCATCTAACTCATTCGTTAGGCAAAGACGGTAAATGTGAATGAATTTTGAGTGGTTAATTCACGCTACAACCAGTGGCATGCATGAAAACGTTTCTTATAAATTAAAATAAGGTTTGCAGTTTCTAAGAGAGCAGCACTCTACCAAACCAAATTGGGTTTTGTTCGTGCGAGTTCAGGACTCAAAGCTATAAAAGTTATAATTTGGAGAGCGAAATCAAGTCACGAACTGGTGGAGCGAATAAATTCGAAAATGTAGATTTTTTGGTGGCATAACTCAGTGCGAGCTCAAGTCAAGCCAGTGAAGAAGAACATGCGAAATCATTGGAAACGACACACGTGACAAATTTCAAGTCTCTGAAGGTAGAAATATTCATACAGATGCAAAGAAAACGGGCGCCATATGAGTTGAAGGCTTACGATATAAAAGCAAAAACAAAACGGAAAACATTATCATTTCTATTATTTATGCAGTTTTTCACAACCTGTGATATAAATTAGATAAAAGCCTCAAATCTTAATCTTTGTTTTAACTATTCTAATCACTTTTCTTTAGTTCTTTATAAAACAAAAAAATTATTTTGTTGATTTAAATTTTCATAAAATTGGGGCTTCTGCACCATACTACTATACATTAAAAAAAAAACAAGCAAGTGGCTGTCACCCATGGGGAATTGAAGTAAGATGCTACCTTCCTTTTTTCATGATGGATCGAAATGCAAAATGTCGCATCAAGGACTCTACCGTCGCCAACAAATGACTACAAACAGCACCATTGCTGATGTGGTTTTATTATACTAATGTTGCAATGTAATAATGGCGCAAAATTAATCATCCACTTTCTTGATTTTGTATAATTTATTACTAAACAAAAAAAAATAACTATTTTGGACAATGGAAATCTTTATTTTCACCTTTGCACGCTCCATTGCTTTCACTTAGTGTCCTGCAGCTGACTAGTTCCGCAGTGTCATATATGACTGGCGTGCGACGCCACTTGCAAAAATTATAAATCTTCCGATAGGGTGATTAATTTTGCGCCACCGTGTATATTATCATGTACGCTTCAAACGCTGAGAGAACTTTTGCTCTTAAATTACTATAGAAAATTGCTTAACTGTACAACTAACAGATCAATGCAAAAACAAAGATTTTCCAAAATTTAGTTCTAATTTTTCAGCCCCAGAGCACCTCGTACCTTTGCATTGTTATTTGTTATTTGTTAAATAGTGTCGCCAAATTATGCATAGATTTTAGAGATTTAAAAAAAAAGATGTAAAGTTTAAAACTTATTCCATTGATGTCCACATAGATATAAAAAAGCTTTCGTTAAAATATTAAAAAAAAAATTATATATTAGTAAAAAACATATATAAAAAAATATTTTTAAAATTATAACAAAAAAATTTCTGGAATGCACTGACTTACAGAAAAAAACTTATATCTTAATAATTTGATTTATATATTTTTATTATTATATATAAAACAAAAATTAAAATAAAATATTTTTTTAAATTTATTATTCCTATTTTATTACATTGATGTCAAAATTAATAAAAAAATATATTAAAGAACATATATAAAAACATATTTTTACAAATATGAAAAAAAAATTTTTTTAATTTACTGACTTACAGAAAAAACTTATATCTTAATAATTTTGTTAAAATTTTTTCTTATATAAAAAAATTAAATCATTTTTTGTTTGTTTTTAGTTTATTATTTTTATTTTATTACATTGATGCCTGTTAAAATATTAAAAAAAAAATTATTTTAAAAAAAATTAAATAAAAAATATTTTTGCAAATATAAAAAAAATTTCTCAATTTTCTGACTTACAGAAAAACACTTATATTTTATTAATTTTGTTTATATTTTTGTTATATAAAAAAAAAGCCAAATAAAATATTTTGTTTTTTATTAAAAAAATTCAAGTTAAATATTTTTTTTTATTAAAAAAATTCAAATAAAAATTTTTTTTTTATTTATTTTTTAAACACTTTTTCTTATTATAATAATAATAAAAAAATGTTTATATTGAATCGTTTTAAATTTAGTTTTTTTTTTGTTTTTGTTTCATCGAATGAATTTTGTCGATATTCAACCTGATCAAAATTTCAACCCAATCGGCGGTCACTTTCGAGGATATACACTTTTACTTCTATTTTTTTTAATAAATTCCCCCAAAAATAAATTTGTTAGAGCTAAATCTTCGTAAAAACTAATTTTATATTGACAGTATTCACCGAAAATAACAAGCACAAAAAATTCTCATCCCTCAAACCCAAAACCTTATTCACTCCCATCCTTACTCCCGCACAATAGTCAGCGCATTACTGGCATTGTGGCAGCTAAAACAAGCAGAAACAAACAGTTGCACATCGCATCAGTGGCGTCTGCAAGAGGAAGCGGGCAAACGCGGTGTGTCTAAGTTTAGCGAAGTTCTCAACCATCTGTGCGATCCTCTTGCAGAAAAATTTGAAACACAGATGGCGCTCAAGCAGTAAAAGAAGGCGTTGTTCCGAAGCAACGACAGGTGGGCATTTCCAACACTTAGAACTGGTAGCGGCCGGCTAATCAGCTACCCTGTCAGAAATCAAATAGATTAACGAAACCAACGCAAGACAAGTCTTGTGAAGGCCCTATACTCCAGACAGGATTGAACAAAGAAAAAAAAAATTCACTGAAATAAAATAATCTTCGTAAAAAATCTTTCCTTCGAATGGAAAGCACTTCAATAATTGAATTCTCTCAAATGCTTTTAATGTAGTCAAAAAAGGTGAAAGTGCAAATGTTTAAAAAAATAAAAAATACAAAACGATATTATTAATTAAGTAGACCGAAGCAGGAGTTTATTTGGATTTTCTCTAAGTGAGTTTTGCAATTTCCCTAAATCCTTTCAACAGCCAAAAAACTACATGGATAATCAAAAAGGGTTAAATTTCCAAAAATATCTCAATTAAATCATATTAGTTTTGCGCACTAATTGCCCAGGTTTCGAAAATAAGCAAAACGCCATAAAACAAATCTGTGAAGTGACTATTCACCATTGCAATTAAACAAATTGCTGGCAAAAACATTTGTCTCGAAAGTGCAACTGCAAGTGATTACGCCACCAAGCATAGAGCAATGAAACAGTGGGTGGAATGCCAGGAGGTGCGAGTTTACGCGCAAAGTGACATTGGCTGTAGCGAACGACAAATTTAAACTCCTAAAACTATGCAAACAAAACGTGCAAATCTAATTCCATAACACTTGCATTTGTTGACATCAAATCAACAACGGCAGCAGCAAAACTTTGCAGCCGGTAGCCGAGAAAACCGACCGAACAATTGCACGAACACAGCGCAGGATAGGAAGCGGAAACACAAGTGACGCAGAGAAGAAAGAGTGAGCATGAACGAATATATGAGAGAGAGCGAGAGATTGAGATAGAAGAGGGAGGGTAGCGCGTGAAAGTTTGTGAAATTTTGGCTTAACTTAATTTGAATGCGAATTGTTTGTGCGTAGGCGACCAGTTGGCGGTTGGGGTAGTGCGGACGACAAGCGACAATTGACAGATGATCGCAAAAGCAAGCACAAACAAATGCCAACAATTTCCCATTATTTTCAATAGTGCAGCGGCGAGTGTGTGCGGTGCGTTCACGAAGTTTTGCCAAAGTTTGCATTGTTGACAATTTTCACAATTTTTAGGCAAACAAATTTTGATGGCCACTTCTACAAAACTAAAAGAAACAAAACCAAAAACAGCTACAACACACAAATGAAACCAAAGTAAAAGCTTGCTGAACAAATATTTGAATTTGCACAAATTTTGTGGCAATTGAGAAATAAATTGAAAGCGAAGCCGAAGCCACTTTTTTCAAGTGGCGTATTTGCACTACGAAATTTAGTTATATACAAAAATGTTGCAACTGAATGAGAATGTATGAGTGTGTATGTGTGCGTGTGCTACTGTGTGTGTATCTGTATTTGCCCGCATGCCACATGGCGACAGTCATAAAATTCATATTTCGAAAACATAAATAGACAAGTAAGCCAAAAAGTGAGAAAGGAAAAAGGACCGCACACAAAAAGGTAACGAAAAAAAAAAAAGTTGCCAAGAGCGCAATTTTTTGGGTATAATAACATTTTTCTCGTATTTTTTATACAGTTAATTTTTTGACCAACCACTGACGTTTGGCTGATGAGGGCCACAGATCAATGGCTGTTGGTGAATGGATTGTGCACAAAATTGGGGTCGTAAGTCACTTATGCTTATGATGAGCTAACCTGCTGTGCCGCATTTTAGGCAACACAGGCGAAGGACAACAAGTGGCTAAATACACATTTACATATCTACAAATGTATTTGTGTAGATGCACATAGGTATATTTGTGTCCTACACATACTTGAGCCCACAAAAAAAATTGGGTTCCGAAAAAATCCCTACCCACACTCGAACAGTTTCACTCACCCACATACTTAATGTCCAATCCGGCAGCCAATTTAGCAAATTATTAGAAAATCATTGTGGCACTTGTGGCTAGGTTGGCGTAGTACGAGGGCTGCTCCATATAAATACCCATAATAAGCGCCTATAGAGCGCAAATTGTTGCTAGAGGCAATCTGGCATCTTCATTCTAAAATTTGACCCAGACCCAACGCACCCAGAACATTGAAATGAGCGAGCACTATTTGTGTAATTTAAAGCGACGCGAAAATGCATCTAAGCAAAAAATAAAATGGAGCTAAATCGTGAAAATCTTCAAGGTGCACTAACTCGGAAGCAGTTAGGTTAGAATAAATGGTTGCCCTTTCGTGGGACTCACTTGGACAAATATTTAACATTTGTCCCTTGTAATACCATACAGAACGAGGGGAGGGGAAAGGGAGAAGGTAAGAAGCCAGATAGATGGAAAAAGAAGAAGTGGCTTTGGATTAGAGGATGCAGACGAATAGTAGCGCTTTACTTTCGTATTAACCCCTTCAAGTTACTGATGACTTTCACCAGATGTTTGATATATAAACCCGCAATATCCGCAGGTACAGGTGGGAGTCCAGATCTCTAAAGCCGACCAGAGCAGGGCAGCTAAGAAGAAGGTGCTTAGATGCCTCCACGTCATCCTCCCGACAGGTTCTGCAGAAAGGACCTGAAGCAATCCCAAGCCTCACCGTATAGACACCTAACGAATAATGTCCGGTAGGGATACCTACCGAATTCGAAAGCTGCGGCATTGTTAGCCTTAGAAGTTCCCTCAAGCGCCCTCAACCGTGTCCAGTCTACCCGTGGGTATCTCATTTTGCGATCAAACAGCCTTAAGGGTCCGCTGCCTTGCCAACTCATCAGCTCAGCAGTTTTCTTCTATACCGCTGTAACCGGGCACCCAAATGAGCCTCACATTGAAGTATTGGGATGCAATCGAGAGAGAAGTCAGGCATTTTTCGGCTAATTTCGAACGCGCAAACAACGAGCCCAAGGACCTATTTGCTGTGTGGCGGAGTTGATATTTACATCCTTTACTCGGAGGCGGTACATCAGTCAACTTAATTCGGTTTCTGACGATGACTCCCTACACTTTGCTCCCCACAAAATACGACTTTAACAGATTTGACTGTTAGCCATCCTTTGCTCAAGAACAAAATCCACGAAGACCGAGCAGCCCTCGTACAGTCACAAAAGCAGGACACAAATGAAAAAGTGCTAGCTGCACGTGTGAAAATAAGCTGCAAGTTCACAAGCAGAAGTGACGCGACCAAGCAATATTGATTACACACACACACATACGCACACATTAAAAGCACTATACCTAAGTGCAGCAGCATTTCAGAGCTCCATTTATTTTGCTTGTTTTAATACATAACGGATGGCATCTCAGGACTAGGGAAAGGAAAATGCAGACTTATTTTTATCGACTGCTTCATGGGAATATACATTAGTTTGTCTTTATGGTCACAGCAATATGACGGCCACCAACTTGACTTAATAAGAGAGCAAGCGATGTCCCACTCCTTTACAGGCGGATCTGAAAATACCAATGAACAGTAGGTACCGCTGTATTTTATTCGACGTTTGGTCTTTATGGTTCTACGAGCTCCTAGGTCAGATTAAGCTATACTCAAATCTGACCAAAATTTTGGTCCATAGCGATACCAGATCAGAGTCCTTTTTTAGCGAAGATACACATCACTCAAGATGCGCGTACTGTTCGCAAATTTTAGGAGTCGCTCAAGCTCCACTCCAGGGGAAGATTCCAGTCTTTCAAAAAGGAGAGCACCCAGGCAGCATAGTGTCATTTTCAAGAGAGCCGGACAGCAGCATAGAAGATGATTCAGGGTTTCTCCCGAGATGTATGAACGCAATGATACATTCTTGCTTCGGCTGACGGTCTTCCCCCCGCTATAAACGCAGCTGACCATCATTATTATATTTTCATATGTGTCCAAAATTATATAAAAAAAATTTAATTAAATTTAATACAAGTTCGCCTGTTTAGCTGACGTATTTTCCCCCATCTACGGCGTAGCTGACTATTTTTTTTATTCTACTAAATGTCAAAAATACACAGAAAAAACTTCAACCGGTATTAAATGAGTTGCTAAAAATTTTTTTTTCGACTCGTTTCGCAGCATCACACTCACGTACCCATCGGTACTGGACCAGCCAGCTGACGGTTGGTTTCGTCATCCATTGGATGGCGTCTGACTTCAGTATTAAAATCAGTTGGCATGAAATGATGAGGTCAAAACGACCCCTGGTTCCCGGACTACAATGCGAAAAAGTGCATTTCCATATGCAACAATGACTGAAAGATGCAAAGGAATGTTGGTGAAAGCTAGCACCTACTAGGAGTAATCACAGGCCTATCGACAGTCAGATAATTCCAGCTACTTCTAAGCAGATATCCTTACCATAGAGAAGCCAATTATACTTTTGAAGGCACCAAACGGGTAAACTAATATTCTTTACAACCTTTTTTGCTACAACAGCTCTCTTCTTCTTGATTGGCACCATAACCGCTTAAGCAATTTTGGTCGAGTTTAAGGAAGCCTGCCAATCGTTTGCTCATTCGACATTAGTTGGACACATCAAGTGAATCCAAGTCATTCTGCACCAAATTTTTCTAATGCAGAGGCGAATTCCACTTCCTCCGCCACCACCAGCTGGTACCGCATCGAATAATTTCAGAGCAGGAGCGTTTATTTTCCTTCGGACGTCATGACCCAGCCAACGTAACCGCTGGATCTTTATTCGCTGCGCTATGTCTATTTCGTCGGAAAGCTCATACAACTCATTGCGCCATCACCTTCGATACTTGCCGTCCTCAAAGTGCAAAGGTCCGAAAATCTTTCTCTCAAACACTCCAAGTGACGCCTCATCGGATGCTGTCATCGTTCACGCTTCTGCGCCATACGATAGGACGGGCATGATGAGATCCTCAGAGAGTGTTAGTATTGTTCGTCGAGAGAGGACTTTACTACTCATTTGCCTACTTAGTCCAAAGTGGCACTTGTTGGCAACAGAGGTTCTACGTTGGATACCAAGGCTGGATATTATCGGTATTAATGCTGGTTCCTAAATAAACGAAGTCTTTTATCACCTCGAAATCATAACTATCAACAGTAACGTGGGTGCCGTTACGCGAGTGCGCCGCCTGTTTACTTTGATTTGTTCTCGCTTACCACCAGACCCATTCGCTTTACTTCTTTATACAGTTTGCAAAAGGCAGAATTGAAGTTTCGGAGGTTGGCAAATGCCTGCCGAGAGGCGATCGCTATTAGAAAAAACTTAATTTTGGTGTTTCGCCGAGATTTGAACCTACGTTCTCTCTGTGAATTCCAAATGGTAGTCACGCACTAACCCATTCCGCTACGGCGGCTGCGGATCTTAGGTTACCTGCTTATGAAATACAGCTCGTGCAAGAATTGAAGCCAAACGACCATCGATTGCGTCACATTTTTGCTGATTGGGCTCATTCAGATTTATTATTCGGATTTATTGAAAAAGTGGTCTAAAAATTTGACTGATCGAGTGCGCCATATAATCGTAGCCGTAACGGAGGTATGCCGAATATCATATTAAAAAAGTAAATGCCATAAAGTTATTTACCAGATTATAATAAAATAAATAATTGGCGCGTACACTTCTGTTAGGTGTTTGGCCGAGCTCCTCCTCCTATTTGTGGTGTGCGTGTTGATGTTGTTCCACAAATGGAGGGACCTACAGTTTCAAGCCGACTCCGAACGGCAGATATTTTTATGTGGAGCTTTTTCATGGCAGAAATACACTCGGAGGTTTGCCATTGCCTGCCGAGGGGCGACCGCTATTAGAAAAATGTTTTTTTTTATTAATTTTGCTTTCACCGAGATTCGAACCAACGACCTCTCTGTGAATTCCGAATGGTAATCACGCACCTACCCATTCGGCTACGGCGGCCGCCAGATTATAATAATAATAATTATTTCCAAAATTATTTCTATTCTATTCTATTCTATTCTATTCTATTCTATTCTATTCTATTCTATTCTATTCTATTCTATTCTATTCTATTCTATTCTATTCTATTCTATTCTATTCTATTCTATTCTATTCTATTCTATTCTATTCTATTCTATTCTATTCTATTCTATTCTATTCTATTCTATTCTATTCTATTCTATTCTATTCTATTCTATTCTATTCTATTCTATTCTATTCTATTCTATTCTATTCTATTCTATTCTATTCTATTCTATTCTATTCTATTCGTAAACCTTGTAAACAGATTTCGGAACTGGATGATGTAGTTAAAAAAATGATAGTTGATGAGTAAAATTTTTAAATATTTCAGTTTTTTTTGTTTGTTCGTAAATGAAAATATTCCGAAATCTATGACATCGGAACAAAGGCAGCTTTTATATGGTGTAACCTACTTTAATCAATTACAACCAAATGCAATTCTCATTTACTACTTTAAATGAATCATGCGTTGAAAATTTCATGAAGAACCCGCACCAGCGTGCGGTGCCAGGCGGATTTTTTATAATATCATACCTTTCCAGGCGCCTTTCAAACACCAATCCTATAGAGAGCTCAGAAGTGTTATTCGAAATATCGAGTTGAGGCTATTACAAGTGAAATATCTATTTTATTGGGATTTTGAAAAATAAAAATTAACTGAATGTAAAAACTATTCAAAATACTATAAATACTAGTAAAATAGTATAGCGTCATTATTCTCGGAACTATCAAGAAAACTAACACGACAATTTATTTGAAAAAAAATATTTAAATTAATGAAGCAGGAAAATACACAAAAATATGTGTTTTAAATAAAATAAGAACTGAGAGTTAACAAAAAATTAGTTTTGAAATGCTCCTCAATCTGCCTGCCACACAAATAAGTATTAAAAAGGAATTCCCTGCACATACACAGTGGGCGTATCAAGCCTGTGTAGTGGTAATTCAATGTATGTGTAACCGTATATCTATTTTTAAGTATTCATGTACGAGTACACATGCCGAAGAACTTCATATGACGCAGCTAATCGTATAAGCATAACAGCAAGCAATTTCCTCTGCGTGCGCTAGTGATGGAAGTCAGATGATAAAGTGTGAGTGATGAGCGCCAAAGCGCAGATTTTGCTAGAGTTCCGTTTCGAAGGCATATAGTGCATATGTACGAGTATGTATGAGTGTTAGTTGAATTGTGAATAATCTTATTTCTCAAATTTGATTTGATTATTGAGCAAAAATTACTTTGTAAGGCATATTGCGCCACAGTTGATGGTGCAGCTCGGTGGAAGAAGTAGAAAACTTAATAAAACAATATGGAAATGACGCGTCAAGAATTTCGAAGAATTGGGAAAATATTGTATTCCTTGTGAAGCTCAAAGGCAGCAATTGATTTAATTTAAGATTTTATAAAATTTATTTAATATAATATTGGCAATTTGCATGCGCTACAAGTGATGGATAAAAATATTCTAAGCTTATTTGGTAGGTAGTCAATCGTTGTTAAGTCAGGGGCTACTCAGTGGAGGCAAATATAGTTGAGTCAGGTATCTGTGTATCAACAATTGGCAAATAGTAAAATTTTGGATTGTACACGCAATTTTTAAGGCAAATCGCTGTGCTTGTCATGCACTTTTTGTTGTGAAGTTTGATATTTTCCTGTAAATGGGTAGTTTACAATTCAATGCCGCCTACGTACGATTGGTTTTTTATGACAAGTTTTTAGGGCGTAAAAGAAATAAGCACAATTCTAGCTAAAGATGCCCTAAAATGTTTACCGCATTTGCTTTTCACAAGAAATATAGAAAGCATTTCATACAAAACTGTAAGGAAGTGGTTTCAAATTAATTTAGTCATTTGTGATAACACATGGGCTGAAAAGTCCCGGGCCTAGCAAAGCAAACATAGCAGGAACTGGAAATTTGAATTTCATAGAAGGTAATGTAGATAAATGGATGTAGATCAATACCCCAAAGGTAAACCAGCATGAAAGAGCTGCTAACTAGGGAAGAAACTTTGATTTGCGGGTGCGAGAGCGGATTTTTATTACACCCCAAAGGTCATCAAAACTCCTTCTCAATCCCCAAATCACCATATAATAGAGAATTCCCACTATATCTTGTAGCCAAAGGGACGGCAATACGTGCAGCTCTAAGACTTCCTAATATATTCCATCTCAAAGAAGGCAATTTCACAGGACATGTAAGAATTTTGGGTTCAATCCTGAGCTCTCCGTGCCTGACAGTTCACAACAAGATAGAAAGGAAACTATCATAGAATTCCCCAAGAAATTCAAAGTGGTCATTAGTGACAGCTCAGCGTGAAGAAACAATGAAATATTCTTAAAACAGGGCGCACAGCTGTGGTTTACTGATGGGTGCGAAATGGAAGACGGTAGCGCCGGCGCTGGAATTGTCGGACCACATTTCAAAAAAACAACAGCAATGGGGAAAACCACTTCCATTTTCCAGGCGGTGGTCCATGCCTTAGAGCTGTGTGCCAGAGAATATCTACGGAGACGCACGCGCGGTGACAATATTAAAATTCTCTCTGACAGTCAAGAAACTCTAAAATCGGTGGATAGCTTCTCATTCCAATCAAGTTTGGTCTGGGAATGTTTTAAAATCCTCAACACTCTAGCATCAAGAAACTCTGTTGCCTTGATGTGGGTTCCAGGACATGAATGGCATGAAGGGACTGAAATTGCGGACACTTTACCGAAAAAGGGGACAGACACTCTCTTCATAGGTCCTGAATGTTTCTGCGGGGTAAATAACAGCTTCAAAAGTGCCTTTCTACGTGAGCAGGAACAACGAGACCTAATTGACTACTGGCTAGCCCAATCGGGCATGCGGCAGTCGAAAAGACTCGTAGATCCAGAACGGATAAAGGCAGAAGCAATCATTAACCAAAGCAGAAAGGACATAAAACTTTACACTGAACTACTAACAGGACACTGTAAGCTTAATTCCCACATCAAAAAGATAAGTGCGATAGAGAGCGATTATTGTAGATTCTGCAAAGAGGCACAAGAAACAGCAGAACATATTCTAAGCGACTGCCCCGCAATGGAACGACGCAGACTAAATTAACTGGGAAATGGAGCTATAGATTCAAATCTCCAGAAAATCCAAGAAATCAGGAAAAATATAAGAGAAACTTCAAAAGAAACAAAGAATCGAATCAAAAAAATTTTGTTGATTTCTCAAGAATGGGCAAAACTTAGTCGTGCGTATAGCAAATCGCCTGGTCAAATGGCCTGAACAATGTAGTTGAAGTACAATAAAATGGCCATCCAATTAAATATTAATTTTGCACGACTTAAATTTTTGATATTAATTTTTATTATTGCATTATTTTTACTGTGAGTTTTAAACATGAATTATCTGTGCTCAATTACTTTTGCCGGCTGTAATCTTCCCAGCTCGGCCCCCATAGCCATTCGGATTTCGCAAACTTCAGGCATTAAACACTCCGTAATCCCGGAATCAACGCTTGAATTTTTACCAATTTTAAAAAAATTATCTCCCAAGGTGGAACGAGGGATCTCGGGAGTATTTTAAAAATATTTCATTAAATGCTTAAATGCGCTCAGTTTTTGGCGTATTTAGCTAAACTAAAAAAGTGATGTCTGCTAGCGCAAATATATAATTTTAACACGCGTCAGAGCCAATTATAATACAGTGAGGGCCAAACTCCATTCCCTATTATTTTTTTCATATTATGTGAAAAATATACAACAGATTTAAGTTTAATCGGTTTTGTTAACTAATGTTAATCGATAGAATTCGATTACACTATGTGTGAAATATGATGTCACGCAAATGTTTGCCTTTTTCTTTAACGCAAAGTTTAGCTCGTTTTTTTGCATTTTCCATGACTTTTTTTAATGTATCTGGTCCTATGGCTGCAATTTCTTGTCGAATATTTTCTTTTAAAACTGTAAGTGTCTTCGGCTGGTTAGTGTAAACCTTTCCCTTCAAATATCCCCACAGAAAAAAGTCGGGAGCAGTTAAGTCAGGTGAACGCGGCGGCCAGTCAAAATCACCTTTTTTTGGCATTAATCGACATGGAAACATTTCGTTCAATAAATAAATAGTCAGGCGAGCTGTATGGGCCGTTGCGCCATCTTGTTGGAACCAATAATCTATTAGGTAATTTTTCTTTATCTCAGAACGCAAAAAAGTGTTAAGCATAGCCCGGTAACGTTCCCCGCACCGCGTTCAGTCGAAAGATTTGGATTTTCCTGTAAAAGCTCCTGCGCAATGGTGATATTGATGTTTGATCTAGCCCTGCGGTGTATAATTGGACGTGGCCCATTACTGAGAATACCAGTAGAATTAAATTTGGCATATAATGCACGAATTGTCTTAGGATCAGGTGCTTTTTTCCGAGGAAATTTTGCACGAAACGCGCGTTGAGTCAGAATAATTGAGTTCTGATTCTTAATGTAAAGTTCGACGATTTCAGAACGTTCGACAAGTGTATACTGCGACATGGTTAGAATTCTACTGACGTCTACTTTTTAAAATGTCATACTTTAAGCCGCATTTACGTCTACGTCAAAAATTATGGCCAGTTTACATTAGGGAATCGAGTTTGCCCCACCCTGTATATACAGGGTGAACGATATGCAGTCTTACCTATTCAAAACACCATAACTTTTTTGTGTGAAATTAGCTTTTATTGATTCCAAAGACAAAATTGTTCAAAAATGATTACAATTCTAACATAAATTCACTTTAGCTCGATATGACCACGTTTTGCCTGGACTATAGCCTTCAAACGGTCAAAAAATGAGTTGCATGCTGCAGGAATGTGATCTTGAGGTATTTTGGCCATTCTCGTATGATCGCTTTTTTCAGCGCATCCATACTGGCATATTTTTTAGTCCTCACCTTGCTCTCTATAATGGACCAGATGGAATAGTCAATCGGATTTGCGTCTTCGAAAGCCATTGTGTGGACGAAATGAAGTATATTCCACATTTTTTAACCATTCTTGGTTCACACGAGCTTTATGAGATGGTGCCGAGTCCTGTTGGAACGCTCTAAAGCAGCTTCTTAAACATTTTCCCGATAATAAGTCGCATTCACTTTGACACCAGGCTCGATAAAATGACTCGATTGGAGAGCGCCCATCACCGGTCACTGCGGCCCAAGCAATTACTTGCGATGGGAAATTGCTTCGAGTGGCCATACGTAAGCTCAAATTCTCGTATGAGCGTTCGGTCAAGTAAACACGATCGTTTTGAGTGTTTATGAACTGCTCAATTGGGAAATTTTTTTCATCAGAGAACACAATATTAGGAAATTCGCCACGTTCGTGCAAGCGCAACAACTCCTTTGCTCTTTCGCACCGAACTTTTTGTTGCTGGGTAAAAGATCGTGTGCTTTTTGGAACTTGTAAGCCTTGACCTTGAGCTCATTTTTCAATATGCGTCGAATGGTGATTTGCGATGTTTTCAGTTCTTTAGCCATTTTTCTTCCACTTCGCCGTGGATCTCGTTCAAGTCGAGCCTTCACTTTCCGAACCATTTCTGGCGTTGTTGCGGTTTTTTTTGGTCCACCTCCATAGCGTTTTGCAATGCTACCAGTATCATTGTAATGTTTTATAGTGCGATACACAAACATTTTATTCACTTTGAGGTGACTCAGCTCACGAACAATGGCTGGTTGTGATTTTCCAGCCAATTATAACGCAATCACACTATTACGTTTGAATTCCATCACAGAAAAAAAAAATTCCACAAAACACAAATATGGCTTATAAACAATATATTGAACTGTCATTAGAACAATTTTGACGTTGATGTCATGACTCATGAGCTGTTTTACAGATACAAGCAGTGTGAAGTTGGTAACACTTCATATCGTTCACCCTATAATAGTATATAGAATATATGTAAATATTAATTTAGATAAATAAAAATTATACAAAAAAAATCAACTTTAGCTTTTCAATTTATTTTGGTTTATATGACTGAAAGGTCAGAGGGATATGATTTTCACTCTCCCACACTCAGCTTCAGTGTATTTTGCTTTGGGGCTATAGTTTTACTTAAAATCTCTGATATGTATGCCTGAATGTATGTTTGTATGTATTTGTGATTGAACGCATGTTCATATGTAGAGCTGTAGTAGTTTTCTTGTTTTTGTTTTCTTCTGTTTGTTTTTCTTTAGTGCGGATTGTGTCGCATTCCAATAAAAATACCTCGAGCGTAGCTAAATGTGAATTTATGTGGGTAATGCAAAATGTTTGTGTGTGTGTGTGTGTCTGCGCGTGTATAACTAGCCACAAGCGAGGTTAAATTGCAAAAGCAGTACCAGGAAATAAAAATCAAAAATGCAAATGACAGCAAGCAAGACTATGCGACTCACATAAAAATTTATATAAAATAACTTGCGAAGGCTTTTCATAAAACTTAAGCAAATACATAAACTCATATGCTCGAACACAGCACAAATGTAGGTGCATACATACGAACATAAATACAGTTATTTGGCTTTATCTGCGATCCTTTTCTACTCACTACTTTTCTATTCACTTTCATTTGCTACAATTTCCAGTCATTACACATTTCACTCGTTTGTTTATTTTGCATTTACACACAACCGAACGTACATTTGTATGTGAGTGTGTATTTGTGTTTTCTCTTGATTTTTTCTGTTTTTTTCTTCCTATTTTTGTGCGCAAAAGACATCAGGCAAGTTTGCAAGTGAATTGTTTATTTGTTTACGGCTTTTATACGCAGCTTGGCTTAGTTTTAGCGAAAGGCCATTTACAAATATCAACTTCCTTTCATGATTCGCTTTCTTCCGCTCCGAGTGATATGTGCTAAGGGTTTTATGTTTACACAAAGGGATTTATCAAATGCAAGAAAAATATTCGTCAACGCAACCCACGCAACTAAGTATTAGCATCTCTATCAAACTATCAAATAAGCAGTCTCATATATTTTTGCGCAAACAATTCAAAACAGAGAAGTGAGACCTACATATTTTCAGGCTTTTAAGACTACTTTAACGCAGCTCGCCGCACTAGTAAGGGGTCGCTTGTGGCTGACTGCAAACTACTAATAGAGTGGTGCTCAAGTTTGCACAGCCCCAACCGAACGAGGCTTTTTACAAGATTGAAAAACTTTTTCAATAATAGATTTGATTTCACATTTTTTGACTTATTTTTCACATACACTCACACACTTGGTGGTGTAGCTTGAACTCACACGCCTGTTTATTTTTTCATTTTCACACAGCCTTATCCATATCACAAAAACTTTGTAGTGAAAAGCAAAAGAGCGCAACAAACATTTTGGCTCATGAATTGTTGGGTAATCGGGGTATTCAAGGTTGCAATAGTTCGAGTCTGACTGGAAATATATTACTTATGACATCTCCATCATCATTACTTAGTCGCCGTTGCAGAGCATAGGGCCAAAGTAAAAATTTTCCATTTTGTGCGATTCCCGGATATATCTTTTACTAGATTAGATTAGATTTGTGGGGGGTTGGACAAGTCCAGGCACTCAGTCAGGAGACCAGTGTACTACACCCGGATAGATTTCAATAGAAAGAATAGAGATAGGAAAGATAGAATGTGGGTGGTAAGACGGAACAATTACTTTGAGGTCACTCTTTCACAAATCTCTGCCATTTCAAATGATTAAAATAAAAAAGAAGTTGTTCGTAAAGTCCGTTTACTGAAGACAGTTTAACGTGACGACGTCATAAGAAAATACTGAAGGAATGGTTGCATTTTTCAAAAGAAAATTTTAATATAACACATATAACACAACACAACATAACATACCATAACTTTACATAACATAACATAACATAACATAACATAACATAACATAACATAACATAACATAACATAACATAACATAACATAACATAACATAACATAACATAACATAACATAACATAACATAACATAACATAACATAACATAACATAACATAACATAACATAACATAACATAACATAACATAACATAACATAACATAACATAACATAACACAGCATAACATAACATAACATAACATAACATAACATAACATAACATAACATAACATAACATAACATAACATAACATAACATAACATAACATAACATAACATAACATAACATAACATAACATAACATAACATAACATAACATAACATAAAATAACATAACATAACGTAACATAACATAACATAACATAACCTAACCTAGCATGCAGTTCAAGGTAACGCCGCATGAGCGAGATAACGACGCATGAGCAAGATAACGACAAATTTTTCGGTGCGTGCAGCCGGCTACATCGTATTATAAGACGTTATCACGTCAAAAAAAAATTGTATATTATTTTAATGTATAGATACCTAAACTGTATGCCAATTAAAAAAAAAATATATTGACTTCTTCATTTTAAATAATTTTAATGAAAATCAGGGAAACTATGACCATTTACAGGTTTCTGTCCCCTTAAGAATTCGCAAATAAAGAATATTTCATATGGCCTTCAGTTAATGAATTTGTACTCGCATTAAAAAAGGTATGTCACAAAGTGAGTTTCGGGATTACATTAAAGACATCTCGAACTCCCGGCAACAAAATTTTCCACTAATATTGGCAACCCTAGTTCATATGCTACTCGTATAAGTACATATGTGCATACCAATACACACATTTACATACATCCGCGCGAGAATATAAGAGAATAAATTCAAAATATAAGCGAAATCGCTTGAAAATTTCTTTCACATTTCTTTTACCATTGCGCTGTCAGGGGAGCCTCGGAGAAATCAAAAGTTTACGTATCAAATGAAAACATTTATGGTTGCACCCCTTTTCATTTATTTTCTTATTTTGTGTTTCACTTTACTTTTATTTTTGTACGCCTTCTACCTACAGCATTATGAGAAAGCTTTTCTGGCTGCGATGTTATTGTTGTTGTGGTTGCTGCAAAAAAACACTTTTTTTATTTAGGTCAACATTTAAGTAAATCTCAAGGGTCTGCCACCCACCACCACCATTGGAGTGTAAATAGGGTTCCCCTCACCATTAAGCCCCACATTACAGTTAGGGAAATCGAAGTGCAAAATATTTAAAAAGGTGGAAATGCTAGTAGAAAGCGATATGTATGGCACTTTCACAGCCAGCATATGGCAAGGTGGTATGACTGGCAGCAATAAAAGCAGCAACAAGTTAAAAGAAAACAATAAGCAAACGTATTTTTTTCGGAAAAGGAGTAAAATTGCAGAATGTTTTGTGACTCGTCAGTTATGACAGAAGAGAATAAAGTTTTGATTGAGAAAGTTTGGAAAGCGATAAGAATAGAAAGAAAAGTTAAATGAGGAAAAAGAAAAATCGAAAAACACTTTTGAACTTTGTCAGAGAGATGTTTAATTTTTGCGATTACTATTTTGCTAGAAAACGTGGAAACTTGCAAAGAAAAATGGCAAAATGTTGCATTGCTAAAAAATAATAGTTCACAAGAACTAAACTTAAGAAATGATAAACACAAATGGCGCAAAAAGTGAAAAGTTAAAATAAAAATAAATCTATTATAACGCAGAGCATTCGATTAAACGGTGGATACAATGGGAATGATGAGATATTTGAAACCAAAGGAGGCGTGCGTAACTGCCTGAGCTATGATGCGTACGATGCGTAGCAGCCTGGCTAAGGAATCTGAGTTTAAGACGCATCAGTCACTTGCAAAAAAATTCAGTCTGAATCAACATCTAAAAGTCTAATTTGAGCAATAATAAGAAACGGAAAAGTAAGAGAAGTTTGTAGGTTTATAGTAAATCGAAAATATATTTTTTTATTAGGTGCGCAACTTAGTTCCCGCTGTAACTAAGTCCACACTGCCGCCAGCAGCGTGTCTAGCACGTCGATTCTAACATAACCTAAACGTCATAAGCCAAGCTTAGATATATGGTAAACGAGCTGCTTCGACACATTAGTGATCAAGCGAAACCATCACTGGGGATCGGTATCGACTTCAATTGACGCGATTGAGCCGAGTTCTGCGCGAGAAGCGGCCACAATACGCGGAGAGGCATGAGAAAGTGATGCTACAGCATGACAACGCTCGACCTCACGTTGTCAAACCCGTTAAAACCTACCTGGAAACACTGAAATGGGAAATCCCACCACACCCGCCATATTCTCCAGATATTGCGCCGTCCGATAATTACCTGTTCCGATCGATGAGACGTGGTCTAGCTGACCAGCTGTTCCATTCAAATGAAGACATTAAAAAATGGCTTGATCCGTGGATAGCCTCAAAAAAGATGAACAGTTTTACCGCGACGGCTTACGAGATCTACCAGAAAGATGGGAAAAAGTAATAGCCAGCAATGGGCAATACTTTGAACGATTCACTTGTAAACTTGTTGACAAATTTTAATTGAATAATTTTAAAAACTACTAAATTACCAAAAATTATTTGCTTCCTGATTTGAATGAAATTCCAAAATTATTAAATTTAAAAGGCCATTCCTGGGTGCCCATGAGACGATTTTAAAAAAAGTATCCAACGGAGGACTAAATTAGTTCGTAATTTTGAATTCCGAAATTTCAAAAATTTCAGCGACTTAATTTCAAAAATTTTAAGTTGCATCAGCATTTTTGAATATCGCCTTTCCGATTTAATTTGCTTCTGTTTTTAATTTTTATTTATGTTTCTTTAATTTGAAAAATTATGAAATAAGTAAGTTTTGAAATTGTATAATCACTTTGAGTAGTGCGATTTTTAGTTTGGATTCAAAGTTTAAATTTAGCTTAAATTGAGTCTCAACTATTCACTATTTCAAAATTTTAATATCAAATTCAAATTTCATCAAACGCAAAATTAAAATTTGAAGTGAAGGCTTTTCTTTTTTTAACTTTTTATTTTGGCTTATTGTTTAAAAATCTTTAATTTTAAAATTAACAAAATTCAAATATTTAAATATCTAAATCAAGGTATTGGGATTGTTTTTAATTAATATTTAAAATTTAAATTTCAATTTTGGAATTTAAATTTCATTTTGTAATTAAAATTTAATTTCAAATTTTAAAACTTTTTAGTTTAATTTCAAATTCAAGTTCAATCAAACGCAAATATAAATCTGAAAAAAAGGCTTTTCTTTTTTTTTTAATTTTTGATCGTTAATTTGAGTTATCGTTTTAGATTAATCTCTACAATAGCTTAGCTTTTAATTTTCTACATTTTTTTAATTTTAAAATAAATTTTTTTTTAAATTAAAATTAAAAATTAAAAAAAAAAATTAGTAGATTAAGAGAGACAGTGATTTTAAATTTAATTTTGGAATTTAAATTTAATTTTGGAATTTAAATTTAATTTTCGTAATTTTAATTTAGATTAATTTAGAACTTAAATTTATTTTCAAATTTTCAAAATTTTCACTTTAATTTCAAATTCAAGCAAACTCGAATATATTCAAGTTCCATATGTGTGTATATTTACACTTAAAATATTTTTTTTTATTTTGCATTTTTTAAGTTTGAGTTTGCTTTTCAGACTCATTTTTAATTTGTAATTTTTAATTTTGGAATTCTAAAAGTAGCAAGGATTCAAGTGCAAGCACTTCAAATTGCATCATCACCTTGAATATTACTGAAATTGTTTATGGCCTACCTTTTGGCACTCGAGTGCTCATTCAATACGGTTGCCTTTGCATGCAATCAAGTTGCTAAATATTTAATATCAAATGCAGCACTTACACTTCATTACAAAATTTTCAATTTAGCTGGAAATGCAAGCGCACACACCCCATCCCACTAGCACATATAAAATGCGCACAAACATATGCTGCATATGTGGTTATGTGAGTGTATGTATGTGTGTACTGTGGTATTAAAGACTTGCAGTTAGGAATGTGCCCATACGTGCGTTGCATATTTCAAGGAGCACACTGAAGCAATAAGACAGAGAGGAGCAAATTGAATGCATTCACTTTCGCATCAGAAACACAAATTTAATGTATATACGTATGTGCGTATGCATGTAGTGGTAGAAGAGCTGCACCTGCAACTGCCGCCATAACACCGACAGAAATTTCACTGACATTTCTGTAAGCCAGTGCGCCAATGTCATAGCAACTCACAACAATTGGTACTTCTACATCTACACACTGGCGGGCAGGCAGGCAGGCACGCTGGCGGGCATCTGCTTGAGAGAAGGGTGGTGGTCTCATGCCAGCATTCCACACGCCAACTAACTCAGATTGGGTTTTCGGTTAGTCAGTTGAGCTCGCTTTTGTGCTGCTGTGTTGCCACATTCATAGACGCACATATGTATGTGTGTAGTTGTGAGCTGATATCTTCTTCTTCTTCGTTTATTTACACTTTTGCAATTTCTTCAATCACCTTCTTCTACGCCTTGCACTGCCTTGTACGAGTGTACCGCAATGACAGTTTATTAAAATTTTAAAATTTGCTCGGGTCGCCCGCAATGCAATGCTCGCTTTTGATGGCCTCATTTCATTCACTCACCCATTCACCCAGTTACCTAGTGACTTGCAGTCTGTGGCATGTCATGTCAAAGTACTCGTGTGTGATATTAAGAATATTGAAAGCTAGCTGTAACGAGTGTTTTTTTATGGCATAGGAATTGGAAAATACTTCAACTTTATTAGCTGGAAAATTTCATGAGAAATCAATCGAATCAAGGCATAGATCAGTGACTTAAATATTAGTAATCAGTACAAAGGAGTGGCTAATTTTTTGAGCTGATGCGGTCACCAGAAGTTTGTCTCAGTAAAAAGACGGTTTACGGTTGTGGTGGTTGAACCTTGGAACAATTTAGTACGTATACGATTGCTATTGTTGTAAGAAACCAGAATCACGTGACTTATTTATTCATGGCACTCACTATTGGTCATAATTTTGCTCTAATCTTTTATTTTGAAAAAAAAAAAAAAAAAAAAAATTGATACCTCTGACATGCAAACACCAGACAGCAACTTTTTGGAGTTGTATTGAGGCCTACCTATAGACATCGCAGGCAGAATTGCCGCTGCACGTACCGCAATCAGACTGAGGGGCTTGGGCTATAAGCTTAATCTCACATATGGGCACTTAAGCATCCTCAGAAACTCTGAGTTCATCCCCTCGTCGACGGATCAGCGTGTGCCCTCGCTAAGTCCAAGCGGAACTTTCTTCACCCATATTCCACCAAGGGAGGAGTGGACCGTGGGCAACACTTGGGGGCAGGGCCTCGTTAACCTGTTCACGGATGGCTCGAAGCTGGACGGTAGGGTTGGAGGAGGAATATTCTGTAAAGAGCTCCCCATCAAACTCAAGCCACCGGATCATTGCAGTGTGTTCCAAGCAGAGGTGGCCGCAATTAAAGAAGCAGCTGACTGGCTACTTACTTGCGTAATAAGTGTTAAGAAGATAAATATTTACTCGGATAGCCAAGCGGCTATTAGGGCCCTAGGCTCTATTATGGTGCATTCAAAGCTGGTCAGGGAATGCCGCAGACTAGTCACCGTTCGTAGTCCACAAACACTCACCATTCCCCATCCCTTCCCTTTCTCCCCTTTCTTCCTTCACCCTCTTGCAATGGTATCACAAAGGATGAACCAAACTTTTTTCGTCCAAGTGGGCCCTACTCTCTGGGCAACCATCACTACCTCACCTAACCTGTATTGAGGCCTTTGTAGTTTAAGGATGATTATTCAGAAGCCCATTTCCCTAGCTAGCATACCAATCAGGGATCTTTTTGAAAAAATTCTTTCGAACTTTTGTTTGATTTTCTGATTACTCGTTGAGCGAATGGCAAACGCTTTTATTCCTACACCAGTTGGGTAGGATTGGTATGCATTTAATAAGTCGCACAATCTCTTGGTTCATGTCCTCCCTGATGGGCATAGGGCCTATACAAAACGTTTCCAACGGTCACGATATTTTGCGATTACTTTGACTTCTTTGAAGGATTTCCCTGCAGTCTTAATTTCTTTTTCGAGAGCTCTCTTCCAAGTGCACCGAGGGCGTCCTTTTTTTTCCACTGCCTTCCTGGTTCTAACCGAGTGCTTGCCTGCATATTTCTGTGTGATCCATTCGAAGAGTTTGGCTAATCCACCTCCACCTCCTCTGCTTTATTTCAGTCTGTATGAGTAACCGCTTACAATTCGTCCAAAGATCTCTGCTGCTGATTGATCTGGGCCACCAAACCTCCAATAAACGTCTTAAACATTTGTTGACAAAAACTTGCTGCTTATTTACGAGTGAGTCTGTCATGAGCCAAGTCTCACAGCCATACAAAAGTACTGATTTTACATTTCAGTTGAAAATACGCAGCTTTGTAGGTGTGCAAATCGATGAAGAATTCCATGTCTTGTTGAGCTGAGCAAACGCGCCACGAGCTTTTGTGATTTTGCTTTGTATGTCGTCTGCTGCACCTCCGTCCGCAGAAAATACACTTCGCGGGTAGGTGAAGTTGTTCACGTTTTAAATGCTAAAATTCATAGCGCTAAAGCTACTGCCTGGACGCGCGACATTTACTTGAAGCGATTTAGTTTTTTCCCCATTAATCTTCAACCCAACTTTTTTTGATTCTTCTGCTTCTTCTGCATCTTGGTAGTAGGCAGATGTCATCAGCATAATCTAGGTCTTCAAGGAGTTCGCTGAAGTTTCATTGTATACCTCTCCGGCATCTGTTTACAGATCTTGAAAGCACGTCGCGGATCTTGAAAGCAAAGCATCGAGCATGATTAGGAACAGCATAGGAGAGAAATCCGGCAACCCTGCCGAACACGAAATAGAGAGCCAAAGATGGAGGATAGACTTCCATTATGTTGAAACCTGCATTTAAAGCTGTTGTACTGGGTTTTAATTAACTGGATGATTTTCGGTGCAATGTATCGACGATATGAGGCATCCCAGATGCATCCGCTATAAATGCTGATGCCACAAGCTATGGCAACCTGGAGGTCGGCCCATCCATTTTTCACAAAGCGGAGAGTTTTAAGTACTGAGTGTAAACCTTAGCAACGCTGCAGACCCCTTAATCGACGTGATTGATAGACTGCAAGGTGCTAATGGAATTTATTTTGCTCCACTGAAACTTCGCAACTATCAAAATCGTGTTAGCTACAAATCTACAGGACGTTAATAAGACCAGTAGCAACATTTGCCTGCGAGGCATGGGTACTGACATCCAACATAAGGAACTACATTCTACGTTTGGAGCATAAAACCCTAGAACGATTATTTGGATCAATAAGTGAAGCTGATCTGATGGAAAAAGATACAATCATGAGCGCGAACAGCTGATATCAGGTCAAGGCATGGTGAGTTTCGCTAAAGCTCAGCGGCTGAAGTGGTTTGGACACTTACTCAGGATGGATGACAGCGGGATTGCAAAAAAGACATTCAACTCTCTTATTAGGAGCAGTAAAAGCGTGGACCCAAATCGGTCAAAATGGCGCTGGCGGTAATCGCGCCAATCAAGAAGAAAAAACGTGGAAAACCGCGAAGAAGATGGGCAGACGATATTGGTGCAGATTTACGCCACATAAAAGCTAGGAGAAGCGAGACAATAAACCAATTCGTATAGACCGCAATTCTGAAAGAAGCACTGGCTCACCCCGAGCTGTAATTTCTATGATGATGATGATTTAACGCTGAAGTATCACGCTTTTGATAAATACAAAGTAGCTGCTCGAAAGCCCCGCACCGTCGACAAAAAAAAATTGCCACAAATCAACGGTATTCCCTAGTCACTTGAAACTTGGATTTTGTAGTATAGAAATTAATAGACTATAAAACTGCATACACAGAAAAATTCTAAAATTTCTAGTTAAAAGATACTCGTACACAGAGTTAACTGTAGCGAAGGATCAAAAGAATGTGCTTACTTGAATAGCTGATCTGCCTGGCAGATCGATGATTGAGTGGGTCTAAAAAGCACCCTTATCTTTGCGTCAAAATGTGCGCGTGTTGAATACTAATTTGTAGTGTTTGCCTGTACGGTTTGTGAATGCCGTAGACGTCATTTAAATAGCAAATTGGATGCTACTACAGCCGCTGTTTATATTCGAAATGCAAATTAGAAACTTTCGTTTTTCTTTCACATGAGGAAATTAGTGGCAAAAAAGCGCTTGTTATATATTTTTGATAAATTTCATGTATGTGACATAAATATTCAGTTTAAATCATTTACGTGAAATGCTAATAAAACTCATTTTATAAGCGTTGAAAATTTGGAATGGCATGCCAACAAAACAGCTTTGCTACTTTGGACTAGAAAAAGTGCTGTTAAAAGTCTCTGAATGCTTGTAAGCCTTCAGATGACAAACATGTTGTTGTTGTTCTTATTGTTGATAATTCTGTTGTTAAAGTACTAATGTAAAAATTTCTGTTAAGTGCAATGAAGTCAATTTCACCTAATGGTAGGCTCCGGAAACATGCAGTTTCAATGGCGACGGGCCAGAGGAAGGTGGCTGTTAAATGAGTGGGTTCAACGGCACATATGAATAGATGGTTAGTATTGTGCGGAGTCCACTTACATGCCGTAATAACATTGAGCCTGGATAAGAAGAAGTTTAACCTACTACAATATCAGAGCGCGTCAGAGTAGCGCAGGTCTTGAAATTAAAATTTGAAAAAGGCTGGCCAAGAAGCACCGGGGATAGTAACTTCTAAAACTTCTTCTTCTTGATTGGCGCCATAACTACTTACGCGATCTTAGCTGAGTTTAACAAAACGCGCCAGTCGTTTCTTTCTCGCCTTTCTAAGACACACCAGTTAGAAACACCAATCGAAGCCAAGTCCTTCTCTACCTGATCTTTCCAACGAGGAGGGGGCCTTCCTCTTCCTCTGCCACCACCAGCTGGAACCTCATCGAATAATTTCAGAGTGGGAGCGTTTGTTTTCCTTCGGACGTCACGACCCAGCCAACGTAGCCGCTGAATCTTTATTCGCTGCGTTATGACTATGACGTCGTAAAGCTCGTACAGCTTATCGTGCCATCACCTACGATACTTTCCGTCCCAAAACCCGACTAGAAATTTTGTAAAAGCAGTGATTAGGCGCAAATAAAGCAGACCGCATTCCAAATTTGCGCCTCATAAGGCAGCCACACTAGGCCCAAGTCCCGAATGGTATCGCCACACATCTGCCTCATTAGGCGCAGGTTCGAAAAACCGAACTTCGGTAATACTCCGGATGCCCTTCTACAAATCAGTTAGGGATTCCAACTTATGCCTAAGTGAGACACTGCCACAGAGTTTCGTGACCACAACCAAATATGGTATTGCCTTGCCTAACGTGGGCCTGGTAAGGTAATAGTGAGGCGGGCCTCAGTAAGGCAAGCCTAATTCGGGCCTAACTGATTCTTCGGCATGCCTCACTGTAACTCTAGTCCGGAAGTGCAAAGATCCAAAAATCTTGCACAGATTCTTTCTCCCGAACACTTCAAGTCACTCTCGTAAAGCTTCTGCGTCATACGATAGGAGGAGCATAATGGAGCCTTATAAAGTGTTAGTTTTGTTCGTCGAGAGAGGACTTTACTACTCAGTTGCCTACTTAGTCCAAAGTAACACTTGTTGGCAAGAGAGATTCTCCATTGGATTTCTAGGCTGGCATTATTATCGGTATTACTGCTGGTTCTTAAATAAACGAAGTATTGTACAACGTCGAAATTAAAACTATCAACAATGACGTGTGTGCCGATACAAGAGCGCACCGACTGTTTGTTTGATGATGGAAGGTTCTTCGTTTCGTCCTCCTTCACCACCAGATCCACTCGATTCGCTTCTTTACTCCTAAACCACCTAGGCTAAAAAGCTCATTAGATTCAAAGCGCTGGAAAGTAAAAGGGTTGATAATAAAGAAGGAAAGGAGAGAACTGGCAGAGAGAAAGAGACAGGATAGAATAGAAACAGAGACAGAGATAGGGATAGCTAGTCCTCTGCGAATTTTCCAGATTCTTTGCCAAATTTAAAAACATCCGCCAGTTTGAGAGAAAAAATCTAACTCATTCTCATGACATCAGAACCCAAAATTCGTAGACTTGCTCTAGCAAAGACAGAACACTCACAGAGACACTCAGGGCACTCAGTGCTACCCAGCTCCTCTAAGTAAGACAGGTAAATCGAGTCCTCAATGATTCCAATGGTGGTCATACGCTGACCTCATGAGGTGAGTACTGTAATAATACCGACCATCAACCGAAAGTCTTTTCTACCGAGCTTTAGAAGAAAGTACGACAGTTTTCTATTCGGGCTTGCCACAAAACACTTTGCAGTTCTGCAGCGTTGCAGACCGGACCATCGCTCTTTATGTTAGTTCCATACATAATCGCTGATCCAGTTCATGATTCCTGTAAAACTGATTCCGATTATTGGTTCTGGTCCCTGTGGGATAGTCGCTGATCCGCAGTTGGCCAACTGATCGGCATTTTCATTTCCTTACGCGGGTCTGGCGGGTTATCATCTGCAATGGGGGGTGGTTGGGCTCTGATAACAAAATTCGGCGAACGGCACTTCAGAAAGGTGGTAAGGCACTCCTGGTGAATAGCGTTAATAGCCTACCTGTACACTGGCAGGTTCAATGGTTGTGGTGTATAAAGTTTACTCTAACCAATCAAGTCATTTAGATGCATCCTGACGTATCTAGGAGGTAACTCGGTCCACAGCAGGTGCCTTCCAAGAGGTTCGTACGATAACTCTCCTTGCAGGAGTTGCTTGCCGAGCACAAAACTTTAACAATCCACGAGCCTGGCCATAGTCCACCCATCGCTATATGAAAATTTTATAGAAATGAGCTTCAGATGCATTTGTTTACCATTTTTTAATCATACATGCCCACACACACATTCGTTCTGCTTTTGTTGTTGGGTAAATAAAACTGACATTGACGTACATTCCAAAGCCGCTCGTGCCATTCAGCCAGTCAGTATGCAAGTCAACACATGGGTTAGCTAGCGCAGGTGCCTGCCGGCGGAGAAAACAGCAAAGAAAGCACTCGACACAACATGCCAATGACGAAAGGATACACAAATGCAAATGGCTTTACGAATACCTGCTGTCGTGCTCAACAATAGCAGAGCTTTGCTTATGGCATATCCACCGCAGATGCATAATACGTCCCCCTTAAGACAAACCGCCACACAATGGCCAACGTTGCGATTCCAGATACAACAAAACAATGCAAACATGAGCAGAGAAGAAGGCGAAGCAATGCTGCCTTGTTTGTTGTTGGCCCCATAGGCATGCCTGTGCTGATGGTCCAACAAGGCGACCACTGGAACAACAAAATGACATCGTCAAATAGTTAGAACGCTTGGCTGCCGGCACTGCACAACGGAGATGGCGAGCCTGCGGCTGCAATGCAATGTAATGCCAACCAAATGAAATGCAATGCAATGAACTGTACGGCGTATGTGCAACATGGCATTACTGTGGCTATGACTGCAGAGCTCAGCTGTTTTTCGAAATTCGCCATTTTTCAGTTAACTTTATTTCGCTCGCTCACTTACTTTTATTCTGCCATACTTTGGACTTGTTCGCTTTCAATGTGTAAGCAGCCGCTAGTGCGACGAAGGGTTGAGTGCAAAAGCTTAGCCATGCAAGAAATTGCTGGTGAGAACGCGTAAGCGTTCGTATTCGCGTTGTTATTTAAATTTACGGCACCAAAAGGATTTTCACAGCCTTAAGTGCTACAATAAAAAGAGTGGAAATGAGAACGATAGTGGGAATAATGGAAGGCAAAAGAGGCGCAAGGAAGCACAAAGAAATAGCAGTTAATAAATAGAGCAACGAGGAAGTAAGCAAAACGAACGAGAGAAAATGGTGATTGTGAGCTGCCGTTTGGGATCACATGAAAAATGCCACAACTTGAGTGAAATATGTATTTGCTTGCAAAATTTAATGAAAGAGTGGTGAATAAGTGGTGAATTAATAAAAGCCGTTATGAGTTTACAGGAGAGGAAGTGAAAAAGTGTTACTTGTCGAATAAAGATAAAATAAAGCGTTATAGCGACTAATTTCGCTTTAATTTGCTTCAAATCCTAGTCAGCTGAGCGTAGCTTCGAACAAAATGAATAATTATGAGACACACCACTATTAACCAGTTAACTGTGATTGACGAGTATACTCGTCATGGAGAAGTGGCAAAATTTTGTGTATTGACGAGTATACTCGTCATGCGTATAAATTAGTGACCATTGGCTATTTAAATTACAATTTTTGAGAAAAACTAAACATATTCTCAAATTTAAAGATGTTTAGAATATTTTAAGGCTATGCCGGAATAAAACAAACAAATAGAAAATATAAACAATTTGAGATGATGTCATGCTTCCCCGTATGCACTGGTTGAAAAAGTTCCCCTGTTCGCATAATGAATTTATTTATGTGCGCTGATAACGTTTTTTAGATGTTAACCTAAAAGGGGCAAAGGCAAAAGTCAAAAAGTGGATTTATAAACTAGAAAGCTAACTCGTGTGTATCAGTGCATATCTTACCAAGTGTCGGCGGTTCCTATCAAATAAGTACAGTGCAACGTAAGAATTTCAAGTGCGTAAATATTATAAAGTTGTCCAAAAGTTCTAAAAATTAAATTAAATTACTATTTTTTTATTTTTAGTTCATTTGTCCCCAATTTTATAAAATTAACCCATCTTTTTCATCCAATATCTTACCAGCGCAACTTGCTCTGTGATTGACGACTATACTCGTCATAGCTCAATTCTGGCGACACAAAACTGTGCGCACTTTCAAATGGGAGCGCCACAGTTAACTGGTTAATACGCACCCACACGATGCCTTCTCGTAAATACGCATTTGTGGAATTTTATACAAAACAATTTTTTTTTTTCATAGAAATATAGTTCATACTACAAAAAAAGCCATATATAGCACAAAGTTTCAAATTTTACTCTAAATTTTAACAAAAGTTGAGAAAACTTTTCCACCAAATTTTTGAAGTGAAACTTCTTAAACGTCGATGGACGAGCGAGAATGGAAAGTAAAATTTCAAGGCCATGCAACGTTTAGGGCATTTTCGTTCCGCGAGAGAGCAAAAAGATACAACGTAGAGGAAAAGGAGAGAGAGAGTTATACCTTAGGTTAGGTTAGGTTGGTATGGTTGCCCAGGGAGTGGGTACACTTGGACGAAGAAAGATTCATCGTTCGTGATACCATTATGAGGAGGTGAGGTGAAAGGGAAAGACCGATGGGATGCAGGGAGAGGGCAGGGAGAGGTGGTGATGGGATGGTTAAGAGCGTGCGGATTACGAACGATGACTATGTTTGCGTCAACCGCTTTGTGCTGCTGATGAAATTCATCAGATTTTTATTGTCAGCACCAGCTATATCAGCAGGCGTGGCAAAGAAGTAAGAACCAAGATGCCTGGATCTTAGCCCCGCCAGAGCAGGGCAGCTAAGGAGAAGGTGCTGAGATGATTCCACCTCATCCTCCATACATCCAGCGCAAAAAGGACTCGAGGTGTTTCCAAGTCTCACAGCATGCATTCCTCGTGCTTTGTGTCCTGTGAGAGAACCCACCAGGATAAAGAGCCGATATTTTGTCAGCCTCAGAAGCTCGCCCGAGCGCCTCCGGTGTGTATTTGCCCAGCGCTCCCTGAGTTGGTGCGATGCCCATCTTTCCAGGAGCTAACCGCAGGTAGTCAGGGGGATCCCAATTCTCTCCCTCGCGGGGAATTCACCTCACATGTTCCTTGTCTGGTCAGCTCATACGCCTCACAGTTTCCTGCAATGTCGCTGTGACCGGAAACCCAGATGAGACTGATGTCAAAGAATTCGGACGCAGTCGAAAGCGAGGTCAAGTATTCCTTGACCGATTCCGAGTGCACCGTCATAGACGCGACGGCCCTTATTGCCGCTTGGCTGTCGGAGTAAATATTTACTTTCTTGACTGTTAGTACGCATTTGAGCAGTCAATCAGCTGCCTCCTTGATTGCGGCTACCTCTGCCTGGAACACACTGCAGTGGTCCGGTAACCTGAATTTGAGTCTGATGGGGAGCCTCTCGCAAAAGACTCCTCCGCCGACCTTTCCTTCCAACTTCGATCCATCCGTGAACAAGTTCACCAGGCCATGCCCCCAAGTGTATCCCTCCGTCCACTCTTCCCTTGACGGGATGTGAGTGGAGAATGTTCCGGTTGGACTAAATGAGGGTATACACTGACCTGTTGACAGAGGGATGAACTCGAAGTTTCTAAGAATGCTTGAGTGCCCATAAGTGAGGTTGAGCCTATAGCTCCAGCCTCTCAGTCTGATTGCGGTACGTGTAGAGGCAATTCTGCCTGCGATGTCTACTGGTACCACATTTAACATTGCGTTGAGCGCCAGAGTAGGAGTCGTTCGAAGCGCCCCACTGATTCCAATGAGGAGCTATACCTTATATACATATATCTTAGATACACTTCAGGCTATTTTTCCTGAGTTTTTCCTTGTGGTTGCTAATTTCTAGTGAGAAATAACACTGCCTACTTTTGGCGTTATATTTCCTTGGTGCCTTGTTTGGGGGCGTTTTTTGGTCCCAATTTTTTGGCGTTTTTTTTTGGTGCCTAGTTTGTGCCGTTGTTGCGGTCCTGGAAGCGCTGCGTTCCTGGAATGGTTTGCGCGGCTAATAAACGCTCGGAGTAGTGCGCGTTGTTGCCGAGGTTTGTGTCCGGCGTTTACCTACATCGGTCGACCCTTCTCCGTTTTTTGTAAATTTTGTCTATTTGTATTCTCTGCAAGTGTTGTGAATTTATTTAGATATATATTCTTTCTCTCTCTTTCTTTCTCTCTCTCTCTCTCTCTCTCTCTTCGTCTCATTCTCTCTCTGGTCTCTCCTTCTTTCGTTGTCTGCTTTGAAAGTTTCACTTCTGTTATGTGTACTACGCTACACGCACTGTTTTTCAAACTTTACCGGGCATACAGTTTTATAGCCCATTGAATTTTAGTAGAACAAAGTGCAAACTATATTTTAATAAATTTCGCAATAAAATTAATTTTGATATCGGGAAATAACTTTCTATATCTTGCGAGTATATCGAGCAATTGAAGTTTATCTTTATCTCTACCATTCCAACAACAAAAAAAAATTTATTTAAACCATTAAAAACTTAGTTTGCTTTCCCATCACCTCGTTCCGCTTTTATTGCGAAAAGTAGAAGCACTTCACGCTTTTGTCAAAAGAATAATGAATTGCTGAAAGGTTTACATAAGCACTGGCGTCCATTAAACAAACAACTAAATACAATTCAGTTCATGCACATCCATCAATTTTGAGGCAGCCAGCAGTAAAGTGCTTATTGTGCCTAGAAGTATGCTACGCCACTTGGCTGGCAACCTCATAAATTTAATCGAAAGTGGAACGAACGTTTTAAGCGCTACATCGCTGCTTTATACCTTTATACGCAACTTTATGCGAAGATATTTTATATTTACAATAGCAATAGTTGGCCTACGCAGCAAATGCTGGGCACTTATATTCTACATATTCCATATATTCTATAGTTTTAGGTCAGTGCAGCAACGCGCGTACCACACGAATTTTTTTGCAAGTCATTAAAAAAAATTTTTGCTTAACCCTGTAGTGTACAAGTCTAAACTGCTGGAAATTGAAAATTCTAAAAAAAAAACTTTTTTTCTGCGTAACTTTGACTTGAGAGTCACTACGTCTTTAGATCAAATTTTTAATATCAAATCTTAATATCTGTCAAAGATGCCTGAGTCCATAGAATGCATGTGGGCATGCAAGTGTAAATGGGTGTGTAATTTTGAATGTAATTTGAATTGTAATTTTAATTTAATTTAATTCTATAGTTGATAGTTCCTTATTGAATATTCTTATTGGTAAAAGAAAACACAATAAAAATATATAAAATAAATAGAGGTAAATAACTCAAACTGCACTGAAACAGAAGCGGGTGTCGCACTTATTGCAATCGGACTCAGTTTATAATTTATTGCAACACCTAACATTTCTTTTACCATCTTTTTTGGGTATCCCGGCCTGGTACATAACCTACTAGGACATACCACTAAATATTGAGCTCGTTGACCAAATGTACCCGGTTGCTTTAGTGCTTTTAGTACAGTAGCACAGGCGTCCCAAAAAGTGGTTATTTTCGGCAATGCTGCAAGAACTTACTTTATTTGCACTTGCTTTTCCCAGATTTCGTTCTTTCGTCATTCTATACAGTGGTATTTATTTCGTTTCGATTTAATTAGTACAATAGTACCCAACATTATCAAGCTGGAAGGTGGTAGTACTGGAACAGGAATCAGTACTAAGACCGAGATTCCAGAACTGAAACAATTTTCTAGGCGAAATTTCACAATCGAAATCTCTGTATTCGCATAAGGAGAAATGGAATTAGAAATTTTATTATGTCGGACAGTCACGACCGTTTTGAGCGCCTAAGTGTCATGTAAAACAAAAAAAGTCTTATGAAAAGCTACCAAATCCCTCCGAACCAATTTAGCACCGATAATAAACCTAACCTTGTGGTGAGTCTCAGGGCGTCAAAGATTTAAGAGCAACTGAAGCAATGTCTGCATGGTGCAAAGCAATTCTGCGTGGCATAGCCACCGTACTTCATAACTATTAAGAAGATGGATGAGTCAAAGGGGAAAGATGAGCATACTTTCTTCTCGTTGCGACCCACGGAACTTAAAGGAGAGTCTAAGAACTATGTTTAGTTACCAATGACCACGTGCATGGTGCAAAGATCTTCTGCGGAGCATTCAAGGCTTCTTTTTCAGAACTACTAAGAAGATGTGAAACAAAGGGAAAAAAGAAAACAAAGAGGTTCTTGGTTCCTTTTCTTTGCAACTTTCGCCACTTAAAGGAGAATTTAAGAACTTATTTTTATTATCTGAGAGGTTATGAGCAAGGCTCTTCTGCGAAGCCTCTACACTTTATACTTCATAATAATGGGAAGAATCAGAGGGGAAAAGAGAAGCATAGTTTCTTCTCCTTGCGACCCACGGAAGGTAAACGAAAGTCTAAAAACTCTTTCAAAAAACACTGCCGGTTAAGATACCATCTTATCTGGATTTTTTGAGTTGACTAAGGAAGCACCAGAATATATTTATCTCTTGTGATATATACAAAAGCTCCTATCGTTTCGTTAAGTAGCAAGTTTTTTTCTCGTTCCAATGCAGCTGGATACTCTCCATTTCGATTTCGAGCTGCTTTCTTAAAGCACATGAGCTGGTATTCCTCTACGTGTGCTGCCATGTGGGTTCCATGTAATGGTTCGACTATCGTTTTCCTCGGGTGGTTTGCGTAGCGTATGACCAATTCAACTCCACCTACCTTTTTTCCTTTTGTGTATTGTTCGTTTGCTGTTGTACCAAGTGCCTATTATGGCTGCAATGCTCGTATTACTCGATCTCTTCATGAACCCAATGAGATCTCGAATTCTATTGAATTCGATTTTACATGTATGTAGTTGTTGTTGTTGCAGTGTTTCTGCTGAAATAATCCTAGTTAGTGACTAGCGCCGTTTCACTACTACTGTTCTCGTGCGATGTCTTGGTTTTTTTTAGATTTCATTAATTTACTGTAAGAAAAGCTTACCGAGAGAGTGACGTTTCTTTATCTAGCTAGACCTGAACATACGCATTAACAATCAAAAAAAATGTGCTACAAAGGAAACGATATTCTTTTATCCTTTGTTCCACAAGGCTGCCCACAATACCCGACAAAAAAGGAATAAAAAATTTGTTTTCTATTTAACTAACTCATATTAAATTATAAAAGTAAATACTTAAATAAAGTCATAAGCAAAATTTTACAACAGCAACAAAAAACATAAAAGCCCCGATAATTTTTTTTACCAGGGGGCGCAAAATTAATCACCCTATCGAAAGTTAACATAACCTTAAACACAGGTTCGCTCCATTTGAGATTAAAAATTTTCTGTACGTTTTTACAATTTTGATCTTTTTCAAATAGAAAAAATTGAAATGGATTTTAAAAGATACAACGTACCTAGGATGGGTACCCCAGGATCATAATCTTTATTTATTTATTATTATTTATAAAAAAAAGATTTTCATCACTGAATTTTTTTATTTTTCATTTAGTAAAAAAGCTATTAAAAAATATATTTTTTTATTAAAAAAAAGTTATTCCAAAAAATTTTTTTCACTAAAAACCTTTTTCAATAAATCAAAAAATAAAAAAGATGTAATGATTAATCTTGCGCTACCTTATATGTATGTTTTATATTATATAACTAATTTTTTTACTTGGAACAAAAGTTAAAAAAAAGGTTGATTAATTTTGCGTCACCTTGTATTATTTATAGAACTCATTTTTTTCATTCAGTAAAAAAGTTATTCCAAAAATAATTCCATTATTAAATTTGAGCCACCTTGTACTATGTATCGAAATCATTGTTTTTTCATTAAAAAAATAATTGATTTAAAAAAAAATGGATGATTAATTTTGCGCCACTTTGTATAATTTATCGAACTCATTTTTTTTTCTTTCAGTAAAGAAGTTTTTCCACAAAAAAATTGGATGATTAATTTAGAGTCACCTTGTATTATGTATCGAACTCATTCTTCATTAAAAAAAAAATTGATTAAAAAAAATTGGATGATTAATTAAGTAATGAAAAAGAAAATCGATGATTAGTTTTGCGCCACCTTGTATTATTTATCGAACTCATTTTTTTTTTTCAATCCGTAAAAAAGTTATTCCAAACAAAAATTGGATGATTAATTTAGAGCCATTGAACTCATTCTTCTTCATTAAAAAAAATTGATTTAAAAAAATTGGATGATTAATTTTGCATTATTTGTATTATTTAGAGAACTCATTTTTTTTTTCATTTAATAAAAAAGTAATGAAAAAAAAGAAAATCGATGATTAATTTTGCCCCACTTTGTATTATTTATAGAACTAATTTTTTTCATTTAGTAAAAGTAAAAGTAAAAGTAGTAAGTAAGTGGATGATTCCTTTTGCGCCACTTTGTATTAGTTATACAACTAAATTTTTCATTTAGTAAAAAAGTAATTTTGCGCCACTTGGTATTATTTATAGAACTCATTTTTTTTATTTAGTAAAAAAGTAATGAAAAATAAAATGGATGATTAATTTTGCGCCACCTTCTATTATTTATAGAATCCATTCTTTTATTTAGTAAAAAAAGTTATTAAAAAACCAAACATGGATGATTAATATTGCGCCACCTTCTATTATTTATAGAAGCCATTCTTTTATTTAGCAAAAAAAGTTATTAAAAAACCAAACATGGATGATTAATATTGCGCCACCTTATATTTTCGATGGATGCTAACACTTAACAATACCTAGGTTGCTTAAATAGATCTCCTTTTTTTATTAATGTTATGTGCAGCCCGTTTTAACTGTTTACCAGAGTCATCGCTGTGCATTAGAGGGTTAAGTAAGGCACATTTTGAAGTAGTAGCTCAATTTTATTGAGTCATAACCACCATTACATTTTTATGTGCCTGCGCATGCATATATCACTCATGCAGATGTTTATGTAAACCAGGTTAAAATGTCATTTTATAGCCAAAACAATATTTACCACAGCGACTGCCACTTCTGCTGCTGCTGCTGCTACCGAGAGTATGTCAAGCAGTGCTTTGTTGTAGGCAACTTCTGCCAACAAACGCCTTTCAATACGCCTTTGACTTTCTTCTTTGATTTCCTTTCTTGCCTGGCTGTTCATTTCTATGTCGCATTGCTTTTCGATAAATACTCTACCGCGAACATATACGCTCATACATGCATGCATGTGTATGCGCGTGTATGTGAACACGTTGAATAATGGCCTAAATTTATTGTCATTTTGTGTAAAGTTTGAGATGCTGCAAAGGCAAATAGTATGCGGAAACAAAAAAAAAACGCATATTGCTCCGCAGCCGCCGAGCAGCGCGTGTGCGGATACTATCTGGCATCTGAAATGAAGTGAGGCCAAACATGCTTTTTCCTTATCGCACAGCCCATTAAACGACCCACATATGTAAATGTGTGTATGTATGTGTGCGCGCGCACCAAACAACCCACCAACACACTTTCACACTTTTCTCAGCATATGAGAAAACAGTGCCTTCACATTCACCTGCCCCGCCGACGCTACTGATGATGCCAACAACACCCACTACCCCTTCCTTACTCTCACTCTCTCACCTTTGTATGGCGATCCACTTCATTCTCGCTGCGGCATCATTTTTTGCCCCTTTGGCGGCCTTTTATTATTTATTTACGAGTTTCGTGCATTTTTTATAGCCGTGAACATATGTAAATGGGTGTTTCGTATATCACACACACTCGCACATTTGTGTATAAGTACGTACCTGTAAAGAAAAAAAAATGAAATACAGAAAAATGTTAGAAAATGTTTATGCAAGCAAAAAAAAAACGAAGAAAAATAAAACACAACATAAAAGAGGCAAGGGAATAAATGGAAAAATCTGTATAAGCAAAAAATTTAATTTAAAAAGTGAAAGTATCGGATAGAGATGAATTAGCTTTCCGCAACACACAACTAATGGCACATTTCCATACTATAGACGCCTGGTCGTTGCTTTCCTTGCCTTTCCATTTCCTTACAAAAATAAAAAATTCCTACCCAAAAGGGTAGCTTCAGTTATGCACCACAAAAGTGACCCGAAAGTATGCCAACGCTACGCTTTATCTCTCATTTGTTATAGCCGCTTTGCCATCCGTTGCTCGATGATGCTACTCGTCGTTCTCTCCTTACCCTTTCTGCCCTATTTGGCAAACAGTATGATGAAAAGATTTAGATAAATTATGCATTGCGCATAATTGAAAGTGGTGGCGTTCCTCTGCCAATGCACTGGTGTTTTGCAAAAATTAAGCTTCGTAAGCCTTTAAGGCCTTTCGTACTCAATTAAGATAATTTTGTGCTTTTTAGAGCGGCTAGGCAGATTTAATTTTTCGATTAGAATTACCGAGAAAATTAGTTTAGAATACGAATGAATTTTTAAATTTTGTATTTCCATATTTGCTTGATGTACAGCGGTAGACATAGACAAGGACAAGCGCTTAAACGCGCTAGAAGTGGATGAAGAAGTTTAGGAGAGACTAGCATGCGATTGCCTCATACAATTGAAAATTTCTGAAGCAGAAATGAAGCATTAAATTAAAGAAAAAGTGTATTCTAAAGCAGTCGACGCTCGGCCGGCAATGACAAATCCCCGGGTATATTTTTGTTACGAGAAAGCTTCTCGTTAAAATCGCCTTTCTGAGACAGCATAAAACTGCAGGTCGCACCATTTGTAAGATAACTGGAAGACGCATCTCAACAATTGTAAGAGAAACTCAAACCAAACGAAGGACATGGTGAAAGGTGAAATGGTTGCGGCCAGTCTAACACTCCTCAAGTAGCACTAAAGCGCCGTTTTGATGAACGAAGTTCATACTTACAGAGAAATTTTGATACTAACAAAAAAACATGACTTCTACATAATGCGATCAAACTGTTTGTTCCTTAGATTTGTACACCCTTGAGCATTTTTGGGCAATTTTAAAAAGTAATTTTATTCTAATAGGAAGCAACGTCAAGGAGGCCGAATATCTTGGAATAACTCTTGATGCTAAACTGCGCTGGAAGGCGCATGTCAAGAAGCAGCGTGAAGATTTGGAGGTGAAATTAAATAACTTTCTTTACAATATTGACCGACACTCTATTCTGTCAACCCACGACAAAGACTTATCAAACTAAGCACCTATCTGAGGCTACAGTGGCCTGTAAAGTAACCAGTTAAAAGTCTTAAGTATGCACGTGCTGAGCGCAAGTATCTTATCAGAAGCTCCTCTTTCCGTAGTTAGTAATTGTTTCGCTTTTCGTGGACCGATAGAAGTCCGCCAGTGTTCAGCGAATTTATTCTTCTTCCTCTCTTTAAAAAATTCGTTGATGTGGTATTTTGTAGGTCCACAGAAAGGTTAAGACCAATAAGAGGCCTACTTTCTTTGCCTTTTTTAGCTAAACGAGCAGCCGTTCCATTTTCCTCATGTCCAGGAACCCAATCTAATATGCAATACAGTGTTTTCCCTAACGTTTTAAGAAGGTGCAGGCAGTCATTTACCATTTTTCACGCGATTACAGTGGGCAGAAGTGCTTTCAAAGCCGCCTGCCTATCTGAAAGTTAGTAAATGTAGGTTTCACTCATTTTCCTACGCAGACATTTCCTCGCACATATCTCGATGACATGTCTGGAAGCTTGTTGGGTAAAAATCCCATTTGAAACGATGTTTTTAATTTAGGCGCATTGGTTTCCGTCCCTGTTCTACCATCATCTAATTTCGAGCCATCAGTAAACCATATCTGGCAGCCAGGTTTGAGGTTGGAATAGAATTATTTCTCCGTTCATTAATAAGAACTTGAAAGTTCCTGAAGGGAATGCGTTTGGCTGATGGTGTATTAATCCTATGAAGAATAGGATTATGTGGAAAGTCTTCTAAGATTTTTAATAGTTCTTTCATACCATCACTTGCTTAGTCGAAATTTTGACTTGCGGCGGTTATAAATTTTACGATAAAACAATATTTTCGAAAATATTATGAATCATAAAAACTTAGTTAAAAGTTTGCTTCAATGATATTTTAGTGGTATCAGCAAAAATGGTCGTAAAAAACGTATTTTTAAGCTTTTACTGGGGACCCCCAAGCCTTTATAGGGATCCTAAGATGTTAGTACTTTCATAGTTAAAGTGATGGGTACTTGCTCTTACTAATGAGTGCTCAACCCCCCTTCCCCCTCCATCTACCATCTAAATACATTGTGGTGGGAATGGCATATCTCCGCATGGCATTCGTTACATGGAAAAATGCAAGAGACGACCAGACAAATTTTTTTTAAAAATGAATGCTAGTTTTGAAGCGCTTCAAACTTGAACCAACACAAATTTAATAGGCTTACGCAGCATACGTCCAATTTTTCTACAAATTCTGTTTAAAAAGTTATGAATTTTGAAACAAAAAAGTGCGTGTAGCGTAGTACACATAACAGAAGTGAAACCTTCATGGCAGGCAAAGAAAGAGGGAGAGACCCGAGAGAATGAGAGAGAGAGAGAGCTATATATATATATATATAGCTAAATAAATTCACAAAATTTGCAGAGAATACAAATAGACAAAATTTATAAAAAACTGGGAGGGTCGACCGATGTAGGTAAGCGCCAGACATAAACCGTGGCAACAACGCGCACTACTCCGAGTGTTTAGCACCCGCACAAACGCAGCGATTCCAGGACCGCACCAAGGGCACAAATTACCGCAAGGCAATACCAATAAATCCGACGCCGGAATAGATAGCACTTTATAGTACGCACAAGCACTAGCCAGCAAACGGAAATAAGCGCCAAAAGTAGGCACCAAGAAAAAACGCCAAAAAATTTGAGAGCAAAAAACGCCCCCAAACAGTAGACACCAAGGAAATGTAGCGCCAAAAAGTAGGCACCAAAACTATATTTCCTACAAGTTTGCACCAACAAACAAGCCCCGAAAAGTAGGCACTGTTATTTCTCACTAGAAATTAGAAACCACAAGGAAAAGCTAAGAAAAAATAGCCTAAAGTAAATCTAAGATATACATAAGATATAGCTCTTTCTCTCCTTCTCCTCTACTTTATATCTTTTTTCTCTCTCGCGGAACGAAAATCCCCAAAACGTTGCATGGCCTTGAAATTTTACGCTCCATTCTCGCTCGTCCGTCGACACCTAAGAAGTTTCACTTCAAAAACAAACAAAAATGTTGAATTTTTTTTAGATGCGCACAAAGTTTCAGACTTGGATTTAATATACAAAATCACAAATTGATTTATGGCACTAATTGTTGAAAATTTCTTGCCATTTAGGAAGCCTGTGCTTATAAATTACTTAGTAAAGGCTTTTTAGTTCTTTTTCTAATGGCAGGCAATGCCATACCACCGAGTATATTTCTGCCATGAAAAATCAGAAACTGTAGGTCCCTTCATTTGTGGAAGAACATCAAGATGCGCTCGGCTGAAAATAGTGTAAGCTCTAATTATAAAGGGCTTTCCAATAACAGGTGTTATCTCTCGCTATCGAGAGATGATTAACAATTTTTTATTGCCGTAATTTGATGGTATTGATCTGGACAACGTTTATTTTCAACAAGACGGCGCTACGTGCCACACAAGCAGCGAAACCATTGATCTTTTATGGGAAAAGTTTCCGGACCGTGTTATCTCTCAAAGAGGTGATCACAATTGGCCACCGGGACCTTGTGACTTTTTTCTTTCGGACCACGTAAAAGAGAAGGTCTACGCCAACAGTCCAGGGTCGATTCAAGGTCTCAAAGATGGAATTCGTGAGGCTATCGAGGGCATAGGGCAGCCACTTTGCAATTCGGTTATGGAAAATTTAATGTAAAGGATATTATCCTGTAAGCCTGGTCGTGGTGGTCATTTGCCTGATGTTATTTTCCACTATTAACGGCATGCCCTCCTCTTTATAATGAAATAAACACCCTATCATTTGTATTAAAAAATAGCATTTTTCTTTGAATATCAAAATAACATCTCTTATTAGAAAACCCTTTAAATATATAAAGGCCTTTTATATGCAATTATAAGTTGATACTTAAATTTGCACGACCTAACATAGAAATAAAAATAAAATAAATAAAATATTGTTTTTACAACTTTAATTTGCTTATAGAGGCAGAATGAAGCGACCTCGCTTAACTTGCTAGTGCTAGAAACGGCCAGAGAGAGGGACTCTACTTCTCTTATTCCGTTCTTTTTTTTATAGAGTAAAAGGAGAAAGCAGCTTTTGCGAGCATAAAAACTACGAACAGGTGCGACTGACACTTCAGACTCTCTCTCTCTAAAAAGTATACAGGCTGCTGCTGAGACAATCAAAAGCAATACAAAAAACAATTTCGGAAGGAGGTGATATACGCACATACGCACATACATGCATGTGAATGTATAAAATAGAGAAAGCAGCAATTTTTATTTAACTTTCAATTTTACAATTATGCGCCAGGTGCTCGCTTGGCGAACTTTTCTCGCACTCACCACTACTAATTAAAGCAATTTATTTCACATTTCATTACAGACTCCGCTTAAGGTATAACCAGCCAATGCGAGTGCAGAGTAGAGGGTAAGCGCTGCTCTATTTAAAATAAAAGAAAAAACAACAACAACAACAACAAAGAGTAAGCTTCCATACGCACATAAAAAGTGTAATGTGATGGTACATTTGCAGCAGACAGCAAAAAAAGCAACAACAAGCGTCATTGTAACACGTCGTAATGATGCTGCTTTATGGCGCAACGAGCAGGGGTGCTAACAACAAACACAATAACAAGAGCAGTTGCAGTAAATGTAGATGCTGCTGCCAGATAACAAGCAACATTAAAAACCAGTAACAAGCACTTGACATTTTTAAAATGTAATCAAGCGTCAACAAGCAAAACGCGCCTGCTACTAACATTTTTCATGACATACATTCAGGCGCACATACAATTTTCGTTTTTCCGTTTGCGCATTTTACGAGCGTTTGGCGTAAGCAAATTAACAATAAAATAAAGGAGAGATAAAAAATCAGAAACGAAAATACAAAAACAACAAAAAAAGCAAAAACAACAAACAAACAAATAGACAAATGAACAGCTGAACAGCTGCCGCATAACAAGCAAGAAATGTGAAAATGCAAATAAAATTTAAATAGATATCAACACAAGTGGACGTGAGTGAGTGAGTGCGCCTAAAAGTAGATGCTACTTGGCAAGTAGACAAACCGATTAGGCGAACTAATTCAATTTATTTTTTTCTCGTCACGAATCTGTGTAGAATAACTGTACGTAAAAGCGTCAGTGGACAGAGTGAAAAAGTATTGAAGAAGAAAGGAGTTCGGAAATCGGTGGATAGGCAAGTGGAAGTGCAAATGAATGCCGGCCACTCGAAGCGAAATTTCGTTAAATAAAAGCGTCCATAGACCAAAATAGCGCTTAGGCGAAAAATAGCAAGCAAAGGAAAAAATGTTTAGTAATTCGTAGTGCAACTCAAGGAGTGAAACGGTGGTACGTGACATAAATTTAAAAAACAGAAAGGGAATGTGCCTTCGAATGAGCTACGCGTCGGAATTCCCTATTCACCTGACTGCCAAGCTAAACAATAATAAGTGACCGAGTGAAAACGGAAAAAGTAATGAGAAAATGGAAGAAGAAAAATTAACGGTAAAACGGCTTGTTTGTGAATTTTAATGATTGTGAAGTTTAACTTTTCTAAAGGATTACTGCACGCTTTTCAGCGCGGTAATAAAAAAAATTAATACAAAGTAGTGTAAAATGTGTAACATACTTTTAGGATACTTAAAACACGCTTGGAACGCGTAAATTACACAAAAAGTGAGGAGAGCAAGTGATAAAATGCAATACATTGGAAAATGTAGCATACTTTTGGAAAAGTAAATGAAAAACAAAAACGATTAAAGTATAAATAAAAAAAGAAAGCATAGTTGCAGGAGTGCAAGCAATTAAAAAATTTGCGAAAAATCTGCGAAAAACCTGCGAAAAGAACTCACAAAGTCGCGCATTGCGTATTTGCGAGTGAACACAAAGAAATATAGTATAAATGTAGCATACTTTTGAGTGCTACTGCGCTAAGTGCCAACTAAATAAATGATTGCCAAATATATTGCACACATTTGCCTACATAAATAAATAGCGGCTTACAGAAAAATTTATACACGCCTCCATAAGCGTGTGAGTGATACAAATTTCTCAGAGACGAGGCAAGGCAAAGCAAAAAAAAAAAACAAAAAATTATTAACAAAAAAACTCAAACAAGCAACTGTATTTATCAACAAACACAACTACATAAGCCAACAATATATAATAAATCACAATTTTAAATAGGGAAAGCTACCACACCTTACTTTAGCCAGCAGCAAATGCCCGCGAGCAGTAAAATGCGTCGAAAAGTATGCCCCTATGGGCGAACCAGTCTTCCGCGTCCGAGCAGCGCACACATAGCGAGCATGCAGCTGCTCCTCATAAGCACCATTCTAATGGTCATCGCTGACGGCATCTCAGCTGCCTCACAACTAAAGCTGCTCATAAACGACGATGAGCTGCTGCTGCAGCCGCCACAGCCCGTCCAAGTTGAGGCACTCGAGCGGCATGAGGGACATGAAGCGGCGGACGATCCCGACGAACGATTCAATCTGTATCGCAGCGAGCTGAAGCGACTCTCCTATGAGACCATACATCGTATTTTGCGTGACGAAAACGAACCCATCTATAGGCGTGAGGATGCCGAATTGCGCTACTATCAGAAGCGCTTCTACCAACCGACACACGAAGTGGTGCGTCGAGCGGCTCCAATTGCACAAGTGCGAGAGGAAATCGAACAAACGCCGATGTTGATAAAACCCGCAGAGAATACTCTCAAACTTACGCACGCACAGCTGTTGAATTTCGATGCTATTCGCGACTATCACGGCAATCGGACCATCATTCAAACACTCGATTTGAGCAACAACCAACTGCAGACAGTGAATTTGAACGCTTTCACGGCACTGCAGCAGGTGGAGCTCACCAACAATTCACTCACTGCAATGCCTCTCAACGGGAACGCGAGCAGCACGATTACGATACTCAATCTGAACGGTAATCAAATTGCGCATGCAGAGGCGATAAGCAACCCGAATCTACGCGAATTGCATTTGAGTGGCAATCGAATCACCCGACTACCGCATCTCAATCTATCGATGTTGAGCGCACTCGAAACACTCGATCTGTCGTGCAATCGCATTGCCGAACTGGAGACGGCGTTCTTTCCACAGCGCATGCACAATCTGAGGCATTTGAATCTGGCTTACAATCGCTTGGGCACCATTTATCGGGAGACTTTCTACAATTTGCTCAGCTTGAATACGCTGCTCCTGAGTCACAACAACATCAGTGACATTGATTATGAGACCTTTTTGGCTTTGCCGAATCTGCAATATTTGGATTTGTCCTACAATCAGTTACGCGGCGAAGCTATACGCGCCCTACAGGGTATACCGGATTTGGTGCGCCTCTCGATCGCCTACAACCCGGAAGTGGGCGCAGCTATGCAGGAATTTGTCGCTTCGTGGAGTTTGAAGGAGTTGGATGCGAGCGGTACTGGATTGTGTCAAATACCGGCGGCTTTGGCACAATCGGTGAGGACGCTTAAGCTGACCGACAACTGGCTGAAGGTGAGTAAGGGGCAATGTGGTAAAGGGAAATGGAAAACGAGTGTTGTGGACATTTTTTTTTAACTGATACTTTTGTATAGGAAAAGTGGGATTTTCTTTAGAAAAATTATTCGTACTAATTTGTAAAAGCCTGTATTTCTTACGCGAGTTTTACGAATTGAATCACATACAGAGAGAATATCAAGCTATAAGCGCGCATCTGAGAAACTGACTGGAGTGCGCCATTAAAACAAGCATCAGCCTGTTGCAACCAGGGAGCATCATGCCAGTGTCGTCCTTGATAAATTTGAATCAAAATTACCTATGTTAATTTGTTTGAAATATCTGAAGCCGAGAGGCTCCTAGCGAATCAGTAAACCTTGCAACGAAAGCCGCAAGAAGACTTAAAATGCTTAACGAACTCTCATGCAGGACATAGCTCAATAATCCGCAACATATGGTCAATATGAGCTATATGGGTCGGGTTTTTAGAGGAAGGGAGCTAAAGCTCTTGCAGCTCCAAACGGAATACACTTAACTTTTATAAGGACGGTTCTAAAATGACCAGATTACTGCATTATATTCGAGGCTGAGGTTTTCGCAGTTGCAAAGGCAGCAGATCTAGCTTGTGTTACCACTGCGATCAACACCAAAGCTAACTTTTACGTAGATAGTCCGGCAGCCATGAAATCGTTTAGTATACCGTCCAAGATTGTTCTTCAGAGCAGGGAGTCAGTAGAATGCAAAGGAGGCAGCAAAGAGTAAGCTGGCCATAAGGGCATTGAAGGGTACGAGATAGTAGACGATACAGCGAAAAATGGAGTCCGTCTATTTTCGGACCTTGTCAACGAAATTCCAAAGCTAATACGAACATTGTACGACGAACTAGACGAAAACGTGATCAGAGACTTTAAGACAAGATGGGAGAGCTGGCCCACTTGCAGGAATGCTAAGATCATTCGTAAGCAAGACGATCACAGTCGTATACTATCACTAATACCAAGAGATTGTAGAACTATGCCAGGCATGCTGACAGAACATAGACCAGCAGCAGCGTATGCTTATAAGAGAGGAATCTCGGACAGCGAGGAATGCAGGAAATGTAGGGAGCGGGGCTCAAGGGAAACTGTAGACAATCTCTTCTGCGGATGTATTGCGTTATTCAAAACACGCTTAAAATAGTTAGAAGCACCACAGTTTCATGGATTGGAAGACATCTCAGCAATGGATTGGACATGTCTCAGTAAATTAGCAATAGAAACACGAACGATTCGGGTGGTCTTTTCGAAACATAAAATTGTCGGGTTTTTCTCAGTTTAATAGTCCATTGAATTTTAGTACAATAAAGTGTGCGTTTGAAGTTGCTTGCAAGTGATCAAAAATCATTAAAAATATTAGAATTTTAAAAGGCTCCTTTTAATATATTAAAATTTAATGGGCTACAAAACTGTGTACCAAAATGTTTTTATAATTCGAATTAAAAATTTTTAATATTTGTTTTATTAAAAAACTGTGCACCAAAATGTTTTTTTTCAAGTCGGATTAAAAATTTAAAATTTGTCCTTTATTAAAAAGTAATATTAATAAATTTCTTATTGAAAAAATAAATAGTCAGAACTAGTCAAAATATTGGCTGGTAGGTTGAAGTGTTGATTCATAATCCACCTAGCGCTTCCGCACCATTTTATAAGATGCTTTTTTCACGAGCTGTATATTCAAAGCATTTTCAAAGTCATTATTAAAATTTACTTACTGCATAGGCAATAAGCTGAAATCTCTGCAAGAGATAAAGGTAAAGAATATTTCTTGAGTCATTAGCAAGTGGAATCTGTTTCCAATCAGTATGTAACCTAAAATATGTAGCCTTAGCTTAAAAAAGTACACGAACACTCTTGGCACTGGACACAGAAATAGAAAACTATCCACGCAAAACTAAAAGCCCTGGAAAGTGGAGTAGAGTTAGCGTTACTCATAAGCTCCATTTTTTATCGCGGACCAACCTTTTCATAATAAAAAATGCATACAAAAATTTAAATATTTCCAGTTGCCTAACCTAAAAAATTAAAAAATTTAATTAATTTTTAGCAAAATAGCCAAAACTGCCCCAATTAACGCAAAACAACTGAAATTACAACGCCTACTTTTGACACGAAAGTAACCAAATTTTGCAAAAAAACTTAGCAAATAAAAGCAAAAATTCGACAATTTTGTTTTTGTTAAAATTTTATTTTTCAATTTTAGTGCCAGCCCCAAACCCAAAAATGCCCCCCTACAAGCAATTGAATAGCTTTGTGTGTTAACTGTTCGTGACAGCATCAGCACCACCGCATCCAGCAGCTATGAATATTGCGCGATTCAGCAGTTCTTCTTGCGTGCTTTTTTTTCTCACATTTTCGCTTTAATGATTTTTTTTTTTTTTTTTTAATTTCATTGAAATTCCGACATCACGAAAATTTTGCTGTTAAAACGTGGTACTTTCAATTTTTTTTCCGGTTTTTCCTTCATTAATGTGCATAAAAGTGCGGGTTTGCACACCAAAATCGATAAATGAACGAATGAGCAAATGAATGAATGAATGGCTGAATGAGCGCACATCCATCAAAAGCGTCTTTATTGTGCGTGAACGTGTGCGCGTGTGAGTGTAGCCAGTGGAGCGCGCAATTTCGGCGCTTTTACAGCAATTAACAGGATGTTAACACACAAATATAAGCAGAAGCACAAACATGAGAGGAGAGAAAAAACACAAACAGAGCGAGCGCCGAATATATTCCAACAAAAAACCAGAAAGCAAAAAAACAAAACAAAAAAACAACATCTGCAAAAGTGAATTCAGAACGACCAGTTGTTGTGCATGGGTGTAGGAGAGTTGCAAAGTTTTGGAAGGCGCACATATGGATGTTTCACGCATGAATTCACGCACAGCCACTTGCACATGTAACAGTACATACACATGTATGTACGTGCATGAGGAGATACCTAATAAAGCGCAACACATTTGCAGAAGACTAACAGAAATTTGTTTCGTTTTCGACGATTGAATTCCCATAAAAAGCTAGTAAAGATGTGAAAAAATAAATAAATCAGCTCATTGAGAGCCGAAAGTGGACAACTGTTTTTTTTGGACCAATATTCTTTTTAAGCTATTTGTAGATATTTCGGCCGACTATTTTATTTTTTATTTTTTTTTTTTAGTTTTTATTTTTTTTCGGCGCTGAGTATTTTCAGATAATGACATTTTTCACACGGTTTCATATAACTTATTTGAGGTGGATAGAGGGATGTTTAAAATACTAGTTTGAGGAAAAAGAAATCCTTCATTTTTGTGTAAAATTTTTGCACGAATGGTTGAAAACTGTTTTATGGTCAATCTTTAGCTTCTGGGCGATGCCGCGACTACTAACATGGCGGTCAACTTCGATTATTTCTGTGATTTTATCGACATTTTTGAGGACGGGCCTGGCTGTGCGAGGTGCATTTTTAACATCTAAAGTGCCTCAACGAAACCAAAATTTCACGAAATTAGCTGTTGCAGTTTCGGCACCAAAAACACCATTCATAATTTCATGGTTGGCTGTAGATATCTGCCTGTTGGAGGTCTCATAATGGTATCAAAACGCCGCTTTAGTGCTACTTGAGGAGTGCCAGGTGCACTTCAACCATTTCACCTAACTACCTACGTAGGTTGGCGCACTACCGCAGACTGTGGAAGGAAGACGCACCCAGTGAACTTAATCGTGTAGCTGCCAAACTCAGACATTTAGATGTTGCTCAATAGACTTCTTCTCTGAAAGATCCCCATAGCTTCCGCAGTAACAGTTAAATAGTAAATCTAGATCAGAAAAGTGTTATCTGGCACACCCAAGAGTGGGTGATCTCCCCCTTACAGGAGTTGACTGGAGTTTGGATCTGCACCATCTGCGTCGTTGAAGCCTTTTTCGCGACTTGTCTATCGGACAAGATGTAGATATCTGCCTCGCTGCCACATTCCTTTAGCATTTTGCATGCCTGCAGGAGCAAAGACTTCTGCTTAAAAAACCCCCTAACAGTGTTCGGCAATTTTAAGAAAATACATAAATTGACTGAGAGTCTCTTCTGAAATTGGAGATTACTTTGAAGGAAATAAAAGAAATTCGTTTTATTGTCAAATTTAAGCTTCATTTAGAACAAAAGTGAGCACTGCCCGTGATCTGACTTTAACAACTACTTTAACTATGTTGTTATCCTTTAGAGATTTTCGAAAATTCCACTTTTTCTTCTTCTTCTTCTTCTCATAGCAATAATCTCGCTTCAGTAACTCTAAAACAGCTGCTATTGTCCTATCGCTCGAACACACTAATCCCCATCTAAAGTGAAATTCGCTGAAGCATCGTTATTTAATATTTAATGGCTATCGAGTTAAATGCGAAATAATTGCTTGTATATCTTTTATGGCTTACAAGCTAAACAAAGCACTAAGTTGCTCATTATTTTTACGCTTAATTTTATATGCATTCCTGGATGGTAAAATGTAAGAATTCGTTCATCACTCGGACGTAGACATGACGCCGATGACGCCAGTGTCTGTTTACCCAAAGTCAATACAAACAAGCCAGCCAAGACCAGACGAGTTGAGTTGAGCTGAGACTCATTAAACAATTTACAACAAAAACAACGTCGAGCGATAAGCAGAGGAAATGAGTAAAATGAGAATGTATAAAACAAAAGGAAAAAAACAGAGAAGGAAACACATGAGAAAGCCTGAGCATGAAAGCGAAAATCATACAAAAACACCACAAAAAAAAAAAAGAAACAAAAAATGGAGGCACGATGCCTAGTTTGCCTTTACGGCAGTCTTAAAGTATGGCTGATTTTCACGTTGACTGCGAATTTAATGGCATTTTCGTTGATACTTTCCGGAAAGAGCAAAAAAAATAAGGTTTTGAGTTATTTCTCTTTCTTTTGTACTGCAATTTCTCTAGAGGGAAGTCCAGTAGGATTAAACTGGTGATTTTAGGATGATGACTAGTTCGCATTCCTTCTATTTTCTATACAAGCAACTGATGAATTTTACACAAGGACACAAGCAATGCTGACATACATAAGTGGGCTTAAGAAACTTAAGCAAGAATTGAGCTAATATACTTATAAGCACCCCGAAATTATTATAATGACAGCACATATTGACAAGTTTTGACTATTAAATTATTTATTTTTGAATATTTTTAAAAAAATTAAGTTCACTCTAGCACAAAGATCATAAAAATCCAATTTTCTAACATTTTGTGAGGTAAAAATTAAATGGCAGCATCACCTAAATTTTTTTTGGATGAATGTTCTTGGACGCAATTTTTTTTATTCCGGTTTTCATTATTTGCAATCAATTTTATAATCAAATTATATTTTTCCGTTAATAACTAAGTGGCAACATCACTCGAAAATATTTTTGAATTATTGCTCTATAAACACATTTAGATTGTTGCCCATGTTTCAAAATTTGAAATAAATTTTATAATAAAATTATATTTTTCCGTTAAAAATTAAGTGGCAGCATCACTCGAAAATATTTTTGAATTATTGCTCTATCAAACACATTTTGATAGTTGCTTATTTCCCATAATTTGAAATCAATTTTGCAATTAATTTATATTTTTTCGTTAAAAATTAGGTGGCAGAGTCTCCCAAAAATATTTTTGAATTAACGTTTTCTCAAGCACCTTTTGTTTGTTGCCCGTAATCGAATATTTGAAACCAGTTTCATAGTTATTTTATATTTATATTTAAAAGTATGTGGCAACACCATTCAAAAACATTTTTGAATTAACGTTCTCTCAAGCAACTTTGGTATGTTACCCCTATTTTAATATTTGAATAAAATTTTGCCATTAATTTATATTTTTCCGTTAAAAATTAAGTGGCAACATCACCTAAAATAAATTTTGGATGAATATTCTTTGACGCATTTTTTTTTTATTGCTAATTTTTTATTATTTGAAATTATTTTTATAATCAAATTATATTTTTCCGTTAAGAATTAGGTGGCAACACCAATTAACAATATTTTTGGATCAATTTTCTCTGAAACAATTTTTGGTTGTAGCCCATATTTCAATATTTTAAATAATTTTTCTAATCAAATTATATTTTTCCGTTAAAAATTAGGTGGCAACACCAATTAACAATATTTTTGGATAAATTTTCTCTTAAGCAAATTTTGGTTGTAGCCCATATTTCAATATTCTAAATCATTTTTCTAATCAAATTATATTTTTCCGTTAAAAATTAGGTGGCAACATCACTCACTTAATATTTTCATGAAGATTTCAAAATTTTAACAGAATTTTGTATGCATTGTTTTATTGTTTGTAAAACCATAAATTATCTGAAATCCACTGAAATCAATCACTCAAAATGGTTTTTTACGAAGCTTTTAGATATATAGGGTTTTTCGATGTAGACGTGCTATTATTTTTGATGAGTGTAATCGGAGAGATTTCGCCGCTTTCAATTAACGGGAGTAATTAATGAAAAATTCAATACAATTTGAATTAATGGTCAAGCATTTGCGGGCATTTCGGGATTTCTCTATTGAAAAATCAGTTCAAAAATGAATTTTCTCAGAAGTATATAACTTTCGGCTTATGAGGTCATTGCTTGTGACCAAAGAATTGTCTTTCTCGAAATTAGTATTAAATTTGTTAAGTAGTTTAGGTTCGGTTATGGTGGTATTCGGTCCGTATGACGTACCTTACAGATCCCTCGTGATACCATTGTGCAACACGGGAAGCTTTTTTACTTATTTTCATGAAACCATTTAGAGGCACTTATGAAGCGCAGGATTGGTCTAATCGCCACGTCAGACTGTTCCGTAAGAGAATTGAAACAGTGTTTACCTCAACAACCTGCTCTGATTTTAGCTAAGGCTGGGCAATAGCAAAGGAAGTGCTCAACTGTTTCTTTGTCCTCCTCATCTCCTCAACTTCTACAATATTCATGGGAGAATACTCCCAAGTCTCAAGGAATGCCTGCCAAATAGCCAATGACCGGTGACACAAGCCACGACCTTCTAGATATCATCTCTTGAGAGGCTAAGCAATTCCTTTGTCCTTTTCTTATTTATCTGCGGCCATAGTAGTCTAGCTGTTACGCATGTAGGTATTTGCATTTTTGTATGAGCTATTGGCCTCTTCGATAATTTTGTTTTTCATTATTAATTTACTTGTGGCCATAGGCATCCCAATGCTACTTTTGTCACTGAGCAGTTGTAGAACAGTACCTTTCCTAACTAGCTAGCTCATCGGCTTTACAATTTCCCTCAATATCCCAGTGCCCCGGAACCCAAATAAGGCTGACCTTGAATACACGACACTAATATCATTTAGGATTGCCCGGCATTTTTGATCTTAGTATAGCCGCATTCATTGATTTAATGGCCCGCCTATTCGAGAATATATTTATAGAGTGCTTTTGTTATGCCTCGTGTGTTAGGGTACACAGTTAACTCCTTTATGGTTAAGACTTCTGCCTGGTAGACGCTACAGTAGACCAGAAGTCGAACAGATAATTCCAGTCCTAATTTGAATCTTTTGACTGAATCTGGTTAGTACGGCATACAAGTTTTAAGTTTGCATGCGACGTTGGTCTGGGTGTGATAGGTTTGTCGGGCGAGGATTTAGATGCTTAGCAAGCCCGATACTAAATTTGCTGATGTTAAGAATTGATTTTAAAGCTGAGTTCCAGATATGCATTCCAAATGTACACATCGATTTAAATACTGATTTATAAAGTGTGGTTAAGTTTCAAAGGCCGGTGTTGCCTTTAAATAAAATACAATTTTTTCAGGAAATTATTGTCATTTCTCTTGATTATGATAATATTAGTGTGGCTCAATTACGTATGGAATAAAATGTCGGCCAAATGGCCGCCGCGGTCTCGGCGGCACACCTCCATCCGATGGTCCAAATTTTCGATGACGCTGAGGCATAATTGAGGTTCTATGCCGTTAATGTGTCGAATTATCTCATTCTTCAGCTCTTGAATTGTTGCTGGCTAATCGATGTACACCTTTTCTTTCAAAAAACCCCAAAGAAAGAAGTCCAACGGTGTCAAATCACATAATCTTGGCGGCCAATTGACATCGCCGCGACGTGAGATTATTCGGCCATCAAATTTTTCGCGCAAAAGAGCGCGAGCGTTAGCTGTGTGACAAGTGACACCGTCCTGTTGAAACCACATATCGTCGGGCCATAAAAAGTTCGTTATCATCTCACGATAGCGAACACTATTCACAGTATCTGCCTGACCTGCCTCATTTTGGAAAAAGTACGGCCCAATGATGCCGCCGGCCCATAAACCGCACCAAACAGTCACTCTTTGTGGGTTGTGGGCATTGGTTTTTCGGCAATCACTCTAGGATTATCATTCGCCCAAATGCGGCAATTCTGCTTATTGACGAATCCACTGAGGTGAAAATGTGCCTCATCACTGAAGATGATTTTCTTCGAAAATTGGACATTCACTGTTGCCATTTCCTACCACCATTCTGACCATTGACTCCATTGTGTAACTTTTCATGGTTCAAATTGAGTTAGTCGGAAATTGAAAAATGTCAAATGAAATGCGGAAAAAAACTTGACGTTTAGGTGTGGTTCACATTCAACATCGGCCCTTGAAATTTAATCACCCTTTATATGAGCAGCTTTTTTACCAGTAAAAGCTCTAATTTTTGGCCTAGCAGCCAATAAAGGGAACGAAGTTTTATTCCAAGCTGCCTCCGCTTTTAAAATATATAAGCATATCTATGAGTAGCACATTCGCAACTCAAAGCACGGCCACAATAGTTAAGAGGGTAGAGCACTGGCTTGCCAATTTTCAAATTTTTATATATAAAAACCATTGCCAGCATGAAAGCATGAATTTCGCGTAGGAAAGAACAAGCGAAAGACCATCAAACGTGTACTTTATTATAGTAAAATTTAATGAGCTTTTAATTTGCATGAATTTTTGAACAAAGTTTGAAACTTTTGAACGCATGAAATATTCGCCACGCGAAATTACATCTTAGGAAAATAAATGAGTCTGTGCAACTAATAACGCAACTGAGTGGAGTGAAGCAGTGATGCGATTTGTGACAGCGAAGTTTCACTAAGAAATCGATTGCTAAATGCCAGATACTTGTTTCAGTGGCCTTATGTGTATGTAGTAGTGAAACGGCTACGCTTACTCTGTAGTCAAAAGCCAAACTAGTCTGAAAAGATATTAGTTTGCGACTAGAACTGCCTAAATGGAATCGAACTAGTCCAAAAAAGACCAAATTTGTACCGATTACGAAACGATTTATTTATGAATATTTTATTTGAATATCAAATATTATTGATTTTATTTTTACTTTAATTATTAGTTTTTTTTTTTTTTGTTTGGGTATGTTGTGAGCCATTAAAGTGGGTATAAATTCAATTGCTTTAAACATTTAGTATGCAATTGACTATATCGTCGATTCACCCACAACAACTTAAGGGGGGACCCTCATTTATCGGGTAAAAAAAATCGATTTTTTGGAAATAATTTTAATCTATTCTACAACTATTTAAGAATATACTTTCAAAATTTCAAGGCGATATCTGTATTTTTGAAGGAGTGACAAAATTTTTAACAGGACGCGACGGGTGGCCTGATCGCCTGTATCCAAAACTTTAAACGCGTTTTTCTCGAAACATCATTTTTCGATTTTGTGTACACAATTGAGAACGCTGTATTGAACCAATCAGGCTTTACAATAGCTCATTTTAAAGATAATTAAATTGTTTTCAATGTGACATTAAGTGTTTTTTTAAAAAAAAGATTTTCATATTTTTTTGTAATTTTAAAGTCAATTTTTATGCATGAAAAATCACTTTTAACATAAAACTGGGTAAAAAATATCAATTTCGACATTTTTTTTTAAATCAAAATGTCACATCGAAGGTATTATCCTAAAGTTTTAAAAAAAATTTGGTTTTTTTATTTCAGAAAAAAATTCAGAGCGCTAGAATGTACACAGATAGAATGAGGTGCCATGGACGAGGTGTATATTTCCATACTTAAAATGTTTTTTTTCTTCTCCGAAAATTTTTGTAGACAGTCAAGACATTTATTAAAGTACTTTATGAATTACAAAACGTTTGAAGTTATTTTACCTGAGAAAAAAATTCCCGAAAATGATGCATTTTTCGACCGTCTAAATGAGGGTCCCCCCTTAATTAACATTTTTGGGCAAGTTAAAAAAATTTGAAAAAAAAAATTGTGTGAAAATGTGAAAAATGTGAAATCCTTTACATTTGATTAAAAAGTAATGAAATATGTTTTTATTGCATCTTTCTTTACTAATTTTAAAATATTTATCCATTTATTCTACCTCTTCAGCAATACTTTTTCCTTGTTCACTCCTCCCGGGAGCATACGGTCTCAACAATACATTCGTTTCTGACAGGGTAGGTGATTAGCCTGCCTTCATCAATACTTAGAAAATGTAAAACTAATCTTATTAGCAAATCTAAGGCTGCTACATCAAGATGTGAAATATTTTAAATTATACTTATAAGCAGGCTGTTATTTTGTATTCGTAAGCCTACTTTATTTTTTAGTTCCCCTCTCAAGTCCCAAACTGGTGCTTTTGGTCCATAATTGGATTCGTATTTTTTTTTTTTTGTCAATTCTGCACTATTATGAACCTGGTATATTTCTGATTGAAATCTGACAATTAATAACTCGTGGGACATCCCATTGATAAAAGTACTTGTATAGAAAAAAAGACAGTTGGCTGACTATTTGGGTCTGCAACTTATTACACTATTATACTCAGTTCACAACTAATAAAGTTTGATCAGATTGAAGGTACTTTTTCCAATAGGGTTTTGTTGGCAGATCACGCATGACTACTGTCCAACTAAATATATAATCTTTATCAGTATTCATAGATATTTTGGTATGGAAAAACTTACGCCTTAACAACGTCTACAAATCATTCAAAAGTAGTACGAAAATCGACGCTCTAAAAGGTGTACAACACGCGATGAGTCCAACTTATGGTGTCCACCGATGAGGCCCATTTTTGGCTGGCTACGTTAATAAGCAAAAATGCCATATTTGGGCTGAAGAGCAAATCTAAGCCATACAAGAACAGCCATTAGAACTAGTGAAAATAATCATTTGGTGCGGCCTATGGGCGAATCTGGAGGAATCATCGGCCCATATTTCTTTAATTTTGTTCAAAGATGAGGCTGGTGCCAATGTACCAGTGAATGGCGAGTGCTATCGTGCCCTTTTCGATGTCGGAAACTCAAGCCCGTGATCTCCACAACATGCAATCCGTAGTCCCAACAAGACGGTGCTACTAGTCATACAGAATTTACTGCGTCGTTGTTTCGTTGAGCAATTTCTCTCTCGTCTCACGCCAGCGAATTGTCCACCAAGATCGTGTGATATCACACCTGGGGACTTTTATTTCTGGGGGCATGTAAAGTCAAAATGCTTTGTGGATAATCAAGCTTGGATGGAGGCATTGGAAGTCAACATTACTGAAGCTATTCACGAGATAACGACCGAAGTCCTCCAGCGAGTCATTCAAAATTGGTGTCTACGGATAGCCGAATTACGGCGCAGTTGCGGGCAACATTTGAGAGAGATTTTCTTTAAAAAATAAATGTGATGAATGATTCTGCACAAAAATAATAAAGATTAGAATTTTCGGTGTGTTATTTCAATTGAAAATCCGATACCTCTAAGTTGATCACCATTTACATTTGACTACGGGGTAATGGAAAATATTGTTTTCAAAATCCCGCTGATGTTTATTCTCCTTGAGCAATATTTGAGGGCATTTAGACTATAGGTTAGGTTAGGTTGAAGCGGTTGTCCTGTGGGACACACTCAGGCTCATAGCCCATTGTGATGCCGCGTGGGGAGCTTGTCCCTATCTCTCCTAAAACCAGTGTGTGCTTTTCAAAAATTTTAAAATATCTCTGATTTCTGTAGAACTGAGATCTTCTAACTCATTAAAAAATTATCTGTGGCACAGTTGGTGCGAGATTGTCTCTTCCTCGTCCTCATCTAGACAATTTCTACAGAAGTCATGTGTTTGCACACCCATCCTTTGGGCATATCTACCTATTAGGCAGTGCCCCGTTATGATTGAGATCAATGTGTTAAGACTGTGTTTTCTGTGCGTTTAGCTTTTAGAGTCGGCCACAGTTGACGGGCGATTTTGCAGGTGGGTTCATTACGCCATCTTTCGTTTGCTTTCTTTACAATTTCTCCAAGGATGAGCAGCTTACATGGTTGTAAGGGTATCCCTATGTCATTATCTATGTACTCATCAGACAATTTAGTGCCGAGTCTCGCTAGTTCATCGGCTCTACAGTTACCCTCAATGTCGCGATGGCCAGGAATCCATAATATCCTTAAGCGAAATGACTCAGTCATCTCGTTAAGAGATGTGCGGCATTTCATGGCTACCTTGGAGGTTGTCGACTGTTTGATGAGGGATTTTATCGCCGCTTGGCTATCAGTGAAAATGTAGATATCATTTGAGCTTTGAGCCATCTGTGTATACACGTATGGACTCGCCCTGACTCACATCGTCCCGTTCCCACTCTTCCCTTGAGGGTAGGAGGGTCGTAAACGATGTAATCGCAAGTATAGGCGGGACTGTATAGTTCTCCAGTCCGGGAAGCCCCAAAGTGCCAGCCAGTGAGAGTGCCAGTGAGTTAGAGTGTTCAGCCTTATTGCCGCACTGCGTGCGTTATATTATATATTGCCTGCAGATCTACCGGAAGGAGGTTTAATGTCTCATATAATGGTTTAGATGGTGTGGTTGACATGGCACCGGTTGTCAGAACAGATGTTAGTCTTTGCACCTTGTCAAGTTTCTTGATGTTCACACCCTTCTGAAGGGCATCCCACCATATTACAATACCATGGTAGAGAATTGGCCGAACCACTGCTGTGTAGAGCCAATGTATCATTCTGGGTTCGAATCCCCATTTCTTCCCAATAAGCCTTCCGCAGGAGTAGATTGCGGTCATAGCTTTACGTGCGCTGTCTGCGACTGTGATCCCCCAATTTAGCTTCCTATCTAGTACAAGACCTAGTTATTTTGCCCTTTCTTTTACTCTAAGTGGTTTCCCTCCTAGGAATATTTGTTGAAGAGCAGGTGTTTTGTGTTTCTTACTGAAAAGTATCAGATCTGTTTTTTTCCGGATTTACTTCTAGTCCTCGACTTTTACACCAAAGTGATAATCTGTTCAGAGATCCTTGTTGGAGGTCACATAATGTTAGAAGTTGTTTCCCCGACCCTGCTATTACAATATCTGATCAGACTATAGCTGGTCCAAGAATTTCGTACCGGATGTTATCTTTATCTTTGAGATGGTATCAGAATAGTTCAAGGGCGATAAATTGGGCGATTTTTGCTGTCAAATGGTGAGAAAATGTCGTAAAATTGTAGGTGACGACCTCATGGAAATTTGATTTGTATGGAAGGTGGGCGTAATAAGACGACGATTATGGCCATTTTTTGTTTATAATTTTCGTCAAAAAAGATTGAAGCCACACAATAATTACTTGTATTTTTTGGCAAAAAAATTTGGGTGTCATACCACTTATCTGACGTAACGGTCGTAACGGTATAACAAGCGATTTTTTTCGAACACATTTGCCTGCTTTAAATCAATTCATGTCGATTAGCAAAACCCTACTAGTTCTGAACCAGACAATTTTTTCACGTGGTTGAAATTTCCCCCACAGCGTAGCGGTACTTGTGGTGGTGGTGGTGTACTTGATCTGACTATGGTTTAATTGGTTGCTCGTTAATAGCAAATGTGAGGACGTTTGTAAAGAAACGTCGTACTTCAAAGCCGCTTTTCAAAACAAACATCAAATGTGATTTTGTGCCTTTGAAAATATTTATAGGCAGTGAACATACACACGCACACACACGCACACAGAGACATAAATTAGTATATGAGTTGCATAAGTTAATACCAGCAAAAACAAAACAAAAACAGAAAAAGAAAAAACACAAACAATCACTGCACTGCCGACAAATCACAGAGCCAGCAGGCAAATAGCACTGCGAAAGCTGTGAAAGAAAAGCAGCAACAAAGCCGCCAACAGATAAGCTCGCACTGCTCGTAGACATGAATGTGTGCCTGAGTCGCTGACTGCCTGCCGGCCTATCCGCCTGCTGCCCCCACACTGCGTCTCTACTCCCTTCTTTCATTCTATTTCAGCCCTATGCGCACACGCCTCACACTGCGCCTAGAAGTAGGCATGTTTTTACGATTATCACACAGTTCTTCCTGCTCTTAGCCACTGCTGCCAATGCTGCCGCCGCCAGCTTTTCATTGTTATTATTGTTAGGGTTTTGACGATTATCCTTGATTGCGTTGTTTTGTTTTCATTGCGTTGCTGTTTGTTTGTGTTACTCTTGGCGCTGCCTGTGAATATATATATATCTATATACATTGTATGTGTGTGTGTGTGTATAAATTTTAGGTATGTGCATTAGGGCGGTACAATTTGTATGGTACGATTTTTTTCGACATCGTTTTTAGGATAATCCGATTCTACACAAAATTAAAAAAAAATTTTTTCTTAAATTCAAAAAAAAATTTTAATTAAAAAAAAAATATTTTTCTTTAATCTATTGAAGCAATTTCGAGTCTCCCGAATTTGAAAACAAGCTATTTTTAATTGATACGTTATTAATTTTATAAAGTTGGCGCAAAATTAATCATCTATGTTTTTTTTTATAAAATAAAAAAAAGTAATAGAAATCTGTATTTTGTACTTTATGCGATCCATTGCGGGTCTGTTGGTATGTTGCAGCTATCCATAGTAGTTCACAAGCGTCAAATATAATCGACGTTCGACGAGATTTGCGAAAATTATATACGAGGGCGGGTCAATAAGTCCGTGACTTTTTGTATTTCTGACCTCTTTACTGACTCCTGTCAAAATTTGAACATGCTGCGTCAGTTAGTTTGTGTTTTACAGCTACCTTTATCAGACTACCCAGTAATTCACAGTTTTGTGGTCGAACGCAATCGTGTAACAACTTCACAGGAAGGTTTGGCGTTGTTTAATCGCAGTATGGAGGAGTTTTTGCGCCGTTTTGTAACCGTGAACGAAACATGGATCCACTACCACACACCAGAAACCAACCAATAGTCGAAACAGTGGGTTTCTAAGGGTGAATCGGCTTAATAAGCACACGAAATTCAGTTTTTTCCATTTTCTCCTCAAATTACTGGGTAGTCTGATAAAGGTAGCTGTGAAACACAAACTAACTGACGCAGCACGTTCAAATTTTGACAGGAGTCAACTGACAGATGCCTGTTGACAGGAGCAGTATTTCTTTTTCAGTAAAGAGGTCGGAAATACAAAAAGTCACGGACTTATTGACCCGCCCTTTTGTAGAACAACATCAACATGCACACCACAAATAGGTGGAAGAGCTCAGCCAAACACCCAAAAGGGTGTGCGCGCCGATTAAAAAAAACTAAAATAAATAATAAATAAAAAAAATAAAAAGTGCGTGTACCGTAGTACACATAACAGAAGAGAGAGAGAGAGAAAAAGAATATATATCTAAATAAAATCACAACATTTGCAGAGAATAAGAATAGACAAAATTTACAAAAAACGGAGAAGGGTCGACCGGTGTAGGTAAACGCCGGACACAAACCGTGGCAACAACGCGCACTACTCCGAGCGTCTATCACCCGCACGAACGCAGCGATTCCAAAAACGCAGCACGGCACAAATTACCGGAAGGCAATACCAATAAATCCGACGCCGGAATGGATAGCACTTTATAGTACGCACAAGCACTAGCCAGGAAACGGAAATAAGCGACAAGAAGTAGGCACCAAAAAAAAAAACGTCAAAAAAATTGGGACCAAAAAACGCCCCAAGCAGTAGGCACCAAGGAAATATAACGCCTAAAAGTAGGCACCAAAAATATATTTCCTACAAGTTTGCACCAACAAACAAGCGCCAAAGAGTAGGCAGTGTTATTTCTCACTAGAAGTTAGCAACCACAAGAAAAAACTCAGGAAGAATAGTCTAAAGTGTATCTACGATATATATAAGGTATAGCGCTCTCTCTCCTTGTTCTCTCTCGCGGAACCAAAATGCCCAAAACGTTGCATGGCCTTGAAATTTTACTCTCCATTCTTGCTCGTCCAATGACGCCTAAAAGGTTTCACTTCAATAAATAATACAAAAAATATATTAAAAAATATATAAAAAATCAAACTAGAAGTTGCACAAAATTAAAAAAATATAAATTTTTAACATTCAACACTTACATGTGGTCCTTTGAATCGACATTAAAATAGACATAAAATATTAATTATTCGTACCAAAAATCCCCCAGTAAAAGTTTGATAAAAAAATTCCATTCGCAATACTTTATAAAAAAAATATGAATCTTCATATTAACTTCACATTTATTAAAGTTGACGGCTTTTAAAATCGGTCAAATGGCCGCCGCGTCTTCGGCGGCACACCTTCATTCGATGGTCCAAATTTTCGATGACGCTGAGGCATAATTGAGGTTCTATGCCGTTAATGTGCCGAATTATCTCATCCTTTAGCTCTTGAATTGTTGCTGGCTTATCGACGTACACCTTTTCTTTCAAATAACCCCAAAGAAAGAAGTCCAACGGTGTCCTTGACGTTTAGGTGTGGTTCACATTCAACATCGGCCCTTGAAATCTAACCACCCTTACAATGAACGCTGTCGAAACAAAAAAATCACCCACCCTAATGTGCCGATATTTACTTGCATGCATTTGTGTGTTCATCCTTATTATCCTTATTCCAATTATACGGAATTATAAATGCCTGCCAGCCACCGTCACACTACTACAGCCAGCCCTGCATGTTGTGCCTGTGGTCTAAGGCTCAGTCGTTGATTCGTTCATTTGCTTATTCGCTTGTTAGGCAGTTAAATGGCAACGGGTGAAAAGATTTTCTCATTTACACTCTTCCACTCACTCTTCCGTTGCTTCCAGCTGTTAGCTTTGTTTAGCTATCTTTTGTTGCCGCTGCTGCTCCTGCTGCTGCTCTATTCTTGTTATTTCAGCCTTTCTAAGAGCTTTTCGCTGTTGTGGCAAGTTTACACTTCGTGCCTTAGTGCCAGCTGAGGTGTTGTATTAAAAATTGTTGCCCCATGGAAGGGGTAGATAATGTTAGCTGCTTAGCTGCAGTGATTAAAATTTTTGCGAAATCACTTCAAATTCAAGTGGGGTGTTTTTGTTTTTGCAGTGAACAAATTGTGCATAAATTAAAAATTTGCTATTTTGCACTGCCTGCTGCTATATCTTGTGTACATATTTTTGATGTTATAGCAACAGCAAAGTTTAGCAAAAGATTTATAGCTGATGAGTCAGCTTAATAGTGAAGGGGTTAGGCCACTGTAGGCGGCGGAAAAGGCGGCATATTTGTGATTTTTTTTTTGCTTTGTTTAGCGGAAGAATGAAAAAAGTGTAAATCCTGAAAAGATACTTTATTTAATGGATGTACTAAATGTCGCCAAGTGTGAAGCTGATTTTTCAAAAGTAATATAAAGGAAAATGGCAGCTGCGACTAAGCCTTTTCTTTGAAGGGTGCGCGACCGAAGCAACTGCACCTGCAATTTTTAATTTACGATGAACAAAAAACGTTTTTGATTATTTGGGTGAAGAGCTCGAGAAGTGCATACAGCCTTAGCTTAAAGTATTAGACACCCCACTAAAATACAAATTTGTCACTAGAGTATTTAACCTTTGATTAGAACAATAAATTGTACTCGTATTGCTGGAAAAGCCATGGCCACTTGCTGCGTAGAGTTTGAAAATTTGAATTTTTAAAAGTATTCTTAAAATATTTTGGCACTTTAAATTTGGTAGTCAATGTGTGAATAATCTTTAGTGGTAAATTATCAAGCAGCTATACAGTCTGTGTCAGAAGAAAAGAACCCGTTTTTTTCTTGTAACTTCAAGATATATTTCGTTTTGATTTTTGCAGCCTAATAGTCCCACTCAAGGGCTACGACGCCAGCTCAGGTTAGTGTCGTTCGAAACTTTCCCGTAAACGCAACCAAACAAAAATGAGTGAGAAGTACACGAAGCGTTTCGAGGCACACATTCGAAAAGGCCGAAATTGTCTTAAGCTGCGGCTGCAAAAGTAATTAAAAAATCAAAAAAGTTTGTTGTGATGTGGAATCGGCGGTATAAGGTCTACAAAAATGTTGATGACTTTTCCGAGCGCCGCTTGAAGCGAATGGGGACAAAAAAGCAAGATAAAGTGATCATCTAACTTTTTAAGCGGGACCCTTCTTTGTGACTACGCCGAGCACGATCAGTTCTTCCTAAACAGGTCATAGATGTAAGTATCAACACCAACGAACAACGACTGAAGGAGGGGAACATGTCCTACCGTCCCACATCGTCAAAACCACTGCTCTCAGAAAAACACATTGAGAAACAACAAAACAAGAAAAGGGGATCACAGTAATGGACCGACCTTCCCAGTCCCTAGACGCCAACCCTATTAAAAGTGTATGGTGAACTATGAAAACCCATCTTGCCGGAAGGCCAGTCCATGATTTAGAGCAACTCGCTCGACAAGTTCGCAAAATCTGGTCCTTTTTGTCGACGAGCTACGCAGAAAAGATGGTTCAAAGCATGCCGAAAAGACGCCAGACTATACTGGACAACGATGAAGATCACACGGTTTATTGAGTAATTGCGACTCGTAGTTTTGTACATACTTTCATGTAAAAAAGTTTTTAAATATATATCTTTTATACTTTATGAAAAATCGCGGTTCCTGTTTTCTGACACAAACTGTAAATAATTTATGTTTTATCCAAACGCCTAAAGGAAGCGAACTTTGTTATGGCAAAAGATTGAGAATTTAAATTTTAGTTGAAAGAAAGAAGGTCTCTGATTGAGATTGCCATTTTTTTTCAATTTTCAAAACATTTGTCCGACATTTTTCAAAGTACTCCACATCAACTGCAACACACTTCCCCCAACGTCTGATTCAGCTCTCGAAACATTTCTGGACGTCTATTTACCTTATAGCCATCAGAGCCGTCTTAAGTTTTTCGATTACTTCCTTCCAGCAGTTAGAAAGCCAAAGTTGTTTCCCGTAGGCGTTTTTTGACTTGATCAAGCAGAAAAAAATCGTAGGGAGCTAAATTAGGTGAATTCGATGGCTGATGGATGATATTCGTTTCGTTCTTGGTCAGAAATTCACGGACAATGAAGGCACTGTGCGATGTTGCATTTTGATGGAATAAAATCCGCGAGTTCTTCGTCATCTTTCACAGCATTACAACGCGGGATGCATTGAAGGTTCCTTCACAAAGCTCCTCCAAAGCGGTCGATATTTCGCTTTTGCTTCGTAGTTAAGTATTTCCAAATCCTTGATATCGTTTTCCACTGCGTCTATCCATCGCTTCCTCGGTCTGCCTTTGGCTTTAATGCCCATTAGCGTTCCTGACAAGGCTTTCTTCACGGCACAGTCCGCAGGCATACGTGTGACATGACATAGCCATCTTATGCGCTGCGCTTTAACAAAACGCACAACTGTCTCGTTCTGAGTGAGATCGTTTAGGTCGGAGTTGTACCGGATTCTATGTATAGGTATCGTCATTCATTTTTATTGAGCCAAAAATCTGTCTTACAGCGCGCAGTCAGCAACTTTAAGAGCCCATACCGCACATCCCTACGTTAAGATAGGTGGTACAAGATTAGATTAAATTAAATTTGTTGGGGGTTGGACAAGTCCAAGCGCTCACACAGGAGATCATTGTACTACACCCGGATAGATTCAGTAGAAATAGTAGAGAGATAGGAAAGATAAAATGTGGGTGGTATGACGGAAAAATTAGTTTGAGGTCACTCTTCCACAAATCTCTTGGATTCATTGATGAATCTTAAGAGATACGGAAGAGGAAGAGTATGAACTCTAGCCATACTCAGTATTTTGCAAATCAACATCCGAAGTCTGATGCTGGAAAACGCCGGACCGTACAGAGGAAATGATCTGCAGTGTCGTCATCCTCAAGATAGGATAGGCATATCGAGCTGTCGACGAACCCCATGGCAGCCATATGCTGACCACAGACGTTGTGCCCTGTGCTTGCATCCACCAGCACTCTTAGGTACTTTCTGCTGAGTTTAATGAGAAAGGTTGCTATTTTCCTGTCGTACAAAAGTCTTGGACACAGTTAGCTTTGTAGTTTTAGACAAGAACAGGGACTTGAACAAGTTAATGTGGGCATAATACGTTTTTTGGCGGCGTTGATGCGATCCCTGATCCCTTTGTTTTCCCACAAATCCTCTCTTTTTTGGCAAATACCTCATATAAACGTCTCATATCGCCCAAACAATGGTCTTTGTTAACTGTCTGACCTTCTGACAACAATTCGTGGTGAACAATACCGTTGTAATCCATAAAACCCGTCAGCATCGTTTGCTTTTCTAACTAAAAACGGCCTGGTTTTTTTGGTATTGATTAATTCAGAGCTCTGTACTTACTCGCCTGCTGTCTGGATTTCGTGGCGTACTCATAAACTCACGTCTCCTTTCCAGTAATTATGCATTTGAGGAATGTTGGATTGGATTCAGCTTTGGAAATCATGGCTTTGGCGATATCAACGCGGTCTTTTTTTGAACCGAAATTCTGAAATTTAGCTTCTTTGAGACCAACTTCGCAGCAACACGACACAAACCCAAGTCGTTAACTACAGCGTCCTAAATGGAGCAATAAGCAATGTTCAAGTCTTCTGCCAGCTCCCGGGCACTTAATTTAAGGTTATTGGTCAGTTTTTCTCTCACTTCATTGATGTTTTTGATGTCGACGGCTTGCCACTGCGTTCGTCATCCTCGATGGACTCACGAGCTCTTCTTAAGCGTTCATGCCAATCGTAAGTGACTGTTTTCTTTGGGGTATAATTACCGTAACATTTTCCTAATATTTCTAAGGTTTTCAAACCATTAAATTCATTTTTAACGCAAACTTTAATACCAACTCGTTGTTGCAAAGTTTATTCTAAAAAGTTTATTCTAATAGCGATCGCTCCTCGGCAGGCAATGGCAAACCTCCGAGTGTATTTCTCCCATGAAAACGCTACTCATAAAACAAATATCTGCCGTTCGGAGTCGACCTAAAACTGCAGGTCCCTTAATTTGTGGAACAACATCAAGACACACGCCACAAATAGGAGAAGGAGCTCGGCCAAACACTTAACAGAAGTGTAGCTTCCACTGCAACCACCAGGAGGCATTGCAGACAATCAGTTCCCTTTGCACTACTTTTCTGGCTATTCTTTTAGTTCTTCTCTAGTTCTTAGGTAGTCTGCGTATTTGAGGCAATAAAACGAAGAGTTCCCTAACTTTTCGAGAGCCTGGGAACCGACTTTTGCGATTTGTGACCGCCATTTCTTTTACTCGGTTCAATATACCGGCTGGCCATGATGAGAAATTTAGTAAGTGTACTTTTTCTGTTGAGTAAGGACTTCTCAGCTCAATTGTTGGTAAGCGAGATTCTGAGTTAGACTTCAACACTCAGATTCTGAGTTAGTCTTCAGGACTGAGATTAAAGTGTATTGTTGACATCTGCACTAATAAAAGAGAGTTTTATGTACTTTGCTTTAATCAGGAACGTTATAAAAAGTTTGCTCAGAGTTTTTGCGAAAAGGAGAGTTAGACAAACGTTTGTTAAATGTTTCAAAAGATCTGATAATAATGAAATATTAATTTTCTTGCCTGAAAATGCAATTTTTTTATTTCCTACAATTTTCCCAATTTGCCTTATAATCACTTTGTTTAATTGATTATCAACTCACACATATTTAATTCAATTAACTTCTTTCTTTCTAATTCTCACTAATTCTATTGCAATACCTAATTGTCTATTTGCCGTTTGCCCCATTACAGATTATCAACTGTGGTGACTTGGATAGCTATCCGTTGTTGCAGTACCTCGACCTTTCTCATAGTCGCATCGAAGATATCGAAGACGATGCACTCGGCCGGCTGGAGATACTTGAAACACTCTTTCTCGACCACAATCAGTTGCACAAAGTGCCCATCAGCTTGCCCACCTCCCTGGAGCATCTCTTTCTGCAGCACAACGATATCATGGACATACAAGCGCAAACCTTCCAAGGACTTAACAATCTGCAAACGCTCGATCTCTCCGGCAATAAACTGCTTTATTTGCCAGCGCTGCCTTTGCCCAAACTGCTGACGCTCAATTTACGCGCGGCCGGCTTACGGGGTGTCAGCCAAGCAATGGTGCATACGTTGCCCCGTTTGCGTGACCTGCTGCTCGATGAGAATCCAATTAAGTGCAGCGATTTGTTGAGCATCGCCGAGTGGGCGAGTCCGTGTAGGATAGTGGAGCGCAGCAGTGCCGGCAGTGGCTATAACAATACCGAATTGGAGAGCTTTAATATTGAGGGCAACAGTATTATGGGCGACTTGGGAGATGAAGAGCAGCAGCGTGGCGATAATCGGATTGGCAATGGCAAGAGTGAAGGCGAACAAATGATTGCTATGAGTGCAATAGCAGACAAACTGGGTCAGCGACAAGTACCAGTGCAACGTGTAGGAGAAGAGGCGCTCGTGAATAGGGAGTCGACAGAGGAAGAGTTATCGTTGGACATAGCAAAAAGAATCAAACTGAAACAAAAGTTTGTGCGGATGCACAATTTTTTCGAAAAGTTTAAGAGTAATTGCGGCATGCATGGAAAAGCGGCGGCTGCAGAGCAGACGGCGGAAGCCGTCCAACCCACATGCACCATAGAATTGGATAGCAGCAGCAGCGAGCAAGCAGAGCGCGCTGAACTGGTAGCAGCAGATCCTAACACCGAAACACGCGAGACAACTTTCAATTTGCCAAACGAGAAGCGAACGCAAAGCGAAAAATCAAACATCAAAATGGCAAAGTTATCAAGTATGCAACAAGGGGATATGGATGGAAAGAATATGAGAAGCGTAGCAGAGAACAGTGAAGATGGCGTAGCGCGTAGGGAGACCAAGAAGGAAGTGGAGGGCATTGGGGCTGAGATCAAACTTTTCAAGTTTAATCAAAAGAATTTTACGGCTGAAATGGTAGGAAATACAGAGCCAATTACAACAACAAAAACTACAGCAACAACGCTTGCAAAGTTAGCAGCGGAAGCAACGTTTGATTACAAGGCAAACGCCACAAAAGCGCCAGCAACAACAATTAGCCGTGTAAGCGAGAAAGCAAAGTCAGCACAGCCAACTGGGGGGCCAACTGGGCCAGCGCAGGGCGAAGCAGTTGCAGCAACAACAAACAGACAAATGATAAAATTTACCACGATAGCAACGCCAACCAAAGCGCCGTTAGCAGCAAAAACTTTGCGGCAAGTTGCAACTGTTGCAACAGGAAACGGTGCGGCAGCCACAGCCACAGCCACAGCCAATTCATTGAGGCAACAAATCAGAGCAGCAACAACTGTTGCCACAAAATATGCAGCTGCAGAGACAACTGCGCCAGCATCCACAAAATCAATAGTAGTTACAACAAAATGGCCAACAACAACAACAAACCGCACTAAAGCCGATGCACCCAAAACTATGCTTGCAAACTCAACGGCGCACGAGCGACTTAGTGCAACGGCAACAACAACTACAATAAACAGCATTGTTGTAAGTAATAGAGAGCAGCGGCGAGAAGAACAAATAGCAAATGAAACAGGAACAACAACACGCTCGATAGATGCTAAGTTGGCAGCCAAGTCATCATTAAATAATACCAAAGAGATTTCCGCATATCAGCAGCAGCAGCAGCAAAGCACGGAGAATGCGCCAGATATAAGCCAGGGCAACGAAACAACAACAGCAGCTACAACAAGAACAACAACAACAACAAATGCTGATGCTGCAACTTCATTGCAAATAACAAAGTACGAAGCAGCAAAATATGCCAGCACAGCAGGAGCTATCGGGCAACTGCCACAGACAATATCAGTGGCGCATAAAACAGACAGCAACAATTACGTGACAGCAACAACATCAACAACAACACAAGCAAACTCTAAAATATTACCAATAGCAGCAAGTTTCTTTCAAATAAAACGAGCTCAAGCACAGCCAAGCGCCGAAATGGCTACTCGAGCAACTAATGCAACATTTAATGTTGCTGCAACAAAGTTGATAGGCAAATCGAAAACAGCAAGGCAGGAGATGACGGCTAGTCCCGAACCTGCATATCCGAGTGAGCATGCAAAGGGTGAGTGGAAAACACTGAAGGAAGCAGCGGCGGTGAAGGCAAAAAATGTGCCAACAACAACTATGAAAGAATCAGCACAACTGTCAGAGGCAACAATGCAGTCTCATTCACTGGTCCAACAGAGAGTAGATAACAATTTAACTCGAAATGACAGCGACAATGACGGCTATAAAGTGCAGTCAAACAAACAACAGCAACACCCGCGCGCGGTAGAGGTAGCAGAAGCACAAGGAGTGACAGCAAAACAATTGGCAGGGCCAAAGGCAACACAATTTTGGCAGCAACATAATTTTAAACGAGCAAATCCGTATCCAAACGACATTTCCGGTCAACGGCGACAAAACGGGGCGAGCCACCAGTGGCAGCAGACAGAAGATGAAGCCACCACCAGCACCACCACCACCACCGAGCACACAATAGACACAACAGAAGCAATAGTAACAACAACTACAACCACAACTACACACGCGCCACCACACAAGCATGAGCCGCTACAGCTGCACATACGAAATCGGCATTTAATTGGAACACCGTTGCTCATGCACCGTGGCCAAAATATGCTGGTGGAGGCGGCGGAGGCGCTCAGGCTAACGACTGTGACAGAAAAGCCAACAACAACAACAGCAACAACACACCACGTGACTACCACGAGTACTTCGAAAGCAACGAACGGCGGTGCTTTGGCTAAAAGCCAACCAACGGAAGCAGAACATCAAAAGTACAGTCACCCCTACGCGGAGATGGAGGCAAAGGTCCATTTGCAGTTTAGTACAAAATCTACAAATAGCAATAACTTCTCTAACTCAGAACGCGCAGAAGCGGAAGCAATAAAGGTTGAGACAAATGTGACGCCAGAGCATAGAATTGGCAGCGACGACCATCAACGCCAGAACCAGCACTTCGATAGTTGGGCAGATAAGAAAATGTTGGCAGGAAATGTAGTAGCCGCAACAACAACACAAATAGAGGTGAAAACCACAGCTGCCACTGCAACCACAACCGCAACGGACAACATAAACACAGAACAACATAAAGCAACAGCAAGCGAGGTGAGCAGGATGAACAATGCGGAACGCAAAGCGTTGCCAAGGAAGCATGACGAGATGTCAGCAGGTGGCGGCGGAAGGCACAAACCCACGTTAATTATGAAGAAAATGACCATACAGACAAAACATGCACAGCACACGCCAACAACACAGCAACAACAACTACAGCACTACACACTCAATACGCCACGTGAAAATGAGTCTGTGTTGCGCGGACGCAGCAGCGAGGCGGTGACAGATGGCGCGCACGCACTTCTAGGCAAAATTTCGAGCGCGGCTAACGTTTTGCTTGATAATGGCAGCACGCACGACGTGCATGCAGGCACCGAACACGCCGAACGGGCGCACAACATGCCTAAGCATAAGCACAGCACTGTAAATACGCCCATCAAAAGGGATAGCCGCGACGATTTGCTGACCGCAATGGAGAGCGCGCAGTTTGATGAGCAAGCGGCGCAGGAGAACCTGGATACACCCACAGCACAGCACTCGATTAGCAGCCCCCGCCGTGAACACGCACACGCACAGGAACACGAACAAGAGCGCACCGCTTCACGCTCGCAAACGCAAAGGTGGTTGGACGTGCGCAAGGTTGGACCCGGCACCGCGCATCCGGGCGTGGTCATTTTGCTCTCCTTCTCGCTACTCGCCATATTGTTGGTCGGTCTGATGCACGTCTATCGCTGCGATGTATTGCCATGGCGTCGCCACTTGCTGGCACATCAGCAACGGCCGCATCATCAGCGCCAATTCAATGCCGCCACCGATGATGACGCGCACAGCTTCTTGCATTATCACAACAATGGCGGTGGTGAACAGCAGCAGCAGCCGCAGCAGCAGCAACAGTGGTCGCAACAACCGCCACGCTGGCATCATGGCGCGCGCGCCCTTGCACCCTACAGCTCACCGCTGCACAATTTGCACGTGCGCGAATTGCAAAAAACTTCCGCTGTAGAACTCGAGGCAGCAGCGCGCGTTACACGCAACTATTACGACGTAAGGCCGTATGCGAAAACCGCTGCGGCGACGCGTCGCAATGGCAGTACTGCCAGCAGTACTAGCGGAGAGACTTCACGCAATAGCAGCAGCAGCCTCAGCAGTGCACATTCCTCCTCGACTGCGGATGACGCTTTCTATGTAGAAATGGTGGCAGAGTGTGGCCACTTAGCTGGCTGCGGCAGCGCGAACGATGCGCTACACTGTGACATGCTGCCCATGGAGTTGTTGGCGGTGGCGTCGTCAAGCAAGCGAAACGACGAAAAAGATGCAGATACAGCAGTGCATGAGACTGTGAGTCGGCGGTTGGGTGGCGCGGAGGTAGACGAAGCCGACGGTGCGGGTGCAGCGATAGGCGCTAAAGCCGGCAAGCAGACAACAAAGGCGCGGGAGTATAGTAGCAGCAGCGCGCTGATGGCCGGTGGTTATCGAAGTAAAATGCGCTTAAATGCCGCAGCTTATGCAGCACCACCAACGTCTTCTACGCGCAAATTTGATTTGTGGTGACAATCGATGTTCCAGCGCCAATATGCGCCGTTTCAATAAATGTCATCAAATAGCGGTTAACGGAGGCGGCGAACTGACAGCAAGGCGGCGAAAAGTCGGAGACGAAAAAGCGAAATACAATATGACAGGGGACAAGGGACAGCTTATGAATGGCAGTGCGAGGCAACAGCGGAATAAAACATGATGAGTGTGTAATTTTAATTGTGTAAGTAAGTGAGAGTATCCAATAAGGACGATAAGCAAATATTTAAGCAAATAAGTAAGCAAATAAGTAAGTTAATATGTTAGCCAATGTGTTAGGGATAGGGCGTTGTATAGAAATTAGTATAGGCAACACCTTAAGAATTAGACGAGTTAAGCAATTAATGCAGAGAGAATAGCAGATCCAAAGCTACATACAGATGATAAATGCATATATTTCAAGAAAAAAGTATAATAATAATAATAATTTAGACATGAATTCGAATATTTTCCAAAAAAACTAAAAACAAAAAAGTTTAATATGACTCTGGAGCCATTGATCATATGAAAAAAAACAAAAACGGGGAAGTGCTAAAATCCATTAGAAGCCTTCATTTATACGCTCGTGGTCAAGCACAATAGGCCACAAGAGAAGGCGCACTGCACTATGCTCGCCTGATAAAAGGTACTCAAACAAACGACACTGACAAAATAAATATAATAAGAAAACAAGGTTTAGGGGACCTGTTAATGGTGAGAGGACCAGGAAATAATATCTCCAATAGAGGACTTTTAAGGTATACTTCTAAATTTTTTTCGGCAGGTACAAATATTAAGCCTCTCTCTATCTTCTTTACATATGGGACTGATGTCCCTTTAGAATTCGCCCTCAAACAGAAACTAACCTCCAAGCAATCAATAATAATAAAAGAATAATAATAATAAAAAAAGAAGAATAAAAAAATAATAATAAAAAAATAATAATAAAAAAGGAATAATAATAATACAAAAATAGTAAAAAAACATAATAATAAAAAATATAAATAAAAAAAGAATAATAATAATAAAAAATAGTAAAAAAAATAATAATCAAAAATAGTAATAAAAAAAGAAGAGGAATAAAAAAAAATTAAAAAAAATAATAAAAAAGATTATAAAACATAATAGTAATAATAAAGAAGAATAATAGAAAAGTATAATAATAAAAAAAAAATAATAATAATAAAAAAGAAGAATAATAATAAAAAAGGAATAATAAAAATAAAAAAATAGTAAAAAAATAATAAAAAAATAATAATAATAATAAAAAAGGAATAATAATAATAAAAAAATAGTAAAAAAATAATAAAAAAAAATAATAATAAAAATAGAAGAACATAAAAAAAATAATAAAAAAAAATAAAAAAAAATTAATTCAAAAAAAAAAAATAATAATAATAATAAAAAAGACGAATAATAAAAAATAATATTGTAAAAAAATATAGTAATAATAAAAAAATATAAAAATATGTCCGAAATCAACCCGTTTGTTACAATTTGTTTTTAATTATATTTGATGCCGTTACACAACTATTTTATTTTATTAAAATTTAATTTATTTTTATTTAATTCTTTACAATTTCCCCGAAGCGGGCAAAACATGTAGTGGCAAGGGTTGATATGTTATAAAGAAAATATTTTCTCGAAATATTTCTGAGATGCTGTTTCAATTCATTTCTTTGTCATTCTTTGGAATTAGGCATTCCACAAACGTCATTACACCGTATTTTGCATAAAGATTTGGCTCTAAAGGGTTATAAAGTCCAGTTAACACAGAAACTCAAACCGGCCGATCATGAACAACGTCGTGTCTTTGCTAATTGGGTCGTTGAAATGCATGAAAATGATTCGGAATTCCATCGAAAAATCGTCTTGAGTGATGAGGCCCATTTCCACCCCGGTGGCTTCGTCAACAAGCAAAATTGTCTGATCTGGGGCTCAGAAAATCCAAGAGTTAGTGTTAAAAAACCTCTCTATCTTCAACGTGTGACTGTTTGGTGCGGTTTATGGTCCGGCGGAGTTATTGGACCTTGCTTTTTCGAAAATGAAGCAGGAGCAACAGTTGCGGTGAATAGATTGAGCTATCAAGAGATGATTAAGGATTTTTTATGGCCGAAATTGGATGGTATTGATCTGGACAACGTTTATTTTCAACAGGGCGGCGCTACGTGCCACACAAGCAACGAAACCATTGATCTGTTACGGAAATAACAGCTCTTCTTGGAAAACCCTCTAGTAGTGGAAGGAAACCCCAAGCAGGCAGGCCACTCAAAGCCGTTTTATACTTTCATCCACGAGTTCCCTTCTGGAGCGAAAAGGAAGATTAGCAAAACTTGTTAACTCTGCAGTCATCTACAATAACGGTTGAAAATTAGATCTTCCTACTGGAGTTATGCAAGCGAAAGGTTCTCTCTTGCTGCATAAAGATTTCAACTACCGATCCACTGAGTGGATCTTTCAGTTTTCAATCAATCAGTTGCCGGTCAATAATCCACGCGACTGCTGCAGACAGTTACCTGAAATTGCGAAGCTCTTGCAATTTACTTCGAATATAGTAAATTTACCTCTATACTTGCATTGACTACACACATAGTGGGGTGCTAGGCCATAGAGCTATGCCAGGTTAACGCGTAGCAGACGAATTGCCGAGCAAGTGAACAAAAGAACACCAAACAAGAGAAGTAGGTCCACAGAATTTTAAAGGAAATTCTCGTCTTTTCTCGCCTCCTTAATCAGGTCTTTCGAATGTTGAGTTCTGAGCAATTTTTGGTCCTCAGTTAACTCGTGCGGAATGAAAGATGCACAGACTTTTCTTAAGCCCAGATGATCAGGTAAAATGCGATAAATCGATGTTTTGGAGATATTCAATTCCGATTCCATGAATCTCAACGATAATTTCGGTTAATTTTTGATACATTTACGAACAATTTCGATGAAGTTTTCGGTGATTACTGATTTTGAGCGGCCTTAGCCCGTATGTTTATTGTCATTTATGTCCTCACAACCATCTCTGAAACATGTAAACCACTCACGAACTCTGGCACGAGATATACAATCATCGCCGTAAACTTTTATCATCAATTCAAATGAGTTGGTAAACGTTTTACCGATTTTAAAACAAAATTTGATGTTAGCGCTTTTTTCGAAACTCATTTTGGAACCGATAACACAAAAATACTGACACTTTAGATGCAATAACTTCGCTTCCACTGAACCGAATGTCATCTAGCTTTCACTAGAAGTCAGCTAGGGACGCGGACACAATTCTGCTGTCGAATCCCCTATGACCTAGCAGCCAGTTATTCTCACTACGGATGGCCAAAGCTTTGTCAAACCTTGGTCCTGTGTCGGTTTTTTGCAGTAAAATGCACAATTCTCCTACTTGCTTTTCGTTTCATGAGATAAGTGGGATAAGCAGCTTTTTAGTTAAGAAGCTGATGTTAGGCAATCCGACCGTGGCATTTCTTTTTATATGCAGAATTTAATTTATAATAAAATTAAAAACATAAATATGCTCTCTAAATAGAGTTTGATTTAGTGCCTCATGGAAGTGACAATTAAGCTATTGGGAAATCTCATTTACCGCTTTTATAAAGAAGCAAATTACTTACTGGCAACATATGATAGTTCTCTGAGTGGTGGTCCAAATGTTAGTTCCCACTATACGTACCCTACTTCTTGGCATTGTGACTACTTAGATTGAAAGCAGTATAGATTGTAGTTCCCCCCTGAAAATTGCTTTTCAACTTATCTGTAGGCACGGCTAGTACATAAATGGAGCAAATGTTCTACAAATTATATTTCCCAGACTATCTCGCAGCATTCAGTATCTCTCTTCCTAACCTAACCACTCGAGCAACACTCTCTTAGCGAAGAAGCTACCAGATGAAGCACCTAGCCAGCCTTCAAACAGGCCAATCAAATAAATCAAAACAGTGGCTATAGCCCACCAACTGATCAAACGCTAACGTCATAAAATCAAACTTCATAGGGAGGAATTTACTGAGGCCGCACATAAATAAAAAAACTAAGTACAAATGACACAAAAAATGACTCAGCAACAGCGCACTCGTAAAGGACATCGACTAGGCACAAAAAAAATGTGTTATAAAACAGCAACACTTCAATACGCCGCAGCACAATTGTCCATACTTCATATTTCTTTGAGCTGCCAAGCCGCATCAAGCACACAAACAAACAAACCACCAACGGAAACAGTCACCAAACGTTTGACACATAAAATTGTCTTTGGCACAGCAGCAGAAGTACACATTTTCTTATGTGCTGCTTTGGACATCTGATTTATAGTTTGGTATGCGCTTCACGTACAGCAACAATTTGTCATAAAGTTTAGCTGTTTTTTTTTTTGCTTTTTTGTTCAATTGCGTTTGTCGTCGTCTACTTTCACTTGCTCCATCCCCAGCTTCTTTTATTCGAATCTCACTTTTATGCCCAGAGCCATTGCTTTTCCATGTTTTGGTACCTTCTTGGCATATCTTCCACCCCCGAGCAATTTATATGTCGTTATAAGTGTGTTTTTTGTCTGTTTTTCTGATTTCTTGCGTTTTATTATAGTGTCGGATTTGTCATTTATGGGTCATTTTGGTGAGCTTAGTCATAAGCGATTCATTTGCAGTTTAAATCATTCGAGCATTACGCCGGGATTTTGATAGACTTTTAGGAAAACTGTTTTCTAAGTGGCCCGAACGTAAATAACGGCAATTATTTTATTACGCACGCAATTGTAATAGCAAAATTTTATGTATATATGGATGGATGTGTGTGTGTATGTATGTGTGTGTATATAGAGGTAGCTGGGATCAGTTATAACGCCGCAAAAGCACGCACCTCATGATGAGCTCCTCCATGTAAAGTGATAGAACTTCTTTTTTTTTTCGAAAATTATGGTGCCCATATTTTTGAAGTGAAATCTCTTAAGTTCTTTATAAAATAAAGAAATAAAAAAATTTAATTATTTTACATATGCATTTTTTTTAATTTCTTTTTAAAATTATTATTTTTTTTTTTTAAATAGAAAATGTTTGCATCTTACTTTTTTAAAACTTTATTTTATAATTAGAAAAAATATATATTTGATAAATAATTATTTATTGAAAATTTTACGAAAACTACTTTTTTTGGTCACTTTTGAAAAGTACTTCAGAAATTTACACGCACATTCGCATCCCACGGAGATATTATACTGAGTGAGAATACAATTGATCGGGAAAGAACTACAGGATAAAGCCTACCACAAACGGAAATTGGCACTTAAGCCAGCTTATATAAATTTAAATATTTTTTTTTTTAATTTTTTTTAATTTTCATTTTTCCTAAAGTTCCAGGTGGAGCTCGAACTTTGAATTAAAGCCAAAAAATAAAGGGTTTGCGCGATATCCTCACAATTGATTTATTTTTTTTATTTCCATTGCGTTAAATATAAGCTCGAGTAAATGACAGCCGCTGCGTTGCTTTAAGCTGGTTTATGCATCCTAGCGGACCTCTTTCGAATGACATCTTCGCATTAATGGGGCTCGCTTTCATGAAGAAAGTGCATTATGTTGACCTCCAGCGTGGCATTCGTCTACGATTTACTTGCACAGACTAAAGATTTCACGTAGCCCCACAGAAAATAGTCTAGCGGCGTTAAGTGACACGATCTCCGTGACGAGTGAATGTAATCGCCATACGCGTTGTTGAAGCCTTGAAATCTCTTAATCAATTAATTCAACGCTTCATGTGCAGTACAGGAACTAGCGCCATTATATTGTGAGATCCAAACCATCTTTGATTGATTACAAAAAGCTTACGAGTATTACCCTCATCCAATAGCTGCCGCCTTTGCCAGCAAGCGCATATTTAAAAAAAAAAATAATGGCGGTTCGAAATGACTGCATTTTCTCGGTGTGTGCTTGTAGGGACACCTGGTAAATCTTCCGTCGGGAATTTTACTTGTTCTCGCCGCCACTTAAACAGAATGAACTTTCTTGAAGTTGCATAAAAAATTTAAAAATTTCAATGCGTCGTTGAGTCGTGTAGCACTCCATAGTTAAATGCCAAGACTAAATAAATGGTCGCTTTAAATACGACAGCTATAGCTTTACCTACAGTTCGAGTGCATCCATTGAATCCCCATATAAAAGGTGGCGGAAATTTCATCACCCTATTTGAAGATTTATAATTTTTGCAAGAGCTATCGTACGCCAATCATATTTGACACCTTTGAACTAGACAGTTGCAGAATACAAGCAATGAAGCGCGTGAAGTTCAAAGTGAAGATTTCTCGCACTCAAAATGATTTTTTTTTTGTAAATATTTAGTAAAAACGTTATTCAAAAGCAAAATTGGATGATTAATTTAGCGGCATCATTCAAAATATTTTTTTGTTTAGTAAAAAAGTTGTAAAAAAACAATTGGATGACTAATTTTGCTCCATCACTCAAAATAATTTTTTTTTATTTAGTAAAAAAGTTGAAAAAAACACAGTTAGATGACTAATTTTGCGTCATCACTTAAAATATTTTTTTTGTTTTTTTTTGTATTTAGTAAAAAACCTACAAAAAACCACATTGGATGATTAATTTTGCGCCATCACTCAAATATTTTTTTTTATTTAGTAAAAAAGTGGATGATTAATTTAGCGGCATCTTTCAAAATAATTTTTTTTTTGCTCCATCACTCAAAATAATTTTTTTTTTAGTAAAAAAGTTGTAAAACAGATGGATGATTAATTTTGCGCCATCACTCAAAATATTTTTTTGTTTTTCTGTATTTAGTAAAAAAGCTACAAAAAACCACATTGGATGATTAATTTTGCCCCATCACTCAAAAAAATTTTTTTTTATTTAGTAAAAAAGTCGATGATGAATTTTGTGCCATCGCTCATAATAATTTTTTGTTTTTATTTAGTAGAAAAGTTATTCAAAAACAAAATTGGATGATTAATTTTGCGCCATCACTCCAAATAATTTTTTTTATTTAGTAAAAAAGTGGATGATTAATATTGCACCATCACTCAAAATAATTTTTTTTTATTTAGTACAAGAGTTGTTCAAAAAAATTGGACGATTAATTTTGTGCCATCACTCAAAATACTTTTTTTATTTAGTAAAAAAGTGGATGATTAATTTGGCGGCATCACGCAAAATAATTTTTTTTTAATTAGTAAAAAAAATTATTAAAAACCAATTTGGATGATTAATTTAGCGCCATCACTCAAAAAAATTAATTTTTTTTTTTGTAAAAACGTTATAGTTGGGTAAATAATTTTGTGCCAATACTCAAAATAATTTTTGTTTATTTAGTAAAAAAAATTATTCAAAAACACAGTTGGATTGATAATTTTGCGCCATCACCCAAAACCAATTTTTTTGTTATTTAATAAAAAATTTCTTCAAATACCAAATTGGGTGATTAATTTCGCGCCATCACTCAAAACCAATTTTTTTGTTATTTAATAAAAAATTTCTTCAAATACCAAATTGGGTGATTAAATTTGCGCCATCACCCAAAACCAATTTTTTTGTTATTTATTAAAAAATTTCTTCAAATACCAAATTGGGTGATTAATTTTGCGCCATCACTCAAAACCAATTTTTTTGTTATTTAATAAAAAACTTCTTCAAAAACCAAATTGGGTGGTAAATTTTGCGCCATTACTCAAACAATTTCTTTTTAATTTTAGACAAAAGTTACTCAAAAATGGAATTGGATGATTAATTTTGCGCCACCTGGTATAGTACCTGTTCTTTGTAACAGAGTTCATGCGGCGCAAATCTGTTCCCTCAGCAGAAAATTTCAAATACAAACACTTTGCTCTGCTAATATTTACAACTTTTGCCACTTCGATCATACGAAAGAATCCCTTTTGAGTAAATTTAACTTCTTTAGCAATTAATTATCGTTTGCAGGAATTCCATTCAGCCCACACAACAAAGAGATGCGCGCCAATAAATTAGATTGGCTTTACTACTTTTTCGTTCGCTCCTCTACGTCTCATTACTCGTTCGATAATTATTAACCCATTTGAGCATTTAGTGTGAAAGTAAACGCCAAGTAATCCATAAAAATTCCACACACCCACACCCACATACACACACACGTGCATATATACATACGTAAGCTCAAATATCTTTTTAATACTGGTCAACGAAATTTAAGCACAAAATATTTTTCAGACGAAAAAAAGCAGAAGGCAAGCAGCGCACAAATTAACACATACATACACACAATTAAGAGAAGTGATAGCAAAATGAATGTGTAGAGGTAGAAAGGCAAGTAGCAATTACAATTACATTAGTGCGACTGATAAAAAGTTTCTCGCACAGCTACTCGACAATGATCCGTAGAGGAAAAAAGTGTGTAGGGTAGCGTAATGTAAAGAGGTAGAAGGGGGCCCTATCTAACCAGCAGTAATAAATTCTTTGCTCCAGGACGGACGCACTGCGGTTGTGGTTAAGTAAGGCATCTTGCGCTTTCTACTTTATTTTCTTAGTTCGCTTTCTTGTGGTTTTGTAATAAAGATTTCCGAAAATAGCCAACCAACCAATTCAGATGCCAACAACAACTACAATGACGGCAAATGCTACTAGCCACCACCCACTACCCACCAGCCAGAGTAGTTGAAAGGAAATACGAAGGCGTTCGAGCATTGTATCCCTAATTTTCGTAAACCTTTATTTAGCCACGAGTAGAACAATTCACAAAACACGCACACACCCACGCAGGCACACAGGCACACAGCAATAAATATATGTGTAAGTAGTTATACTCGTGCTTAAGTCTAACAATAATGCCTTTTTATGCAGCCTCCATCCCTGCCACTCATTACAACAATTAAAGCACGCCCCCTACAAGAAAGTGGGCGAGAATTTGTTGTGCAAAAGAAAAACAAAAAAGTGATGAAAGTCGCTGGTAGTTTGAGCAGCTAAGCTGCACTACAACAAAACATTGACCATTACTTAGTTGGCGGTACTGCCGACAAATACAAATCTTAATTAAGCAGCTTACAAACTTTTCGCCTGCGCTGAACTGGACGACAACCACGAGCATGCCGGGTCAGTCAGTCGCATGGCCTTTCGTGTGTATTTGTGTATTTCTTGCCTGACTTTGCCTTAACTTCAACCACTCTCTATCTTTTTGTTTTCTTGATTTTCCTTTTGTTGCCTGTCATACATTTCTCACTATGCTTTCAAGCTGCCACACAGTAGGCGTTAAGCCGTGCACTCGATTGCCCCACAAGCAAACTACAACATACCCTTACATCCCAGACACAATTGCAGCGAGGAAGTTTGTAGAATTTCAGGATATTTATTTATATATATACATTTTTTTTCGTTGTTGCTGTTTGGTGTGGACAAAAGTATGCCAGCGCCTGTTACGCCCGTTACGCATGCCAGGAAGTGATATGCCTAAGATGAAATTGCTGATGTCAAACTTAATGAGGGTTTACATAGCAATTGTACAAATTTGTAATATCTTCTTTTGAGCCACCACCAACTGCAAGCAGAGCAGAAATAAAATTCGCATAAGTTTTAACGATAGCAGCAACTAAAGCAAGTAATGTAGTGTGCTTACAGGCGCTCCAAATGCACTAAAATTTGCTTTTATGCCAGTGCTTAAGAGTTGATGTGCGTGCATAAACTTAATTTCATGTAATATAATATTCATTGCGAACGCAGTTAATATTCAATGAGTTGCCTCCTTGCATAGAAGTAAAATTAAGAAATTCGATCGTAAAAAATTAAGTCATAGCTTAAGCAAAGCAGAAGATCCTGGCTTATAGTAGGGTGCTAATAAAAATGCCAAACAATTTTTTTTTTTTGTTTTTAATGTCAAAGGGATTTTTTAGCAACTTGAAACTTGCAATCCATTATAATAAAATCTAATAAGCTCAGTGGCATAGAGCATGCCAAAAATCTTGCTAGAAATTCTCATCAAAAACCGTGGACTTGGAGTGAAAAGTGCGTGGAATTTTTATAATTTTTGTATAAAGTTTGAAGTTCGGATTTATTTGGTTTTTCGTTAGACAATGAGCTATACTTTTGTACAAAAATATTCCAAAACAAAATAAATATTTTTTTCCCCCTTTTTCACTCCACTCGGGAGCAAAGGGCCTCGACAAGGCTCAGTCTTGCGTTGGCTTCGTTAATCTATTTTGCTTTCTGACAGCGTAGGTGTTTAGCCTGCCGCTAGCAGTCCTAAATAGTGGGACTGCCCAGCTGTCGTTGCTTCTAACTGCAAGCATCTGTGCTTCACATTTTTCTGGCAAAAGGATCGCAGAGATGGTTGAAGACTTCGCTAAATTTTGGTATGTCTGCCATATTACCGCGATTGCGCGCTTCCTGGAGCCACTGATGCAATGTGTAACTGTGTCTTTTTCTTTGTTTTTTGCTTGTTTTAGCAGCCACAAAGCAAGTAATGCGCTGACTTTTTGTGCGGGAGTAAGGATTGAAAGGATAAGGTATTTGGGGTTGAGGAATGCATTTTTGTATATTTTTTTTTGTTTTTTTGAAACTAGGAAAGTGTGTAAGTTTGGAAAAGTGCGCGGACCGTGCTTTACGTGCGATTCGAAACCACCACTTCTGGGATGGCAGATCTTAAGCGATACTGGGCGATACTACGACTACTAACATTCCGGTCAACTTCGATTATTTCGACGTAACCGAAATTGCACGTCATTAGCTGTTGCTATCAGACAGTATCCGATTAGAACGACCACCAATATCGAGACCGTCGTAGCCAAATGAGTTTGTGGGTAGTTACCATTCGGTAGCTTGAGTGACGCATACTTCGCTAAAACAAAGAAGAAGGACTCTAATCTAAAATCGCTATGGACCAAAGTGGTCTGCGCGTGTCTTCGCCCAGCCTGTGTAACCCAACCTAACCTACGATTCGGTAGATCTCGGGTTCGAAACATACCATTGCCATGAAACTCTAAATAACACAAAATTGTTCCCCTAAAAGCGATCGGCCTCGACAGGCAATGGTAAACCTTCACGTGCAGTTCTGCCATAAAAAAAGTTACTCATAAAAACCGTAACCTCTTCCATTCAGGGGCTGCATAAAACTATACGTCTTCTCCTTTTGTGGCACCACAACAAGACGTACACCACAAATAGGAGTAAGAAGGAGCTCGACCGAACACACAACAAAGTGAGACGACAGCGATACCTTAAATTTATTGGAGGTTTGTACTTCGAGCTCATGGTCTTCTGTGCCCACATCGATACCTTAAAATATGTTAAAACGAACAAGATAGATTCCCAAACAATAATATCGAGCACTGGGTTTTAATGAGCACCAGAAGTTTGCTCAACCACCTCCGATTCAGCTGAGGTTAGGAAGATTTTATAATCTAAGGGGTTTGTCTGGTGATCTCCTCAGGTCTGGTTATTCTGATAGTGATTCACGAGCAGAACACTGTTGAGTGCATGACCTCATCCACACCATCTTTCCTCGAAAAAATCCAAGGCGAGGGTTAGATTATATTTGATTAGATTTGTGGGGGTTGGACCAGTCAAAGCACTCAGTCAGGAGACCGTTGTTCTACACCCGAATAGATTTCAGTAGAAAGAATAGAGAGATAGGAAAGATAAAATGTGGATGGTTAGACGGAAAAATTAGTTTGAAGGTCACTCTGCCACAAATCTCTTGGAATCAGCTATGAATCTTAAGAGATACGGAAGAGGAAGAGTATAAACTTTATCCATACTCAGTACATCGCAACCCATTATCCCACGTCTGATTCTGGAGAACGCCGACCAGCTCTGCAGTGTCGTCATCCTCAATACAGAATAATAGGCTTATCGGGTTGTCGACGACCCCCATGGCAGCCGTATGCTGATCACAGGCATTGTGCCCTGTGATTATACCCACCTGTATTCTCAGGTCCTTTCTGCTGAGTTTTAGGAGAAAGGTCGCTATCTTCCTGTTTGTTTTTTTCACAAAGCACTTGGCTACTCTGCACGAGTTCAACCCAGACCAACGTCCTTTTATGGGTAGACCTCATGAAATCGTCAATTCCTAGTTGAATCAAAACAGAATTGACACCTAGAAAGAGTTCAGAGCCTAGTGGCATACTTGCAGAGCCTTCATTAGCCAGTTTATCAGCTAACTCGAGGGTACTCTGTAACCAGCTAATCGGTAATATAGCTACCTGCAATCTCACTGAGGTATTAGGCCTCGTGATGGAAAAAGAGATTCTGTAGATGTCTGCCGAGCAGAGGAGTGCGAAATGAGACAAAAGAAAATCTTTAGTATTGCTGTTGAGGTTGATGCAGCTGATGGAGAAGGTAAATAAATTACCAAAAATAAGCTATGTCCATAAGCTCGATTTCTTATACAAGCAGGTGCTAAGAAGACAAAATAGTATATAGTAGCAAACATAAATCTCAAAAATTATCAACGTTTCCAACCTAAGTACTTAGAACTACAATCTTTCCGCGCTGAAGTCCAGTGAGTGGTATTGTAGCGAGTTTGTATCTCAGAGAAATCAATGCGAAGAATTTAAGTTGACTTCTAACATACGTAGAAGCTGCACACATGAGCGAAATAGTGGAAACTGAAGTTGTTGCCGCCCTCTCACCCTATACCTGCATACCCCACACTGAGTTGAATTATGTATTGTTTTCTGAAGAATCAGCACTTGAGTACTAAAACCTGCCTCCGCCTTCACTTGAATACTGAGAGTTGGATATGTCACGAGCCCCGAAGTTGCTTTACTAAAACTAAAACCGGGCTGAGGTCAATTGGTCTGAGATGTTGCACGCAGGTCGCCGGCACGCGATGAGATGAGTGCTGGTGCATACATATAGCCACGAGGAAGCACAAGTAAACAAATTTCAGGTCAAAGATGTCCGATACAAATAGTTCCTACTACAATATTTTATTGTTGCGTGTTGTGCATGGCAATATTCAAATATTCTGGCTGATAAAATTGGAGCGTTTCACAAGGAAATGCTATTGTGGAAAAAAATAGAACAGATAGAACGGAATACTAAGTGTTTTACTGTTTTTTTAAGGCTTCTTGCAAGAAAAATATATTCGAGATCTGGAGTACTATTAAACACCAATTTCGATAAAAATGTGCACGAGCATCTCGGTCAATACAACTGTATACAGGAGTCATTGCAATCGGTCCCATTCTCATCTGCGCTTTCGAGCAGAAAATGTTGCGAAGAAGCTACATTTAGATCCACCTTGTCAAAGTCAAAGCCTGAAGTCTAAGTCTGAGGCTACAATGCGATAAAAGTACAGGGTTGCCCATATTCGACGGACCCGACGGACTTCGAAGACTCTTTGGGCCCATTCCAATCGACGAGGCTTTTCCGCAGGCAACAATCTTTGCGTCAATTGAATCTTATACGGGAATAAATGCAAATCAATGCGAATAATTCGTTGTAAAGTGGTCCGAGCAATGTCCAACTCCTCAGAACGGCGATTTTGGGATCTCCTTGGCGACGTCTCAACACTAACCCGTACAAGAGCAATTTGGCCTCTTTGGATTAGAAAGAGCATCACCTGTCGAAAACCTTTCGTACAAACGTTTAATGGTGTTCTTAGAAGGCGCACTTTTCACATTATTTAATTTTTTTTTGCACGTTGAGTTTTCACAATTGACTTCTTTTGTTGAATGTACATTTCAACAATTTGGGAGCGCTGGAGTGGCGTGTACTGTTCCATGGTAAAAATCTGCTTGGACTGACGCTTCCAACGCGGTATGTCATTAAGCGATATGACTTCTCTATCAAAAGATCCAGGGTTGCCAAATGGGTCCGTCGAATATTGGCAACCCTGTAAGTAGGTAGCTGGCTAGGTAGAAATCGCAGTCGGTCTGTAAGCCCATTCACTTAGAGCATTGCCGATCCTTTGTGATAGCACAATAGCAGTTTACCTGCTACTCTTCCTTAAACGAGAGCCAAATGGAAGAAATGGAAGGCGTTTGATAGATTCGACATTTAAATCTACACTGACGGTTCTAAAATGAACTGCGGTATGGGAGCTGGCCTCCACTCGGAGCCGCACAAATTTTCCAAATCACTTCAACATCCTTACTATGCCAGCGTATTCCAGGCAAAACTTTTAGCGATCGGGGAAGCATGCAAATCACTAAAACTCTGCAGGGAAGTTGGTGCAAGAGTTAGCCATCTTTTCAGACAATCAAACAGGTCTTAAATTCCACTTCCACTTCATTCAAACTAGTCTTACAGTCTAGAGAGTAACTAGAATTGCTTGGTCATTGACTTTAAATTACTCCGATACGGGTTCCCGCTCATAGGAATATAGGGAATAATGAGATAGCGGAGAGCAGCTGAAGAAGGTTCGGACTAGAGGCCGTGGCAGTTGCTTCCCCATTCAACATAATAAAAGCATCCATTGCTTCTCACTACTATGCTACTAAGCCCAAAGAAGGTGAAGCAATTAACTACGTGCACTACAGCAAAGAAAACATGACCGCCATACAACATCGAACGGACGAACTACTTTAAGACTACGCTTGTCCAAGCATTTCAAGTGTCAATGCAACGCTTACAGTTCAGGGGAGGTAGGGAATCATGCAGCCAGTCCCAACCTCCCTTTCAGTTCCAACTGCAGAAGCGGTCAGGCGGAGAGGTTGTTTGATTCTGGAATGAAGAAGAGACTTCGCTCTCCCAGTAAGCTTTTCTTGTAGGAAATTAATGAAATCTCAGACATAGAAAGTTGGCTGTTATCTCAGACGTAGATGAAAGGTTGGCTGTTATACTTGAATCACAAGACATCACAGGAGAATAGTGGCAGTAAACCGGCACCAGTCGCCAATTAGGATTATTTCAGTAGAAAAACTCAAACACAGCAACAACAATAACTGCATTTAAAATCGAATTCAATAGAATTCGAGATCTCGTTGAGTTCACGAAGAGCGCGCGTAATAGGAGCATTCCAGGCATAACTTTTTCTGAAGCTATCCAAACAGAAGTGTTATTTATTACGTGAAGACCTGGCAGAGACCGAAAAGTTAATTATTTCTAAAAGCGTAAAACATTCAATTTCCCGCTGGATAATATTAAACAAAAATCGATAAATCGACTAAATCAATCTTCTACTTTCCAGATTTTGCAAATGATTTTCTATTATTTGCCATTATTAAATTATTAAAACTCCACAAATGATAGGTCCCCGTAGTTATGGCAAGAGTACCCCAAGTACACTACAAGTAGCTCTTACGTGCCGTTTTGATACCATAACCTGCGAAAAAAAGGGAAGAAAAAACCGTCTACAGCCATCCAGTGCTATTGACGTAGTGGAGGAGAGAAAAGGAATCCAGGCTGGAGAGTTTCTTTAAGCCATCCCCAAAGGGCACGCTAAGGAATCTCAAGCGCCTAGCCGGCAGAGTCGGACAATTGAAGAGAAAAATACTCAACAGTATCTTTCTCTGCAGGATCCCCACAGCTTCTGCAATGGGGGTTGTACGGAAGTCCAAGCTTCTCCGCATGAGTCCGATCACCGCAGTTAGTTTGGAAATTCAATGGCAGGGGATTCCTATCACCTTAAGCGTTCTGTTTCTGTCGTATTGACGCCATAGTGTTTTTGAAATAGCACACCATGAGACAGACCTCCATCTGTCTTGCGCTTTTTTGAGAAAGATATTGTGTAGTTTCCCTTTAACAACGGTCAAGGGGACACCGATGTTTGAGAAGAGGACAACTGAAACCGGGCTCTGTCGACCCTGGCAAGCTCATCGGCAATTTCATTTTCCTCTATATGCCATCGCCAAATGGCAGATGAGTTTTTTTTTGTGAGAAGGTTTTTCATGGCAGAAACTCAATCGGGGGTTTGGCGAATCTTTTTATTTTTTCCGTTTTTCGTGTCTTTTTCTCCTATACCAAAATCAAACCAATTTTTCTACTTTCAAAGCAATTGCATTTTAAATTTTTTTTGGAAATAAACGCATCAATCTACTTTTTTGCACCTTAATCAAAATAAGCAAGAATGGTAACATGGCAACCCTGTTTTAAGCGCACAAGTTCCACAAATTCACACACCCCCCCCCACACATTGAATGATATAATTCACACACATTTGCGTCACCTTGCCGACACTATTAACTTCTCTTTATGAACGTGCATACTTTAAGGCGTTAAACAGTTCACTTACCACTCGAAACACACTCGACACAGGGGTCAACGCAGTCAAATGATAATAAACTTGTGTATGCCAGTAATTATTTTTGCTGCTAAATTGCGTTTCCTTCGATAGTTAACAAAACCACACACACACACATACACGTACACTCGTATACATGCACAAAAAATATGGTATGCGTGGGAGTGTGTGTAGTTGCGGCTGCGGCTGGTATGCTGGTATGATGTTATTATTTTTCTTTGTTTGCCACATAATTGTTGCCTACGCATGCAGTTGTTGTTGCTGGCGATAAAATTAACAATTTACGCAGAAAATAAAGTGATTACGCTGACCCAAAGTGACCCAGAGTGACCCACAATCGAGCGAAAAGTTCCAGGGGAGGGGCAATGGCGCAAATAAAATAAGGTGGAAGTGGTGCTGATTATGAAGCAATTAAGTTGTGTGATAGCGAAGGGTGAAAGTTGCGAACAGCTTGCACGGGAGACAGGGAAGAATTTGCTGATGTCAGTGAGGCGAGCGATGGGTTGATGGGAAGAAAGTGGGCAAATATTTTAAATTAACAACTGACCATTTTCAGTTTACAAAACCATAAGTGTGTGAATGAAAAGCATGATTTGCACACACACACATATACACACAAGTTTTTCTATGACTTATTAAAAATTTATTTTGCATAACAAAGAGGACTTAGCAAAATAATTGGAGCAGCCAGCAGAGTTTGACCAGATAGTAATTTATGGGAAATATGCATAAGCAAAACAGAAGACAGCAACAACGCATATTGGAGATGGAAAAATATTTTTTTTATTATTATTTAGTATTTTTCTTTTGTCTTTTTTTATAGTTTACACCAGAGCCAGAAGAAAATGACAAAAAACTACAAGGGGTTAAGTTTGTCAAATGCAATTTTAATGAATTCAAAGGCTGTACAAAATAATTATTATTTCTTAGGTTTAGTAGCAGTATCTACCATATTTTCCGGGTATAAATTCTGAAAATAAATTATTAAAATATATATTTGTTCATATGTCATACAGCTACAAATAATTCCATTCAGCTACAACTGGCAATAATTGAATGTGACAGGACGAAAATAGAATTAAATCAAGGACTTGCAGCTTTGCGTATTTGTATTGGATAATTAAAGAGTGTCGTGTCAAGAAACAAGTTTAATTTTGATAAATTAAGAACAATGAACAAAGATGTGTACATTTTTTCTTGATTTGTGGCTGTATAAGGAAAAGTACAGTGGCTCAAACAAGTGTGTGAATAGCTGATAGCCGCAGTAAGATAAATGAATAGCTTCAAAACGCGAATGAAATAATTTTGAATCATATGAATCGAAAATCTTCTTAAGGGTTTCTGGTGGTCTAGAGCTCGAAAATTTAGAGTATTTTCAGAATTTTTACTTTACACTAAAAATAAATTAAAAACGATATTTAATTTTTTAGGCTTTTTATTTAACTTCTTTTACATACAAAAATGAAAAAAAAATTCTTTTTTAATTTTAATAATTTTAAAAAGGGCATTGAAGTTGACCCTCCCGAAAAATTGAACCTAGACGGTGTGGTTCATTTTGACTCTTATATTTATCTGAAACTTAAAAAAAAAAAAAATTATTGATCAGTATGACTGTTGCTATGTCCCGCTACCAGAATAAAAAAATAAAAAAAACTTCATATTGGGAATTTTATTGGGAATGTTTTTTTTTTATTTTTTCAAACAGAAATTCAAAAAACTACGAAATAATTGAAATAATAATATGATTCCAGTATGGCCGATAGCCAATGATGTTGGGAACAGCATATTAAAATTCAAATGATTCGGTAGTACAGTTTTCTTTTTTTTTTGTTGACAACGCCGAAAAGAGGCGTTTCGACATAAATGAGTTTAAAGTTTGAGGTGCAGGTGCGCGCGGATCGCTCTCTACCTAGTTAAAGGGCTGTAGAAGCTATAATATTGGGAATTTCGGCATGAAAATTTCACAGCATGTTCTTTAGATATTATACTTTCAAGATGTCGAAAAATTTTATGGATTTTTTGAAATTTCTAAACTACCGGGTCCTTTAGTAAATTTTTTATTTTTATTGCATTTTTCATAAATTTTTTTTATACTATTTTTTACTACACATTTCCGGGAATTAAAAAAAATTCTTTTTTTTTTTGAGACACTAATTTTTTGTTTTTTGTTAGAGAAAATAATTTAAAAAATTACAAATTTTCCAGCATTTCGTGTTTGTTTTATTTTATTAGTTTTTTTTTTTACTTTTTTAATCTTGTTTTTTTTTTTAATATAATCTTTTTTATATAATATTATTTTTTATTACAAATTTTCGGGAATTAAAATTTTTTTTTTCACAGCATATTCTTCAGAATACTTTCACATTTTATGGATTTTTTGAAATTTCTAGACTACCGGGTCCTTTAGTAAATTTTTTATTTTTATTTCATTTTTCATAAATTTTTTTTTATACTATTTTTTACTACAAATTTTCGGGAATTAAAAAAAATTCTTTTTTTTTTTGAGACACTAATTTTTTCTTTTTTGTTAGAGAAAATAATTTAAAAAATTACAAATTTTCCAGCATTTCGGTTTTGTTTTATTTTATTAGTTTTTTTTTAATTTTTTAATCTTGTTTTTTATAAAATTTTTTTTTATATAATATTATTTTTTATTACAAATTTTCGGGAATTAAAAAAATTTTTTTTGTTTTTTTTTTTTTTGAGAAATTATTTTTTTGTTTTTTGTTAGAGAAAATAATTTAAAAAATTACGAATTTTTGGACATTTTTTTTGTTTGTTTTATTTTATTACTTTTTTTAATTTTTTAATCTTGTTTTCTATAAAAGTTTTTTTTATACCTACTATTTTTTATTACAATTTTTGGGGAATTAAGAACATTTCTTTTTTGTTCTTTTTTTTGAGAAATTATTTTTTTGTTTTTTGTTAGAGAAAATAATTTAAGAAATTACAAATTTTCGGGCATTTTTGTTTTGTTTTATTTTGTTATTATTATTTTTTTTTAGCTTTTTTTTTAAATAATTTGGTTTGAGAAATCATGTTTTTTTTCTGAAAAGCAAAGCAAATTTTTTCTTTATATTTTATTTTTTATTAAACTTTTTTTATATTATTTTTTATTACAAATTTTGCGGGAATTAAAAAAAAAATTTTTGTTAAAAATAAATTCAATTTTTTGTTTTTGTTTGAGAAATTATTTTTTTTGTTAGAGAAAATAATTTAAAAATTACAAATTTTCCGGAATTTGGTTTTGTTTTATTTTATTATTATTATTTTTTAATTTTTTAATCTTTCTGTTTTAAATCGGTTGGTTTGAGAAATCATTGTTTTTGATTTTTTGAAAAATTTTCGCTCTATGATATTGTACTTTCGAAATATCGAAACATTTTTTTAAATTTAATTTCTAGACCAACGGGCCCCCTTAGGCAAATTTTTTCTTTATATATATTTTTTTTTATCAACCTTTTTTTATATTATTTTTTATTACAAATTTGCGGGAGTTAAAAAAAATTTGTTGTTAAAAATAAATTCAATTTTTTGTTTTTGTTTGAGAAATTATTTTTTTGTTAGCGCAAATAATTTAAAAAAATTTTTTTATAAAATTTTTTTTGTTTATTTTATTCTGTTTTTCATTTTTTAATCTTTTTTTAAATCATTTGGTTTGAGAAATCATTGTTGTTTTTTTTTTTTTTTTGGAAAAATTTTCGCGCTATGATATTATACTTTCGAAATATCGAAAAATTGTATAGATTTTTTTTCTAATTTTAAGAGCACAGGGTCCCCAAACTTAACCAAATTTTACTTTTTATTTTATTAAACATTTTTGTTATTACAAATTTTCGGAAATTAAAAACAAATTTTTATTGTTAAAAATTAATTCAATTTTTGTTTTAGAGAAATTATTTTTTTGTTTTTTTTTAGAGAAAATAATTAAAAAAATACACATTTTCCGGAAGTTTTTTTTTTTTGTTTTATTTTGGTTGGTTGGTTGGTTGGTTTAAGGGTGACCCCGCATCGGAGTTGTGTTGCCCTAGAGCTCATTATATTGTATGATTTCCCCACCTAACCGAGATTTTTTATTTATATTTTTTATTATAGATTTTAGTCAAAGATATTAATTCGTTTCGAGAATTTGATGAGATATTCGATTTTCAGGTTTCAGAGTACTGAAAGATTGTAAATAGTTGGAGAGCCTAGAAGATCGAGTCAACTTCTGGCGAGGCCGGTACAACTGCACAGCAAATGCCTGCTCGATACTTCCTCATCTTCGTCCTCGCAGTATCTGCACAGGTCGTTTTGAGGAACCCCGAGCCGACGTGCGTGAGTGCCCAAAAGGCAGTGGCCGGTGATAAGAGAGATTATATGCCTTAGTTCGTGTTTCGAAAGACTTATAAGGGTTTTTGTCTGTTTCAGATTGTAGGATGGTCAGATTTGTCTGGTCGTAACGCAAGTAGTTTCCACTCGCCACCTCCGATCAGTAATGCTGTGAAATTCTCGATCCATGAGAATGTTTTATTTTAATTTATTACTATTATTATTATTATTATTTTTTTTTTTATATTTTTTTTTTTTTAAATCATTTGGTTTGAGAAATCATTGTTTTTTTTTTGGTTTTGAGAAAAATTATCGCTTCTATATTTGACTATAAAACATCCTCCGGTTCGATTGAACGCTCCAAAGAACCGCGGTTAGCAAATTCATAAGCCAGTTCTTTGCCTTGAACACCCATAATGTCCCGGGATACACATATCCTTCCATTCCTGGACTATCTTTGAAGACGTGCGCGAGATCTCTAAGGCTTTCAGAGAACTTGGTTGCCACTTTAGACTCTAATTTTAAATTGCCGCCAGCTTACGCCGTAATGCAGTCTGCTACTCTTAGTACTGGAAAGCCTTCCGACTGACTTACTATAGACTGAACTAACTGTCCAAAGCCGTACGTGTAGAAAGTTCTCACTGTGAAGTGTCTCAGTTCATGTTGTTTAGGAGTAGCCATAAAAATTAATTAGCTCCGGATGTACGCATTTTTTCAATTTTTTTTCTTCTCAGTTTGACTGAGCTGAACAAATACGCCTAACAAAAAGTAACCGCTACCTGCTGTTATACCTACTTATATTTCTATGAAATTTCTCTAAGTTTCTATGAGAACAAAACATGGCCTAAGACTTGGCTAGCAGTGCTCTGATAACTTTAAAACTGCATGCGTAGTTTTTAAAAGTGCCACCTCCAACAAATTTATGGACAAAATTAATTGAATTAATGCCTATTGAGGGCTTACCCGCTAGGGTTTGCAGGTAACATTTCTCTGATCTGAGCTTCAGAACATAGGAACATAAAGGGAAATAAAATTGCTGATGAGCTTGACCGAAAAGGGGTCAACTGCATAGGTCTCAGAAGTCTCCCACCCAGTCATCGGCAACCCTCTGACTAGGGAATTGCACAACTTATTTCTCAGGAAAACGCAGAACAGATCGTGTACTACTTTCCATCTCTTCGTGTGCTATTTTGAAACTTTTTTGGCCCCAGTACAACAGACGCAGGACGCAGAAAGTCGCAGGGATTCCACGCCATTCCATTACCAAACTCATTGCTGAGCTAACCGGTCATTTGACGATCGGCACGTACACCGAAAGACTAGGTTAACAATTTAATCGCCATTGCAGAAGCTGTGGGGAACTTTCAGAGAAGTAGACTGTTGAACATTTTCTCTGACAGCTAGATGATTAGGGTCATAAGGTGCTCCTTTCATCGACAACCTGGGGCAGTGTACCAACCAAAATCCCAACAATCTACTCCGATGTGATGGAGCTCTGGTTGGCTGTAGGTAGCTGCCATTGTACGTCTAACACTGACGTCACCCTGTAATTGAATCAAAGGAAATTTGGATTGATTTTATTACAAAAAATATCGCACATACGTGTTGCATTTCTTTATTGAATTAAACCTGTTTGCATTTATTATTTAGAATTTGTGTTTTGTATACCAAAGAGTTTGCACACTAATGTAAACAACAAAGTAAGGCATACACACAAAGCGAAAAATTAGAGAAAACTCATGAAAAATTCAGTAAGGCGAAAAATATTATTTATTTATTTCTATTTGCTTGTTTAACAATTTGTATTTACAGTTGTATTGCGAAACTAAATTACAAATAATAAAGTCATGACTACAATGGCCATATTTTCAACAAAATCAACCAAAACCAAATTGATGAATTACACAAACAAAACAATTTGTTAGCATACAAACAAAAGTAGCCAAACAAACAATCAAGCAGCTGGATGATGAATAGAACGATAAGGTAAAAACGTTAAAATGGCCGCAGCAACAACAAAAATTATGAAATTAAAAAACAAATAAAATCATTTTGGCAAGAACTTAAAAACGCTCACTCAGCTTTGAAGTGAGAGGAGTAGCCAAACTTGTTCCTTTTGAAAATTCGCCTTTGCCAACAGCGCCAGAGAAAAAGTGATCAAAAAATAACGCGAGTTTTTTAGCAACTGGAAACTTGCACTTTATTGTACTAAAATAGGCTTTAAAACTGCATACCAAAACTATTTCTAGGAATTCTAATTAAAACCCGCAGAACTGCAAAGAAAAGTTTGTGAAATTTTTCTAATTTTTGTATAAAATTTGAAAACTATTTGCTGTACAACTAATTAATTTCGAATTTTTTTGTTAAAAACCCCATTTATTTAAGTATAAAAGTGAAAAAATATTTTATTCAAAATATTGTCCTTCGGAAGTGGCAACTTTTTCCCATCTTTCAGGCAATTTATGGATTCCATCCCAAAAAAATTTCTCATCTTTTGCGCCGAGAAAGCCATCAAGCAATTTTTTAATACCTTCAACATTGGTGAACCGTATTCCAGAAAGGTGATTCTGCGTCGACCAAAACAAGTGGTAATCAGAAGGAGCTATGTCTGGGCTATAAGGCAGCTGAGGTAGAATTTTCCATCCAGCATTTTCCAAATAATTTTTGACCGGTACTGCAACATGTGGCCGAGCATTGTCATGATGGAAAATCAATTTTTCGTGTCTGGTCACCTATTCTGGGCGTTTTTCGGCTATTGCTTGCTTTAAACGTATCAATTGTTGCCTGTATAGCTCTCCCGTGATCGTCTGGCCCGATTTTAATTGTACAGCACACCCTTCTGATCTCACCAAATACAGAGCATTATCATCAAACGATGAATATTCGGCTTTGATGTCGATTTGGCTGGTTGGCCTGGCTTCACATATGATCTTTTACTCTTTGGGTTGTCGTAATGAATCCACTTTTCATCGCAAGTGACAAGACGATGCAAAAACGATTTATTTTTGTGGCGATTAAGCAGCATTTCAAACATGCGAAATCGTCTCTCAACGTCTGTCGTGTGACACCCAATTTCCTTGTTTGTGAATGTATCCGGCTGCTTTTAAACGTTTAGAAATGGCTTGTTGAGTGACTTCCAATGTTTCCCCACGCTTTTCTTGAGTTTGACATGGATCTTGATCGAGTAATGCCTCCAATTCTTCGTCTTCAAACTTTTTTGATGGACCTGATCGCTCTTTGTCTTCTGTGTCAAAATCACTACTTTTAAATCGTGCAAACCACTGCTGACATACTCTAACTTCTGCAGCATATTCAGGATAAAAGGAACTATTTGCTTATCAATAAAGTATGAAGTAACTTCAGACGCTAGTTGATTGCAGCGGTTTCTTACCATGTCCATGACAGGCTGAACTCTCCATAGCTTGTTCGTTTCACTAGTTAAGTTATTATCAGCAAAATGAATGTAAGTTGTTTTCTCAATACATTTTTATCTGTGGATAGCCTAGGCAGGACATAATAATGGCGCAACCATAAAAGTTGTTTAATTCGGTTTCGGTTAGATTCATCTCGGAGCCAAGAGAAGCGCGCATTTTTTCTCATTATTCGTGCGGTGCTCAGCATTTTGCAAAGCTTACACACTTGGCAATGCAGAATTCCGCCAAGAATGATAGTAACAATATTGAGCCCATCAGAGAGTGTGAGACGTCACATTGGTGCAGTTACATGAGAGAAATGTGAAAATGCGAATAAGAATGCCAGAAGAAGAAGAACTTAAACAAACAACGCACGAATAAATTCCATGTGCAAGAGCGACACACACACACACCGCGATTCTGTAAGATTCGCTGAGAGCAAAGTAACGGTACTGCGATCGGCGCCTGTTCATTATTCTGCCCAACGTGGAATTTCACAATAACGAATTTTAGCAAGTAGAGTTTTACAGTACAGAACCTAACAGTAGAGAATTTTACAGTACAGGGGTTTAACAGCCATAATTTTGAATACAGAATATTTCAGCATATGAATTTCGTACTCAACCTGTAATTGACTTTATCAGCGTTCTTACAGAAGGGTCTTCTGTTATCTAGCATGGGAGCATATTTATATCGATAACATTATAAAGCCTCTGGGGGCTTAGATTTGAATTTTAGTTCTTTAACTACTAAATATTTGAGTTATAACAAATTTGTTTTAACTCCACAATGCCGAGCCCAAACAATGCCAAATAAGTATCGAGTGGCCAAATATAAAAACAAATGCATTTAATTTCACACCTTTTTATCCCTGCCAAAATATTATATTAAAAAAAAATTGTGCATATTTTTAATTAAAAGACTTGCGTAAGTAAATAATAATTAAATTAATCAAATATAAAAGAGGAGAGGAATATTTTTTTTCATATTTTAACGCAAAATGAAATTGTTAAAATGCGTTCGCTAGTTTTACGAAGGCGTGAAGTGAAAAAACATCTGATTTAGGAAAAAAAAGGAAATGCGAATATGAAAAAAAAATGTAAAATTGCAATAGAACGGAGTAAAAATATTAAATAATTAGAAAAAAATGTAATATGTATAAAGTAGGATTAGTAATAGAATTTTTAATAAAATTTAAATATGACAAATAAGTTAAACATTGAAATAATAATAACTCAGAACACAAAAAAAAAACGAAATATGCATAAATTACAAAAAAAAAAATTTAACTAAAATTACAAAGCAAGTCAGAGATAAACAAAAAATTTAGAAGTAAAAAAAAAAAAGTAACAAATACAAACAAAACAAAAAAAACAGACACAATTTAAAACACATAATGAAAAAAATGAATAAAAATGAATAAAAATAAATAAAAATCAATAAAAATAATAAAATAAAAATTACCTAGCATCATAGAAGATGCAGAAAAGAATTCTAATGCATACAAAATTATCTGTAAAATATATATTTATGTATTTCTGTAAGTACTTACATGTTCCATTATTTTGCTCGAATATATAAAATAAATATTTATAGACATTTAAAACAATCAAATTATTAGCAAGTAAAAAACTAAATCTAATGTCATTAGTTTTTAAGTAAAAATTGTAGTATAGCAGATTGTTTGTTCACAGTTAAGTGATTTGAATAAGAAAACAAAAAAACAAAAATATGAAAATTAATTTATAGACTTCCCTGTGAGCCAAGTAGTGCAGCAATGCGCCAATAAAAATGTGAGTAAATAATAACAGAAACAAAGATAAAAGCAAAAATTTAACTGGTAAGCAACTACACTTCAAATATATACACACACATACACACATAAATGCAGAGCAGCATTAACAAATATATAGAAATAAAGACGATAATTATTTACATAAATTAGAAAATAATTAAAAAAAAATTCAAATGCTGTTTGATTTGTCGATGGAAATTATTTAGGAAGGTGAGATGGAATTAAAATGAGTATTAAAATATTACAGCAGCTAACTTTGCCAAGAAAATACATTCCTTTATGTACTTTCTCTCTCTCCTTATGAAGATTTGGACAATGCAACATTTATTAAAATTTTGTAATTGAGCCTCTATTCGAAAATTAGGTCCACGATGACAAAAAAAATGTGCAAAACACTAAAGACCAGCTCTGCGCTTTTCATCTAAGCGTAGGAATTTATAATAGGAATTTACGACAAGCAATAGTGACCAACATTGCGCTGTTCCCCTTACAGTCGTAGCAACACACACAGTTTTAAATTACCTCCCGCGTGCACGGCTCCCAATAAAAGAGGTCGAGCACACAGAGGATCGCGCTTTTATACTGTTCTGCTCGTACTTTCAGTGAAGCTTATAGTATGGGCAGAAGCCAAGAATGATAGAAAGAAGATTGCGCCCATCAGAGAGTGCGTGACGTCACGTTTTTCCGAGTTGTGCAGTGTTGCCACGCATTTGCTCTTCGCAATACATTTAGTGCTTTTTTATACCGAAAATGCGAAAATTTTGAAGTTTCGTGTTTCAATCAAAGTTTTGTTTTTCAATTTAAAGCTACCGAAACTTTAAGTTACAAAAAAAAAATGTATTTTTAAACAAAAGAGGTTAGGGTATCACACAGGACGAATCTTTCTTCGACCAAGTGTGCTCACTCCCTGGGCAACCATACCAACCTAACCTTAACAAAAGAAGGTTAAAAAATGCCACTCTGAGAAGATTTTAGTGCTAATGAAAGTGTGAATTTAATTTTTTGCTCCTTTTTTAGGTTACGCAAGTATATTAAATGTCCCTCTCTCAACTCTTCTTAAGATTGAAAACCTTTTTACACATTTTAAGAAGCGTTTGAATTTACTGAATGCGAATTAAAACCATAGAGGTGTAATCGTTTCTTCCTGCCATCAATCCTTAGTGGGGCATAGGGCCTCAAGAGGTGTATTCATTGGAAAAATAAGCCACAAAATACCAGATAATACTAAACAAACCATACTGACATTTTTACAAAAAGAGCACCTTATCTAGTTACATAACCTCAAATTTAGCAAATAAGTCGTTCCCTTAACAAAAGAGTCTCGTTTAACAAAAAAAACTCATACATTAAATTGTACATAAGCATAACACATTTATTTAAAAAAAACGCACATTCTAAAGACAATTTGTCACGCATACAAAGTTCTTTAAGTAATTCAGTAAACATTTGGTGTTTTATTTGCTGTAAATGGGCATTTTAGTGCGTTTTTATATCCAAAGCTAGGCAACACTGCAGTAGCGAGAGAGAGATTTGACTGCTGAAAGCAGAAGAACATCAACAACAACTGCAAACGCGGGCAATGCTACCAGATGTTAAAAAAAAGTAAAGCTAAATAAAACTGAGTGAATTATTTATTGTAACTAATTATTAAAAAATGTATATTTTACAAAATTATAAACATTAAACATTTTAATTAGAACAGGCTAGAAAAATGTCACGAAGGAAGAACTAAAACTGCGAGACTAAATAACAAAAAAGAATAATGCTAAATCAAGTTACGAAATTGGTAATCTGGCCATACTGGTGCTAAAACCACGTAACTCATTGTCAAATTCGCTGAGCGCAAAGTGACGGGACCACGATAGGCGCCATCTCATTATTCTTTCCATCAAGGGTAGAAGTTAAGTGGAGAAATGCTTACCCTAGGTTGCCATATGTTATAGAAGTTAACTCGTAGCTACTGTATGCTACAATTCCAATTTAAGGATTAACAACACTAACTAACTAGGGTTTTGGAACAATATTTTTACATATATTTTTCTTTAAAAACAGCGTCTTAAAAGACCAAAATCCAGTCGATTCTGTAGCGAAGAATATTTGTTTCTTAAATTCAATCTACGCATAGGCAAACGACAAATTAAGAAAAAGAGGTACAGGAATGTACGCTGGCTAAGCAGTGTAGAACTTTTCAAAATGGCACCCATTCTCGGTAGGTTTTGTCGGATTCAAAGCCATCAAACCACTCACTGAAAAGCATTTGCCGATCAGTCAACCTTAATGAATTCAGCGAAAAATGGATTCCTTATCCCTTAAAAACGCGATACAATGACGTTTTCGCATCATTCTAAGGCCATAGACAATGTAACAGTGGTCTTAGAATAGGCGTTAAAAGAAAGTGTACACAAATGTTGACTATTTATTATCAATTTGCTCAGAACAACTATTGAAGGCTCTGAAAAGAATCTTTACGCCATGTCTTGTGAACGCTTATGTTCTACAATCGTGGCATTTGGTGAAAGTTGTATTTGTCCCAAAGCCAGGCAAGGACAACTACGCTTTATCAAAAAGTTTCAGACCTATAGGCCAGACATCGTTTATGCTTAAGGGTCTGGAACGTATGGTGGAGTAGCATATTAGGACGAGGGTTCTAAGTCGAAACCCTCTCAACATCAGACAACATGCTTATCAAAGTGGGAAATCTTGCGAATCGGCTCTGCACGAGTGCGTTAGCATAATCAAAAAAGGGCTGAAAATTAGAGTGTACCCTCTGGGTGTGTTTGTGGACATTGAAGGAGCTTTCGACAATACTACCTTTGACTCTATGTGCTCTTCTATCAGAAGTTACGGAGTAGAAGAAATCATTGTCAGATGGATTCACTCTATGTTATCCAAAAGACTGCTTACCATGGATGAAGAAGTCAAGGTTGAGGTTAAGAAGGGTTGCCCACAAGGCGGTGTACTCTTTTCCCTACTTTGATGCTTTGTTGTGGACTCTCTTTTTAATGATCTGCAGGAAATTTGGCACATTCGAGCCTACGCGGACGATGTGTACGTATTAATCGCAGGACGATCACTTGGAGCTATATGCAATAAAATGCAAGTAGCTCTAAATAAGTTTGAGTATTGGTGCGAATTACATCGTCTTTCGGTCAATCTCACAAAAAGTACCTTAGTGCTTTTCACTAGGAAACGCAATGTGGAAGACCTGTTACTGCCCGTTTCCACGACAGTCGGTTCTACGTTACCGAAACGACTCGGATTTATATCCGGCCAAGGACTGTCACTCCAGCAGCATTCCCCGTATGTAAGTATGGGGAATGTTTATGCTGCTACAACAACAACAACCTGTTATTGCCCACATTGAAAGGGGTAACACTGCAACTGTCTTCTGAGGTTAAATACTTAGGAGTAATCCTAGATATTAAACTTACCTTACGTCGAGCAGAAGGTCTCTCGAACACTAAAAGTCTTCTGGCAGTGTAAGAAAACCTTTGGCAAGAAATGGTGTCTAAGACCGGCGATAGTACACTGGTTGTACATCACCCTGATTAGACCAATTATTACATACGCCTCTGTAGTATGGTGAAAGGCTGTAATGGTTAATTCCAGAGTAAAACACCTAAACAGGCTACAGAGAAGAGTGAGTACGACATCTGGTGATGCTTTTAATGGCATTTGAACTTGCAACCTCTAGATCTTCACTGTTCTCGATGCCAGTTGTTCTCGGGTGCCTGTCGTTAGCTCCGGTAGGAAGTATGATGTTTTGATCCCAGATAGCGATCAATGGTTAAGTCCAAAGCACCTATTAACGGGTTATCAGCACACTTTCTACACCAACAGAGCCAAAACCAGTGATGGTAGCGGATCTGGATGGCACTTAAACGAAGACACTAAGTACTCTTATGCCACAGGACAGATGGCCACGGTATTCCCAACGGAAGTCTATGCCATCTTGAATGTGGCGTACTGGCTAATTGAGAAAAAGTAGCATGGTAGCAGTATTAGAATTTGTAGTGACAGTCAAGCTGTACTGAAAGCCCTTGCTAACCCACGCTGCTCTTCGAAGTGAGTCGGTGAATGTAAGACAAAACTGAATTGTGTTACAAACCACAACAAAGTTAGTCTTATTTGGGTGCATGGACATTGTGGTATTACAGGGAACGAGTTAGCTGATAAATTGGCTAATGAAGGCTCTGCAAGTATGCCACTAGGCCTTGAACCCTTTCTAGGTGTCAATTCCGCATTTGTTCAACTATGGGTTGACGACCTCATGAGGTCTACCCATAAAAGACGTTAGTCTCGTGCAGAGTGGCCAAGTGCTTGGTGAAAGAACCAAACAGGAAAATAACGACCTTTCTCCTAAAACTCAGCAGAAAGGGCTTGAGAGTACTGGTGGGTATAATCACAGGGCACAACGCCTGTGGTCAGCATATGGCTGCCATGGGGGTCGCAGACAGCCTGATAAGGCTATTATTCTGTATTGAGGATGACGACACTGCAGAACATTTTCTTTGTAGCTGTCCGGCGTTTTCCAGAATCAGACTTAGGGTATTGGGTTGCGATGTACTGAGTATGGATAAAGTTCATACTCTTCCTCTTCGGGATCTCTTAAGATTCATCGATGATTCCAAGAGATTTGTGGCAGAGTAACCTCAAACAAATTTTTCCGTCTAACCACCCACTCTTTATCTTTCCTATCTCTCTATTCTTTCTACTGAAATCTATCCGGATGTAGTACAATGATATCCTGACTGAGTACTTGGACTTGTCCAACACCCCACAAATCAAATTTGTTCTAATCTAGTACACGAACATGTAAAGTCGCGAGGTTCTTTTGAAGATCTTTTTTAGATCGACTTCTAAGACTAGCACAGTCGCACTTCTCAGACATTGTTCGTCGGTTATATGCGCGGTGAGACCTGGTATTACTTTGTGTATTTTCTGCAACAGCTTTCTGGAGTATGAAGTGGGAGCACCTGCTCTTGCCAGGCGCTGAAATCCAGACACCTTGACGCTGATTTGCTTGCTAGACCTGTGGATATAGCAAGTTTAGATATCACACATCTGTTGAATTTTACCAGTAGTATAAATTGATTAACACAACCGAAAATAGTCATCGTTTCGTCTCCTCCACTATCCTCACACATAACCACCTCGCTCCTGCATTTCCTCTTTTGTTCTCTTAACGGAATCATAAGGGACGGAAGTTGTGTTTCTCGCCCAAGTAGACTCTTGCTGGTACAACGCGTACCAACGTGGCCATCGACTCTTGCAGCGTGAATTCCGTGAAGGCCGTCCAAAAACGGTTGTTGCGCAAGAAACAATCGGTGCTCTGCGTCAATCGAGAACACAAAGTCGTCCTGTGACATATCGCGAGATATGTAGAGGCATCCGTGGGCATTAGTGGGACCAGTATACATTCAATACTTGTATTGCAGATTTCGTCAAGAAAATTTGTTCTCGTTGGATACCCTATAATGTGAAAATTGTCCAAGTGACCAAAGAAAGACTCGTATCGAGTGGTGTAAAGAAGTGATTAATCAGCCGCGGTGCTTCAAAGCACGTCTATGAGATCGTAGGTGGTAACGAGTCGTGAATCTAAGCATAGGAGCCCGAAACAAAACAGCAATCGACAGTATTGGTGTTCCACGACGAGCTTAAACAACAAAAGATGTTCGCGGAAAGAGCATCCCAAATTAACTGGTCGCCTGGTTTTTCGGAAAATCTGATTATGTCGCAACTTACGAGTAAATATATTTAAAATAGTAAATTCTGAATGGCATATCGTAACTTTTTTTGCTAGAAATGTTAGGGGCATTAGATAATACTAACCGCCGCAGGCGTATCATCCTTCACCAAGTCAAAGCGCGCTCTCACTTATTGGCTCACGCAAGTGAGTTTTTGAGCATACAAAAGATCGAATATATGAATAATTTTGGTGTATTTTGCGTTTCCCTCTAACAATGGAGATCCCATTTTTAGGCACCGGATGATTTTATGAGACTTTTTATGGCAGAAGTGTTTTCGCAGGTTCGTTGTTAACTGCAGAGTGGTGACTCTTAAGTCAAAAAATTCGACGGCTTTAGAGGAATGTCTCCTATAGCAACACATAAATCTAGTTTTTCAGTATACTTCTATTATCCCAATTCGTAGATCTCATAGGTTCTCTAATAATTTTACCAGTTTCTGCTGGGATTTGTACAACAGAAGTTTGTAAAAACACGATTTCACCTGCCCCTGATTGCTGATGAGTGACACCTTCCAATAACTATTGCCGAATTAGCGCGAGTCTCATTAGTCATAAAAAATTTCGCAACAACATATCGAAGGAAACTAAAAATTTGTAGAGCATTGATTGACACTTTTCCAGCTTTTTCTTTTTTAGCGTCTTTTTGCTTACTTTAAAAAATTTTATGACCGAAATCAACAGCAATACAACTAGAAAAAAACACATAATGGAAAAAATTTTAAATAAAAAACTTTAAAATTAGCATTGGTAGCTCGATTGTACAGTATGCACTTGAGCGCAACATTTTTATGCACAAATAAACTTTCGTTGTAAAACAACGCACGTAAGGCCCTGCGGGAAAAACCACAAGCAGTGGCTTAAATTTCAAGTCCAGAACTAAGGTTATGTCGACGGCTACAGCCAATTTGCTACTCATTTTTCGACCAGCGACATCTTTGCGCCGAGTCGGTTAAAGGTCAATGCCGAAAGGTAAATACAAGCGGGCGCCGTTCTCGTACGCTCCATCGTGATTTTGAATTTTAATCATACAATATATAAATCGAAATACCATAAATATGTCGTGGAAGTATTAGCGACTGAAATTGTTTCATAACCTTAGAAATCACCCTTAAAATGTGCTTCATAATCAGCCGCTGTAAAAATGGATGCGGACCTTAGTAGACTTCAATGATCTGATACCATTATGAAACCTCCAACAGGCAGTTTTCTACAGCCAACGGGAACTGTTGATGCAATAGAGAAGATTGATGGGATTCAGGTTAGGTTAGCGCACTGCCCCAGGTCATCCAAGAAAGGAGCAGCCAGTCGCATCAATCGTCTAACTGCCAACCCCGCACATTTACAGAGAAAGTGCTCAACGGTCTCCGTCTCTGAAAGGTCTCAACAGCTTCTGCAATGTGTATTAAAAGGTAGTCCTAGTTTTTCTGCGTCTGAGCCGATCGTTCAATAACCGGTAAGCACCAAGTTTGGAAATTGAATGGCGTGGAGTTCCCAGGGCTTTCTGAGTCCGCCGTCTATTGCACTAAGGACCAAAGGGTATTCAAAATAGCACATGAAAGAATGAAGCTCCATCCGTTCTGCGCTTTCCTGAGAAATAAGTTGTGCAGCTCCTCTTTAACAACTGTGACGGCGCTACCTATGACTCCAAGTAAAGGTCTCTCAGACCAATTCAGTGCCCTTCCAGCCAAGCTCATCAGCAATTGCATTTCCTTGTATACCCTGGAGCCTAGATCAGAGAAATGTTACCTGCACACCCAAGTGCCTTCATCTACTCTTTACAGGAGCCAAATTAGTTAAGGATCTACACCATGACGTCGTGAGAGCCTTGATCGCGACTTGATTATCGAAAAGATGTTAATATCTCCCTCACTCCTGTGTTGCCTCAGTATTCTGCATGCCTGCAGGATCGTAAAGACTTCTAGCTGAAAAACACTAGCAGTATTCAGAAATTTTAAGAAAATAGAAAAGTTGGCTGATTTAGAGAAAAGATCTGCACCGACTCCCGATTCTATCTTGAAGCCGTCAGTGAAGACAGAGGTACCAGCATCGGTATAGAATTTCCGCTCGTTCCAATCCTGCCTACTTGGGAAGATTGCTATAGCACGACCCTCAAGCTCTAGTTTGCGGATAGGGAGTTCTGCCTGACATTCAGCGCTAACTGCCCAAAAATGCTATCAAGTCGCTTAAGGGACAGAGGCGAATCTGTCGATGGGAAGTAAGTGCAAAAGGACATTCAGGGCAGCACTGGGGCAAGTTCCAAATGCTTTAATATAAAATTTAGTGATAATTCCAGGCCATAGAAAGTGGGTTATTACGGCATAGGGCAAAGCGGGATTCCCCAATCTAAAGAAATTTAGATCGCGTAAGTAGCATTTTTCTAACACTTCAAGCGTACTAGTTCTTACCTGTGGTTTGCCCTGCAGGGTTGTATGTGCATGCATTTTATACACGCTCATATACATGTTCAGCCTCATACAAAATTTACAACGGCGGAAATGGAGCAGCAAAATGTTGGCGAAAGTTTCAATAAAAAAAAAACCAAAAAACAATTAAGGAAGTACTAAATTCGGGCCGGACCAAACATTCTTTTACCCGCACACATTTTAGTAGAATTTAATCCGACCTGGCTGCTAATTTTTCGAATCAAACGCACTCATAGGGAATGAGAGTTATAGCTAAAAGCATTAGAGGGACGCTCGGAAATTTTATCTTAAGCGTAGTACTAAATTCGCATTTCACGTGAAATGGCTGTCAAAGGCCATACAAATTGCGCTGCCGTGAAATATGCGTGAAATTTCATATGTATTTCAAGCCCATGAAAACACAGCGAAAACTGACAGTTCGTTTGCGAGTGTAGTGTCTGACTGCTTTTCCCTCTTCTATGGAAGCCAGTGATAAATCATATTCTCATGAAATACTCACAAGCACGCTTAGAGGGAGCTACAGGGGGGCGTAAATGGTCGGACTGGGAGTAAATCCAGACAAGGTGGAGCTAGTACTCTTTACAAGGAAGTACAAGTATCTTAACTGGTCATCTCTAAGGCTTGGAGGAGTTGAGTTCATACCAAAAACATTGACTAGATACCTAGGCATTGCTGTGGATAACAAAAGTGTCATGGAGATTAAATGTGGAATGAAGAGCAAAGAAAGCCTCGAAAGCCTTATACGCATGCAGAAGAATGCTCGATAAGCCTTCGCGCGTATCTCCTCGACTCGCAATAATGCTCCATGGTTCGCTAATATGGTGGACGGCGTGCGATAAAGCGACTTACGTCAAAAGATTGAAAAACGTGCAAAGGATTTAAGGAAAATGTTTAACTGGCGCTATGAACTCAACGTCAACAGCGGCAATAGAAAGATTTCTTAACTAGCATTCAATCGAATTAGTAGTAAGAAACTCAGCCAAAAGCTCTGCTCTAAAACTAGAGATCAGCACAATTCTTACAGATGCTTTCTGTATTCAAACGGACGGTCAGACTACGTATTTCCACGGTTTAAATATGGCAAAAAGCTTAGTGTTATTAAAGAGCGAAATGGATGGCAGATAGGTTTAGGATCCAGCTACCATCAGCATACAATGAGGAGCAGGAGCAGCTGTTTTTTGTCCGCAATTTAAGCTCCAAGCCTAGTATATTTCAGTCTATGCCGCAACAAAAGCAGCTCAATTAGCTCTGGAATTGATTCCTCTTAATACTCGGGCAAATATTTTATGTGACAGTCAATCGGCTATTGAAGCAATTACTCGGAAGAGTTCAACAGTTCAGAACCAAAAAGGATGAACACTGCGGAAATAGGTAGGTCACTATTTACTGGATACTAGGTCGCAAAGGAATAGATGGAAATGAGAGAGCCGATGAGCTCGCTAAGGCAGTTACTCGCACGCCGAGATTGAGCACTTCAGACATATACCCATCACTCTTCTTGCTGAAAACGAAACTAATTGAGGAACTAACTCTGGAAACGCAGTCGCTAAGGGAACACGCAACCTAGTGGAAAACTGTCAAAATCAAGACTTGTAATACGAAAACTATAAGCTATATTTTATCAATTTTTATATTTTTATTTTTATTTTATTATCTATCAGCACTGGTAAACGATGGACCTTAGAGTCTAAGTGAGATCTTTCTACAGATCAGCCAGCACTACCTAACCCGAGGGGGACATCGACATCGGATTCATACATGAACGCTGGGTCAGAGACAATGAGATTAAAGGGTTCGAAGACAACAACAACATCAACATATTCAACACTAAATCTTAGGGTGCGGCCAGAGTGAACGCTGAAAGCCGAGCCGAGATTGTCAGTGCGATAAAGATTGTCAGTGCGATAAAACTGGTTACATACAAGTCAATACAAATAAGCTTGTGTATAACACAGTGAGCGCCGACAAGAGCAGAGAGCAAAGCCGATGAGTGCGAGAAAACAGTTTCAAAGCGTTTTGCTCGCTTTTTTGGATTGTTGATGTTTACTTTTTAGAGTGCAGTTGTGTTTTTTAATGGTTATTTTCTTAAATCATAATATAAATGATGAAATTCACCAAATTCATTCCTTTTTAGTGTAATTGGATGTTTTCCAAACTCTTTTGTGTTAATAATTGCATTAATCACACTCGGAGAAGCAAAATACTCTTCATCAGATGAATCCATTACCGTGTACAGCAATTTTATAAACATAAATGAACAACAAAACTAAATGACATAAAAGCAAAACACATGGAATAAACAGAATTTCAGCGCTGATTCTCGCATTCACTGTGTTATATACAAATTTTCTTCTCGCATGAAAATAAGCGTCAATAAGCTCGGCTCGGCTCGGCTCGGCTCGGCTCGGCATCAGCGTTCACTCTGGCCGCACCCTTATTCTTTTTTAGTACTCCTGATTTTACTGTGCTGAAAGTGGAGTTGCAGAAATCGGCAATATACCTGGCATCAGTATACATGGCTCGATTTTTATCAACACTAAACAACACACACAAACTGTTGATGGGCTGGCAGAAACGAGCTCTGGGGCAGTTCGAAGACAAATGAAAGAGGTGAGTCACTTTTTGAATTCGACATATGTATGTAATGTAGGGACCACCCCCACCTTTACTTTTCCGAAGAGGTCTTAGATGTTACATTAAGCACAAACAATAACTCCCAAATAATCACAAATTGGAGGGTATCCGACAAGAAATCCTTTTCGAACCATAGTTGGATTCTCTTCGATATCAATCTGAAGCTTGAGAAACCGACCCCATATAGAAACCCCAGAAGAACAAACTGGCACACATTCCGTAGAGTATCCCAGTCTAAACTTCAGCATATAAATAAAACCATAACGTCAAGTAAAGACTTAGATGAGAAAGTAAGAGCTTTCGAAGCTTCGTTGACGAAAGGGTTTGAAGTTTCATGTCCTGTCACATATGGCAAAACAACTTAACTCACCTGGTGGAATGAAGATTTAAGTCAACTCAGGAAAATGGCAAGAGACATCTTCAAAAACTGCTACAAACACAAGTACTTCAAGCCCTACAAAGATTGCCTTAGGGAATACAAGAAAGCAATCAAAGAGACGCGGATAGAGGCTTGGAGAGATTTTTGTAGTTATATTGTATCAACCAAAGAAGCGGCCAGACTAGGTAAGCTCTTATCCAAAGAATACTCCTCTCTTTCCTTCTTGAGGAAGGCGAACGAAGAATGGACAAAATCCGCGGCCGATACACTAGAATATCTTTTAAATACACATTTCCCAGGTAACACAGAATATATTGAGAACACTAGTAACAGTGTTTAAAACGACCAACCTGTCTTCCAATACTATCAACCACATCGTATCCCAAGATAGAATTCTATGGGTGATGAAAAACTTTGAATCATACAAAGCAGCCAGCCCAGATGGGATATTCCCTGGCATGCGGTGGAATACACGAGAAACGACGATTCCTTGTCTGGAGGTCTTTTTCAAAAACAGCCTCATGTTGGGGCATATTCCACAAAGCTGAAGGAGGGCTAAGGTAATTTTTATCCCCAAAGCTGGTAGACGTGGTCATGATACAGCGAAAGACTTCAGACCCATCAGCTTATCCTCCTTTATTCTCAAAACTCTCGAGCGATTGTTGGATGTATATCTCAGAGAGAAGATTACAAACAACGAGTTGAATAAATATAAAAGTGCGGGAAACACCACTAATAAAGAGCGTTGTGGGCGTCCGCCGCTCTTAAGTCCCAGAGAAAAAAGCTTAGTCGTACAGAAAATCAGGACAAACCCCAAAATAAGTGCCCCCAAATTGCAATCTGAAGTTGAAAATGAGACTGTAAAACAATTTAGCACCCAAACTATTCGCCGGGTTTTACATAGTGCTAGTTATCATGGGCGCAATGTTAGATAAAAGCCCTTCGTGAGTAGTGTCAATCGGAGTAAACGGATTTCATTCGCAAAAGATCATGAAAAATATGACCAAACGTTTTGCGAAAATGTGAGAAAACAGCTGAAAACACCGCCACAGTCCTCGGATACCAACCCAATCGAACATTTATGGGAACATTTAAAGCGGCAAATACGTAAACATCCGATTAGGAATAAGAAACAACTGAAAAACGTACTTCAAGGCGAATGGAATAAAATACCACCAGCTGTAACTGAAAACTTCGTGAAATCAATGTCATCACGACTTAAAGCGATTCTAAAGTCTAATTTGGGTAGTCGAATTCGTTCGTATTTCTAATCAAACTTCAACTCATTTTTTTTTTATTTATAATGAACTTTATTAAACCAAATATGTACCATTTTCGGCGACCACCTTTTGCCACTTTTCTTCTAGAGACATTATTCCGTCAGTGTAAAACTTTTGTGGTTTCTCGGCGAAAAACTGCGACAAGTAATTTTCACAGGCTTCTCTTGAAGCCAACTTTACTCCATTAAGGGAGTTCTGCATTGACCGAAACAAATGGTAGTCCGATGGATGGTGCAGGTTCAGGGCTATATGGTGGATGCATCAAAACTTCACAGCCAAGCTCTCCCAGTTTTTGCCGAGTCATCAAGACGACGAAGCCCTTTCTGCTGATCAGTTCTGGGCGTCTTTTTTTCGATTACTTGCTTTAATCTCATCAGTTGTTGACCGTAAAGTGTAGAATCAATCGTTCGAGCAGGCTAGAGCAGCTCATAGTGGATGATTCCTTTCCAATCCCACCAAACACACAGCATAACCTTTCGAGGCGTCAATCCTGGCTTTGCCACCATTTGCTGAGCTTCACCACCCTTGCACCATGATCTTTTTCGCATATTATTGTCGTATTTGATCCACTTTTCGTCTCCTGTTACCATTCGCTTCAGAAATGGTTCGATTTCATTTCGTTTTAGCAAAGAATCGCAGATGTTAATTCGGTCCATTAAATTTTTCACAGACAATTCATGTGGTACCCAAGCATCGAGCTTCCTTTTGTAACCAGCCTTTTTTAAATGGTTCAAAACCGTTTGATGATGAATGTTTAGTGCCTTGGCGATGTCATGGCAGCTTATGTGACGGTCCTGGTCAATCTTTTCCATAATTTCATCGACTTTTTCAACCATAGCTCAACCGGAGCGAGGTGCATCTTTCACAGCGAAATTTCCAGAACGGAAACGAGCGAACCATTGTTGTGCTACACGAACTGATACAGCATCGCCTCCGTAAACTTCACAAATTTCATTGGTGGCTTGCGTGGCATTCTTCCATTTTTTATACAAAAATTTGAAAATATAGCGAATTTCTTCATTATTTTCACTCATTTTTGAACAGCTATAACTATTTTTCAACTTCTCCGAATTTAATTTTTTTTGGTGAAATGAAGCTTAAAATGTCACCTTTCTAACACCATGTGATATGACACAATGTGATTGGTAGCACTGGAGATAGATGGCTCCAACGACATCTATTGACAAAATACGAAAGGACTTTTTCGACTACCCTATATAAAAAGCTATAATATTTTTTCCTTTTTAAAATTGTAATACCCCAGTGCGCACTAGGACGCGCGGGGTATAAAAACAAATACAGTAAAATATTGGCCGCCTAAATAAAACTCAATTCGTGACAGTAAAAGCATGCAACTATGGGCATATTACTTGTGTGTATATATATTATACATATGGTAGCGCGCGCACACACACACACATGCACACTTTAAACACAAAAGCCGATACAGCGATGCGTTGGAATATTGTGGGAAAAATACCACTCTGCAATTCTACTCACAATACGACTATTCAGGCATTTTTATTCAGAATTCAATTATTTTTCATTGAATTGCAATCAGCGGCGACAATTTTTAAAAAGCAAAAACTGTGAAAGACGAAAAAAGAATACCGCAAGCCTACAAAAACGGAAGCAAAATGAAATAAATGGTAAAATAAAAGCAAACGGAAATCTCACATGAAAATGGCCGCCTAAGCGGAAATGCACCCGAACTCGTCACACGCGTAAACCATAACTTTGCATTCAAACAAATGCAGTGCAATGCCCGCCGGCGCACCAACTGACCAAACCTAATGGATTCGAGCGAAAGCAAAGTGTTGACTGACAGCGCCGAAAAAACAAAGCATTCGCACTTAAATGCGGTTTAAATGGTGTGAATTGCAGGCATGTCCATATGTACCGGTATAAATGTGTTAAAAATAACGGCATATTCTGCAGCGTGCATAAGTAAAGTGAAAATGTGCATCCACAATAAATACAGTTATACAATTGCATATGCGCTTACACCCACACATTCGTGCAAATTACTGCACGGCATTGTTAACTATTCAATACGCGGGCCACGTTAAGTGAAACAATTATTTCTTCTTCTTCCAATTAAATGGATGTATGCGCGTAACATCAGCGAGGTTTTCAACAGCGCAGATATGTCAATGGAGTGTGGAATTTAAATTTCGTATTGATTAAAGCAGTTTATTCTGTTCATATTTACTGTTTACATAAAAAAGAAGACGCGAAACAGACATTCCACGTTTAATTAATTAGCTTGCGAGGCATAAAATAACTGCAGGAAGTGGTTCGTTGAAGATTGAAAATGTAGGGAAATCAAGATAAGAATCAGCACCTGGTTGAAGATTAAGCTCACGATTGAAAATAAGTTGAAAATCAAGGAATAACGTCCAGATATATGTGAAAATCAAGTAATAAACTCATGCGCCGACTAACACAAGGGCTGAAAAGTCCGAGGCCTAACACATAGACGGCACTAGTTTTAGGTTAGGTTAGGTTGGTATGATTGCTCAGGGAGTGCCCACACGAAGAAGGATTCATCCTTTGTGATACCATTGTCAAGGAAGTGAGGTGAAGGGAAGGACCGATGAGGTGCAGGGAGAGGGCGGGGAGAGGTGGTGATGGAATGGGTAGGATCGTGTGGATTATGAACGATGACTATGTTTGCGTCAACCGCTTTGTGCTGCTGATGAAACTTATCAATTTTTTAATGTCAGCGCCAGCTATATCAGCAGGCGTGGCAAAGAAGTAAGAGCCAAGATGCCTGAATCTTACCCCGCCAGAGCAGGGCAGCTAAGAAGAAGGTGCTGAGATGATTCCACCTCATCCTCCATACACCCAGCACAAAAAGGACTCGAGGTGATTCCAAGTCTCACAGCATGCATTCCTCGCGCATTGTGTCCTGTGAGAGAACCCACTAGATTGGAGAGCTGATATTTTGTCAGCCTCAGAAGCTCGCCCGAGCGCCTTCGGTCCACACGTGGCCAGAAGGATTTCGCGACTTTACACGTTTGTGTATTTGCCCAGCGCTCGCTGAGTTGGCGCGATGCCCATCTTTCCAGGAGCAGACCGCAGGTAGTCAGGGGGATCCCAATTTTCTCCCTCCGCGGGGAAATCACCTCACATGTCCCTTGTCTGGCCAGCTCATCCGCCTCAGTTCCGCCTAGTTTTATTGCATTCACCTCCTTTTCGGTTAGTACTAACTTTAAGGTTGGAGCAGGTGGTGGTGATGGATTGCCACGGAGTTGGGAGTATGACGGCAAATGGGGATCTGTTCCCTGAACTATGCTACAGGGTGGGCCATGTAAAATTTGCTTTTTGAATCGGCTATAAAAAAAAACTAATCAATATTTTTTCAAACTTTTTTTTTTATTTTGAAGTTTGAACATTGTCATTTAAGAATGAAAAATAATATCGCTCAAATGACTGCCACGACTGGCTTTACAGTAGACCATTCGATCAACCCAATTTTTAAGCACATTTTCGATTGTTTGGGCTCCAATTTCATGAATGGCAACTTCGATTTCGTGTTTTAAGACATGAATCGTCTCTGGATGGTACGCATAGCATTTGTCCTTAACGTCTCCCCACAAAAAATAGTCCAACGGGCTTAAATCACAGCTTCGAGGCGGCCAATTGATATCGGAATTTCGGCTGATTATTCGGTTTTCAAAAACGGTGGCCAAAAGTTCAAGTGTAACTTTGACAGTGTGACAAGTTGCACACTGTTGAAACCAAATGTCGTCCATGTTATCCTCTTCAATTTTTGGAAACAATGTCACGGTAACGATCGCCATTTACTGTAACCGCGGCTCCTCCCTCATTTTCGAAAAAAATGGCCCGATGATGCCGCCAGACCAAAAACCGCACCAAACAGTGACTCGTTGTGGATGCATTTGCTTCTCTACAGTAATGTGTGGATTTTCTGAGCCCCAAATCCGACAATTTTGCTTATTGACGTAGCCACCGATGTGAAAATGAGCTTCATGAGAAAAGATGATTTTTCGGTAAAAATGCTCATCTTCGGTCAAACGATTTTCTGCCCATTGTTCAAGTGTATAGCGTCCCATTTCGTAAATTTGAAACCTTTAAAGAAATTATGAACACATTTGACATGTCATTTGTGTTACCATTCTCAAAAAAATAGGTGGTTCAAAAAGCAAACGCTATATGGCCCACCCTATACTTTTGGTTTTGTGAAAATGTCTGATTTTGTGCCGAATAATCGTCATTAGTTGATTTTCCTCTTTCATTCGAAAAACACGCCGGCTGAAGCGCATCGAGAGCTACAAAAAGTTCATGGAGATGCTGCTTCAAGTGAAACAGAAACAACGTGCCGAGATTGGTGCCGTCGCTTCAAAGACGGTGATTTTAATGTTGACGACCGTCCGCGTGAAGGAAGGCCAAAAACCTTCGAAGACGCTGAATTGGATGCATAGCTCAATGAGGATCCGTGTCAAACGCAAGAAGAGCTTGCTTCAGTATTAGGAGTTACCCGCCAATCCATTTCCAAGCGGTTGCATGCTTTGGGAATGATTCAGAAACAAGGGACTTGGGTTCCTTATGAGTTAAAAACAAGGGCAAAAAAGAAAGGGTTTTCTTCAACGCATCGTGACGGGTGATGAAAAATGGTTTCGGTACAGCAATCGAAAGAAAAAAGAAAGTCATGAGGACTGCACTGTCATACTTCTACGTCGTCGCCTCGGCCGAATATTCACGCTGCGAAGGTTATGCTATGTATTTGGTGGGGCCAAGTTGGTGTTAGTTATTATGAACTGTTAAAACCAAGCGAAACCATCACTGGGGATCGGTATCGACTTCAATCGAAGCGATTGAGCCGAGCACTGCGCGAAAAGCGGCGGCAATACGCGGAGCGACATGAAAAAGTGATGCTACAGCATGACAACGCTCGGCCTCACGTTGCCAAACCCCTTTAAAACTTACCTGGAAACACTGAAATGGGAAATTCTACCCCACCCGCCATATTCTCCAGATATTGGGCCGTCCGTTTAACACCTGTTCCGATCGATGGCACATGGTCTAGCTGTCCAGCAGTTCCATTCATATGAAGACATCAAAAAAAGGCTTGATCCGTGGATAGCTCCAAAAGATGAACAGTTTTACCGCGACGGTATACGAGATTTACTTGAAAGATGGGAAAAAGTAGTAGCCAGCGATGGGCAATACTTTCATTGATTCACTTGTAACCAGTTTCATTTTCATTATCAAAAAAAAAAAAAAAAAGAACAGCGAGAACTTAGTTGCGCACCTAATAAAATTTTTACAGAATATGGAATTATGCATAAGAAAGTAAAATAATTAATAAAAAAAAAAAAAAAAATTAAATAATAAAAAAAAAAATAATAATGTAAAATAAAAATATTATAAATACTTTATCCAAAAGAAGCTACGACACACGTAAATAAAAATGCACGCTTGCGTAAAGCACGTAAGTGTTTTGTCTTTTTTTTTGGTTACACAGCCGCTAAGCTAATTTAGGCTTCAAAACTTAATGCTTTCAAAAGGACATGATTTTTTCCATATATTTTCTTATGAGAAACATTTTTGCTCAGAAAACTTATTTAAATTGATGCGATTCAGGGAAAAAAAGTTGCCCTTAGGCTCTCCGGCAACCTCAATCCACTTTTCCAAACTAACACTTGTCATTTGGCTTCGCCATTAATTCATTTCGAGTTCCATTTTGCATAATGAGTGTCGATTTGCAAGGTACGTTTTTGTTTTATCCTAAAAATCATTATCGTTTATGTAACTTAAAATTGCTTATTCAGTATCATCACCACCACCTTCTCAACGGCAGTTGCCGCCGCAGTAACAAAACTTTCACCATTACAGTTACGTTTGCATTATCTACGCTCGCTGTGCTCACGCTCTGTTTAATCATACCTCCAGCAACAGCAACACCAACCCCAACAACAACTGTTCAATGGTAATATTTTATGCAATCATTTATTCATTCAATCGATTATGCGTTTATTTTGCCTGGCGCGCTACTGCCTAACATACTTTCTCGCATTTTCGCGCACTTCACTACGCACACCCGCACTTTACGTGCACACGAACACACAATCAACTCTCACTTTGGCGAGAACAATAAATATCGGATCAACTATTTTTATCTCTGGCAAGCTTTCAGTCGCTGCTAGCGCCATTAACATTACTAATCGGTTTGTCGAGCAGCGATAGCACTGGACTAGCAACAACAACTGCAGCAACAGAAGCGACATCATCATTTACGTAATCAATATTAATTAAAAATTTAACTCAACGCAGCCATACAACAATGAAAATAGAGTGGACGAGAGGATGCGAGGTAGGCACTGTGGCACCAAACAGTTGAGCAAATACGAGTAAAACTGGCATTCTCCCTTGGATTTCCTGTTATTACTACAGCCCGGTAGGTATACATATTGTTGCTACTGCTGCTACTGCTACAACTGCTAATGGTACTCCTACACTCCACTGTTGCTGCTGATCTCTGCTTTAGCAAATTTTATGTGTTTTTTTTTGTTTTTGCTTTTTACAAGCGCATCGATTAAAAATCACTTCCCCACTCTTTCTCATGGCCGCATCTGCTATTGCGAATTTTCGCTTAATTTTCACAGAAGCTGCTGCAAAGTGGGTCAGTAATGGAACGACGCACATATATACATGCAAACATACTTACATACATATAGCCCTATGGCAGAAGTAGAGTGGGAGAGGAAGCACCAAAGTTTACTTGGAGCGACTTCGAACCGATTGCAGGTGCTGGAATTAATAAATGTCAATGCGTTTATAGCTAAGGCAAATGGCTTATCGCTTGGGCAGCTTAGTTGCTCTGACAGCGCAGGATGGGCGACAGGATGTGGCAAATGCAGCACAAAGTGGAATGCTATCAATTAGTGACAACTGCCAGAGGGAGATTATTGGGAAATTACAGTGAGTTATTTTTTTTAAATGTACTTTAAGGTAAATAAGCGACATGAAATTGAAGTTGGAAAAAATATGCATAAATGTATATGTAAAATTGCATTTCTATACAGGGTACTCCATACAGCGGATTTTTTATCATCATATATTAGTTTGAAAGTGACATTAACAGCTACAAATCTTAATTCTAAGCCATACAAATTAAAAAAATATTATGTAAAGTTGTTTATCTACACAGGGAGGTCCATATAGTGTTTTCTTTTTGTAATCATTATATAATATTATTTTAAGAGAAATAAGCATAATAGACTTGAAGTTAAAAAAAAAATTATAGGAAATATACCGATCTGTCTGAAACTTGATGTGTGTTCTTCCCAGAGAAGCTACTAACTAAACCTAAACTCGATAGGTGCCAGTAGTGCCATCTCTTTGACTTTGCACGCACTTTTCAAACGGCCTGCAAAATAAACTTTATCTTACACAATAAATTCAAATTATTTTGTAGCCGTGTATAATTTGGAGATGGGTCTATAATGGACAATATTGTCGTTATTGCCACTTTTAATACTGGATTAAAAGTTGTTACATTCCAGGCATGTACAAATTAATCAGCCTATCCGAAGATTTATAATTTTTGCAAACGGCTTTATACGTCAATCGCATTTGACACTTTTGAACTGGACAGCTGCAGGGCACAAAGAGTCCAGCAATGGGACACGTACGCGTAAAGGTCGAAATAAAGATTTTTATCACTAAAAAAAAATTTTTTTTATAGTAAAATACCCAAACCCAGTAGAAGAATAGAAGAATATAATTGAGTTTCATTGTAATAGACAACAGAAGAAATACTTGAAAAATTTCATCATCATTTCAGCTAAGGAATTATTTTTGAGTTTTTGGTAGAAAGATTTAATTTTATAAATTTAAGAACGGTATAGATTTCTATATTGTCTAATATTGAGGTAGTTTGATTCACATAAGAATTCTTAAATAAATCACTATTTGCATAATCCTCCTCTTTTTTTGCCACTTGTCTATAAACGCTATGTCACCAAAACCCTTTCCACTTTACTTTTAGTTAGAAAATAAAAAATAATAATATTACAAAAAATAATAGTACATACATATAAACATATTTAAATTTTGAAAACTCCAAACCCGCTCTACACGATATATTTTTATTTTTTGAAGTGAAACTTCGTAGGCGTCGATGGACGAGCGAGAATGGAGAGTAAAATTTCAAGGCCATGCAACGTTTTGGGCATTTTCGTTCCGCGAGAGAGAAAAAAGATATAACGTATAGGAAAAGGAGAGAGAGAGAGCTATACCTTATATATATCTTAGATACACTTTAGGCTATTTTTCCTAAGTTTTTCCTTGTGGTTGCTAATTTCTAGTGAGAAATAACACTGCCTACTTTTTGGCGCTTGTTTGTTGGTGCAAACTTGTAGGAAATATATTTTTGGTGCCTACTGTTTGGGGCGTTTTTTGGTCCCTATTTTTGGCGTTTTTTTTCGTTGGCTACTTTTTGGCGCTTATTTCCGTTTTCTGGCTAATGGTTGTGCGTACTATAAAGTGCTATCCATTTCGGCGTCGGATTTATTGGAATTGCCTTGCGATAATTTGTGCCGTTGCAGCGGTCCTGGAATCGCTGCATTTACCTACACCGGTCGACTCTTGCCCGTTTTTTGGTAAATTTTGTCCATTTATATTTTCTGCAAATGTTGCGAATTTACTTAGATATATATTCTTTCTCTCTCTCTCTCCCTAATTCTCTCTCGGGTCTCTCCCTCTTTCTTTGTCTACCTTGAGAGTTTCACTTCTGTTATGTGTACTGCGCTACAAGCACTTTTTTTATTTAAATTCTTTTTTTTAATATTTTTTTTCTGGTTTTTTTTTTTGTTTAATTTGTTTTAATAAATTTTTTTTTTATTTTTTTATTTGTAGTTTTTTTTATATTTTTTTAATTTTTTTCTAATTTTTCTTTTTTCAAATTTTTTTTATTTTTATTTTGTTTTTTTACACTAGTCTACTCTTATCCACGTACGAGCGCTGTCAGTCAGTCTTGTTGGCATTTATATTTAATGCAACAGATTTCTTCTTTTTTTTATTTTTTTGACAAATTGACAATTCCAGTTCTGCAAGCTATTCACTCCTTGCTGTTGATTCAAGGACACTCTGGAGACTCTTTTGAATGCTCGAAATATTCTAAATACAAACGGAATGACAACTAAACGTGTCAAGCAAATACGGAAAATAATGAAGAGCCGGTAGGAAATGGATTTTAAAACGTCTTAATGTGTGAATGGAGAATCAGCATTTATAGAGATACTCATTCAAGCAAAATTTAATACAGTTATAAAAGTTTTAGCGCAAAAAGTAGTTTTAATGATCTCCAGATAATGAGGCAACGGTATCTGCCTTCATGAAAATATAGATTTTTCAGCGGTGAACTCCTTATTCGTAATTCTCATGAAACCTAATGAAGACCCGTAACCTTCAGAATATCATTATTCCATTCGAAATCCATTTTCACTTTTTACGCAAATAAACAAAATGTCTATGATAAAGCGAACCTTTGAATAGTGTGACATGTTCGCTGCCAAATTTTTTCCCCCATAAATTAAATACTCGTACAGAAAAAAAATGTTTTTTTGTTTGACATGTGTTTCCTTGTGTCACCGGTGTGGTTGCTTCTTTGTGAGAAGATGCAACTTTTGACTAACCCTAAAGTTTTCTTATTCTTAAAATTCGAATTCCACTGTGGATATGAAACTTCTTTTCTGGAAATGGCGCACTTTCGTTTGTATTTCTGCCATGTAAAGTCATCCCATGACAACATTTTCGTCTTCGTAGGCCATCTCTCCAGTTATAACGACTCACACAAATATGAACGAAAACTCGACCAAATACTTGCAAGGCATCTAAGTAGAAAATATCAATTAGATTTTCAGTCAGTCTAAAGTCAGTCCAAAGTTATGCGGCGCAGGTAAGGAGTTACTACATGGTTCAGAATGTTGACAAATATAATTTTTTTTTTCATTTTTGTATGTAAAAGAAGTTAAATAAAAATCCTAAAAAATTTTAATATAGTTTTTCATCTTTTTATTGTAAAAAAAATTGCTAAAAATACCCTAAATTTTCGAGCTGTAGAACACCGGGATCCCTTAAATGCACCTGGGCAGAGAGCAGGCAAAAAAATAAAATACACAAAATAAAAATAATAGTAAAAAAATATAAAAATATATAAAAAACTATAAAAAATATAAAAAAATTAAAAAAAATTAAAAATATATAAAAATATATGAAAAACTAAAAAAAATATATAAAAATATATAAAAAACTATAAAAATATATAAAAAAATAAATAAATAATGTAAAAAAAAGGTAAAAAAAAATTTAAAAACTATAAAAAATTATAAAAATATATTATAAAACCATAAAAAAATTTACAAATATATAAAAAATCAAAAAATTTAAAAATATATAAAAACTATAAAAAAATATAAAAATAAATAATATATAAAAAATAAAAAAAATTAAATATACATATTTAAAAATATATAAAAAATTAAAAAATATATAAGTAATATATAAAAAAAAATAATTGTATATATTAAAATATATAAAAAAAACTATAAAAAAATATAAAAAAATAAAAAAAATTTAAAAATATCTAAAACTCTATAAAAAAAATATAGAAATATATAAAAAAATAAACAAAATTTAAAAATATGTAAAAAAAAATATAAAAAATAAAAAAAATATTTAAATACTATATGTATATAAAAATATATAACAAATAAAAAAATAAATAAATAATATATAGAAAGTAAAAAAAAATTAAAAATATATAAAAAATATAAAAACTAGATAAATAATATTATATATAAAAAATAAAGCAAAAAAAAAATTAATAAAAAATAAAAAAAAATTAAAAATATATAATAAATAAAAAAATAATTAAATAGTATTTAAAAAATAAAAACAAAATTAAAAAATATATAAGAAATAAGAAAAAATTTAAAAATATGTAAAAAAATATAAAAAATTTAAAAATAAATAATATACAAAAAATAAAAAAAAAATTTAAAAATGTATAGAAAAATAAAACAAGTAATAACTTCTTTGCCCAGAATTTCTCACTGGTCGGCAGTTGAATTGAGCAGATAGTGAAATTCCAAACATTTGCACTTTTCTTTCTTTTTATTTTAACCAAAATTATTTCGAGTGAAATTTCATTTCATTTTATGGTTATGCACTTTCTGTTATTTGTACATTTAAATTTTTTATAACTTGTCATTTGGGGTTTTGTTTTTTGTGTTGGTATAGAATGTTTGCAACACTGCCATGTGCCATCGCTGAGCGAGTGTGAAATTGCTATTGCGGCCATCAACAGCACTCCTGAGTGTAGGAGCCAGAGAAAGAGCAGACATGTGAATGTATGAGTGTGTGTAAATATGCACCTTTGTAGGACTACAAGAGCATTTATTTAAATACCACCATCAACACATACATATGAGCACTCGCATATGTATGTATGTGTGTATGTATTTGAAACTGCATAATTTTTTGTCCCGAAATTTCCATACAGACACAGCGGTAATAATATGCATAGGTATGTAAGTAAAAAGCATGGTAGGACTCGAAAAGTCAAGTTGATAGAGTTGTTGTTGCACATGTGCACTTGTGTATTCAAAATGATGAAACAACAAGAGCAAACATATATATTTTGCGAAATTTGCCACATGAATGTCACAAGAAATTTTCAAACATTGTTTTAAGGCCAATGTGCATACATCCATACAAACATACATATGTACAAAGCGAATAAATTGTACCTCACAAGTACAGGATACTCTCTCCTAACGGACACTATTTTGAAGTGGACACCTCTCATAAGCGGATCCTCTTTTTCAGTACAAACCACAAATCCCTAATACTTTTTTTAGTTTTTCTCTTGAGCGGACAATCCTCCCTCCCATACACGTTAAACCTCCCGCAAAATATTAATAACTTCTTTTACACTTTTCCCACAAGCGTACAAATATTTCAGCCCCTTAGGTGTCCACTTAAGCGAGAGTACCCTGTAGTTTGTATGTAGCATAGCAGGTTTTAGGTCAACAAAAAGTAGTGCCGAGACTATGGAGAAAATGTGAAAATAGGAAGTGGAAATGCCAAATATGTATAGTATAAATAAAGACACACAAACACACATGCAATGCATACGAATTAACACAAGCATAATTACATTTATGTGGCCGGCTGGCAGTGGAGCCAAGCAAAAGTAAGAACTTCCGACAAGAAAAATAGCAAACTCTCAACTGCCAAGCATGAACAAATGAGTATCGTAAGCAACAAAGCAAAGGATAACGACCGGCAAACAGCAAATTCACTGTGCCGCCAGTTCAAGTCAAGTCAAGACGAGCATTAAGTTCAGCTACAACAAGAGTGGAGGCGAGTGGAGACGAGACAGTGCAGTAAAGTCTCATCACTTTGGAGTGCCTCCCCTTCAATACCACTCGACGGCACAATGCGGCTCCTAATATCCTTTTATGCATGTGTTTGTATGCCAACATACTTACATATACCACTTACATGTGTGTGTGTTTGTGTGTGCGTGTGAGTGCTCTTTAAGAGTGGTATGTGTTGTTACTGCTGCCCACAAATGCATCGTTAAGTTATATATTTATGGTTTTGTCTAAGCGAAGCGGGCATTCATTTGCCCTAATGTCGTACACCGTTTGAGTGGCAAGGAAGTGTCGACTAAACAACCGCACAAAGATAGCGAGGAAAGGGTGGGAGCTTAGCTCAGCAGCGCGATGAGATGAGAATGAACATGTGCGCGAAGTAGGTAACAAGCGCTGATAGGTGCTTTTAAAAGACCAATGCAAAGTATGGCATATTTTTTTATAAATACCTATGATTCATAATCGCACATATTCACAGGGCAAAAATTTGCATGCTGAAACTTATATCAATATAAATAGGCAATATATTATGCCTATTGCCAGAAGATTCGCCACTCGACTCTCACTCCTGCGCTCAAAGAGTACTGCCTAACAATCGGGCATGCAAGAGCAACGGAGCAACATTTGTCGCTCTCTACGTACCGCCGTCATAGCAGAAATCGGATTCCAACGAGCCCGAAAAACACAGTTGGTACGACGAGGCATGTTATGCTACCGCAGAAAGGAAAGATGCTGCCTATAGAGCCACGCTGCGATCGGACGCAACGCGAGCCATTTGGGATCGCTACCGAGAGCTAAGAAATGAAGAGAGACGTATTATCAGACAGAAAAAACGAGAGGCCGAAATACGTGAGTGCGAGGAGCTTGAGAACAAGCTGGCCAACAGGAACAACGAACGCAAATTCTACCAGAAAGTTCGGCGGCTTAAGGAAGGTTTTAAGACCGGGGCGTTTTCCTGTAAGACCAAAGACGGCGAACTGGTGACTGACATCCAGAGCATACTTAAATTATGGAGGGAACACTTCTCGAACCTGATAAATAGTGACAGCTACGCATAAACACCGATAATAATGTCAGCGTAGAATTAACGTAGAATCTCTCTTGCCAACAAATGCTACTTTGGACTAAGTAGGCAACTGAGCAGTAAAGTCCTCTCTCGACGAACGAAACTAACACTCCACAACGCTCTCAGTATGCCTGTCCTAACGTATGGCGCAGAAGCTTGAGCAATGACAATATCCGATGAAGCGTCCCTTGGAACGTTTGAGAGAAAAATTCTGCGCAAGATACCCCAATCATTGATGACGGAATTGTCGTTCCGCTACCCGACCATGACGAGGTGAGAATAGCGATAACGCGGCTAAAGAACATTAAAGCCGCGGGCGCCGACGGACTGCCGGCTGAGCTATTCAAACATGGCGGTGAGAAGCGGGTAAGGTGCATGCATCAGCTCCTATGCAAAATATGGTCTGATGAAAGCATGCCTGCCGATTGGAGTTTAAGTGTGTTCTGCCCAATCCATAAGAAGGGTGATCCTATAATCTGTGCCAATTACCGCGGGTTTAAACTACTAAATATCGCCTATAAGGTTTTAGCAAGCGTATTGTAGGAAAGGCTGAAGCCCACCGTCAACCAACTGATTGGACCTTATCAGTGTGGCTTTAGACCTGACCAAATATTCAGAATGCACCAAATCTTGGGAAACCCCCGTTAAAGGAGAATCGACACACCCCATCTTTTCGTCGACTTCAAAGCTGCTTTCGACAGTACGAAAAGGAGTTTCCTGTATGCCGCGATGTCTGAATTTGGTATCCGCGCAAAACTAATACGGCTATACAAGATGATGTTGCTCAATATGAGCAGCGCCGCCAGAATTGAGAAGGACCTCTCCGGGTTGTTTGATACCAAACGAGGTTTCAGGCAGGGTGCCTCGCTGTCGTGTGACTTCTTTAAGCTGATGTTGGAGAGGATCGTAAGAGCCGCAAAACTCAATCGCTTAGGTACAATTTTTTATAAGAGCGTACAATTGTTAGCGTATGCCGATAATATTGACATCATCGGCCTCAACGACCGCGCTGTTAGTTCTGCCTTCTCCAAACTGAATAAAGAGGCAAAGCGAATGGGTCTGGTGGTGAACGAGGACAAAACGAAGTACCTCCTGTCTTCAAACAAACAGTCGGCGCACTCGCGTATCGGCACCCACGTCACTGTAGACAGTTATAATTTCGAGGTTGTAAAAGACTTCGTTTATTTAGGAACCAGCATTAACACCGATAATAATGTCAGCCTTGAATTCTAACGTAGATTCTCTCTTGCCAAGAAGTGCTACTTTGCACTAAGAACGCAACTGAGCAGTAAAGTCCGCTCTCGACGAGCAACACTAACACTCTACAAGACTCTCATCATGCCCGTCCTAACGTATGGCGCAGAAGCTTGGACGATGACAACATCCGATGAAGCGACGCTTGGAGTGTTCGAGAGAAGGATTCTGCGTAAGATTTTTGGACCTTTGCACGTTAGCAACGGCGAATATCGCAGACGATGGAACGATGAGCTGTATGAGCTTTACGACGACATAGACATAGCGCAGCGAATAAAGATCCAGCGGCTACGCTGGCTGGGTCATGTCGTCGGAATGGGTTTGTATCCGGCCTTGAAAGTATTCGGTGCGGTACCAGCTGGTGGTAGCAGAGGAAGAGGACGGCCTCCTCTGCGTTGGAAAGATCAGGTGGATAAGGACTTGGCTTCACTTGGTGTGTCCGATTTGCGCCGGTTAGCACGAGAAAGAAACGACTGGCGCGCTTTGTTAAATTCGTGTAAGCGGTTATAGGAGAAGAAGCAGAACAATTCTTGCACACACTGTAACTATATGCACCCCAATATCTACAACTAAGGTATGAGGCCCATTAGGCGTGGGAAGTATGAAAACATTTGGTGTGTTACTGAAAACCGCAAAACAAATGAACTGGAGCGAAGCGAGGAACAGGCGCACAGCAAAAGTAGCACACCGGAGGTGGGAAAGAAATACATAAGTGTGCCGAAGTGAATGAAAAATGAGCAGAAACAACAAAAATAACTTAAAATATTGCGTGGCAAATGGAAAAAATTGGCGCATAGGAAGAACAAATGTGGACTCACGTCAAAAAATGGCACATAGAGTTGCCGCTACAGTTGTTGCACTACAACAATGTGAGTAGCACAGAACTCAAGGGTTTTCGCAACTACGAGTAGGAACACACACGCATACATACATACACATGCACTGAGGGGGTAAGCACTCGCTCATGCAGGCTGTCTTTAATATCGAAGAAACTTGGGTGACTTAACTATTGTTGTTACTGACACCACCCCCGGCACTAGCACAATCATTTACCCAAAGACATATCACTACAAGGAAAGCCTGACCTAGTGGAAAAAATGACTGGTTAAAAACTAGTCCGAATAAGGCAGTGGCAAAGTACTTCGTCACTCATTTTGTGCGTAGCCACATCTGGGTTCAAAGGCAGAACCGAGAAGTTTATGCAGAAAGTCAGCGTCTGACGCAGTTATTGGTTGTAGGGCGTTCCGGACTTGCAACCAATGTGGGAATGAAACATTAAATAAATGAAAACGTTTTTTCTAATAGCCACAAACTGTAGGGGGAGCTCGGCGTAATATGTAACGAATAATGTAAGCGCCACTTCCCTGCTCGCTGGCGAATTCCACTGTTTGCCAAGCGGGGCTACTTGAAGACGCACGCCGCATCAGGAGCCACGCCTGCGGACCACCATATTTCGAGCTGTAGCTGTCCGTTACTGGGTATTTCGTTATCCAGGCTGAATTTTTCGACTGTGGGACCAAAAATTCCCTCCTTGCTGACCCTGACATTGAAGTCACCAAGCACGATTTTTATGTCGTGGCGGGGGCAGCGCTCATAGAAACATTCCGGGTGCTCATAGAAGGAATCTTTGGTCGTTTAGTCTTTACCCTTCGTCGGGTCGTGGCGCAAATGAGCGAGATGTTGAAAAATCTCGCTTTGATGCGGATTATTGCGAGACGCTCATCCATCGCAGTGAACGACAGTACTTGGCGATGAAGTCTCTCTCCCACTAAAAATCCAACACCAAATTTGCGCTTCTTCTTCTTTGCACATGGAAGTAGACCTCGGAAGGTCCAATGCTCTTTTTGCCTTGCCCCGTTCACGGCATCTCTTGTAAGGCAGTGATGGCAGCATGTGCTTTCACGAGGACATCAACCAACTGGGCAGAGGCAGCTACCCTATTAAAGCGCCGCACATTTTAGATGCATGCCCTCGAATCTTAGTCGTTAGTTCGGCATCCGAATATGCAGTTCTCATCTGAGGCATTGTTCTGGTTTTCATTGGAGAAGGGCTTTTACTTGGCTTGTGCCAAACCCAGCGGACAATGAGATATCCATGGTTGATTCACCTTTTCACATTAGCTCGCTCCCAAACGAATGTTCGAAGGTTATTTGAGCGTAGTCCGGAAGTTGTGAGCTACTTGGACCGTATGCAGAATAATCGTCCTGGCCACTCCCAAGTTGATAGCAATCTGTAGGTTTCCCCACTTGCGTGGACTTCTACTCACGGAACCTCCGCATAAAATGCTTCCAAAAAACTGCCAGTTTTGGCAGCTTTTTTCCAGTGCTGCCAATATATGTTTACTTATGCCAGTTCCTTCATCTATTCACCACTCGTTAACGCGTTGCGTATCGAAGACGGCTTATCTACTTAGAAGAGGCATACATTGAAAATGTATTCGCTGGTCGTACAAACTGAGCCTATACGTCTGAGCTATGTATTGATTATTGCAGCAGATCCCACGCTGGATCTCATCTTTTCTTTTGATCTATAGAATTCATCCAATAAGACGCTGGTTTGGCGCTATCACCAAAAAGTTGTAGGTCTCATCTGACCTGAATTAGGCACTAAATAGTTTCGAGCTATCGTAAAAGAAACTCAGCAGCAGCCAAGACAAGGAACGTGAACTAGTCATCGCTCTAAGCCTTCCCTACAAATGTACCAGTCCCCACTCCCAGTGAACTTCTCTACAGGGATACACTTCAATATGCCTGCAATTGTTTGCTTGTTTGGGTTTTATTTGACCCATTTGCGGACGACACGAGCAATTCGTGCTGCTGCTCGTGTTCTTGCTGAACTGGCCATTGGCTGTCTGCTATTGTGCAACTACTACAACTTGCGATAGTCACTAACAACGGCAGCTAAGGAATTTTATGACCATTGAGGAGAAACTTTAGCATTTGTTCTGTTTTGCTTATGTTTTGACTCTTTACGATTGCCTTTGTTGGTGTGGGCTTTGCTTGTTTTGCCGTGATACAATATTATTGTCCTGTTGCTCGACTTTTGTGCATGCCACACACTACTATGCAGTTGCCACAAACGTTTACTTAACGCCAAAAGCATTTTGCATATTCTTGCCACTTCCCTTCAATGCAAATTTTTCTTGTATTTTATTTTTATTTTTTTACTTGTTGCTTTTGTTTTTGTTTTAGGTTATTATTTTACTTTTGCTCTTGTGTTGATAATAAACACTGCATCCGTGACGTCAGTACTTGCCACACACGTACCAAAGCGCGACGGACTTAATGTTTCTTTCCTGTGAACTTTTGTTTCGAAGTTGCATTCCTTTTTTCCATTGCTTGCGCTTGTGTGTTGTTCTTTTCTTGCTTTCATTCTTCTTTTCTTTCAGAAAACTATGTTTGCAGATCACATCCCTGAAGGCGCGTGAATACAAATTCATTTACATGCCAAATGCTTTGCTTGACTATGGAGACCGCTATGTCAACTATGTGTTACTCTGTGTCTGTATGTGTGCCTGTGCCGGTGCATGTGCGCTTACGCAAGTAGTTGGCTATCCAGGTCAACATGTCAGTTGCAATTTCCGATTGCAACAGTTGCCATCAGCGTGGTTGTGTAATAAACAGTGGTTTACTGTTATTTTTCCACGCATAACAAATGACTTCTGTTGCAGCGGATTCAACTAAGTAGAAAATGTATTCGCTCTATGAGATCACAAAGTTAATAGAATGGGAATTACATTTGAATATCTAGAAAATTATATTATATATTAAATTTCTGTATTAGCCCAAAGATAAACGAAAGGCGCCAAGAAGTTTCTTGCTTAGGCCGCCGTAGGCCTCGCAAAATACTAGAAAAAATTCCGACAAAAACCTGTCTCTGCGATATTCAACACAATCAAATAAATAACTAACCCGATCGGCGATATTTCTATATTTTCGAAAAGTCAATTAAATCAGTAAATCAACGACAATAAAGCAAGCCATAGAGAGGTTGATGGGTGCCCAGAAAAATTTGCCGTAAACTTCTGCTACCTTGGCTGCACTGTCACGTCAGACAGTGGAGCAGATGAAGATACCAACTGCAGGCTATACGAAGCAAAGGCGGCGTTCGGGCGAAGGCGTACAGTAGGGGCGAGTTTACAAATCTCCAACCGCTCTAAACCACGATTATTCCGCTCTTGTGTGAAGTCAGTGTTGTTGTACGGAAGTGAAACATGACTGACCTCTAACACCATCACACAGAGGTTCTCGTCAACAAGTGCCTGCGCATCATCTGTAGAATATTCTGGCCGAGCTCCATCAGCAAGGACGCGCTGTTGATCTCGACACGTGGGTGAATAGAATCTATTCTTTATGGATGCCGTTCTGGGCTCTCCCGAAATAATATAGAAAGCAGTTCCGGCTAGGGTATCTCCCCAGAAGGAGAGGAGGGATCGTTTTAGTGGCCACACCACTTGACAACGGTCGCTGTAAATGCGAAGGCATTTTGAACCCTACCTGACCCACCAAAAACAAAAAAAAACAAAAAAACAAAAAAAAAACAAAAAACAAAAACGACGCGCTGTGTAAGATCAACGAATGAGAAACCCATCCGTGGCAAATGAAGCGCAGAAAAAAGCGATGGATAGGTCACACGCTTAGAAAACTACCAGGTAGCATTACGAGAATGGCACTTGATTGGAACCCGCAAGGCAGCAGAGATCGCGGTCGGCCAAAGATCACTTGGCGATGGTCGATGTTGTCCGAGCGGCCAGATGTCGGCATCACATGGGGCGGCGAAAAAACAACAGCCCAGAACTGTGTACGATAGAAGAGTCTTGTCGAGGTCTTAAGACTTCTTCTCTTATATATCCCGTTGCAGAGTTATAAACACACCCTTCTGTTTTTATAAAATAGCGTTACGAGGGTCGCTGGCAAAATTCTGTGCAAAAATAAAAATTAATTAGTTTTCTGGGGTTAAACGTTTTTTATATTTCGACACATTTTCCTTTTAGAATTATACACTTCGCCCAACGCTCTACTAGTTTGTTGATCCTTTCCGCACAATAGGACATGTCTAGGTCTGAAAAATAGACATTCAGTCTCTGCAATCCCCTCCTCGTTTGAATACAATCTTTTTTCCACCAGTCATTTCTACAAATTGGGTCCGAGGGAGCCAAGTCTGGAGAATATGCGGGGGTTGTAAAATGAGTTGGAATTGTATTTCCATCGATTTTGCGACCCTGAGACGTGAGCTGGCACTAGACTAGAACCCACAAGGAGTCGAAACGCCTCCCCTTCAGCTTTCTTTTCAGGCGTGGAAACAAGAAGAAGTCCGGAGAGGACAGGTCTGGGCTGTAAGGAGGGAGGGGAAGCACCGGAACGCCCATCTTGGCCAATGTAGAAGTGCAGAGGAAAGCGGTGTGCGCCGGCGCATTGTCGTGATGAAGGGTCCAATTGTTGATGAGGTCGGGCCAAACCCGGGCGACGCGGTTTTTCAGCCGAAGGAGCTCTTCTTTGTAAAATGCCGCGTTCACAGAGCTTCCTGGAGGTACAAACTTCTTGTGGACGATGCCTCGAGAGTCGAAAGAGATAATCAGCCTTCCAGATCGCTGTTCGTCATTGACGTCCAGCCTTCCTTGAACGACTTGTGCCACCGTTTTACCTGGGCACTGGACAGAGATTGGTTCCCGTAAGCCTCCTTGAGTAGCCCAGATATTCGTTTTGTTTAGCTTTACGCAAAATTTAATCGAGTAACGTTGCTCCAGCGATCGCTGCATTTTCGCCACTGCAAAATCCTAACAGGCTTTTAAAACAGCTTTCACGCGTGGAGCGATGTTGACTGCACCGCTGTTGCCAACGAACTGGCACCGGTTTCTAGTGGAAGGGGAAGGTCCAACGATCATTTTCCCCCACCAGCCGATTCGGTTGATCGCTTGGCAGACGCTCCGCGCGGGAAGACTCATTACTTTTCAATCAAACCCTGTAATAATAAATGAAAAACCTTCTGACTATTCGGCAGCAGATTTGGTAAAACTTTTGGAAGCTCTTATGTGGAAAAAAAATCTAACTTCTTTCCATTCTAATTTAATAACCAAAGTACTTAAGCAAATATAACGATTTTTTGCGATTTTATCAGGCACTTCTTTTCATGAGCACTATGCACTACTTCGACAGCAACAAAGTGCAAGTTGCTTCAAAGGCTATTTTTCGTTAGTCGAACTGACGCAGCAGATACTTTCAATTCAATGGCCGAGTGGGCGGAAAAGCTTTCAATTAAGCGAACATTTTTGATTCGCCGCACACAGAATTTGTGTGAGTTACGCCACCGTAATTTAATTTGTCGGGAGTAAGTTTAAAAAAATTCAACAACAACACTAGCAAACAAAGAACAACCGCATAACCACACAACAATGTGCAGCAAAAAATTCCACTACTCTCATTTCATGTTATTGTTGCACTTTTTGTTTTTGTTTTTTTTTTGTTGCTTGTAAATGCAACACTTGCTACCCACGGCACCGACGCCGCCGCCGCCCACGCCATCACCACCGACGTTGCCCACAGCTTTTTGCTCGGCCAAAGGATGTGGCGGAGAGTCGATGGCACCGCAAATGAAAATGAATTAATCCGCAACATAGACATTTAATTACAGGCTGCACACAAAGGAGATATCGTTCAAAAAAAAAAAGAAAAAATAACCACAAACTTTTGCAAGATAGATATGCATACAGCACGCGACAAATGAAAGCGCATCAGCATTTTTAACAGTTTTGACTATTTGTGGCATTTTCAGCATATAAAAAATGAGGAGCATTTGTCGTATGGAGCATCGTCTGCGGAGCATCTTCAAGAAAAATAGTATTAAAAAAGCAACAAAATTTGCTTGGCAACTTTGAACTTGCACTTTGTGCTACTAAAATTTAATAAGCAATCAAATTGCAACCAAAATTTTTTCTTCAAATTCTAATTAAAGACCATGGAAGTACAAAATTTTGTGAAAATTTTCTGTTTTCTGTAAGAAATTTTAAATTTGCATTCAAATGGTTTTCATTAGGCAATGAGCTGCAGATTTTTAAAGAAACGTGAGAAAAAATATCAATAAAAGAGAAAAACTATCGGCACTGGTTAAAATGCTGCGGTACTATCATTTCGTCGCTTGGTGTACATAAATACAAGTGGCAACAACAAAGCAGTCCAAAAGGTTGTAGATATATTTTATGTGATGGGAAAATGTGAAATAAACAAATAAAACTTGCAGGAAGACTGGGAAAACACAAACGTGAGCCTGCACTTGGCTTAAGTCTGGGATTGGGCAAAATTGCCGCAGACAGACGCATACACACACTTTCACACAAAGATAAATAATCGAGCTTATCGAATGTATCGTGCACACATATTTTTATGTTACCGTTTTTTCTACCTGCACAGAATAATAGAGAATGGTGGTAATTCGAAAAATTCACTCCCAAACTATTTCAAGTAGGGGAGATCTATTCATATGAGACTTTCCATAAATTGCAAATCACGATTGAACTAGTATTATATAGGGTGTTTTTCTTTATTTTTCTGTTTTCATTTACAAGAGCGAATTGAATATTCAGTATGGAAAATCGTGAAATGAAATATGGAAAATCGGAAACCGAGACCTACTGCAGGTCGTGCCAAAAAATATGAAGGTTTTCAACTGCTGCTTAGAGCAGCAAGAGTACTTGGAGTACCAAGCTCTCACTATTAGCTTTCAAAAAAAAAATATAAAAGATTAAATAAATTAACCGACCAGAAGCCACAGTAGAATAAAATAGTTTGCCTTATAGCTTTTCTAGCCGCGTATACTCGTTTGCACGTAAAATTAATGAAATATCGATGAGTTGGGGCAAAACACATCCAAAATAGCGAATGAGAAAGTAGGACCAAGTTTTGGTTGGCATCTACGAGCCTGGAATATGCTAAGCACAAAAGTGATATGGCTCTAATGTGGCAGCTGGAAGGCATTATAATCTATGAATGTAAAAATTGGGACAGTAACTACCAACTCAAAACACCCTATTAATATAAATACCTACGACTACTGATTGCTTGCCGTTTAAACTTTAAAACGCACCTGCAATATGTTGTGAAGAAGCCATCGAGTATACAGCAATGCCTCTCACGAATAATGCCAAACAACGGCGGGCCTAGCCATTGCAAAAGCCTACATATATAGTGAGGTACTCAGCTCGATAGTTTTGCAGGCGGCACAGATCCGGGCGAAGGCACTTTACACAAAAAAAAACTACTCGAGAATACTAAACGCCGTCTTTCTGCTAAGCGTTTTACGAACTATCTGCGACTTCCGTACTCTTTCTAACGACGCTTCCGCCGCCATTGCAGCACTCGTACAGGTAGACATTTTGGCAAAACAAGTGAAGAGAATATTTTTAAGCCTATCTGAACACGACGATAGAGCAAGGCGTAAAGAAATTGCAGCAGGAAAAAAGCGATGATTGATCGCCCGCTGGCAAGGCCGGTGCAACAGAGCACCAAAGGGTAGATGGACGCATGAGGGGATACGCATCCTTACCACTTAGCTAAAAAGGCACCATAGCAGAACAAACTATCTTCTAACTCAATTCCTTTCACGGCCCCAGGTATTTAGAAAATACCTCCATAGATTTCGAATTTAGGTTGCCACCTATCTTAAAAATTTTAATAATACACTTGAGCAAGTTTATTAAAATATTATAGAATAATATGGGTAGCATATAAACTATATTTAAGAACACGTGTTTTAATTTAAGGTTGCCACCTATTTTAAAAATGTGAACTTTTTAATTCAGTTTGTAAAAATATAACTAAAAATTATATAAATAACTAAAAATGTCAAACAATTATTTACCTAATAACACTTTATTCAAGACATATGTGTTTCGATGTAAGGTTGCCACCTGTCTTAAAAATTATAATTATATATTTTAGCTTACTAACTAAAATGTTACAAAATCGGTATAAAGTAAAATTTACTTAAAAGTTCACTTTATTCCAGACATGCGTATTTAAAAAAGGGTTGCCACCTATTTTAAAAAAGTGAACTCTTTAATTCAGTTGGTAAAATATAACTAAAAATTATCTAAATAACTAAACATATCAGAAAATGATTTACCTAACAACACTTTATTCAAGACATATGTGTTTCGAAGTAAGGTTGCCACCTGTCTTAAAAGTTGTAAACATATATTTTAGCTTATTAACTAAAATGCTACAATATGGCTATAAAGTAAAATTTACTTAAGTGCGGTTTGCTCCAGACATGCGTATTAAAAAAAAAGGTTGCCACCTATCTTGAAAATTGTATTAAAACATACTTAAGTAAGTTTAGTAAGATGTAATATAACAATAAGGGTAACATATAAATCATATTTAAGAACACCTTAACGGAGGCAAGTGAAATCTAAAATAAGGTTGCCACCTGTCTTAAAAATTCTAACTCTTTAAATCCGCTCATTAAAATATAACAAAATATGTACCAACAGAAAATTAATTAATAACACTTTACTTTTTCCGAAATAAGGGTGCCACCTATCTTAAAAAATTTAATTACACACCTTGGTTGGTTGGTTGGTTAGAGTGGTGATTCATCCTGAATCCAACTAGCGCTTCCGCACCATTTTGTTGCCACATCCTCGTTTCCAACTTGTTATTTACGGCATGACTATACCCAGTCTGTGCGGTTCAGGAACCTTATTAGGTTGTTGACATCTAAGCCAGACAGTTGTTCGAGCTCCTCGAACAGCGGTTTGCCCAGGGTTAACATTCTGTCCTTCCATAGGGCAGGGCATTCACAGAGGAAATGGAAGATTGTTTCCTTTTTCTCCGGTTGTTTGCAACTGTGACAGTATGTGTTGTGAGGGATGCCCATTTTGGCTGCCTGTTCTCCGACAGACCAAAAGCTAGTTATGACTGCCGTTAGTCTCCAGGCATCCCGTCGTTTCATTTTTAACAATATTGATGATTGTTTAAGGTTGTAGGTGGGCCATAACGTTCTGCTGATTTTGCATTTCGTCTGGCCCCTCCATCTACACTCCGCCATTCGGAGGTATTTTAGGGAAATTGTACTCTTGACTGCACCTAATGGTGTGAATACCGGTTCTGCAAGAGCGTTATTCATGGCAGATCCCCCTCTTGCCAGTTCATCTGCTTTTTCGTTACCTTCAATATTCCGATGTCCTGGGACCCAGATTAAGGTAACATTATGTTTTTCGCTCAAGGTGGAAAGGCTATTCCTACTTTGTTCCACCACCATTGAGGTTGTAGTCGCTGAATCCAGCGCCTGGATTGCAGCTTGGCTATCCGAGAGAATAGCGATATTGCTCTTAAAAGAGAAGTCTGTGATTAGTAGCCTACAAGCTTCCCCAATTGCCAGTACTTCCGCCTGGAAGACACTGCAGGTATTGGGGAGGCGCACAGATTTTTCAATTTTAAGTCTATGAGAATATATACCAGCTCCAACACCACAATCCATTTTAGAACCATCTGTATAGACTGTAGTGTCGAAGTTGTTTAATGAGAATCCCTTATTCCACTCTTCCTTAGATGGAAAGAGAGTGGCAAAATTCCTATTGAATGTTACCGTCGGGACGATGTAGTCAGTCCTCACCGAGGTTAACTGAGTTTGCCGCAATAGTAGACTGGCATGACCATAAGTGTTTTCTTTCCAGCGGCCCGCTTCGTTTAACCTAAATGCACTCATGGTTGCCGTCTTCTTAATATGTAGGTCTATTGGAATAACGTGTGTCAGTGCGGTCAGAGCCTCCCTAGGACATGATCTGATTGCGCCGACCGTTATTGCACAGGCTGATCTTTGTATTCTGCCGAGTAATTTGATGTTGTAATCTCTCCCTAGAGCTTTCCACCAAACTACCGAACCATACGATAAAATTGGTCGTATAACACACCTTAGTTTAGTAAAATATAATAATATGGGTAATATATAAACCATCTTCAAAAACAACTTAATCGTGGCATGTGTAATCTGCAATAAAGTTGCCACCTGTTTTCAAAGTTGAAATATTTAATTAAGTTTATTAAAATATGATAATATACATAGGTATATAAGTACTAAGAGAAAAGTATTTTACTCCAGTCATATGTATTTTAAATTAAGATTGCCACCTATCTTAAGAATTGAAATTATATACATATTTAAGCAAATTTAATAAATAAAATAAATAAAAACAATTTAAATTTATTTAGTTCCACTTTATTCTAAAAATATGTATGTATTTTCAAATAAGGTCGCCACCTATCTTGAAATTTAAATTTGAAAAAGGTGCGCCAAGAAGCACCAAGAGAATGTTAACTCCTAAAACTCCTAAGACACTCGGCTAAAAATCCTATCAGAGATTCTGGGGGAACAATTACTATTTCAGTATTGATATTTTCTACAGTTTCATCCCTTATGGAGACTTGATTATCTAAATTGAGAGTTGTTGACGCCAATTCGGTTTCAGTTCTGAGCTACATAGAATAATAACGACGCACAACCGAAAAACTGATGATAATGAAAGCTCATCCTTTATAGACCAACCGCAATCGCCATTATGGATATCTGTTTTCTTCACATCCAACTTTCCAGAAAAAATTTTCCACTGCCTAATTTGCTCCCACGTTTTGCGTATAAATAAAAAGTATCTAACAAACGTATTGATTTAGACATTTCCCAGGCAGGGTTTGTAAGTTGTCCACTTATGAGGCCATTAAAATGCTTTTATATATATCTAGTCTTCCGCTCCACAGTGAAGCATAGATCCACAAATGCCTTTGCTGGTGAAAAAAGTGTCCGCATCCTGTTATGGAAGGCTTTTCCGTTCAAAAGAGAAAAATTTTAAATGTCTGTAAGGATTTTTGCGGTACTGAAGAAAGTGACCGCTTCGAGGAGCTGTCTGCTTCAGAGAGATGTGAGAAAAAACTTTCACTTCTTCTTGATTGGCGCGATAACCGCTTACGCGATTTTGATCGGGCTTAATAAAGCGCGCCAGTTGGACTCACCAACCATTCTGCACCTGGTCTTTTTAACTTTCAGTCCAGCTTAAGTAGATCCTGAGATATAATACATTTTATAATCCCTCTTGAAGAAAAGTAAATTTTTTTTGTATGGAGAGATGCATCCTATTGTATATGTATAAGTTAGCGCAAAATTAATCACCCAGTTTTGATTTTGAATCTATTTTTCACTAAATCAAAAAACCGTGATTGATGAGTGATGGAAATATTTATTTTGACCTTTACGCGCTTCATAGCTTGTCTGTTTGTACACTGCAGCTGTCTTGTTCACAAATGTCAAATATGATTGACGTATGACGCCAGTTGCAAAAATTATAAATCTTCCGATAGGATGAATAATTTTACGCGAATAAACAAAAGACTTGAAAGACTTTCTCGTCTCAACAACGTTTACAAATCGTACCATCGTAACGAAGATCGACCAGGCCAACTTAAGGTTTTCAGCGATGATACCCATTTTCGGCTTAATGGCTAAGTCAGTAAGCAAAATTGGCGCATTTGGGTGGAAGAGCGACTCGAAGCCATTCAAGAACAGCCATTACATCCATTGAAAAGAAAAGTTTGGTGCGCCCTACGGGCTGGAGGGCTAATCGGCCCATATTTCTTCAAAGATGAGGATGGCGTCGATGTAGCAGTGAATGGCGCCATAATAAATGACTTTTCGATGCCGAAAATTCAAGCCCGTGATCTGCACAATATTTGGTTCCAACAAAACGGCGCTACTTGTCATACAGCCTGTGAAACAATGGATTTACTGCGCCGTCGTTTCGTTGAGCAATTTATCTCTCGTCTCGGACCAGTGGATTATCCACCAAGATCGTGTGATACCACACCTTTGGACTCTTATATGTGGGGGTATGAAAAGTAGAAATGCTTTGTTGATAAACCAGCTTCGATTGACAGTGGAAGGCCACATTAAAAAAGTTATTCACGAGATACCGAACGAAGTCCTCCAACGAGTCATTCAAAATTGGTGTCTACGGATGGCCGAATTACGACGCAGTTGCGGCCAACATTTGAAAGGGATTTTTTTTAAATATAAAAGTCATGAATGGTTGTACACCAAAATAATAAAGATTGCCAATCAATTTGAATTTTCATCGTTTTATTTTAATTGAAAATCCGATACCTCTAAATTCATCCGCTTTATATACAAATTTTAGCTCGCTTTTTAAAATTTCCTCTTATGATATAACTAATAAAATGCGTAAATCGAAATAAGCTCCATACTACAAGCAATCGAAAACAAAATATACATAAAATGCTTCTATAGAACAAATTTTGTACATTTAATTTGACCTACTCTCGTTAAGGTACTTGACCACCTTATAAGTTTCAAAAAATTAAATTTTTTTTTTTACATTTTTTCAATCCTTATACTTTTAAAAATCATCACCTCAAACTGTTTTTTTAAATTCGAGTTCTAACAAAGTGAAATCAGTGAAAATGTGCAGGCGCATCCTGCACTCATTACTTGCTGACTCAGCGGAAAGAAAATAGCAAGTTTTAACTTTAAACGCGTTTTTCCAGAAATTACTTTTTTTCGAATGGCGGACACTTTATCTCCGAAACTGCTTAGCCGATTTTAATGATTTTGGTCTTGTTTTATTTGTTAAGATGTTTTGTATGCCAATTTACCACATTTTGCAAAAAAAAGTTAATAAAGTATTGCTTTTTAAGCATAACATTGTGAAAAACAGGGGTGTTTTCTTAACTTTTTTTCAAACATCCGCCATTTTTTTATTATTTTTTTTTTTGTCAGTTTGTGGTAAATTCTCACGCAAAGAACCTTCCTTTTGAAAATTTTGTTTCTCTCTTTTGTTTTAGAATTACCATTTCTAAGATTAACTGTCCGCCGCAAGACATGATTTTCTTCAGGCCTCGACTTTGGCGCCTCCTGGATATATGTTAAAAAAAGAAATTTTAATAAATCAATTTTTTTTTGTATTATATAAGCTCTAAATAAAAATTAAAAAAAAAATTTATTTTAATATATTATACAGAACATGAAAAAAAAATTATTGAATATGTTGTACTTTTTAGCTTTCCAAGGTGGTCAAGTACCTTAACAAAAATTGCACAAAATTTAAAATACTTTTCATTCAAGTTGAACCATGACAATTTTTCCCAGTGATTGGTCACAGTATGGCCACTAAACAAATCATCGTCCGCAACACTAACACAAACACAGGTGAGTAAATCAAATAAAATTATGAACTGTGGCAACAATACCACAAAATGCAGTTAGCGGTCGAGAAATCATTAAAGCTGTACTGGATGCACGGCATGAGGCGTATCTAGGCAGGGAAAATGATTAAGGGACACAAAATTGAAAAAGAGTGAATTTGTTATGTGGCTGCGTGCGAGTGAGTTGCACACACAAATGAGAGTGAGATTTTTTGTGCCTTACACACATGTTGCACCAATTAAATGCAACATTGACACAGTAGAATTGTGAAAGTGAAAAGTAGATGCTAAAATACTTTTCCTTTGCATTTGCCTTCCCGATAATTAAAAACAACTTTTGTTGCTTACTTCACTTTCACAGTGAAATGCGTTCGCTATCAGTCAACAGTCAAAGGACTCAATGGCCAATGCAGAGGCAAAACTTCAAAAGACTACGGCAAAGAGAAAAACTTTCAAACGAATGGAAAACGCATGGCATTCGACTAGTCAGCTAAAGGAGAACAACAACAAGAAAAAATAAGAGTACTGAAAAAACTCTACGCTCAAAGAGATAAATGTTGTCAAAGGCAGTGAACGATTTTATTTTAATTTTTGCCAAAGCACCAATGAATGAAAAGGCCGCTTTCGAATGGCAATATGCCATTCAGCTCGTGCCTGTAATGTCGAGGCGTCACAGGCATATCCTTTTGACTGAACAGTTGCTTTTATTAACGTGTTTATATCGAAACGAAAGCACACAGTTGCACTAGCAATTTTCCTAACGAGTATTGGTACTACTTTTGATACATTGAAGGCAATTCAACCAAAGAAGTTAGGTGAAAAAATATTGTTTTTTTTTAATCTGGGCCAAACAGATGCGGTGCTTGGTCTGATTTTCTTGTTCTGCAGGACAGCAACTGTAAAATTAAAAATGCGCATGTTTTTATAAAGTCATATTGATTGTTATTGAAGAATTTATTGCTGTTGTTGTTGTTGTTGTTGAGGTGGTTCAACATTTCTGAGCTGAAAATGCTCCTAATTAGTGACCAGCACCGTTTTACTACCACTATCTCGTGTGAAGATGATGTTGTTATTGTTTTTTTTTTTTTTTTTTTTTGTTTCCAAGTCAGATCCATTTAGTGAGGTCCAAGTATAGCAGCAAATCCTTTATCTCGATGTCTGAGATCTCCTTAATTTGCTGTAGGAAGGGCTTACCGAAGGATCGGAGTCGTGCCCTGGCTAGTCCCGGACATTCACATAAATAGTGCAACAGACTCTCCTTCGCCCCTTCCGATTGACAGCTTCTACAGATAGGATTGAAGGGTAGATTGAGTCTAGCTGCATGATCCCCTACTTTCCAATGTCCTGTAAGGGTTGCAGTGATACGTGAAATATTTGGCCGAGAACATCATTCGTCCTTTGGATTTTGTATGACGGCCATGTGTTTTTTGTTGTAATACATGTAGGCATTTGCTTCCATCTTCTTTCGGCTAAAGCATGATAGTATGAAGCAATGGATGCTTTTAGTGTGTTCAGTGGGGTGGAGACTGCCACCGCTCCTGCTATGTCTAGTGTCGAGCCCTTTCTTGCTAGCTCATCCGCTATCTCATTGCCCCGTATGTTCCTATGACCGGGAACCCGTATCAGAACCCATTGCACATTGCCAAGGTGCCTTCCTCAAGCAGACAATTCAGTTTCACTAGCTCGGTAGTCCGTAAGTGCACTAGCCTGCCGTCCTAGAGATTATGGGTTCGAATTCCACGTAAATCACGGCCCTCACAGTTTTCCAAATTTACCTACTTTCCCTGTTTCTAACAAAAAACAAAATCATTCCAGAACCCCAAAAACTTATGCTTTCCGTCCTTACTTCCGCTTAATAGTCAGCACATTATTTGCATTGTAACTGCTAAAACAAGCAAAATCAGTGGCATTGCATCAGTGACGCCAGCAAGAGGAAGCGGGCGATCGCGGTAATAGCGCAGACTCACCAAAATTTAGCGAAGTTCTCAACCGTGTGTGCGCTCCTTCCGCGAGAAAAATGTGAAACACAGATGACGCTCTTAGCAGTAAGGAGACGTTGTACCTAAGCAACGGCAGGTGGGTATTTTCACTACTTCGGACTGGTAGCGGCAGGCTAATTACCTACTCTGTGAGAAATCAAAATAGATTAACGAAACCAATGCAAGACTGAGTCTTGTTAAGGCCCTATGCTCCCGAGAGGAGGAAGGGGAAAAAAACTGAGCAATCGCTTTTCCTAAGGAGAATCTCATAAAATGAAGCATCTCATTAGGTTAATTAAGGATCTTTTAATCGAACCACATTCAGGTTTATGTTGGCTTTCTTTCTTCGTCTTCTTCCAACTATATTTTACAAGCCTTATTATTACAACAATTTTACCTCCACTTATAATGCAACGCGCTGCGTTCGTTTGCTTTTCGCTTCATTAACTATCGCTGATCATTTCGTATAGTAATTCAATCGGCTACGAGTTCGCGCCAAGTGAGATTCTTGTCCGGTATTGCTTCGCGCAGTACCTTGACTTGTAACAAATCGAGGGTCCTCGCGTGCATGTTTAGTATTATTAAGAGAGTTGTCTCTTACATTTTACGCCTTTGCAGCACTACCTGTAATTCGACATTTTTATCGAAAAGTCTTGTATTTTTTACTATAAACTGACATATAACTCTTTCAGTTACGAACTTTATTTGTTCTTCTTTCAGTGAGTTGAAAAATTTATCTCGCCCGCAGTTTAAATAAATTCGTGAACATTTTTGCATGATGATTTATTACGATTTTCGACGTGGATCATTGACTTCATCTATTGGCGTTGAAGCACCACACCAAACCACTATGAAACGCCACGCGGGGTACAACGAGTTCTAACTTGGCCGTTGTTGTTGTTGCAGCAGTAACTTTACCCTGTCAGTGTAGTGTAAATCACCGGTCCTCTTCGTCTAGCTCATCTAACGGTAGGCGCAGAAAACTTGCTGTTTCGACAGTTTCGGTCCAGAGGGAGAGGGGTGTTAGATGAGTGGGTTTGATGGGGCATATGAAAAGGTGGTTAGTGTCATGTGGCGTGCCTTAACATGCTGGACATATGTTTAGTATGTCGGGGTCGATTTTGGATAGGTAGGAGTTTAACCTGCTACAGTATCCAGAACGTAATTGTGCCAAGGCTACGCGGGACTCTCGGGGAAGTTAGAGCTCTTCGTCTGCAATGCGTGCTGATTGGACTGCGATGACGGCATTTGGGTGACGGGAGCTTAAGAAGGTGTCTTGAGAAAAAGTCTCCCGATCAATGTCGTTAATTGTCTATATACTGTCCGATCTAGTAACTGTCGGTCTGTTTTGTCCTGGATTTCGTCCGCGTAGTTAAGAAGGTGCCTCCTGACATGCCTGGGAGGTGGCTCACGCTCACGCAAGTGCCTGCATGGGTGGAACCTCTGGCAGCCGGTTCTACGTTAGCGGAATGACTCGGGTTCTCCAAGGGCTGCCGCCCCTGCCTAGTGTACCGTACCCCAACTTGTCCGTCGATCCTTGCGGTTGCTGTGCCAGAAACAATCGATGCTGTGCGTCAACTAATAACACAAAATCGTCATGTGGTATATCAAGGAATAGAGGCATCCTTAGGGCCATCATACATTCAATATATAAATATATATACATATATGAAAATTCGGGCTCAATCGAACCGTAAAAAGAACTCGTGTCGATTGATGTAAAGAAAGAACGGTTTATGAAACTTAGCCACGATGGTTCAAAGCCCGTCTATGACATCGTAACACGGAGACGAATCTTAGATCTAAGCATAGGAGCCCGAAACAGCAATCGACAATATGGGTGTTCCAAAACGAGCTTAATCCAAACAAAAGTTGTTCGCAGAAGAAGCACCTCAAAGCGAATGGTCGCCTGGTTTTTCGGAAAATTCGGTATCTGGTCATGTCGCAACTGTACTACTAGAGAAACTTAGAACAGTCAATTTTGAGTGGTACACAAAAAACCAACTACTCAACAAGTATTCCAGATATTAACTGATATTTATTTGATCGAAAAAAGCAAACTAGCTACAAAGAGACTAGTATTGGACTAGTCGCAATATCAGCAATTAGAAGTGCATATGAAACAAATATTCGTCTATACTCCACTATTCTTCTAAGTGACGCCTAGATGTCAGTAGTGAATAATTCCTAGACGCTACATTTTTTACGTCACCTTTGACATTTGTCAAATAGACTGACGTACAATTTAATATGATGCTATAGAACAATGCCGCCGCCGTTGCCGAAGCGGTTAGTGCGTGACTACCATTCGGGAGTGTGTCGGTTCGAATCTCTTTGCATGAAACCCCAAAATGATAGATAAAGTTTGTTTAATAGTGGTCGCTTCTCGGCAGGTAATGGCAAACTTCCGAGGGTATTTCTTCCATTAAAAAGCGCCTGATACAAAGCATTTGCCGTTCATTGTCGGCTTAAAAATGTAAGTCCCTCAGTTTTTGGAACACAGCCAACAACAATTTGTTAGTCAGAAGTTTTCGGAGAATTAAGGAAAACCAACCGCCGAAGACGAATCATCCGTCATCCAGACAATTCGAGCTCTCACGTATCGGCCCACAAATCACATAAGAGAATTTTTGAACACACAAAAGATCAAATTATTGGATCATTCGCCTGGTTGTGGCACTTAATAATTTCTTTCTGTTGCCGAACATCAAAAACCATGAAAGACGAACGTTTTTCAATGCCTGCAGAGCTTGTTAAAGACTTTAAACAGTTCGCTTTGGAGATACTCGTATCTACTTCCGAGTGGCAAAAGTGCTTGGTTCAAGCGAATGCACAGGTGTGTTGACCTCCAGGAAAACTATTTTAAAAAAATAAAGCCAAAAATTATAAAAACGCATATGAAAATGTTTCCTTTGACCGCTCCAAATAGAGGAGAGAGACATGCACAAGTCAACTTTCACACAACAACAGACAAATTCGCCAGTCTGTTCTACTTCATAAGACTTGGTTCGCGTGATGCTATAAAACAACTATTTTAGAATCGCTTTTTAGAGTATAGATTCTGGAGTTCAAAACTGCTGGCACGAAACACCAATTGATGGGAAAAGTATTTCCTAATAGCGGTCGTTTCTCGACAGGCAATGGCCAACCTGCGAATGTATTTCTGCCATGAGAAAAGCTCCTCTCATTTTTAAGGAATGAAAAGGTTAAGAAATTCGTTATAAGATACTTACAGTCAGAATATTTTTGTATTAAAAGAAAAGAAAAACGAACTGAATGACTTTAAATGCAATGAAAATGAATAAACCAGCATAAGAGATTTAAAAATTTTAGCACTCGCTGTTAATAGAATTTGGTGGCTCCATCAGAAGAATACTTGAAAATGCACAATCGCTTTAAAACTACATATAAACTTAAATTTAGTTTAAATCAAGCACTCAAGAAATTTAGCTATGACCAAAAACCTCGCTTTTTTACCTTCTACTACTAAATCACAGCCAAACATGTAAAAGCGCAAAAGAACGTTCGAGTAAATGTGTGTGGGAGCCCTTTTCACAAGATTTGATGGCATTCATAAATTCGCAGATAATCCGCTAGTCGGCGTAATTCAAAGGCTTCGGCGCACTATGGGACGAGCTAGTAATTTTCATATCAGATTTCTGAGATTTTAATAGTTTGTTTCAAGCCAGGTCCTAATATTGCGAAAGCTGATAAATGAGAACCGTAAATACTGGAAAAAAGAAAACTATCTTAGAATCGTTTGAGTCATGTAATGCAGAAATGTGATACCGCCAAAACGGTTTATAAACGTAAGATTTATATATTATTTTTGCTTGTTCTAGATTTCTTTTTTTTTTTACTTTGAAAAGGTCGAGTCCAGGAGCACCAAGTGATTTGCTGGCTCCTAAAACACTCAGGCTAAAAAGCCCATTGTATTTAGAACTCTGGAAAGGGGGTAGATAGTCAAGGAGAAAAGTTTCAAAGAAAGAGATAAGAAAGAATAGAGAGAGAGACGAAGGTAGTTAGTCGCCTGAGAACTTTCCAGAATCTTTGGCAAATCTGAATTTATTCTCTAGTCGTAGAGAACGAATATTACTCATTCTCACTTCAATTCGTAGTCTCGCTCTAGCAAAGGCAGGGCACTCACAGAGAAAGTGCTCAGTGCTATCCGCCTCCTCCAAGCACGACAGGCACATCGGGTTCTGAATGATTCCAATGGTGGTCATATGCTGAGTTGTGTCCTGTAATACACCGACTATGGGTTGTGTTCTGTAATAATACCGACCATCAACCGACCTCTTTCCTTCCAAGTTTTAGTAGAAAATTTGACAGTTTTCTGTTCGGACTTGTCACAAAACACTTTCCAGTTCTGCAGCGTTCTAGACCGGGCAAACGCAATTTAAGTAAATTCCATACATAATCGATGATCCAATTTATGATTCCTGCGGAATTGATTCCGATTATTGGTCTGGTCCCTGTGGGAGAACCGCTGATCCACGGTTGGCCAATCCATAGGCAATCTCGTTTCTTTGAACACCGACCTCGCCTGGCACCCATTTAAGTACAAGCCTGTTCTGTTTTCCGGCAGAATTAAGCTTCTTCTTGAGCAATCTTCGAGACTTGCTTCGCGCTCTCCAGGGCCTGCAGTGCAGCCTGACTGTCACTGAAAACTCTAATATGTTTCCCGCTCCATCTCCTCTCGAATAGCAATTTGGCTATTTTGAGGATGGCAAAAATTTCTGTTTGGAAAGCAGTTGCCATTCCCCCCATAGCATAGCGATACTTACTACTATCGCTTAAGTGCCATCCGCCTTCAGACCCTATTTCATTCTTGGACCCAGCGGCAAAGACAATATCCGCCAAACCTCTCTGAATGCATTCTGGATTGCTTTTTTGCTCACGCAATGGAAATTTGACATCAAATTTGTTCTAGATAAGTGGCAACACTCTCCAAAAAAATATAACCAGTATAATATTTTATAAATAAAACAATCGTTTTATGCTTAAAGCCAGATATCTTTTAATTAAGTTTTGCTTCTTCTAGATAAGTGGCAACTCTCTAAAAAACATGTATCTATAATAGTATATGGTAATATCTTATAAAAACAATCATTTTACGCCAATAGCAAAGTATGTTTTAATTCAGCTTTGCTTTTTCCAGTTAAGTGGCAACTCTCTCCACAAAAAAATTATCTACCTATATTGCAATATTTTAGAAAAGCAATTGTTTTATTCCAACAGCAAAAGGTCTCTTAATTAATTTTTGCTTTTTTAGATAAGTGGCAACACTTCGAAAAAAAATTATCGAAGATAATATTTTATAAAAAACAATAGTTTTATGCCAATTGCAAAATATATTTTAATTAAGTTTTGCCTTGATAAGTGGCAACTCTCTCCACAAAAAAAATATGTACCTATATTGTAATATTATATTTAAGAAAAACATTTTTTTTATTCAAACATCAAAATATCTCTTAATTAATTTTTGCTTTTTTGGATAAGTGGCAACACTTTCAAAAAAAAATTTTAGCGAAGATAATATTTTATAAAAAACAATAGTTTTATGCCAATTGCAAAATATATTTTAAGTAAGTTTTGCCTTTTCCAGATAAGTGGCAACTCTCTCTCAAAAAAATATCTACTAACGTTATGATATTTTACAAAAACAAAATCGTTTTATTCCAATAGCAAAATATCTCTTAATTAATTTTTGCTTTTTTAGATAAGTGGCAACACTTTCAAAAACAAAATTTCTCGAGGATAATATTTTATAAAAAACAATCGTTTTATGCCAATAGCAAAATATTTTTTAATTAATTTTTGCTTTTTCCAGATAAGTGGCAACTCTCTCCACAAAAAAAATATACTTATATTGTAATATTTTACAAGAAAAATGGTTTTATTCCAACAGCGAAATACCTGTTAATTAATTTTTGCTTTTTTAGATAAGTGGCAACACTTTCAAAAAACAAAAAAAAAATGCACAGATAATATTTTATAAAATACATTTGTTTTATGCCAATAGCAAAATATTTTTAAATTCATTTTTGCTCTTTCTGGATAAATGGCAACTCTCTCTAAGTATGCATATACATATATAAAAAAAGATGAAAAATTCATGCCTTAAACTGGCATTTTTCGATACAAAATTTATAATTCAAATTTACAATTTTTGATCTGCAAATACCTTATACTTTCCACAGTGCGTCACTTCATCGAAATTTTGTGCGTGAAAAGTTGCGAGATTGTAAGGCAGTAGGTTCCACACATATGGACACACACACGCAGCATCTTCTCATATACACATATACATATGTATGTATGTACGATTGCTCTCAAGCATATGTGCAGCTTCCTGTAGTCTATTCGCCAAGTTGTCGCCCATTGAAAATCCAAAGGCCGTTGATCAAAGTTACGCACAAAAGGCTTTTGGAATCGCGTTTAAAAGCGAAAAGTTTGTGGAAATTCGAGTACGCTAGGCTTAACCCGCCATAAAAAAGCTTCGGGTGAATAGATACACGCAGATACGTAGGGCCTTGAAGCGGAAAAGTTTCGCGCTTGAAATGAGCTTCGAATGAGTTGGCAGGCAGTAGAATTAAAACCGAATTGATTTATTTTTTACCTTTTTGTTAAAAACAGTTTTCGAAATTTTAAGCTGAAGCTATGTGAATGAATACTCTTTGTGGCAGACAACTTGCATGGCCGCAGTGCTATGAAATTACGTGTAAGTTAATAAATTGGCCGCATTATGTCCGTATGTTGGTTGGCCCAGTGGTGGCCTTCTTAGTCGAATGTGGTTTAGGCTGCCATACTGACTGTCTAAAGACGCTAAGTTCTTGAGCTCTGCATCAAAATGATAAAACTAGGTTTCGGCAACATTACCAGACACATGGTACACATGGTTTAGTGTTGCAAGTGTAGAGTGAAAATTTAGACAACTACAAAATACCTTTGAAAAGTCGTTTGTCATTTTAAATGGTCGTTTTTCTTGATTTGAGACCGAGTCAATATGTTCAATAGTCAATGTTTTCGGGGGATATTGTTTGTTTGTGCCTCAGGTTTGATACCTGATAAAAAATAAAAGAAATATGTAACTTCTTGGGGACTTTAAACAATATTTCAATATATTTTAAAATTCATTCTCAAGGTTATATTTAATTGCAAGCGACGCTACTGTGTGCTTTCTTCCATATCCTTCAGCTTAATTTAACTTATTATGCATTATTGCTTAATTTTACTCTGTCTGCGTTAATACAAAATTTTGACAGAACACAAAAATCATCTTAAATCACACCACTGACAGAGCTAAGAGTGGAGCTGAGAATTATTTTTTGTAAAAAATCACCTGTATACATATGTATGTGTGCGTACCATTCGTGCTCACTCACAAATCATGATTTCCTCAGAAGTAAAATTATAATATAATTCAACAGGCACAAATTTCATTACAAGGAAAAACACTTACATGAAGCCAACCTTGAATTTCGGCATGCGAATGGTGGGAAGAAGGGACAAAAATGTTTTAGACAAATATACTTATTAAAATATATTTAAGTATTTAAGCATTTGTAAACGCATCTCAGCTGGAAGTTGAATTTTATTAGCGGCAGTTATTTCTATTGATGTCGCTGTATGGGGTTGCTACTCATATTTTTCTAGCTGCAGGTCAGTGCTGGCAATGCAAAATTAACGTTGTGCGAAGAATAATATATAGATATTATTCACAGTCCCGAAATGTTGAATTTTTTTAATGCAATCCCGACATCCCGAATCGATCCCGATAACAATTTTTATATCACAAATAAAAATAATTTAAATTACAATCTCGAAATGACGAAGTTTATTTAATGCAATCCCGAAATCCCGAAATGATCCCAAAAACAATTCTTAAAAAGAGACCTATATTTAAGGAAGCTATGAAAGAGAATTGAGAAAAAAATATTAAGAAGAGATCAATCCGAAAGATGTAAAAATACTTGACAATACCGCGCAATCTTCTGTATTCTGTCAACTGTGCGATTTTGCAAAACCAAACTTCAGATTACTTCCTTCACAGCTTGTTGTCATCGATCTCGATTTACAGCCACTTCCCTCCTACATTGCATTCGCATTTTCCTAAGACCAGCTTCCACATCTTCTAGCCACCTTTTCCTCGGACGTCCCCCTTTTCTTTCTCCAATTGGGCGAAGATCTGGTGCCGTTCTCGTTGATGGTTCACTTGGCATTCTAGCCACATGTCCAGCCATCTAAGTGGTTGAGACTTAATAAGTCTTGTTATAGTTTCTTTCTTAACGATGTCTTCCAGTTCGGCATTGTGCCTAATGCGATAAGTGCCATCTGTCAGTCAAAGCGGTCCATAGATCTTTCGGAGCACATTAGCTGTTTTCTCTCGTAAGCTTTCAGCATCCATAGTTCACAGCCCTATGTAAACACAGGTGGTATCAGTGCTTTATACATTCTTAATTTTTGCTCACGCGATAATATTTTAGATCCGAGCAATTTTATATTAGCATTATATGCTTTGTTGGCTGCTCTGTGCTTGGTTTACTTAATTTGATATAGAAAACGATTGTTTTATCGACAGAACTAAGGAACTCAAGCAAGTGAAGGTTTATATCGCTGATATGGATGAAATCGGCCAAAAAAAACCGCGCAGTACATCCTGTGGTAGTTGGTTATCTGAGAAACTCCATCAATTTGCTGTGTATTTGGAAGTTGTGCTACAAAATGACAGGACTTGCAGTTTCGGTTTGTCACCAAGCTGTTACTTACGCCTTGCGTAAACTGATAACAAGGGCGAACTACAAGAAGCTGATATAGTTGCTATCATGAAGAAGCACAAAACAAAAAAAAGCAGTCAGCACACTCGCATCTCGGCAACCATTTCACTCTTATAACTTCTTTAAATTTAAACAGTATTACTTTGCGCTGAGTATGCATTTTAGTAGTAAATTTTTATCTCAACACTGGACCTAAAATATGGCGCTGCAGCCTAGACGATGACAACAGTTGATGAAACATCACTTTGAAAGTTCGATACCGAAAAATTCGGAGACACTCTATAGACCCTTGCGCGGTGACGACAAAGAATACCCCAAAGGATGTATTGTAACTGTGGATATTGGGATCTATGTACATTCGTGAACCGAATTTGTATCCAGTCACTGTCCCTTCAAAGCATTATTCTGAGATATGAGCCCAACCGCAGCTTTTGCATAGGGGCGCTAGAAAGCCAACAGCAAACAGATAATTTTTTTTGTTGAGTCAGATCCATTTAGCGAGATCCAAGCATAGCAGCAAACTTTTTGTATCCATGTCTCAGATTTCATTAATTTGCTGTAGGAACGGCTTACCGAGAGAGCGAAGTCTTCCTCTAGCCAGGCCTGGACATCCCTCCCTCTAGCTAGACTCTGGGATAAATAGTCGAAAAAACTTTCTTTTACTCCCACGGCCTAACAGCTTTTGCAGATAGGATTAATAGGAGGAATAAGTCTGGCTGCTTAATCCCTTAATTTCCAGTAACCTGCAATGGTTGCAGTGATACGTGGGATGCTTGGATGAGAGTATCCTAACAGATAATTGTATGTTTTTCTTGTTGTAGTGCATGCAGTTAATTGCTCCACCTTCTTTCTGCTGAAGCAAAATAGTGTGAAACAATGGATGTTTTTATTGTAGCAACTGCCACCGTCTCTTCTATGGCTAGTGACAAACTTTTTCTTGCTAACTCATCCGCTATCTCATAGCCCTCTATATTGCTATGACCGCGAACCCATATCAGAGTAATTTGAAGCCAATAAGCAATAAATTCTGGTTCCTCTCTACACTGTAAAATAAGTTTGGATGAAATGGACTTGGAATCTAGGGCCTTGATAGCTGCTTCATTGTCTTTTGCAGTGATTTAGTGATTTGCAAACTTCTCTGATTGCTAATTCTTCTGCCTGGAACACGCTGGCATGGCAGGAAGTCGAATTCATTTGGATAATTTGAAGTTAACTTCTATACCACAGCTCATTTTAGAACCGTCAATGTAGATATCAATGGCGAGTCTATCATTCACTTCCCCTTTTACCCACTCGGCTCTCGGTGGTAAACGTACCGTGATTCTTAAAGTTAAAGTCAGGGATTGTGAAGTCTGGTTTGAGAGTCTCTTTGGGGGATCTTGCTGTGACTGTACGATCTTGTTGGCCAGCTTCTCATGTCTCTAAGTCTCACCGCGCTGCAGGTAGCGATTGTTTTGATTGCCTGAGGGCTTGAAGTTAGAAGGACTTGACTTGCCTTGACTTGACTTGACTTGACTTGACTTGACTTGACTTGATTTGATTTGATTTGATTTGATTTGATTTGATTTGATTTGATTTGATTTGATTTGATTTGATTTGATTTGATTTGATTTGATTTGATTTGATTTGATTTGATTTGATTTGATTTGATTTGATTTGATTTGATTTGATTTGATTTGATTTGATTTGATTTGATTTGATTTGATTTGATTTGATTTGATTTGATTTGATTTGATTTGATTTGATTTGATTTGATTTGATTTGATTTGATTTGATTTGATTTGATTTGATTTGATTTGATTTGATTTGATTTGATTTGATTTGATTTGATTTGATTTGATTTGATTTGATTTGATTTGATTTGATTTGATTTGATTTGATTTGATTTGATTTGATTTGATTTGATTTGATTTGATTTGATTTGATTTGATTTGATTTGATTTGATTTGATTTGATTTGATTTGATTTGATTTGATTTGATTTGATTTGATTTGATTTGATTTGATTTGATTTGATTTGATTTGATTTGATTTGATTTGATTTGATTTGATTTGATTTGATTTGATTTGATTTGATTTGATTTGATTTGATTTGATTTGATTTGATTTGATTTGATTTGATTTGATTTGATTTGATTTGATTTGATTTGATTTGATTTGATTTGATTTGATTTGATTTGATTTGATTTGATTTGATTTGATTTGATTTGATTTGATTTGATTTGATTTGATTTGATTTGATTTGATTTGATTTGATTTGATTTGATTTGATTTGATTTGATTTGATTTGATTTGATTTGATTTGGTTTGGTTTGGTTTGATTTGATTTGATTTGATTTGATTTGATTTGATTTGATTTGATTTGATTTGATTTGATTTGATTTGATTTGATTAATGATTTGATTTGATTTGATTTGATTTGATTTGATTTGATTTGATTTGATTTGATTTGATTTGATTTGATTTGATTTGATTTGATTTGATTTGATTTGATTTGATTTGATTTGATTTGATTTGATTTGATTTGATTTGATTTGATTAATTGATTTGATTTGATTTGATTTGATTTGATTTGATTTGATTTGATTTGATTTGATTTGATTTGATTTGATTTGATTTGATTTGATTTGATTTGATTTGATTTGATTTGATTTGATTTGATTTGATTTGATTTGATTTGATTTGATTTGATTTGATTTGATTTGATTTGATTTGATTTGATTTGATTTGATTTGATTTGATTTGATTTGATTTGATTTGATTTGATTTGATTTGATTTGATTTGATTTGATTTGATTTGATTTGATTTGATTTGATTTGATTTGATTTGATTTGATTTGATTTGATTTGATTTGATTTGATTTGATTTGATTTGATTTGATTTGATTTGATTTGATTTGATTTGATTTGATTTGATTTGATTTGATTTGATTTGATTTGATTTGATTTGATTTGATTTGATTTGATTTGATTTGATTTGATTTGATTTGATTTGATTTGATTTGATTTGATTTGATTTGATTTGATTTGATTTGATTTGATTTGATTTGATTTGATTTGATTTGATTTGATTTGATTTGATTTGATTTGATTTGATTTGATTTGATTTGATTTGATTTGATTTGATTTGATTTGATTTGATTTGATTTGATTTGATTTGATTTGATTTGATATGATTTGATTTGATTTGATTTGATTTGACGTGATAATTCCAAATGGCGTTAGCCCTAGAGTGGATAAAGGTCTGGATAAATCGATCAAGGGGATACTGCGCTAATGGGGACACAGGAAAAAACGGTAAATCTATTTTCAGTAGGAGGTGACTTTTTTCGATTCGAGCGACTTTTCTACGCAGATGGTTGAAGTCAAAATATCCACTTCTGAATGTGGCATGCATAAGTGCGCATATATTGCATATGTGTATGTATTTACATATATAAACAAACACAATAAAGAGGCGGCTTATGACAAATGGCTTCATTGTCTACCTGTGAAAAGTAAATAATTTAAAAAATTTAATATTATATTAAAATGTCACTAAAGCGAGAGAGCAAATATTTACAGAAAGCGAGCTCACGCATGCTACTGTAGGTGTGTATGTAAATAAATAAAATGTAGCGGTAGATCTTACAAGCAGATGCATACATAAATACTTAAGTGTGGATGTACACAAGCGTATCCGAAAGTGAGATGTTCCAAATAAAGGTACAAAAGCGGCAAGCACAAGAAATATCACAGCCTGCAACAAAAACAACAACAACATCCCAAATACGTGCTATCAACGCTATCGCACCGAAAATGCCAAACACCAGCAACAAAATAAAAAAATCATATTTCAGTCGACGCTGAAAAGTGCACATACACACATAAAATATTATAAAAATATATTTTGCATATGTGGGTGTGTGTGAGTGTGTGTGTGTGTGAAACGCGACATGTATTTGGCGCACCAACCTGCACCAGCGAACAGACATGCAGCTGTGGCTGCCAGAAGCTGTCGCGGTGCCTACTTCAAGGCGATCGCACAGTAGGGAAATACGCGCCGATTGGCGACAACCACTTAGCTGTTATCAGGACGTTGGCATCTATGCGTACCACGCCTTCACTATCATGCTCCATGGTTGGTTACATGCAACTATTTTTTTTTTACTTCTACTCAACTTTATTTATATATATGTATATGTGTGTGTGTGACTGTGTGGGGGGAAAGCGCCAACTTTTATCTTTACAACATTTTTGTACCTAAATTTATTTTGTTTACTTTTCTTTTTCGCATTTTGCCTTTCATTTGCATGCACAACCATCCATAATATCAAATGAATTTATTTGTGGTGCCCAAAAGTGTGAATACGCACACACACACACACATTTCCTTTGCGCGCGGAGGTGCAAGTGCACACCTACAAAACGTTAGCCACCTACAGGAAGACGTGTGTCGGGGCTTTTATGTACTGCCGCCTACCACCCTTGCTCACCCGGGCGACGAAGTGGTGGCCGATCGACGTAGCTCCTACAGACAGCTATTGATTTATCTTAAAGCTTCGATGCTTTTGCATTTATTTTACACCTGTGAACGTAAAATTATACTTATTGTTGTTGCATTCAACGTAATTTTTTGCTGAGATTCTAGACATTTAAAGGCGTTGCCGCTTGAAAAAGTTTACACACACATACACAGATGTTAATGTATGTATGTGCATTAGGATGGGTCAATTTGTATGGTACTGGAACTTTTTCCCGACATCGTTACTAGCACCTTCGGATTCTACGTTATATTATAAGACGAAAATTCCTTAGAGCATTCCTTAGAGAATTATGTGAGTACCTTTTTTCAAATTTGGGCGGTTCGAAAATGACTTAAGAGCTCTAAGTCAATTTCGAGCCGCCCAAATTTGAAAAAAGGTACTCACATAATTCAGTGGCTCAATCTTTTTGCAATATTTGAATGTTTTTCATACTTTTTTCGTTAATTTTTTACCAAAATAGAGTTTAGTGTATAACAAAGACCTTACAAATCAAAGTTTCAAACTTTGTAAAAATTCATAATAATTTAACAACTTTTACAATATTAACACTAACTTTTTATTTATTCATAAGAATTTTCAGAAGACTTCTGGGTATGCAGTTATATAGCCCATTTAATTCTAATGCAATTAAGTGAAAATCTAAAGTCGCTCAAAAATCGCGTTAATTTTTAATATTTTTTTTTTGCGTGCGATATTGACAATTTTCTTTCATATTTTTGAGAATTTTTTTTTATATCCGATGTTGGCAATTTTCTTCCATATGTTTGAGATTATTGATCTTTTTTGATGCGATGTTAATAATTTTCTTCCATATGTTTGAGATAATTTTTTTTACATGCGATGTTGACAATTTTTTTCCAATGTTTGAGATAATACTTTTTACATGCGATGTTGACAATTATCTTCCATATTTTGGAGATTTTTTTCACATGCTATGTTGACAATTTTCTTCCAATATTTGAGGTGATTTTTTTTTTACAGGCGATGTTGATGATTTTCTTTCACATTTTTTAGATAATTTTTGTTTTTTAAATGCGATGTTCACAATTTTCTTCCATATTTTTGAGATTATTGTTCTTTTTAGATGCGATGTTAATAATTCTCTTTCCACGTGTTTGAGGTTTTTTTTACATGCGATGTTGAAAATTTGCTTCCATATTTTTGAGAATGCTTTTACATGCGATGTTGACAATATTCTTCCATATGTTTGAATTAATTTTTTTTATGTGATGTTGGCAATTTTCTTCCATAGTTTTGAGATTTTTTTTTAAAGCGACGTTGACAATGTTCTTTCATATTTTTTAGATAATTTTTATTTTATAAATGCGATGTTGACAATTTTCTTCCATATGTTTGAGATTATTGTTCTTTTTAGATGCGATGTTTATAATTCTCTTTCCACGTGTTTGAGGTTTTTTTACATGCGATGTTGAAAATTTGCTTCCAGATTTTTGAGAATGCTTTTACATGCGATGTTGACAATATTCTTCCATATGTTTGAATTAATTTTTTTTATGTGATGTTGGCAATTTTCTTCCATAGTTTTGAGATTTTTTTTTAAAGCGACGTTGACAATGTTTTTTCATATTTTTTAGATAATTTTTATTTTATAAATGCGATGTTGACAATTTTCTTCCATATGTTTGAGATTATTGTTCTTTTTAGATGCGATGTTAATAATTATCTTTCCACGTGTTTGAGGTTTTTTTACATACGATGTGGACAATTTTCTTCCATATTTCTGAGACTCTTTTTACAAGCGATGTTGACAATTTTCTTCCATATGTTTGAAATAATTTTTTTTGCATGCGATGTTGGCAATTTTCTTCCATATTTTTTAGATAATTTTTGTTTTATAAATGCGATGTTCACAATTTGCTTCCATATTTTTGAGATTTTTCCACAGTATTTTTGGGATTTTTTTCCATACAAAACGCATGTTCGGAAGCCTTTTACCAACTGCATGTAATTTTTTTATATGAAAATAAAACTAAATTTTTTTTTTTAATTTTCTTAAATTCCTTGCGCTTCTTTAAATAAAAAATGAAATTGTTTTAACAAAATATCATTTCTAGAAGATATGCAAAATAAATATATATTTTCCCCATGGTTCCTAGGTGGAACATCGGACCTCAACAAAGAGATTATAATTTAAGATATCAGAAGCTAGAAATTGTATTTGTTTCCAAGAATAGCCTGCTTTCTAGAGGTTCACGCAGTGCATGACCGATCCACAACCTGGTGTCTGAATAAATATTAATAAATAAATATATTATAAATAAATTAATCCCCATTTTAACTGTGTATTTATTCAACATCATCATTTCCTTTATCTCCCATTGGAGCTCAGGGACTCACTAAAGCATTTTAACATGGTCCTGTTTTTGGCTAGTAATTTTAGGGCATTCCACAATTTCCTGCAACCATCGACTTGTTTCTGTACCGATCTTCTCCATGTAGTCTTAGAAGGACCCCTTTTGCGGGTTCTGTGGTGGCTCCAATCAAGAATTTGTAGACACACTTCCGTTGCATCTTTTCATAGTGTGTAGCCTATCCACCGCCACCGTAATTTTACATGGTTGGCCTTTGGTTGTGAGTTGCACCTTTTATATATGACGTTTGGACAACACACCAAGAGAATACGCCGGAGATATCTCTTAAGAAAACTTTGCATTTTTGTTGAAATTGTTCAGTTTTATTTATTTCGTTTTGCCTATATTGATTTTAGGACCAAATTTATCTGACACGGCGTCGAGTGCTGCTTGCGTGTCAGAGTGCTTTACTCTTAATAAGCAAATGTCATCCGCACAAGCGAGGTCTTCTAGATGTTCGGTGAAGTTCCAGTACTTGGCACTTCTCTTGTCATCCATCCGCAGAATTGTGTAGGATGTCATCAATAAAAACATGAAAGCGAATCGACGAAACTAAACATCCTTGCCGAACGGCTGCGCTGGTTCTGATGCTGGCTGTGAGCCCGCCGTTGTGGAGTTTTCTGCACTTGAAATCAGCCTATTGTGCTCTGATTCGTATAAATTAAAGAGATATATACATTTGAACGAGCTCCTTCTCCCTCGTCTTGTGGTGTACGCTTCCGAACTGCATATGAGTTTCTATGAGCGGTTCACCATTGACTGACGATAGAGGAAAAATATATACCGCCCTAATGTACAGACATAAACAATTTTGCTCATTTGCAAATCTGCTAAATCGTCTTTTAGCTATCAACACGCAAATCAGCACAAAAGGTTCTTAAATTAGAAAAAATATGTTCTTTCACCACTCAGCCATAAACGTAAAATCTGTGCGCTTCGTGTCGTTGCACTCGATTAAGCGGCAAACTCGCCAAAAAAAAATTGAAAAAATTCACCCACAAAAATCAAATTCAATGTGAAATCTTTGCAGACGTTTACAAAATTTTATGCGAAACCATTGCAAATCAAGGTCAATGTACGCGTTTGCACCTACTCAGTTACATACATAGAAAGCCCTTCAAATATTGTGGCTTGTAAAGATTTCTACTCTTGTCTACAGTTCCATTTGTTCAGTGTGAGCAGGTACCCAACTAAACTTTTTTTGATTCACCACCAGTTGTAATATTAATAATTTATATTTAGCGTCGCGTATTGATAAAAGACACGCAATCGAAAAGTAATGATGAACCGGTATTTGTTATAAGCCAAATAAGTTGGTGCATGGCTACCATTCGGAAGTTCGAAGGTTCGAATTTCCGTGCATGAAAGAGTAAAATAATGGAAAAGGTTTGGCCCCTCGGTAGGCAATGGGAAGCCTCTGAGTGTATTTCTACCATGAAAAAACTCCTCATAAGCTTCCTCCACTAGAAGTGCTTGCAAATTTATTATTGAAAAAGAGAGATGAGGAAATCAACGAGCAGATTTTTTTCTATTTTATGAAATTCCAAAGCGTCTCTGGGTTCGACTTTATACTTATTTAAAACTAGCAATGTAATTTCTGTAAAGGAACCTTTCGAAACAGTTCGATTTCTTCATGCAATGCTGGTAATTTTTCCAAAGAGAACTGCCTATTGGGCTGAATAAATTTCTTGTAAACCTAGTTTCGTAGATTTTGAACTTTTTGAAACTTTGAGACCCTTTGCTTATCTACTGATTATTGAAACGTTTTATCTAAACTATAAGGGAGTGAAAACTTTGATAAATTCTGCAGCTCCTTCGCGTTTCTTCACTGGCCCTTCTTTTAGGATAAATTACTTTTGTATTTGTTACAAAGGGTTTTTTATGAGATGTTGAAATGGAATGAAATGGCGTTTGCTGTGTGGCACGTAGCGCCATCCTGCTGGAACCACTTGTCGTCTAGGTCCATATCGTGCAATATGGGCCATAAGAAATTGGAAGGGCCACCACGTGTACTTAAAAATGGGCGCAATGCGCGCAACGTTTGCGTTAATGAACACTCATTTTTATAATAAAGTTTTATCATTTGAACGTGCTGTTCAATCGAGTAACTTGCCATGATGATTTGGCATTAACAACTGAATAATAAACAAAAAATTTGACAGATGTCACCAAAACAAAACGGCTGCCACAGGGCGCCAAAATCGACCTGCGCCAATTAAAAAACCCATTATTAGCAAACTCACATTGCGCCATTTCTGCATTTAAAAATTGTCGGTTCGACAGTCGGTTCTACGTAGCCGGATTTATATCCGCCCAAGGACTGTGACTTCAGCAGAATTCCCCCTATTTGCATGGGGAATGTTCATGCTGCTACAACAACAACAACAACATGACCTACGTCACTGAATTTTTAATAAACTCGCTGTGAAAAATCAAGTTGTTCTTTCGCAAGTGCGATTTTCGCTTTTTTTGTGCACTTTATCCAATTTTTTTTCTTCTTCTTCTTCTTTTTCTTCTTATTCATCTTCTTGTTTAGCGCTACACCATTCAATGTCGATTCAGTGCAAGTCCTCGCAGCGCACAAAAACAACAACGGTGACAATGATAATTAAACCCAACTAATGCCACTTTGCAGCGGCCATTTGCAGAGTTGCCAACTAGGCACTTCCAGTGTTTCTTCTTCAGTGCTTCGCCTTCTTCTTCTTTCGCCAAATATTATGTCTATTACCTGCTTTGCATAAGAAATTACCAAATGACGGCAACTAAGTGCACAGACGTTTATTTTTTGCTCAACTGAAAATGACTACATTTTTCTTTCTCACGACGCACTTCATTGCCACTGGCGCTGCCCCTCGGCTGCTTTTGCTAAGTGTACGGCAGGACTACGACGATGACAATGCCGGCATTTTAGCTTTTCTTTTGAGAATGAAATATTCTTTTTAGCCTCTATTGTTCTTCGTCTTTGCGCTTCGCTTTGCTTTCGTTTAATTTTAATGAACCGTAACAATTTGTTTGAGATAATTTGTTGCTTGCATTCCACTAACCTGCACATTACAAATGGCACGCAACAGCGGAAGATAGTGGCAGCATGCAAAGCAAAAAAAATAATAAAAAAAAATTAAAAAAGCAAAAAAGCAAAAAAAAAACAACAAACAAAGTGCGCTTGCATTAGTTAACCGACTGCTGCTTTGACCCAGCGCCTCAGCGTACGGATATGCGACAGCCACACAGCGAATGGCAAGAAGGAAGGGAAGCAAACGAGCATAAAATAATTTAATGTTGCACAGCAGCCAGCATTATGGTTTTTTTCGAAAAAAAACAATTTAATTCTTTATATGCATTTATAGTTTTTTTCACAGCAAACTGAGATGTCGAGGAAATAGTCAACTACTGACAACGCAATAAGATGAATGCGAATGCACGTTCCTCCTACTGCGTTCTATGTATGTATGTGTGTAGTGCCATGCTGCCACCACACTGCAGTGGCACCATTAAGATGCTCAAACAGCACGATTTTTATTTTAATTAACGCAGTAATTACGATTTTCATTCATTTCCTGCAGCAAACCAATTTCCGCTGTGCCCCACTGCACTCTCGCTCTGTTGCAAGTTGCAGGTTGCAAGTTGGCAACCGGAATGCTGCGCACAGCTTTCACTGACAATTTACAAATTCACGGCATTTGCCCTTGACGCTACGCCTACCCCTCCTCGGCCACTGTCCAATGCCGCAGCGCAAAGCTTTCGAATGCAATCTCTGACAGCAGAAACATCGCAAGAAAGAAAGCAAGGCAACGCAGCAAAGGAGCGAAGGGAAGCGGAATGCTTTGCTAAGTAAAGAGAAAATATTGCAGTCAAAATTGCGAGCGGCAAGTGAAATTATTCTTCTAAATGGAACAAAAAACGCATAAAATATTAAGTGAGCTAATAGTTGTGCACTGTTGCTTGTACATAGAAAGTATTAAATACATACAGACATTATCTCGGGCTCACATAATTAAGTCACTTCATCTTTTTACAACATTCGCAATATTTTTCATGCAGAATTTGTTCGTATTTTCTTTTATAAAAATATAATTCATTGTATAGCAATAGGCCAAGGTTGTCCAGATCATTCTGCAGCACTCTACGACTGCAACGCACAACCTAAGCGTTCTCATATCGGCGGACGACGTCGACATCGCTTTGATACAGGGACCCAGAAAACTACAACTTGTACTATAAGCGGGCCCACGGTAATTCTAGGGTATGTAATGTAGCAAAGAAACATCTAAACATATTTTTAATCCCATCCTATAGCTCAGCGAATGTGACGATCTTTCAAATGGAAGCTGCTGGTGGCGTCAGAATCGAAATTGCCTCCGTCTACATGGCTGATCAACCAGCTCCGCCTGACGGGCTCGTGCTTGATAGCAAAAACATTTTCCTGCTACTGAGAGGTGACGCCAATGCGAGACATACCTTATGGGGCAGTACCGAGATGATTGATCGAGGTGAGTTCTTAAATGAGTTCATCATTAATACTAACCTAACAGGGGTAATACTACGATTTTTACCTTTCCAAGCGCGGAATGCTTTAGAGGATGGGCGGAAGTGTTAAATGGAACAGTACTGTCTGAAAATACCTCAGTGAGGGTAAAAAATTGGAAGGTCTCAAGCAAAATGTATTTTTCCGGGATCTTAAGAGATCTTTTTGTATCACAATCCACTAACAATAAATTGGGAACGGTTCAAAAATGTAGAAGGAAACAGCATAGGAAGAATTCTGATCCATCAAATCACTCTCACAGAAAACATTGAGAGTAGGGTTACAATATTGGAAAAGACATTCAGTAGGGCCTACGAAACGTCGTGTCCCATTAAATTTAGTTAAAAATCCTATCCTCCTTCGTGGAACAATGAGCTCTCAAAATTAAGGGAAGAAAACATATCAAATTTTAATCTCAGCTACTCAACAGGCCGCCTTAGCCGAATGGGTTGGTGCGTGACTACCATTCGGAATTCACAGAGAGAACGTTGGTTCGAATCTCGGTGAAAACACCAAAATTAAGAAAAATATTTTTCTAATAGTGGTCGCCCCTCGGCAGGCAATGGCAAACCTCCGAGTGTATTTCTGCCATGAAAAAGCTCCTCATAAAAATATCTGCCGTTCGGAGTCGGCTTGAAACTGTAGGTCCCTCCATTTGTGGAACAACGTCAAGACGCACACCACAAACATCTTCTATCGAATCTACCACAGATTCGCTAGACTTAGCCGTATTTTGTCCAAAGATCTTTCAATGGCTTCTTGGGTCAAGAGGCCAGATGGTACTTGGACTTCTACGACAGCGGAGTCTCTAAAACTGCTTTTAAATACTCATTTTCCAGGATGTAGCGCCCATGACAGTGATGTGCGAGAATCCGGCGGAGCCGATATGACCCACAGCATCTTGTCGATGTAATAGTTACGAAAGAGAAAGTTGCATGGGCAATCAAATCATTCTCACTTTTCAAATCTTCAGGATCTTTCCTAATATGTTACAGGAAACTCTTGATAGTATTCTAGCATGCCTAATGGAAACTTTCAAAGCGTGTCTAAACCTAGGTTATATTCCAAACAGCTGGAAACTTATTGGAGTCGTCTTCATACCAAAAGCAGGCAAAAGAGGACATGAATCAGCGAAGGACTTTAGGCCAATCAGTCTGTCGTCCTACCTTTAAAAATCTTTTCAAAGACATTTAGATATACACATTAGAAGCTCGCTGGAGAGCTCTAGTATATCAATTGAGCAATATGCTTACCGCAGAACTACGGAGACAGCGCTCTACTAGGTAATTCGAACAATAGAGGGGTCTCTAGTAAACAAACAATATACCATGTCAGCTTTTCTAGACATAGAAAGCGCATTTAATAACGTTAGCACTGATGCTATCCAAAGGGCGTTAATAGACTTAGGGGTGGAAAATTGTACCAGCAATTGGATCATCTCTATCATAGAAAGCACGATCATCAAAGCTAACATGGGTAATATCAACATCGCTAAGAGGATCCATAAAGGTACTCCATCATCAGGAGGAGTATCATCTCTACTTTTTTAGTTATGTGTGATTAGCAAAGTCTTAACAAAACTTAATAGAGGTGGGGTAAAACTGGTGCCGTACACAGATGATGTGGTGCTAATGGCATCAGGACTGGATCCCAACACGATAAGCGGGATCATTCAACGGGCGCTAGGCGAGCTTAACTCTTAGGCCATAGACTGTGGCCTAAGTTTAAACACGCCTAAAACAGAACTTATGCTTTTTACCACCAGATACGAGGTATCAATTTTTACCCTACCCAATATCAACGGATAAACTCTTTCACTTTCACGCAGTGCAAAGTACTTAGGGGTGATTCTGAACTCCAAACTTAGCTGAAACCATTGAAGAGCGGGTAAAAATGCAATCAGATCATGTCCCAGGGAGGCTCTCAATGCACTGACACACTTTATTCCGATAGATCTATATATCCAGAAGGTGGTAACCATAGATGCACTTAGGTTAACTGAAGCGGGTCGCTGAAGGGAAACAACTTATAGCCATGCCAGTCCATTATTGCGACAACCGCATTACACCTCAGGGAGGGCTGATTGCATCGCCCCAACGGTGACATTCAAGAGGAATTTCCCACTCTCTTTCCATCTCGAGAGGAATAGAGTAAGGGATTTTCACTACACAACTTCGATACTACAGTCTATATGCTGCACGAATTGTGGTATTGGAGCAGGCACATATTCTTAAAGACCTAGAATTGAAAAGCATGTACGTCTTCCTAATACCTGCAGAGTCTCTCAGGCGGAAATACTAGCAATTGGCCAAGCTTATAGGTTATAGCAATAATCACAGATTTCTCTTTTAAGGGCAATATCGGTATTCTTTTGCATAACCAAGCTGCAATCCAGTGGCACAAAGTAGGAATATCCCTGCCACCTTGAGTGAAAACCATAAAGTAACCTTAATCTGGGTCTCGCGACAACGGAATATTGAAGGTAACGAAAAAGCAGATGAACTGGTCAGAAGGGGATCTGCCATGAGTAACATTTTGGCAGAATCGGTATTCACACCACTGGATGCAATCAAGAATACAATTTCCCTAAAATACCTTCGACTCCCGGATTGTAGATGGAGAAATCTAGACGACATACAAAATTATCACAACGTTATGGCCCGCTTACAACCTCAAACAAACGTGAAACAACGAGTCGCCTGGATACTCACAAGCAGCCAAAATGGGCATCCCTCACAACACACACTGCGATAGTTGTAAACAACCGGAGGAAAAGGAAACGATTGTGAATTCGCTGCCCTATGGAAGGACAGAACATTAACCCTTGGCAAACCACTGTTCGAGAGTCTTGAACGTCTGGCCTGAAAAGGTGATTAAACCGCACAGACTGGATATAGTCTTGTGGTAAATAACTGTTAAACAAGTTGGTAACGAGGATGAGGCAACAAAATAGTACAGAAGCACTAGTTGGATTTTCAACCCAACCAAAGATAGGAAGAGGCTTACAAATCAAAGTTCCAGTCTTCATTCGAAGTTCACAAAAGTAAAAAAAAAAACGAAAAGTTGTCATTAGTACTTAAAAAAATTTAATCAGTATATTCAGAGAATTCTTGAGTATTCAGTTTTATAGCTCATTTAATTCTAGTATCATAAAGTGCAAGTTTGAAGTCGCTAAGAAATCGTGTTGATTTTTGACAATTCTTTTCTTTGCATACACTGTTGACAATTTTCCTTGATACAAATTTTTTCCATGTTCGGAAGTATTTTATATGGCAGAAAATGCAGAATTGTGCGTTAAAAAAATTGTGACAAATCACGTCATCGACTTCAAAGTTACTTTTAGTTATACTAAAATTCAAACGCCTATAAAACTGCATGCCCAGAAATTTTCAAAATTTCTGATTAAAAGTAGAAAATTTTGATGGCAATTTTTTGAAATTAGTTGGTGCTTTGTGGTTTTTTATAAAATTTGCAATTTTGATTTGTAAGTTTTATTACAAATAAGTAAATTAAATAAAAATATAAATTGAGCATTGTGAGCAGAAGTGCAAGGTGACTTTTTATTTTTCTCGAGGAATATTTATTTACAGGTATTCATCAATATCTAATTATCTCCTTAAGGCGATGATCTATCTAGATATTTCATACTTGTAGTAGGGCTTTTCTCAATCCACGTAGCAAATATACCTACCCTTGGTATGGCCTTGGGTGCTGCGGTCTTTATCTTTTCACTAATGAAAAATCGATGACCTTTCATGGAGCACTTGAGTTTTGAGTATAAAGTGAAAGTCGTTGTGGCTCAAGAGGGTGTATACGGTGGCTGATTGCCAGGAGCATAATTTCAGTGTTGCTTTTGGCTAAAAATGCCAATGCCTTGATCGATATTTTCTATAACAGGAAAACTTTGAACCCATCAAAACTAAACCAAATATGTCATTAATTGAAACTGTCGGCAAGTGTGCCAACACAGCTAACAAAAAATAGAAAATCGTATGTACGTTCACAGCGAAATTTGAAGCCGCCTTTGTTTTTTTGTTGCTTTTTTTTTTTTTTTTTGTTTGAACCCCCCTTGTGCAAAATAGTAAATTGAATATAATGGCAAACCTGGCCAGCGAGTAGTTGCTTAAGTATACGGGGCGCCACCCCCTGTCGGTTTCGTTGTGCTTACCTGATTCTATGTTGTGCATGTAGATCTCGCGTAGCAGCAGCAATTCATCTTCTGGTGCGGCGGACATGGCGCCGAACGCATCGTTTTCCGGCCATACTTCTCTGTAATTAAGGAAATATTGGTACATAAATAAAGAGTGTAGTGTTTTTTTGTTTTTTTTTTTTTCATTTAAATTTCGAAGGTAACTGAGGGCAAATATTCTTCACAAATAAAGTAAATTACTACAAATACCAAAATAATTACCGACTTACTAAATAAATGCAAACTCGTTGAAGAGTAGGAAAACAAACAGAAAAAAATTAGAATTTTTAAATTAAATTAGTTTCTGTATTCAAGTTAATCTCACTCCAAACTTCAATGCAACTCATTCAAATTATGCTACAATAATTTCATCCCCGCTCCGCAATGATTTTCCGGAAGCTCTGCAAAATACTTTCATTGAATTGTTAACAAATGCAGCACTAACTTTCCGGCATGTAATTCTTCATATAAAATATGGAGCAGTTATTCATTTCAGATGCCTTCGATTCGAGCAATTTCATGGATAATTAAACTTGGACCTTTGCAAATAATACCGGGTTAGATCAGGTAAGGTTAGGTTAGGATAAATGGCTGCCCATGCAAGAGCCCATCTGGACAAAGAATCAAATTCGTCCATTGTAATACAGAGGCAAACAGAGGGCGCAAGAACAAAAAAGCGGGAAAACCGACCAAACCGCTTTAAGCTACTTATTAAGTTTTCTGGTTTCGTGACTACTGTAGTGACTTGCAGGCTAAACTGGTGATGCGTAGTGTAATGCAATACCTGGAGATAATATCTACATTTTCACTGATAGCCAGGAGGCGATAAAATCCCTTACAAAGCAGTCGACAATCTCTAAGGCAGCCATGAAATGGTGGACGCCTCTCACGGAGATGGATGGACCATTTCACCTAAAGGCAACCAATCCACTGCTTTCTCAATTGCAGCTATCTCTGCTTGGAAAACACTACTGTGGTCCGCGGTCGCTTGAGTTTAAGTTTGATGGAGAGTTCTTCGCAAAAAAGTTCTCCACCAACCCTTGTGTCCAACCTCGAGCTACCCATTAGCAAATGTCCAATCGAAGCTACCTCGGCCTGTCTGCATGTTGCACCCTGCCCACTCCTCTCCTGATGGAATATGAATGTAGTAAGTATCGCTCGGACCAAGCGAGGATGTGCAACACCTATTGAAATTGAAATTTGAATAGGTCGAGCCAAGAGATTTAGCTAAAAATCCAATTGTATTGTATTTAGAGCTCTGGAAAGAGGGTAGATAGTCAAGGAGGGAAGGAAAAAAGTATCAGAGAAAGAGATAAGAAAGAATGCATTCTGGATTGCTCCATTGCTCACGCAAATCTAACATGAAATTTCCTTCCAAATGAAAATATGGGTATCAGGTCGTCTTTAGGTGCCAAAAACAGAGGATACTGCTCAGATAGCAACTTAAAGATTTCTCTGTGTCCCGAAGTTCCGTCTTCGTGCCAGAAACCATATTTATGAAGTCCACACATTGCTTTTATTGCTTCCTGTTGTATCTTAAGATCCAAGGGGAGCCAGCATAGTATTTAGGGCATCACCAGAATTTGTACTCATGACACCCGTGATGCATAAACATACACTTCTTTGCAGCCTGTATAGTTTCGGGATTGTGGACTTAACCATGCTCCGTCGCCACCATAACACAGAGGCGTAAGTGATGATTGGTCTGATAAGCCTGTGTATATCCATAGCACCACAGCAGGTTATAGACCCCAGGTTTTAATAACAAAAACTCTGCGGTATTGCTGAAAAATCCTTAGTGCGCTATTCAACTTCAGTGAAACGTGTGTCTCCCAAGTCAGTTTCTTATCCAAGATTACTCCTAGACAGTTAACTTCATTGGAAAAGCCAAGTGTCACACTTTTCAGTGTTGAAAGACTAAATCCATCTGATTTCCGTTTTCTCGTGAACAAGACCTTGTCTCATGCACCAGTTATAGATTTTGTCCAGAATCCTCTGCACTTTCGTGCAAATTCTCTTTATCAGATGTTAGCGCACAGACATCGTCCGCATATGCTTGGACATGAAAACGGAGTCCCTGCATCTCCGCTAGTAGAGAGTCTACGACCAACCACCACAGCAGCGGAGAAAGAACACCCCCTTGGGGATATCCTTGCTTGGCCCTGACGGTGATTAGTTCGTCACTGTTCTGCGGTTAACAGCCTCTCAGAGTGCATGGCAACACCTGGGTAATACAATATCATATTCTTGCTTAATGATTTTTTTTTTTAAGGTTTTTGGACGCTCACTACCCGGCTCATCTATACGGTTTTTCCGACCGACTAATTATAAAGTCTAGGACCCATGGATGAATGATTAGAAATGAACATCAGATTCATTTTACATTTTTACCATTTTTTATGAAGGTCTTTTGATCTGTTAAGGCTTCCATATCAAGGAATCTTATCACTGCATGACATTCGATTTTCTTTTTTTTGTTTTCATTACACCGCGACGTCACCTTGCCAAGCCCGGACATTTACAGAGAAAATGTTGCACAGTCTCTTTCTCTGAAAGGTCCCCTCAGCTTCTGCAATGGAGGTTAAATGGTAAACTTGGCTTTTCCGCGTGTGTGACGATCGTCCGGTAAACACAGCTTCGAGTTTAGAAATTTAATGGTGAGGAGTCCAAAGGACATTGTGAGTCCTTCGCATATCGCATTAGTGCAAAAGGGTTTTCGAAATAGCACATGGAGAAATGGAGCTCCATCTTTTCTGCGCTTTCCTGAGAAATAATTTGTGCAATTCCCCTTGAACAACAGTCAAGGCGATACCGATGACCCCAAGTAGAAGGTCTCTGAGACCAATTCAGTGCCCTTCCAGGCAAGCGCATCAACAATTTCATGTCCTGGAACCCAGATCGTCAATTGTCGTGGAACCCAGATCAGAGAAAATTTACCTGCACAGCTAGCCAAGAGATTTGATCTACTTCTTACAGGAGTTTACTAATTTCGTTCTGCACCATGGCGTCATCAGAGCCTTGATCGCGGCTTGACTATCGGAGAAAATGTTAACATCTCCCTCGCTCCCGCGTTCCCTAAGCATTTTGCATGCCTTTAGGATCGCTAAGACTTCTGCTTGAAAAATGCGAGCAGTATTCAGCAGTTTAAAGGAGATAGATAAATTGGTTGATTTAGAGAAAACCCCTGATCCGACTACCGATTCAATCTTGGAGCCGTCAGTGAAGACAGAGGTGCATGCTTCGGTGCAGATTTTCCCCTCGATGCAATCCTGCCTATTTGGAAAGATTGCTCTAGCACGACCCTCAAGCTCTAGTTTGCGGATAGAGAGATCTGTTCGAAGTTCGGAGAAATACGGTGTTAACTGCCTGAAAATGCTACCATATCCCTTGAGAGATTGTCTCCGGAGGCGAATCTCCTTTCACCTGATTGCACTTTGAGCTGCTATAGAAATGACGGAAGTAAGCGCCAAAGGACATTCAGGACGGCACTGGGGCAAGTTTTACATGCTCCGGTGATGCCAATGCAAGCAGTCCTTTGCACCCTCCCCAGTTTAGTGATATTATAGCCCTTCCTAAGAGCTTCGCACCAAATCAGGTATGGATATACGTTAAAATTGACAAAACCACTGCGTTGTACATCTACAATACGACCTGCGGTTTGAGTCCCCACAGCGTAAAGGTACAAAAATTCATTCTTGAGTCATTTTCTTCGAAAGGCGGCTTAAATCATGGGACCAATCTAAGGTCATTCAGCACAACTCAATTGACTACGGCGGCAACTACCCCCACTAGCCCTATTTGCCATACAGAAAAATTACTAGCCCTCTGCTGATTGTGTCATTTCATCAGCTGTCGCCTTTCGAAAGCCAAACTGTACGTTTTCCGTCACTTTTATTTTATTACTTCGTATTTAGGTCGATTCAATAAATCTCCTTTCAATCGCAATTAATTTGCAAACTCATCAAGATGACGAACACAAAGGCCGCATTTGTTTTATTTTCCTACTCTGGCAAAACGAGGCGGCTATAAAGTGAGTGTGAATTGTATTTATCGAAAAACAGGAGAGAAAGAGAGCGAGCAGGCAAGATATCGAAACGAGATGAAAAGCGGGGAAGGGAAAATTTAGTTAAGAAAAGGACGAAAATTGTCAAGGACAATTAAGTGGTGCATAGACTCCTCGACTCTTACGTAATATCAATGCAGTATTGTTGTTGTTGTGTATGCGTGTATGTTTTTATTCGCGTGCGTATGGCTGCGTGCAAAAGCAGAATGTCATTAATTTAAAATTTCATACATAAATCCTTATTAAAATTCCATTTAATATGCTTTCAGTAAAGTTTTCAATACAATTAAGCGCATGCAATTTTTCCGCGCCGAGTACGGAATTGCACCACATTTTTGTACGTATGTGAGTGAGTATACTTGCATATGTATGTGTGTGTGTGTGGTAATTTATGTTTGTGCGCTTGTGTGAGCGTGTTCATGTATTAATATTGCAAGGCGCAACAGCAGGCAATGATGTGGCATGCATGACGGCGGCCCGGAACGCAAAAGCCTTGGCACGGCATTAAGGCTTCGTTGCAACACACAGCGTGAGTTCCAACAACAAGTGCAACAGTAACAACAGCATCAACATCAAAGCAGCAATCTGTACAACATAAGCGTCAAGAGCAACAGAAAATTAAATTGAAGCATTAAATTTATTCGCTGTGAATGCCACACGTGGGATGAGGCGGCACAGCTTGGCTCAAAACGATTGAGCGCTCGCTGGCTCGCTAGCTGGTTGGCTGGCTGATGGCGTGCAACATGTAATATTTTACGCTGTTGCATGCAACACTATGCGCCTCACGCGCACGGCAACAACCAATTGGGAGGAAACAGGGCTGCGAGGAAAGGGCTAGGAGGTGAGAACGGCTTGAACTTAATTAGACAGGCTCAGGGTGCCTTGAATATCAAGCTTTCGGGACATGTTATTCAGAAACAAAAGATATTCTGGGTCGTCTCGGAGATGCCACATCACATCGTCTTATTTTAAAGCAGAGCGGAGATATTGGAGACATCCCACAAAGTCGGGCTTGGAATGAGCTATCAAACTGTGTGTTAGCTTAGCTGCTCTGCAGTCTGACGTTCATTAAGCATCTGTGACTCACTTACTGAAGGTCATGAGTGTACGCCGCTGCTCTGAGGTGATGGAAGCAGCCTCTCCGGCTTCAATGAATCTTGTTTTAGGAGTGATTCGATGAAGAGCCGGCAGAGCAAACAAAACGACACAAATATCTCAGAAATATAGAGAGGAGAAAATATAATAAGACATGATAGCTCAGAAGATCTTCCAACTCTAAAAAGCTTCATTTTCATTCAGTTTCATTTCTCTGAACTTCGTGCAGATCTCTCCATCCGCAAACCGCTGTTGGAGAGTCGTGCTGGGACAATTCTTCCAAGAAGCCAGGATTCGAATGAGGAGAAAAGCTGTACCGAGACTGTTACCTCTATCTTCACTCCAATATGGTGTCAGGAGTAAGAGCAGGGGTTTTTTCTTAGTCAGCCAATTCATCAATTTTCTTAAAACCGCCGAATACTACTAAAGTTTCTCAGTTAGTCAAGCTGCAATCGAGGCATGACGACGCCATGGTGCAGATCTAAATTGGTCAACTCCGGTGAGGAGCAAATCACATTTCTTGGGTGTGTAGGTAACATTTCTCTGATTCTCTGGGTCCCAGGACATAGGAACATAAAGGGAAAGGAAATTGGTGATGAGCTTGCCAGGAAGGGGTCGACTGTGTGTTCTTTTCTTCGACGGTTTACGGTAGTGCGCCAACTTAAATCGCATTAGCCTTCTCCGCTATATCAGCAGCTCTGGTCGGCAGTAGGTCCTATAATGGTATCAAAAAGGCGCTTTAGTTCTACTTGGGGAGTGCCAGTCTAGTACTTCAACTATTTCACCTACCTTTCTGATTTCCACGAAGCAAGAAAAAGGAAGAAGAAACGGATTGAAAAAGGTCAAAGTTAGATAGTAAGAAAACTTTACTGTGCACCTTCACACATTCTTTCCAAAGAATTGGGTCCGGCGGGCACTAATCCAGTGTGATTTGATATGGAAGCTGCAGCAAAAACGTCGAGTGTCTAGAAAGATTCCACTGGTTCTATTACTCCACCATAGAACGCAGTTATTGCGTTATAGGAGTATGCAACACAAGTTACAAATCCTATCCAATATCTCTGCATACCTTTAAAATTGTAGCAAAAAGCTGTTTGAAATTTATTAAAGGAAATACAAAAATATTATAGAAATGCAATGTCTTCTTATGACATCGAGAAGTCCATTTTCCATTGACCCAGTTAATTTCGCATTATTTCTGGACTTATTGCTTCCGCGACCGCCATAGCCGAATGGCTTGGTGCGTGACTGCCATCCGAAATTCATAGAGGGAACGTTGGTTCGAAACTCGGTGAAACACCAAAATTAAGAAGTGTATTTCTGCCATGAAAAAGCTCCTCATAAAAATATCTGCCGTCCGGAGTCGTCTTGAAACAGTAGATCCCTCCATTTGTGGAACAACATCAAGACACACACCACAAATAGGATGAGAAGCTCGGCCAAACACCCAAAACGGGTGTATATATATATACATATATTGCTTCCCACTTTTCCTTAAGGAAACGCCTCATTTGAAATGGTGTTTTTGGATGTCTCTTTAAAAGCGTGTAAAAAGGAAACGAAAAAAGATTTTTTATTCTTGTTTAAAGTATTTTATTTTTTGATTCATTGTTAAAAAAAAAAAAAAATTTTGGTCATACTAGGTTCGTTCAAAAAGTTGCCAGCCTTCAAAAAAGTCATTCTTTTTATTTGTGATATCACAACAGATCTGTGCTCCAAGTATGCCTACTAGGCCGGGTCGATTTGTGGGGAGGCAAAAAAATCGCCCATTGCTCTGTGAAAATCATATTCTAGGGATCAAAATAAGAAACTTTGCCGAAGGAACCATACCTCTAAAACGAATTCTGATGATTCTAGTCACTTTAATTGGCAAATTCTTTAATAAGCCATTAAAAGCTGTATTTTCAACATATCTCGATTTACTGGTTGCATTTAAAGCTCTGTCAAGCATCAATCCGCCGCAATACTGACACAATAACAGCAAGCAACAACGCATGCACACATTTACATTTACATTTACACAGCATTTTGCGCCTGAAAGGCGGCCATACACGCAATTGTAATCAAGCCAGCGGCCGGTCATCTGACCGCCCGTCCGTCCATTGCTGTTTAATTAAGTGCTCTTGCACTTATGCGTACTCACACCAGGTGCAATGCATCGATATCAGTTGCGCACCTACACACACACACCTACATACATTGACACATGCACAACTATTTGTTGCCCGAAATATTTAGTAAAGCACGCGTATGTGCAACCGCAGACTCCGCACACAACGCCCTAAATGCTCCGCTTGCCAAATCGTTTGTTTCCATTGCTTGTTTAGTGGTCGTTCTTTCGTCCGTCGATGCCACTGCGGCCGCGCTTTTCTGTTACCGCCACAACTGGTGTCGTGTGGCATTTAAAACATTTTATTACCACCTCTACTGTTGCGTTATCTCTCAAAACACTGGTAAACAGACATACAACCATAATTTCGAACGCGCACAAAACTAAAAACAAGGCACCTAAGCAACTTTTCATATTGTTTTTGTTGCCTCACCTGCCATCTATTATTTCTCTTTCACAGCTATAAATACAAATTTCCAGTTTGCTGCGGCACACTCAATCAACTTACCTAACTCCCCGCACCGCCTTTTGCCTATTTGTGCAATCTACCTTGGCCCATACATCCATCCATTCGCTGCTGACGTTGAGTACTCGCCACTGTGAGACTGCATCCACTCGCCTGCCTGCCGCTTCAAATTCGCTGATAAAGTTATTACGCGATTGTTATTCTTTTTTTTATTTATTTACTTTTTTTTTGTTGCAACTATTTGTTGCTGCACACTGTTTTTTGTCCCTACCTACATATTTTTAGTGTGCGAAAATTTTCAGAATTTTATTTATGGCAACAAATTATTTGTTGTGCTTTTTATCGGTGCGGCAGGAATTGCAAAAGTTGTTGGCAAAACTTGTGTAAACATTGTATCTTTTGAATGGATTGTTTTTAATAACTTTTAGTGGTTTGGTATGGCACACAAAATTGTTGATGCACTAAACAATTCCCAATACAGAACAATTTAATTAGTTTATGGCGCAGTTGCTGCCCTTAATTAAAGAAAATGTGTCCAATTAAAATTTTTCAAAACAAAAACGCATGGGTTTCCATCACAAATCGTCTAAGCATGGCGAGAATCAACTATTTTTATTTCATCTTTCAGTGCTGAAAAAAGTAATCAGCTTCATCGGTAAAATAACAAAAATTATAAAATAAAAAACCCTTTATTTTGAGAAATTTAAATTCTCATATACAGTTTTTGACGTGATAACGTCTTATAATTCGATTTAGCCGGCTGCACGCACGAAAAAATGTGTCGCTATCTTGCTCATTCGTCGTTATCTTGCTCAATCGTCGTTATCTTGCTGATTTGTCGTTACCTTGCTTGAACTGCAAGCGAAACGAACGACAAAGAGCACAATCGGTCCCCGCATGCGGCAACGTTCGGCATCTGGCTCTCTCCTACTTGAGTGAGCATATATATGTATGTATATGTGCATGATAATGAACCATTTCTCTGTTGAGAATAGGAAGATGATAGGAAAAGTAGGAAATGAAAGGGGGTGTTTCGAGTGTAATGTGTCTTGAAAAAGGCAAATCGATGATGTTGCCTCTTGGTGTTGTTGACTTAACAAAATATCTATCAAACAAATAAAATTAAAATTTTCTTTTGAAAAATGCAACCATTCCATCAGTTGTCACGTTAAACTATCACCAGTAAACCGATTTTACAGACAACCTCTTTTTTCTGCATGCATTGCAATCAGTGGGGTGCTTCGAACCACCCCTACCCTTTGTTGTTTTTTTTTGTCAGAACAGACTAGCAAGTACAACTAGTCAGACACAATTAAGTCCATTGTACTGCACGCGGGTTCCCGTTTAATGTTCTTTAAATCTACTCGACCTCCGAAGGAATCTGAGTAGATCTGCTGGTGCCAAGCAGCAAAGGTGGTTGCTTCTGAACACATCAGTGCCAAAGACCGCAAGCCTGATTCGAGCGAAGGGCGGGCAGACGCACAGATATTGGTTTGCCGTATCATCCTCCTCTCCACATGCTGGGCAGAGTGCACTGTCTGAGATGCGCACCTTTGCTTTGCCCATAGAAAGTGGCCTGTCATCATCATCCAACCTCCCTACTGCTTAGTGACAGCAGGAACTGCGACAATCGGTCGGACATGATAGGTAACTTTAGTTTTGTCCATCTGCAGCCTCTTTCAGGCTGCCAAGCTCGCTTGTGCGTTAGAGTTACCCGTTTGCTAACCGTGACTTTGATGGCTGCAGAAGGGAGTGGCAGAACGGGCTCCGGGCCAAACAAGTTGTCCTCAAAGCCCATTCTGGCCAAAGAGTCAGAGATCTCAATACGCGCGATACCCACGTGTTCCGGCAGCCATGTTAGCATCAGGCTATTATGTCTACCCACATAGTTCAGACTGGATTTACAGAACTCAACTACTCTTGAAGTGGTTGGAGGGCTGTCTAAGGTCATGAGCGCAGTTTGACTGTCGCTGCAGACACATATAGATCTGACTCACCATCTGTTTTCCACAACAAAATTCATCGCTTCATGAAAAGCATACACCTCCGCTGGAAACACAGATGCATGCATTCCAAGAGTAAAATGCAGTTTGGTCCCTCTGGATTCCGCGTAGACCCCAGAGCCGGGTTGAGCCTCTGGCAGCACCACACTGTATATTTTGTCAAACACGTCTCTGGATGGCATGAAGTCGAGGGGCATGGCAAGGATCGTTGGATCGAAATCCATGCCTACTCTGTTGTCCAATGCCGTACAAGAGCCGTACCAATTCCCATTGTGTTTCAGCCGGCAGATGGCCTTCAAGGCCTCTCCTTGGTTGAAAACATCAAGTGATGGCAGACTAATCAGAGCATCTAATGACGGGTCTGAAGTAGTCGGAAAAGCTCCGACTCAACAGTTTGCCACAAAGCGTTGTAGTCTCGATAAGGTTCTGCTGACTCCCACGAGAGGGAGTCTACTCATCCAGACCGCTGATGCATAGGTGATAATAGGTCCATACGACCCTAGCGCTTAAGGCAATGTTAAATGTGGTAACTGTAGACAATGGGGGCAAAACTTCTGCTTCACGTATACGGATACTCAAAGGTACTTAGAAACCCCTGACACCGGTTCAATTTTCGCCTTTGGTTAGTCCAAGCGAAACCCTCCCCAATCACAGTTCATCAAGAGAGGATCAAGGATGGATGAGAGCAACACTTGGAGACAGGGCTTGGTGAACATTGAAAATTGACAAACTCTTAGGCTTGGTGTGGGGATGCATAGCCAGCAAGGAAGAGGGTGATTTGGTGTTTATAGAAGACGAGATGGTCGCACAACAATATCTGAATATTTTGCAATGCCATTTGGCAAATAGTGCAACAAAACATGGCTTCGTGGTTATTAAAAAACAACGAAACAAAATCACTAAAGTGAAATAGCGGAGAAAGTCAATAGCACTGCATCTTCGAGTAGTGAAGAAGAGGATCATTTTTATATAGCTCCTAGCAGCAAGCGGAGAAATTTCCACCGAAAAAGCTGCTGGTGGGACTTGATGGAAGACATTGAAGGAAAGTAGGGATGTAGTTAGATTCCAGCTTATACTCCATTCAAGGAAGCATCGGCTCCAACTGCCTATGCTAAATGGTTTGGTAAGTAGTGCTTTCAACTTGATAACTGACGAAGGCTTGATGGCATATACAAAATCATGCTCGGAGTAGTCATACAAAGTACTGATTCACATTCCAAATTTTAAAACCTATAACTTAAAGCTATTAACTGCAAATGTAAAATGAATTGGTCCTCTATGGATGCTGTTCTGGAACCTCCCGAAGTAATGCAGAAAGTAGCCCCGGGCGAGGTGGAGAGAAGGGATCGTTTTAATGGCCACACCGCACGGCGCAGTCGACGACGGTCGCTGTTAGTTCCAAAGCGTTTTGAACCCTACCTCACTCACCAAAAAAAAAAACTTTGTTGACAGCTGTGTTTGAAGTGTATAGGTATTATTTTTGCTTTCCCTTATTCCCTATTATTTGATATTAAACCACCTCTGCGCGTGGTGAAGTTGAGGAATGTTTGAGAAATCATTAACAACTTTCCACTTATATTATATTAGTCATTTTAGTTTATATACAGAACTTGTATTAAAAAAGTGTTCGATTATCTATACTAATATTATAAAGAGGAAAACTTTGTTTGTTTGTAATGAATAGGCTCAAAAACTACTGGACCGATTTTAAAAATTCTTTCACCATTCAAAAGCTACATCATCCACGAGTAACATGGATTATATTTTATTTTGGAAATAGGGCTCGAGATATAGGTCAAAACGTGGACCCGGGTAACCTTCGGATGTGTATGTACAATATGGGTATCAAATGGAAGCTGTTGGTGAATGCTTTAGTGCAGAGTATTTCCATCCGCTCCGGGACTGGGGTCTCGAGATAGAGACCAAAACGTGGACCCTAGAGTGTGTTTGTACAATATGGATATCAAATGAAAGCTGTTAAGTGCTTTAATACGGGGTAATTTTCATACCTATTGATGACTAGGGTATCGAAATATATGCCAAAACGTGGAGCCGCCGTGTCTTTGAACCGAATTAAACCAAACTTACACACATTGTTAAGTAAGTATTGAAAATGGGTTTCGTAAAGTTTGGTTGTAATTCGGAGCACTGGCAACGGGTACAGCGTTCTTTTGAACCAGCCATAATGTCGCTTACTTTTTTAACGCTTGGGGCGGAACTGAACTGTCAAATTGACAGTGTGAGTTACAATGTGTCAATATTTCTTTCTGATTTGGATGCCATAAGGAAAAACGTAAGTGCAACATGTAAAAATTGTTTGTGAATTTTTTTGGAGTGGATTTTGGAACAGTGAATAATTTCTTACGAAATTTGAGAATTTAATGTGAAATCCGAATGAAATTATGTGCTCGTGAAAAAAAAAAATTTTTTTCGTTTTTTTTTTTTTGAAAAATATAAATGGATAATGGTTAAAAAAGCTCCAATGCTTAATAAAACATATAAATTGAAACGAAAAATTCATGGATGATCAGGAAAAAAGACGATTGTTTATTCATATGCGTTGATTTGAAATTTAAAAACAATCTTCTTTTTTCCTGATTTTCAATTTATATTTTATATTTACTCAAAAACAAATAGAAAAACAAAAAATATTGTTTATGCCAAAGCGCTTGAATAAAGAATAAAGAAATAAATAATATGAAAATCATATATTTTCTGTTCTAAACCATATCTATTCTATTTTAGTGTGCCCAGCGAAGGGGGCCGGGTTTGCTAGTTAAATATAAAGTGACTGATATTTGGATTCCGATGCCACAACAACTTGCCTATTTATTTTTCGTATTTTTTATGGCGCGCGTTTCCGCGACGAAATTGGATTTAATTTTATTTAATGAAATCATTTTTTTACTAGAAAAATTTACAAAATTAAGTTTTGTTAATCTAAATAATTTATGCAAAACATTAAATAAAATAAAAAATTATTTACTTCGTAGCAACGAAAAATCTGCTCTGCTCTCGCTGCTGCTCTGAACCAGAACAAATGAGTAGTAGAGCAGTTAGCGCAAAGCGCGCAATTAACTGTTTTGCTCCGCTCCAAGCTACGTTTCGTTACTTCTGGTAACTCAGAGCAATAGCCAACAAAATTTTAAGTGCTCTCTGTAGTTACAATAGTAGCAGAAAACTTGACATAGGCCGGAGCGCTACTTGCGAAAATAGCCATCGGTGCTCCAGCTACCACTGCTGCTCTCGTTTCTGTTGCTCTGCTACTACTCCCATAGCTGTTATTTGAGCACTGCTCGTTTTTGTTTTGGTGAATTAATTTTTTTTTTTTTTTTGCGTTTTTGCGATGCTACATTGAAAATATAACCGACAAATTAAAGAAGTGCTGTAGTAGTAGCTGTTGGTCCACTATAATACCCTTTTTTGTGTTGCTATTGAGAACAAGCGCTAGAAACTTAAGGGGGGAGCCTGCTTTAGAGGCTTCAAAAAATCGATTTTTTTTTCTGCATAAATGCCTTCCCAAACTATCCAAGAATGTGTCCTCAAAATTTCAGCAGCAAATTCGAAATATTTTCGGAGTTACAGAAGAAATTGTGAGCAAGCGTCGAGCAGGTATACGAGCGGCCGGATCGCTCGAAGTGCGATTTCTCGGTTTTTTATTTTTGCAATTTTTCCTAATTGGCTGGAAAAATAGGGAAAAAATTAAACGTCCTATCGAAACGAGATAACATTGATTGTATTCGGAATTAAATTCTCTTCTAGTTGAACCTAAAAAACCTTAAGGGTACCCGGTGGTCTAGAGCACAAAAATTTCACCTATTTTCACGATTTTTTTTTTGCCATTAAAAATTAAAAAACGATGTTTCAACTTTTCGGGCTTATTAGTACATTTATTGAGCATATAAAAATTTTTTTTTTTACTTTTGAAACAATATTTATTATTATAAAAATGCCGCTGAAGATGACCCTCTCGAAAAATCGAACCCGGACGGCGTAGATGATTTCGAGACTTCTACCTATCTGAAACACAAAATTCAAGAAGATTCTTAATCAGAAAGAGTGCAGTAATGGTCGGAACTAAAACAAATCGAAAAAATGAAAAATTGACAAAATGGCGCACTTTTGTTTTTCCAAAAAAACTATTTTTTTTTAATTAGCGAAAAATTGTTGAATTTCTCACTTTTTTTAATTTTCTTTGTTTAACTCGAAGCTATATTATACTAAAATAAAATTTTTTTTTAGGTTTTTGGTTTCAGATGAAAATTGGTACCTGCATCTTTTCCGCCGCACGACACATGCACACTCGAGGCGCCTCGGCAAAATGCTTGTACCAGGCATAATATGACATATATTTTAATGAAAAAATTTGAGAAGACTGTTGAAATATATAACTATAAAACCAGAAAGTTTCGTTTCAATCGAATATTTCTTTCTTTCCCAAAAAAATCCACGAAAAAATCTGTTTTTTTGAAGCCTCTAAAGCAGGGGGCAGCCTCAGAAAGAGAAGAAGAAGAAAGAAACCTATTGCCTATCAGTCGCAGCTCAAGTAGATTTCAATCAAAAATATTTGTTGAGGAGTGTAGTAAATACGATAAAAAAATATCTTTTTCTATAAAAATCTTGTAAACAAGTTCACTTTAAAATATATTTATAGAACTCAAAAACTAGTCTCACAAATTTAACCAAAATTCATAAATGAATGCCTTCACACCTAAGTATCTGGTCTCCGCAAAAGGCATTCTATTTAAATCATATTACAAAATATCCGAGAGCCAACAACATAAAATAATGCATTAATATTATATTTAAAGTTCGTTGCTATTCTTCCTCAACTGCCGTTAATGCTCTCACTACTTAATTATCTGTTAACTACAGAAGATCAGAAGATTTATGTTAAATAACATCCACACAAGAATTGCTACTAAAAATGCTATTAATATTTTATCTCACAAGCACTTTTTTTTTGTTGTTTGACAGTCATAACAATCATAGAGTCCTTGACTCTTCCAGCATTTGCCTATTTAATTATTTCTTTGAATTAGCCACAAAAGCATGAGATTGAGCGGTTATAACACGAACCATATGTACTCACATGTGCTCACATACAAGCATACCATACAGATATTATACAAATGCTCGCGCATATGTGAGCAGCAGAGCGAATGGAGAACAATAATGAACGGTATGGAAAATGACAAACAGCTGCAGCAATAACAATGCCGAGGTTAAATGCACGCAGGGAGACAAAAACACTTCTACCGTGAAATGTTAACATTACCCGAATGCAAATGAGAATCACACACACACGTACACATGCACACAAACACATAATGCGAATGCATAGTAAATAATAAAATACAGATATAACTGAAAGCAAATATTCGTGCAGTATAAGAGCAAGTGTGTCCCTCGTCGCCTAGTGACCACATCAAGCAGATATGGCTCAAAGCCGTTAAGATGATGCATTTGCACTTGCCACGCAACGGTACGGCCACAAGCTCAATAAAGCAAAGGTCAGTCGGTACAGTTATCAAATGTATGCTAGTAGCGAACATATGTACATATGTATGTATTACACAATTTCACAAGTGTTTGACATACATGCATATAAACCAGCATATCTGCAGGCGCACAAATGTTGATTATTGTCCAGGGAATTATTATCGTGCAGTATGGCACTTAACTATTTTTCACTAGCCAACCACCACCGGGTAGTTCAAGGCTTAGTGAGGGACGATACAAGCGCTAATCAAATATGAATATGTGTTGGTGCTGTTGCTGTTGCTAAACACGAAGAAGTAGACAACCGGTCACATTTACATATATGCAAGTGCGTACATTTCAAATATTTTCTCGAAAACCAGACAAATGGCTTTTTCTCGAATTTCGTCTTTAGCCTTCATTGTAATGCAGCGCACAGAAGGTAGCTAAAATCTAGAAAAATTCAACCGCTAAATGATCGGAAATGCAACTAATATAACTGTCAAATCGTGGCGACTTTGGTTATATGACCGCATTTTCATCTCACAGGTTGAGTTAAAAAGCAAAATTGGCATCTTTGGGGCATCTAGTCGTAGGGGAGTGCCACAGAAACATAATATTTCTTTTGCCAGCATATGGAACATCTGGTTTCAACTGCCACCTGCTCTAACTAAGGCTCCCCCCAGCGGTGCAGGGGTTAGAATATGCCCGAGGTAAGGTATGCCTGTCGTAAAAGGCGACTAAAATCTAGGTCCACCAGTGCCTGAGTAGTATCAACTGCCAGTGTTTTCGGGTACGATGTCTCACCGAAGACCATAACTCGGTACCACGGGGAACAGGAGCCCTCAGAGTTCGCTCTGACCTGTTTTTTGGGAACGGCCCTTCGGGGAGGTATTCGTGGAGGCTGTGGTTAAGACCGAAAGCGCGGGTAGGTTTTTAGGCCGATGTGGAGTTGCATTGCAACCGGGTGCCGGGACCCATAGAACGGCAGAGGTATGGGTAGGCCTCGAGCGCTGCCAAGGCGGTTAGTGTGTCCATGCCACACTGCCAATTGGTACCTAAGTTATTTGGGTTCTGATCAATAAATAATTGATTAAAAGGTACACGCCTTTGGGTACCGTGGGTTTAAGCTGTCACCAGCAGGTACTCACGTAAAAAACAGTGGATGTTGTTGTTTATAAGGCTCTTATCATGCCCGCCCTATCACAGGGAGCGCAGAAGCTTAAACTGCGGAAAATTTTTAGACCTTTGCACGTTGACGAAGGCGAATATCGAAGGCGATGCAACAATGAGCTGTACGAAAGTATTCGATGCGGTACTTGCTGGTGGTAGCAGAGGAAGAGGAAGGCCTCCTCCACGTTGGAAAGATCAGGTGGAGACGGACTTTGCTTCGCTTGGTGAGCCCAACTGGTGCCGGTTAGCAGGAGAAAGAAACGACTGACGCGCTTTGCTAAGCTCGGCCAAAATAGCGTAAGCGGTTATCGCGTCAATTAAGAAGAAGAAGGACACTTCTCTGCAGCTAGCAATGACAAAAGCTCCGAGTGTCAATGGCATGATCTGCCATTAAAAAGCTTCTCATAAAAACACATCTGCACAAACAGAAGAACGAGCTCGGCCAAATATCTAATAAAGGACGTATGGTATTTGAGAGAATGCATATATGTGGCTATAACTCCCCAAAACCATTATTTATCTTTTGCCTTTTTTTCAAATAAGACACCGAGGACTACAACTTAACTCAAGAAATGAAGAGACACGCAGGTACCCCCTCGCTATTGGGCGAAGATGCAAAATCTGTTGCAAAACGCAAAACAACCCGAAGAACGCTCCGATACTGCCCGATCTGCAGAATATATTCAACAAGTGGAACCGATTGTTGACAAAAACCCTTCGAAATCAATGAGGGCCCTTGCGTTTAATGAATTGTCATTGCGTCGAGTTGTTCATGGACACCTCCGGTGTAAATCATAGGTTATAAGCAGAAGTCAGTTTATATCGCAGCAAGCAGGGGAAAAGACGGCTAACTCGCTTCTAAATTAAACAAACTGAAGCGCCTGACAACACCAAACTTATGAATGCCTTACTTCCCAGACTTTCACCCACCGGACTTTTTATATGTTATGATGCTTGGGGCGATCCAGGGTATATCGCTCGTATATGTCTGACGCATTGGTGCTATACAGCAGCGACCGGACCAATACTACTCTAAGGTACTCTGGAGTGGTGAACCGTAACTAAAAAATCTTCATACATTGCGCCTATGACAAAGGTTCAACGACTAGCTGCTTTATGCATTACGGGAGCGCTAAGAATGACTCCAACAGCGGCATCGAATACATACCTGACCTACCACCGATAGATCTTTTCGCAGAAAACCTTGCAGGGAAATCTGCAGGAAAACTAAAAGCCCTAAACGAACTTTCATGATTGACCTATGGACAAAGCTCAATAAGCCATTCAACTTAATGGCTCCGGTTTTAAAAGGGGAAAAAGGTCCAAAAGAGGAGCATGGCATAAGGAGTTCCAAACAAATTACACTTAACTTTTATACGGACGGTTCTATAATGGCTGTCCATAGCTAGACCTAAGAAAGTCCTTAGTTAGTCGTTCGCTAGATCACTGCAGTGTATTTCAGGCTGAGTTTTTCGCAGTTAAAAAGGCAGCTGACCTGGCTTGTGATACTACTGGGATCAACTTCAAGGTTCACTTTTACGTAGATTGTGAGGCAGCCATTAAACCAATTACATCGTTTAGTATAACGTCCAAGATTGTTTCTTCAGAGCAGGGAGGCAGTAGAAAGCAAAGGAGGCTGCAAATTGTGAGCTGGCCATATGAAAAAATGGAAGGGTACGAGATTGCGAGAAGGACGTGGAAGGAGACGATATAGCGAAAAACGGGAGAAACTTCAGGCAAGGTGGGAGAGCTTGTCCACTTGCAGGAATGCTAAGATCCTGTGAAAACAATACAATCACAGTCATACTTGATTTATACGCTTGAAATTGAAATTTGTATATGTCGAGCCAAGGAGCACCAACAGATTCGGTGGCTCCTAAAATACTCAGGCTAAAAAGCACATTGTATTTAGAGCTCTGGAAAGAGGGTAGACAGTTAAGAAGGGAAGGAGAATATTATCAGAGAAAGAGATAGGAAGGAATAGAGACAGAGACAAAGGTAGTTAGTTAGTCCTGTGAGAGTCTTCCAGATTCTTTGACAAATCTGTGAATATCCATCAGTTTTAGAGAACGAATATTACTCATTCTCACGACATCGGCACCCAAAACTCGTAGCCTTGCTCTAGCAAAGGCGGGACACTCAGTTTGGCAGTTTTCTGTTCGGACTTGTCACGAAACACTTTGAAGTTCTGCAGCGTTCTAGACCGGGCCATCGCACTTTCTGTAAATTGCATACATAATCGCTTATCCAATGCATGATTCGTGCGGAAGTGATTCCTATTATTGGCTCTGGTCCCTGTGGGGGGAACCGCTGATCCACGGTTGGCCTATTCAATGGTCTTACTAACCCGAAGAGATTGTGGAACTATGACAGGCGTGCTGACGTAACATAGACCAGTAGCAGCGTATGCTTATAAGATAGGAATCTCGGGCAGCGAGGCGTTTCATGTATATGTAAAGTGCTTTCCAAACTTGAAACAGTTTTTCTCAAAATAGTGTTTTCAAAGTCGGTGACGAACATTACTCGAACACGGGTAAACCGATTAGTCTCAAAGTTTAGCACCAGCTTCTTAAATAAATATAGAGTTTTTAGAAATTAATCGAAGATTTTTTCTCACCGATAATTTATTTTTTTCATAAACACTTTAAGGCCGAAATTTTGGAGAAAAATCGATTTTTTGTTTTTTTTTTTTTGTTTTTTGAGAAACCGCCACTTTGTGAAAAAAATAATTAAATTACTTTAACGAAATCTGTTTGGTTTTTTAACTTCAGTGGGCCCAGTTCAGAGATTTAGGGGTCACCGCAAAACGTCTTTTTTGAGAGGAGCTCCGGGAGATCAGCTGTAGTTCCTTTCCAAATAAATATTTTTACTGATATTAAGGGGGGACCCTCATTTATCGGGTCAAAAAAATCTTTTTGGAAATAATTTTAATCTATTCTACAACTATTTAAGAATATACTTTCAAAATTTTAAGTCGATATCTGTATTTTTGAAGGAGTGACAAAATTTTTAACAGGACGCGACGGGTGGCCTGATCGCCTGTATCCAAAACTTTAAACGCGTTTTTCTCGAAACATCATTTTTCGATTTTGTGTACACAATTGAGAACGCTGTATTGAACCAATCAGGCTTTACAATAGCTCATTTTAAAGATAATTAAATTGTTTTCAATGTGACATTAAGTGTTTTTTTAAAAAAAAGATTTTCATATTTTTTTGTAATTTTAAAGTCAATTTTTATGCATGAAAAATCACTTTTAACATAAAACTGGGTAAAAAATATCAATTTCGACATTTTTTTTTTAAATCAAAATGTCACATCGAAGGTATTATCCTAAAGTTTTAAAAAAAATTTGGTTTTTTTATTTCAGAAAAAAATTCAGAGCGCTAGAATGTACACAGATAGAATGAGGTGCCATGGACGAGGTGTATATTTCCATACTTAAAATGTTTTTTTTCTTCTCCGAAAATTTTTGTAGACAGTCAAGACATTTATTAAAGTACTTTATGAATTACAAAACGTTTGAAGTTATTTTACCTGAGAAAAAAATTCCCAAAAATGATGCATTTTTCGACCGTCTAAATGAGGGTCCCCCCTTAAGTTTTAAAATACAGCTAAAAGTTAAGACAATATGTGTAAAAATTTTTAGATCAATAAATATGAAAGTTTTCTCGGAAAAAATTTTGGATAGTTCGGTTTTTTCGGCTTTCTAACTGTATATAGCCCCTTAACCTAACACTTTTAAATGTTTTTTTATGTTAAAACTAAATTTCCGTCCGTCCTTTTGATGTTACAAGCTATAACTGTAATTGGCTACGCCTTTATTTAATTACAAAAATTACCTGGCTGGCCAAATTAAATTTTACTTAAATCTGCACGGGTGAATAAAGTTCAGTTTAGGCGAATTTAGCACTTCCTCTCATAGTTTTTTTAAATGCAAGCATCAACTTTTCAATGTTCACACAATTTTTGTACAAACTCGCCCAACAAAGGTATAAAATTAAAAGCTCAAAAGTGTACACTAAATCGAAGAAACCAAACACACCTTCAATTTTTATTTATTTATGCAGTTATTTATACAGATGTTATAATTATCATATTTTATTTAACCGCTTTTCCCATTACACTTGCACTTCTTGGGCTTATTTGCCTGCCTATTGCTTTTCTGCCACTCTGTTTGCGCAGATGTTTCAAGGTGCACGTCGCTGGCTTGTCATATTCTTTTGCAATTTTTTAAATTTATTCAGCAATGTTTTCCATTTCCATTTCACTTGCATTTCATTTTCGCCTACCTTTTGCCTCTCAAACCGTGCTCTTTTCTTTTGTAATTAAAATGCTCGACACATCGGCCGGCCTCTAGCCAGCATACAGGAGGAGGTGGATACCTGCACATACACATGTGGGCACACATACATACATACATATGTGCCTGTGTGTGTATGAATGCAACAGATTATGGCCGCTATTGTAATGGCTATGGATGTAAATATGCGAATATTATACGACAACAACCAAGTAGGACAAATCTGACATAGGGAAAACAGTTTCGCTACTTGCAAGCGGCGACTGCGCTGTTTCTCTTGGGATATCTATCTTTTGAGTACTCGTATTAAAACAACACCAAAAAATCACCAAACTACGAATACTGACTGCTGCGGACTGGAAGTTTATCAGCTTTGAATTCAATAAATATGTATTGTAGATAGGCCTACGCTGGATCGGAGGCCACGGATTCGTTGTCAATTCGGTACACTTAGGCATATCTTTCGGTTCTCGCATGTACGAATCGCTTGCCGTCGAGCGCATGACTAGACTGCCTCAATGGTGCGCTTTTATGGCCTGAAGCCAACATTTTTTATTTGTAGCTGCCGAGACTCTGGCTTCAAACGTGACTATGAAACTCCAGGCCGAAATTTTGGTCAAAAATCGATTTTTTTCCTTCGATTAATTACTAGATTTCACATTACATTAACGAAATCTGTTTGGTTTTTTTTTTTTTAATTTAAGCGGATTCAGTTCAGAGATATACTGGTCGCCGAATAACGCCTTTTTTGAGAGGAGCTCCCGGAGATCAGTTGCAGCTCCTTTCCAAATCCATATTTTTACTAATACTAAGTCTTATAATATAGTTAAAATATAGCAAGTTTTTTCAGAAAAAAATCTGGAAAATTCGCTTCTTTTCGGCCTTTTAACGGTATATAACCACTTAATGAGAGGACTCACATATTTCGTACGCTCATTTGATTGCTTCTAAACTATTGTGACGTAAGTTAGCTAACTACCCGCCCGCCGTGACATCACCTTCTTCTTCTTGATTGGCGCAATAACTTCTTAAGCGATTTTGGGCGATTTAACAAAGCGAATCAGTTGGGCACACCAAGTGAACCTGATCTTTCCAACGTAGAGGAATATTTTCTCTTCGTCTACTACCACCAGCTGGTACCGCATCGAAAACTTTCACAGCCGGAGCATTTGTTTCCCTTCGGACGACATGACCCAACCAACGTAGCCCCTGGCTCTTTATTCGCTGCGCTATGTCTACGTCGTCGTAAAGCTCATACAGCTCATTGTTCCATCGCCTGTGATATTCGCCGTTGCCAGCGTGCAAAGGTCCGAAAATCTTCCGCGGAATCATTCTCTCAAACACTCCAAGCGTCGCTTCATCGGATGTTGTCATCGTCCAAGCTTCTGCGCCATACATTAGGACGGGCATGATGAGAGTCTTGTAGAGTGTTAGTTTTGTTCGTCGAGAGAGGACTTTACTACTCAATTGCCTACTTAGTCTAAAGTAGCACTTGTTGGCAAGAGAGATTCTACCTTGGATTTCAAGGCTGACATTGTTATCGGTGTTAATGTTGGTTCGTAAATAAATGAAGTATATTTCAACTTCCAAATCATAGCTGTCTAGAGTGACGTGGGTGCCGATACTCGAGTGTCCCGTCTGTTTGTTTGATGACAGGACGTACTTCGTTTGGTCCTCGTTCGCCATCAGACCCATTTGCATTGCATCGTTATCCAGTTTGGACAGTGACATCATCTTACCTGCTGCTAATATCAGGTACCACTATACAAATCTATAAAAAGTTGTCTGCTGGCCTTTGCAGATAGAAAAAATACCAAGTGGGCTGCCGATCTGCAAGTTTTACTGATAATTTTTGGCCAACGCACAAAATCTGAACTCACTCTGGTCAGACATAACATTCACCTTACAATTGCGGTCCTTACTGAACATTGCGGACGTTCGAACTCTGATTGGGTTAAGCGTTGCCAGCTTGAATGTTCTTCGTCTTGACTTCTGTACAACTTGTCCCGATGTGGGGGGAGAAGTAGCCTGAGCTCTTGCCATTAACTGGCACTATCGCACACAAAAGGCGCGAACGGTCGAAGGGCATACATTTCTCCAGTGACTTGTGGGATCTCTGTTCCATGAATATAAAAACTCTTATGAAATGCATTTAGAGCTCAGCTGGGTTTTAGTGAATAGTGGTAGTTATAGACTTTCTAAGACATCACAATGGCGTAGATAAGTGCGTTGGTGGATCGCAGTTCGGAACTCGCAGCTGTTAACGAACTTTAAAAAAATATAGAAATAACTTTTTCCAATGGAGGTCACTCCTCGGCAGACGATTGGAAAACGTGGACCAAGAAAAAGCTGTTCATAAACAACGCCAACTATTAGGAGTCGTCATATAACTTTAGAGGCTCAGAGTATGGACATGCAAATTATTAAATTGTTAAATAGGTTTTGCGGTATTTGAGTTTTTATTTTTGGAAGGCTTAAAAGTAAAGGAAATTTATGAATGAGCGATAAAAGTGTATAACGCCCCTTTGCCATCAATTAGTTCAGTAGCAATAAGGGTTGCTGAATTCAACCAGGGACGTACAAGGCTTGAAGACGATCCACATCAAGGACGCCCAAAAAGAGCAACAACACCAGAAATCACAGAAAAAAATAAAGGGCTGGAAAATCGTTAAGTGACTGAAAGAGATTTAGTAGAAGCCCTAGACATCTCATTAGCCAGTGCGAAAACGCTCTCAGCTACATTTAGAGCATTTTCGAAAAGTGGATTTTGTGCATCGATTCACCACCCTGAACAAGACTTGGGTCTATCACCATGATCCTAAATCAAAACAAGAGGCTAAAGAGTGGTGTGAACCTGGTTCTTCGGCACCGAAACAAGTTCGTATACGGAAATCAGTCAAAAAGGTGTTAGCACCAGATTTTTGGAATGCGAAAAGAATTTTGTTTGCGAACTACTGGCGAACTGGTAAAACAATAAATTCTGAATATTATTGTCACCTTTGCGAGCAGTTCAAGGAAAAAAGTTCACGAAAAAAGATCCAGTTTGCAAAAGAAAAAAATATTTTTCATCAGGACAATTCACTCAGTCACAAGCGCTTTTGGACAACGACTAAACTCCATGAATTAAAGTTCGTATTGTTGGAGCATCCACCGTATTAACCAGATTTGGCCCCTAGCGACTTGCATCTGTTTCTAGGCCTAAAAAAATTCTTGAGTGGAAAGCGTTTTTCATCAAATGATGAGGTCATAACAACTGTGGAAGCGCAGTTTGCAGCACTTCCAGATACTCACTTCAGGGATGGAATTCATAAATTGGAATATCGTATTGACTGACTGAATAATAAAGAGATTTCCAAACCATAAAATTGTGTTTTTCTTATCGAACCTCAAAACTTATTGCACCACTTATTATCAATACTTCAATACTAATATTATAAAGAGGAAAACTTTGTTTGTTTGTTTGTTTGTTTGTAACGAATAGGCTCAAAAACTACTGGACCGATTTTAAAAATTCTTTCACCATTCGAAAACTACGTTATCCAAGAGTAACATGGATTACATTTTATTTTGGAAAAAAATAGGGTTCCGTAAGATATTTCGATTTTTCGGACACAAACTGAAAAAAATCTTATATATAAAATAAAGTCAACTTTTTGTGTGTGTTCGCTAACCGGCCGTGTCTGCACCGAATTAAACCAAACTTACACACATTGTTAAGAAGGTATTGAAGATGGTTTCCTTATAGTTCGGATACCTATTGGTGGATAGGGCTCGAGATATAGGTCAAAACGTGGACCCGGGTAACCTTCGGATGTGTATGTACAATATGGGTATCAAATGGAAGCTGTTGGTGAATGCTTTAGTCCCGAGTATTTTTCATGCCGCTCCGTGACTGGGGTCTCGAGATATAGGTCAAAACGTGGACCCGGGTAACCTTTGGTTGTGTATGTACAATATGGGTATCAAATGAAAGCTGTTGATAAGTGCTTTAATACGGGCTAATTTTCATACCTATTGATGACTAGGGTCTCGAAATATATGCCAAAACGTGGACCCGCCGTGTCTTTGTACCGAATTAAACCAAACTTACGCACATTATTAAGTAAGTTTTGAAAATGGGTTTCGTAAAGTTTGGTTGTAATTCGGAGCAGTGGCAACGGGTACAGCGTTCTTTTGAACCAGCCATAATGTCGCTTACTTTTTTAACGCTTGGGGCGGAATTGAACTGTCAAATTGACAGTGTGAGTTACAATGTGTCAATATTTCTTTCTGATTTGGATGCCATAAGGAAAAAACGCAAGTGCAACATGTAAAAATTGTTTGTGAATTTTTTTGGAGTGGATTTTGGAACAGTGAATAATTTCTTACGAAATTTGAGAATTTAATGTGAAATCCGAATGAAATTATGTGTTCGTGGAAAAAACAATTTTTTTCGTTTTTTTTTTTTTGAAAAATATAAATGGATAATGGTTAAAACAGCTCCAATGCTTAATAAAACATATAAATTGAAACGAAAAATTCATGGATGATCAGGAAAAAAGACGATTGTTTATTCATATGCGTTGATTTGAAATTTAAAAACAATCTTCTTTTTTCCTGATTTTCAATTTATATTTTATATTTACTGAAAAACAAATAGAAAAACAAAAAATATTGTTTATGCCAAAGCGCTTGAATAAAGAATAAAGAAATAAATAATATGAAAATCCTATATTTTCTGTTCTAAACCATATCTATTCTATATTAGTGTGCCCAGCGAAGGGGGCCGGGTTTGCTAGTACCATATATAAAGATTGGTTAAAATTCAAGGGCCGATGTTGAATGTGAACCACACCTAAACGTCAACGACACCGTGGGACTTCTTTTTTTGGGGTTATTTGAAAGAAAAGATGTACGTCGATAAGCCAGTAACAATTGAAGAGAAAGGATGAGATAACTCGGCACATTAACGGCATACAACTTCAATTATGCCTCAGCGTCATTCGAATTTGAATCATCGGATGGAGGTGTGCCGCCGGTATTTTGTGCCATACGTAATTGAGTCATACCAATATTATTATAATAAAGAGAAATGACAATAATTTAATAAAAAAATTGTATTTTATTTAAAATCAACACCGGCCCTTCAAACTTAACCATCCTTTATATGTACATGTACTCACACCTTTGTCACTTTTTTTGAAGTGAAACTTCTTAGGCGTCGATGGACGAGCGAGAATGGAGAGTAAAATTTCGAGGCCATGCAACGTTTTGGGCATTTTCGTTCCGCGAGAGAGAAAAAGATATAACGTAGAGGAAAAGGAGCGAAAGAGAGGCCTAACCTTCTATATATCTTAGACACACTTTAGGCTATTTTTCCTAAGTTTTTCCTTGTGTTTGCTAATTTCTAGTGAGAAATAACACTGCCTACTTTTTGGGGCTTGTTTGTCGATGCAAACTTGTAGAAAATATATTTTTTTTGCCTACCTTTTGGTGTTATATTTCATTGGTGCCTACTGTTTGGGGCGTTTTTTGGTCCCTATTTTTTTGGCGTTTTTTTTCGATGCCTACTTTTTGGCGCTTATTTTCGTTTTCTGGCCAGTGCTTGTGCGTACTATACAGTGCTATCCATTCCGACGTCGGATTTATTGGTATTGCCTTGCGGCAATTTGTGCCGTTGATGCGGTCCTGGAATCGCTGCGTTTGTACGGGTGATAAACGCTCGGAGTAGTGCGCGTTGTTGCCACGGTTTGTGTCCGGCGTTTACCTACACCGGTCGACCCTTCTCCGTTTTTTGTAAGTTTTGTCTATTTGTATTCTCTGCAAATGTTGTGAATTTATTTAGATATATACTCTTTCTCTCTCTCTCTCATTCTCTCTCTGGTCTCTCCCTCTTTCTTTGTCTGCCTTGATAGTTTCACTTATGTTATGTGAATTAGGCTACACGCATTTCTTTTTATAAAAATATAGCTCATACTACAACGAAAACCATATAACGGAAAGCTTGAAAATTTCTACAAAATGTTTAAAAAATGTTTAAAATTTTATCAAAAACCAGAATTTTTAGCATTTTTCTGGGTATGCAGTTTAATAGATTATTGAATTCTACTGTGCGAGTTTCTACTAACTACAAAATATCGTCGATTTTTAGCAATTTTTCAATAAAGACGACTGTCAAACCTCGTCTACGTTTTTGTATCAAATTTGAAAATTATAAATAAAGTATAAATTATAAAATATTATTCATTACAGAAATCGAACTTCGGAGCTTCTGAGTGGCATGCCAATCTATCTACCGCTTCGACTCTATCGACAGCAGCAGCACTTTAAACTGGTACGGGTACGAATATACCCAAAAAAGGAGCCTCAGCAGCGTACAATTGCCACGGGAAAAATGAGAGAGAGACAAAGATAAATTCACCACAAAACGCATCAGTTTGCCGGCAACGCATTTTCCTGCAGGGAAGTGCATTGCACAGCTCTCTGCTGGCGTGCTGCGCCAGCTCAGATTACGTGTATCCAGCGAGAATTTCAACGTCATTTCCGGTATTTTTCACTCACTTGGGACGCAGAGTACAATAACAATTCGCGTGAATGGCGACTGGGCGGTGGTGAGTGGTAGGAAGAAAGCCTGCAGCAAATGAGTTGAATGGCGCGCTTAACCCAATGAAAATATACTTTATTGTACGACAATTCAGTGTGCATATGTGCATAGTTATACATATATGTGTTTGTATACACACACACACATACACACACACTAGAATATGCATTGTCTCAGTGGGTTTCATTATCATATTTTCCCATTGCACGGTGTGCGTAATTACGCCCTTGAAGCCTTCATCTGCGGCGTTGTTGTAGTCGACTACTTCTGCTGGCTGCTGGCTGCTGGCTCCTCGCTGCCTTTGGCTTTCTCATCACTCCCACGCCAACTTAGGTTTCACTCGTCGTTTCATGTTGCTCATCAGGTGGAAAATTTTAATGATGTTGTAATTAAATGACTTGGAAATGTATTTTTATTCGCATGCATACAAACACACACATATACATACATGTGCATGTATAGATGGACGGCATGTACACAAAGTATATATAAATAAAATTTATATGCCACAGTTAACAAATGGTCAGGGGTCAAATACGTAGAATACAGTGACGTGCTCCGATGTCAGGCGCTCAGCCTGATCGCTCGACTGGTGGGTCGACTGACTTTCAGCGACGCACTGTGGGACAGAACCGTGCGTACCGTCTCAAAAATCTGTAACTTTGTTCCTAATTGGAGTAACGAACTGAAAATTTTTATGTAATATCTAGAATGTTTATACTATAGAATAAAAGGACACTTGGTGTATTATTTTATGTTTATAATACTAAAAAAAATGTATATTGTCATACAAACAAATATTTTGCATAACAACATCAGCAAAATCATAATATTTTACCATACTTCACTTCAAATTAAATTCTAAAAGTGAAAATACTTTATACCTATACTTGAAACTTAAAGAAAAAAAATAATAAAAGAAAATATAATACTGCTATTTACATAAATACTAAACTCTTGGCTTCATCTAATAATTGTTTTTCAATATTTATAGGTGCTTTTCTAATACTAGAGATGTATGGATCTGATGTAAAAAGAAGTCCATTAAATACATCTTCATTTGTTGCTGACCTAGAGCGCTAGAAGCGTGATTCAATCTTATATTTTTGTAATCTTTGTTGCGAGACTCTTGGGCATCTTCAGATAAATGGCCAATAGGCAAAACAGCAAAATGTTTAATGATACTTTCGCCATGTATTAAAATTTTGTGAACGGAAGATGGCATGTTATACCACATATACTTCGTGACGTATAATTCCGCTGTAGCTCGAGTATATGCTCCAAATTTTTCCGGATTAATTGCAAGGCCTGATGCCAAAGTTTGAAGAATTATATAAAATCTTTTAATGAGGTTCTTATCAACTCCTGTAATTTCCGAAGAACAACTGTAGTTTTCAAAAAACCGTCGAGCTGTATTGTCATCATTGCTGTTTCCGGTACCTTGCCGGGGTTTGTCAATATTTAATCCCATCCGGCTTCGAAATAAACTTTGCACAAGTTTCTTCTTGTCTTCCTTACTTTTTTTGTCTTCCGAAGTTCTTGCAGTCCATTTTTCATATGAGAGATTATATGAAAAATGCAAAATTAACTCCATGCATCTAATCCAAGCATGCAATGTAGACAAGCCGTACTCGTATGCATTTATGCTAACTGGCTTTGTATCTATTCTTTCCAAATTATTCATCTCGCTTGGCTTAGAATTACATACCGTGCACACAGCTGCAGAACTTGTGCCAGTTAGAACTTGTGTAACTTTTCCATCCATCATAGTTAAAAATAGTTTGTGACTTATTTCTGTTACCTGGTTCTCTCTGTGTATCTTAAATTATTAATTTGATCACGAATATCAGCAACCACCGAACGGGTTTTCTCCGGGGTTTCTTTCGCAAATTCTATCCAAATTGGTCGGCAATATCGAATTGAAGAGCAAGCTGGATTTTGCCAAAGAACCTCTTCTGTTTCAATATCTGTCAGCTTTATTGGAACCAAAGAAGCAATAAATAAGTTTGCATCCGAAACCAAATTTTTTTCATCTGATAAAATTTGTTTATATTCACTTTGTCCCGATGAACCATCACATCCCCATTTGGTAAACAATTGAAGGTTTCTTTTTGTTGGCTTGTAAGCATTTTCAATTTTCAGGATACGGGCTGTAGTATGATCCAGTAACTCTTGCAGATTAACTTTAACACCAGTATCTGTCACTTCAATGCTGGAGGGTTGAGGATAACATAGTTTTTTTGCGTCAGTCAATACGTTATAAGATGGAAATATATTAAAGTTCTTCTTATTAAGGCTTAACCGAAGTAATCCATATTGTGCTTTTGAAAGATCTAAATCAGCAAACAAACTTAACACTAGAACTACGAACCGGCCAAAATGACCGGTTGGAACATTTATTTCTCATTTCCTCTTAAATATTCCAATTACATTTTTTTCGATAATGTCATGATTTTTATTAAATTTGTGTATAGAATAATATTATAGATTATTTTGTTCTTACGCTTCCAATTTTCAGAGTTAACTATGTGTTATACCTAAATATACGAACCGGTCATTTTGATCGATCATAAAAATATCATGAATACTTTTTGTATATTCTTGAAATATTCTTTTTGAATATGGAAAATTCCCGGAATTCAAAGATTTTGCGTTTTCCATATATTATGCGAAAATTTGTATAACTGTAATCTGATATATACAGTTATACTAAATCCGTAATATGAATACAATTTCTACAGTCAGTCTGTAACCCCTATACTGATATAATAAGTTATCATAAATCGTAGCATATAAACATTTCAATTTAGTATTCTTACTTACCGTGTATAGTTGCAAATGACAATAAATTGAATATTTTTTATATTTCTTTATAATCTCATATTATTCTTGCATACATTGTAAGTGGTTTCTGATTGAATTTTTTTTTTATTATTAGAAAGGGAAATAAAATTATGGTTTTGAGTTAGAAGTTGTTACCCTGAAAATGGCGTCACATTCGAAAAAAACAAAATTTCTTGAAGATATAACAAATATATGCGAAGACATATCCGAAGTTGTCTGCAAATCAACAAATATTTCAGCGGTCCAGTTTGATAAAGAGAAAGTCTATGTATCCAGTGATAGTGAAGAGGAGAACATACTCAAGGTATGTAAAAGAAAAAGTGTAAGATTTCCGTCCTATTCCGATGAGAGTGAAGATCAGCAAACTGAAATTGCTAATGGAACTATTTGGAATGAAATCAAAGCTGGATCCTATCCAGGGAGAAAACCAAAACATACCATTTTCAAACAAAAAGTAGGACCTCCAGGATATGCAAAAAAAATTGTAAAGAATGTTGTGAGTAGTGCTTTCTCATTACTAATTAATCGAGATATTATACATCATATCATAACATGCAAACAAGAAGGCTTATAAGTTACTGGTGAAGAATTGGATTTATCAGAAGAAAAATTCAACGCTTTTCTGGCCATTTTATTTGCGCGTGGCGCTTATGAAGCCCAGAACTTAAAATTATCTTATTTATGTTTTTTATGTTATGTAATTACAATAAATGAATAAAATATGTTTCTTTTGCTTGAAAATTTAATTATCTTATGAATTTTTAGTTTTATTTCTAAATTTCTACTGTTTTGTGTAGTTAAACAAAAAAAAAACGGTCAAAATGACCGGTTAGTTGAAATAGGTATATGGTAAATCTTCGTAGTTCTAGTGTTAAAGCTTCATCCGGCGTAAAACAGGTTGCATTGCAAGTTTCACGCAACAATTTTTCCTTTATAATCTTTTTTTCTTTTTTATCGCTCTTTCGCATCATTTCTACAACAGAAGCTTCATCGAACTCTCCTTCAGACCGCAATTTTTGGACATATGCGTTATGTATATACTCGAGTCCATATTCTTGAACCAATTCCATATGCTTCCTTTTTCTAGATTTCTCTGATAGATGATCATAAGACTTTGGTGGCCGTCCACGTTCTCCAGACGCTCTAGGTGTAATATCAATTGGTACTTCCTGGAATTGTACCTTAAATTCACTTTCCAACCAAGTCGAGTTATTAAGAAGAAAACGTTCTTTTGTTCGGCTAGATTTGCTCCAGCGATCGTTGAACTTTGATAAGAGCAGTTTTTGAATACTTTTCAAAACAAATTCGCTTTTAAATGAGTTCAAATTATATTGTTCTTGTAAGTAATTTTTTATAACATCTGGTGTTGTGCCGTGGTCAATGAAAAATACGCACAATTCTCGTCGAGGCACCACAAATTCACTCATTTTGTTAAGTATTTGGCAAAAAAATTTGTTTGAATTTTGTAACTATTTATGTCTTTTAAATATACGCAAAAATTCGTCACTGTTCTTGAGCTGCAAACGCATGATCAAACGTGCGCGTGCATGTTGTATATTCATATATATGCACTACTTACCAACAATAAGTTTACGCAATCTAGCAGAAGCGCACAGTAAAATCGTTATTCCAAGAATTCGTTAATTATTAAGAACTTTACTTTCAAACAGCAGAGATTTAATAACTTCATCGTGCTATAAGATGATCTTTTTGTGATACTTCGCGTGGAAGGGGTTTAATTTGGAGGTCAAACGTCAAAGGGTTTTAATATGAAAAAATGTGCTGTTTCTATAGATATGTCAACCAAACTAAAAGATTATGTGCTTATTTATTTAGATATATTTTTGATTGATCTTTAATTCAAATTTTACTAAAATTTTTTGAAAATTGTTTTCCTTTTCTTAAAGAGAAATTTGGTGTCTAATTTATTTTGGGGCAGGTTGGGGCAAAATTTTCTTTTTGATTTTACTTCTACATAAGTTACTTTATGTTATGGTATTAAAATTACGAGAGAGCCAAACGGAGCTAACTGTCAAAAGTCCATTTGAAGTTTCTAATACGCATACAAAATAAGGTATTCTTTAAAAAAATGTATGCCTTTCCAAGTTTTGCAAAAAATAAAATTTAAATACTTTTTTAATAGTAAATTGAATGACCTTTCTAATAATATATAACACTTATAGATTTGCATCGAAGATAATCAAAATATGACCATGTAAACTGCTAGTATAATGTGCATCATAATCGACACTATTTTATGCATCAACTTGCAAGTCATGTTTTTTTACAAAACTAATTTAAATAATATTGTTTAAACACAATATAATATGTATTGGACATTTAGTCACATATGTACATAAACAAAATATGCAATATCGAAAATTCACAAAACCTATTTTTGAGACGGTTTGGAAATTTCTGTCCCACAGTGCGACGCCAGGTCTTCACCAGGCTATTGTTGCCCGCTGGCAAACGTCCTGAAGTCCATTGCTTTTCATTTCACCCAAAAGAAGAGCACGAAAAGAAAACACAGTTTTTTGTTAAAGACTTTCTAGGGTTCGCCTTCTACGCGTTCGTCTTCATGCACAGTTTATACTTGCTTTTACTTTCTCAATAGTGATTCTTTGCATTCTCGAAATTATACTTTAATTAAAGTCAAATAACTAAAGCGATGCCAATTAAAATATATTTACATATTTCCATTCAATTTTCTTAAGTTCATATTTTTTTCACAGGCACATTAACTTTCTCTCTGTTTTCTTAGCACCCATTTATTTTATTTGTGTATTTTGCTTCTTTCATTTCCACAATTAAGTTTTCCTTTAATTTTTTCGTTCTCTTTCTGTTATCTTTATTACGATTTCGCTGCATTTTCTCAAGTCTCTTGCTTTTTGCTCAATTCGAGTTGTTGTACTGTAGGTTTTTCTCTTCAACTGCATTGCTTTGTTGTTTGTTTATCCTAACGGATAGCAGCCAGTGAGTTCATTTTTCAACTTTGTATTTTTGTAATAAAAAATAGTCTCAGACAAATCTTTCTCAGCTAGAAAAAATTTAAAAAGTTTGCGGAATCTTAGGCATTCCTGACGATGATGAGAATAAAAGTCCGTCGCAAAAATTCACGGGCTGGTGAAAAATATCTTACTTATATAATTTGTTAATTTTTTGAAAAGTTTAGCAAATAAGTTTCACGTACGAATACTCAAGGTCCAAAAATTTCACGTGCTGCTGTAGCGAAGTATGCTATTTTAAAAAGTCGCAGACGTTCATCAGTAAATGGGTGAAATGGTTCAACCGAAAATGTTTGTGAAAAAGCCGAACTTATCATTGCGCGAAGCTGAAGCAGTTTTTAGGAAAGATGCTGTTCAACATCCAAAGACACGATTCGAGCAAATTTAAACGTAGAAGATCTCAAATTACGGATAGTATTGAAAAAACCGCTGCTCTTATTATTACAAATTCATAAAAAAAGACTTGCATAGGCTAAGACAAATTCAACACGAAATTGGGCAAACGTACCGGGTTTGATTGAAAAGTAATGAGCCTTCCCGCGCAGAGCGTCTGCCAAGCGATCAACCGAATCGGGTGGTGGGGGAAAATGATTGTTGGACCTTCCCCTTCCACTAAAAACCGGTCCCAGTTCGCTGTCAACAGCGGTGCAGTCAACATCGCTCCGCGCGTGAAAGCTGTTTCAAAAATGTGTTAGGATATTGCAGTGACGAAAATGCAGCTGATCATCTTTTTCGATTCTCGAGGCATCGTCCACCAGGAGTTTGTACCTCCAGAAAGCACTGTAAACGCGGCATTTTACAAAGAAGTGCTCCTTCGGCTGAAAAACCGCGTCGCCCGGGTTCGGCCCGACCTCGTCAACAATTGGACCTTTCCTCGCGACAATGCGCCGTCGCACACCGCCTTCCTCTGCACCTCTGCATTAGCCAAGATGGGGGTTTCGGTGCTTCCCCACCCTCGCTACAGCCCAGATCTGTCCCCTCGGGACTTCTTCTTGTTCCCGCGCCTGAAAAGAAAGCTGAAGGGGAGGCGTTTCGACTCCATCGAGGCGATCCAAAAAACTGTGACAGCCGAATTGAAGGCGACTCCGACGGATGAGTTTAAAAAATGTTTCCTGCAGTGGAAGGACCGCTACCAGCGGTGTATTGACGCTCAAGGGTCCTATTTTGAAGAATATTAGTTGTAAAAGCCAAAAGGTTTAATAAAACTGCTTAAAAAAAATAAGGCTCATTACTTTTCAATCAAACCCTGTAATATTCGCGAATGAATCTCCGTTTTGGACGAATAGTTGTATATGTCAGTCCTAGGGTACATCACAACTTCAGCGAACTGTAAAGCATCCAGCTAAGGAGTTCCAGTTAATCTTTGAATCTGAAAGAATTTGACCATTTATTTGTATTTACCGCCAATTGGAATGCAGTTCTGATAAATAAATTTACAAAAACAAGGATTATTACTGCCCGCCGTGGAGATGTCCGGAAGAACTAGCCAACCTTTGATTTTACAAGAGGTCAACGATTCCAAGCATCGAAACCGAAGGTGGGTAGAGTGGCAGCAGCAAAATGGGATTGAAATGGCGTTCATAGGCGTTTGATGCCAGCCCTACTGAAAATATTTGGGCAATAGTTGAGAAAAGATTTAAATGAAAAGAAATGCGGACGTTCAAACAACTATCTGGGCAATTTCGGCTGAGTTGGAGCCCAATACCTCCGCAACGTGCTTAGAAATTAACGCAAAACATGACTAGGCGATGAGAAGCTAATATTCACTCATTCATTTTATTGAATAAATATTAAAAACCCATAACGAAGCAGTTTATTAGAATCGAATTGGTCAAATGGTTTCTAAGTTACGGCGGTCACGCTGCTAATAGCCAGACTTGACCCACATTTGTCGCGAGCTGTAGTAGTTTTGAATTATTTTGTATTTTGTTTCAATGCCTGTTACGTGTGAGCGTTACTTGAAATTTTAGTTTCTTGAAGGAAATAATTATAAGGGAGAAGATTCGTTAAGATTATTGTACACATTTCACAATTTAAAAGATTCCTTAAGGTAAGTTGAGTAGTTTTCATTAGCAAACAAATATTTTTCATGCGGAGAAAATAACTTCTTAGGGCACATGCCAAGAAGTAAGCCGCTATCTACCATCCACACTTTTTTGAAAAACTCCAATGGATATGGAATACTTAAAAGAACTGGTCCGCAGCCTAAGTTTGGCGGCAGGTGTAAGAGAGAGATAACGATTGGCTGTCAATAAAAACATCGCTCGAACCAAATTAGACGTGAGCTCTCTATCAATGTTACGAAGAGAAGAATGCAGCAAGTTTTGAGTGAAGATTCGAATTTAAAATATCCAAAGAGACTGGCTAAACTAAAGCTTAAGAGTAGCAGCAGCTAGACTCGGATTCGCCGATAATCATAAGTTCTGGGATGATGAATAGCTAAGATGTTTGGCCGAGTTGCTTCTCCTCCTATTTGTGATGTGCGTCTTGATGTTATTCCACAAATGGAAGGATCCGGAGTTTTACGCCGCCCCCGAAAGGCAAATGATTTTTATGAGGAGCTTTTTCATGGCAGAAATACACTCGGAGAATTGCCATTTCTGCCGAGGGGCCATCGCTATTAGAAAAAACTTTTTCTATTTTTAGATGATATACACTTCGATTCGAACCCACGCACTCCCGAATGGTAGTCACACACCAACCCATTTGATTACGAAGCCCGCATTTTTAGCGAAGAAAAAAATGTTATCTCGATGGGCCAGAAGTATTGGAGAAATATTCACGAGCTGTGACAAGAAACGCGTTACTCCCGAAACTTTCACGATAGCTTTCTTATGACTTGGGATGTTTTTAGCTACCGTGACGAGACTCCATTGTGGCGGATTGCGGCGTCACAGCAGATCGAAGGATCTCGAAATTCCTAAGTTTTTTCACCTGGGGAACTGAAATAGTATTTTTGATGCAGAAGTTCTCGGAATGATAAGGGAAGCTTGCAGAATACTCAGAAATCATCCACAACCACTATCAGATACAGGCATTTTCTCAGATAGTCAAGAACCCATCTTAGCTTTACAGTAACCAACAACCTATTCAAAAATAATCAGACAGGCATCACTCGCATCTGGGTACTTGGTCATAGGAACATAGAAGGAAATGAGAAAGCTGATGAAATGGCAAGACAGGAGGCTTCCTCTAGAGAATCCGAAGCCGCAGCGTTGGGCTGCTCCCAAAGCGTCAAAAATGAGATTTTCTAGCAATTCCAAAAGCAGGCTGTTGACAGATGGACTAAACAACCGATACCTGCGAAAAAGCGAAGGAAACGTGCCTAACCGACGAGTGGTTAAGAAAGCCACGAGCAGACATATTCAGAATTACGTCAACAATAACCGGCCATTGGCCTATCCGAGATGTAAACGCTGCAATCAAGAAGATTCTAGGGAAACAGTCTTCCACTATATGCGAGTGCTCAAGTCTGGGTGCTCTACGACATACTGGGTCCGGCACTCGAAGTGTAACCAACTTCAGACCGCTTGCGCTCTTGATGCACGGGCATCAGCCTTCTGTTAGTTGGTTAAATGAAAGACTAGAAAATTGTTTACAAGTGCCCGGCAGCATTTTGCCGAGAGTAAACGCGAAAAGAGAAAATCAGTAATGGATTTCAAACGTAATAGAGTGATTGCATTATATTTGGCTGGAATGTCACTACCAGCAATTGTTCGTGAGCTCGAGCACCTTAAAGTAAATAAAGTGATTCAGCTCATCGCACCATTACTCGTTACAATGATACTGGTACCATCGCGAAAAGTCATCAAAAGACTGAAACGTCATCTGAAATGGTTCAAAAAGTGAAGAAGTGACTTGAGCGAAATCACCGACGAAGTCCCAATCAAATGGCGAAATAACTGAAAGTATCTTAAAGTAGCATCCGCTGCATACTAAAAAATGATCTCAAAGTAAAATCAGACTTGAGAGAGCGAAGGAGTTGCTTCCCTTGGACGAAAGCAGTCAATTTCCGAACATTGTGTTTTCTGACGAGAAAATTTTTCAAATTGAGCAATTCGTAAACTCCGAAAACGATACGGTTTATCAAACGGCAGCACCCACCACAGGTGATGATTTGGGCCGTTGTAACCGCAGATGAGGGCCCTTTAATCGTTTTCATCGAACCTGGCGTCAAGGTAAATGCAAAATATTATCGGGAAAGTATTCTGGAGGTTGCTTTGAAGCAGTGGGCAGACAAACATTTCGGTGGCAGACCATGGACGTTTCAACAGGGCTCGGCAGCGTCTCACAAAGCTCGAATGGACCAAGAATGGCTACTAAGCAAAAGACAAAGACTTGATCACTTCGAAGCTGTACAAGTAATGAATTTATTGAGCGTCTCATTTTCTAATAACTGTTTAAAGCTAACTGTGCATAGATGAATTCGAAGAATAAGGCTATAAATTAAGGTGGTGCCAGACTGGACGAATTCTGAACATCCTGCCCGGTTGAGGCGTTGGCCTCAAAATGCTCTGCGTCCAGAAGCCGGCACAATTTCTGTACCGCACGCGTCATCATACCGTTCGCCGTCTGAAGCGTGACATTACGTATTAGACCATTGCTGCCCGGATGAACCGCAGTTACGCGCCCTAAGCGCCAATATGTTGGTGGTAAGTTCTCATGTCTTACGATGTCTCCGATCCTTTCCGTTAATCCGAACAAAACAACCATAGTCTTGTTTACGAGAAAACGGAAATTGGATGGACTCAGTCTTCCAACACTGAAAGGTGTGACACTTGGTCTCTCCAACGAAGTTAAATATCTAGGAGTAATCTTGGATAAGAAGCTGACCTGGGAGACACACGTTTCACTGAAGGTGAATCGTGCATTGAAGATTTTTCAGCAATGCCGTAGAGCCTTTGGCAAAACTTGGGGCCTGAAACCTGCTGTGGTCCTATGGATATACACGGCACTTATCAGACCAATCATCACTTACGCTTCTGTGGTCTGGTGGCGACGGAGCATGGTTAAGTCCACAATCCGGGAACTATACAGGCTGCAAAGAAGTGTATGTTTATGCATCACGGGTGCCATGAGTACAACCTCTGGTGATGCCCTAAATGCTATGCTTGATTTGCTCCCCCTGGATCTTAAGATACAACAGGAAGCAATAAAAGCAATGTGTAGACTCCATAAATATGGTTTCTGGCACGAAGATGGAACTACGGGACACAGAGAAATCTTTAAGCTGCTGTCGGAGCAGTATCCACTGTTTTTGGCACCTAAAGATGACCTGATACCCACAGTTTCATTCGGAAGGAAATTTGATGTCAGATTTCCATTGCGTGAGCAATGGAGCAATCCAGAATGCATGCAGGGAGGTTTGACGGATATTTTCTTTACCGATGGGTCCAAGACTGAAATAGGGTCTGGAGCCGGATGGTACTTAAACGATAGTTATAAGTATCACTATGCTATGGGGGAATGGCAACTGTTTTCCAAACAGAAGTTTTTGCCATCCTAAAAGTAGCCGAATGGATAATCGAGAGGAGATGGAGCGGGAAACAGATTGGAGTCTTCAGTGACAGTCAGGCTGCATTGAAGGCCCTGGAGAACGCGAAGCAGACCTCGAAGATTGTTCAAGAATGTAAGAAGAAGCTTAATTCTGTCGCAAGACAAAACAGGCTTGTACTTATATGGGTTCCAGGACACTCCGGTGTTCAAGGAAACGAAATTGCCGACGAATTGGCCAACCGTGGATCAGCGGTGGCCCCACAGGGGCCAGAGCCAATAATCGGAATCAGTCCCGCAGGAATCAAGAATTGGATCAACGATTATGTAGGAAATCTACATAAAGAGCGATGGTCCGGTCTAGAACGCTGCAGAACTGCAAAGTGTTTTGTGACATGTCCGAACAGAAAACTGTCAAACTTTCTACTAAAACTTAGAAGGAAAGACATTCGGTTGATGGTCGGCATCATTACAGGACACAACCCATGGGGTCAGCATATGACCACCATTGGAATCATCGAGGACCCGGTATGCCTGTCCTGCTTGGAGGAGGCGGATAGCACTGAGCACTTTCTCTGTGAGTGTCCTGCCTTTGCTAGAGCGCGGCTACGGGTATTGGGTTCCGATGTCATGGGAATGAGTGATATTCGTTCTCTAAAACTGGAGGATATTTACAGATTCGCCAAAGAATCTGGAAAATTCTCACAGGACTAACTATCTCTATCTCTGTCTCTATTCTTTCCTATCTCTTTCTCTGACCCTTTTCTCCCTCCCTCCTTGACTATCTACCCCCTTTCCAGAGCTTTAAATACAATGGGCTTTTTAGCCTGAGTGTTTTAGGAGTCACCAAATCTCCTGGTGCTTTTTGGCTCGACCTCTTCAAATTCATTCATTCATTCATGTCTCCGATCTTTACGTCCCTTGATTTCGTCTGCCACTTGTTTCGAGTTTGAAGAGTAGATAAATATTCCTCGCTCCATCGTTGCCAAAAGTGTTGATGTATCTGACGCAGCCAGAGCCAGTGCTTAATACGGTTGGACGGAATTGTTCTGATGTCAGCTTCAGGGACTGCAACCAGTGGAGCGCCAACCAGGAAGTCGGCAGGGGTCAACGCTAACTTGTCATTGGGATCATCGTATATAGGTGTTAGCGGACGAGAATTTAGGCATGCTTCAATGCGTGTCGCCAAAGTCTGAAGTTGGCTATACCATAATGACTGCGCTCCAACGAGGCGCACCAAATGATATTTGGCAGATTTTACCGCAGCCTCCCAGAGACCACCTTGATGAGGAGCGCTGGGAGCGATAAAGTGCCAATGAGTACCGAGATTCGCCAAACTTTGTTGGTTGTTGTCGTTCTGCCAAGCAGCCAAGTCTTCTTTCAGCAAACGGTTAGCACCTGTGAACGTAGTACCGTTGTCACTATAGAGATCTCGACATGGACCTCGTCTACTTATAAATCGCGTAAATGCATCTAAGAATGCGGGTGATGAAAGATCATCAACAACTTCAATATGCACGGCCTTGGTCGCCATGCAAACGAAAACAGCTAGATATGTTTTGATCGTTGTACGCGACCTTTTTGTGCCGATGCGCACTGTAAAAGGCCCGCAATAGTCGACGCCTGAAGATATAAATGGCCGTGCTGCAGTAATGCGATGCCTGGGTAAGGATGCCATCTGTTGAGATAACGTTACGCCTCGATGTCGTCGGCAAATAACACAAGTCTGCACAAAGCTTCGGACTGCTTGCCTTCCGTTCAATATCCAGTACCGTGCGCGAAGAGTTTGAAGAGTGATTTGCGCCCCACCATGAAGCGTGGTTTCATGTGCGTGTCGGATGAGTAAGTGTACCAAACTCCCATGCTTCGGTAAAATTATCGGAAAACGTCGATCTTCTGGAAGGTCAGCGTGACCAATACGACCTCTGACTCGCAATATGTCGTTACAATCTATGGAAGGGTTCAATGACCTTAGTTTGCTGGAGCTGGATATTTCCGATCCCTTACGAATCAGAGACATATCTGTCGCAAAGGTATATTGCTCGTTTCGGATTAGTACGTTAAGAGCATCGTCCATTTCTGTAGGATTGACGATCAGTCTTCGCAAATGTCGGCGAACTGGTAGCCACCGAAGTACGATTGCCACGGTACGAAGAAGCTTTTGCAATGAACTAAAGCGTTCGCTTAATGGAATTATTTGGCCGTCTAGACGTCGAGTTGTAAGAATGCTCGCGTGGGCCGTCGTTGCTACAAATGATGACACTCTCTGTTCACCACGTACAATGTCAAGCTCGTCATCTTTTAATTCGATCCCAAAGGAAATTGGTAGCTGTTTGTCCATAAGCCATTTTGGACCTTGCCACCACAACTGATGTTCAACCAGTTCTGATGCTCGGATACCTCTACTGGCACAGTCTGCCGGATTTTGTGCAGACCGCACATAATGCCAACGATCTGGTGATGTCAGCTCTTGAATGTGGCGAACACGATTGGAAATGTACGGCTTGAGAGTAGTTGGAGGTTTACGTAACCAACATAACACGATTCGCGAGTCGGACCATAAATGATAAGAAGTGTCCGTTAGACGTAAAGCAGTTCGCACACCGTCCAGTGTGGATGCGAGTAAATGTGCCGCACAAAGTTCGAGGCGAGGAATCGTTGCACCCTTGAGTGGCGCCACCTTGGTGCGAGCTGTTAGCAATGATACAGTTGACCGACCTTCACCGTCTGTTGTCCTAGTATAGAGGACATCCGCATAGGCAAGTGGACTTGCATCACAAAACCCGAGTAGCATAGTAGTCTTACCCTCAGCCAAACCTAACCATCGTGGTACACGGATACGGTTTACAACGTCAAGTTCTCTGTAAAATAAGACCCACGTATTTTGAAGTGCATCTGGGAGTGGTGCATCCCATTCTAAGCCAGCAGACCACAACTTCTGAATAAATATCTTCCCGGCAATAACAATTGGAGCAAGCATGCCAGTAGGATCAAATAGTTTGGCGACCTCACTTAAAACCCGACGTTTTGTGAGACATCCGATGTTCTGGTTTAGATTCGCTTTGAAAAAGATCTCATCTGTTGTTGGGTCCCAACTTAGACCAAGCACAGTTGCCGTCAATGGTTCACTTGCTAACTCTACGATTGAGGAATTGTTACTAATTAAACGCTTTACAACCTCACCACTATTAGAATTCCATTTTCGTAAACGGAACTGTCCGGCTGACAAAATCGCACTCACATTGACAGCGAGTTCGAAGGCTTCATCCTCAGTGTCACAACTGATGAGCAAATCATCCACATAAAATGATGACAGAATCGCATCGCGCGCAACAATCGACTGATGGCCATCTGCGACTACGTTGTAGTTATCATAACTGCATTGATTGAGTGCGCGAACTGCGTTGTACGGGCTACAAGCCATCCCATACGTCACTGTAGTTAAACGGTATACTGCTAGGTCAGTGTCTGGTGATTCTCTCCAAATAATGCGTTGGAAATCCCTATGTTCGGGAGTTATCAGAATTTGACGGAACATTTTCTCGATGTCTGCTGTTAATGCTACGCGAAAACACCGAAAACGAAAGATGATATTCACAAGTGGTTCTTGAATCGTGGCTCCCACCAACTGGACGTCGTTCAGTGAGAGGCCGCTCGTGGTCCGCGCTGAAGCATTGAACACAACGCGGAACTTTTCCAGAACCGCGTGGTGAGGGATGCAGTAGTTGACCCCCCCATCTCCAATGTGACTAACGGGTTCCATATGGCCGAGGTCCGCGTATTCGCGCATGAAAGCAATGTATTTTTTCTTGAGCTCACAATTCGCTGCTAGTCGTCGTTCAAGAAGGTGAAATTGTCGTAAAGCATGGGCGTATGAGTTGCCCAAAGCCGGTGCGTCAGGATGAAATGGTATATGAACCATGTAGCGCCCTTCCCTTGTGCGGGAGTGTGTGGTCAAAAAGATTTTCTCACATTCATCTTCGCCGTTACAATCTTGTGAAGGCACTTCCTCTAACTTCCAAAAGCTTCTTACGAGTTCCTCCAAGCGTGCGTCCTCTTCGCCTTGCTGGGTGCTGAAGGAAAGAGTTGGCGGCGTTGCTGGCTGCGCTGCTGGCACTGGACCGAAGACAACCCAGCCGAAGCGGGTTCGCTGGGCGTGTGGCTCATTGAGGCCACCGAGTCTTATGTCCCCTTCGACTGCTTTTCCCCATACATCCGCACCAATAAGAATGTCGATATTGCTAGGAATGCCGAACTGCGTATCGGCCAATTCTAGACCATTCAAATGCTGCCACCGTGTCATGTCAATATGCACTGTTGGGATGACCTTAGTAATTGACTGCATGACAAGTGCAACGATTTCCAAACTGAAACTGGAATAGAGCGATTTTAACGTGAGTGTGACACGCCCACGTGTACGTGCGTAGGAGTAAGCTCCGATTCCTTCCACCGAAACTTCGCATTTGCTCCTATGAAGAGACAAAGAGTTAGTTAATTTATCTGTTATAAAACTGACCTGTGATCCGGGATCACAGAGCACCCGCGCCAGACGTCCATTGGTAGAGTTGCCGCATGCGTATACACGCGCAGTTGCCAATAGCACTGTTGAACTCGCGTTGGCAAGGCAACCTACCACAGCAGGCTCTAGTCAGAGATTCGAATTTCTGGATGCAATAGCAGTGACGGCTCCTTCCGGACACGTTGACACTGACTCTGATGGATTCTGAGATAACGATTCGCGGCAAAGTAATGAGTTGTGCTTACGACCACAGTGACGGCAATTCCCCGATGGACATTGTCTTGCTGAATGACCTTGTTTTAGGCAGTTAAAACAAAGCTTTGCAGTCTTTGCAGCAGTAATTCTGTCTTCGTATTTCATCCCAAGAAAGCGTGCGCATTTCATAATACGATGTGCACCTTGGCAGTATGTACATTTACCCTCCTCTGCAGATACGACGTGTGATCTAACAGCTCTTGACGGACCACCAGCGCGTTGATGACTCTTGGACGTAAATTCAATCCCATTGCTCCATGTGACAACTGTTGTGCTGAGGCTATGAGTCCGCTGACCCAAAAACGTAAGCAGCTCATCGAGGCTCGGAATTTCGGTGGGTGAACAGCTCATGTTCCATTCGCGCTGTGTAGTTATCGGAAGTTTCGAAACTATTATCGGTACGACCACAGCATCCCATTCGGCCACTGGTAGACCCATGACATGTAAAGCTCGTAGTGATTCATGTACCGTGTCGACGATGAACAGTAACGCAGTTGGTGTGTCCTCAGTTGTCGGCTTGATATTGAGTAAGCGTGACACATGAGTCTCAGCCAGTTGCCTTCTATTGTCAAAACGTTCTTTAAGCGCCTTCCATAAATCAGCGTATCCCCCAGAATATACACTCCCGACGAGCGGTACAGCATTTGCGCTTACTGCCTGCCGCAACTTGCCTAACTTGTAGGCCTCAGGATAGTCTGTATTGTGGACAAGCAATTCAAAAACGTCCTTAAACGCCAGCCAATTCTGCATAGTTCCATCGAACGTTGGAATTGCAAGCGGTTCTAACTTAACCTCACATTCTCGCACAGGCATCACAGCAGACTGACTCTGTTTTGCACCCATGATTGCACGGTTCAAGTGGGTACATGCACTGTTGTAAATACCTTCAACCTCTTCCCATAACTTCTCGTGGGCCTCCAACTCGGCGTTTGCTGCATTGCCCACCAACAGGTCATGGTTGGTCACGAAACGTGCATAATGGGCTGACAATGATTTCAACTCTTGCTCAAGATGAAATTCATCAAATGCACCCTGCTGGAATCCACTCACCCGATCGTGTATGCGTTTAATGGCCTTTATTGCCGAAGCGCGCAAATTTAATTCTGCCATTAGCTAAACAATAATTTAATTAAACGATTCTATTTCACAATTTAATTATTTGTCCTCACAGGAGGCACCAAAATGTTTAAGCAAAAGACAAAGACTTGATCACTTCGAAGCTGTACAAGTAATGAATTTATTGAGCGTCTCATTTTCTAATAACTGTTTAAAGCTAACTGTGCATAGATGAATTCGAAGAATAAGGCTATAAATTAAGGTGGTGCCAGACTGGACGAATTCTGAACAGCTACAAAACAACGTTCCGAAATTTAAAACGTTCGCACAATGGCTCTCAAATTCACCAGACGTGAATCCGTTGGACTATTCTCTTTAGGCCATTTTGGAGATCAAGGTCCAAACTTAAAGATTCACCAGCCTCGAGGAGCTAAAAAAACAACCATTGCCCGCGAGTGGGCCAAAATACCTGCAAGTCACATTCAGGCAGCTTGCGATTCGTTTCTGGACCGTCTCAAGGCCATAGTCAAGGCAAAGGGTGGTCATATTGAGCAAAAGTAAATAGGGATTTTTAATTATCTATTATTTTCACGCATTTTTTTACTTTGAATTGAATAGAAGTAATTTTCTAAAATAAAGGTCTTTTTAATAGGTTACACTTCGAGTGCCGGACCCAACAGAATGGTGGGGGAATTCTTAATGAATAATTTGGTAGAAACTGCAGGAAAGAAAATAAATGATGTAAGCAGATTTTTTGTCGAATCAAAATGGTTTAAATAACTAACGGCAGTTGTGTACCAAAATGGTTGCGTTTTTGCTAATTTAGTCTGAGATATGTCACTCAAATAGCACCTCTACCAACCAACCTTGGCTGATTATTTTATGACAAAAAAAAATTGGTATTTCTTCAGTGTCCCATAAAACTATTTCGCTTTGCGTAATTACCTTTGCATGAATTATTGAAGACACATTTTATTTACTTTTAAAACCTCCCACGAAAGCACGGACTTCGCATTTTTTCAAATTTACCTACATTCCCTCTTTCTAAAAAAAAAAAAAACAAAAAAAATAAATAAAAATCTCATTCCTCAACCCCAAAAACGTATCTTTCTCATCCTTACTCCCCCGTCAGCTGTATGGAGGATGAGGTAGAATCATCTCAGCACCTAGCATCTTGGTTCTCACTTCTTTTCTGCGCCTGCTGATATACCAGGTGTTGATAACAAAAATCTGATGAACTTCATCAGCAGCATAAAAAGGTTAACACAACCGCAGACTAGTCACCGTTCGTAGTCCACAAACACTCACCATACCCCGCCCTTACCCTCTTGGTTCTCACTTCTTTTCTGCGCCTGCTGATATACCAGGTGTTGATAACAAAAATCTAATGAACTTCATCAGCAGCATAAAAAGGTTAACACAACCGCAGACTAGTCACCGTTCGTAGTCCACAAACACTCACCATTCCCCGCCCTTAGCGAAGACCTGAACCATCTGTGCGATCCTTCTGCCAGAAAAATTTCACACACAGATGGCGTTCCAAGCAGTAAGAAGGCGTTGTTCTTTAGCAACGACAGTTGGTCATTCCCACTACTTAGGACTGATAGCGGCAGGCTACTCACCTACCCTGTCAGAAATCAAAATAGATTAACGAAACCAAAGCAAGACAAGTCTTGTTGGGCCCTATGCTCCCGAGAGGGAATAAAATAAAGCTTCAATTTAAAATAACAAACATTAAAAAAAACATTCTGAAGCTAGAAAAAAAATTCAGAGGCTAGAGCAGAAGAATAAATGCGAACTCTAACCTCGAAATTGCTTAGCTGGTCACACTGAAAAAACTGTGATCACAGCCAGGAATGAGGAGTAGCGCTTCTTATGAAAAACCAGTAAGTTATAGCCCTCCAAATTCTTGCATTCCAAATAGTAACTGTATTACTAAACTCCGACTTCTTAGGAGTTCCAAAAGAATACCAAAATGTAAATGGCGCAAACTTATTTCTGAATATGAATAGAAATGTAAACAGCAAACAGCGAAAGTTACGAGCGGACAGTAAAATGTGTTTTATGGTATTTGCGCCCGCTTATTATTTGCATAAATATTTTCCATTTTATTTTGGCGATATATTTACTTTGCGTTGAATAATTGCTTTCGCAGCGAAAGAAAAGTAATTTTCGGTGTGTTATTTTGCTACTTAGGTATGTTCGTATGTTTCTTATGTGTGTATGTATGTCAGTATGTATGAATTTGCATTTAACGCATTTTAGGGCAATTATAGCAGGGATCTTTGCGACAGCATTTAGTTTAATTTCACAGTGTTTGCCATGTAATTTATGTGAAAACTTTTGATATTCATGAAATTATTGGCTTATGGCCATAAAGACTAATGCCATTTGCTGCCACCACAAAGATTTGTTATCCACTTGTTTTTAAGTTCTTTCCCACTGGAAATTAAGCGATTTTTAATGCGTGAAATTATTTGCGCAATTACGAATGATTCTACAGCCATTGGCACCTTATTGATGTGTGTGCATGTTGGGCCTACCAGCAAAGAAAGATGGATAAGGCCTTTCAAGGGTACTTGAATTTCCGGCGGGTCTTACAAAAGGCTGTACGATTTTGATGGCCAAAATATTTTAATGAAAATTTTAATACAAAAATAATTCGACATTTAAAATCGTAAATGTTTCAAGGCAATTAAATATGTAGATGTGGAGAACGTCTACTTATTTCACCAAAAGAAGTTTTCTGCTCTCTTCGCAATATTGGCGTCATCCGTCAATCATATTTGGCGCTTACCTACCAAAAAGCTGTGGTATACAAACAGACAAACAGTAATGGGGCACGTAAAATAATGACTTCCATCACTCAAAATAATTTTTATTTAGTAAAACATGTTATTCAAAACGAACAAACAAAAATGTATGATTAATTTTGCGCCACCTAAAAATATCAGTTTGGTGAAAAAAAATTATTTGCTCTTTGTTGACTTCCATTGTTAACACCCTGTAACTCGCAACTGAATGGGGAACAAACAACAAACAGCGAAATAATTGTTTTAGTGCGAAATGTCACCTAGACCTTGAGCATAAACTTTAAGTTGTTGGATCGATACTTTATGAGATATCGATCACTACAGCCACCTTTGACGAGAAACTAATGGATTTGTTTGCCACAAACAATATTTAGATAACACTTTTCCACATCAGATTTGTAACTCAGTTTCATAAACATTTTAAATTTAAAAAAATTAAAAAAAAAATTTAAAAAAAATTATTGAAAAGTCAAACTTGTCGATTGATCAGGAATGACTGGATTGTCAGGATTGTCGATGACTTCATGGTCCAGCGTTCGAAACATCGTTATGCATTATTGCAATATTGGCAAAATAGCTCCGGAGAGCAGATCTGGCACAAAATCTAAAAACGTCGGCTGTCAAATTGTGCGAGACCCTGCAAAATTCATGTGAAATCAATTTCAACCCCCAACTATGTTCTGTTCAGAATACCCTACATAAGGCTGGGTATCACGGCCGAGTTCCTCTACGCAACCCCTTCATTTCGAAGGTAAATAAGAAAAAGAGGCTAGACTTTGGTAAACAGCATTTAAATAAGCCTGACGCTTTTTGGAACACCACCACCATATTTAGTGATGAATCAAAATTCAATTTATTTGGGTCAGATGGAGCACAAAAGATTCGGCGAAAGCTAAACGAAGAGTGGTTTTCTTGCCATCTGCTCAAAACAGTTATACACGGTGGAGGAAATGTGATGGTTTGGGGGTGTTTTGTGGCATTTGGTGTCGGAAAGCTCGTGTTCATAGATGAGACAATGGATTAGCATTTGTATCGCGACATTATTAAAGAAAATTTAAGTCCAAGTGACGAAAAACTTGGCCTTAATGGGACAACTTAGCAATTTCCACAAGATAATGACCCAGGAGTGCCGGAGTGGTTGATATACTATTGCAAACAGCTTAAAACTTCCCCAATCCCCCTAAATTTTCGAGCTCTAGACCACCGGGACCCCTTAAGTGCACCTGGGCAGAACAGGCAAAAAAATAAAAGAAATATATAAAAAATAAAAAAAGATAAACAAAATAAAAAATTTATATAAAAAACATTATAAAAATATATAAAAAATATCAAAGATAGAAAATATAAAAAAATATTGGGAGGTTGAATTAGTTTTAAAGGTTTTTTTCGAAGATTTGGGGCTTTATTGTGAAAAAACGGTACAAAATATTTTATTCGAAGTATTGGCCATCGCTAGCTACAACTTTCGCCCATCTTTCGGGCAATTTCCGGATGCCGTTTCTCCAAAATTCTGGCCGCTGCTTGGCCATCCATGACTCAACCCATATTTTGGTAGCCTCGTACGAGGAGAACCGCTGGTCCGCCAAATCGAGACTCATATGCCGGAACAAATGATAATCGGAGGGAGCTATGTCTGGACTATACGGCGGGTGGGGTAACACTTCCCAGCCAAGCGTTCCAAGGTATTTTTTGACAGGTTGAGCAACATGCGGCCGAGCGTTGTCATGTTGCAAAATAACCTTGTCGTGCCTTTTTACCGTTTCCGGCCGTTTTTCTTTCAATGCCCGGCTTAAACGCATCAATTGCAGTCGGTAACGATCCCCCGTGATTGTTTCGCACGGTTGGAGCAGCTCAAAATATACGACGCCGACCTGATCCCACCAAATGCAGAGCATGATTTTCTTGCCGTGAATATTCTGCTTGGCCGTCGACGTTGATGCGTGGCCGGGCAAACCCCATGATTTTTTGCGTTTTGGGTTATCGTAGTGGATCCATTTTTCGTCGCCAGTCACCACCCGATGCAAAAAACCCTTCCGATTTTGTCGCTCGATCAGCAATTCGCACGTAAAAAATCGCCGTTCGACGTCGCGCAGCTTCAACTCGTACGGGACCCAATGTCCTTGCTTTTGGATCATTCCCATCGCTTTTAGACGCTTGCAAACGGTTGATTTATCAACGCCCGATGATTCAGCAAGCTCTTCTTGGGTTTGGCACGAGTCCTCGTTTACCAATTCCCCCAATTCCGCGTCCTCGAACTTTTTGGGCTGGCCAAGACGCTCCTTGTCTTCGGTGTGAAAATCACCACTTTTGAATCGTCGAAACCAGTACTCACATGTTGAAATCGACGGAGTATGGTCTGGGTAGGCCTCCTGCAGCAATTCACGGGCTTGGGCTGTATTTTTTTCAAATTGAAGCAGAAAAGCAAAGCTTCCCGCAAATTGCGTTTCGACGGCACGAAAGTTGACATACTCGGAGCACGAAAACACTGCGTTGTTTATACTTCAGCGAAATGACAGATACTGATAAACAAAGCCTAGGGATCAGGCTTTGTCATGAATATATGTATATTCAGTATTGCCAACGCGATAAAGTGATAAATAGCGCCATCTGTGTGTCACCTTTAAAACTAATTCAACCTCCCAATATATAAAAAATATCGATCACTCCAGCCATCTACCGATGTACTTATTTTCTCCCCAAACTATAATAAAAAAAATCCAAAAAATACGCTAAATGTTCGAGCTCTAGACCACCGGGACACCTTAAATGCACCTGGGCAGAGCAGGCAAAACAGAAATATATAAAAAATAAAAAATTATAAACAAAAAAAATATATAAAAAAAGGATAAAAAATATCAAATGTATACAAAAACACAAAAAAAAAAATTAAAAACAAAAAAATTAATAAATAAAAAATATCGATTACCACAGCCATCTACCAAAAATTTATGCATTTCTTTTCTCCCCAAACTAATATTTACATTTGATTTTCCTACCTTCCAACTTGCCGTGACTCTCTCGGTTTTATTGTAATTAGCTATAAAATTACACTTTTCAAAATGATAAAATTTGTTTTGCGTTCTTCCAAAAACTTAAATTTTTGAAATATTTATTTTTTAAATATTTCGGTCCATTACAGCCGAAGGCCTCCGATGCTAGCGCTGCGTTACCATACAAATTAATATAAGAATTAAAATGTTATATAAACCTTTAAAAGAAAAATTATTTATCAGAAATTCGTGTGGTTTCCTTTGGCTCGCCCCACACATTACGACATGACCTTCATTGTCTTCGGAGGCAAAAGAGAACTTCCCCAACTATTTCATTTCAACCGACCGGAAGTGCAACAAAACAATTGGACGCATTTAGAAAGGAGTACATAAATACCTGCATACAAACAACCGGATGTCTGCAGCAAATCACCAAATTTTTAAATAAACAACAAGAAAGTCTAATAGAGAAGCCAGCAGAAGGAGAGAGCGAAGAATAGGAAAATGCATAACCTAAAAATAGCAAACAGCGGAAGGATTTTGGTTGAATTGTTTGTCTGGTTGCAGTTAGTTTTAATTCATTTTCTCTTTGGTTTTATTTTGTTGGTTGGCATTTTTGCGCGTTTGAAATGTCTAGACTCTATTGTACACAAATTAAGTTGTGACAATTACAAGCGCACAAAAAAGGGCTCACATGTCCCTGCACATGAGAATTCGTGAAGATATGAGACTATTCCGGGGAAGCAGACATGTCTCAAGGCACATATGCGACAGTCAACCGACGACCGCATGACAGAATTTGTGCATTATTGGCAAAGGTTTTAAAAGATGTAGGATTATTAGCAGACCCTTTGAGAAACGCAAAAACAGCTAAGCATTTAAAGAGTTTTGGGAATAAATGATTTAGAAAGTTATTCATAGCTAAAGCATACGGCGGCGATTGTCATAGACTTTGATTTTTCTCTCAAACAGTAAAAAAAAAACGAAAAAGAAAATGACAACCGGGTAGCCTCAGAGTCTCAAGGGCTGCAATATAAATGTATTTTGGAGCTCTTGGGAACCATAAGAATACAAAAGAAATACGACCTCATTCAGAAGTTCTGTTTAACCTGCTTAACTTTTTTACCATTACAGAATTTTCTGGATTTACTTATACCCCAAGCGAGTCTCAATGGAAACTTGCAGAAAAACAGTTCTTGTACCGTTCACGAAAAGATAACCAGGCAGATTCTGTAATTTACTTCCGAGTGAATTTCATTGCAATTGCAAGAAAAGTTCGATGACGTTCACTCGGCGGTGATTTACGGAACCTGCAGTTGAACGGAAATTTCAATAGAATTCATACGAAAGTGAATTAGAGAATTTGCCCGAAAAGTCTAACATAGATTTGGCCAATTCAAGTGGGACAGTGAGAGTGCTTGAATACTCGGACGATGGCGATGATTTGGAATTTTCATCCTTGCAAAGCTCTAAATTAAGTCACACGGGGCACGTAAACCTGCAGATGTAGACTCTTGATGTAGGGGGAGAGTCATCATCATCAATCACAGCATTACAATGCGGGGTGCGTCAAAGCTTCCTTCACAAAACTGCTCCAAAGTGTTCTATCGCTTGATTTTCCTTCGTGGTTGCGAATTCCCATTGCTGTAAGATCGCTTCCTACTGCGTCTATCCATCGGTTTCTCGGTCTTCCCTTCGCCTTCGCCCCAATTATCTTTCTTACAGCGGATTCAGCAGGCATACGGAGCACGTGACCTAGCCACCGCATACGCTGCACCTTTACAAAACGCACAGCTGTCTCGTCTTGTATAAGTTCGGACAGCACTGGTGAGGACAAAGCACTGGTCGATTGTGGATTTTCCCTTGCAGAGTCCACACTGATAGTCTTCAATAATGGTCTCTGCATATTCATTGATACGATGATAGAGGACATTAGTAAAAACCTTATAAGCAGAGTTAAGCAGTGAAATACAACGATAATTTTCACATACTCTCTTGTCTCCTTTTTTGTACACTGCGAAGATTATGCATCCTAGCCAATCAGAGGGTATAGATTCTCTTTCCCATGCGTCTATCATGGCGTGGGAATAAAAATAGCACCAGCCTACCTTCGACAGCCATCTTTGGGATATAAGTCTGTCACAAAAAGGTTATTCTTGGTCTTAGAAGGCCATCGCCTAGACTTCCAGTCAAAGACTGATTCGATTCATTAAAAAGAGTAAGAACTGAGAAACGGCAGGTAGACTAGATAGTCAATCAAGTACTAGAATGTCAATAAGTTTAATAATACAAAGCTTGTAGGGACAAGTGCATTTCTGCTCTGAAAAAGCTTCTCTGGTTAGAAGCGACAAAGGTTGCTATCAAAAACAAACAAACAAGAAAACAAGAAAAGGAAGTTAACACATGGGTTAAAAAAGTTCCTGGCCTAACACATAGATGGCACCAGTTTTATTGCATTCACCTCTTGTTCAGTTACTACGAACCTTAAAAAGATAGCTGTTAAAATTTCACGATATTTTGTTCATTAGTTCGCGAGTTATTGCGCTAAAAGTGGCGCGACTTTTGTTATTTTCAAAATAATGGATCAAAACCAATTTTGTATTTTAATTTCACACGGCCCTTTGATGGGTTGATGGGAAAAAGTACCGTTCAAGCGGAGCATTGGCTTGAAAAGTGTTATGGGGATTCCACTCTATCAGAAACAACAGTAAAACGATGGTTCACTGACTTCAAACGTGGTGGTAGAGGCACCGATGCTGCACAACGCAGTGAACGTCCAAATGAGGCAGTAACACCAGAAAACATCAAAAAATGCACAACGTCGTTTTGAATGATCGAAAAGTGAAGTTGCTGAGTTAGCTGGCATCGTAAAGATATCAAAAGAATGCATTGCCTTGACTTTATATTGCATGCGCATTTAACTATGAAAAAGCTCGGTTTTAAGTGGGTGGGGCGTGCTCAGTGTTGATCAAAAATAAGTCAATCAAAATAATGGCAAAACTAAATGAATTAAACGGCGAACTGCTCCCACATCCACCATATTAGCCAGATTTGGCTCTGAGCAACTACAGGCTGTTTGCAGCCCTACAAAAAAAATGCTCTCCAGTAAGAGAGTTCGCTCGAATGAAGAGGTTGTCGCTGAAACTGAGGCCTATTTTGAGGCAAAAAATAAATCGTTCTACAAAAGTGGCGTTGGAATGTTAGAGCGGCGTTGGAATGATGGCGCTGTTCTTGATGGAAATTACGTTGATGAATAAAGCTAATTTTGAACAAAACAAAAATACGTGACTTTTCAGCCCATGTATCAGGAAAGGTAAGATTCTATAAGCCTTTGCACAAAATAGTAGGTATCAAAAAATACTTGTAGTGATTAAAAAATATTTTCTTTTATATCAGGTCAGTCCATAAGTTCGTGTGTATTTTACCTATAATTTCACTTTTGTACGATTTTTGCATACAAAAAATCATTCGCGGAATATAACGGAACTATTTATATTATATTTTCTTTGATATATTGTGCATTCAACAAGAGACTTTAATCGCGGATAGAAGCACGTGATGTTAAAAAATAAAGTGGAATCTTCGAACGCCTATAAGAGGCATATTTTGTATTTTTTTTTAAAAGTGGTAAAAATGCAACAACAACTGCTGCAGAAATAAACACTGTTCACGGAGTTCACGCAAAAGTGGTTTTCAAAATTCCGAAGTGGTAACTCGGAAATGGAGAATGCCCCGCGCGCTGGTCGTCTTGAAGTCTTTAACTCCGACGCCTTTGTTCGAACTCTCAGAAGCTGATCCAAATTTGACAGTCGATATGATAGCTCAGAGGTTAAATTCATCGCATGGAACAGTTCACAGGCACCTGGTTCAGTTGGGAAAGGTTTCAAAGCTGGGAAAATGGGTTCCGCATAGACTCTCCGTCCCAGAGAGTGAATGTGTAATCTCAGCTGCTGCAACGGCTTGAAAATGAAAGTTTTTTGAACCGCATCGTTACGTCAATGGTTAGATAAAGATGAAACACCAGAACCGATCCCTAGAAATGGCCTTCACCCCAAGAAGATTCTCCTGTCTATTTGGTGGGATATGGCCGGTATTGTTTATTATGAACTTCTGTAACCAAACCAGACGATAACTGCTGATTTGCTGATTATTCCCATCAGCTATCAAACCTGAATGACGCACTTAAAAAAAACGACCGTCTTTAGTGAATAGACGCAAAGTTTTGTTTCAACGCAAGACCTCATACCCCAAGGCAAACATTAGGCAAGCTGAACGAGCTCGGATGGCAGCTAATGCCGCATCTACCATACTCTCCGGATATTGCACCTTGTGATTATCAACTTTTCCGCGGACTTCAATCCCATATGAGTAACAAGAACTACTCCTCAAAAGAAGCTATAAAAAGGGATATCGAAGCGTATTTTGGCTCCAAGGACAAAAAATTGTTTGAGCAGGGAATTAAAAACATATTATTGATTAATATTACAATATAAATACTTTAAACATCTTTTTTTATTAATTTTAAAACAACCTTTAAAAAACGCACGAACTTATAGACAGACCTGATATTTCCTTATTAGTATTTTGATTTTCGCCGCAAAAGAAAATTTAAAAATCCCGCGTATTTTTTCAGTAAAATTGAAGTCTTAGCAGATCGTTGATCATAACTCAAAATTTCCCTATAAAACTGCATGTTTGTGCTTTATACCACTTTCCCTTCATCACTTTTTTCTGCTATTCGTTGAGGTGCGCCATTTTTATTCCAGCTGCAGATGACGAATAACTCTGCTATTATTCACGTAGTTGGCTTCATGGCCTTTTTGACTCTTGCATTTTTATTCTATTTTATTCATCGTAGCATAAAACTTTTGTGCGAAAGTAGTAAAGCAGCTGGAGTGGACTTGCTCACACTACAAATAACAACACAACAAACTCGTGCGCAAATGTACACACATACATATGCACATACGTATGTATGTATCTGTGCGCTTTTGTTCATATATGGTTACGAGTTTGTTATGTTTTATAATAAAATGCAAACAAGCAAAGAGAACAAGACGAATAAAAAATAACAACAACGGCTATGGAAGGTTGTGAAAGTCGCACTAAGCTTTGCATTAAGTGAAATGCCGCAGACGACACTAGTGTCATTGCCAAAGCCAAGGCAAAATGGAGCAACGTGGAGCAATAAAAGAGCAGAGTTTTAAAATATAGAAACGAAGTGGAAGCAGAACTGCTAAACAAACTGACTACTCAGCAGAAAAAGAGAAAACAGGCAAGCACAAGGCAGAAATGAAGCTGTAAAAAGTGAGACGCCAAGTTTAAGTAAGTTTTTTTTCCAGTTGTTGTATTTATTTATTTATTCAGTAAAATGCTGTAAAAACCCTTTTGTGGCACTTTCGCACATTCGTCCAAGCCAATCACTTGAGCGCGGCAAGGTTTGACTTAATAATCCCTTGGCAGGGCAGATGAGCCATGGCAATCCTCAAACTTCCTCTAGTCCACACACACACAGACACACGCAAGTAGGTGTTTTATTGTATGTGGATTCTTGTACGATGGCATTTTGCTGTTCATTTTAATTTATTTACTCACAGATGCTTCTAAATAAATAAAAAATAAACACACTCACACACTCCCTCTCGCCCACACTTGCAAATGATAGTTTTAATGGGAAAAGAACTTTTGCCTCACTCCCATGAGCGATAAGTACATATGAGCTTCCCCGGCGACGGCTTGAGTACCCGTATAAAAATTTGCTACTTTTAACGTTGCTGGTTTTTTGCTTTCCTATTATTTTTTTTGCTTTTTTTTCCTTAGCCTCACTGGGTATGTGAAAACTTAAAAGTATGTAAATTAAAATTATAACTCTGGCGAAATTCCACTGTAGCATTTACAACAACAGCGGCGTTGCAGGCAAAATGCAAATAAATGCACAACAAGAAGTTGGGGTAAAAACCCTGCAGGAAAATCAATTGTGCACAACTGATGCGTCTCCAGTAAGATTGACACTTCGTTTTCTAAGTCTCGTGCGGCGTTACGAATTTGAGTTTTTTTTCTAAAGAGATTTCCTACTTTTACATACTAAATTAAATATATTGGGTTGGGGAAAAAGAAATGTCGTATTTGTGATCGACATTTTACGCTTTATTTAACGTACTTAGAATTATCCGATTCAAGTCAAATATGTCCCGTTTTGTTTGCAAACTTGTTGCCAATTAGAAGGCAACTTTCTTATCCCCCCTTTATAGAACCCCCCCACCCTCCCCCCCTCTTCATTTGCAAAAAATTCAGACAACCAGTTTTCGCAAGCCTTTTTTGAGGCAAATTGGGGTCACCAAATGCGTTTTGCATGGACCGGAAGAGATGATAGTCACTTAGAGCCAGGTCCGGACTATATGGTGGGTGCGATAGGACATCCCATCCGAGCTCTCGTAGCTTCTGGCGGGTCATCAAAGGTGTGTGAGGACGAGCGTTGTCCTGGTGGAACAGAACACCATTCCTATTGATCAATTCTTGCCGCTTCTGATCAATCGCCTGCTTCAAATGGTCAAGTTGCTCACAGTAGAGGACCGAATTAAGGGACTGGCCATAGTTGAGCCGCTCATTGTGAATAATTCCCTTCCAATCCCACCAAACACACAGCAAAACCTTCCTGGCGGTCAATCCGGGCTTGGCGATGGTTTGAGCCGGCTCGCCTCTTCTCGACCACGATCTTTTTCGCTTGGCGTTGTCGTACGTGATCCACTTTTCATCGCCAGTCACCATCCGCTTCAAAAATGGGTCAAGTTCGTTCCGTTTTAGCAGAGAATCGCAAGCGTTGATTCGGTCCAAGAGGTTTTTCTGCGTCAACACGTGTGGCACCCAAACATCCTGCTTTTTTTGGAATCCAATCTTCTGCAAATGGTTCCAAATGGCTTTGTGGTCTACACCAGCTAGTTCCTGACTAATCGAGCGAATGCTGACATGCCGGTCTCTTTGGATAATTTCAACGATTTCATCAGTCTCTAGGACGATCGGCCTACCAGTACGGGGTGCATCTTCGACATCTACTACACCAGAACGAAATCGATCAAACCAACGCTGTGCTGTGCGAATCGTTACAGTATCAGGCCCAGGCTACCTCTAAGGTAGTAAAAACGTAAAATATGACGAATTTTTTGCTTGGTACACTCCATCTTTGACGCGCTATAACTTAAGACTGAAACGTACGATCACAACACTGTCGAAGAGACACTTGTAGTACAGATTGCCGTCTTTAAATGGTCGTTTAGTGTGACCCAATGCAATAAGTACAACGCAAGATATGTTTAAATATCGCGCTCAATTGACAAAATACGACATTACTTTTTCCCCCAACACAACATATTGAAAACGAAAACGCATTTCGTTTTTACAACAACCGGGAATCGAACAATTTCTGACACAACGCCAACATCGGAAATGTCAGTTGTCTGCATACATTTCTTCGATAGTTTGGAACTTTTAAATAGTAAAATCGTGAGATGCGGACTAGTGCGCTCCGCATCCCATTGGCACTAGTTGCCGACTAGTGTTAAATTCCACAAACTATACAACAATTTATTGTAAAACTTTAGCGAGCTCGTGCTGTTGACGCGCTCCCAAGTTCGATTTTTGATGCACCCGAAAAAAATTTTTTACTATACTTTTTCCTTAGCCAATTTTGCTTAGCCGCGTGGGTTGGTGCGTGACGACATTCGGAAGTTCCCTGGTTCAAATTTCCGGGAATGAAACACCAAATGATAGAAAAGGTTTTTCCCAACAGCAGTCACCCGCGGAGAAGATCAAGGGAAGCAGATCGACCCCCGCCACCTTTTCGTCGATTACAAAGCTGCATTCGGCAGTAAGATAAAGGATCACCGGCATGTCGCCATGTCTGAATTTGGCATTCCCGTAACGCTCAACCGGCTTTGCAGGATGACCCTAACAAACACCACCAACGCAATGAGAATTGGCAAAGATATTTCCAGGCCATTTGAAACAAATGGGGCGTTCCCTTGTCATGCGACTTTTTCAATTTGATGATGAAGAAAATTATTTCCACCGCCAATATCGACATCTCCGACACTATTTTCCATAAAAGTGTTGTTGTTGGCATTTGTCAGCGGACCGTCAGTGCAATTTTCTCTAGTCTTCAAAAATAATCGCGTCGAGTAGGTCTTGCGGTAAACGAGGACAAGACAAAGTACATTCAACAACAAGAATGTCTATGCGTATTGGAGAGCAGGTTGTGATTGACCATCACGAGTTCGGTGTGGTCAAGAACTTTGTCTACCTAGGATCCAGCATCAACACCTTCAACAACGTCTAGCACAAAATAAATGTTGCCAACAGGTATTACTTTGGGCTAGGTAGGCAATTGAAGAACAGTGCGCTCTCTCGACGCACGAAAAAAAGTTCAATCCATCTCTCATCCTTCCGGTCTTACTGTATGGCGCTGAGTTCTGGGCATTGACGAACACCTATGGGCGGTTATTAGGAGCTTTCGAGAGAAAAATTCTTCGCAAGACCTATGGACGAATAAGATGGAGCTGCGAGGAGTATGAGCTGTATGCCGACCGTGACTTCTTGAAGCGCATTAAAATAAAATCATGTTGAACGAATGGATAATATCGGTCCAGCAAAGAAGGTGCCTTTTCTTGAAATGTACAGGTGAAGCTCGCAAACACGGACGTGCTCAGCTACGTTGGAAAGACCAAATCGATAACGTCCTGACCGCCCCTTTTGTGTCTAACTGGCGTCAATGCGCGCAATGCAGAGGCAATTAGCGCAACATTTTTGTAGCGGCCAAGACCGACCATCGGTTGCCAGTTAAGTAAGCAAGTAAGGTCGCGCTGCGGCAGGCAATTAATTGTATTTCTGGCATGAAAAAGCTCCTCATAAAAAACTAAGCTTGAAACTGTAAGTGCCTCCATGCCTTGTGGAACAACATCAAGACGCACACCACAAATAGGAGGAGGAGACAAATACTCAAAGCGCTGGGATGTAAGCGCCAAAGGGTGTAGGTCTCAAAACCTCGAACTACTTGGTTCCCATGCCAAAGAATTTGAAAAAAAAAATTTAAAAAAATGGGTTTATTGATGACAAACTAGGGACTTACAGTGTCTGTAGTAACTACTACTGGACTACTTTGACAACACCTCTCAGTCTCGCGACATCAATAGCCGAAACATCAATATTGAACTTAACTCGATCGCGCACAGAAGTATGCCTGACAACTTCAGAAGTTTCCTACAGGGTAATTTATCAACCGTTAGTATTAGTAGCGGCTTTACATTGTAGGAGTTGAAATAACGGGTTTCGGTGTGCAATGTAAAGTAGTAATGCCATTAGCATAACTTTTGCTTTTTAACAAGAATATAAATTTTCATAAGCCCTATTTTCTCAGCGTTGATGGGAGGAGGAAGTTGAAGCAGAAACTGCTATACATTAAGGGTAATGACAAGAGAAGAAACATTGAAATTATAGCAGCATGAGGATTGCCTACGAGCGGGAGAGAGCAGAAGTAAAGTTTAGAGAAAAAAAAACAAATGATGGCTGTCTTTCACCTCACGCAACTCACAATTTCCGGTTGTTATTAAGTACCAAATGTTATATGGCCCCTTTTTGGAGACAAGCTTAAATGAGAAGGCGAAAACTGTAGGAGCCACACCGATGTATACGGCTTGAGGATTCATCGAAGTCTGAGTAATGCGATAGACAAGAAAAGAATAAGAAGAATTTTGGACATTGAAGCCCTTCTACAGCTGTCATGTAAACGAGTGTAAAGACGCTGCCGGATTTTTAATAGAATGGAGACTTCGTCACCACGTACTTTGAAAGAAGATCTCACAGTCTATAACAAAGAGAAATTCTTAACATGTCGACCGTTTGAGCCACCGCCGCTTCGGCACATAAGGACACCGATACCAAATATCACATCTTTGAGCATTTGGATCCATACAGAAAATGGTCACGACAAATGTACGCCTTCCGAATGGAAAGGGATTCTACTCGATTGTATCAGTTACCTACAAGACTAAAGACTACCGTGAAAAAACTAACTGGAATTTTTCAGAATGATTCTAGACCTGTTGAGACTACCATTGGCGATATGCCAATTCGTGGAAAAGGTTTACGAAACAAGTAACGATATACACGAGCTTCTCCGATTTTAAATCTGCTTTTGACAGCACACGAACGAGTTTCCTACAGAGGGCGTTTATAACCTCGAAAGTTAACCGCCTATCCTGTGACTTTTGACTAACGCGAACTCATTCAGCCTCCATCTTTTACAATTTGCAGTTTGGATAAAGTAGGCAACTGACAATTGTGTATTGGTGAACTTACTTCAAATTTTGGAAGCACTCCACTTAGCCGTTGAGAAACGCTACGCTGGTTTAACGAGTTCCAATGTGGCAGTCGATACTTGCAGGATGAATTTCATGAAGGGTGTCGAAAACCGGCTGTTGTGTCAGAAACAATCAATGCTGTGCGTCAATTGATAACGAAGGATCGTCAAGTGACATAGCGCGAAATAGGGGTATCCTTGGGCATTAGTGGAATCAGCACTCAATATCTATCATCATGAAGATTTGTTCTAGTTGAGTAACGCATCATTTGCCATTTGTCCAAATGCCCAAAAAAGCACTCGTTTCGACAGGTATAAAGAAATGTTGAAGAAATTCAGCAGCGCTGGTTTAAACCACGTCTATGACATCATAACGGGTGACGAATCTTAGATCCATGCAAATGAGATGGCAGTATAACAGCAATTCACAGTTTGGATGTTCCAAGACGAGCTTCTTCCAACAAGGGTTGTTCGGGGAAGGGTCACATAAAAGACACGCCTGTTTTTTCAGAAAATTAGTCATGTTGCAACTGTTCTACTAGAGAAAAAACCATCAATTCTGAGTGGTGCACAACCATTTAATTGGCAAAAGTTTTCGGAGAATTAAGGTAAGCCAACCGCCCAAGACGAATCATCCCTCATCAAGACAATCCAAGCTCTCACGTATCGTCTGACACAAGGAAGATTTTGAGCACTCAAACGATCGAATAAATGGATCATCCGCCTTACAGCACTGATTTGGCACCTAAAGATTTCTTCCTGTTTCCAAATATCAAAATAAAATGCGAGACCAAAGTTTTTCAATACCTGAAGAAATCGTTCAAGCCTTTAAATAGCTCATTTTGGAGATATCCACCTCTGATTGGCAAAAGTACTTTGAAAATCGGTTCAAGGGAATGCAGAAGTGCCTTGATTTCCAAGGAGAATATTTTGAAAAACAATAAAGACATTTTCCTTATTATAAAGGCAACTCTCGTATATATAAAAAAAGTATAAAAAACTTTGCAGTAGTCAGCTGCTAAGCGAGGATTTCGCTCATGATAAGGCTTCACGTAAAAACCACTCAGAACCATTCAGAAGTGGCATAGAACTGTTTCTCTATTCGAGGAACATCATAAAAGCACACCACAAATATGAGAAGCATTTTCAGACATGTAGCAAAGTTGTGCAGGTTGACTTTGAGATATGTTTATTATTAACAATCATGTGTGTGACTGACACATAGATGGCGGCACTAGTACTAAATCAATATTTTTTTCGAAAGTAGGCAACCTTTTTAGGCTTACTGTCAAAATCATATGTTAATCCGACCATTTGTTTACAAGTTACAGTGCTTTAAGTGACGCTACTTTTGAGTTAAAAAAAAAAAAATGAATTTAAAGAAATTCCGTGAGCTGATTTATCATTGTTTTTTAATGAAAAAAAAAATACTGTTCAATGCCAGGAATGGCTTGGAAAACATTATTCGGACTCTGCTCCATCAAAAAGAAGCATTTGTTATTGGTATGCCGAATTCAAACGTGGTCGTACAGACACCGATGACATTCCATCTACTGGAAGGCCAAATGACGCTGTTATTCCGGAAAACGTTGAAAAAACACTGAAAATCATTATTTCCGACCGTAAAGTGAAAGTGAGGGAGATTGCTGACATTCTAAAGATATCAGCAGGCAGTGTACACACCATAATACACGAACATTTGGATATGAAAAAGGTGTTTTCCAAATGGGTGCCGCGTTTGCTCACACCGCAGCAAAAACAACAACGAATCGATGATTCAAAGAGCTGTTTGGACATGTTTTCGCGCAATAAGTCGGAGTTTTTGCGTCGGTACAGCACAATGGATGAAACATGGATCCACCATTTCACTCCAGAGTCAAATCGGCAGTCTGCTGAGCGGCATGCAGCCGGTGAAAGCCGCCCAAAGACGCAGCAGTCGGCAGGCAAGATTATGGCGTCTGTATTTTGGGATGAGCATGGAATAATATTCATCGACTATCTTCAGAAGGGGCAGACCATCAACAGCGACTATTATATAGCGTTATTGGAGCGTTTGAAAGACGAAATCGCGAGGAAACGGCCTCATATGGCGAAGAAAAAAGTGTTCTTCCACCAAGACAATGCACCGTGTCACAAATCAATGAAAACGATGGCAAAATTGAACGAATTGGGCTTCGAATTGCTTCCCCATCCACCGTATTCTCCAGATTTGGCCCCCAGCGACTACTGGCTCTTCGCAGACCTCAAAAAGATGCTCCATGGTAAGAGATTTGGCTCAAATGATGAAGTAATTGCCGAAACTGAGGCTTATTTTGAAGGCAAAGAAAAATTGTTTTACAAAGGCGGTATCGAAAGATTGGAAAAGCGTTGGAATGATTGTATCTCCCTATGTTGATGAATAAAAACGAATTTTGGGAAAAATACGTGTTTTAATTAATTAGTCACACACATTTGACACACACATGAACGAAGTGTTATATATATACATAATTGGCGCGTACACCCTTTTGGGGTGTTTGGCCGAGCTCCTCCTCCTATTTGTGGTGTGCGTCTTGATGTTGTTCCACAAATGGAGGGACCTACTGTTTCAAGCTGACTCTGAACGGCAGATATTTTTATGAGGAGCTTTTTCATGACAGAAATACATTCGAAGGTTTGCCATTGCCTGCCGAGGGGCGACCGCTATTAGAAAACCTATTTCATCATTTTAGTATTTCACCGAGAGTCGAAGCTATGTTCTCTATGAATTCCGAATGGGGAGTCACGCACCAAGCCATGCGGCTATGGCGGCCGCGCGATTGAGATATCTTTACCTCAACTAATATCTACAAACTCACATCGGTTTGCATCTTTTGTATGCCAAGGTATTTATTCACTTTGCATTTCTGTGTTTCTCCATTTCCAATTTTTTTAACTTCGCTTCTATGATGACAAAGTCAGTTGCATGATAGTTTCATGGGGAGTATCCTGGCTTCTGATTCACACCCATGGTTTTGCAGAAGACTGAATTGGTACGAGCTCACAACTCTCGTTTAGAATTTGTATTTGTCGTTTGTGTAACTAATATTTGTATTTCCATAATTATTAGCTTGAATAGTCAATTTTAATTATAATTAAATATTATTTTTAAAAAAGTTTTGCGGTTTATTGTTCACAATGAAAGAATTTTCTATTCATCGTATAACAAAAATTTGATTACGCAATAATAACAGGTAAAAATATAATAAATAAAAATTTTACATTTCACAACTCGAACATGAAAAATAAATTTGGAAATTAAAACGTGTATTGTTGGATATTAAAAAGTGTGAAAAATTACTACAGACAAATTTGAAAATTGTAAATTGAACAGCACAAAAAATATATAAAACAACTTCTCGCGCAATTGTAACATAGTTAGCCACGGCAGCACAAAAACACAGACGAAAAAATGGGAGAGAAAAATAATTCTAATGTACACAAAGTATTTTAGCAATTTTTTCGAAAAAATTCCCCGAATATGAGAGTGAAATAGTTATGCCTAATGACTATGAAAACCGCCAAAAAAAAGAGAGAAAAAAAAAAACAAAAAAAAAAAAAGCAAAAAAAAAAAACAAAAAACAAAGCAAAAAAAAAAACAAAAAAACTAATTGAACTGTAAACCAGCTAAAATGCAGAGTAATATTAATTTGCAGGAAAAAACAAAAGTGTGCTAGAGGGAAAATAACAAAATGTGCAAAATTTATCTGAGCAACTACTAACAAAAACGCGCTGATTTTAACTTTCAATGCATTAACGTGCAGTTTTTAGAAAAAAGTCCTGCCTGAGTATTTTTTATATATGCAAAAATATTTTCCATATATTTCACCAAACAACTAAGTAGCACTATTTAATATCGAAATAAGAAGAAAATAAGAAGAAAATTTGTAAAAATTTCAGAAATTAAATTATGAAAAATGTGCAACAGGGAGCGCATTGCTATTCCATACACACAATGCACTCGTAATTTTGGTGCAGAAAGACAATCATGTGATGAAAAATTGCCTTAAAGCCCTTAGAATAAGTCGGCAAAGGCGCAGCGGCCGCCAACAGTCAACTAACTTTTGCTGAAGTTAAAACAGCCAGCGAACAAAAATGAGCTACAGCTGCCTTATTCACTAAAAATTTGGCAGGCATTTTAATATAAACTTAAATTTCTATACCCGCACACTGGTGGCCAAAGGTATTCTAAATTTGTGCACATTAGGGGTCCTGTATAACAGCCTAAAGGAATCGAGATAGATATAGATATGCCGGGTGTCCGGTGGCAGAATGAGGTTTGAAGTTTAAAGTTTCTCCCTTCTCTCTACCTCATTAGCTTCGCTATTCGTGCGTAATATTTAGAGTGACGAAGTCGCAGTGAACGGATGAACCACGACCGTTCGCAATCGAAACGTCTTTCACGTCCCACTATTTGTGTGCCACTGCTCATCGTCGATTTTTTTTCACATTACAATATTCGACCCTTACGTGATGCCCCAGGTGAAGGTTTCATTCATTCCTGGGTGCTCGGAACCAAGTAAAATATTCGGTGACAAATAACTAACGGTCGAGGCCCAATCAGACATCGAGAACAAGTGAAAATATTGGACTCGTCGCTAAAAGTTTGCACATTAGTTCGCGCCAGTCCGTGCGTGACAGAGCCGCTGTCCTGGGATTTCCAACAACTATTGTACATAAAATATTGAAAAAGGATCTTAGACTTCACCTTTTCAAAATTCAAATCGTACAAGCGCTTAAGCTAAGTATCCTTGTGATTTCAGCCAACACAAGGGATGTACATTGGGTGAAGACACCCGAACGATGACTGATTTGCGGTGATGTTTACCGCTTCGTAGGTAAGTAGGTGAAATGGTTGAAGTGCCAGTCTGGCACTCCTCAAGCAGCACTGAAGCGACGTTTTGATACCAATATAAGACATCTATAGCCAAGCCAGCCAGAGCTGTTGATATGATGGAGAAGATTAATAGGATTTAGTTTGGCGCACTGCCCTAGGCTGTCGAAGCAGGGAGCGCCCAGTAACCTTAGTCGTCTAGCTGCCAAACCCGGAGATTTACAGAGAAAATGCTCTACAGTCTCCTTCTTTGAAAGGTCCCCCTGACCGGTAAACATAGCTACGAGTTTGGAAATTGAATTGCGAGGAGTGTAAAGGACTTTTCGAGCCCTTCGTATATCGTATTGGGACCAAAAGGTTTACGAAATAGCACATGAAGAATTGGAGCTCCATCTTTTTTGCGCTTTCCTGAGAAAAAATTTGTACAGTTCCCCTTTCACAACTGTCAGGGGATGCTGATGACCAAGTTTCTGAGGGCAATTCAGTCCCCTTCCTGGCAAGTTCATCAGCAATTTAATTTCCTTCTATGTTCCTATGTCGTATGCCGCTTCGTATTACTAAGGAAATTCATCAGGTTTTTCATATCAGCAGGCATGCCAAAGAGATAAGAGCCAAGATACTTAAATCTTAACAGGTTAGTTAAATTCTGAGACGATTTCACCTCATCCACCATACAACTGATGCAAAAAGGATTCGAAGAAATGACGAGTCTCATAGCATGTATACCTCGCGGCTAATGTCCTGTAAGGACACCCACGAAATCTGAGAGCTGAGACTTTGTTAACCTCGGGAGACCGCTTGAGCGCCTACGATCCACTCATTCTTGAATGATACTGACGACCTTAGTGATATAAGTGTCAGCCACATCAATGGATTTGCACTCAAAAGCTCGCTAGAAAAGGAACTTATCTTAAATCAGTTAATTCTGCCCCACATACTCGTATGTGCATTCTTTTATACCCAAACCAGCCTCTGGATCAAGTCAGTCCACATAGCGCCAGTCAGCAGTAGACGTACCAGGTAGCCTACTTGTGAGGTAACTAGACAGGTCTGGCCTAGAAGATGAATGAATGTATAACTAAATGCCTTATCAATCCAGACCAACTTTCCATTAGTACAGTGATTGGTATAATCACCAGGCACTGCCTAATGGGAAACCATAGAAAACGTATGAGGTTTCCCTCAAATGCCTCCTGTCGCAGCTGCAGGAACAAGGAGGAGGTGCAGAGGGTTAAACACACTGATCCCTCTAATGTTACAAGCCATAGCTCTCATTGTATTTGAGTGTGTTTTGATTCTAAAAATTAACATCCAGCACAAATTAAATATTACTAAAATATTGGCGACCGCCGTAGCCGAATGGGTTGGTGCGTGTCTACCATTCGGAACTCAGAGAGAACGTAGGTTTGATTCTCGGTGAAAGAACAAAATGAAGAAAAACAGTTTTCTAATCGCGGTCGCCCCTCGGCAGGCAATGGCAAACCTCCGAGTGTATTTCTGCCACGAAAAACCCCCTCATAAAAAATATCTGCCGTTCGGAGTCGCCTCGAAACTGTAAGTCCCTCCTTTCGTAGAACAACATCAAGACGCACGTCACAAATGGAAGAAGGAGCTTACCACAAACCCAAAAGGGGAGTACATACCAATTATACGAAAAAATATGCGCGGTTATATAAAGTTCGGTTCGGACTGAATTTAGTTTTCCTTACTTGTTTCTTAAAACTTGAAGTTTTCTCTAAACGTATTTACCTATAAATACTGACTAAATATTTAATCTACCATCACCTTGGCAAATAAACCATCACACCTACATTCATAGCTCCAACAATAGCAGCGCACCAACCTGTCTCAAGGAGCCAGCCACACCAGCCTTGCACTTACTATCTTCACATGTATGTGTACCCACTTTAAACCCGATACGATTGCGTTGATACCCCAACACGCTCAGCCCACGGCCCGGCCAGCGCTGTACTTAAGCAACTGCCGTTTGGGCGCTCGGTTGCCCTGCAACGAATGCGGTAAGCATATTTTATGGTTGCGGATTGCATTCAAAGGACGGCCAATAAAAAGGAATTTCGTAGGACTAAAGGTAATACTTACGTAAGTACAAGGCTGGCTGTTGGAAGCTCGACTGCGAGCAGTAGATGCACTCACACTCACACGCAGCTATACAAGATCAGGAGTAGTAGTAGGTTGATAGCGCAGTAGGAAGACAACATAAAAGTATAGGGGAAAATTTGCACAAAAGCTGCTGCAAGGAATTTCTTCACGAAGCAAGTTAATTTATTACGCCAAATATCTTTGTGTAAATTTAGTAGCAAAGTGAAGAAAGCATGTGAAATAAGGGCATAAAGGTAGTAGAAAGGGAGTTAAACGTGGATTTATTAGAGGAGTGATGCACTTTAAGTGAGTAGAAAATTCAAAATGCAGTGATAATGTGTTAGGCATGTATGTGTGTGTGTGTGTGCGTATGTATGGTGATGTACTTAGGTGATTTTTTTGCAGTATAAAATTGATATTACTTTGGTGCAAGACGGAAAACGTAGTAGTTTAGAAGTTAATTCTTTAGTTATTCTTTGCTTGTTGGCCACTGAGAATACGAATTTTTGATATAAAATTCATTCTCTTGATGTTCAATCCCAATCTTTCTTTTGCTATTCAGAGTTTTATTCACACTTGCGCACTAAAATAATTAAAAAAAAATTCTAATAATGTTTACACCTCGAACCCCTCGACTCCATTTCATTGGTCGCTAGGAAGCAACATAAAAATTAAGGGAACTTTATTTGTGCGACCCCATCAAAAAGCACACCAGTCCTGCATTTCTCATTGCCTAAGCTACTGTCTATTAGAAAATGCAAGCTAAGCCCAAGTAATCTCTCTAGCTCCAAGGAGGCCTTTCATGCTTCCAGATACCACATGTTGTTGTTGGTGTTGTAGTAATTTATCAAGCCCCACCGGTCGTGCTGAGTCACCGGTTATCGTCGTCAATGTCATCTAACCGTAGGCCCAAGAAATATGCTGTTTCAACTGGGTGGGTTCAAAGGGAGATCGCGTGTTTGATGAGTGGGCTTGAGAGGGCATATGAAAAGGTGGTTAGTGTCGGGCGAGATGCTCTCACATCTCGAACGCAAGTACGTGATCTAACATGTTACGACCCTGAGTTTTCAGCTTTTACCTATCATTCGCATCCGTCGAAGGCGAGACGGACCAGAGTAGCAACATTTTAGATAGATGGGTGTGCAAACACATGATTTCTGCAGAAGTTGTCTAGACGAGGAAGAGGCAGAGACAATCCCGCACCTTCTGTGTCACTGTCCTTCTCTATCCAGACGTCTTCTATCATCCGAATGGATATAAACGCTCCGGCTCTGGAAGTATTCGATGCAGTACCAGCTGGTGGTAGCAGAGGAAGAGGGAGGCCTCCTCTGCGTTGGAAAGATCAGGTGGAGAAAGCCTTGGCTTCACTTCGTGTGTCCAGATTAACATGCGAAAGAAACGACTGGCACCGCTTTGTTAAACTCGGCCAAAATCGCGTAAGCGGTTATCGCGCCAATAAAGACGAGAATTCTTTAATGAATTGGAAGATCTCGGCTCTGTCGAAATTAAGGATCTTACAAAATTTTTGAACAGTAGGAAGGATAAGGTCTAGTTCCCACGCGGCATCAAAATTGGACATGAGCCTGAGTGTGTCCCACACTGGACAACCGCTTCAATCTAACCTAACCTAGTTAGATGCTGGCTAATAGGTTAGTCTAGATTGACCTAGCTGGCTGAAGGCCATCACATAGACATATTGATTCTTAGTGGTATCAGATAGAGCTTGACCTTTACGTTTCTGCGTAGTAGACTTCTTGTAATAAGCCTGCGTCCTTTGTGAATCTAAGTAAGCCCTGAAGCTCATACCCCGAGAGGCATTCTAACTTCTCAAACTCTAGAGCTTCTAAGCATTTCATTGCAAGAACATGGAAGGTGTTCCCGCAGAGATAATGGGATTGAGATCACAAGTAGCCACAGTACGGCTAACCGGCATGTTCGCGAAGGCATGCGTACCCCATGATTATGGAATCAAAGAGTAATGGCATTCCAAACAGGGGATAGAGTTTTAATGTCTGGCTAGTGCATATTGTGCAACCATTGGAAGTATAACAGAACCGCTCTGTCTATCTTTTGCGACACTCGACATTGAAAAAGCGTGAAGGCCTTAGTGTGGGATGAGGCCGACTTTCACATTATCCAATAAATCGGACTGTTTAACTGAGCTCCTCCTCCTATTTGTGGCATACGTATTGATGTTTTTCCACAGATGGCGGGACTTACTGATTTGTAACCCTTATAGCTGGAAGGCAGATAGTTTTTTATAAGGAGCTTTTTCATGACAGAGATACACTCGGAGGTTTGCCATTGCCTGCCGAGGGGCGACCGCCATTGGAAAAACCGTTTCTATGGCATTGGTGTTTCAAACCCGAAGGTTCGAACCAGAGGAATACCTAATGATAGTCACCCACAAATCCATTACGCTACAGCGGTCCTAATGGGACGAGTGCGAAACAAATAAAGTGAAAATGGGGTTTGAAAGAGAACTTAGTTCCACCATCAGTCTAGGAAGACGTTTGTTTGCAGGAATGGTTCTTCGCTGGAGGTCAAGAAACTTTTTTACTAATGGTAACCTGAATCGCTGGTGCTTAAGATTTTCGCGGTTGAAGAAGTGATCTCGGAGTTTGGATAGATTTTGATTCACAAACAATACAAATCTTTATATATATATTTCTTATGTTCGTGTGTTTGTCACTGAACTCCTCCTAAACGACTGAACCGATTTTGATGAAATTTTTTGTGTGTGTTCAATGGGATTCGAGAATGGTTTAGATTCACAATTTGGTCTCCTGGGGTCTCGAGATATAGGTCAAAACGTGGGCCCGGGTAACTTTCGGATGTGTATATACAATATGGGTATCAAATGGAAGCTGTTGGTGAATGCTTTAGTTCAGAGTATTTTTCATGCCGCTCCGTGACTAGGGTCCCGAGATAGAGACCAACACGGGGACCCTAGAATGTGTTTGTACAATATGGATATCAATTGGAAGCTGTTGGTGAATGCTTTAGTACAGAGTATTTCTCATGCCGCTCCGTGACTGGGGTCTCGAGATATAGGTCAAAATGTGGGCCCGGGTAACCTTCGGATGTGTATATACAATATGGGTATCAAATGGAAGCTGTTGGTGAATGCTTTAGTTCAGAGTATTTTTCATGCGGCTCCGTGACTAGGGTCCCGAGATAGAGACCAACACGTGGACCCTAGAATGTGTTTGTACAATATGGATATCAATTGGAAGCTGTTGGTGAATGCTTTAGTACAGAGTATTTCTCATGCCGCTCCGTGACTGGGGTCTCGAGATATAGGTCAAAACGTGGACCCGGGTAACCTTCGGATGTGTATATACAATATGGGTATCAAATGGAAGCTGTTGGTGAATGCTTTAGTTCAGAGTATTTTTCATGCCGCTCCGTGACTAGGGTCCCGAGATAGAGACCAACACGGGGACCCTAGAATGTGTTTGTACAATATGGATATCAATTGGAAGCTGTTGGTGAATGCTTTAGTACAGAGTATTTCTCATGCCGCTCCGTGACTGGGGTCTCGAGATATAGGTCAAAATGTGGGCCCGGGTAACCTTCGGATGTGTATATACAATATGGGTATCAAATGGAAGCTGTTGGTGAATGCTTTAGTTCAGAGTATTTTTCATGCGGCTCCGTGACTAGGGTCCCGAGATAGAGACCAACACGTGGACCCTAAAATGTGTTTGTACAATATGGATATCAATTGGAAGCTGTTGGTGAATGCTTTAGTACAGAGTATTTCTCATGCCGCTCCGTGACTGGGGTCTCGAGATATAGGTCAAAACGTGGACCCGGGTAACCTTCGGATGTGTATACACAATATGGGTATCAAATGGAAGCTGTTGGTGAATGCTTTAGTTCAGAGTATTTTTCATGTCGCTCCGTGACTAGGGTCCCGAGATAGAGACCAACACGTGGACCCTAGAATGTGTTTGTACAATATGGATATCAATTGAAAGCTGTTGGTGAATGCTTTAGTACAGAGTATTTCTCATGCCGCTCCGTGACTGGGGTCTCGAGATATAGGTCAAAACGTGGGCCCGGGTAACCTTTGGTTGTGGATGTGCAATATGGGCATCAAATGAAAGCTGTCGATAAGTGCTTTAACGTGGGGTAATTTTCATACCTATTGATGACTAGGGTCTCGAAATATATGCCAAAACGTGGACCCACCGTGTCTTTGCCCAGCGAAGCGGGTCGGGTTTGCTAGTTTTATATAAAATTCAAACACAGTCCAACTTTTTGTGTCTGTTAAGTAGCAACTGTCCAGATTTTACTACTGCTTTCCTCGACTTTAGAATAGAGTTTAAGGTGAAAATCCCCACGCAAAAGAAATGGGATTAGAATTCAGTGGCCAAAGAAAATAAACCTGTACTTTACACTGACGGATTCAAGACGGATTGCAGTGCTGGCGCCAGTGTTTATTTGAAAGACCTCGAGGCAAGCAATTGGAAAACTATTTTTCAAGCAGAAGATCTCGGTAGAAGAGAAGCTTGCAGGATAATTAGAAAGCACCCACAACAACAATCAAACCATTGTTACAGCTTCTGCTAAGCACTAGAAATTCAGATAGTCAAGCAGCCACTTAGCTTTAAAGTCACCTAAAACCAATTCATAAATCGTCAGACAATGCAAAAAAAAACTTAATGCATCAACGCGCACGACAGCTATCACTCTGATCTGGATACCTGGCAATATAAACATATACGGAAATGAGAAACTCGCAAGACAGGTGGCATCCTATAACGATTCCGAAGCGGTACCAATGAGTTGTCCCCAAGGAGTGCGCAAAATGGGATCTTCTCGCTATTGCAGAAGCAGGTCGTTGACAGATGGACGAAAACGGATGCCGGCAAAATAACTAAACAAAGCCCGAACTGGCGAGTTGTTAAGAAAGCCACGAGCAGACAGACCGACCACTGGCCTTTGTGAGACCATGCCAGGAAGATGGGGTAGCCGTATAACAGTAGATGCAGAAGCTGCAAGAAGAATATAAGGAAACAGTCTTTCACTATCTGTATGAGTGCCCAAGTCTGGGTGCTCTACAACATCGAATGCTGGAGGAATTATTGATGGTTAACTTGATTGATGTTTGGAAATTGTAGAAAAGAAAATAGGCGATATAGGCAGATTCATAGTCAAATCAAGACTACTAAAAAGCTGTGGTTCTACAAGTAGGGTCTCCAAATGACATCTTTTGCGCTAACTGGGTCTGGGTTGTGTCATTCAGACAATAGCTCCACCATCACCAAGTAGTAATTATCCACACCTTTCTGCAGGGGAACTAATGATTAGAAGACAAGTGGATTTCACTGAAACGCTTATTCCAGCTTGCAGATTCTGTTGGAAACTTCTCTCGGAATAAGGAAACTGCGATTTACTTTCAATATTTATAAACAATAAGTTCCACAGTGCGTAATAGCTCGGTGGTCTTGGGGCTAAACAAAATATCCAAAAATAATCGTGTGACGTGGGTATGCATCCACGCTTAGGTATTTAGGCCGTGCTTCTCATTCGATTTGTGATATTTTGTATTTTCTATTTTAAAATAATCTTTTTCATAGCAGAAACTCACGTGGATTGTGTGACCTAATCAGATAGAGGTATGGCAGCCACCCAAAATCGGCTCATTGTGAAGGCCAAAAGTGCAAGATTTTGACAAATCTCGCCATCCTCCATATGAGTAAATACACATTCAGGCTGTTATATAAACATTTTTTCAGAGAAGGCAGATTCTTTGATGCCATACAGCTTGAGTACGTACGGAGACTTTCTCCAGCGACCCATAAAAAGAACGAAAACGACAACAGTCCAGGGCGAAAAGCAAACACGTTCCTCTTGCTACTCTGTCTTAAAAAAAAAATCACACTTTGTCGATGCGTGCAGGCCGTGTGGTCTTGTTCGATATTGGCGCGGCAACCAACTAGACTGCAGATTCTTGTAGTCAATGACGTGCTAGAGACAGTGATGTTGGACAAGGTGTTAGCACAAAAGGTATAGCCTTAAACACCCTCACGAGAGATATGTGCTCAACCAGCGGGAAGTGGGACACAGTTCGAGCTTTCACAGCAAAAATCGTAATGCGTCTCCGCCATATCGCTTGGGCGCGAAACGCACGGCAGCAATCAATAGCACTCGTAGCAGCACCAGACGGAGCAGCAACATTAACAGCAGTTCAGTGGAGGCTGACGGGCCAACGACAACCACACACACTTGAGTCACGGGCTCGCAATGACGTACTACTTGACGTAGACACACATGCCTATAGCATGAAGCTGGCTACAAATATGGTGGACACAGACGTGTGTGAATAGAATTCGTTCCTTTTATGGATGCCCTTCTGGGCCCTCTCGAAGTAATGCAGAAAGTAGTACCGGGCATAGTGTCTCTCCAGAAGACGATGAGCGATTGTTTTAGTGGCCACTCAATGCAGTAGACGACGGTCGCTGCAAGTGCGAAGGCATTCTGATTCCTACCTACAGGTAACCCACCAAAAAAACACTAAAGGTATGCTGAACAAACTACCTGGCAACACATATTTGATGAATTAAATCCGGAATATACAGATTTAATTAATAAGAAAATAGTATTAAAAGAACACTTAAATTTAAATTTCACAGTTTCAACAAAAATAAACTTTTAGTTACTTACCTGGCCGCCCGCAGTAGCGCAATCGCCTTTTCAAATTGCTGATCGCGCAAAAACCGATGCAAACGCAACATACAGTCTTCCCTAAAAAGGTATAAAAAGGTAGAAGGAAAAATCAAATTCCAATTTAAAAATGAAAAAAAAAACATAAAAGGAAAATCAAAATTAATTTAAACTACACGAAATGCAAAATCGGCACAATAATGTAGAAGGGCATAGAAACAATACAACATAGAAACCTAAAAAGACTATAAGGCATACACAAGCACACACACACACACACACACATATATATATGCAATAAAAATGTTTACAGATATTCAAAGGATTACAGCTGAAAGTATGAAGGATAAATGTGTTAGTGGGTAGCATGCAATAGAATAAGATTTCAGCAATAAATACACATACACACGAATATAAGTTTACACTGCATACAAAAATTTCACGTACATTACAGTTGGTTTTTCAAAACGAAACTAAGTGCGCGCTTTTATAGAGATTTTTAATGAAAGTTTAAGAATAATATTAATTTTTTTTTTTTTTTTTGCACAAATCGCCGTATGGACGGAAATTAAAATTTGAATTATATAAACCCCATACATCTGGCGTGTTTTTTCCAAAAAAATTGTCACATGCTCTATGTGCAACAAATTTGATAGAGTTCAATGAAGAAGTTTCTTCTTAAAAGAGCAATTACTCGCAGTAGGCAACGCCGCTACATCAAAAATTGTAAATCAGCGCATTTCTTTCTGTGATTTCAAAGCGTATATTAAAATTGCGCAAAGTTGTTTTACGAAGTACGCAACAAAATTTAAGGTATGCAGTTTCATAGTCCATTGAATTTAAGTATAAAAACAGATTCCTTTCTTTTTGCGATGGTCTTTTACATTTTCTCCATATAGGCAAAATTTCAACTATTCGTTATATGGCAGAAAATGCATAACATCGCCAACAAAACAAAATTATCAAAAATCAACGCGAATTTAGAGCCACTCGAAACTGGCACAATAATATACCGAAATTGAATGAACTATTAAACTGCATACCCAGAATTTGAAAAAAAAAATTATTTAAAAATTTTCAAATTTTGATGAAAATCTGTTGAATTTTTCAAAATTGTATGCAAAGTTTCAAACTTTGGTTTAACTAATATAAACAATACTTTTCTAAAAAAAGAGGCAGAAATAAATAAAATTTGGGGGCCCTTATGAATCTCCGATTTTTAGAAACCCTTAAAAAAAAATGGGGTCCTTTTGAAAAAAAAAAAACACCGAACGTTAAATCGAACGCCCGTGGTCCTTAAGATAAGAAAAATAAAATGGCGATGGATTGGCCATATCCAGCGCAGAGGAAGTGGAAGACTTAACAAGAACTGTCATTAACTGGAACCCCGATGGTTGCCGTAGACGAGGGTCATACCTGGAGACGACTTCTAGAACTGGAGATCCGCTCCATTAACCTGAGATGGAATGAAAGTGATGGGGTGAAAGCTCTGGTGTACAATCGACCCGAATGGAGAAATCTTGTTGTGGCCTTTTGTTCCAACTTGGAACCTTCTTCTTCTTAATTGGCGCGATAACCGCTTTAACAAAGTAAGTTTCTCATGCTAACCGAAACCAGTTGGACACACCAAGTGAAGTCAAGTCTTTTTCCACCTGATCTTTCCAACGCAAAGGAGACCTTCCTCTTCCTCTGCTACCACCAACTGGTATCGCATCAAATACTTTCAGAGCCGGAGCATTTGTATTCATTCGGACGACATGACCCATCCAACGTAGCCGCTGGATCTTTATTCGCTGCGTACCGTCACCAACGTGTAAAGGTCCAAAAATCTTACGCAGAATCTTTCTCTCAAACGCTCCAAGGGATGCCTGTTGTTGTTATCGTCCAAGCTTCTGAGCCATACTTTATAAAGAGTTAGTTTTGTTCGTCGAGAGAGCACTTTACTACTCAATTGCCTACTTAGTCCAAAGTATCACTTGTTGAGAAGAGAGATTCTCTGTTCGATTTCAAGGCTGGTTCCTAGCTAAATGAAGTTTCTTATACAACCTCGAAATCATATTTATTAACAGTGACGTGGGTGCCTATAGGCTAGTGCCCCGACTGTTTGTTTGATGACAGGTACCTCCCCTTCGTTATGTCCTCGTTCACAACCAGACCCATTCGTTTTGCCTCTTTATCCAGTTTGGAGAAGGCAGAACTAACAGCGCGGGTGATGTCAATATCATCGGCATACGAACCTTAAGATACATAAATATGTACGAGCGCGGTTCAATAAGTACCCGTGCTTGAAGACAGAGGGCGTTCCTGAGGGAATTTGGTGTTAGCATCGGGTGCTGCCATCTAGCAAACAAAGGCAAAACAAATTCTGGACTGATTGATAGGGTTAGTTTGGATTTGGCAGCTATTCGAGTGAGACGTGCTTTGTGATTTTCGCTAGGATGGAAAAAGAGCAGTTTGGTTCCGTAATTCGATTTTTGTTTTTAGATGAGAAAAATGCGAGGAGATAAAAGCAAACTTGAGCGCGGTCTATGGGGACGCTTTGCCATCTATGACCACAGTTAGATATTGGTTCAACGATTTTAAACGTGGGCGATGAGGAGCACTTGATGAGGAGCGACCAGGACGCCCAGCCGATGTGGAAATCGTTCAAAAAGTCCACGACATGATTCTCGCTGTTCGACGAATGACAGTGCACGAAGGAACAGAGGCAATAGGTGTGACGACCGGAACGGCAATTAATATTTGGCATGATGAGTTGGCGATGGAAAAATTGTCGTCCCGATGGGTGCCGGGATTGCTCACAAGCAACAGACAAGCGGATACGGCGTTAACTTTGAATCAGTTTGGAGCAATTTAAGCGAGATCCGAATTTTTGCGTCGTTTTGTCACCGTTGATGAAGCCTCGATTCATCATTACACACCAGAAACTAAGCAACTATCAAAACAATAGATTTCTCCCGGTGAATCTGCTCCAAAGAAGGCGAAGACAGTCCCATCGGCAGGAAAGTTCATGACGACGATTTTTTGGGCTGCGATCGGCGTCATCCTCGTGGATTTTTTAGAAAAAGGAAGAACCATCACTGAACAATACTGCAGTGAGTTAGTGGATCAGTTTCACAAAAAATTTAAGAAGACACAACCGGATTTGGCGAAAAAGAAGGCGCTGTTTCACCACGACAACGCACCATCACATTCATCCGGAGTTGTCGCCACCAAACTGCACGAATTGCGTTATGAATTACTGCCGCACACCTCTATTCACCCGAACTGGCTCCCTGCAACTTTTTCTTGTTCCCTAATATGAAGAAATGGGTCGCGGGAAAAAAATTTTGTTCAAACGAGAAAGTCATCGGCGAGACAGAGGCACATTGTAAAGAGTTCGGCATATCCTATTTTTTGGAGGGATTTAAAATATGGCTTTAACGTTGAGGGAAGTGGATCTGTCTAAAAGGGGACTATGTTGGAAAATAAAAAATTAATTAAAAAAAAAAATGGGGGTATTTATTAAACCCTCCTCGTATGGTGAACACAAGCGTACGAGCATAACTGACTGCCAGTATCTGCCCGGCTAACTCAGTATTTAGAAAACTTCAATCCTTTTAATTTTGAACTTTGTGGCATACTTTCAAAATTATTATTATTACTATTTTCCGTTTATTTTCATGAATAAATTATAAAGGAATAATTTATAAAAGGAAACTTGAAGCTAAGATACCAGCAAAAGACACCCTGAAAGTTACTGAGGTACGTTTAATTTTGTGTTGTAGTGTACATGCTGGTATATTTACTCTATGGGCTACTACAGTATTTGTATGTAAATATGTAGGTATATGGATATATAGGTAGGTGGCGTACCGGCAGGTAAGCAAAGCCAATTAAATTATAACAGGAATTCAATTTTCCAAATTTGCCGAAAGTGCACAAGAAAGGATGAAAAAATGACGGCAGCAGGTCCACAAAAAATTAGAACAACTTTAGTTTATAAAAGCTTCTTTGAAAGAGGTGGATTTACAGAAAGTTCTCGGAGAAAACGCCAGGTGATGCACTAAGTGAACTGATTTCACTTCTGTTTTTTGAAGTGAAACTTTTTAGGCGCCGATGGACGAGCGAGAATGGAGAATTCAAGAATTTCAAGGTAATGCAACGTTTTAAACATTTTCGTTCCGCAAGAGAGAAAAAATATATAACGTAGAGGAAAAGGAGAGAGAGAGAGCTATGCCTTATATATATTTTTTTTTTCTTTTTTTTTATAATTTCTAGTGAGAAATAACACTGCCTACTTTTTGGCGCTTGTTTGTTGGTGCAAACTTGTAGGAAATATATTTTGGTACCTACTTTTTGGCGTTACATTTCCTTGGTGTCTACTGTTTGGGGCGTTTTTTGGTCCCAATTTTTTGCGCGTTTTTGTTTTGGAGCCTCCTTTTTGGGGCTTATTTTCGTTTCCTGACTAGTGCGAACTATAAAGTGCTATCCATTCCGGCGTCGGATTTATTGGTATTGCCTTGCGATAATTTGTGCCGTTGCTGCGGTCTTGGAATCGCTGCGTTTATGCGGGTGATAAACGCTCGGAGCAGTGCGCGTTGTTCTTCTCCGTTTTTTGTAAATTTTGTCTATTTGTATTCTCTGCAAATGTTGTGAATTTATTGAGGTATATATTCTTTCTCTCTCTCTCTCTCTCATTCTCTCTCGGTTCTCTCCCTCTTTCCTTTCTTAAAATGGATTTGAATTTACAGCAACAAGTTCGTATTAAGTTTTGCGTTAGAAATGGATTCAATGGTGCGAGTACCTTAGAAATGTTGAGAAACAGTTTCGGTAATGATATTCTAAATAAAACAGCCTTTTACGAGTGGCATGAGCTCTTCAGCAAAGATCGTGTGTCCACCGAACGTAGTGGCAGGCCATCGACATTGAAAAGTGATGAAAACAACATTAGCTGTGGATCCGTTCAGGGTCTTATGACTAGTTACTGATTTGGGTTAGGGCCGTGTTGCTGCAAAGTTGGTCCCAAAAATCTGAATTTCATACAGAAAAGAGACCGCGCTGATATCGCCAAAGACATGATTCCCATGGCTGAATCCGAACAAACCTCCATCGAATGCATTGCTGCATTATTGGAGACGAGACGTGGGTTTATGAGTACGACCTGCAGTCCACACAACAGGCGAGTGATTGAAGAGCTCCGAATTAACCCAAGCAAAAAAAACCATGACGTTTTCAGTAAAAAAGGAAGACATGCTAACGGTTTTTATGGATTACAGCGATATTGTAAACCACGAATTTTCGCCAGAAGATCAGACAGTTAATAAGGACTGTTATTTGGGCGTTATGACACGTTTACGTCAAGGAATTCGCCAAACCAGAGAAGATTTGGGGGGAAACAAGTTGTGAATTTTTCACCAAGAATTTTTGGCTAAGAACGAAACGAATACCATCCGACAGCCATCGAATTCGCCTGATATGGCGTCGGGCGATTTTTTGCTATTTGGTCGAGTCAAAAAATCATACGGGGAACAACTTTGGCGTTTTAACAGTCGAAAGGAAGTAAAGGAAAAAACCAAGACGGCTCTGATGGCTATATCAGAAATATAATTCCAGAAATGTTTTGAGAGCTGGCAAGAAGGCTATGGAATAGGTGAAGATCAAAATAAAGCCTTCATCACTCAAAAACTCACTTTATTTAGTAAAAAAGTTATTAAAAAATATTAGATGATTAATTTTGCGCCACCTTGTATTTCATGTATTTCATCATTTGAGAATAAAAGGAAATGTAGAATGAAAGAGGTTAGGCTGGGTTGAAGCGGTTGTCCTGTGGAACACACTCAGAGTTATAGGCCATTGTGATGCCGCGTGGGGAGCTGTCTCTATTTCTCCTAAAACCAGTGTGTGTTTTTCAATAATTTTAGAAGGCTATGTTGACTTTTTTATAGAAGCGAGAGGCACTGCATTCGGAAGAGATGAAAGATAGAAACTTAATTTTTGACGTTTGTTGCTGCATTCTTCTACAATAAAGACGTCAACCAGGTACATCTTTTGGTAGACATTTGGTTGAGCTTCGAGTATTGTGATTCGAGATTTGTGAACAAAAAAGCAAAACGGACGGAATCGGTGATGAACAAGAACAAGACGAAAAACACCAGACATTACTCACATTGGCATATCCACAGGTCAGCAGCCTTTTAAAATTCAGGCCTCAGTATGTTTTTTTTTTTTTGTGATTTTTGAAAGCATAAATATTTCGATGCATTTTAAATGATACCTTCTCTTCATATATACACACGAAACTGGCAATAGCAACTGGCGCAGCGGCAACGAGCTTAGGTCGAAACGTGGACTATATAGTGAAATTGTCACAGGAAGCTACAATTGAGCGCCGCAAAAATCGAAGTGAACGACGTTGAAAAGCAACAGATCGCAACGGTAAGGAACCAGCGACAGAAACTAAATCCAGAATAAACAGAAGGAATACGGTCTGAGAGAAATTTCGAAATGGAAAAAACACCTTTCCAATCCAAAAGAAAAAAATTAGACTGAGCTAAAAGGTACCAAAATTGGACAGCCAAGAGTTGGAGCAAAGTGTGTGTTTGGTGAGAGACATCGAAATTTGAGTTGATGATTATTTTTGAGGTAAAATTAAGCAAGGAGACGATTATATTTTAATACTTCGGTTCCTTTTTTAGTGGCCATGAATGACGAATCGCAGGAATTCGGGACAAAAACCGACACAGGACATTCCCAGAAGACCGTGGAGAGATTCATTATAAGCAGCCGCCGTACACATTTCGACAAGACGTCGACTCAAACCACACAAGAAAACTTTTTAGGAAGTACCAGTAAATGCAATAGAACGATGGAACATTTATAGTCACCTCAATTTCCTGTTCTGCATCCAATTTAGTTATTCTAGGTTAAGCTGCATACGAAGGCTAGAACTATAGACGTATGAAAAACATGAAGGAAGAGCTATGGGTCCAACTGTATCAAGCATAAATGACTACATGAAGTGAAGGCAGTAGGACGCGCATTCATCCTATATAATTGGCACCTACACACTTTTTGGGAATTTGGCCGAGCTCCTCCTCCTATTTGTGGTGTGCGTTTTGATGTTGTTCCACAAATGGAGGGACCTACAGTTTCAAGCCGACTCCGAACAGCAAATATTTTTTATGAGGAGCTTTTTCATGGCAGAAATACACTCGGAGGTTGGCTAATGCCTGCCGAGGTGCCACCGTATTAGAAAAAAACGTTTTCTTCTTTTTGGTGATTCACCGAGATTCGAACTTACGTTCTTTTTGAAGTCTACTCACCAACCCATTCGGCTACGGCGGCCGCATAGTGCATAGTGTACTTATAATATGAAAAGATGCTCTTGCCAATCAATACTACTTCAGACGGACCAGACAACTGCAGAGAGAAGAAGTCTGCTAGATCCAACCCTTAGAATAATCTGTGGCCGCACTATAACTGAGACTCCTCTAGAAACAAAAACAAAACGTTGTACTAGATATGTCATTCACAAGCAATTATTTTTATTTTTGCTCTTTTTTCAGATATGACATGGAGGACTACAACTTAACTCAGGAAATGAAGAGGCAACCAGTTATCGTCGCTATATGCCGTTCGCTCATTTGTTCCTAATGTTCGCCGTGAACTGGAATCGTCAGGCGGCGATGCAGAATCTGTTTGATGTTTCTGAGGGTCTTATTTGTCAAGTTGTCCATAAAGATCTCTGGTATCAGATAGTTTATGTCGGAGCACAAACGAGAACGGCAAGTTCTCCAATCAAAACGCATCCTAAACAATATTAAACACCCTGAAACGCATGAGAAGCTATGGTTTTTTCTGACGCAACAAATTTTAGCCAACACCAGAAGATCAACCGCAGATATGAGAAATGACAGATAGCTATGTTCCAATCTTATAGAGGTTCCTGTTGTCATGAACACGAAGTTTCCAGTTATGGATTGATAGCGCACGCAGTGACAGCCCATGCAACCTTCAGCACGACTCTGCTGCTTCACCACATAACACCGAACTTATGACCGAATAAAATCCTAGACCTTAACCTTCGGGATTACTACGTATGGGGCTTAGTTGAGCGTGAAACCAATAACACCATTTCTTCACCGAACGCTGCAATTAATTGTCGTTATGGTCAATATGAACAATGGTCAACATGCAATCGTTTCTGCACACGGATCGAGGAAGTTATTTCAGCTAGTCGCAATTTTATTGAATGATTTTATAGATATACATATGTATAATAAATAAAAAAGTCGCAAAGTTTCTTTAAATTTTGTTCTAATTAAAAGCTAATTAGTTTTATTCTCAAGTTTAGTATCTTACTCTACCAGGAGCCTACTTTCCGCGAACTTTTTTTACTTCACAAAAAATATACACTTTATTCTTAGGTCTCTCATCATCCTCTTGAATTAAGGACACGCTTTCCGATTGGCTGACATTTGAAGTTTTTCTCTCGAAAACCTCGAAAACGACTAAAAAAATCGTCTCAGACTAAAGACTTTTGCGCATTTGCGACGGAGAATACGGCAGAACATGGGATTAATAGGATAAGCTTTGCATTGTCATCGGCATACAGCAACAGCAAAGGAAAGTATCGCGCCATACCGTAAGTACCAATACAAACATTCTACAAAGTATTCCCGTTAGGGGTAGCAGAAGAGAAGGACGCATTCGACCATGCACGTATTAGAAAGACCCAGAGGACAAGGACTTGGATCGTTTTTGGAATATGGCGAATACAGCGCCAATTAAAGAAAGTCGTACCTATATGTCCTCCATGTACATGCATTAAGGATTGGTGCGTTCTTTGCCGGCGGGGATCTTAGCTTACTTCTAAAGGCTGCTCTTGGATCCACGTTGTCATTTCGACCATCTCTGATTCCTTTTTCTGTTCTTTGCTCGGTGGTTTGTTTTTGATTTTGGGTATTCATAATCAATTATTTTGAGTCACGACTTCAGGCCGCTATTCTTACACGAAAGTGCAGTTTCCCTAAGTGTCCCCATGGTTATCTATGCGAGTAGGGAGGTCATGTGAGGGTTGGCTTTACGCTTCGCGTGCAATAGAGTTCAGAGCGAGGACAGGAACTAGTCAGGATTTCTCAACTGAGCCTGCACCACCAACTTAATGGTGACGTGTAAAGAACGTACCCGAAGGCTTGCCAGAGTTTTAATGGGACGGAGGCGATTGTAGCATTAGCCTATCAGCCATTTCGGCGAGGTGTCACCCGTACTGAGGTGTTAAATAATACTTTCACCAGCCCATAGACTTCATAAGCTAAGAAAAAAAAATTAAAAATGAAAAATATTCTTCGAGTAAGAATTCTATGGGCGGGTGAAAGTCGTATTCTATCACCTCAGTACAGGGGGGTGACACCTCACCGAAATGGCTGATAGGCTAATTTTTCTAGTATACCGTAATCAGGAGCTTCACAGGTGAGCTTTACAGGCGTGCCGTTAGAGTATATGAGGCCTTTCGAGCTGAGCCCCTTCCTCTTTTGCCGGATATTAGTCGCCTCTTGCGACAGGCATGCCTTACTGCGGATATATTCTTTTCCCGGACGCGCTCAAACAAGCTCTCGATTGTTTTAATTATGCAAATTTACTCTGTTACGAAAACAATATCTCACACTTTACAGTGAAATTATTTTTATGGCGACATCCTGTAGTTATGAGGATGTATATACCTATGTATGGCTACTTGTTTATTTATGTGTTTGTGTATGAAGAAAAAAGGAAAAGCATAAGCTCGGATTGATTTTCTGTTTCATCTACACAAATCAAACACAGCTACTACTGTAGCCTACTAAAAAATTAACTTAGAAATTCAGCAAAAAATTCAACGAAAAGCCAAAGTATTGCTATCGAACTGCTAAGAGGGAACGAAGGCAAATAGTTGCCAAAGCCTTACAAGAATTAAGCAATCATGAAAAGCAATACACTTACTAGGTATACCATATATGTATATGTGTCTGTGTCTTAAGGCATCATCACCAAGCATACTCGAATTGCAGTGGTATGAAGTGAATGTTGAGCAGGGAAACAAAAGAAATACGAAGCATGTAAAATGTGCACGGGATGTTATTAAGGAAATACTGAGCGTGTTTGCCTCTTCCATTGACGTTTAGCATAGGTCAAATGTTTGTAGGATGCAGGCAGATTAAGATTTTATGGAAAAAAGCAAAAAAATAAACGAGAATGTGAGTTTACTGGTAGAGATGTGTTTAAGTTTGGACAAAACAGAACCTTAGTATATTATCATAGTCATAGTCTTAAAACGCCAAGGATGAAGTTGGATTGAATTATTGTGGCAGTCCATTTAGGTATTTTAAGTCACAGTGTCACTTCATCCAGCTATCTGGAACATCGAGTACAGCAAACTTAAATGTAAAGGCACGGTGAAAGAAAAAGTCTGCTAAACAAGAAAGGGCCAAATGGGGTAATTATGAATAAACTTTATAAATTTCAAATACTAACAGAAATCTTTCATCTATGAAGAAGTTCTAGAAAGTCATAAAAAACGAATGTTTCATTACTCTACTTCAATCTGTAATGTTTGTGACCTTAAAGCCGTGCAGTTAAGCGGCCTTAAAATGTCCCCAAGTTCATCTTTACCCCAGTTTGTATGCGGTAATTGTGAACATTGATTCTCGTCTTGGGATGAGATACTTGAAAACCAAGAGTAGTTACACTGCACGATTACCATAATTTCCAGGAATGTAATTCATATATCATAAGTCAGCCAAACTACTAGTATATGCCGACGACAGCGAGATTATTGGCGAAACCAACCGCGCTGTATACTCGGCACACTCCAGTTTAAAGAGAGAGGCAAGCACCTACAACGAGGGCAAAACAATACGTCAGTGTGGCCAACCAAAAATTCGAAGTCGCGAATGACTTTGTCTACCTTGCGACCAGCATTAACAACAGAAATGACGCCAGCCTGGAGATCAAACGGAGAATAACTCTTGCCAACAGGTGTTACTTTGGGCTCAGTAGGCAATTGAGAAGTAGAGCTCTCTCTCGAAGGACCAAACTGGCACTCTACAAAACGCTCATCATTCTCCTACTGCTATATGGCGCAGAAGCAAGGACGATATCAACAGCAGATGAAAAAGTTTTGGGAGCCTTCGAGAGAAAAATTCTACGTAAGATCTTTGGCCCCCTCCACGGTAGGGAGAGGTACCGCATACGGTGGAATAGCGAGCCGTATGAGCTTTATAGAGACATGAATGTAGTTAAGCGTGTCAAAAAACATAGCGGCTACGCTGGCTTGGCCATGTCAACCGTATGAAAGAAGACGCTCCAGTTAAGCGAATTTACGGCATGGTACCCCAAAAAGGAAGCCGTGGCAGAGGAAGACCACATCTCCGTTGGAAGGACCAAGTGCTGCAGTGCGGCCTGCCTTCACTGGAGATTTCCAACTGACCCCAACGAGCGCAAGACAGAAATAGCGGAGTGTCATTTTGGATTCGGCCAAAAGCGACACACGGTTGTAGCGCTACATAAGTAAGTAGTTCATATTTACCCCGAGATTCACCCAATCTGAGGTTAAAGTTATCCGAAAATCATGATTTAAACAAAAACCGCCTTGGTTATTTATTAGGATAATGAAAAAGTTAGCAGCGATGAACTAATGAAGATCAAAACATACATTTTCGTAAATACCCAGTTAATGGGGCGGTCAAACAAAGAGAACTTTTCCACACATCCTTGCTGTTTCACATTCACACTACCACTGAACTTTAAAACATCTCTTTTTGCCGACTTGACTTTTGGTGATACCGAATTCGATCCCCTTTACAAAGGTTAGGTTGACGTGGCTGGCTGAAAGCCATCACAAATATCGCCCCTTTACAAAAATAAATTCAGTTTTGTTCTCATCCCACGCCCAGTGTTTCCAGACATGACTATACCTTCGTCCGCGCTGGGTCGTTCAGTACTCAAATCTAATGGAGCCTCTACAAAATCTTCTGAGGGAATTATTTTTCCTGGTAGGTAATTATCATTCCGCTGCTTACTGAAAGATGGAGCAGACTCCTCATTTCTATTTTCATTCTCATCGTTCTCATTGTGTGTTTGTGGTTGAACATTTTGCTGCATGGTAACCTACCGTTGTTTGTACCCGGTCAGGTCATGTGGATGAAAGAAATTTTCGATCATCTTACTTTCATCAACTAGAAAGAACCTAATTGACTTGAAGCCTGTCTTAACCATTCTTAAATTATTCCAAAACTGTCTCAGCAATGCTGAAAATTTTTGTTTTACCATGGGAAAGAAAAAGTTAGTTCCACTCTGTCGTCATTGGGCCAAAACCAAACTTGTCCAGTGATTGGAGTTGATCGATAAGTTGGGAACGGAAATTGATGAAGATAGTTGGAGTTCTTGTCTTCAGGCAGTCACGAAATTAAACACACAACGCAATGATTTTTTACTTTTCGCAGATATGAACTTGGATAATAACTGGAATGGCGTAATCAGTGTTGTGAAACTCGCGGAAAACAGATGTTAACTATCAATCGAGTGATGAACCATCACATTTTAATGCCTTTCGGTTTCTGCACTGCTCATAGCAGCGCTAACGGCGTTTGTTCGGAATTATTTTTATTTTATTATTTTATTTATTATTTTTTATAGAAGTATAGTTCATTGCCTAAAAATCTACATAAAACCAAAATTCAAACTTTTTAAAATTACTTTATAAAAATTAGAAAAATTAAGCAAATTTTTATTTAAATTTGAAAAAAAATTTTCGACAAGTTCTGACAATTTATTTATTTGATTTTTAATTTAAATGATTTTTATTACAAAAATATAGTTCATTTTATAACAAAGACCACAATAATCCAAGCTTGTACAATTTTATAAAAATTCGACAAATGTTCGTAAAAATTGCAAAATTTTTAATCAGATTGAAACAAAAAAGTGTACGCAGTTTTATAGATAAATAAATTTTAATATAAAAGTGCAAGTTTGGCGTTGCCCATTTTTTTTTTCATATAACAAGTCCACGAAATTTTTTTATTAGCGAAAATAGGCAACACCGTCAATAAAAAAAAACAAAACATGAACGAGAATTTCAAGCCACTTTAACTTGCACTTTATTATACTGATAAAAATTTTGAAATTTTTATAAAAAAATTTTTGAAGTTTTTATAAAAAATTTTTTTATATATCATTAATTTTTAATATAAATGTGCAAGTTTGGAGTTGATAAAAAAAAATTTACATAACTTTTTTTTTTCTTGATGCCGGTGCGCATTTTTTTTCATGCTATAAGCCCACGAAATTGTTTTATTAGAGAAAATAGGCAACAGCGTCAAGTAAAAAATTCCAAAAAATCAACGAGAATTTTAAGCCTTTTCAAACTTGCACTTTATTATACTAAAATTTAATGACCTATGCCGATTTTTTTTTTTAATTCTGATAAAAAATTTTGAAATTTTTATAAAAATTTTGTTTTATAGATCATTAAATTTTAATATAACAAAGTGCAAGTGTGGAGTTGAAAAAAAATGCCGTTAACATAATTTGTTTTCTTTATGCTTTTGAGAATTTTCGCCATATAAACGAAAGTTTTTTATTACAGAAAATAGGCAACAGCGTCAAGGAAAAAATACCAAAAATGAACGAGAATTTTGAGCAACCTTAAACCTTGACTTTATTATACTAAAATTTAATGATCTATGAAACTGCGTACCTAATTTTTTTTTTTTTGATTCTGATAAAAACGTTTGAAATTTTTAAGAAAAATCTTGAAATTTTTAAAAATATTTTGTTTTATAGATAATTAAATTAATATAACAAAGTTCAAGTGTAAAGTTTAAAAAAAATGCCGTTAACATAATTTGTTTTCTTTATGCTTTTGGGAATTTTCGCCATATAACAAATCTCCGAAAGTTTTTTATTACAGAAAATAGGCAACAGCGTCAAGGAAAAAATACCAAAAATGAACGAGAATTTTGAGCAACCTTAAACCTTGACTTTATTATACTAAAATTTAATGATCTATAAAACTGCGTATTATTAGAAGAGTGCCAAACACTCAAAAAGGGGGTACGCGCCAATTATATATATATTATATATAAAACTGCGTAACTATTGTTTTTTTAATTCTCATTAAACATTTTGAAATTTGTATGAAGTTCCTGAAATTTTTATGAAAATTTGTAGAATTTTTATAAATATTGTACAAAGTCTGAAGCTATGATTAGTATGCGTTTTGTTATAAAAAGAACTTTTTTTTATAAAAAATTTAATTTCAATTAAAATACGTGTAAATAAATAATCAAAATTTGAAGATTAAAAAAAAAAGAATTTCCAGGGCTGTACTCGTATATCACATTTTGTGGAAATGAAAGAGAATCAAAACCTTTTGCATACATCAAAGTATTTACACGAAGTGTGTAATAAACAGAGACAAACACATACATACATACACGTGTTTGAAGCCTTAATAAAAAATAACTTTAATAAAATTTGATTCACATATCTACAAATATCTTACTTTTGATCATCGATGCTTTTCTCAGCTGCCGCATCGAATGGCAGTGGTTGCTCTTCCTCTGGCAACTGGACCTCAGTGGTGAGCGCTTCACTTACTTCAGCGGCGATTTCAGCCCATTTAGTTGACAATTCCTCCTGGAAATAGGAAAGAAAATTAAAATAGCAAAATTGTTTAAAAATTAAAAGTAAAAAAGAAGAAAAAAAAATTGTAAACAAATAGTAAAAAAATACTTTAAAATTGTTTAAAATCTGAATTTAATTGAAAATTTAATTTTTTTTTTCAAAAATAAAGTACAATTGGATGTGTGCTCATATAACATTTTGTAAAAAATAAAAGCCAGCATTAAAATTATCATTTTTATAGCAACTGAATGTTTAATCAAACTACAAATTGGCACAAATTTTAAAGTTTGCCTTGACAAAATAAAGGAAATGGGGTGCATTTATCATCTGGAAAGCACTTATGAAAAATAAATATGATTAAAACAAATTAAAACGAGAGAATAATGGAATTTGTGAACTTTTATTTTACCATTAATTTATTGTGCTTGCATATCCGTTTTCATAATATAGTTTTTTTGTTGTTGCTTTTTTAGCATACATTAGTTTACGCTTACAAATTTACACGAATTGCATGTTTTTTTTTCAATCTATGTAATTATATTTGCTTACAGGTAAAACACCGTGAGAACAACTGCTAACTGTGAAAATAAAATCTGTGATGAATTTTCGTTGAATGAGTTCTGACATTGAAAATAAATTAAATTTTTCGAAAATTGCAAAACAAAAGTGCAAAAAATAGCACTCTTTTTTATCTTTGACTTCTGTTCATACAGCTTTAGGGAGTATAGAAAAACTTGAGCTTTAGATTGCAGCAAAACCGGAAGTAAGGAAAAAATATCCATTAAGAAATTTCCGATCGGGGGTACACCACTAGGTGGGGTACTCTCTCCACTTCTGTGGAACCTGACCGTCAATAGTCTCCTTCAGGAACTGGAAAAAATTGGAAGTAGGATAATTTCATATGCCGATGATATTGAAATAGCAATCTCTGGCAAACACCTTCCAACATTGTGAGATCTTCAACAAAGAGCTCTCTACAGACTATCACTATGGTGCAAAAGTCGAGGACTAGAAGTAAATCCAGAAAAAACGGAACTGATACTATTCCCAGAAAACATAAAACAGTTGCTCTTCAACAAATACTTTTAGGGGGAAAACCTCTGAAGGTAACAGAAAGCGCTAAATATCTAGGACTCGTACTGGATAGGAAGCTAAATTGGGGGCTCACAGTAGCAGATGGAGTACGCAAAGTTACGACGGCGTTGTATTCCGGGAGGCTCATTGCGAAAAAATTGGGTTTGAAACCCAGAATGATACACTGGTTATACACAGCAGTAATTCGACCAATTCTCTACTACGGTATTGCAATTTGGTGGAATGCCCTGGAGAAGGGCGTGAACATTAAATAAGTTGACAGGGTCCAAAGACTTGCATCTGTTCTTATAACCGGTGCAATGTCAACCACACTATCGAAAGCACTATATGTAATATTAAACTTCCTTCCGGTAGACCTGCAGGCAAAGTGCAGTGCGCGCAGTGCACAGACTATCGCCACGGTAAAATCCTGGATGGCACGTTGGGGCTTCCCGGACTGGTGGACTATACAGTCCCGCCTATACTTGCCACTACAACGTTCGCAACCCTCCTACCCTCGAGGGAAGAGTGGGAACGGGACGTGGTAAGACAGGGCGAGTCCAACATGTGTACACAGATGGCTCAAAGCTCGAGAGCAGGGTGGGCGGAGATGTATATTCCGAGCATCTGGGGATCTCCTACAGTTTTTGGCTTCCCGACTACTGTAGTGTATTTCAGGCTGAACTGATGGCAATAATGAAAGCCGTGACACTGGTACAGTATGATGCGATACCTGAAGATGATATCTACATTTTCACTGATAGCCAGGCGGCGATAAAATCCTTCATAAAACAGTCGACAAGCTCCAAGGTAGCCATGAAATGCCGCGCATCTCTTAACGAGATGGCTGAGTCATTTCACCTAATGATAGCATGGGTTCCTGGCCATTGCAACATTGAGGGGAACTGCAGAGCCGGTGAACTAGCGAGACTCGGTACCAAATTGGCTGATGAGTCCATAGACAATGATATAGGTACAATCTTGGAAATATGTAAACTACGTATCCGCGAGGAAATTGTAAGAGTAGTGAACGAAAGATGGCATAATGAATCCACTTGCAAAATCGCCCGACAGCTGTGGTCGATTCTCAATGCAGAATGCGCGGAACTTCTACAATGTACGCAGCAGTGTGTCAGGCGGAGGTGCATGCTGTTCAAGAAGCGATGAACTTTGTTGTGGAAAACAGATGGAGAGGCAGATCTATATGTGTCTGCAGCGACAGCCAAGCTGCGCTCATGACCTGAGACAACCACATCAAGCGTAGTCCCGTCCTGTAAATCCATGTTGAACTATACCGGTAGACATAATAGCCTGATGCTTGAGCCCTAGGACACGTGGGTATCGCAGGAAACGAGATCTCTGACTATTTAGCCAGAATGGGCTCTGAGGCCAACTTCCTTGACCCGGAGCCCGTTCTGCCACTCCCTTCTACAGCCATCAAAGCCACGGTTAGCAACGGGTTATTCTAATCCACAATCGAGCTTGGCAGGCTGCAGATGGACAAAACTGATGCTACTCATGCCCGAACGCCTGTCGCAGTTCCTCCTGTCACTAAGCAGAGGACAGTAGAAGGCTGGTTGTACTGATAACGGGCCACTTTCTATGGGCGAAGTATATGGAAAAGGTGGGCATCTCAGACAGTGCATTCTGCCCAGCATGTGGAGAGGAGGATGATACGACGAACCACTTCCTGTGCGTCTCCCCAACCTTCGCTCGAATCAGGCTTGAGGTCTTTAGCTCTGGTGTATTAGGAAGCGACCACCTTTGCTCCTTGGCACCACAAGATCTACTCAGATTTCTTCGGAGGTTGAGTAGATTTAAAGAAAATTAAAAAGGGAACCCGAATGCAGTACAATGGACTTAATTGTGGCTGAGTGCTGAGTTGCTCGTCTGTCCCGACAAACAAACAAAAAACAAAATGCTTGGATTGGAAAAATGGAAATAATGTTTGCTCAAAGATTGATAGAACGCTGCAGAGACTCAGAAACAGTGTGGTACTGGTACTGAAAAAGCGAGTGTGTACAAAACAAACCAAAGTCGAAAATTTCTATAATTTAAAATTAAACTTATCGCTTTAAAGTGTATTAATAATAGTATAAACAAAAAAATTGGGTGTTTGGCAGATGTCGTTCTCCTATTTGTGGCGTTGTTCCACAAATGGAGGTTCCTACAGTTTCAAGCCGACTCCGAATGGCAGATTTTTCATGGCAGAAATACACTCGAAGGTTTGCCATTGCCTGCCGAGGGGCGACCGTTTATAAAAAAAACTTTTTCTACATTTTGGCGTAGTCACGCACCAACCCATTCGGTTACGGCGGCCGTTTGGATTGCCAAAAACCTCGATTACTATCAGTAAAAAACTATTTAGATATGTATGCAAAACAAAAAACTTCTGTACTTGAGACAACCTCGAAACTTGCACCGAGCCCAGTTTTCAATACGTGCAAGAATTGAGTTTGCACTGTATCTGTCATATTTGAAATTAATAGAGTCGACAGAGTCGCATTTTATAGTAAGAGGAAGTATTATTCTGCAAAATTCACAACATGTATATGAAACTAACAAACGAGGAATCCATCCTTAGGCAAATCAAACACAGAAAATGACGATGGATGGGTCACGCATTGCGTAAACCACTAGTTAGCATCACGAGAATTGTACCAGACTGGAACCCGCAAGGGAGCAGAGGTCGCGGTTGTCCAAAAAAACACTTGGAGAAGGTCGATGCTGCGCGTACTACCAGATGCCGACATCTCATGCGAAAACAACAGCACAGAATCGTGTACAATGGAAGAGTCTTGTCGAGGCCCTATGCTCCCGAGAATAGTAAACAAGGAGAAACAAAAACATATGAAATTCGAAGGTTTGTTTTTGCCTGCCGAATAGCGACCGCTATAAACATTTGCCATCACACATACATATTTCAAAACAATAGCCCTTCTCCCTATTATTAAAGATTTAAATTGTATGGTTTATTTTTTTTCTTTGTTTTTAATTTTTGTACCCGTCAACGGTGCTTTTCAATTTCCAATTGCTATTCGCTTGCTTCAATTAAAATTTCTAATTTCTCTACACAAAAACCAAATCTAATTTTTGCGCCGTGTTTTCATTCTCTCTGCAAAAATTTACATACTTAATTGCAGTGTTCGTGCAATATAAAAAATAAGGTTTTGTTTTTGATAAATTTTCGATTATTTAACTGTACGTACATTTTGCTTCCGATTTCCGCAACTTTTTATTTATTTGCATTTGAGAATTTTTATTTGTTTGGCAACGCTTGCAGCAAAACAGACTATTTTGCAGCAAATTTTTGCATTACACAATGCGCTCGCCTATAAAGTTAATTAAAAACAGTTACACCGACCTACGCATACATACAAATAAATATAGACGCACACACACACACATGTGCATATTCGACAGTTATGTAAGCAATTAAAAAAACGACTATCAACTGCCAACCCGGCGATTTCATTTATTAATTCCGGTTTAATGTTGCCACGCAATTTGCTTTTGGTAATTTAAAAATCAGATGCAAAAATAAAATTATCCAAAAGAGAAATTAAATATCGTTAATAGGAAGTGCATCCGCCAAGGCTGCATGCGCTGAGTCCTTTGAGTTTTTTCAGCGTTGCGGTGGTGGACTTGGGTGCGGCGGGTGGCTTTTTTTAGAAAATCAACAACAAGGCTAATGCTGTATAAATATAGGGTGTATTTTTAGAGGTTAGGTTTTCAAGTTGGCACTACTTTTTTCGTAGAGGGTCTTTTTGACAGCTGTCACTTGATTTATGCTCAGTTTGGTTTGCCATTTCATAATGAATAGACTTACACCTGAACAACGTTTGCAAATCGTGCAAATTTATTACGAAAATAATGGTTCGGTTCGCGCGACGCATCGAAGAAAATTTTGTTCAGCGATGAAGCTCACTTTTGGTTGAATGGGTATCATTTTTAAAACATAATGGCAAGCCCTTATCTTTATAATAAAGCTAAATTCTTGGCCATAACATTAAATTATATACGTTTTATTTCATCTTGAAAACCTTACCTCTAAAAAACACACCCTATATATATACATAGGTACATATGAATATCCCGCTAAAGCAAAGTGGTTTTCTATATTAAGTGGGCAGCTTATCTAGCACTTTGGGTTGCACTGTAGGGTAGCACTAAGGGCAGAATAGTGAGAAATGCTAAATTCCTACACTAAAATAATTTTATTTTGCCGTTATAATGTTGCATTTATTCTGCAGTGCAGTTGAAGCTGTTTAACTTTCGTGTTCTTTTCTCAAAATTTTGCACTCTAACCGGGCAAAAGTGCCAAATTTTCTACCCACTACAAAAGTTGAGGGTGAAAGTTGTATAGCTGATTTTAATTTAAGGGGGTCGGGCCATCTGGAACGCCGAAAAAATGTGTTTTTTATGGTATTTTTTTAAAGAAAGAAAAACAACTCAGCTCATTAATACTTTGCGTATATTTGGACAAACATATAAGCTGTATTTCGTATTTCTTTTTTTTTTTTTTTTTTTTTTTTTTTTCAATTTAAAAACTAGCTAAATGGTTATCCCGGGTGCCATGTAGCGCGCTCGGACAGGAGTATCCAGTTGCCGGGCACGACAGCGTCCATGAGTCTTGTCTTAAACATGCAATTAAGTATTTTTCTTAATTGCTACCCTTTTTTGTCGTCAATGAACCTCGAAAACAACAAAAAAACTTTAGAAAAATATTGTTTTTTGCTTGTAAAGCTGAAAATCGATTTTTGGAGGTAATTTACGCGATACTCAATCAATAAGATCAGTCCAAACGGTTCGTTTCTACTATTTTTGGATGTTCACATAAAATGGTACCTAAAAAGCTACAAAAATTGCCATAAATCCCGTCGATAGGTTGAAAATTGCTTTTTTAATCCTGCCCGCCAGTTTCAAAAACATGGTTTTAAGATAAAGCGCTTTGAAGTTTTCGGAAGACAATAAGTTATGTACAGAACACTTACAACAATGAATGGGTAATCAGCTACTCCTGGACCATAAAGACATCCTTCCACCCACTCGAGAAGCTCATTCTGTTGAGTTTTTTCTGCCGTTCGAGCAATTCGAGCTTCTTGAGTGCAATCGCTGTGACGTTGCTCTGCGCGTTCGATTCGGCTTTTGTCCGTGTTGTCGGCAAAAATGTTGCACTATTGTCCGATTTTCAAGTCAAGTAGTCTCATCAACGTCAAAACAGCCGTGTAACCTTCGTTAAAAATGCCTGCAGCAATAAACGCAGCAATTTGGACAACTTTTGGACCCGAATTCAAATGTTTTGAAGCTATACGCCACACTGTGGCGTTTACAGATTCATTGGCATTTTGAGTGTGTCCGCCCATACACCGTACCAGGAGATCGTCTTTCGAAAGATCTTCATAGATCGGAAGAATGCGCTTTTCCACATCTGGTCTTATAACGCAAGGCGGGTGGGTGAAAGTTGCTAGCTTTCGCATAGCTTTAGCTCTTTGCCATTCACACCAGCTTTCAGCGCGCGCAGGACAGCTTCCTTGTTTAGGATTCACGACTGTCGAAGTGAAATGGTACAGAGTTGCCATAATTGCTTTTTTCATATCTCTGACGGAGTTAACATTCCTCCTAATGGCTAATCCGTAATATATTGCCAGTTTTTTGATGAGCACATCTGTGAGTCTTCCTTTCCCGCCGAGTTTTTCTTTCTTCTTAATGTTGCGAAGACGAGTGCCCATTCTTTTTTGAACGTGACCCACACATTCGCTTTTAACAACGGGTGATTCATCACCATAAGGATTATTCTTTACGATACTTGAAAAAGTTTTAGAGTCACCGTCACCAATGTAGTTGACGTATTTCACTTAGAATTTCTCTATCGAACTCGCAAACATTTCATTAATAGAATCTACTTCCATTTTCCCAACTGTTCCTTGGTGATTTGAAGTGCAGTTTTCTTTGTGCTGTTCATGCCATTCTTGATACTCGTCAGCTCCTTCTTTGGATTTCCAATTCAAACAAACTTAGCAAAAAAAACTTCTCACTATCACATCTATGAGTTTACCACTGTAGTAACCAATTATAATTAGCGTTTTAACATCGTATAATGACGTAAATCCTCGTTTTTTCCACGATCCATCTCCAGACACTTTAAAATCTGTATCAGGTCTTCCATTTTCTTCATTCTTTTTCTTTTCTTCTTGGACCGCGTTTTTGCTGAATTTCTCAAACAATGTTATGCCGCTGAGTGTATATGACCTACTTTTTTTTTATACGCGTGATCTGAAAGTGTTTGACAAAGATCCATGAGACCACAAAATAAATTTATACCTTCATGACCTATCCCAAGCTAGCTTTTGTGCGAAACATTTTCATGGCAGAAATGCACTCAGAGGCTTACCATGGCCTTGCCGGGGGCTGACAGCCACCGCCCATTTCACATCAACCCCAGACGTGTTTATTTGACCGGACTGCCGCCCCCACTGCTCTAAATGGCCAACTATTATTACAGTTAATATTTAAATTTATCAATAAAATAAATAAAGTCCAGCCAACGCGACAAGAGGTAAACGAAACGCTGCCAACAGTTGACACAACGCAGAACGCCCGCTAGGCGAGCGGGCGGGTGGGTAAGACCGACATGGAAACGCACGTGAATGCAGTGCGAAAGGACACAGCTGCCAATGATAGTGAATAAAATGTGAAAAGGCAAATGAAATGTAGTGAAGTGACCGAAGAAAAGTGGTAAAATGGAATGCCTCTTCTGATTGGATAGGCAACAGAGCGCGGAAGGCCAGAGGGCAGATGGCAGGGCAAGCAAATACCGACATACATATACATACATATATATATAAGGTAGCCGGAGGGGCTAAGAGGAAAATACTGGCGATAGTTTTTAAATCCGCGCAATGGCTGCACAACGTGGCAATCAATCCATCAGCTGAGCGGTCAGAAGCGCGAAGGCGGCATTGGGGAAAGCCATTATTGCGAGTCATTGCGCTGGTGATAAATAAATGTAAGTATTAAAAATATTTTTTTATGTGAAGGAAAGTACTCAAATATAATGTGTGTGTGTGTGTATGAAAGTATAATAAATATATATATACAGAAGCAATTTATATAGAGCATACAGCCGATGTGTATGGCGGACTTGGCCGCAGCGACGTCTCTATTAAAATTTGAATGAGCCTAAAGCTGGTGATGCGCAATTTAAAACAACAAAGCCAACAAAAACTCGCCGATATTCAGACGCAACTTCCAACGCGTACATACATATGTACTTATACGTAGCAGGAGCGCAAGCAGAATTTTGTTTCGGGAGGGTTTTAGTATGAAATTCTCTAAATGTTTACGAAAATAAAAACAAATAAGATCAGAGTACAAAGCCTTAATTGTTTCCAAAATTAATAATATTTGGATACTCTCCAAAATTAATATTAATCAATTAATTAATCAGTAATTAAAAATCATTTGAAATGCGGCCATAAGAGCTTCAATTAGCACCTACTGCACTACACCTATAAATCACTTGACCGTAATTACCGTAAAACAATGTGGATCAATAATTACAAACGATCAATGCCCTTTAACTAAGCTAATAAAAAAAACGACTCAAAATTATTTTTTCAGTAAGAAATAGAATTATTGGGTATGCCTATCATTACGTATTCCAATAAATAATAAGCAAATATCGTCTGCTAAGATCGAGTCACTTATTGGAAGTGAAAAATGTTTAACATAAGTCAATTCAAAGTACATTCATCACACATTGATTGACAGGGCAAAGTATTGAGAAAGTAGAAAACAAATAAAGAATTCGGCTTGTTTCATCCTGTGCTGACGGCCACATAGACGCCGCAAAAGAAAAAAAAGAATCAGCTGATTTACCGATACACCTTTAATAGATTCGCTTTGAGTCAATTCAATACATACAAAATATAATGAGATGCCTATGTAAGTGAAGAATAGATCACTACATACATTAAGGATGTATAGTAGATCAGTATGAAAGTGGAGCTCGGAGTTACAAAGTGATTTCAGGTAGTTTAACGAAATTAGGCAGCAGTCCGGTGTAACTAATCAAATTTCATTGCATCTTTAAACAGTTTTCCATTTTCATAGCCTTTTTCCTTGATTCTTGTAAGTTGATATGGGAAGAGTTGCGAGAATAGTTAGTAAATTATTTAATTATTAATAGCCCTAGCCATTTCTAGCCACCGATTTTTACTCACATTCACCCCATTGCAAAATTATAACCACACGACTATTTTTTTATATAAATATAAATATAAAAATATAGCTCCGACTACAACAAAAATCAAGTAGAGAAAGTTTCAAGCTTTGTACAAAACATCGAAGAACTGCTTGGTATTCATATTGCAAATTATTTTATTTTCACTATTTTTACCAAAGATTTAATTACATCCTCAACTTCCTCAAAATCTCCTTCTAAGTGATAAGCATAAAAAGTAATTCATTTTTGAAGTCAAACTTCTTAGGCGTCGATGGGCGAGCGAGAATGGAGCGTAACATTTCAAGGCCATGCAACGTTTTGGGCGTTTTCGTTGCGCGAGAGAGAAAAAAGATATAACGTAGTGGAAAAGGAGAGAGAGAGCTATACCTTATATATATTGTAGATACACTTGAGGTTATTTGTCCTGAGTTTTTCCTTGTGGTTGCTAATTCCTAGTGAGAAATAACACTGCCTATTTTTTGGCGCTTGTTTGTTGGTGCAAACTTGTAGGAATAAATTTTTGGTGCCAACATTTCGGCGTTATATTTCCTTGGTGCCTTCTGTTCGGGGCGTTTTTGGTCCCAATTTTTTTGGCGCTTTTTTTTTGGTGCTTACTTTTTGGCGCTTATTTTCGTTTCCTGGCTAGTGCTGGTGCGTACTATAAAGTGCTATCCATTCCGGCGTCGGATATATTGATATTGCCTTGCGGTATGTTGTGCCGTTGCTGCGATCCTGGAATCGCGGCGTTTGTGCGGGTGATAAACGCTCGGAGTAGTGCGAGTGATAAATGCTCGGAGTAGTGCGCGTTGTTGCCACGGTTTGTGTCCGACGTTTACCTACACCGGTCGACCCTTCTCCGTTTTTTTGTAAATTTTGTGTATTTGTATTATCTGCAAATGTTGTGAATTTATTGACATATATATTATTTCTCTCTCTCTGACTCTCTAGCATTCGCTCTCAGGTCTCTGCCTCTTTCTTTGTCTGCCTTGAAAGTTTCACTTCTGTTCTGTGTACTACGCTACACGCCCTTTTTTATTTACCACAGCATTATCGACAAGACTCGAGGTATTATCGGTAGAAAGTGTTTGATAGCCAAGGAGTATTGTATAACATCGGTATACCTTAATGAGCGGTATACCTTATACACAGCGTTTGTTCTGTGTAGGGCCGAGCTCCTCCTCCTATTTGTGGTGTTGTTGATTTCTCCCTTTTAGTGTTTTTCCACAATTCCAATTTTTATTAGGAGTTTTTTCATGGTAAAAATACACTCGGCCTTTTCGTAGCAGGTTCGAGGCTTCAAAACCTGGTACTTTTGATTGGTATCCATGCACTAGTCTATTCGGTTACGATAGCTCTTTATTTCATTAATTTTGACTTTCTTTCCGGCGTTGCTGCATAATTTTTTTAAATTAAATTTCGTCACTATTTTTTAGAAGCCAATTTTTGTTTAGCCAATGCTGGTAAACTTTATTTGTTGTTCCTGCTAATGACGACCTTGCATCCATCGAACACTACAGCTATCTACCGAGAAAATAATGGATCTATTTTTCTCTAAACTCATATTTGGGAGGCTTTCATCCCCAAAAGGTCACCGCTCACATTGATTGCGCGCACGCCTATGTAGATACATATACACGAGTATATGTGTGTATGTATGTGTGCAGATAAGTAGGCACACTTGCGTGCGCGCAATGAAGTTCGCCGCTCTCGACCAGCCAATTGTCGCTGAGTTTGCTTTATTTTCACTCAATTAAACTTGATGTCTCGTTATAAATTTTGCAAAAGGCTTACGACTTTTCGTCAATAAAATGGCGACGGATGGAGAGTGTGCGAGTGGATGTGGCGTAAATTGTCTGCATTGAGAATTTATTGCAGTTACGTGGAAAATAAAAAACAAAATCAAGCTAATTGTATGATGTTGCCTTTCAAAAGGATTACAAAAAAAAATTGAAATATTTTTTTAACGCAGAGTTGCAAAGACATAATTAACTTTAATAGTTTTGCAGTGCATTTGCCGTTCGTTGGTAGTTTATGCTTTACTGTAAATTAATTTTCAGTTGACCTGCAATGCCCGCGGCTTGTTTATTTCCGCCTCTACTTACCTCAGTGAGTTGTGGTTTAGGTTCGGGTTTTTTATTTGCTTTTGGCTTGTGACCGCGATTCTTGGTGCGCTTCTTCTCCTGCAACAGTACTGTGTCCTTGCAGAATTTTTCCATCATTTTAATGAAGATATTGGCAGTTTCGATAACATCGCGCAGATAAGCTCTGTTCAAAGAAAGAAATGACGAATATTGAGAATATAAACATAAAATGAATTTTTCTTAAAAATTTAACTGAATTTGAGTAAATATGGTGTTTTAAAAACGTACGATAGTTATGTATCGGTCTTTACAATTGTCGGGATGGCTCTAATACAATCCCGGGATATAGATACCTATTACTTTGGAAAAATCTTAACTTGACAAAATAGCATCCGTATTTTTTGAGAAGCTCCCACATAATAATACACAAATAAGTTTTCAATGCACAATGCATTCAAAATGAAAATTATTTCACTAGTAACCACACAAAAGAGAATAGGTAAATTTAAACTCATTTAATAACGGCATAGCCTCTACATGTCATACTGAAGGTATGTCGAAAAAATCTCGATGCAAAAATTGGAAAACGGAGGAGTCTTCCGACAAACCGGGACAAAACCGGCGTTATACCTATGGTTTGAACATGAAATGAGAGTCAGAACTTAATTTTATTATTTCTATGCGTACCTGAAGTGAGGACTCTGAATATTACTTTAATATTGCTTGATACAAATCGAATTTAGATATTACAAATACTCAAAATATGAAGATTGGCCACACAAAGCTCAGCTGATTTTTACCATAAAGTGTTGTAAACGCAACATGCTTTTCAGTGTTGCTTTTTTGTATTAAAACGACATGTTTGGTCTCCATTTTCATTTGATTGATAAGAGATGACAAATCCCGAAAATTCCGGTCGGCCCGCGGCAGGCAATGTACTTCTGCCATGAAAAAGCTCCTCATTAAAACCAATTTGCCATTCAAAGCCGGCTTAAAACTGAAAATGCATCCATTTGTGGAACAACACCAAGACGCACGCCAGCAAAATTGTGAGATTAACTTTGGCTGCTACGTCATAGGGGAAGGAAACTGAATTGTACCCGCTCATTTCACACGTATTCTTATGCTCTTCTAATCAGCCTTTGTGCAGACGGCAACGAAGTAAGATGGGCGGTGGCTGCGTTAATTTTGTTCCTATATTGCCTATACAATTTTAGTTTTGCCGACCTCTGTTAGAAACAAGCCGCTATCACTGCCCTTTTTACGAATTCGCTGAGAATCGATTAACAGTTTGCTGATCGTCAACCTTTTGCATTCTCGAAGCCCTTAGTATGTACGAGGATCGTTTGAAAAGTCCGTGCAAAAATATAAACTACTTAATTGTTTGCGTAAACCTTTTTTATTTTTCAACATAGTCTCTTTTTAGGCTCATACATTTCGTCCAACAATGTTGTAGTTTGCTGACCTCTTCTGAATAATAAAATTTATCTAAGACTGAAAAATACCCATGAGGGATCCAAGGGAGCCAAGCCTGGAGAAAAGATAGGGGATGTGAAACGAGTTCGGACCCTATTTCCATTAATTGTGCGACCACAACTACTAAGGCATGACTTGGTGCATTGTCGTGATAGAAAATAACTTCAATTTTCCATTTTTTGAAAATCAATCGATGTTCTCGATTCAAATGAATGCCACACACAAAGACATATACCGATCTGGCTGGAGCTTGGTGTGCGTTCTTTCAAGAGATGTTACCAACTAAAAGTAGCTTCGATACGCGCCAGTAGTGTCATCTCCCTGATTCTGTACGGACTTTTCAAACGACCCTTGTACGCTAGTGCTTCGATAGAGAAGTAAATTTCACTGATTTGATGTACATGTTTCAAGATCACTCGAAAAACTATGGCAATCACATTATGAAACTTGCAGACAATCCCTTAAACCATATCCTCAGCTATTAGCGAAAAAAGTAAAAAAAAGTGTTTTTGAATAATTACAACAATTATTTTTTTTTTTTCAAAACTTTTAAACAAAACAATTTAATTTTATTCCATTCTCCAAAAAATTTATATTTTTTTCAAAATATTTATAATTTTTGTTCCCAAAAAATTTGTATTTTTTTTCAAAAAAATTTGTATCCAAAAAAATTATTATTGAATTTTTTTTTCCAAAAACACAATTTTTAGAGAAAAATGTGTTCCTGAAAAATTACGAAGATAAATTTGTTTTTTTTTTCAAAGAAATTGAAGCTCAAGATTTTTTGTTTCTTCCAAAAAATTTAAATTTAAATTTTTTATAATATTTTTTTTTGTTCTAAAAATTTTCTTTTAATCTTTAAGTTTTTATTTTTTCCCCAAAAAAAAATATTTTTTTTAATTTTTTTTCTAAACAAACCTGTTTTTAAAGTATATTTTAAGCTAAAACAAAAAAAAAATGTTATTAAAAAAAATTAATTAAAATTTTGATTTCTTCCCACAATTTTTGTAATCCAAAAAAATTTTTTTTTTTTTCAACAAAAATTTTAGAGAGAAAATGTGTTCTTGAAAAATTACAAAAATAAATTTGATTTTTCAGAGTTTTTGAACAAACATTTTTTTTATTTCTTCCAAAAAATTCGAATTTAAATTTAAAATAAATTTTAATTAAAAGTTTTTATTTTTTTGTTCTAAAAATATATCTTTTAATATTTAAGACTTTTTTCTCAAAAAACAATGTTTTTTCAATTCCTTTTCCAAACAAAATTTTTTTTAAACAAACAAAACCAAACAAATATATTTTAAAATTTTATCCTTAAACAAAAATAAAAAATTTTATTTTTCTCAAAAAATTTTACTTTTTCTTTCAAACAATTTGTTTTTTATCCAAAAACCCAAAATTTATCCAAAAAAATTGTTATTTAATTTTTTCCCCCAAAAACAAATTTTTTAGAAAGAAAATGTGCTCTTCTAAAAAATCTAAAATAAATATAGATTTAAATTTTTATTTTATTTTTTCTAAAATTTTTTATTTCAATTTTTAAGATTTTTATTTTTCTAAAAAAATTTTGTTTCAATGTTTTTCCTTTTTTTGAAATTTTTCCCCACAGAAAACTGTTTTTAAAGTATATTATAAGCTAAAATAAAATAAAAATTTAGTTTTTATTAAAATATTTGTATTTTTATTTTTTTCCAAATTTTTTTGTTATTTAATTTATCTAAAATAAAATTGTATCTAATTTTTTTCCAAGAATACATTTTTTAGAGACAGAATGTGTTCTTGAAAAAGTTCCAAAAATAAATTGTTTTTTTTTCACAATTTTGAACAAAAAATTTTGCTTTCGAAAAAAACGTTTATTTAATCTTTTTCCCAAAAATTTTGTAACCAAAAAAATTTAAATTTTTATCCAACCAAATTTTTATTTAATTTTTTTCCAAAAATACATTTTTTAGAGAGAAAATGTGATCTTGAAAAGTTAGATAAATAAATTTGTTTTTTCAAAAATTTTGAACAAAAAATTTTTTTAGTGCTTCCAAAAAATTTAAAATAAATTTACATTAACATTTTTTTTTGTTTTTGAGTTGTTAAGAAATTTCTTTTTTAAGTTTTTTCCAAACAAAACATTTTTGAAAGTATATTTTAAACTAAAACCAAATTTTTTGAACAAAAAATTTTTTTTTACTCCTTCCAAAAAATTATATGAAAATAAAACATAAATGTTAATTTTATATTTTTTTTTTTTAGGTTTTAAGATTTTTTTGTTTAATTTTTTCTTCCAAACGAAACTGTATATTTTAAGCTAAACTAATTTATAAAAGCAATCGGCGATATTTCACTTTAAAGACTCTCTACCAAAGTTTTCAACATTCAGTAAATATCAAAATTGTTAAATTACTATTTTTTTAATTCTGACTTTTTGTTACTCAAACCTACAACTACATAAGAAATTGTCAAAAGAATGACGGCAATGACCAAAATATCTGGATCACTTGCCATTAAATCGCTCAGGCGATAACCTCGTCTAGGAAACAAAAGGGAAAAGCGTTAAGAACTTTTTATTTCACCTAATATTTAGGCGTCTAAACATCTTTTATTTCATAAGTGATTTTCACGCAACCCATTTGTTTTACATTTGATGAGTCCTAATACCATATATTTTTTGGCAAACAATCCGGATATTCGTGTGCTTAATATCCTAATTCGTATCCTTCAAAATAATACCTGGCGAATAAATCGAATAAATCAAATTTTAGATTAACAGCAGCAAAGGATATCAAAATTTAAAACCATATTAATTTCCTGTCAAAACACCGTACATTTAGCTTAACTCAGCCAAAGTGGAAGCCACACGTTGCTGCATTAAATTTATAAATACGCACATTCAAAGTCGCTGCGGCGCATTAAACGACAAATTAGCGCAATAATGCGGCAGCTTTTCTACGTCAAAAGCCATGCAAAGTACAACAACCTCCTGTCCAGCTGTACACCTACACACCTTCACACATGCAGCCATGCCTATTTATACATATATGTATATGTACATACACATCTACAAATATGCGCACAGAAGTATTCACAAATCGTAGTCGCAGTGCAACTAACTGTCAATGCAACTAATTAGCCAGTTAAGAGAAATTTGGGTATTGCAACAGTAACACCTGCGCGCGTACACTTCTCTGTGTAGGTGTTGAACTATGAAAGGGATTTTGCGTGCGCCGCTGTATATGTATGGTATGTGTTGGACCGCGCGTTTATCATACTGCAACGCAGTACACAAAAACCGCATTGACGGCGCTTGCGGTCTACAAGTGGATTAGTGTGCACAATTGCAGCGTTAAATAGGGCAATTGCGGACGCACTCATAAATAGTTGGTACGTAGTTGAAGGATTAGCGCAGGTGCAAGAGCATGGACGAAAAATGCATTAGAACCTGGTGTAAAAATTAGGATAGGTAGTCTTTCATGTGGTTCACAATTTGTGCAGTGCGTGGTTATTGTGAGGGGACTTTGGCAACGGCACACTACCCACTTTAGCAGATTGCGATCGTGACTGCGTGCGTCTGGATGTTGTTCCACAAATGGAGGGACTTAATAACTGCTCTTTATACATTACCAAATTTGAACAAAATACGGCGAAAGCTTTGCGTAATTTTGAAGACCTTCGAATAGTATACATTAATATGCTTATTTTACTGAATTTTACTGAACTGAAGTTTTTTAACAGGTGGCAACCAAAATCAAAAATATTTTAAACTAAAAATGTATTATACCTCTTTCGTTTGGCACCCATTTAACAGCATTTAAGTTAACTTATTTGTTCATTTGAATGCACAACTCTTTCAAACTGGTGGCAACCGTCTCTAAAAATAATTTCTAAAATGAGCTTTCTTAAATTTCTTTCATTTCACATATATGTATGTATTATGAATTATTTAATTTGCTGAACTGATTTTTTTAACAGGTGGCAACCTTTTTCAAAAGGATTTTTGAAATAAGTACTCTTAAACCCATTTTCATATTTATTTTATTTTATAATTTTTACTTGTACTTAATTTTTTAAACAGGTGGCAACGCTCTTGAAAAGTATTTTCGTAACTAAGCCCTCTTAAGCCCATTTTCATATTGAACTTAGTTCATAATTTTTATTTGAACTTAATTTTTCAAACAGGTGGCAACTCTCTTCAAAAGTATTTTCAACATTAAACTTAAGATACACCTATTTTCATTTGAAACCTGTATTATATTGTAATATTTAAACAGGTTATTATTATAATATTTAACATACTTTACTTTTTTTACTAGGACTTAATTTTTCAAACAGGTGGCAACACTTTTCAAAAGTATTTGCGAAATTAAGCCCTCTTAAACTCCTGTTCTTATTGAAGATATTTCATTATTTTTAGTTGAACTTAATTTTTCGAACAGACGGCAACCCTCTTCATAAGTATTTTCGAAATTAACCTTAAGATATACCTATTTTCATTTGACGCTTGTATTATAATATTTAACTTATTTCATTATGTTTACTTGAACAAAATTTTTCAAACAGATGGCAACCCTCTTCAAAAGTATTTTCGAAAGTTGTCTAAAAGCTTTTGCATTTGACACCTGTATTATAATATTCAACATATTTTATTATTTTTACTTGAACTTAATTTTTCAAACAGGTGGCAACCCTTTGCGAAATTAAGCTTAAGAGACACTTATTTTCTTTTGACACCTGAATTTTAATACTTAATTGCACTTATTACTTTTGATACAGTCTACCCCTGTACAAACTACCTGACAACTTGTATGAGCCGAGGGCCCAGCAGTCCGTGCAAGCAGCTGGTATTTTTTGCTGAATTAAAAAAAATCAATATTCATGAATTAATCGTTTTGAAATCCGTACAAATTTGGTCTTTTTCAGACTAGTTCTATTTCAGTTAGAAAATTCTAGTTATAAACCAGTTTTTCTGGTGTTTCACTGCAGGATGTTATGCGCGATCATGTGCCTGCACACATACATACATACATACATATCTACAAATAGCTGTAAAAACATAGTTTGCAGAGCCCTTAAATGCATGGACGAGTTGGTCAAAAGCAGAGGTCAACAACATAACAGATATTTTATGTATTCAATTAATATCTATACAAATGACCACAAAAACATTTGAATCAATTAGGGTCAAACGCGTTGTTGTAATGTTGGAAAACAAGCCACATATGTTGGTGCTTCGAATGTATGTATGTATACAAAATATTTATACACACACACACACAAATACTTGGTTAGAACTGTTATTGTTGTACAGGTAATAGTTGTCAGGACCACAAAGCCACTGCGGACAATGATGGACAGATGGGCGAACAGAGCAAAAAGCGGTTATTCAGTGCAAAAACAAGTATAAAAACTAAATTAAATTAAGCGAATAAAGGATACAGGGTACGTGGATACAGGTTATAGGATTTAGAATAACTTTTTCGCTTTAAAGTCATTTAGGAACTACTTATCCAAAATTTTCTATTAACTTTTAAGGTTAAAAACAAGGTAAACAATTCTATCACAATTAACTAAAGTTCATACTTCACTTCTTTCATTTTAATGAAGAAACATTTCTCACAGTTTACAGAAAAAGAATATTAGAGAATATTTAGAATCTAGTTGAACAATTCATTTAGCAACCTTTTGAATTTCGATTTTGTGAAAGCGAATTAAATTATCTAAAACTCTCTCTCCTAAATTGATCCATACCCAACCGGAACAATATCATGATTCCATAAGCTTCGGTGGGGAATATTAAAATTAATTTTTTCACCCCACTTTTTTTCCTTACTCACTTTGCTCGGGAGTGTGGGACTTCAAAAAGACTCTTCCATCGCACACGGTTCTGCTGTGTTGTTTTAGCGCCGTCCGATATGATGCCGGCACTGGCCGACCGCAACCTCTGCCCCCTTTGTGGGTTCCAGGCCAGTGAATTATCTTATGACTATCTGGTAGTCTTCTAAGCATATGACCAACCCATCGCCACTTTCCGTCATTTTTTGACGAAAGTTTGTAACCTCTGCGTAATGGTGTTGGAAGTCAGCCATGTTTCACTTGGCTGAAGTAGCACTTAGACAGTCCCCAAGTAGCACTAAAGCGCCATTTCGAGACCACCAACGAGCAGATATTTACAGCCAACCAGAGCTATTGACGTAATACAGAAGGTTGATGGGATCTAGGTTGGAGCAGTACCTCAGACTTTCGCAGAAAGGAGCACGCAGTGAAGTGCTTACAGAGAAAGTGCTCAGCAGTTTCCTTCTCTGAAAGATCCCTACAGCTTCTACATACAATGGGGGCTAAATGGTAAATCTAGCTTTTCCGCGTATGTGCCGATCGTCCAGTGACCGGTAAATACAGCTGCGAATTTGAAAATTGAATGGCGTGGAGTCCACATGACTTTCTGAGTCCTTCGCCTTTAATACTGGGGCCACAGGGTTTTCGACATGCTCCGTTGATGCAGTCTTTTGCACACTCCTGAGTTTGGTGATATTGTAGGCCTTCCGCAGAGCTTCCCACTAAACCAAGCACAAAACTAGATTTACAGCAGCAGAAATGAGTCAAGTACAAGGAGTTTGCAGTCAAGTATCACTCTAAGATACTTAATTTCCCGGAAAGCGGAAAAACGTGGTTATTTAAGCTGGGATGTCTAAAGATTTTTATTTTCTGGTAAATAACATCAGCTCCGTTTTATCAGAGTTGAGTCTGAGGTCGCAATTGCCAACGGAATGAACGCGGCGTACCAATTTAGACAACGTTTCAGCTTCAACTAGTAGCATTTTCGAGATATAGGCAAACAACTGTTATATACTGTCTAGTCCATGTTTGCAGTAATTGCCAAAAAACTACTTCAGAAAACCGAAAACAATTTTTTTTTAATTTTATTGATTCAATTCAGATATGATTTTTGTAAAAAAAAATAATAATAAAAAAATGTTAGAGAAAATTTCCTTAAGAAAATTTTAATCCTAAGCGCACCCAAATCGGGACGAAAAATTAAGAGTTATAATAAAATAAATAGAAGCGCCCAACTAAAATTTCTTCCACATTCGCTCGTTTCAACTGGAGAAATGATAAAAATGAATATGTATTTGGCAGATTTTCAACTTGGTCCGATTTTAACGCTCTTGAGCTTAAAATTTTGCGTTTCAAACTTGCGCATTTTCAACAATTTTAATTAAATGAAAAACTGAAATAAATAATTTAATTTTTTTATTTTATTTTATTTCAGTTTTTGTTTTTTTTGTGCGTTTTTTTTCTGTTTTTGTTTTTGGCAAAAAGACTTAGCAGACATATTTTTTACGTCGATCGAATGGGCTTCTTTGGAAAAATAAACGAAACTAATTTTCGTGCTCAGCTACCCAAATCAGTCAATCACTGAGATACCTGGTACAAGGTATTTTAAAAAAAAATATTTGTATACTGTATGCAAATCACTTTTATGTGACACATCACCCGGAAAGCAAAATCTAAAACTCATAGAGGCGATTTATACTAATACTAAAAACTATAGAATGCAAAGTTAAGCAGATCAAGGGAATAAAATTAGCGAGACTTGACTTAATTATAGATCAAAATCATTAGAAATCTAAGACGAGAGAGGCTCATAAAAACGTTCACAATGTTGGCTAAGTCCATGGCCACTTGACTACCGCACCGTCTTTCAAACTGAATTAAGGGGTTAGGTGTCGAAAAATGTGTTTTTTGGTTCAAAGCCTGTAAAAAATTCAAATTTGATTTTTTTTCCCTCGTACAATAACGAGATTTATCCATGTACTAACGAAATCCGTTTGATTTTTTAATTTTAGATGAACCAATAACGAGTTATGCTGTCCACGGCAATAGCATTTTTTGTTTGAGACGTCCACGGCAATAGCATTTTTTGTTGAGAAGATGAGGTACTAACGGCTGAGTTTTCGAAATTTTTCAATAAAAATTTCACAAAATACTGTTTATATATATATCTTAGATATAGTGAATTGTTTAAATAAAATATATGATTTTATATACTAAAAAAACAATAGTCAAAATGTTCTTTTTTTCAACCCCCACCTAACCCCTTAATAGCAATAAAAGGTACTGCGTTTTCAGCCATAACACAAATTAACACTATCTATTCTGAGAGTGCAGCTGTCATTAAACCTCTACAATGCAATAAAACTTACTCCAAAGTAATGCAAAGCTATTCTAAATTATCTGACTAGGCGGTGCACCACGAACTTTATCTGGATCCCTGGACACAGAGACATTCCTGGAAATTTCATCGATAATGAGTTGACTAGCAGGGGAACTGATCGTAAATCATTGCCAATATGTGGGCATATGTTATCATCAAGCAAGTTCTGTTAAATGGACCATGGAGCCCACCTATTAGGTGGCCTAGAATGAATGAAAACAGAACTACTTGAATATGCCTCATCAATCTAGACGGACCTTCCATTAGTGCAACGGTGTACAGCCTAATGGAAACACACAGCAAGCGTAAGAGTTTTCTTCTAGTGATGGCTGCAGAAACCAATGGGAAGTGGAGATTATTGAACACTTTCTCTATACCAGAGGGGAAATGGCTCTAAGATGGGAATTTATGCAGGATAAGGAGTCCACGCCTTTTCAAAGGCGTAAACAGGGAAATAAATATAAAACCAAATTCAAAAGGCTTGATGCTATATTTCTCCGGATAATTGTGCAAATTTAGTAAAATCAGTGCATTGAATACGTGAAAGAGTCATAAAACAACCAGGAAGTGCTACGAAATACTAAATCAATTCTCGATATGCGAGATTAATCAAAAAAGCACTGACTTTTTGTGGCGAAAATTTTCGTTTCTAATATTTTTATTGAGGGATCGTTTCTTAAACTCGATAAAATTTTAGTATGTTGTGGAATATTTCGAAAAGTGCCTATTTATTTTCTTAATTTACATAAATTGTTTAAACTTTTCAAGACACAAAATTTACGGAATTTTGAAAAAAAAAAAAATGTCATTAATTACACGATAATATTTGTTTCTATTATATTTTCCAACAGTGTATTGGCATCCTATAAGTCCATGAGAAATATTAAATAGCCATTATGATATTTTATATTCTAAGATTTGTTTTAGAACAACAAAGTGAGGTTAGATTGAGGCCATTTACGCGTTTTCACAATCGTGCAATGCCCCAAAACCATACTCAGTACTGGGGATTGGGTACAAAATGCTGAGGCAACGTGAGAGCAAGGGATATAGTCGAGACGCGACCAAATCTCTTAGGTATTGGTAAAATTTCTCTGGTTTGCGTTCCAGGACATAAGAACATAGAGGGAAACGAAATCGCTAGTGAGCTTGCCAGGAAGTGGACTGAATTAGTCTCAGAGACCTCCTACCCGGTCATCGGTATGCCCTTAACAGTTGTTAAAATGCAAATCGCACAACTTACATATTTCTCAGGCAAGTAAAGACAAGATGGAGCTCCATTTCTTCATGCGCTATTTCGAAAACAATAGACGGAGAACTCAGAAAATCTTGGGTACTCCACGCCATTCAATTTACAAACTCGTAGCTTTATTTATCGGTTCAATGAACCATCGGCATACACGCGGAAAAGCTTGGGCTACCATTTAACCCTCATTGCAGAAGCTGTGGGGATCTTTCAGAGAAGGAGACTGATGAGCACTTTCTCTGTAAATGTTCGGGTTTGGCAGCTAGACGATTAAGGTCACTGGGTGTCAATTGAATGCACAACTCTTTCAAACTGTTGGCAACCGTCTCCAAAAATATTTTCTAAAATGAGCTTTCTTAAATTACTTTCATTTTACATATATGTATTATTTACTGAGCTGATTTTTTTTACAGGTGGCAACCTTTTTTAAAAGTATTTTTGAAATTAAGCCCTTTTAAACCCATTTTCATATTTAATTTATTTTATCATTTTTACTTGAAGTTAATTTTTTAAACAGGTGGCAACGCTATTGAAAAGTGTTTTCGTAAATAATTAAACCCATTTTCATATTGAACTGAGTTTATCATTTTTATTTGAACTTAATTCTTCAAACAGGTGGCAACTCTCTTCAAAAGTATTTAGTATTTTAGTATTAAACTGAAGATACCCTATTTTCATTTGAAATCTGTATTATAACATTTAAACAGGTTATTATTATAATATTTAACATACTTTACTTGTTTTACTAGAACTTAATTTTTCAAACAGGTGGCAACTCTTTTCAAAAGTATTTGCGAAATTAAGCCCCCTCAAACTCCTGTTCATATTGAAGATATTTCATTATTTTTACTTGAACTTAATTTTTCAAAGAGGCGGCAAGCCTCTTCAAAAGTATTTTCGAAATTAAGCTTAAGATATACCTATTTTCATTTGACGCTTGTCTTATGTATAATATTTAACTTATTTCATTATTTTTACTTCAACTTGATTTTTCAAACAGGTGGCAACTCTCTTCAAAAGCATTTTCTAAATTAAATTAAGCCGCCTTAAACCAATTTTTATATTAAACTTATTTCATTATTTTGACTTGAACAAAATTTTTCAAACAGGTGGCAACCCTCTTCAAAAGTATTTGCGAAATTAAGCCCCCTTAAACTCATGTTCATATTGAAGATATTTCATTATTTTTACTTGAACTTAATTTTTCAAACAGGCGGCAACCCTCTTCATAAGTATTTTCGAAATTAAGCTTAAGATATACCTATCTTCATTTGACGCTTGTATTATAATATTTAACTTATTTCATTATTTTTACTTCAACTTGATTTTTCAAACAGGTGGCAACTCTCTTCAAAAGTATTTTCGAAATTAAATTAAGCCGCCTGAAACCAATTTTTATATTTAACTTATTTCATTATTTTTACTTGGACACAATTTTTCAAACAGGTGGCAACCCTCTTCAAAAGTATTTTAGAAATTAAGTTCTCTAAAATCTTTTGCATTTGACACCTGTATTATAATATTCAACATATTTGTGCTCCTTTTTTCGACAGCCTGGGCTCAATGCTCTAACCTAAATCCCAGCAATCTTCTCCATGATATCAACAGCTCAGGCTGGTTGCAGATATCTGCCTATTGGAGGTCTCAAAATGGTATCAAAACGACGCTTTAGTACTAAATACTTGGCGAGGCCAGAGTGGTACTTCAACCATTTCCGCTATCTACATACATACCTACCTTGGGGTTGGTTGAAATTGAATTGCAATTGGTTTTGGCATTTAGTATTGAATCACCCTGTATGAGCGTATGTGATTTATGACATCCCATTGGCGTAATATAAACTGGCATGTGCTTTACCATGTTTTTTATATACCTCTACACAAATTCGAATATGTCACCTGTCACACATTGGCGCATATTCACATATACATGCAAAGGCATTGTATGCGCCTAGGTATTATTGTGTGTGTACGGTAACCTCGTATTTACAATAGATCACACGCATGGCGTAATTATTGTAGGTACAAGTACGCATCGCATATGACAATTTGCCGAAATTTCGCTTTAATTACGAGTTTAACAATTGCGGCATTGTTTGGCTACTGGCAAAATGTAAATGTAATTAGCGATTTGGCAATTTGGCAATTTGAAACTGATGCGTGAATTAGATATAACGCCGATATCGATTAATTTACGACACTTAACCCAGCATTGGAGAGATGGGGTATGTTGTGCCCAGCACTTCAATGTCTATAATACATTTGATATGAAGTTGTCAGTAATTTTTCGCTTTATTTCGATGAAGAAATTAATATAAATTAATTATCTGATTTCGATGAATTTTTCTTTGCTTTAATTAGAAGCTTCACTTTGGTCGCTAATTAGCGAAAATTCATAGCGACGAGCTCAAGTAAACTGATTAGTAAGCAAATTTAGAAAATTTTCCAATTGCATTTTTGATGAGTTGAGCAATCATTAATCACTACGCCACATTTTAATTCGGCAACAATTGTTTTTAGAGTGCAAAAAGTAATTTAACTTTTTAGTTTACTTAAATGACCAAAAACCACAAAAAAAACGCACTTTCACGAATCACAAGTCATTTTGTGCAAGTAGGTATTGTTTCTATGGCATCAGTTTTCAACAGTATTTTCCAATGGTACATTTTATCATGAATTGGCAGTAAAATCCAGTCAATGCAGTCAACGGTTATTGTCATTCACGGTGGACGCTAACCAGAGCACAAAAGGTGCCAGTCATGTAATTGTTGGGCGACAGGCATTTTGAATGGTGATTGGGAAGCAATAAGTTGGGATAGGAGATGCTGTGAAAAATGAACTTCAGGAGTCAAGACGGGCATACCGCTTGATTGGGGAAAAAGAAAGAAAATAATTTTTTTGGACAGATGAATTTTTCATACTGTCAATAATAAATATTTTAAAGGTTCAACTATTTCAAAATTGATATGATGAAACTTCAATCCGAACTACATAAAATATATTCTTGGTGACTAAGATCACATCCTTCTTCATGTAAATAATATTGTAAAAAATACGATCATGTTTCCTTTTCAAAATGACGTAGTTCATTAAAAACCCCAGTACAGCTTCTCTATAAGACGCTTGCAATCCCTTTAAAAATGTAAGGACATTCGATATCAAATTTTCATGCATCAGTCATATTACAAGGTGAAGTCCAAACTAAACAAGACTGGCGTCATAAAAATGTTTTTGATGACGCCATCTTTTCAATGAGTTAGTGTGTTGGAAGTTACATCCTTGGCGGCTTAGTGACATTGGGTTCAGTGGAAGCAAAGTTATTGCGTCTAAAGTGTCAGTATGTTTATGTCATCGGTACAAAAATGAGTTTCGAACAAAGAGCTAATATCCAATTTTGCTTTCAAATCGGTAAAACGATTACCGAAACATTTGAATTGGTGAAAAAAGATTTTGGCGATGATTACCAATCCCATGCCAGAGTTCATGAGTGGTTTACACGTTTCAGAGATGGTTGAGAGGACATAAATGACAATGAACATACGGGCGGGCCGCCCAAAATCAGTAATCACCGAAAAATACATCAAAAATGAACCGAAACCATAGTTGAAATTCATGGAATCGGAGTTGAATATCTCCAAAACATCGATTTATCGCATTTTAACTGATCATTTGGGCTTACGAAAGGTCTCTGCACGTTTCATTCCGCACAAGTTAACTGAGGACCCAAAATTGCTCAGAATTCAACATTCGAAAGACCTGTTTAAAGTGGCGAGAAAAGACAAGAACTTCTTTTACAGCATTGTAACGGGTGATGAAATGTGGTGTTGCCAATAAGAACTTGAAACCAAGCGTCAAAGTGCCGAATGGAAGGCCCCAGACGAGCCACCACCCAAGAAATCGCGCTTGGAGAAATCAAAAATCAAGTTGATGCTCGTTTGCTTTTACGACTCCAAGGGAATTGCTTACAAGTAGTTCGTGCCTACGAGCCAAACCATCAATGCAATTTTCTATCTTGGCGTTTTGAAGCTTTTGTTGCATCGCATTCGACAAATTCGCACTAAATACCGCGAAAGAGGAAGCTGGCGCTTATTGCATGATAATGCACCATCTCATCGATCTACTCTTCTAACTCATTTTTTGACTAGAAATCGCAATTTAACCATAAATCAGTACACGTATACGCGCCTGATCTGGCTCCCTATGACTTCTGCCTATTCGGAAAATTGCATATGGCCATGAAGGGAAAACATTTTGCGTACGTAGAGGCCATCCAAAAGGCTTGTCGGTGCAAGGAAGGACATTCCGGTCATTGGCCTAAAACACTCTTTCAAAAATCTTTTAGATCGCGCAAAACAATGTATCGAGGCCAGAGGAGACTATATGTCTAGAGTTCTTGCTTTATGGGTTCAGTTTAGTAGAGGCACTAACCAAATAAGAAAAAATAGTAACAAATGTGGAAATTTCGTTTTTTTACATTTATTATTTAAAGCTTAATAGTTTGTGCTGCCACCCTGTCTATGAATAACTTCGTAAATACGTTGAAGAATGATCTTCAGATATCCTGCTGAAATTTCAGACCAGACACATTAGATCTTAGTGGGGTTTGCACTATTCTCTTAACGAGATGGCGGAATATTTCCACATCCATTTGATATGGGTGACAGGGCATACGAAGTGATATACCAGGGTATTGTAAGGCAGACAAATAAGCGAGAGAGGGCACTACCACTCGTCGCCCTCTTGTTATGGAGATTGCAGGGATATACCCAATCTACAAACTGCGTGGTACAAGTAGCATTGTAACTTTAGTCAACAGGAAATGGATTGGTAATCTGACATGCAACGCTACAAAAAGAATTTAGCCAGAATTTGGACATCAGGCGCTACTTAATCGGTCAAGGAAAAACATTTATATTATAGTTGCATTGATCATAGGGCACTGTCTTCTAGGTCGACATACTCAAAGATTGCCTTTTGACTATTGCAGAAGCTGGAAGAATGAGGAGGAAGAAGAGTCTGCCAGACAAATTTTTTGTTACTGCACTGCGTGGCATGCCACTAGGTTTACATACTTTGGTTTTAACAAACGTTGGATGAAAATATTAATTAATGATTAGCGATGAATGATTTAAAAGCAGCAATTGTGGACAGAGTCACGAGAGCTTTTAACAACCGCGAATATTTTAAGCTCATCAGCAAATAATGCGAATTCGGAAAACGAAGAAAATGAACAAATATCATTAACACTGAGGGGTCCTACATAGAATGTCAACCCACGGAATACTAGAGGATGCAGTAAATGAACGGATGAAATGGACAACGGTTTGGATAAATATGAATTGGTCCACAGCAAAAACTCATTTATGCAAGTTTCAATTTCAAGTCAGCCACAAAGATAACAGAGTTGCATGATTTGTTAAAAATTATTGTAAGAGTCTCCATAAAACAAAAACAGGTTTTCAGTAAGATAGCCGAAAGTACATGTCCTTTTCAGTCAGTTCTAGAAGTCTTCCTAATACCACTTATGATGTCAGTGGGTAAGCAGGTAAGCGCAAAAATCCAAAATTTTACGACGAATCAGGCCTAGAAGAAAAACTAAAAATAACAAGCTCGAATCCGATTCAAAATTAGAGCAGTAAGAAAAGCTAAATTCGTTAGAGCGCTTTAGGAGAACTCCAAACTGCCAGTCCTAGGCAATGGCAATATCAGCGACCCATGCACCACGAACGCAGGCGTAATGCAAATTTGCTCCTGTCGCCCCTTATCTTCGCTATCGTCCCGGATGATGTCATGAGCCAATTGATCCTGCACAAAAGAGGCATCGTATCGAGTTTCACCAAACATATTGAACAGCTGGACTTCGTCGATGGCATCTGCCTCCTCTCTCAAAAACTCACTGACATACAAGCGAAGGCGGACAGGCTGGTCATGCTGGCACGCACTGTCGGACTGGAGGTCAACATCGCCAAACCGAGCGCTATGAGAATCAACCATAATAATGCAAAATATGCAAGAGTTGACAGGAGCCGGGTGGAATTTGTCGTAAGCTTCTGCTACCCCGACTGCTCTACGACAACAGACGGTGGAGCAGATGAAGAAACCAGCTGCAGGCTAAACAATGCCAGGGCGGCGTTCGGACGAATGCGCACGGTATGGGAGAGTTCGCAAATCTCCAGAAGCTCTAAGCTGCTAACGTTCCGCTCTTGGGTGAAGTCAGTATTGTTGTACCGAAGAGACCAGCCATGTTCTCCAACCCTATCACACAGAGGCTTCATACAATCTGTCGTCAACAAATGTCTCCGCATCATCATCTGTAGAATATTCTAGCCGAACACCATCAACGACAACGTGCTGTGGATATCAACGAATAAGGAACCCATCCTATGGTTAATAACGCAGAAAGTCGCGATGGTTAGAAAACCACCAGACATCCATACGAAAATGTCACTGGACTGGAACCCGCAAGGGAGCAGAAGTCGTGGTCGGCCAATGACAGCATCATGACGAACGGCGCAAAAACAACCGAGCAGAACCGTGAAGACCAGATGGAAGAGTCTTGTTGAAGCCCTATACTCCCGAGCGGAGTGAGCAAGAAAAAAAAAGTGGGGGAAAAAATTAAGTTTAATATTCCTCAGCGAAGCTTGCTTAGAACACCACAAGACAACACAAGAGACCTATTCATTCGTGGCTTTCCACTTTCCTTGGCTTATTCTTCTTTTTCCTCTTTTCCCCGTTTTTCATTTTCTGCACTGACAGCAGCGCCCTGGGGAAGGCGCAATCTTTTATTCCATCATTCTTCTCAAGAACCCCACAGCAAAACTGAAAACCATTAATTTTAACACATTGTGTGCGGGACACGTAAAAATACGTTTTTCGCAAACTGTGGGTAGAGCGCGGGTCACGTAGTTATACGTTTTTATAGATGGGTGGTAGAATAAGGGAAATAAAGATATACGGGTTATTAATGTTTGTTGTTACCCTTTCTCATACCTAGTATTACGATGTACAAACATATACAAATCAAAATAATAACGGTAAATTGTGTTTAACAGTAAACATCATACGAGCAAATTTAAAAGCAATTAATTTCAAAACAACTCTTGTTTCAGTTTTAGTTAAGTGGCGTAATTCATGGTGCTTACGACGATAGTATAGTGCAGAAATCAGAGCCTTTTTAAATTTATACTGATTTTTAATAACAATAAAATTCGCGCACATTTTTCAATAAATTACCCGCTCCAGCCGTAATGCACTGGCACAAAACGCCCGACCACAATGTGTTAAATTGATTTAATATTCAATCAGTGCAACACTTTTGTATTAAATTGTCATCGCAAACGAAGTGCAAGTTGAAGTCAATCGAAGGTGAATGCATACACTGACAATATCCTAAGAAACAATATGTATGTACGTATGTGTGTAGTAATCTAAATTTATACCTAATTGAAGAGAAAGCAGCAATGAAGCAATGAAGCAATCAATCATTGCAACGAATTAACAAATGGAAATAAGACACAAGCAATCCTTATAAAAGGTCATAGCAAAGGGAAAAATAGAATAGAAATAGAAATAGAGATAGAAAATCACTCCATTTACATCCAAACATCCAAGCATAGTGGATATGCCGAGCAAAAATGTGATAAAATAATCAAGCAGACAATGACAGGCGAAAATGTGCAAACTGATTACAATGAAAAATCCGTAGTCTAAAAAACCACATTAACCCAGTTGTTGTTGCAAAATATTCCAATGGAAAAAGTTACTTAAGTAAATTTGAACAGGAAGTGGCATGAGCGCCAACGACAAGGCGGCTATTCTCCATTTGGGTGGACGAACTTTTTGTCAAAATGTTGATTGCTAATTGAGGTCAGCAGTCTTTATTTTGAACGACGCTGCAGGCGGTGATAGCTGAGAATAGTAAAGTATATGTAATAGAAATTTGCAAATGTACGAGTTTGTATGTACATAAGTATGCATGCAAGTGGCGAGCTCGGTCGTTTTATGTTGTTGCGCTTGTTGAAGTGAATGGGGGCCTGTCACATGTCGCACTCAAATTTAGAGCAAAACTTTGGTGAAACTATCAATACTTGGCTTGCAACTTCCGCAGGGCCGTTAGTTATGGTGATGCTGTGCAATTATGTAGGTCACTATTGACATTTGCGTAATTTTAAGTGATTCAAATTGCTAAACGGGGAATACATTTATGTATGGAAATTTAAAATAAAGATTAAAGATTTTTATTAGCATTTTTTGTTTTTTTTAGTTCATGCCAAAATTTTTATTTGTTCGTGATTTTTATGTATAAGTATATGCAGTGGCTCAATAAAGAACTCGGACACCCAAATGAGATGGTTTTAAATAAAAAAATATATATATTCAAATGCAAATCTAATGCGTTTATGTGTCACATTTATTTTGGTTCTTCAAGTGTATTACTCAAAACTACGAAAAAACATAAACAAACTTCAACGCATTCGTAAATAGAAAATAAAAACAAAAACACTTGGCAAAATACATGACAAAAAAGAAGTCGGACATTTATATAATGGGTTACGGGTAGTCAGAAGCCCGAAAAAAATTTGGTTATGATTGCTAGTCAGTTGCTTTATTTTACAAAAATAAAGAGATAGCATTAAAATATCACGTTTCGACTTGACTTCAGCAAAATTTCAAAAACAAAAATTAATAATTCTAAAAGTTATCGCTGTTTGTGTGGAGCCTGTTTCTCCAGAAGTCCCTTGCGGTGATCATTACAAGTCCTTGGAGATTCATATAAAATTAAGCGGACAAGAGAAACTAATTTTATTAATAATCTTGTGCCTGGTCGAAGCTTTTTTTCAAAATTAACAATATGGCTGCCTCAGGAAATATTTTTTAGATTTTCGAGAAAAAAACCGACAGTTAATTGTTTAAAAAAATCGAAATTTAAAAAAAAAAACCATGCGATCAGACACTAGTTTTTTATGTTTTTCAAAAGCAGTATAAACTTTATTGAAATCTACCAAGTGGTTTTTAAGTTACAGTAATCACCAGTTCAAAAAACATAGTTTTGAGAAAAACGCATTTAAAGTTTTGCTATCTGCTCCGGAGCGGCCGAGCGCCCTTTGTTTAATAAAATTCAAAACACAAATCAACCTTTTTGTAAATTCTGACTACCCCTAACCCCATAAAGTAAAGTTAGGCAAATAATATTTAAGAAAAAAAATATAATTAATATTTAGCCTTTAGTTTTTCTCACATTATTCAGTCTTCTTGGCATGGATTCGACCAGCTTCTTGCATGTTAAGGGATCTATATATTTTCCCCCACTGCTTTAATAGTATCTTCTATGCCTTTCTTGCTTCTAATAACATGCTTTTTCAGTTGGTTTTTCAAATGAGCCCACAGATGTTAAATGATGTCTGGACATTGTGGAGGTGTTTCAAGTACTTTATGGCAGTTGTGGTCGTAAGTTTTTTAATGTTGGACGTAAGTTTTCTTCCACCAACTCTTCATTAGGTCTTCTCCACACATATGATTGTCCATGTGACCTAAATATGTCATCTGCAAATAAAATGGGCTTCCTGAACTCGAAATCCTTATCACCATGACGCTTTGCAAATTTTATTCTCTTATGCCGGTTAATGTCGTTGACGAAAGGTTTTTTCTTAAATTTAAATTATTCTTTCGCAAGACTATGCGTCTACTTTCGGGGTTGCAGTTAATATTCGGATATTGGGCAACTTTTGTTGCGACCTTAGGAGCGCTCAAATTTGGATTTTTCTTAATTTGTTGCACTATCCACCGTTCATCTGCTTTAGAAAATAGTTCTGGTCGTGCCGATTTCTTCTTATTTTAAATAGATTTTGTTTCTTTGAAACGTTTAATCACATCGTGTACAGTCGAATGGTGTCTATCCACTATTTCTGCGATTTCCTGAACGCTTTTACCCTTTTCACGATTACTAATAATTAAATTTCTGACTTCAATTGAGCTTTGGCCACGCTGTCAACCCCCCTCATTAAATGGACTTTTATTCAACAAAACGCGACTGAAATTGTATTTTGATTTATTACGTTTGGTTTCTTCTTTGCACTGTTCTACGGAGAGCAAATTAATTGTGGGAGTCCCCGTTTTAAAGTGCCAAACAATCGCAATAATGCCAGATGTTCGACTTCTTTTTTCACACCAATTTTGCGAATGCTGCATGACAAATTTTTTATGACAAGGAGGTAATAGATTTGTAAATAATTATTTCTATTTTTAAAATCCTACTTGAATACCCAATAGAAAAACGCTTAGGTGTGATCTTAGATGGTAATTAAAACGGTACGGGTCGCTAATTAGGATTGTTGACGTGATAACGTCTTATCATTCGATTTAACAGGCTGCACGCACGAAAAAATGTGTCGTTACCTTGCTCATTAGTGTTACCTTGCTTGAACAGCATGTTATTTTATGTTATGATATGTTATGTTATGTTGTGTTATGTTGTGCTATGTTATGTTATGATATGTTATGTTATGTTATGTTATGTTATGTTATGTTATGTTATGTTATGTTATGTTATGTTATGTTATGTTATGTTATGTTATGTTATGTTATGCCATGTTATGTTATGTTATGTTATGTTATGTTATGTTATGTTATGTTATGTTATGTTATGTTATGTTATGTTATGTTATGTTATGTTATGTTATGTTATGTTATGTTATGTTATGTTATGTTATGTTATGTTATGTTATGTTATGTTATGTTATGTTATGTTATGCTATGTTATGTTATGTTATGTTATGTTATGTTATGTTATGCTATGTTATGTTAATGTTAACTCATTCTCTATATCCATACAAAATATCTATCAAACAAATAAAATTAAAATTTTCTTTTGAAAAATGCAACCATTCAATCAGTATTTTCTTATGACGTTATCACGTTAAACTATCATCAGTAAACCGACTTTACAGACAACCTCTTTTTTCAGTAGAAATACTCAACCACTTCAACAACAACCCAATAGAAAAATAAAAATATTTAACTTTCAAAATCAAAAATTTTGAATTTGAAGCTGCTCGCTATGCATGTCCGAGTTCTTTATTGAGCCACTGTACTTGATTGTCACTCGTTAGGGCGAATGGACTATTTGAAACAAGCGCAGCAAGCCGTATTGATTAATTCTGTTGTGTGATTTTTAAAACTGAGTTGAGTGGAAATTTAAAAAAAAAACTTAGTTTATGTGCTTTTCGAGAAGTTGTGGCATAATGCCACTGTAACCGTTGCAAAAAGTCCAGTGGTCAAGTGTGGTGCTTAAACGTCAAAAGTCCGTTGATCAATGCAGACCTGTCTCGATAGGCCACGTCGAAAATCGTAATAAATCAGCGCACGAAAATTTTCACGAGTTGATTTCAGCTTCTCGGTGAGAGTAATTTTTCAACACATTGAAAAAAGAACAAATAAAACTTATAACAGAAAAAAATGTATGTAAGTTTATCTTAAAAAATGCACAACTTTTCGATCAAAATATTGCATCAGAGCTTATCACACTTAGCGTTGCAAAGGGGGCCCTCTTAAAAGACAACCCTCGTGCATGCCAAACACCTACCATAGCATGCATGATTTTATCCTCAATCCTAAATTCACGCTTTCATTCGCTTGTGTATACATTAACATTTCATTTTTGAAATATATTTACTTTATTATACATTTATTCGCTCGTGTTTAACCTATAAATTTCGACTGCCTTTGTGTGCCAAATCAAACAAACAAGAAAATAAGTTGGTGATATGAAAACATTTTTTTTATGTAATTTTTTAACGGGAATGTGCAATATTTACCTTTTGCTTAAAACAACACTCTTTTACGCATACTTAAATAAATTCAAAAAAATATTTATCAAAATACAACCAAATTGTTTGCTTTCATTTTTACTCAAAGCAATTAATTAATGGAACTTTCACTATTGTAGTAGAATCGCTAATACGAGCACAAAGCAAATAAATGCAAAAAAGTTGGCATTTCAATGTGCGTGAAAACATAGCACCGTCAACTGTAAATGCCAACAAAAACAACTGGCAGTACTCGCCGTTGTATTCCTGGTTGTTTGTCGACAACAACAACAATCAACAATTTACTAATGGAAAAGTTAAAAATTAAAATTCACACTGATTGTACCTGCAAATGTATGGAAACGTACACTTTGATCTGCTTCGCTGGCTACTAATTAGGATGAAAGCAGCCTGAAGGACATGGAATTTTGCGAAATTTTGCATTTGTATTCAATAATTTCAAGTAAGCGTCTTATCAGCGTTTTACAATGAACTTTTTGAAATGTAATTACCTTTGAAATGCTCATGGGATGGAATGTCGCAATGGAATCTGAAGCAAAGTTTCGAAGAAGTTAGGTAAATTTCGTGACTATTCAGAAATATTAAAATAAAGAACTTTTTGCTTTTTTTGGGAAATTAATTTTAACTACAAATATGAGACGAAGTGAAGTTCTGCTTGTTTCAGCCACTAGGAGTCTTTCGGCTCTCTATGCTACACTTCATAGGACAAGACACTTGTAAACCGTTGAACGGATTTCAAGAACTCTCCACTGTACCATCAAAAGACGTACGAATCGAAATGACCCGCAAATAGTCTGCGCTTTGATCGACTCAAACCACAGTCGAATCTCTTTCTATAATCCAACGATCTGCTCCTTGATCGACTCAAACCACAGTCGAATCTCCTTCTACAATCCAACGATCCAACAGCCCAAACAAATGCTTTGCTTTCTAGAGGACGTGTAAATGGAGGTAGAGCGTCCAAGTTCGTTTATCCAGGAACCACATTAACCCCATTAACACGGTCAGCGGATAACCTCTTTTGTCAACAAGTGCTGCTTTGTACTAAGTAGGCAACAGAGTAGCGGAGATGTTTGCTGTTCAAGAATCGATGAGCTTTGTTTCGGAAAACAGATGGTGAGGCAGATCTATATGTGTCTGCAGCGACAGCCAAGCTGCGCTCATGGCCTTAGACAGCCCTCCACCCACATCAAGGGTAGTCCAGTCCTGTATATAGTCCAGTCCTGTAAGGCTGAACTATGCCAGTAGACATAATAGCCTGATGCTAACATGGGTCTCGGGGCACGTGTTTATCGCGCGTAACGAGATCTCTGACTCTTTAGCCAGAATGGGCTCTGAGGCCAACTTCCTTGACCCGGAGCACGTTCTGCCACTCCCTTCTACAGCCATCAAAGCCACGGTTAGCAAATGGGTTACTCTAACCCACAAGCGAGCTTGAGAGGCTGAGAGGGGCTGCAGATGGACAAAACCGGTCATATCCGACCGACAGTCGCAATTCCTCCTACCACTAAGCAGAGGAGACTGTAGGCGGCAGGTTGGATTGATCACGGGTCACTTTCTATGGACTAAGCACACGGAAAAGGTAGGCATCTCAGACAATGCACTTTGCCCAGCATGTGGAGAGGAGGATGAGACTGCGGACCACACTCTGTGCGTCTGCCCAGCCTTCGCTCTAATCAGGCTTGAGGTATTTGGCACTGATGTGTTAAGAAGCGACCAGCTTGGCTCTTTGGCACCACAAGATCTACTCAGATTTCTTCGGAGGTCGAGTAGATTTAAAGAAAATTAAAAAGGGAACCCGAGTGCAGTCCAATGGATTTAACTGTGTCTGAGTGTTGTGCTTGCTAGTCTGTGCCGACAAAAACTAAAAAAAAAAACTAAAGTCCTCTCTCGACGAACAAAACTAACACTCTACACGGCTCTCATCATGCCCGTCCTAACGGGAGGCGCAGAAGCTTGGACGATAACAACATCCGATGAAGCGACGTTTGGAGTGTTTGAGAGAAAGTAAGGTTTTTGGACCTTTGCACGTTGGCAACGGCGAATATCGTACGCGATGGTACAATGAGCTTTACGACGCAGCGAATTTAGCGGCTTCGTTGGCTGGACCATGTCGTCCGAATAGAAGCAAACGCTTCGGCTTTGAAAGTATTCGACGCGATATCAGCTGGTGGTTGCAGAGTAAGCGGAAGGCCTCCATTACGTTGGAAAGATAAGGTGGAGAAGGACTTGGCTTCACTTCGTGTGTCCAACTGAAGCCAGTTAGAAACTACTGACTCTTTGTTAAACTTGGCCAAAGTCACGTAAGCGGTCAGCAGAAGAAGAAATGGAACGGCTTTCTCTTCTAGCCAGACAATTTTTTGATAACTTGCAGGACTGTAAATCTATTATCACACATTTGGCTGAGCTGCTATTCCAATTCACGAAGCGCGTCTTGATTTGATTCTACAAATGGTGGGACCTACAGTTTTATGCCAACCTTAACCAGCTGGTTTTTATCAGAAGTTTTTCATGGCAGAAATGCACTCGAAGGCTTGCCATTCCCTGCCGAGAGGCGACAGGTATTATAAGTAGAAAATAGTTTGATGTTTGCGGCACACAATTAGCTTTGAACCCGAATCCGAATGATAGTCAATCACAAACCGAGCCTGCCTTTTTTGCCAGTTATGCTGGTATGCCACTGGAGCTATCATTTCATAAAATACTTACCTGATATAGGAGTCCCGGCGTGGAACCTCCCGAAGCTAGGCAACAACGAACTACTTCTCAAAGATCATGCGAGGTACCTCGGAGTAATACTGGACAGTAAAGTGCTGTGGAAGCACAATGTTGAGGAAAGGGAAGCACAATGTGAAAAAGGCCAGTAATGCGCTGTAGGCATGTAAAAGAATGCTGGGCGTTACTTGGGATCTATCGCCCTCACTGATGCATTGGTGCTACACGGCAGTAGTTAGACCGATATTGCTGTATGGGGCCCTAGCAAGGTGGACTGGGACAAGAAAACTGACATACTTAATGCCACTGGAAAGGATTCAGCGACTCACTGCTCTGTCCATAACAGAAGCGAGGAAAACCACTCCAACGGCGGCGCTGGAAATGATACTCAGCATGCCACCTATTGACCTTATGGCGGAAAATCTGGCAGCGAAATCCGCGAGGAGATTTACCTGTTGCACCTGGGCACAGCTCAATAGGAAAGTGGAGTTCAGGTTGTACAGACTACATGACTCCGTACTTTAATTGGGAAAGAAGGTTTCGTACTACAATTGAGGACGAGGGATGGCACAAAGGCATTAAGGGGGGGGGGGGGGTAGGGTTTTTAGGGTAAAAAAAAATCGATTATGGTTTATTTGAGAAAATGAATGTACATAATCTCAAGAATGTTGTGTCCAAATTTTAAGTCAATCGGTGCAAAACTCACAAAGTTAGAGCATTATAACCGTTGGCCGCTCCGACTCGGCTACCTGCTATGGTCGAACTTTAAATCGATTTTCTGGAAAACGACGTTTTTCAAGTCGGTGGACACTTTTTCTCTGAATCTACTCGGCCGATCTTCCTGAAATTTTGTACACACTTTCTCTACATAATTACCGAGGTAACCCTGGGAGGTTTTTTTGTTTTTTCAATTTTTATTTATTTTACAATAAACAATATTATGCGATTTATCGTCTAAAAATCGAACTTCTACTTTAAATGTTAAAAAAAATTGAAAAAAAAATTTTTTTTTAATAAAAACTCGACAGGGTTACCTCGGACAATTAATTACCTAATGAAAACTCTTTGATTTTTTGATTTCAGATGATCCAATGCTGAGAAAAACTGTCCACGGCAAATTGCCTTTTTTTCGAAACGTCTGCGTAGATCTGCTGTCAACGGCGCAATTTTGTATATTTTCTTGTGAAACTTTTTGAAAATATTTTTGAAATATGAGTTTACAGTATACTAATTGGATAAATAAATTTACACGAATCATCTTTCCAAAAAAAATTCTTAAATAAGTGCATATTTTTAGTGGAATTAACCCTAGCCCCCCCTTAAGCCTGGCCGTAGGACTTTCCACATCTACACAGGTGGCTCTAAAACGGAACGGAGTGGGACCGGGCATTTATTGATCAAAATTAGGAATTAGGATGCCTATGTAGGTAGCCAAGCTGCCAGACCACAGAAGTATTTTCCAAGCCGACATTTTTGCTGTGGGGAAAGCCGCGGAACTAGCCTACACTAGAACAAGAAAGAACTCAACAATTAATATATACGTGGATAGTCAAGCAGCAATAAGAGCAATAAGCTCATATTGTATTAAGCCAAAAAATGTTCAACGGAGCAGGGAGGCCATAGAAAGGCTGCATATCTATAGGGTACCTGATCACAAAGGCAGTATAGGGAACGAAATAGTAGATGAGATAGCAAAAAGTGCTGTTCGACTACCATTTGAACAAGAGAATGGCATACAAAAACCTCTAAATACAGTATACAACGAAATGGACGACTACATGAAAAAGCGAGTGCAAGCTAGGTTAGCCCACCTAGCTCTGACCACATATGTGCACATGCAAAACAGCAAAAGTTATGTGTAGAACAAAGTACAAAACACTGACTCAATTCGAGGTTACGCTCTCACGAAAGGACTACAGAGCTATTATAGGTATGTTAACAGGACAAATGCAGGAAATGCAGAGAGGATGTTGAGGAAACTTTAGAACACCTTCTGTGCGTCTGTCCGGCATTATTAACAACGCTTTTAAAATGCCTGGGATCCCCACTGGTTGAGGGTCTGAAGGACGTCTCAAAAGCGGATCTCCCAGCTCTGCTTGTTTTTCCAATGAATATCCTTTAGCACTTTGCTATTGCCACTCTCGTTGATGTTGATATTTAAGTGTATTTTTTACGCTATCATTGCTTTGATACTCAACCGACGAGTGAAAATTATTAACGCTCCAATTCTGAGTGCTGACAAAAAATACTCATATTTACAGGCTTTGCTTAGATGGGTACACGAACGAGCATTTGTAAATTGGGTGCAATTCGTTAGCTGCGCTAGAAAATATATCAACTTCACACACACCAACACAAACACATGTAAATACATACTTATTGACACACACTATCTGCCACTGGAACCCATTTCGCCGACATTCTGTGAATTTTCTGTGAATTTTCCGCTAATTTTGTTGTTTCAGTGGCAGCACACATTCACATTTCGTGCGACGTTTCCAATTGCTGCGAGTGCATCAGCTAAATTTATTCGCATCAAAGGCTGTGTCGTGTGCGCAAATGAAAATATACAGGGTGGTTCATATGCATGGTAATTTGTAAGTCTACATCTTTCAGCGTTGCATGTAAATGTGTGTGTGTGTGCGTATCTGCTATTGAATTCCTAAAGCTCTGTATACGCGCACCTATACACACATGCACACATACATATGCACATTTGTATTTTTATACCTCACCCGTTCATTTGCTGTACTATCAGTCAACTTTCACTATTTGCTGCAGCTATTCATATGTTGCATTAAACCGATTTCCAGTGAAACGCATTGACGCACAAATGCACATAGAGCACATTTTTACATACATACATATGCACGTAAGTATGTTTGTAGCTGCGCTGCATATTCGTTGACGTATTTGTGTAAGCATCTGCATATCTACAGTTGCACTTTGACTGGTGTCAGTTGAATGCATTCACACGGAAATTGGCACACGTTCAGTTCGTTTTGACAAATAACAATACAAAAAAAAGCAACAAAATAATTTCGAAAATGTGCGCTCATGCTTCGCCCTTTAAAAAAAGTCGGGCATTTATTAAGAAACGGAGATAGAAGGGGAAAATATATAAACTTAAGCCTAGTGATCTAGTTCTCACTTCGCTTGCATCGAATTTAATTATGGGATTAACGCTTTACGTACGTTTGCTGGCGATGGGAATGATCCAGAAAGCAGGTAGCTGAGTGTCACACCAATTGAAGGAGAGGCATATTTTGAGACGTTTGGTGACATGCAAAATGATTCTTGAACGGCAGAAAAGAAAAGGTTTTCTGCATCGCAACGTCACTGGCGATGAAAAGTGGATGGTATTATAATAACTCTAAGCGTCGAAAATGTTGGAGCCTGCTAGTTCCATTAACAGGGGAAAAAAATATCTATGCTTCAAAGATTATCTGTGCATCTGGTGGCATCAGAAGGTTTGATAAACTCGGCCCAGAAACATTTAGAGGCGCTGAATTGGGAAATCTGTTCCGATCAATGCAGTCAGCCCTTATTGGAGAGCGATTCACTTCACCTCGAGAGCATCCCAAACTGGCGCAATGAATGGATCAAGTCAAAAGAACTCGAACTCTTCATCAGAGGAATCCGCATGCTGCCTGAAAGATGCAGTAAAGTTCTCGCTTCCAATGGCACATACTTCACATAATGTCATGAGTAATTTAACTGTTTAAATATCTCCTAACTTTGGCTAAGAAGGGACGAAAACTTATCTACCCTCTGTCGAAAAATATCGCGAATTGTTCATTTAAAAGGCGCGCCTTACACATTTGACTACATTTTTTTTTCTGGAATGTTGGCACAACTGGCCTCTATAGTGTGGCAGAGCTTGAGGTGATCTGTGGATTTGTTTATTTTTGGCATTTAATTATATCACTCAACCGCAAGTGTGCTCTGCGATTTTCACTATGGATAAAAATATCGAACAAAGAATTTGTCTTAAATTTTGTGCTTTGAATGGAATTTCGTTTGCCCAAACGTTGAAAATGTTGCAGAAAACCTATGGCGAGTGTGCTTTATCAAAAACACGGGTCTACGAGTGGTATAAGGCTTTTGCGGAGGGCCGAGAAGTCGTGCAAGATTTGTCCCGATCTGGTCACCCATCAACGTCTTCAACGCATGAAAACGTCTACAAAGTCAAGAAAATGGCGCTGGAAAACCATCATTTAAGTTTGAGGGAGGGAGCTTGTGACCTTAACGTGTCTCACGAATCAATTCGCAACATTTTACACCATCAATGGGACAAGGGAGTTGAATTTCTTTCAAAAAATTCATCGGAAGAAGGTGGCTGAAGGCATACCATACTTGAGTAAGTGAACTCGGACCCAACGTTTATTCAGCGCATCAGCGCATCATAATAGATTATGAGACGTAGATATATGAGTTTCACATGCAAGCCCGTCAACAGACGGCTGAATGGCGCTATCCACATGTGCCGCAACCCAAAAAACCCAGGTCAAAGTCGGTCAAAAGTGAAAGTTATAAGACTCGTTTTCTTTGATTATCATGGTGATGTGCACTCGAAATTCGTTCCAAATGGTTCTACGGTAAATAAAGAATATTATTTGGAAGTTATGCAACGTTTCAAAGAGTATTTTCCTAGAAAATGGTCCAAATTGTGGACAGAAAACTAATGGATCTTGCACCATGATAACGCACCGTCTTACAAGGCTCATATTGTGAACACTTTTTTGACCAAAAACTCGTCAAATATCATCGAACAACCACCGTTTTCGCCGGATTTAGGCCCCTGTGACTTTTTCGTTTTCCCAAAACTTAAATTGCCACGCCGCGAATGCCGATGCCGCTTTGAGTCGATAGAGGCCATTAAGAAAAATTCGCTGAAAGAGCTGAAGAAGATCTCTTCAAACGCGTTTAAAAGTTGTTTTGATGGATTGATTAATCGTTGGCATATGTGTATTGCTTCGAATGCAGCCTGTTTTGAAGGCGACATAATACAATTTTGATGACTAAGCAATTATTTTGCGTTTTATTGAATAATTCCCGGCACTTTTTTGACAGAACCAAGACGATCTCTGTTTTGTGAAGTCGCACCCTTAATGAGAAAGCAAATCAGCTGATTTCTTCAAAATCGGCGCGAGCCTCTTAATGGTCGATGTTGGCTATGCCTTCTAAATTCTCTCCACCGTGAGTTGTTTTGTAGGCCCACTTTCGGGAGCCGTTCGGACTTCATTTTGCTTTCATTACAAATTTCATTATCAAATTTCATTTTCATTTTTGTTTTTTATAAAATGTTAATATAATAATTTAAGAATATGTGAACAAAACTTTAGAACGTAAATTAAACTATTTCTTATATTATAGATCGTCAACCGTGACGACTCTATTCTTTGCGTTCGAGCGCTGGGAGAGGTATACAGGGTTGCCCATATTCGACGGACCCATCTGGCAACTCTGTATCATTTGACAGAGACGTCAGATCGCTTAATGACATACCGCGTTGGAAGCGTCAGTTTAAGCAGATTTTTACCATGGAACAGTACACGCCACGCGAGCGCTCCCAAATTGTTGAAATTTACATTCAACAAAAGCAGTCAATTGTGAAAACTCAACGTGCGTATAAAACATTAATAAAATATCGGTAAAGTGGGCCTTCTAAGAACACCATTAAACGTTTGTATGAAAGGTTTTCGACTGGTGATGCTCTTTCTAATCCAAAGAGGCCAAATCAAAACCGACCAAGGCGTCCCAAGGACATCCCAAAATCGCCGTTCTCAGCAGTTGGGCATTGCTCGGACCACTTTACAACGAAGCCAATCCTCGTCGATTGGAATGGGCCCAAAGAGTCATCGAAATCCGTCGGGTCCGTCGAATATGGGCAACCCTGTAGTTACGTTGTATTCAAACTTTAGACGCATTTTTCTCAAAACTATATTTTTCGATATTCCTGAAATTTTGCACACATCTTTTTTATGATATTACTTTCTATGTGAATTTACAAGTTTTCGAAAATTTTTCTAAAAATAATTTTTTCGAAGCCAAAATTGTAGGAAAATTCGGCTCCAAATTCATTTTTTTTTATTCCGCGATTTTTTTTCCATTCTTGTTTAATTCATATAGAAATTATGACATTAATAAACAACAAAAATTTTGGTGTTTTGTATTCAGGTCACTGACGCCGATGCTATGATACAATGCCCGCCGTTTGAGAAGCCCCGCTGCGACCTTCGTGGAAGAATTCAGTGTACATGCGCCATTTGAAATGATTAAAATGAAAAAAAACTTTTTTATATTATTTTAATGTATAAATAAACTGTATGCCAATTTAGAAAAAAATATATTAACTTCTTCATTTTAAATAATTTTAATGAAAATCAGGGAAAATATGGCCGTTTACAGGTATCTGTCCCCTTAAAATGTTATTTCCACAATTATTTTCTCTACGGCAGCGACGCGCCTGGTGCCAGCAAACAAGCCCTTCTAAAGACAATGGGAGACCACTGAAGCACAAAAACAATGAAGCGAAAATTAAGAAAAATTACATACAAATGTTAAACCAAAAATATTATAAAAACGAATACAAAAACACCAACAAATTTAAATGTATGCAGAAATGTTTAAAGCACGCAACTTTTGTGAACAGAAAAAACTGGACAATACTACCAAATAACTCAACGGCAAAGATTAGAACTTGACTTTCTTGATTTAAGATAGAATACTTAAAAAACAGAGTTACAAAATTGTAATACTCTAGCAATGACTGCCCAAGGCACATAAGAGCTATGCGTCTAACAATTACGAGAAAGCATTTGGCTGTGTAAGGAAATGTTGCGCACACTGGGTAGAATCACAATTACAAGGAGTCAAGTATAAGCAAATATCCATTGCATGTTTCACGGCAAACAAATTTGTCTCGAACTTAATATTGAACCTGCAGCCAATACAGTTACAAATGTACTAAAAGTCCTATCTTACACGAAAAGTCAAATTAATGTCAACTGGAGAAGCAAATGATTACTTAATTATTAAACCAAAATTCACAGCAAATATTAGATTAAATCAACAAATTTATTTTGAATATTACCAGAAAGCATTTACACGAACACTCTGAAATAGAATTATCTACACTAATACCCCTGTATATATATGCGTGTGTGTCTATAGACTCTGCATATTGCATTAACCATTTGAATAAAAGATCTTAATTTCACACATGCAACTGATGCAAATTGCATGCATTTACTTGAATTTATGCTTTACAACATTTATTAAATGTAGATGTAAGAGCTCGTCTTCATACGAGGGTGAATCAATAAGTCGCTGAAGCTCGAGATGAGCGAAACTCTATGCAGCAAAGAAACTTTAGCACTTAAAATCCAAAGATTTCCACCTCTGCGTAATAAAGTACCAACATTAAATACAAATAAAATTAATACACCCATAACAACAGCCTTAGCAAACATAATTCCCGGAGTAAACTAAGCTTATGTGGCATCTTCTTTAAGGGAACATAAAGGGATTGACTAACAAATGTGAAAACAACAATGATATTGAAGAGCTTAAAGACATGGCAAAATCTGTAGTCAACCAAATGTCAAATATATAGAATATAATTACAATGCTTTTAGAGAATATGACAAAAGTGATAAAATTAAAATTCTAATTTGGAATGCAAATGGTCTAGCACAGCCCTATTTAGAGCTAAAACAATTTTTAGTTGACAAAGTAATTGGCATAGCATTGATTGCAGAAACACACTTCACTGACAAAAGTCTTGAGAAATTTCCTACATATAAAGTGTACGAGGTGTGTTCAAAAAGTATCACGAATTTTGTGTTCTTTCAATTTTTTTTTTTATTCATTAATATCTATTTGATCCCCTTCAAAGTAATATCCGTGAAATATTAAGCACTTGTGCCAACATTTTCGAAGCACTTCAAAAAATCATTTTTTTTATCTTGTTCAGCTCCTTCGATGCCATCTTTATCTCAATCGTAGTGTAGCGTCGTCCTTTCATGGGCCTCTTAAGTTTCGAGAACAAGAAAAAGTCACAAGGGCCAGATCTGGGGAATACGGTGGCTGTGGCATCATTAGTGTGTTGCTTTTGGCCAAAAAGTCAGGGGCGTTATCGTAATGCAAGAGCCAATTTTTATTCTTCCACAAATCCGGGCGTTTCTGGCGGATTGCTTCGCGCAAATTGCGCATAACTTGCAGGTAATATTCCTTATTGATCGTTTTACTCTGTGGCAAGAACTCATGATGCACCACGCCCCTGCAATCGAAGAAAACGGTAAGCAAAACTTTTACATTCGACCGAACTTGGCGCGTTTTTTTCGGTCTCCATTGAGATGATTGAGCTTTGGTTTCCACGTCATAACCATAAGACCACGATTCGTCACCAGTTATGACCCTCTGGAGCAAATTTGGGTCGTCGCGGACAGAGTCCAACATCTCATTAGCAATGTTCATGCGATGTAATATTTAAAGAAAAAACGTTGCAACATAACTCATCGGCGAAATAAAAAATATTTCTCACCTAATAACTGTTATGGATGTTGGTCCATCATCGTCGTCGTCCATCATCGTTGGATCATCATCGTCAGAACCTGTTTCTCCCCCCGAAGCATAGGGCCTCAGTAAAATCCTCTTATCTGATTCTATTTTTTGCAAGAACCTTGATTTCGTTCCAAGTTTTTCCTGACGTTTCACCTTCCTTCTGGACAGTTCTCCTCCAAGATATTTCTCGACGGCCAACATTGCGAGCACCTGGTGGATTCCAATCAAGTGTTTGACGACTAATTTCATTTCCGTCCTTGCGAAGCGTATGCGCAATCCACTTCTACTTTCGCATTTTTATCATTGAGCTACCGGCTGGATTTTGCACCTCTTGTATAGATCATCGTTACTTATTCTATATCTTGCGTAAACATCTGTTCACACAGCTTTGCATTTTTTTTCGATCCAATTATTTGTGAGCCAAGTTTCCGATCCATACAAGAGTACTACTGATAGTACATTTATCTTAATGCGTAATTTTGTATGTACGCTGAGGATGCTCGAAGCCCAGATAGCTCGGAGCTGTGCATACGCGCCGTTTGCTTTATTTATTCTGGCGATAACGTCTAGTTTCGCACTGTCAATTAAATTTATAATTCTTATGCCCCTGCTCGATACAATACCCAAATTTTTTTTTTTAATTTTTTCATTGTAATGTCATTTCATTTAATTTTCTCCAAATTATACGATTTCTCGAAATGTTAAAAGTAGGCATATGTTTAATCTATGACCTCTTCATTCAACCTAAACTTCTTCCCATTGAGCCATTACTGCATATTTGGGAACAAGAAATACTATGCATAGGATGACATCTGGATCTGAAGAAATTGCCATCCTGCTAGTGGGAGAGCCTTTTTCTCTTTTTGCTTCATATCGTCTTCATGTCGATCCAACCGGTTTTTCCTTTTTTAGATAAACGATGTAAATGACACCGCATTGACCTCAAAAAGCTGACCTTTTCGCCCACAGTACAAACTTGGCCGCGTTTAGTTTGGATTAGGCACTATTTAGATTTTTTTGTATCTGGCATTCATGTTTCGTTCACGCTTACAATACTTTTGTAAAAACTCGTCTATAACAACGTAAAAGGTGACGAATCTTAGCTCTATGGAAACAAAGAAAGAAATTGAAATTGTGCGTGTTTCAAGACGAGCTTAATCCAACAAAAGTTGTTCGCGGAAAAGCTCCTCAAACCAAGTAGTCGCCCTATTTTTTAGAAAATTTGGTATCTGGTTATGTCACACCTGTACCACTAGATAAACTTAAAACAGTCAATCAGTCAGTTGGGTGGTGCACAACCTTTTGTTAGCCAGAAGTTTTCAGGGGATTAGAGAATACCAACCGCCGAAGACGAATCATACTTCGCCCAGACAATGCAAGCTCTCACATATCGGCGCACACAAGAAAATTTTTAAGCACTCCTATTCTGAGTGGTAAAAGTGCTTCGAAAATCGGTTCAAGCGTATGCAGAAGTGTACTAACTTCCAAGGAGAATATTTTGAAAAAACAATAAAGCCATTTTCATTATTGTTTTACTGCGCTCTCATTATTGGGCAAAACATTATAAAAGGCAACCCTCACAGCACTGAGATACAGTTTGGATTTAGCGGTGAATCAAGCGGAGCTTTTGCGTTACTTTGCTTGTGAAAATAATACTATGAAATTTACATCTATTTTATATTAACTTTATTTAATTCAACAATAAATGCGGAAGATATATCTAATGAAAAAAACACGAATACATAGACGCCCGTATGTACAGATGTCTTAGATCGACTGACTGTGTTTTTCTTAAGCTGCTCTCAATGCTGCTACGCAAGCAGCGACAGTGACTAAACCGAAGCAGGTGGTGTTGTTGGAGGGGAGAGCTTTTCTAGTGTGAATGCATGATTCAATTATTAAAGGTTTGCTCACTAGTGACATTCGATTTTTGACACTCCCTTACAAAAGGTTGTATTTAAGAAGTTGAATAAAGGGGAACAAATTAAATCCTTTTTGGTAAAAATGGTAGCAAAACCGAATTTTTTTTACTTAAATGGAAACAAACTGCGAACGTATTAAAAAATAAATTTTAATTAATATTTGAATGTAAAAAATGGTACAAATAGAAGTTATTAGCGGAAATTGCCAAGTCTGATATTAAAACAAGAAATTATTTTACTTAATAAAAGATTTTATTTTGTGAATTAATTTTTAATTTTAAACCGGTCGCGAAGTTTCGCCAATATATAACTATTTTGTTAAAAATAAATAAATAATTGACACGTACAATTCTGCTAGTTGTTCCACAAATGGAAGGACCTACAGTTTTAAGCCGATTCCGGCAGTTGGTTTTTTATGAGAAGCTTTTTCATGCTGGTACTGTGCTTTGCTAAGCCTCCTCTGGACACTCCATCCATCCATGGGAAGGTGGGCTCATTGGAAACAAGTTCCGTCAATCCCAACTTTTTTAATAATGAGGTATGTAATGTTATCGATCGCATTGGGACTATCTAATTATTCTCCCTGTCGTAACTCTTTGGGAAATGCTAGCTCTTTGCAAAACATGAATTCCGTCTAAATCACCACATCATAAGAAATAAAGCTTTGTAAATTCACCACTCATCGATCTCGGATTGCGTCAATTACTCCATTATGCGTCTATACTACCATAGTCCTGAATATACCGATGAAAACTCTTTAACGATTTGTTGCTCGTAAGCAGACCGTTTCTAAAAATTTTACTTTACCTCCACTTTTACTCAAAATTTCTAGAGTTAGCAACCCATTGTCTTGATAAGGGAGCCAATTTGTCAAGAGAGAACGAGAAAGCTGCTTACTGAGCAAACTTTTTATCATTGAATCATGTAGAATGTAATGCGTAAGGGCCTTTGTTTTTGTTTCGCTAGTGAAATGAGTAGCGGCGAAGAAAACGGCGAATGGGAGAGATGTTGTTGAGCGATGGTTTGGTAGACAGTTGCTTTTCGAAAATAAAAATATGAGCAGGTACGAGAAGAGGAGCGCCGCTGAACATACAGGGTGACAAAAAATAACTGTATACAGTCTTTGTGCAATTAGATGAATGTAAAATTTTTTTAGCGAATGCTTTTATTTTGTGATTGTTGTGTGTGTTCTGAAGTACAAAAAACAGTATTCGTTTCTGTTGCAGCTCTTTTTAAATACTTTGTGTAACGATGTCAAGTAGTCGCTCAGCTATTATACTCGGAGCCCTGCATCAGCTAGGAGCACGCAACTGCGAGATAGCACGGAAGCTTGGAATTGCACGTTTATTGGTTTCTCGTGCAATCAAATGATTTAAGGAGCTTGGTAATGAAGCTGACCGTCCTGGAAGAGGAATAAAACGAGCTGTTAACACTTCCAACAACCGAAAAATCATCAAAAGAAGAGTTCAACGAAATTCTATGGTATCGATGAGGAAAATTGGTCCTGGGACAGGCATCAATCGTGAATCAATTCGCCTTATAGCAATAAAAGAACTTGGACTTAAGCCTTAAAAACTACAAAAATGCCAGCTGCTCACGGATGAAAACAAGAAAGTAAGACTCGAAAGATGTCGCTCACCCCAACGTCGGCCCGCAGGTACGGGCTGGGAAAACATCGCCTTTACCGTTGAACAAGCTCACAATCATTAAAACGACAGAAATTGGTCTACAGAAGCCTCTGGACCTTCGTCCATTGTTCAACGTCGTCAAAACCCGCCCACAGAGCAAAAATAAGCCAAGAGTGGTGCAAAGCCAATTTCCCCTACTTCAATACTTCCCACGAATGGCCGAGCTTTGAGCTTGTGTATTCGTATTAAAGGTGGCCACTTCGAAACTGGTTGAACAAAATGTTACTCAAACATTGTCTATTGAAATTTCACAATTTGTTTTGAGCTACTATCAATGATAAATTTTTTTCATTAAAAAATGTTGTACATATATACTTATTTTTTGTCACCCTGTACATAGTTTTTGGTGGGAGTGCGACCAGATACAATAAAATTATGCTTGAGATTCATACTATTGAGCAAGTACCATACCATTTTAGCCTCACCATCATGGGCATTCAGTCGGAAATTGCAGGCTTTCTAGAACTACCAACTAACGAATCCGTACTTAATATAAATACTTATATGGCAGAGAGCTTAAGGAATGAAGCGAAATATAGAGTATAACTGTTTATTGATCTCTGTGCACTTGAGATATGTTGCATATAAATATAAGTATGTATTTTAAGTAAATTAAATCTCAATTTGTGCTTTAATTCGGTAGAACTAGTCGTTCGTTTCATTCAATTAGATGCACCTGTAATGCTGATATAGAAGTCTCTCATGGTGCTTATATCCAGGTAATACTTTACTTGCATAATACATACAGCAATTACTTACTAGTGAGCCACTGTGGCCCGTAAACAGGCAATATATTAGGTAAATAAATATGTATCAGCAACTATTGGCAACTGGGAGTTGAGCGTTGAGAATACCACAACACCATTTACTCACTCATTTATGAATTCCACCCAACCTACAAGTAAATATTTATGGCTTTGGAGCGGCCAGAAATGTATGAGCGAAATGCAATAACTTAGATCTGAGCATTGGCATGGCGATGTTTGCCTAACGCTGGCCGATTACTGCATGCAATTATGACAAAACTGAGAATTACACACACATATAACTGAGGATTACACTAACATATAACAACAACAACAATTTATATGTATAACAAACAATTGAACTAAATTATATTGTGCTCCCAAAGTATCGGATGCGCTAACTGGCATCCAAACAAACAAGACGTGCAGGCAGGCAGGCAGACAGGGCAATGGATTCGAGTGATGGGAGGAGGTCAGGTTGAATATCCTTCCTAAGCTAAATGCCAGACAACAATTCGTTCGGAGATCAAGGTTGGCTGCCGGCACGCGCACAGACTAGCAACCAGCCGCCAAGCGGCAGTGCTGAGCCGACGGGTGGCAGGCAGGCAGGCAGGCAGTCTCATTCATTCATTCATTCATTTAAGCAAACAATCAGCCCAACAACCGGCTGGAGTGCAATTAAAATTCAAGTAAAGTTTTCGGCAAGTATGTAACATACAAATATGTATAATAGTTTATAGTTTATAGCTTTGCTTAAATCCCTGCAAGTGTGACTGCTTGCCATTACCACACGCCATAGTCCCAGCACAGGCACACACACACACACACACACAGACACCATAAATATTCCTATACAAATAATAATTTTATGCTCGAGCACGCAACATATTTGCAAAATCAATTAAACTTTTCTTCGATACGAGCAAAATGAATTAAAATTCTAAATTAAACTGAGCAACATCAGGCAAAAACAACAACCACAATTTTATCAGAATAGTTGCAGCGAAAGTTTGACAGACTCCGGCGAAATTCGATGGCATGAAAAGTAGAGAAAGCGTCAAGCGCAAAAATGCTCCCATAAGCTGCGCGAAATTGTTGTCACTGCTGCCACGCCCACAATCTAACTAGCTAACATATAGCTGACATTCCACTTCGATGGCGTTGATGGCATTGCTTGGCTTATATAGAAATGATTTAAGGCATCTCGCACATTCATTGCCAACAATGTAAACAATCCCATTACGCAGTAAGGATATTCAGAGTGGAGAAGGCGGTAGTGAGCGATGTGAGTTGGAAAGAGATACAACACTCAAGAGCATAAGGAGTTACGCATTGTTTCCAAGACTTGCACACGGTCTCCCAACAATTTGCTACTAAATCCTATCACATAACATATTTCCGCATTAGAGATGTTAGTCCCGCTGTTGCTTTCGAATCTCGGTGTATTGAAATGTCAGTAAAAATGTCATATAATTCTTCGATTGTGGTATGCATCGTCTAATCGGTTAACACGCATCAGTCCACAGTGTCAGTTTGACCACAACAGCGCTTAATGAGTATGGATAAGACCGCGTTCACACAGGGAAACATTTGTTACTTCAACTCGTTACTTGTGATGCTCGTGCACCCTGTGAACACCCTTTGTGCTTTCGTTCTTCTCAATGTTGTTTTTGACTGTAGACTAAAGACTAACAATTGCAAGGCGTGCGAACACGACGTGAACATCAAAAGAGAATTCGGAAATTTAAAACAACGAGAGTCTCCCTGTATGAATGCAGTCTAATGAAGCTCTCTTGAAAGAGAGTTGGCAGCATTGAAAATAGTGAGCTAGGCTAATTCTATGAGGTTCTCGCTAGCGGCGAATCTTACCCGATAGGTTCGTTGTTGCTTTCGTCAAGTGCGCAGAGCCTAGAGATAGCGAGCCGAGTAGTGGTGAATCGAAGGTGCCTGTTATATAAAAAGTGCCAACGTTCGAGAGAAAAAGAGAGAGAGATATTCTTTGAAGTCCCATGATTCAGAGCAATAATAACCAGTTACTTGGTGGTTTGCTCTAGATTTCAAAGAAACATAAAAGCACCCGTGTTCTCCTCTTCTTGGATATGCTTACTAAGTGACAAGGGATTTGGCTTCAATCTAACGCAAGTTGGGCTAAAGGTGAAAAAGTCGCTTTGTTGTATTTGGGGCATTAGAAAAAAAGAAAAAATTTTGCAAATGGCGTCGTACATCAGTCATATGGTATTTGATACTTGTGAATTGGACAGCTGCAGTATACAAATGGAGAATCGATGGAGCGCGTAAAGGTCAAAATAAATATTTCCCTCACACAAAATCATTTTTGTTTTATTGAGTTATTCAAAAAATTATACAAAATTTGATGATTAATTTTGCGCCACCTTTTATTATATATATATATATATAATTGGCGCGTACACCCTTTTTTAGGTGTTTGGCCGAGCTCCTCCTTCTATTTGTGGTGTGCGTATTGACGTTGTTCCACAAATGGAGGGACCTACAGTTTCAAGCAGATTTCCAACGGCAGATATTTTTATGAGGAGCTTTTTCATGGCAGAAATACACACGGAGGTTTGCCATTGCCTGCCGAGTGGCGACCGCTATTAGAAAAATGTTTTTCTTAACTCTAGTGTTTCACCGAGATTCGAACCAACGTTCTTTCTGTGAATTCCGAATGGTAATCACGCACCAACCCATTCGACTACGGTGGCCGTCATATTATTAAACTCATTTAATTCAAGTTTCATTTCTACTAAATATTTACCATTTAAATTTTGTATTAAATTTTTTCAAATTAATACAATGTTTTGCATTGGTTGCTTTGAAAAATCAGTATATATTTTTTTAAATTTCAGTTACAATTTTTCACATTACACGTTTTTCGCTTACAATCGACCAACAGAAATCCGGTCGCATAGAGTCAATTCTCTTCGAAGCGACTACGACTCTTTGTTTTCTGTTCAAAAATAATCGATAAATCGCTTGAGAGACAATTCAAACTTACAACTGCAATATTTTTAGTCAATTACCTGGTGCAGAACCAGCAATAAAATAACAACAACAACCAGCAATAAAACAACAACATCATGCAAGCAATGAAAAGCTACCTCCGTCCTGGACAAAAGACATCGAAGTGGAGCTGCCGAAGAAAGGCGACCTGCGTAACTGCGGCAACTGGCGAGGATTAATCCTACTAAACGCCTTCTACAAAATTGTAGAAGTAATCATTCAAAGAGGGTCAAATATAATATATCGAACGCTCCTTAAGAGACGAGCAAGCTGATTTCGCCCCCACCGAAGCTGTGTTGACCAAGCCAACATAGTTCGGATTATAACAGAGCAATCAGTTAAGTGGCGCTCCCCGCTCTACATGCAAGGTTGGCTTCTGTCGCATCTTCTCTTCGCCATCGTCCTTGATGACGTCGTAAGCCAACTGACCCTGCACAAAAAAAGCATCGTATGAAGTTTCAACCGATATCTTCAGGGACTGGGCTTCACCGATGACATCTGCCCCCTCTCTCACAAACTCTTTGGCATGTACGCGAAGGCGGACAAACTAGTTTCGCTGGCACGCACTGTCGGACTGGAGGTTAACATCGCCAAGACCAAGGCCATGAGAGTTAACCACAATAACTCAAAACACATATTGGTTGACGGATGCCCGGTGGAATTTGTTGAAAGCTTCTGCTACCTCGGCTGCATCAGCACGGCAGATGGTGGAGCAGATGAAGATGTCAACTGCAGGCTAAACAAAGCTAGGGTAGCATTCGAGCGAATGCATACAGTATGGGGGAGTTCGCAAATCTCCAGGCGCACTAAACTACGAATATTCGGCTGATGCGTAAAGGTGGTATTGTTGTAAAGAAGCGAAACATGGATGGTCTTTAACGCCATCACACAGGGACTACAATCTTTTATTAACAAATGCCTTTGCATCATCCGCAGAATATTCAAAACACCATAAGTAACGACGCACTGTGGAGATTAACGAACGAGGAATGCATCCTTAAGCAAATCAAAAGCAGATAGTGGCGATGGATAGGTCACACATTGAGAAAACCACCAGATAGCATCACGCGAATGTCACTGGACTGGAACCCGCAAGGGAGCAGAGTGCGCGGTCGACCAAAAAACACTTGGTGAAGGTCGATGCTGCGCGAACGAGCAGAGGCCGACATCTCACGGGATGGTGCAAAAACAAACAGCACAGAATAGTGTACGATGGAAGAGTCTTGTCGCTGCCCTATGCTCCCGTGATGAGTGAACAAGGAATAAAAAACCTGGTGCAGAAAAACGGAACAGAATAAGTTTGCGCGTCTAGGTGCAGCCTAGTCTCATTCTTTAAATAAAGATATGACAAAAAAAGCATCTACAAAAAATTTTAAAATCATGACGAACTTGTCTGCGATCCTAATTCTTATCACTTGTTTTCATACCTTGATCTTGAGAGACATTTGTATTCTGATCGCTTAGCTCGACAACAAAATGCTTACGGTAACTAACGAATATCTGCTTTCATGTGTTAGCACTTCACATTCTCGCATTAGCTCAACGCCAATAGAAAAATAATTTTACACCAGACGAGCTTTCATTTCGTCATACGGAATGATACTGTGATTTTGTGATCGAAATTCACATTTCATGCGGTGATGAAGTTGATGTTATTGAAAATAGTTTTGTTGTTCATTCATAAAGTCTTAGGTATAACACCAAAAATATTACAAAATTTTTCAAGAAAAACATTATTTTTTTTATCAATTTCAAAAGTCTAATTTTTTGGGGGAGCCAAAGTTTACCTTCTAAGGTTGAAGTGACATATGAAAACACAAAATTTGTACGCCTTTATTTTATGTGGAGTGCCGCGAGGTTAATGCTGACCCTCCACTCCATTCAATAATTTACCTACGGGTCGTTTGTGTGGCTTTCAGGGAAAATATCTTAGTATTATTTTAGGGTGTTACATATACCTAATTTATCTTTGCACTAGTCAACTATGTTAGCATATGTATGTATGTATTTGTGTAGGTTATTATTTTTATGTTTCACTGGGATATACTCACTTGGTACTGTGTGCCTCATTGTAGTTCATTAACAGATGCAATATTGTCTCTCGATATTCCAGCACATAGCAGACATTATTCAATAGCATATCGAAGAGGGCCAAAGCTCGGTCGTCCTTTACTCTCTGCAACGCCACCAAACTCAACAACAATTCACGGAATGTCTTTAATTAAAAATAATAAACAAGCAAAAATAAGTAGGGAGCAAAGCAAATCAGTAGAGTAGAAAAAAGTATGTAGACACTTGGATAGAGGAAAATAGACTGCGAATAAACAAATAAAATCAACTGAAGTAAAATATAAATCTTAAGCAATCTAACTAAATATGCACATATATATGTACATACGTGGCAAAATAGATATATTTATATAAGTAAACTGAAGCTGAGGGAGTTAAGGTCGCATGCATCGATTCGTAATTGAGTAATACATTTTTGGTTTTACTTTTATTAGCCCACTAGGAGCTACACTAGCTCGTGTATTATATTATGCTTTTACATAGAAATCATACCCAAACTTTTTCAACGTTTCTAACTGCTAGTTATAAATAAATGAAATAAATAAACTTTTAGGTTGGTGGTTGAAAACTGAGACTCGAAATAGGAGTTATGAAGGAAAATAAACCTGCTTAAATATAAGGGAAAAAATTAATATTTTTACCTGAAAATGTATTGTCATTTTGTGAAAATGTCTTTGAATATAACTCGAAAAATTATGGGAGTCTAAGTATGAAACTTTCAGAGATTTCTGAGCATAGCCTCAGCTTTTAGTAAGCAAAAAAGAAGAAAAACAAACTAAAACACGACACACAAAAATGTTTCTTTCACAAATTTTCAACAAACATATTACTTTTTTTTAAGTAGTATATTGTTTGCTACAAAATTAAGCAAGTCAAATAAATTTTTTTTTCATAATAAAAAAAAACCTTTTCTTCGAAACATTTTTAGAAAAAAATTTAATTTTTTGTTTTAAATTAGAAAAAAAAATTATTTTTTTTTTAATTAAAAAAAAACGTATTATTTATTTTTTAAATTAGAATAAAATTTTATTATTGTTTTTTTAATTAGAAAAAAATTTTCTTTTTTTTTAATTAGAAATCCTTTTTTTTTAATAAGTTTTTATTCGAAAAATTTTAGAAAAAAATTTTATTTTAATTTTTAAGGTAAAATATGCTTAAAAAATGCTGTTAAAAAAATGTTTAGAAAAAATTCTATTTTTTCGTTTTCTTACTTTTTTGGATAAAATGCATATAAATACTTGAAATAATTTTTTTTTCTAAAAAATTAAGATATTCAAAAATTTTTTTTGTTTTTTAAAATTAAAACAAAAATATTTTTTTTTTCGAAAAATTATTAGAAAAAAAAATTTTTTAGTTTAATTTTTAGAGAAAAAGTTTCTATTATTTTAAATAAAGTTTTTTTCGAAAACATTTTATATTTTATTTCGTAGGATGAAATATACTTAAAAAAAAAACAATCGAAACAAAACTTAATATAATAAAATATGTTGCTAAAAACACAAAAAAAAATATTTTTTTTCGTTTTTTTTATTTTTTAGGACAATCTATATACATATGTACATACATATTAGGGCGGGCCGATTTTAAAATCGCTCATTGCTCTGTGAAAATCGTATTCTAGGGATCAAAATAAGAAACTTTGCCGAAGGAACCATAACTCTAAAACGAATTCTGATGTCCCCCAATTTAAAAATATCACCATTTTTGGCCTTTACATGAAAAAATCAGCTAAATGGCTATGTTTTTTTCTTTATTTTTATTTATTTATATCTATTTTTTCTCTTAAAAAATTTATTTAGTCAGAACATATGTAAATGAAAAAATCAATTTAAGTGAGTTATAGAAAAGAAACTAAAAAGTTCGACCCAAATTGGGGGACATCAGAACTCGTTTTAGGGGTATGGTTCCTTCGGCAAAGTTTCTTCTTTTGATCCCTAGAATATGATTTTCACAGAGCAATGGGCGATTTTTTTGCCTCCCCACAAATCGACCCGGCCTAGTACATAAACTTAAAAAAAATATTTTTTTTCTACAAAATTAGGAACGTCTAACAAAATTTTTTTTCAAAATTAAGAAAGTCAAAAATCCTTTCTTTTTTTTTAAATTAAACAAAAAATAAGGTTTGTCGAAAAATTTTTAGAAAACAATTTCTTTTGTTTAGAAAAAAATTTTATTTTTTTTCAATTAAACTTTTTTTGAAAAAAATTTTCGAAAAAAAGTTTTTTTTTATTTCTAGATTAATACCTACCTAAAAAAATCGAAAAAAATTTAATAAAATGTTGTTAAAAACAAAACTTTTACAAAAAAAATTTAATTTTTTTATTTTATAGGAAAATACATATGTATGTATGATTTGCTTTTTGAATCGGCTATAAAAAAACAACGAATCAATAGTTTTTCAAACTTTTTTTTATTTTGAAGATTGAACTTTGTCATTTATGAATGAAAAGTAATATCGTTCAAATGACTGCCACGACTGGCTTTACAGTAAGCCATTCGATCAACCCAATTTTTAAGCACATTTTCGATTGTTTGGGCTCCAATTTAATGAATGGCAACTTCGATTTCGTGTTTTAAGGCATCAATCGTCTCGGGATGGTTCGCATAGCATTTGTCCTTAACGGCTCCCCACAAAAAATAGTCCAACGGGCTTAAATCACAGCCCCGAGGCGAGTTGTAACTTTGGCAGTGTGACAAGTTGCACCGTCCTGTTGAAACCAAATGTCGTCCATGTCATCCTCTTGAATTTTTGGAAACAACTCGTTGAGCATGTCACGGTAACGCTCGCCATTTACTGTAACCGCGGCTCCTCGCTCCTTTTCGAAAAAAAATGGCCCGATGATGCCGCCAGACCAAAAACCGCACCAAACAGTGACTCGTTGTGGATGCATTTGTGGATTTCTGAGCCCCAAATCCGACAATTTTGCTTATTGACGTAGCCACCGATGTGAAAATGAGCTTCATAAGAAAAGATGATTTTTCGGTAAAAATGCTCATCTTCGGTCAAACGATTTTCTGCCCATTGTTCAAGCGTATAGCGTCCCATTTCGTAAATTTCAAACCTTTAAGTAAATTATGAACACATTTGACATGTCATTTGTATTACCATTTTCAAAAAAATAGGTGGTTCAAAAAGCAAACGCTATATGGCCCACCCTGTACTTAAAAAAATACATATTTTTTTCTAAACAATTCAGAATATCAAGTTTTTTTTTTTCAAAATTAAAAAAATAAGTATTTTTCGAAAAATTATTAGAAACAAAACAAAATGTTTTTAATTTTTTTCAAAATTTTTTTTTCTTAATTTTTTTTCGAAAAAGTTTTTAGAAAAAAAAATTGTTTGTTTATTAAATTTTTTTCGAAAAACTTTTATATTTTATTTTGTAGGATAAAATATACTTAAAAAAAATCGAAACAAAATTTAATAAAATATCTAAAAACAAAATTTTTAGAAAAAAAATTTTTTTTTTTTCTTATTTCTTAGGATAAAATACATACATATATATTCTTTAAAAAAACATTTATTCGAAAAAAATATTGTTTTAAGTATGTATATTTTATATTAAAAAATAAAAATTCAACAAAAAAATTAAAAAAGATTTATAACTTAGAAAAACATTAAATATATTTCGAAAAATATTAAATTTTTCAAAGAAAAAACATTTTTTTAAGTATTTATTATTTAAAAAGTAAAAAAAATCAAAGAAAATTTGCCTTGAAAAAATACTTTACAAAAGTTTTCCACATTGAATAAATCTCGGTTATTAAATTCTTTCCAAATTGTTTCGATTTACTGCTTAAACTTACAATTAACCCAATCTTCAGAAAAATGTGCGTCAATGCCCAAATTACTCAGATCAATTGACACTAAATTACTCTATTCGCACTGGTCCAGTGATTGTTTAATGTTATTTGTGAGAGCTTCATCAGTACGTTGGTAGAGATGACTTCTGACGTGACTAAGAACGGATCCGCTTCTGGCAAGTGCTTGCTGAGAATGGTGATATGATCCTTAACTGTTCTCATACACACCTCGCTGCGTAGGTGGTATTTGGGGGTGCATCGCAAACTGGAGAGTGCAGGTCTGACAGTTCTATAGTTACGTTCAAGTTGACGCCCAGTAACTTGTGATGAAACATCATATCATTCATGTGGCTGATTCGGTTGACGTCGCAGTAACACGCCCTGCTAACGCAGTTTTCTAAAATATTGATAACGGTTTATGGCGCCTTAAGGGCATGAAACGTTAATGGATTATTCAAAAAACAGCGATCCTTCACAGCATCCCTCAAAAATAGTCTAACGGCGTCAAATCGCAGCTCCGAAAAATCATTTATGATGCCCCAGTAGTGCTCACCGTTGACCGAAATGGAGTTGATAGTGGAATTTCAAAATTGGCCAATGATGCCAACGCTCAAAATCAGCGCTAAAGGGTCACTCTCTGAGGATGCATTGGTTTTTCGATGATCACGTGCGCATTTTCGTATCCCCAAAGGCGGTAGTTTTGCTTGTTAACATAGCCGTCGAGATGAGAATGGATTTCTTTGGGGTTTGATTGCGACTTTCTTTCAACACTTTTCAAACGTAAAACGCTTCATTTCCAACCACGCAGATATGATACTGACTTTCAAGCGAGAAAGTCCTGCCAAAATAGCAAAATAACATATGTATGATTAAAAAACAAAAACATTATATGGACCACCCGGTTTTCTTCCTATTTCATAGTATTTCGTATAGAAGCCTCTGATTTTGCAAAACTTCCGAATTTTATCATTTTTGGAAAGGGTAAGATTAGTATAGAACAAAAGAAAAAATGTAGATAGAGTTTTTTTTTCTCTTAAGGACCTTTTCAACAACATCCATGCAAATACTTCATTTAAGTTGAACGCATTCTTCAATTAACTTAAGTAAGTGAAATACGATCCTTTTCTCTTCACCTCTTTCACTTACAAGACAGCGCACCAACTATCTAGACATCGAACTAACTTAAGTTCTACACAATGAAACTCTCTTACAAAACATCTAATTAAGCAAAACGTGGCTAAAGAAGCGGAAGCAACAATAAAAGTATACGGGCATTCTCGTGCATTTCTAATGAGCGCCAACTTAGACTTGACAAGTCAAGCGCCGCCAAGGAGTGTGGCGTCATACCAAGTGTAGATAGATATGAATCACTCATTCACAATCAGGTGTGCGCATAGACCGAGGATGTGAGTTTAAGTTATTTAACACGATCCTTTGGCACTTTTTAGTACTTAACTGAATGGCAAGCGCGCAAGACGAAGCACAGGACACATAACGAGTAATGCAAATGTTGGTGAGCCAGCCAGCTAACTTGAGAGGCCAAAGTGTTGGTGGTGGTCGTGGTGGTGGTGGTGGTGGTGGCGGCGATAGTATTAATTAACGCCAGCTCCAGCCAAAGACATGCACTGAATTCGATTCGTGTTAATGAACCAGCTGTGGCAATAAAAGCGGCAAGCCGGCGAGTGAATCCTTCAACAAACTTGATAACATCAACAGCAGCTATCGACACCAGATTCTAAGTACTACAGGCAAGTAAGTAAGAGAAGCAACGAGTGTAGAGGCAGGCACAGAGGCAGAGATAGTGACAGCAATAGCTGTAGTGGCAGCTACAACGGCCACGACGGCAGCGGGAACGGCATTGTGGCACGTAAATGCAATGAACTGCAAAAGCAGCTTTTCCTGCAAAATAATCTTCCTGTAAAATGCCACACGTGACTATGCCTTAGCAAATACTTGACATTTTCTCTTGCTGCTAGTTACTGGATCTTCGTATCGCTTCGTCTACGTATTTGCTACCTTTGCTATTTTAGTTTTCTTCCAGCCAGCCGCCAATCAGCCAACCAGCCAGTGCTTGCCTCGCCGCTTCTTCTTCGTAAATTTTTCCCACTTTGACTTCTTTGAATAGTGAATTTTTCTGTGTTACTGGCAATTTTTTCGTTTTTTTCTTTGTAACTTTTGATTTTAGGGTAAACCCAAACCTCTGCGCTTTCACCTAATAACCGTAAAATGTGATAAGTCACTGCTGCTGATGTTAGTTGGCAAGACTCCAATTTGCCGGTATTTCAACTCGCATGCGCCTGCTGTACACTCCGCTCCTCTCGAAGGCAGAGATATGCAAGCAAATTTGTGGCAGGCTGCATCAACAGGAGATATAGGATACAGGAAGTTGAGTAGAGGAAAGGGGAACAAAGGCTAGATAAAATAATGAGAAAGAGCAACATCGAAATGAATCTGACAAGTGAATCGCTCTTTGCAAACAGGGTGAGGCCAGCAGGCATTCAAAGTTGTATGCATGCATAGATGGCGATGCGTAAGTTTACCCTAAAGGACGCGTATTTTGAAGTACCAAAAATTGCATCAGCTGCGTTGTAAGTTGAAGGCAGTAGCTCTAGTAGAAGCTTAACAAAGTAGAGAAGATAGCACAGAATGTTGCAAAGTTGCGTGCGAGGCCAGAAATCACAAAAAGGAGCTTAGGTAAAGGGGTTTATAGCCTCCCGCTCTCCGCCTAAGCCAAATGCAAGCCTTTTTAGGGGTGTTTTCTTTTGCCATAGCTGCTTCAGAAATATAATTGGTAAGCTCCAAAATTTTGTTTAACTCTTCATCTCCAAAAAACTAGTCGGTATTTGATAGAAAGAACGGTTTAGGAGCCGGCTACCATGCGAGCTACTTAATGGAGTTATTAGGAGCCCGAAAACAAGAGTGAAGTATGTTTTTTTTTTGTAATAAGAAGGACGAAGTAGCAGCACTTTTCCACTTTGCTGAAATGGTGGCTGCAGTGAAACCTATAGAGTAGACAAAGCGCAGCAATCACTGGCGACGGAATCCATACTCTACAAGCTGGGTATGGTAAGAAACTTATGCCCAGAAAACAACTAAGCTACGCAATCTTGCGAATTTAGTATTGAACTATTCAAATACCTTAGCGGCGCTATTGAAACCTGAATGCGCTATGTGGTCGATTGCGTGCCGGTATGCTGGGGTTTGAGAGTATGATAGTTCACCCCAAAGTTGATTCTGCAATCTTAGCCAACTGTCAATGCGGGTTTATATTGAGGGTATTGTGTCAAAGACCTTTTAATGCCAGTGTGGCTTTAAGCTGGATAAATTTCTTATCGAAATAAAAGTAAATATCTAAAGGCTGAGTTTTGGAAAGGATACGAGCATACGAGGTATAGCCAAAAAATAACGAGACATGCTTATATTAGGTCAAATGTTTAGCCATGCAAGGGCACACCTGGACGATAGATAAAAACACGACCTTTGCGATACCATTGCAAGGCTGAAAAGGGAGAGGAATCAAGAAAACAAAAAGGTTAGGAAGGTTATGAAAAAGACGGAGCGATGAATATTTATTTAAGCTAATCACTTCGTATATTTGATAAAATTCATCAGATGGGTAATAGGTATCTAAACCTACTATAAGCGCAGATGTAGCGAAAAAGAGAGAGCCATGATGCCAAAACCTCATCGGCACAAGGATAGGACAGCTGAGGAAAAGGTGCCAAGATGATTACACATCATTCTCCAGATAGCTACTGTAAAAAGAAGTCTAACTAATGCCAAGTCTCACTGCGTGGATGCCCCACAGATAGTGTGTCGAAAGGCCACCGACAAAATTCGAGAACTAAAGCTTTTTTAGCCCTAGAAGTTCCTTCAGGAATCTCCCATACACCTGTTGACAGAAGAATATGGCGACTTTGCAAACTGCTTAGTAGACGCGAAACCCCACCTTCCAGTAGCAGATCACAGGTAATTAATATTTTCATTTCGCGGGGTAATCACTTCACGGATCCCTAGAAAAGTGTTTATTATGATTTGATATATATTTGAATGGAATTGTGGATGGCCGAAAAGCACTCTTGCCCATTGCACTTAAGACTAAGAGATACGATCTAGAAGAATAAGGATGGGCAGGCGGGGTGGTGATTCTTTAATCCTCAGCAAACTTCCCAGAGTTTTTATGAATCGTAGCAGTTTGTCGAAGGAAAGAGAATGTAGCTCAACCATTCTCTGACCCGTACATCCGACCCAAAAATGTAAGTCTAGCGAAAGCCAGACAACGACAGAGTAAATGCTCTCCTTCATTTCTGATGATTGGGAGCTCTCATATGCGTTGCAGAGCCTTGAGCTAAAGGTGCGAGAAACTTATGGATATAAAGATCATCAGGGAAGTGTTCCATACTTTTACCGATTTTGGGATTACTATTTCCCTTATTTGTACCGATTTCTGGTGTAAATGGTTATGATGATCTGCCCTTTAGTGGCTGATTTAGAATAGGATAAATGGCTGCCCGTGCGAGGCCCACTTGGACAAAAAACCGAAAAACGTTTCTTGTAATACCATACGGGAAAATACCACACAGGGGCGGTAAAATGGAAAAAGAACCAAAAAGGTGGAAAAAGAAAGAAGGGGGAAAAGAACCAAATAGGTGGAAAAAAGAAGTAGGGGCAAGACGACCAACAGTGGCTAATTACTTTTTAATTAACTGCTTTAAGCTCCTGATGAAATCCACTTGGCGCATGACATTTAAACTCGCATCGACCGTAAGCTTAGCAAAAAAATGAGAGCCGAGATGTCAGTCGAAAAAAAGGATGCTGAGATGATTCCACCTCATGCTCCAGACGTCAGAAGTCAGGCATTTCACCCGACTAATTTCGAACGCACAAACAACGAGCACAAAGCCCTAATTGCCGCTTGGCTGTCGGAGTAGATGTTTAAGTTCTTTACAGTAATTACAAAAGTAAGCAACCAATTCATTGCTTCCTTCAGTGCAGCTACCTACGCTTGGAAAACACTACAGTGGTGGACGTGAGACCAGTAACCAATCAAGCTCCAATGATATTCTAAAATTTATCAAAGACGTCTGAAGCCGCTCATTTTCTTGGCGGATCTCGATTTTTTCGGGCAATCTTCTGGGCCAATCTTCCGGGCCAGAAATAACATACTCAGCAGCAATAAAAATACTAAGCATAACTCGCTTAAACTAATTTTTTGCTAGCTAATAAATCATAAGCTCTGTGCGTCTTCACTTAGAAGTTTTTAGACACGCCACTGCACACAAATCTCCAACTCTGCTACAGCGAAAAGTGCAACCGGTTATATTCGTAGTAGGTAAGTAGATTTGCAGTCGCATACGTAGATATGTAAATAAGCATTTCCAAGTACTTGTAGATACTCACCTGTAGTGCGACATGCAAGCGCTTCGACCAGACGCGCGCTTGCTTCTTGTCGCTGATTATCATATCCATATCGTGTTGCATGCGCGTTAACACCCAGTGGAAGCATTGCACACTCAGCGACTCACTGAAATAGCAAAGAGAAAGAAAGAAAAAAAAAACGTTATCATCCAAACATACATAAAAACGTATTAAGAAGTGCGGAAAATGCACAAAGGAGATGCTCCTACATACATAAGGCGGTGTAAAAGCATAGCGTGGAAATGATGAGTTTAAGTGTTAAGAAATTAAAATTCAAATACAACAAAAAGGACAAAAAGAACAAGTGAAAGGAAGTCGAGTCTTTGTGAAAAATTAGAACTCCTCAATCGCTGCGCTGTAACACGCGGAAATGCGGCGCACATTGGGACGCTGCATAAAATTCGATGCTCAAAGTAAAAAAATGTGAATGAGAGGTTTAACTTATTAAATAATTAATTATTAAAAAAACAATATGACATTAAAATCAAAAATATTATATTAAAAAAAAATTGTATTAAAAAAAGTTTTTTAAAAAACAATATGACATTAAAAAAAATATTATATTCAAAAAAATATATTAAAAACAAAATGACATTAAAAAAAAATATATTATATTAAAAAAATATTATATTAAAAAAAAATATTTAAAAAACAGTATAACATTAAAAAAAAATATTTTATAAAAAAAAATATATTAAAAACAATATGACATTAAAAAAAATATTTTATTAAAAAAAAAATTTATAAAAAAAAATATTATATTGTATTAAAAAAAAAATTATTTAAAAAACAATATGACATTAAAAAAATAGTATACTAAAAAAAATATTATAAAAAACAATATGACATCAAAAAAAAACAATTATATTAAAAAAAAAATATTAAAAAATATTATATTAAAAAAATATATTAAAAAAAATTATATTAAAAAAAATATTACATTAAAAAATATATTATATTAAAAAAAAATATCACATTAAAAAAAGTTTATATTAAAAAAAATGTATAAAAAAAAATTATATTAAAAAAATATTATATTAAAAAAATATATTGTATTAAAAAAAATATATTAAAAAAAGGATTACATTAAAAAAATAGTATATTAAAAACACTATTACATTAAAAAAATATTATATTAAAAAAAAGTATTGGTACTAACAGACAATATGTATAGTAAACTCGTACTTGTACTTACAGATTGATTGAAAAGTATTGAAAGTGAAGAGGAATCAAAATTTATAGGCCATTTTAATACAAAGTGAAGACCAAAATAAACAAGACTGAGCTAAAATAGAAACGACAGAAGCTTTGTTCTGATAACTTCGAGTTTATCTATTTACAATAGTCCCCTTTGGCCTCGATAAACTGTTTTGCGCGATCTAAAAGCTTTTCGAAAGAGTGTTTCAGGTCATTAACCGGAATGTCCTTAAGGAGTGTAAGCTTGTACCGAAGCTTTTTGGATGGCCTCTACGGACGCAAAACGCTTTTCTTTAACGGTCAAATGCAATTTTCCGAATAGGTAGAAGTCACAGGGAGCCATATCAGAGTAATACGGTGAGTGATTCTAGTCAAAAAAAGTGGTCACAAGAGTGCCAGCTTCCTCCTTCCGGATATTCAGGGCGAATTCGACGAATTATTTATGCGATTTCTAGTCAAAAAATCAGTCACAAGAGTGAATGGATAAGATGGTGCATTATCATGCAATAAGCACCAGCTTCCTTCTTCGCGGTATTCAGGGCGAATTCGACGAATGCGATGCAACAAATGCTTCAAAACGCCAAGATAGAAAATTGCATTGTCGATTTGGCCCGTGGCCAATTTCCTTGGAGTCGTAAGAATCGTAATAACAAATGAGCATCGACTTAATTTTTGTCTTCTCCAAACGCGATTTTTTGGGTGGTGGCTCGTCTGGGGCCTTCCATTCGGCACTTTGATGCATAGTTTCAGGTTAATGTTGGAAGCACCACGTTTCATCACCAGTTACAACGTGAATGTGAAGGAAGTTCTCGTCTTTTCTCGCCTCTTTAATGAGGTCTTTCGAATGTTGAATTTTGAGTAATTTTTGGTCCTCAGTTAACTTGTGCCGAATAAAACGTACACAGACCTTTCGTGAGCCGAAATGATCAGTTAAAATGCGATAAATCGATGCTTTGGAGATATTCAACTCCAATTTCATGAATTTCAATGATGATTTCGGTTCATTTTTACTAAATTTACGAACAATTTCGATGGAGTTATCGGTGATTACTGATTTTGGGCGGTCCGTATATTATTTGTCATTTATGTGCTTACAACCATCTCTGATGGGTCCGTCGAATATTGGCAACCCTGTACATACTGTCAGCCAAGCGTCAGACAGGCTCCTGGGCTCATTTTTGATTGCCACGAAATTAGTCGGAAAATGCCAGACATCTCCTTCAACTATAACCGAGTACTGCGATATTAGGTTGATTTGGGTTCGTCCTAATAGGGACATAACAGAAAACTGCTGGGCGGATGCACCAGCTAGACAAGGGAGCTTCGAGATGATTTCTCCGCGTATCGAAAGGACTGTTCTTGGAAAGATAGGTTTCACGTTAACTCAGCGAGCGCTGGATTAGTGAACAAACGTGCCAAACTTCAAGATCCTTCTGACCACGGGTAGATCGAGGGCACTCGAGTGAACTTCTAAGTCTAGCAAAGCCACAGCTCCCGGATTTTGTGGATGTCTTTTCTGGGCATTGTCTATTAGATATAGACACGCTGAGACTGGGTGTTGCTTCGAGTGTTTGCTGCAGCAACTGTCAGGAGGGTGAGGTGGAATCCTCTCACTACCTTCTCCTCTGCTATCCTGCTTTTGCCGGGCTGAGTTTCAGACACCATAGCTATCACTTTTTTGATACGCCTACGAATTTGAATAGTAGTTCGAAGCGGTTAACACAAATAAATATCATAGTAATCGTTCGATTTTCTTCTTCATAACCTTTAAACATAACTTCTTTTCCCCATCCTTTTTTTCCTTCTCCCTTTTGCGCTCACAACTGTATGACAAGGGACAAAAGATTGTATACACGTTCAAGTGGAACAGAGTCCCTGAAGTAGACATCCCCTTTGCCGAATTCGCGAATTATGGCGTGAGATGTCTTTCTGTTTATTGAGGTTAAATTTCCTTTAAATGGAAGAAATTAAGGCAGTGAAGGCGTAAAACAGAAAGCGGCACAAGTAATGATGAAACTTACAGAAAAAGACTTTTAGTACTACTTCGGGTAATGGAAGATTCTCATAAAGCGTTTTATTGCTAAAGGAAATAGAAATAGTCGAATGTATTCGTACTGGATGTGATGAGCTTCAAGTTCTCTCGAATTTTACCACCACAAAAAAAAATTAATTAATTAAAAAATAATCCCTTTCGACATTTCCAAAGCGCTATTGCGAATTAAATCCATTTTAAAGAAATTGCAGTGCCACTTCTATTTTTAATGAAGTAAATATGTAAAAATCGCCTTTTGAGCACTTGTTTGTATGGAACCGTCCCAGTGTATGTGGCAGTAGTATTGGCGAATTGTAGCTGAAGACATTAACGAAATTACAGACAGTTACGTATGTATAACTTGAAGTAAGTACTTGAAGATGCAGCCACGTAAGTTCCGAGGAAACGCGGCATACGGTAAATGAATGTAGGTAAGTTGAGGAACTTTCGTAGTTGCTATTATGTGAAAATGAGTTGAGACTGGAAACAGTTCTCATTCGTTTGTGGTAATTACTTAAATGGTTAATCCAACTCTAATCGCAACCAAATGCAAATAGTTAAAAGAGAAATGTAATATTAGGTTTCAAAAAAGGGTAGAATCTTAAGCATTTACTTGAATAAGATAGTATAGCTGGCACCTCGGCACTTTTCAGTCATCACTAAGTCAAATAGGCACACACTGTCTGACCCAGGAGTCGATTTCCGAAGAAGAAAGTACAAGGGGGGTAAAATTAAACATACACTTTTGTTTTCGAACAACTTTTTAAATAAGTAACAAAAAACGATTTTGTGTGATGAAAACCTTTATTTTCATTTTTATGCGCTTCATTCATCAAATATGATGGACTACGACGCCATTTACAAACAATATTAACCTACCGAGAGGGTGATCAATATTGCGCCATCTTGCACCTCAACTAGTTAGGATCCAGCGAAGCTCGCATCAGCGCTCTCTAATCAATCGGCATTTATATCTCAAATAAACGTTTACATTAACAGTCAAGCAATAGCAGCTGTAATGACAAACTCACACTCCGTACGACGGAACAGGGCGGATGAGCTAGGAACTGAGAAACAAGCCACAATCTACTAGGTTCCATTGCACAAGGTATTGCCACAGCAATCGCAAATCTTACAAGGTCCGGCACTGAAAATGTAACCAACTTCAGACCGCTCGCATTATATTTGGCTGGAAAATCACAACCACCGATTGTTCGTGAGCTCGATCACCTTAAAGTAAAAAAAGTGTCTGTTTATTACTCATTACAATGATTCTGGTACCATCGCGAAAAGTCATGGAGGAGGTCATCAAAAGACTGCAATGTCACGTGAAATGGTTCAACGATCTGAAAGTCAAGCCTTACAAGCTCCAAAAGGCGCATGAACTTACACCAAAGCAGCAACAAGTCTGACTTGAGAGAGCGAAGGAGTCGCTCTGCTTGACCGAAAGCGGTAAATTTTCGAACATTGTGTTTTCTGACGAGAAAATTTTTCGAATTGAGCAATTCGTAAACTCCCAAAACGGCAGGGTTTATTTAACCGACCGATGAGAATTTGAGTCATCGATTGGCTACCAGGAGACAGCACCCGCCACAGGTAATGGTTTGGGCCGCTGTAACTGCAGATGGGCGCTATCCAATCGTTTCATCGAGCATGGCGTCAAAGTAAATGCGAAATATTATCGGGAAAGTATTCTGGAGGTTGCTTTGAAGCCGTGGGCAGACAAAGATTTTGGTAGCAGACCGTGGACGTTTTAACAGGACTCGGCACCGTCTCACAAAGTTCGAGTGAACCAAGAATGGCTAAAAAACAACGTTCCGAACGTCATAACGTCCACACAATGGCTCTCAAATTCACCAGACGCGAATCCGTTGGACTTTTCTCTTTAGGCCATTTTGGAGAACAAAGTCCGAACTAAAAGATTCACTAGTAGCGAGGCGCTGAAAAAATCCATTGTCCGCGTGTGAGAAAAAATACCTGCAAGTCACATTCGGACAGCTTGCGATTCGTTTCTCGACCGTCTCAAGGCCATAGTCAAGGCAAGAGGTGGTCATACCGAGCTAAAGTAAATTGATTCTTAACACTGATTCTGAAACACCAAAATTCAGAAAAACATTTTTCAAATCGCGGTCGCCCCTCGGCAGGCATTGGTCAACCTCCGAGTGTATTTGTGCCATGAAAAAGCTCCTCATAAAAAATATTTGCCGTTCGGAGTCGGCTTGAAACTGTAGGTCCCTCCATTTGTGGAACAACATCAAGACGCACACCACAAATAGGAGGAGGAGCTCGGCCAAACACCCAAAAAGGGTGTTCGCGCCAATTATATATATATATCGATGGTTTTCGAGAAAAGTGACATAATTCAAAAATACAAAATACTGAGTTGGGTCAGTTTTCTAGATAAGTTACACGCCAATTCGATCACCTGACAAAACGACACCAACGCCATCTCTCAGAATTGCTTCACGATTCGCTTAAGAAGCTTTTCCAGATAAAAATATATAAACCTTGTAGTTGATTTTTGCTTTTAACGGCAAAACTCCGAATTTGAGTTAATTTTGAGTTGTGTCGCTTTTCTCAAAAACCATCGATATATGTATATAATTGGTTACACTTCGAGTGCCGGACCCTGTAAGGGCAAAATATAAAGTTCTTAAAATCTCTGTACAAACACTTGGTGCCCCTATGAATCAGTTTCTGGCCTAAGTGCGATCTACAGGATCAGCCAAGTACAACCTACTCTAACCTAACCGATCACTGACCGTTGGTACACAGCTATTGTCATAGACGTATGTTTGTATGTAAGCTTAATTTGAGATAAGTTTTTCAAAATAATACTCCATCACACGGCTGTAGTTAGCAACACAATTGAATAGTGTACAAAACAAATTGGCGCATTGTTGTACACAAACATTTCTTTAACTTAAATTTTTGTTGAAAATTCTCCAAGAGAAACTTTTCAAAACATCACAAAATAAGAATACTCTGGTACAGTAGAGGAACTTGGGACAAACCCCTAAACAAATTGTATTAACGGCGACATGCAAAGTTTAGCAAACTACAAGCAACAAGCAACTGGCGGCTGTCCACAAGACTTCTGCTTTCAGTTCTCCGCCAGAAGTGGCCTACCAGAAGGCTATCCAGCTTAGACTTCATAACTATTTGGCACAGTTGAGCGACGCAATGCACAGCAACAATGCACAAATTAAAGAATGGATAAATAAGTGAATGAGCGGGTGAGAGCAACAAATGACAACATTTTTATAAAGCGCCATTGTTGGTATGCAGAAACTAATTTGAAAGTAACCAAAACAATTTTAAAGAAATTTTTGTTATACCAACAACCAGCAAAATGCACGTACGAAGGGTGCACACAAAAAGGGTCTACAAAAAAATCTCAGGAAGAGAAATTGCAGTGAACCAAGTAAATTGTCTGCCAGCTAACGGTGAGCGCCTGGACCATATGCAAGCGCACCAATGAGCGATGGCAAGGACGACCACGATGTTGTGATGAACACAACGTAGGACGATGAAGACAACAAAATACCAGAGTATAAAGAAATTTGCGAAATTTCGTTAGTTATGAATGGACAATGCCACACAAAGCGACAACTACAATGGACAATCCTACTCGTAGTAGAAAGCTGAACAAAACAGCAAACAGCTGCCGTCGCAAGGGGCATGCTGAGCAATGAAGTGCAGCAACACCAACGGGCGTTCAATTGCGCTTCGCCTGCCTGCCTAGTCGCCTATTCGTCTATGCGCGCAAGTGAAGCACTGAAACAATAGAATCTTTGTAGTTTTAAGCGGAAGAGAATAAAAACAAAAAAAAATACATTCACCAACTTTCGACCACTTCCGATTGTTGTTCATGAAACAGTTCAGCAGTGCGGAGCGAGTTGGGGTACGAGGGTCTAGACAGTATTGTGGTTGGGCTGAAAATCGGATGTGAGTGAAAGCATTTTGTCAGAAACTTCCGCGCGCGCACTAAATAAATTTAATGTAGCAGCAGACAATAAAATTTGACCAAGAAGTACATTGAGATCGTTAAAGTGTGGGCAAAAAAAAACAACAACAACAAGCTTTCTTCTGGCTGTTAAAGTAGAATCGAAATTTTTTATTTTTTTATTTTATTTTATTGGTTTGACCAAGAGCGACTGTAATTTTCAATGTTGTTGGTTGGTATTCAACACACAGTAACTCTTAAAAGTAGAGGTTTGAAAGATTTAATGAAAGTGCAATTGGAAATTTATATTTCGTTAGAAAAAATGTGGCTCAAGTTGCTGCACCGTTGATTGATGTAAATTTATGAAGCGATCCAAAGTGTTCTAAAAAAATTGAGCTAAACAACTGAATCTTGTATTATCTATTATCCAAGAGAAGTATACAGAGTCCGGGACTCGAAGTGTAACCAATTAAAAAGGCCATACATTTAGTTTGGGAATTTACTTTTATTCAATTCAAAGTAAAAAATGTGTGAAAATAATACAAAAATAAGAATCAATTTACTTTTGCTCGATATGACCACATTTTGCCTTGACTATGGCCTTGAGACGGCCCAGAAACGAATCGCAATGTGATTTGCAGGTATTTTGGTCCACTCGCGGACAATGAATTTTTTCAGCGCCTCGAGACTAGTGAATCTTTTAGTTCGTACCTCGCTCTTCAAAATGGCCCCAAAAGAAGAATTCATCGGATTCTGAATCTCAAAGGCTTAAAGTCACGAGAATTTCGGAAAAATTTGATGCAAAATGTGTTTTTTTTATTTGGGACTAGTTGATCGTAGCCGAATGGGTTGGTGCGTGCCTACCAAGAATGATAGAGAAAAAGTTTTCAACTTCCGAATTCGTCGTGTCGGAAGAGCCCATGAATAAACAACTAAAAAGAAGAGGAATTACTTGTTTATGAAGAAGAAAAGTAAGCGAAAGCAATGGAAACAACCAATCACATGAAATTACACGCACACTGACATACTTTCTTGCCAAGGCGTCATCCGCATAAAAAAACTCAAATAAACTGCATTCGGTGGCTTTATATAAATTTGTGCTTCCCATTTTAACACACGGCATGTGGTTTTCATTAGTCTGATTAGCTCAAATCTCACAAATCACAATCCCACCAAGCCATTCACTGAATTTTCACAAACATGCAATTTCTGCTACTTTCGTTGGTTTTGTTCTTTGTTTTGTATTGCGAAAGGAGCTGACGTCAGACTTGTCAAAATCACGAAAAATAAAGTAACTGTTTTTCAATGGCGTCACTTTAGATACTCAATTCGCCTTGCGTGAATACCATTCGGTGTACGTAAATTCGAATCTGCGTGCATGAAACACCAAAATGATAGAAAAAAATTTTTCTAATAGTGGTCGCTCCTCGGCAGACAATGGCAAACCGCCGAGTGTTTTTCTGCCCCGAAAAGGCTTCTCATAAAAAATATCTGGAATATCAAGGAAACGGTACTGGAAAACCATCATTTAAGTTTGAGGGAGACTGCTTGTGACTTTAACGTGTCTCACGAATCAATTCGCAACATTTTACACCCTCAATTGGGCATGAGACGCCAAGACACGTGGCTGCTCGACTCGTTCCAAGGGAGTTGAATTTCTTTAAAAAAATTCATCGGAATAAAGTGGCTGAAGACACGCTTGAGCAAGTGAATTCGGACCCAACGTTTATCCAGCACACCATAACAGTGATAACAGGTGATGAGACGTGGGTATATGAGTTTGACATGCAAACCAGTCAACAGTCAACAGGAAGCCGAATGGCGCTATCTACATGTGCCGAAACCCAAAAACCCAGGTCAAAGTCGGTCAAAAGAGTAAGTCGTGCTACTCGTTTTCTTTGCTTGTCATGGTGTTGTGCACTCGAAATTCGCTCCAAATGGTTCTATGGTAAATAAAGAATAATATTTGGAAGTTATGCGTTGTTCGAGAGAGAATGTGCGTAGGAAACGGCCCAAATTGTGGAAAGAAAACTCTTGGATCTCGCACCATGATAACGCACCGTCTCACTAGGCTCATATTGTGAACACTTTTTTGACCAAAAACTCAACAAATATCATCGAACAACCACCGTATTTACGGATTTAGCCCCTTGTGACTTTTTCCTTTTCCCAAAACTTAAATTGCCACTCCGCGGACGCCGCTTTGGGTCGATAGAGGCCATTCGCTGAAGAAGCTGAAGAAGATCTCTTCAAACGCGTTTAAGAGGTGCTTTGATGACTGGACCAATTGTTGGCGTAAGTGTATTGCTTCGAATGGAAGCGATAATTTTGACGATTAAACAATTATTTTGCGATTTATTGAACAATTCACAGTACTTTTTTGTCAGAATGTAAATTACACTATTACCAGTACATTCTTCATTTTCTTTAAAACTTACACTTAATCCCGAGATTCTCATTGCAGTTAAGAATTTTTTTATTCCACTCTTTGTAAAAAACGGTTCTGAGCTGTTGTATTTGCGCTATCCCATGTGATGTCGGCATCTGCAAGCTCGTGCAACATCGACATTATCCAAGTAATCTTTGGCCAACTATCAGGCTAGCTAGCTAGTGGTTTTCTCAATGTGTGACCTATCCATCGCCAGTTTCTGCATTTTTTTGCCCCAGGAGGGGTTCCTTATTCGTTGATCACCACATCGCCTCGTCAATTATTGCATGTTTTGTTTTATTGTGGTCTTCGTTTTGGCGATGTTGTCTGTCCGCCTTCGGTTGCATGTTTTTTGTTGCATTTGTTTTTATGAATAAGTGAAGAATTTCAGAGTATTGGAAAATACTGCAATACATTTTTGCGAATTACTCGCCCAAATCTACGACTTCTCCTAAGTCACTCACAAAAAGTTCACTTTCATTCTCGTGTAATTCACTTACTTTTTCCACACACTGTTAATGCAATGAAAAACTATTTGCCGCAACGTTGTCAAGAGAAATACACTTTGCGACCCAAACCAAACTGAAAAAAGATATGACAAACTAGAAAGAATGAACAAAATGGAGCACTTAAAAATTTAATGCATTCTTTGAGGTTAAGTCATAAAAATAGAATTTAACGACTTGCACCAACACAACAATACCGGCGAGAAAGTACATGAAAAGTGCAACTCAAAACAATACTAAATCACTCAAATGCATTTTACACGTCTGCTTGTGAAAACTCGCTAGAAAAAAAAGAAATAGAAAACTTAACTTTAGCTCCGAGGAAAATTCGCAGAATTTGCAGAATTTTTCTGCATTTCATTATTTCGAAGTACGTCCATTTGACGACGTAGAATAGCAACCAGTGGTCAATAAGCTGATTCCAGCTGACTTACACTTGACTACATACAATACAGACTTGACTGCCCTCAACGCGCTTTCTCGGGCGGGCAACAACAATTCATATGCCTGTCAAACAAACCAGCTTTCATCTAAACTGGCGTCCATCAGTATTCCAACTCAACTATTTTAGCCAATATATTTTTACTTGTATTTCTGCGGCTTTTTTACTCACCTCACCAGCTCCAGTTGCATTCCGCTCAGCCGATTGAATTCCATGAAAAATCGTATCGCCCACAAAAGGTACGAATCATCATGATTGCCCGTACCAGCATTGCGTTCCAACACTCGCCTGACCTGACGCACCAATGTATTGTAAGCCGAACGCAGGACTTCAATGCAGAACTCGCGCAGACACAAACTGCAAAAAAAAGAAGCAGAGCATAAATAGATTGCATGAGAAATAAAATTGGAAAAAAGCAAATACAATGGGATAAAGAATAAAGGCACAAATAAGTATGAATAAGAATGAACTAAATTGAAGGCACGAAGGCGTGCTTAAATGGGATTGTATAGCAGCGGGTCGCTGAGGTTTGCGATTTGTGATGAAACTGCCACATCCGCCGTGGCATATGAAAGCAATGCGAGGGTATAAATGATATAAATAAATGAATGTTTAGCATGAATTATGGATTAAATGGCAGAAGGTATTTACATTTGTGGGGGAATGGGAAAAATAAATTGCTTTATTTGTATATGTAAGTAATGTAGAGTCTGTGCAATTACGCTGTCGTATTTACTATTTGTAGTATCTGTAAGGATGTAGTGAATAACCATGTAACCATACAAGAACAATTCTATGTTCTACTTATCTGCTCTACTTTAATTTTATAACAACACATTGTTGAATAAATTTTATTTAATCATACAGGATAGCAATATGATTAAACTTCGTATGGGACACAGGATAGTTTTGGCTATATTGGAAGCAAATGCATATCGTTTCAATTTTCAGTGGCCGCTGTTCAGCCTTGAAATCCAACGGTGCTACTTTGGACTAAGCAGGCAATTCCCGGCTGCATCATCACGGTAGATCGTGGAGCAGATGAAGATGTCAACTGCAGGCTAAACAAAGCAAGGACGGCATTCAGGCAAATCCATTCAATATGGGGGAGCTCAATAAATGATTGCCTAAACCTTATCAACACGTTAGGAAACCTCAACATAGTAACACTAGCCTGGATTCCGGGACATGAAGGACATGAGGGAAATGAAATGGCTGATGACCTTGCAAAACAAGGAGCAAATATGCAACTTACTGCTCCTGAGCCTTTCTGTGGACTCACAAAAGGCCACATTAATGAATTCCTGAAAGAAAATTTACTGCACACTGGCTAAACTGTGCCAGTCAGCATCAAGCCAAACTATTCCTAAGTCCCAACAAAGGAATATCTGACAAGCTTCTCTCACTAAGCAGAATAGATCTGCGTCTTTTAACAGGATATCTTACAGGTCACTGCAGCTTGAGGTATCATCTAAATAATATTGGACCAATGTCTGCCGCTTTTGCGAAATGAACACAGAAAGCTCAGAACATGTGCTTTGTGAATGTCCTGCGTTGGGCAGATAGAGACTTCATCACCTTGGTGGTATCGTAGTACCTCCATGCAATCTTTGGAACAACAAACCCAAAATTGTGCTAAAATTTTTAAAAAGCCCAAAACTTTGGGGTTACAAAAATAGGCCTTTCACAATAGATCAGCTCTGGTTGCAGTACGTAATGGCCTTCTAATAATAATAATAAATGGGGGAGTTCGCAAATCTCCGGGCGCAGTAAACTACGAATATTCGGCTGATGAGCGAAGTCCTTATTGTTGTACGGAAGCGAAACATGGCTGGTCTCTAACACCATCACACAGAGGCTAGAATCTTTCGTCGACAAATGCCTCCACATAATCTGTAGAATATTCTGGGCAAACACCATCAGCAACGACGCGCTGTGGAGATTAACGAATTAAGAAGCCATCCATGGAAAATGAAGCGCGGAAAGGGCAATGGATAGGTCAAAGGCTTAGAAACCCACCAGATAGCATCACAACAATCGGACTGGACTGAAACCCGCAAGGGAGCAGAGATCGCGATGGACCAAAAAATAAGTCGAGAAAGTCGATGTTGCGCGAACCGGACATCTCACGAGAGGAGTGAACAAGGCAAAAAAAAGGCAATTGAGTAGTAAATTCCCCTCGCGACGAACAAAACTAACACTTTATAAGTCTCTCATCCTGCCCATCCCATCGTATGACGCAGAAGTTTGGATGATGACAACATCTGATGAGGCGTTCCTTGGAGTGTTTCTGCGGAAGATTTTCGGTCCGTTGCACAATGAGCTGTATGAGCTTTACGACGACATAGACATAGCACAGCAAATAAAAATCCAGTGGCTTTGTTGGCTGGGTCATGTCGTCCGAATGGATACAAACGCTCCGGCTCTGAAAGTATTCGATGCAGTACCAGCTGATGATGGTAGCAGAGGAAGAGGAAGGACTGCTTTGCGTTGACTTGGACTTGGTTTCACTTGGTGTGGCCAACTGGCGCCGATTAGCACGCGAAAGAAAAGACTGGCGCGCTCTTTTAAACTCGACCAAAATCGCTTAAGCGGTTATCGCGCCAATCAAGAAGAAGAAGAGTGCCCTCTGTTAGTGCTGACACCTTTCAATCCGGAATTCTCACTTCTTCTGTCCGAAATTCTTTTAATAAGTACACGCAATGTTCTATTAAAAACTTATAGTCCTATATAAAATTGGGCATATCGCAAAATTTTTCTTATTGTTAGATTTTAGCAGCCGTAAAATTTATCAATGACATCCGGTGTCGTTTCATGGCTTCCAAAAGAATGTAAATTATCAAGCACAAAATATAAGGTGGCGCAAAATTAATCACCCTATCCGAGGGCTTTTAATTTTTTACAAATGACGTCATGTATGAATCATTTGACACTTGTGAGCTAGACAGCTGCTGCATACAAGCAGACAAAATATGAAGGGCTTTACGTCAAAGGATGATTTCCAAAATTATCCTAAATTTTTATTTTTTTCTTTAGTAAAACGTGGTTCAAAAACAAAATTGGACGATTAATTTTGTGCCACCTTGTATAAGCGGAACTTAGGCTCAGCTATATAGAAATACTAATCCCGGAAACTAGCATTAAACCATGAATACGGCTTTTCGTCAAATAATCGTCTTCTCGAGCGAGACCCTATTTTGGGCTCAGTGGCTACATGAAAAATAATTAATATAAGGTGGCGCAAAAGTAACCTTGCGATGTTTTTTGGCTGTAACTAAAAAAAAATTAAAATTGATTCTTCTTATGGATTATTCTTATTTGGTCTTTTAATTTTTTTTACATCAAGTCGAGAATATGATGTCATGTAAATGGCCGCCGCCACAGTTGATTGCTATTTGAGCCCTTTTTATGGCATTTTCCTTCACTTTGGCCAAAACTTTCGGCGATAGGTCCTCACATTCTTGACGGATATTGTCTTTAAGAGCTGCAGGAGTCTGAGGCTTGTTGACATAAACACGCGACTTCAAAAAGCCCCACAAAAAGAAGTCTGGAGCGGTCAAACCAGGCGATCTTGCTGGCCAGTGCAAATCGCCAAAACGGGAGATTAGGACCCGGGAAATGCATCCGTCAGCATATCGGTTGTGGCGCGTGCAGTGTGTGCCGTTGCACCGTCCTGTTGGAACCACGTGTTTCCCAATCCCAATTCATCAAGTTGCGGCAAAAAGAACTCGTTGATCATTGCTCTGTAGCGCTCACCAGTCACAGTAACCGTTTGGCCTGCGACGACTTCGAAGAAAAAACGTCCGATGACTCCTCCAGCGAAAACAGCACACCACACAGTGACTTTGAGCGGGCTAATGGCTCTTCGTGGGTTACACGCGGATTTTCAGTGCCCCAGAAGCGTAAATTTTGCTTATTTACGTACCCGCTAAGATGGAAATGGGACTCATCACTCATGATTATTTTTGATGAAAAATCATCTTCCTCTTGGTGGTGGCTGCTAACAGCTGATGCACCATCTGGACTTTGAACGGAAACATCTTCAAATCTTGTACCAAAATTCGCTGTAAAGACCGTCGATTGATACCCATTTGGGTGGCACGTCGTCTGGTCGATGTCGACGGCGCTTCCATGACCTCCTCGGCTACAGCAGCAATATTCTCTGCAGAACGGCTACTCAGGGGGCTGCCACGCCTGGCAGCATCTCGTGTTGTGCCAGTCTCTTCGAGGCGAGCGGCTAAACGTCGCAGTGTTTCACAAGTAGGCGTTGGACGGCGAGGAAACCTGCGACGAAATGCACGTTGTGCCAAAGTCACCGGCCGATTATTGGTCAAATAAATAGTCAGCAATATTCCGCGTTCTGGGGCAGTGTAGCGTAACATTGTTTATTAACGTGTATTTCTCATGTGTTTACTACACAAATGTCAAAACAGAGCTGACATTAGGGGCCAATCGCAAAATTTATAGCATTTTCTGATAGGAGGATTACTTTAGCGCCACCTTTTATTAACAATAGAGAGTAAAGTAAAGAATCACACTTCTTGAATAACAGACGAGTAATACCTCTGAAGACATCTTCAGTACTCAATACTAGCTTGCCGAAGTCAATAGATGGCTGTATATCGAAGAGAACATTTGCCTCACTGTCAGAGGCCGATGCAAAATTGGACTTAAAGAACTCAGCGAAGAGATTAGCGGCATCGGCTGGAGTATTAGCAGCTTTGTCACCGTAAAAAATTACCATATTTTCCATTACTTCTTTCTCCAATACGAAGAAAAAACCTAGTCGTCGTTTGCTTACATTTTTATTTTATTACATGTAGATGGTCCACCCTCTATGTTATTAAGCATCTTCAAGCTTACTGAAATTCATTAAGTTCTTATGCAGTCTTATTCATATACATTTTTTTTTTTAATTATTTCTCATAGCTAAATGCTGAAAAATTACTTAAAACATAACCCCGACCTTTTAACTCACACCAACTAATCAAAACTTATTCGCAGCTCTGATTGAATTCTGAATTTCAAATGGCACACTTAACATTTCAACTGAAATGATAAATGCCACAAGGTCAACTTGAGACTCACGAGTGCTTATTTTCAGCCACTGGCAGAGTGCAATATTTTCAAAATGCTTAAAAATGCATTAGAAAGGAAAATGAAAACGAAAACGTTTCGCTGAGCGGACGCGGCAAGGGCAAACGCTTATTTATGATGCGAGTAGCTTCAAATACTTCAAGCGCACATGTGCAGTTATAATTTGTTCGTATGTAGTAGTGTAGAGATGTGCAAACCAATACGGCGCCAGAGTATACACGTAAGGGGTGTGACTGACTTTGGAGCTAAACTCAAAATTTGGGTTAAAATAAAATATGATTGTTTTTTTTATATTGTTTATTTTCAATATGCTCTTATTTTCCAACTATTTAGTGGATCCTGTAAGGCGTTTCTTCACTGCGAACAGTTAAATTTATAAATTGTACGCATAAAAATACAGACCGCATGAAAGCAACTCGCATTTCGAACAGTTTTGATTAGTTTTCTTCTTTTTTAATGGTAATTTTTTTTTCTCACCAAAATTAGAAAAATTGGGCAAATTGGCATCAAAATTTCAAATTTTTAATCAGAATAAAAAAAAAATTGGGAACGCAGTATAACAAACCGACGAAATTTTGGTTTATCACAGCTCAACGAGAATTTTCAGCCGCTTCAAATTTTCACTTTATTAGACTAAAACTTAATGGAATAGGAACTGCGTACTCCAATTTTTTTAGAGCGTCTGATTAAAAATTTTGAAATATTGATTTATAGTTGTCGAATTTTTATAAATCTTATGATTATGTTGGTCGCCTTGCCGCGGGGATGAGGATAGTCCCCCTAACCACCATAGTGATACTCTCCCTACTTGTTCCTAACCCTTGCATCCCATCATAGCCTTCCCCTGCTCCCCCTAATTCAGGTTGTTATGCGTTACCGTGCCCACTGGATGGTTTACAGTCAAGGGTATCCGGCTGTATTATAACAGCGCTCATCTGAAACTGGGTCACCTCCGGCGGTAGAATGGCCTTGTCATGGTAGAGGGGACTGCCATGGTCGACGTTTACCCTTTCCCCACCTAAAAAGTTTAGTCCGCCACGCTTGCCATGTCGAGCAGCGCGGACGATCATGAAATGCATAATGTTTAAGAAAACCGTAGCCTCAGATAAAGGCTGAATTAAGACAAGACCCAATACTACAGGAAGGTCAGGTTTTTCGACAGGAAAGACCACACACACGAGTGGTGCCAAGCCTGTGGCTAAGCCAAGGCCCAGCTCTCGCTCCGTCTCTTCAGGGGCTGCCTCCGTGGCAGAGAGGCCTATTACTGGTCACAATCCCAACCCTATTTCAAGACATTCCATCCACGTTTGGTGCCAGAAGCAGACCCCCCTCACAACTAAACTCTCGGAAAGCAAAAACTTAAGACAAGCTGAACTTGCTGTCTCCGTCATTCCAGGTGAGACGGGAACTCCAGAAGGAGTAACACCCCTAACAACGTCGGCGGCATCGGACAACATAGCACAGCCAATGGTTACTGGAGCTCGCCCTCCTGACATAATCACAGCCCCCGGTAGTACCCACCTCCGAAAGCAAATTAGTGCTTCAGAAAGGTAATATCGTGCTAAGCGTTCAGCCATCAGTATCCGGGAGAGACTGCAGAATTTCAAATTAGAAGATCTGACGGAGGAACAGTCAGACTCCAAGACGTGGGCTGAGGCCGGCCGAACATCGGGAGAAGGCTAAAATGGATTCTGCGCAAGGGAAGCGCAAAAGATCGAGTGAGGGGACATCGGCTGAAGCCTAAAAAACTAAGGTGTCCGCCACTCAGACAACGAACACCACGATGAAGAAATTTTTTGCGGAAATAGCAAAAGAAAGCGGTGCGATCATGCAAGCAAACTGGGGCCTGATATACAGCAGTCTCGGGAAAGTTTACAGAGACATGCTGCAACAAAATCCAGGACTCCCACCCAGTTGGTCGGATGTGGGTTGGTTTCAATCACGCGTCAAATTAATTAGTTGCACTGATCAACGATCGATGGACCTAACACACTTGCAATAAAGCGCATAGGGGAGCCTTGGCTGGGGGCCCGCCTCGATGTGGTCCTCCGAGAAGTCATCGCCAATCGGCCAAGATCCAGAGCCTGGATACCAGACTTCCACACCGACCCAGAGGAAGTGTTCGAACTGCTAATACTAGGCAACCCTGAGCTGCCTACCAGCGATTGGAAAGTACCAAAGATTACTGAAGTGGATGGCAAGAGAAGGCTAGCGATGATCATCTTGAATGAGGAATCACTGGATCCACTCGCCAACCAGAAATGGAAGGTAAATTACGGCTTTCAATCACTGACACTCCATGTCTACAGACAGGATGTGCCCAGTAAAAGCAACTCCGCAGGAAACATGACCTCATCTGTGGCGGAGATCACGGTTGCTTTAGACTATCACACAGACGACGAGGTGGCATCCAATTCCGGCATGGTAGGCGAACTCTTCTGAAGGGTTACTCTAACCGCTTCAATCTCTCGGAACCGTATTTTGTTTTCCCGGAATTTTTAGAAAACTTTTGATTATACAGTTTTATGGTGCATTAAATTTTGAAAAAGTTAAGTGCAAGTTTCAAATAGTTCCAAAAATGCGTTGATTTTGAAAATTTTGAATTTCCGAAAAAAAAAATTTAATAGGCAGTTTTCAAGGCGCATTCATTAAAGTTGGTGGCACTATACCAACAACACTTTTCTGTACGTTTGATTGTCAAAGCAAAATATTGAGAAACTAGAAAACAAATAATGAATTCGCCTTGCTTCATTCTAAGCTGACAGTCATATGGACACGGCGAAAGAAAAAAAACAACTCAGCTGATTTACCAATACCACCTTTAATAGATTCGCCTTGGCAGTTTTGTAGTGCACTGACAGTTTGAAGTGCTTCAAACGTCGAGTAGATTTATAACGATTTTTTTGTTGCGTGTGTTTTCAATTTTTTCCTTAAAAAGCACTTTTTTATAAGCAAGAAAATTGTATCACTGTAAGCAGAACAAAAATTTCTACAGCCAATGCGGTTTTGAGGCACTTCAAACTTTTCTTTATAACACTAAAATTAATGGGTTATAAAAATGTCTATTAATGTTTTTTCGTTCTGTGGTTGAAAAATCTCGCTTTGATGCGGTGTTGTGAGCTGCTTGGACGGTATGTAGAAGAAACGTCCTGGCCACTCCCAAGTGAATCATAATCAGAGTGACATTCCTCACTTGCGTGGACTTCTACATACTATAGAACCATCCTCCTTTTAGACATTCGACAATATCCTTCAAAAATATTTGAAAACAATTTATCCAAATCTTTAGGACATACCCCTTAACACTCAAGTTATCAGCATTCTTCTCCCACGTATGAGCAGCCACACATGTGGCGGAAGTTAAAGAGCTACGGAGATTTTACTTGAAGAAGATACAAATTAAATAAATAATAAATATGTACAAGTAGAAGTGAGTAGAGTATTTTCATTTTGTTGTGCAATAAGAGGTTAAACCAAGGAGATACGTATGTGTTTGTGAGTGTGCGTTGCCGGCGGGCAACTGCATCCATTACATTAAGAAAAAAATTAAAAAGTAAATGATCCATAACGCGCAGCGAAGTAGTTATAAGAGCGGCAAGTAACACATACATACTTGTATGTATATATAGATATATTTATATGTATATGTATGCATTAAGCATCGGAAGTCTACGCTCTTATGAGGTGATATTGAGTAAAATTAGAAAAATTTGCTTAAATCGGCTATTTGTTTAATTAAAAAATAATGCCGGTGAGGTAGGCAGCAGCACGGTAAAACGCTCTGTCAACAGGGGAACCCCTCAGCGAGGGATCTTATCCCCTTTGCTGTGGTTACTACTTGTCAACAATATCCCTACCAAATTCAACCGAAAGGGCTTTAAGGTAGTGATGTATGCGGATGACATAGTGCTTATGGTTTCAGGAATGTTTCCAACAATAATCAGTGAGATTATGGAAGGAGCTCTGGTATTACTCAGCAATTGGGCCACAGACTGTGGTTTAAGTGCAAACCAGAGCAAAACTGAACTGATGATATTCACTAAGAAAACCAAGATACCAAACTTTAATCCCCCAAAACTAAACGGCGTTAGTCTTACGTTAACCCAACAGGCAAAATGACTAGATGTTATCCTAGAACCCAAACTCGGCTGGAAGTCTAACGTAGAGAACAGGGTAAAGAAAGCGAATATAGCACTTTACACGTGTAAGAGAATGTTGGGTAAAAAATGGGGTCTCCAACCAAAACTAACCAATTGGTCCTACACAGCCATTGTAAGGCTGTAGTTTGGTGGCCTGCAACAGAAAATAAATACAACAAAAGTAAGCTGAACAAGATACAAAGAACAGCGTGTGTCTTAACTACAAGAGCGCTTAATGTACTAACTCATCTATTACCATTAGACTTAGATATAAAAACAATCGCTAATTGCACCGCGTGAGACTCAGACATAGGAAGCTGGACTACAAAGTCGTACAATTGCAGTAAGATCCTCCTACAGGGACCGTCTTTGCTCTGAAACAGATCAGACTACACCGTCCCCGACCTTAACTTCAAGAAAGGCTTTACGGTACGTTTTCCACCGAGAGCCGAATGGGGCGAATTGAAGGTGATTGAAGATTCGTTATTGAAATCTACACTGACGGTTCTAAGGTGAACAATGGTGTGGGAGCTGGCTTCCATTCGTAGCCGCTCAAACTATTTCAGTCAATTCGACTTCCTGACTATGCCAACGTATTCCAGGCAAAACTTTTAGCGATCAGAGAAGCATGCAAACAGGCCATTTACGAACCATATTACGAGATCCAGCATCTTCTCTTAACAGAATGCTACTTATTTTCAGAAAAGGACGGTAGTATAAGCCATAGGCATTTCATCGGGCAGTGTAAGCAATAATTTGACTGAGGTATTAGGTCTCAGACCTATGGATGCGCAATGGATGCCGCATTCGCTAGCAATGGAACTAAAATACATTTGAAGGCGATTTTCTCAGCAAGATTTAAGGGAAGTCAACAAAGGTGGTACCTTGATGACTAAAACAACCCAAATATGTGCTTATGCAGATGACATCGCTATTCTCTCAAGAAATAAGAATGACTTAAAAGAAATTTTCTTAAAAAAACAAAATTGCGAACGATATTGGCCTTTTTGTAAACGAGGGCAAAAAAAACCAAATATCTGTTGAAATCGAGGCGGCCAGCTCAGATGCCAAATTTCCATGTGGGAGCCTATACTTTTGAAGCAGTGCAGCATTTTAAGTACCTAGGAGTTATGTTCGCATGTAGCGGTGATTCAACTTACGCCGTCAGGGATCGCATCAACGCCGCCAACAAAGCGTATTACGCCCACCTTAACTTGTTCAAGTCCCGACTTTTGTCTAAAGCTACAAAGTTCACTATGTACAAGACCCTTATTCGACCAATCCTAACGTATGGTTGTGAGGTATGGACTCTTCAGGTTGATGATTGTGCTCAGATTGCTCGCATGGAAAGAAAAATTTTAAGAAAGATCTATGGCCCAATAAGAATGGATGATGGTACCTATAGAATCCGATTGAACTCTGAACTGAACGATCTAACTCAGAACGCGACAGCTGTGCGTTTCGTTAAAGCGCAGCGCATAGGATGGCTAGGTTATGTGATCCGTATGGCTGTTGACTGTACCGTGAAGAAAGCCTTGACAGGAAAGCTAATGGGCGTGAAAGCCAAAGGCAGATCGAGGAACCGTTGGATAGACGCAGTGGAACACGATATTAAGAAGCGGGGAATACGTAACTACGTAGCAACAGCTCAAGATAGCCCGCCTTGGAGGAGCATTTTGAAGGAAGCTTTGACGCACGCCGCGTTGTAACGCCATGAAAGAGAGAGGAAAATCCATGAATTCAATACCAAATTATTGGAGCAACAACCGTATTTACTAGAGTTGGTCCCTAGCGACTTCCATCTGTTGATAGACTTAAAAATATTCAAAACAGCTGTGGAAGCGTATTTTGCAGCCCTTCCAGATTCTCTCTTCAAGAATGGAATTCATAAATTGGAATCTCGTTGGAACAAGCGTATTGATGTTCAGGGCGACTAGACTGAATATTAAAGTGTATTCAAGTAATAAAATTGTGCTTTTCTTTGCGAACCGCAAAACTTAATGAACAAATTTTCATTATAATTTCTCCCTTCTTAAACAGAATTTAAGAAAACACTGGAGTATACAGTTTTATGGTGCCTTAAATATTAGTACAGTGAAAATTTAAAGAAGTTCAAGAATTGCGCTGTTTTTTTTTTTTAGTTTTAAAATAGAGAGTTTTCTACTGCACTGATAGTTTGAAGTGGCTCTGAAAACGCGTAGATTTTTAACAAAAATTTTCTTTTTTTTTTTGGTGATGACATTGTGAAATTTCTGGCTTATAAAACACATTTTTTATTTGGAAGAAAAATTCAGCACCATAAGCAAAAAAAAAGCTGTCAGAAATCAACGCGATTTTTGAGGCACTTCAAACCTTCACTTTATATACTAAGAGTGAATGGGCTATAAAACTGAGTACTAAATTTTTTTTTTTTTTTTGCAATATTTCAAAATTTTTATAAAAATTTGTTGAATTTTTTCAATTTCATTCAAAGTTGAAAATTTTGTTTCGAATGGCTTTTATTAGGGAATGCACTAAAAAATCACAAGAAATGTGGAAACAAAAGGCAGGCTGGTATTTATGTGCAAACTCTAAGGCAGTTACAAACGATTTCATCTTCAAAGCAACTAAATAAATTTGCAATTTACGATTGTTGCTCACCAAGTAATCTATTTTTGCAGCAATTACTCTCGCATCTTATCGTTGTTGCTGCTTTATCACGACCCGGCATGTAAGGCGTGCTGCAACTTGTTTTATGGCTCCTTTATCCTCAACACGTAAGCGCAACTCAGCACACCCGTGGGTTGCAAGGGCGGCACAACTGCTTTGGCACGCTGGAGTAAAGGCAGAAAAGTACTCAATTAGAGTATAGATTTCGCGGTGAAGGGCTGAAGGGCCTGCTTGTCACTTGTGTACTAGTATGTGTGTGTGTATGTATGTATAGAGAACTCTCTCAGCTACTTATTGTTTGATTTTATCTTGGCAGTTTTTTTTACTATTTTTTTTTATTATTTTTTTTCATCGTCCCTCTTTATCCTAGCTGCTCTCATGTCAGTAGCGTTGCTTGTGTTTGAAGTTGTTGCATTGTTGTGATTTGCTCTGGTGTAGCCTGCTGCCGCACACAACTGCAAGCGACAGCTGCATATTGTCCATCGTCACGGTTCAAGGTGACTTCAAAGCAATTGAGGCGAACGAGAGTTGTGCTACAAAATGAAAGCAAATTATTTGCACCATTTTATTATTACTTGTGGCTATTTTTATTGCCATGCGATGTGGCGTTTCATGGTCAACGTTATTGTTATTATCGTTGTTATGGATTTTATGCTGCTGTGTTGTATTGCTTGTCATTTGCAATGGATCGCTTCGATTAGCTTTACTTGACTTTTCTTTTGGCATTCTTATACGCTTATTATGCGGGCGCACGTTTCACTTGCAGATATTGCAATGTGGTAACTACCCGAACTACAACACTAAAATGCCGATAAAAGGCAGTGAGTGCAAAAAAAAAACGAGGGTAATAAGGAAATACTTGCAAAAGAGATAAAATAGAATCCAAAACTAAATACGAATATAAAAACCCCTAAACAATTTATTATACACATTTGTTTAACATTTCCTCACAAAAACGAAAGGAAAAATATCGATACTTGCGTGCGTGTAATCATTTACACTTTTCAATATCAAATCATTTATTTCATTAGCGTAGTAATCCCATTTATAACTCCTCCATAATCATTTCGAAATTGTAAAATTCTGTATACTTTTTTTCTATTCACACCTCTCTGCCAACACAAATAACCCGGCAAATAAAGCTCAATCACTGTTGCTGCTAGCCACCTGGGCGTATGTGTAACCTCACGAATAATAGCCGTATGTTTGCGCTTTGCCAGCTAATAAAAGCTGCGGTTAAGCCAACCCGTGTTTTGTGTGCTCCGCACTTTAGCTGATGCATATCAACAACATGTACAACAACACCAGCCACCAGCCACCAGTCAGGCAGTCACATCGCTAAGGTTCATCAAAGTCACGTGTTTTGTGGAAGCTCTTATATTTATTATTTCCCCACGTTCACACAGTAATTTTGTTTTTCTTTTTGTTTGTGTCTCTACAATGCAGTGATTTGTGGAAAAAGAAAGGGGATAAAAATGTTTCTTGTACGCAAACGAATAAATACAGTGATGGGTAAAATTTGCGGCATCATTCTAAGGAAATAGGATTTACTTAATTCATTTTCTAATTTCTAAAGGGTTTTTCAATAAGGGCGGGTAGATGTTGAAATGGAATAAAACAAGCTGTGTGTGAGTTATTGACAAAATTATTTTTTTATTGGAAAGGCGCTTATATGCCATTAAGTGTGGAATATGACACCATTCAAATGCCCGCCTCGGCTTCTTACGTTGGAACGGATCCGAGTGGTCCAATTTTCAATGACTCTTCCGCATAGATCCGGCGATTTGAGCGATGGCCTGTGTTATGTTCACCTTTAGAGCATCGGTCGATTGTGGTTTATTTGCATAGACCTGAGACTTCAAGAAACCCCACAGGAAAAAGTTTAGCGGGGTCAAATCGCATGACCTTGGTGGCCAATTCACATCACCCCTGCGAGAGATAACCTTACCCTCAAATCGTTCATGCAGAATGTCAATCGTGGCGTTTGCTGTGTGGCACGTAGCGCCGTCCTGCTGGAACCACATGTCGTCTAGGTCCATATGGTTCAATATGGGCCATAAGAAATTGGTTATCATCGTTGTGTAGCGCTCGCGGTGGACGGTGGACGGTGACCGCCTCACCAACGTCGTTTTCAAAAAAGTACGGACCAATGACGCCGCCGGCCCAAAATCAACACCAAACGGTAACTTTTTGAGGATGCATTATCACCTGGTGAACCTCGTGTGGATTGGTGTCGTCTCATATACGGCAATTTTGTTTGTTAACACAGCCATTCATCCAAAAATGCGCCTCGTCACTAAAGATGATTTTTCTCCCAAAACTGGGGTTCTCTTCCAAACGATTCGAAGCCCAGTCAGCGAAAAAACGGCGTTGTCTATGGTCATCAACTTTGAGCTCCTGGGCCAGTTGGATCTTGTACGGGTGTAGGCCCAAGTCCCGACGCGAAATTCGCCAAGTTGAAGTCTGCGAAAGGCCAAGTTCTTGTGCACGGCGAGGAATAGACTGCCTCGGGTTCTGCTGTACACTTTCACGGACCGCGGCAATGTTCTCGGCCCATCTTGCGTTCCTTGAACGTACGGGTGTTGGCTAATTGTTTACTGACCCGGTCTGGCCACCAAACGTTAAAGAGTCGACTTTGAAGGGCCACCACGTCTACCGAAAAATGGGCGCAATGCGCGCAACGTTGCGTTAATGAACACTTATTTTAATAATAAAGTGTTATCATTTGAACGTGCTGTTCAATCGCGTAACTTGCCATGATGATTTGACATAAACAACTGATTTGACAGATGTCACCAAAACAAAATGGCTGCTACAGGGCGCCAAAATCGACCCGCGCCAATTGAAAACCCCTTTAATTTGAATGACCGGTGGCCTCGGTAGTCTAGCGTAAGTACACTAGCCTGCCATCTCAGAGGTTGTGGGTTCGAATCCCACGAAAAGCATGGTCCTCGCACTTTTCCAAATTTAACTACTTTCTCCGTTTAAAAACAAAAAAGAAAGCACAAAAACTTTCATTCCTCAACCCCAAAAACGTATCCTTTCCATCTTTTCTCCAGCGCATAATATGCATTGTGGCTGATAAAACAAGCAAAAACAAAGAAAAGCACACAGTTACACATTGCATCAGTCGCGCCAACAAGAGGAAGCGGGCAACCGCGTTAATAGCGCAGACACACCAAATTTAGCGAAGTCCTCAACCATCTGTGCGATCCTTCGGGCAGAAAAATGTGAAACCCAGATGGCGCTCTATACAGTTAGAAGCAACGACAGGTGGGCATTCTCACTATTTAGGACTGGTAGCGGCAGGCTAATCACCTACCCTCTCAGAAATCGTAATAGATTAATGCAACACGAGTCTGAGGAAAAAAAGGAAAAAAAAAAACAAATTGGAATATTTATAGATTTTTCATATTTGGCACTTGTGAAGTGGACAGCTGCAGCATACAAACAGACAACGAGGGGAGCGTGTAAAGGTTAGAATAAAGATTTTTATCACTCAAAATCCGTTTTCCTTTTATTTAGTAAAAAAATAATTCAAAAGCAATCCATCCTTAAACAGCAAAACTATCCTTAAACAACATGAATTCAATGCGTACTGAATCTTCTCTGGTTAGATTAGATTTAGATTTATTGGAGGCTTGCACTTCGACCTGATGGTCTTTTATGCCTCTACTCACCACTGTACCTCACCCAGACCCAGTTCTCTTATTAAATTTAAGATAGTGCTGTGTTGAGCTGAGCGTGTGTGCCTTTCTTCTGGCTGCAAATGACCCAGATGTCTAAAATTTCGCCGCGCTATGGAGGTGCATTCCAATGCACCTTGGAGTCTGCTGGGTTTGTTCGCAGAAACGTCAAGTGTCAGTGGACGATATCTTCTCTGGTTTAAGCAACCTGTTTTTTTTAGTTCTACCGCTCTTGAGTATAATATTTTAAATTTCTCTTTGAATCAAATATTTAAGAGTTTAAGAGATAACAAACCACCTTAAAGGTCCAAAAATGTCACGTGCATCTGTAGCAAAATATTTGAAGAAGTCGACGGTGGGTGAAGTTAAAAACGTTGAGAGCTGCCCTGGACGAGGTCCACAGAAAATGTCCTCTCCAAAGAAAGATCAGATCATTGATTTCTTTATGACAAAGGTGAACTTATTGTCGAGTGAAGTTGTGGCAGTTTTAATAAAAAGTGGCGTTAATGTATCTAAAGTCAGGACTCGAGGTTGTTTATGTGCTGAAGAACTCAAATTCCGGAGCACATTGAACGAAGACTTGCATGGGCTAAGGAAAATTCAGAACGAAATTGAGCAAACGAAATATTCACGGATGAATCTTCTTTTTGGGCGAATAGTTGCATACGTCGGTTCTGCTGTATTGCTGATCATCAATAACTTCAACGTACTCTTAAGCATCCAATTAAGGAGTTAAGGTTTATGTTTGGAGTTGCTTCTCCGAAAAAGAATTTGGCCAAATGCACTTTTGATGAATGAAATTTATCAAAAAGTGTTTTTACTGTCAGCTGCGAAGATGTTTAGAAGAAGTACCCAACCGTGGGTTTTACTAGAGGATAACGATACCTAGCATTAAAGCCTAAGTTGTGTGGAGCGGAAGCAGTAAAATGGGATTGAAATGTTGGATTGACCTTCAGAGGCGCCTGATGCCAACCCTGTTGAAAATGTTTGGGCAAGAATTATGCAAAAACTCAAAGGAAAACAAATGTGGGCTGCTCTCAAACAATTATCAAGGCGAATTTGTCTGATTTGTAATGCCATTTTCAATTTTCATTTTCAATGCTTTCATTCATATTTAATCGCTGACAATTTACTTTGCTTAGAAGATGAAAAATCAAAAGCCAAAGATGTTTAAGTCTTACTGAATTCTTTCATTCATGCAATGCAGCATAAGAGTCATATGCCATTCTATGTCGCTCCAGAAAGAAAAAATCATTACTCCGCAGGTTTGTTTGTGGAATGTAAAAATAAATACGCTCTAAAGGAAGAGGAAAGTCAACTGCACCACTGATGATAGCAAAGAATATTTCTTCTATTCTGTTACGACTTCAAATTTATTAAGGGGTCAGGGGTAGTCAGAGGCCCGAAAAAATGACGATTTTCACGAATTTTTTTTTGCTACTTAATTAATTTATTTAACAAAAATAAAAACATAGCATAAAAACATCATGTTTTAACTTGACTTCACCAAAATTTCAAAAAAAAAAATTTATAATTGCAAAAGTTATCGCTGTTTGTGTGAAGCCCGTTTCTCCAGAAGTCCCTTGCGGTGAACATCACAAGTCCTTGCAGATTCATCTAAAACCAATCGGATGAGAAAAATTATTTTTATTGATAGATAATCTCGAGCCGGATCGAAGTTGTTTTTTTTTTTTCAAAATGAACAAAATGGCGGCCTCAGAAAATTTTTTCCAGATTTTAGAAAAAAAAACCAACAGTTAATTGTTAAAAAAAATCGAATTTTTTGAAAAAAAAATCGAATTTTTTGAAAAAAAAACATCCTTCGATCAGGCACAAGTTTTTTATATTTTTCAAAAGCTGTATAAATTTTATTGAAATCTACGTAGCGGTTTTTAAGTTACAGTGTTCACCAGTTTGAAAAACATAGTTTTGAGAAAAACGCATATAAAGTTTTGCTATCTGGTCTGGAGCGCCCGAGCGCCCGTTGTAAATTGTTGAATAACTCGAAAAGTATTTGTCGAATTCACTTCATATTTTTACACAATATTTTTAAGATATTATACTTTAAGAAAATGCAAAAATCGATTTTTTGAAAATTCTGACTACCCCTAACCCCTTAAGGGGGTGGTAGGGTTTAGCGCTAAAAAAAAACACTTTTTTTTGAATTTTTTACAGAAATATGGCTTAAGATACTTTAATAAAATCAGTTGCATGTAATTGTACATCTTTTCAATAAGTTTTTAAAAAATATTAATAATAAAATATTGACAAATAAGCCCATGACAGAGTTTTTTTGGAGATATGTTTTTCGAGAGGTGCTCTGCGGTGCCAATCGGCATTCGTCGTAGAATCATCTGAAACTAAAAAAGTCGAATTTTTCAATTAAGGTATGACGTAATGCTCCCCCCCACATGAATAAAAATTTGTTTTTTTTCATTTTTGTAGTTTTGGTGGCAAAAAAACGTAAAACGAGCATTTTTGGTGGAAAATTTCGCCATATTTGTAAGTGAAAAACAACCTTAAAAAAAAAATAAAAAATAAACAGTGTGGGGGGGAGGTATTTTTGATTTAGAAAACGTGTGCCAAATTTGAAAAGAATCGGTTGAATAGTTTCGGAGTTGTGATTGGCACCGACTTTTAAGAAGTCGTTTCGGGAAAAACGCGTTTGAAAAAATGACTCTGAAAAATTATCTATGCTCCGCATTCGAGATAGAGTGCCTACAAAGGCTATAACTTTGAGAGTTCTGCTCCGATCCACTTAAAATTTTGACACAACATTCTTGAAATGATTTACTATAAGATGAGTGAAGAAAAAAAATTTCGATTTTGTGACCCTACCCCGCCCCCCTTAAGTCGCATCTTGCGGCTTACGAAGGCAATGGATCAACAAAATTAAGCGATCTGGGAGTGAAATGAAGAAAATTCTTTCGAGTTCGTTCAAGTCTATTAATATGACAAGTGTGAGGCGACCACCATATAAAGACAGCATTCCAATGTTGATCGTACACGTGAAGTAAATAGTAAACTGTGGGGTATACGGAGCAATAAAGTCTGAACCACATTACCGGATAACGGCAAGTGTAGTATATGACTCAAAAATTGTGTAATTTAAATGACTCAGAAATGGAAATTGTGAATCAAAAAGTATACCCAGCCTCAAAACTTCATTAATTATTGTGAGGCGCGAGTATTTCATGAAATGTAAAGTAGCAAATAAAATTAATAAAAAAAGAATTTTCTTTACAGCGGAATATGTAAGTATGTCGAAATGCCCGAAAATAAGAGGTACCATCATCATCATCTTGACATTACAGTCCGGGATTGACCATTGCTTCCTCTACACTACGCCTCCATTCTTCTGACAGCCCGCTGTGAGCTTCTCTTCTTTCGTATATCGTATTCTACGGCATGCAACCACCGTCTCCTTGGCCGGTCTCTCCTTCTTGATCCTTCACAGTTTGCTTCAAATACTTCAAATACTTTTTGGTCGTTCTTTCGCTGCTCCTTCTTAAACCTGTCCCTACCACCGTAATCTTTGGGACTTTATAAACCCCGTTGCATTTCCTCCCACGATTAAAACACTGAACTCGTGGTTATACCGTATATGGTATGTAACGTCTTCTAATCGTATAAGACCGAATATTCTTCTAAGTACTTTTCTTTCAAATTGCATCAGTAAATTCACGTCATATTAACATTAAGGACCTATGTTTCACAGTCGTAGGAGAGAACTGATCATATTTTAAAGACTTCATAAGTTTGATATGGCCAAAGTATGCTCTGTTAACTGCCTGAATACGGTATTGTGACTATCATGAAAGGAAGCGTTGATAGTGAGTCATCTTGCCGCATTCCGCATTTCGAATTCGTCAGATATTTCGCCATTCATTGTTACTTTAGCGTTTGCGCGTATAAAAGTCATATTGATCAAATTGATGTATTTTTGTGGTATACTCAGTACTTTTAGGTGATGGTCGATATATTTTCCAATGAGTTTATCAAACGCTTGCTTTTGCATTTTCTTAAAGTATACTATCTCAAAAATATTATGTGAAAATTGGAAGTGAATCCGACAAATAGTTTTCGAGTTATTCAACAATTAACAAAGGGCACTCGGGCCCTCTGGTGCAGATAACAAAACTTTAAATGCGTTTTTCTCAAAACTATGTATGTTTTTTGAACTGGCGTTCACTGTAACTTAAAAACCGCTTGGAAGATTTCAATAAAATTTATACTGCTTTTGAAAAACATAAACAACTCGAGCCTGGTCGAAGTTTTTTTTTTCAAAAATTTCTATTTTTCTTAACAAGTAATTGTAGGGTTTTTTCTCGAAAATCGGAAAAATATTTCCTGAGGCCGCCATATTGTTAAGTTTGAAAAAAAAACTTCGATCAGGCACAAGGGTAGCTATTAATAAAACTAATTTCTCTTGTTCGATTGATTTTAGAATCTTCAAGGACTTGTGATGATCCCCGCAAGGGACTTCTGGAGAAACGGGCTCCACACAAACAGCAATAACTTTTAGAATTATAAATTTTTTTTTTTAATTTTGCTTAAGCCAAGTCCAAACATTGAAAATCATCATTTTTTGCGAGCCTCTGACTACCCCTAACCGCTAAAAGTCTATAAAGAGACAGTGAAGATTAATGTTGAACTCATAACATATTTCGAATATCTGCGACATGATAAAACATTGATCTGTTGTCCAGCGTCCGAGTCTAAAACCGCATTGATAATGTGCCACGATCTCTTCTACATGCACATTTAGTTCCTTATACTGTACGTTTGATAGAATTTTGTAGCTCACGTTGAGAAGAGCTAATTTACACAATTTTAGACTGTCCAGTTTTTTATAAATTGGGACTATTAGGCTTGTATACCATTCTTCAGACATGTTTTCTGCTCTCCAAATTTGAAGTATTCACATGAGATATCTGTCTTATCAACTCTTCTCCGCCATATTTTATGAGCACTGCATGCATTCTTCACCACCAGACATGTAGTTTTTCAGCTTCTCTTTTGCTCTTTTCAGGTCAGTACGATCGGGGTCTTCTAGCCTATTTTCTACTGTGTATACAGTACCAATAGGCGCGTCATCTTCATTACAATTTAAGAGCTCATTAAAATGTTCTTTCCAGATATTTAACACATCTTCTCTATCACTCATTAAATCACCATATTTGTTATGAGGTACTCTTCCAATAAAATGCTCGACGTTTATCCAAGCATCGCAATTCGGATATGCAGTGGCTTGCACTCATTCCATTAACAACATCGAAATATGGGCATGCCCTGTGCCAAGCCTGATTGCGGCTTATTGAGGGCATTTACCTTTAAGTTTTGAGTTTTGCAGGATTAATTCACTCGAATTGCTTTGCTGTTGGCAGCTGCCGGCAAAAGTCAGGTAGAATCGTAATTTGAAACGAAGGTAGCGAAAACGAGAATTTGTCCACAGCAAAAGTAATTGAATACTTTTCGTTGATTTGATTGAATTTGAAATGAAGCTAATTTACAAAGCAAACGAAAAATGTGCAACACGAAGGCGCATGTAAATAGTCAACTCTGTGTAAACATGTAACGGGTGTTTCTTCTAGGTGTATAGAACTTATGATAGAATTCCTTCTTATACTTTTAAATCAAATTAAAGGAAACAAGTTCAAGTAAAACATAATAACAAGTCTTATGCAATTAATTGTACTAGGAGAGAAAATAAAAATAAATAAAAAATGCAACAATTTTTTATTTATTTTTGTGGTTCGGAGATTGAAGTAGTGCACAAAGCAGAAAAAAGTGGCAGTTCGGGAGGAAAATTTATGTTAACCGCACTAGGGAACAAAATAATAAAACAAAAAACTGAAATAATACAAAAAGGATTAAACTATGATTGAGACAAGTCGGAGTAAATTTGGCGAGAGATTTATAATTTTAGCAAATGGCGTCATACGTCAATCATATTTGACACTTGTGACTTAGGCAGCTGCGGTATACAAATAAACAAACAGACAAGCAATGAAGCGTGTAAAGCTCAAAACCATTGTTTTTATTTAGTAGAAGTTATTCAAGAACAAAATTGGATGATTAATTTTACGCCACTTTGTGCTTATACAATTGAATATTTTTAAAGGACACATGATAAAGTTATAAAATAATAAGAAGTCGGGTTTAAATTAAACAAAGGAGGTATAAGGAGGAAACAAAATAAATATAAAAATTTATTCTAAAAAAAAGAAATTATTTTTGTTTGGAGTTGGATATAAAGGGTGGTTAAGTTTCAAGAGCCGCTGTTGATTTTGAATAAAATACAATTTTCTTAGGAAATTATTGTCATTTCTCCTTATTATGATTATATTGGTATGGCTCAATTACGTATGGAACAAAATATCGGCCAAATGGCCGCCACAGCCTCGGCGGCACACCTCCATCCGATTGTCGAAATTTTCGATGACGCTGAGGCATAATTGAGGTTCTCTGCCGTTAATTTGCCAAATTATCTCATCCTTTAGCTCTTGAATTGTTGCTGGCTTATCGACGTACACCTTTTCTTTCAAATAACCCCAAAGAAAGAAGTCCAACGGCGTTGTTGACGTTTAGGTGTGGTTCACATTCAACATCGGGCCTTGAAATTTAACCACCCTTTACATAAAAATAAAAAACGCCAACTCAGAATGAAAATGTAAGGGACTAGACAAAAAATATATAAAAAAAACAAAAAAAAAATTTGTTTCTTGAATTTTTTTCTTTTTTTTTGGAATAAAAAAATAAACTAAAAAAAGACAAACAAAATTTTTTTTTATTTTTTTGTTTTTCAAACACAGATTTTGTATCGTTGTTCGAAGATGAAATAAATGAAAAAAATAAACTAGAAAAAACAGAAATTTTTATTTCTTTTTCAACGCAAATTTTTTATCGTTGCTCGGAGATTGAAATAAAATAAAAAATAAACTAGAAAAAAAATTGTATTTTTATTTTTCTTCAACACAAATTTTTTATCGAAGATTGAAATAGATAGGAAAGAACTAGTGGCAGCTCGTTAAAAAAATGTTTTTCAAAAAAAAAAAAAAAAAATACTATTTTTTTTTGTTTTCAAATAAAAAAATAAATAAAAAAAAATATTTTTTTTTGTTTTCAAATAAAAAAATAAACTAAAAAAACAACGAAAATTGTTTCAAATAAAAAAAAAACTAAAAAAAAAAACAAAAAAAAAATTTTTTTTTTTCAAACAGATTTGTTTATCGTGGTTCGAAGATTTCAATCTTCAAAAATCAAAATAAAAAAAACCAAAACAAAAAATGAACTAGATAAAAACATTTTTTTTTTATGAGGAGCTTTTTCATGGTTTTCACACACCTGCCTAGGAGCGACTACTATTAGTTAATACTTGGTGTTCATGCACGGAGATTCTAACCTACGCACTCCCGAATAGTAGTCGCACACCAATCCATTCCGCTGCGGCGGCCGCTGTTGAAGGGCGAAGTACAGAAGAAAAAAATAATCGTGTAAATTTGGTGTGAAAGTTAATGTTACCTAATGTTGTTACCCTCAGTGGCAACTTTGTGATACGGTGCCGCATTGTGTTGGAAAATCTGTGTGCTGTGACAGGTTTTCAACTGGCGTTTTAAGTATTTTATCTACTTATATAATGTTCTAAACCGGAGCCACTTCATAAGCAGTGTTTGTCCACCATACCGTAAGAGTAAATTATTTCTAAACCAGTCACCACCAGTTTGCTGAACTATTCACATTAGTTTCGTATTCATCTGAAAAAATTATCCCAACGTTGGCCAGATCACGACAAGTTTAACTCAGGTCCTTACTTAAGATGCCATCGTGAAGGCCCTACAATACTTTTTCCTGCTTTCAATTTTAACAAAATCAACTGAAATCGGTATTAAAGACAGAATCACTTCAGCTGAACCTCAACTCGCCTATTTGACGAGTCTTAGCTGCCTTTCCTATATGTCCCCTAAGCACTTGATATTTGTGCTCCACTTGATAATAAAAGTATGAAAGACAGATACCCACTATTTATACAAAAAAAGTTTAAGCTCTCGTTTCCGCATAGCTGAAGACTACAATGCATAATAAACCTAGTAAGGACGCTAGATATATAGTATACAGTCAGCGTTAAAATAAAGTATACACCACTCATTGATACTTATTCATTTATTTTGTAATTTGAATTATTTTTTTATAAAAATATAGTTTACAAAACAAGACGAGCCAAGAATCAGGGGAGATTTGATAACTTCTGAACCCACTGGCTAAAAAGTCCATTGTATTCAAAGCGCTGGAAAGTAATACAGTTGATAGTCAAGGAGGAAAGGCGAGAAGTGACAGAGAGAAAGAGATAGGATAGAGTAGAAACAGAGACAGAGATAGCTAGACCTTCGAGCGAACGCCGGGCAGACGCACAGAAAGGTCCGCCGTCTTATCCTCCTTTGCATATGCTGGGCAGAGTGCACTGTCTGAGATGCCAACCTTTGTCATGTGCTTTACCCATAGAAAGTGGCCCGTCATCAGTCTAACCAGCCTCCTATAGTACAGTCCCCTCTGCTTAGTGGTAGGGGTGTCGCAGTTCCCCCTCGGTCGGACATGACAGGTAACATCAGTTTTGTCCAATACTTCATCATTTATCCGAGGACCAAATGATTACAACACAGTGGGAATTAGAGAGGTGAACTTATACTAGTGGCCAGTCTACATTCTCATGGAGAGTGGCAACTGCCATAACCTAACCTAACCTGGAATAAGGGTTCGATTTTTTTGTTTGTTTTTAGTTAAAGGGTATGTCAGTTAATAAATATCATCAATAACATTTCAGTAGTCATTATATGGCCGGTTGAATTCTCCTTCTGACTTACCGGATAAATACAAGAATGGGATAAATAAATAAACAAACTTTTTGTATTTGGAGTGAAAATAATCTTCATGCGACAGTCGAGTTCTCATAGCATCTCAGCATCACTTTTTGGCGTGGTTTGCATGCTGCAGGCATCATTTGTTCAACCTTTTCAAAACTGGGAACCGAACTAATTGCATCTTTAAAAGGAGTGCTAAGGGCAAACGACCAGCGATCTGTTGGTCTCACACGTCACGAGCAATCGCCCAATTGTTGAATTCTTTCCGATATGACAGCTCAACCCCACAACACCATAACTCTGTTAGGACGAAATTTCGGTCTGTTCTCAAGATATGGGTATGTCCTCTATATGAATTGATTTCACTGCTAAGTACACATTTTTGTGCGGCCGCCGTAGCCGAATGAATTGATGTGTGACTGTCATTCTGAAGCGCAAGGGTTTGATACCCCGAGCCCGAAGCACCAATTGATAGAAAAAGTATTTTTTTTTAAAGCGACGGCTACTCGGCAAACAATGGCCAGTCTACGAATGGTATTCTGATTTGAAATAGATTCTCACTTAAAATTATCTGCCGTTCGGTGGTGGCCTAAAACTGTAGCTCCCTCTATTTGTGGAAGAACATCAAGACGCATATCCCAAATAGGAGGAGGAGCTCAGCCAAACCAGCTAAATCGAAAACTTGGAAGTCAACATACGGCACGTCATTAGCGAGATAAGCTCGGTTATTCTGAAAAATGTAGTGCAAAATTGCGTCGACTGAACGGTCTTTCTAAGACTTAGCCAAAGTAGTCTTTATATGGTCGAAGTTATTTAGTAACAATGTATTGATATTTCGCTTCTCCCGCCTCTAAAACGAAACACCTTTTACAAACTAGGAAGAAAAATGTCACCCAAAAAAAAACAAAAATTGCTATTCAAATACATTTGTGGCAATATAAGAGCGCACTTAATTGAATTTTCTGTCGGTTTGCGGCGCTTATTCATTTCTACCGTTTTAATTTTTCTTGTTTGGATTTTTTTTTTTTTGTATTTTTTACTCACCGCACTGAGAATGCACTGCGGCGTGTCAGCTCTATCTCCTCCTTAACGTGGCGAAATGAACGCTTCTGCTGATTCTTCTCACGATCAAAATCAATCGACATAACACGTTCCAACGGCTGATGGCAAATGATGTCGCGATCCGACACGGATTTCATATTCCGTATTACATACGTGCCGCCGAAACGTGAATGGCGCACTGTAGGCGGTTTGGTTTGATACCGTTGACGTTCACGACGGCGGGCTGCCAACAATTCCTGTTCATCGCGTTGCTTCTCGGTGATGCTGCGTTGTAACGATGCATCCGCCAGGGATTCGGCTGTCTGTTAAATAGGAAATTAACGTCAGTTGCACACGCAGTATTTTATGGCAGCTATGTGCAGTCATAAGAGTTGAGAGGGCGAAGGAAGAGGAGCAGGACTAGGAGGTGCAGGAAAATAGGGAAAAATATACAAATATACAATAAGACACACGCACCATGCAGTTGCAGCATAGTGTAAAGGTACGAGGTGGCAGCTTAGCTGATGCTGCGTAAGTGTGATGGTTTCAAGCTGCAGCAAGAAATCTGCGTTACGTTCGCAATTATATGCAGCTGGCAACGCATGAGGTGCAGACGCGTTTTACTGGTTAGTGTTAAAGCTATCAGTGTGCAAAGTTATGCGTCGCTCAGCAGGATTTAATTGAAAAGTTGATGGCTGAAACGGTTTAAGAGCGATCACAACACGACGACGTGGCTAACTTTGGAAATGCATATAGTTTAGGAATTCGTGATGGCTGGACGAGGTGTTTTAGCGCGCCACAAAGTGGAATTAGCTAATGATAAAGGATGCCGCATGCTGATGGTCAGCAGCTGCAAGCGGAAATGTGGCGGTGCAAATGAAAAAGTGCTTAAATTAATTGAAGCAAATTTTTAGGTAATGAGACTTTTAAAGTGGCCCTGGGTAGGCCATGACAAAGTGAACAATTATGCGCAATTGTGAAGTTACTTAGTAAATAATTTTTTAAATATTTGATGTTGGGTAAATCAGTACTCAAAACCTTGAAACTGAACATAGACTAATAATTTATAAAGAATGACCAATTTTCGACTTCCGAAACAAAAGTTCAGTTCAGGTTGGTTTTCGCTTCGGCCGCAAGGCAATGCTGTGTGTTTTCTGGGATCAGCGTGGTATGATTTGGTACGAGCTATTAAAACCCGGTGAAACAGTTGACGGTGCACGCTACCAACGACAATTGAGCGATTTGAACAGCGCTATACACCGAAAACGCCCAGAATATGCCGATCGGCGTCACAAAGTAATTTTCCTTGATGACAATGCACCGCCACATCGAACAAGAGCGACCCGGGAATTGGTGGAGACGTACGAATGGGAACCGCTGGTGCATGCGGCTTACTCACCAGACTTGGCACCTTCCGATTATCATTTGTTTGCACCGATGGGCCACGCACTTTCCGAGCAGCGCTTCAATTCTCACGAAGAAGCCAAAAAATGGCTCGATGATTGGTTTGCGGCCAAAGACGGCCAATTTTTTTGGCGCGGCATCCACAAATTGCCTGAGAGATGGGAAAAATGTGTCGCTAGCGATGGCTATTATTTTGAAGATTAAATTTGTAACCATTTTTTGTTAATAAACGTTTGAAATTAAAAAAAAAATTCTCATTTCATAGGTATACACCTGGTGTCAAAGCTCCTATTGAAAGAAAATATCAACTATTTTGATAATATTGAGCGGGATTTTAGGATCACTGATATTTCATTGCTTGCGCGTCCAAAAATGTGTAAAAACAGGGCAAATCTGTCTGTCGTATTAGATGACAGTAATTTTTCATTCTTCCTTAACTCTTTTGCATCATTCGGCGAAATAATTCGCGAATAAAAACTCTCTCTTATCACCAAGAGCGGAATAATCCGGAATGAATCATTTTTTCGTTAAAGTTTGAGGAAAATAAATAATTTTGGTAAGCCTTTAAAATTCTCTTTCATTAGAATAAGCAGTAAAAGTCTAAAGTAAAGGTCGCAAGGTATTTCAATAACATCGCGCATTTCGAGCGGTGATTGAAAAGGGTTACGTATGGAAAATCAGAATAGTAACAAAGGTTTCCCAAAGCCGCTGAGCAGACACAAGTTCTGTCAACGCACATCAACACCACATTTTGTTGGATCCACGAGCATTCTGGGTGGAGGGGAATGAAACAGCGGATGAGTGTGCAAGGAAAAGCTCTGAGCTTGACCGTCAGCGCGGGATATAGGACATTAACATTTCTCTAAACGAACTGTGACTTGAGCATAATCGCGAAAAACAATAAAAGGTGGTCTCTGACTACTAACTGCAGGGTCTCCAAAGCCAACTGGTCTTAAAAGGACAAAATGTCTGATTGCACACAACAGATCAACTATCAGGGTTCTCTCAGGTGTTATAACGGGGAACTGCGCTATTGCTATCCTAGCTAGTAGAATGGCTATACCTCACAAAAAGACTTCTGCAGGAGTTCTGAAGATAAAGAAGAAATTGAGTCGGTACAAAACCTCCTCTGTGAATGTCGTGCACTTTAAACAAATATCTTGGCGATTAAATCCTTGAGCACCTGGGAAATTTGCAAAGCGTCTCCATGGGAGGGACTATTTACCTTCTTAAACAGATCTAAGTGGATTAAACAACTTAGTTAAGGGATGGAAATCAAATGCAGGTATCACAATGAGCCTTAGGGCCACCAAGTGTCTTGTCTTAGTCAAACAACCTGGCTAACCTAACCTAACCTTCTGTGCATTGCTCATTTTGGTACTTAAGAGACATAAAGAGACATAAAAAAAAAATCCACCCATTTCCATCAATATTTCAAATTTTTTAATCAGAATTTCTGAAAAAAAATTTGAGTACGCGGTTTTGTAGCCCTCTAAATTTTAGTCTAATAAAGTGCAAGTTTGAGATGACCCAAAATTTTCGTTGAATTTTCATAATTTTTCCGCCTCAAGGTTTATACAAAACAAAAACAAAAACATGCATTAGGTTTTTATGAACCTTGAGTAGTCTGCGGCCAAAGATGATGGCATGGTCTTTGAAGACAATAATAGACAACGATCCCCTCTGGTATGGTGGCCTAAAGTAGACCAAACTAAGACTCAGATAACACTTGACAAGTTATACACAATAGACTGTCTGAGCGTAACGGGAGCAATGCAAACATGCCCCACAGCGGCTTTAGGAATGGTCACTGGACTCATTCCACTCTATCTTGTAGCCAAAGGGTAGGCAGTTAGTGCAGCTCTAAGGCTTCCTAATCTATTCCATCTCAAAGAAGGCAATCTTACAAAATATGTAAGGATTATGGGTTCAATTCTGAACTAACTCTCGGTGCCTGACAGTTCATGACAATATGGAAGGGAAACTAGAATTCTTCAAGAAATTCAAAGTGGTCATTAGTGACCACTCAGCGTGGAGAAACAATGAAATATCCTTGGAACAGGGCGCACAGGTGTGGTTTACTGATGGGTTCAAAATGGAAGACGTTAATGCCGGCGCTGGAATTATCGGACCACATTTCAAAAAAAAACCAACAGCAATGGGAAAAACCACTTCCATTTTCCAGGCGAAGGTCCACGTCTTAGAGCTGTGTGCCAGAGAATGTCTACGGAGAGGCAGGCGCGGTGTCAATATCAACATTCTCTCTGAGAGTGAAGCAGCTCTAAAATCGCTGGATAGCTTCTCAGTCCCATCAAGGTTGGTCTGGGAATGTTTTAAAATCCTCAACATCCTAGCATCAAGAAATTCTGTTGCCTTGATGTGGGTTCCGGGACATAAGGGCCACGGGAAGGGAATGAAACTGCGGTCACTTTAGCGAAAAAGGGGGCATACACTCTCTTCATAGAGCCTGAACCATTCTGCGGGGTAAATAACAGCATCAAAAGTGGCTTTCTACGAGAACAGGTACAACGAGACCTAATCGACTACTGGAGAGCCCAATCAGGCATACGGCAGTCGAAAAGACTCTTAGATCCACAACGGATAAAGGCAGAAGCAATCATTAACCTAAGCAGAAAAGACATAAAACTTTACACTAAACTACTAACAGGACTTTGTAAACTAAATTATAACATGAAAAAGATAGGTGCGATAGAAAACGATTGCTGTAGACTCTGCAAAGAGGCACAAGAAACAGCAGAACATATTCTATGCGACTGCCCCGCAGTGACACGACGCACACCAAATTACCCCGGAAATGGGGCTATAGATCCAATTAAGCCTACAGCAGTTTTAGGATTTATTAACAGCCTAAAACTGTTTGAGTAGGCTACATGGCTGCACAATAGATCTCTTCAGGTCGCAGTGCAAAAACAGCAAATCAATAATGAAAAAATAATGGTTTTTGTTATAAAGAAAGATAATAAATTTGAAAAAAAAAATGGTCAGAACTTATCAATATGTGGTGACTAGGCTGGATTGATTTGTGGGGAGGCAAAAAAATCGCCCATTGCTCTGTGAAAATCATATTCTAGGGATCAAAATAAGAAACTTTGCCGAAGGAACCATAACTCTAAAACGAATTCTGTGTCCCCCAATTTGGGTCAAACTTTTTAGTTTCTTTTCTCATGTAAAAAATGGTGATATTTTGAAATGATTGTATGGGGAACCCCCCAGGGGAGTTCCAAGGGGTGTGCCACTGGCATGGGTGGATCGGCCGTCCAAAGTTTGAGGGGGGTCGGTCATACATTTGGACTCGATTGGAGCACTCTAAATGGGTCAAAGTGGGACCCAAATCGGGGGACATCAGACTTCGTTTTAGAGGTATGGTTCCTTCGGCAAAGTTTCTTATTTCGATCCGTAGAATACGATTTTTGCAGAGCAATGAGCGATTTTTAAATCGACCCGCCCTAGTGGTGACCCTAGCATAACAGTACCACTCACTTCACTTATACTGTCGCTACTTAAGACATAACTCCGTTTCTAAGCATTTCAAGTCTTATTTAGTTCGGAATTTAATTTGACTTGAAGATGATAAACTGCACAGCCAGCATATTTTAAGGCAACACTCCGGGTAGTTCAACATTATTAAATTATTTCCAGCTATTCTCAGTTTCTACCCCAACTGCCATATCTCCACTAGTCTCAATAGCTCCGCCACACTCAGTATCCACATCACTCAATATCTGCACCACTCTCGTTACCTGGCTTCACCCAATCCTACCAACTTCTTTTGTTATTTGCAACTCTTTAGTGCCAAACTCTTCGCACGACTCCATACACCGTCTACCCCTTTGTGACTGTCATCCAACAACGCAACAATCTTTCAACTTCATTTTAACCTTCTCATGGCATACTCACTTGTTCGCGATAAAGCAGACACAAAATCTCTAAGCCGTGCAAATGAAACTGATGCTCATCCGGCGATGACACCACGAACAACACCAAATCCAGGAGGCCCGATTGATGCAGCGCCCAGATAACCTGGTCATGCAGACTGGCATCGTTATCGGCACGACATTCCGCCTCCGGGTTGGCTGGTACTTGAAGCACGTTTCGTATCAACACAAGGACGCGTTCAATCATCAAACTTTGCTCCTCGCTGCGTATCGCCCAATCCTGAAAATTAAAATCAAAATGAAAATGTGAAAAAAGTAAATAGCAATAAAAATGGTTTATAAATACAATGGCAAATAAAATGCGAAATAAAACAGAAGTGTGGAATTAAAATTTTGCAAGAAGCACATTTGTTTTTTTTTTTGTTTTCTATGAGCAGTCCGACAAAGCGTTCTGGTTTCTATGCAAATCCCATGAATTAAGTAGCTACATAAAATTAAGTAAGAAACATGGAAATTTATTTTAAGTGTTTTTGCAAAAGCACAGAAAAAAAAGTAAAAATAAGAATAAAAGGAGATGGGCGGCAGCTGCCTACTTTGTTGTTGTTAGGCCATTAAGCTGTTGTCAGGCAGAACGAATGTGCTATCATTAGTTAGGCAATCGTTATAAATCTAAAGTCGAAATCAATTTACCGCCGCCTAGGCGAAGGGGACAACAAAGCCGCTCAGCACCAAAATGACGACGGGTGGTGGAATATTAAAATACATTGAAGCGAAATAAAAACAATACGAAGTCCGATTTTTGCTCGCAAATAAGTTGCGCTTTCTGTTAGCTATAAAATGAACTCATATATGAGCTGTACGGCAGCCGAAAGTACTAACAAATGAAGTAAGTTGAGCAAAGCGCATGGAAAAATAAATGGAATCATACAGCACGCGAAAAAATATAGCCCTAAACCTTTTGACAAGTTCTGTTACTTTGTTTACTTATTGTTTAATTTCAATTATTTTTTTTATAAAATCATAGTTCATGCTAAAAAAAACCACATTCATACAAGTTTCAAATTTTGTACAAGATTTATAGGAGATAGAGCAATTTTCATCAAAATTTTTATTCAGTATTTTTGAAAAAACAAAATTGAATATGCAGTTTTACAGTCCATTAAATTTTAGTATAATAAAGTGCAAGTTTTAAGGGGGTGGTAGGTTTAGCGCTAAAAAAAAAACACTTTTTTTTTTAATTTTTTACAGAAATATGGCTTAAGATACTTTAATAAAATCAGTTGAATGTTATTGTACATCTTTTCAATAAGTTTTTAAAAAATATTAATAATAAAATATTGACAATTAAGCCCATGACAAAGTTTTTTTGGAGATATGTTTTTCGAGAGGTGCTCTGCGGTGCCAATCGGCATTCGTCGTAGAATCATCTGAAACTAAAAAAGTCAAATTTTTCAGTTAAAGTATGACGTAATGACTAAAAATGACTCTGAAAAATTATCGATGCTCCGCATTCGAGGTAGAGTGCCTACAAAGGCTATAACTTTGAGAGTTCTGCTCCGATCCACTTAAAATTTTGACACAACATTCTTGAAATGATTTACTATAAGATGAGTGAAGAAAAATAATTTCGATTTTGTGACCCTACCCCCCCCTTAAGTGGCTGCAAATTCTCAATGATTTTTAATAAATTTCTTCCCCGGACGGTAATGCGCATTTTCTCCATATAAAAAAAGTGTGGTTCATTCTTTATATGGAGAAAATGCGCAACATCGCCAAGGGAAAAAAATTATAAAAAATTGACGGAATTTTCTAGTAACTGCAAACGTGTACTACGTTTCACTAGAATTTAATGGTTTATAAACCTGCGTAACCATTTTTTTAGTTCTTATTAAAAAGTGTGAGATTTTGCTGAAGAATAGTCAAAATTGAGAAAAAAAATTGGAGTAGAATTTTTTTTTGTGGGCAGTGGATATAAAACTTAGAAGTTCTACGGAGAGTTCTGGTATACCTTAAAGTCAAATCTACGGCGACAGCGCTTCACGAGGTAATTCGAACAATGGTGCGCTCTTTAGAAAACAACAACAACATACCATGGCGACATTCTTCGGTAGGCAGCATTCTTCGATAGGCGCCTTTAATAACGTTAGTACTGATGCCATCCTTCGGGCGTTGATAGACTTAAAGGTGGACAATTACGTTAGGAGTTGGATCATTTCTACGCTAGAAACCAGGATCATCAAAGCTAATATGGGAAATGTCAACACAACTACGAGGGAGGGGTATTATCTCCACTTATTTGGTTATGCGTGATAAACAAAATCTTGATTAAACTTCTTTTTTTTTTTGTCGGGACAAACTAGCAAGTACAGCACCCAAGCAACATTAAGTCCATTGTATTGCACTCGGATTCCCTTTTTAATTTTCTTTAAATCTACTCGACCGCCGAAGAAATTTGAGTAGATCTTGTGGTGACAAGGAGCTAAGGTGACTCTTAACACATCCGTGCCGCAGAAAAGTGCAAAGAAAGTGGTCCGCCGTCTCATCCTCCTCTCCACATGCTGGATAGAATGCACTGTCTGATATGATGACTACCTTTTCCATGTGCATAAAAAGTGGCCTGTCGTCAGTCCACTTAGCTGCCCACAGTCTCTTCTGCTAATGACAAGATGATCTACGACAGTCGGTCAGTTGAAGTAACCCTTTTGCTAACCGTGGCTTTGATAGCTGCAGAAGAGAGGGGCAGAACGGGCTCTGGGCCAAATAAGTTGGCCTCAGAGCCCCTCATAGCAGAGTCAGAAGTCTCGTTACGCGCGATATTCACGTGTCACGGGACCCTTGTTAGTATCAGGATATTATGTCTACCGACATAGTTCAGCTTGGATTTATAGGACTCAACTACTCTTGATGTGGTTGGAGGGTTGTATCAGGTCATGAGGGCAGCTTTGCTGTCGCTGCAGACACCTACAGATCTGCCTCTTCATCTGTTTCCTGGAACAAAGTTCATTGATTCTTGAATAGCGTACACCTCCGCTTGAAACACAGATGCGTACATTCCAAGAGCAAAGTGTAGCATTGTCCCGCTGGATTTCATGAGGCACCAGAGCCGGAACCGTGCTGGGTCGTGGAGCCATCCGTGAAAATGATTAATTTTAATAGAGGTGGAGTAAAAGTGATGGCGTACGCTGATGATGCGGTGGTAATGGCATAAAGATTGTGTCCTAACACGATCAGTGGGATCATTCAAAGGGCGTTGGGTGGGCTCGACTCTTGAGCTACGAGAGCTCGAATCTTTGAACCTACGTAAAACAGAACTCATGGTGGGGAATTTATAGTTCAAGATTTCAAACTTAGTACAAAATTTAAAAAACTTCAAAAATGTTTAATGAGAGTTTGTAGAAAAATTTTGAGTTTGTAGTTTAATAGACCAATGAGTTTTGATATTTGAATAAAATGTAAGTTTCAACTGGTTCAAAAAGCGCGTTGACCTTTACAAAAAAAAATCACATTTTCTTCATATAAAATAAATTTCAACCAAACTTCACTAAAACTCCGAAAAAGTTTTTAATTAAAAAAATTTCGGAAATTTTGATGACAATTTGTTGAATTTATTTTAAGTCTGAGCAAAATTTGAAGTTTGGAGTTATATAGTTTTTGTTGTAAGACGGCCTCCATTTGTATAAATAAAAACATGAATAATATATTATAATTATAATTTTTTTTCTTAATAATAATAAAATAAAAAAATTTTAAATAAACAAAAAATTTTGAAATTTTGATGAAATTTTCCAAAATTTTCTACAAGGTTTGAAATTATTAGTCATATAGTTGTTGTCGTGCGACTAACTATATTTGTAAAAAACCATAAAAAAATATAAAAAAATTATAAGCATTTTTTAAAGAAAAAAAATTTAAAACAAAAAAAATTAAGAAATTTTTTAATAAAATTTTTTTTTTAATTTAAAATAAATTAAGGGGGGGGAGGGGGGTAAGGGATAAAAATGGATTTTTTTTTTTGCATGTTATTGTAGTAAAACATTTCAAAAATACCGTGTTAAAATTTTAAGTCAATCCGAGCAAAACTTTTTAAGTTATAGAGCATAAAGCCGAGCCGCCTCAAACATCTGCCGAGACGCAGCAGTTGCGCGCGTAGTCCGTTACAAACTTTAAACGCGGTTTTCTCGAACCTTTTTTTTTAAAGTGCGTAGTCATTGGCATTTGAAAACTACTCAACCGATTCTTTTCAAATTTGGCACACGTTTTCTAAATCAAAAATACCTCCCCCCCCCCCCACTGTTTTTTTTTTTATTTTTTTTTTTAAGGTTGTTTTTCACTTACAAATATGGCGAAATTTTTCGCCAAAAATGCTCGTTTTACGTTTTACGTCATACTTTAACTAAATTATTGGATTTTTTTGATTTCAGATGATTCTACGCTGAGATATGCTGACTACTGCAAAATGTATTTTTGAAAAGACGTCTACGTAAATGTGCTCTCATTCGCTCATTTTGCAATATTTTTACATGAAAAGTTTATCAAATATTCTTGAAATGTTACTTTATAATATGCAACAACTTTTAATAAACTGACTTGAATCGTTTCGCTACAATAAATTCATGAAAAAAGTGTTTTTTTTAGCGTTTATCCCTTACCCCCCGTTAAAAAATATTGAAATTTGTGGGGAACTATTTGGAATTTTTCAATATTTTCTACAAAATTTTAAATTTTGAGTTATATAGGTTTTGTCGTAGGACGAACTATATTTCTTTACATAAAAAATAAAAAAAATTAAAAAATAAGATAAAATAAAAAAATTAAAAAAAACAAAACTTAAAAAAAAAATAACAATAATAATAAGAACTAGAAAAGTATAATACAAAAATTATAAAAAAGAATAACAAAAAAAAAATAATAAAAAAAAATAAAAAAAATAAAAAATAAAATATTTTGTAATATATTATATATGTAAAACAATATTTAAATAGTCAATTCTCTGCACTATCTCGCGCTGCTATTATTTCGAGCACAGATGTAAGCAAATGTATGTATGTATGTAAGTATCTAAGTAGCTCGAGTTGCGAAAAAGTTAATAACACATTTGTTAGTTATGGCGATTACTTTAGTTTAGAAAGTGAAATGCCTTCCAAAGCGTTCAATGATACGCACACCCATAGGAGTGAGCTTTTTCTCACACCTACACATCACGTCGCCCATACTCGTACACCTACTAGAAGACGTTCACCAACTCGCATTCAGATTCTTGTTATCTATGCTACTAATGTATTACTGTTATTTCGGACTGCAGACTCGGAGTACAGTTAAAGTAATGAAGTTAAAATTTTGTAATAAAATACGTGGACAACCCTCTCGGAATTGGAGTACATAGAGAACAAAAATTTAGCTACTGATTAGGCATCTGAAGTAGCAACAAAATGTTCCGATATAACTACATCGATTTTTACCATTCACCGTCTGTCCGTCAAATATCACATGGGCTGAAAAGTCCCGGCCCCAACAAAGAAAACACGTTTTTTTTTGTTCAAAATTAGCTTTATTCATCAACGTAATTTCCATCAAGAACAATGCAATAATTCCAATGCCGCTCTAACATTTCAACACCACTTTTGTAGAACGATTTATTTTTGGCCTCAAAACAGGCCTCAATTTCAGCGATAACCTCTTCATTCGAGCGAAATTTCTTACAGGCGAACATTTTTTTTGAAATAAAAGCCCAAGAAGCAAATTTACTGGAATCTTGTGTGACAGTTTGTCAAATGTCTTAGAGAAGAGATGTATAAATGCAATCAATTTGGATCACTTGGGAAAACTAAAAACCAGCGGTCAGTACAAAACCATGTTGGTTGGGGTTAACCAAAGACTAAACCGCAAAATAAGTTTTGTCCTTTACACCTTGGAAATCGGCCTATAATCGCGAGCATAATTTTTTCTTCCGCTTTAAGGGGGGTAAGGGATAAAAATCGATTTTTTTTTTTGCATGTTATTGTAGTAAAACAGTTCAAAAATACCGTGTTAAAATTTTAAGTCAATCCGAGCAAAACTTTTTAAGTTGTAGAGCATAAAGCCCAGCCGCCTCAAACATCTGCCGAGACGCAGCAGTTGCGCGCGTAGTCCGTTACAAACGTATACCTGCGTGCGGACTCAGGTATACTTTTGTATCTGTCTATTGCTCCAAAAATATTTCTAGTACATTCTTTTGAATTCAATAACAGCTGCTGATGCTTCAAACTATGTATTATACCTACATATATAACAACTGTAAATCTCAAAGGGAGCAGAGAAAAGCATCAGTTTGTCGTGCGACGCTGACTTGAACGATTGCGACGCTGTTACTTTTCTTTAGTATTGTAGATTTTTGTAAATAGTTTTATTAAAATGCCGAGATTATCTAAAGTAACTAGAAAAGATCAACGTAAAGGAATTCGTTTAGACAGACCAAAAAAACGACCGAATCCGAATAAAAAACAGGAGGGTGACTTAGACACTAGCGGTGCGTCGGCGAAAAAAATCAAAGTTAACACAATTAATAGCGTACCGGAAGACACTGAAAAGCATTACCGAATCATAGATTTTTTGTTGGTATTTAATACATTATCTACGCTAGTTCAGTGTAAACAGTGGGGCAAAGATCTCTCTTTCAAGTGTTGTAAGAAAGAAGGACTTGGTTTTGAAATCCAATTGAAGTGTGATTCGTGTTCGCCCCGCTATGTGCCCTCGTGCGAAAAAATTGGACGATCATACGAGATAAATAGAGATAAATAAACGAACTTTTAGAGAGATGCCTGGGTGGTTTTACTCAAAACACTAACGAGAGTTTAAATCAGCTTATATGGAGGATTGCTCCGAAAAAACTCTCTGGCAGTACAAGTATCGTTCAACTGGCAGCTCTGGTAGCTGCATGCACCTTTAATGAAGGCACAGGTGCGTTGCTGCAGTTTATGTATGACATGGGGATTAGCATTGGGCCAAGCGCTCACGAATATGCGAGAAGAGTGGACCAAACTCGCATCGAAAGATCTGACCAAAAATGCCACCAACAGACTAAGGAGGGCAGGATAGCTCGTAGTCTTGCTAAAAAAGATGCTGAAGACAATGACAAAGCTAGTGGAAACATACTCTATGGTGCTGGAATCGACGACTCCGTGTAAGTAGAGAGAAAAAAGTATTTTCTTGACGTTTTCATAACTTAAAACTTTAAACGACTACCAAATGGCTGAAAATGAAAATAAATCGTCAAAATAAACGTTGGGGGGAATTTTAACTCATACTTTAACTAAATTATTCGATTTTTTTGATTTCAGATGATTCTACGCTGAGATATGCTGACTACTGCAAAATGTATTTTTTAAAAGACGTCTACGTAAATGTGCTCTCATTCGCTCATTTTGCAATATTTTTACATGAAAATTTTATCAAATATTCTTGAAATGTTACTTTATAATATGCAACAACTTTTAATAAACTGACTTGAACCGTTTCGCTACAATAAATTCATGAAAAAAGTGTTTTTTTTTAGCGTTTATCCCTTACCCCCCCCCCCCCCTTAAAAAAAAAGGTGTGATGATTGTAAATTTTCATTCATATAAGAAAGTGCCTCTCTTTGTATAGATTTGTTAAAGAAAATATCAAGGGGAATTGCCACCATCGTAAGTAGGTAGGTAAGATGGCAAGAATACCCTAGGTACACTTCAAGTAGCACTTACGTGCCGTTTAGATACCATAATGTGGAGCACTACCCGCGAAAATGGGAAGAAAAAATCGCCTACAGCCATCTAGTGCTGTTGATGTAGTGGAGGAGAGAAAATGGATCTAAGCTGGAGAATTTCTTCAAGCCATACCCACAGGGCACGCTAAGGAATCTCAAGCGCCAGCCGCCAGAGCCGGACATTTGCAGAGAAAGTGCTCAACAGTCTCTTTCTCTGCAGGATCCCCACATCTTCTGCAATAGGGGTTGTATGGAACTCCAAGCTTCTCCGCATGAGCCTACCGATCACCCAGTGACCAGTGAACACCGCAATGAGTTTGGAAGTTGAATGGCGGGGGATTCCCATCACCTCAATCGTTCTGTTTCTGTCGTATCGAGGCCATAGTGTTTTCGAAATAGCACACGATAAGACAGACCTCCATCTGTCCTGCGCTTTTTCTAGAAAGAAATTGTGTAGTTTCCCTTTAACGACGGCCAAGGGGACACCGATGTCTGAGAACGTCGTACAAGGCTTGAATAAGATAGCTGAAAAACCGTCAGCATCTGTATATGGCATATTGGAGATTGGCTGAATAAACTACCACTAAATGTAGCGCAAAAAGAAACCTTTAAAACATGCCTTTTTTACCGAGTTTCGTGTAGTTCAAAATTAAATTTAAAATAGTAAATATTTGCTTCCCACTTTCCTACTGGCATATATGAAAAAGAACTTACCGCCAGACAAAAGCAACACTAACGCCGAAGCGGATGTGGCAATACGATAAGGCAGCTGGAAAAGGAAGAACGAAACACGCAGCGATACAACATTCGGAGGTCAAAAAATAAGAAAGAAAACAAAATTAAGAAGAAAAAAGTGGTAAACTCAAAACAGACCCAAATGAAAGATAACAGCATGCAGAATGGAAAAGTGGAAAATCCCTTTGTATTGCTCCCTGGAGTGATATGACTGTCACGGCAATCGGCTCCAAATGAATTTATGGATTGGAGGTCAGCGTGTAAATTGGCAGCAGAGGCTAAACAAAAATGAGTTTAAAAATATTTATTGCAGCCTCCTATATACGCATAGAAAACAAAAGTGGGGAGATGTGAAGAGTAAATTTAAATAAGTTTTTTTAAAAACTGTTATAGGTTGGAGTGGAGGCACACAAAAACTTTATATGTCTAAGGTGCTTTTAGGTGGCAGCGTAGGCGCATGAATCTTAAAGAATTTCAATTAAACTTTTTGTTGCGAAATCCAATTGAAGCGCTCAACTTTTTCGCATTAGCCAAGCATTCATAACTTAAATGCCCACTCGAAAAATGAGTGCCAAGGTCTTCTCGCTTTCATTATTTCGTTAAGTGGCTACATTCAGTGTGTGCCACATGCAAATCTATATTTAATTTTGCGAAATTCGCGCTACTTAATTTCCCTGAATTTCTTTGAAAATTATTAATATTTGCATGCCCCAGTAAATATGTAAGTATTTAATGCTTTCTTTTCGTCCAGCGAAAGCAGCCAGAGGAGCCAGAAGCCTGTGTGTGGCTTGGACAAAATAAACAGCCATCCAATGTCGGAACTGCAAGAGGAGCAACAGACTTTTGAAGTGCGTTGAATGCAGCAAGTGGCCACCGCAAAAAAAACAATATTCTACACTTGGCAATTTCGAATGGGGCAAGCGAATGGAGTGAGTGAGGAAGTGACGTGGTGGTACGCAGCAAAAATACTGGTAAATAAGTAAGCAAAAATTGCAGAGTCGCAGAGCCTTTTGGCGAATTAAAGCGAAGTACAAAAGGCATGTACAGAAAAAGAAGGAGTCAACAGCAACAAAAAAAGCTGGGAGTCAATGCTCACAATATCGTTCGAAGGTAGGCGTGTGGGCGCGTAAAGCGCAGAAGGGCGGTGGTTTTTTCTACTATTTTTATTTGTTTTAAATTTTTTAGGTTTCCTATTTCTTTGAACATTTTCGCTTTGTACTTTACGCGCGGAGGAGGCCATCAATTTCATGATGGAATGCAAGTAGGCGCTTGCCGCTATTGTGGGCCTAAATGTGTGCTTCCCATACAAAGGGTGTTCAGATTGGAGGTAGTTTTTCCAATAGTGGTTTTTCAACAGAGCACGCGTGACTACTGTCAAACTAAATATATACTTTTTTTAGTAATCATTGACATTTTATCACTGAAAACACTTACGTCTCATAACGTTTAAAAATCTTAGAATTGTATTACGAAAATCGACGCTTTGTGAAAAGTGTTCATCGCGCGCTCAGGTCAACTTACGGTTGTTCAGCGATGAGGCCCATTTTTTGATTAATGGCTAGGTCAGTAAGCAAAATTGCAGCATTTAAGCTGAAGAACAACCCGAAGCCATTCAAGAACAGTCATTGCATCCATTAAAAACAACCGTTTGGTGTGGTGCCTATGAGCTAGAGGAATCATCGGTCCATATTTCTTCAAAGACGAGGCTGGCGCCAATGTAACAGTGAATGGCGAAAGCTATCGCGTCATGCTAAACCACTTTTTGATACCGGAAATTGAAGCCCGTTATCTCCACAACATTTGGTTCCCCAAACAAGACGAGGACGGCGCTATTTGCCCTACAGCCCGTGCCGTACAGAAGCAATGGATTCTCTCGTCTCGGACCAGTGCGTTAGACACTAAGATCGTGTGATATCACACATTTGGACTTTTGTCTGTGAGTGTATGTAAAGTCTAAATGCTTTGTGGATAAACCTGCTTCGATTGAGGCATTGGAAGCTAACATCACTAAAGTTATTTACGAGATACCGACCGTTTATGAATGGCCGAATTACGACGCAGTTGCGGCCAACATTTGAAAGGGACTATCTTTAAAAAAGAAATGTCATGAATGGATCTAAACAAAATTAATTAAGATTACCCAATCAATTTGCGATTTCGTTGTTCTATTTCAATTTAAAATCCGATACCTCTAAATTTACCAGCCCTTAAATCGTGTCAACATGGAAACAGATCTTTAAAAACCCTTAGTGAATGAAGCAGAGGTAGACTCTCAAACTTTAAGATATACAGGGTTTGCTTGAAAAGTAATGGGCCTTCCCGCGCGGAGCGATGTTGACTGCACCGCTGTTGCCAGCGAACTGGGACCGGTTTCTAGTGGAAGGGGAAGGTCCAACGATCATTTTCCCCCACCAGCCGATTCGGTTGATCGCTTGGGAGACGCTGAGACGCTGTTTTAAAAGTGTGTTAAGATTTTGCAGTGGCGAAAATGCAGCGATCGTTGGAGCAACGTTACTCGATCAAATTTTGCGTAAAGCTAGACAAAACAAGTACCGAAACCATTGGGCTACTCAAGGAGGCTTACGGGGACCAATCTCTGTTCAGTGCCCAGGGAAAACGGAGGCACAAGTCGTTCAAGGAAGGCCCGGGTTCGGCCCGACCTCGTCAACAATTGGACCCTTCATCACGACAATGTGCCGGCGCACACCGCCTTCCTCTGCACCTCTGCATTGGCCAAGATGGGGGTTCTGGTGCTTGCCCACCCTCCCTACAGCCCAGACCTGTCCCCTCTGGACTTCTTCTTGTTCCCGCGCCTGAAAAGGAAGCTGAAGGAGGGGGCGTTTCGACTCCATCGAGGCGATCCAAAAAACTGTGACAGCCGAATTGAACGCGATTCCGGCGGATGAGTTTAAAAAATGTTTCCTGCAGTAGAAGGACCGCTACCAGCGGTGTATTGACGCTCATTTTGAAGAATATTAGTTGTATAAGCCAAAAGTTTTAATAAAACTGCTTAAAAAATAAGGCCCATCAGTTCTTTCAATAAAACTAAGCTGGTACTTGGCTAGATTGAGCTTATGTACCACTCCTTCGGCGGTAATGCTTACTATGATACATCTCCTCGATATGACATCATATTCGAGAAGCAAGTATGATGATGTCTCTATGGCAGGTATCAGAATCGACGGAAATCATCATAGACCATATCCTGATCTTGTGCTGATGGCTTCGCAGGCTGTGAGAATGTTCACAGGCTCAGTTGGTTCTTAAAGAGGTTTCTATTTTCTTGTGATTCCTAGGTGTAACATAGGGTATCCACAAATAGATTATAATTTAATTAAAGATAGAAATTTAGTTTGTCTCCAGGAATGGCCTGCTTTCTGCGCTTCTGCTTCGACCTGTCGTCTCCAAGTGTTGGCTGGTCTTCCGCGCCTACGGCGTGCTTGTGGATTCTAGTCTAACGCAGCCTTATAATATCCTCCTGGGGTTTACGCAACATATGACCGATCCAATTTCATTTACGACGCCGTACCATGGGGTCGATAGGTGTTTGTTTAGTTGCAGTCAAAAGGTCGGCGTTGCTTATCACGTTGAGCCAGAATATCCGCATCATCTTGCAATTGACTTTACGTTGGTATCGAAAATTCTTAACTTCCTACGTCTGGATATGCGCGCCGGTCTCCAAACTTTATTGAGCATGCCAAAGGCAACTCGCTTTTTTGTTGACCTGTATGGATGTTGCTGACTCGCCATTTTTTTCGTCTACTTCATCTAGGTGAGTGCCGGCAATATGGATAGCTTGCGTTTCGCTGTTATTTATTCACATTAACTTTGTAATGTTGATTTTCAGGCCTGTCTAGGTTGTAAAATCTTCGCTGATATATGCGAGTGTTTATGCGCCATGAAACAGATATCGTTGGCAGACCGCAGGTTATATCCCTATTTTTTGCATAAGCTCGTCGCATTACTTGGTTCAGCGATAGCACACACACCTTCGAAGAGGTTTATAAGATGCTTGAATCTTTTCGTGATTGTAACTTTCCAGTACAAGCCATGCTTAAGGGGGAAGTCTACTGTGACAAGGGAAAAAACAGGCTTATTTTCCGGATTTTATTTCTAACAAAATATTGCTCGTACATAAAATCTATTTAAACTCTTATCTTTATTATATATTTAAGATTTTGAAAAAAAAAATTTAAGTCAAAATATTCAAAATGGCCGCTGTGGCACTTCTGCAAGCGCAGGTCCGCTTTTCTTAGGTGCCTAAACGGTGTACATGAAATCTTACGTTTCGGTGATCTAAAACAAAAAAACAAAATATTGTTATCATATACATAGTATTGACTCTCGTCTGACGTAGGATTATGTCGATAAAAAATTTTGGCGTTGAAAAAAAAATTCTTGAAATTTTTTTCTTTTTTTTTGCCTAAAATTGATGTTACTATTGTTTATAACAATTTAACAAATAACGATATCAAAAAAATCCTATGTCAGACGAGAGACACTATTACAGAGAATATATAATTAAATTTTTAAGCTGATTCATTTATCAGAACTGGAGATATCGTGTACACCGTATACAAAAACTTAGTTTCGAGAAAAATGCGTTTAAATAGGAATGTGCCGCAGGTACGCGCTTTGAAGCGCTTCGGGAAAAGGTCGAAATTTCAACGAAGAAAAATTTAGCCAGCTGTAACACATATTGTACCTTATTTAAGAGGGTTCAAAGTATTTTTTAAGCTAATAGGTTAGGTTAGGTTAGCCTGGTTGGCAATAAGCCACGCATAGACCTTTTGGTCCCTAGCGATACCAGATGGAGACCGACCTCTATGAATCCCTAAAGTAGACATCATGTAGGATGTCAGCGCTTTTGGCGAATCTAAGTAGGTCTGGGAGCTTCGCTTTTGAGACGTCTTCCAGACCCTCAAACAGTGGGGCTCCCAGGCATCTTAGTCGCGTTTTTGATAATGCCGGACAAACGCACAGAAGGTGTTCTAAAGTCTCCTCAACATCCTCTATGCATTTTCTGCATTTGTCCGTGTTAGCAATCCCTATCTTGTACGCATATGCAGCCAATAGATTGTGGCCTGTTAGCATACCTATGATAGTTCTGCATTCCTTTCGCGAGAGCGTAAGTACGAATTGAGTGAGTTTTTTGTCGTTAGTTCTACACATGAGTTTTGCTGTTTTGCATGTGGTCAGGTTAGTCCACCTAGCTTTCACTTGCCTTTTCATGTGGTCGTCCATTTCATTGTATATTGTGTTTAGCGGTCTCGGTATGTCGTTCTCTTGTTCAAATGGTAGTCTCACAGCACTTTTTGCTATCTCATCTACTATTTCGTTCCCTATAATGCCTTTGTGACCAGGTACCCAGTAGATATGCAGCCTACTGTTTTCGGCTAGCCTTTCTATGGCCTCCCTGCTCCGTTGAACATTTTTGGATTTAATACAATATGAGCTTATTGCTCTTATTGCTGCTTGACTATCCACGTATATATTAATTGTTGAGTTCTTTCTTGTTCTAGTGTAGGCTAGCTCCGCGGCCTTCCCCACAGCAAAAACTTCCGCTTGGAAAATACTGCTGTGGTCTGGCAGCTTGATAGACTGCCTTATTCCTAGTTTTGAGCAGTAGATACCCGCTCCCACTCCGTCTGGAGTTTTCGAGCCGTCTGTATAGATGTGAAAGGTTCTATGGCCGGGCTTCATGCCTTTATGCCATCCCTCCTCTTCAATTGTAGTGCGGAACCTTCTCTCCCAATTAAAGTACGGAGTCATGTAGTCTGTGCCACCTGAGCTCCACTTTCCTTTTGAGCTGTGACCGAAGGTTCTGCAGATGAATACCCCCGCAGCCATTAGCCTTCTCGCGGATTTCGCTGCCAGGTTTTCCGCCATGAGGTCAATAGGTGGCATGCTGAGTATCATTTCCAGCGCCGCCGTTGGAGTGGTCTTCATCGCTCCTGTTATGCACAGAGCAGCGAGTCGTTGAATCCTTTCCAGCGGCATTAAGTAAGTTTAAGCTAATAAAAAAAAATCGATTTTTTGAAAAATTCACAGTAGACTTCCCCCTTAACGTAACCGAACAGTGTGGCGTCAACTTGAGTTCTGCAGCCTTAGCTTTTTGCCTCTAAAGTGTATTGTCCCACCGACAGAATAGGCTCAGGTCCTATTAGTTCCAAGTCCGCAGTCCCTCCAGTCAATACATCAGATACCACATTATTAGTTATGCCCTGCTAGCAAAGATCCTATATAAGCTGAATGCTATTGAATTGTCCTAATGAGTTAAGTCTCTCTTTATACTCAATAGCTACAGCGGATTTAAAGGATAAAGGAGCTTTGAATGGAGGTTGGCTATCGCTTAAAATGGCTATCCGCTATTTGCGGAAGCTAAATTTTTTACACCGACAGATGGATTTTTTTTTTTTTTTTTTTTGTCGGGACAACTAGCAAGAGCAGCACTCAGACATTAATTGAGTCCATTGTACTACACTTGGATTCCCTTTTAATTTTCTTTAAATCTACCCGATCTCCGAAGAAATCTGAGTAGATCTTGTGGTGCCAAGGAGCCAAGATGGTCGCTTCTTAACACATCAGTGCCAAAGACCTCAAACCTGATTCGGGCGAAGGCGGGGCAGACACACAGGAAGTGATCCGCCGTCTCATCCTCCTCTTCACAAGCTGGGCAGAGTACACTGTCTGAGATGCCCAACCTTTCCATGTGCTTTGCCCATAGAAAGTGGCCCGTCATTAGTCCAACCAGCCGTCTGCACTCCCCTCTGCCTAATGACAGAAGGGTTTGCGACAGTCGATCGGACATGACAGGTAACATCAGTTTTGTCCATCTGCAGCCTCTCTCAGCCTGCCAAGCTCGCTTGTGGGTAGTAGTTACCCATTTGCTAACCGTGGCCGTGATGGCCGCAGAGGGGAGTGGCAAAGCGGGCTCTGGGCCAGAGAAGTTGGCTTCAGAGCCCATCTTAGCTAAGGAGTCAGAGGTCTCGTTACCCGCGATACCCACGTGTCCCGGGACCCATGTTAGCATCAGGCTGTTATGTCTGCCGACATAGTTCAGCCTGGATTTACAGGACTTCACTACCCCTGATGTGGTTTGAGGGCTATCTAAGGCCATAAGCGCAGCTTGGCTGTCGCTGCAGACACATATAGATCTGCCTCTCCATCGTTTTTCCACAACAAAATTCATCGCTTCTTGAACTGCATACACCTCCGCTTGAAACACAGATGCATGCATTCCAAGAGCAAAGTGCAGTTTTGTCCCGCTGGATTCCACGTAGACCCCAGAGCCGGAGCCATGCTCGGTCCTGGAGCCATCCGTAAAAATGCGAAAACAGTGTTTGCCGGGCTCATTTTCTGAGTCTCCCCACAACTGAGCCTCTGGTAGCACTACACTGTATCTCTTTTCAAGTACGACTCTTGATGGCATTGAGTCAAGGGGCATGGAGAGAATCGTTGGATCGATGTCCATACCTTCTCTGTGTTCCAATGCCGGACAAGGGCCGTACCAGTTCCCACTGTGTTTCAGTCTGCAGATGGCCTTCAGGGCCTCTCCTCGGATGAAAGCATCAAGTTGTTGTAAACCAATCAGAGCATCTAGTGCCGGGCCTGAAGTGGTCGGAAAAGCTCCGGTGCAACAGATGGCCACAGTGCGTTGTAGTCTCGATAAGGTCCTCCTGGCTCCCACTAGGGATAGTCTACTCATCCAGACCACTGATGCATAGGTGATAATGGGTCTTATCATAGCTGTGTAGATCCATAGGACCTTGCTAGGAGAGAGACCCCACGTTTTCCCAAAGACACCTTTGCACTGCCAGAAAGCTGTCAGCGCTTTGGATGCCTTTGTCTCAACGTGTGATTTCCATAGGAGCTTACTATCGAGGATTACTCCTAGATATTTAATTTCCTTGGATAGCTGGATTGTGACTCCTTTTAGCTTTGGCAGAACGATTCCGTCAAGCTTCCTCCTTCTGGTAAAGAGGACAAACCCAGTCTTGGCGGGATTTGCCGACAGCCCGTTCGCACAGCACCAAGTGTCAATCCGATCCAGAGTTTTCTGCACTTTCCTGCAGATGTTCATAAGCGAAGAGCCTGTTACCAAACAAGCAACGTCGTCCGCATATGCTTGTGCGTAGACTCCCGAATCGTTTAAGGTGGTGAGTAGAGGATCGATTACCATGCACCAGAGCAACGGAGACAGCACACCGCCTTGGGGGCAGCCTCTGTTAACCCCAGATGACACCAGCAGATCTTCCTCTGCTCGCACCGAAACGATTCTTTGGGCCAGCATCGAACGAATCCAATTTACTAGCACCCGGTCTACGCCGTACCTACTAGCAGAGTTACACATACTATCAAAAGTGGCATTATCAAACGCCCCCTCTATGTCTAAAAAGATACCCATAGCATAGTCCCTCCTGTCGATGGCTAGCTCTATCCTAGCAACAAGATTTTGCAGTGCCGACTCGCAGGATTTTCCACTCTGATAGGCATGCTGAAATTGAGACAGAGGGTGAGCCTTCAGCGACTTCTGACGTATGCGCAGTTCCACTAGTCGTTCGAGACTTTTCAGCATGAATGAGGTCATGCTGATTGGTCTAAAGCTTTTGGGGCTGGTGTAGTCGTCTTTTCCAACCTTTGGGATGAAAGCGACCCTCACCATCCTCCAAGAGCGTGGTATGTAAGCCAGTGCCAGGCATGCCGAGAAGATTTTCTTCAGGGCTGCTGTCACGAACTCTGCACCCTCCTTCAGCATGGCAGGAAATATGCCATCTGGTCCGGGGGACAGACAGATGGATACACACGTCCGAATGGACAATCAACACGTCAAAATGGAAGAGGCTTGGAAAACTGCATATTGACAACGACAAATATTGCAGCGCCTATGCCAAAGGCCAGCGTTTTCGTGCCGTCATGGGTGCTCAATTTGGGTGTTCCACCTGCAGAAAGGACTTGAAGCAATCCCAAGTCTCACCGCATGGACACGAAATTCGAGAGCTGCGGCTTTGCTAGCCTCAGAAGTTCCGTCGCGCGCCCCCGATCTACCTGTGGCCAGAAGGATCACGCAACTTGACACGTCACATCACAACTATACTAAACGCAGAAGCTTAGCCAAAGCTGTCAGCACTATCGACAGAGTAGTTCGCAAGACAAGCACGAGCGCCTGAGGTAAGCATCAAGACGAACCCAAACAGATGACAAATCGATATCAAGCAACGATATTGCAACTTTCCGATGCATTTATTCATTGGTCACAAATTGGTAATAGAGAGCTATTAAGGAGACTATTGATAGCGTATAACCCCCATACGCAACTCGGAGAGGAACCTAGAAGCAGGCACCTGGGTTGTCTAAACAGCACAAACGCGGCTCCACCTTGATGAAATACTTTTAGCAGTCTTAGAGGGGAATCAGCCGAGAGGGAGCAATGTTATAGTGTTAGTGGGAGCATGCCACTAGTGTGACACATGCCTTTAATCATGATTCTGACATGTTCGAATTAAGCCTCCTCTGAAAAAAGCAAAGACGTTTGGTCTGATTGTCATGGTATAAATCCATCTCAGGATATTCGAGGTACAGTCCCAGAATTTTTCGGCCAGACACACCATTTTCCATTGGTTGTTTTAAATTGGGTCGCATTAATAAAGTTTTCTTATTTTAGCTTGGCGTCCAAGAGCAAGCCTAGGTTGTTGTGGCAGTAAACACTCTTTGGCCGAGTATAAATCTGGGTGGTTTCGGTAAAGTAGAACCCACTCTCGGGTCTGCCTTATTGTTCTTGTAGCACTTCACTAGGCCCTGCAAGTGTGGTGTATTCACCGAACGACATTGATTTTCTAACTCATCTAACGGTAGGCCCAGGAGACGTGCTGTTTCGACAGGTTGGGAAGAAGGCTGTTAGGTGAGTGGGTTTAAAAGGGCATGTGAATAGGAGGTTAGTATCGGGCGCCGTGTACCTTCACATGCCAGATGTATGTATATTGAGAATATTGGGTCCGATTCTGCTAAGGTAAGAGTTTAACCTGCTAAGGCTTGGGTATGTCAACTTCGACTCCGTTCACAGTAATTTTTCTCATATCTGATAAGAGTATTTTAGGGATGAAAGGGATGATGGCTGTTTAGGTAAGGGTTTTACGTTGAGACCATCCCCAGGTGTTTGTCAGTTTCAGAACTTTTTGCAATGTATCGAAAAGGTATTCTCAAATTTTCTTCTTGCTATAATTACAGTTTATGCGTTCGATAAACTTGACAACGGAAGTCATGGATGGATGGCCGTATGCTGCTTTTCTAAATAATTGACTTTGAGCTTATAAAATCATTACTGATAGATAAAATTTAATAAATATGAGTATGCTTGAGCACATCTTCTACTGTGAATTTAGCGCCCGCCAGATGCTTATTTGTGACTCTTTCATTAAAAAAACTCTGCTGCCATGGCGCTGCGCTATGAATAGCAACTGGTTTGTGACCACAGGTCTGCTACTGCTGCGGCTGCACTGCCACTTAGGACGACAAATTGGAATTCACTGCTTCTCTTCTTTTTTTCTTTGTTTTGCTATTATGTTTTCAAACACTTCCGAAAAGCGAAAGCTCTCTGAACCAAACTACGAGTGAAGCAGCTGTGGCGTCAACCATTTATCGCTTCTTTTTTGTGAAAAGGCCAAATAGCCAAAATCAGCTGGGTGACTTTAGCACTTATCTAGCAAAAAAAAACGCGGTGTCATATTCCCGTCTGCTTACTGTGGCCACATTGTGTGAATTCGGCCTTTGTTGATTTTGATTTTTTTCTTCTTTGCTATGCTTAATTTAATCTGCGCATAGAGCAGGGATTTGTGGTTTAAATCTGCGTAGGTGGTGTGACGCTTTTGTAGTCGTGTATAAGGACGGCTTTTCTACGTTTATTTGTGCATGCGTAGAGATTTAATTTTTTTTAAATTAAATTTGTTTTTGCAGCTTGTGGTTGTTAATAAGTTTTAGAGCCTACTATGCTCGTGCACACATACAAGCATACGTGCGTATGTATGTCATACCTAAATGCTTGTTTTCTTTCCACTTACTTTGAGCTGTAAACGATTTAGCATTCAAAGCGACAAAAGTTCTCATTTTCGATGTGAAAAGTTTCTAAATTATTATGGCCACAAATGAGTTGATTTACGGTGTGTGTGTGTAGGTAGGCATTCGGGTGTAGATGAGTTTGAATTGGGTGGTGAAATTTCGTTTCATTTATTATTCAGTGCACACACTTGGAAAGTAATTTTGATGATTGTAAAAAATAGAGCAAGATTTTAAAAATATAAGTATGACAGGTATATGTAAGTACGTATGTATGTATGTGTGTATGCTTTGAAGTACAAAATGAGTAGAGTTGCCTTTGAATTTTCGGTGATTCGAAATGAAAGAATGCGGTACCGCTAAATGCTTGTGAATTGCAGTGAATTTGACAGTATCTTTTATTGAGCTGACGTCACTTTAGACGTTTGCTTGCATATTTTTTTTTCTTACTAACCACCCTTCAAGAATTGGATGATGGAAACTGATACACAGTATCAGTACCAATTTTTGAAAGAGGAATGACAAACTGAATTTTTTCCAATGAAAAAAAAAATCAATCTGGTCTGTCCAAGATTGTTTCCATGGTATGATAAACGAAAGCAGGAGAGAATGGTTCGAGTTTTCGGAGGGGGTTCTGTCATGGTTTGGGCAGCCATTAGTGCCAAAGACAAAACGTTTGCATGCTTCATATCCATCAAAAATTATAGATATAGACGAGATATTTCATACGTTTTTTAATGATAATTTCGATGAGGAATGGATTTTTCAACATGACAACGTAACTGTTCATGCTTCGAAAGCACGAAAAGAGATTTTGGCAGCTAAAAAATAGAATGACCTGCCTGCAGTCTTCACCTAAACCCAATTTAAAGACAGTTTAATAGCGCTAACAGGCTTAAAAGTGCGATTAATGTCGAATGGTCAAAAATTGATCAAAATATTATAAAAAATTTAATCAAATTGATGCCACAGCTACTTCAAAAAGTTATATCCCAAGGAGGATCATACATAAATTACTAAGTTCCAAATTATAGACTAACCCCAAAAATTATACTTTTTTTTTTTAAATATTATATGCGCAACTAAGTTCTCGCTGTTTTTTTGAAGAAAATACAACTTTATTCTGAAAAAATGTTTACAAGTGAATCATTGAAAGTATTGCCCAACGCTGGCTACTACTTTTTCCCATCTTTCTGGTAGATCTCGTATACCGTCGCGGTAAAACTGTTCATCTTTTGAGGCTATCCACGCATCAAGCCATTTTTTGATGTATTCATATGAATGGAACTGCTGGTCAGCTAGACCATGTGCCACCGATCGGAGCAGGTGATAATCGGACGGTGCAATATCTGGAGAATAGGACGGGTTAGGTGGTCTTTCCCATTTCAGTGTTTCCAGGTAGGTTTTAACGGGTTTGGCAACGTGAGGCTGAGCGTTGTCATACTGTAGAATCACTTTTCATGCCTTTCCGCGTATTGCGGCCGCTTCTCGCGCAGTGCTCGGCTTAATCGCATCAATTGAAGTCGATACCGATCCCCAGTGATGGTTTCGCTTGGTTTTAACAGTTCATAATAAATAACACCAACTTGGTCGGACCAAATACATAGTATAATAAACTTCGCAGCGTGAATTTTCGGCCGAGACGGCGACGTAGAAGCATGACCGGGCAGTCCCCAGGACTTTCTTTCTTGGGATTGCGATGAAGAAAACGGTTCCTTTTTTGCCGCTGGAGCAGTTGTTCACAGGCGAAAAAACGCCATTCAACATCCCTTGATTTTAACTCATAAGGAACCCAAGTCCCCTGTTTCTGCATGCAATCGCTTGGAAATGGATTGGCGGCTAACTCCTAATACTGAAGCAAGCTCTTCTTGCGTTTGTCACGGATCCTCATTGAGCAATGCCTCCAATTAAGCGTCTTCGAAGGTTTTTGGCCTTCCTTCACGCGGACGGTCGTCAACATTAAAATCACCGTCTTTGAAGCGACGGAACCAATCTCGGCACGTTGTTTCAGTTTCATTTAAAGCAGCATCTCCATAAACTTTTTGTAGCTCTCCATGCGATTCAGCCGCCGTTTTTTTTTCGAATGAAAGAGGAAAATCAGCACTTCCCGCAAATGACGATTATTCGGCACAAAATCAGACATTTTCACAAAACCAAAAGTAATGAAACCAAAACAAAATCACTAATGTGTCGATGCAGTTTGTTTACCATATGTCTAAGCTTGGTTTATGACGTTTAGGTTATGTTAGAATCGACTAGCACACACTGCTGGCGGCATCTTTTGACAAACAGCGGGAGCTTAGTTGCGCACCTAATAATATGTTATAAATTAATAAAATATTGGGTAGTCGAAAAAGTCTTTTCGTATTTTGTCAATAGATGTCGTTGGAGTCATCTATCTCCAGTGCTACCAATCACATTGTGCCATATCATATGGTGTTAGAAAGGTGACATTTTAAGCTTCATTTAACCAAAAAAAAATTTAATTCGGAGAAGTTAAAAAAAAAGTTATAGCTGTTCAAAAATGAGTGAAAATAATGAAGAAATTCGTTGTATTTTGAAATTTTTGTATAAAAAAGGGAAGAATGCCACGCAAGCCACCAATGAAATTTGTGAAGTTTACGGAGACGATGCTGTATCAGTTCGTGTAGCACAACAATGGTTCGCTCGCTTCCGTTCAGGAAATTTCGATGTGAAAGATGCACCTCGCTCCGGTCGACCTATCGTTGAAAAAGTCGATGAAATTATGGAAAAGATTGACGAGGACCGTCACATAAGCTGCCATGGCATCGCCAAGGCACTAAACATTCATCATCAAACGGTTTTGAACCATTTAAAAAAAGGCTGGTTACAAAAAGAAGCTCGATGTTGGGGTACCACATGAATTGTCTGTGAAAAATTTAATGGACCGAATTAACATCTGCGATTCTTTGCTGAAACGAAATGAAATCGAACCATTTCTGAAGCGAATGGTAGCAGGAGACGAAAAGTGGATCAAATACGACAATAATGTGCGAAAAAGATCATGATGGTGAAGGGTGGTGAAGCTCAACAAATGGTCGCAAACCCAGGATTGACACCTCGAAAGGTTATGCTGTGTGTTTGGTGCAATTGGAAAGGAATCATTCACTATGAGCTGCTCCAGCCTGCTCGAACGATTGATTCTACACTTTACTGTCAACAACTGATGAGATTGAAGCAAGCAATCGAAAAAAAAAACGGCCAGAACTGATCAGCAGAAAGGGCGTCGTCTTTCATCAGGACAACGCTAGGCCACACACATCTTTGATGACTTGGCAAAAACTGGGAGAGTTTGGCTGGGAAGATTTGATGCATCCACCATATAGCCCTGACCTTGCACCATCGGACTACCATTTGTATCGGTCAATGCAGAACTTTCTTAATGGAAAAAAGTTGGCTTGAAGAGAAGCCTGTGAAAATTACTTGTCGCAGTTTTACGCCGAGAAACCACAAAAGTTTTACACTGATGGAATAAAGTCTCTAGAAGAAAAATGGCAAAAGGTGGTCGACCAAAATGGTACATATTTGGTTTAATAAAGCTCATTATAAATATGTATAAAAAAAATGAGTTGAAGTTTGATTAGAAATACGAAAAGACTTTTTCGACTACCCAATACCTTCTTTTTTTAAGAACGAACAATGCAAAAGCGGTTTTAAAACATTTGCGCTGAATTAATGAATGCAGCCTTAAACATTTTTTTCCCAACACTCTTTATTTTTCATTATTGCATTCAATACGCTGACGTATTAATTCATATTTAAAATATAGTAAAACTCATTCGCGAACGAACAAAAACAAAGTGAAGTGATAATAATTCATAATTAGTGATTTCGAAGTGGAAATGATTTCACACTTTTACAGCTCTAATGTGCGCATATGTGCGAAAAAAAGACGCCAACTACAAAAGTGATGGCCACTGCAAATGAAATATTTTCAACAATTAGTGGCAGTTTTTGAGTTGAAAAATTAAACTCTGTCAATACGCATGGCACAAACGAGAGGGTATTCATATCTAAAAACATGTTTTTTCTTTTTTAATTTAAATATTATTTTACATTTGCATGCATACATACATAACGGGTGATCAATCATGAGGTGCTTTTTTCAATAGTTAAAAAAAAAAAAAATGTAAATTATGTTCAAAACCTTTATTTATCATTTGAAAGGACATTCTTTGACATTTACTTTTTGAATATGACTTCATTCAAATGTTGGCCGCAACTACGCTTAAGGTGGTCCATTCTGAAGGTCCAATTTTCAATCACTCGTTCGAGCATTTCGACTGGTATGTCGTGAATAACACGCGTAATGTTGGCTTCCAGAGCTTCAATCGTAGCTGGTTTATCAGCATAGACCTTGGACTTCACGAATCCCCAAATAAAAAAGTCCAAAGGTGTGATATCACAAGATCTTGGTGGCCAACTCACAGGTCCTAAACGTGAAATCAGCTGCTCTCCGAAATGACTTCTCAATAAAGTCATTGTTTCACGAGCTGTATGGCAAGTGGCTCCGTCTTGTTGAAACCAAATGTCGTAGAGATCATTAGATTCAATTTCAGGTAGCAAAAAGTCCGATATCATGGTACGGTAGCGAGCACCATTCACAGTTACGTTGCGGCCATCATCATTTTTGAAAAAATATGGACCGATGATTCCACCAGCCCATAAACCACACCAGACCGTTGTTTTCTCTGGGTGTAAAGGTAGCTCTTGAACCTGTTCTGGTTGCTCTTCATCCCAAATACGGCAATTTTGCTTATTGACGTAACCACCGGTCGAGAATTATCCACCAATGAATATTCGGATTCAAATTTGTTGATGGTATGTCGAATAGTGTTTAAGGCAGGCCGATTATGTTGACCATAATGCGGTCTAAGCGCACGAAAAACATTTGTCACAGAACGCTGATTTTCATAATACAGTTGTAGACGTTGTAGACGTTGTTGCGGTGTGAGTCTTTCCATGATGAAATGCCAAACGCTGTTCAACAAATCGACGATGACAGTTTGCCACAACTCGCGCGCGATCTGTAAAAAAAACGCAAATGAAAAAAACTCCTCTTAATTGATCACCCGTTATATACGTATGTGTAATGCACTGTTAAGTGTCTGCACATCAACACATTTCCAACTGCGATAACATTTTATGCCCACACTTTGCCATATCTGCGCCACATTCAATACCAATGCGCCCGTCTGCCCGCTTGCACACTGTAGCAGAAGTTTTAGTGCAGCTGGAGCGCATAAAAATCGCATTTCTAATTTATCCTGGGGCAATTTTAACTTTTTATCAGCCATCGTTATCAAGTGATGTCGTTGGCCGTGATTTTTTCACACACAGAATGCAATTAAAACGTCAGGCTGGCAAAAAAAACAACTTTGATGCGACTTCAAGGGGGCATTCACGAGCCCACATCCGCGGAATTTAGCGCAAGGGCAGTTAACGCAATTCAAAGTATTCGAACGGTAGGAGTGAATATAAAAAAAAATAGAAAAATTAAAATGCCAACTTTTAAGCTGTGCGCAGTCAGCGCAGTAATGGGTCACTGCATGCTGGTGTACTCTATGAAGTGATACCCGTCAGATCGTGCTGCGCATCAGACGCCGGGCGAACTGTACGTGGTCGACTCTTTAATTAATCCTTTTAATGACATCAAATGGCCATTTTTTCTATGCATCTATGCATTCAAAAAAAAAAAACAAAAACCGAGCACAATATTGCTATTCAACAAAATGCTAAAATAAAAGGAAGCACATAAAAATCATTAAAAACTTAAAACTTATTCATTGCAGATGCCTGCTTTCATGGTTTTTTGTTTTTTTTTTTTACTTTTTTTTTCTTTTTCTTGTATCTCTCGACTTTTTCTAGCGCATTAATTCGCTTACATTTGCTAATGCGCGCACTGTCGGCTATAAAACTATTTAGTAATCCTTGACTTAATGTCAAGCGTTGGCGGCCATGCTGGAAAATGACGTTGTGCATAAGCAGCGCACGAATGGGTCTGTGGGGGCACCGGAAATTCCAGAGTTCTATTAAGTCCATAAATTAGATTGCACAGCTTAACTTTTGCTGCTGCATTCACACATTTTTTTCTGTCTTTAGTTTTTACCACCGAGCAGCGCAGTAAATAAATGGAAAGTAAGTATATAACTAATTTGAGTGAGATGCAGACGCACCAGCCAGCCAGCTCATCTTTTTTCAGTTTGGGAGCATAGTGCATTTGTTGCTCAACGATAAGATAACGAAGTTTGCGTAGATATAGTTTTGATTGTGAGTTTATTTTTTTTTTGTTTTTTTTTTTGTATGCACTTTCGCGCGCTTGTTTTCTTTTGTGCTTTGTTGTTTTTTTTATTTCTCGCTCCCAGCTTTGCGCTTGCTAGTTTACCTCTTTCATTTGCTTAATTTGTTGGCTAAAGTCTGCCAGCTATTTTTTCTGCATACCCTCTAGATTTACTCACAATTTTTTTTCCTGTTGAATTTCGCGCCTTTTTACATTTTGTTTCCCCCTATTCCTTTCAACAACAACAACAACAACAAGAAAAGGAACCCATTCAAATCGGTGTGCGCGAAATTCTTTTCTTAATTCTAATGAATCTCTGGTCGGTTGGCTGGTTGAAAGCGTACAAAGTTGAAGGCAAAAACTTCTGCCATGCCAGGTCTTGCACAAAGACGACTGAAAGCGAAATGCTGCGCTCCTTTTATCCCTCATTTTTAACGCGCGTCCGCAAGGTCTCAACTGTATTGGTCATTCCATTTTTTTTTTTTCGTTTCGTTTTTTTCTTAGTTTCCTCATTTTTGCCTTTGTTTGCAAGCGCCGCTACTTATTCGTGTAATTTTTATTTTTTTATTTTGCAAAATTTTTCCCCCTCATCTTGTCGGTTTTTGTAAGCAATAAAAGCTAATGATTTGTATTCCAAGTCTTTGGATTTTTATTCGGTTGTTTATTTAAAAACGAAGTTAAAACGCATTTTTATTATTCTTTTTTTATGCATTATGTTGAATTTATTTCTTTTCTTTGCATTTGTGTGCTTAAGTAATTGTGCGGTAAATGATGGCCTGCAGGTGTAGGCCGTAAATGCCCGTGGATGAGCTTTTCACGATAATTTACGTGCAGTATTTAGAAAATTTAGTGTAGCTTGCAGAGCATGAAACGGTATGTTTATGGATTTAACATTTTTGAATTCCCATTTTTGAATTTGTTGATGATGATAATACAAAATTTTAGCTGCATGCATCGTCAATTTGCTGGCAAAGCAATTTGAGTGTACCTATTACTGAATTGCTGGTCAACGTAGGTAGGTAGGTGGGGTGGCTGTCGCAATGACACACTTAGACCTTTCATAGGTCAATTGTGATACCACTGGAACTTATCCTTACCCTATGGGTTCCTTTTCAAACCATGCGGTAGCTTTAATAAATGAGCAAAGCTTCGTTAATTTTAGATGCGCTATGTCCGCTACATCGGTAAAAATGTCATGTCAAGAGAGCGGAGCCTCCTTGTCGATAAGCTTTTACACTCACATAAAAGGTGTCTGACTGTTTCCTCTTCTTCTGTATTTAGACAGCTTCTACAGAAATGGAAGTACGGGAGTCCTAACCTTCTAGCGTGGCTGCCTATAAGACAATGACCAGTTAATACCCCTATCATTTTTCTTATAAAGGGTTTTCCAATAAGGGCGGGTAGATGTTGAAATGGAATAAAACAAGCTGTGTGTGATTAATGACAAAATTAATTTTTTTATTTGAAAGGCGCATATACGCCATTAAGTGTGGAATATGACATCATTCAAATGCCCGCCTCGGCTTCTTACGGTGGAACGGATCCGAGTGGTCCAATTTTCAATGACTCTTCCGCATATATCCGGCTGAATTTGAGCGATGGCCTGTGTTATGTTCACCTTTAGAGCATCGGTCGATTGTGGTTTATTTGCATAGACCTGAGACTTCAAGAAACCCCACAGGAAAAAGTCTAGCGAGGTCAAATCGCATGACCTTGGTGGCCAATTCACATCACCCCTACGAGAGATAACCTCACCATCAAATCATTCATGCAGAATGTCAACCGTGGCGTTTGCTGTGTGGCACGTAGCGCCGCCCTGCTACTTGTCGTCTAGGTCCACATGTCCTCTAGGTCCATATGGTTCAATATGGGGCATAAGAAATTGGTTGTCATCGTTGTGTAGCGCTCGCTGTTGACGGTGACTGCCTCACCAACGTCGTTTTCAAAAAAGTACGGACCAATGACGCCGCCGGTCTAAAATCCACACCAAATGGTAACTTTTTGAGGATGCATTATCACCTGGTGAACCTCGTGTGGATTGGTGTCGTCCCATATACGGCAATTTTGTTTGTTAACACAGCCATTCATCCAAAAATGCGCCTTGTCACTAAAGATGATTTTTCGCCCAAAACTGGGGTTCTCTTCCAAACGATTCGAAGCCCAGTCAGCGAACAAACGGCGTTGTCTATGGTCATCAACTTTGAGCTCCTGGGTCAGTTGGACCTTGTACGGGTATAGACCCAAGTCCCAACGCAAAATTCGCCAAGTTGAAGTCTGCGAAAGGCCAAGTTCTTGGGTTCTGCTATACACTTTCACGGACCGCGGCAATGTTCTCGGCTGATCTTGCGTTCCTTGAACGTACTGGTGTTGGCTGATTGTTTACTGACTCGGTCGTCTCAAATTTGGCCACCAAACGTTGAAGAGTCGACTTTTGAAGGGCCACCACGTCTACCGAAAAATGGGCGCAATGCGCACAACGTTTGCGTTAATGAACACTCATTTTGATAATAAAGTTTTATCATTTGAACGTGCTGCTCAATCGTGTAACTTGCCATGATGATTTGGCATAAACAACTGAATAATAAACAAAAGATTTGACAGATGTCACCAAAACAAAATGGCTGCCACGGGGCGCCAAAATCGACCCGCGCCAATTGAAAACCCCTTCAGTTTCCCTGTTAAATCTTAACACGCTTTTTGATCAACCGCTGTTCCATTTCGGCCATGTCTGTCTGCTTAGCTCGCATTTCGAGAGGTTTTGCTAACTTGTGTTCACCTTATTGATAATTTCCTTATCTAACAGTAGTTTACAAGTGGCTAATGGCATGGGTATCAGCATCTTATTCACTTGGAGGTCAAATGTTATACCCATTCGAGGTAGTTCATCTGCCTTGCAGTTCCCTGCTATATTTCTGTGGTCTGGCACCCAAATAAGGTGTATTTTGTAGTATTTTGATACGTCCTTTAGAAGTTTAAAACATTCAGTAACTGTTTTTGACGAGTGTGTTTTAGATTCTAGCGCTTTGATTGCCGCTTGACTGTCCGGGTATATGAAGACTTCATTTGTGGATAATACTCTCGTTTTTATTAGCGTAAGTCCTCCTTTTATGGCAGTGACTTCTACCTGAAATACACTGCAATGATCAGGTAGGCGAAATAATTGGCCAGCTCCGAGTTTTCTCGGAGTAAACCCCTCCACCTACTCTGTTGTCTAGTTTTGAGCCATCTGTATAGATGATGTTTATATTATTTTTCCTCTTTGGAAGGAAATACTGTGACGAAGGATTTATTCAAGTTGATATCCTTGGTCTTACAGGAATCCGTTGTACCAGGAATGCAGGGGAATTTTTCTAAAATTGAAGAGTGCCCTCTCTCTGGTTTATTCTGAGTAGACCGATTTCTCTTAATCTGAGAGTTACCTTAGCAGCTGTTTGCTTACCGAATTCCTCTATTGGTAATAGGCTAAGAGTAATATTTAGTGCCTCTGTGGGTGTGGTCCTAAGGGCCCGCAGATGCAAAGACTGATCATTGTTTGTACATGTACCATGGTTTTTTTAGCGTCTCCTTACCATACTGCTGTCCAACGATCTTTACGTGCATTCCCTACTTCGCCAACAAAAAATATCTTAACAGAATCAGGTCTACCATCAATAATCGACAATGTGGAGGACAATATAAGGAAACTTTATCCTAAGCTCGCTCTCACTTCTAATGATTTTCTACAAAATATCTTTCACTCGGCAACTGTGCGTACACGGACTCCTAAGATAGCTACGTCAATTTACAACTGCGTCTCTCTTGCAAAAGACAATGGGCTGCCCTTAAGATTATTATCCACGAGACATGGACATCACCCGCCATGGGTGCTGAAAAAATCATCTTTTATAAGCGACTTAAGTTACATGCAAAAATCTAATACGACATCGGCCGAGTATTGCGCACATTTTTTAGAAATTTCATCTCGCCTGAAAAGCTGTAGTTGGCAGCTAATGTTGTTGTTGTTGTAGCATTAAAAGAACCATTACCATGACAGCTGGTTCTACGTTACCGGAATGACTCGGGTTTTTCCCGACCAGTAAACTAGCCCTGTCTAGTGAACAGCCTTGGCTGAAGATTACTTCGCCGATAGTTCCAAAGCGCATTACACTTCCTTTACTGTCGTGCAAGAGAATGGAGAGCCCATATCGTATGCACTACTACTTCTGTTTTGCTCAATTTTCACCGCTGTAGCAACAGCTGGTCTCTACGCCATGCAGTATTCGTCAAAATCTAAGGGTAAATACATCATATGCACAGTCAGCTTGTCCTGTTTTCAGGCCATAAAAAACTGCAATAACTCCAATCACATTATTGGAACCATAAGAAATATCCTAATTTGTCACCCTCATAAAATCAGAATCATGTGGGTACCAGGGCATTCATGCATCAACGGCAATACAATCGCTGATACTACTGCCAAGGATATGAGCATTACTTCTACTATCACATCAAATCTTATATGTAAAAATGATGTTTTACCGACTTAGAGAGCAGCATAGGCAAACCCAACTAGTAGCAGACTGGTTTCACTATAGCCATCACTACTTCAGGAATAATACTAATCGTACGAAAACAACTTATCTATCATCCCTCCCATCTAACTACTACTAACGCCATACACTCGCCTAAGCATTGGTGACAGTGTAATCACTAATGCATATCTACTACAAGGGAGGCAACCAAGGATGTGTCCATTTTGTAATACTCCAGTCAGTATGCTGCACCTATAAGCCTTTTGCCCTGGACTGGATAGACATTGAAATCGCTACTAATTAACCCTTCCAATTCCAACATTTTCAAAATCTATAAATATCTGAAGGACTCTGATCTTCTACGACATATACATATGTTTATAATTAGGGCTTTTTCACCAGCCAGCTGAAAGCATCCGTTACTAGCGTTATTTAACAACTCTATTGTTATTTAAGCTTAAAAAAAATACTAATGCAATGAGCAAAACGCGCAGGAAGGCTATGACGTACATACGCATGTGTGTATATGTGCATACAAAAAATATACAACTAAACAATGCACTTAAACTTTAGTCACGCATCTTTTAGCAACATCTCATTCTCAAAACTCGTATTTAACCGCCTTTTTGCGGTTCATTGGTTTTCGAGCTTTCTCATACAGGTAACCCTCCTATAACGCGGTACTTCTATAGCGCGATTTCGCTACAACGCGGTTTGCGAATTGCGGAATGTTTCTTATAACGCGACTCCTACAACGCGATTTTTAAGCATTTTTTAAATACATATTCTATAAACTGTATTCTATAAACACACAATTATCAAAAATTACTTGTGTATATGTGTATATCTATTATTCGTAGTCTCATAAAGAAATAATAATATGTTTGTATTATACATATGTACATACTAAAAGTGTTTGAATGTTTGTATGCACTATCGAATTTTGCAAACCGCAATTTTTTCAAACATTTACACACACGTTTTTAGATAAAACAAGGGGTTTCCCCGAAAATTAACTCTTGAGCACTGTTGCCAACTCCCTCTGAGTAACGAGAGCTAAAACACCTCAAAAAAAGAGCTAAAAAGAGCTAGAAAATTAAAAAAAAAGAGCTAAACAAAGAGCTAAGAGCTAAAAAAAATGTGATAGTCGGTCAAGCTCGGATTTTGAAATAGGACGACCAAGAGCAAAACGTTTGAAGCAAATTATAATAAGCGAGGACGAGGAAGCGGATTTGTAGAAGGTTGAGATTTAAAATCCTCTGAAATATGTAGATTTGAAAATCCGTGTCTATTTTTCCCAGATTTTATTTTCCTTAGTTTTATGTTATTTAAATAAATGAATTGCTTTTTGCTGGTTAATTAAATGAATTAATTTATGTTATTATATTGAAATAGACAAATAGAAAAATATCTTTGAAAAAATAAATTTTTTTTATTCGATGAAAGGTCTAATATAATTAATTCGGCTGAGAAAACTTTAAAATGTTACTTGCGTGATATTGTTTAAGAAAAGGAAAAATGGAGGAAAAAAAAGTTTCCTACAACGCGATTTTCCTACAACGCGGAGTTTTTCAGGAACCAATTAATCGCGTTGTAGGAGGGTTACCTGTATTTGATTTCAAAACTAGTTTTGCTGTCCTTAGCGCTTTTGACGCCGAGCAAACACTTCAACCCCTATTTATTTACATACATTCCGATATGCACACACACCACACATACTCGTACACTGCAGAACAGCTGGCTACTTACGATTTCCAATCCTTTTTTTATGATGCCATAGAGTGGCACCCAAACTTTGGCTTGAGTGAATGCACTCTTATAGCCCTGCAGAATTTCAATTAGTTCCATAAAAACTTTTCGACTATGAAAATCTTTTGGTGGTCCATCGCGATACAACAGCAATGTTGGATTTGTTAAGATGACCAGCAAACGTACAAGCGCATCTGCATACTCTTCATTCTCCACATAATCATGCAGCATATGCACCAAATCTGTTTGCAATACTTTGGCGTGGCCCAAATGACGGCGATATTCATGATTTTCCAAATCGCGTCGCAAAATCCATATCAAATGCTGTAATCGTAATGTTGAATGAAATGAAAAATTGTTAAAGAGAGATTACAAATTAAAGCTCAATGCAAATGCATACCCGTAAACCCTGCAGTGCGTCCGGCTCGGCCAGGTACCGATCGTTGTCGTAGTAGCCAAGCGCCGCACAAGTGGCATCGATATCCGCCAACAAAATCGACATCGCGCAACAAACGACCGACAAATTTTCACTTTAATTTAACGAAATAACGCTTTATTTACACGAATTAACACTTAATACCGACGTACACGTCTATTCTCATTCACAAAACTCCCGATTGTTTTGTTTGATGTAAACAAACTCAAATTCGCACGTGAACTGACATATGCGCGCGCCAATTTCGCAACTACACAAACAGCTGATCGTGCCGAGCTGCCACTGGTGGATTTTTGGTATTTTTAAATTGAGGAATCAGGGATGTGTTGAATGTGGAAGCAGAGAACGTTAAAAGTGAAGTAGATCACCAGTGGCTGTGCATGAAATGCAATGAAATATTTATTATTAAACGAAGTGATAGTTAAGAATGTTAATTAGTATGCAAAACTTGTTTGATGAGATCAGAAAATTATGAGCGAGATTATTAGTTAATTTTTGTTTTCGTTAAGGAATAAAAATTACTAAAATATTTAATTACAAAAATTAATAACGTGTGGCATTTTAATTTTAGTTGGTATAAGCGAGTACTCAAAAAGTAGTTGTCGTATTTGTACTACATATAATAAAATGCAAAAAAAAAAATAAATAAATTTTTTGATAATTCTGGTGGCGTAACAATAGGGTGGCAAAATGCCACGGGCCCCCTACCCAGGAGGGCCCCGGGCCAACAGGCCGCGAGCTCAAGAATTTTTTTTATATTGTGCATGAGTAATTTATTTTATGTGAAAAGTATATTTTTATAAATTCTGCTTAAAATCCAATCAATAAATCGTCAAGCATTTCAACCGAACTTAACAAAAAGATGTATTTTCACTTTTAGAGAAGCACGCGCGACGAGTAATTTTACTTACTTATGACAGTCAAAAACCCGTCAATCAAAATACCGATAATTGCTGGTTCTTATTTATTTTAAAATGCATCCATTTGTTTCTACATATTTTGGAGCGGAACATTGGCAGCGCGGGTGAGCATTAATAATCGGGGAATTCCCCATTTAGTTTTTTTTTCATCTCGCTATTGCGGGGGTGAGTTGGCCACACTATGTTAGGGAAATCCCGGATTTGATATATTTTATGAGGTACCGGCAAAAATCAAAATGAATTATACTCTAGCAAGAAAAATATTGTATCTTCGCCATATGTATGTTACTGATAAGGGTAATTTTAAAGAGGTAACTAATTAAGCGGCCGCCGTAGCCGAATGGGTTGGTGCGTGATTACCATTCGGAATTCACAGAGAGGTCGTTGGCTCGAATCTCGGTGAAAGCAAAATTAATAAAAACATTTTTCTAATAGCGGTCGCCCCTCGGCAGGCAATGACAAACCTCCGAGTGTATTTCTGCCATGAAAAAGCTCCTCATAAAAATATCTGCCGTTCGGAGTCGGCTTGAAACTGTAGGTCCCTCCATTTGTGGAACAACATCAAGACGCACACCACAAATAGGAGGAGGAGCTCGGCCAAACACCTAACAGAAGTGTACGCGCCAATTATTTTTTTTTTTTTTATTAACTAATTAAGTGAAAAGGTTCGTGATTGAAAACGGACATTGCAAACCTAATGGCCCTTTCTTAAAAGATAGTAACAATATATCTTTTATTGAAAAACATTACTATATTGCTTCCAAGTCTGGCGTCAAGCTTGAACGTACATGGCTTTCCTATTCTTTAATACTTTAGAGTGCGCATTGTGAACCGTGTTGGTTATTCGCAAATCGGGCATCACAAAATGTTTGGATGGAGGGCTATGACGACTGGAAATATATTGTAGATGGCATCCAAAGACACGAGACATCAAAAATTCATTTGGATTCCTGTCTTACGTATGAACAGTGGCGACTACATGGAAAAATCCTTTTGGCGACAAGTACTTTCTAGGCTCCTTGATGTTACTCTGACACTTTCAATATGTAATTTTGCCTTTCGTGGACACAGAGAAAACGCAGGTAGCAGTAATCCAATCTCCAAAGGAAACTTTTTGAGTATTGTTAAGTTATTACGAAAGTATGATCCGATTTTACAAGAGTTGTTAAATAAACCAAAGGGCCAAATAAAATACTTAAGTCTGAAAATACAAAATTAGCTAATTTCTGTCCTGGTTTTAAAAGTAGAAAATGCACTTATAAATTAAATAAATGAAGCACCATTCTACTCTATCATATTCGATACAACGCAAGATATTTCAAAAATTGATCAAATGCGTGAACTTTACCGTTATTATATGATCCCTAAGGCACTTGTCATTAAAGAAACATTTTTGGGATTTCATGAAGTTAAGACAGTAGTCTGCTTTAGAAGCCGAAAAAAAGCGTTTTTTTAGCAATTTTTTTTGAAAGGGAAGGAAATGATTGCGGTAAACGGAATTTTAAGACGATAGTGTACTATATTTAAGGTTTAAAAAACAATATTTATTTTTAAAAAATATTGAAATTTTTTAAAGTTGTAAGTATTTTTCTGGAGCGCCTGGAGTCTGCACTTGTAAATCGGTGCCGGTGATGGAGGTCGTGCGATGCATCTGAAACAGTCGAACCAAATTATTTTTTAATTTTTATAAGTTTCTTTTCTTTATGAACTAAAAAAATACCGAAGAAGTTATAAAATTCCAAATTTTTTCGAAGTTTGAAAAAAAAATTCACTTTTTTAAGAAAAAAAATTGACTTTAAGTTGCAAAACAAGTAGTTTAAATAATACTTTTGTCCAACTTTTTTAGTTCAAATAGAAGATAATTTAATACTGAAGCTAGATCACTTTGGTTTTTTTCGATCGGACATACATATATTCTTTTTGCTATCGCCGGCACCGTTTTCTAACACTTGTGAAAATGAAAACTCGAGAAAACGCGCTTTAAAGTTCTGCCTGAGCATTCGCACCTGCTCGACGCTCGGCCACCAAAACTGCTCTAGCTTCGAAAATATGTCGAATTGGCCTCTGGAATTTTAAAGACATATTCTTGGATAGTTTTGGAAGAGATTTAAAACAAAACAAAAAAATCGATTTTTTGAAGCCTGTAAAGCAGACTACTGCCTTAAGGATCAAACTGTCTTAGCAATGTCCAAGCAAATTATTAAATCCATAAATGACAAAAACATTCTTCTAAATAAGTGTCGAGGACAAAGATATGATGGTGCTAACACAATGAAAGGGACTTATGGTGGAGTTCAAAAGCTTATACATATAAGATGTTGAGGCAAATGCCGTATATGCTCACTGTGCTGCTCATAATTTAAATCTAGTACTCAATGATGCAGTGAGAGAGGTTATTGATATGCAAAATTTTTTTGAAACAATTCAACAAACTAATAATTTTTTTGGGCCTAGTATCAAAAGGTGGAGTATTTTATCAAGTTTGATATCTAATGAAGAAAGTGATTTTTAAATTCAATAACATTGAAAACATTCAACCCTACTAGATGGGCAGAACGTCATAATGCCGTTTTTGCCTTAAAAGTTCGGTTTGTTGAAGTGCAAAAAGCGCTAACGAAAATAATCCTGTTAAATTGCAAATCAGATGAAAGAAATGAAGCTGTTTCACTCAAAAAGAAGATCGATAATTACAATTTTGTTATGTTACTGGTTTTCCATTGCAGGATCCTACTTACTATCGATGCAGCCTCTAAAGCACTTCAGTCTAAAGCTATCGATCTTTCAAATGCCGTAAAACGTTTGAAAATCTGCCTAGAAGTATTGGAAAGGTATCGACATGAATTTGAAAATTTGAAGATGGAAGCAAATAGTGCAGCTGAAAAATGGTCCGTCACCCCTGAATTTTCTAATACTCGTCAGAGGAAGGTAAAACGCCATTTTGACGAGCTCTCCGAAGATGAGCTCATCCAAGATCCGTAAAATTTGTTCAGAGTGAATCTATTTTATCGAGTATTGGACATCCTTATAAACCAACTGAAATCGCGTTTCATTCCAATGAATGAAATTGTTTCAAATTTCAATGTTTTACAGCCTTCCACGTTAAAAGTTTTAAATGACACTGATGTATTAAAAAATGCTCTAGAATTTGTTGAGATTTATAAAAAAGACATATCTGAATCATTTGGCAGAGAAATTCTACTTCCTCCTTCAGAGACGAAATAGAAAAATTGTCGTGTATTAGAGACCTTGCTGATTTATTAATAATAAAAAATTATTTTATGTCTTGCAACTTTCTTGAAGTTTGCATTGCATAATTGTTATTTCTCACAATTCCTGTCACTACAGCTAGTGCTGAACGATCATAACGTCGATGATGTTATAGACACTTTTGCGGAACAGGAATCTCGAAAAAAAGAGTTTTCTTAATAAATAACTTATTGAAATTAAATTGTTGTTTTGTTTATTAAAATCATCTGTTGAAATAAAATTTGTTTCTTTTAATCAAACTGAGTACAATGTGACGATTTTTATTGATAGGGCCCCATCATAAAAATTTGCCACGGGCCCCAGATGTTGTAGTTACGCCACTGACCCCTAACCCCTTAATTCATTTCGATTCATTTAAAATGTATCTGAGGTTGGACGTTGAGATATAAGAACTTAATTTACTAATTTAGCTTTTCCTTATTAGAAACACAATTCATGTTTATTAAAGTTCAATGTTCAGTTCACAGCGTCACTAGCAAGTGACGCGAATTTAACCATTTTCAGTCGTTTTATATTTGGGCTTGGGTGTCATACTGTTCGGATTTAATTTCCGTTGAAAGAGCAGAAACACAAAAACATGCAGGATTATGAAGAATAAACAAGATTTATTCATTCTATAAGCAAATACAGTTTAAATTAATATGATTCCTTGCTCTGGGGCTGAGAGTAGACATACGACCGCAAAGGGTAAATACGGGTATTTTTAACCCTGGAAAGTCATGCCTCGTCGTTTCGACGACGCGAGTTTTTATTTTACCGTTATCGCACTGTTCCTTTGTTTGTAAGGTGCCTTTCTTTTTTACAGCGTTAGTCGCTGTTGAGCTGTTGACGTTTGCAGTTGATTGGCTTCGTACGATCTCTGTAAGCATTTATTTTTTAAAAATGCGTAGTCGAAAAGACGAACGATGAACTTTGTGTGAGTTTTTCGTTCCGAAGTAATTTTTCTTGTTTATTTATCTGTTTGGTATGTACAGTTGTAATACAATATGAGTGGCAGCAAAATTTATACTGACGAAGAAATTGAAAAATTTCTTGCAATGTGCGACGACGAGAATGGATTAGACGATGAGTTAGACAACAGCGAACTAGAATCTAATGCAGAAATCGAGCAAAACGAAAGCTTAGGGGATGCAAGTTCTTCAGAAGAATCAACCGACACAGATGAAGATAACATACCTTTACATTTATTGAGAGCCAAGTCAAATATAATTTATTTTAATAAATCTATTTTGCGGGGCAAAAATAAACATAAGTGGTCAACAAAAAAGGGCAAATCTTATCGTTATGGTCTAAATGTAGTACATAAAGCTCGAGGACCAACACGCCATTGCAAAAATATAACAGACCCACTGCAATGCTTCCAAATGTTCATTACACCAGAGATCGTGGAGGAAATTGTTCAATGGACAAACATTGAGATTGCTAATCGGCAGTCCATCTTACTTGTAACTACAGATGAAGCTCAAAGGAAAGCAACTACTTCAAATGAAATGTCTGCCTTAATTGGACTCTTGGTACTAACAGCAGTCAAGAAAGATCAGCATCTGTCTGCAGATGAATTGTTTGACAGATCTTATGGTGGAACAACATATATTTCGATAATGACAAAAGCAAGGTTCAAATTTCTTATGTCATGTCTTCGATTCGACGATAAATCTGCACGCCTTCAAATAGTTGAAGACAAATTTGCCCCCATTAGAAAAATTTGGGAGATGTTCATTCAAAAGTGCCGTGAAAACTATACGCCTGGAGAATACCTTACGATTGACGAGCAACTACTGGCGTTCAGGGGAAAATGTAGCTTCCGGATGTACATTCCAAACAAGCCAGCAAAATATGGACTCAAAATGGTAATGATATGTGATAGCGGTACAAACTACATGGTTGATGCTATGCCGTATTTGGGAAAAGGATCAAACAAAACCACCTTTCCACTTGGTGAGTACTACGTAAAAGAGTTGACTAAAACTGTACATGGTTCAAATAGAAACGTTACAATGGATAACTGGTTTAGTTCGATTTCTCTTGCTAAATCACTGTTATGCGAACCATATAAGCTGACAATGGTTGGAACTCTACGTTCTAATAAGCGAGAGATTCCGAGTGAAATGAAAAATATAAAAGGTCGTAAGTGTAATACGTCAATGTTTTGCTATGATAATGAGCTGACGCTTCTATCATATAAGCCGAAGCCGAGTAAAGTAATATATTTATTATCATCCTGTAATGAGGAAGGAGCAGTAAACCCCAAATCCAACAAACCCTACATGATCGAATTTTACAACAAAACGAAAGCAGGCGTTGATACTTTTGACCAAATGTGTAGTGTCATGAGCTGTTCACGCAAAACAAACCGATGGCCAATGTGTCAATTTTTTGGCATATTGAACATGGCTTTTATAAACAGCCACATTATTTATTCACACAACGTATTTCAAACAAATAAAACACCTCTTAGTCGTCCAGCTTTTATGAAAAAATTGCATTCTGCCCTTATTCAAAGTCACTTGACAAACAGACTTGAAGTACCAGCATTGTCTACGTCGTTGCGATCAAATATTGAAAATGTTATTTCTTATGATGAAAATACCGCAGATACTAATCGCCAAAAAAATTTAACAAAAAAAAGAAAGATTTGCGCAATTTGTCCCTCTGCTAAGCGACGGATGACGAAATCATTTTGTGCAAAATGTAAGAAAAGTCTTTGTGGGGAGCATAAAATAGAGCTTTGTGCCTCTTGTACAAAATGAGAACTTTCATTCCTTAAAGTATTTTATTTTTTTAGTTAATAGTATTATCTTTATGAAAAAATACCATTCAGTGAATAATATGTTATTAAATTCTTAATTTTTTTTGTTTCTTAGTTTGTATTTTGTACAAAAGCCAAATGAATCAGAGCTGTGAAAATTTTATTTATAATAAAAAGATTTAAGAAAAACTATTTGATATTGTTTTATTTAGAAGATATATAAACAAGGCAAAGTGAATATATTGATTTTGGTAGGTTTTGATAAGTAGGATAATATATTAATGACTTTGAGTAATGCCGTCGTCGAATCGACGAGGGATGACCTCTACGTTATAAAAATAACGATGACCTTCTAGGGTTAACTTCAGAGTACACCTCATTCTGTTTTTGCACGATCTTTTTTTACACGGTTCCATTTAGCACGACTTAAAATTTTTTGTGCTTAAATTTTTTTTGTCAAATTAAATTTTTGCGAAATATGTTCATATCACAAATTTAGGGGAATTCCCTTTTTATGCATACAAGCCACATGGACAGAGCGAAAGAAAATTAAAACAGATCAGCTGATTTACCAACACCACCTTTAACGGATTCGCCTTGATTAATACTTTGTTTTCTACTTACCCATTACTTTATTTTGACAATCGAACGTACAAAAGATTGTTGTTGGTGTAGTGCTACTACCTTTACTGAATGTGCCTTGGTCTTTATCATTGTATATACAAAATAGGAAGTAAAAACATTCCACTACTTCCTATTTTTTTGGCAGGCACCCAGGTGAGTGCTTGGTCTGCTAGCTTGGACGTGTTGGCGGGGTTGCGATGCCAAATTAGAATTTTTATGGTTACATTAAAAACAATAGAATATCGACCAAGAAGATTCAAAATAATATCTATGACTTGAAAAATGTACAATAACTAATATTTTTATTATATAATATTTCTTAGCTATAATAATGTTTCTTTATTGAGAAATATCTAACTTTGTATGACATTTTTTAAACTTTTTAATACTTTTTTCTATGCAATTCAATCATTTTTTATTCAACTGTTTTACATAAAAGATCGTTTGGAGTCAGGTGATCTGAGTTGTGGGCATTTTCTGGCGACCAATTGACAGTTTTTTACTTATGTATCTGCACAATGGTTTTTACGCGCACATTTTTGAAGTCAACGCTGGAAAAAATGCATGAAAACAACAAAACGCTGAAATTTTTATCCACCGCAACGCCAAATTTTCTGGTATTTGTTGGTACTACCTTTTTATTCGCAATGCCCATTGTTCTGCTAAGATCACTATCGAAAAATTGAAATTGAAATTTAAAAAGGTCGAGCCAACGAGCACCATGAGATTTGGTGGCTCTTAAACCACTCAGGCTAAAAAGCCCATTGTATTTAAAGCTTTGGAAAGGGGGTGGATAGTCAAGGAGGGAAGGAGAAAAGTATCAGAGAAAGAGACAGGAAAGAATAGAGACGGAGACAAAGGTAGTTAGTTAGTCATGTGAGAATTTTCCAGATGCTTTGACAAATCTGTAAATATCCTCCAGCTTTAGAGAACGAATATTACTCATTCTCATGACATCGGAACCCAAAACTCGTAGCCGTGCTCTAGCAAAGGCAGGACACTCACAAAGAAAGTGCTCAGTGCTATCCGCCTCCTCCAAGCAGGACAGGCACACCGGGTCCTCAATGATTCTAATAGTGGTCATATGCTGACCTCATGGGTTGTGTCCTGTAATGATACCGACCATTAACCGAATGTCTTCTAAGTTTTAGCAGAAAGTTTGATAGTTTTCTGTTCGGATTTGTCACAAAACACTTTGCAGTTCTGCAGCGTTCTAGACCGGACCATTGCTCCTTATGCACATTGCCTACATAATCGCTGATCCAGTTCATGATTCCTGCGGAAATGCTTCCGCTTATTGGCTCTGGCCCCTGTGGGGTCACCGCTGATCCACGGTTGGCCAATTCGTTGGCGATTTCGTTTTCTTGTGCACCTGAGTGTCCCGGAACCCATATAAGTACAAGCCGGTTTCGTCTTGCGACAGAGTTGAGCTTCTTCTTACATTCTTCAACAATCTTTGAGGTTTGCTTCGCGTTCTCCAGGACTTTCAGTGCGGCCTGACTGTCACTGAGAACTCCAATTTGTTTCTCGCTCCATCTCCTCTCGATTATCCATTCGGCTACTGTCAGGATGGCAAAAACTTCTGTTTGGAAAACAGTTGCCATTTCCCCCATAGCATAGTCATACTTATTACTATCGTTCAAGTACCATCCGGCTCCATACCCTATTTCATTCTTGGACCGATCGGTAAAGAAAATATCCGTCAAACCTCCCTGCATGCATTCTGGATTGCTCCATTGTTCACGCAATGGAAATCTGACATCAAATTTCCTTCCAAATTAAACTGTGGGTATCAGGTCATCATTAGGTGCCAAAACAGAGGATACGGCTCAGATAGCAACCTAAAGATTTCTCTGTATCCCGAAGTTCCGTCTTCGTGCCAGAAACCATATTTATGGAGTCTACACATTGCTTTTATTGCTTCCTGTTGTATCTTAAGATCCAGGGCACGCGTGATGCATAAACATACACTTCTTTGTAGCCTGTATAGTTCCCGGATTTTGGACTTAACCATGCTCCGTCGCCACCATACCACAGAAGCATAAGTGATAATTGGTCTGATAAGTGCTGTGTATATCCATAGGACCACAGCAGGTTTCAGACCCCAGGTTTTACCAAAGGCTCTACGGCATTGCTGAAAAATCCTCAATGCGCGATTCACCTTCAGTGAAACGTGTGTCTCCCAAGTCAGCTTCTTATCCAAGATTACTCCTAGATATTTACCTTCATCGGAAAGACCAAGCGTCACACTTTTCAGTGTTGGAAGACTGAGTCCATCCAATTTCCGTTTTCTCGTAAACAAGTCTGATGATGGTTGTTTTGTTCGGATTAACGGAAAGACCTTGTCTCATGCACCTGTCATCGATTTTGTCCAGAATCCTCTTCACTGTCACTAACGAATCTTACTAGTTTGATAGGCCGCCTTTAATCTACCCGTAAGCCAGTGTCCATGTTCTGTGCTCTTTTCAAGAGCAGGCCACAACTAGTCAAAAACTCTCAGTTTCTCTCAACTAGTTAACCAAGCGTTTGAAGCTATTGTGGATGCCCACCATAAAATTTGACTTGGTTTTTCCCAATTTTCATATTCATATGTGCCATTTCGAAATGTTCGAGTAACTTATTGATTTAATGCAATTGAACTTTTGCACAAATGGCGTACCAAAGCGTTGTGGTGCATACACAAATGGACTCTTTTCAAAGTACATACAAACATATGAGTATGCATTCATGGGGTTTATTGCACACAATTGTTGTTGGGATAGATAGTTCTTGATAGAAAGTAAAATTGTATAGCAACGACCAAAATGCAATTTCTGGCACACATCCACGCAAGAGAGTTCACATACACACACACCCACACACACGCGCATTTACCATTATATGACTACAAGTGAATATAAATAACCACTTTTCATTGCAGGAATTCCGATTATGTACACGCATATGTACATCTGTATGTGGGTTAACAATAAATGGTTCCATATGCAACTTGACGCAGGCCACATGGCAACGGCTCCCTGGTTACCAACATCTGTGCTGAATTGCTGCTCTGAGAAAATGTCGCATCGATTGTGATTTCAACCACAACTTATTGTACTATGGTATTTGCGCTTGTGCATTTCTTCTTAGTCCACTTAAGAGTGCATCAGAGCAATGCTGTTGTGAATTGATTAGAACTGAACTTGTGACTTTCGTTGTAATATGCAATTTTGCTGTCATTATAGTTGGGTATTCTTCCACGAAAGAGTTGCGGTTATGAATGACAGATAGGTTGGGCAGTTTTTCAAGCAGGATATAGGTTACTTATTATGTAAATATTACTCTCCAGGTTGCGCTGTATTGGAAAAGACCCATGAAAGGATAATCGACACGCAACATCTTTTGGTCGATTTTAAAGCTGCATCCCCGCAAAACTAATGCGGCTATGCAAAATGACGTTGCTCAATACTAGAAGCGCCGTTGGAATTGGGAAGGACCTCTTCGAGCCGTTTGATACCAAACGAGGTGACTCGCTGTCGTAGGACTTCAACAACAAGATTGTGCGAGCAGCAGAACTTAATCGCTGAGGCACAATTTTTTATAAGGGCGCACAATTGTTGGTACGAGTATATGCCGATAACAACCGCGCTGTTAGTTCAACTTTTGCCAAACTGGATAAAGAAGCAAAGCAAATGGGTCTGGTGATAGGTAGGTAGGTGAAATGGTTGAAGTGCCAGTCTGGCACTCCTCACGTAGCAATGAAGCGCCGTCCGTTTTGATACTATTATGAGACCTCCAACAGGCAGATATCTACAGCCAGCCAGAGCTGTTGAAATAGTGGAGAAGATTGATGGGATTTAGGTTGGCGCACTGTCCCAGGCTGTAGAAGAAAGGATCTCCCAGTGACCTTAATCATCTAGCTGCCAAGCCCGGACATTTACAGAGAAAGTGTTCAACAATTTCCTTCTCAAATAAGACCCCACAGCTTCTTCAATGGGGGTTAAATGGTAAACCTCGCTTTTCCGCGTGTGTACTGATCGTCCAGTGGCCGGTAAACACAGGTACTAGTTTGGAAATTGAATGGCGAGGAGTCCAAAGGACTTTCTGAGTCCTTCGTATATCGTATTGGTGCTAAAGGGTTTTCGAAATTGCACATGAAGAAATGGAGCTTCATCTTTTCTGCGCTTTCCTGAGAAATAATTTGTGCAGTTCCCCTTTAACAACTGTCAGGCGGATGCCGATGACCGGGTGGCAGGTCTCTGAGGCCAATTCAGTCCCCTTCCTGGCAAACTCAGCAGCAATTTCATTTCCCTCTATGTTCCTATGTTTGTCTTGGAAGACAGATCAGAGAGATTTTACCTGCACACCCAAGAGATTTGATCTCCTCCTTACACGAGTTTACTAATTTCGTTCGCGGCTTGACTATCGGAGAAAATGTTAATATCTCCCTCGCTCTCACGTTCTCTAAGCATTTTACAGCCTGCAAGGTCGAAAAGACTTCTGCTTGAAAAACCCTAGCAGTGTTTGGCAGTTTAAAGGAGATAGATAAATTGGCTGATTTAGAGAAAACCCCTGCTCCAACTCCCGATTCAATCTTGGAGCCGTCAGTGAAGACAGAAGTGCAAGCTTCGGTGCAGATTTTTCCCTCTATTCATTCCTACCTATTAGGAAATATTGCCCTAGCACGGCCTTCAAACTGCAGTTTGTAGATAGAGAGATCTGTTCGAAGTTCGGAGAAATACGGTGTTAAGTGCCCGAAAATGATACCATGTCCGTTAACCTGATTGCACTTTGAGTGGCGATGGAAATAACGTAAAAGTCGATGGGAAGTAAGTGCAAAACGACATTCAGGGCAGCACTGGGGCAAGTTTTACATGCTCCGGTAATGCCAATGCATGCAGTCCTTTGCATCCTCCCTAGTTTAGTGATATTGTAGGCTTTGCGAAGAGCTTCCCACCAAACTAGGTATCCATACGTTAAAATTGGCAAAACCACTGCGTTGTACATCCACAGTACGAGTTGTGGTTTGAGTCCCCATTTTTTACCGAACACAGATTTGCAGGAGTAGAAGGCTATACATTTTCAATGTGTAGCTTCCAATCGAGCTTGGAGTCAAGTATCACTCCAAGATACCTAACTTCCGCTGAAAGCAGGAGAACGTGGTTGTTTAATTTGGGAAGTTGAGAGCTTGGAGGTTTATATATTCTGCTAAATAGCACCAGTTTTAAGTACAGCCAGTGACCTTTCCAAAATCTCAGCCACGACTGAGGGAAACGGTCCCGATACCATTAGGACCAAGTCATCGGTGTACGCTACTACCTTAACCCCACACTTATTTAGCATTTTTAGAACTTCGTCAATAGCAACTAGCCAAAGTAGGGGGCGAAGGGACAGGTCTGATGGTGAACGAGGACAAAACGAAGTACCTCCTCTCATCAAGCAAACAGTCGGCGTACTCGCGTATTGGTACCCACGTCACCGTTGACAGTTATGATTTCGAGGTTGTAAGAGGCTTCATTTAGTTAGGAACTAGCATTAATACCGATTACAATGTCAGCCTTGAAATCCAATGGAGGATCTCTCTTGCCAACAAGTCCTACTTTGGACTCAGTAATCAATTGAGTAGTAAAGTTCTCTCGCGGCGACCAAAGCTAACAATCTACGAGGCTCTCATCGTACCCGTCCTAAAGTATGGCGCAGAAGCTTGGACGATGACAATATCCTATTAGGTGTCCCTTGAGGGGTTCGAGAGAAAGATTCTTCGGAAGATTTTTGGACCTTTACACGTTGATGACGGCGAGTATCGTAGGCGATGGAACAATGAGCAGTATGAGCTTTACGGCGACATAGACATATAAATATTGGGTTGGAAACTAAGTAATTGCGGATTTTTTTATAAAATCAAAGACAATTTTTCCGTGGAACTAAATAACTTTATTCTGTAATGTATTGCCCATTTTGAGCAATGACCTTCTGCCATCTTTCAGACAGCATCATAATCACACGTTTATAAAACTTCTATAAGCAAAAAAACTTTTATTAGCAAAAAACTGAATCAGGTTCGATTTGACATCATCATTATTATTGAAATTTTTACCATTCAAGGAGTTTTGTAAAGATCGAAACAAAAAGTAATCAGATGGTGCAAGGTCAGGACTATTTGGTGGATGCGGCAAAACATCCCAACCAAGCTCCAATAGTTTTTGCCGAGTGACCAAAGATGTGTGTGGTCTTGCATTGCCATGATGGAATATAATACTTTTTCGATTTGTCAATTCGCGCCCCTTTTCTTCAACTGCATTGTTTAATTTCGTTAGTTGTTCAAAGTAGACATCAGACTTGATCGTTCGGTTGGGTGGTAAGAGTTCAAAGTAGACAATTCCTTTGTAATCCCACCAAACTGATAACAAAACCTTCTTTTGACGAATATTAGTTTTTGATGTTGTTTGAGTTGGTTCACCTGGCTTGCTTCACGATCTTTTCCGGTTGATTTCGTTTTAAACAACCCATTTTTCATCGCCAGTTATCAGTCGTTTTAAAAATGAATCCTTTTCATAAAGTTTCTTTAGCAAATCGCAGCTGTTAATGCGTTGCGTTAAATGCGTTTCTTTCAGTTCGTGAGGAGCCCATGTATCGAGTTTTTGAACATAGCAAAGTTGTTTTAAGTGATTTTCAATGCATGTTTGTGGTACATGAAACTTCTCGGCAGTTTTACGTGTCCCCATAAACAGCACAAAACTTTTTATGAGCTTGCGATGCGGTTTTCCCTTTGCAGAAAAAAAAGCAAAATATGACGAAAATGTTCCTTTTTATTTTCCTTTTTTCAACGAACGCCAAACGAAAACTACGCAATTGATCAAAAACTTTTTTTACTGATTGACAGCTGAATTGCCAACTATCAAATAACAAAATGTGTTTTACATTTTTACTACTTAACTGAAGCCATCTATGAGTGAAATCCACAATTACTTAGTTGCCCTTTTTGGCTGTTTCGCCGAGCTCCTCCTACTATTTGTGGTGTGCGTCTTGATGTTGTTCCACAAATGGAGGGACCTACAGTTTTAAGCGGATTCCGAACAGCAGAAATACTCTCGCAGGTTTGCCATGGCCTTTTTTTGCTTTTTGCTCTTTCATCGAGATTCAAACCTACGTTCACTCTGAATTTCGAATGGTAGTCGCGCACCAATGACTACGGCGGCCGCAGCACAGCGCCGCGAATAAAGATCCAGAACCTTTTCAGCCAGGCTCTTACATTAAGAAAATTGTTGAAAGTTATTTAAATGTGGACCATACCCTACTCTCTTCCCATTGACCTAAGATCAAGCTAATCCCAATTTCTTGTACATATTCCTTTTCTCCCTTTAAGTTCTTTAACAAAACAAATAGTTTCCATTGAGAATTAAATCGTGCGCCGAATTGAGACGCGAAGATGCGTGATCGCCAAATACTCAACACTGTATAAATGGCATAAAGCAATGGCCGTATTATCGTAGCTCTATTTGTTATTCTGCATACTCTCACTGAGATCTTACTTGTAGAATAATTGAAAAATTCAAAGCACATTTTAATGTGACTGTGAAAGTAAGATTTTCGCTTTGTAAATTCGATACAACTTAGCTCTGCATAAACATTTCCTATATTTACGAGTATTCACACAAATATATGCGACGTCAAGAGTGCATGCACTTTCCCAATTCATTGAATTATATACTTATACTTATATATATATCCTTTGCATTGACTCACACTTTTGTATAGACACCCGGCACACATAAGTATTATGTAAGTGAGCGCATATGTATGAGTACGTAGGTACACGTAATGCCACACAAGCATACATACAGCCTGCATTATCTAGCTTGCTTAACACTAATTCTATTTATTACAGTTACGAAAAAGGGAATAAGATTTGCACCAAGCTGCTCTAAATATCCACAATACAAGTAGATGCTACAAGGTAGCAAACACCCTGCAGGAAAATCCATCAGCGTCGTAGTTTTTGATTTTAAATCCATGTTTGGTTTATATTATATTTACAATATTTTGTTTTCCATACAAGCATGGGGTGAATGTTGCAGAAAGTATCAGTTGCCTCTTTTTGCTTCCCTTTTTCGATAGTGCGGCTCCAGTTTGGTTAAAGCCGTCGTAATGGCCGATATGACGTAAAGTATTTGCCTTTTTAGTTTAACATTTTTTTTTTAAATTTTTTATATAAAAATTTCTTCGATTTTTACTTACATGAATAGAGAACAGAGAGTAACTGACACCCAAAAATCAGTTGCATCTCTATCTTACGTCCCTAATTTTAAATACCTAAGGCAATTTTAGACTCCTTAATGACGGCTTAAGGTCTTTGATTGCTGGATTCCTTCCAACAGTAATAGGATATTGTAGAAAATCTAGCCAAGTTCGGACATTCCCAAAAAATATTTTGAGCCATTTCGTGGTCCTATATAACGGGTCTTTCTTTATGCCACCTTTGAAATTTGTCACGTAGACAGATGTACTCGTATGCACAATTTTATACGATAGAACAACGTGTTGAAGCTATTGGAATTTATCACGAAAATGGTGGATCTTTGTGAATTTTTTTGATGGCAATAAACGTCCGAATGAATCGACAATTCAAAGGTTGGTGAAAAAATTTCAAGAAACTGCTTCTGTCAAGAATAGTAAAAGGACTGCCTGGTGAACCAAAAGCAGGGCGTTCTGTTGAGAATATTGCTGCTGTAGCGCAAAGTGTGGGTGAACAACAACGATATTTTGGCGTTCTCAACAATTAGTCATTCGAAGGCTTTAAATCGACTGTTTGGCGAATGTTACCTGTAGCCGTGCTCATGGTGTGCATTTAAATGAAATCACTTTTCACATATAATTTTTAAGCGCCATATTTTGAATAAAAATAGTGAAGGCTGAAATAATCTAAATTTGTACATGTTTTGCGTCTTTTGAAAGACCCTTTGCATACTCGTACATCATTGCCACTTTGCTTCAGTAGGCAGTACGAATCCAGTGTGCGAATGCCAACGTGGTCGATTATGGCTGATGAGGAAACTTGGAAGCAATTCTAAGAGGGTTCTACCCAAACAAGTTGGGACCTTCTTTTTGGAGGGTGTATCGAAAGAGGTTTGCTCGTCTAAGGTCGTTCAAAGCTATCCAGTGTTTACTGCGCCGCAACTAATCCATGGCACGATTGAGGTGTTGGACCTTCGTAGATTGAATGCACCTCATAATAGCCGAATATTGCAGAAGCTGCAAAAAGGAAGAGGAGGAACAGTCTGTTAGACAGTTTCCCTGTCAGTGTCCTGCGTGGCATGCGACTAGGTTTAGATACTTGGGCATATCAGGAGACGAGGGATCGTTTGAGTGGCCACACCACACGACGCATTAGACGACGGTCGCTTAAGTGCGAAGTCATTTTGAACCCTACCTTACACACCAAGAAACAAAAGTGTCAGCCAGGCCAATGGATTGGCACTTAAAACCAAATGGTTTAACGAGGAGTAACAGATAAACTGCTACTGTGGTGTCCCAATGGTTAAGAGACCGACGCCACTTCTACCTACCTACCTACAATACCGAGCTCTGAGTATACCATGTACACTAAATACTTTACATTAATTCTGCAATTTCATGGGTATTCTCTATGAGTATCCAGGATGCCGTTAAAGTCCCCTAGTCATCATCATCGGCTCCTCTTTCTCGCGACGGAGTATAGCGTCTCAATAAAACATCTCCATCTGGTTCTGTTCTTGCAAGCAGCTTAATTTGAATGCACTGACTGCTTTATGGACCGTTCTGGTCCACGATATTTTGGGCCGACATACCTTGCGAGCACCTTGCGTGTTCCAATCCAGGGCTTGATGTCAGATTTCATTTGCGTTCTTGCCCAATTCATCTCTACTTTCGCAGCTTTAACAAATTTGCTATCGGTTGATTTTCGCATATTTTGTATAGATCGTCGTTACCTTTAATGTTGGTCCACTAAATCTTTAATATCCTGCGGAAACAACTGTCGACACAGCTTTGAATTTTGTTTACAATTGAATTGTAAATGAGTCAGGTTTCCTATCCCTACAAGAGCACCGATAGAACATTAGACTTGGAAATTCGGAGCTTTCTATGCACGCTGAAAATACTCGAGTACTTTATAGGTCGGAGTTGTGCGATCGCTTTGTTTATTCTGGGCATAGCGTCTAATTTCGCGCTGTCTTCAGCGGTAACGCAGGTAAACAAAGGTGTCTGTTAACTCAATTTGATCACCATTTAATTTTCATTAATTTTCCCAGCTTTCGTTTTCTCGCGGTTTATATTTAAACTTTTCACTGCTGAAAATAAATCGTCAATTTGTGTTTTGATGGGAGAAGGCAGATATCATCAGCGTACGCAAGGTTTTCAAGGTACTCATGAAAGTTCTGGTAAATACTTCTCATTTTCTCCCCAAAGCAGTTTTCGAGCAGTGGATCATTTAGACCACAAAATGGTTCCGGTCCTACCGCAATAGCTGATGAACCTTTTCTTATCAGGTCATCGGCGAACTCACAGGGACCAGGTACCCAATACAGCTTTTCTTGCCAGCAACTGAGGTATAGGAGACTCTTTTAAGGGGACAGATACCTGTAAAATTTCGAAAAAAAAAATTGTTTTCATAAAATGTTAATATAATCCTTTAAGAATATGTCAACAAATTTTTAGCACGTAAGTTTAGGTATTTTTATATATATTTATATATATTACTAGCAAACCCGACCCGCTTCGCTGGGCAAAGACACGGTGGGTCCACGTTTTGGCATATATTTCGAGACCCTAGTCATCAATAGGTATGAAAATTACCCCACGTTAAAGCACTTATCGACAGCTTTCATTTGATGCCCATATTGCACATCCACAACCAAAGGTTACCCGGGCCCACGTTTTGACCTATATCTCGAGACCCCAGTCACGGAGCGGCATGAGAAATACTCTGTACTAAAGCATTCACCAACAGCTTTCAATTGATATCCATATTGTACAAACACATTCTAGGGTCCACGTGTTGGTCTCTATCTCGGGACCCTAGTCACGGAGCGGCATGAAAAATACTCTGAACTAAAGCATTCACCAACAGCTTCCATTTGATACCCATATTGTATATACACATCCGAAGGTTACCCGGGTCCACGTTTTGACCTATATCTCGAGACCCCAGTCACGGAGCGGCATGAGAAATACTCTGTACTAAAGCATTCACCAACAGCTTCCAATTGATATCCATATTGTACAAACACATTCTAGGGTCCACGTGTTGGTCTCTATCTCGGGACCCTAGTCACGGAGCCGCATGAAAAATACTCTGAACTAAAGCATTCACCAACAGCTTCCATTTGATACCCATATTGTATATACACATCCGAAGGTTACCCGGGCCCGCATTTTGACCTATATCTCGAGACCCCAGTCACCGAGCGGCATGAGAAATACTCTGTACTAAAGCATTCACCAACAGCTTCCAATTGATATCCATATTGTACAAACACATTCTAGGGTCCACGTGTTGGTCTCTATCTCGGGACCCTAGTCACGGAGCGGCATGAAAAATACTCTGAACTAAAGCATTCACCAACAGCTTCCATTTGATACCCATATTGTACAAACACATTCTAGGGTCCACGTGTTGGTCTCTATCTCGGGACCCTAGTCACGGAGCGGCATGAAAAATACTCTGAACTAAAGCATTCACCAACAGCTTCCATTTGATACCCATATTGTACAAACACATTCTAGGGTCCACGTGTTGGTCTCTATCTCGGGACCCTAGTCACGGAGCGGCATGAAAAATACTCTGAACTAAAGCATTCACCAACAGCTTCCATTTGATACCCATATTGTACAAACACATTCTAGGGTCCACGTGTTGGTCTCTATCTCGGGACCCTAGTCACGGAGCGGCATGAAAAATACTCTGAACTAAAGCATTCACCAACAGCTTCCATTTGATACCCATATTGTACAAACACATTCTAGGGTCCACGTGTTGGTCTCTATCTCGGGACCCTAGTCACGGAGCGGCATGAAAAATACTCTGAACTAAAGCATTCACCAACAGCTTCCATTTGATACCCATATTGTATATACACATCCGAAGGTTACCCGGGCCCACGTTTTGACCTATATCTCGAGACCCCAGTCTCACCAAATTGTGAATCTAAACCATTCTCGAATCCCATTGAACACACACACAAAATTTCATCAAAATCGGTTCAGTCGTTTAGGAGGAGTTCAATGACAAACACACGGACATAAGAAATATATATATAAAGATATATATATATTTATATTATAGATTGTCAACCGTGACGACTCTATTCTTTGCGTTCGAGCGCTGGGAGAGGTATAGTTACGTTGTATTCAAAGTTTAGACGCGTTTTTCTCAAAACTATATTTTTCGAATTGGCGTACACGATAACTCGAAAAGTTATTGACCGATCTCCCTGAAATTTTGCACACATCTTTTTTATGATATTACTTTCTATGTGAATTTGCAATTCAAAAGTTTTTCGGAAAAATAATTTTTTCGAAGCAAAAATAGTAGGAAAATTCGCCCAAAATCATTTTTGAGCATTTTATTCCTCGAATTTGTGTTCCATTTATAAAAAAAAATATATATATTATTTTAATGTACCTATAAATAAACTGTATGCCAATTTTGAAAAAAATATATTGACTTCTTCATTTTAAATAATTTGAATGAAAATCAGGGAAAATATGGCCGTTTACAGTTATCTGCCCCATTAATGAGAAAATCTGTTTAGATGATGCCGTGAAAGTCCATTAAATATCTGGGAATATGAACTAGATCTGAATTCAAATCTTTTTTGAGATAATTTCAATTTTTTTTAAATGTGTTAATATAATTTTTTAAAAATTGAAAGCCCCTTTCATGCCAGCAACTTATGCCGCAGTCATCGTTTCCTGTTTTGACTCTATCCAGAATCTGTTTTGTATCTATCCTCTGAACCAGAAATTTTCATCACTACTTCAGATTTTTCCTGCAGGGCCATGCGTACTATATATAAGTGCATACATACAGGTATGAATGTATGTTTGTGCATACCCGGCTTTCGTGTTTTTAGACAACTCATCCGTGAGCGTGCGTTACTATTTGCCTCTCTTCAATGAATGCAATTCACTTTCAACTAATCCTACAATTTCATTAGTATTCACTATGAGTATCCAGGGATAGAAAATTTATCAATGAAAAAATACTGCAATTTCATTCAGATTGTGTTGGAGCAGCGCGCTTATGCGATTACCAAAGTGGAATTTGTAAATACACTAGAGAATTTGACTAGCCCTACATACATTCATACATACACACATACATGCATACATGCATACGTATGAGTGTATTTAGGTCGGCACCAATGTAAGTTACTGTACGAGTATTCAGAATGAACTTATGCAAATTTCGTTAAATTACTAGTAGCTGATGGAATTACCATAAATCGAAAAGTTTGCTGATTGAACAGTTTTTTGCTGAGTAAATAACAGTTGTTTGTAATCTGGCTTGGAATGTAGTGAAGTGAAGGATAACAGTGTTTTCTATTATTCGCTCTTAACCCATAGACCATTAACTGTTTGTTTTAAACCAATTCACCCACACATATGCACTGCATATTACCACTTCTTTTCTGGGTGACTGATTTCTGTTAATGATTGGAATATTTCTTTAAGTCTGCCATAGATAACGCCTTTGAAACGTTACGATTTATCTTCAAAAGGTCGCGTCCTTTATAAGCGACTCTTAAAAAAGTTTTGTAATCACGAACACAAAAGTTTATTTTTATAAGATAAAAAATAGTGCAATAGAAGTTGAAATTCTTAATATTAATATTCGATCAATAAGCATACCATATAATTTTTATAGATTTATTTTATTTATTTATTATTATTTGGTCTATGAATACAAGCAACTTACAAACAAATTACAACGAAATCGGAGATAAACATCTAAGTGGGGGGACTTTTATTTAAACAAAAAACAATAAGTCCATCAATTATATATTCGTCGTTGCTTAGAGCGCCTGGAGATTTGCGAACTCCCCCATTGCCCGAATGCCGCCCTTGCTTTGTTTAGCCTGCAGTTGACATCTTCATCTGCTCCACCATCTGCGTGATGGTGCAGCCGTCAACTATTACATGTCTTGCTTTATTGTGGTTGACTCTCAGAGCTCTCGTCTTGGCAATGTTGAACTCCAGTCCGACAGCGCGTGCCAGCGCGACTAGTCTGTCCGCCTTCGCTTGCATGCCAGTGAGTTTCTCAGTGCAAAGTCCGGACAATACGTCGGATGCTGAAGGACCTTTTATTCGAGCTCTTGGAGTGCAGTTTTGGCGACTTGTGCAACATGAGGCCTGGCGTTGTCGTGAAGGAGTATGGTTTGACTATGTCGATCAGGTACTTTCAGTCGAACATCCTCATTCACGCATTGTAGCTGAGCTCCTTGTTGACCGTGGTATTCTTTACGAGCATTTCCCAGTGCACCATGCCCTCCCTGTCCCACCAAACACATATCATGATCTTCTTTGAATGGAGATCCCGCTTAACTCTTGATTTTGGCGTATTTCCTGGAACTGTTCACTCCTTACTATATTTCATATTGATGTTTAGACACCATTTCTCATCTTCCGTGACGATTCGGTAGAAAAAGCGTTGTTTATGACCGCGCATTGCTCGATGGCGGACGAGATGCTGAGAAGCAATTTGAAGGCAACTTTCTTTGTTTTTTTTCGTTGAGCTCGTGAGGCACCCAGCCTCCCAATTCCAGAAGGTAAATTCCAATGAATGAAGGTGATTGAGAATCGTTTTATGATCGCAGTTCATTTTTTCCGCCAATTCCGAATTCGGAAAGCTTTCCGCTGCGGGACGTGTCATTGACGTCAAAGTCGCCATTTTTGAACTTTACAAACCATTTCCGTGCTGTAGACGCGCCTATGATACCTTCTCCATACACGTCGCTAATGTCCCGGGCTGCTTCGGCATTTTCTTGACCTCGATCAAAATCAAAGAAGAGCAGGTGTCGAAAATGTTGATTTTTGTCTCCCGGGTATTCCATTTCTAAGCCTCAAAAGTAATAAAAAACTAAATAACTCAAAAATAAAATTAGCATAGTCTCGTAGAGCAGAAAAAATTCTATCGAATGAATACTTACCCTTTGCCAAACACCAAAGAAATCGTAAAAAATAACAGAAAATACATATAAAAACTTATTCCCCAACCCATTAAATCCACTTAAAGCTCGAACAAGAGTAGCTTTACGCGGATACTCCGTTTTACTTTTAGCCCCATAGAAAGGTAAGAGCTGCGAAGATTACACTGCGGTATATTGAAATTAATTATTTCCAAAAGAAAGGAGCAGTCAATTCTGCCATTGATGAGGTTATAAATAAATGAAAGCGGGAGGACCGATCTTTACTTCCAAAAACTTTAGGTTGATCAAACGCAAACGAGATTTGTGGAAAGGAATTAGCTCAACAAAGCTCAATGAACGTAGAGCCTAATTAAGAAAAAAAATGGATTTTTGTAAGATTATTTACAGAATTTAAGAGTACAAGGGTCAGTGAATATGGAACTTTTTCCCAAAGGGTAGGTTTGTCCAATAACCATGGCGAAAAACGAAATAATGAGGGAGACTTCAGTTGTCACGCCACAGGGGATTCGGCTCCCGAAGTCTGCACGATCATTTCACATGTATTCACGCACTCGTCCAATCAGTCGTAACGAATTATACGAAGCATTTTCGGCATGCACGTTTTGGTATGATTTTCCAGCATTTAGGTTTTTATCCCATTAATCTTATGAATTTGTCAGATTTAGCCAATTAAGCAGATAAGCCAATTAATTAATAAGTGATGTATTTTATTTGCCTTATATTTTTAACTAAGGAACTAAGATCAAAAGAGAAAGCCTCCTCCTTATTTTTTCGTGGACCTTAGGCAAACTAAGAAATGGAATAGAATGGAATTATAGATAGGTGGAAAGTTTTCTTGCAAGCGCTAAGGCAATATTGTACTTTGCACTTACGACCAACAGATAAGATGGGATAGAGAGGGGCAGTGAGTTGGGGGTTCATTACTCCTCAGCAAACTTACCAGATTCCTTTTACGAATCTTAGCAGTTTGTCGAGGCAAGATAGTGTAGCGCATTCACTGTCAATGCATCCGATCCAAAAATGTACCATCTAAAGCCCAAAGTAGAGGTGCCATCACCATTTTTTCTCTTGTTCACTCCACTAGGGAGCATAGGGCCTCGACAAGACTCAGTCTTGCGTTGGTTTCGTTAATCTATTTTGTTTTTTGGCAGGGTAGGTGATTTGTTCCACATCTCTCTGCCAGAAGGATCACACAGAGGGTTGAGGACTTCGCTAAATTTTGGTGTGTATGCGCTATTACCGCGATTTCCCGCTTCCTCTTCCTGTGTAACTGTGTCTTCTTCTTTGTTTTAGCACCCACAATGCAAGTAATGCGCTGACTTTTGTGTGGGAGTAAGGATTAGAAGGATAAGGTTTTTGGGGTTGAGGAATGAACATTTTTTTTTTTTTTTTTTTTTTTAGAAACTAGGAAAGTAGGTAAGTTTGGAAAAGTACGAGGACCGTGCTTTACGTGGGATTCGAACCCATAACCTCTGGGCTGACAGGCTAATGCACTTACGCTAGACTACCGAGGCCGTCCAACCTTGCTGACTGCTTGGTGCCATAACCATAACGCCATAAATTTGCAGATGGAACAAATGCTGTAATCGATTAGAGATGACATGACATAATTCTGTAGTCATAACCATAAGCGTATAGGCCAATTGAGTTTTGGTTTTTCGCTGTCAGCCATAACCAGTTGCATTGTGATTTGCTGCATTGAGGTATATGACGCCAATATCAGCTGCTTATGGATATGACTCCAATAATTGATGACATAAATATAGTTATGGTTAATACCACTCTTACGATTATGGCATTATCGTATGTCACCTCTACTTTAAGCTTAAGTCTAGTGGATGCCGGATGGCGGCACAGAAAATGCTTCGTACGATCCTCATTCTCCAAGCAAGATGTGCTCCATGGATTGTCGATGATGCCTATGGTGGCCATAGATTCTGTCAAAAAATTACCGGGAATTGTTCAATGAAACGCAAAATAATTGTTTAATCATCAAAATTTATTTTGTCGCCTTCAAAATAGGCTCCAAGCAATATACAAATGCCAACGATTAGTCCAGTAATAAAAGCACCTTTTAAACACATTTGAAGAGATCTTCTTTAGCTCCTTCAGCGAATTCTCCTGAATAGCCTATATTGACTCAAAGCGGCGTCGGCGTCCACGGAGTGGCTATTTAAGTTTTGGGAAAAGGAAAAAGTTTCAGTGGGCTAAATCCGGTGAATACGGTGGTTGTTCGATGATATCTGTCTAGTTTTTGGTGAAAAAAGTGTTCACAATATGAGCCTTGTCAGACGATGCGTTATCATGGTGCAAAATCTAAAAGTTCTTTCCACAATTGGACCTTTTCCTACGCACATTCTGTCTCGAACGCCGCATAACTTGCAAATAATACATATCATATTTTTTATTTACCGTAGAACCATTTGGAACAAATTCCGAGTGCACAACACCCTGATAATCACAGAAAACGAGTAGCAGGACTTTCACTTTTGACCGACTTTGACGTGGGTTTTTGGGTTTCGGCTCATATGGATAGCGCCATTCAGCCGCTTGTTGACTGGTTTGCATGTCAAACTCATATACCCACGTCTCATCACCTGTTATAATGCGCTCATGCGCAGGATAAGCGTTGGGTCCGAATCCAATTGCTCAAGCATGTCTTCAGCCACCTTCTTCCCATGAATTTTTTGAAGGAAATTCAACTCTCTTGGAACGAGTCGAGCAGCCATGCGTCGCATGCCAAATTGATGATGTAAAATGTTGCGAATTGATTCGTGAGACACGCTAAGGTCACAATCTACCTTCCTCAAACTTAAATGATGGTTTTCCAGTACCATTTCCTTGACTTTGTCGACATTTTCATCCGTTGACATTTCACTCGTAGTCCCGTGTTTTTGATAAGGCACCCTTTTCTGCAACATTTTCAACGTTTGGGCAAACGAAATTCCATTCAAAACACAAAATTTAAGACAAATTCTTTGTTCGATATTTTTATCCATACTGAAAATAGCAGAGCACACCTGCGGTTGACTGATATAATTAAATGTCAAAAATAAGCTAATTCACAGATCACCTCAAACTCTGCGACACTATAGAGGCCAGTTGTACCAACATTCCAGCAAAAAAAAATTAGACAGATGCATAACGCGCGCTGTCAGACAATGCAAGAAAGAACTTAATACTTTAGTGCTATTCCAGAAGCAGGCCGTTGCCAGATGGATTAACACGATTACCTGATAACTAAACAAACGTGGCCACAATTCAACAATTCCTGAATTTACTAGTTGTTCAGAAAGCCTCGAGCAGACGTACTCCGAATTACACCAACAACAACCGGGCACTGGCCTTTGGGAGACCATGACGGGAGGATGAGATGGCCGTACAACGATAGATGCAGAAGCTGCAATCAAGAAGAATCCAAAGAAACAGTATTTCACTACCTATAGGTGCTCTACAATATAGAACGCTGGGGAAATTGTCGATGGTTAACTTAAAATTGCAGAAAACAAAATAAAATATAGTAGATGACAGGGCAGATTTATAGTCAAATCAGGATTCTCCGACTAATAAAACGCAGTGGTTCTAGAAGGTTTTCCAATAATAGGTTGCGCTATCGAGAGATGATTAATGATTTTTTATGGCCGGAATCGGATGGTATTGATCTGGACAACGTTTATTTTCAACAAGACGGCGCTACGTGCCACACAAGCAACGAAACCATTAACCTTTTACGGGAAAAGTTTCCGGACCGTGTTATCTCTCGAGGAGGTGATCACAATTGGCCACCGAGATCTTGTGATTTAACACCTTGTGACTTTTTTCTTTGGGGCCACGTGAAAGAGAAGGTCTACGCCAACAGCCCAGGGTCTATTCTAGACCTCAAAGATGGAATTCGTGAGGCTGTCGAAGACATAGGGCAGCCACTTTGCAATTCGGTTATGGAAAATTTCATGAAAAGGATATTGTCCTGTAAGCGTGGACGCGGTGGTCATTTGCCTGATGTTCTTTTCCACTATTAACGCCCATACCCTCCTCTTTATAATGAAATAAAAAATAGCATTTTTCTTTGAATATCAGAAGAACACCTCTTATTGGAAAACCCTTTACATGGCGTATCAAAATGGCATCTTTTATGCTAATCGGGTCTGGGCTGTGTTTTAAGCCGACTCCGCATGGCAAATGTTTTATTATGACGAGCTTTTTCATGGCAGACATACACTGGGCGGTTTGCCATTGCCTCCCGAGGGGCGATCGCTATTAGAAAAAACTCCTTATATTATTTGATGTTCATGCATGGAGATTCGAACCTATACACTTCCGAATGATAGTTACGCAGCAACCCATTCGGCTCATTCCGCCTTGCAATAGAGTTCAACTTCAACTTGCATTCCTGAAAAACTTTTGAAGAGGTTGAAGCGGTTTTTAAGACGTTTAGTGGCGACAAACTTCCCTTAAAAAGGCCTTTAGCCTTTCACTTAAAGCCAGATTCTTATCCAGCCTTGACACTAAGTCGCCTTGTGGTGCTTCAGATTCTTATCCAGCCTTGACATTAAGTCGGCCTGTGGTGCTTTATGCCTGAATTAAACTGAATTCCTCCCAGAATTTGTTGCAAAGCATCGAATGTGACAGCGAAGCAGCCACGGAGCACAAAATAATTATATTTTCTTGTAATTACAGTCACAACAATCTTCAGTTTATCCAAGTTTCTCGCAATGTGAGAAGCATCTACGAAATTTCTTGAAATTCATTAAGTACTTTTTTTTTTTTTTGTTGTACACGTATTTTGCTTTGATTCTAGCCATGACACGTATTTAACGTAATTTGATGTATACGAGCATAAGTAGACAGCAATTTGCTATTCACATTCACGCACGACACATGCACGACTAGAATTTCAACTTTTTGTCACAATCAACACCAAACGCCTTATTAGCACGCATTCCCTGTGCTCTTAGACATCGGTGTAGTATTTATATCTACATACCCGTTCCATCTATAGTAAATACAGTAAATGTAAGCGCATGCAACGGGAATTGACGAAACACGAAACCGCAAATGAGGCAGAGTAAAGGGCGTCGCTAGGGTAGGAAGGCAGGGTGTAGAAATATGTTTAAGGAAGATTCGCGGGTTCACGATGCTTGACTCTCATTTCGATTAGTTTATTTGTAGTGTGTCAATAGGTTGTACTGGCTGGCCGAAGCCACGCAGAAACCAATTTGGCCTTTGTTTTAGCGAGAGTATAAATCACTCAAGATGCGCTTACTGTGGGCGAATTTTAGAAGTCGCTCCAGTTTAGAAATAGATACTAACTTTTCAAAACTGGGATCTCCCAGGCAACACAGTCTAGTTTTCGAGAGGGCCAGACAGTAGCATAGAAGATGCTCCAAGGTTTCTCTTGTACCCGAGTCATTACATTTCCTGCAAGCATCGTTAAAAGTTAGATTTAGCTTGTATCTATAGTTAAAATTTAATTCTGTAGTTCAAAAATAAAATAAATTAAGGCATACAAGATGAAGTCCAAAATAAAGAAGACTGAGCCGAAATAGAAACGACAGCACATTTCTTCTGATAACTTCGAGTTTATTTATTCAAAATAGTCCCCTGTGGCCCCGATACACTGTTTTGGCATCTACGGACGCAAAACGATTTCCTTTCATGGCCAAATATAGAAGTCACAGGGATGGTTAAAATGCGATTTCTAGTCAAAAAGTCAGTCAAAAGAATGGATCGATGAGATGGTGAATTATCATGCAATAAGCGCCTGCTTCCTTCTTCGCGGTATTCAGGGCAAATTCCACGAATGCGATGAAACAAACGCTTCAAAACGCCAAGATAGAAAATTGCCCATTGGCATGAACTCGTTGTGGACAATTCCCTAGGAATCGTAAAAACAAATGCGCATCGACTTGGTTTTTGACTTCTCCAAATGCGTTTGTTTAGGTGGTGCCTCGGCTGGGGCCTTCCATTCGGCACTTTGACTTTTTTCAGTTTTTTTCAGGTTCATGTTGGAAACACGTTTCGTTCTCGTCTTTTCGCGCCTCTATAATGAGGTCTTTCGAATGTTGAATTCTGAGCAATTTTTGGTTCTCATTTGTGTCCTCGCAATCATCTCTGAAACCTGTAAACCACTCCTAATTCTCTTTATTCGAAACTCATTTTTGTACCGATGACACAAATATTATATACTGACAATTTAGACGCAATAACTTCGCTTCCCCTGAACCGAATGTCACCAAGCCTTCACTGGAAGTCAGCAAAGGATGTAGCTTTCAACGCACTTCTTCTTCTTAATTGGCGCGATAACCGTTTACGCGATTTTGGCCGAGCTTAACAAAGCGCGCCAGTCGTTTCTTTCTCGTGCTAACCGGCGCCAATTGGACACACCAAGTGAAGCCAAGTCCTTCTCCACCTGATCTTTCCAACGCAGAGGAGGCCTTCCTCTTCCTCTGCTACCACCAGCTGGTACCGCATCGAATACTTTCAAAGCCGGAGCGTTTGTATCCATTCGGACGACATGACCCCGCCAACGTGCAAAGGTCCAAAAATCTTACGCAGAATCTTTCTCTCGAACACTCCAAGCGTCGCTTCATCGGATGTTGTCATCGTCCAAGCTTCTGCGCCATACGTTAGGACGGGCATGATGAGAGTCTTGTAGATTGTTAGTTTTGTTCGTCGAGAGAGGACTTTACTGCTCAGTTGCCTACTTAGTCCAAAGTAGCACTTGTTGGCAAGAGAGATTCTACGTTGGATTTCAAGGCTGACATTGTTATCGGTGTTAATGCTGGTTCCTAAATAAACGAAGTCTTTTACAACCTCGAAATTATAACTGTCTACAGTGACGTGGGTGCCGATACGCGAGTGCGCCGACTGTTTGTTTGACTTTCAACGCACTAACTCATTGAAAAGATTGAAAAGATGGCGCCATCAAAAACATTTTTATGACGCCAGTTTTGTTTACTTTAGACTTTACCTTGTATAATATATTTGTTTCAGTATATAAAACGAGGTAAGTTTGGTTGTTAGATTGTAGCGGCTGCCCTCTATGAGACACACTTAGGCTCATAATCCATTGTGACACCGTATGGCTAACTTCTACTGGGCTCTCTAAAAAAAGTGAAATTTTAAACAGTTTTAGAAGATCTCTGATTTCAGTAGCACTGAGGTTTATGTACCCCTGTATGTGTTTCCGATTTTTTACGGTTTTAAAAATCGATTTGAATTCGCAACATTGACTTTGTATTAAATTTTGCGCCAAAAATGGATTCAATGGTGCGAAAACCTTAGAAATGTTAGGAAACTGTTTCGGTAATGATACACTAAAGAAAGCAGACCATTACGAGGAACGCTTTAGGAGAGATCGTGAGTCCATTGAGGATCACGCTCGAGTGTCTGTCCGGCGGCATCGAAAACTGATGAAAACATCAATAAATGGAAAGTTGAAAAAGTTGATCAAAAACCACAAATTAATCATCAAAGAGCTGGCAGAGGACTAGAACATTACTAATGTATCCTTTCAGAAGATTATAAGTAATGATTTAAGTTTGCTGCAAAGTTGATCCCAAAGGATCCGATTTTATTCAAACACATCATGGCTATGTTTATGAGTACGTTACGCAATCTAGAAATCTAAATATCAGGCGAGTGAGTGGAGAGCCTCTAACAACCATCGATTCTGCTGATATGGCTCCCTTCAATTTTTTTTCTGTTTGATGGGGTCAAAAAACCATTGCGGTGCACGTGTTTTTTTAAGAGTCGAAAGGTTGTAATGGAAAAATCGAAGTCGGCTCTGATGGCTATATCGAAAATAGAGTTCCAGAAATGTTTCGAGAGCTGGATCAACTGCTCTGGGGAGCACCTTGAAGGTGATAATTGGGGAATAAACTTGTATTTTGAATTTTCCTCATACATTCCGGAAACTTTTTCATCAAGCTGATATTCTTGTTAGGAAATGTTTCGCTATCTCATCGGCCCTACATTTCACCTCAGCCGCACAATAGCCAGGAACACATGTCACATTTGGACGAAATTACTCAGTCATCTCTTTGAGAGATGTGCAGCATTTTATGGCTACCTCGGATGTTGTCGATTGCTTTGTGGGGGATTCGATCGCCGCCTGGCTATCAGTGAAAATGTATGTAGCTATTATTTTCCTGTATCCAGTCTCACACTGTATCAGTGCCATGACTTTCATTATTGCCAGCAATTCAACCTGACAAACACTGCATGTCAGGCGAGTTAAAAAATTCTCAAAGCTCTTTCGCCTTATTTGGGCGATGAAATTCTTCTTCTTCTTGATTGGCGCGATAACTGTTTCAGCGATTTTGGCCGAGTCTAAAAAAGAGCGTCAGTCAGTCTTTTTTTCGTGCTAACCGGCGCAAGGTAGAATCACCAAATGAAGCCAAGTTCTCTCCACCTGATCTTTCCAACGTAAAGGAGGCCTTCCTCTTTCTCTGCTACCACCAGCTGGTACCGCATCGAATACTTTCAGAGCCGGAGCGTTTGTATCCATTCGGACGACATGACCCAGCCCACGTAGACGCTGGATCTTTACTCGCTGTGCTATGTCTATGACGTCGTAAAGCTCATACAGCTCATTGTTGCATCGTCCGCGATATTCGCCGTTGCCAACGTGCAAAGGTCCGGAAATCTCCCACATAACACCCCAAGGGACGCCTCATCGGATATTGTCATCGTCGTCGAGAGAGGGTTTTACTACTCAGTTGTCTACTTAAGTAGTAGTTGCCTACAAAGTATCACTTGTTGGCAAGAGAGCTTCTCCGTTGGATTTCAAGGCTGACATTATTATCGGTGTTAATGCGTAGACTCTTACAACCTCGAAATCATGAAATCGGCGATGTAATTAACCTATGTAGTCAAAATTATCATTATGCTAATTATTCCAAGCAGTTTCTGACTAATCATCAAACTCTGGGCACATGTGTCGGACCACCTCGAGAATTTCCATGATTTTATCCACATCTTCGACGATTGGCATACCAGAACAAAGTCGTTGGAATCACAGCTTTGCTTGGATCTATATTGGGTCCATTATTTATGGAATACATTTTCATTCATGTGGCTGCATCTACTAACTTTGCAGCAGCGCATTTTGTAACCCAATTTTTAATACCCTGTTGACAGCTCGCGGCTCTATCTCGTGACTGGCGCGGACGATATTCACTTTGAGGCTTCCGAGTTCTGAAGTGCTGCATAGAATAAAATTTTCAGAACACCCTACCGGAAGCACTGATATTTTTCAATGCGTTAGGCGATTAGTTCCGTCGAGTATGACCTTGCCAGGCGGCCAAGATTCCGGGTACGACAAAGCTGTTGGTGTGAAAATAAATTGGTCCTAAATCATCCTCAGAAGAAAATTAGAAATATAAAATTAAAATGCATTAGCGACATTTGGCTCCTGGCTATTCGAAATACTGACTACGCCCTTGGGTAAAAGACAAAAAAACAAAAAAAAAATACATATCATCTACAAAGACTAACTGTCCAATCGGCAGCTGAAGGCTCAATTTAATTAACTAAATGTGCAGATGGCAGTATTTAAACAGCAAATGATGAATTTGTTAAGCTGAAACTTTGTCACCGACAGTCGCTTTGTAAAGCACGAAAAGTATAGACAGCAACGTGTTGAAGTAAATGTCAAAATAGCAGCAATGAAGTGGTGAAGTGGCGTCGAACGTATTCAAGGTAAATGCCAGTTAAGAAGCTGTTGGCTGCGGTAGTTCGACGTGAAGTTTTGTTGAAGTTTATCGTACATACACAGCTCAGCTCCGATTTCATAGTGCACGTGGTTTGCGGCAAGCGGCCGGAATATGTTGGCCTTGCCGCGTCCTTGGCAACGCACAGTGGTTCAGATCTGGTAAAGGGTGGCAAAGTTAGAATCTAAAATTTTGACAAGTTTTGAACAATTTATTTGTTTCTTATTTAATTTTAATAATTTTTTATGAAAATATTGTTCACTCTTCTACACAAACCATATAAATCGAAGTTTTAAACTTTAGAGAAATCACAAAAATTCAACAAATTTTCATCAAAGTTTCACACTATTTAATCAAAAATTTTCGAAAAATTTCAAGTATGCAGTTTTATAGCACATTGAATTTCGATACTAGGCTTTGGCATTGGACACTCTGGTATCTTTTATAAACTTTGGGTTTATCCCCATGCTCATTGCTCAATGCAAATTCTCGCTGGTTCCGAGCAGGACGGAAGGAAGCGGGCAGGGTACAGGAAGGAGCGGACAGGGTACAGCATTTGGAGATAGGGCATGGTAAACTTCAGAGTATTCAGCGAGGAGCTCCCCAAGAAGCTAAAATTTAGTCTACTCGACCACTGCAGTGTTTTCGATATTAGGCTCATTCGAATCCCCGGCTACAAAAAAGGAAGCGAGAAACTTCTGGGCGGATGAAGTAGCTAGACAGGCGACCCTCGAGATGGTTTCGCGACCTAAAATGAGAGAATTGGGGTTCCCTAAAAACTTGTGGTCTGTTCCTGGTAGGGTAGACTTCTTGCCAACTCAGCGAGCACTGGCTTAGTGTGCAAATGTGCAAAGTCGCGAAATACTCCTTATCACAGGTTGATCGAATACACTTGATGGAACTTCGAAGGCTAGCAAAGGCTCACCTCTCGAGTTTTTTGGCTTTCCTTCCTGCACCTTGTCCGTTTGGTATCCCAGCGCTGAGACTGGGTATTGCCTCGAGTACTTTCTGGCTGTCCTGCTGTCCTGCTGTCGAGAGTTGTCCTACTCACGCTAGGCTGAGTTTAAGGCTTCTTGGCTTTTGCTGCTTTGCTACAACTGTGGATATAGCAAGTTTAGATAACACAGCCCTAATGAATTTCATCAGTAGCTTAAAGTGGTTGACGCGAACGTAATTCAGCAGTCGTTCGGTCGGCATCTTCCTTTCTCTAAATGTCTTAAAAGGCAATAAAAATACAGGTAAATAACAACAAATAACTTAATTTTTTTTCGGGCAAGAAATGGTACTTTTTGTGTTCCAATTCTTCTGAGCGTTACGCTCAATTGAGATCATAATTCGATCTTACGCTCATTTGACCGAAACTGGAAAATGAAAAAAAAAACGTATTTTAAATTACAGATGTCTGCTGTAAGTTCTCAACTTAGCTTTGATAAGAAGCTAGATCTATATTCTAATAAACTTAATTCGAAGTAATGTCGCAGATTTGTACTAACCGGATATTGAGCAAATAGTTAGCTTTGACCATTTACCGATTAAGTTCAGATTAAACACTTTATCAGATATTGGACGATAATCCCAGAGCACTAATGTTCGTCGACTAAATTCGATGGATCCAACTCTACTTTTACACATTTTCTTTTTGCGACGTGGTCTGATCGCGGACACATCACATCTACGGTTACGTTCTTTATATGGCGTCCTCCATAACCGAATGGGGTAGTGCGTGATTATTATTTGGAAGTGCCCAGGTGCGAGTCTCCAGACATGAAACATCAACTGATAGAAAAGGTTTTTCGTATAGCGAGAGTATTTCTGACAGAAAAAGCTCATAGGTCTTTCCATTTGTTGAAAAATATAAAGACGGGCACCACAAATAGGAGGAAGAGCCGGCCAGGCACCCAATAAGGAGAGTTCTTTATGTAAACCGTTTTTCAGTAAGAGCGCTTCAACTTTTTTTTTGAATAAAACACAAACGGTTTGACTTCTTTAACTAATTTTTTTTTTATTATCGAGTTTGAACATATACATTTAAGTATGAAATTCGATTTCTTTTGCATGACCACCGCGTGCACGTTTTACGAAGTCCAATCGTTGAACCCAATTTTCGATCACTCTTTTGCATAAATCGGCCGAAATTCTAGCAATTTCGCGTTCAATATTGGCTCTGAGCGCACAAATCGTCGCCGGCTTGTTACTGTAGACCAATAACTTCACATAACCCCAAAGAAAATAGTCTAGAGGCGTCAAATCACACGAGCGCGGCGGCCATTCGACCGGTCCATTTCTGGAAATAATGCGCTCATCGAACTTACTCTTCAACAAATCAATTGTAGCGTGTGCTGTGTGGCTTGTGGCCTCGTCCTGTTGAAACCACATGTCGTCTAAGTCCATACCATTCAATTGCGGCCAAAAATAATCGTTTATCATGTCGCGGTATCGATTTCCATTCACAGTAACGTGGCGATCGTTCTCGTCAACGAAAAAATATGGGCCAATTACGCCTCCGGCATGTTAACCGCACCAAACAGTGATTTTTTTGGGGATGCAACGGTGCCTCATGAATCACGTGTGGATTGCTTTCTGCCCAGTAACGCATATTTTGCTTGTTGACAAAGCCATTGAACCAAAAGTGAGCTTCATCACTGAAGATGATTTTTTGGAAAAAATGCAGCAACAGAACGTTTATTTTCATAAAAAATTTGGACGATTTGCAATCGTTGCTCAAGTGTGTAGCGTTCCATGATGAAATGTATACTAATGAAGTTTACAAATGACAAGCGAAAAATAAAAAATATTGCGTCGTTCGCCCTCCCTATCGGAAAAAAGTTGAAGCGCACCTATTGAAAAACGCTCTACTTATTTTCAAATTAAATTATAAAAATGGAAAACAGATGGAGAGGTAGGTCTGTGGGTGTCTGCAGCTGCGCTCATGGCCTTAGACAGCCCCTCAACCACTTCAAAGGTAGTTCTTCTTCTTCTTCTTAATTGGCGCAATTAATGCTTACGCGATTTTGGCCGAGTTTAACAAAGGGCTCCAGGCGTTTCTTTCTAGTGCTAACCGATGCCAGCTGGACACACCAAGTGAAGCCAAGTCCTTCTCCACCTGATCTTTCTAACATAGAGGAGTCCTTCCTCTTCCTCTGCCATCACCAGCGAGTACCGCATCGAATACTTTCAAAGCCGGAGCGTTTGTATCCATATCCGCAGCGACATGACCTAGCCAGCGTAGCCGCTGGATCTTTATGCGCTTCGCTATCTCTATGTCGTCGTAAAGCTTATACAGCTCCTCGTTCCATCGCCTGCGATATTCGCCTTTGCAAACGAGCAAATGTTCAAAAATCTTGCGCAGAATCTTTATCTCAAATACTCCAAGCGTCATTTCATCGGATTTAGTTATCCGTAGTTTAGTCCTGGGTAGTTGGAGCTGGTAGACTGAGCGAGGCTGCAGATGGACAAAACTGATGTTACCTGTTATATCCGACCGATTGTCGCAGATTCTCTTATCATTAAGCAGAAGGCCGTGTAGGCAAGTGGTTGGACTGATGACGGGCCACTTTCCATAGCCAAATCTCACGGAAAAGGTAGACAGTGTACTCTGACCAGCATGTGGAGAAGAGGACGAGACGGCGGACCACTTTCTGTGCGTCTGCCTGGCCTTCGCTCGAATCAGACTTGAGCTCTTTGGCACTGATGTGTTAAGAAGCCAACACCTTGGCTCCTTGGCACCACCAGATCGGCTCAGATTTCTTCGGAGGTTGTATCCAACCTACCATTGTACCCAAATCTACCGATTTCGGGTAGATTTAAGGAAAAGTAAAAAAAACCCGAGTGCAGTACAATGGACTTATTTTTGTTTGATCCTCCTCTCCACTTTTTGTCGAGGCGCCGATAAGGACGTGGCTCAGCAGAACCTTTTCACGCCACATTGACTGGCGCCAAGACCACGCTCGTACCTTGGGGGGATCGTGGCACGGCCATCAGCTACCATCCTTCTTCGCTTACCTTATGTTGCCTGAGTGCTGTACTTGCTAGTTAGTACCGACAAAAAAAAATTTAAATATTAAAATTTGATAAATCGTTATTAAGTTACTTTTCCTTTCCCTTCGAGTTGATGATCAATAGTACTTTTGCTGGGCTTTTCCTATTTCTCTCCCACTGTACTTGAACGGCGTTGTTTTGTACGAGCTGCATAATCTCATTTTATTATTACAGTTGGCGAAAAGTTTTCCCGTTCGAGTTTGTTTCCCCCGCTCCCCCAACTTAGAGCTTCTATTGCCTGTTATCTGCTCGCAAAAATTATTTTCTTGCTGCTGTTGCTGCCGAAATAAGGGCGAGACCTGCTATGTTATTATGGCGTTGATTGTAGATATCATATCGTTTTTTTTTTTCACTTCATCTTACATTTTTATGATGGATGTTGCAGAAGATGAATGCTTTATACACGATTTTTCACTTTTCTCGTACGTTTTTTTCTCCCCCCACTTCTGTTGCCGTTTCATTACATGTACCCAGAATTGTTTGATTTTATTACACATTTTTTTTATCTCAGCTTTTCACCTCAATTTTTTTCATTTTGTTGACGCTTTTATGTGTTGTCCTTTGGCGTTTGACTGCTCCTCATTAAATTTATTTGACTCCTACTTCGAATTGTTGTTGTACTTGGCATGTGCTTGCGCTTTAATGTAATGCACCGTACATATCTGTCGTTGGCAGTTTTTTGGTGCTCGTCTTCCTGTGGCCCGTAGTCTTCCCTCATAATTATCCGTTATACGCTTCCCGCATAATACTCATACATTTCGCCTGGTGGGCCTACAATCGAAACCATATTCTAATGTGTCAAGTACATTATTTGCTGTCATGCTTATGGCATAAATAAATTAGCCCTAAAACATTAGTCTATTGCATGCACTCGACAAGTTAATTATAATTGCCTTGGCCTGCCTGCATGCAAGAACACATCGCCGTATTTGCGTTCGCCTGTTGGCTGGCTGCTTTGCTGCTACCTTCAAACTACAGCTCACGAATGTCCTTTGTGATTTGTGCGTGTACTCAATTCCATGTTTGTTTGTTTGCCAACTTGTTGGTTATTTCCATTGCCTCATCCGTCCATGGCGACTGTCAACGGGCTCTTCTGCCAAGGCAAATATGTATTTAAAAAGGCTATGAATTATTCAAATGTTAATTAGATGTTAATTTAATTGGGCTCATGTTGCCCATCGAAGAATAAGGAAGGCCAAACATGAAATTAAAAGCTAGCGTCTAAATGAAAGAAATGCTCAACGACAATATGTGGTGAAAGTTGCTAAGAGAATTGTGGCACTGCCTAAGTAGAGGGTTTGTCAATATGGACTCTAGATTTTTAGATATAAATGAAATCAGCTAGGTAGGTAGGTTAGAAGGCAAGAGTACCACAGGTACACTTCAAGTAGCACTTACGTTTGGTTTTGATACCATAATGTGGACCGCTACCTGCGAAAAGATCCAGGGAAGAGGAAACCATCTACAGCCATCCAGTGCTGTTGATGTAGTGGAGGAGAGAAAAGGGATCTAGGCTGGAGAATTTCCTCAAACCATCTCTAAAAGGCACGCTAAGGGATCTCAAGCGCCTAGCCGCCAGAGCCGGACATTTGCAGAAAAAGTGCTCAACAGTATCTTTCACTGCAGCTTCTGCAATGGGGTTTGTACGGAATTCCAAGCTTCTCCGCATGAGTTCCGATCACCCAGTGACCAGTGAACATCGCAATAAGTTTGGAAATTGAATGGCGGGGAGTTCCCATCACCTTAAGCGTGCTGTTTCTATCGTATTGAAACCATAGTGTTTTCAAAATAGCGCACGATGAAACAGACCTCCATCTGTCTTGTGCTTTTTCTAGAAAGAAATTGTGTAGTTTTCCTTTAACAACGGTAAAGGGAACACCGATATCTGAGAAGGAGACAACTGTAACCGGTTCTGTCGACCCCTTCCTACCAAGCTCATCGGCAATTTCATTTCCCTCTGTATTCCTGTGCCCAGGAACCCACATAAGGGAAATATTTCCTGCACGCTCCAGACGTTTGAGTTTCTCCTCACAGGAGTTCACCAGAAAAGAGCTGCACTACGGCGACGACAGACCTTGATCGCAGCTTGACTATCGGAAAAAATATGAATGTCTCTCTCCCAATATCGATCCGTAAGCATTTTGCATGCTTGCAGGATCGCGAAGACCTCTGCTTGAAAAATTCTGCTCGTTTCCGGCAGTTTAAAGGAGACTGAAATATTGGCTGATTTAGAGAAAACCCCCGCTCCGTTCATCTTGAATCCGTCAGTGAAAACCGAAGTATCTACAATATATCTGTGCCGACTCTCCCCTCCTTCCAATCTTGTCTGCTCGGAAAGATAGCCCTAGAACAACCCTCAGAGATCAGTACGTTATACAGGCGCAGAAGCGCCGGCAGAGCCACATGAGGATTTCTCCCGCATGGTCCTTGCTTGCCGCTTTCTTCTTTCCCTCCGCGAAACCTTTCCCGTCTACCTTTTTTTTAACACTGACTTTGCATTTGAAATTTGACGATTTACACAGGTTTTTCGACTCTGCAACATTCCATGGTGATTCACTCTGTAATTTTATAACAAATTTAACAGTAAAAAACGTATCAATATGGCCGCTATTAACCTATCAAAATTTCGCGCGTTCCTCTTCAAAGACCCTTTACATCTCTATCTACTACCTAAGTATGATAGCTCTTGGCATGCCATTATGTAAATATTTGCTTCTCTTATGCATTTGAATGTACATAGAACTCTTCATGCATGTGACTACGCACACATATGCACTTACATATATATGGACGCTTAAGTAGATATGTCTATTAATACTTGCATGTGTACTTAGGCAAAACTTTGATCATTTGACTTATGGTGGCGTCATTAAGAACAAACTGTGCGGAGAATTAGTAACGCCGCTAATCAAAGTAGCTCTTCAGGTTATCCTTACTTTGTAAAAGTACATCCAATGTACATAGTACATATGTATATGCATAAGTATTTGTATGCACACATACATATGCACTCTTATTTGCTTTGTACGTGTGAATGAATATGAATAGCCTAGCGGGCTTTAGGGATCCAATGTTTCGTTACAGAATATTGCTAGCAGACACTCGGATCAAGATATTTCGTAAAATTGTATCTAATACTAGTTTTTTCCTGACTTCCCAGTAAGTCCCAGCCTTACAAAGAAAACACTTTTTTTTATCAAAATCAGCTTTATTCATCAACGTAATTTCCATCAAGAACAACTGAATTATTCCAACGCCGCTCTAACATTTCAATACCACTTTTGCAGGACGACTTTTGCCTCAAAATAGCCATCAGTTTCAGCGCCAACCTCCTCATTTGAGCGAAATTTCTTACCGGCAAGAATTTTTTTTTTTAGGTCTGCGAACAGCCAGTAGTCGCTGGAGAGCCTAATCTAGTGAATACGGAAATATGGAAGTTCAATTCATGTAGTTTTGCCATTGTTTTGATTGGCTTGTGACTTCTTGTTTTCGGTCAACAGTGAACAAACGCGTCACTTACTTTTTACAAAGCTTTTTCATAGTCAAATGCTCATGCAATATAAAGCCAATACTTCCTTTTGATATTTTTACGATGTCAGCAAAATCACGCAACTTCACTTTTCGATCATTCAAAACGATTTTGTCGATTTTTCGATGTTTTCTAGTGTTACCGCCTCATTTGGATGTCCACTGCGTTGTGCGGTCAGCGGTGTCTCTGCGACCACGTTTGAAGTCAGCAAACCATCCGTTTATTGTGGTTTCTGATGGAATGGAGTCCCAATAACACTTTTCAAGCCGTTGCTTCGCTTGAACGGAATTTTTTCCATCAACCCACGAAGAAGTAGTATAAAATTAAAATACGAAATTCTTTCATTGTTCCATTGTTTTGAAAATAAGAAAATAAAAAAAGTAGTGTCACTCCGAGCACAATAACTCACGTACTAATGCATAGAATATCATGAAATTTTAACAGCTGTATTTCTAAGGTTCGTACTGACTGAAGAAAAAGAGGTGAACACAATAAAAACAGGTGCCATCTATGTGTAAGTTCGAGTTTTATCTCTTCTTCTTGCCTAAACAAGGGCAGACAGTCTACGTTTGTTACTGCTGGAAAGCAGGAGGTGATTGGTCTCTCCTTATCAAATTCAAAACTTGGGTGGTCCATCCGGAACTGAAGAGCCTTTGCAGAAGATTCGTGTTCGGACCACAGGTACATTGAGTTTCAGTGTGGCGAGGAGACACTAATGCCATTACCCTCTAGAAACCCCAGAAAAACAAACTGGCAGAAGTTTAGGGAGGCGTTGCGGGAGCTTGACGTGACGCCACCAAGCCTTTGGAAATAGCAGGGTATTGAGGTGGCTATTGAGAAACACAGCGCTGCCTTAGTTGAATATTTTGAGTCAGCCTGTCTAATTCGACCTCTCCTTGATCTGACTCCCGTTACGTGGTGGAACTGAGAGCTCCAAACTTTGAGGCGTAAGTCGAGAAAACTTTTAAGCCGGGCCCTCAAGACTAATCTTGCTGAGCACTGGGAGCGATACCGTCATGTTCAGAGAAACTACAGGAAGCTAATTCGGGAGTCGAAAAAGGCATATTTTAGAAAATTCTGCGACAGTATTGAATCTCTAAGTGACACGGCGAAACTGGCTAGGATCCTGAAAAGAGATTCAATCGCAAAGCAGAGTCACTTAGGAAATCTGTTGGTTCCTTCACGGAGAAGCACAGTGAGACACTCACTGTCCAGGTAATCAGATAAGCATTGGCCGGCAATAGCCCTTAACGAAAGAACCTATTGTCAGAGCTGCTACACCTTCTCAGTGTGACTGGTGCATTGCCAGATCTGTGGTGAATGAAGTCGCCATTCGCCTTCATTCCTGAGGTTGGGAGAGATGACTACACCAGCCTCAAAAGCTTTAGACCCATCAGCATGACCTCTTTCATGCTGAAAAGTCTCGAATGGCTCGTGGAGTTGCATATGCGTCAGAAGTCGTTGAATGTTCACTCACTCGGCACTGCAAAACCTTATTGCTAGGGTAGAGCTGGTCATCGACAAGAGGGACTGCGCTATGGGCTTATTTTTAGACATAGACGGGGAGTTTGATAATGCCACTTTTGATAGTATGTGCAGCTCTGCTAATAGACACGGCGAAGACCGGGTGCTAGTGAATTTGACTCGTTCGATGCTGACCCAAAGAATCGTCACTGGGCGAGAAGAGGAAGATCTCCTGGTGTCATCCGGGGTTTATAGAGGGTGCTCCCAAGGCGGTGCGATGTCTCCATTACTCTGGTGCATGGTGATCGAACCACTGCTCATCACCTTAAACGTTTCGGGAGTCTATGCACAAGCATATGCACTTCTGGAGGAAAGTGCAGAAAGCTCTGGATATGATTGACACTTGATGCTGTGTGAATGGGCTATCGGCAAACCCCACCAAAACCGGTATTGTCCTCTTTACCAGAAGGAGCAAGTTTGATGGACTCGTTGTGCCTAAGCTAAAAGGAGTCACAATCCAGCTATCAAAAGAAATCAAATATTTTGGAGTATTTCTCGATAGTAAACTTCTTTGGAAATCACAAGTTGAAACAAAGACATCCAAAGCACTGACAGCTTTCTGGCAGTGCAAAGGTGTCTTTGGGAAAACGTGGCCATCTGTTGCACCGGAGCTTTTCCGACTACTTCAGGCCCGGCATTAGATGCTCTGGTTGGTCTACCACCACTTGATGCTTTCATCGAAGGAGAGGCGTTGAAGGCCATCTGCAGGCTGAAACACAAAATGGAACTGTCCGGCATTGGAAAACAGAGAAGGCTTGGACTTCGATTCAACGATTCTCTCCATGCCCCTTGACTCCATGCCATCATGAGTCAAACTTGAAAAGAGATACATTGTGGTCAAACTCTGAAAATGAGCACGGCAAACACTGTTTTCGCATATCCACTAAAAAGTTGCAGCTACTTTTCAAATGTTTTAGATACATGAACACCAAAACTTGATAATTTGGTACAATTTTTTGTTGCTGTTATTATATATTTACTAGACAGCTAAAGGCTTATTCCATATTTAAAGTATTTGATTAATATGCTGGAGCCCCCTCACTTTTGTCCTTTGGACTTTCACTGACCCTAGTAATCATTGAGTTGTTATAAGGCTAACGACGGTGGACAGGAGGTGGAATCCCATTCGACAACAACATCCAAATCTTCTTCACGATTCATTAATTTGTATGCTTTTAGTTACACCCGCATTTCGAGTAGCATTCAAATCATCCTTTTGCAGATTTTACAGGTATCTTCATAATAAAACGAGATTTCATTAACCGCATCACCCAATTGACCAATAGTCACATGTAGCTATCGAAAATCCATTGTAGTAATAATTGAATGCTACTCGGGACTCCAGTCCAAACTCACTCGGAAAGTAATCGTTGTAGAGATTGCAGCATTGTTTCGAAACAGTCCAAAAACAAATGTATGTCAATTCCTAATCAAACTTACAATGCAATCCACACATTCCACCTCCTACAAACAAAAACCGGGCGCTCGTAAGCCAAGTAAACGAAGAGTATTGTTTTGACTAGAACCGAATCGCACACTGTTGGCGATGCATATCGCCCGCGTGCACCACACGCTCCACTGACTAGGCAAAGGGAGTAGTGAATGCATGAATGGGCTTGCCAGTGAATAATGGCAACGAAAAGTGATGTTCTACTGCGTTTAAATGAGATTGAGGGTGGCGTTGAGGAAGTGCGCTGGTGGGTGTTGGAGGTTTGTGTTAGCTTTTGTACGAAAGCATTTCAAAGATAAATGTAGGCACATTGGCAACTCCAGTTTCATCAGTTGTTGCATTCGAATATAGGGTGCTCTATTTTGATTGATTATTTTTAAATTAAAAAAGGCTCCTATATTAATTTGAAGAAAAGGAAATCCATTACTACAATTTTCGATCAAATGGTTTAAAACTGTTTTATGGCCGGGGAATGTCTGGCTTCACTCTCGATTGCATCCGAATACTTCGATATCAGGCTCATTTGGGTTCCCGGTCACAGTGGCTTAGAGGGAAACTATTGGGCTGATGAGCCGGCTAGACAGGGAACTTTGGAGGCGGTTTCGTCGCAAAACGAGGAGATTGGGGTTCCCTTAAGAACCTGTGATCTACTCCTGTAAAGATGGGCCTCGAGTCAACTCAGCAAGCGCTCGGCCAGTGCGCAAACGTGCACGGTCGCGATATATTTCTGGCCACGGGTAGATCGGGGACGCTCGAGGTAACTCCTAAGGCTAACAAAGCCCCAGCTTTCGAGTTTGGTGGGTATCCTTACCGGGCATTGTCCGTTAGGTGTCCATGCGGTGCAGTTTGAGATTGACTCAAGTCCGTTCTGCAGAAGCTGTCTTGAGGACGTGGTGGAATCATCTCAACACCTTCTCAGCTGCCCTGCTCTCGTCAGGCAAAGATTTCGACATCTGGGGTCTCACTTTTCACTACGCCTGCGGATATAGTGGGTTTAAATATCATACATGTGGTGAAGTTCATCAGTTGCTTGATACGGCTAATTACGAACGTAAATCAGCCACCGTCAGCGTCGTCGTAAGTTCATGGTCATCATCCTTTAATCCCAAGGCTCCTTCTACCTTCTCTTCTCCTTTCTCCTTTCCCCTCTATGACACCACAACAGACGAATTTTGAATATTTGTCCAAGTGGTCCCCAATGTGGTCGATCTTTAGCTTCTGGGCGATGCTACGACTACTAATATCCCGGTCAACTACGATTATTTCTGTGATTTTATGGACATTTCCAAAATTTTCGCTAAGATCAAAAATGCAATGGACGAAATCGACGAAACCAAAATTCCACCTAATTAGTTGTTACAGTAGTGGCACCATAAACTCCATAAACAACATTCACAATTTCCGTGGACTTGCTTGAATTTCCGCCTTTATTAAAGAAAAACTGTAAAATGTACCGAATTTTCTCTTTATTGACTTCTATTGTAACTCACAACTGAATGAAAAAAAAAACAGCAAAGGATTTTTTTTAGTGTGAAATGTCACCTTAACAACGAGCATAAACTTTAAATTGTTGGATCGATCTGCCAAGAAAATAATGGATTTCTCTTTTTCCTAACTTGATATTTCTGGCCCGACCCTGAAAAAATGAACATTGCCTTCGTTTGAAACAATTTTCGAAGTCATATGACCGGTTTTTTGTTTTTTCAGGGTGTCTTTCAAATTGTATGGGGCTTAACGCGAACACACCTTTTTTACCACTAGATGATCATGTAAAATTTTATTCAAGTTCGTCCTACTAAAGCCCTATGACGATCTTGTTTAATCATTTCATGCTCAAAATCGAAATTTTCTGGCCCAACAACTTATTTTGGACAACCTTCCCTGAATTCGTCAACAGCGAATGAATGGCCTCTTCCTATCAAAAGTGTACTTGAAAATAGTCATTGCCTGCTAAGCGACGGCTGCTATTATAAATCAAGGGAGCGATGCGGACCTGCCCTACAGCTGCGATGGAGGTGATGCTCGAGCTGACCCCGTTTCATATATTTATTCAGCAATCAGCCAAGCGTACCCTGTTGAATATAACCAGGCAAGACTTCGGTGGAGAAAAAGTGATGTCATCTAAAAACGTGGAATTGCTGAGCCTGCAGCTCCCACTTATCCAGCAACCCAGAGACGATATCACTAAGATAATCACAATTCAGAATTAAACTGGACAAGAAAGTAAACACGAGTAGACCTGCATTTGAAAGGAAACTCCAGGAGTGTACCGCGCACTGGTACACATATGGCTCACTGACACTAGAAGGTAGTCAAGTGTTCCGTGCCGATGGGTAGATTTCCAAACATCTTCCGAGCGGAGATATATGTCATATATGAGCAGAGATAAACTTAGATAGAACTTTGCGGAATGAGCGAATTACTATTCTGAGCGACTGTCAGCGGGCATTCAAGTCTTTGGCATTCTGTGATTTTAAATCCTCACTGAATCTTGAGAGTATCGAGAAAATGAATCTATTAGGAACGCACAATCGCATCCGGCAATTTGAGTTTCAGAACGAAGGAGTATAACTGGGAACGAAGTAGCGGGCGCATTGGCGAGAGAAGCTGTGACCTCGCCATTAATAGGGCCCGAGCACTTCCTTGATATGGAGCAACACACCAGGTGTGAAGAACTAAGGCTAAGGCGAGTGGAAAACTAAGGCTAAGAGAGGTTAGCTAGCACCAATGGGCACTATGGGGCTATGCCAGGCGAAATCATTACCGGGGGTACAACCAAAAGAGGTTTGGAAAACTCATAACCCTCCACAAGCATAAACTGAAAATGCTCACGGGTATGCTGACAGACCACTGTTGACTGCGTAGTCATCTGCAGATTATCGGGATATAGTCTTCTATGGCGCCTAGAATCTGGTATTTCAAATCTTCGGTTGTTACCACATAACTTTTGTCTAAAATTCATGAAAAAGATATCCAATCGCTTCAAGTCGCATGATCTTAATGGCTAATAGACACCGCCATAGTGCAAATTAATGACATTTTCTAGCCGTCTACACAAAACTTACACCGTTACACTGATGAATTTTCGTAATTTCTGTGTACGTTGCGTGTCTATGGTCTTAATAGGATCTAGGTGGTCTTAAAAGGGCACCCAATACTTTTCATGCCGCAACGGCGGTTGCTATTGCTACTCGATTTATCTCGGCAATAAAGTTGGTTAGTAGTCGTATGATGAGGGTGCATTGTTCCATTTCGCGGCCAAATTAAACGTGGCTTGCCGTTTTGTCAAATTGCTTACAAATTCTGTCGATTACAAATACAAATCGTACGTACATATCTACTTCTCTGCGTGATTATCGTGTGCTACGAGACATAAGCTACTTTTTTGCCTCCACTGCTGGATTGTGAGCGCATAATTATTCGATTGCTGCACTATCATCCAGGCTCTTTCGATTGCTGTGCCATCCAGCCTCTTTCGATTGCAGCGCGCGCCACCCAGGCCATTTGAAACAGCTCCAGAAGTTGACCGCCGCATACAGCTACTGAGAGACACAAAGGCGGAGTGGTACGAGTACGAGTATTGTGTAGCATTTGCATTTGTAGCCACTTGTCGCACCGCACCGCACCGCAGCACAACGCAACGCATCGCATCGCCCAGCATTAGGTAACTGACGTACTTCACTGCAAAATACCTTCATGTCATCATCCTGCTCTCCTTTATTCGTTCACTCACTCATTCACTCGGCCATCGAAATATCTCTCCAATCATTCATTCAGTGCAGAATTTCATTTGATGTTCCACTGGTGGGTCTGTAAGGACATTGAATAGAAATCGGGCGTATGACTGTCCGATTACGCGATTACCCAATGAAGCGTGCAAGAGCCTTTTTGCCAAAAAAACAAAAAAAAAAGAAGAAAACAACCTTCATTGTGGTCTATTGTGGCGCCTTTAAGCTGCTCAGTATCGAGCTGCTGCATTGGAAAGAAATAATTCAGTGCGTACTAAGAATTGCGAATCTTTGATTGGCATAAAAAATCTCCTATAAAAGGAAATCGCATCAGAACAAATTAAATTCTCAATCACCAACTCTCAACTCTCTTAAAGTGCGTAAACTTGAACGGGGGAAGAGAAGCTGTCTTTTGACGCCCACTGCCTGCTTTCACTTACCCATTGTTTTATGTATGTACGCGCATAAATACATCCCTGGAGTGCGACGTGCAAATCCGTAAACTCCCCAAAAACGGAAAAAGTGTAATAAAAAAAAAAACAAAGGGAAACGAAGAACAGAAAATAACCAAAGAACAAATTGAATTGTAATGTACATCGCACTTTAATTTTCCCATTTTTCCCTTTTGTGGTGCACTTCATTATTTTATCGCACTTTCTACATATTTCACACAGTGGTAGGCAGATTGTTTTATTTCATTTAACTTTTCTCCCACAACTTATTCAATCTGCCACTGGAGACAATAACACGACGCTCAGGTTCGCCAATGTCATCAGTAGGCAGTTTTTACCCTAATCGGGCATGTGACGATCAGCATCTGCATCCTGTCACTTTCACATTCGAAACTGTTCATTCAATCTCGCTCTAGTCGCCAACCCCATACGACAATGTCAAAGCGATGCTTTGACCCACCACACACCCACACCCACACCCAGTCGTGCTCTACCTGCTCACTAAGGAGGCATGCAGCCTGTTTAGCGCGTGTGGGGGACTGCCGCACGGTGTAACATTTTGAAAGAATTACCTTAATATTTCGGGTCGTAATGTATGGAGTTTGGCAAAGCTTTTCTTCCAATTCGTGGCATAGGTCTTGATGATGTTGTACAAGTGCAAAGACCGGTAAATGTAATCTTCTGGTGTACGTATAAAATTACCATCCGATTAGTTTTTGAAATCGGTGTATCTTGAGTCTAAATTCTATAACGTCTTGGAGTCCAGGTACAGTTCAATGCCCTAACATAAATAAGAAGTTGGAGGCATATTATCTTTAACTACTGTCATTAAATGTGGCTCCCAAGCCACTACCTAATTAGAGAGCCGAATTTGGACCACATTAGGTTTTAGTTACCACTGCCTAGTGTGGCTTCCATACCACTGCCAAGTATGGATTTCAAATCACCGCCAACTGAGGCTTTTAAACCACCGCCTTATCAAAAAGCCAAGTTCGGGCCACATTAGGTTTTGGTTATCACCGCCAAGTGTGGCTTCCGAATTACTGCCTAATCAGGAAGCCAAATTAGGCACGAATAGTCAACTGCGTTACTTTCGGGACTTGGACCTAGTTTGGCTGCCTTATGAGGCGCAAATGTGGAATGCGGTCTGCCTTATTTGCGCCTAATCACCGCCTTACCAAAATTTCTAGTCGGGCCTGTGGCCTCATTCCGATTGTGTCAGATGGTTTTACATAATTAAAAAATATAAAAATTACCATATTATGGTATACCACCTTGATCAAAAAGTTGCCGGAATATATTCACGAAATAGAAAATATAAGTTTATTCCTCTAAAGTGAAGCCGGCTTCAAGGTACTCCACATCAACTGCAACGCTCTTATGCCAGCGTTTGATCCAGCTCTCGAACTGGTTTAGCCCTCTGAACCATCTTGCATTTCTCAATTACTTCCTTTCGGCTGTTAAAAAGACGAAGTGGTTCCCCGTTCAACTCGATCAAGCAGAAAAATTTATTCGTTTCATTTCTGATCAGAAATTCATGGATAATGATGGCACTGTCCGATGGTGTGTTTACTTGATGCAAAATCCATGAGTTGTTTTCTTTCAAAGTCGTTGTTTTTACTAGCGAATCGCTTCACGTAAACGTCTCATAACGCCCAAATAATAGCCCTTATTAACAGTCAGACCTACTGGCGAAAATTCCTGGTGTACAATACAGTTCAAATCTATAAAAGCCGCGAGCATCACTTTCTATTTTGATTGAAAACGACGTGGTTTGTTTGGTCTTGATTCATTCCGAGCTCTTCACGCATTAGCTTGATGTCTGGAGTACTGGATTGCGTGACGTAGTCATAAATCCACATCTCGTTGTTGTTGTTGTAGCAGAATAAGGCGGTTTCTTTTTTGCATGAAATTCAGATCCTTTAGAACCAACTTTGCAGCAACACGACGCAAACGCAAATCATTAACTATTATATAATGTCCTGAATGGATCCATAAACAATATTTAAGTCCTCTGTCAGCTCTCTGTTGGCTAATTGATCAACTTTTCCTTGACTTGATTGATGTGTTCATCAGTTTACGTTGAGGATGGCCTGCCGCAACGTTCGTCATCGTCGATGGACTCATGATCTTTTCAGAAGCGTTCGTGGCTATAAAATTTTGATAGCAATATTACCCACAGCAGTGGCAATCTTACAAAAAAACAACAAAACTCAAATCAATTGCCTTAGAGCGTCACCTGGCGGTTGTTTCGGGAACTTTTTGATCAAGGTGGCATATGCACATTTGTATGAATTTTCTGAATTATTTATTTCTCTTTTAGATATTTTGTAAAGGAAATAAAATATTTCAAAAAACTATGCCTAATGCTTTGTAGAGTCTAATTAAACTGGACAAGTCTCTGATTATTCCGTACCAATCGATGCAGCATTACCCAAAAGCAGTTGTTAAATGAACCGCGGACTGAGGTCTATCGGTGAATCCTCTCAAAACAGAGCTTGTTCTATGCACGAAGAGATATAAGACACGCAGAGCTCAACCAGCCTCAATAGAGGGTGCACCGTTGGTGCTGATTGACAAGGGGACGTCCCTAAGCTTAATAATTGACAGAAAACCAACGTGGAAGACCAATATTGAGGAGAGAGCTAAGAAGGCATCAGTTGTTTTGTTTGGCTGCAGTGGCGCCATTAGCAAAAGAAGGAAAATCTTTTGGTTCTGTTTATAAAGCAAATCCAGTTGCCTGGTGTCCTCGCCTGGTGGAAATCGCACAAGTGGACGACGTTGGTTAAGAAGCTGAAGAAAGTCAAAAGGTCTGCCCTCCAAAGAATCAGTTGGGCGCTTCACTTAGCGCACTGTTATATGTGATACCCGGAAGTATCGCAGGCAAAACTGCTAATTCACGCTGAGAAATCAAAATTTCGGGCTGTACGCTTGACTTAAGCTACGAGCAGTTCAGTATGCTTATAAGTTTGAATTCATTTGCGCGCTAACCGATAAATGCCCATCTTCACGAGTTGAATTCAGGACATTCTCTATTCATATTCCCTCAAAGGATAAGTGAAAAGGATGGCTCAAAGTTAGATGCAAAAGTTGATAGAGGAGTATTAAGCGCAAGGTCAGGCTATAAAAGTTCAGTAGTATTTTCCAAACGAATGAAGCCGCAATCAAAGAGGAAGTTGTCTACTGCCAAGGAAATAAACATTTACTCCGACAGCCAAACGGTAATTTGGGTGCTGGTCTTCATCATTCTTCGTCATTCATAAAACGAACGGAAGTAATTAGGGAATGTTTTGGAAATTAAGCTCATATGGGTACTTTGTCATAGGGACATTACAGGGAACTGCTAGGAGGATGAACTAACTAGACTGTGAAGTCATTTCCCCACAAAATTAGGTTAAGAGTCCCGTAATTACCTGTAGACTGCTCTTGGAAAGGTAGGTTTCGCGCCAGCTCAACTAGTGCCGGACAGGTATACCAACCTGCAATGTCGTGAGATCCTTTTGTCAACGCGTTGTTTGGAGTCGCTCGATTGAGCTTCTAAGGTTAATAAAACCGCATTGTGGGTGTATTTTCCGGATACTTATTCGAGGTATGTATGCTGTGAGACTTAGCATTACTTCGAGTCTCTTTCGCAGCAGCTACGTGGAGGATGAACTGAACTCATCTCAGCACCTTCTCCTTAGCTGTAAAACAACTATGAAAATATTTTCATGTTAAAGCGTCCTAATAACCGATCTTAATTTAAACGGGCTGATATCTTCTCAATTCGTCTTCCTCTAAGTAGGCTGGACATTTGGATTAGCAGACACTTCACGCAGGGAAGATGGTAACATGGCGAAAAAGAAGGCAATAGAATGCAACCCACTCACAACGAGTGGAAGAGCGCCTGGCAGGCCAAGAGAAATCTGGACAAGAACTGTGGATTGCGAGATGGCTCAACTCGGATTAAGCTGGAAGCAGGTGAAGGCGTTGTCCAGTAATCGGACGAGATGGCGCGTATGTTCCTTGTTGGTGCCCTATGTCCCTAGGGATTCGCGTAAACAATGATGATGATGATGGTTTCTATCTTATCACATGTTAACGTTGCCGCTCACGCTAATGATACAGCCATAATTTCGAGACTCCGGCGAAGTTTCATGGTGTGTGCAGAGAGGGCTCTGTAAAAAAGGAAATGGCTAAGCAAATAGAAAATAGAAGTTAACCCTAAGAAAACACCTCATTTCTTAAATTGGTTTGAATTTATGCCATTTAACTCTGGAAAACGGTAAGTTATTCAAATGTTCAAATACTCCAAAGCTATCAATCGAATGCGCTGAGACTCATAGCTGCTCGTTGCCTAGTTTGTAAAAAATTAAGGAATACTTAAATATCACAATAAACCTTATGTTAACGAAGAGATGTTAAAAATTAGCAAAAAAAATGTTAGTAGACCAGCGGGTATGCTTTAGAGCAAATCGTATGCTTTGGTTATCTTAAATGATCGTCAAACTTCTTTTAGGTTAAAACGAAATCTTACACTAAGCGAAAAAGCTAAATGGGGCGAACTAACTTCATAATTTTCGCCTAAAATAGCTGCAAAATATTTTCTTGAATTACCTTATATTGTATATATGTAAATGTCTGCACGAACTAGCGAGAGTTTTGAATTATTTTGTATTTTAATTAGAAGACACTTTACTTTTGCTTCAAGGCAAACGTTTAAATTTTGCTTGAAATTTGAGTTTCTTGTAGGAAATAATTATAAGGGACAAATGCTTTCGTTAAGATTTTATTTCTTTTTGTGCCAATTATAGGATATTTTTATACATATTTCACAATTTAAAAGATTCCTTAAGGTAAGTTGAGTCGTTTTCATTAGCAAATAAATTCTTCTCACGCGCGGAAAATAACTATTTAAGACAATATGCTAAAAGGAATGAACCATCGAAGAGTGCGCTAATATTCCTGCTTATAGTGAATCGGGAGTCTCAGCTCGTGAATCGGGAGTCTAGCGCTAAAAATAAATCTAAATAAAAATACCATCCACAACTTTTTGAAAAACCCTCATGGATATGGAAAAACTAAAAGAACTGGTCCGAAGCCTAAGATTGACGACAGGTATGAGAGAGAGATAAGATGTTTGGCTGTCAATAAAAACATCGCCCGAACCAAATTACACGAGAACTTTGTCTCAATGTTACGAAGAGAAGAATGCAGCAAGTTTGGAGTGAAGATTCAAATTAAAAATATCAAAAGAGATTGGCTAAGCTAAAGCATAAGACTAGAAGCAGCTAAACTCGAATTCGCCGATAATCATAAGTTCTGTCATGAGGAATGGCCAAGGTGTTTGGCCGAGCTCTTCCCCCTCCTATTTGTGACGTGCGTCTTGCTGTTGTTTCATAAATGAAGGAACCAGAAGTTTTAAGCTGACTCCGGAAGACAAATGGTTTTTATGAGGAGCTTCTTCATGGCAGATATACATTCGGAGGCTTGCCATCGAGCCGAGGGGTCATCGCTATTAGAAAAAAACGTTTTATAGTTTTTTTATGTTTATGCATGGAGGTTCGAATCTATGCACTCCCGAATGGTAGTCGCACATCAATCCATTCGGCTACGAAGCCGTATTTTTAGCAATGAAAAAAAATCTTGATGAGCCTGATGTCAGAAGTATTGGAGAGATATTCACGAGATGCGACAACAAACGCGTTACTGCCGAAACTTTCCCGGTGACTTTTTTATGACCTGGGATGCTTTAAGCGACCGTGGCAAGACTCCAATTTGTTTTTTACTTTGCATAAGATGAACACAGAAAATTACGTAGAGGTATTGGATAATGTTTTAATTAATTTTGCCGAATAATTTCACGCTGAGTCTGGGTCGTATCAACAGGACGTTTGCACCAATTCACAGCGCTAAAAGTACAAAGGAGTTTTTCGCGTCGAAAAATATTCCTGTGCTGAAGTGGTTTGCAGTTAGTCCAAACCTCAATCCAATAGAGCATCTCTGGGGCATTCTTAGCTGACAAGATTATAAAGGCGGACGCAAGATCAAGAGTCTTTTGCAACTTAAAAAAAAACTATTCAATGCGAATGGCCAAAAATCGGTCTTAGTGTCCTTCTGTCCCCCGTTAATTCGATGCCACGACGACTAGTATCAGTTACAGAAAATAACTGATGATATACAGAGTCCGGCACTCGAAGTGTAACACACTTCAGACCGCTCGGGCATCAGCTGTCTATTAGTCTCGAGGCGCTGAAAAAAGCCATTGTCCGCAAGTGGGCCAAAATACCTGCCAGTCACAGCCATACAGCTTATGATTCGTATAATTTTCATACATTTTTTACTTTGATTTGAATTCCAAACTAAATTTATGGCCTTTTTAATTGGTTACACTCAAGTGCCGGATTCTGTACAAGCTAAATTAGATATAATCTTGTATTATTTTATTATGATTTAATTTAATATTCGTTTTGTCCCATATGTCTATTTCCTTTTCCGCTCTTGAAAATGATTAAATTTTCACAATAAAAGGCTGATATAAATACTTTTCCATGCTTTATCCTTACGTTTGATTTCCTCCTTTATGCGGAAGGGTAAAAAGATGTAATATCTGATTATTTTAAAAAATGCTTGCTGTTTCGCTTAGCGTAGTTTACACTTTACAGATAAACAATTTTACACTTCCGTCAAAAAAATGCGGGATATGATGCGTATTTTCATTGGATGCATTCCTATTAAGTAGCTCGAAATTCGCTTATTGTCGTAAAAATAGATTGCAAACAAAACAAAAGCTTTGCTTATTGCTCTAAATTAGATTTTAGCCTTTTAACTTTCATTTTCTTGGAACTGTTTACTGTGCTCGGAAGTTTAGCTATCTGGCGGCAACTTTCCATCAGGTCATAAAAACTACAATTGCGGATATGCTTCAAGTGGGATTAACTTGCCATTTGCAATTTCTCTTTGATTTGTTGTCGAACATTTTTATTTTTCTACTAAATCGTACGAACAGCTTCCAGAATGTGCCGAATAATCTCACCCTATTTGCTTGTTCCCATGGACATCGCAGTGGCTCCCCTTTATCAGCTATTGTTTCTGCATTTCAATACCCGTTTGTATGTGTGAATGTAGGTACGCAATTTTACTTATACTTTATTTTCTATTCTTTGATGTTCTTTCATTGTTCTAAGCATTACATCTTTTGATATGCTTATTGATTTTATTTGTTGCTTTAGAGACTACTTTGCTTTAACAGGTTTTGTCTTTTTTCTTCTACATATGAATGTACTGTTAGTAACAAAAGTAATCAGGCGATTTATGTAAAAAGTAATGATTATGTAATCAAATTTCTACCACTTTCGATTTCGCTAATATATTGAATTTGCCAAGATCAGAGGTGAACTCATATGGTTTGCTGGCACCTGAGATGAGAATTGAAGAATCGAATATGAAAGTAAACTGGCGAGTCTACTACTGCAACAAACTCAGACTGATTACATCGTCCCCACGGTGACTTTCAACGGCAATTTCGTCACTCTCTTTCCATCTTGAAAGGAATTGAGTAAGAGAGATGGCCTTAACAACCGCGCTGTTAGTTCTACCTTCTCCAAACTGGATAAAGAGGCAAAGCGAATAGGTTTGGTGGTGAACGAGGACAAAACGAAGTACCTCCTGTCTTCAAGCAAACAGTCGGCGCACTCGCGTATCGGCACCCACGTCACTGTTGACAGTTATGATTTAGTAAGAGTTTGTAAGAGACTTCGTTTATTTAGGAACCAGCAATAACACCGATTACAATGTCAGCCTTGAAATCCAACGTAGAATCTCTCTTGCCAACAAATGCTACTTTGGACTAAGTAGGCAACTGAGCAGTAAAGTCCTCTCTCGACGAACAAAATTAACACTCTACAAAACTCTCATCATGCCCGTCCTAACGTATGGCGCAGAAGCTTGGACGATGACAACATCCGATGAAGCGACGCTTGGAGTGTTCGAGAGAAAGATTCTGCGTAAGATTTTTGGACCTTTGCACGTTGGCAACGGCGAATATCGCAGACGATGGAACGATGAGCTGTATGAGCTTTACGATGACATAGACATAGCGCAGCGAATAAAGATCCAGCGGCTTCGTTGGCTGGGTCATGTCGTCCGAATGGATACAAACGCTCCGGCTTTGAAAGTATTCGATGCGGTACCAGCTGCTGGTAGCAGAGGAAGAGGAAGGCCTCCTTTGCGTTGGAAAGATCAGGTGGAGAAGGACTTGACTTCACTTGGTGTGTCCAATTGGGGCCGGTTAGCACGAGAAGGAAACGACTGGCGCGCTTTGTTAAGCTCGGCCAAAATCGCGTAAGCGGTTATCGCGCCAATTAAGAAGAAGAAGAAGAAGAAGAGATGGATCAAACCTGGACTGTGGTGTTGGAGCTGTTATATAGACTTAGAATTGAAAAATCTTTGCGCCTTCCCAATACTCGCAGTGTCTGCCAGACGAAAGTTCTGGCAATAGTATCACTATTCTTTCGGATAGCCAAGTTGCACTCTGAATTTGGCTACAACACCCTCTAATCTGGTGGAATAATCTTACCACCTTGAGTGAAAACCATAACGCTCCCTTAATCTGGATCTTTGGGCATTGGAACATTGTAGGTAACGAAAACGCAGATGAACTGGCAAGAGGGGGATCTGCCATAGGTAACAGATAAGATTAGATTAGATTTGTGGACGGTTGAAGAAGTCCCAGCACTCAGTCAGGAGTTCATTGTGCTACACCCGGATAGATTACAGTAGAAAGAATAGAGAGATAGGAAAGATAAAATGTGGGTGGTAAGACAGAAAAATTGGTTTGAGGTCACTCTCCCACAAATCTCTAGGATTCATGGATGAATCTTAAGAGATCCGGAAAAGTATGAATATTATCCGTACTCAGTATATCGCAACCCAATGTCCTAAGTCTGATTCCTGAAAAGGCCGTACAGCTACAGAAGAAATGCTCTGCAGTGTCGTCATCCTCGGGACAGGATAGGCATATCGGGCGGTCGACGACCCGCATGGCAGCCAGGGCGTTGTGCCCATTTATTACAGCCACCATTGCGCTCAGGTCCTTTCTGCTAAACTTTAGGAGAAAGGTCGTTATTTTCCTGCTTGGTTCTTTCACAAAGCACTTGGCTACACTGCACGAGTCCAACCCAGACCAACGTCCTGGGTAGCATTCTTGCAGAATTGGTATTCACACCACTGGATGTAATCGAGAATGTAATCTCCTCAAAATACGTACGAATCGCGGATTGTAGATGAAGAGATCACATGACAGTCAAAGTCAAACGTCAGCATTGATAAATATGAAACGAAGAGATGCCTGCAGACTCACGGCAGTGATAACTGGCTTCGGGACCATAGGAGAGCAAGCTGCCAAAATGGGTATCCCTTACAATTTTAATTGTCATAGTTTTAATCAACCGGAGAAAAAAGGAAACTAACTTCCAATTCCTCTGTGAATGCCCTACCCTATGGAAGGCGAGGATGTTAACCCTTGCTTGCAAGCCGCTTTTTGAAAACCTCCAAGAACTGGCCGGTATAGACGTAAGCAAACTTATAAGATTTCTCCATGGCACAGACTTCATGTAGTCGTGAAGGGATAACCGGATAAAACAGTTCTGTCCATTTTCTACCGCAAAAAATGCATTCCTATTTGGAATAAAGTGCACTCAGCCGTCCAAAAAAATGATCCAAAATAAACCCGGTTTTTCAGCCGCTTAAGATTCTTATTTACCTGACTAAAATTTCACGAGTCATATCACTGCATACCTAAACATTTTTTAAACGTTCGACTTAAAAAGTTCAAAAATTTAGATGGATATGGTGGGACATTTAGATGGACTCTTGGTAATGGTTGTACGGGTTAGGCTAATGCGTTTATGCACTGCGACCAGATTGATCTATTGTGCGCCCGTAATTACTTAATTATAATTATTTAGTACACCGAGGAATCGAACCAGCTCGTTAGAAGGGAGCAATCGTAAGTCTTTCTCCTCTAGTAGGTACGAGCCCAGGGTTCTGTGTCTCCTGTGGCCTAATGCCTCACAGTTGGTGATTCAGAATTCTGTTCATTATGGGGCCATAGTGCATGATTCGGCCCGTACAATTTTCAAGAATTGGTTGTCCATTGTCATTCGGGAGCGAGAGGTCTTGCTTGAGAAGATAATGGCTCATTAAGTATGGCTGGAGTGTATCCCTTTTGTACTATGAAAACATGTCCCACGGATGCATTGGGTGTGCTTCTGAACATACCACCGCTTCCAATTCTAATTGAAAGGGAAGCTCGCTCGAGTGCCTTAAGATTAAAAGGTATATCTGAACTTAAAAGTGGGGATATGAAAGGACATTTAAAGATCTTAGAAGACTTCCTACATAGTCCCATTCTTCATAGGGATGATATACTATCAGCCAAACCAATACTCTTCAGGAACTTCCAAGTTATAATCAATGAACGAACAGACTGGAGAACTAACTCTATCACTTTCAAACCTGGCTACCAGCTATGGTCTACTGATGGGTCCAAATTGGAAAATGGTAGAACAGGGGCAGGAATCAATGGGCCCAAATTCGAAAAATCGATGATGGGATAATACCCAACAATATTCCAGGCAGAAATACATGCCATTGAAATATGTGTGAGAGAATGCCTTAGAAGGAGAGTGAGAGGTACTCACATCTACATACTTTCAGGTAGCCAAGCGGCTCTAAAAGCCCTTCTATCAACAACTATCACCTCTAAATTGGTAAATGATTGCCTAAACCTTCTAAACACGTTAGGAAACCTCAACATAGTAACACTATGTTGGATTCCGGGACATGAAGGACATGAGGGAAATGAAATGGCTGACGACCTTGCAAAACAAGGAGCAAATATGCAACTTACTGGTCCTGAGCCTTTCTGTGGACTGACAAAAGGCCACATTAATGAATTCCTTAGGAAATGGGAAGAAAGAAAACTTGCCGCACACTGGCTAAACTGTGCCGGTCAGCGTCAAGCCAAACTATACCTAAGTCCCAACAAAGGAATATCTGACAAACTTCTCTATCTGAACAGAGTAGATCTGCGTCTTTTAACCGGATACCTTACAGGTCACTGGTTGAAAGACAAGACTGGCACTCCCCAAGTAGCGCTAGGGCGCGGTTTTGATACCATTACGAGACCTTCAACAGGCAGCTATCGACAGCCCGCCAGAGCTGTTGATGTAATGGAGAAGATTGATAGGATTTAGGTTGGCCAAGGCTGTGGACGAAAGTAGCACCCAGTCAACCTTAATCTTTCTGCTGTCAAACCCGGACGTTTACTGAGAAAGTGTTCAACAATTTCCTTCTCTGGAAGGTCCCCACAATGACCGGTAACTAATTGGGTAATTGAATGACGTGGAGTCCTCAGAACATTCTGAGTCCTCCGTCTATTGTACAGGGGCCAGAGGATTTTGAAAATAGCACATGAAGAAATGAAGCTCCATCTGCGCTTTCCTCAGAAATAAGTTGTGCAATTCCACATTTCAACACAAATTACTGGGTTGCCCATATTCGACGGACCCATGTGTTTTTCTTTTTTTAATCAAAGAAAAACACAATTTTTTTGATGTTGACGATAATAATCATTTTATCACTCTTTGAATACGATATCTCTCAAATGGCTGCCTTGAGCCTGTACGGCGTATTGTGCCCGTTTTGCAGCATTTTCCATAGTTTTAGCTAACATTTCGGCTGGAATAGCGGCTATTTCCTCACGGATGTTGTTGTTGAGCTCTTCTATGGTCTTTGGCTTATTAATGTAAACCTTTGATTTTAAATATCCCCACAAGAAGAAGTCGGATGGCGTTAAATCGGACGAACGCGGTGGCCAGTCAAAATCGCCATTTTTCGAAATATAATTTCTTCAAAAAATCGATTGTGGTGCGGGCTGTGTGTGCTGGAGCGCCGTCTTGTTGAAACCAGAACTGCCTCATACGCTTCCGACGAATAATTGGCATCACAAAAGTAGTTATCACATCGCGATAACGCTCCTGATTGGCGGTAACAGCTTGACCACCTTCATTTTCGAAGAAAAACGGTCCAATAATGGTTTTCGCACTAACGCCGCACCAAACAGTGACTTTTTCGGAACCTCTTGAATTTCGTGAGGATTTTCAGTGGCGTAAATACGGCTATTTTGCTTGTTTACCGTCGCAATCAATAAGAAATGAGCCTCATCGGACATGATGATTTTGTTCTTCTTCTTCTTCTTTTGACTTCTTTTAAAAATCTGCTTGGACTGACGCTTCCAACGCGGTATGTCATTAAGGGTTGCCAGATGGGTCCGTCGAATATGGACAACCCTGTATTAACAAAATTTAAGTGATATTCTATACCGCAATGGGGTCTATAGAGGCCGGTACTCGAAGTGTAACCAATTAAAAAGGCCATAAAATTACTTTGGAAAAATGCTTTTATTCAATTCAAAGTGAAAAATGTGTGAAAATAATTCAAAATTAAGAATCAATTTACTTTTGCTCGATATGATCACCTTTTGCCTAGACTATGGCCTGGAGACGGTCCAGAAACGAATCGCAACCTGTCCGAATGTGACTTGCAGGTATTTTGGCCCACTGACGGACAATGGCTTTTTTCAACGCCTCGAGACTAGTGAATCTTTTAGTTCGGACTTTGCTCTCCAAAATGGCCCAAAGATGGTTTTGGCGCAAATGCCGACCCAAAGCTGGAGTTGTCGCAGTGGAAGGACCGGTTTGTAACGCATACTTCTGAACAGTACCCATGCCATTTTAATAATGTGTTCATTTAGGTGAGTCACTGTATGTTTCCAATATTAGTTCCACTTCATATTTTGTACTTAACAATTGAAAAAGTCGACAGGTAAGATTTGTAAGCTCAGGAAGAAAAAAAATTATAAGGTTAACTTGTTTTTCTTTTCGAACTTTTTATATTTGCATTCATATATTTAATTTTTCTTTTTGTTATTTGAGATGAAATTCGAAATAATAGAGGGCTTTCTATAACTAGCAAGAGTACACTCAGAAAACAGAAAAAAGGTAAAAGCAAATGGCTGAGAAAGTTATTTAGTTTGTTTCAATCTTTCTGGACTTATTTTTAATTATCATAGACAATATTTGGTTTCAGGGCTGCTCGAATTTCTCGCATTCATCTTTTGTAATTGGGTTAAGTTAAAGAACATGGTAAGATGCTCAGCAGGCGTTTTGGTAGAGGCTGATCCCCCTCCCAGGCGTCTCAGCAGCTTATCGACGTAGCCATTAGGCCGCAAATGGGTCTCATCGCTAAACACCTTAAGTTGGCCGGAGCGCGCGATGAAAACTTTTCACAAAGCATCGATTTTCGTAATACAATTTTACGATTTGTAAACGTCGTTGAGGCGTAAGTCTTTCCATGATGAAATGTCAAAGAATACTGAAAAAACTATGAATTTAGTTTGACAGCAGTCACGCGTGATCTGTTGAGAAAACTCTATTGGAAAAAGTATTTCCAATCTTATGATTCTTCATCATAGACTCTTCCATAGGAACTTTGTGTCTGAAATATTTCGCAATCATTAAATTCACGAAACTATGTCTCACACTTTCTATGTAGAATACTTCCAAGCACTAGTTTGTTTGAGTGTAAAATCTATTTGAATAACGCACCGGTCTTGTATTCACATTTTAAGTTGCAGACAATTGATTTACTTTGTGTTTATGTTCAAAGACTTTGGCTGTGTGAGAAATCTCTAACCACCCAACAAAGGTGCACACATACGCACATTTGTATGGATGTTTGTATGTAAATACATGTTCTACATACAATTAGGGGTTTCCGCAACACATATGCACAAGTGGGTTGTTATATTTTGTATTGATCCTACTGAAATTGAATCCATTTTTTTGGCCTTCACATCTTTTTCACCGTCTGTTGTGCAGTCAACCTTACTGGGTAATCAGCCGGGCAACTGGCCTTAGCAAAAATAACAAACACATATGTGTAGGTGTGTACATATGTACATATGTATATGTCTGTGCGTTATGTGTAGATGTAGTAGTATGTTTGTGTATACCGTTGGCAATAATAGCCACAGGTGTGAGCAAACATTTCAACTTAATTCTTAGTTCCTTTGAGAATTCTCTCATTTTCCTTTGTATTTTGTGTGTGTTGTTCTTTGTTAGACAACGATGGTTAACAGGTTTGGGGACCTTTTTTGTAAAAACTTTTGTTTCATTTTCCTGTTTAATAAATTACATTTTTTGTGGTATCTTTCTTCTTCAATTTTGTGAACTCACAAGCACAAGGAGTCTTACGCATAAACAAGGCAAGAGGTGAGGTAAGTCGAGCAGAAGAAGAAAATGTTTTTTAGTGAAATTTGTTAGTCATAGTTACAAAAGGAACGTAGAACCGTTTTCTCTACTCGCCTCTAATTTTGCAGGCGTCTTTCTCGAGACGTTAAACGCATTTTCGTTCTCCGAAGCGCTTATTAAATTCATGGATCGATATATTTAAAATCCAGCTGAGGTTCCCTTTAAAACTTGTACAGTTTGAGTACAAATTGTAATTTTCAAATAAATCACTCCTGCGTTGCCATAGTTTCGTAATTCAGAAATTTTTGCTTGGCGGTTGGCAGAGAAAACGAATGTAGTCGAAGGACGCTTTACAGTGAGCACCAAATTATTGTCTCACTTAGTAAACCGCCAGATATATTAACAACAGAAATTATTTCCTAAATTTTCTTCATTAATTGAAATTCTAATGTTTTGATGTAACGGGTCCGGCACTCGAAGTGTAACCAATTTCAGACCCCTCGCGCAGCTGATGCACGGGCATCAGCTGTCTGTTAGTTAGCTAAATGACAGTCCAAAGTATTGTTTACAAGCGCGCGGAAGCATTTTGTCGAGAGTAAATGCGTAAAAGGAAAATCTGTAATGGATTTCAAACGTAATAGTGTGATTGCATTGTATTGGGCTGGAAAATCACAACCAGCGCTTGTTTGTGAGCTCGAGCACCTTCAAGAAAATAAAGATTTTGTTTATCGCACCATTACTCGTTACTGGTACCATCGCGAAAGGTCATGGAGGTGGTCATCAAAAGACTGCAACGTCACATGAAATGATTCAATGATCTCAGAGTCAAGCCTTACAAGATCCAAAAGGCGCATGATCTCACACCAAAGCAGCAAAAAGTCAGACTTGAGAGAGCGAAGGAGTTGCTTCGCTTAACCGAAAGCGGTCAATTTCCAAACATTGTGTTTTTTGACGAGAAATTTTCTTAAATTTCACAATTCGTAAAGTCCCAAAACGATACGGTTTATTTCACCGACTGTTCATACGAGAATTTGAGTCATTGATTGGCCACCAGGAGGCAGCACCCGCCACAGGTAATGGTTTGAGCCGCTGTAACCGCAGATGGGGGCTCTCCAATCGTTTTCATCGAGCCTGGCGTCAAGGCAAATACGAAACAACTAATTGACATCGTTCCGAACTTCATAACGTCCGCACAATGGCTCTCAAATTCAACAGACACGAATCCGTTGACTTTTCTCTTTGGGCCATTTTGTAGAGCAAGGTCCGAACTAAAAAATTCGCCAGTCTCGAGGCGCTGAAAAAAGCCATTGTCCGCGAGTGGGCCAAAATACCTGCAAGTCACATTCGGGCAGCTTGCGACTCGTTTCTAGACCGTCTCAAGGCCATAGTCTAGGCAAATAGTGGTCATATCGAGCAAAAGTAAATTGATTCTTAATTTTGTATGATTTTCACAAATTTTTTACTTTGAATTGAATAAAATGAGTTTTCCAAACTAAATTTATGGCCTTTTTAATTGGTTGCAATTTGAGTGACGGGCCCTGTAGTAATATGAAAAAATATTATTTATTTATATCCGATACTTTACTTGATTGTAAATATTACTATTTATTTTTATTATTTTTGCTGAAATAGGTATGTGTTATACTGGCAATTTGTCCGGTTGGTTGAAATGGCTGAAGTACCACGCTGGCACTCCCTAAGAAGCACTAAAGCGAACTTTTTTTTTTGTTTTTGTAGTTTTTCGGTCAACTTTGAATATTTCCAAATAATTATTCAGTGTATTTGAACGGCTTTACATATTCTCTAATTTCCTCTCATTTTTTCTTACCCTCTAATCTTCTCTCGCGCTATTGTAGTGTTTACTCAATAATGAAAGAAACAAGATTGCGCCCATCAGAGAGTGCGTGACGTCACATTAGCTGTGCAGTGATTTTTTATACCCAAAATGCGAACATTTTTAAGTTTGGTGTTTGTTCCTTTTTTGTTTAATTTAAAGCTTACGAAACTGTAAGTTAAAAGATAAACAAAACTTTATTATTAAAGAAGAATGTTAAAAAAGGTCACTCTGAGAAGATTTTAGTGCTAATGAAAATTTGTTGGTTCTTATAAAATTTGATATTTTGAAAGTGTAAATTTAATTTTTTGCTTCTCTTAAGGTTATGCTTATACAAGATTTACTAAGCGTCAACCCCAATAAAACTTAACCCATCCTATTTACCAGGAAACATAAAATTCCAAATATAACTCCCCCGACTGTAGGTGAAACGGCATTGTCATTCAGTGATGAGGCCCGCTACTTAGGTCTAATACTATATAGAAAACTAAGTTGGAGGCAAATTTCGAAGATAGAGTAAAAAGAGCGACAATAGCACTCTACTCTTATACACAGCTGATAGGACTAATTTTGGGTCTTTCCCTATCTATCCTATATTGGCTTTACACAGCAATTGTCAGACCAATCCTAACATACGGTATACTAGTTTGGTGGCCGGTTTTATTAAAAGAACCATGGTACATGTACAAAGAATGGCCAGCCTTTGCATCTGCTGGCCTCTTAGAACTACACCCACAGAGGAACTAAATATTATGCTTAACCTTTTACCAATTCGGTAAGCAAACAGCTGCCAAAGCAGCTCTCAGACTAAGAGAAATTGGCCTACTCAAAACGAACCACAGAAGACACTCTTCAATTTTAGAAAAATTCCCCTGCATTCCTGGCACAACGTATTTCTGTTAGACCAAAGATATCAAGAGTACTTGAATAAATCCTTCGTCACAGTATTGCTTTCCAAAGAGGAATGGGATAATGGGCTTACTGTTAATAAAAATGATATAAGCATCTATACAGATGGCTCAAAACTAGACAACAAAGTAGGTAGAGGGGTGGAGGGGTGGAGAAGTCTTCATATACTCGGACAGTCAAGCAGCAATAAAAGCGCTAGAATCTAAAACACACTCGTCAAAAACAATTATAGAATGTTTTAAACTTCTAAAGGACGTATCAAAATACTACAAAATACACCTTATTTGGGTGCCAGCCCACAGCAATATAGCAGGGAACTGCCAGGCAGATGAACTTGCTCGAACTGGTTCAACGTTCGATCTCCAACCGGATAAGTCGCTGATACCTAAGCCTTTAGCCACTTGCAAGCTACTGATAGATAGGGAAACCATCAAAAAGGTAAATACAAGCTGACAAAACCTCACAACATGTGAACTAAGCAGGCAGATATGTCCGAATCGGAACAGCGGTCGATCGAAAATCTTCTTAAGATTTAACAGAGAAGCTATAAGAAAAATGATATGGGTATTAACTGGTCATTGTCTCATAGGCAGCCACGCTAGAAGGTTAGGACTCCCGTACTTCGATTTCCGTAGAAGCGGTCTAAATAAAGAAGAAGAGCAAACAGTCAGACACCTTTTATGAGAGTGTGAAAGCTTATCGACAAGGAGGCTGCGCACTCTTGATACAGCATTTTTAACCGATGTAGCGGACATAGTGCATCTTAAATGGTTTGAAAAGGAACACGTAAGGTAAGGATAAGTTCCAGTGGTATCACAATGGACCTGCGAAAGGTCTAAGTGTGTCGCTACGACACAACAACAACCCAACTAACCTACCTTTAAGGTTATGCAAGAGTACTAAATTCTCTTCTCTCAACTCTTCTTAGCATTGAAAAGCTTTTTATACATTTTAAAAAGCGTTTGAATTTAATGAATGCGAATTAAAACCATGGAGGTGTAATCGTTTCTTCCGGTCCTCAATACTTAGTGGGACACTGGACGTCAAGAGGTGTATTCATAGTTAAAATAAGCAAAAAAAAATACCAGAAAATACTGAGGAAACCATTTTAACAAACATTTTTACAAAAAGAGTTACATAACCTCAAATATAGTAAAAAAGTCGTTATCCTAACAAAAGAGTTTCTCTTAACAAAAAACTCAGAAATTAAATTGTACATAACCATAACACATTTATTTGAAAAATAGCGCATTTTAAAGGTAGTTTGTCGCGCATACAAAGTTCTTTAAGTCAATCAATAAAAATTTGGCATTTTATTTGCTTTAAATGGGCATTTTAATGCGTTTTTATATCCAAAGCTAGACAACACTGCAGTAGCGAGAGAGAGATTTGACTACTGGAAAAAGAAGAACACCAACAACAACTGCAATCGCGGGCAATACGACCAGATGTAAAAAAAAGTAAAGCTAAATAAAACCAAGTAAATTATTAACTAATTTTTAAAAAATGTATATTTTACAAAATTATAAACATTGCACTTTAATTAGAAAAGGCTAGCATTGAAGGCCCTAGTAGCCAGTGTGCTAATTAAGTTAGGGTTATATTGTGTATCTCTCCTGGTGAATCGTGAAGCCTTTTTCACGATTTTAAATGTTAAAAACAACAAGCGCTTAAAATTTTTACGACATTTATTTATTGAGTTCTGACAATAGAATGATTCTTATTACTAAATTAAATATACGCATAAGCCAAGACGCTTATGGTATATTGGAAAGGTCCTGCTACTTCACCTGTTACAATATGAAGGTCACATATCGTATGATTTTCTGAGATAGCAGGAAAAAATATAGGGTTATTCAATAGGTGCGCTTCAACTTTTTTCCGATAGGGAGGGCGAACGACGCAATATTTTTTATTTTTCGCTTGTCATTTGTAAACTTCATTAGTATACATTTCATCATGGAACGCTACACACTTGAGCAACGATTGCAAATCGTGCAAATTTTTTATGAAAATAATCGTTCTGTTGCTGCTACTTTAAGAGCATTTACGGCCATTTTACGGTCCATTTAACAAGCCGTCCCGTTTTGGGGTTATGATAAGTCATTGGTCTACAGTAACAAGCCGGCGACGATTTGTGAGCTCAGACCCAATATTGAACGCGAAATTGCTGGAATTTCGGCCGATTTATGCAAAAGAGTGGTCGAAAATTGGGTTCAACGATTGGACTTCGTAAAACGTGCACGCGGTGGTCATGCAAAAGAAATCGAATTTCATACTTAAATGTATGTGTTGAAACTCGATAATAAAAAAAATTAGTTAAAAAAGTCAAACCGTTTGTGTTTTATTCGAAAAAGTTCAAAAGTTGAAGCGCTCTTACTGAAAACCCCTATACAATGAGCGAAAATAGTTCGACAAACTTATGCTAATGCTGTTGGTTATTGGGCAAAAACAATGCATAAAGAAAGGTGAGAAGATAGTGGGAGTAAGTAAAAGGGAGCTCCAGCGAAGACAATAACGATGTTAGCGACGACAACAACAACGGCAGTGATGAGAGAGTGTTAATGTAGCTTACATTTGATAGCTGTAACGATAATTGGAAGTACTGGTGCTAAAACGACGTCACGCATTATCAATTTGCAAAGTAACGATATCACGATAGGCACCACCTCATTATTCTTTCCATCATGTCGCCGTATGCATTGTAAAATTTGTCACAAGCTTTATAGCAAAACTAAGTTCAAAATTAAGAGTAAAATTTTTGCTTCAAAAATATAAAAATTTTAATTCATAAATAAATTAAATCAAAAATTTTATACAAAATTGACAGAATTTTTTTTTTCGAAAAATATAAAATCTTTAATTCATCATTTTTATATAAAAATGTCCTTTAAAAAATTGCGAATATTGTAAAAATTAAAGCGACTACTGCAAGGGTACACGAAATTTATGTAACCTCCGACATTTTTCTTTCCAAACAAATTTAAACGCTGCCCATTTGGGAATTGTTTCTTGAAGTGAAACTCATTGCGTGATTCAGCAAATGATAGAAGTTTCGAAATAAAGTTTGTAAGACTGAGAAGAGCCGTCGTTAATAATGCATTACTCACTTTAAAATCTAATTGGTTTCTGTATGAGATGCGCGCACATAGGTGGATAAATATGTGTGAGATATATGTATAAGTGAATGTGTATGCATTCCAACCGCTTGCGTTCCACTAAAGTGCACGGGGTAAATGAAAGCCAAAAAAGTTGGCTGTCAACAAGGGAAACAACAATAAAGTTATTGCGAATTTAACTTTTAGAATTTTGATTGCTGACAACAGTGCCTTCATATGAGTGCCGTTATTTGTGAATGCCGTTCATATTCTTGAATGCATGTCTGCGTGCATGTGTGTGAGTGACTATGCGGTAGTTTATTTGTTTTTGCGTTAAGTTGAAGTTGAAAGTTTGAAGTGTTAGCGACTTTTATATTTATTTACTTGCCACCAAAGTGAAAATGCACATCACTCAAAGTTTAAACCTCAATTCCGTGGGGATAATGATGCCTAAAGTCTCATTCATGGCACAATTTCATTCTGTATTCTGCGATTGCTAAACTACATACCAAATATACATATGCACATACACACACACACAAATATATGTACATATATACTTGTATGTATATATATATTCCTGTACACTCGCATACAGGAAGCACTTTGGCGCTCAGGAACCGCACACTGTTCCCACATCCCTGTTTACCCATACGAATTAATGCTCCAGGGAGTCTTGCATATCATCGCTGGCACACGCCACTCCCAATCAAACAAATAATGTGCGCACACACACACACACACATTAATATGTTCACTCATGCCAAAATGAAATGTGCGTCAAAGATTTCGCGCTTGGCGCTTTCGTCGGCATTTGGCAGTTGACGCTTGTAGCGGCGGTAGAAGTTGTAAAAAAAACGAAATCACATATCGAAAAATGATTTCAGATATGTCAGCGAAATCTGCTTTTGAACGCCGATTGTCAAGGCGGCACAAACTGTTCAACACTCCTCCGTGCGTGCCCACCCACTTAAGGCAGCTGGCGCACAGTAGAAGCTATAAAAATCGCTTAAATACGAGGGTATGCGTATGTCCCGTTGTTGATGTATTGAGTTGTGTGTGGTTGTGGGAATATTTGGCAAATATCTTCGCGATTTAAGCAATTCTTTTAGTGCAATTTTATTTGGAGCTCACTTCGTTTTCTTCCACGGTTTTTATTTTATTTTGCTTCTTTGATGATGATGGCTCCTGGTACATGCACTCTCATACACATGCAGTACACACACATTTCAGCGCTTGTATTGTGCAGTCGGTGACTGTGCGAGTGCTGATAAAATTAAACGCGCGAATGATTTGTATTCACATTTAACAGAGAGTTCATACAGGGTAGCTCATATAGTGTTTCTTTTTTCAATCATGTGATATCTTGACAGCGAACAGCTCTTTCCGAGCGAGTATCTTTGACGTTTTTTTGATAGTAGGAAATATGTACTTTGTGGTGTCCTCATTCGAGCCCAGACCCAGAGCCTTTTTTTCTAACATTCCGCAATATTCGTACTTAAAACTAAAACAATTTATTAAGCGTGTATGCAAAGCACCCAGTGGTGCAACCATTTCTAGAATGTTTGCTTAAAGGCATCATAAGTCCATTGCTGACTTTCTCTTCAGTCTATTAAGGGGTTAGGGGTAGTCAGAATTTAAAACAAATTAGATTTTTTTGCATTTTTTTAAGTACAAAATCTCAAAAATATTGTGGGCAAATTTGAAGAGAATCAGACAAATACGTTTCAAGAAAGATATAAATTGTTTAATCCGAAAACAGCGGATAATGATTATTCTCCCTTACCTCCAGTAATGAAAATTTACATTCAAGATGTGTAGGGGATTCAATCAAAATAATAACGAAAACTTTAATCAACTAGTAACGGTATGTACGAGTTATACTAACGAACTTAATTGTGGGTCTAATTCTCATCGGTATGCTGAAAAAATGGATGTTGCACGTAAGAAAGTGGCAGATAAGCGCGCTAACGATAACACTCGAAAAGGTAAAGGCTGGTTAAGTTTCAAGTGCCGGTGCTGATTTTACATAAAATACAATTTTTTAAAAAATTATTGTCATTTCTCTTTATTATGATAATATTGGTATTGCTCAATTACGTATAGAACAAATTATCGGCCAAATGACCGCCGCGGCCTCGGCGGCACACGTCCATCTGATGGTCAAAATTTTCAATGACCCTGAGGTATTATTGAGGTTCTATGCCGTTAATGCGCGGAATTATCTCATCCTTCAGCTCTTGATTTGTTGCTGGCTTATCGACGTACACCTTTTCTTTCAAATAACCCCAAACAAAATTTTAACTTAAAATCTTGAAAATTGACGAGGTTACAATAAGTGCAGGTAGTGAAAGTGAAGAGCCGCCAATGAAAACTTTAAACGCGTTTTTCTCAAAACGACTTTTCTGAACACGGTGGCTTCGATTTCTCGAAGACTTATGAACCGATTTTAATTTGTTTTTTTAATTTTTGTACATGTATTGGCTACAGTCGTACATAGCCGTTTTTAAAAATTCCAAAAATTAATAATTTTTCAAGCCTTTCGAAAACAAAAACAAGGGTAAAAACACGAACTCATTTATAAACTCAAATATAGAAACCACCACCTACGACGATAGGCATTGATGTATAGATGAAAATTTTTTGCTTTCAGATGATTTTTCACCGCTGTATCGTGGACACCAAGGTGCATCAGTTTTTTATGAGGTCATTGCATTAATTTTTATATTTTTTAATAAAAACGTATGTCAGTATAGTTGTTAAATAAATTTTAATTTGTCCGATCCTCAAATAATCATCCCTACTTATAAAAAAGAAATTCATGAAAATCACTTAATTTTCACGCGTTCCCCGTGGTGTTCCCCCTTAAAATTTTTGTTTCAATGTTTGAAGAGGTGTACCCCGTTTGAGGTACGTAAGTGTTTGCCTGAATTATGGTCTGGGAAATGCATTCGGGTGGCTCGACAAACTACTGCTGTATTTGTCACTAAATCCTTTCATCTCTTCACATACTGAAGGTATCATCGTTTTGTTACTTATTAGCTCGTTGCTAGTGTAAATCGAGTCTTCGGTGATTATTCGCAATGTCTTTGCCTGGAAACCCTCTATGATGTCAATATTCGTTTTTGCCGCCACTTCTCATAGCTGGATGCCGTAAGATCAAATGAATTTAATTACGGCTTTGTACAGAAGAAGTTTGTTTTCTTCAGGCAGCATTGAGCTTTTTCCTATAATCCATTATAGAACGCTTTGCATTTGGTCATTATGACATCACGCCACGTTAGGCATCCATGCACCTGGACAGCTATATCACCCAAATATTTCTCGCTATCCGCTTGTGGAAGCTGCTGATCGAATCTCAAATTTCGGGAGATAAATTTCATATAGGTAATCTCACTTTTTAATTACGGATTAGGAGTTAAGCCCGGTAAAGTAGATAATCTGGTTATATGTGAACCTATTAAAAGATCTCTGCCCATGCCACTCAATACACTAAATAATTAATGCAGTAAGCGGCGAGTTAAAGCACTGAAAAACTGAAGGTTTAGTGATAACGGAACCCCTAATTTAACTACCACTAATATCGAAAGCCATTTCTGAATTTGAAAAAATATTTGGGCTTTATTTCCTTAATATGTTTTTCTGAATTCCATTTTAAATTGATCTACTATCAAGCCTAAATTTTCTTGTTTGGTTTGGTGAAAATTCATCTTTCTTTGATTTTCGTACTTACCAGCTTTTGAGAGGTGAACGATATGCCAAATGAGCACTCAAAACATCAAATCCATCCGAGCAATACTTACATATAATTATTTGCATTTCACACTTTTGCAAAGTTAATATTGTTCATTTACATACATACATACATATGTACATATGTAGTTAATTTTAGTTGTTAGTTTAATATTTTACACTAATTAGCATTTCAGTTACACAAAACATTATCGTAGTAACTTAAAAAAGTGTCAAACTTTATGGGATTAAGGTTTTGTTTAACTTTGCTAAAACGAGATTAATTAGAAAAGTGCAAAAATTAATTTTTCAAAGACCATACTTTTTATTTATGGAATAAAAATAAACATGATTTTTCATGATTTTTAAATTCACTCTGTTCGGTTACGCAGTTCAAGCGAACAACGAAACAAGCGCATGCAGCGCAGTCAACGTTTTAGCTCTGCGGCTCCGCTCTCACCTGTACTCATATGGTACTCGTATGCTCATATGCATACAGGTATACATATATACACATTTACAAACATTGTAACTTGTCTTGAGAAGCAAAGAGAAACAAAACGGCATTTTGATGTACAAATGCAATATTTATTGCTATTGCATTCTGCTAGCTTTTCTCCATATACGTCGGCGCAAGCAAGTCTCTTCTTCCCTCTATAATAAATAATTTTATTTACAATATTTCTATTTTTATTTTGAAAAGCTTACGTGTTAAGAAATATTAGGTAAACTGTAGCAAACGCAGCGCTAGCAGCAAAGGCTGTTGGTTACACTTCGAGTGTCGGTCTCTGTAGGTGGTTAAAAACATAAGCATGTATGTATGTATGTAAGTCTTCTTAAAAGTTAGCAAAATATATTTTATAGTTCTTAGCCTGCTATAAAAATATTGTATATTAAAAGGCAATTTTAAGTATTTTTATGCCATAGCAGCACTTTGTTGTAATATTTTGTGCTGAAGCCTGGAAGCACTAGAAAAATATATTTTATAGTTCTTAGCCTGCTATAAAAATATTGTATATTAAAAGGCAATTTTAAGTATTTTTATGCCATAGCAGCACTTTGTTGTAACATTTTGTGCTGAAGCCTGGAAGCACTAGAAAAATATATTTTATAGTTCTTAGCCTGCTATAAAAATATTGTATATTAAAAGGCAATTTTAAGTATTTTTATGCCATAGCAGCACTTTGTTGTAATATTTTGTGCTGAAGCCTGGAAGCACTAGAAAAATATATTTTATAGTTCTTAGCCTGCTATAAAAATATTGTATATTAAAAGGCAATTTTAAGTATTTTTATGCCATAGCAGCACTTTGTTGTAACATTTTGTGCTGAAGCCTGGAAGCACTAGAAAAATATATTTTATAGTTCTTAGCCTGCTATAAAAATATTGTATATTAAAAGGCAATTTTAAGTATTTTTATGCCATAGCAGCACTTTGTTGTAACATTTTGTGCTGAAGCCTGGAAGCACTAGAAAACCCCTTAGCAAAGTAATATTTTTACCAAGCAAAGGCGGTAAATGGCACATAAACCGAAACGAAAATGCCAATCAAACCCTTCCACCAGACACTCAAATCGCAGCAGCGCAAGGAGTCTGTAATGATAAGATATGTGAATTGAATGGGTGATTGAATAAACAATTCCCGAATTTTTATGTCTGATTATTTGCATAAATTGTAAACTTATCCACGATAAGTAATGAGACGCAATTTTATTTTGCGTACACTTGCGAATTTTTAGAAAGATATGAAATAGCAAAAATGTGGTTGTGTTGTGTTGTTTTGATTACAGTGCAGAAACAAATACATACAGACATACATGCCATGCAATTTATCTACATTTATGAAGGCTTAATAAAAAATTGTTGACGATGATTTGGGGAATAGAATATAATAAATAGGCAAGCAAGTGATTTGAAATTTGACTAAATCGAGCATACATTTAAATGCGATAATAGGATATGGCCTGATACTATTCATAACAGCTTAAAGGCTTTTAAGTTTCTGTATTTTATAGCCAATGCAGGATAGGGTCAACGTTCATTGCTAGTCATATACCAGCGCATCACAGAGATAACTGCAAGTAAAACTAAAACTAAGATGAGTGAAAAATTGATGGTAAAATTTTATCTATTCATTTTTAATAATATAGTAGCTAATATTTCATGATTAATAACTTTTTGTGCTAAGTAGAATTGCAGGGGCCGGCGGGTAACGACTCGTCTGCCTTTCTCGCTTCTTCACTGCAAGGAACCTACAACTTTCCCCCACGAAGTCCACGGCGACTCTCTTCACCACCTGGACAAAGGAGGTAAAATTGAAACTTAAGGTAAAACTTAATTACACACCAATTCCGACTGTCATTAGGACTGCGACAGGATGTCTTCTGATATCCCCTCTACAACATCTACTTGACGATGCCCATATGCGCCCTGTCAAGAAGCATAATAAACTGCTCAGCAGGCAATCCCTGTTAGGGTGTTAGCGCAGGTCCACCCATGCAGACAACTGCTTAAGCCTGAGCCTCCTCCCAGGCATGTCAGGAGGAACCTCCTCATTACACGGACGAGATCCAGGACAAAACAGACCGACTGGATCGGGCAGTGTACAGACAGACAATTAATGACATTCATCCGGTGACTCCTGTATATTAAACATACTTATGTCCGGCAAGTGAGATGACCTCGCACGACACCAACTACCTTTTCACATGCCCCACTAAACCCACTCATCTAACACCCCTCTCCTTCTGGACCCAACCTGTCGAAACATTAAGTTTCCTGGGCCTACCGTTAGATGAGCTAGACGAAGACAACCGGTGACTACACTACACTGACAGAGCAAAGTTACTGCTACAACAACAACTACAACATAAAGGGCTAATGGGTACCCGCTGTCAAAATTAGAACACATTTAATCGCATGAAATTGCACAGAACCGCGACGGCGAGGGATTTCTTCCTTGTCATTTATTGTCTCTGAAACGTGTAAGCTACTCATGAACTCTGGCACGAGATAGACAATCATCGCCATAAACTTTTTTTATCAATTCAAATGCTTCGGTCAACGTTTTACCGATTTTAAAACAAAATTTGATATTAGGTCTTTGTTGGAAACTCATTTTTGTACCGATGACACAAACATACTGACGCTTTAGACGCAATAACTTGTAGATTCTAAACCTTTCCGTCATCCATTTTGCTCTATAATGACGCTAGGCTTTTTGCCAAATTTAACTCGTAGAATCACGTAGTCTAATCGTCCATTTGAATCCAGAATTTTGCTGTGAGAATTGTCCTGACATCTTCAGTCTTCGGGCAGATTTTTTGGCTGAGTTTCTTACTACTATATACATATAATTGGCGTGTGCACCCTATTTGAGTGTTTGGCCGATCTCCTCCTCCTATTTGTGGCGTGCGTCTTGATGTTCTTTCACAAATGGAGGTAGGTACAGTGTTAAGGCGACTGCGAATGGCAAATATTTTTTATGAGGAACTTTTTCATGGCAGAAATACATTCGGAGGTTTATTCCATTACCTGCTGAGAGCGACTGCTATTAGAAAACACTTTTTTCTCATTTTGCTGTTTCACGGAGGTTCGAACCTACGTCTTCCGAATGGTAGTCACACACCAACTCATTCGGCTAGGGCGGCCTATCTAAATTCCGCTAAGCTGCTGCAAGCCACCGTTACGTTGTTAGAGTTACAATACTTTAATACTGACTGTGAAACAAACTACATTTGGCATAATAACCGAACTTAGTACGTCACCAACAGTTAACCACATTTTCTAACAAGCCACAATTGTATGTGTATGTGTGTGTGTGTATGAGTTATGAACTTTTCTCTGTTTTTATAAAAAAAAATGTGTGGCAATTATATTATAAAATACAACAACTCCCACTCTTATCATAGCCTAAACCGCAGTTACAGTAGCATACCAGTGAATGTATTATATATGTATGTGTGTATATGTATGCGTGTATATGTAAGTATGTTACGTGAATACATATCTACTTAGTATTGGGTCTGTTCGCTAACATGTTCAGTAATAATTACTCAACTTAGAATATCCTTAGCATTCTCGAAAAAAAATCCTAAAATGTTACGCAAATGCAAATTTAGTAGTCACTTGTGTGTTTCTCAAGAAAATGTAATTTTGCCGTTATTTCAACTTAATTTACTTATTTTTAACATTTTTCATAAATTATAAAAATCTTTGGTGCCCAAATATTTTATACATAGGTTTTGAGGGATTTAGGTGCCAAGTGGGGCCTAACCAGGCATAAATTGCATTTCCCTTCAAAATCAGTATGAGTCATTGCGCTGCAGTGTACGCATCATACTTTATTTGTGTTCTTACCATCTCAATCTTTCTGCTAAGAAAAAACAATTTGCGAAAAGCTCTCTTTTTAATTTTATTTTTGATTTTTATTTTCTTCTAATTTCAGCAAAAGTGCAGAGATGTATCGATTGCTGTATTAAGTGTGCTTGATTAAGCTTCGACAATGCTTAATGCTTCGCCAAGAAAAATACATGTGAACAGTGGTTCTGTCGTTTTAAAAGTGTCTACTTAGACACCGGCGAGTAAAGAGAGAAACAAGTTTGAATACTCTCAGTTGGTGGCTAAGATACTCCCTCAGTACACAGCATGATGGAAACAATAATGAGATGGCATCTAACGTGGTACCGTTACTTTGCTCTCAGCGAATTTGACAATGAGTGACGTCATATTAGCACAATTGGTGACCAGATTACTATTTTCGTTACTTGATTTAGCTTCTTTTTTTTTTTGTTATTTAGTTTCGGAGTCTTATTTCTTTCTTCATGACATTTTTCTAGCCTGTTCGAATTAAAATGTAATGTTCACAATTTTGTAAAATATACATTTTTTGTAAATTATGTATATTAGTTCAATAATTCACTCAGTTTTATTTAGCTTTACTTTTTTCACATCTGGTCGCATTGCCCCCGATTGCGGTTATTGTTATTGGTGTTCTTCTGCTTCCAGCAGTCAAATCTCTCTCTCGCTACTGCAGTGTTGTCTAGCTTTGGATATAAAAACGCACTAAAATGCCCATTTAAAGAAAATAAAATACCAAGTAATTATTGATTTACTTAAAGAAATTTGTATGCGTGACAACTTGCCTTTAAAATGCGCGTTTTTTAATAAACGTGTTATGGTTTAATTTATGAGTTTTTTGTTAAGAGAACGACTGTTTTGCTCTATTTGAGGTTATGTAACAAGATAAGGTACTCCTTTTGTAAAAATGTCGTTATGGTATCTTCAGTACTGTCTGGTATTTTGTTGCTTATTTCAACTATGAATTCACCTCTTGATGACCTATACTCCACTAAGGATTGAGGACCGGACGAAACGTTTACACCTCTATGGTTTTAATTCGCATTCAATAAATCCAAATGCTTTTTAAAATGTGTAAAAGGGTTTTCAAAAAAAAAAAAACAAAAGGATGGTTCCATGTGTAGAAGTCCACGCAAGTGGGGAAAGTTACTGATCGCCATTCACTTGGGAGTGGCCAGGACGATTCTTCTACATATGGTTCAAGCAGCTCACAACGTCCGGGATTAGCCCACGTGTCCTCTGGTTAGCTTCCGAACACCCGTTCGGGAGTGAGCTAAAGTGAGAAGACGAAGCATCCCAGCATAGCTGGTTGTGCGCTGGGTTTGGGACCCGCCACTTAAAAAGCCCCCCAATGAAAACAGCAACAAAGCCTCGGATGAGAACTTCCAACACTGATGACGACCCCTGCAAACGAAATAAGGAATACGATTTGAGGGCATGCACCTGGAATGTCCGGTCCCTTAATGGGGAAGGTGCCTCTGCCCGGCTGGTTGATGTCCTCGTGAGAGTAAAGGCTGACATCACTGCCATCCAAGAGATGCGATGGACGGGGCAAGGTAAGAAAAACATAGGATCTTGCGACGTCTACTACAGCTGCCATGTAAAGGAGCGCAAATTCGGTGTCGGATTTGTTGTGGGAGAGAGACTTCGTCGCCAAGTACTGTCGTTCACTCCGGTGGACGAGCGTCTCGCAACAATCCGCATCAAAGCGCGATTTTTTAACATCTCGCTAATTTGCGCCCACGCCCCGACGGAAGAGAAGGACGATGCGACCAAGGATTCTTTCTATGAGCGCTTGGAACGTTCCTATGAGCGCTGCCCCCGCCACGACATAAAAATCGTGCTTGGCGACTTCAACGCCAGGGTGGGAAAAGAGGGAATTTTTGGTCCCACAGTCGGAAAATTCAGCCTACACAACGAAACATCCGGTAACGGACAGAGGCTGATCGACTTCGCCGGGGCCCGAAACATGGTAGTCTGCAGCACCAGATTCCAGCATAAAAAGATACATCAAGCTACCTGGCTGTCTCCTGATCGAAAAACGAGAAACCAGATCGATCATGTTGTGATAGATGGAAGACACGCTTCTAGTGTATTAGATGTACGTACGATCCGAGCGCCAACATCGACTCGGATCATTACCTTGTTGCAGCCAAACTGCGCACACGCCTCTGTGCAGCAAAAAACGTACATCTACCTACGCAAAGAATGTTCGACATCGAAAAGCTGCAATCACAACAGACAGCCAGAAGATTCGCCACTCGACTCTCACTCCTGCTCTCGGAGAGCACTGCCCAACACACCGACATGCGCGAGCAATGGAGCAACATTTCACGTTCCCTACGTACCGCCGCCGAAGAAGAAATCAGATTCCGGCGAGCCCGAAAAAACAATTGGTACGACGAGGAATGTCATGCTGCCGCAGAAAGAAAGGATGCCGCCTATAGAGCCACGCTGCGATCGGGCGCAACGCGAGCCATGTGGGACCGCTACAGAGAGCTAAGAAAAGAAGAGAGACGTATTATCCGAAAGAAGAAACGAGAGGCCGAAATACGTGAGTGCGAAGAGCTTGAGATGCTGGCCAACAGGAACAACGCGCGGAAATTCTACCAGAAAGTTCGGCGGCTTACAGAAGGTTTTAAGACCGGGGCGTTTTCATGTAAGAACAAAGACGGCGAACTGGTGACTGACGTACAGAGTAATCTTAAATTATGGAAGGAACACTTCTCGAACCTAGAAAGTGAAAATCCCGACACCCCAATCGTTGACGACGGAATTGTCGTTCCGCTACCCGATCATGACGAGGTGAGAATAGCGATAACGCGGCTAAAGAACAACAAAGCCGCGGGCGCCGACGGACTGCCGGCTGAGCTATTCAAACATGGCGGCGAGGAGCTGGTAAGGTGCATGCATCAGCTCCTATGCAAAATATGGTCGGATGAAAGCATGCCTGCCGATTGGAATTTAAGTGTGCTCTGCCCAATCCATAAGAAGGGCGATCCTGCAATTTGTGCCAATTACCGCGGGATTAGTCTTCTAAATATCGCCTATAAGGTTCTAGCGAGCGTATTGTGTGAAAGGCTGAAGCCCACCGTCAACCAACTGATTGGACCTTATCAGTGTGGCTTCAGACCTGGAAAGTCTACCATCGACCAAATATTCACAATACGCCAAATCTTGGAAAAGACCCATGAAAGGAGAATCGACACACACCATCTTTTCGTCGACTTCAAAGCTGATATAGACATCATCGGCCTTAACAACCGCGCTGTTAGTTCTGCCTTCTCCAAACTGGATAAAGAGGCAAAGCGAATGGGTTTGGTGGTGAACGAGGACAAAACGAAGTACCTCCTGTCTTCAAACAAACAGTCGGCGCACTCGCGTATCGGCACCCACGTCACTGTTGACAGTTATAATTTTGAGGTTGTAAAAGACTTCGTGTATTTAGGAACCAGCATTAACACCGATTACAATGTCAGCCTTGAAATCCAACGTAGAATCTCTCTTGCCAACAAATGCTACTTTGGACTAAGTAGGCAATTGAGCAGTAAAGTCCTCTCTCGACGAACAAAACTAACACTCTACAAGACTCTCATCATGCCCGTCCTAACGTATGGCGCAGAAGCTTGGACGATGACAACATCCGATGAAGTGACGCTTGGAGTGTTCGAGAGAAAGATTCTGCGTAAGATTTTTGGACCTTTGCACGTTGGCAACGGCGAATATCGTAGACGATGGAACGATGAGCTGTATGAGCTTTACGACGACATAGACATAGCGCATCGAATAAAGATCCAGCGGCTTCGTTGGCTGGGTCATGTCGTCCGAATGGATACAAACGCTCTGAAAGTATTCGATGCGGTACCAGCTGGTGGTAGCAGAGGAAGAGGAAGGCCTCCTCTGCGTTGGAAAGATCAGGTGGAGAAGGACTTGGCTTCACTTGGTGTGTCCAATTGGCGCCGGTTAGCACGAGAAAGAAACGACTGGCGCGCTTTGTTAATCTCGGCCAAAATCGCGTAAGCGGTTATCGCGCCAATTAAGAAGAAGAAGAAAAGGGTTTTCAATGTTAAGAAGAGTTGAGAGAAGAGGATTTAGTATTCTTGGATAACCTTAAAAGGAGTAAAAAATTAAATTTACACTTTCAAAATATCAAATTTTATAAGAACTAACAAATTTTCATTAGCACTAAAATCTTCTCAGAGTGACCTTTTTTAACTTTCTTTTGTTTAATACTGCAGTTTTCTTTAACTTATAGTTTCGGTAGCTTTAAATTTAACAAAAAAGTAACAAACACCAAACTTAAAAACTTTCGCATTTTGGGTATAAAAAAGCGCTAAATATATTGCGAAGAGCAAATGGTTGACAATACTGCACAACTCAGCTAATGTGATGTCACGCACTCTCTGATGGGCGCAATCTTGTTTACGTACATCAGCTGCGCGAGCGGTCTGAACTTGGTTACACTTTGAGTGCCGGACCCTGTATGTTAACTACAGACTCAAATCAGTACGGAAATAACCTAATAAGTGTAATTTTCTAATTTATTTAACAAATAAATGCACTAAGAATACTTGCTCAAATTCACAAGGTCAGCCAATGAAATGTCAGCGAGTATGAAAAAAGCAAAAAGTAATAATGGCAGCTGTCATGCCAACGAAAATTTTGTGCTACAAAATTGACTTTTACGCAAAATTTCTTGAATAACATCCCAGTGTCTTGCTAAGGGAGCTGATTTGTCAAGAGCGAACGAGAAAACTACGTGCTGATCAAGACTTTTATTATTGAATCAAGGTTGACATGCATCAGAAATAATATTCGAATACATTTTATTAGGTTCGTAACTTTTATTCGAAGTTTTATTTGAGTTTTAATCATCACAAGTGCTTCGAAAAATTTATAAAAATACGTTGTAGTTTTGGAGTCAATGTTTTTTTTTTATGGAAATTTGTGAAAATATTCTACTTTTTTTTGAATTTCTACGAATAATCTGATGGCTACCCGCAACGAAAGCTTTAATGAGACCAGCTGATTGTTGAATCCAAATGAAAACGAGTGAGAAATTTTCGACATCACTCGGTATTGAGAGCCGCATCACGAAGACGAGTCGGAATGTCGGCACTCGGTTTCACGTTTCAAATCGAGTTGAAATACAGAACAGGCCTGTATATTTTCATGAAACAATCTTTCTTAAGCCAAAATTATTTTACGCAAACTAAAAAATTTGACCCTTGGGGGAACCTGTTATCCCTATAGGGCGCGTTCCCAGGTGGTGGATAGGGGAACGCCTCCCAGATATGGAAGGTAGGAGAGTAGGTCTCCCGCGAACCACACAGGTCGAAGACGTAAACTTCGTTAAAAAAACTCCCTCAACCCAAGGTGTAACGCGACCCGTGCCTACTGGGTGGGTTTGGCAGCCGGGGGATAAAACAAGGCTGTCTTTTAACGGAGCCCTCCTGACACCAGGCCGCCTCAGGTTGTAACGGTGGCCTTACCATGGTATGGGGCGCTGCCATGGCGGACTGCTTATTTCCCCTAAATCCTCATTGGTCACCGCACATGGCGACATGTGCAGCCTTCTGGAAGGGCAGGTGACCGTACGAAACAGAATGAACGAACAACAAAAACAAAAAAATTCGGATAAGGCTATAAAGAAGACGGACAAACGGACGGACACAGAGCCAAAACGAACGGATAAATGGACGCACCCATTGACACAACAGATGGACAAACGGACAACTCGGACCGACACCAACGAACTGAGGAAGTTGGGAACTCCCTCAGAGGACGAACTCTTGGCCTCCAGCCAAGAGACGGTTGATGGCAAAGCTGTGGGCCACAGCACGCCATCAACATCCAATCAACCATCCACATCCGCTGATGCCAAGGGGCAAAAGCGCCAAAACGCTAAAAAAGGCCCGTCCAGGTATAAGCTTTACCAGAGGTCTCTGACTATTCTCGGAAGAATAAATAAAAATGAGGCTGAAGGTAAAACTCATCCAAAGGACGCGGCCGATAAGGCAAGGTGCCAAAAGGTGGTCGATGAGTACCGGGCGTTCCAGGCCACCCAGAAGGCAGAAGCCGTAAAACGCAATCGTTCGCAGGACGAAAGCGACAAACCAACGAAGAAGCACAAAGTGTCGGTACACTCTGCTTCAATACCAAAACCAACCAAACGCTCATTTAATGAGGTGGCACGGGATCACCTGCAAATAGCTTTGGTTGATAAAATAACAAACCGCGGTGTTACGCCAAATGGCTTAGAATTTCAATTATTAATTTAATTTTATATATTTAATTTAATTTTAATTATTATTATCATAATTTGTTAAAATTCCATAATTTCTCGTAACGTTTCAATATTAAGCTTACTGTTTTCTAAAATACTGTTCAATTTTCGTATATGAATTTAAAAATAGCACTATATATGTATAAACACCTATATTACATAAACGTAACAGAGCAATACATATTTACTGTAATTACATAAATTTGAACTCAATCCGTTAGGCTAAGACACTATAAAAACTCGAATTTAGAAATAAATAATTCACTTGTGAAGTTACCACCGAACGCGCTCGCATTTTTATTTAACAGGCAATTGCTGTGTTCGCGCATCCTTCCCACGTAAAATAATTTCTCTTAAAAACGCTTAAGATTTTTCATGGCGCCCGAGCAGGGACTTGATGCGTGAGGCAGAATATACTTTGAACATAATCAAACTATTAAGGGAAGTAATTCCAAATACAAAAAAAATAAATTGGTGAACATAATCGGAAATTATTTCCAAATACACAAAACAATAAGTGCTTTAATTAGTAACAACAATTGCCTGCGCGTTTATATTTTTTTGCAAGTCCGTTTTCGCGTCGAGTGACAAAAACAAACAAACAAACATAAAAACCACCCTCACTAAAAAAGGTTCAGTGACTAAATTAAAAGCAATAAAAAGTACATAGGTACAATACATAGTGTATATTTGTGAATACATACGGAGAGAAGCGGTATCAGCGGCAATACAGTGTCCCGTTTATGGAATGGGACACAGTGAAAACAAAAAATTCTTAAATTATAATAAATAAAAAAGAATAAACTTAAATACACAGTGCAAAGCTAAAACAGTGCGGTACTTATATGATATAAATATTCTCGGCCAAAAATAAGGCAATTTTATAAAAAAAAAAAAAAAAACAGTGGAATTCACCGCTGCTCATTTGCAGTTCGTCGCCATCGTCAATATCAGTTACTGCCATACTCGCCGCTGCTCTCATCGCTGTAACCGTCGCTGCTACTCTGGTCACTGCTGCTGCCGTCATCGCCCGCTGTCGCTGCAATCCCTACCGCTGGTTCTGTCGCCGCCAGGAATGACCTGCACCTGCATCCTTTGCAAAAGGAAAGTCAAGGCTTGCAATAAGCCTATACAGGTAACAAGTGCAATAAATTGAAAGTTGTGGTTGTTGTTGATAAACACTCTCAATTTTTTGCATCCCCTTTTCACTTTCTTGCATATATATACATACATATATATGTACACACTCCCATATGTGTACATGTACCATATATACAATTATCTATACAAATATACGTATATAAAACTCCGCGAAAGTGAAACAAGGGTACGTTGGGATTTGATAATAAAGGGTGTGACCTTAAATGCGAAATCGTCAATAAATTTAAAAAACAAAATTAAAGAAATTGAATACCTTTTTTTCGAACAATAAGTTCAATTAAATTAAAATTATTATAAAATTAAATAAATTTTTCGTAAATACGGATTATTTACAAGAAAATAATTTAAACAAAAATCGATTTTTCGCAAATCTGTTGAACAATTTTCGTAGTGTTGTGCTTGCTCATCCTTTCGTGGCCTGACCACAGCCTTGTCCAACAGCTATTTTTCGTTTTTCTGATTGAGATTTGTGCAGGCTATTCAGCCATCTTTTCGTTTTCGTTTTTTCAGCCACAAACTCTCACAGATATTTTTTCGTTTCTGTGGACATTGAGCAAATTTTTCGGGAGTTTAAATAATTTAACTCAAAATGAGCAAGCCAAAGACAGCAGTTCCAAGTCTCTCTCCAAGTAAGGAGATTATGGAATTGAAATCACTAAAGCGCCAGCGAACTGTTGCGAAAAATAGTATAGTGCGCATAAAAACGGGTCTCCTCGATAAAACAATGTCGTTAGATCCAATTGAATTGGAGTGTCGACTGGACATTTTGAACTCTCATAGCGATAAGCTTATGAAGTGTCAGTCGAAAATTGAAGAAATCGACGAGGAAGACATAGCCCGTGGGGAGTTAGAGGACCTAATAGTGGAAACTAAGTCCGTTATAAAATCTATTCTGGCGAGAAATAAATCGTCAATAGCCGAAACATCCTTTGTTGCACCTCACAGCTCGCGACTACCGAAAATGTCGCTACCGAAATTTAAAGGGGAATATTCAGAATTTAAAAATTTCATGAGTCTGTTCGAGAGTTTGGTGCACAACGATCCTACAATCCCAGACATTGAGAAATTTAATCACTTGGTTAACTGTCTGTCTGGTGAAGCTTTGGGAACGGTAAAGGCCTTCCAAATGTCGGACGAAAATTATTCGAAGGCGTTGGCTAGTCTCAAAAAAGTTTATGACAATAAATGCTTAATATTTTTCGACACAATTTCCAAACTTTTTGAACTGCCAACTATCCCAAAGCCATCTGCGCTTTCATTGCGCACAATGATTGATACAGTGTCGGCTGTTTACGACTCGTTGCTGTCGTTAGGTGACGAGAAAAACATCACAAACGCTATCATAATTCATCTGGTAATGTCAAAAGTTGACACAGTTACTCGGTCAAAGTGGGAGGAACAGTTGGATTATGATAAGCTGCCATTATGGCGTGAGTGTGAGGCAGCATTAAATAAACGCTACCAACATTTATCTGCCGATGAAGCCTCAACGTCGAGGCTCAAGCCGTCAAGCAGTCACAGCATTCAGAAACCCCACCTTCATGCGGGAAGGACAAAAGCTGCCTTAGTGACTTCAAATATAAAACAGCCGGTGTGTCCGCACTGTAAATCAAATGATCATAGTATACCCGCGTGTCCTACTTTTAAAACTCTCTCTGCTCAGCAGCGATTTGAGTTTGCTAAATCAGTCCCCTTATGCATAAATTGTTTGCGAAAGGGGCACTCAGTTTCAAAGTGCAAAGCGGATCGGTGTCGTGTTTGCAACCGTTCGCATCACACGTTGCTGCACCAGTACCCTGTATCCTTTGCAACTGCACCACAACTTTCGACCTCGCATGCCATGCACACGACGAGTACGCCAGATCGGGTTATGTTGGCTACAGCCGTAGTCAACGTAAAAGGTAGCTCCGGAGAGTACCTTGCTGCACAAGCCTTGCTGGATTCTGGATCTCAGGTGAATTTCATGACAGAGGATTTGGCGCAGAAATTACGAATTCGTCGCGAAAGTACGACCTTAAATATTATCGGCATCGGAAATACAACCAAAAAAGTAAGGACGAAATTAAATACGTTTGTAAAATCGCGGGTCAATAATTATGAGTTTTCGGCACAGTTTTGGATAATGCGATCCATTTCAGCCAGCCATCCAGATCGTAACGTAAATATTAATGGCTGGAAAATTCCTAAAAACATTAGCTTAGCGGACCCAGAATTTTATAAGGCTCAAAAGGTAGATCTTTTGCTAGGTGCTGAAACATTTTTCGAGCTTTTAGCTGTAGGCCAGATCAAGGCCAGCCCCAATTACCCAACATTGCAAAAGACACTTTTAGGCTGGGTTGTGTCTGGCAAATACGCCTCCAACCAACGTCCTCCTCCCACAGTCAGTAGCACATTATGCCATACTGAACAAGATCTAGCAAATATAGATTCCATTGTCCAAAGGTTCTGGGCGATGGAAGAAATACCTTCAGGGGCTAGTTCGACAAAATTCACACCTGAACAAATAGAGTGTGAAAATTTTTTCGTAAAAACTACTAAAGTTTTGCCTTCAGGAAGGCTTCAAGTAAGACTGCCTTTCAAAGATGATCGTAAGTTACTCGGTAATTCCTATGAAACCGCGTCTCGGCGGTTTCAGGCCCTGGAGAGAAAGACCTTGAAAGATCCAGAACTTCGTCAAATGTATCTGGACTTCATGAATGAATACATCGAATTGGGTCACATGAGCCCAACAAATAATAAGATCCCGAGTGAGCCACACTACTTCATTCCGCATCAATGCGTTCTTCGGCCTGAAAGTACGACGACTAAATTACGTGTTGTTTTCGACGCATCAAGTCGTACCTCTTCTCAAATTGCGTTGAATGAAATCTTGATGGTTGGGCCGACCATTCAAGAAGAGCTGTATTCAACACTTCTTCGTTTTCGTTTGCATAAATATGCATTTACGGCGGACATTACTAAAATGTACCGCCAAATTCTCATGCACGAAGAAGACAAAAACTTACAGCTTGTAGTGTGGAGACGGCATCCATCTGAGCCACTTCAAATCTTTCGACTTAACACCGTAACATACGGCACTGCGCCTGCTCCATTTCTTGCTACACGGTGTTTACAAATGCTCAGCGATGCCAATACACATATGTATCCACTCGGCTCAAAGGCAATAAAAAGAGATTTTTATGTAGACGACCTGCTTACAGGATCCGATAATTTTGAATCTCTAGATCTTATTAGAAGTGAGGTAGTTAAAATATTAAACTCGGCCGGATTCAATTTATCTAAGTGGTTTTCAAATCACCCATCATTTTTCGATTGTGAGAATTCTGAGAAGGCCTTAAACTTCAATCACACAGACTCCACAAAAACACTTGGAATCCATTGGTTGCCGAAGGAAGATTTGTTTCGGTTTGTCTTAAATGACAACTTTACCAGTTTACGAGCCACTAAGCGAAACATATTATCAGTTTCGGCTCGTCTTTTCGATCCTCTTGGTTTACTTGCCCCACTAGTTACCAAAGCAAAGATCTTATTGCAAGAGCTTTGGCTGCAAAAACTAGATTGGGATGAGTCGATTCCATTGCACCTCGACACCAGCTGGGAAAATTTCAAAGCCAATCTACTGCAGCTACCATCAATAAGCATTCCTCGGTTTGTACATACCGAGTCGAGTGCAAGCTGCCAAATTCATGGCTTTGCCGATGCCTCAATACGAGCGTATGGCTGCTGTATATACATACGTAGCCATTCGGCTGGTGGAACGAAATGTACGCTGCTTACTGCAAAGTCTAGAGTGGCTCCGCTGAAGACTAAATCTCTTCCGCGTCTAGAGCTCTCGGCAGCCCACTTGCTGGCCAAATTATGGTCACGAATAGCGCCAATGTTGAGTCGGCCAATTGAAAATATAAACTTCTGGACAGACTCCGAAATTGTTTTGCATTGGATCAAAACGCATCCATCTGTACTACAGACCTTTGTTGCAAACAGAGTGTCCGAAATCCAAGAGTTGACGGATCAAGAGTTGACGGATAAAGCTACTTGGCGACATGTGCCAACTAAGCAAAATCCCGCGGATCAAGTGTCTCGGGGTTGTAACGTGGACGAATTGAATAATTCTATCTGGTTTAGCGGTCCACAGTTCCTCCTAGAAGACCCTGCGTTATGGCCAACAAACACCCACTTCCAGCTCTCTCCAGGAGACGAAGCATTAGAGAAGAAACGGAACGCAACAGTTTTAGTTGTTCAAGCAAATGAATCGCATCCAATTATGGAACTCACCAAAAGAGTATCTTCTCATCAAAAACTGCTTCGTATTGTCGCTTACATATTAAGATGGATAAAACGCATTAGAAACCCATCTGCGACATTCACACAAATGCTGACGGCTGAGGATATTAAATTAAGTTTCCTCAAAGTCATTCAGGTGGTTCAACATGTTGAATATGGTGAAGAAATTATGAAACTCACCAAAGGTACCACCCTACCCTCAAGTTTGCAAAAACTTAATCCATTTTTGCACAACTACTCGGAATTGTCGCTGTCGTTTAATTTACTCCGAGTAGGAGGCCGCCTATTAAATGCGCCTCTCCCATATGATGCCAAGTTCCCACTGCTCTTAAGCAAGAACTCGCACTTCGTTACCACATACTTACGGTACCTACATTTTCGAAATCACCATGCTGGAACAAAGGCATTGGTAGCGCTTCTCCGAGACCGCATTTGGCTGGTCAATGCTCGAGAAGCTTGTAGTCGTACCGTTCGAAACTGCACACACTGCTTTCATTATAAGCCGAAGCTGCAAACCCAAATAATGGGAAATTTGCCTGCCGATAGGCTTCGTGCACTACGACCCTTTCTAATATGTGGAGTAGATTTTTGTGGTCCCATATATACTACATTGAAAATACGTGGTAGACCCCCAGTAAAAACATATATCGCAGTGTTCGTTTGTTTCACTTCAAAGGCAGTACATTTAGAACTAGTAACAGACTTGTCTTCTAATTGTTTTATTTTCGCCCTAAAAAGGTTCATTGGACGCCGAGGAATGCCGCGGAAAATATACAGCGACAACGCCACCAACTTCGTCGGTGCCGATCGCAAGCTTCGCGAGCTGAGGGATGCTTTCGAGGCCCAACAACCGGAAGTACAGAAATACGCAACGGACGAAGGATTCACCTTCGCCTTTATACCACCCAGGGCACCGCACTTCGGCGGGTTATGGGAGGCGGCAGTGAAGTCCGCCAAACACCTTCTCGTGCGCACAATCGGCAACGCGCTGCTCACCGCCGAAGAACTACAGACGCTGCTCGTCGAGGTCGAGGCCGTACTCAACTCGCGACCCCTGGTACCACTGAGTCAGGACCCGAACGATGGAGAGGCCCTAACACCAGCGCACCTACTAGTTGGGTGCCCCCTTCGAGCGCTGCCACCAGCCCAAGTATCGATGGACCCAATGCGTTGCTGCGACAGATGGCAACTTGTCTGTTGTCTCAAGCAACAGTTTTGGCGACTGTGGTCCAGGAACTACCTGCTGGGTCTTCAACAGAGGAACAAGTGGTTGCATCCGAAGCGCAACCTCGAGCTGAACGACCTCGTCCTGGTTCAGGAAGACAACACACCACCGCAGCAATGGGTGCTCGGCCGCGTCGCCGCAATCGTAACAGGGCAAGACGGCAAAGTCCGCGTAGCAGACGTGGCAACCAAAGCGGGCGTAATTAAACGCCCCGTTCACAAACTCGCCGTACTGCCATCAGACGTTGAAGGACCATGAGCCGTTCAAGGTGGCCGGTGTTACGCCAAATGGCTTAGAATTTCAATTATTAATTTAATTTTATATATTTAATTTAATTTTAATTATTATTATCATAATTTGTTAAAATTCCATAATTTCTCGTAACGTTTCAATATTAAGCTTACTGTTTTCTAAAATACTGTTCAATTTTCGTATATGAATTTAAAAATAGCACTATATATGTATAAACACCTATATTACATAAACGTAACAGAGCAATACATATTTACTGTAATTACATAAATTTGAACTCAATCCGTTAGGCTAAGACACTATAAAAACTCGAATTTAGAAATAAATAATTCACTTGTGAAGTTACCACCGAACGCGCTCGCATTTTTATTTAACAGGCAATTGTTGTGTTCGCGCATCCTTCCCACGTAAAATAATTTCTCTTAAAAACGCTTAAGATTTTTCACGCGGCAAACCTGCATCGGATAAGTGGTCCGAAATCGAGGCACGGCTGTCCCGCATTGTCGTCGATCATGTCATGGCAAACCCGGAGGGTCATGTGCCAGGATTCGATTCAATGGAGGTGGTCCGCGGATACAGGGTGATCAAGTGCGATGATCAACTCTCCCTTAACTTCCTGCAAACAGTTGTGGGCAAGATCCAGAGCGACTGGGAAGGTTTGAGGCTCAAACTAATCCCGGCCAGCGAAATCCCTCGACGGCCGAGGGCTCGCATCTGGATCCCGAACATGGAATTCGAAGCTAAGCAACTTATTCCATACTTGCAGGCACACAACCGCACTGTTCCGATGAATGACTGGAGCATCATCAAAGCGGAGGCTCCGCAAAAGAACAGTGTGTCCTTCCTTCTCCAAATATCGGAGGAGAGTATCGAGCCACTGGGAAAAGTGGACAATAAACTTCGGTTCGGCGTCAGGAAAACGCAACTGAAGATATTCCGATCTGCAAATCCGGAGGATGAACAGGACGAGGTTGACGGCGCCAACGAGTTGCTCACAGGCATGCAACTTGACGACGCCGCGTCTACCAAAAACGATGGCGCTAATGAGCAGCACCCGGGAGTGCAGCTTAGCGACGCCGTCTAATTGTAAAGCGACCAGCAGCATGGGTCTCAAGGTTGTCCAAATAAACCTGCAGCACTCGCGGACTGCAACGGACAACCTAACCGTTCTCCTGGCGGAGGAGGATGTCGACATCGCTTTAATCCAGGAGCCCTGGGTGCGGAGCACCGAGGTGAAGGGGTTCACTGGGAACAACCACAACCTTTTCTACAAACGGACTGAAGGTAACCCCAGATCTTGTATTGTAGCTAAGAAACATTTGAACATATTTTTAATCCCATCATATTGTTCACAGGATGTGACGGCTGTGGAGGTAGAAGCCGCTGACGGTGTCGGCATATTACTGGCTTCCATCTACATGGCACATGATCGGCCAGCACCACCCGAGGAGGCTCGTCGGCTGGTGTGTGAAACCAGAAATAAGAACCTGCTGCTCGGATGCGATGCCAACGCGAGGCATGCGTTGTGGGGAAGTTCCGAGACAAACGACCGAGGTGAGTCTTTATATAATTTTATTATTAATACTAACTTATCGGTATGTAACAGGGGTAACACTCCCACTTTCACCTTTCCTAGTACGGAGTACTTCAGAGGATGGGAGGAAGTGATTGATGCTACTCTACTGTCTGAAAATAGCTTAGTAAGGGTAGATAACTGGAGGGTATCCAATAAAAAGTCATTTTCTGATCATAGTTGGATCCTCTACGATTTGGATCTTAAGGTAGATCCACCCCTACCGTATCGAAATCCTTTAAGAACCAACTGGAAGAGGTTCAAAAATGTAGTAAACAAGAGGATAGGAGGGACTCCTATCCCTCAAATCACTCTCACGGAAAGCCTTGAGAGTAGGGTCATAACACTGGAAAAGGCATTTAGTAGGGCCTACAAAACGTCCTGCCCCATAAAATTTAGCAAAAAAACTCACCCTCCTTGGTGGAGCAGTGAGCTCTTAAAACTAAGGGAAAAATCTAGATCAACGTTTAACCTCAGCTACTCGACGGGAAATTGGGAATTGTACAGAGAAAGTCGGAGACAGTACAAGAAGGCAATCAGGGCCGCCAAAAAAGAGAGCTGGAGGGAATTTTGTTCGTCAATCGAATCTACTAGGGATTCTGCTAGGCTTAGCCGGGTTCTTTCCAAAGACCACTCTATGGCTTCTTGGGTCAATAAACCTGATGGAACTTGGACTGCTACAGCAGAAGAATCGCTAGAGCTTCTGCTAAACACGCATTTTCCGGGATGCAGCGCTTACGAAAGTGAGAGGGGAAACATTAGGCGGAGCCAATATAACCCACAGCATCTTGCAAATGAAATCATTACCAAAGAAAAAGTTGCATGGGCAATCAAATCTTTCTCACCCTTTAAATCTCCGGGGCCAGATGGGATCATTCCAAGGATGTTACAGGAAACCTTGGACTGTATCCTACCATGGCTAGAGGAAATTTTTAAAGCGTGTTTAAACTTAGGCCATATTCCAGATAGCTGGAAACTAGTCAAGGTCGTCTTCATACCAAAAGTAGGTAGAAGAGGACATGAATCAGCGAAAGACTTCAGGCCAATCAGTCTCTCGTCTTTCCTGTTAAAAACTTTTGAAAGGCTTTTAGATACGCACCTCAGAAGCTCTTTGGAGAGTTCTGGTATATCAACTGCACAACACGCATACCTTAAAGGCAAATCTACGGAGACGGCGCTTCACGAGGTTATCGGAACAATAGAGGGCTCTCTAGAGAGCAAACACTATACCATGGCGGCATTCTTGGATATCGAAGGCGCCTTTAACAATGTTAGCACAGATGCCATCCAACGGGCGTTGATAGACCTGGAGGTGGACAGTTGCATTAGTAACTGGGTCATCTCCATGCTAGAAACGAGGATCATCAAAGATAATATGGGTAATATCAACATAACCAAGAAGGTCCACGGGGGCACTCCTCAAGGGGGAGTATTATCTCCACTTCTTTGGCTATGTGTGATCAGCAAAATCTTAACAAAACTTGACGGAGGTGGGGTAAAAGTGGTGGCGTACGCTGATGATGTGGTGTTAATGGTGTCAGGACTGTGCCCAAATACGATCAGTGGGATCATCCAAAGGGCGTTATGCGAGCTTAACTCTTGGGCCACAGGATGTGGGCTAAGTTTAAACCTGCGTAAAACAGAACTTATGCTTTTTACCACCAGATACAAGGTACCAACTTTCACCCTACCAAATATCAACGGACAAACTCTGTCACTATCAACCAGTGTAAAGTACTTAGGAGTAATTCTGGACTCCAAACTTAGCTGGAAGTTAAACGTCGAAGAACGGGTAAGGAAAGCAGAAATTGCTTTATATGCCTGCAAACGTATGCTTGGAAGAAGATGGGGTCTTCAACCGAGGCATACATTATGGTTGTATAAGGCGGTTATACGACCCATCCTATCGTATGGTTCGGTAGTTTGGTGGAAAGCTCTAGGGAGAGAGTACAATACCAAATTACTCGACAGAATACAAAGATCAGCCTGTGCAATAACGGTCGGTGCAATCAGATCATGTCCCAGAGAGGCTCTCAATGCTCTGACACACGTTATTCCCATAGACCTACATATAAAGAAGACGGCAACCATGAGTGCATTTAGGTTAAATGAAGCGGGTCGCTGGAAAGGAAAAACTTATGGTCACGCTAGTTTATTATTGCGACAAACTCAGTTAACCTCGGTGAGGACTGACTACATCGTCCCGATGGTAAAGTTCAATAGGAATTTTGCCACACTCTTTCCATCTAAAAAAGAATGGAATAAGGGATTCTCTCTAAACAACTTCGATACCACAGTCTATACAGATGGCAGTAAAATGGATTGTGGTGTTGGAGCTGGTATATATTCTCATAGACTTGGAATTGAAAAATCTGTGCGTCTCCCTAATACCAGCAGCGTCTTCCAAGCGGAAGTACTAGCAATTGGGGAAGCCTGTAGGTTACTAATCGCAGATTTTTCTTTTAAGGGCAATATCGCTATTCTTTCGGATAGCCAAGCCGCAACCAGGCGCTGGACGCGACTATAACAACCTCTAAAGTGGTGGAGCAAAGTAGGAATAGCCTCACCAACTTGAGTGAAAACCATAGAGTAACCTTGATTTGGGTCCCGGGACACCGGAACATAGAAGGTAACGAAAAAGCTGATGAACTGGCAAGAGGGGGATCTGCCATGAATAGCGCTCTTGCAGTACCAGTATTCACTCCACTAGGTGCGGTCAAGAATGCAATTTCCCTAAAATACCTTCGAATTGCAGATTGTAGATGGAGAGACCAGACGAAATGCAAAATCAGCAGAACGTTATGGCCCACCTACAACCTCAAGCAATCGTTGACATTAATAAACATGAAACGACGGGACACCTGCAGACTTACGGCAGTCATAACTGGCTTCTGGTCTATCGGAGAACAAGCCGCCAAAATGGGTATCCCTCACAATACATACTGTCATAGTTGTAAACAACCGGAGGAAAAAGAAACAATCTTCCATTTCCTCTGTGAATGCCCTGCCCTATGGAAGGACAGAATGTTAACCCTGGGCAAACCGCTGTTCGAGAGTCTCGAGCAACTGTCTGGCGTAGACGTCAACAACCTAATAAGGTTCCTAAACCGCACAGACTGGATATAGTCCTGCTGCAAATAACTGTTAAACAATTTGGTAACGAGGATGTGGCAACAAAATGGTGCGGAAGCGCTAGTTGGATTCTGGATGAATCACCACTCTAACCAACCAACCAACAAAAAATTTGAACAATAAAAATTTGAGCTATCAAAATTTAAATGTTCTCCATGTCAACAGGTAAAAGAAAAGATATTTTAAGTCCCTAACAGAATTAAATACATTCAAATGTGGTATGCATTTTTTTTTTTTTCAAACTTTCAATTGCACTCAAATGCAGTTTCTCAAATAAAGTTTTTGCTGCCGAGCAAGCAACTTTTTCAGCTGTACTCAAATTACAGAGGCAGAGGCGGGGGCGTATACGTAATCCCATGAAAGTAGTGAACGCCAAACGCCCGCTTTCCAAATACTCATCACTCACTTACGCACTCACCCAACTTCTTTCGGCTGTTTTATATGTAAATATTCACTTTTAAATTAAAATTTAAGTTGATAGATAAATAAAAATGGAACGTTAATTTAAAAACAGTTGTTGGCGTAGCACTTTCTCCGAATTAAGAATAAATTATTTTATGAGCAAACAAACTGTGTACATTCGCAATTATCCTTACATTCTGTGCTTGTTTGAGCATTTCATATGCGTGCATGTATGTGTGTGTATATGTAATACGTATTTTCGTTTAAGTGCATAAGCATGGTAATGTGTGCACTCTTATATAAATTTAAGTGCAATTGCTGATGCAAAGAGAGCCCAACAAGCGAAATTTAATTGGCCGTTTCGGAAATATTTTCTATGAAATTTTCATTTACTTGAATTAAATTATTAACTGATCTCAAATTTAAGTAGTTTATTAAAGTGAAATTTAAGTACTCAGCCACTTTTTTTAGTATAAATGAAAAATAATTTTTTCAGAGTGCAAATCAGATGAGTTTTATGGTGAAACAAGATTTTCAAAGATATGTAATTTGGATTCTTAGATAACAGCTTTTTTGAAAATCTAAATTTTTACTCGTAATAATTTATTAAAATCTGCAACTGGTGTGGAAACTGACACCAAAAGGTCCTTCGTAAAAAACGAAAAATTAAAAGTTGCTAAAATTACATTGTTCTGGAATATTTTCATAGCAAAATAATCGAATTTATTGTTAAAAAAATTAATTAAAGCTTATGAACACCGTTTCGCGATATTCTTGATACTATTTTTTTTTTTCAATTTATTCAAATCCAAACTAAATATTATAAAGAGGGCTATTGAGTATACCATTCGTCCGGTTTCAATGAAAAATGCATCGATTTAGAGGAAATAACTTCCTTTAGTACCCCGGTATATAGGGGTCGTGGCGCCTGAAACTTGACACGAATGATGAAAATTGTATACACCGCACTTATGGTGAAAAGTGGTAGGTATTGGTAAAGGGGTGGTGGAAACTCTCATATAAACTGCAAAAATTTTACTATATTTAATTTCGTAAAAATAGCAAGAAAATAATATAAATATATATAATGATAAAAAAAAAGTCACGTGCAACATGCCTCGTGCGATATTGATTAAATTGTAATAAAAATAAAAGTATAAGTAACTTTTGTGTAAAATCCAAACCATTTTTAAAACACATCAGTGCACAACATTCTAAAAACAGGTCACATGTATCTGTGCCATGCGAATAACTTGATTTTTCGAAAAACGATTGATTTATCTTAAAAACCAAAAATTTACCAAAATCATATTTATCACCAATTATACAACTAATATTTCTATATGTAAAGCCTATATATAACTTAAACCTGTTTTCAAAATTAAAAAAACGTTTTCGATTAAGATTTTTTTGCAATTTGAATGTGTACGATGGCTACGCTCGGCCTGATGGCAATGCCATATGCAATTAACCCTGCAGTAGTCGCGCGGTCTACATATGTAATCCACAATTGTTAAATTTTAAATTTCTTGAAAATCGTGCATCGATTTCATCGGAGATTTTTGCTACTTGTAACTAACAAATAGAGAGCCACTCTCAGTGTTTCGCTGTTAATTGTCGCATGCAGTTATATCGCTAGAGGTTCGTGAAATTCATGGTCTACGTATGTATGCCGCGCGACCGATTACGTAAGTATTTTAAATTAGGTTTTATGCTAATAGCTAGTTATACTTTGTAAAGAAAAGTGGACTTTTGGCATACTTTTTCATTTTACAATTTTGCGGAACTTTTCTGATAATATTTGCATATGTATGCTACTCTGCTGAAATGACTTTGGACGAACAACTCTTGTCCTTCAGAGGGCGTTGTTCTTTTCGGCAGTATATTCCAAATAAACCTGCTAAGTATGGACTGAAAGTTTTTGCACTTGTAGATGTTCATTACCCATACACCTATAATTTAGAAATTTACGCCTGCCAACAACCCGAAGGTCCATTTCGGTTAAGCAACGAGAGATTTGATATCGTGATGAGAATGGGGCAACCAATTTTGAATAGACATATCAATATTACTATGGACAGTTGGTTTTCCTCTCTGAAAATAGCAAAGCAGTGATTTGATAATGGAATTACAATGGTTGCTACCGTTCGAAAAGATAAAAGAGAAGTTCCCCGGGAATTTAGAATAGCTAGAGGCAATCCAATATGCTCCTCAAAGTTTGGATTTCACTCTCCATATACTCTGGTTTCTTATGTACTAAAAGCCAACAAAGTGGTAATAGCCATGTCTAAAATGCACAACGATACAGCGATTGATTCTGACACCGGAGATCAACGAAAGCCGAATATAATAACATGACGTATCTAGGAATTCGAGAAGGTGGCCGCTGACTAAGTTCTATAATCTTGTAAACCTCAGTGCTCTCAACGCATTATGCATTTACACTGCAAACAGTAACTATGAATCTGTCAAAAGGTGTGATTTTCTCATAGATTTAGCCTTGTCTTGGATGAACCCACTGGCTCACCAAAGATTAACACTTACCACGCTACCTAGAACACTGACATTTAAGATAAAAGACTTCCAAAATCGCAACAAGGTCCTCAAATCGCTGGCCGGCAGCACTTGGGGAAAGACAAAGAACTGTTGCTTTCGACATTTACGGCAATTGGCCGGCCGGTTCTCAACTATGCTGCGCCTGTCTGGTCGCCTGGAACTAGTGATTCGCAGTGGATTAAGCTACAGACCTGTCAAAATACCGCCATTCGGACAGCGACCGGGTGCCTCCTGATGTCACCTATCCAACATCTTCACAACGAGGCACAAATGCTCCCAGTTGCGGAGCACAACAAATTGCTCAGCAAGCAGCTCCTGCTCGGATGTTACCGCAGGTCTCATCCCTGCAGACACCTGCTTGAGCCCGAGCCGCCTCCCAGGCACGTCAGGAGACACCTCCTTGACTACGCTGGCGATAGCCAGGACAAGACCGACCGTAACCTACTGGACCGGACAGTATTTAGACAGTCTATAAACGACATTCACCGGGAGACCGTTACCACCTTCTTGAACTCCCGTCCTGTGAATGCCGTAATCGGAGTCCAACCACCACCTATCGCAGATGAAGAGCTCCAACTTCCCCGTGAGACCCGTGTAACACTGGCACAACTACGTTCTGGATACTGTAGCAGGTTAAACTCCTACTTATCCAGAATCGACCCCGACATACCAAACACATGTCCGGCATGTGAAGGTACCCCGCACGACACTAACCACCTCTTCACATGCCCCCTCAAACCGACTCATCTAACCCCCCTCTCCCTTTGGACCCAACCTGTCGAAACAGCATGTTTCCTGGGCCTCCCCTTAGATGAGCTTGACGAAGACGAACGATGATATGCCTACACTGACAGGGCTACCTATGCTGTTAACAACAACAACATAAAAGACTTCCTGGATCTTCCACAAGTTGTAACTCATCAAGTTCCAACGCACAATAACTACGTCGGTCGTTGCCACGATTGTGGAAGGGCCCGTAATAAAAGCACCCGTAAAGTGTGTAACGCTTGCAATAAACGCATTTGTCCTGATCATTCCAAGACCGTATGTTCGTCATGTTTCGAAAACAATTAAAACATCTCAATTATCTTCTGGTTATTTTATATATATTTTATACTTTTGTGAAGTATCTTAATTTTTTGTTAAAAAATGAAGTTTTGGTTTTTATTTATTTTATGTAAGAACAGAAAGTTTATTCATGTTATTTTTGATTAATATTAATAAATTAAAGAATAACAAGAATATTTAAAACAAAAGCAATGGAAGAATTAAATATTTATCTTTTGTATTTTTAATTTTAAAATGGATTACATATGTAGACCGCGCGACCAATTACGTCAGTTTCAGGGGCGCGACTACTGTAGGGTTAAGGGGCCAGATACCTGTAAAATATCGAAAAAACAAACTTCTTCATAAAATGTTAATATAATCCTTTAAGAATATGTCAAAAAATTGAGTGGACATCCGCCATTTTAAATGATTAAAATAAAAAAAAAGTATATTACTTTAATGTATAAATAAACTGTATGCCAATTTAAAAAAAAATATATATTGACTTCCTCATTTTAAATAATTTTGATGAAAATCAAGAAAAATATGGCCGCTTACAGGTATCTGTCCCCTTAAGAAACCAAAAAAAAATATTTTTCTTGATCTTCTTCTTCTTTATTTGCTATTCGTGATCGAATGTAAGCGATTATAAAAATGGAAAGTAATAAAAATTAAATTTTTTTTTATTTTAATACAAATTTTCAACTATATTTTAAAATAATTCGCAGTCTCTAGCTGCTTCCAAGTTCCAGTTTTAGTTCCCTTATGTTCATCAACCAAGAAAATTGCTTACGCCCGATACCTTTTCTTCCTTCAACCTTGCTCAGCAATATGAGTTGCAACAGTTCATATTTCGGGTTCCGTAGAATATGCCCCATATATCAAGTTTTTCGTTGTTTTCGTAAAAAAGAAAAAAAATTTAAATTTTTTCGAAATTCAATATTTCAAAAACGTATTTTTTTTTTTTATAACTTTTTCCAAATCAAGAGGACACCTCAAACTTCAATTGAGCTGAATGCCTAGTAGCTAAAATGAGTTGTTTTTGAGTAATGAATCTTTGAGTAAAAAACCTGTTTCGCACTTTTTTTTTTTTGCAAAATAAAAAATTTTCAACTACTTGTTTGCAATTGTTTCTACATGAAGTCGCTCGTGTAAGGAATGACGATCATTTTGAACCCAGAATTATTAAAATCGGTTCATTTTTGACTAAGCTATGGGCATTTAAAAAAAAATGTTTTCTTATATAATTAAAAAAAATCGATTTTGAGCCGAAAAACAAAATTGCCGATAACTCTTGAAAAAAAAAATTTCCGGCGAACAAAAAAATACGTGTCTCACTATTTTGACCAGAGAGCAACATATTTGAGTTACATCGAAATCGAAGAACATGACCCGAATAGCCCGGTTGAATTGAAATGGAAAGCATCAACTGTCTGTCGCCATGAACTCTTCGCAGCAGGACCTCTTCATTAGAAACGTGGTCGGTCCATGGTATCTTGAGCTATCTCCGGAGAAGCCACATTTCAAATGCTTCCAGTCTATTCATGTCGGCGAGTTTTATGGTCCATCGTATTTCCACGGCATATAGCAAAACTGATCATACATAGCATTTTATGAAGCGCATCTTTAGTTGATGTTTGAAGTCGCTACAGTCGACTTTGCCATATTTAAGTAATGCGGGTCTTGCCATTGCGATACGACATCTTATTTCTGTTGAGACATCCCAGTTTTCGTTGAGAAAGCAACCAAGGTATCTACAGGTAAGTTTATTTACTCTTGCTACAGGAGCATTGCTGATTGTTAAATAAATGTTGTTGAATGAATTTCTTCTGCTAACAACCATGTATTTAGTTTTGCTGATGTTGATTTTGATACGGCCTCAACTGTTGACTGTGCATTGCAACTTTGTCGACCAGTTTTTGAAGGCCAGCCAAGCTGTCACATAGTAGAGTTGCATCGTCGCCGTACCAGGTGTTATTTATAATGACGCCATTTACTTTGATACCATCCTCAATGTTGTCTAATGCTTCCTGAAATATTCTTTCGGAGTAAATATTGAAGAGCAGCGGAGAGAGTATGCAGCCTTGTCAAACACCTTTCGAAATCGGTATGTCTTTAGTGCGGTCACCATCAACTACTCCAATATGCGCTGCTTGGTGGTAATATAAATTTTCAATTGCTTGGATTTCTTTTTTGTCGATATTCAGAGATCTTCGTAGTCTATGAAACATAGAAAACCATCTTTTTGTACATCTCTACAATTTTCAACAAGCACCTGGACACAGAATAAAGCTTCTCTTGTACCCATTCCTCCACGGAAACCAAGTTGCATTTCTCCCATTGCTTCTTCGCATTTTTTGTAAACTCTGTTGTGTAGAACTTTAAGAAGTATTTTTAAGGCGTGACTCATTAGACTTATCAGTACTTAGCATTTGATTTTTTCGGAAGGGTAATAAACGTTGATTTCAGCCAATTCACTCGGGAGCATAGATCCTCGACAAGACTCAGTTTTGCCTTGGTTTCGTTAATCTGTTTTGCTTTCTGGCAGGGTAGGTATATACCTGTATTATATAAATGATTGAAAAGTTTAGCAAGAAGTTGTAAATTGCCGTCGCTTATAAGTTTCAGAATTCCAGATGGAATTTGATCAGCTCCTGTAACTTTATTTGATTTCATATTTTTAATAGCACTTTCGATTTCATTTTTACTTTTCGGAATACCGGGGAGCAATTGTGAAGGGGTACTGTAGTTTGATCTGCTATTATTAGTGAAAGTGGTTTTTATATAATCTTTCCAAATCGCTTTTTTCTCATCTGTTTTCAAAACAAGCTCGTTGTGTGCGTTTACAAGGACTGACCGACTTGAATTTCCACGTGTCCCCTATTAAGGGTTTGTTTCATGATTAACTCTAAATATGATACAGGGTGACCTCCAGCGATTGAAATTTATCGATTTTGTTTTACTTTCACAGCTAAACTATCATCTGTGATGTGTCAGAAATTTAGTTTATGATTAGTTATTTTCAAAATGGTTCACTTTTCGTTTGAAAAAAGTTGAGAAATATTAAAATCGAAAACCAATAATCAGCCGAAAGGATGCTGGATAATATCAATTAGCCGCATAAAAACTGCGATCTGGGAGAGTGAACTACTTGGTTTTTTGGGCGCAAAGCATTAATGGCGTTATGGCAACCATCCAGCGCTAATGCAAGAGTTGGAACATGGAATGTAAATTACCGGTGGTATGATAAGTGCCGAAACGCATGAAAGTTTACTAACAAATTTGGACTGGTGGAATGGGATATAGCAAAGCCAGCTGTGGAAGACAATTCAATGAAATTTTGTTCCTCGTTTAATGATTAAATTTTCGCTTATCATTCAAAAATATTGATGCGTTTTTTATTTATAATCGAATTAAATTAAATTCCAAGCGCTAGATAGACCACCCTGCATTTATATAAAAATACACGTACCAGAAGATATTGCGGAGAATATCATACATTTTCACTATTGAGGAAACTTGAAAGTTCATATTAGTTTCGTTTGTTGCTAAAAAGCTCGAAAGTACAAAATTCGTGCAAGAGAAATGAAACTCCATTCATTGACTAATTGGGTTGCCTCCAAAAACAAGTGTGAGCATTTCATTTTCATTTGTACATATGTAAGTTGTATTCTTTCATCGAAATTTACACTGTGGTACAAATTGGTTTAATCTCATAAAATGACTAGTTTCATACTACCGGTTTCGTGACTGATTTCGAACTGATGCCAAACGAATAGGAGGAAATTACACTCTTCTGCGAGCAAACGCGTCGTGCTTCAGACATGCTTAGGCTGCCAAAAATAGTTGTTCATTGTGGCGCTACTCTACATATAAAAATAGGAAAAAAATAAGAAAAAAGTGAAGAAAAAAGAAGGAGATGCGAGAGTTGCTACTCAAGTTCTAAGATATGGCAACACGGAAAGATTTCAAAAAGATTACGACAGACGATGAACTATGGATCTATCAAAGTGAATAAAAGTTCAATTGACTGTGCGGTTATTTTAAGTGGCCCCGGTGGTCTAGAGCTTGAAAATTTAGGGAATTTTCAGGATTTTTTTTTTTTTAACAATAAAATAAATTTAAAACGATATTTTAATTTTTTGGGCTTTTTTAAACTTCTTTTAAATAAAAAACTGAAAAAAAATTTTTTTTTTATTTTAATAATTTTAAAAGTGGCGCTGAAGTTGACCCTTCCAAAAAATTGGACCCAGACGGTGTGTCCATTTTGGCTCATCTATTTATATGAAACGCAAAAACCAAAAAAATTATTAGCTATGTCCCGCTTCTAGAATAATAAAAAAACAAAATGGCGCGGTTTTGCATTTGACACTCTAAAAATTGGGTTTTTTCAGTTTTTTAATCACAAAAGTCCGAAATAATTGAAATAATAATATTATTCTAGTACGAGCGATAGCCATTGATGTTGTGAAGAACATATTAAACTTTCAGACGATTAGGTTGAATAGTTTTTTTTTTTTTTGACAACACCAGGCCGAAAAAGGTCGTTCCGAGATAAATGAGGTTAAAGTTTGAGGTACAGGAGCGCGCTGACCGCTCTCTACCTAGTTAATGGACTGTAGAAGGTATAATATTGGGAATTTCCGCATGAAAATTTCACAGTATATTCTTAAAAGCCCATACTTTCGCAATATCGGAAAAACAAAAAATCGATTTTTTTAAATTTCTAGACCACCGGGTGCCCTTAAGACGAGACAAATTAAACTAAGCGCGATCACTTGCTTGTGTTTCGGAATAATTCAGCATGCCGCTACAGAGCCATTACGGCTATGTAAAATGACATACTATCATATCATAGTTGGTTGGTTGGTTAAAGTGGTGAAATCCAACTAGCGCTTCCGCACCCATTTGTTGCCATATCTTCGCTAAGAACTTGTTTACCAGTTGTTTACAGCATGACTATATCCATTCTGTGCAGTTTCGGAACCTTACTAGGATTTTGAAGTCTACGCCAGACAATTGTTCGAGGCCCTCGAACAGTGGCATGCCCAGGGTTGACATTCTCTCCTTGCAATACTATTGAAGTGCCAGAATAGTTCAGAAGCAAGGAAAACCAATTGCAGAAGGCGTATAATTCCATGAGATAGATTTAATTTGCTCCCTCATCCTTCGAACAACTGCCACTGCAGAGTTTTCATTCAAATTATAGAAAAAATGCATCTTGCCTCGGTAGGCAATGACAAACGTCTGAAGATGAAAACCATCTGCCGTTTGTAGTACGCATACGACCGTAGTTCAACCATTTATAGCACAACATCGAGACGCACAGACCTAAGAGAAGATGTGTTCAAATCTTTCAATAATAAGCGCGGGACAATGATTTCACAACCATCAACTTTTATTAGAGGAAAACGGAGAAGAAAAGGAAAAAATGTGTAAGAATAAGGTGGCCACATGACTCGAATAAAAGTGATGCCAGATTTGATTGATAATTTTCAACGAGATAACATTAGATAGGGCCCCAAAGTTGAACCATATAAGACACGGGCGGAGTTTTTGTGCTAGGAGTGACGCTATTTTTATTATTTTCAGAACAGTGGTTCAAAACAAATTTCGTGATTTAATTTTACACTACTGAGGGCTGCGCTAATGCACCATAGGTCAAATGATTACTTTTTCTATGCAAAATTATTAGTTGCGCAATTAAGTTCTCGTTGTTTTTTTTATGAAAATACAACTTTATTCTGAAAAACTGGGTACAAGTGAATCATTGAAAGTATTGCCCATCGCTGGCTACTACCATTTTCTGGCAGATCTCGTATACCGTCGCGGTAAAACTATTTATCTTTTGAGGATATCCACGGATCAAGCCATTTTTTGAGGTCTTCATATGAATGGAACTGCTGGTCAGCTAGACCACGTCCCATCGATCGGAGCAGGTGATAATCGGACGGCGCAATATCTGTAGAATATGGCGGGTGGGGTGGGATTTCCCATTTCAGAGTTTCCAGATGGGTTTTAACGGGTTTGGCAACATGAGGCCGAGCGTTGTCATGATGTAGAATCACTTTTTCATACCACTCCGCGTATTGCGGCCGCATCTCGCGCAGTGCTCGGCTCAATCGCGTCAATTGAAGTCGATACCAATCCCCAGTGATGGTTTCGCTTGGTTTTAACAGTTCATAATAAATATCACCAACTTGGTCCCACCAAATATATAGCATAACCTTCGCAGCGCGAATATTCGGCCGAGGCGATGAATCCATTTTTCATCACCCGTCACGATGCGATGAAGAGAACCCTTCCATTTTTGCCACTGGAGCAGTTGTTCACTGGCGAAGAAACAACGTTCAACATCCCTTGGTTTTAACTCATAAGGAACCCAAGTCCCCTATTTCCGAATCATTCCCAAAGCATGCAATCGCTAAGAAATGGATTGGACGGTTACTCCTAATACTGAAGCAAGCTCTTCTTGCGGTTGACATGGATCCTCATTGTGCAATGCCTCTAATTCAGCGTCTTCGAAGGTTTTTGGCCTTCCTTCGCGCGGACGGTCGTAACATTAAAATCACCGTCTTTGAAGCGACGGAACCAATCTCGGCACGTTATTTCTGTTTCACTTAAAGCAGCATCTCCATAAACTTTTTGTAGCTCTCGATGCGCTTCAGCCGCCGTTTCTTTCAAATGAAAGAGGAAAATCAACACTTCCCGCAAATGACGATTATTCGGCACAAAATCAGACATTTTTACAAAACCAAAAGTATATGATACCAAAAGAAAGTCACTAATGTGTCGAAGCAGTTTGCTTACCAAATGTCTAAGCTTGGTTCATGACGTTTCTCAGAAGGCGGAGAAGATGTGAACGACGAAAATCGTGCCGGACGCCTCGGACACCCGAGCACTTCAACAACGAAAGAATTGATGAAGTGAATCACCGTTAGAGAAGTTGCTGAGGACCTAGACATAGCGATTGGCTCGTGTCATTCGATTTTTTGCAATGATTTGGGCATGCGACGAGTCGCGGCAAAATTCGTACCAAAACTGCTCAATTTAGACCAAAAGCAGCATCGCATGCACATTGCTAATGAGATGTTGGACTCTGTCCGCGACGACCCAAATTTGCTCCAGGGGGCCATAACTGGTGACGAATCGTGGGTTTATGATTATGACGGCTCAATCATCTCAATGGAAGCTGCCGCACGAACCAATACCGAAAAAAGCGTGCCAAGTTCGGTCGAATGTAAAAGTTTTGTTTCCCGTTTTCTGCGATTGCAGGGGCGTTTTGCATCATGAGTTCTTGCCACAGGGTAAAACAGTCAATAAGGAATATTACCTGCAAGTTATGCGCAATTTGCGCGAAGCAATCCGCCAGAAACGCCCGGATTTGTGGAAGAACAAAAATTGGCTCTTGAATCACGATAACGCCCCTGACTTTTTGGCCGAAAACAACACACTAATGATGCCACAGCCTCCGTATTCCCCAGATCTGGCCCCCGTGACTTTTTCTTGATCCCGAAACTGAAGAGGCCCCTGAAAGGACGACGCTACACAACGATTGACGAGATATGTAAAGACGGCATCGAAGGAGGAGCTGACAAGATAAAAAAAATATATTTTTTGAAGTGCTTCGAGGATTGGAAAAAACGTTGGCACAGGTGCATAATATCTCATGGGGATTACTTTGAAGGGGACAAAATAGATTTTAATGAATAAATAAATAATTTTTGAAAAAACACAAAATTCGCGATACTTTTTGAACACACCTCGTATATTGAATTCATGTCTAAATAAATCAGTTTAAATGTTTAGTTTAAGTTTTCATCCTTACAAACGTTTCAGAATTTTACCTAATTTTCCGTCGTCTTATGGGCGAGTATTAAAAAAAAGCTCTCGGCCGTTAAGGTTAATTAGGTTAATGATGTACTGATATTCTTTCCAATTATCTTTACATGGAATCTAACCCAAGGCCTTAGAAATTTTATAAGTACGTGCCGATGAGGCCAGGCTGAGGTTGTCTTATTGTTTTCTCCATTGCTTATGTGGCTTATTTTCAAGGTTTAATTAAAATAATCTCTAGTAAAATCTAAAAATAGTTCGGAAAATGAAAATAGATGGTGGAAATTTCGGACTAGTGTCGCGCAAGTCTGCGAACCGTCGTATTTGCAGTGTGGAATTTACTGGCGCATAGCAGGCGGCACTTTCCATATTCATTAAAACCACTTGGGCGACACACGCAGCAAACTTTCAACTCAACTAGTAGCGCACATGGGAGGGTATACCAAAATAAATATATAACTATATATATACATATATATGAGTGTAATCGTATGGATGTGCGTACGTATGTATGCATGCCTATGTAGCTTTTACGCCTTCCTCATTATGCAGCCAAGCGCTGTGTGCGAAATTTCCTTTTTTTCGTTTATTCGCAAAGCATGTGGGCGGATGTGCATGTATGCATAGGCACATATCTACAAATATACATACATACATATATACATACATCTGTATGTGTGCTCATATATGCATCCTTTTGGCAACTGCAAGTTGGCCCAGTTTAAGCGGTATTGTGTCGACAAAGCCACATAGAAAAGTTTTCACTTGCAATTTGCATAGTCGTCATAAGCCGAAAGCCTCTCATACACATACAAATGCATATGAGTGTATGTGTATGTACTCGTACTGCTGTACAAAAAGAGATATGTAGGTACATATTTTTGCGGCCTGCACTAACTTCTGCCCGTTCACTCAACCACACATGAACAATATGTTGCCAAGCGTCCGACAATTGTTGCAACTCTCTACTCCTCTACTGTTGCGTAGGAACAGTAACCGCAGCCGCTGTTGCGCTTTTTCTTTTCGCCCCACAATTTTCGTATTTCCATTGTTCAAATGCTGCAAGGGCGGCAGTAGTTTGTATGGAGAAGTGGTTGTGGTTGTTGTTGTTGCCAGCGTGTGGTCATTAGGCAAGAGCAAATGTGCTTTGCAACAACCAGCGGCAGTAGTAGCAGCAGCAGCAGCAGCAGCATTTTATTGCCCTCATTTGGTTTTCTGTCACAATGTGTTGCACTGTCCAGCACAATGGGCGCATTTTAAGCAGATATGTGCCCACCCATACATAGGCACGTAAAGTGCAATATACGTATGTGCGTGTGTTTGAGTGAATCGAGCAAATTGCTGTGCGTTTTCCAGTGAACTGGACCTAATTGTCTGCTGTATTGTAGTGCATATTGCCTGAAAATCAAATGACCGATGCATTCGTTGAGCTGTCCAATTGTCAATGAAAAGAGGCTGTAGGCTGCATCTAAGGATTTTTGTTTATTTTGATCGAAGATAGGTCTAAAGTTGACTGCTGTGAACTGTGCTGCGACTGGTGAAAGTCAGGAAATTAATAAACTTATTCTATTTCTGGTTTTATACGAAGGTATACCTCGAACTTGCCACACCCTTATACGCTTAAGTTGCTATTTACTGCATTTGTTCGATCTCATTCGATTTTCCGGATCCGAGTTCAGACATGACTAGAAGACCATGGATTAAAGCTAGCCACAGAGAAAACAGAGCTAATCCTTCTAACGAACAGACGTTTCTCAGTAGAAGTAGATATACAAGTACTCGATGCCACTTTATCGACAAAAAGTGTGGTGAAATACTTGGGAGTGCATTTAGACACAATGCTAACTTACTGGGCGCACATAAATCATGTTGCCACAAGAGCTGCCAAAGTAAGCGGCATGTTAAGTAAGCTCATGGCAAACCTTGGAGATCCAACGCAGAAAAAGTGAATACTTTTAATGGACACGACGAACTCGACTCTTTTATATGCATGCGAAATATGGGCAGATTCGCTAAAGGTGCAATGGCGGCGGAAAACTCTGCAATCTGTGCAATGCACTTGCGCTCTCAGAGTGGCTTCGTCATACAGAACAGTATGAAGTAGTGAAGCAGCGGTTTTAGTTATCATCCCATCCCTATAGATATTCTAGCACAAGAGCACAAACGGAAATGGGAGGCAAAAATCTCTGGAATTCCATTACCTCGCTTCTCCGATATTAGAATTCAAACGCTCACACTTTGGCAGGCAAGATGGAACTCTGAACGGTACGGTAGATGGACAGCGACACTAAAATCCAATCTAAAGAAGTGGGTAGAATGGAAGCACAGGGAGGTTAACTATTACCTCACACAGCTTTTGTCGGGGCATGGGTCCATTCGCAGGTATTTGTGGCGAATGGGAAAAGTGAGCCTACCAAACTGCATATATGGAGATACAGAGTATGACGATGCGGAGCACACCTTCTTTAAATGAGAGAGGTGAAACATAGAGTATTCAGTTAGAAGTTGGACTTGTAAGCGAATAAACGAAAAGTAATAAAGGGATTCAGTCTTAAGGTGAACGTGAACATTTAAAGTAAAGTATTGGAAATAAAGTAAAAGAAGCGTGTTACCATTAATTTGTGATTTTATTTTACAATCTAGTGATCGAACTCTGAGCTGTCATTGTAACAGATTTATTTGAATTTTAAGGTAAGAAAATTCGTAACAATATTGGTCCATAAAAAAAAACCAAACTATAATACCATTTCATTAGTTTTCTTTTAATGTGTATTACTTATAATTAGTTTGGCAAAAACCCCATCACTGAACCCTGCCCGAGGGTGCCGACTGGTAATAGGTAGCTACCAAAGGTAAGACTTCACAGGCTTCGTTACTCCTTAATAGTGCAGCATTTGAAAATGGAGTTTTATCATGATGTGAGGTAAAGGGCCAGATCAAGGTGGCATGCGACCCGTGCCAAGGATCAGCCTGGCTAAGAGTCCTTTTCAAATATAGCCCAGTCGTTGACGTTCGCTTACGGATACCTGGCGCCCTCCATAATAACTAGCCTTGCCTGTGTACTTCGAAGTCGGGCACAGGTGACATCTCTTCTCCGACACTCGCGGGTGCAAATATGAATTCAGTAGCTAACAAACAAAAAGAAACAAAAATGTAAAGAAAAAAGTAATTCCGAAGGGGCAGGATGCTCCGAAAAACGAGCTCTCAATCTGCCACCACGAAGGCAGAAGTCAAACTTGGACAGAGCGGGCCGGCGGCAAGCACTGGCACTGAGGCTAAGGCCTCCTGTGACAGTCGGAACCAATCCTATTAGTCGATATCTTGTTTCTATGTGGCGAACTGGGGAAGATACTGTCATAGGAAGCGCCAGTGCTCTCGCCGGAAAATGGCCGAAAGTAAGGATCACTGATCCAACCAAAGCAGGCTGCACTTATTACCGATTGAGGTGCTGTAGTCCTCAACAACTGGCGGCGAAGTCGGCACTTAGGTTAAGAGAATCTTCTTACCTAGCCACTAACAGAAAGGGTCATGCAAGAATACTAGATGAATATCACTTCATACATCAAATGACAGATGTTTGTAACGCAGTAGATCTGCACTTAAGTACATCCTATACCACAACTTTCCCAACGAGAGAGGATTTCAACAATGGGGTAATATACAATAGATGTGGAATCAGTATCTATACTGATGGTTCCAAGCTAAATGATCAAGTAGGCGGAGGCCTCCATTCTGAAGGAATGAATACCAACATCTCATTTCGGTTACCGGATCACTGTAGCGTATTTCAAGGTGAAATTCTGGCTATCAGGAAAGCCTGTTGGTCTTAAAAAAAGTGTTCTCACCATAAAAGAAATAAATATACATATATCCAAATAGCCAATCGGCTCTGAAATCATTACAATAACCTTACATGTACACAAAGTCAATAAAAGAATGCATTGACGTTTTGACAGAACTATCACAGTTCTTTACAATAAACCTGCTCTGGCTACTGGGTATAGCGGGTAGCAACTGCAAAGCAGATGAACTACCGAGATTGGGTACCATATTACCGATCCAACCAGATAAAGCGAACATACCTATACCTTTAGCAACTTCCAAGATGCTGATAGACAAACACACCATCAAAGCTGCCACCGTGCTATGGACTCAGTCCCTGACCTTTGCAACAAGTAGGATGACGTGGCCAGAATGGAGCATCGGCCGCACAAACCGACTGTTGAAACTGAACAGGAAGGACATGAGAAATCTTCTTAGGGTTCTAACTGGAAGCACCCTATAGCGACTATTGCAGAAGCTGTAACTACAAAGAAAAAGAAGAGACTAAAGAACACTTTCTATGCGAGTGCATGACTCTGGTAGAAGAAGGTTCAATATTTTAGGAAAAAGTTCTTTAAATGACTTGGTAGAAGTAGCCAATTTAAAAATAACAAGGCTTGTTAGATACATTTAAGCCACAGGTTGGTTCAATGAGGGCAATGTAGAGTGAGGAGAGGGGATAGACCTGGTGGTATCACAATGGGCCTACAGTAAGCCTAGGTGTGTCAATTGACAACCACAATACCTACCTACCTATGGCACTTATAATTAATACAGGTAGGTAGGTGAAATGGTTGAAGTGCCAGTCTGGCACTCCTCAAAAAGCACTAAAGCGCCGTTTTGACACCATTATGAAACCTCCAACAGGCAACCTACAACCAGCCTGAGCTGTTGATGTAATGGAGAATATTGATGGGATTTAGGTTGGTGCACTGCCACAGGCTGTCGAAGAAAGGAGCACCCAGTGACCTTAGTCGTCTAGCTGCCAAACCCGGACATTTACAGATAAAGTGCTCAACAGTCTCCTTCTCTGAAAGGTCCCCAAAGCTTCTGCAATGGGGGTTGAATGGTAAACCTCGCTTTTCCGCGTATGTGCCAATCGTCCAGTGACCGGTAAACACAGTTATGAGTTTGGAAATTAAATGGCGAGGAATCCAAAGGACTTTCTGAGGCCTTCATATATTGTACTGGCGCCAAAGGGTCTTCGAAATAACACATGAAGAAATGGCTCCATATTTTCTGCGTTTTTCTGAGAAATAATTTGTGCAGTTCCCCTTCAACAATAGTTAGAGAGATTCCGATGACCGGGAAGGAGATCTTTGAGGTCAATTCAGTCCCCTTCCTGGCAAGCTTATCGGCAATTTCATTCCCCTCAATGTTGCTATGTCCGGGAACCCAGATCAGAGAAATGTTGCCTGCACACCCAAGAGATTTGATCTCCTCCTTACAGGAATTTACTAGTTTCGTTCTGTACAATGGCGTCATCAGAGCCTTGATCGCGGCTATGACTATCGGAGAAAATGTTGATATCTCCTTCGCTCCCGTGTTCCCTAAGCATTTTGGGTGCCTGCAGAATCCCAAAGACTTTTGTTTGAAAAATACTAGCAATATTCGGCAGTTTAAATAACTAATTTAAGTGATTTTTTCTTTTGTTTTTTTTTCAACGCTTTTTTAATTCCTGTAGTAAAGGGTTGAGTGAATACGAATGAAATATACATAGGTGCATGTCTAAGTGTACATTTGCAAAAAAGATGCCTATGTGTGTATAGATGTAAATACGTAGATATTTAAATAAATCCACTCGTTCTAAACCTCATGCAATTCACTCGTTAAATAAAATTCAATTATCAAAATTTGTTATCTCCAAAATTTAGCTATCGATGCAATATTGACCTTTGACCCTTTTTTTACTTCCAAATGTTAACAACAACATGCATACACATTTCATGTAATCTGAAAAGTCATAAATTCTTTAATTCTGTTGACATCGTTTTGCAGTGCATTCTCATTCTCATCGACAGTGAAATGTGGTTCGCTATCAAATTCGGCCAGAATGTGCGAGAATGTGTTATGTTTTTCCAGGGAAAGTGAATGTGGGGGTGATTCTTTTCTTTAAGAGCAATCTGATGCAAAAGCAACACCCCGTAGGAAATTTTACCCTCAACCGAAGTATACAAGCTACGTTAATTGTGGAGTAATTTTGAATAGTAAGCTATCATGGAAATACAATATATTAGAGAGGAAGAAAAAGGCCTATAACGCATGTAAAAAGACGCTGGGAGTTACATGGCGTCTACCTCCTGCTATAATGTATTCGCGCTACTCAGCTATAGTATAGCCAATATTACCATACGGTGCTCTGGTGTAAGAAAACCGACATATAAAAAGTATATGGAAAGTATTCAACATCTTGGTGCACTCTGCACAACAGGTGCATTGAGAACTACTCCAACGGCAGCGCTTGAAAGAATACTCAACTTGTCACCGATTGATATTGCGGCGGAATGTCTAGCAGCTAAATCCGCCGTAAGACTCAGCGTGACAGGCGAATTTACATTCCAACATTTACAACATTCGGACATGGCTCAATAGGCATGACTTACAGGGTCCAGACGGACTATGTGTCTCCGAAATGCAATTGGATGAAGAAATTCCGAACGACAATAGAAGATGAGGGCTGGGAAAAAAGGATTGAAACCTAGCCCAAATGCTCTTAATATATAGGGTAGGCCATGTAAAATTTGATTTTTGAATCGGCTATAAAAAAAAAACTAATCAATATTTTTTCAAAATTTTTTTTTTATTTTGAGGATTGAACATTGTCATTTATGAATGAAAAATAATATTGTAAGTAATTGTAAATAATATTGACTGCCACGACTGGCTTTACAGTAGGCCATTCGATCAACCCAATTTTTAAGCACATTTTCGATTGTTTGGGCTCCAATTTCATGAATGACAACTCCGATTTCGTGTTTTAAAGCATCAATCGTCTCTGAATGGTTCGCATAGCATTTGTCCTTAACGGCTCCCCAAAAAAAATACTCCAACGGGCTTAAATCACAGCTCCGGGGCGGCCAATTGATATCGGAATTCAAAAACGGTAGCCAAAAGTTCGAGTGTAACTTTGGCAGTGTGACAAGTTGCACCGTCCTGTAGAAACCAAATGTCGTCCATGTCATCCTCTTCAATTTTTGGAAACAAAACTCGTTGAGCATGTCACAGTACCGCGCGCCATTTACTGTAACCGCGGAAGAAGAAGAAGACTCACCACTTTGGAAATAGGTTTTCAATATTTCCCAATTTTGGTTCAAGCGTATAGCGTCCCATTTCATAAATGTCAAACCTTTAAGTAAATTATGAACACAGTTGACATGTCATTTGTGTTACCATTCTCAAAAAACTAGGTGGTTCCAAAAGCAAACGCTATATGGCCCACCCTCGCGTGAACTCGCGTGAAAATGCCTGAGCGCATAGAGTCAGATCGTTAATGTATGTATGTACAAGCATTCCCAGAAGAACTTGATAATGTGTCAGCTCCTGTTATAAATGAATTAATAAAGTGAAACTGGCGAGATTTCATCTCAGCCCAAAACTTTTAAGAGATAGGGGTAGTCAGAGGCCCGAAAAAATGATGATTTCCAATAATTTTGTTTTTTGCTAGTCAGTCGCTTTATGTTACACAAATAAAAATAAATACATCATGTTTCGACTTGACTTTAGCAAAATTAAAAAAAAAAAAATTATAATAATTGTAAAAGTTATCGTGAAGCCCGTTGCTCCAGAAGTCCCTTGCGGCGATCATCACAAGTCCTTGGAGATTCATCTAAAATTAAGCGGACAAGAGAAATTAGTTTTATTGATAGATAATCGAGTGCCTGATTGAAGCTTTTTTGTTTTTTTCTTCTCAAAATTAACAATACTTATGGCGGCCTCAGGATATATTTTTCAGATTGTCGACAAAAAAAACCAACAAATAATTGTTTGCAAAAATCTAAATTTTTGAAAAAAAAATCCTTCAATCAGGCATGAGTTTTTTATGTTTTTCAAAAGCAGTAAAAATTGTATTAATATATATCAAGCGGCTTATAAGCTACTGTCGGGGTATGTCGACGATATGTGGCCGATTCCGAAATAAGAAAAAATGGGTTATTTTGAATCTTTATAAATTTTTATTCTATGTACTAGGGTGTATGTGTACAAATGTGTATGGGTATAAATTGGGTGCAAATTTGTGAATAATATTATTTATATTAACCTGTTATTGTTGATGATTTGTTTGATGTCGCTGCGATGCGTCCTTTCACCATTAGGTAAAAATATAACTAAAGGGTAAAAGCGATGTTGGTGCGGTTGTTTATTCCTGCATAGTCCTTTTTTCGCTTTTCAGAATATAAGAAGAAAATGCAGGGATGAGTTTGTTTAGAATAAACATTGTTGTACGATCACCAGTTCAATAAACAAAGTTTTGAAGTTTTGAGAAAAACGCATTTTAAGTTTTTCTTAAATTCTCCGGAGCGCCCGAGCGCCCTTTGTTGAATAACTCGAAAAGTATTTGTTGGATTCACTTCAAGTTTTCACACAATATTTTTAAGATATTATACTTGCAAAACAAACAAAAAACAATTTTTTGAAAATTCTGACTACCACTAACCCCTTAACGGTTGTAGTCCCATACAAACAAGAATATACATTTTCTGGAGTTAACAAGTTGCACAGTCACCATTCTCTCTTTCTAGATACTTCCTCCATTCCATTAATTTCAGTTTCAGTTCGAATTTCCTGCTGGAATATTTAGTCTTGCAAACTCATCGAAAGAACTCGAGAAAAGGGTCACTATTCCTTGTTGTTTTTTTCACAATATGTTGCTCTTAATTTTTTTGACTCAACTGACTGCAAAACAATGGGACACAGAAAAATAATTTGTTTACTGTCTGCACATAAAAAATTATTTTCAAAGATTTCCAAAGCACCAAAGCAAGACTGTATACGATATGTCCTTAAAGTACCACCCAAATGATGTGCAATTGTTGGGTTGACTTTCGCCCCTTTTATTTACTCGTAAAACAAACAGACACATCTTTTCGGACTTCCCTGCAATACACCGCTTTACGAGTATGCATACATACATATGCACTTCCTTACATTCATATATGTATCTCCACATATGCTAAGGAGAAAACAGCACAGGGAGCGATGATATGTTCGAATGTATATGTGTGTGTTGTCTGTATAACTCACATGAGAGCATGCATAAAGCATACAGAAAGTCCCTGTAGTAAATCGAACTGTTACTCGACTTGTCCAGTACTTTGCTACAGTAAAAGTACGAGCATAATCGCCAGCCAATGCTTTCAACTTTTTTCTACTTTTACGCGGTCTTTGCTTTTACATTTATTACAAGACGTTTTGCCTCCAAGCAGGACGCAGGTTTGAGGCGGTTCTTAATAACGCATTTAATTATGCTTTGATTAGCTGTTGCGATAGCCGTGGGGGAGGTGCCGCATTTATTTGATTTTTTGCAAAATTCAGTTGATTTTTTGTAAAATTCTTTTGATTTTTTGTAAAATGGCAACAGGTTTTGTCCCGTTTTTTTATTTTCTTAGCTTAATGTATATTGTTTCTATACAGTGACTCATAGCTTATTTGATGCAACCCAAAAAAATTGTTAAAATATCAAATATATTTTATGGTACTCCATTACAGAAAAAAGTCTTATATTTATTGTTGTTAAATAACATGTTTTATTTAATAACAAAAAATAACAAAAAAAGTGCGTGTAGCGTATTACACATAACAGAAGTGAAACTTTCAAGGCAGACAAAGAAAAAGGGAGAGACCCGAGAGAGAATGTGAGAGATGGAGAGAGAGAACGAATATATATCTAAATAAATTCACAACATTTGCAGAGAATACAAAGAGACAAAATCTACAAAACACGGAGAAGGGTCGTCCGGTGTAGATAAACGACGGACACAAACCGTGGCAACAAGGCGCACTATTCCGAGCGTTTAGCACCCGCACAAAGACGCCGATTCCAGCACAAATTACCGCAAAGCAATACCAATAAATCCGACGCCGGAATGGATAGCACTTTACAATTCACACAAGCACTAGCCAGGAAACGGAAAAAACGCCAAAAATTACGCACCAAATATATTTATTTCCTACAAGTTTGCACCAACAAACAAGCGCCAAAAAGGAGGCAGTGTTATTTCTCACTCGAGATTAGCAACCACAAGGAAAAACTCAGGAAAAATAGTCTAAAGTGTATCTATGATATATAGGTATAAGGTATAGCTCTCCCTCTCTCCTTTTCCTCCATGTTATATCAGTTTTCTCTCTCGCGGAACGAAAATGCCCAAAACGTTGCATGACCTTGAAATTTTACTCTCCATTCTCACTCGTCCATCGACGCCTAAGAAGTTTCATTTCAAAAATGTTTCTTCATAAAAAATAGATGGCACAGCTTAAATGATGCACTAAATTAAAAGTATTCAAAAAACATAAACACATTAATATTTCGATTTCAAGATTACAGCTTATAGTTAGTGATTGATTCAGAACAGCTTTTAATCGGGAATTCATAGATTCTACAAGTTTTTCTATATAAGCGGAACTAATTTTATCCCAATCTTCGTGTAGTGCCCGTTTCAGATCAGAAGCATTCAAAATATTGTGGTATCTTATTTTATTTTCCAGCACTGACCACAAATTCTCAATAACGTTAAGATCTGGACTCTGTGTAGGTGTCTGTACTACATGTGCGCAGTTCCAGATAAGCCAAGTTTTAACAATACCAGACGTATGCTGGGGATCGTAGTCTTGGTACAACCTAAACGAATCCCTAATGCCCATTTTATCCACACTTAGTACTAAATAATCTTTTAGCAGATCCAGATACATCTCTTTATTCATGTTTACTTCGATAAACGTTAAATTTCCGCCGCCTGAATAGGACATGCAACCCCATACCATCACACTGCCCGCGCCATGTTTAACTGTAGAGCGCAAATTACATGGTTGAAGCGCGGTGTTTGGTTTTCTCCAAACGCAGGACTTTCCATCAGACCTGAGAAGGTAAAAAATTTGCTTTCATCCGCTAAAACAATTAACTTCCAGAACGAACTGTCTTTGTTCAAATGTTGTCTCCAAAACTCTATTCTTTGTTTTCTGTTCTTCTTCTTTTTCTTCTTTCATAGCGTTACAACGCGGGGTGCGTCAAAGCTTCGTTCAAAATGCTCCTCCAAAGCGGTCTATCTTGAGCTGTTGCTTCGTAGTTACGTATTCCCAGCTTCTTAAGATCGTGTTCCACTGCGTCTATCCAACGGTACCTCGGTCTGCCTTAGGCCTTCACGCCCATTAGCTTTCCTGTCAAGGCTTTCTTCACGGTACAGTCACCAGGCATACGGATCACATGACCTAGCCATCTTATGCGCTGCGCTTTAACAAAACGCACAGCTGTCTCGTTCTGAGTTAGATCGTTCAGTTCCGAGTTCAATCAGATTCTATAGGTACCATCAACCATTCTTATTGGGGCAAAGATCTTCCTTAAAAATTGTCTTTCCATGCGAGCAATCTGAGCATAATCATCAACCTCAAGAGTCCATACCTCACAACCATATGTTAGGATTGGTCGAATAAGAGTCTTGTACATAGTGAACTTTGTAGCTTTAGACAAAAGTCGGGACTTGAACAAGTTAAGGTGGGCGTAATACGCTTTGTTGGCGACGTTGATGCGATCCCTCACGGCGGAAGTGGTTTTCTATTACAAACATTAATCAACGGCTTATTTCATTCCGTTTTATTCCATGAAAATTTTCTTGGCGCAGAACTCTACGAACAGTTTCAGGGTTAGAACTAGATCTTGCCTAAGTATTTTTCGACTTCATTCGTTAATTTAAGAGCGCTTAAACCGGGTTTATCTTTATCTTTGCGAACAATCCACCTCTTATCTGCATCATTAAATACTTTATTTGGAACTGATCTGTCGTTATCTTCTATACTGTTTTCGTGGCGAAACCGTTCTGTAATGTGCTGGGCAGTTGATGAACTAATAGCAACATTTTTTGCTGTTTTTCGTTGGCTTTTACCTTCTTTATAATGATGAATAACGTTCCCCCTTTTTTCAAGTGAGGTCCACTTTCCCAATTTAAAAAATTTAAATTTTTTCTACTTTTCTTTACATTTTTTTGAGAATGACTTAAGACGCTAAGCTAAACAGAAAAAAACGTTTCACCGTTATTGCATTCTCAGAGAAAATATAAAATGCATTGCATCATTTAAGCTGTGAGCATATGGATGAGAAAACTATGTGTTTCTGTATTTTTTCAGCAAGCTTTGTTTTTGTTTTCTATTCTTTCTGCAGTGGTAAACAGTACATATATATGTATCTCATTACAAGTAACATCGAGTCATTTTCTTTTCTCTAAAAAAGTATTACCTGCATCAAATAAGCTGTGCGTCACTGTACTCACTTCTTACTCAAATTTAATGGCTGCGCAAAAGCTGATATTTATTTTTTCTTAAACAATTTGGCTGCATTCTCGCTCTCGATTCGAGCCAGTGACTTTCTGCTTTAGAAGATGGGGTTGTAACAGCTTAAGACTGTGCTAATGAAGCCATATCTATGTAATTAAAATAATTTACTTTAATAATTTCGATATATCCCGCACTCTATTTGTTTTTGTCAACACCCGGGACTACTCTTGTGTATTTTCGTTCATTTATCGTCTTTTCCATGCTGACTAAATTTGTTTTTACCCCTCCATGGCTGGTAGCTTTGGCGGTGGCGATATTACCGGTTCCACGTTGCACTCGCTTGCCATCAGATTGCAAATAGGCGCTATAAGGCTAGTACGCGGCCAGTCCCTTTTTTGACGCTGGTGCCAATTTTATTACGAGCATATTGTTATACTACTTCTAGATACGTACGTGTGTGTGTGCATTAGCTTTAACAGTCGCACATACTTTTTATAAACTTGATTCTGTTAGCCTTGGAAGTATTTTATGGTTATTGTTTTGTACTCAAGAAATCAAAAATTTCCATGTGTTCGTATTTGTGGGCATTCCCTACCATTGCTTGGCTGATAGCTTAACTATTTGCTGCTATTGTTTCATTCCCTACAATCGGACTTTCTGTTGCGGTCATCCCAATTGTTTGTTATTGCCCTGTACGTATGCCAATTGAAGTAAATCTCGTTTCGTATTTTCGATAGGTTTCTACACACGGCGTTACATATTCACGCCTATTAAATATTCATTGAATTCAACATATAGCCAAAGCTGGCCAATTTTATTTAAGATGGATTAATTGATTTATTATGTTTTATTGTTTCTCTATTTACTTCGGATGTATTTTACTAAATTTTTTGTGTTACTTCGAAGAATCCTTAGTTTACTGAGTCCAACGAATGATTAAATTTCTATTCGTATGTATGTATGTACATTAGGGTGCATCATTCCCTTATACAAAAAAAGCAATGGTACCTCGATTAACCTGGTTTTTTTGTAGATCAGACCTTGTAAGTTTAAACTCTTCTATCATCTGACGCAATTTTTACGAACAAATATTTATAAAAACTAGTTGTATTTATAAAAAGAAAAACACTCGGAAAGCAACAGAACCCTTACTTATTGTCATAGGGACCTTTCAGTTTAGGGGTTTCGGTCGTCTAGAATTTCCAAAAAATCAATTTTTTTTTATGTAGGGTTTTTAATAAGAGGTGTTATTTTGAAAAATGCAATTTTTTAATATAAATGATCGGCTGTTTATTTCATTATGAAGAGGAAGGTATGCTGTTAATAGTGGAAAATAACATCAGGCGAACGACCAACACGACCACGCTTACAGGACAATATCCTTTTAATGAAATTTTCCATAACCGAATTGCAAAGTGACTGCTCTATGTCCTCTGTAGCCTCATGATCTCCAGCTTTGAGGTCTTGAATCGACCTTGGGCTGTCGGCGTAGACCTTTTCTTTCATGTGGCTCCAAAGAAAAAAGTCACAAGGTAATAAATCACAAGATCTCGGTGGCCAATTGTGATCACCTCTTCGAGAGACAACACAGTCCGGAAACTTTTCCCGTAAAAGATCAATGGTTTCGTTGCTTGTGTGGCTGTGTGGCACATAGCGCCGCCTAGATGAAAATAAACGTTGTCCAGATCAATACCATCCAATTCCGGCCATACAAAATCGTTAATCATCTCTCGGTAGCTCAATCCATTCACTTTTTAAACCTGTTATTGGAAAACCCTTTATTTCGAAAGTATAGGCTTTTAAGAATATACTGTCAAATTTTTGCAAAGATATCCGAGTTTTATCAGGTATTGTCAGATTCGTCTCGCGGCGGCATCAATGGTTGCATTTAAATGGTCAAAACTTTTAACTCAATTATCTCAAAACTACTTTTTCTGGCCTGGTGTTGTCAAAAACAAAAAACTATTCAACCGAATCGTCTGAAATTTCAATGTTTTGTTCACAACATCAATGGCTATCGCCCATACAAGAATCAAATTATTATTTCAATTATTTCGTATTTTTTTGTAAAATTTTGTTTAATTCTAGTACGAGACATAGATTAATAATTTTTTTGGTTTTTTTTGTTTCAGATAAATAGAAGACCCAAAATGGGCAACACCGTCCAGGTCCAATTTTTTGGGAGAGTCAACTTCAGCGTCATTTTTAAAGTTATTAAAATTAGCAAAGTTATTAAAAAAAGCAAAAAATACCGCAGATTTAAACCATCCTTCCAGTGAACTTAGTTAAGCCTAGTATTTTCTCTATTCTTTCAAGCTTTTATCGCAAACGTAAGGACGCATATGAATTGACTCAATTGATTTAAAGTCCATTTATTTTCCGCATTTAATTCGATGTAATAAAAAACACCATGCATAAAAATATGCGCGATGCAAAATTGTTCTTCTTCAAATAGTTGTCATTTTCGCCGCATTTTCCGTATGGCAAAAGTAGAAAGTTACCAGTTTCTGTGCGTTCCCTCATGGCGTACGGCAAGTACAGGGTGGGCCATATAGCGTTTGCTTTTTGAACCACCTAGTTTTTTGAGAATGGTAACACAAATGACATGTCAACTGTTTTCATAATTTACTTAAAGGTTTGACATTTACGAAATGGGACGCTATACGCTTTAAAAAAATTGGGAAATATTAAAAACCTATTTCCAAAGTGGTGAGTCTTCTTCTTCTTCCGCGGTTACAGTAAATGGCGAGCGTTACCGTGACATGCTCAACGAGTTTTGTTTCCAAAAATTGAAGAGGATGACATGGACGACATTTGGTTTCAACGGGACGGTGCAACTTGTCACACTGCCAAAGTTACACTCGAACTTTTGGCTACCGTTTTTCAATTCCGATATCAATTGGCCGCCTCGGAGCTGTGATTTAAGTCCGTTGGACTATTTTTTGTGGGGAACCGTTAAGGACAAATGCTATGCGAACCATCCAGAGACGATTGATGCTCTAAAACACGAAATCGAAGTTGTCATTCATGAAATTGGAGCCCAAACAATCGAAAATGTGCTTAAAAATGGGGTTGATCGAATGGCCTACTGTAAAGCCAGTAGTGGCAGTCATTTGAACCATATTATTTTTCATTCATAAATGACAATGTTCAATCTTCAAATAAAAAAAAAAGTTTGAAAAAATATTGATTAGTTTTTTTTATAGCCGAAATGTTACATGGCCCACTCTATATGTGGCGCCTTCTACTGAAGTGCACATAATCTATTTTGGTGTCAGTCAAATTCGTTGCCGCAACAGGCAAAACAAACCCATTGTGACCGGTCTATTTGCTCTTTAAGGTAGTAGTCTGGTAACTTACACGTTTTTTGAGGCCATGTTTCGGACATTTTTTGGAAGGGCAAATAAAATTCAATCGGTTTGATTTTCTGATATGTTATTAAAGGTATCAGAAGATGTACAAAAAAAATCTTTTTTAATGTTTTGATACTATTTTTGTACACTGCAGCAAGCGGCAAAAAAAAGAGGTACAGTGGCTGGTCGGCGTGATTTCGTCACTTGTGGTCATCTGAAACGGAAAAAACAAATTGCTTATTAATCAGTGTGCTTGTCGTTCTGGCGGGTAGTAAGATCAAATGATTTTGTCAAAAAATAACAAAATGGCGGACTTCGTATGAAAATTGCCTTTTTTTAAAGTGGAAATCGGACTAAAAAATGGAAAGTTAGGGACGAAATAAATTAAATCTACTACCTGCCAGAACTATTGATGTGTAGAAAAACATATCTAAATTTCAGCTCAATCCGTTAGATAGAAAATTTGTTTTGAGAAAAACGCGTTTAAAGTTTTAGCAATCGAGCCGCTCTCATGTATGTGCTATAATTTCGTGAATATTTCGAATTTCGGTCTAAAATTTGTTACCAATATATCGCACTTTCAAAATATGTAAAAAACCGAAATTCGAAATTTTCAAAATAAGTTACCAGACTACTACCTTAATTTAGTTACGCCACGGCCTAAAGATGGCGATTCTTGGAAATCATGCACTCTACTCAATACAATTTTCTATCGGATACTGATAGCGATTGCGATTATGACTAAACTCATGATTTACATATGTATATCAATAGTTATTAAAAATCAATTTCATTTTAAAAATTTACGCAGTTGTTTCATAACTGATAATTTACTTATCTTACTATCTCTTAATTTACTTAAAAACTGCTTATTCATGATTTATACCTACAGTTAAGGCAGATATTCAAGTGCTTGGGGAAATAACTGGGTATTCAACATTAACTGCCCAATTTGCTGGGTGGGCGTTTAGTCGTGTCCCATTACTAGCCCCACTAAATATTGTTTTCCTATAAATGCTAGCTACTTTTCCAAACTTGCCACTGAATGATAAAAATATCAGATTTTTATGCGCCTACCCTTCTCCACAAAAGTGTGACTGCTTTATAAATAAGGTAAATTTCTACTGAATTTATGATACCGCAAATAAATAAATGGAATACTATTTCATATTTTTAACTTCATCCAGCGACCGGTGTGTGAGTGTGTGACAATATTTTTACTGTTGAAAGAAATATTTGAGTGGGTGGTTTCGAAGGGGAAATAAGATGGGCGTTGGGTGTGGAACGCAATAGAATGCCAAATCAGCTACGTAAATATTTTGACAAGGGTTGACACAAACATATATTTGTACGTAAATAATTCTTTGATTTTCTAATGATAGCTATTTTAAATCTTATTTTGTATGTAATAATGTTTATATGTACTGAAATACGTTCATTTGGCAGGTAATGATTTTATTTACAATAAATCAATAAAAGAATATAAATATTTAGGTAAATAAGTGTGGTATTTATGCAAATACTGGGGAGTCTAGTTAATTAGCACCCCCGCAGTTCTGAAACGCTCATATGCAAGATGCACATATCGGAGTTACATACATATATCATTTTTGCAAATGTATGTCAATCATATTCGGCACTTGTGAACTTCATAGCTTCAGCATACAAATAAAGGGTTTTCATATTATCTAACAAGTGTTAGGTGTTACTATGAAATGAGACTTTTTTTCAATTTCAAACGTTTGTTAACAAAAAATGGTTACAAATTTAATCTTCCAAATAAAAGCTATCGCTATCGACACATCTCTAAGGCAATTTTTGGATGCCGCGCCAAAAAAATTGGCCGTCTTTGGCCGCAAACCAATCATCGAGCCATTTTTTGACATCTTCGTGAGAATTGAAGCGCTGCTCGGAAAGTGCGTGGCTCATCGATGCAAACAAATGATAATGGGAAGACGCCAAGTCTCGTGAGTAAGCCACATGCACCAGCGGTTCCCAATCGTACGTCTCCACAAATTCCCGGGTCGCTCTTGTTCGATGTGGCGGTGCATTGCCATCAAGAAAAATTACTTTGTAACGCCGATCGGCATATTCTGGGCGTTTTCGGTGTATAGCACCGTCAACGGTTTCACCTAGTTTTAATAGCTCGTACCAAATCATACCACGCTGATCTCAGAAAACACACAGCATTGCCTTGCGGCCGAAGCGATTTGGTTTGGGCGTGGTTTTTGGTTTGTGCCCGGGCGGACCTTCCGATCGTTTACGCTTGGGATTGGAGAAATACACCCATTTTCATCACCCGTAACGATTCGATGCCAAAAAGACTTCCTTTTGAACCGGGAGAGCAGCATTTCACAAGTAGTTTTTCGGTTCTCTTGCTGCCTTTCAGTCAGTTCATGCGGCACCCATCTTCCGATCTTTAAAATCATGCCCTTGTCTTTCAAACATTTGGAAATGGTTTTTTGGGTCACTCCCAACTGCTCTGCCACCATTTCTTGCATTTGACCATCATCTTTATCCAACAATGCTTGCAATTCGGCGTCCTCAATCTTTTTCGGTGGCCGGCCACGGTCCTCCTTTTTCACGCTAAAATCACCACATCGCAATCTTCAATTGATAACAGAAAATCGACGATGTCCGCAAATCGTAGTTTTAAGGCTCGAAATTTGACATTTTTAAGAGCGACAAAAATGCATTGTTGTATGAAACGCAACAAACAATGAATTGAATATTGTTGACAGATGGCAGACGAAAAAACAAGACATTTGGGAAGGTTTAAAAATATTCCTAGCGACATCTTCCATAGATAGCTAATAGCGGAAAGTCTCATAGGTATAGGTAAACAGGAGAGATGATTAACGATTTTTTATGGCCGGAATTGGATGGTATTGATCTGGACACCCTTTATTTTCAACAAGATGGCGCTACGTGCCACACAAGCAACGAAACCAACGGGAAATGTTTCCGGATCGTGTTGTCTCGAAGAGGTGATTACACTTGGCCACCGAGATCTTGTGATTTAACACCTTGTGACTTTTTTCTTTGGGGCCACGTGAAAGAAAAGGTCTACGCCAACGCCCAGAGTCGATTCAAGACCTCAAATATGTATTTCGTGAGGCTATCGAGGACTTTGCAATTCGGCTATGGAAAATTTCATGAAAAGGATATTGTCCTGTAAGCGTGGTCGTGCTGGTCATTTGCCTGATGTTATTTTCCACTATTGACGGCATACCTTTCTCTTTAGAATCAAAAATAACATCCGATAATTTATATTAAAACATAGCATTTTTCTTTCAATATCAAAATAACACCTCTTATTGGAAAACCCTTTAGATATACGATAAAGTAAAAGTCAAAATAAAGATTCCCATCACTCAAAATCTTTTTTTTTTTTATTTGACAAAAAGTTACTCAAAACCAAAATTGGATGATTAGTTTTGTGCCACCTTGTATGTAGAATATTGAGAAAATTTGTCTTATTTCGAGCCCATCTGTTGCTGAAAGTTTATTAAGCAAGAAAACTCTTAAAACAAGAACGAAAATTTTATTTCGGTACTTACTACCTAAATTCAAGATTGATTCGGTCTACTTTTAAGAATAAGAACTCCAAAGTCAAAAAAGAATTAAAATTTACTTTGGTTTAATTCAAATAATTCACAAAATTATGTAAAAAATATTTACTTATGTAAGACATGGGCTAAAAAGTCCCGGTTCTAACACATAGACGGCATTAGTGTTATTGCATTCACCTCTTTTTCAGTTAGTACAAACCTTAAAAAGACAGCTGCTAAAATTTCATGATATTCTATTCATTAGTTCGTGAGTTATTGGGCTAAGAGTGACGCTACTTTTGTTATTTTCAAAACAATGGGTCAGAATTTCGTGCCCTGCTTTTTGGTGGGTTGATGGGGAAAAACCGTTCATGCGAAGCAATGGCTTCAAAATTGTTATGGAGATTCCGCTCCATCAGGAACAACAATAAAGCGATGGTTTACTGACTTCAAACGTGGTCGCAGAGGCACCGAAGAAGCACAACGCAGTGGGCGTCCAAATGAGGCGGTAATACCATAAAACATCAAAAAATCCACAAAATCCTTTAGAATGATCGAAAAGTGAAGTTGCGTGAGTTAGCTGACATCGTAAAGATATGATAAGAACGCTTTGGCTTAATATTGCATGAGCATTTGACTATGAGAAAGCTCTGTTCAAAGTGGGTGCCGCGTTTGCTCACTGCTGACCGAAAACAAAAAGTGACAAGTCTAACACAACAATGGCAAAACTGCGTGAATGGAACTTCGAATCGCTCCTACATCCACCGTATTCTCCAAATTTGGCGCTCAGCGACTACGGACTGTATGCAGATCTGAAAAAACAATGCTCGCCGGTAAGAAATTTGGCTCGAACGAAGTGGTTATCACTGAAACTGAGACCTATTTTGAGGCAAAAGATAAATCGTTCTACAAAAGTGGTGTTGAAATGTTAGAGCGGCGCTGGAATGATTGCGCTAATCTTGGTGGAAATTACGTTGATGAATAAAGCTAATTTTGAACATAACAAAAACTTGTGTTAACTACTCCCCCTCTTGAAGTGAAGGCGTCCTCGGCTTCCTTTATGACCTTATTTAGTGTTACCTTATTTTTTCGTCGTTTCCCCAAAAAAATTTCTATGCTCGTAAGTGTAGCCAGTAGGATTAAGAGTAGGGCGCTTCCTGACTGTATGGAGCGGGTATCAATAACGTTACGTAGGTGCGCTATGTGTTTGAGGTTCTTTATGTTTATTCTCTGTAGGTATGGGAGTGACAATATATCGATGTGCTCGGTGAAGTTAACATGTTGCGCAGGTACAGCTTCGGGATGTGAATGTATTACCTCGTTCCAGTGGTGGTATTTATCATAATATCACCTTTGAAGGTTATTAAAAAGGTTCCTTTGGTCAATATTGTCACGTTATCACTCTGTATTATCGCCGGGTGGTCGTTGATTAAGATTATGCCATCATCGATTTCTTCAATAGCGGACACATGATCAGCGGATTTGGACTTGCATTCTGTGTGGTGTTGGTTAAGTAGTTGTCTTACACAAGGACTTTCTTTCAAAGGTTGGCAGAAGTTTGCTTTTACAGCCTCTTTGCATTTGCAGAGTGGAATATATTATTTCTGGCATTCGGCTACAAGGTGTGTCTCCAAAGAGAGAATCCTTCTTTCATGAACAACGGGCAGTAACTTTACACTATTACAAATTCTAGCTATTTTTAGGAGTTTTATAACGAAATAAATAAACTGTGTATTTTGATATATTTTAACTTTAGAAACAGAAAGTATATCGCTTATACTAGTGTTTGTAGAGTGCTCAGCAGCCAGCATTTCGTTTATTTCGATGCCATTAAGTAGGGCGGGATTGATTACGTTTACCCTTCCTAGAGCTATTGATGTTACAATGGTTTCTAGTTCCATTATCAGCGCTCTATTTCTAGTACTCACTAAAGAAAAGAGATTTCCAGTGTCATTTTGTGTCTGTTTTGCCTGAGTTAGGAGCTTGTTAACTGTCGTCGTCAATTCATTAATTTGTCTCTGTGTAACTAAATTAACTGCTGCTTGCTTAGAGCTTCGGCTCTGGTATCGATTGATTGAAAGTCATCAAAGTCCGGGCTACCGGTTTTGTATTTTAATGCCGTCCCTAAGATATTAATACTTCGCGCATGTTGGTGATGTATTTTGACTGCGTCCAGTAGTTTTAGTTGCCTGGCGTGCGAATGTGGAAATTGTTCTAATATCGTGTCCGTCTCTTTGGCTATCGTTTCGAATTCTGACAAGTTTGTCTTGTGGAGTAGAAACTCATACTGTTCATGGATGATTACCTTTCCTGTCGTTATCAGAATGTAGTGGGAGCTGGTGTAGTTAAATATTTTTGCGTTAGTCCAATGGTCCTTTGTCAAGAGTAAAGTCACCCTAAGAAAGAAAGAAGAATTTTCAGTTCTTTAAGTTGGTTTTGTGAACTTTGCGTCCGTCGATCAATACAAAGGTACCCATATCTCTTTGGGTTATTTTTTCAGTGTAAATCTTAGTGAATTTGTTACCTATTCTCTTGTTAGTCTTTACAAAAACCTTTTCCCCTGGTTTGTATTGCATTGTTCGTCTTTTTATACTGTTTCTCTGTAAGTCTGTTTTTTATTTCATTTACGAGTTCGTTCGGTGTTGAATGAATGATATCTATCATATCTTTGTAAACTCCTATGTTAAAATGATTTTGGGCAATAAATGAAATGAAATGAAATGATATCTATAGGATTCCTGTTTGTTACAGAATGGATGGTGCGGTAGTACTTAGCCGTTGCTAGCAGAATTAGTTCCAATTAGTTCCGTCGTGTCAGAGGTGGAAGTCTCAAGCTTTTGACAGCGTGCAATTTCAGTAAGCGTGCTGTGGAACCTCTCTACCTGGCCGTTAGTCGTACTGTGTGCGGGTGGTGTGGTGTAGATTGTGACTCCGAAGTGGTTTTTTAGAATTGATCTGATAGTTTCTGAATTTAGTGACCTTTCGTTGTCGCAGACAAGCACTTTAGTATTTTTGTAAAAATTTAGAAGTTTATAAATTGGTTCTTTAATATCTACTATGGCCCTAGATTTGATTGGAAAAACTATTGCGTGAAGTATTTCTCCTGGGTAAGAAGGTATGGAAGTTTATCCAATTTCGGGCTTGGGGGGATGTCGCGGATATTTTGCTTCGTGGCATACTTTGCAATTTGAGACTATTTCTTTTAAGATTTTCCGTAAGTCAGGAAAGTAGTAATTTTCGAGAACTTGTTGTTCGTTTTCGCGTGGGGATCTATGTGCGCGGTTGTGTTCGGCTTGGAGGATTTCCCGCTGATCTTCCGTATTAAAAACGTCGATAACCTGCTTTGTGGTGTGACGGAATTTTACCGCTGGAAAAGCTGTGATAAGTTCGTTTTGGACTTGCGCCAGAATGGGTAGTTCACACAGCAATCCGTTAACAACGTTCGGGTTAACACACTGTTTTAAAGATTTCATTAAGTCACTAAGTTATTAAAAGAAACTCTGTGCCTCACTCGTGTCCTAAAAATAATAGTCGTGCTAGCGTAAGGCGGTGTAACATATACTTCGATGTTCATTTGATCATTCAATAGCGATGAAATTGAGGCAAAGTTCAGTGATTTCTCATTGTCAATTACAACAAGTTTGGGAATTCCAAATGCAATCATTAGTTCACGTATTCGATCTTTTATGTGCTCTACTGCTCGGGATGGGATTATTTTTACTTGTGCGTATTTGGAATATTTGTCAACAGAAGTGAGAATAAACCTATTTTCTGTGGAGTAAATGTCTATATGGACGATTTCTCCAGGATTTTGTGGAATCGGGGTGGCTTGGATTTCTGTGTAAGCCATGGCGGCAAGGGTACTGTAAAAAGGTTGTAATTATAGACCTATAGTTATTAATCTAATTTTTAAATTTATATCGTTGGCCTATGGCGTTTATTACGTTTTTTTTTCTATTATCTAAAGATCGAACGCCTATGGCATTTTTAACGATTTTTCCTATTATCTAAAGATCGAAAGCCTATGGCATTTTACTCGATTTTTCTTATTCGCTAAAGATTACATTAATTATTTTCAAATTAAATTTAATCATATTAAAATTCCTTTGATTTTGATTGTATCAAAATTAATTTAATTTAATAGGGCTAAGTTTGGTTTAATTTCTTGAAATTAATTTAGTTCGATGGATGCGAATTTAAATTAATATGAAGAAATTCAGTTCAAGCTTTAATTTTCTATAATTAAAATATATTTTTTCCTTTTTTTTCTTTTTTTTCTTTTTTGGTGATTTTTTCTTCTTGTTATGAGGCCTGGTGAACCAAGTACGCTTTGGATGGTAAGGTTATCTTCTGATATTACATTTTGTGAATAGATTGGGTTTTGACTGTAGTCCTATTATTTTCTGCTACTATTTCTTTCTTGTATCTTGATGATAGTTTAGAGCCTAATCTTTTATTTATTTTGACAAATATCTCTTCACCTACGGAGTAATCTTTCGTTTTTTTTTCCTGTTTTTATTGTGGTTGAATGAATTGTCGAGTTGGATTCTTTAACAGATTTAAAAAGTAGTTCCTCGAAAGTCAGACTATTGTTGTCGGATTTTAAGCATCTCATAATTTCCACTTGTCCGTTTGTCGTGTTCAGGAGAGTTTGGAGAGTTTGCGCGTCCATTGTTTTTAAAGTAAATCTACCCTGATTTCAGACTTCCTATACTGACTAAAATTTCTAATTGGAAAGATGTAGAATCTCTATTAGATTTAAGAATCTGAGCTTTTGAGTGTTTATTTATGCTTTACAATTTAAAATTATATTATTATGTATTAATTATGCTTTATTATTTAAAATGCGGCTGCTAAGTTTCTAATTACAAATATAAAAATAAGTCCATATTAAGATGCTGAGTCCTTGTTTAGATGGATGGTTATTGGATTGTCCCACGCTGGCAACGCCTCTGCGTGGCGTGCAAAGCCTTAAATGTTTCTCTTGATTTTCACCTTTGTGTTACTCCTTCTTGTATTTTGATTATTTTGTAGCGTTTGTATTTATTTTTGCGGCACACTATGATGACATCTGTTTAATGTCTTTGTAGCGTTCTTAATTATTTACTTATTGTGGCAGTTTTTTATTCTTGTTATTTATTTATTTACCACGGTACTCTTATGGTGGCACTTTTTTCATGTCTTTGTTTCGATTTAGCGTTCTTAATTGTTTTTTAAACAATTTTTAAAACTTTTAAGTTTTTTATTAGGAGGTGGGTCCGATCCCACGGCCAAATTCGCGTCCTTTTATATGCATTTTATTTGTTTGGTCCCACGTTGGGCGCCAGTTTGCGATCAGTACACTTTGATATGATCGCTTAAATTTATCCCCTTTATAAGGGTCAGTTAAACACGGGTTTATAGTTATGTTTATTTTATTTCCCTTATTAGTACAAGAGCAGCCGGTCTCAGTGAAAGAGTTGTTACAACTGATTTACATGAAGGCGACGTTAGCGTCTAAATACCTGCACTTCTACCACTAACACTAGTTACTGCACGTTATTAGCCGCGTGACTTCTGCTGCAATATTTCCGCTTATTATGTTGTGCTCGTTTTGTTATTGTCACGAGCAAGACTGAAAATATTCAATCGCATTATTGGTATAAGTGAAGTTGTTATTTGTCTCCACGCACAAAGCTATAGACGCGTTGTCAGCGAAATCGTTGGGAAAGGTATTTTGGCCGGATGAGTGTTTACCTGTGTTAACTAATATAATGCATAGTTAATAATACCTAACAAAAATTGGTCTAGAAACCTGTTTTCTTTGCCGGCATCCATTTTATTGAGTTTTTGCTTTGACGTTTCTCTTTACATTCGTAAAAATAATGATATATTTATAACACGAACAACACAGGGTTGCTTGTAAAAAAGTATGGTTGTAATCTAGGGTTATTTTATAATCTCAGGTTTTTGGAGAGAAAGTTTGTATGGGTAATCTCGCTATTTAATTACGTATTGAGAATTATGTTGGAAAATGTAGATAATCTACTTATATGTGAACGTATTATTACATTTGTAATAATAATCATTGATAACACAGAAAACACATATTTGTATGAGGAGAATAATTTATAATCTGAGATTATTCTATAAAAGTAGATGATCTCGCTATATGTGAGCCTTTAATAAGATGTTATAGGAACAAGGTGGTGTGGTAGAAAAAAAAACGAAAAGCTTTTGAGTGCATGGTACCTCTGAAGGCAATTTGGGCTCCTCTACCGCTCATTAGGTTTTTAATAACCTCCTCGACATAATAATTTTTTTCGCAATATCGTTTCTTACTTCAATTGCTAAAATTACAATTTTCCAGTTATTATTCAACGTTTGTTAATTTGGTTTTGATTTACTCATTCGTTTTTGTTTGACAGCTAATTTCGATAAATTTCCGATAGAAACTAGGGAGGACCACGATAAGTTCATAATTTGCAAGCTAATTGAGACGTAATTAGTTACAAATGAGCTATTCGCTCTCAAAATTTGGAATGACCAATTAATTACGTAGTTCGAAGGGTAATTGGAAAGTGAATTACGAATCAGAATGCGAATTTCGTGCCATGGGAACATAACATTATGGCCTTTGGACACGGTCAAGCATTGTTGACAAGAACTTTATATGTGTGCGTGTCGGGTGCTTGACGCTAATATCAAAAATTTTTGATTTTTACCGACAACAAGTATGTGTGACACGACGACACCCGACTGCACTAACACACACAAAGCTCAGTCAAGCATGCTTGCCTGTGTCCAGAGGCCATTATAGAAACGGAATGCTACTGACAACAGTTCTTTTTATTTTTATAGCATAATTTATCCGCATTGAACATACCGTATAATTAGAGTCCACACTTTCTTTGCTACTCCCATATTTAGCTCTTTATCGTTTGCTTCATTTTGACATTCGTGACTGTCGCATAATGAACATGCTCGCTTGTGCATCACTTGTCATTACTGGAATTGACATTTGGATTTTGTGACTTTTTCGGCATTTAACAAATCGTGAAAACAAGGCAAAAAATAAAAGATCAAACTGTAGAAGAAGAAGACTAAAAGAAGTTCTTTATATTTTTTTATACTACTCAATATCGAAGCGTGATTGAAAAAATTCCGCAAGTAGAGCGCTAGGCGTTCGAAATTAAACAGCAGGACAAGTTTAAGTGCAAAGTGAAGTAAATTTGCAGGATTTCGATACACAGGAGGTGTTTGCCTGTGGAAGTGACCCTGAGTGCGGGCTGTCTTAACGAAAAAGTATAGTAGAATTACGTGCAGCTAGCGCAGTGCCGCTGTGTAGACGTCGAAGTGTTTGTCGGTGTCTAAACAGTCAAGACAAGGTCGCACCGCTGAGTAGCATACGAAGAAGCAACGACAGGAATCAACTAAATTAGATTTATTTTACATCTGTGGTAGAAGCAATAAAAGCATAAAACACTCGAAATGGTAAGTTACAGTGACAACATAGCGCACGTTGTTGCGGTAAGGACAAAAGCTGGCCGCGGCGGCGAAAGCAGCAAACGCAGCAGCCAAAAGAGTAATAGTATAACAACAACAGTGCTGTGGCAATCAGCTGCTGCTACTGTCAATGTCGTCGCTTAAGGCTTAACGTCGACGCCAGCGTCGTTACTGTCAACGCAGCCGTTCTATAAAATGACTATGCGGCCGCAAGAAAATGAACTTTGACCAAAATTTTGCATTCATAAATTTTCTAATTTTCTACACTTTCATGACATATCCAGGATGTATTCCTTATGATACGAAGACACAAAACTACAATTTTTACTGATGCTAAGGAGAACACAACCGTCGCAGAACTGAAGCGTATGATTGAAGGTAAGATAGCGTGTTGGACTTTTGTCAACAAGTGACTAATAGTCGTAATCGTGTACGGCTGGCTGTAAATACATTATTTACAGGTATTCTAAAGGTACGTCCACACGATCAGAAACTATTCAATCAGGACAATGAAATGATGGAGGACGAAAACACTTTGCAAGATTATGGTATTCAGATGTCTACGGCAAAGGCGCAATCTCCGGCACAGTTAGGACTAGCATTAAGGTAAAATGTTCTTCGTAAAAAAGTAGTGCAGGCGTTGTGGCGTTACTACTAACTTGGGTATCAATAGTTTTATTTTAAAAAATCTATCAAGCAAAAATTCCCCTCTTATTAACCTTTTAACTCTTTGTATGCGCTCGTGCATTTGCATACTTTTTTAAATCGCACTTTAAAATGTTTTCTTTGCGGATGTGTTGTGTATGTTTTTATAATAATTGCTCTTATCACCAAATGAAAGAAGACATTTCGGTGGTTTCAAAGATCTTTAAATTTGATTTCTATTTGTTTTGATTTGCATTTATTTAAGCAATGCTATACAAATCAATTTAAGTTTGCTTGTACGTAGTTGTATGCGTGTACCATATATGCTAATGCACAGATTTTTACGCTTGTCTTTTGCATATTGTTTATGGTTTTATTTTTGGAAATCGTTTTAGTCATGCCCACGCGTCGTGTATTTGGCTTGTGCCGAGAACATGTTTTTTTTTTTACTTATAAATATTAGCCAACCGATAGACGAATTTTTCCCCATTTTTTTATTTAACAAAACAAATCTTAATTATGCTGACTATTTGTATGATACTAAAGTTTTCACTTACCATTTTACTATAGAGACGAACATGGAGATATCGAGCCGCTCGAAATCACGCCATACTCATCACCACCAGATCTACCTGAAGTTATGAAAAATCAAGAGGCAGCTAATGGCCAAGAGCAGGTTGCATAAGGAAATTCAAAAAGCTAATACATACACAACAGCGGCAACAAAGAAATACTGTAATAGAACAGACCAGTCGAAATTAATACCACATACAAAGGCACGCAGGAAATGCATATTTTATATTACAAGGATAAAAATTAGAAACAAAAATCGACTCAACTTTCAACTCCAGCGTTAAGTGAATAATTTAGTTAAATGCTTTCTTTAATACGAAAATATTACTTTTGTTAAATGCTTATTATGTTAAGTAATTTGCGCAAATTTGATGATAAACAAATCAGCAATAACTCCAAATTTTAATACTGGAAAAAATTTACGTAATTTTTTCAAAACCTGTTTTATTATTATTATTTTTCTAACTGCAAACGCGTTTGGGTTTACGTTAAATAATTCAATAATTGACTACAAAATTTAAATTAAATGATTTCACATCCAACGTTACATATTTGGCTACATATCCCGAAACTGTATGACTTGTTTTCGTGTTGAGAACTTTTTATTATTGTTTTTTTGTTTTTTTAATTGCGAATTTTGTAAATTGTTAAAATTAAAAAAATAAGTTTTAAATAAGCTCCAGCCTAATCCTTTATTCTAATATGCATTAACTAAAATTCGCGTCCAGCAATCAGGCCAATTTAAAAAGGAGGTGAATGCAAATTCAACAGATATCTTCAATTAATATAATACTGCGTTCAGGCACCAAATTCAAACCACACAAAGATACAAATGCTATAATTTTTCCAATTATTTATGGAGAGTTTAATGTTTAGAAAAAAAAACAAAGAATTTTAATTAAAAGCGGAATCCCATTATAAATAAATTATATTGTAAAGCCTTATAAAAATCTCGACGATATACAATACATAATGAATACCACAAATGAAAAGGGAAATGAAGCGTTATGCGAAGTGAGTGAAGCAGATAAACACCTTTATGAATTACTATATATTCGGTTAATTTTATTAATTAATTAACATAATTGTAATAATAAGAATTAATTATTAAAAAATCAAAGGAAAATACTTGTATTTTATGTGCTGCTTTAACACCAAAAACACCACAAATACACGCGCCCCTTTAGACCCTTCAAAAGCCTCGCTAATCAGAGTTCTCGCTGCTACTGCTGACGGCCGTACTTTGTTCGTCAACTGCTTCGGTGAATGTAGCATTCGTCGCTTGCTGTAGTTCCAAGTTTTCTAAGTACTCTTGCAATCGATCTTGGAAAAAGTTGATATATGTCTGCTTTTGTTGTGCCGTCGCTGGGAAGTAGTGCCCCCCTGGATGTTCTAATACTTCAGCTTGTTTGAAGTACGCAGCCAAATTTTTGCTCATCTCTTTTGGTATGATATCATCGGTAAGACCGTATATGTGTAGTGTTGGTATTGTGATGGATTCCTCATAGGGGCTCTTGTGTACCAAACTTCCCGAAATGAAGCCAGAAGCGATTATGCCAAAATCAGGGCGAACAGTAGTTACTAAAAAGTTGGAAAACGAAAATTGTATGAAATAATAATCCAAATACTTAATTTATTTGATATACTGCACCTTAGTAGGCTCCTAATACTCACACTTCTTTTTAGCTAAGCCGCATATTAATCCAACAAAGCATGCGCCTTGAGAGAAACCTAAAAGACCTTGGAAGGGCCCTTGTGTCTTCCATGTTTCTTCAACTAAGCGTAAGCTTTCTTGAAAACCAAATGCCGGTCCACCTTTGTTGGTGCCCTTGAAAGTACCATCGTCTTTATTTGCCCACCAGCTGCGCTGTTCTGGCACTGGTTCGCCACTTGCTTCTAGTGGAGGCGCTTGGTGTGGTGCTGTCAGAAAAACGAACTCGGCATATTTGCCAGCAAATTTGCGGAAAGAGCCCAATTTGTTTTTCAGCGCATCACCGTTCTGACGATAGCCATGGAGGCATAACACTTTCACTTTATCTTTGATTTCTAACTGTTGTTGATTTTGCTTTGTAGCCGTTGAAGTCGAGCTGCCCGAAGCAACAGTGCTGTTGGTCATGGTAAGTACTTTTTTAAATCCAATTAATGTCCGGCACAAAATATTGAAGGACATAAACCAACGAGAGGTTATATCAGCTGTTTTTGTTTGCCATATGTCAGACAGACCAAAACGGTGGGTATGTTCAGTGCGGGTTTAAAATAAATCCGTGAAAAATTGAAAATAATCTGTTTTATAATAGGGAATTATCACCATCGGTTAAAAAATTAAAAGGTAATTCTTATTAAATTTCAAATGTTTGAACTCAGGCGGGGTACTAAATAAGCAAAAAACTGATTTCATTTTAAACTTATTGCCACTCTATCCCATTTCCACTAAAAACGCCATGCTCTCGCTAGCCTTTGTGGATGACGTTCGTTAGACAATTGTCATTCGCGCATTTCCTTATGTAAATACTTGTAAATACCGCTTGATTGCAGCATTTTTACAATAACCTGCATTATATTTTGTACTTCTGGAATTAGCTGAGAGGTGTTTTGAAACATTTAGCAATATTCTAAATTTATCACAATTTTAGACACCATGCTGCTCTCGGCACCGTTGCTTTCGAGGGCTTCCTTCTTCGGCTCATTGGTCAACAAATGCAGGCAAGTGATAAAAAATCAACCAACAAAGTCATCCAAAATAAATGACTTACAAACGAACAACATTATTGATTTACAATCATCAAATACTCTCACTGCCACACAACCCGTAACTATCTCCATCCCCTCTACCGACAGGCCAGCGGCCAACTTCGCCTCAAGTGCTGCATCTTCCATCCGTACTCTCGAAGAGAAACTAGGTATACCACCACGTCCGAAGAAGCCATTGACGCCTTACTTTCGTTTCATGAAAGAGCAGCGTCCTAAAATACTTGCTGAAAATCCTAAAATCAGCACAGTGGATATTGTGCGAATGGTATCGAAGCGTTGGAATGATGCAGATGCAGCCTTAAAGAAACGCCTGCAAGACGATTACCAGCGTGACCAACACCAGTTTGTGGAAATTCGTGCCAAATACGAGGCGAAATTGACTGACGAACAACGCGCCGAACTGAAACAGCTTAAAAAAGACATACAAGATGCTAAGGACCGCAGGATGATACGAAAGCGAATCAAAGAGCTCGGTCGTCCTAAGAGACCCGCGTCCGCTTTCCTTCGTTTTCTGACACAAGAACGCACAAATTCGCCGCAAACACCAAAACAGACCTACCGCGAATGGCATCAGTGGTGTACCGAAAAATGGTCGCGTCTTTCAGATAAGGAGAAAGAAGTGTTTATGGCAGAATCGCGTAAAGATATGGAATTATACAAGTGAGTACCAATTAAGCGATCATTCCTTTCATTTCATATTTCAAATTTGCATTTATTTGTTCTATAGAACAGAAATTGCGCAATGGGAAGAAAAGATGGTGCGTCTGGGAAACATTGATGTAGTACGCCAGGGTAATTTAATAGAGGCACCAGAACCCAGGTTGAAGGGAATAAAAGAATAAAACCAACCGCCTAGTTGGGCATTTAAGCTGAATACTTTTACCTATGTTTATTCATTTAGCATTAGGTACATTTAAACTAAGTTTTTGCATATATGTATATACATACGTGCGTGCATATGTACATAAAATATTTTGTTAAAGTGTGCACTCTTTATAAGAAACTAACTTTTGTAAGCGAAAGAAGTCTATTTTCATAAAATATTCATGCGAGAAAACGTCATCGTACTGAACGCCATCGACATTGGCATTACTTCTGGCATACATACAAGACCAAGCATGTGTACATATATATATATACATACACTCATATTTACAGCGTATAGAGTTATGCTTTTGTTTTTGCTCTTAATTTTTGGTCAAATAAAAAATGAGATAAAACCAAGAATATTCGACACGCTTAAATTGTGCATACCTATGAAAATCTTAAATATCGTAAATTTGAAGGGGAGCAATTCGTCGCAACAAACTCAGTTAGTCTAATTTTGAACTTTTGTGATAAAACAGAGAAAACTGTGTAATTCAAGTATCAATAAATTCGAAAAATCTTCAACAGATCGGTTAACACGACAGACCGATTTATGTTACCCAAACGATCTGGGTCGTATATAAGCAAGTTTTTACATATATGTACAAATAATTTAAGTGAAGTGTTTTGTGGTATTCTAATAACAAGAAAAAACGTCATCAGCGTATTTTTAAGCTTAATTACGCAAAGTTCATAAGCATCATGTGGACGTAATAAAATCAAATTTCATCCCATAGGAGTTTCAGGATGTTGCAATACAAATCCATGTTGCCGAAATTCACCAATACTTACAAAATATCCCGTTGATACTGAAAACATTAAGCGATCCGTGAATTGGGAATTTCATAAAAATCCTCTACTTGTCTATAACCTCACTTATCGCCCTTTACATATGGAAACAATTTTCATAATTCCTACACCGAAACCATTGGAGAACGCAAGACAATTTTGGTCAGGCTTATCATCATTTTCTCCCCCTTGCATAAGATGATTGGAGAACAATTTGGTCGATGACTGATTCCCATTCTTAGTCTTGACTCTCAACATGTTGCTGTTGTAACTGTATGAAATATTACCATACATTTTTGGGGATTGCTACCGAAGTGACAATCCTTGGCTGAATCATTCCCCAAGGCAGCCGGTTCTACGTTACCGGAATGACTCTGTTTTTTTCCCCGACCAAGGATTGCCGCCCCAGTAAACTAGCGCTGTCAAGTATACCGTACCTCAGCTCACCTCACCATGGCCAGATTCAAATCCGTTTCGTACCAGCACCGAAGCTCCGCCTGCTCGTGGGAGCAAACTCTCACCATCGAAGATGTCATTGCTTTCACAAAACCACCATCGTACCAAATACAAACCCAGTGGAAATAACAGACGACATCAATAATGAGTTACCTTTCGCTCAGCTAAACACTCATTTCCTAGAGAATTTATGTAATTCAGTAAAATCTTACAAATTACCTAAACAAATCTTACTGATTACTGAAAAAAGATATCAGCAATCGGCAAAATTTGTCTGATAATTTGCATTACCAGTAAAATTTGTATTGATGACTGCAAACGCACAACACAAATAAGAGGAGAAGCTCGGCCAAACCCATAACAGAAGTATACGCGCCAATTATTTACTTTTATTATCCAAATAAGTCGATAATTCACAGGTTGATGAGAAAATTCAAGAAACTAATTCTGTCGAGGGTGAAAAAGACCTGCAGACCAACTACTGGATGTCCTGTTGAGAATAATGCTGCTATAGCGCAAAGATCTGCTGAACAACTTTCAACCTCGATGTGTTCATGTGAATATAATTGAAAAGGTGTGCGCAATAGCAGACCATTATTCGGCTCTGAGCGACGGGTTGACGTCACTTGGGATGTGTTTAACAAAATTTACGTTGGAGGTTAGTGATATACAAATGCCATGGAATGAGCATTGTCTACAACCTACTGGACCGGACAGTATTTAGGCAAGCAATAAACGACATCCACCGGGAGACCGTCACCACCTTCATGAACTCCCGTCCTGTGAACGCCGCAATCGGAGTCCAACCACCACCTATTGCAGACGAAGAGCTCCAGCTTCCCCGTGAGACTCGTGTAATACTGGCAAAACTACGTTCTGGATACTATAGCAGGTTAAGCTCCTACATATCCGACCCCGACATTCCAAACACATGTCCGGCATGTGAAGGTACCCCGCACGACACTAACCACCTCCTCGCATGCCTCCTAAAACCGACTCATCCAACACCCCTCTCCCTCTGGACCCAACCTGTCGAAACAGCATGTTTCCTGGGCCTACCCCGAGATGAGCCAGACGAAGATGACCGGTGATATGCCCTACACTGACAGGGCTACGAGTACCATTACTGTTAAAACAACAACAAGCATTGTCTATGCTGTTTTTTTTTCGTATAAAATTAATAAAAACTTATACCAAGTGACGTGGCAGCCAAAGTTCCCCTCACAACTTTCTTTTTCTAGTTAAACACCAAATGACCAAACCTTGAAGATCTATCATCCTTGGATATATTGACGTTCTCAACAATTGCATTGTAGACAGAGTCGAGCGAAGCCGAAGGATTGTCAAGAAGAAGAAAAAGATATCGGGTTAAAAAAAATACTGCGAATAGGTTTCTGCCTCATTTTCAAATGGGTCCCCAGGGTCGCGTAGGGGAAGAATTATTTTTCTCACTTAGGAGGTCCACCTCAACTCAGTGATAAAAAAGGCAACGAAAAACCTTTGGACAACAAAACAACTCTTGGGCAAATCCTGGGGTCTGAACCCTAAAAAGACCTTCTGGATCCACACCCAAATGGTGAGACCTATTTTACTATATTTGACTTTGGTATGGTGGGTTAAAACAAATCAAACTACTGCTATATCAAAACTATGTAAACCAGGCAGGCGTGCCTAAGCATAACTGGGGCCATGAGATCTACCCAACTGCTGGCATAGAAGCGCTTTTAAATTTACCACCGCTACATTTAGCACTACAAGAGGAAGCTACTATGCAAGCACTTTCCTTTCATATGAAAGAAAAACTTAAACCAGGAGCTCTTACTGGACACCTCAATATCTTGAACAAAGTTCAACATGCAGTATGCATGATCCAGGAGAATGACCACACGGAACCCGCACTCAATTTTATTATGAGATACAAGGTTATCTTCCCGTCTAGGGAAGAGTGAAACACTAACCCAACATGGCTAAATGATGACTCACAAAAATGATTCCAAAACGCTCCAAGGGGTAGAGGCAGAAATAGTGGGGCCTAGAGCACACAAATCCCTAACACTAAGTACAGATACCACGATTTTCCATGCAGAGCTCTTCGCCATAATGGAAACAGTGTAAATCATATCCAAAAGAGGGTGCGAGAAAGTAAAAATTAAAATACTTCCGGACAGCCAATCGGTTCTCAAAGCCTTGAATAGCTTCACATTCAAGTCAAAAGTCCAAATAGAGTGTTAAAATGCACTCAACAAACTGGTCACTCATAATCAGGTCTCTCTTCGATTCCTCGGTATACTAAAGAATTATAATTAAGTAATTAGGGGCGCACAATAGATCAATCTGGTCGCAGTGCATAAGGCCCTTAGCCTAACCCGTACAACCATTACCATTACCATCCCTGGGAATATTATAGTCAACCAACAAACCGGAGCCGATGCACCCACAGAAAAGAGAGATTGTCGTCTTTGTATTGATGTAAAAATCCGGTATGTCAACAGCAACAAGGTGAAGTCCAAAATAAACAAATCTGGCGTCATAAAAATGTTGTTGATGGCTCCATCTCTTTAATGAGTCAGTGGCAGTTGCATCCCTAGCTGACTTCCAGTGAAAGCTTGGTGACACTCGCTTCAGTGGAAGCGAAGTTTTTGCGTCTAAAGTGTCAGTATATTTGTGACATCGGTACAAAAATGAGTTTCGAACAAAGACCTAATATCGAATTTTGTTTTAAAATCGGTAAAACGTTTACCGAAACGTTTGAATTGATGAAAAAATTTATGGCGAAGTATCTCGTGCCAGAGTTTATGCGTGGTTTACACGTTTCAGAGATGGTTGTGAGGACATAAATCCAAAGAACATATGGGCCGCCCAAAGTCAGTAATCACCGAAAACTCCATCGAAAGTCTTTGTAAATTTATCAAAAATGAACCAAAATCATCGTTGAAATTCATGAAATCGGAGATGAATATCTCCAAAACATCGATTTATCGCATTTTAACTGATCATTTGGGCTTACGAAAGGTCTGTGCACGTTTCATTCCGCGCAAGTTAACTGAGGACAAAAATTTGCTCAGAATTAAACATTCGAAAGTCCTCACTAAAGAGGCGAGAAAAGATGGGAACTTCCTTTATAACATTGTAACGGGTGATGAAACGTGGTGTTTCCAGAACCTGAAACTAAGTGTCAAAGTGCCGAATGGAGCGCACCAGACGAGCCAACACCCAAAAATATCGCATTTGGAGAAGTCGAAAATCAAATCGATACTCATTTGTTTTTACGATTTTTACGATTCCAAGGGAATTGTCCACAAGGACAACGGGCCAAACCGCCAATTCAATTTTCTATCTTGGCGTTTTGAAGCGCTTGTTGCATCGCGTTGGTTGAATTCGCCCTGAATACCGCGAAGGAGGAAGCTGGCGCTTATTGCATGATAATGCACCATCCCATCGATCCACTCTTGTGACTGACGTTTTGACTAGAAATCGCATTTTAACCACCAATCACTCGCCGTATTCGCCTGATCTGGCTCCCTGTGACTTATAACTATTCGGAAAATTGCATTTGGCCATGAGGGGAAAACGTTTTGCGTACGTAAAGGGTTGTACCGACAACCTGAAGGACATTCCGGATTCCGGTCAATGACCTGAAACACTCTTTCGAAAAGCTTTTAGATCGCGCAAAACAGTGTATCGAGAGGGGACTATTTTGAATAAATAAACTTGAAGTCATCAGAACAAAGCTCCTGTCGTCTCTATTTTAGCTCAGTCTTGTTTATTTTGGTCTTCACCTTGTACAGGGCCCGCCATCTATCGTTACGGATTTAAACTAGGTATTATTTGAAGAACGGTAACACTTAGCTGTCATTTGATTTGACAGAAAATTAGTTTTATTCTTCCGCTGAACGAAAATGGTTGTGTATACGCTCAAAGAACGCTGGGAAATATTGCGACATTACTTTGAAAAGATGGCGCTACTTGCCACACAGCGAATGCTACGATCAATCTTTTGCGCACTGTCTTCGAAGATCGCATTATCAGCCGAGATTCTAATATCGTTTGGCCGCCTCGGAGCTGCGAATTGACGCCGTTGGATTATTATCTTTGGGGTGCCGTCAAAGACCAGTGTTATGCCAACAAACCAGCAACAATTGATGCACTGAAGACCAACATACCACTATGGGCCAGGGGACCCTTATAAGTGGCCAAAATTCATAATTCCTAAAACACCAACAATTTATAACTTTTAATACCGCTATGTACAGGTTTTGGGGTCTCTGATTACGAATATGAAGTCAGACTTCAACAATTCAAAATGGCGGATCCAATATGGCGGACATGAAATTTAAAAAATTGGATTTTTTTCACCAAATTTGGTATTTAGGGGTTTTGATGGTCTCTGATTACGAATATAAAGTCAGATTTCAACAATTCAAAATGGCGGATCCAATATGGCGGACATACATTTTTTAAAATTAATTATTTTTTACCAAACTTAGTATTTAGGGGTTTTTGGGGGCGCTGATTACGAATCTGCTGCCAGATTTTAGAAATTAAAAATGTCGAATCCCTTATGCGAACTTTTTTTTTAATTTTATCTGATTAATTTGAAACTTGTTACTCGGGCTTTTTTGTATCGCTGTTGACAAATCTGCAATTAGATTTAAACAATTGAAATTGGTGGATCCAATATGTCAGATAAAGAGACACGCCTGCAGTTAGCCTACATAAAAAGTTGTAGTTTCCGGAATCTACCACGAGGAGGTTACAGTGCGACTTTAGACTCCTTCTTTTTTTTTAATTTTTTGTTGTTTGAAATTTTTTTTAAGTTTTTAAATATTATTTTGTTGGTTTTTATTTTTTTTATAAATTTTTTTAAAAATAGGTAAATACTAATTGCTTGCTCTACGAGGTCAAATATCGTCGACGGTCTTAACTTTTCTTTGGCTTCTCTAATCGCATTATACGCAGGCCAAATGTCTGCTCCACTAGATTTGGTCGCTAATCGCATATTCTGATAGACTTGTTTAGACATAGAATTATCGAAAAGAAATGCTAAAGCCACTTCTGGGCTTTTCTTTTCTATTGTAGGAAAAGGTGTTGCCATTATTTTTCTAATTTTCTTAGCCTGTTGCTCGCTTTTTGAAAGTTCGTTAAGTACCGATCGCAAATCTGCTTCCCCGGAAACTCGTGCCGCATGACTAGTAGCCATTAATAGTTTCTGACGATCATTATCATGTTCTTCACTGATTTTAGACACTTCTCGTCTTTTCGATCTATTAGATTTTTCTGCAAAATCGAGCGATGGACGACCTCTTTTAAGTATTTCAGTCTTACTTATTTTAGCTGTGAGGTCTAAGTCAGGAATAGTAAATTCAGAATCTAACCACTCTGAATTTTGTGACTCAAAGATATCTATTTTCCTACTGCAATGCTGATATTTTGCAAACTATTTAAAGCATTTTTCAAGCGTTCCAATCCTTTACAACCTACATCTGATTTATTGATACCAATTTTAGTTAAAATTGAATCAACGGTTTTATTCATGTCATTATTACCTAACATAATTTGAAGAACCTCTTTTTTCTTCAATGGAGTCATTATGAATTAAATAAGTTAAAATTGTGTGACTCTTAATACTTGGTTAACTTTTTACACCCTTTTGGCAAATGATTGATATACAGTCAACTCGCGCATAGATCAGTAAAACTTCATTTTTTTTAAAAAGAAAATGAAAAACCGCAGCAAACCGCACCTTTAGCTTGTTACACATGAACTACTGAAGACGTTAATGTAAAGAAATTGTTAATAGCTTCTGGAGTTTTGCGCAAGGCTCAATCGGCATATTAACAAGTAGTAAAAAAAACAAAATTTTTCACAATTATTCTCAATATTTCTAACATCAGATTTATTTTTTCAGCTATTGACTATTTTCACATACTACATGATTGCAACTAATAAGAAAATGCAATATAATTAATGACAAATACTACATTTCAGTAAAACAGTGACAGTTTAGAACAATAGCTATATGGTGATCATTTAAGCCTTACACTTATATTAACTTATTATACAAGCTTAAATATTTCATTAAAACTTATAACATTTACAAAATAATTACTTTCACTTATCTATATGATGATACTATATTGCATTTTGAAAAATCTTCCAATGACTTTTGGCCAAATTTTTTGGTCTTCTGGCCCACAGTGCATACGCGATGTCATAGCTGAAATACAGCCGCATACAATCGAGAATGTGTTGAAAAATTGGACCGATCGTATGGGATGGTGCATGGCTAGCCGAAGTTGTGTTCCATCATTAACCGGAAGGATTGTACTTCAAAATAAAAAAAACAGTTTGGAAAAATATTGAGTAGTTTCTTTTTTATAGCATTTTTAATTCCGTAAAGTTATATGGCGGACCCTATATTTGGCTTGCCTTCCACCGAATCCATAAATATACGTCATTTCATATTTTACCATAAATTTCATGGTAATCAATTCTTTTTCTTTAACCATGCGGTTAAATAATGCGGTAAAATAAAGAAAAGAACAAAAAATCCTTTTTTCACAAACCAAAATATTTTCAGCAATTATTTTTGCTTCTATAGGTAGCTCCACGCATGCCAAAACCAATGAAAAAGGCGATAGTTCAAATTAATTATAAATGTGGCGCATATTGGCCACATATTCCCATACAAATGCATGTAAACACATAGAGGTCTGGCCATTGCTGGGTGCCCAACCGAAGGCTTTAAGAAAGGTGTCCAACGGAGGGTTAACAGTTATTACATCTTGCTCGTCTTCCATTATGACCACTCACCAACTTGCGCGCAACGCAAGCAATTCGTCTTCCTCTGCAACCTTAGGCATTCATGAATGGACTGTTGGGTGAATTATGCAAATTTTCATAGGTAATTGTGAAAAGCTGTATTTTGAATAAAAATAGTGAAACCTGAAAGCTGAAACAGTAACATTTTTGCATGTTTTTTCCTAACATCTCAACGCGTCTTTTGTGGCCCTTTATTGCATGCTTGACAATAATGATTCAGCGCGTGATTTCAAGGCACGCCTTTATTGGTGATATTTATGTTGGTATACTTACCCAGTCTAATTAAGCCAATAACCAATGAAAATATACATACTTAAATATATTTTATGATATTTTTTTTCATTTTTTTTGGTACTTTATTTCATTAAAGCGACAATGTTTAGACGACACAATTAATTTAATTATGTACTAAGTTTTTGTGTTCTTCTGTTGTGTTTGTTATTACATTAAAACTGCATTTATCTCAAACTTGCACCTGAATTAATTTAAGTTCACTTAAGTATTAAGATTTTTAATTATTTTTCTTTTTTATTTAAATAGTTATCAGTAAAAGTATTAAGAAAAAATACCAGTGAGTGGAGAATATTTAGAAAGAACCCAAAGCATAATTTCCGTGGTGATTACATACAAATTTATGTACAATGCAAAGGCTTACTTTTCTTTAAAATGTTAAAATGTGTAATGCTAGAGGATTTAAAAAAAGTCCATGTACACATTTATAAACATTTACTAGCGCATACGGGATTTCAAGGTATTTGTTTAGTGGCTAAATTATACTCGTACGTACTAGTAGTTTTTCAATTACACGCGGGTGTTTGTGTGTGTGTGTGTTGTGTTGCTTTCCCTGCACATTTAATAGTAAATATGAATATATTTTAAACGAATTCCATTAACAGCATAGGTAAAATGCGATAAGTACAGCGTGAATAGATGGTTTTTATTTCTGTGGATTTTTGCGAGTGCTTAAATGTGTAACGGTGACACACCGTTGTTTTGTTTTAATTTGAACTCATTCATGAGATATGCGCACGTCTACGGATAGGAGTTTCGTATTTTCTGATTACTACTTTTTTTTGGGTTATATTACAAGTTTTTTTCTACATTCGCGTTAGTCGATAAACAAAAATAAGTGTTGAGTTGTTGGTAGAAAATACGCGTAATAAATGCGTTACAAGGAAATCTAACCATCTTTTTTGTTATTCGTTATTATAAAAGTACTATTTATTATATTTTAAAGTGCATTGCAGCAAATTTTTATTAAAAAAAAAAACAAAAAAACCGCAGCACATCAGTTGCTTCAATGATTTACATATAGAGTCAGGAAAAACACAACAACAATAATAAAAATAAAAGAAAAACAGAAACATAAAAAAAACAACAAAAAATTAAAAAAAAACCATACAAAATAAAAAAAAAACAAAAAAAACAGAATAAACAAATACAACAACAAACAATAATGAAAAATAGAAAAAAAACCCAAAATAAAAAGCAAAAGGAAAATAAAAAATAACAAAAAAAGATTATAAAAACACAAAATAAAAAAATTAAATTAAATAATAATAGTAATAAAAACACACTAAATAAAAAAGCAACAAAAAAAACAAAAAAAAAAAAATAAAAAAACAAAAAAAAACAAAAAAAATAAAAATAAAATAAAAATAAAAAAACACAAAATAAATTAAAAAAACACAAAGAAATAAAAAAAACACAAAATACAAAAACAACAAAAAACATAATAAAAAAATAACAAAACCAACAACAAAAATAATAAAAATTAGAAAAATTAGAAAAAAGCACAAAGTAAAAAGCAACAAGGAAATAAACAAAAATTATAAAAAACACAAAATAAAATTAAAAAAATTATAAAAATAACAAAAACCACAACAAAAAATAATAAAAAAAACACAGAAAATAAAAAAACAACACAAAATAAAAATTAAAAACAAAACAAAAAAATAAGTAAAAAACAAAAACAAACAATAAAACAACACAAAATAAAAATAACAAAAACTACAACAAAAAAGAATAAAAAACACAGTAAATTAAAAAAACTTTACTTGCTTTTATTTTTTTTTGTTTTGTTTTTTTTATTTTTTTTTTGTTTTTTTTTATTTATTTAGTTTTTTTGTTTTTTTTTAATTTTTTTTTATTTTTATTTTGTTTTTAAAAAAATAAAAAAAAAACAAAAATAAAAAAATAAATAAAAAAACAACATAAAAAAATAAAAGCAAGTAAAACCAAAAAACCAACAACAAAAATGAGTACACAAAAAAACAACTACAAAACAAAAATGTAAATGTAAAAAACAAAAAAAAAGTAAAACAGCACAAAATAAAGAAATAAAAGAATAACACAAAATAAAAATAACAAAAACTACAACAAAAAAGAATAAAAAAACACAGAAAATATAAAAAACAATAAAAAAAAATAAGAAAAAAAAATAAAAAAATAAAAGCAAGAAAAACCAAAAAACCAACAACAAAAAAGAGTACACAAGTACACAATAACAAAACAAAAATCTAAAACACCTATCCGTGCCTCTTTCATGAGCTCAATTTAAAACTATAAATTTTTTTCCTTTTTTTTCTTCTCTTGCTTGAGATTAAAACATTACAGCATACATACTTACATTGCATTCGTATTTCATTTATTTATTTAATTTTTGTATTTCTTTCCCTCTTTTTGTTCGTAAAAGCTATTGAGTGTACGCAATTTGTGTATTTACAATGGCTTATAACAGTAAATTTATGCATACATATATAAAATTACACATTTATGTAGTTTTTTATTTTTTTATTTATTTATTTTTATTTTAATTTTTTTGAGATATTAAAACTAAAGCTCTAATGCCACTGGTTAGGCGCCTCTAAATATTATATTAATTTACATATCTATATCTATGTATGTATCTATGTATGTGTGTATATAACTTTGCATATACGTTCATTATGTATTCATACAATGCCTAACTGTAGATAGTAGTGTCTGGTTGTTTAAATTTAATTTTATTTCGTAAATATTTATATATGTATGTATGTATGTATGTATGTATCATACTAATAATAAATGCTTACGCATAATTCAACTTAAATAACTAAGGAGCAAATTTCTAATATTGTTCTTGCTGTTGTTTTAGCACATACTTGGTAATTGAAAAAAAAATTAATAATAATAATAAAACATAGAATAAATTATAAAAAATAAAAAAATTAGTAAAAATAAAAATAATAATAAAAAATAAAAAAATAATAATAAAAAATATTGATAAAAAAATAGTTTAAAAAAATATAAATAAAAAATTAAAATAAAATTTAAATAATCTGGCGTATACTTGAAATGAAAAGTTAGTCTGTGGCGCATACAAATTCTATGGGGTGGTTTTTTACAAGCTTGAGAACTTATGTACATATGTAACCGCCCGTATACGAGTATGTAGGTATGGTGGCTGTCGCAGTGGCACACTTAGACCTATCGTAGGTCCATTGTGATGCCATTGGAACTTAACCTTACCCTACCCGTATATATATGGGGCATGTTAATGCTGCTGTACAACAACAACATGTCGTTAGTTCTCATGCAGCAAAAAAAAACACCTGATAGCTAGCAAATGTACATAGGTAATTGAAGGTAATAAAAGAGTTTTAAAGTTTTCATAAGGTTTCAAGTTTTTTTTTCAGGCAAAATAATTCGATGCAAACACGATTCATATTTATATCCGACTAGGAGCTCTGCCATGCCAATATTTGTGTGTAATAAACATTTTATGCTGATACAGCAAGTTTAAAGGTGAAGAAAACCTTGTTTTAAAAAGATATTTCTAAACAAAATTTGTGTGCTCTAGTTTTTATACAATTTTAATACTTGTATTAATTTTTTTTTTTAACATATTTTATAATTTCAACTTTCTGTTGCATTTTGAAATATTTTCAATATTTTTATTAACGTTTCAAACAAGAATTTGTCTATTATTTGTCTAAAATAAATTCCATACAGCTAATACGATTTTTCAGCAATAACTTCCAAAACTTATTTCACAAAAAAAAAAAAATTTCTCAAATTGGTGCAAATACATATTTCTTATTAAAAAATGCAAATACATATATAAAATTGGCGCTTAAGCCCTCGAGTGTTGCGAATTTAACCGAACTGCTCCTCCAATTTGCGATTCGCGTCTTGTTGATTTTCTACAAATGGATCGACCTACAGTTTCATGCCGCCTTCAAACGGCAAATTGTTTCTTACGAGGAGCCTTTTCAAGGTAGCAATAAACTTGGTTATTTGTCATTGACTGTCGAGGGGCGACTGCTATTAGAAAGAAAAAAAAAAACATTTTCTAAAATTTTTGTGCATCGATATCGGGCACTGCAAGGGGCTAATCATGCACCAATCGCTTCAGCTGCGGCGACCGCAAATGCAAATAAGCTGGGTTAGAGGTTGTCACCGAGGAGATAAGAGAGCTCACTTGCACGAGAATCATAAATTTACCCATTGTGGTTTGTATGTAATAAGCGAGCAGTAAAACTAATTCGCAAACTTGCATTGCTAACTTCTGCGCTTGCCATATAACTAATAGCAAAAAATGCTTAAGTCAAATTAATTGTTCTACCAAAAGTCCAGAGATATGCACATGCGTGGGCACCAGCAATTAGCGCTTAAGTCGAAAATCATATTTTCAAGAAAAGTTACTTTCTTTCGTCAAAAGAAAGTGTACACCCCATATTGATAAGTTTTGACTATTTACAGAATTCAAAAAATTTAAGCAATATATGTTTTTTATAAATAACATAAAAAGGCTATAAAGGTAGAAGCCTCACGTAAATGTGGAGTTTGCTAAAAAGTTAGGAGACTATATTAGATTCTTTATGAGCTTTGCACCTCGACCTTATGGCCTTTTGGGTGTTTACTAAATAACTCAATTCTTTCCCAAATCGACTTGGGTAGTTGTTGCTTGTGACCCACCCACTACAGATACAGTAGTCAAATTTACGTTAAATAAAAGTCAAATTTCAAAGTGGAAGTGCTATGGAAATCACGCACCTATGCACTGGCCTCTACTAAAGAGGTTCAGTAGAAACTTCTGCACTTCTGTGTGACATCTTCGATTACTTCTATTCAATATCTGTACTCAATAGATATTCCTTCCTCTCTCAGCCCTTCACTTTTGCTGGCAACTAGCTAATTAATTACCGTTATCATAGAAAAGCTTTTCATTTGCCATAAACGCTCGTAAAGTATATAAATACAGACATAAAAATAAAATTATTACTTCATTTATTTTCGGGCAATAACTACAAGTAAATATAGGAGAATAGCACTAATATTATAACAAACTTTGATTGGCGTAGCAACTAAAATAAAGTTTATGAGGAGGCTTGAAGTTTTTGAAACAAAAAAAATAAAATATATACAAAAAAAATATACAAAAAAAACAAAACAAAGAAAATAAATAGATAGATGAAAAAAAAATTTTTTTTAAATAAAAAACAAAAAATTGAAAACAATAAAAAAAGTTTTTTTATATTTAAACGATTTTTTTAAATTTTTGAAAATTTTGTTTTTTAATTTTTTAAAAATTATGTTTTTTCATTTTTTTTTAACTTTTTTTTGAAATTTTTTTTTTAAATCTTTTTAATTGAAACACATTAAAAAACCAAATTTTCAAAGAATTGAAAAACAATTTTTTCAAAAAATTAAAACAAAAAAAAATTTCAAAAAAATTAAAAAAAAAATTTAAAAAAAAAAATTTAAAAAATATTTGACAAAATGGAAAAAAGAAATTTGAAAAAAGTAAAAAGAAAATATTAAAAAAAGATATTTGAAAAAATTTCAAATCTTTCAAAAAAAAAATTTTTTTAATTAAAAAAAAGTTTTCAAAAAATTAAAAAAAAACATTTGTTTTGAAAATAAAATTTTGAAAAAAATTAAAAATTTTGAAAAAATTAAATAAATTGTATTTAAGCGCTAATATGATTAATACGAGCTATTTTGCTATTGTTGTTGTAATTATTATTATTATTACTGTTTACAATTATTATAATTTGTTATTCATTAGGGAGGTAGGCTGTTCGTAAGTTGCTTTGTTATAATTTGTATGCAGAAATATTTCAAAGGCGATATGGGGCGGGGCTTTGGAGAGAAATATGCAAATTGATAAAAGAAAAATGACAACAAAAAAATTAGAAAAAGAAATAATTAGATATATAAAAATAAATGAAAAAATACTTCAAAATACTAAAGCAAATTAAAAAAAAAAAAAAACAAATAAAAAAAAGACAAATTAAAAAAAAAACAAATTAAAAAAAAAAACAAATTAAAAAAATAAAAAATAAAAAAATACTAATAAAAATATTTAAAGAAATGAAAAAATTCTAAAAGAAAATTAAAAATATGAAAAAAATTAAAAAAATACTAAAAAAATAGTATTAAAAAAAATTAAAAAATACTAAGAAAATATTAAAAAAAGTACTAAAAAAATGTTACCACAAAACCAAAACAATACTAAAAAAAATATTGAAAAAAGTACAAAAAAGGTAAAAAAATACTAAGCAAAAAATGTATAAAAAAATACCAAAAAAAATATATATATAAACCCTCCGTTGGACCCTTTTTTGTTGTTGTAGCAGCATAAGCATTCCTCATACATATGTATATGCGGAATGCTGCTGAAGTGACAGCCCTTGGCCGGATATAAATCCGGGTCGTTCCGGTAACGTAGAACCGACTGTCGTGGGACACCTTTTTTAAAACCTTCAGTCAGCCAGGTCTAGCCATTTTTCGTTTTGTTCGAGGACCCATTTTAAAAGGTTATATGCACAAATTGATAGAAAATTAAATTTTAGAAAGCTATCTGGAAGCTGGTGAATGTCCTGCACTTCAAAGAAGCCGAGTCAAATATCTTGGCGATTTTTTCTTGAAAGACCTGGGAAATGTCACACTGGAGTGACTATTTACCTATTTAAACAGATCTAAGTGGTGCAGGTATCCCAATGGGCCTTAGGGCCACCGAGTGTCTTGTCTTAGACAAACAACCTGGCTAACCTAACCTAAGCTACCTGGCAGCTCAAGTCGTTAGCTATAATAGAAATATCTTAAATTCCCGTCCAAAGTCGAAAAAGTCACGCCAGACGAGGGTGCCCAACGGAGGGTAAAAAAAAAATAAAAATAAAAAAAAAATAAAAAAAATAAAAAAAAGAAAATATAAAAAATAAAAAAATGAAAAAGAAAATATAAAAAAAATATAAAAAAAAATAAAAAAAATATAAAAAAATAACAAGAAAATATAAAAAAATGACAAAAAATATACATATAAAAAAAGTACAAAATAAATAAAAAAAAATATAAAACATAAATTAACAAAAAAAAAATACCAAAAAAATTAGAAAATACTAAAAAAAATATAAAATAAAAAAAATATAAATATAGAATTAAAATAATATAAAGTAAACAACAAAAAATCGCTAGCACAGTATACAAGTAGTATGAACGAAAGCGCTGCCACCTTCGAAAATTAAGGTCCACAAAGCGCGCAAACTAATAATCAGGGTTTCAATTAATTAATAATTTTAATTATTTATTTTATATTTAAATTAAGTAAATATAAAAATAAAAAAAATGCTTAATTGTGTTTGTAATGCAAAAAAGTTGATAAAATACTTTATACATTATTAGTTAAGTTAAGTTTAGTTTAGTTTAAATATTAAAATGTATCACAAGTTTTTCGTTTTTTTTTTAATTATTTTTTTTTTTTGTTTTTTATTATTTTTTTAATTTTTTTTCTTACATTTTGCCTTCAACTCAGCAGCGTACCTAATAGAGGTATTTTTTTAGAAAAAAAATTATTTTTTATTTTATTTTTATTTTTCTTTTTGTTCACTTTCTTATTCCTATAATCTGTTTGTTTAATTCTGTCTCACTTCATTATTTACCTTTACCTAATTAACATAATTTGTGCTCAACAACTTTAAATTCAAGTAACATTTTTATATATATTTTTATATTTTGTATCAGTTTCTCGATCCTTCGATGAGATGTGAGTGCGCGTGTGCGAACGTTTGTCTGTTTTAAAATGGGGAGAGGCGCAAACGTGGCTATAACGGTTGTTATTCAGAGCAACTTCTGCCTTTGCTGATGTGCAAATGTTTTTATTGTCTGCTCTTTGTCTGAGTTTTGAGTTTTTCTTTTGTTCGAAATAGAGAAAATGAATTGCTAGAGTTTTCTTTTTTGAATTTACGATACCAACACCCCTAACTATCTATGTGTGCATGCACATATCTGTATGTGTATGTATGTATACTATATGCAAGTATGAACGGCCACACCCCATATACCACGGCGTGCATAGTAAAAAAATCTAAACAAAAAACAATTACGAAAACTGCCAGCAAAAGTGCAGAGGAGCAAAGCCAATTTACATTCATTACTAAGTTCGTTTAAATCTATGAAATCAATAAAAATAGAAACTTGTGGCAATCGAGGTGGTCGCAGCTGCGGGCACAGCAGCCACCTCATGCAACCATTCAAAATCCTTGGCATCCTGCTGCTGTGGCCCCCCCACATAATCGAACGCATAGCAATGTGCGCATTGGCATTGTTGTTGGGACGTCGCTGCGGGCTGATAGAAAAGCTCAAATTCAGCGGCATACGGTTGAAGCGCATGTTGTTGTTGTTGTTGCTTATATTTTTGCTGATCCTGCGGCCACGCTGTTGTTGATTGCCTTAAATTCTTTGTCGACTTTTGCTGTTGCTGCTGCTGCTGTTGGTGTTGTTGCTGATAGAGATGATAGCGATAGTGGCGTTCGTAGTGGTGGTGGTGCTGTTGCTGCTGGTTGTGGTGACGTTGGTGATGACTCTGTTTCTGTTGTTTGTGTTCTTGTTCTTGTTGTTGTTGCTGCTGCTGCTGCTGCTGTAATTTAAACCAACTCGCATAGTGCTGCAACAACAATTTTCAATCTTTTTGATGCGTTTGATGATGATGCGGATGCGCCGAGTGTTGTCGCTGCTGCTGCTGCTGCTGTTGTGGTTGTTGCTGTTGCGCTTGCTGTGTATGCATATGCGGCAGTTGTTGCTGCTGCTGTTGCGCCTGCGCCTGCGCATGATGATGATGATGATGCAGCGCTTGCTGTTGGTGTTGCTGCAAGTGCGTCGCAGCGCCCAACATTGAATGCTGTTGTTGTGGTTGTTGCTGTGGCGACATGCCATTGTGACTCACGTGGCCGCTCAGGCCACTACTGCTGCTACTTGTGCTGCTGCTATTGCTGGCATTGCCACTGCCATTCGCGGCATCGGATTTGCGCAGCAGATATATGGAACCGTCGGCGGCCTGCTGCAGCGTGTATTCGGACGACGAGCAGGGATTGCCTTCGGGATCGCGCAAGTACTGAAAGAGTGGGTGAGTAGAAAAATTTAATTTTAATTTGTTTCAATTTCAATTTTGTTCCAAATTAACTTCATAATCCTGAAAATTACTAAGTATTTGCACTAATCGTTCATTTTCAACAAAACTACGAAAAACAAAAAAATAAAAGAAATATATACATAAAAAAGAACAAAAAATATAAAAAAATATATACAAAAAATATATAAAAATATATATAAAAAAGAACAAAAAATATAAAAAGCATAAAATATAAAACAAAAAAAAAAAAATATAAAACACAAAAAAATAAAATAAAATAAAACAAAAATTTTAAATAAAAGAAAAATTTTAAATAAAAAAAATGTTAAATAAAAAAAAATTTTAATAAAAACAATAAAACAATATATAAAAAATAAAAAAATAAAACAATATAAAAAAACAAAAATATAAAAATTAACAAAAAAAATATAATAAAAAACAACAACAATTTTAATTGAGGATTTCCGCTCATTTTTTTTTTCAATTTCCAATTTTTTTAGTTATGACGCGTTCCATGTAACCTTCCTACAACTTTGTAACAATAAATTGAGTTTATATTTTCAAATTCTATGAGGGAGCCCTATATTTTATTGTAGAAATTAATTTTTAAAATACTTTTGCAAAAACATTCTGATATGAATTAGCTTAAACCTGATTCCCCCTCACCACTTTAATTTCACCCCCCATCCCTCAGTTGGTAGTACTCACTTGGAATATATGCCTGTGTAACGCTGCGAATTTGTTTGAAATGCGCTTGCGCTCCAAAGCCAGACTGTCACGTTCCGAAAACAGCTGTTCCTTGCGCCTGCGCACCTCCTTCACCTCATCCTCCAGCGATAGAATCTGATCCAGCTTACGTTTGCGACAATTTTGTGCGGCCACTTTATTCTTACCACGTCGACGTATGTCGCGTATTAGTGAGAGCTGATTTTCAGTTAAGTCATACTTGGAGAGACGCTCATTGAACTCGTCCATGGGCAGATTGATGATGTCACTCACTGTTATGGGTATATTCATTGCGCGTGCGCGCTTCTCATCGCGTGTCAAATGTTCCTCCTCACCATTAAAGGACTTGGAGGATTTCGACGATGACGTCGATAGTTTCTTGTCGCGCGTTTGCGGTCGAGGCAGGGAGCCGGTGCCCTGTGGCAGAGTGTAAGTGTGATTGTGTTGCACCACTTCGTGTGGAGTACGCGGTGGGCGCTGTGCAAAATCTAGTGAGTAACCGCCGATGCCACCAACAATACCTGGACCATATTTCAAATCGTATGCTTGTTGTTCCTTGCTACTAAGTGCCGGCCCCATAGCACCCTCGATGCGTAGCGCACCACCGGCACCGCCCTGATGTAGACCCGGCACTGTCGGATATGGTTCATATTCATATTTGACAGTGGGTGCAGGTCCAACATTTAATATCGGATTCGTGTCTGATGGTGGTACTACCCCGCCACCGGCGGTATTGTTGCCACCAGCTGCACCTGCAGCAGTCAAACTAGGTTGCTCGTTGAGAAAGCGTTTGCCAAACATTTGATGTTTCTTCTGTGCGACGGGCGGTTGACGTGAACCATCGTTCAGACGATTATTATTGGTATAGCTGTAGTCATACGGTCCACCATATTTGCCCTGATGGTAGTCTTGCGCTGAATCGCTACCCTCGCCCCATTCACCATCCGATAGCGATGGCACACGCTCCGAACCCATGGAGCTAACTGCACTGTCACTGGATGCGTCCAAACGATCACCGCCGGCACTCGCACCAGCACCCGAATTCAAGAGATCTGCCGTCATACCGCCACCAGCAAGAGCACTATTTGTAGCGCCAGCACCGCTCATTGCGAGGCCGTTTGATGTGGAACCTGTGGCACTGCTGCCACCGCCGCTTGCATGACCACTTGTAAGACCACTGCCGAGTACGGACGAATTATTGCTGGTGCTGTTGTTTACGTCGACCATGCGGCAAAAGCCTAAAAGTAGATAAAGCGAGAAAGAGCAGCAATTAGATTAATGTAAAGAGTTGTGCGGTAGTAAAGGGAATTGTACGAGTATAGGATTGCTTATAAGAGTATGTACAGGGTCTTGCAAGTTCGAGTTTCGTTTTTGAATTCAAGTCTGTTTATTGACATACCATTTGGACCAGTGGGGTATATAATGAAATGAAAACTATTGCGAATTTCTACCATAAAAAGATAAAGTGACTTAATTATATGAGCACAAGTGTATAAATATGTGACTAGAATGCCAAGGGAGCGACCAACGAGAACAGTAGATCTGCGCCCAATTGGAGAAAGAAAAAAGGGACGCCCGAGAAAAAGGTGGCTAGAAGGCGTGGAAGCTGAGCTTAGAAAAATTCGCGTGCAAAGTTGGAGGGAAGTGGCTGTAAATCGAGATTGATGGCAAGAAGCTGTGAAGGTAGCAATGGTTCACTAAGGACTGTGACGCTAATAAGAAGAAGAAGAAGTGTATACATACATATGTATATAAATACATAATATGTTTTGTAACCGACTTTCGAGAAATTCAGGCTTCATTCTGTACATCATTACAAACATCACGTAAGGAACTTGTTAAGTCCAAATTCAAAGTAAAAAGTTCTGAAGGGGGAAGTTTAGTTCGAAGATAAAAATTAGTGCAATTATCCTTATGCAAATGGTGCCAAATAGTTTTCTGACTAAACTTCAATACCTGTGCGATGGAATGAGAGGTCACACGCCAATCCGACTCGAAGATTTCCAACATTCCAAAATTAGTTTTATCAACATTCCCCCTCTTATTGGCTTACTAAAGCATGCCGCATCCTCGACATTGATATTAACAGAACATACTTGTTAGCCGCCCAACACTTTGCTGTTGCATTTGATGCTATATTGAGCCCATAAACAACACTGTTTTGCAGTCGCTTGATCCGACTTTTCGTTGAAGTAGTACTATAGAGCTTATAGAACTTAACTTCTTTTAACTTAAATCCAATTGGCTTCACCAAACATAAAACTATCAAAGACTTTTTTTAAGCGTAATGCCTCCTTTAAATCTTTGCATGGTATAACATAACCAAAGACATCCAGTGGGAAACATGCAGGAATTTCCTTGACCGAATATAAATTCCGGTTGTTTTGGTAAGGCAAAACCGACTGTTGTGGGAACGTCTTACTTCACTAATACATTTCGTGGTAGAAGTCGTACATATGTACATATATATACGTATATTAGTACATATATACATATGTATGTACATAGTTTATATGAAATTGGCGCCTCCACCCATTATTAAGTCCTTCTCCTATTTGTGATGCGCCTCTTGATGTTTGTTTTACAAATAGAGCGGCATACAGTTTTATGGAGCTTCTGCACGGTAGATGGTTTTTATGAGAGAGAAGCTGTATCATTGGAGAAATACAATCGCAGGTTTACCATTGCCTGTCGAGAGCGATCGTTATTAGAAATGTTCTATCATTTGATGTAGCCACGCACCAACTCAGAGAATATTAGGAGGTTTTGTATGTGTAGTGCCAACCAAAAAACAAAAACATACATATGTACATACTCCCGCAAATATGAGTACTTGTACCATTTTTGGAGCTCACACAGGGTGCACTAATTAAAGTACTCATATTTTTTTATATTGCCGAGCAAATTTTTCTTTTTCATATGAATAGCACTGTTCTCCCTTTTTAGCTAAAAACTAGTTTATTATCAGATCTATGATTAAAAAAAATGTATGTAACAATTTGGTTTTAACTTAAATGTGTTTCAACGCTGAATAAGGGCTACCGGCCGATGTTAAAAGAATGGAAAATCATATTTTGAATTGATATTATTTTTTTTTTTTGTTTTTTGACATGCGTGATTTCCACCATTTGCTTTGTAACCACAAAGTTTCTGCTGTTCAAATCTGGTCAAATACTTGAATGAACAAACAACAACCATTCAACTCGAAAAGTGCACAGCACTCAGCTGATTAGTTGCCAAGCCAGTTTGTACACGTGCCAGTTTTACACTCTCGCTTGGCAGCCACTTTACAACCAATTAACACTTGCAATTCAAATAAAGAAACAAAACACTCGAAACATATCTACATTTGTACACACATCGCCGATGTAAAGCATAAGTATTTAATTCGATACGATGTGTTTACGGGGAATCGGGTTTGCTCCATATTTTCACATGTATTTGTAGGTACACAATTTGGTGCCAAATCTTTCATTCACGCGACGTAGCCAAGACCCCCAGCAGTGATGTGATTGTAGGTTCTTCCACAAAATTATTTTACATAGTCATTATTTTTTGTTTACATGATATACAAATTCTGCTAAGCCGACAAATTAACTCACCTACTTACGTATCAAATGTTCACCTGTATTCAACTACTGATAGCAGCGGAAAATAGTGCAAGTCATATCACATGATGGTATTTTTGTGAATACTGATAAACTGTGCAAAGTACGCAAAACATACTACGTAAGCTTCTGCACGTCGTTTGAGTGAAGCGAACAGTTAAAATTCTTACAGACACTAAAAACTGCCTACGTATCAGCAGGGAGCTAAATTTGCAAATAATATTTCATAAGTGGGTACTATGTGCAAAGACAAAATGCCTTAAACAAAGACTCTTCAAAACATATGCATAATAATTCCACATAAACTTATTTCAAAGCTAATCATACAATTCTACGCAAGCAAGTGAGTATTACTCTTAACACTCCTACGTACTTATACAAACATACATACATAGGCAAGCGTAAGACGAGCTGAAACGAACGAGCAATAGAAGGATTACTTCGTTTATGGGATTTCCCTTTGGGTTCTATTATTCTGTCCGAACAAAAATGTCGTTTAAATGAAAATGCAAGCATATTTAGTTGTCAAACCTTCAAAGCGGCAGTTCAATGCATGCGATAAAACTCAAGCCATAAGCACTGGATTTATCGCATGGGGTCTGTGAGCAGTGCTCTCCCCTTGCATTACCTATATCGCATGAGATGATTTGCATGCGATCAGCGTTCGCCTGTCGAAACAGGATATAAAATATTGACAATCCGATGGCTATCACTTGCTAATGCAAAGGCACTAAGTAAGCTTTCACTGCGAAATTGAAATGGAAGAGGAAAAATACACAGGCTCTTATTTAATAAATACTATTATACTTTGAAGTTTCATATTGTTTGTTTAACAGTGTCGCAATATTGCTGTAACAGTTGAGTGGGGCGAAACACGCCCACACTTATTGTAAAAGCCTCCATACGCGTACAGCCTTGTTCAATTGAATGGGGCGTTGATCGGATTATGACCGCCGCAAACACTCAGTGCGACAATGGCTTGTTATTCGAATTTGGTAAATAAAGAACAATCAAGAGAAACAGGCTTCACATAAATATACATATGTATATTTGTACTAACTATATGCAAACTTGATTGAGAAGAGCTAACAGAGAGAGCGAGAGATAGTATGGTGATATAGTAAGGTGAAAGCCAAGCTTTTGAACAGGTAGTAGTGGTAGAGCAAATAGAGCAATAAGTTCCAATGCATCTTGTTTTTGCTTTTGACCGCTAAAATGTCACAAGATCTACAAACAAAGATCGGCAGATTAGATAAGTTCTAAACGAAATTTCACAATTAAGAGCCTAAATTGATCTAGTGCTACTATGGTGAATGTGATGTACCCGCCACACAAGCAAGCAGCATTGTACCTTCAGCCAGCACGAGATGGGGTGATAATAGTCTGACATGTAACGCTACAAAACAAATTTGTCAGGCGCTCAAAGGCGCTACTGAAACAGTCAAGGAAAAACGTCTCTATGTTAGTTGATTTGTAGTCACAGGTCCGCTGTCTCTGAGGTCGATATGCTCAAAAATTGAACGTATGTACCTCTTCTCGACCTATGCAGAAGCTGCAAGAATGAGAAGGAGGAAGAGTCTGTCAGACACCTTATTTGCCATTGTTCTGCGCGTGGCATGCCACTAGGTTTAGATACTGCGGCTCATCGTTCTTAAATGAAATTAATGACCTTAGGGCTATAAGTGTGAACCAGATCAATGGGCTCTCACTCAAATCAATATGGTTTAACCAGGAGTCGCAGGTAAACTGCTACTGTGGTATCATAATGCATTGGTAAGGGCCTAATTGAATTGGTGTAAAGACCGACTGCCACTATTACCTACTTACCCCTATCTACCTAAGTATCTGCTACTTAAAAAAAATAAATAAATATTTTAATACGAATATTACTTGTATTTATTTTAATTACTGTTCGAATAACGAATTAATTAACGAATGATTTATTCGTCATTCGAATAACATTTTTTTGGTTTTTTTTGTGAATAAACTAATTACATATTTATTACAATTTATATTTATTATTTGTCATTCGTTATTCGTATGAATTTTGCTCAACTCTGCTTATGGAGTACGATTTCGTTCACGTACATACAGTCACTCACACATCATTTGATACGATTTTTTTGTAAAGTGTTCTATATTTCACAATATTTTGCGAAAGTGGAAAAACTGAGTATGCAGATATTTTATTAATTTTGGTTTATTTCATAATCTAATATAAAATACAAACAAGTTTTTACAAATATGTTTATGAAAATATGACATCGATAACAAATCTGATCTTAAAAATGTTTTACTTGAAGAGTGGAACTAAATTAGTCCAGGGTACAAAAAAATTGGTTGACTCCATACCACGTAGACTTCAAACTGTGATTGATAATAAAGGATACCCAACAAAGTACTAATATACCTTAAAATTTAAAAAATTCAAAAGAAATAATTGCTATTTTTTAGCTGTATCATTTAAGCTGCGGCATGAATTCCCTGTATGTGTTTATTATTTTATTTATTTAATTTTTTTATTTATTTTATTTCTTTATTTTTTTATTTATTTTATTAATTTATTTATTTTATTACTTATTTATTTAATTTGTTTATTTATTTAATTTTTTTTGTTTATTAAATTTTTTTATTTATTTTATTTTTTTATAAATTCTATTTATTTTTTTATTTATTTTATTTATTTAATTTGTTTATTTATTTAATTTTTTTATTTATTTAATTTTTTATTTATTTAATTTTTTTATTTATTTTATATTTAATTTATTCACTTTTTTTATTTATTTTATGGTTGGTTGGTTGGTTTAAGGGTGACCCCGCATCGGAGTGCCACATAGACCGCAAGTTGGGTCCGTTGTGTTGCCCTAGAGCTCATTATTTTAAATGATTTCCCCACCTAACCGAGATTTTTATTGTAGATTTTGGTCAAAGATATTAATTCGTTTCGAAAATTTGATGAGAGATTCGATTTTCAGGTCCGAGAGTACTGAAAGATTGTCAATAGTTGAAGAGCCTAGAAGAGCGAGTCGACTTCTGGCTAGACCCGGACAACTGCACAGCAAATGTCTGCTCGATACTTCCTCATCTTCGTCCTCGCAGTATCTGCACAGGTCGTTTTGAGGAACCCCGAGCCGACGTGCGTGAGTGCCCAAAAGGCAGTGGCCGGTGATGTTGTCATGTTGAGAGCGGAATGTGGATTGTGGGTAAGTTACTGACATATGATTGCGCAGCTCCAGCTCTTGCGAGCTCATCAGCTTTGCAGTTACCTTCGAATCCACTATGACCCGGTATCCAGATAACTTGGACAGAATTCTGAACACTTATCTCGTTAAGAGATAAGAGACAGGATCGAACCACATCTGAGTGGGTATAAGAGGAGCTGAGTGCTCGAACGGCCGCTTGACTGTCGGTGAAAAAGCGGATATCCTCTAGTGATATTCTATTTTCTAAGAGAGTTTTCGCAGCATACCAGATAGCGCATACTTCCGCTTGGAATACGCTACAGTAGTCGGGTAATCTAAATGATAGATTGATGTGAGGGGAATTGGAAAAGATTCCAAATCCCACTTTGCCGTCTTGTTTCGAACCATCTGTATATATAGTCAGAGGGCCATCGATTTCGGTAAGATTTGTCTTCCATTCTTCCCTAGTTGGGAGTGAACAGGAGAATAGCAAGGGTGGTGATGGGAGACTTACATGATAGTCTATGTCGGAAGAGATAACAGTGTTCCTGTTCAGTATGGCCGAATGGCCGAGATACTTATTCCATTTCGATATAGCATTCATGCGTGTCGCTGCTTTCGCTGCAATCGCTTTGCCAGCCAGATCGATAGGGAACAAGTGAAGCAACGTGTTTAGAGCCTTAGTAGGTGTTGTACTTAAGCATCCTGTTATCAGGAGGCAGGCTGTTCTTTGAACTCGATCAATTGTGGCTACTCTACACCGTTTTTCGAGTGCTGTCCACCATACAACCACACCGTAGAAGAGTATCGGTTTGATGATCGAGGTATATATCCAATAAATGATCCGAGGTGAAAAACCCCAGGTTTTGCCTATAGCTTTCTTACAAGTATAGAGAGCTATGAAAGCTTTTTTACATCTGTTTTCGATGTTCAATTTCCAATTCAACTTCCTATCTAGAATAACTCCTAGATATTTAGCTGAATCAGATAGAAGTAATGATTCCCCTTTTAAAGTTATTGTTTGCAGTGGAGGAGATTGTTGTTTCCTATTGAAGAGAACAAGATCTGTCTTTGCTGGATTCGCATTTAGTCCGCATTCGGTGCACCATTTTGACAGAATATTGATTGAGCGTTGCATGAGCTCAGTGAGGGTATTCAGGTGTTTGCCTGACACGCAGAGAGCAATGTCATCTGCATAGGCTACAACCTTGCAGCCTGCTTTTTCGAGATTTCGAAGCAAACTGTTTACAGCGAGATTCCAGAGAAGGGGTGAAAGTACTCCGCCTTGAGGAGTGCCTTTGACGGCGTACATTCTCATGCGGCTTACCCCAAGCTCTGAAGTGATTATTCTATTTTGGAGCATTTGTTCGATCATCTTTCGGATGGAGTAATTGATACCCAATTTGGCAATTTCAGACAAAATAGCGTTGGGTTCAATATTATTAAAAGCACCTTCTATGTCCATAAATGCGACAAGAGAGTACTCTTTATTGTGAAGGGAAGTTTCCACTGTTTGCACCAGTGAATGAAGTGCCGTTTCAGTCGATTTCCCTTTAGTGTAGGCATGTTGTGCCTCAGAGATCAACTTAGTATCAAGTTGGGTTTTGATTTGCTCATCTAAGACTTTTTCAAAAGCCTTTAAGCAAAAAGAGGTTAGGCTAATGGGCCTGAAGTCGTTTGGTTTGCAGTGTGAAGGCTTTCCCGTTTTCGGAATGAATACTACCTTCGATTTCTTCCAAATTGTCGGAAGGTAAGAGAGATTTAAACACTTGTTAAAGATCCTTGTTAACCAAGGCAGTAGAATTTCCAGTCCTTCTTGAAGTTCTGCTGGAATGATGTTGTCAGGACCTGGTGATTTAAATTTTTTAAAGCTTAGTATTGCTGTAGAGATGCTATTAGAGCTGATTAGATCTGATCTATTCCCATAATTACTCTGAAGAGTGCTGGGAAGTGCAGGTAAGTTGGCAACACAGCCTGGAAAGTGAGATTCTAGAAGTATTCTAAGAGTGTGGTCAGTTGAAGTAGTCCAAGTTCCATCTTGAGTCATGATAAAACTGGGAGAGACTGGGTTTGATGCAAGAATCTTGCGTAGTCTGCTTACTTCTGAAGTGTTCTCTAATTCTTGAGTGTATGATCGCCAGGATGTGCGTTTTGCACTTCTGACAGCTTTCTTAAAGTCTTTGAGACTTTGTCGATATTCTTCCCATTCGTCTGTTATTTTAGATTGTATTTATTTTATGCTTTTATATATTTGATTTTTTTATTTATTTAATTTTTTTATTTATTTTATTTTTTATATTTATTTTATTTTTTATATTTTATACATTTATTTTTTTATATATTTTATTTTTTCATTTATTTTATTTTTTTATTTTTTTATTTTTTTTAATTTTTTTATTTATTTTATTTTTTTATTTATTTTATTTTTTTATTAATTCAATTTTTTTTTAGTTTTTGTTTGTATTTATTTTATTCTTTTATATATTTTATTTTTTTATTTTTTATTTATTTTAGTTTTTATTTATTTTATTTTTTATTTATTTAATTTTTCCATTTATTTCCTTTTTTATTTTTGTTTTTTTGCATTAGAATGAAATAGGTGGAAACTTTTTGTGTATTTTATGTTGAGAAATGAAATAAAACAAATTAAATAAGTTGTCTGCCTACTCTGTTTTTCCATTTCCGCAAAATATTGTGAAATATTAAACACTTTACAAAAAAAAAAACTTATCTGCATCAAATCAGGTGTGAGTGACTGTATGTAGCTACAATATGACAACTTAATTTTCGAAGTACTTTTACTGCTTTTGTCTAACTTATATATGACTCAGATGATATTTGCCTTAAGACTCTGGATTATCAGAATAACCTCGATATTTAACGCTACCACATAGAACAAATTTGACGAGGACACAGCGCAGCTGCAAGGTGACGAATTGACTTCGCGGAGTTGACTGATAAAACGGTTATCAAATTTAGGGTACAAGCAACCAATTGTTTAGCGCAAGCGACTCATTTCGTTCTGTGTGGCTGCGCAAAATAGCGTAAATATAAACGTAACTATAAATAAGTTTTGTATTCCAACCGATATATCCCGGTACATAAAAGGAAAAACAATAATTTTTCAGCGACATAACTGGATTTCAATACAGTACGCTAGAGGATTTCTAGTATCTACATATTTTATTTAATAAGTTAGATAAGATAAATCGTAATAAATGAAGGTAAATTCGCATTATATGTATATGAAAGGTTTGTGTTTTTGTTTTTTTTAATCATGCGTAGTCGACAATACTTACTGTTTTGCTTTTTATAACTTAATTAATTTCTTTACTTTTCTAACTGTCCTGCGTTTAGCAAATGCAATAAAATCAAATGAAACAAGCAAATTAGCAACATGATTTGCAAATGGGGTGTGCGTATATGAGCCGCAGAGAATACGCGCCAAGCAATTTGGCCACTGACTTAGCACAACTGGTTGTCGAGAACAGCGCCACGTTTTTATTTTTTATTATTATTATTGTTTTTAATTATTTTTCTATTTTTATTTTATTTATTTTTTTTTTACTTATTTTTTTATTCTTGTTTTGATTTGGGGTTTAATGGTTTAATATGGTAATCATTATACTATATGCCAGCGCTGCATTGCGGCTGGGCAGGCGATTACTGTGCAGCCGCTGGTCGGCCTGTGCATTTAACTAAATGACTCAGCAATTTAAAAATAGTAAACAGCACAAATACCAACGAACAAAATTGGCAAATGAAAATCGTTTGAATATGAGGAACTCTGTATATCAATACATAGGTATAAGCGCAATGTAAGTCGTTGAAAACCAAGCAAAAAAATTAAACAATAAAAAATGAATACAAACTCATTGAAAGCAGTCTGACTGGCCCCAGCCAGAAGGCAGCGAGAACCAAAGCATTTCGTTGTCGTATAAGTAAGCGATTGCTAAGCGTTTCACAAACTATAACAGCAGTGAACAGTGAGCAGTGATGACGCCAGCATAAATTAATACTCGCATACTCGTCTACTCTCATGCGCGACTCAACGCTTTGTCATCTGCTGTTACATTATACGCATGCATGTATGTATGTATGTACATATGTATGTATGTGCACAGGGCAACAGGAGAGATTAGATTAAGAAGCAAGGAAAGTGTGGGTCGAATGACTTGATTCATTCATTGGAAATTAAAAGGTGTTTAGTCATCTATTGAAATCTGCGAATTGTATTATAAAAGCTCACTGGCTGATAATGCATGCACAACTAAAAATGATAACGGGAAGAGAGGTGGCTCTCTACCAACCATAGCTGAGCTTGGCATTGACTCTCTACGATAGATGAGTCAAACAATTTACGCAGAAAAACTATATATGAAATAAAATAAATGAAGTAAAGGAGAAAAAAATAAAATTACAATAACAACAATAATAATAAAATAAAATGATTTAAAAAATAAAAATTTAAATTAAATGCAATAAAATTAAATGAAACAAAATAAAATAAATTAAGTGAAGTAAAGGAAGAAACACATAAAATTAAAATAATAATAATAAAATAAAATGATTTAAAAAATAAAAAAATTTAAATATAATAAAATTAAATGTTACAAATTCAATAAATTGAAAAATGAAATAAAATTAAAAAAACAACAGTAATAATACAATTAAATGATTTAATACATAAATAAAAATGTAAATTAAATAAACTTAAATGAAATAAAATTAAATGGGACGAAATAACATAAATGAAGAAGTAAGGACAAAAAAAAACACAAAAATAATAACAATAAAATGAAATTATTTAATTAATAAATAAAAATTTAAATGAAATGTAATAAATTTAAATGGAACAAAATAAAATAAATTCAGTAAAGTAAATAAAATCAAAATAATAATAATAATATAAAATAAATAAATTTAATATAATAAAATTAAATAAAATAAAATGGAGTGAACTAAAATAAATTAAGTGAAGTAGAGAAAAAAAATAATAATAATAAAATAAAATGATAAAAAAAAATAAATAATAAGATTTAATAAAATAAAATGATAAAATAAATAAATAATAAGATTTAATAAAATCAAGTTAAATTAAATAAAACAGAGCAAAATAAAATAAATTATTTAAAGTAAGGAAAAAAAGAAATAAAATTTAAATAATAATAATAAAACTAAAAGAAAATTATTTAAAAAATAGATATAAATTTATTTATATATTTCTTTATTCTTATATTTCTGAAAAATTTTTTATTTTTTTTATTTATTTTTTATATTTTTTTATTTCTAATACAATTTTTTATTTTATTTGTTTTTTTATCTATTTTTCGTATTTTTTTTTTGTTTATTCTTTTCTGTTTTTATTTTATTTTTATTATTTTTGATTTTATTTTGTTTTTCATTTTTATTTTTTTATTCTTTTTTAATAATACTAAAAGAAAATGATTTAAAAAATATATATAAATTTAAATAAAATAAAAAATTCGAGTGTTGTTTTTATTTATATATTTCTTATATTTTTGAAATAATTTTTATTTTTTTATTTATTTTTTATATTTTTTTATTTCTAATATAATTTTTTATTTTATTTGTTTTTTATCTATTTTACGTATTTTTTTTTTGTTTTTTTTATCCATTTTATATTTTTTGTTTGTTTTTAGTTATATTCTTTGTTTTTATTTATTTTTGTTCTTATTTTTGATTTTATTTTGTTTTTCATTTTTATTTTTTTTATTCTTTTTTTATTGTTTTTTTTTATGTTTTACATTTATATTTTTTTCATGTTCTATGTTTTTATTTTATTTCTTTTAAGTTTAGTGTATTTCTGTTTTTGTTACATATTTTTTTATTTGAAACGCATTAAGTGAAATTTAAATTTCATAATAGTGCACGTATGTAGTTATAAATTAAACTAGTACGTAATTTTCATTTGGTAAAAGTCAATATTAAAATAGGATATTAACCGCTAATCCAGTCAAGCGGTTTGGTTCTCTTTAGCCTTCACGAATGCAAAAAAATGGAACCAAATATAACCAAATATGTTAAAGAACGGCATTTTCAACCCTCTCATTCGCAAAACAAAAATGATAAAGAAGCTGCTTTAAAAAAATAAAAAAACAAAAAACTTCGTGGAAAAGAACGTGAATAACACAAATTGAAGAAACAAAATCAAATTTGAAAGAAGAAATTAAATAAAATTATACGAAAAGCGAAATACGATTTTTTTTAGTTTAAAAAGAGAAATTTTCGCATTCGTTTTAGGTATTAAATCACTCGAAGAGCGCATTCTTAAACTGATCAATAATCACGCACTATCGCATAAATCACACACACACACAAGCACATTAACGATCATAAACCCTGGGCAGCAGACTAACAGAAACCATCACCCACAACAAATCCCAAAATCCCACATAGTAACGAACAGCGCAACGAACTATATCTAACTACGAGTATATAAATGTGTACGTGACTACAGTAATGCTTCGTTAACATAAACGGCTTTAGATGCTGTAAAAGATGCAAAAGGAGAACAAAGTTCCAGCAACTTACTCATGTCAATCTTTCTTCGAAAGTCAACTATTTTGAAAATACAAGGCCCCTAAACTGGCACAATAGTATAACAAAATCGAATGGGCGCTAAAACTGCAACTTTGAAGTTATCTAGAGATTCTAATTAAGTTGAAATAGTTAAAGCATTTTTTTGAAACATCAAATTTTAAGATTCTGATTTTTTTGTTTTTTAATTTTTGAAACCTGTTAAATTTTTGTAAATTTTTAAATTTGTTTAAACCTTTGAGGTCATAATTTTTGTAGAAGAATATTCTACGCTTTTATAAAAACTTAAAAAAAGGGATAAAAAGAACTGGATAAAATTCGATAATTCGTTGCACTCTTATTATAACATAAAGAGTGATTAATTAAGAGATATCGGAATTTAAATTGAAATAAAACAACAAAAATTCAAACTGATTGCGCAATTGTTATTATTTTTTTATTGAACCATTCATGACATTTATTTTTTGAAGATAATCTCTTTGAAATATTGGCCGCAAAATTTTGAATGACTCGCTGGAGGACTTCGGTCGCTACCTCGTGAATAACTTTAGTTAGCTAAATGTTGGCATCCAATGCCTCAATCAAAGTTTGTTTATCCACAAAGCATTTAGACTTCACGTACCTCTCACAAATAAAAGTCCAAAGGTGTGATACTCGTATCACACAATCTTGGTGTCTAATGCAGTGGTTCGAGACGAGAGGTAAATTGCTCACCGAAACGAGGATGCAGTAAATTCATTGTTTCACGGGCTGTAAGGCAAGTAGCTCCGTCTTGTTGGAATAAAATGTTGTGGAGATTACGGGCTGCTATTTCCGACACCAAAAAATAGCGATGACGTGATAGTCTTCGCCATGCACTGTTATATTGGCGCCAGCCTTGTCATTGAAGAAATATGCGCCGATGATTCCTCTAGCCCATAGGCACCAAAACCGCACCAAACGGTTGTTTTAAATGGATGTAATGGCTGTTCTTGAATGGCTTCGGGTTGTTCTTTAGCCCAAATACAGCAATTTTGCTTATTGACGTAGCCATTAGTAAGAATATGGGACGCATCGCTAAACACCTTAAGTTGGCTTGAGTGCGCGTTGAACATTTTTCACAGAGCGTCGATTTTTGTAGTATAATTTGTATGATTTGTAAACATTGCTGAAGCGTAAGTCTTTTCATGATGAAATTTTAATGATTACTGAAAAACATTATGTTTTTAGTTTGACAGTAGTCACGCGTGATCTGTCACAAAAAAAAAATCCTATTGGACAAAGTACCTTTAATCTGATCACCCCCTTTACATGCCTATTACACAGGTACACATACTTACATATGTATGATTATAAATATGTAGAATTTTTTTTAAGGAACACCGAAAATGTGGCCCCATGAGCCCCTGGCAGTTCTGCATCCAGGCAACCTTTTTTCGAACTACATTTATATAGTCGTATATATTCATATACATATACATATATCATAAGTTTATGATCTTCTTTTTAACAAAAAATATTTTTGCTTAAATTACATTCAAGTTCGCCTCCTGATTTCAATTAACGCAGCCACACTGTGCCACCCAACGTTGATGATTTTAATTTTGTCTACTCAGCACCGATCACGCTTTTCACACAAACGAAAAACTATTTTACTATAAAAGCAAAAACAAAAACACAACCTAAACATAGTCAGTCAGTAGAATGATGCATGAGGCATGAGCCATGGGCAAACGCTACAACGCCAACAAACCAATGGGCAACAAGCCAAATGGCTCACTCATTCAACAAGCCGGCGGTGAAAAAAGTCAAATCACTAACTTTTCATGTGTGCGAGATTACGCATATATGGTATATGTATGTACGTATGTATATATGTATGTATATTTGTGTGTATATAAACTTTGAAATATGTATGTGTGTGTTTACATATGCACTCACCTGTTGAATTGCGAATAAATTTTCTAAATAAGCTAAATTTAACACACAGCCAGACGCCGCAGGCCTAATATTGAGCACAAATATATTCTGCTCTGCGGTAAATAGTAATGCCACCAACACAGCGCGCTTATTTGCGATTGTGGTGATAGTGTAGTTGAGTAATATTACAGTTGTCTGCCGGCCGAGAATGGCGGTCAAGAGAGAATGGGGCAATTGAGGCCCAGCAGCAAGGCAGTCATGAATACGCGCACGTTGCACGGTGCGCTATACAGTGGCGATTATTTTCGAATACATTTTACTATATGCAAATTTGTCTTTGTTTTCTGTATTTTGAAATAAATATTGCGATTTGCGATTGCTGGCAATTCGTTTACGCACACCCGCGCGCGTATGTGGGAGAACTCGAACGTTTTAAGAATATTCACACTTCAACGCCGAACTTTTTTTGCCTTGAGCTGAGTTAGCACTTTCCCTTTCCATTGGCTGAGTAACAAAAAACAAGCACACTTTTTCCCTTTTTTTTGTTTTGATTTTGATTTTACAAGAATTTTACGCTAATTCATTGCAAAAATAGTATTTCAATTTGGCTTCATTCTATTGTCTTCGTTCAATTCACAATAATTTGTAATTTAAATTGAATTTACAAAAACTTATTCACGCAATCAAATATTTACACGTAATTATGCTGGCAGCGATGTTGGTGAGGCGGTGATGATGATCAATTCAGCTCGAAAGACGCGCCTTAATTACGCATTCAACAAATAAAAGAAGCTTTCTCGCACGTTTCAATGGCACGTAAATACTAAGCGAAATTCTCCATCGAATAGAATATGTAAAAAGAAAACAAAAAAACTAGGCACGTCAAAACATCGAGAATCTGCGACGAGTTATTCAAATTTGTGCGCACTCAAGAAACTCAATAAACGAGTATGTATGTGTACATATGTATGTTTGTACGTGAACAAGTGTGTATTTTTAATTTCTTTGTTTTTTTTTTACTTAACTTTACGATCGACTTGTTCTCGCATGCCAGCAATGATCTGCGAAAATCGGCGATAAAGCAATCCGCTACAGCGCGTTACAGCGACTGTTCGAAGGTAAAGCAGAAGCTCGGAGCAAGAACGTAGACTTTTCTTTGCCTGGGCGTTATGGTGGTGAGCAGCACCAGAACAAAGTTTGCTCACGGTGCTCGGAGAGAGCAAACGCTCAAGAATCACAGAACGCAATGATGAACGAGTGAAATATCATCTGATCTACTCAAAGTGGTATTCAAATTACAAACACAAACACAAATATACATATAATTAAACAATAAAAAAAAAATAAAAATAAAAAAAACCAAAAGCAAAACAGAGAGAGTAGTGTGAAAGAAACGTGAAATTTAATAAATCAATTTTATTACAGCAAAAACACAATCGCATGCAATAACCTTCGACTTTGCTGCTTGTAGATTTCTAGGTATGAAAACAGAAAAGGGGAGATAATAAAAAAAAACCCTGAAATTTTATCGCACCTCAAACATTTACATTTAAACGAAATTTAATTTTAGTTTAAAGCACAAAAAGCGTAAACAATTTACTTGCAATAAAAAAAATTGAGCCGAAACAATTTTGTGCGAACCCTGCATACCTGCATACAGCTGTGGACAGAGAAATAGCTCACTTATATGGTTCTTTATATACATATATATACATACATATAACACATGGGCTGACAAATCACGCGCGTAACACATTTTTTTTTTTGTAGGAACAACTAGCAAGTACAGCACTCAGACACAATTAAGTCCATTGTACTGAACTCGGATTCCATTTTTAATTTTCTTTAAATCTACCCGACCTCCGAAGAAATCTGAGTAGATCTTGTGGTGCCAATGAGCCAAGGTGGTCGTTTCTTAACAAAGACCTCAAGCCCGATTCGGGCGAAAGCGAGTTAGACGCACAGAAAGTGGTCCGCCATCTCATCCTCCTCTTCCTAACACATAGATGGCACTAGTTTTATTGCGTTCGCCTCTTTTTCAGTTAGTACAAATTTTAAAAAGACAGCTGTTTAAATTTCATGATGTTCTATTCATTAGTTCGTGAGTTGTTGTGCTAAGAGTGACGCTACTTTTGTTATTTTCAAAACAATGGAACAAAAAGAATTTCATGTTTTAATTTTACACGTTTTTTAATTTACGCTGCTGTTATGGGGACTCCGCTCCATTAGAAACAACAGTAAAACGATGGTTTGCTAACTCCAAAAGTGGTCGTAGAGACACCAATGATGCACAACGCAGTGGACGTCCAAATGAGGCGGTAATACCATAAAACATCAAGAAACTCCTCAAAATCGTTTTGTATAATCGAAAAATGAAGTTGCGTGAGTTAGCTAACATCTTCAAGATATAAAAAGAACGCTTTGGTTTTATATTGCATGAGCATTTGATTATGAGAAAGCTCTGTTCAAAGTGGGTGCCGCGTTTGTTTACTGTTGACCGCAAACAAGAAGTCACAAGTCAACCAAAACAATGGCAAAACTGCATGAATTGAACTTCGAATTGCTCCCACATACACCCTATTCGCCAGATTTGGCTCCCAGCGACTACTGGCTGATTGCAGACCTAAAAAAATGCTCACCGGCAAGAAATTTTGCTCGAATGAAGAGGTTATCGCTGAAACTAAGGTTTATTTTGAGGCAAAAAATAAATCGTTCTACAAAAGTGGTATTGAAATGCTACAGCGACGGAAGAATATACCCTGAGAGAGGAATATACCCTCAAGTATCAAGCAGACTTGTGCGAAGACGCCTCAATGAAAATAAATTGTATGGCGAAGAAAAGGGCTACTGTTGAAAAAAATCAAGGCATGTTTGTCTGTCGCAAGGTAAAGATGTAAGATTCTGGAAAAGAATGCCTAAGAATACAAAAAAAGCCACAAAGCATGGTATGGGTAAATAGAAAGTTTGGAGATCCTTTTCTGGGACTGTAGTTGGCCCAATAGTGAGAATAAATTAAGGCAGTATGGATAACTTTAATTATTAATAATAATATTTAATTAATTTAATAATTAACATATCAAAATACGATGCTCAAAAATATGATGGAGCCATATTCCCTCGAGTCCAAACCATTAAAGTGGGTTTCATTCATGATAACCACCCAAGCATACAGCAAAAGTGTTGAAAAAATGGACTTCAAAAGGAAAAATTGCAGTTCTGGAATGACCAACGCAAAGACCCGACCTTAACGCATTGAAAATCCGTGGAACGATATTAAAGTTGGGCAAAAAAAGTAAAAATGCCAATGAACTATAGCAAGGAGTACAGGAAGCATGGAACTCCATTCCTTTGGAGAGATGCCAAAAGTTAATGAAAGTTTCACCTCGCAGTGTTAAAAAATAATTGATACTCAACAAAATACTATTCAGGTAAAAAATAAATGAACAAATTTAAACAATTTGACATAACTAATTTCTGTTTTTCTAGCACAAAGTGCGCCATTTCAGTGAATTTTTATTTATTTAGCTTCTGTGTTTTTATTTTTTTGTTTAATATTTTTTAATTATTTTTTTTTTCTTTTATTTATTTTTTTATTTATTTGATCTATTTTTATTTTATTAATTTTTATTTTATTAATTCTTTTTATTTTTTTTTTTTATTTTACTTTTTTTTTTTTATTTTATTAATTTTTTTATTTTATTTATTTATTTTGTTTATTTTTTTTATTTTTTTTATTTTATTACTATTTGTTTTAGAATACTAAACTTAAATAAATTTTTTAAAACATAACCGGTTTAATTTGCCATCCAGCTAAAATAACCATCATTACATGTAATTATGGTAAAGTGCGCTATTTCTCTGTCCATAGCTGTGAACGCTGTACATACATAAGTACATACAAGTACAAAAAAATACAATAATTAATTGCCGAAACACTCGCACTCAGCAAACGCCTTGCTAAATATGCTGTTACTGCACTCAAGCTCTCATTAACACAGTGCACACAATTGCTCACAAACCACACGCACATATACACACACACACCCGACCATACTTCGGTGCTTCGAGTGAATTAATGTGTTTATTATATTTTTCTCTGTTGCTGTTTTGCACTTTGAGTTATCGCACCTTGACCGCGCTCTGGCAGTGACGTTGAATATCAAGCTTTGACCCACTGATAAAAAAAAGCGCTCGTTTTGGGCGAGAAGTTATAAAAGCCCGCTGGTTCACACATACACACACAAACCTATTCAAAGTGCATATATTTTTATCAAATGGTGGAATTTAATGATCACTTTTTCTTAAAAAAATTTTTAATTTTCTTTCAGCCCCCACAAGAGTTTGAAAGGCATTTTTTGCAGATTTTTTATTTTTAATTATTTTGCGCACTATTTATTGGCTCTTGAAAATGGAAGAGGTGCCATTAACCTGATTCTTCGTTTAAAAAGCATATTTGTGCTAAGAATAAAGAAAATTGTAATTTTCTGTGCGGAAATTCTACTACACAAAACTTAGTTAATGATCCCTCTAATCATTTAATCATCATTTAACGTTTCTTACGTGAAATGCATAGCTTTAAGAAAGGAATGATTTTTTTTTTGTTTTTTGTAATGCGGGTTTTTCTATTTGATAAGACTATTTTTACGGTTAATTATGGAACATTTTCCTATTCAAATGACTTTCACGGCTGGCTGTGCTGTACCATCATACTGAGGTTTGTTCTAAAAGTTCACCTAAAAGATGTGCGAGAACTGTTCAACTCCTAAAAAACACGACGAGTTGCGGTATCTTGTGTTTGGGCTTAGAACTTGAAATAATATTAATAATTAATAAATGAAATAATCTGGTAGATAATTTCATGGCATTTATTTTTTGCAAATGATATTTGGCATATGTCCATTTCGGCTACGAGTTATATGCTCTAGTTGATCAGTCCAATTTTTTACTACTTTTTCCAATAGATCTGACCGTACGTATGACGTCAATGGTGGCTTGAATATCGGAATAAATCGATTATTAAGCGTGCTGTTGAGCTGAGCGTGGCAAGTTGCGCAGCCTTGTTGGAACCAAATGTCATCGATGTTTAGCTGATTAATTTGGGAAACAAAAAATCAGTCAGCATGGATCTATAGCACTCGCCATTCACCCTACTGTTACAGTCCTTCTTCATTTGATCATCGATGATGCCGACAAAGCGCTATGAACTTCGCGAACAGAATAAAAATTATTATTACAATTTTTTTTTTGTTTTTCAAAGTAAATTTCCACAATTTGGAAGCGTTTTTCTGACGTTAAACGATTCATGATGACTTGCCAAGCCTTACTGAACAGAAATGTTAGGGCCATTTGAAATTCTCAGCTGTCAAACCATAGTTGTAGATTTCGATGAGAGCGAGAGCATGAGAACTGCTGCTAAAGAAAACACCCGATACTGGCACATTTTCATCAACAAAAGTAATTGTTTCGGCTATGCACTCGAGAGATTCACATTAAAGGCAATCAGTAGTTGCAGTTTCAAATGGCAGATGGCACACCCTATAGAAACGGCTCTGACTGCACCTGAATGTGTCTTGTAAAAATGTTTAAATTTGTGGGACGGCTGTGATTATTTACAAAACATTTTCTATTAAGCCACAGAAGTTGAATGAATTGCGTTCTCAAAGAGAGCTTACGAGCATTGACAATACAGCGCACGCTCGGCAACGTGAACACTCAAAGACATGAGTAGCCCAAAACTTGAACAAAATTTGTGGTGCATTGACTACTCTATAACGTGGAGAGAGTAGCCTGATAGTAAATGATGCGTTTTAATGCGAGTAACGCGCAAAGCCTTTCAATCGCAATTTTGGCCTGGCGTGGTGTATTTTCCTTAGATTTGCTGCATAAAAATGAATTCTAAAAGATAGCAAATGTTTTCCATTACGGATTATCACAAATAATACGCCTTCAAAGTTAGTTATTTGAGTGTTAAATAATGCAGGAGGTCGCTCTCGCTTATCCAACAACACAATACCAAACTGTGTTGGGTCTCCGACCACTGTGGAGTGGCAGGAAAATGAAAGAGCGGATGAGTGTGCAATAAAAGACTCCGAGTTTGACCTACAGCGAGTGGTAGAGGACATAAGCATTTCTCCGAAAGGACTGTATGTATACTGTGATCGACTTGAGCGTAATCGCGAAAACCAATAGAAGGTGGTCTTTGACTGCTAACTGCTCCAAGGTATCCAAAGCGCTCTGGCCAAAACTGAATCTTACGAAATCTGGACGAAATCGGTTTGGATTCAACTGATCAACTACTGCACGCTTGGCATTCTAGCCAGTAGAATGGGTGTACCTCACAATGACTGCTGCAGGAGTTGTGGAGATGAAGAAGAAAATGAGTCGGTACAACACCTCCTCTGTGAATGCCCTGCACTTCAAAGAAGCCGTGCCAAATATCTTGGCGATTATTTCTTTGAAAACCTAAGAAATTTGCAAAATGTCTCACGGGAGCAGGTTGTTGTCCTTTTAAAAACATCTAAGTGGTTGAAGCAACCCAGTTAGGGGATGGAAATCAAATGCAGGTATCACAATGGGACGAGTGTCTTGTCTTAGACTAGCAAGCTGGCTAAACTACTTGAAAAATTTTGATTATTCGCAATGAATTCTCGTAAAAATATCAGTAAATGTGAATTTAAAATAATTTCAATTTATTTGGTATGAACTGAAAATGAATTCTCAGTTCTAAGAAAAGTAAAAAATACATACCGATTGCAAAAATAACAGGAAACAATATTATCACAAACTGATTAAAGTAAAAAATATGATGTTTTGATCGTTCCTCTAGCGCCTTATCATTTCCTCAAATTTGTTGTATATTGAAGCAATTTAAATGGTAAATTTTGTGTTCCATTACGCAAGACTCGAATGCAAAAGCCACAACTTTACCGCCTTTCTTCAAACTCCCACTTCCCTTTTCTGCTTAACCTTTTTCACAATATCTGCATCCTTAAGGGACGATACTTGTTCCCGCTCTATTCCTGAAGCTTTTCACTGCGTGTATGTATGTATATAAGTGCATACGTGCGCACCTTAGCTTCACCACTTATCACTATGTATTTGTATAATAAAAGTTGCTTATCAGCTAAAAATGTCAAGTAAGAAATATTCAATATAAGTAAGTCTGTATTCTCAGACGTCCGAGAGCAAAGAGTTAACGGCATAATTGCGCTACAGTCTGTCTAATGGAAGCGTGAACGCCATATCTTGCAAACTATTTGACCAATTCGATTCTAACAATATACATGTATTATTCTCTGTTCTCCACACTGATCTCTCCGTCCGCAAAATGTGTTTTGAGGGTTGTGTTAGGGCTATCTTTCCGAGCAGGCAAGATTGGAAAGAGGGGATAGTCGGCACGGATATAGATACCGCTGTTTTCACTGACGAATCCAATATGGAGTCTGGAGTGGGAGCTGGGGTTTAATCTAAATTAGCCAGCATTTCGGTCTCCTTTAAACTGCCGGAAACAAGCAGCGTTTTTCAAGCAGAGGTTTCGCGATCCTGCAGGCATGCAAAATGCTTCGGGATCGCTGTTGTGAGCGAGACATTAATATTTTTTCCGATAGTCAAGCTGCCCTGTCGTCGCCGTGTTGCAACTCTCTTCTAGTGAACTCTTGTAAGAAGGAACTCAAACGTCTCGAACGTGCAGGAAACATTTCCCTTATCTGGGATGGATGGAGGTCTGTCTCGTCGTGTGCTATTCGAAAGCACTATGGCCTCAATACGATAGGAACAGAACGCTTAAGGTGATGGGAATCCCCCGCCATTCAATTTCCACACTCATTGCGGTGTTCACTGGTCACTGGGTGATCGGTACTCAGGCGGCGAAGCTTGGAATTCCGTACAACCCCTATTGCAGAAGATGTGGGGATCCATCAGAGAAAGATACTGTTGAGCACTTTCTCTGCCAATGTCCGGCTCTGGCGGCTGGGCGCTTGAGATTCCTTAGCGTGCCCATTGGGGATAACTTGAAGAAATTCTACAGCCTAGATCCCTTTTCTCTCCTCCACTACATCAACAGCACTGGATGCCTGTAGACGGTTTTCTCTCCCCTAAATCTTTTCACAGGTAGTGGTCCACATTAAGGTATCAAAACGGCACGCAAGTGGTACTTGAAGTGTACCTGGGGTATTCTTACCATCTTACCTACCTAGCATCAGGTACCTGTGAAGGTCAAGCCAACATTTCAATCCTATCTATTGGGTTGACAACTAAGTAATTGCGGATTTTTTTAGGAAATCAAAGACAATTTTTTCATGAAACTGAAAAACTTTATTCTGTAACGTATTGCCCATTTTGATCAATAACCTTTTGCCACCTTTCAGGCAGCATCATAATCCCACGTTCATAAAACTTCTGGCTTTTATTAGCAAAAAACTAAATCAGGTACGATTTGACATCATCATTATTGAAATTTTTACCATTCAAGGCGTTTTGTAAAGATCGAAACAAAAAGTAGTTAGATGATGCAAGGTCAGGACTATATTGGGGGATGTGGAAAAACATCCCAACCAAGCTCCAATAATTGTTGCCGAGTGGCCAAAGATGTGTGTGGCCTTGCATTGCCATGATGGAATACAATACTTTTTCGATTTGTCAATTCGGGCCCCCTTTCTTCAACTGCGTTGTTTAATTTCGTTAGTTGTTCAATGTAGACATCAGAACTGATCGTTCGGTTGGGTGGTAAGAGTTCAAAGTAGACAATTCCTTTGTAATCCCACCAAACTGATAACAAACCCTTCTTTTGATGAATGTCAGTTATTGATGTTGTTTGAGTTCGTTCACCTGGCCTGCTCCACGATCTTTTCCGCTTGATTTCGTTGTAAACAACGGAAAGTGGAGGCTAGACTTGAACGAAATCCACGTCGAAGAAGAAAAATGGCCAAAGAACTGAAAATATCGCAAGACAGTATTCGACGCATATTGAAAAAATGAGTTCAATGTCAAGGCTTACAAGTTCCAAAAAGCACGCGATCTTTCAGCCCAGCAAAAAGAAGTTCGGTGCGAAAGAGCAAAGGAGTTGTTGCGCTTGAACGAACGTGACGAATTTCCTAACATAGTATTTTCTGATGAAAACAATTTTCCAATTGAGCAGTTAATAAACACTCAAAACGATCGTGTTTACTTGACCGAGCCTACGTATGGCCACTCGAAGCAATTTCCCATCGCAAGTAATGGTTTGGGCCGCAGTGACCGCTGATGGACGCACTCCAATCGAGCATTTTTATCGAGCCTGGTGTCAAAGTGAATGCGACTTATTATCGGGAAAATGTTTTAGAAGCTGCTTTAGAGCCGTGGACACGCAAACATTTCGGTCGTAGACCATGGACATTCTAACGGCACTCGGCACCGCCTCATAAAGCTCGTGTGAAGCAAGAAGGGTTAAAAAATCATGTTCCGCACTTCATTTCGACCACACACTGGCTTTCGAATTCGCCAGACGCAAATCCGATGGACTATTCCATCTGGTCCATTTTGGAGAGCAAGGCGAAGACTAAAAAATATGCCAGTATGGATGCGCTGAAAAAAGCGATTATACGAGAATGAGCAAGATCACATTCGTGCAGCATGCACCTCATTTTTTGACCGTTTGAAGGCTATAGTCAAGGCAAAAGGTGGTCATATCGAGCTAAAGTGAATATAGGTATGTTAAAATTGTAATAATTTTTGAACAATTTTGTCTTTGAAATCAATAAAAACTAATTTCATACAAAAAATTTTTGGTGTTTTGAATAGGTAACACTTCATATCGCCCTGTACTTATCTAAATTAGCATAGTAAAAATTAAAAAAAATGAATTACGTATTCCTAAATGGACCTGAGGAGCAATGGCCTTACAGTATCACTTAACTTTCCAAATATCTGTAAAATAAATTACTTATTGTCATATAGACAGGTCAAGGGAAGAGTGGACGGGGGGCTACACTTGGGGGAAGGGACTCGTGAACTTGTTCACGGATGGATCGAAGTTGAAAGGAAAGGTTGGTGGAGGAGTATTTTGCGAGGAGCTCCCCATCAGACTCAAATTCAAGTTACCGGACCACTGCAGTGTGTTCTAGGCAGAGGTAGCCGCAATTAAGGAGACAGCTGATTGGTTGCTCACATGCGTACTAACAGTCAAAAAAGTAAATATTTACTCCGACAGCCAAGCGGCAATAAGGGCCCTCGGGTCAATGACGGTGCATTCGGAACTAGTCAAGGAATACTTGACCTCACTTTCGACTGCATCCGAATTCTTTGACATAAGCCTCATCTGGGTTCCTGGTCACAGCGACATTGCGGGAAACTGTGAGGCGGATGAGCTGGCCAGACAAGGGACATGTGAGGTGATTTCCCCGCGTAGGGAGAGAATTGGGATCCTCCTGACTACCTGCGGTCTTCTCCTGGAAAGATGGGCATCGCGCCAACTCAACGAGCGTTTGGCAAGCACACAAACTTGTAAGGTCGCGAAATCCTTGTGGCCACGTGTGGAACGGGGGCGCTCGGACGAGCTTCTGAAGTTGACAAAATACCAGCTCTCGAATCTCGTGGGTTTTCTCACAGGTCCCTATACGCGAGGAATGCATGCTGTGAGACTTGGAATCACCTCGAGTCTTTTTTGCGCTGGATGTATGGAGGATGAGGTGGAATCATCTCAGCACCTTCTCCTTGGCTGCCCTGCTCTGACGGGGCTAAGATCCAGACAGCTTGACTCTAACCAGCCCAGCACTACCTCTCCCCGCCCTCTCCCTGTATCGCATCGGTCTTTCTCTTTCACCTCACCCCTACATAATGGTATCACAAAGGACGAATCCATTATTTTTCGTCCAAGTGTGCTCATCCTTGGGCAACCATACCAACCTAAGCTAACCATATAGACAGGTGTAATTGTGTTTTGTTTTTTTGATGCAACAAAAAGAAGTTGCTAAATATTTCGATTTTCGTTTCAAATATCTTATATAATATAAGTCCGGGTACTTACTGTCATTCATGTCCATCAAATGCAAATCTTCATCATTTAAAATGGAGTTAATAAATCCTTCCGTAGTGTGATTCATGTCCGAAGAAGCATTCTGCAAATGAATAAAACAATATTAATAACCGAATTTGACGAGCATTTTTAGACACTTAATTTATTTATTTTGCCCACTCACGGTATAGTACATCATGTCATGCTCCATTTTGTAAGCGCCCGCATTGCTGCCAGCAGCGCTAGTGGCGCCACCATCTGCATCATGGCTAGAGTTGGTCAAATGCATGCTGGACGAAACGGCCGAACCCAAATTGTGGCCATAGTGCGGCTGTGTGGGGCAAATGTCACCCAAAGTAGCGTTCGCATGCAACATTGCATGATGGCTGTGATGGTGTGGGTGCGGCGGTGGTGGTGGCGGATATTGGGCGTGTTGTGGTGGTGCCGGTATGCCAGCAGCACCCTGGTACGAATAGGGATGACTGGGGTAATGTGGATATGGCGGCATATCGGAAACGCCTCCAACAACACCCATGCCCGATATTGGATTAAAGAAACTGGCGATATCCTGCAGGCGTTGCTCCATCGAAACGCCACGGCTGAGAGACATGCGACCCTGCAAAAGGAATGGGAGAGGGGGATAAAATAAATAAAATTCAAATTCAATTGCAATACAAAATGAAATAATAAATTGTTTGCTGAGATTTATTGCTTTATAGTGTCGGTGCTTATATTTTTTTTTTCTTTTTTTTGTTATTTCGTATCAGCTCATTCACTCGCGTTGCGGTGATTAATTTGTTACTTTTAAGTGCAACAAAATTACGTTTTCAACAGCGCAATAATCGATGATGTTTTAGCAAGGTGAGAGTATTATTATGAAGGCAGGAAAAGTTCGTGGGATATGGGCAATAAAAATAAATAAAACAATAAGGGAATTGAAAACGAGCATAGCACCAAAATCGGTGCTGCATTTGACGAGCCATAAATAAGCGATCAATCATACACATTTTTGAAATGCTCAACAGCCGAGTTTCCATTCAAACTAAAGCCCCCACAAACATGCCACAGCAATCCTTCACAGCTGCTTACAAAACCAACAACAATGCTGTAGAAGTAAACAAGCAGCAGGCCTATGCCTACATACCTACACACCTACAAGCCAGAAGAATAAATTCAATAAATTTGAAAAAAAAAATAAAAAAAAATAAAAAAAAATAAGAAAAACAGTGGCAAAAACGTGCGCATGTGCAATGCTGGGTCTTTAGCATAACAAAAACAGCCTCACAACGCATGTAAAAATAAAAATAATAAGAATTGTAATGAGTAAATCAAAAAATAACACAGCCTACAGCAAAAAACAAAAAAAAAACGAGCGAAATGTTTCTTTCCAGAAAAATTCAAATCACCCGCCACCTCGCTCGCATAGCCTTCCAGCTTGGCAGCTTAGCAATGTATAGTATATGCACATATAACACAAAAACAAAAACAATACAATGGAATCGTGCACAATGAATCAATCTGCGTTCAACGGCGATCGGCGATCGGCGGTCGTCAATCGTTGCTTGGCGCGCTTTGCCGCCGCCGGAAAAGGTCTCCCCAGCTGTAGGTTGCTGCGAAAGGCTGTACGTTCACACTGTCGGCTATTGACGGCCAGTCGTATGGCTGGATCGCCTCTTAAGATCGATCGAAATTAAATTGAAATAATCGTGGTAAAAATTTCAGCCACTTTTTCGTTTTTTGTTTTTTTGTGTTTGGTACTAAGAAAATTGACAAGTGCGCAAAGGGGTGTCGGTTTTATTAAAAAAAAAAAAAATCATATATTTGTATTTCTGTGTTTTGCTGATCGACAGCAAACGCGTTCAAGTATCTACTTCAATCATACATTTTTTTTATATTCTCTTTGCGGTTCTTAGTTTAGCTTTGCGCATTTAGCCAACGCTTATTTGCTGGCCGAATTGGGAAATATTTGATGTCAGCCAAAGACTTTTTGCGCCGATGCTGATTGTTTTTTTTTGGCTTGCTTACATTACGTAAGTTTTGGTAGTTGTGGCAGTTGTTGCTGCCCAATATTTTCATGACAATGCGTAATTTTTTTGTAATTGTTGCTAATGACTATTTTTTTCTACTAGAAATTGGCAAACTTATAGCAAATTATCGAATTCATGATGTATGTATGCATGCGACTCAGATAAAAGGCTTGATGACTGTATTGCAAAAACAAAAACAAAATTTTTTTTTTTTTAATTTTTTATTAACGAGTTTCATATTTAAGTCAGGGATTCAAAACGGTAGGTACCGTGAATTGCATCACTTTGCGCTAATAGAAAAGTCACTGCCTGCGACTAAATTGATGGAAATAAGCGAGCCGGGCCAAAACCGGCATGAGTCTCTCAACGGTAAATATGCCACATATCTTCCGCTTCTCAGCTACTTGTGAGCTAATCCAGGCAAAGTGTTATAATCGAAGTCGAACATCTACAGGAATCTCTTAACATTTGGTAGGCTACGCAAAAACTATCAACTATTCTCCTTTTAACGCTTCCAAGGGTGAATAGTGGACGGGTGGGACGAACACAACACTGCCTTATACTACCTTATAACCTAGACAGGCGGTAGCGTTTATCGTAATTATCGACTTAATTCCAAATTATCTCAGGAATTAAGTGCAACTAATGCGGATTGACAATTAGACTTAATTCTCATACTTTGAGCTGATTAGGGGTATTTTCGATGGCAGCATCGCGGAAAAATTGCAGTCAATATTGGGTTGGGGAATAAGTTCATAGCGTTTTTATATTTTCTTTTATTTTACAACGATTTGTTTGTGGGTGGCAAAGGCTAAGTATTCCTTCGATAGAACTCTTTCTGCTCTACAAAAATCGGTTTATTGTATTTTTGAGCTATTTCATTTTTTATTATTTTCGAGTCTTAGAAATGGAATATCCAGGAGGCAAACATCAACATTTTCGACACCTGCTCTTCTTTGCTTTTCATCGAAGTCAAAAAGCTGCCGAAGCAGCCTAGGACCTTTGTGACGTGTATGGGGAAGGTGCCTCAGGCAAGTCTACATCACGGAAATGGTATGCAAAGTTCAAAAATGGCGACTTTGACGTCAATGACACGCAGCGGAAAGCCTTTTGAATTCGATGAAGAACGTCTCAAATCACTTTTGAAGGAAACCAGTCGCCAAACCAGTCGTGAATTGACGGAAAAAAGGAACTGCGATCATAAAACGATTCTCAATCACCTTCATTCAATGGAATTTACCTTCAGGGATTGAGAGCCGGAGTGCTTCACGAGCGCAATGAAAAAAACGAAAAAAGTCGGCTTCAAATTGCTTTCATCATCTCATCCGCCATTGAGCAATGCGCGGTCATAAACAGCGTTTTTGTACCGAATCGTCACTGAAGATGAGAAATGCTGCCCATACATCAATGTGGAGCAAAGAAAGGAGTGGGTGGCTCCAGGAGATACGCCAATGCCGAGAGTGAAGCCGGATCTTCATCCAAAGAGGATCAGGATATGTGTTTGGTGGGATTGGAAGGGCATGGTCCACTGTGAAATGCTCGAAAAGAATGCCAAAGTCAACAAGGAGCTCTACATTGGCCAGCATCACCTCGTGAATGAGGACGGTCGACTGAAAAAACCTGATCGACATGGTCAAACCATACTCGTTCACGACAACGCAAGGCTCCATGTTGTACGAGTCGTTAAAGCCGCACTCCAATAGCGCGAATGAGAGCTCCTTCAACATCCGCCGTATTCTCCGGACCTTGCATAGACCAATTACCATCTTTTAAGCTCCCTGGCAAACCATATGAAGAGCGTTCCTTCGATAACAAAGATCCTTCAAAACTGGCTCGACAACTTCTTTGACACCAGACCAGGTATTAATTGTGAATTATGCAACTTTTAAAGAGCAGACCAAGAAAGACTGAATGCAATGCTAGTCTGCACTCATACACATTCGAAATTATATGAATTGCTCTGATATTTCAGAGCTGTTTGAGAAATTTTAGATTTTTTCAAATAAATATTTATTTCTTAGTATCAGGGCCGCTAATGCCCGTATTTGTTGCCTGCGCTCCATCTGTTACTGACAAAACGATCCACTAAGCAAATCAGCTGTTCACTATTCCGCGTAACAACCTTCTGCCGCAGTACAATTTAATCAGAATTACCTGCGCCGGTAAACCCCATTGATGGCGCCATCTATCTGGGCTACTACGAGTCAAAACTAGAACTGCTGCTTAGTTGTACAGGCAATTCAAGTATTGCAAACTATGCTAAATGAGCCCTGAACGAATTTTCGTAACTGCCCAGCATTTCGCAGAACGCGAATTAGCTGCCTGACTTTCCTTGCTTAGGTATATTTCAGTTCAGAAGAAAATTTAAATTACTAAAATTAGCGGAACAATGCATCACGTGTGTAGTTTAAAGCCGCCAAGGACCAGGTGTAATCGCATATGCCCAAGCCATCTTGCAGTTTAAAATCTATTCAATAATAAAATTTGTTTTTTGGCACAACATTTTTTTATACACATATGGTCATTAAAATAGGTACGCTGCCTTTATATATGGAGTTGCTTGTGCCCCTCGGAAAACTGTAAAGCTTTTATTGAAATTTCGCTTTTCTTACAAATGGCATCACTGCTTCGTTGTAAAGACACAGATGCGATTATTTTCATAAAATGTTGCGTGGCCACTAAAATAGGGATTGTGCGGATTATTCTGGCATTTTAACTAATTAAACTAATAATAAATATTAAAATTAATTTAAGCAGCGAATAAGAGAGTTTTTTTTAATAACTAATAATTAATTTGAATTTCTTTCAAAGATGGGACGTGCGCAGCATTGCAGTTGAGGAGCGGAGGTTCCTTGCCAATCTTCGAAAACAAAAAAATCGTACAAATTTATCGTTGAATCACTTGGAAGAACCAAAAATTTTGTTGTAAATGCCCTGAATCCCAAAAACCCCACAGAACGACATGATGGCAAAAAGAAAATTATTCGCCTTAGTCTTATTTCTTAGCATGACTGTCCTGGGTGGATCACTGCTTCCGCAAACGACTTGCACTAGTAATAATCTAATTGTGACTCTTGGCAAGAGGGATCCTTTTAAGTCATCAAAGGCCATTAAAGCTGAGATCAGCAACTTAGTATCAGCGAGAACTGAACCACGTCGATTGTACGACATGAGCCTACCAGGCAGAATAGCTCGTAAAGCTCCTCTGTTGAAACAAGGAAATTTAAGGCAGAAGAAAAGTTTAGCTCAAGAGCGCAAGTCAAGTGGTCCTATGTTTCACACTGGAGCTCTAGAGAGTATGAAAAATGGTATAGTATACTTTGGGGTGACGAAACAAAAATAAATTAATTTGCAAATAATGCTGGGCGAAATATTATACGGCCTAAAGGACAAGAGTTCTCACCGCGGTTCACAGTGGCAGCAACATAATGATTTGGGGATGCTTTTCATGCGAAACCCCGGGTATAAAACACCAAATTATATGAAGAGTTTTTCTAATAGCGGTCGTGGGAAATGGAAAACCTCTGAGTATATTTCTCATATGAAAAAAGCTGATCCTAAAAAACCATCTGCCATAGACGGCATAAAACTGTGGGTCCCTCCATTTGTGGAAAAGCATCACAAATAGGAGGATAAGCTGGGCCAAACTCCCAAGCGCCAATTATTACTATCACAACTAAAAATTCTCACGATTCTTGCATGCTGGATAAGCTATAGCCGCGGTAGAAGTGAATGTAGAGTGACTGACAATACGAATTTATCAATCGATACGTCCCACACAAAACGGTTCCTCTGACTGTCGTCAAAGTGAAATATGTTTAGGAAAGAGCTTAGCCTACACCCGCATAAAACCTTTTGCTGTACCAATTGATGAGGTCATTGGAACTTGTGAGTTTGGTGAATGAACTGGAAATCAAATGGATGTCGAGATTAGGTTAGGTTAAAATGGTTGCCCATAGAGAGGTCACACTTGGACCATCGTCCTTTGTGATACCATTGTAACGGAAATAAGGAGACTTGGAAGAAAAGAAGCATGAGAAGGAGGCGATATGTATTTGGTGAAGGCCAACCGAACGTTGACTGATTTACTGATGAAATCCATCTGCTTTTTAATATCAATATCCTACAATATCAGAAGGCGTGGCAAAGACATGAGAGCCAAGATGCTTAAGAAGAAGTGCTGAGATGATTTCACCAAATCCTCCATGCAACTGACACAAAAAAGACACGAAGTAATGCCGAGTCTCACCGTATGTGTACCACGCGGTCAATGTGCTCTTTAAGGGCACCCCCGAAATTTGAGAGCTGCGTTTTCGTTAACCTCAGGTGATCCCACGAGCGCCTCCGAGCCAGCTGTGGCCAGCAAGATTTCGCGACCGTGCAAGTTGGTGTACTTGCCCGGCGTTCGCTGAGTTAACTCGAAGCCCACCTCGCCAGGAGTAGACCGCAGATAGTCAACGGGATCCCAATCCTCACGTTTCGCAGAGCAACTACCTCACAGGTCCACTGTCCAGCCAGCTCATCTGCATCGCTCATCTTCCTGCGATGTCGCTATGACCAGGTAAACAGATCAGGATATTGAGATTGTTTTATTCCGCGTGAGAACAATCAGCTGACACTATCGAGACGTCATTACATTGCGAAAAAGTAACTTTTTGGAATAATTGGGAGGCCGGAGGTAACATTTGTTTATTTGGCTTTAAAGCAGGTAAAGCAGAGTTTGCTGACTAAATTATTCGCACCATCGATGCTAAGACGATATGACGACGATATAAGGTATACTGCGCCTTTTCTTTATTGTTTTCAGACGGACGTTTTGTGATCGATATTCGATGCTCTCTATACTATTAAAAGACGGTACATACCGTCTAACCCGAACTCAGTGTTTTAGTCGCGGGGCGATATATAAGGCGGTCTATAAAGCCGCAAAGATTACGTTAGTATGGACACGTCCTAAGAATGAGCAGCGAGAATGAAAAAAAAATTGGAAGCGAAACCAGAAGGTGCGAGAAAGAGAGGCCGACCGCGGCGAAGATGATTATAAGACATCAAAGATGATATACGAAAGATGAGGATGCCACTACATAGAGCGACAGCGGAATGGAGAGATAAAAGGAAGGCAGATTGTAGAAAAGGCAATGGGCCACCCCGGACTGTAATGCCAATTGCAATGAGATGGGGATAATGTTGTTTGGTGGTGGAATCATCGCATGAAATAAATCTGTCAATTGCACGCCTGGGATGTATGATTTAACTACTTTGAACTACTTTTTGTTAAGGGCTATGTCACTAAGTCACTGATCTATACCAATGAAGTCACTGATTTATGCTAATGAAAAACACAAAAAATAACGACGAGGGCTACGCTATGCAAGTAACAGATTTACTATCTCTGTCTCTATTCTTTCCTATCTCTTTCTCTGATACTTTTCTCCTTCCCTCCTTGACTATCTACCCCCTTTCCAGAGCTTTAAATACAATGGGCTCTTTAGCCCGAGTGCTTTAGGAGCCACCAAATCTCCTGGTGCTCCTTGGCTTGACCTTTTCAAATTCAATTCAATTCAACAGATTTATGCTAATAAAGCAGCTACGATTAACGACGTGGCAGCCAACATTCGTGATTACGCTAGAGACTGAATATTTCTTTCCGGCATTAATAATTTTTTGGAGCCATGAAACACGCAAAACACTTTCGACATTCTTCGGAAAGTTGCACCTAAGCGAAGTTATAGTTTTCCAATCACAATTTCCAGTTATAAGTGAAATATTTTTCATGTAATTTAAAATTTTTATTTTTCTCTAACTTTGCTAAATGTACATACAATATGGGTTATAATTAGATATTGGAAAAATTACACACCTTAGTCAACTTTAAGACTTTAATTACAGCTTAGCACACACAGCAGCGCACAGATTCATATTTTTGTGAGCGGCGAAGTTCTCGCTAATAGCCGATTGCGCAAGAATTTACAGATAATTTCGATATTTTTAAGAATTTTGCGGAAGTCTCAATCAAGTCGAAGGAGTTGAAAATATATTCGTTCTGAATCAGTTTATGTTTGTTTCTGTTTTTTTTTTTTCTTTTTCTGAAAGTAACTTTTTTAAGCTGCATTCAACATTTTACACAATTTATGCGGTTCTATCAACAAAAAAATCACTTTGAAAATATATGGCCAAAACAAAAAAGGTTCAACCACTTTTAGCTGCCAATCTTGGCTTGAAAGTTCTTATTTTGTACGCGCGATAAAATCAACTGTAACGTTTTGTATTTCGGCGCGCAGCGTATCTTGAAGCGGCAATCAGTTTATAATAAAAATAAAAGAGAGAAAAAACACAAACACAAAGCGATTTTCGAAATGTGTCCGACAGAATGCACTGCTGACTGATTGACTTGACTTAGCCACTAAGCGACTAACAGACTGACACGACACGTTGCAGTGCTAAAGCGACTAGCTGACAGACTGACTGACAAATTGAGTATGCGCGCAGCGATTTGGTGATGCGCACGAAATGATGTCCGAAATGGTGAGTGGCGAGCGGCGAGCGGCGGTGACTGATGATGCTGCTGGTGGCAGGCAGTAGTACGGCTGGTCCAGCGCAACATAAACACGAACACACGCAAACAAATTAATATATACACACACACACATACATATATGGACGCAATTGCGCAGCCACAGGTAAGCAGGAATATTTAAGAATGCAGTGATTTGTTTGTATATATTTATAAATGTGAACGTGTGTGTGTGTGGCTGCTTACTTACTTGCATACTTGCCTACATGCCACAATAAGGACGGTGGCTTAGAAATTCCCAGTCAGACCCGTGCATGCCAAGTGTAAGAGTACCGAGTAAAGTGGCAAAATAAACAACCAACAGACGGAAAATGTACTATGTAAACGTAAACGGCTTAGTGCTACTACCACACACACACACAAACTCTAATGGTGATCATCGTATGCACGCATGAATTCCCGCACTGCCAGTAAAGAAGCAGCTAAAACAACTTAAAGCCTTACACTCTCGAAGATGCACAGGTAAGACACATAAGCGGCCATATATGTATGTATGTATGGATGTATAAGAACACAAATTGGTATGTAGCAGTATGTGTACATATGTGTGCATGTATGTGTAAGTAACTGCGTTGCATGTATTTGTGTTCGCGTGCAGCAACGTGCGTTGTTGGCTGCATTTCATTTGCGTGCATATGAGTGAGTGAGTGAGTGATTGAATAGCGAAGCGGCTGATTTTTGTTGCGTGTTTTTGTTGGTTTAATTGTCACCGCCGCAACTACTGGTATTTGTTGTTGACATTAAATAGACGATTGCTACTGAAGCTGAGTTTGTTGTTAGCACAAATATGCAGGCACATACATGCATACATACATACTTACATACATACAGCTGCGCTCAAAATCTTAGTAGCGCACATACGTCAAATGGAATGGGTTAAAAAAGTGTGTGTAATCGCTTTTATAAAAAATTTTATTTTTTTCCCTCTTATAGCCCAAATGTCAAACAAAACATGTTCAAAAAAAAAAATCCTACGTTTTCAGTAAGGTAAAACTATATATTGGTAGTCGAAAAAGTATTTTCGTATTTCTAATCAAACTTTAACTATTTTTTTTTATATTTATAATAAACTTAATTAAACCAAATATGTACCATTTTGGTCGACCACCTTTTGGCATTTTTCTTCTAGAGACATTATTCCATCAGTGTAAAACTTTTGTGGTTTCTCGGCGAATAACTGCGACAAGTAATTTTCACAGGCTTCTCTTGAAGCCAACTTTACTCCATTAAGGGAGTTCTACGTTGACCGAAACAAATGGTAGTCCGATGGTGCAAGGTCAGGTCTATGTGGTGGATGCATCAAAACTTCCTAGCCAAGCTCTCCCAGTTTTTGCCGAGTCATCAAAGATGTGTATGGCCTAGCGTTGTCCTGATGGAAGACGACGCCCATTCTGCTGATCAGTTCTGGCCGTTTTTTTTCGATTGCTTGCTTCAATCTCATCAGTTGTTGACAGTAAAATGTAGAATCAATCGTTCGAGCAAGCTGGAGCAGCTCATAGTGGATGATTCCTTTCCAATCCCACCAAGCACACAGCATAACCTTTCGAGGCGTCAATCCTGGCTTTGCGACCATTTGTTGAGCTTCACCACCCTTGCACCATGATCTTTTTCGCACATTATTGTTGTATTTGATCCACTTTTCGTCTCCTGTTACCATTCGCTTCAGAAATGGTTCGATTTCATTTCGTTTCAGCAAAGAATCGCAGATGTTAATTCGGTCCATTAAATTTTTCACTGACAATTCATGTGGTACCCAAACATCGAGCTTTTTCTTGTAACCAGCCTTTTTTAAATGGTTCAAAACCGTTTGATGATGAATGTTTAGTGCCTGGCGATGTCGTGGCAGCTTATTTGACGGTCCTGGTCAATCTTTTCCATAATTTCATCGACTTTTTCAACGATAGGTCGACCGGAGCAAGGTGCATCTTTCACATCGAAATTGCCAGAACGGAAGCGAGCGAACCATTGTTGTGCTACACGAACTGATACAGCATCGTCTCCGTAAACTTCACAAATTTCATTGGTGGCTTGCGTGGCATTCTTCCCTTTTTTATACAAAAATTTCAAAATATAGCGAATTTCTTCATTATTTTCACTCATTTTTGAACAGCTATAACTTTTTTTCAACTTCTCCGAATTTAATTTTTTTTTGGCTAAATGAAGCTTAAAATGTCACCTTTCTAACGCCATATGATATGACACAATGTGTTTGGTAGCACTGGAGATAGATGACCCCAACGACATCTATTGACAAAATACGAAAAGACTTTTTCGACTACCCAATATTTAGAAAAACTGCAGCGAAGTTTGAGCGGTCAAAAACTTAGTAGTGTAACAAATTGCAAGAAAAATTTTGACAAAACTTTTATATGATGGTGATTTTATTTTTATTTTTACATGGGGTTTTGTTTAGTATTAAAATTAGTATTTTGTGGCATGACCCTTATTCTTTAGAATTGCAGCACAGCGGCGTTGCATTGAGTCAACAAGTTTTTGGCATTTTGCAATCAAAATCGACTCCCATGCGCTCTTTACAGCTTCCCATAGTTGCGTATTAGATGTTGGTTTGCGTTGGGCTACTGCCTCCTTGACACCAACCCACAAATTTCACAAATGGGGTTTATGTCTGGTGACTGTGGCCGCCATTCCATTACGTTGATGTGACTCTCCTCAAACCATCTTTGCAGCAACTTTGCACGTGTGTTTGGGGTCGTTGTCTTGCTGGAACGTCCAAACAAGCGGCATTTCGGCAGCAGTGACATATGGCAGCATGATGTCCTTGAGTATATCAACATATGAAGTGCCAGTCATCATTTCCTTAACCCAATCAATGGGCCCCACGCCTAGTCAAGAAAAGCATGCCCAGACCATAATGCTAGAACAATAAAGCATGGTTGTTTTTGTTGTATACTTTGGCTGGTATTCGGTGTTAGGTGGTCATCTTACATATTGGAGCGATCCCTTTCCACCATACAATACAATCTTCGACTCGTCCGACCATAAAATGTTGCGCCATTTGGTCGAGGGCCAATTTATATGTGCTTTGGCGAATCGAAGTTTCTTTTTTACATGCGTTTTTGTCAACAACGGCACATTTCTTGGACTGTGGGCACCCAGGTCGTGCTCACGCAAACGCCGACGAACAGTCTCAACGCTCGAAAACACTTTTAAGGCATCTTTTATCTCAGTAGCGATAAACTTAACTTCTCTTGCCGGCATTGCTAGCTTTATTCCACGCTTTTTGCCACTTGGTTTGCACTTGATGACATTACGTACCATTGTTGGTGTGCAACCAATGATATTTTGCACTTCCACATAAGTTTTTCCATAAGCAATCAATTTTTTTATGAGGCCGCGTTTCTCGGGTGTGCAATACTTTTCCTTCTGGACATTACTGAATGAGGGTTAATAAAAATGTGGACATTAGCTACAGAATAGCAATTAAATAAACTTATCTCACCGTTTCTTCTCTTAATTTTCACAAAGACAGTCGCGATAATATTAATTTTTTGCACACCTTTTCACGCACTACTAAGATTTTGACTGAAAATTTCATGCAAAATTAACGAAACCAACAGGTTAAGTTTAACAAGTGATTGCATAACTTGAAGCCAACTTCTTCATCTAACAGATTTTACAGTGGATGACGAAAAATTGTTATGTATAATGAGCCATAAGCACTACTAAGATTCTGACCGCAACTGTATATACACACACATACACACATCTGTATTTATTAAGAATAGCAGCGAGTAAATATTTGTTAACTTTTTATTTCAGTTTTTTTTTTAATTCAGATGCAGCTTCCGAAGCGTGTTGAATGCTACATTGTTGTTGCTTTATGCTCTCACAATGCCATGCGCGCACTTAGTAATTTACAGATTCGCAACTGTGCGCATTTTGAGCGCCCCGCTCACTGCCTTTCTATTCCTTTAATTAACTTATTTTTTTGCAAGCCATTTGTCATTCAAACCAATAATTGCAGTCAAGTGTTTGTGGTGCCACGCCTACAACCCAGCAGGGTACGCGCCAACACGAGGTGTGCACGAGACAAAATAGTTGATCCAAAATTACTATACAAAACAAACCCAATTAACACACATACATATACAAAATGTTCCCATAGTAAAAGTTAAGCGCAATACTAAAGATACCAAAGCTCACCTTAGATTTTAATTTATGGTCGACATTTTGAAAATAAATAAAATAAAAGCACTCATTAGTGGCTCGCCGCCCGCCTAACTATAATTTTTGGTTTTCATTTAGCTGTAGCTATGAAGCTGAAGAGTTTGTTAAGCATCAAATCTAAAATTGTACGGCAGCTGAATACAAAGCTCGAGGTGGATCCTGTATGGAATGGATTGTATTGTGGAAGGATAGTACAGCTTTTTAACGTTGAAAACCGAGTCCGTGAGAAGATGCACTTTAAACGATTTTCCACAGAATTTCGATATAATTTTTTTTTACAGAAGTCATAATATCTTTTATCTCAGGTTCTAAATTATCCTGAGTCCTTGATATGTTAGAATTAAGGGCAAAACCTCACTCGGCTTGCGATTGAGCATCGCCAAACACTACTCTTGTGAGTTAATGCAAATCTAGCGTATAGCTTTTTATATACATTTTTATATACATCAAAATACTGATGCATTTGTCATCCAAAAGTCTGTAGTATCTTTAATTTCGCTCTGATGTGGTGACTCTAATTGGCCAACCGTCGATTTGCGCAGCATCGATTGTGCAGACACGACCGCACAGAAATCCAGTAAACCAGTTGTGGATGATTCCAATTAAATAAATAAGAAAGAGAAGAGTCCTCTCCATATGTTCGAGGTTTTTGTGGTTGGTTCGCGTGTCTAATGTGTACTAGAAATTCATCTATTCCATTTTTACACAAATTTTCGCAGGCGGCTGTTTCAAATGGCTGCCACAAATTCCATTGTGATTGGTGGGACATTGGACTAAGGAATTTGTTGAACTGTGAATTATGAATATGGTATGCTATTGAATGAATATATGTACATACATACAAGGTGAAGTCCAAAATAAACAAGACTGAGCTAAAATAGGAACGACAGGAGCTTTGATCAGATAACTCCGAGTTGATTTATTCAAAATAGTCCCATCTGGCCACGATACATTGTCTTGCGCGATCTAAAAGCTTTTCGAAAGAGTGTTTCAAGTCATTAACCGAAATGTCCTTCAGGATGTCGGTACAAGCATTTTGGATGGCCTCTACGGACGCAACACCTTTTCTTTTCATGGCCAAATGTAATTTTTCGAAAAGGTAGAAGTCAAAGGGAGCCATATCAGGCGAACACGGTGAGCGATTGTTGATTAAACTACGATTTCTACTCAAAAAATCAGTGACAAGAGTGGATCGATGAGATGGTGAATTATAATCCAATAAACGCCAGCTTCCTGCTTTGCGGTATTCAGGGCGAATTCGACGAATGCGATGCAACAAAAGCTTCAAAACGCCAAGATAGAAAATTGCATTGACGGTTTGTCCCATTGCACAGTGGTCCGGCGGCCGGACAAAATTCAATTTTTCAACATTTTTGAAATAAAAATTTGATAATACAGATGTTTTCTTAAATATTCAAGGCAAATTTCCTGAAAATATTACTTAATTAAAAAAAATGTTCATTGTAGTTTTTTGACTTTAAACATGAAATTGTATGCAAATCGTACTTCATACAAGAGTTTCATTTTCATGTCTGCAACTAAATATTACCATTTGATTGTTAACCAAATATTGAAAAAAAGAAGATAATTGAATATATTAACGGAAACAGTAATAATTCTCTTAAGTTGTGGTACAAAATCCAATTTTTTTTTTGAAATTTCAAAATTTTTCGAAAATTTTTTTTTAAAGATCATTTTTTCGAGTGGTCCACACCGGTCCACTTGAAATCAACATGAGTGATATAGCCACATATTTCAGCTATGATCTCAAACTGAAACCTGTTGCGCAAAGTTGCGCAAATTAAAAATAATGTAGCTTTTGTGCATTTACCCACAGGCAAAACGTTACATATGGCTTATGCAATTTTGTGTAAGAGACAGAAAAAGACATCACAGACTCCATCAGCATTAAGAGACAACTAAAAAAAACAAAAAATTTTTATTAAAAAAACAACCCACACATCATCATCTCAAAAATGCTATGTATGTGGGTCAACGCCAATAATGATGAACAAAATCGAAGAATCAATTCTGAAGGAAACCGATCCATCTACATTTCAATTTGGCTTGTCCACTTTACATGCATGGATAAGATTTTTCGAATGTTTACTACACATATCATATCGATTAGAGTTCAAAAAATGGCAGGCTAGAAGTCTAGAAGAAAAAAATAGTTTAAAAAATAAAACGACATCTGTCCAAGTAGCATTCAAAAGTCGAATGGGATTATTGGTGGATATTCCTAAAACGGGTGGTAGTGGAACGACAAATGATGGGAACACGGCTCGCAGGTTTTTTAAGGATCCTGAAGTATCATCAGAAATTACTGGAATTGATATTCATTTATTCAAGCGGTTTGCCACTATTTTACAAACATTATCGTCTGGTCTTGATATTATGTTGAAGCATTTCAAAAATATGCCATTGATTCTGCTAAACTATTTGTCCAACTATATGATTGGTATTACATGCCGGCTTCCGTGCACAAAATATTAATTCATGGGAGTTTAATTATTAAACATGCTTTGCTGCCTATTGGCCAACTCTCCGAAGAGGATCAGGAAGCACGCAATAAGGATTTGAAAAATTTTAGACAAAACAATACACGAAAAATGTCGAGAACTGACACAATGACAGATTTATTAAATGCTTTGCTTTGTTCATCAGATGTAGTTATAATATCAAAAACTAAGGTTCCGAAAAACAAGCCTAAAACATTTTCAAAAAAGGTTCTTGTGCTTTTAAATTTGAAAAATGATCCAGCCTCAGAAAACAGGTCATCAGAAACCGAGGATTCTGAATCATAAAAAAAAATTACAATAAAAATGAAAAACAAAAAAACAACTAAATATCAAAAAAAAAATTTAAAAACTAAAACAAAAAAACTTTATAAATTAAAAATAAAAAAAATAAAAATTTACAAAAAAAAAACATTTAAAATTAAAAAAAAAAATTTAAAATTAAAAAAAAAAAATTAAAAAAAAAATCTAAAAACAAAAAAAAAATTAGGAGAGAATAACCTTACCGTAAACCTCCACGTGGTACTCTTTGGGGTCGTAAAAATCTAAAAATGAACTCACCAGCTAATTACGGAAGTAAAAATGTATTTATAGTATTCAATGAATTTAAAATTTGCTAAAACTAATGTCAGATTCGTCATCACTGATCCTTAAAACCCCTAAATATATATTTTCAGCTTAATTAAATGAGTTTTTGAATTTTGTCCGCCAACGCCTTCTGGTCGGACCACTGTGCATTGGCACGAACTCCCTGTGGACAATTGCCTTGGAATCGTAAAAATCGTGAAATCAAATGAGCATCGACTTGATTTTTGACTTCTCCAAATGCTATTTTTTGGGCGGTAGCTCATCTGGGGGTTCGGTAAACGTTTTACCGATTTTAAAACAAAATTGGATATTAGGTCTTTGTTCGAAACTTATTTTAGTACCGATTACACAAATAAACTGGCACTTTAGACGCAATAACTTCGCTTCCCCTGAACCGAATGTCACCAAGTTTTCACTGAAAGTCAGTTAGGGATGTAACTCCCAACGCACTTACTCGTTTAAAAGATGGTGCCTTCAAAAACCATTTGATGGCACCAGTCTTGTTTATTTTGGACTTCAACTTATACAGGGTGGGCCATATAGCGTTTGCTTTTTGAAGCACCTATTATTTTGAGAATGGTAACACAAATGACATGTCAAATGTGTTCATAATTTACTTAAAGATTTGACATTTACGAAATGGGACGCTATACGCTTGAACCAAAATTGGGAAATATTGAAAACCTATTTCCAAAGTGGTGAGTCTTCTTCTTCTTCCGGGGTTACAGTAAATGGCGAGCGTTACCGTGACATGCTCAACGAGTTTTTGTTTCCAAAAATTGAAGAGGATGACATGGACGACATTTGGTTTCAACAGGACGGTGCAACTTGTTACACTCGAACTTTTGGCTACCGTTTTTGAATTCCAATATCAATTGGCCGCCTCGAAGCTGTGATTTAAGCCCGTTGCACTATTTTTTGTGGGGAGCTGTTAAGGACAAATGCTATGCGAACCATCCAGAGACGATTGATGCTTTAAAACACGAAATCGAAGTTGCCATTCATGAAATTGTGCTTAAAAATTGGGTTGATAGAATGGCCTACCGTAAAGCCAGTCGTGAAAGTCATTTGAACGATATTATTTTTCATTCATAAATTAGAATGTTCAATCTTCAAAATAAAAAAAAAAGGTTTAAAAAATATTGATTAGTTTTTTTTATAGCTGATTCAAAAGGCAAATTTTACATGGCCCACCCTCGCCTATATATATATATATGTATACAGTCAACGTCAAAAGCTTTATATAGTTTTTGTAGAAGTATGAATTAGAATTAAAAATTAAATAAATAAAAAACTTATCAATATGTACACCACTGTACATGTACTTTCCTTCGAAGCTGAGAGTATATCTATATGGTGTTTTATGAGAAATTTTTCATGGCAAAAATGCACTGGAGATTTGCTATTGTTTGAGGAAAGCCGACCAGTATTAAAAAAATCTTTTCTACCATTTGGCGTTTCGTGTCCATTACCGAATGGCAGTGACGCACCAATCCATTCAGCTACGGCGGATCCAAAATAGCGGATGTCAAATCAAAAAGTTTTACTGAAGTCATCAAACTGATTACTTGAAATCTTTGGAGTCGTAAATTACCGAAGTATTGAATTTTGAAAAACTGGGATTTGTAATCAGCGACCTCAAAACTCCCCGTGTAGTCAGTACAAAATATGTGAAAATGGGTATTTACGGAAATTAGTTTTTTTTATTGTAGTTATTTATAAATTTTACCAAGCAGCATTAAAAATAAAGTAAGATTCCCCTGCATACTAAAAAATGTAACTGATTTTCCACTAATAACAAAATATTGCATTAATTGCAGGTGCGTTCGAAAGACTTGTACAGGCATAAGAATTGGTCATACGTAGAATGTTTTTTTTGTTTGTTATAAGTTAGCGAATTTCAGCGCCATGATTTATGTACTTTATGAGCTATAAGAGAAATGACGATTATCATTCAAGCTTAAGTGGTTGACCGTCTCCTTAATGAGATGCCGATGAGTTTGAAGTTTGATTGGCATTGCGCGCCTTCGCCATGACGTTAGGCAGATGAATGTAAATGCATAATTTAATATGAAAAACAAACTGAATAGGCATATTCAAACGCTGCTTCCTCGGCATTGAGTGGTGTAATAATTTTGCAGCTGTGAAAGGGGCATAGGAAGGCATATCGCAAGATGTTATTGATAACTTAATATCTTCAATGCCTAAAAGATGCGCTGCAGTCATCCAAAAGAAGGGATTTTCTACAAAATATTAGCATAGAAACGAATTTGTTAATACCAAAATAGGGGGGATAATTTAATTTTGCTCATTGTATTTTCGACTACTATGAACTATTTTATGCTAAACTTTTCAAATAAAAAAAAAATTGGTCACAAGTATGCTATTTTATTAAAAAAGGATACAGAAACAAAAATCAAATGTATACAATTTTTATTTCTGTTCTCATTGTTTTAAGAAAATCAGCAATCCCAAAAATAATGCACTATGGGGGTGCTATAGTTTCGTAAGTAAGTGAAATATGACACAATACTCGCAATATCTTTCAAGCCATACATTTTTTATAAAAATTGTGTGAACGAAATCTAAATTAAAGTTTCAAACTTTCTATAAAATTCACAAAAATTTAACAAATTTCAAAAAATTGTCATCAAAATTTTCATATTTTTTAACAGAATTTTGAAAATCTGGATATGCCGTTTGAAGACACCAAAACTTCGCGTTGATTTTGCAAAAAAAAAAACAAATAAATTTCCATATGATGTTGAGGATTTTCTTCCATATAAAAGACCTTATATTTTTTTTTTATAAAAACTTAACGAAAAAATTTGTCATAAAAAATATTGCAAATATTGTAAAAAGCTGAAGTGACTTAATTGTGTGAGCACAAGAGTGCATAAAATGAATTATGGCGTAGAGTACATAAAGTTACTACAAGGTGGCGCAAAATTAATCAACCAATTTTTTTTAAATAACTTTTTAGTAAATAAAAAAAATTGAGTGATGGAAATCTTTATTTTGACTTTTACGAGCTGCATTGCTTATTTGTTTGAAATTTTCTTTTACTAAATGAAAAAAAAAAAAATTTGGAGTGATGAAAATCTTTATTTTGGACTCTACGCGCTCCATTCATTGCTCGTCTCTTTGTATGCTGCAGCTGTCTAGTTCACAAGTGTCAAATATGACTGACATACGACGCCATTCCATGAAAAATTAAATTAAACTTAATAATTGTTGGTGGCCACTTGCTCAAAAGGCGAGTTACGCTAAAATCATGAGTAAGGTCCAAAGAACAGCTTTTTTATGCATCTCTGGCGCATTAAGGACTACCCCAAAGAAAGCGTTGGAAGTGCTAATCAATTTACCTGCACTAAATCTGGTAGGGAAACACGTGGCTGCAGCCTCAGCGCTCAGACTCAAAAGTATGGCACTATGGAAAGACCATAGTTTGGCCACCATATGGTTTGAGACTACTCTATTCCTAGACTCACCTTCAAAAGGCTCTTCAAGACGAGTATACCGTCAAGAAGGGAGTGAGAGAGAATTACAGTCCTTTAAAAAGCGACATTACAGTCCGGTGTGTACCATTGCCTCCTCTACAATACGCCTCTATTCTTCTTGACAGCTCGCTTTCGCTCTATGTGATGAGATTCTCATCTTTCGCAATACATTGCGAGGACCAATGCCTTTGATGTGTTCTTATCTGAGGCAATATTGTTGGATTCGTGGCAAAATGATTTATGTCTGATAAGAGGCCACCAGCCTCAGACTAGATTTTTCTCAACTTATTTATTTCATTCCCTTCTTTTCCACTAAAGCTTCTTTCTCTCTTTGAGAAGTATTCAGTCTCCAGTCAGGGTTAGCAGGAGAGTGGAAGTGATAGGAGAGAGGCACCATTTGATAGGATCCCTTCCCTTTATGGTGCACTATATATAGGGTTTTCCAATAACAGGTGTTACAGGTGAATGGATTGCGCTGTCAAGAGATGATTAACGATTTTTTATGGCCGGAATTGGATGGTATTGATCTGGATCTGAGATCTGATGATTTAACACCTTGCGACTTTTTTCTTTGGGGCCACGTGTAAGAGAAGGTCTACGACAACAGCCCAGGGTCGATTCAAGACCTCAAATACGGAATTCGTGAGGCTGTCCAAGACATAAGGCAGCCACTTTGCAATTCGGTTATGGAAAATTTCATGAAAAGGATATTGTCCTGTAAGCGTGGTCGGGTCGTGGTGGTCATTTGCCTGATGTTATTTTCCACTATTAACGGCATACCTTCTTCCTCTTTATAATGAAATAAACATCCGATCATTTATATTAAAAAATAGCATTTTTCTTTGAATATCAAAATAACACCTCTTATTGGGAAACCCTTTATTTAGGAACCTACTAAAGCCAACGCGAAAAATTTAAAACCACGAAAATTTCGGCAAGAAACATTAAACTGTATTCTTTCTAGAAGAACTGGGCAGTCAATTGCGCCATTAACGATATCAAAGATAAATGACAGACACTGCCTGGAGAGTCCGTCTGTCACTTAATAGGAAAAAACGAGTCCATCGATAGCGAGATTCGTATGATGGTTTCGGGAATGAGAAAATTCACACAGCTATTACGAGAAATGCGCAAATGCAACCACTTTATTATTCAATATTTGTCTATCATTTCTATTTATTGCGCGACATTAGTCAAATACAGAGTTGCAATTTTTTTCGCGCATGCGAAATTTCTTTAACTCAATTTCTCAATGCATTTAGATTTATGCGAACAACAATAAAAATTAATTATATTCAGCCCCAAAGCAAAACGTTACAGAGACGCGATAAAGTGCAATCAAATCGTCACTTACCTATATACATGCACACATGCATGTACGTATGTATGCATAAATATGTGTGGCTGTGAAATTTTTTCTTGTTTTTTTTTTTTTGCATTTTTTTCTTACATCCATAGAATACAGACGTATAATTTTTATTATTGTCATATTTAATTTACCGAAAGGTTTAAATAGCGCAAAAAAATAAACGCAGACAAATGAAGTATGTATGAGTGACTGAGTGGCAAAAAACAAAAACAGAAAAATTGAGAGGAAAAAAAAACAAACGAAAAAAAAATTCAGCGTGAATGCAATAAAGCGCTTCATTAAATCATATTGTGCGCAATGCGGTGTGAAATCGCCCAAGTGGTTGCCAACACTTTTTGCAATAATCACAAGCAATAACAATAGCAACATAGCGACAGCCATGTGCGCTGGGGAGCAGCAGCAGTCACAGCAGCCAAATTGACATTTAATTACAGGCTAAGCGCAGCCCCAACAAAGTCACCTCAAGTGAGTCGTGTAGGTACGTACCCGCGCATAAGGATGTCAACAAGCAGTTGGGGGAAAGGGCTGTTGTTTTGTGATAGCGTCGAGTGCTGCGCTTGCGCCCTACAACTGCCACTGAATTGATAATTTTGCACCAGGGCTGCTGCAACAACACGCCGAATAGGGGAGCAACGTACGTTTGCGGTGAAGTGCTGCTCAATCGCGACGCTGGCATGCGGTAATTAGTAACAACTCAGTCAAATGTGCAATTGTGCATCAGGTAAATTGTAAATTAAATACTTAAGTGCTTTGCTAAACGCGCCGAAAGATATGCCAAGTGCAAATGTAGGGGAAGGATTAGAGAAATAAGTGAGCGTTGGGAAAAAATGTAAGAGGAAGCGGTTAATATTTTAAATAGTTGCACAAAAAACGTTAATTGTTTTGCGTGATTTCTTTACTGCCATTTTTTCCATCAGCCAGTAATAATTTCTACTGCAGTACTGAGTATTAAATACCTCAGCGAAATTCATAATGCAACAAATAATTTAAAAAACTATGCAACTGAAATATATTATGTCAAGCCAAAACCTCTGCTGGGGCGGATGCAGGTCCCAGTGGTTGTAGTACTACTGCAGAAATGAATAAAAGGTTGACCATCAGAAGTACTGCAGTCGGCACAGACTCGGGCGACGAGAGCGTTTGAAGCGTGGCAGCACAGCTGCTGAGGAAGAGCTTCTCAACTCCCCAAAGGCCTGTACTTCGAGTGCTGCCCCTCAGGTGGGCCAAGAAAACGGTTAATAAGGAGGGACAGAAAGGTCTCGCTCAATATAAAGCAGTAAAACACATTTTAGGCGGAACAAATATTTTTTAAGCTCTGGCAACTCTCGTGTAATGCAATTTTGCAGGAAATTACAATTTTCAGTTTGTTTACTTCCTTTCTCGGGACCGTTTTAGAACACGCGTGTTTTGTCGTGCGGAATGAACAGTGGAACAAGCCCCCAGATTTTTAAATTTCGTTACGTAAACGCCGAATTCGTGAAATTTATGTACGCATTTTCAGTTAAACGTTAATTTTCATATCTTTCGAGGCAATATTGAAGACTTTGACATTATTTCGTAGGTTATAAAAGCAAAAATGTCGCACAGAAATTCTCCTACAGAATCAATGGTGAGAATATTGGGTTGGGGAATAAATTCATAGCTTTTTTATATTTTCTTTTATTTTTGAACAATTTGTTTGCTGTTTGGCAAAGATGAAGTATTCGTTCGATAGAACTCTTTCTGCTCTACAAAACTATGTTCATTGTATTTTTGAATTATTTAATTTTTTATTAGTTTTGAGACTTAGAAATAGAATAACCAGGAGGCAAACATCAACATTTTCGACACCTGCTCTTCTTTGCTTTTCATAGAAGTCAAAAAACTGCCGAAGCAGCCTAGAACATATGAGGTAGGTGCCTCAGGCAAGTCTACATCGCGGAAATGGTATGCAAAGTTCATATGCAGTGACACGCAGCGGAAAGCCTTTTGAATTCGATGAAGAACGTCTCAAATCACTTTTGAAGGAAACCAGTCGCCAAACCAGTCGTGAATTGGCAGAAAAAATGAATTGCGATCATAAAACGATTCTCGATCACCTTCTTTCAATGGAATTTACCTTCAGGGATTGAGAGCCTGAGTGCCTCACGAGCTCAACGAAAAAAAACAAAGAAAGTCGGCTTCAATTTGCTTCTCAGCATCTCGTCCGCCATCGAGCAACACGCGGTCATACCGAATCGTCACTGAAGATGAGAAATGCCGCCCATACATCAATGTGAAGCAAAGAAAGGAGTGGGTGGCTCCAGAAGATATCCCGAAAGCCGAAAGTTAAACTGGATCTTTATTCAAATAAGATCATGATATGTGTTTGGTGGGACTGGGAGGGCATGGTGCGCTGGAAAATGCTCGAAAAGAATGCCACGGTCAACAAGGAGCACTACATTGCCCAGCTACACCGCGTGAATGAGGCTGTTCGATTGAAAAAACCTGAATGACATGGTCAAACCATACTCCTTCACGCCAACGCCAGGCCCCATGTTGTACGAGTCGTTAAAGCCGCACTCCAAGAGCTCGAATGGAAGGTGCTTCAGCATCCGCCCTATTCTTCGGACTTTGCATCGACCGATTACCATGTTTCTCGCTCTCTATCAAACCATATGATTAAAGGCCTTTGACACCAGACCAGGCGATTTTTGGCGGAACGGCATCAACAAGTTAGGCGAGAGGTGGGAAGAGGTTGTAAACAGCATCGGCGAATATATAATGCATTAACTGATTGGTGTAATTATTGTTTTTATTTAAATAAAAGTCTTCCGGTAAAACGCTACCCAACCTAATAAAATGAAATTTTATGAAATCATCCTCAAAGCCTTGTCCTTTGCCTCTTTTTAATGTATTTTATATTAGAATTAAAAAAAAAAATTAAGTACGTATTTTGATTTCATAAAAAAAAATAAAATGTTTCTTTCATTGCTTATATAGCTGAGGTACATATTGGGTTGGGGAAAAGGTAATGTCGTATTTTGTCAATTGAGCGCGACATTTAAACATATCTTGCGTTGTACTTATTGCATCGGGTCACACTAAACGGCAATTTGAAGACGGCAATCTGTACTACAAGTGTCTCTTTGACAGTGTTGTGATCGTCCGTTTCAGTCTTAAATTATAGCGCGTCAAAGATGGAGTCCACCAACCAAGAAATTCGTCATATTTTACGTTTTACTACCATAGAGGTAAAAATGCAACGAAGACGGCGGCAAAAATGTGTGAAGTTTATGGGCCTGATACTGTAACGATTCGCACAGCACAGCGTTGGTTCGATCGATTACGTTCTGGTGTAGTAGATGTCGAAGCTGCACCCCGTACTGGTAGGCCAATCGTCGTAGAGACTGATAAAATCGTTGAATTTATCCAAAGAGACCGGCATGTGAGCATTCGCTCGATTAGTCAGGAACTAGGTGTAGACCACGTTTGGAACCATTTGCAGAAGATTAGATTCCAAAAAATGCTGGATGTTTGGGTACTACACGTGTTGACGCAAAAAAATCTCTTGGACCGAATCAACGCGTGCGATTCTCTGCTAAAACGGAACGAACTTTACCCATTTTTGAAGCGGATGGTGACTGGCGATGAAAAGTGGATCACGTACGACAGCGCCAAGCGAAAAAGATCGTGGTCGAGGAGTGGCGAGCCGGCCCAAACCAGCGCTAAGCCCGGATTGACCGCCAGGAAGGTTTTGCTGTGTGTTTGGTGGGATGAGAAGGGAATTATCCACTATGAGCTACTCAACTATAGCCAGACCCTTAATTCGGTCCTCTACTGTGAGCAACTTGACCATTTGAAGCAGGCGATTGACCAGAAGCGGCCAGAATTGGTCAATAGGAATGGTGTTGTGTTCCACCAGAACAACGCTCGTCCTCACACATCTTTGACGACCCGCCAGAAACTACAGGAGCTCGGATGGGATGTCCGATCGCACCCACCATATAGTCCAGACCTGGCACCAAGTGACTATCATCTCTTCCAGTCCGTGCAAAACGAGCTTGGTGATACCAAGTTGGCCTCAAAAGAGGCTTGCGAAAACTGGTTGTCTGAGTTTTTTGCAAATAAGGAGCGGGGATAATGAAGTTGCCTTCTAAATGGCAATAAGTTTGCGAACAAAACGGGGCATATTTGACTTGAATCGGTTAATTCTAAGTACGTTAAATAAAGCGTAAAATTTCGATCACAAACACGACATTTCTTTTTCCCCAACCCAATATTTAAATTGTTTTAATTTTTTTTTTTCTTCGCATAGGTGATGATTTCATGTGTTGGCATAAATGGGCATTCCCGAATATATTAAAAAAAATATATATACATATATTCAAAAAGTGAGTCTGCAATCAAGCAGTGGCAAGTAATGCGGTAGCGATAACTATTATCAAACAATTTATGCACAAAAGTGGCAAAAATGGAGAAAACAATTGCCACAGCAAAACCAGCAGTAAGGCCAGAAAAAACAGGCGCCTTCTTTGAACCACGTTTTTTTGTTTTCCTCATCTTCTCGTACTCATATTGTGAAAACCACAAATGTCTAGTCATTTTGCATACCTACTTTTCTAGTATCTGGTATCGAGCAACTTAACGGTACTTTGTAAAAACAAAAAATTCAATGTAAAATCAAAATTTGCAAGAAGTAAAAAATTTTGAGAATTTTACGAAATTTGCTCAACCAACCACAGTCATTAGTCTTGTGTGATGACCGTTCTTTCGCAAGCACAACCCCATGGAACACATTCACAAACACACATACACGCATACCTGCTGCATTGCACACGTAGATAGAACAAATGAACCTGCTGTGTGCGCCTGTGCACAAACATCAAAGGCTTAACTGTCTTAATCCGACACACAAAGTATGTAACTGCAGGTTCCAGTAAGAAATTTCCATTTCTTCAATACTTCACTATTATTCTTGCTGTGTGTGTGTGTGTGTGTATCGGCTACGGACTCAAGCAGCAGTGCTGGGTTTTACGGTAATTGCTACTGACTTTATGACTACATTGACTGCATTTGTCATTTCTCCGAGTTGTGGCTTAGCCTGACGACCATTCCTATTAGCGCGCTTTGTGCCGTGTTTACCTCAGCTCAGCTCACTACCTTGACGCATCTTTCACGCTACGCCCAAAAGTCGAAATGTGTGTGTGTGTGTGCATTTTGTTCAGCGAATTCCGAATTGTTTTGCCTATTTCAGTTTGACAATTTTTTTTTTTGACAATAGTTTGGAAAAGCAGTGGAATGAAGTAATTACGAGAGCTGAATTTTATAATTGCAACATAGTGCAAGTAGTTGTTTTTGTTATTGAAGCAATATGTAGTTGTTTTTGTATGTATGCAAGCGCATGCGCGACGTTTAACTGAGTGTTTCATCGCTTGTCAGTTGGGTGACTATGAAGCCGCTGAATGTCGGCGCATCAAGTGACAAAAAAAATGCCTTTTCCACTCAAAAATCAACCGAATAAATCATGATGACCTGTGGCTCTCTTTGCAGTTATCGCATAGAAAAAATGTCATAACGAAAGTCATAGCAAGATCTTTTGTGTGAATTTAGTGAAGTAAATAATATTTTGTTTTTTCTTTAGCTCCTATTAGAGCATAATGCGCAACTACTCTACATCCCAGTTCGTTCCACGTAGGATCAAGAAAGTTCATTTCAGCTTCTGTTGAGCGTCTCCAGGGGATACGTAGCCTACACAATCCCCTCGGCCATCTTGTTGGAAGGGGTTCTAAAGCAGGACCTGCCTAGCAACATTGTCATGACTTTTTCCATCCACTGCAACGCCACTTCTTCTTTCGAATTTCACGCCACGTCGAGCTGATTGGCTTTGTTTAGCAGGTCCGAGTTGGATATTGTACGGGACCCAAAAATGCGCAAAATACGCTGCAAACGTTTGCAGGCGTCTCGTGATTCTCGCGGTTACTTTCCATGTTACTTCACGCAAAGTAGATAATTCAATGGATTGAAAATTTTTGAAGACGATAGGTTTACAAGAAATTCTATAAATATTGAAGATCAATTGAAATATTTTAGCTCAGCAATAACCAAACAGCTCGAGGAAGCCACATAGCACCATTTCATATTTTTGTTTAATGATTTTATTAGTAAATAGCGCGTTTTGCGTTATCACAAATTGAGTAAATTTCATTGTTTTCAAAATGGCAAAACAGGTACGGGTGCCATAACGAATATATTTTACCAAAAAAGTTCAAAGTGATAGCGCAATTTTTTGTGGTGCTTACTCAAATCAGCTGCACAGCCAAACCGATTATTTCCAACATAAATTGGGAGCCTTAATCAAAGAGCAACTGTTGCGGTTAAAAAACTATACACAACTAGACAAGCTTCCATTCGAGAAGATTCGTTAATTATCGGCCAGGCTTTGAATGAATTATTTAAAGTTATTAATTAAACATTGTTCGGCAAAGACTCTTGGGGAAAAAAACCCTAGAAGAATGATAGATTACAAGATAGATTTGGCCATCCGAAGCAAAACAGTGAGAATAACTTTGCCTGCTACGTCATAGGGGATTTGACAGCACAATTGTGCCCGCTCATTCCATCCGCATTCTTACGCTCTTCCAATCAGTCGTTGTTCAAACGGCGGCGAAGTAGCCATGGGCAGTGGCTGCCTTGCTTTTTTCCTTATTACCAAGCCACTCTCAGTTTATGCCAACCTCCGTTGTAAACAAACCGCTGTCATGTCGCTCATTACGTCAGTAATGCACAAGGATATCCTATGGTTATTGCCCACAGACTTTTTAACAAAAAATAAATCAAAATCGGACAGTAATCTATAACGAAGCAAAGCCAATTCAAATGCTGTGCGTCATTCCAGTCCTCATTTATGATATAATTTTACACAGCATTCGAAAACTTACAATATTTTAGGCTGCTGCTAAATCTTATGCTTTTGAGAATTTCTCAGTCGCAGCCGAAGCAAAAGCAAAAAACCCATCGTTGAAGCAATACGCAGTACTTCGGCAGTCGGCAGCTTCTACAGTTTTTCATTTGACTGACTGTAACTTTTGGCGTATTCTGAAGTTGGAGCAGCAGCAACATTTTCCTTTCGGCAAATAATGTAACTGTAGTTGAGGTTGATGGTTTTGTGATGCTTTCTTTTTCTGCAGTAAAATATATTGGCAGTTTTCAAGCATTGCCAAAAACTGTCGATGCTGCCGACTGCCGGTTGCCGACCGCCGAAATACTTCGCAGTCTTTCAGCAATCGTTTTTTGCTTTTGCTTTGCCTGAGACTGATAAATTCTCAGAAGCATAAGTTATGGCAAGGCGCAACTATAGAAGAGCTGTGATTAGAGTACTTGGTTTCCACCTTTTCCTTTCGACTTTAATTTAGAAATGCCAGTAAAACGGAATGACGGAACGTTTTTTGTTTTTGTGTTGTGAATGCGCGACAGAAAAATTGTATCTATTTGTCATTCATTCCATTTTTCTGTTATCTTTTCCTTGACATTACTATTTTAAAAAATGTGGTTGTTGCTCGAATGCCACCACCTTGAATACATTCGCATTGAGTTATAGTAAAGCGGCAGTTGATATGTGACTTATGAGAATTGTTGCTACGCAGTTAAGCAGTAATTTTATGGCTTTTGCCACTTTAACTACAGCTTTGCAATCACCCGCATTTTACCGCATCGCTGAAGAATACTAAAGGCCTTACAACACTCAAATGAGAGTCTCTACAAGTTGAGACAAACTGGCTAAGACATCTTCTATGCGAAAAAATTCGGACCAGTTGTCGAATGAGTAGAAATATGTATCACCAGCTGAACTTATGAACGAAAGGAAAAGGTAAAAACTCGAGTAAAAACATTCCTTAAGTATTGGTGTATTTCACATTCTGATTTTATTCTGAAACTAAATGTAAACAACACTAACAAGAATAAGAGCAAACACTTGAAATTTTACTCCACACTAATTTTTTTACTTGAAGTTATTTTATTTGATTTCATTTCATTTTGGTTTGACTGTTGAAGCAAAAAGAAAACACTTGACACATGTAAGTATGTTTAGATGATGATCCTTGACGGACGAGTGCAAGGCATACATTTATGCGTATGTATGCATGTACAATATGTAAGTTGAAGTGGTAGCCGAGACAGAAGAAGGAGGAACTGTAGGTAAACGAGTGTGTTGAGAAACTTTTTGTAACTGAATATATACATACATATATATGTATATGTGTGCGTGTATGTATCTACATGAATATGAATATTTCATTTTAGTAAGCTTTGGACATCAATAAATTGAACTGGTAAGGCTGAGACAATAGTCTTAGCTGAGATACGTATAAGCTTTTTTGTAATCTAAAAAGGGAGTGATATGATGATGATTGACTAAACAAAAGCAGACCACAACAAGTTGTTTAGTTATAAAATTCGCTAATTTCATCTTCTTTTATTTTTATATTTTTTAATTTTTTTTATTGATTTTTATATGTATACATTTTTTTCAAATAAATTTTTTTTTTAATTTTTTTGTTTTATATATTTATTTAATTTTTTGTTATTTATTATTTTTATAATTTTTTTTATTATTATTTTTTTTTATTATTTTTTATTATTTATTTATTTTTACTTTAATATTTGATTATTTTTATTTTAATATTTATTTTACTTTTTTATTTATCCTTTTATTCATTTATTTGTTTTTTTAAATTAAATTTTTCTATATATTTTTTATTTAATTTGTTTTTTATTTTAGTACTAAAGTTTTTTTTGTTCTTCTAATGTTAGTCAGCTGTGCCGCTTTTTTTTTTTTTGTTTTTTGTTTTTGACGAAAGCAACGTGAACCGGATTTATCATATTTTTTTTTTATTATTTATTTCTTTATTCATTTTTTTATTTATATATATGTATGTATATATATATCTATTGGGAGGTTGAATTAGTTTTAAAGGTGACACACAGATGGCGCTATTTATCACTTTATCGCGTTGGCAATACTGAATATATATTCATGACAAAGCCTCATCCCTAGGCTTTGTTTATCAGTATCTGTCATTTCGCTGAAGTATAAACAACGCAGTGTTTTCGTGCTCCGAGTATGTCAACTTTCGTGCCGTCGAAACGCAATTTGCGGGAAGCTTTGCTTTTCTGCTTCAATTTGAAAAAAAATACAGCCCAAGCCCGTGAATTGCTGCAGGAGGCCTACCCAGACCATACTCCGTCGATTTCAACATGTGAGTACTGGTTTCGACGATTCAAACGTAAACGAGGACTCGTGCCAAACCCAAGAAGAGCTTGCTGAATCATTGGGCGTTGATAAATCAACCGTTTGCAAGCGTCTAAAAGCGATGGGAATGATCCAAAAGCAAAGACATTGGGTCCCGTACGAGTTGAAGCTGCGCGACGTCGAACGGCGATTTTTTACGTGCGAATTGCTGATCGAGCGACAAAATCGGAAGGGTTTTTTGCATCGGGTGGTGACTGGCGACGAAAAATGGATCCACTACGATAACCCAAAACGCAAAAAATCATGGGGTTTGCCCGGCCACGCATCAACGTCGACGGCCAAACAGAATATTCACGGCAAGAAAATCATGCTCTGCATTTGGTGCGATCAGGTCGGCGTCGGGCGAAACAATCACGGGGGATCGTTACCGACTGCAATTGATGCGTTTAAGTCGGGCATTGAAAGAAAAACGGCCGGAAACGGTAAAAAGGCACGACAAGGTTATTTTGCAACATGACAACGCTCGGCCGCATGTTGCTCAACCTGTCAAAAAATACCTTGGAACGCTTGGCTGGGAAGTGTTACCCCACCCGCCGTATAGTCCAGACATAGCTCCCTCCGATTATCATTTGTTCCGGCATATGAGTCTCGATTTGGCGGACCAGCGGTTCTCCTCGTACGAGGCTACCAAAATATGGGTTGAGTCATGGATAGCCAAGCAGCGGCCAGAATTTTGGAGAAACGGCATCCGGAAATTGCCCGAAAGATGGGCGAAAGTTGTAGCTAGCGATGGCCAATACTTCAAATAAAATATTTTGTACCGTTTTTTCACAGTAAAGCCCCAAATCTTCGAAAAAAACCTTTAAAACTAATTCAACCTCCCAATATTTAATTTTTTTGTTTTATTTATTTGTTATTTTCTTTTATTTTTATTTTTTTATTTAGTTTTATTTTTATTATTTTTATTAATTTTTTTTTATCTTTTTAAATTTTTTTTTATTTATCTTTTATTTTATTTTATTGGTTTATATATTTTTTTTATTTTAGTTTTTTGCTTCTAATGTTAGTTAGCTCATATGAACGCCTGAGAATACTTTTTGGCTGTTTTTTTTTTGTACGAAACCAACTTGAGCTCCTCTTAATCGATGCAACATGCCACTTAAAATGCTTATGAAATACAATACAAAGCAAAACCACATATTTTTTTTAAGTATGAAGAACGAAAGTACAGGCACCTGAAAAATTCTGTGCTTCATTTTGTTTTTCTTACCGCCCCAATCCTCTTCTTTGTTTCTTTGTGCGCGTTTTTTAACCTTTCAATTGCCTTATTATAATAATACAGCACACATTTCAAACCTTTTCCAACTGACGTTGATTGCATCAAGTCGCACTCACACACACACACACATTACAAGCATCTTCAACTCACCCCCTACACCGAATGGCTGACTGTTCATTATAATCGCGCAACCATTTTTGGTGGCGCACATCTCTTACACTTACCTGATGATGGCCATGATGGAAACCGGTCGCCTGTCGATGGAATGCACTATTTGCTCCACCGCCAACATAACTCTGCATGCCGGCACCGCGTTGATGTGGATGATGGTGATGGAATGGCGGTGGTGGTGCTGCAGCTGATTGTAACATTATATCGAAATCGGCTAGTTCTTCGCGTGCTTCGTCATCTAAATCGAAAAGCGGTGATGGCAACGAATTGACTTCGATCTCCGATAACGATAGATCGAAATCGTCAATATAATCTTCCTCGTTGTTGTTGTCCTCTTCGCCCTTGGTGGTGCCGCCACTTCTGGCAAGTGTACCTTTATTCAAATCCTCACCTTCGTCTTTATCCACAGAAGTGTTGTTGTTATCGATTAGCACTTCTTCACCAGTTTCCAATTTAGTCTTATCGTTGCTGGTTTTGTTGTTCTTGGCAGCCGCAGCTTTCGATGTTGAAGCGACAGAATCGTTATTGGACTGTGTTTTCGTGGGGAAAAGCGACAATGAGTTAGTTTTTGTTAAAAATAATATTGCAGGAAGAGTTATTCGTTATTCATTAAAGAGATTGAGACTTCGTTTGGCTGCAGAATCGTGTTGCATTCCATGACCAGAAAACCTTTAATTTTACATTTTTTCTTAATCACTTCATTCTATTCGAGATCCAAAAAAGAAGTCAGTTAATGATTCTGCCTAAACTTATTTTTTTTTAATTTTTTTCAATCCAATGATAGTTAGTTTTGGGGCATTTTATTTCCCAACGATTTGTAAATATCGCGTTTTCAGTGCTTTAAAACAGCAAACTTGATATTTTTTAGACTCTGGTATCCAAATATATATAAGTAGTATTCTGGTCATCCTAGCTGAAAAATTTTACATGGATACAGTGAAACCTCTCTTCGGCGGACACTCACCGTGAGTCAGCTTTTGTCCATGTAAGAGGTATTCACTCAAAGGGGAGGTAACTTCTACCAGGACATAAGAAAAAAATGTCCACTCAAGGAAAGTGTTCGGCTAATAGAGGTGTCGGTTAAGAGAGGTTACACTGTACTTGGGTTTACTATGGCTTTTCTACTATTTTTACGTATAGCGGCTAAATGTCGTATTTGTTGTAATATTCTTACAAAATTAGTCTTATCAGTTTTTGGATATCACAACCAAGGATCACTGCATTCTTCGCCGTTCCCGACGGCCTTATTTGTAATCTGAACTCGTAGTATCTCAATCTGCCTGAAGTTCGTTAATATTCACATTCAAAGGAAATGAAATGGAATTGTGGATGGCCGAAAATATTTCTAATCACTCGGGCATTATTGCCCATTGCACTTAAAATCAAAAGATCGGATTTATCAAAAGTAAAAAGAGAGAAAGACAGGTGTATTAGTCCTAGAAAACGTCCCAGATTGTTCAATAAATCTTAAGAGGTTTGACGAGGGAGAGAGAAGGTAGACGCAGTCTCCGGGTTAGTAGGGAAAGAGAGGTAATGGACAAGCCATTCTCAATACTTCTTCTTCTTCTTAACTTCACAATCCGTGGTGGACCATAACTTTGCCAACAAGTTTCCTCCACTTTATTCTATCCATGGCTTCATCTCCCCAGTTGTGTACGTTCATTCATTTCCTTAAGATCTGATTCGACGTCATCTAACCAACTCTTTTGTGGGCGCCTTCCTTTTTTTTTCTCCAATCTGTATTAAAATAAAAGCTTTCTTAGCATTTGGCTCTTTCTCCATGCCCGGTACGTGCCCAATCCAATACATCCAACCCAAATGTGTACCATCTAAGTCTGGCGGAAGCTGGACAGCGGCAGAGAAAATGATCTCTGATATCTTCATCCTTCAAACCAGATATGCGCAGTGAATTTTCGATGATACCTATTGATTGTGCCCCGCAATGAGTCTTAGCAGGGCTTGTAGCTCACTCCTCTGGTTGTCTGAGTAGGAATTTTGTTAACACTCTGCCAGACGTTTTCAGGAAAGACTTCATTGTTTTGCAGGTATAGGTTCTCGCGAGGTTTATTACTGAGAATCTTGATGTTTCCGACTGTTCCCGCTATACTTGGTCCTAAAATTTTCTCCAGTCCAATTGGACACTCCAAGGCACCTCAGTTCACCAATTCATTAGCCAGTTTGTTTTGACTCGAACTCTCTTTGTAGTACTCAAAAAATACGCCTAGGATCATATTTTTCATCCTTGAAGGATATTACTGGCAAAAGGCTGAACAGCTTTGTTAAAACTCAAGAAGACGTGCATTAAGAATTACAAAAATATTATCATAGGATTGGCAACACCATGAACCCTATAGCTATAAGTGAGATCTTTTTACAGATCAACCAGCACTACCTAACTTAATCTAGCCAGTTCGTTGCCTTGAGCACCACAGTATCCCGGCACCTACAAAGTCATTCCGCCTTGCAACAGAGTTTGGCCTCAATTTACATTCCTGAAAAGTTTTTGAAGAGATGCGAGTGGTTTCTAAGGCCTTCAGAGCAGCTTGCCTGTCACAACAGAACCTGATTTTCATTCCTCGTCAACTTTCACTAATTTCGCACCCTGCTACTTTTAGTATTGTGAAGACTTCCTATTGAAAGACTTCCCGTATTTAGGTATTTCATACTTTTTGGAGTATAATTTTTGACTAGTGATTGCATATTTAAATTCCTTCGACGTGCTAAGTGGTGATGACAAGTGGGCATCCTTAAGTGGTATCACAGATGCGAGGGATGGGGCTGTAAAATTTTTGCAATAAACTGGATTTAATTACCTCGTTATTATCGTTATCGAATTCAGCCAATTGTAGTACGTCGTTAAGAATTTCGTCCAGAGGTAAACGGATATATTCACCTGGAAAGTAAAATATGGAAATTTTATTACACATGCATACACAATGTTAATATTATAATAAGAATAAATAAGTTTAGGGTACGCGATCCTTGCCGACTAGCTGCCGAGTTTATTGAGAGACTTTGTATAAAAAAGAATAATTTAAAATTTTACAAAATTAAACCAAAGAACGAAAATCTATATTAGATGCCCTAATAGATGAAACGTGACATAGCCCTTTCACTTTGATAACACTTCACGAATATTGACAATAAATTAATCGGAGCAAACGCTGAATTTAGAAGCATGTACATTTTTTTATACAACGATATGGCTTTTTTTGTTCTTAACATTTATTTTCATATGCATTCGCTGACATCATACCATCACTTATTCGGTATGTAAAGACAAGAACAGAACGACACCTCATGAATGAGCCGTGAAATTTCATCGCACCGAATATCGCAATTTTTTTGTTAAGTCAGCGCACGGAACGTTTGGCGAATTAAATGCTGATGTTGATGAACAAACTTAACATTTCTAACGCATTGTTGAACCTTAGAGCAATCTAAAGTTAAATTTAGTGCGAGATTAGCAGATAATTTGACAGCTGTAACTTTACCAAGATGGCCGCTAAGTAACGTCAGCACTCCTTTTGAAAACACCTATACAACTCATTGATTAACGAAAAACCAAAACAATCGCTGGATGGATCACCCTTTAAATGCATACATACATACATACATAATATACGAAACCATGCCCTTGTTAACATACGAGGGTGGCCATTTATATTTTGCACTGTAGCAACACCGCTTGTAATGAGCTTGAATTCGATATTTTTAACGAAAAGTTTGGTCTTTTTTTTTGGCATAAAGTTAAATAATTTTATACTGTTTTCACTTATTTATCTTTTCCATCTTTTATTTATTTGTTCTTTTTTCAATTAGTTAAAAAATTCCTCTCGCTCAAAAGATAGAATTAACTCGTGAAAATTTTCGTGTGATGATTTATTACGATTTGCGATGTGGACTTTCGATACAGGATTGCATTGATCAACTCACTTCGACTTTTGCCGTTGAAGTACCACACTTAGCCACTGTGAAATGCTGGGACAAGGAGTTCCGATCCTCGCAGGATGAACTTCGCGAATGCCGTTTGCTGTGCCCGAAATAATCGATGATGTGAGTCAATTGATAACGCAAGTGACATATCCCAAAATTGAGATATCCTTCGGCATTAGTAGGGCCAGTATATCAGTACATTCAATATTTCATGAAAATCTGGTCGTCCACATGATTTGTTCTCGTTGGATATCACATAATTTTACAGTGATCGAAAAAAGGACGTAGTCGATTGATGGAAAGAAATATTGAAGAATTTTAGTCGCGCTGGTTCAAAGCATGTCTATAATCTCATAACAGGTAGCGAATCTTGGCGCTATGCATATGAGCTGGAAAGAAAAAAGGCAATCGACAGTATGGGTGTTCCAAGAAGAAACACCTCAAAACAAGAGGTCTCCTGTTTTTTCGCATAAACTTAAAAATTTGATTATGTCGCAATTGGACCACTAGAGAAACTTAAAACAGTCCATTCTGAGTGGTACACAACCAGTTGTTTGACAGAAAGTTTTGGATAAAAAAGAAAGCTCAAACGCCGAAGACAAATCATCCTTCGCCAAGACAATGAGAGATCTCACGTATCGCCTCACACAAGAGAGCTTTGGAGCACTCCAAAGATTGAATTAATGGGTCGTCCGCCTTACCGATTATTCATCAGGAGATATGTTGCTATGGTGGGGTAGCAGATTTACAAAAAAAAAATTTTTTCTAGATATTTTATCTGTTTATTGGAAAACAAAAAAAAACAGTATTTTTTTCACATTCTTGCTCTTAAAAAAATAGAAAAATTGATTATAAAATTATAATTCTGCTACCCGCGAGAGCCACAAGCCTACTCAATAACATATTAAAAATTTAAATCAATCGGTGCAGTACTTTTTGAGAAATTACCAACGCCAACTCGGAAAAAATAGTTTCAAGAAAAACTACCCTGCGCGCTTATACCTGGGCGTCGTACTCCAAACCGGTCTCGTTTCAAAGGACTGTAACATCTAAAGCACAACGAATTTCAATATAAAAATTTGCAAGTATGTTTTCGAAAGTATAAACTATCATAACATGAAAAAAAGTAGCTTTTTTCGAAATTCTAGACCAGAAAGGTGCCTTAAAAGAATTCATTTTGGAGGTATTCACTTCTGAGTGGCAAAAGTGTTTTGAAACTATGTTGAAGCGAATGCAGAAGTATATTGACTTCCAAGGAGAATATTTTGAAAAATAAGAAAGCCATTTTCATTATGGTTCATGTGTAAAATTTAATTGTGGCCGCTTACAAAAATACAAATTATTATTATTTTAAAATTTTTGGTGGTATGCGAGACTCTCGCTTTAATAAGAGTAAAAGAAATTTTGGGAATGACTCGAATCAACGGCAATTTAAGCATACAAAATTACAGCTCAATCTTTATCGGCGCATCACAAATTTCAAGTTGTGAAAAAATTGCATAGAAAAAAGGGAATTTTATCAAAAGGAACACTTCCAGGAACTCACTTGAATCGCTCATTTGATTTTTCGCCTTCAACAAAGTAAACAATTTAAAAGGAGTCAACACAAACATACAGACATACATACCTACATACGTATGTATGTAAATACACACGAAAAGGCAGAGGAATGCAAACATGTAAATATTTTGATTGACAGAAAGAAAAAATGCATTGAAAAATGCATTGAAGAGGCATTGATGAAGAGAGTCGCTTTCAAATAATAATAATAAAAGTGAAAAAATTAAAAATAATAAGAAAGGTTGCCGAGCATACATAATAATGTATGCATTTAACGATTACGTGCTTGGAGAGAGCAAAACGCAGGAGTACCACAAAATGTTTACTCCCAAGAGAGCGGCGATCGATTTGAAGGTAAAAAAAAAAAATATATAAAATACAAGGCAGCACAGTTTATTTTGATAACGAAATAATGCATATTTATATAAAATATTTCTATTCTATGTGAATTCATTTCCACGCTGGAATTAGACAAAAAACAAAACAAAAAAAGCAGACATCCTCTCATACGAGCCCTATGAAAAGCGTTGTGGGAATACCCAGCGGTACTGTGGGATTTGCGCTCAGGGTTATTTCGAAAAATAAATATGCACTAAAATAAACGCCCAGTAGTTGCTACCGTTTGTGATGGGTAAGCAACGTCAAAAAGTCGAGAAACAAGGGAATGAATGGCGCGGCTTCATTAAATGAGTCTTGGGAAAATATGCATAGAGCATGAAAACACCTTGAACGATGGCACAGCAAGAGCTCTGAATGCATGAAGACGACGATCGGTCTCTTGATAATTGCACGTAGGTATACGAATGCATGGACGGACACACAAACGGGCAGTTAGTCTGAGACTGACAGTCTTATTTAACGTTACTAAGTAAATATATTTAAGACAATTTGAAATGAAAAAAAAAAAAAAAATTAATAATAAAAATAAATTGCCGGTTGTGCCGTCAAAAGCATCATTAATCATAAAAATGCACATTTCGAAATTCAAAATTAAATGAAAAAAAAATATAAATGAAACAAAAATCAAAAACACAGAAAAAAGTACGGAAGCAGATGATGCAGTTCGCTTGACGTTCACTCACACGCTCGCTAAACCAACAACCATTGACAGAATGCGATTATTATTTATGATAGCCTAGGTTTGTATTTGCGTGTATGTACGTAAATGCATATGAAAAATTAATAAATTTCTTTTGAATGGCCGTCAGGCGATGCAGTAGGAAACCCAACCAGTTTTCGCTAAATCATGGCAGCAACCAGATTTGTAGACAAGCGGGTAGCTGATTTTATAGGTTAACGCAAGAAGGGCTGGTTAACAGTTAGAAGCATGCAGGAAAACAGTTAGAAGCATGCAGGGAAAATGCCACTTAAAGTGAGTGTCACTGAAACTCGGACAGTTGCTATTTCTTTATTTTGATTTCGAATTATTTGCAATAGTTTTAGAATTTTCTAGTAACTTAAAATAAAAATATTATTTTATTTCTGGCTCACGCAGTATGAATTAAAAATAATATTTTTTTTTTGCTTTTCTCTGCATCGATTTAATATACTATTATGCTCACTTGTATACGAGTATAGAAGGAGGCACAAAATTATTCACCCTATCGGAAGGCGGCCGCCGTAGCCTATTGACTTGGTGCCTGTCTACTATTCGAGGCGCGTAGGTTAGATCTCCGGAAACAGCAAATTAATATAGTAGAAAAATTTGTTTCTCAAACCGGTGGCCCCTCGGCAGGCAATGACAAGCCTCCGAGTGTATTTCTGTCATGAAAAATCTCAGCATAAAAACAACACACGCCACAGAATAGGAGGAGGAGCTCGTCCGAACACCTACAGGGTTCGGCACCCGAAATGTAACCAGTTAAAACGGCCATAAATTTTGCTTGGAAAATTACTTTTATTCAATTCACAGTAAAAAATGTGTGAAAATAATTTAAAATTAAGAATCAATTTGCTTTTGCTCGATATGACCCACTTTTGCCTTGACTATAGCCTTGAGACGGTCCAGAAACGAATCGCAAGCTGCCCGAATGTGACTTGCAGGTATTTAGGCTCACTCGCGGGCAATGGCTTTTTCAGCGCCTCGAGACTGGTGTATCTTTTAGTTCGGAGCTTGCTCTCCAAAATGGCTCAAAGAGAATAATCCATCGGATTATCGTCTGTTGAATGTGAGAGCCATTGAGTGGACGTTATGAAGTTTGAAACGTTGTTTTTTAGCCATTCTTGGTTCAGTCGAGCTCTGTGAGATGGTGCCGAGTCCTGTTGGAAAGTCAATGGTTTGTCACCGAAATGTTTGTCTCCCCACGGCTTCAAAACAATCTCCAGTATACTTTTCCGATAATATTTCGCATTTACCTTGACGCCAGGCTCGATGAGAACGATTGGAGAGCGCCCATTTGCGGTTACAGCAGCCTAAACAATTACCTGTGGCGGGTGCTAGCTCCTGGTGATCAATCCATGACTCAAATTCTCATATGAACGGTTGGTCAATTGAACCCTATCGTTTTGAGAGTTTAGGAATTGTAAAATTTGAAAGAATTGCTCGTCAGAAAACCCAATGTTTGGAAATTGACCGCTTTCGGCCAAGCGAAGCAAGTCCTTCGCTCTCTCAAGTCAGACTTGTTGCTGCTTTGGTGTGAGATCATGCGCCTTTTGGATCTTGCAAGGCTTTACTTTGAGATAATTTTTCAGTATGCGGCGGATGCTACGGTCAGATATTTCCCGTTCTTGCGCCATTTGATTGGCACTTCGTCAGGAATTTCGCTCAAGTCGCTTCTTCACTTTTTGAACCATTTCACGTGAAGTTGTATTCTTCTGATGACCACCTCCATGATGCTACCAGTGTCATTGTAAAGAGTAATGGTGCGATAAACAAAAACTGTACTTACTTTAAGGTGCTCTAGCTCACGAACAATCGCTGGTTGAGATTTTCCAGCCAAATATAATGCAATCTTTTTTCGCGTTTACTCTCGACAAAATGCGTCCGCGCGCTTGTAAACACAACTCTGGACTGTCATTTAGCAAACTAACAGACAGTTGTTGCCCGTGCGTCAGCTGCGTCTGAAGTTGGTTACACTTCGAGTGCCGAACTTTGTATGATCATGCGCCAATATCTTTACAATGAATTCTAAGGCAAAGTGAGCATTGGAAAATATTTCTATGCGATTTTTAGTAACACTCAGTGTACTACTCCTACTACTAAATGCACACACATATGCCAACATACACACAATACAACTCCTGACCCCTTTTCTTTGATTAACTGCTGGCTTAACAGCTATTTACAACAACTAATCAGTTGAATCAGTATTACTAACTTGCTTGGCAGGCAGATACATTCCCAAACAAAGGAAGCCTGAAAGCGGAGTGTTTTCCATAAATCCTACTTTCATATAATATTCGATACTATCGAGCCAAAAAGCTAGTCTTCGAAAGAAAAAAAAAATAGTACATAGAGCATAACAAATGTTTGACAAAATCTACGGCCAACACAAGCGCCTATGTGCATATATTTTTTATCAGAAAATTACTACTTAACATCGCTAAGTAAACAAAGGCAACACAAAAAAAAAAAAATAACACCACAAAAAATTCTGTGGAAAAAAATTTAGTGGGCGAAGCTAGGCAGGTATGACAGACAGGCAGGCAGGCGGCAGAAGGCTTGCTGCTATCGTGCATTCGTGCTAAGGCAACACTTGAATAGGGTCAAAATTAGAATAAACATTCTTATCCCCGCCTGAGCCTGGCCAATGTTTTGCTTGCAACAAATTCGTTACAATCGAACAACAAAAAAAAAAAACAAAAAAAAAAAGAGCAGCAAATGAATTAAAGGTGTTATTTCGTATTTGTTGTTGTAAGTTATTTCAAAACGAAGCTGTTTGTCTAAACTAAAATACCTTAAATCAAGCAACTGTTGGTTATTCTAATATTCCGTTCGTTTTGTGTTGCGCACCCACCTTTCTTTTTCCCCCCTCGCTTACCTTTCCCTACATTTCTCCATAGTACTTTTATATTCACATTCACATTTACTTTACCCTCTGACGCTCATCGTAGCCATATTTTTCCAAGTGTTTCGACCATAATTGTAGCTGTTATTTTAGGTCTTTTTCACTCGATTATTCTACTATGCATTTGCTTTTATTTTATTTCAATTATTTCACCTTTTTTTTCGTGGTAACAATTCTTGGGCATTTGTACAATTTGGTGAGCGACATTCAAAGTTCTTGTTTACTTTGCATTTACCCACATAGACAGCACTTCTCCCACCACTACATGCCCGTAAATACACACAGGCACATATATGTAATATATAGAAATTGTGTGTGCGCATGTATGTGTGTACATTTATGTAAGCTGCTTCATTTTAGTGGAGACAGAAGGTGTTCTTCTAGCAACTGTGGCCTATGAAAATATTATTCAATTTGTAGTTGGCTTTGTTTCGCCCCTACGCACAAACACCAACACTAAAAATGTATCCGCATTTCTGTTGAATGTTTTTTTTTTTTTGTTTTTGTTGTATTAAACTATGCAGTTTTGAATACTTATTGTATATTTGTCAGCAGCTATTAGATGCGTTTGTCAGTTGACAGGATTGGTAGGGGTATGGATGGATGTGTATCGTAGGATATACAAGGTGGCACAAAATTAATCATCCAACATGCAAATCCAAAAGAAGATATGAAAAAAACACTGAATTTATTTTAGTATGTTTTATGGCTTGTTTGGAAATAACAAATATTTCCATTATTTATGGAACACAATTATAAAATTCAGGCAGCTGTCTCATGCCTGATTTCACGGCAGCTCTGTTAACACAATTTTCCAAGACCTTTTAGTCGGTCAGTTGATATTTGTCTTAAATACGGCCGAAAGGGTTGTGCGTGACTGCCATTCGGAAGTGCGTAGGTGGAAACCCCTTGTATGAAATACTAAAATGATAGAAAAAAGTTATTCCTAATAGCGGTCGCCCCTCGGCAGGCAATGGTAAAACTTCGAGTGCATTTCTGCCATGAAAAAGCTGAAAAATATTTGCCGTTCACAGTTGGCTGAAAACTGTAGATTCCTACATTTGTGGAACAACATCAAGACGCAGACCATAAATAGGAGGAAAAAGCGTTTAGAATAGGCTCTCCGATACCAACATTTTGTGGAGGAAGATTGGTCGAATGTTCTACGAGTATCTGTCCGATGAATCGAACTACGAGGGAAGCTTAGATTAGGTTAGCCTGGTTGGCATTAAGCCACGCATCGACCTTTCGGTCCCTAGTGATACCAGATGGAGACCGACTGCTAAGGATACTGAAAGTAGACATCATGTAGGATGTCAACGCTTTTGGCGAATCTAAGCAGAGCTGGGAGATCCGCTTTTGAGACGTACTTCAGACCCTCAAACAGTGGGGTTTCCAGGCATTTTAAACGCGTTTTTAATAATGCCGGACAAACGCACAGAAGGTGCTCTAAAGTTTTCTCAATATCCTCTCTGTATTTCCTGCATTTGTTCTGTCAGCATACCTATAATAGCTATGCAGACCTTTCGTGAGAGCGTAATCCCGAATTGAGTCAGTTTTTTAGGGAAGCTTAGTTTACAACATTTTAGAATATCAACAACTACAGCTTCTTACTCTAGTCCAATTTTCAGGAAATAAGACAAATCCTTTAAACGGTTTTTTTCCTATTCTACAGGTGTATAGAACACCTGGTGTGACGCGACGGGTTGCCAAGGAATACCAACCAGATTTCGTGGTACTCACTGTAAAGCATAGATGAGGCAGCATTATATAAAACAAAATGGTCATTGGATGCACAAACTGATACCAGACATAGAGAAATGGTGTGAAAGGAAGCACGGGGAAGTTGACTTCTACGTGACGCAACTGCTGAGCGGTCACGGATGTTTTGAAGAGTATCTACACCGCTTTAATTTGGAGAACGACCCCTTTCAGTCTGCCCTGACGAACTAGAGAGTGCAAGGCATGTACTATTCCGGTGCCCGCGTTTCGATACCAAAAGAGAAAACCTTTGCAGAGTTTTTGGTGAGCAAACCCACAGAGGCAAACCTTACGATGTAAATGTGCGATAAATCTGGAATATGGCGAGCATTAAGTGATGTAGCAGCGCGCATAAAAAGGACGCTGCGTGATAAAGAATTGATCCGAAAGGCGAACCTGTGTCAACTACAGCTTGACCTCCAAGTTGATAGAAATGTTGAAGAGCCATTGCAAGACGAACTCCGCACAGATTCTCGTACTGATAGAGCCTAACTGATTTGAGTTAACATACTCCATAACAGCCTGCCGACGTATTACTTTACGGCAAAGTTCCGGGAGGAGCCACCGTTCGGACAAGAGGGGATTTTAGTTCGGGTTAAAGCCCCACACTGACGGCCATAATGGTGATGGGCTTTCGATGTTTTCCTCCTCCACAAAAAAAGGCATTTGTATGACCCGGGGCTGTATGGCTGCTGATGGTGTCGGCGAAATGTTCATTTGCGTGCGCCGCCCTGAAAAATGCTTTAATTCACGAGTGAAGGGCCACGAGTACAGCCGAATGTGCAAAGCTTGTCACAGAGGATTATTGCTGCTGTTCATCAAAGCAAAAGGTGGACCACTAAATATTAATGGTTTTATCACTAATTCGTTTTATTTGCATTAATTTTTTTAATAAAAGATATTTGTTCACTTTTTAAAACGAAAAATTCAGTGATTAATGGGGTGCGTAATATTATATAACGCTTTTGGCCAGGGCTGTATATGTAGTTGGAAGCACTGGCCTAAGCATGTCGCTTAAGAGCTAAAAGACTTAAACATCTCTAAAGTGTTGCTGCTTTTACTTACTTATTAATTTAAAAAATAAGCCTCTGTATGTAAGACATTTTAGCCTTTTCTAAAACATCAATTGTTTGGGAATTACAAAGTTCAAAATCAATTATTGTTTATATAATATAAACTTGCGATGCACATCAAATGGGGTAATTGCAGTTTTTCCTGGATATACATTTTCTTTTCTTGATGTGGCCTTTTCTCTCCAGTACCACACCAGAATACTTAGGTGTTATTTTAGATCCCAAGCTCAGCTGGAGCTCCAACGTAGAGTACAGGGTAAAGAAAAAAGAAAGCGAATATAGCACTTTACACGTGTAAGAGAATGTTGGGTAAAAAAGTGGGCTCTCCTACCAAACTATCCAATTGGTCCTATACAGCCATTGTAGGCCAATACTAACATACGAGTATGCTGCACTAGTCTGGTGACCCGCAATAGCAAAGAAATACAACCAAACCGAGCTGAAAAAGATTCAAAGAACAGCGTGTAGCACCAGGAGCGCTTAGCACCAGTTCTACTGAAGCGCTCAATGTACTAACTCATCTATTACCATTAGACTTACATATAAAAACAGACGCTACTTGCAGCGCGGTGAGACTCAGGGACATAGGAAGTCGGACAACAAAATCGTACGCTCACAACAAGATCCTCCTACGGAGACCCTCGCTGCTCAAAAACAGATCAGACTATACAGTCTCTGATCTTAACGACAAGAGAGACTTTACGGTACGTTTTCCACCGAGAGCCGAATGGGGCAAAGGGAAGGTGATTGGAAGATACGATATTGATATCTACATTGACGGTTCTAAGATGAACTGAGGTGTGGGAGCTGGCTTCCATTCATAGCCGCTCAACTTATTTCAATCAATTCGACTTCCTGACTATGCCAGCGTGTTCGGGGCAGAACTATTAGCGATCAGAGAAGCGTGCAAATCACTAAAACTCTACAAGTAGCTATCTTCTCAGACAGTCAAGGCCTTAGACTTCAACTCCATTTCATCCAAACTAGTCTTACAGTGTAGAGAGGAACTAGAATTGCTTAGTCATTGGCTCGAAATTACTCTGATACAGGCTCCCGATTATAGGAACATACGGCGTAATGAGATAGCGTATGAGCTAGCAAGAAAAGGTTCGACACTAGACATAACAGAGGCGGCCCACTTAACACTACTTGTATAAAAGCATCCATTGCTTCGCACTATCATGCTTTAGTCGAAAGAAGGTGGAAGCAATTAACTGCATGTATTACAACAAAAAAACACATGACATGTCGTACAAAATCCAAAGGACGAATCAGGAAAGGAAATTTTTCAACCAAGAAATTCTCATTATTACTATTATTGATTGGCTGTTTATGCACTGCGACCTGAATAGATCGATTGTGCAGCCATGTAGCCTACTCAAACAGTTTTAGGCTGCTAATAAATCCTAAAACTGCTGTAGGCTTAATTTCTACCAGGAGGTTTCCCGTTCTGTATCTATGAGTCTTTTCGACTGCTGCATGCCCGATTGGGCTCTCCAGTAATTTATTAGGCCTCTTTGTTCCTGCTCACGTAGAAAAGCATTTATAAAGCTGTTATTCACCCCACAGAAAGGATCAATATCTATGAAGGGAGTGTTTGCCCACTTTTTCGCTAAAGTGTCCGCAATTTCATTCTCTTCATGTCCTTCATGTTCTGGAACCCACATCAAGGTAACAGCGTTTTTTGATGCTACAGTGTTGAGGATTTAAAACATTCCCAGACCAACAATGATTGGAATGAGAAGCTATTCAGCGTTTTTAGAGCTGCTTGACTATCAGAGAGAATTTTAATATTGGCATCGCGCCTGCCTCTGCGTAGACATTCTCTGGCACACAGCTCTAAGGCATGGTGAGTGGAATAATTTCTGTAATTTTTCTAAAGACGGCCGGCATTTATTCACCTCTAAAAATAATTAGAAATAAGTCATTATCTTCTGCAATTTTCATCGATGGCTGTAAACTAGCAAATATATCCCCAATTTTTATAAGCGCCAATAAGAATGAAGTAAGAAATTCTCGCCCAATTTTCAAGCACTCGATAACTTCTCTACTTTTTAAAACCATTGTCAAAGAAAAGATGTTCTTTGCCACTAAAAGCCTAATTCCACAATGTCTAGACCGTCGCCGTTTTTAGTGAATATTGTTTTAGAGCCTTTTGTCAGTAGGACAGCAAGTCAACAACAACAGCATTTACACGGATTTTTCCAAAGCATTCGACAGAGTCTCACAAAACATTTTACTATATAAATTAACTTCGCTTGAGTTTCACTCTGTTTTCCTGCAACGATTGAAATCCTATTTATGTGGAAGGCGTTGTGTGGTCACAATTGATGGACGATCCTCTGAAACATGCATTGCCTGCTCTGGAGTGGCTCAGGGCAGTGGAAGTGTTTGGAAGTTTTAGGTTCGCTATTCGTTCGTGTTATTCATAAACGACGTTAGTAATGGCTTCCCCTTTGCTAATTTTCTGCTGATGATTTAAAAATATTTTCAGTTATAAATAACACAACTGAGGAATGCAGGCTTCTAGCAGAAATAGACAAATTTGTTGTGTGGTGTCAGAAAGCTCAACTTCCTTTAAATATCAAAGAACGCTGTGATGCCACTTTTTCCGAAATTCCCATTGCCTTTCATACTTCTTATAGCATTTCTAATATTGCACTTCAATCTGTTAAAGAATCTAAAGATTTGGATGTCATTTTTGACAGTAGTTTTTAATTTAATATTCACATTAATTTCATCTTATCAAAATATTATATTCTGTCTTAGGTTTTGTACGACGGAATAGCTCAAAGTTAACGAATTTCTGGGAATGAAGAAATTTCTATTTACTTTATTCGTTCGCTCCAGGTTGGTTGGTTATTTCACCACCTTTATTTGGAGACCATACCATAAATTTTTAAACGACAGGATCGAAGGTATACAAAAGGCGCCTCTGAAACTTGTACTAAGCTCATTAAAGTTTTCTGATCCTATCCCATCTTACACATCACGTTTGCTATTGATGAGCTTGAAGTCTTTAGAAAGTAGAAAATCGATTCTTGTGCTCTCTTTTGTTCTCAATTAAGGGCGTTATTGATTGTCCCCTTCTAAGAATGCAAAAAAAAATTGTTTCAAGGGTTCAGCGTGGTCATCATTCAGCCTCCGTCCGTAATGGTTTGGTGGGGAGTGTCTTGTAAAGACATTTCTACGAAAAAGTTGTTAAGATCGGCCCAAAAGTGTACTAGGAGGATGCCTCAGAAGACGTGGTGAAACAGTACTCTTTTCAATGGCGAGCGTTAGATCTTCCAGCAAGATTTCGCTCCAGCACATGAGCCAAAAACCACCCAGCAATTGCTTAAAAACTATACTCCCGGGTTCATAGCCGCAGAAGATTGGCCGTCGGGAAGTCCAGATTTGAATCCTACAGTTTGTGGTAAGAATTGGAGAGCATGGCCTGTCGAGGATGGCCTCACAGCAGACTCAAACAATCTTTGGTTCAAGCAGCGACGTCAATATCCATGGAAATCGTGCGTGCTGCATGGCTTTTGAATGGCCTAATCGTTTGAAGGTTTGTAAATGGTGGTTAAATTTCAAGGGCCGATGTTGAAGGTGAACTACACTTAAATGTCAACGACACCGTTGGACTTCTTTCTTTGGGGTTATTTGAAAGAAAAGGTGTACGTCGATAAGCCAGCAACAATTCAAGAGCTAAAGGATGAGATAATTTGGCACATTAACGGCATAGAACTTCAATTATGCCTCAGCGTTATCGAAAATTTGGAGCATCGGATGGACGTGTGCCGCGGAGGCCGCGGCGGTCATTTTGCCGATATTTTGTTCCATACGTAATTGAGCCATACTAATATTATCATAATAAAGAGAAATGACAAAAATATCCTAAAAAAATTTTATTTTATTCAAAATCAACACCAGCCCTTGAAACTTGACCACCCTTTATAAAAGCAAATGGTGACCATTTCAAATGAAAATTAAATATTTTTTTTTTTGTTAAACTAAAACTAAATACATTAAAAAAGTACAATAGCATATTATAATTTCATAGCTATAACGAACTCAAGGGGGAAAACCAATGTGATTTAAAGAAAAAAAATCATTTTTTTGTTTGCATTTTCTTAAAGTAGATACTATATTCAAAAATATGTAAAAAAAATGTTAACTTTAAATCTTGAAAATTGTCGAAGTTATACCCAATACAATAAGTGCAGGTAGTGAAAGTGAAGTGCCGCCAATGAAAACCTTAAACGCGTTTTTCTCAAAACGACTTCTCTGAACACGGTGACCTCGGTTTCTCGAAGATTTATGAAGCGATTTTAATTTTTTTTTTTTTTTTTAATTTTGTACATGTATTGGCTACAGTCGTACATAGCCGTTTTTAAAAATTCCAAATTAATATTTTCCAAAACTTTATATTTTTTCAAGCCTTTCGAAAACAAACAAAAACGGGTAAAAACACAAACTCATTTTTCAAACCTGGACCATTTTCTCAAAAGAAAAAAAAAAAACCACCACGTACGACGATAGCTATTGATGTCTAGATTAAGAATTTTTTTGGTTTTTTGCTTTTAAATGATTTTTCACCGCTGTATCGTGGCCACCAGGGTGCATCAGTTTTCTATAACGTCATTGCATTAATATTAATAACAATTGTAATTTTTAATATTTTTTAATAAAAATTTGTGTCAGTATAGTTGAATATATGTTATATAAATTATGATTTGTCCGATCCTCAAATAATCATCCCTATTTATAAAAAAATTCATGAAAATTACTTAATTATCACGCTTTCACAGTGTACTGTAACAGAACTTATGGCAGTAATAATTTTCTTTATTCTTTAGTTTTACTAGTCAGTCTGAAATTATGTTTTCTCAACTTCTTGAAAATAAAAAATAAATAAATAATTAGTTTCACTTTCAAATTGTCCTCAAATATCGTTCGCATTTTGGTTTGCCGAAAGCTCGGCTGAATAGCGCCGATTTTATTCATAATTAGACCAACAAAGGTTAAGTGTAAGTAAAACCAAAAATCGATATGGAGCAGTTTGCATATTTGCCCAAACATACAACAGCATATTTTCCTGCATGTGTATACATATGTATGTATGTATGTATGCGTGCATGCCTCTTAGTGCACGAATCGCAAGTATCATAAATTGAACTGCTTCATCACATTTTCAAGTGCGCTTCAAACTCAACATAATTGCAATCAAAGTTAAACTAACAACAACTCATTACGCTGCGCAGGCAGGTATGAATTTAAGCGAAATAGGAAAAAAAGATTTTGAATAGGTATTAAAAGCAATAGTTAATTGATACGCACCTCAATTTCAAAGCCGCATTCGCCGCAATAAAATAATCCACAAAAAAAGAGTTACGATATGTCACAATTTTTGTGCCGTCGCAAAATGTAGGTTTGCAGTGCGAAAGATTTTGATTGCGCAATGAAATTTTATTTATTTATTTTTGTTGTTTTTTGTTTTTTACAAATACTTGCTTAGTGTTGTGACACCAAAATGTGGCACATAAAGGGACAAAATGATGCTGGCAACACACAAAGCAACAATGGTTGGTTGAGACACTTTTATGGCTGCTTGTTTGTTTGCCTGTTTGTTTGTTTGTTGTATTTTTAGTTGCCTCTTTTACAAAGAGTTTGTTGTGGCAAGCTTTTTGTTGTTTTTGTACAGCGATATACCTTCACTTTGTTCAGCACTTTTATGCAACTTTTGCTTGTTGTTTTGTTATAAGTATTTCACACATATGTATGTATGTATGTCTCATGTAACGATAACTGTACTATAAATTTAAAAATGGTTCACTCTTCACAAGTTTGTAGCAAACAAAGTTTACTATGATAACAGTAAATGTATATTTATTAAGCTTGTAATTTTTTTACTAAAACAAGTTCTTTTTTTTTATTTGAAAGTTTCGCGATTGACACAGTTACATGACCCTAAGCTTCACAAAACTTTCATTGCCAAAACTGCCAATTTTTTTCTGCAGAATTGCCACTTTTCTCAATTGCATTTAACTTAAAAGCCGTCGCTAGTTTTCACACAATTTTTTCTGCGCTTCGCAAGCAAGCTAACACTTAACACGCCCGAGAGCAAATGCTTCCTTGCAAGGATATTTTCTTGCATAAGCAATCACTTTACGACGCCCACATTCACTAAAATCACCGACTATTGCGCAAAAGTCGCCGAAATACACAACAAAAATGGACTCGAGCTCGTAGGCTATGCTGTGCATGTGCGTACATATGTATGTCTGTATGTGTAATACATACAAAGGAATGGCGCCACTTCACCTTTCCTTGCTGACTGCCGCCTGAAATTGAACTCTAACGCCGGCGAATTACGATTACTTGGCTGGTAGGTAGGTAGATAGGTAGTTTTACGCGTCCACCATCGACCGAAGTGCGTTCAAGTATAAAAATTTCAATTTGATTCTAAATAATTGGCCCGCAAATGGCGGCCCGAGATGGCGATGGAGTTGCATTTACACACAAACACACACAATAGCGTAAAAAACAAATAATTGCCGCTAACGTCGGCGGCAGCCAATGCTAGTGTTGCTGCTGCTGCTGCTGCTCAGCTTCAGTCAATAGCATCAGCATAGCTGGAGCCTAACCAGCGAGTGAGCGAACCAAAATGTTTGCAGACTGCGGTAGTCACAGTCAGCGCAGCTGCTAGCAGAACTGGGTATCCAAATTCGAATTGGATATGTGTGAGCGAGAAGAAACGAAAACCAGCTACTGCGCACATGCGCTCAATCAGTCACATACACACATGCAAGTGAGTGCCATAAAAAGCCACTGCAGCTGCTGCTGCTGTAAGTGTATGAAATAGAGGCGGAGTTTCATTGGCGTTCACACCATTTACTCACGACAGCGCGCCGTTTCTGCACCAGCATTCGTGTGTGTGTGTGAGTGGCAATACCGGTTCCTGTAGGTAAACACATAATGCGCATATTACTGTGCGCGAGTGGTGGTTGTATGCATGTGTTGTCGCCGTCTTCCATTTTCAATATGGATGCCACTGCTGTGCATCCGCACTGGCCAACACGCAACTTGACTTCACTTCACACAGCAGGAACAGGTTTTTTTCGACAATTTCCTTAGATTGTAACAAGTTTCTTGCTGCCTTTTGGGGTTTTTTACTTTTCCCCAAATTCTTGTCGACGTTTTTCATTGTTGTTTTTGTTTTTGTTGGCTGCTATAGATACATAATTAAAATGCTTTTACACAAACATACGTAAGTACTATGTAGATACTTATTTCAAGTTTTCCCTCTGTTTTATTAGGTTTGGATAAATTCTGAAGTTCTGGTATGAAAAAAAGGTGTACGTACTGCCTTTGCACGTTCCTTGACTTAAAACTAATTTACGGACTTGTACATATAAAATACTATTTTTGATTAATTTAAATGCTTGAAAAAACAAAAAAAAAATATTACTCAATAACAAGCCCAATCCGAGCTGAAGGAAGCACCTTGTATACATTTCAGAAATCTCTTTGAGTATAACAGAAATATTTATTATTTCATAGCTCAGAATTTTGGTACTGGAAATTTCATGTGCAGCTAGTCGATTATGTTTCAAAACACGTCTGATCTTTTGCACATAAGTTCTTTGTTGTTGAGGAGGTATTTACGGAACATTTGAGGTTCATTATATAATATATAAATATGTATGTATGTACATATAATACATATATAAATAAGCACGCTTCTGAATAGAGAAGCAAAAGGTCTACAGAAATCTGGTAAATTCAAAAACGAAAAGAGCCAATTTGCTTAAGCAATTTTTACCTTTACTCCCAACTCTTAGTACCTAAAAGAAGATAGTACCAAAAATTTTGTTTAAACCATAATATACCACATAATTATGCACAAAAATCATCGACCTTATCAAAGCCTTGTATAGTAAAGCAATGCTAAGTGTGCGCTTCAAAGGAAAACTCAGCGGCAAATTTACCATAAGCAAAGTCGTTCGTCAGGGCTGCCTCTTATCGCCACTTTTGTTTACAACAGTTCCTGATGGCGTCTTAAAACTCACAAATGTAGACGTTCTAGAAGCACTGCAATGGAACTTTGTGACCTAGATTACGCTGATAACATCTGCTTTATGACCCACACATTAGCTGAGGCCACTGCAAAACTTCGCCAACTAGAAAAGAACGCACGCACAGTTGGCCCTAAAATATACTTTCCAAAAACTAAACTTATGAGAATGCAAAAAGGAAACACATCTTCTCTTGAACTTACTACCAACAAAAAGATTGGAAGATGTGGAAGATTATCGAAGATGTGGATAACTTCTGCTACTTTGGTAGCCAAATCACAAAAGTTGGTTGACTGCGTTGCGAATGCGACAAGCTCGTATTTGTAAAGCACAAACTGCTTTTCATAAGCTAAGCAGACCGCAGTGGCGATGATCTCGCACCCTGTTACTAAAAACAAAACTTAAAATCTTCAATACCAGCGTAAATCAAATTTCCTATATGGTTCTGAGACCTGGCTTATGTCTGACTTCATTGCAAGTTGCCGTCTTCAAACGTTTGCCAACAAATACCGCAGAATTATATGCCGCTATAATTTTGGCCGAAAACAATCTCCAATCTGGACCTTCTTCTGCTTTCCAAAAGCTGCAAAATTATTTTCGAAATAAAAATAAGAAAATGGAATTGGATAGGAGAAGCCGATAATCTTGCCACAAAGAGGTTTTTCAATGGATTAAGCAAAGAAGTGCACACAGAGTTCGCCCGCGTCAAACTTCGATACAAAAAATCGCTCACGGGAGTTCTTCCACCGCCACCTGAAACCAAATCACATACATAGCGGCTGACAAAAATCAATGGAGAATACTTGTTTCCGCCCTATGTTCCAACTAGGAGCGATATAATTTTTCTTAAGTAGTTTTTTATTTTCAAGTGAGAATGCCAATTTGCATCATAATTTATCAACGAACACAACAAAAAAAAAATAATAATAATAATATATAAATATATAAAATTAAAAAAAAAAAAATCAAATAAAAAAAAATTTAAATAAAAAAAAAAAATAAATAAAATTAAAAAAAAAACCAAAAAACAATTAAATTAAATTAAAAAAAATATTAAAAAAAATTGTATAAGAAAAAAATTGAATAAAAAAAATTAATAAAAAAAGCATGTATAACTCACGCCTACACCCTTTGCTAGTTGTTTGAGGCTTCTCTTTCAATTTGCACTGTGCATTTTATTGTTATTTTATATTGTCGAATTACTGAAAATTTTTAGATTTTTCGGTGTGCATCTTTGGTTTATCAACAAACTGTTAAATTGTTGACTCTGCAAAAGCAACTTTCGTGGAAAAATTTGTTCAATTAATGGAACTTTTAGATTTAAAAATTTTTCAATGTGCACCCAATATTTGGCTCATCTACAGTCGCAAATATTGCCAAGCTTTAGTCCAGGCAGATGCAAAAGGAATTGAAGACGATGATCTTTTAAGCGACATTAGAAGTCAATGCAGGCAATGCAAGCAATCCAAGGATATTAATGTCACAGCTCTTGAACGAAGTTCGAACGCTATCGCGCAATGATAAACGACTTTTGGATGTCGGATACGAAAATTGAAGCCCGCCATCTCCACTTAACATATAGCCCGTAAAACAATGGATTTATTGCGTTGTTTGATGTCGTTTCGGTGAGCAATTTATCGGATCAGTGGATTGGCCGCCAATATCGTGTGATATCACACCTTTGGACTTTTATTTGTGGGGGTATGTAAAGTCTAAATGCTTTGTGGTTAAACCAGCTTCGATTGAGGCATTGGAATTACGGTGCAGTTGCGGCCAAGTTCTACTCGAAAATAATGAGACTGCCCAATTCATTTGAGTTATCGTTGTTTTATTTCATATTAGGATCCGATACCTTTAAATTGATCATCCTTTATATGTATCCCCCGGACCACACTTATATCTTCGGCTGCAGTTGGGACTAACGGCGTAAATCTGTATTGTGTAGCGGAACATGATGGAGCTTCGGAAAACAAGGGAGCAAAGGAAGCATCTAAAACAGGATTTAGAGAAGCGAGTCCAGATACAGAAATCCTACTCTCTTGCCTGTAGCCAGAAGTAGAGAAGAGAGCCAGCGGCGCTGGCAGATGCCCAGTATCGCATTCCTTCTCACCAACATTCAATGAAAGTGGAACTCGAACGGTTTTTTTTTTTCGGGACAACAGCAAGTGCAGCACTCAGATAATAATTAAGTCCATTGTACTACACTTGGATTCCCCTTTCATTTTCTTTAAATCTACCCGATCTCCGAAGAAATCTGAGTAGCTCTTGTGGTGCCCAGGAGCCAAGATGGTCGCTTCTTAACACATCAGTGCCAAAGAACACAAACCTGATTCGAGCAAAGGCGGGGCAGACGCACAGGAAGTGGTCCGCTGTCTCATCCTCCTCTTTACAAGCTGGGCAGAGTACACTGTCTGAGATGTCCGCCCCCCCTTTCCATGTGGTTCGCCCACAAAAAGTGGCCCGTCAACAGTCCAACCAGCCGTCAGCACTCTTTTCTGCTTAATGACAGGATGATCTGGGACAGTCGATCGGGCATGACAGGTAACGTCAGTTTAGTCCATCTGCAGCCTCTCTCAGCCTGCCAAACTCGCTGGTGGCTTGTAGTAACCCATTTGCTAACCGTGACTTTGATGGCCGCAGAAGGGAGTGGCAAAACAGGCTCTGGGCCAAAGAAGTTGTCGAACTTGCTGCGCCTCTCACAAGCAGATATACCACCAGGTTCCGAGCTCTCTTCCTGGGAAGAGTGACGACAACATCGCCAAACAGGCGCTGCGTTGGTTGCCCCCTCTCCAACAGACAGGACGAAATGTAGGCAGACCACGACCCAACTGACGCCGTTCAATGGAGGCGGAAGTGAGATCTTTGGCTAAAAATTAGAGTGAACTTAGAACTCTCACACAAAACCGTGTTCGATGGCGCAGAGGCGTTGTTGACGCCCGATGCTTCAACTAGGAGCTATATATTCCGAGCCCTGTATAAGGATTCCTTTAGGAATACTTCCTGTGTGAATGCCCTGCACTTTGAATTGAGGGAAACCAGTCCATTGGAAGTGCGCACCGGCGTCACTTAAAATGAAAAAGATAATTTTCAAAGAAAAAACTTCTTAAACACTAGTAAGAGGACAAGGAACTATTTCTGCCTATAACTAATGCCTACTATTTCTTAAAATTTCGTTCTCCCGACAATTAGTTCTACACTACCGGTACTACCCGGATTTATTATAGGTACGTCCGGCCAAGGGCTGTTACTTCAGCAGCACTCCCCGTGTAAGGGGAATATTTTTGCTGCTACAACATCAACGAAAAACAACTTCTTAAGATTTCAAACTCTAAGGCTTAAAACTTAAACAATTTATTTAGTTTAATTTTTATGAATTTTATTTTATTTTACAAAATTCAAAAATGATTTCTCTTTTCAGATTTTGTAACTTTTTTTAAACGCTTCATACACGAATAAATGCATCCATGCATGCGTTTTTTTACTAAAGTTTGAATTATGTAAAGTCTAGAATTATCACTAACAGTTCACTTGAAAATCTACAACCCAGCTAATTTGTATATTTCCGTTGACCTACGCCACTCTTATGGTAAATAGCCAACTCATTTATGAAATCTTAACAGAATTTTAACCAACTCATTTGAAGTGACTTTTAGAAAACTTGTTACTGTTATTGTTGTTGTTATGTAATGTCTGTGTTGTGCTTATGTTGCTATTTTCAAAGAGTAGCTATCGATTTCAAAAACAAACCCCAAGATTGACCACTTTTTCCACTTGTTCACTGTAAACACCTACAAAAGTCGTACGCATAGCACATCAGAGAAGTTCTTGACCTAAAGATAGTAAAATATTAGTACATACTAGTACTTTTTACCGATTCATGGCGATCATCATGATGCTTGCGCTTTTTACCAAACCCAACAGCAACAACAACAAACCAAAAACAATGTAAGTTTTGTGTTATGAATTGTGGACGCGCGTCATAGAAGCGGTACAAGGCAGCGTAACGATGAGTTTGTTCCTTTCCTCTCTGCGCTGTGCTGCGCTGTGGCTCTGCTCTTTAAGTGGCGGTAATTGTAATATGGTGTGGTGTGTTGTGTTGTTGGTGGCATTTTGTAGTAAAGGCTGGCGGCAAGTGATTTCAATATTCATAAAATTCATATTCATTCATTCATTAAAACCAGGCGAAATACAACGAGTTGAATGTGGAAGAGAGAAGATTACTTGCCAATGTCGAAATTCGAACGAACGAGTGAATGACCGGCGAAACGGCCAAGTGGCCGAGTTTTCGGCCCACAATGCAATGAATGGCGAGCAACGAGCCAGGCACACACACACACACACCTCTTTTTTCTAAAATTATAATAAAATTTTCAATTTACGCAAGTTCATTGTTGACAACAAAACTATCATATCACGCCTGCTGTTGTGTCTGACGCAGCAGCGACCATCTGCCAGCCAGTACGCAATGTTGGCGCGTTTGCTATTTGATGTTTGGCAGCAAAGTCATTGGATTTTAGCCTCGTATGCTGATTAGAACTGGAGCCAGTGATGCAAGAAGTTTTTTTCTTTTTTTTTACATACACATACCTTTTCAGTGTTTATTTAGGTTAATAATTATGATTCACAAATGTTTTTCTTCAGAAATAAATAACGGAATCATCAGCGAATACTTGTCAAGGACACCACGAGGCGAGCACAGTGGATTTTGCGGGAAGAAAATAGTTGGTTGTATTTTGCAATTTTAATTCATTTTGTATTAATTCGGATTGTTAAAGGAATTTTCATTGAACATAAACTGCCGTAAAATAAAATGAAAACAAAAATATAAGAAAATACCAAAAATTAAAATATGTCAAAAAAAATTTAAAATGTAAAAAAAAAAATTAAAAAAAAAAATAAAAAATATTAAAAATAAACAAAAAACCACAAAAAAAAAATATTAAAAAAATATATGCAAAATATATGTATAAACAAAATTAAAAAAATATATAAAAAATATACAAAAATAAAAAAAATATACGAAAATATAAAAAACTATATAAAAATAAAAAAATATAAGGCTTTAAAAACAAATTTAAAAAATATAGAAAAAATAGTAAAATAAAGATAAAAATAAAAAATATAAAGTAAAACTAAAAATTAGTAAAACCAAATTAAATAAAATAAACGAAAAAATTAAATATTATGGAATTTTAATAAATAAAAAAAATCAAAGAATAATATATAAACAAACAAAGCTAAGTTTCAATTAGGGGAGAAAAATCTCCATTATTTTCTCGTAAAGTATCGATCACCCATTTTAAAGTTTACGCTCGTTGTCAAGGTAAAATTTCACACTAAAAAAATTCGTTTGCTGTTTTTTGTTTCTTCCATTCAGTTGAGAGTTACAGGGTGTTAACAATGGAAGTCACCAAAGAGAAAATTCGGTCAATTTTACAGTTTTTCTTAAATAGAGGCGAGGCATTTGCAAAAGGTTTTAAGGGGGCAGATACCTGTAAAAAGGCACATTCAAAAAAAAAAATTTGTTTTTCATAAAATGTTAATATAATCCTTTAAGAATACGTCAAAAAAATTTTAGAACGCAAATTTAAGTATTTTTTATATTATAGATCGTCAACCGTGACGATTCTATTCTTTGCGTTTGAGCGCTGGGAGAGGAATGGTTACGTTGTATTCAAACTTTAGGCGCGTTTTTCTCAAAACTATATTTTTCGAATTGGCGTACACGATAACTCGAAAAGTTATTGACCGATCTCCCTGAAATTTTGCACACATCTTTTTTATGATATTACCTGCTATGTAAATTTTAAATTTTTCGGAAAAATCATTTTTTCGAAGCTAAAATAGTAGGAAAATTAGCTCCTACACCCTTTATTCGGTGTTCGGCCGAGATCCTCCTCCTCCTATTGCGTGCTGATGTGACAAATGACAGTCTTAGTTTGCGGTAAAAGCAATAACTAAAGTAATAAAATGACTCCTCCTATTAAAACACCCTATCAAGAACCATAATATGGATACTATACAGAATGTTTTCGTCATCCTGAATAACTGTAAACTTACGACTGAAACTACAACTAATCAACGCCTCATTCTGGTATGCATTTTCACATATCATCATAGTAATTTTGAAGGTCGCAAGGTCCCCAGTGTTGCGCTTTTCCATTGTTATTCTTTATTTCATATTTTTTATTACACGAACGCCAATGCCAATGATGACTCTGGTTGTGCTGATGACGATGTTGCTTTTGCGCAAAACCACTTGGCTAGTGATGGCACAGTTTTACGGTATTTCACCCGCACCGCCATAAACAAAAACAAAAAACCAAAAATAGGGGAAAATTGAAACACTTTGGTTTTTTCGCTGACACGTTTCTCACTTTTCATTTTTATGCACAAAGCAGGCAACAAACAGCCATTTAGTGTTGCAACTCATTAAAATCCGAGCGCAATCATCATTACAAAGTAGAAAATTTGCGCGTGGTAAATGAATCAGGTTCATGAGTGCACGCAGAAGAACCGCATAAAAGTAGCTGCGACTTAAAATGACTAGAAAACGAATTGCCACAAGTGGAATCACCATAGTCGACATTCCAACAACAAGTGTTGCACAGCAATAACAACAACGTGCGCGCCAAGCAACGCCAGCCATCAGCGGCTAGTGAATCGCTATTTCATTAACGGATTTCGCGCTTTAAACAGCAACTGCAAAGCAGCAGAAGAATTCAATGATGGCTCGCGGTTTTCAACACTTCCAGCTTTTGATTTGTTTTCATCACCGGAAATTGTAACCTAACAACGGCTGCGCGACAGTGACTAGCTGGCCCGGCCCATCACCAATTTAAACGGCGTTGCAACGCACTGCCGCCGCCGCCGCCGCCATCTCGACAGCCATTCCGACGAAATTACACCCGGCATTTTGGGTTTGTTGCTCTTTCATTTGCTTGGCAACCGCCGCCGCCGCCTCCAAATGCCAGCATTGGCGATTGGTGTGCGCGCAGCTGATTCGATAGACATTTCCAGCTAATTGAGTTGTAATTATGCCGCGCAAGCGTACTTTGAACGGCAAACAGCAAGCTTTTTAGTTTAAGTACATACACACACACACACAGGCATACATATGTACTTTAGTTGGTAATGAATACAAAAAATATTTCTCATGGCAATTGCCTCAAATTCAACGCCGTCAATTGCCCAGCAGCTACAGTGTTGCTATATTTATACCATAGACATATTTTGTTGTTGTTGCCTCTTTTTGGCGATGCTGATGCTGATGATGATGATAACGCCAATTTTCAACAATAACCCAACTACAACGCAACCGAAGTGTGTTAGTTAACTAACTGGCTGCTGAAATGAATGGGTTGGCCGTTGATTTGTGTGCTGGTGCGGTGCGTTGGCCTATTAAGTTTCATTGTGATTTTTTTCTTTCGCTCCGCTTCAAATGCATGCAGCTTTGCGTGGAATTGAAATTTCATTTTGAAGCTGTTCAATTCGATTTTTTTGTAATTTCATATAATTGGCTTAATTAAAATTTGTGTGGTAACAAACAAAAAATGAAATTGAAAATTTTGTAATTGCACTTGAACGGATGAGTAGACGTTCGCTACACTTCGTATACTATTTTTAAACCCCCAAATGAGTTCAAATATGGTGTCATTATTGGCTCTCCAGATGACGACTGGCGGCTGTGTTGTCCATTAGGGTATGAATTAGTTGGAGCTACGCACAACATAAATGCAATAAAATGTATTTGCATATGAATTTGTTTATTACATGCAGGATGTGACAAGAGATCGGAAGTCGAAATTACACACTTTGAGGCACCTCGAGGGTATGTCCGGTAAGTAGTTAGAAGGCGGCCACCGTCGCCGAAAGCCTTGGTGCGTGACTATTGTACAGTAGTGCTAGGATGCGGAGCCGCGTGCATGAAAGACCAAATGGTCCAAAAAAGAGCTGTTTCTAATACCATAACCACCATTCACAATTACAGCGGAATGGCTTGCATTTTCGCCTTTATCTAAGGAAAAGTGTAAAATTTACCGAATTTTCTCTTTGGCGACTTCCATTGTTAACACCCTGTAACTCTCAACTGAATGGAAGAAACAAAAAACAGTAAAAAAAGTTTTTTTAGTGTGAAATTTCACCTTGACAACGAGCATAAACTTTAAATTGTTTGATCGTTACTTTACGAGATATCCAATACTACAGTCATCTACCGGGAAAATAATGTAGATTTAGCTTTATTTGTTTATATATTCTTTTATTTTTTTGATTTTTTGTATTTATTGAAAATTCACAATATTTAATTATTTGCATTTATTTTATTTAATTTGGTTTTACTAATTTTTGTTTTTAACCCTAAAACCCTATATAATACATAGTTAGAAAGCTGGCTGGAGAAAACTATTTTTCTTCATTCTGAAGTGCATTTCAGTATATTTAAATGCAAAAGCTACTTGAAGACTAAAAAAAGGTTCGGTAAGGTTAACACGATTCCTCTGTAGTGGAATTTCCTTAGGCTCTTCCCGATGACGCAAAAGGAAAAAAGTGTAAACTTAAGCTCAGCCTAAACATCAGAAAATCTCTACTTTATATGTATCTAAGGTCCTCCAAATCTCTTTGATAATCCCCACCGCCCCACATAGAGAAGAGATACTTCACCAAGAGCTTGCAAAAGAGAGCAAAAACGGAACTCTTTGTACGAGAATTGCCTTTTATTTTTTGCGCCTATGCAAAACTACGTGTGACGAGGTGTAATTAGGCATTTTTATCAAAAAATTTGGCATTTTTAAAAAACCTTGGCATTTTTATCAAATAATTTGGCATTTTTTTAACATAAACTTAGATATAACGGTTTTACGAGCTTTATTTGTTATTTTTTCAGTGAGTTGATCGAAAAATTCCCGGAACAACCGCTCTAAGTCAACTGATTTGAGTTCTGCTCTTTTGTTAGGTTGCCACATCTGTGACTTACATTCTCACCTGAATTTTATCGCCAGTGCTTGACATTTGCAAAAGTTACGACGGCTTGAGTAAATCTACCTTAGCACGTGTTTTCGATTTTTTACAGTTTTTAAAATGGATTTGAGTTTGCAACACCGAGTTTGTATTAAAAATGTTGGGTTAAAAATGGATTCAATGGTGCGAAAATCTTATAAATGTTGGCGAACTGCCTCGGTAATGATAAAGGGTTTTCCAATAACAGGTGTTATTTTGAATAACCCGCTATTTCGGTAGATGTCCCTTTTGAAGCTGTCATTTTTTGATATTTGACAAGTAGAAACTACGTCATTAATAAAAATGGAACGATACTCGCTTAAACAACGCATTAAAATTATTAAAATTTACTATAAAAATGGTGAAAATTTGGCAGAAAAGGTCATTTTTGGGTCATCGTGAAGCATCTTGTCGGACCGCAATACAGAAATTGGTGAAAAAATTCGAGCTGTTGGGACAAGTTAATGATGGGAAGAACAAAACCCGTGCACTTCGCTCAAGAACAGCCGAAAGTGTTGAAGAAAATCCAGGTTTGCCCATTCCTCGTCGTTCTTTGGAATCAGACATTCCTCAAACGTCTTTACACCGTATTTTGCATAAAGATTTGGGTCTTAAGGATTATAAAGTCCAGTTAACACAGGAACTCAAGCCGGCCGATCATCAACAACATCGTGTCTATGCCGATTGGGTTGTTGAAATGCATGAAAATGATCCGGAATTCCAGCGAGAAATCATCTTGAGTGATGAGGCCCATTTCCACATCGATGGCTTCGCCAACAAGCAAAATTGTCGGATCTGGGGCTCAAAAAATCCCAGAGTTATTGTTGAGAAGCCTCTCTATCCATTGATCTTTTACGGGAATAACACCCCTTATTGGAAAACCCTTTACCCTAAAGAGTCGGAAGAGATCGTGAGTCCATCGAAGATGAGGAATGTAGTGACATACCCCCGACATCGAAAACTGAAAGTTGACCCATAACCGCAAATTATCCAACAGAACATCAGAGAGCTGGCAGAGGCTTGCTTATTGGATCCGTTCAGGACATTGTAGTTCATGATTTGGGTTTGCGTCGTATTGCTGAATTTCTTGCAAAAATGGAATCGCGTTTATACCACCAACATTCTTCAAACACATCATTACTGGAAATAAGACGTTTGTTTACCATAAGAGTACGACACGCAAACCAGACATTAGGCGAGTGAGTGGAGAGCTCCAAATGAACCAAGAGCAAAAAGCCACGTCGTTTTCAGTCAAAAAAGATGCTCACGCTTTTTATGGACTTAGAACGGCATTGTGTTCCACGAATTTTTTTTTTCTAGAAGCTCAGACAGTCAATAATATTCCTTTTATTTGAGCGTTATGCGGCGTTTACGTGAAGCAATTCGCCAAAAAAGAAAGGATTTAGGCGAAAACAACTCGACGATTTTGCACCATGATAACGCACCATCGTACAGTGCCATCATTATCCGTACATTTTGGACGAAAAACGAAATGAATACCATACACAAGAGCCATCGAATTTTCAGCTGACGGCTGATGGCTCCCTGCCATTTTTTTCCTGTTTGATCGAATCAAAAACCTACTACGGGGAACGCGTTCTAACGCCGAAAGGAAGTAATGGAAAATTGGAAGTCGGTTGCGATGGCAATACCGAAAATAGAGTTCCAGAAATGTTTCAAGAGCTGGATCCAACGTTGATGGGGAGTACTTTCAAGGCGATAATATCGCTTTTAAGGAATAAACTTGCATTTTCAATTTTCTAAATATCTTCCAGGAAATACTTGATCAAAGTGGTGGCAATAAAGCCACTTTCCCTATTAGTTTATTGTGTTTTAGTTATTGTGCGCAAAATACAAAAAGTAAAGCTCGTAGTACCAGCTTGTTGTGGGTTCACATTAAATTAAAAAAACAGGTGCCAACTCGACTATGATTAAAATAACCAATGGGTTTACTTAAACCTCTGTTTAACAAATATGGAACCGGCTTGGTTTCGTCTATGATTGTGAGCCATTAAGTTTATGAAGTGTGAATAATATGTGGCTCCTTAAGAGCCTTTTTGAGTAAAGAATATTTTTGAAAAAAAAAAAAAAAAAAATTACTTTGAAAATTAAATGATTTTGTTGGACTATTTCGATAATGCGCACCTAAAATTTTCTCTTACTAAAGTCAATAAACTTATTTAAAACTTCCGTTGGATGGATTTTAAGTTATATAACTTAAAAAAAAAAGCCAACACGGAATGACATAACGCAATATAATTAACAATAAGAGCATTTCTTAGACACATAAACAGCGGTAATGCATAGCAGCCGACAAACATACACAACGCAGTTCAATGGAGATTCTTCAGTCAAAGCCACAAAATAACTGAACGCACAACAAAACATAGAAATGCAAAGAAATAAAAACAGAAAAAATACCAAAAAAAAATGTAAAAATACACAGAAAAATCTAAAAAAGTATACAAAAACATATCCAACAAACAAAAAAAAAAAACAAAAATATACAAAAACAAAAAAAAAATATATACACAAAAAAAAAAAAATATATATATAATACAAAAACAAAAACAAAAAAAAAACAAAAAAAAAACAAAAAAAAATATATACAAAAACAACAGAGAGAAATGTTGAAAATCAAAAAATAAAACAAACCCGCGCCCTCTCAGACTGTGAAATATTTTATTATCGGTTAATCAGCTTCATTTGACAGCGCATTGGTTACAATCAAGTATTGAAAATATTTTTGTTGATGCATTTGAAGTTTTTCTTGTTGAATACCTTAACGCGTCAACTGTAAAATGGGTCCTATCAGCGGGTAAAACAACAAAATAAAAGTTAAAATGTCAACAACACCAAAAACTGAAAGCTCTAATATTGTGCACGTATCAATCAAATTTACTCTTACATACATATGTATGTGTCTATGGCATGTGTGCGTGTGTGTGTATTTGTGAACTTTTGTAAGAGCCATCAGCGATCAGACTACCGATTGATTACAACAATAACAATTCAAACAGCAGCATTATATGTAATCATAACAAAAACGGCGGCTAGCTTGCGGGCGAATTGCTCCGAGCTGCGATCTTCCAGCTAAAACGAATTGAAGACAAAACCGCATTGATTACAATTGAAAAAATCAACACAATCAAATCACATTAAATCAACTTGGCTCAAATCGAAGCGTATCAAACGAAGTTGAGACGAGTGATTTGAATCGGATCGCAAATAAGTTGCTTTAAATAGCCGCTGGTATTGAAGCGGCTCATTACATTTCAGCCGCTGATTCAAGTAATAATTCCGTGTAACCGCGGCCGCCGTAACCGAATGGGCTGGTGCGTGACTACCATTCGGGAGCGCGTAGGTTCGAATTTCCATACATGAAAGAGCAAAATAATAGAAAAAGTCTTTTCTAATAGCAGTCGCCCCTCGGCATGCAATGGCAAACCTCCGAGTGTATTTCTTCCATGAAAAAGTTCCTCATAAAAAATATCTGCCGTTCGGAGTCGGCATGAAACTGTAAGTTCCTCCAACATCAAGACGCACGCCACAAATAAGAGGAGCAACGCGGCCCAACACCTAACAGAAGTGTACGCGCCAATTATTTATTTATTTCTATTTTAGTGTGAAGTATACAACCTTGTAAAGGTATAGGCCAAACTTGTACTTGAATTTATTTGAAGATCTTACATAGTTCACCACAGCAACTAAAGGTTTTTCCAATAACAGGTGTTATTTTGAATAGGATTGCGCTATCGAGAGATGATTAACGACGATTTTTTATAGCCGGAATTGGATGGTATTGATCTGGACAATGCTTATTTTCAACAAGGCGGCGCTACGTGCAACACACAAGCACCGAAACCATTGATCTTTTACGGGAAAAGTTTCTAAACCGTGTTATCGCTCGAAGAGGTGATCACAATTGGCCACCGAGATCTTGTGATTTAACACCTTGTGACTTTTTTCTTTGGGGCCACGCGAAAGAGAAGGTTTATGTCAACAGCCCAGGGTCGATTCATCACCTCAAATATGGAATTCGTGAGACTATCGAGGACATAGGGCAGCCACTTTGCAATTCGGTTATGGAAAACTTCATAAAAAAGAATATTGTCCTGTAAACGTGGTCGGATCGTGGTGGTCATTTGCCTGATGTTATTTTCCACTATTAACGGTATACCTTCTTCCTCTTTATAATGAAAGTGGTGAGTCTTCTTCTTCTTCCGCGGTTACAGTAAATGGCGAGCGTTACCGTGACATGCTCAACGAGTTTTTGTTTCCAAAAATTGAAGAGGATAACATGGACGTCATTTGGTTTCAACAGAACGGTGCAACTTGTCACATTGCCAAAGTTACACTCGAACTTTTCTCTACATTTTTTGAAAATCGAATAATCAGCCAAAATTCCGATATCAATTGGCCGCCTCGGAGCTGTAATTTAAGCCCGTTGGACTATTTTTTGTGGGGAGCCGTTAAGGGCAAATGCTGTGCGAACCATCCAGAGACGATTGATGCTTTAAAACACGAAATCGAAGTTGCCATTCATAAAATTAGAGCCCAAACAATCGAAAATGTGCTTAAAAATTTGGTTGATCGAAAAGCCAGTCGTGGCAGTCATTTGAACGATATTATTTTTCATTCATAAATGACAATGTTCAATCTTCAAAATAAAAAAAAAGTTTGAAAAAATATTGATTCGTTTTTCTTATAGCCGATTCGAAAAGCAAATTTTACATGTCCCACCCTATATATGATAGAAGCCTCTACTATGACAGAAATGTGCTCGGACACGTGGTAAATATTATCTGCTGAGAATTGGCGGCCGATAGAAAGAACTTATACAGAAAGAACTTCAACAGTTTTTAGTGTTTCATGTCTGCAATAGAAACTAAACTCAATAACCATTGATCAGCGTCCCAGGCATAAGCACACTGGCCCGAGTTGTGAAAAAAATAGATGAAATAAGTAGAGTAGCAATTAGAGAATGGAAAAAAATCAATACATATAAATAAAGCAACAAATTTTCAGCTGTGCCAGCATAATGAGCTAAAATCGAGACAGCAGCGCAACCTATTCATATGTCGGTGTTCCATACACATGATCGATTACATATACACACACATACCGAGATACCAAAACGAAAATATTAAACATAAATACTTATGAAGCTTATTGCATTATAGGGAGTTGTGTTGTTGCTATTGCTTCACCTGCTGTGAATTATATAAAAAAATATTTTTTTATTTTTTTGTACCCTCCACAAACACTTTGCTATTACAAAACGAATAATTCAAGAGAAAAAAAGTCACACAATTTTGCTAGTCATTTCGAAGACTTTCTGTTGTGTTGGAGAATTCTAAAATCGGTAGAAGACAAAGCCGAGAAAACAAGCTGTTGATGAGGGTATTCACCGCATAAAAAGCAAACGAAACTACTAGAAACCGTTTGATGCGCGACCCTGCTGTTGATACGTACATTAATAGATACATAAAAGTTACTTTTTTTTAGTAAAATTGCTGTGAAAAGCCACAATTCTGGAGAAGGTGGCGCTGGTGGTAGCAGTATATTACAAAAAATTTGTTTCTTAATTCCCTTCAATTCATATTCTTACATAAACAAAATACGTGCGGTAGGCGGCATTGAGCAGGAAGAACGCGGTAAAGTTCAGTGTGTCCAACAAGCCACAGATAACCCATAAAAGCCATGGATCTCTTGTCAATTGAACTAATGTTGGCCACAGAAGATTATTTGCTGATGGATGAAAGATGATTGAAAATACGGGGTATGAGTTTTCTCCCAGCAATTCTCACTGAGTGGGTTTGGAGCCGGACACAAACTGAAATCTTTGCATTTGGCATGACAGCAACAGTGGCGAGAGGATATAAGGATTTGTAAAAGCTTAAACATCGCTCTAGCCAGGAGAGGACAAGCGGTGATCTAGGCAGCTATAGCTCTTGAAATTGGCAGAGATCTTAACTGAATGTTGTCCCAGAGAAAGCCAGTTAGCCATCTCTCTAGCCAGGAGTGGACAAGCGGTGATCTAAGCAGCTACTGCTCTTGAAATTAGCAGAGTTCTTAACGGGATGTTGTCCCAGAGATATGCATGTGTTAAGTTTAATGAAAGAGTGTTTAGAGGAAGCAAAATCAATCCCAATAGATTTGTAATTGTAGTACTGAATTCGATCAAAGTTCTTATAAAGTCAGTATGGGAAATTACGACGCGCTCTAGATGATGGGATATTTATATAGCTTCGCTCCATTTACACACACACAGAAGTGTATTTTGGGCAAATAAAAAAAGTTGTTGAACAAAAAAATGTCAACCTTTATATAATTCACTATATCATCGGCCTTAACAACCGCGCTGTTAGTTCTGCCTTCTCCAAACTGGATAAAGAGGCAAAGCGAATGGGTTTGGTGGTGAACGAGGACAAAACGAAGTATCTTCTGTCTTCAAGAAAACAGTCGGCGCACTCGCGTATCGGCACCTACGTCACTGTAGACAGTTATAATTTCGAGGTTGTAAAAGACTTCGTTTATCTACTGCTTTGGACTAAGTAGGCAACTGAGCAGTAAAGTCCTCTCTCGACGAACAAAACTAACACTCTACAAAGCTCTCATCATGCCCGTTCTAACGTATGGCGCAGAAGCTTGAACGATGACAACATCCGACCAAGCGACGCTTGGAGTGTTTGAGAAAAAGATTATGCGTAAGATTTTTGGACCTTTGCACGTTGGCAACGGCGAATATCGCAGACGATGGAACGATGAGCTGTATGAACTTTACGATGACATAGACATAGCGCAGCGAATAAAGATCCAGCGGCTATTTTAGCTCGGTCATGTCGTCCGAATGGATACAAACGCTCTGGCTTTGAAAGTATTTGATGCGGTACCAGCTGGTGGTAGCAGAGGAAGAGGAATGCCTCCTCTGCGTTGGAAAGATCAGGTAGAGAAGGACTTGGCTTCACTTGGTGAGTCCAATTGGCGCCGGTTAGCACGAGAAAGAAACAACGACAGTCGTTAAACTCGGCCAAAATCGCGTCAGCGGTTATCGCGCCAATTTAGAAGAAGAGATATCCAGACGCGACTGTAATTGTATTCCACTCAAATTTGCCAGCTTTCTGTGGTTCCCCCAGTGGTAGTAACTTTTTCCAGCCCACTACTGTAGAAGTTGATGAAAAATATTCACATACAAACAGGCATTACTATGTTACTTCATTTAAAAATAAATGCACATTAATATGATTAAACAAAACAAAAAAAAAACATCCAATTCGATGTTGGCATTGCGTCGATAAAATACGATTTTAGTTGCCGTCGCGGCTCTTTTCATTTCCATTGGATGCGCTTAAGGGGTTAGTCTACTTTGTCACTTTAAAATTTTTCAATTTTTTTTTTTTGCATAATTTGAAAGTATATATATCCAGAAATATTGTGTAAAAATTTTAAGAAAATCCGAGCACTCTAACTATTTTTTTTTACCTAAACATCATTTCGTCTACCTGCGCGTATAGCGTGCATTAAAAACTTTAAACGCGTTTTTCTCAAAACAACGTTTTCAAAATCTAGCTCCACTGTATCTCAAAAACTAATCAACCGCTTTTCATAAAATTTGGATCACCTATTCTAGACATAATTTGCACCAAATTGACGCTCGGGGGTTTTGAAATTTTAAATTTTTACTATATATTTTTTTTAAATATGCGAAAAAAAAACCGTTCTATCAAAAATTTTCCATTTTTATCAGCCATTTTTTTTGTCTTCATTAAAACCTAATATCCGAGGGTCATTTTGTAGCCAGTATCTTACTGAATCTGAAACATTTTGATTTTTTTGTTTCAGACAAGCCGTTCTTGAGTTCTGATGGAGCTGCCTCACCAACCCATGTTTGAGACGTTACGCTTCACTGCTATTTTTTTACTAAAAATACTATAAAATTGAATAAAAAAAAATTTATTTCTGAATTTTAAGACTTTATTTAATAAATCAAACAAATTTTATATTACTATCATTTATAGTTTTCTCAAAAAAAAAATCACGAATATAGCCTTTTTTTCGAGTCTCCAAAGTAGACTGACCCCTTAATTAATAGGATTTTCGTAACGAACTTATATATGTATGTATGTGTATGTGTGTGTGTGTTTATTTGTATTATATAAGCTGCGAATAGTGAATGATGCAAACAAAAAAAATGTTGGCGTTGTAAATAATTTAGCAGCACTGCATTATCAGCAGCTGAACAAACTGTTATGTAATCCCAATGCTTCTCAAAGCATTCCGCCTGAAATATTTCCATCATTTATGACATACAATTACAAAATTCATGTCTCGCCTGATTCCACGGCAGCCCTGTTACACAATTTTCCGAAACCCTGTTGTCATGTTGATATCCCTCAAGTCATATTTGTCAGATTTAGCATAATCTGCATAATCTTGATCTTAAGCGATACACGAAAAAACCGGTGGAAAGGATAACCACACAGATATGACCACGCCCATCAAATTTTTTGGATAAAAGATAGGATATGGTGCCTCCATACAGCTGAAACACAGATCTGTCAAGTTTATCATATCTTGCGTTTATATTAAAAATCTAATATTTCGTAAAAACTAGTAGGACTAAATGAATCACCACTTCAACTAGGACTGCTCGAACTCGAAAAATTAATGGTAGTTTTCTCATATGAAATGTATGAATGACAAGCTTTTTCATGACAGAATTCCACTCTGGGGTTTGCCATTGCCTACCAAGTGGCGAACGCTTATAGAAAAAACCTTTCCCGTAGTTTGATGTTTGATGTAACCTCGAAAGCTGTTTAGGTCAAGCTTATTCTCCAATTTGTTTATTACACAGGCCTGCAAAAAAATGGGTTCGGAATGTTCTATAAAAGTGTAGTGTCATTTCCGAAGTAATTTTTTGCGTAGAATCCAAATCCGGAGTTTAAATTGCTCTATCACGTCAAGACTTTGAGATATCCTAACCTAAAAGTGCAAAAAACGCTGTTTTTGCCCATTTTTGAAGTTATGTAGCTACGCAGATTTTGCTCTTCATAAAAAAGTAAACATAGAATTTTAAAGTAAATATAAGTCTTCCTTTTCAATGTCGTTTAGTTTGCTCAAATATCTTAATTTTTCACTGAGATATCGCATTTTGAAGTCTCCATGTTTTTTTTTTGTGCGACTATGTAATCGACCGTATCACGTCTCATGTTATCTCAATGGATTTTCGAATATCGAAAAATTCACAAACATGGAAACTTCAAAATGCGATATCTCAGTGAAAAATAAAGATATAATATTTAAGCAAACTCAACGGCGTTCGGCCAATCTATTTCCATGCGATTGCATGCTTTGGGAATGATTCAGAAACTGGGGACTTGGGTTCCATATGAGTTAAAACCACGGGATGTTGAACGTTGTTTTTTCGCCTGTGAACAACTGCTCCAGCATCAAAAAAAGGAAGGGTTTTCTTCATCACTATCCAAAGAAAAGCAAGTCATGGGGACTGTCCGGTCATGATTCGAAGTCGTCGGCCGAATATTCACCCTGCGAAGGTTATACTATGTATTTGGTGGGACCCAGTTGGTTTCATTTATTATGAACTGTTAAAAACAAGCGAACCCAACACTGGGAATCGGTATCGACTTCAATTGATGCGATTGAGCGGAGCACTGCGCGAGAAGCGGCCGAAATACGCGGAGAGGCATGAAAAAGTGATTCTACAGCATGACAACGCTCAGCCTCACGTTGCCAAACTCGTTAAAACCTACCTGGAAACACTGAAATGGGAAATCCTACCCCACCCACCATATTTTCCAGATATTGCGCCGTCCGATTATCCACCTCAACCTGTTCTGAGCGATGGCACATGGTCTAGCTGACCAGCAGTTCCATTCATATGAAGACATCAAAAAATGGCTTGATCCGTGGATAGCCTCAACAGATGAACAGTTTTACCGCGGCGGTATACGAGATCTACCAGAAAATGGGGAAAAGTAGCCAGCAATGGGCAATACTTTCAATGATTCTCTTGTAACCAGTTTTTCAGAATAAAGTTGTGCTTTCATAAAAAAAAACAGCGCGAGAACTTAGTTGCGCACCCAATACATTCATTTTTCAGTTAGTACTAACCTTAAAAAGACAGCGGTTAAAGTTTCATGATATTCTATTCATTAGTTCGTGAGTTATTGGGCTAAGAGTGACGCTACTTTTAAGCAAGATTATTAATTTGTGTTGGTAGTCTGCAAGAATTTTACTTTAGATATATAATATTTATATGTATATTTAAATAAATAAAAAAATGTTTGAAAAATTAACAAATCGACCGTTTTTGATTTACCAAAATCCATAGTGGTAAATATTTTCCCAATTCGCGTTACGCTAATGCGTTAATCGCTTGAAAGCAGTTCCGTGCACGTGAGTGATTTTTTCTGTTTTTTACATTTTTATTTTTGGTGAGAAAAAAAGTCCAAATCACCTCAAATCTCACGTGGTCAGTCAATTTGGCTTCCTTCACTTGCAACAAAATGACATTTAAAAAATTCAAATGCACGCATACATACAAAGATACTATTTTTAAGGGAAATCGAGAAATATCGAAATCATTAGTGTCAATTCATGGATGACAAGCGCTAATGAAGCTGTAAAGTTAAAATATGTATGCATGGCATACCTATGCGAGTACAAAAACAAAAATGTTAAAAGTCACATGCGAATAGAGAGATTTGAATTTACTTTCTTGTAGAAAACAATTGAAAACTAGTAACAACTTAATTTTTCCATACGAAAAAAAGGTTGACATTTTCTCGGCAAAAACACAAAACTTCAATAAAGTGAGTGACTACAATTTTGTATTGTGCTGCTGCGAGTCCAAAAGGAAATGAACACGATTAGCCATCATTGGACAGTGGCTGTGGAATATCGTCGCACAGCTATTGGCTATTTATTATGCGTTGCACAAAAGGTGTGAAAAATGCAGTTGCAGTTGCAGTTGCACACACACACACACACAAGTACGCAGCAAGCACTCTTTTGCTGCTGGATTGCATTCGCATTTCAGCATCACGAATTCCCTGCTGCATTAAATAGAAAATGATTTAACAAAAAATTTTTAATTTCTTCCAACTTCATTACATTCGATAGTTAAACATTCATAAGCATGCACACACAAGTACATGCATATGTATGTGTGTATGTAGTGATAATATTGAACTGTGCGGCAGACAAAAACACAAAAGTCGAGAATTAAAGATTCAAAAATGACTTTCATTTATTGGCGCGACTACAATAAACATTCGATGGGAAATTGGCTGGCAGGAAAATTAGAAATTGCTGGAGGAGAATGCAGCAGCAGCAGTTCAAATATACATAAATATGTATTTTAGATGCACATAATCGTAACTGATATGGATTTGGGACGTGTACGGCATGCATTGCCGGACCATTGTTGAGTGCTCTGGAGAATGCATGCGTGAGAGAATGCAGCAGGCGGCATAATGGCTGAGGGATGGCGGTCGAGGCAAAGCGTATAATGAACAAAAGAAATTAATGATTTTAATAAATAATAATAAATATTGGAAATATTTGAAAAATTATGTAGACGCAAGCAGAAAAGGCACTGCTGGGAATAGAAACAGAGTGACGGCAAATGGATTCTCGCTTGAACCACCTCTGGTGCAAACTTACAAAATGGCGGCAGCAAAGTACGAGAGCAAAAGCAATCAATCACAAGCAACGGAGGTGTGGCAAAATAAGCAAATCCCAAATAAGACCAGCGTAAAATCTATCAAAATCGGCATACACATAGGCACATATATCGCCCGTACTTATGTGAAACGTGCTGCCCGCCCATCCACCATTTCAATTTACACCCGAGCAGGACATTTAACCCACACAGCAATTGACATTTTGGCTCAAACGCAATATTACCAAACAAACAACAAAGAAACGGTGCGCGCAGCCCAACTAAAACTTATTAGTTCACGATAAGCAAACAGTGAAAGGCAAGTAAATAAAATTAGGTTAAATATCGCAGGAAAATCAAATACTGCTCTTATTTGCACAAGCCACGTATCGTCAAAGACCGCTTGCTCGCAGCTCGCTGCCATTCCGTTGCCTTCCACCCCATTGCATTGCATGCGCCATCTTCGACATGTCTCGTTTCGAGTTAAGCAAACAACAAAAACGACAACAGCCACAAAAGCAATCCATGTGTAATGGATACTTTCATAGATATGGGCACTTTGAAAGGCAAACAGGCCAAGTTATGATGATAGTGCAAGGCATAGAAAGCCGCCCGCTTTGGTGGGGTGCCAATGACGTTTCGTGCTTGAGAAAATAAGTAAATAAATTAAATAAAAGAAGTTGTGTATCTACGCTATACTCTTATATGCACATACATGTGGCATGTGGCACATAATGTAATTCATGCAAGTGCGTGTGTAGACAATACATGAGCAAACATATGCTAAGGTTTTGCGCCGCACCAAATCCGTAGTAGGGAGGGTGTCAAACTCGGTAGCAACAGCACAGTGCTCAAGAGGTGGACATTTTCTACGCAAAAGTGTGGTATATATTTCAATTGATTTAGCAAGGTTTCTACTATTGTGAGCCCTAATAATTTTTATAATCAAATGTGGCATTTCTTTTTAAGGACGAGGGCAGTTGTTCGGGTATTTGAGAAGTGGCTCAAGACTGTGAGTAGTAAATAATTCCTATGTCGATTTGTAAATTTTTCAAAAATTACAACAGAGCCCTTTTGGGGGGTGGCGCAAAATTAATCACCCTACGAGAAGATTTATAATTTTTACAAAATGATGTCGAGTGCTGAACAATAACCAGCAAAGACGAAAGAAGCTTAGGAGTGTGCGAGCAAAAAGTGCTCCGATGGGAGTTTGGCAGCAACGATGGAACGTACCGAATACGCTACAACGATGAGTTGCTGAAGATGTCTGCCGGGCAGAAGATATCGTTAAACACATTAAATCTCAGGGGATTCGATGGTTGTCTAACCACATGTGCGCATAGAGGACAGCCACCCTCAAAAATCATTTTTAACAACCAACTACCTTATCGAACCGGGTCCGAGGATGTCCAAGGCTAACCTGGCTTGACCAAGCCGACCTGAAAAAGCTAGGAGTTAGAAGCTGGAAGTCTATCGCTATGAGCCGTGCAGATTGGAAGAGGATTGTGGACGAAGCTGAAGCTCACCCTGAGCTGTAATCGGTACATGATGAAGATGATGATGAAATGGTGTCGTAAGTCAATCATAAATTCAAAAAGGACGCCTAGATGTCGTGAAGAGTAGAATAATTCCGAGATGCCGCCTTTTTTATGTCATATTTGACATTTGTCAAATAGACAGTTGTACCTACAATTTTACGCGATGGAACAACGCATTAAAATTATTATAATATATTACGAAAATGGTCGATCTTTTAGAACATTTCGCAAAATTCGTGATTTTTTAATGGCAATAATCGTCCAAATGAGTTGACAATTCGAAGGTTGGTGACAAAATTTCAAGAAACTGGTTCTGTCGAGTATAGTAAAAGAACTGTTTGGCGGACCAAAAGCTGGGCGTTCTGTTCAGAATATTGCTGTTGTAGCGCAAAGTGTTGCTGAACAACCTTCAACAGCGATATCCGATATCTTGGCGTTCTCAACAATTAGGCAGTCGAAGGTTTTGAATCGACTGCTTGGCAGATTTTACCTTAGAGTTGCGCACGGTGGACATTTAAATGATATAATATTTCACATATAGTTGTTAAGAGCCGTATTTTGAGCTGTATACAAATAGTGATACCTGAGAGAATCTAAATGTTTGCATATTTTATTTTAAAACAACATCTAGACGCGTCTTTTGAAAGAATCTTAACTTCGCTAAATTTTATCTACAAGAAAACTTAATTAAATTGAGTTAAATTGTTTTCCTAATAGTGGTCGCCCCTCGGAAGGCAATGGCAAACCTCCGAGTGTATTTATACCATGGAAAAGCCGCTCTTAAAAAACCATTTGCCGTTCGGAGTCGGCTTAAAAATGCTCGGCCACACACCTAACCGATGTGTGCGCGGCAATTATTTATTTATTTACTTAGTTCAGTTAAGAGCTGTATTGTAATATCAGAAAATAATAAAAATAATAATAACAAAAACAAAATAACAACATCTAGGCGGGTTTGCTAAAAGATCTTTTATTTGCATTAACCTCTAGCAATTCGTACCCCTGCGATTTCTTCACATACACACCGCGTAGAAAAATTATACACACCGCCTTTTTTATAAAAATATAGTTCATACTACAACAAAAACCATATAACGGAGAATTTCAAACTTTGCATAAAATTTCATCAACTTTTTTCACTAAAATTTTTTTTGGGTATGAAGTTTTCAGCCCAGTGAATTTAAGTATAAGAAACTGCAAGTTTCAAGAGTGACTAGAAAATATCGCTGATTTTTAGCAATTTTTATTATTGACGGTGCTAAGCTTTTTCTTCTATACAAAAAATTCGAGTATGCCTTAGACAAATTCTGAAAATTGTGGTTAAAAAGTTGAAAGTTTTGAGAAAATTTTGAAAAATTTTGTGACTATTCCAAATCCAATTTTTCAATTAATTCTTTAAATTCCATTTTTCAAGTAATGGAAAACCATAGTGGCCATTTACATTAATAAAAAAAAGTATAATACTAGTAGAAAGTCCAGAGCTGAATCCATACATGGAATACAGTTTGTGGCCAGAATTGGAGAATATGGCCTGGCGAAGGCCTCACAGAAATTTGGAGAGTCTCAAACAGTCTTTGGTTCGAACAGCGACGTCAATATCCATGAAAACGGTGCGTGCAGCAATATCTGAATGGCCTAATCGTTTGAAAGTTTATGTAAAAGCAAATGGTGACCATTCTGAATGAAAATGAAAAATAGTTTTTTTTTTATTATTTACATGATTCAATAAAACTAATTTCATTAAAAAGGTATTATAATTTCATAGCTACAAAGGACTTATGGGGTCCCCCGATGGTCTAGAATTTTCAAAAAATCGATTTTTTTTTACATTTCGAAAGTATAGGCCTTTAAGAATATATTGCCAAATTTTTGGAAGGATATTCCCAGTATTTTTGAATCTACAGCCGTTTTAATGTAGGTAGAGTCAGATTTGTCAAGCGGCCAATTTTAATACTTTAAACTCAATTATCTCGAAACTACTTTTTTCGGCCTGGTGTTGTCAAAAAAAAAACAAAAAAAAAATTATTCACCCGAATCGGCTGAAATTTTAATATGTTGATCACAACATCAAAGGCTATGAGCCGTACTAGAATCATATTATTATTTCAACGATTTCGTATTTTTTTGATTAGAAAACTGGAAAAAAACCGATTCAAAAACGCGCCATTTTGACAATTTTTTTTTATGCTAGTACAGGACATAATTTTTTTTTTTTTACTCCTCTCGGAGTAAGTAGGGCCTCGACAAGACATTTGTCTTGCGTTGGTTAAGTTAATCTATTTGAATTCTGACAGGGTAGGTTATTAGCCTGCCACTACCAGTCCTAAACTTGGGAAGAACGCCTTCTTACTGCTTGGAGCGCCATCTATGCCAGAGGCATACAGATTAATAATTTTTTTGGATTTTGTGTTTCAGATAAATAGAAGAGCGAAAAGGGGCAACACCGTCCAGGTCCAATTTCTCAACTTCAGCGCTATTTTTAAAATTATTAAAATAAAATAAAATTTTTTTTGAATTTTTGTATGTAAAAGAAGTCATATAAAAAACCTAAAAAATTTAAATATCGGTTTTCATTTTTTTTTGTAAAAAAGGACATCCTGATAACACCCTGAATTTTCGAGCTCTATACCACCGGGGCCCCTTAACTTGTAACAGAACTTATGACAGCCAACTGTGGATGCTTTGGACTCATTGAATGTCGGTATTTTACCTTGACACGGTGATTCTCTGGATTTTATTGAAAATAGCTAAGCTAATCTTACAGGAAGATATACCAACGCAATATCAAAAGAAAACAGCGAAGATGTGTGGAAGGCGCTGAACTAAAGGAAATGGTTGTAGATGTCATAAGAAGATGTGGAACAAGAGTTAAGGTAGTCATAAGTCGCGTATTTGCTGCTATATGGATGCATTATTCATTTTAAATTAAAAACTACTAAAAACAAATAGAAATCCTTTTTTTCTATTTTAACACACAACCAGTTTAACTTTTAGCAACAGCTGAATTGAAATTCTTCAATCTTAGCATCCAAAAACTGTGGTGCCTCCAATGGATGTCCATCGCAATATTTCCGCTTGCTTTCCTTAACCGAAACACTGTAACGTCGACGTGCCAACAACCAAAATCATTTCATAGGCCGAAATTACATATCGTTGCTGCCGCGGAACATTGAGGAGGACGAGGCATTTTTTGGCAAATCATCTTGCGATCATTTCTCACAGCGGCTCTGCGGCTGTCGTTGCTACCAAAAAAAAAATAAAAATAAAAAAAAGCAGAAAACCCAACGCTCAAATACAAAATTAAACAAAGAGAAAAGTTGGAAACTAGATGCCGAAGAAATGGAGAATGTAACGCAGCGGGCGGTAGTGGCAGCTAGCACCAGCAGCAACTGGCACGCACGCAGTCAGCGAGACGAACCTGACATGGGTGGTGCAGGCAGCTACGAGTTTAATAACAATAGGGAGCTCGCATTGCCACTGGGCGCTGAATGTCTAAATGCCCGCGCGTCTGCACGCTGCCTACCCGCTCGACCTCGAATGCCTGATATTGCAGCTTGCTTTTGCTGATAAAGTTTGATGAGTGCGTGCGTGTCAAGAAGAAAATTAACATTAGCTTGTAGCGGGAGCAAAAAAAAAATAATAATAGAAAGAAAAAAAATGTTTAGAAAGTATTACTAATATTCGTAGCACGGTAGGCTATATTTCTGTAGCGCACCACCCACTGCCGCACAGCTAAATTAAAACATGTTTTGGTAATGGAATTCGATTAAAATATATCTGATACGAAATTATTTCCGTTCAAAATGAAAATAAAAAAAGCAAGAAACAAAGCCTCCACATTTAGAAAGGCACACGTACACGAAATACAGGCGCAAACAATGAAATGAGGCGCATTTTATAAGGCCACCGAGCGCGTGGCACCTACACCCACCACCCCACTCACTAGAATATCTGCGTCTTAGGCCGACCAGCAGTACAACTGATAAAAGCTCATTTTTCTTTCATTTACGTGCCTGTCAACTCAAAACGCCTGCTGCCATTTACGATGCTTTCCCCAACGCCACAGCGACGGGGTAAAACTGGCAGGCTGACAAGCCAACACCGGGTAGGGGGTAACCAAGCAGGCCATGCCGCAGATTTGATTGGTGGTGTATTTTCTCTAAAAAGGGATGAAGCTCGATCTATCAACGTTGGTTAATGTTCGAAATTTACGCCATTTTAATATTAAAACTTTTTCTCTTTGTGATTATGCAATGGCAAATGGAAGTGTAGTGAGCAAGCGAAAGTCTTTATTGAACGACAAAGGAAAAGGAAATAGGGGAAATAAGACAATATTGAAGATGGATTATCTGTGGGCAGATGTGTTAAAGACACGTGTGCGGCAGTTAACGTAGAGATATTAAATATTCATTTTACTCTGGAGCACATTTGGAAGCAATGATAAGAACGATAATAATACAGGGCGTGTCGAATATAAATTCAACAGTGTAATGCCGAAATATCAGAATGTTTATATTTTAAATGTTCACATCGCCCCTCTCCCTTCAGTGCATACTGTAGAGAAAATTAAAACTCGATTTTCTGGAAGCCACATTTTTAGTCACAACTCACGCAAACCCTGAGCGACGCACTTAAAGTTTTAACTCTATACGAGGGTTGTCTTTATATGTATTTTTCACTACGTTTTCGGTATTTTTTAGCGTAAATTTACATACAACGCTTTCACTTACGAGCTTTATTTGTTATTTTTTCAGTGAGTTGAAAATTTCGTATCGCCTAGAAGATGAAATTAACTCGTGAAAATTTTCGAGCGATGAGTTTTTATGACTTTCGAAGTGGATTATCGACACAGGGTTGCATTGATCAACTTACTTCGACTTTTGGCATTGAAGCATCACACTTAGCCACTTTGAAATGCTCGTATAATGAGTTCTAACAAGGCCGTTGATTCATCCATGATGCATTTCGTGAATGTCGTCCGAGAACGGTTGTTGTCCAAAAGCAATCGATACTGCGCGTCAAGTGTAAGTAATCAAACTAAAGTTGATAGCTGGGGAAGCACCGGAAAGCAAATGGCTGCCTGTTCGCCGATTCCGAACATCTGGTCATATCGCAACTGTACCACTCGAGAAACTTAAAACAGTCAATTCTTAGTGGCATACAAGGTGAAGTCCAAAATAAACAAGACTGGCGTCATATGCTTTTGTTGGTGCCATCTCTTTAATGAGTTAGTGCGTTGGAAGTTACATCCCTAGCTGACTTCCAGTGAAAGCTTGGTGAAGCGAAGTTATTGCATCTAATGTGTCAGTATGTTTGTGTTATCGGTACAAAAATGAGTTTCCAACAAAGAGCTAATATCATATTTTATTGGAAAATCGGTAAAACGTTTACCGAAACATTTGAATTGATGAAAAAAGTTTTTGGTGATGATTGTCTATCTCGTGGCAGAGTTCATGAATGGTTTACACCTTTCAGATTGTGAGGACATAAATGTCAACGGACATACGGCCCGCCCAAAATCAGTAATCATCGAAAACTCCATTGAAATTGTTCGTAAATTTATCAAAAATGAACCAAAATCATAGTTGAAATTCATGGAATCGGAGTTGAATATCTTCAAAACATCGACTTATCACATTTTAACAAATCATTTGGGCTTACGAAAGGTCTGTTCAATTTTCTTTACGCTCAAATTAACTGAGAACCAAAAATTGCTCAGAATTCAACATTCGAAAGACCTCATTAAAGAGACGAGAAAATACGAGAACTTCCTTTGCAACATTGTAACTGGTGATGAAACGTGGTGTTGCCAACATGAACCTGAAATTAATCGTCGGTACTTTGGAAGGCACCAGACCAGCCACCACCCAAAAAATCGCGTTTGGAGAAGTCGAAAATCAAGTCTACGCTCATTTGTTTTTACGATTTTTACGATTCCAAGGGAATTATCCACAAGGAGTTCATGCCAACGGATCAAACCGTCAACCCAATTTTCTATCTTGGCGTTTGTTGCATCGCATTCGTCGAATTCGCCCTGAATACTGCGACGGAGGAAGCTGGCGCTTATTGCATGACAATTCACCATCTCATCGATCCACTTTTGTGACTGATTTTTTTACCAGAAATCGAATTTTAACCACCAATTAGTCACCGTATTCGCCTGATATGGCTCCCTGTGATTTCTAACTATTCGGAAAATTGCATTTGGCCATGAAAGGAAAACGTTTTGCGTCCGTAGAGGCCATCCAAATGGCTTGTACCGACATCCTGAAGGACATTCCGGTCAATGACCTGAAACACACTTTCGAAAAGCTTTTAGATCGCGCAAAACAGTGGATCGAGGCCAGAGGGGACTATTTTGAATAAATAAACTCGAAGTTATTAGAACAAAGCTCCTGTCGTTTCTATTTTAGCTCGGTCTTGTTTATTATGGCTTTGTACAACCATTTGTTTGCCAGAAGTCAACGACAAATCACCCTTCACCAAGACAATGCGAGCTCTAGCCAATCAGCTCACACAATCGAGTTTTTGAGCACTCAAATGATGAAATTAATGTGTCGTACGCCTTACAGCATTGATTTTTTATCTAAAGATTTCTTTTCTGTTTCGGAACATCAGAGATAAAATGTGAGGGCAATGTTTTTCAACGCCTGAAGAAGCTTTTGAAGTCTTTAAACAACTCGTTTTGGAGGTATCCACTTCAGAGTGACAAAACTGCTTCGAAAATTTTATTAAGTCGTCAGTGAAGCCAGAGGTACCAGCTTCGGTACAGATTTTCTCTTCGCCCAAATCCAGCCTACTTGGAAAGATTGCACTGGCACAACCCCCAAACTCCAGATGGCGCATAAAGAGATTTGCGTACGAGGTTCAGAGAAATGCGGTCTTCACTGCCTGAAAATGCTACCATGTTCCTTGAGAGAAGGTCGCCAGAGGCCAACCTCCTTTAATCTGATTGCACTTTGAGCAGCGATAGAAATAACGCAAAAGCCGATTCTCAGCTTTTTCATAAATAAATCAGTTAAAATAGTCAGCCAATCAGCTGATTCCTTCAAAATCGCTGAGAGCCACTTAACGGTCTGATGTTGGCCACATCGCATGACAGCACTGGGTCTCGTAATGAGTACACCGTGATTTATAGCAGAGGATGCTGGCTATCAGCCTCGCCTCATCATTTCATTTCAAGTAAATCAATTAATTTTTATTTATTCGGGCCCTTCTGTCACCATATTAATCAACCTCTCGTATTGAAAAGATTGCTTGAAAATTATGCACCATTCACCAATAAATCACTTTCTTTATGTTTTCGTCGCACAAAGTAAAGCCTTCGTATAAATTAGTCACGAAAAACTGTCAAAGCTGGGCCTCATTCGAAATTAATTACGTCGATTACACGAATTTCGAAATGTTGGCAGAATTGAATTATTTATGGGCTCGGCCCGTCAGTCGCACTTTCTCGTGTCAAGCAAAAGTAGCGATTTTCTTCTTAAAGTTATTTGTGCCTGCTTCATAGTTGGGGGTTACTTCTGCCACTTCAAAGTAATAATTGTTTATTTAACGGTACTAAAACGTGTGCGCAAAGTAATTTTTAATGCTGATGGGAGTGAAAGGTTAAGCCACTACTCTACGAAATAATAACATTGTATGATAAAAGAAAACTAAGTCGACGAAAATAATTAGAATACAAACACACTTTAATAATATTTTGCCATAAATCCTACTCGTGTATGCAATAAACGATTAAATTTGTATGTAGTAAACAAATCTGAGACCTAGCAAGATGAAGACAGCACCGCTTATCTCCCGCACAACTAAATGTTCTTATCACCAACCGAGCGAAAAAAGTAAGAAACAAAAAGTGCACCTAATTATGATTCTTGTGCGAAGTAGCTTCCCAATGTTCTGCTGATTTACGTAGTGCCACACGCCTAATGTTGGAGGCCGTGCCATGTATGTAGACATGCTAACAACCGAAACAAAAGAAAGCCCAAAAGTTACTGACAAATACATATTTACATGTATTAAATGGCATTTTATAATCACTCACGACGAAACAAATGGTTTTAACAACCAAATTAATTGCAGGGTGCTTTCAGCAGGTCTCAACATAAAAGATATGGCGGGAAGCATTTGTGAGAGAGTGCGAAAAAAGGGAGCATTTAAGGCAACTTTCTGGTCTAGAATTTCGAGAAAATCGACTTTTTTTTGCATATTATAACAGTTTATACTTTCAAAAATATACTTGCAAATTTGTATATTGAAATTCGTTGCAGTTTAGACGTTACAGTCCTTTAAAACGAGTCCGGTTTGGAGTACGACGCCCAGGGTCGTTTTTTCTCGAAACAATTTTTTCCGGAAATGGCGTTGGTAATTTCTCAAAAAGTTCTGCACCGAGTGATTTGAATTTTTAATATGTTATTGAGTAGACTTGTGGCTCACTCTCACGCGTAGCAGAATTATAATTTTATAATCAATTTTTCTATTTTTTTTTTAAGAGCGAGAAGGTGAAAAAAATCTTTTTTTTTTTTTGTTTTTTCAATAAACAGTTAAAATATCTAGAACAAAATTGTTTTTTTTTTTGTAAATCTGCTACGCACCATAGCGACATATGTATCTTCTGATGAATAATCGACCGAATTTTTTTTTCTCAGAGTAACTGATTACCGGTGGATAGAGGAAATCCAGGTGAGGGAGCCAACTTGAAGCAAAGCCACATACACCAGCACTGGGAAAGGCCCAGATGAAAAATATTCTCCCCTATTTCTGGCAGTTGAAATTCTAACGCAGTAGCCGGAGCAGGTCACTGGAAGTTTAACTCTGCCTTTTACGGAAGAGGAACTTGAAATAGCAGCGTCCACGCTAAAATACCACAAAGCGCCTGGACGTGACGGAATGCCGTCCGAAATGCTCGAGCAACCTCGTTTACTATTGGCGATGGATACGCACCTCAGAAGCTCTTTGGAGAGCTCTGGTATATCAACTGCACAACACGCATACCTTAAAGGCAAATCTACGGAGACAGCGCTTCACGAGGTAATCGGGGCCTTTAACAATGTTAGCACACATGCCATCCAACGGGCGTTGATAGACCTGGAGGTGGACAATTGCATTAGTAACTGGGCCATCTCCATGCTAGAAACCAGGATCATAAAAGCTAATATGGGTAATATCAACAGAACCAAGAAGGTCCACGGGGGCACTCCACAAGGGGGAGTATTATCTCCACTTCTTTGGCTATGTGTGATCAGCAAAATCTTAATAAAACTTGACGGAGGTGGGGTAAAAGTGGTGACGTACGCTGATGATGTGGTGCTAATGGTGTCAGGACTGTGTCCAAATACGATCAGTGGGATCATCCAAAGGGTGTTGGCGAGCTTAACTCTTGGGCCACAGGATGTGGGCTAAGTTTAAACCCGCGTAAAACAGATTTTATGCTTTTTACCACCAGATACAAGGTACCAGTTTTTATCCTACCAAATATCAACCGACAAACTCTGTCACTATCAACCGGTGCAAAGTACTTAGGGGTAATTCTGGACTCCAAACCTAGCTGGAAGTTAAACGTCGAAGAACGGGTAAGGAAAGCAGAAATTGCTTTATATGCCTGCAAACGTATGATTGGAAGAAGATGGGGTCTTCAACCTAAGCATACATTATGGCTGTATAAGGCGGTTATACGACCCATTTTATCGTATGGTTCGGTAGTTTGGTGGAAAGCTCTAGGGAGAGAGTACAATACCAAATTACTCGGCAGAATACAAAGATCAGCCTGTGCAATAACGGTCGGTGCAATCAGATCATGTCCTAGAGAGGCTCTCAATGCACTGACACACGTTACTTCAATAGACCTACATATAAAGAAGACGGCAACCATGAGTGCATTTAGGTTAAATGAAGCGAATTGCAGATTGTAGATAGAGAGACCAGGCGAAATGCAAAATCAGCAGAACGTTATGGCCCACCTACAACCTTAAGCAATCGTCGACATTGATAAACATGAAACGACGGGACACCTGTAGACTTACGGCAGTCATATTTGGCTTCTGGTCTATCGGAGAACAAGCCGCCAAAATGGGCATCCCTCACAACACACACAGCCATAATTGTAAGCAACCGAAAAAAAAGAAACAATCTTCCATTTCCTCTGTGAATGCCCTGCCTGCAACTGCAACTGTCTGGCTTAGACGTCAACAACATAATAAGGTTTCTAAACCGCACAGACTGGATATAGTCCTGCTGTAAATAACTGTTAAGCAATTTGGTAACGACGATGTGGCAACAAAATGGTGCGGAGGCGCTAGTTGGATTCTGGATGAATCACCACTCTAACCAACCACCAACGCAAACACTTGCTGCCGTATTATCTTCAATGCGTCTAGAAACCATACAGCCTGCTAAGCGCCAATAGCGCCTGACCAGAACCTGTATGCATAGAGGCAAAATGCGATCATTTGGAATAAACTACTTTTTTCACAAGCTTATTAATTAAGAACAAAATGAAAACTATGAGAAACACTGAAGACTTGATATATAAACTGGAACACCAATTTTAAATTGTAGCAATACGAGCACTTATGACAGCACTGAATGTGGATGTTGAAACAATCTCTCGCATACTCGATAATTGAGAGCAACAGAAACATTTTTATGGCTGAGTATTTGAAAGTCGAGAGTGCGCCGCTATAGACAAAAGTAGTGAAGCGGGTTTATTTGAATTTTAGGCACTATATTTTTTGGTTCGCATTTTTTATTTCAAATTCGTTAATTTCTTATCAACGACAGCTTTCGTTCGAGTGTAGCTCTAATAAGCTTTAAATTGTAGATAAAAAGCATTAACGCTTAAAAATACAGATAAAAATGCTTGCATACAGCATAGCGGTTTTAAACAAACAAAAAGTCTATAATTTATAAACATATACACATACAAACATATTTACGTGGAATAAAATGAGCTACATTTCACAACTTTACGAAATAAAATTATATAAATGTCGATAATGTGCGATATTTAGATATTTAAAAAAAATTGAGAAAATTATAGATTTAGTTTATGTTTAACTTGCATTCATATATATTTTATAGCGATGAGTATTGAGCATATTTAATTTGGTACTAAAATCTTAGCAGAGTTATCTTCTGAATATTGACCCAAATACGCCTGTAACTCACTTTTTAGAAATGAAAATAGAATAGCCTAAACAGAACAATCAAGTAATTGGATTGAAAATAACAATAATAATAATAATTAAAAAAACTAGATTAACAAAACATTAATTAAAAAAAATTAAAAATATTGAATTAAAAAAGAGATAAAAATTTGATTAAGAAACATGAAATAAAAAACTATTACATAAATAATTCAAAATAAAAAAAAAAAAAAAATTAAAATTAAAAACAAAAAAAAATTAAAAAAAAAAAATTAAAAAGAAAAAAAATTTACAAAATTTATTTAAAAAAAATTCAAAATATTACATTAAAAAAAACAAATTAAAACAAAAATAGATTAAAAAATTGAGTTACAAAAATTATAAAAAAAATTAAAACAAAAAAATTGTATGTAAAGAATTATTAAAAAAAAAACTATAAAAAAAAATTTATTTAAAATAATTAATGAACCAAATTCAATAAAATTAAACTTAAGCAAATTAAATTAAAAAAAACTATTAAAATAAAAAAAATTTTATTAAAAAAATAGTTAAAGAAATTTAATTGAACTAAAAATACTAACTTAAAAAGAAAAAAAATTAAATTCAAAAGAATTAAATAAAACTAAAAATATTAAAAAAAAAGAAAAAATTAAACAAAAAATAAATTAAAAAGAATTAGATAAAAGAAAATTTACTAAAGTAAAAAAAGTAAAAAATTGGATAAACAAAAATTTTTTTAAAAAAGTTAAAATATTATATTAAACAAGAACATCAAACAAATTAGATTAAAGATAAGTAAAAAGTAGATAAGAGAAAAATTAAAAACAATTAAATAAAAAAAATGAAAAAAATTAATAAAAGAAAAAACATTAAATTAAAAAGAAAAAAGTGAAAAAAATTAAATTGAAAAAAATTAAATTAAAGAAAATAAATTGAAAAAAATAAAAAAACAATAACTTAAAAAAGTAGAAAAATACAATTTAATTAAAAAATAAATATTATATTAAAGAAATAAAATTAATTTAAAATATTAATTTGAAAAAAACACTAAAAAATTAATTTCAATAAATTCAAAACAGATAAAAAATTAACAAAAGAAAAAATATTTTAATTTAAAAAAGTTAGATTAAAAATAATTAATTAAAAAATATGTATAATAAAATTCAAATTAAAAAAAAAAAATTAAAAAAAAATTTAATTCAAAACTATTAAATACAAGAAAAAATATTACCTTAAAAAAGTAGAGACATTAGGTAACCAAAAATTTATTTTAAAAAACTAATATTATATGTTATATTAAAGAAATTAAATAAAAGAAATTAATTTAAAATATGAAATTAAAAAAAACGCACTAAAAAAATTAATTTCAATAAACTGAAAATAGATAAAAAAAATTAATAAAAGAAAAAATATTAAATTAAAAAAAAACTTAGATTAAAAAAAGTTAATTAAACAAATATGTATAATAAAATTAAAAATAAAAAAAAATTTAATGAAAAAAATGCGATAAAAGAAAAAATATTAACTTAAGAAAGTAGAAAAAATAGATAAACACAAATTATTTAAAAAATAAATAAATAAAATATTATATTAAAGAAATTAAATATAAAAACACTAAACAAATAAATTTCAATAAACTAAAAATAGATAAAACAATTTATAAAAAAATATATATATCAAATTAAAAAAATAAAATAAGAAGAAAATTAAAAAAAAAAAACAATTTAATTGAAAAAAATTTATATGAAAAAATTAAATAAAAGAAAAAATATTAATTTAAAAATATAGAAAAATTCGGTAAACAAAAATTAATTAAAAAAAATAAAAATGTTATATTAAAGAAATTAAATAAAACAAAAAAATAATTTAAAATATTAAATTAAAAAAAAACTAAAAAAAATAATTTTAATAAACTAAAACCAGAAAAACCATTAATAAAAGAAAAAATATTAAATGAAAAAAATAAATTAGATTAAAAAAAATGAATTAGAGAAATATGTATAATAAAATTAAAAAGAAAAAACTTAATTGAAAAAAAAAATTAAATAAAAGAAAATATTTAACTTAAAAAAAGTACAAAAATTAGATAAACAAAAAATAATTAAACAAAATTAAAATATTATATTAAAGAAAAAACATTAAAAATTAAATTTAAAAAAATTAATTTAAAATATTAAATTAAAAAAAAACACTAAAAAAATTAATTTCAATAAACTAAAAGTAGTAAATTAAAAAAAAAATGTTGAAAAAATTAGAAACAAAATTAACTTAAAAAAAAATTAATTTAATTTCTATGCAAATAAATTCTTGCAGCTCGATCCAAATACGCACATTCTACCACATTCACTGGTGCATGTGTAAAATGTTATATGTATGCATACATAAAATAAATATTTTATTTAAAAGTGTTTTATTTTGACCTTAAGAATTACTGACAAAATTTTACCAAGAGCAAATAAACTGAAACTCAAAAAAAACTGCACTATTTACATGTGCCTTCAAATTATGTAGGAATTAAATAAATTATAAAAAAGATCTAATATTTAAGCAATTATGTACAAAGTGGCGCAAAATTAATCACTCTATCCGAAGATTTGCAATTCTTGCCAATTTGGCACTTGTGAACTAGGCGGCTGCAGTAGGGGAAAAATAAAAACAATCAAAACAAAGATTTCCATTATTCAAAGTGATTATTTTTTTGTATTTATTAAAAAAGTTATGCAAAAACAAAATTGGATGATTAATTTTGCGCCACCAGTCAAAATAACTCCATCACTGAAAATTACTATTTTTTAGTATGAAAGTTATGCAAAAATAAAAATGGATGATTAATTTTGTGCCACCTTGTACACACACTCGATTTGCTTTAATAAAATTATAGATATATGCATACCACTCACTACGCGGCAGAAGTGTCAAAAAAAAAAAAAAATTAAAAAGATTAAAAAAGATTAAAAAAACTTAAAAAAATTAAAAAAAAAAACTTTTAGATAAGCATGCAAAAATGACTTGTTTTATGGTGCATGAAAAATTCGTGGTCATATCCCATATAGAAATAGTGTGTTTTTTGTTTTTGTTACTTTAGTTGTTGTTTTTTCAAAGAATTTGAAGATTTTTATCAATTCCCTTTAAATGCAGTGAATAAATATGAATCAGTACAAAAAGGAAGTCAAAGATAAAATTTTTGCTATTGAAAAAATTGAATTTATTTTCTATGTCAAAATTCTATCTGACATACTGTATGCATATGTACATATATATTGCGCAATATATTTCTTTTGGTCGCAGTGCGCAGTAGCCCAATAATAATAATAAATATTCTAAGAGTAGCTGCTTTCGATTCACCAACCATTTAGCGAGTAGTGAATAAAACAAAAAAAAAATCACTTGAATCCAACGTTGCATATTAATGGGCCCCACTGCATTATTTTCATTTTTAGAAACTGTTATGTAATTTCATTGCGTATCAAAGCATCACGCCTGAAAGTATGCAAAATAGAATATTAAAAAAAAAATACCCCTACTTATGCTCGCAAGCACTGGCTTTAACATGTCGCTTGAACGTCGTTAAGCTGTTGGTGCTTTCACATAAAAATTTTCCGCCCAGCGAGAAGTGGAATTCTACAGCGAGCAGAGATGTGATGAATTCAAAGCAGCTGGTATCTCTTAAGCTGAAAATGCGTATTTACTTTTAAATAGCGAGGCATAGAGATTTTCAACTTTGAAGATGTTTTACTAAAATCTTAAATTTTTTGATTTATCCAGCAAACGAACTATATGCTTTTCTGTATTAGTAGTAGTATTTACGAGATGTGTTCAAAAAGTATCACGAATTTTATGCTTTTTCAAAAATTATTTATTCATTCATTATTATCTATTTTGTCCCCTTCGAAGTAATCCCCATGAGATATTATGCACCTGTGCCAACGTTTTTTCCAATCTTGGAAGCACTTCAAAAAATCATTTTTGTTTTTTATCTTGTTCAGCTCCTCCTTCGATGCCGTCTTTATCTCGTCAATCTTAGCGTAGCGTCGTCCTTTCATGGACGTCTTCAGTTTCGGGAACAAGAAAAAGTCACAGGGGGCCAGATCTGGGAAACACGGGGGCTGTGGCTTTATTAGTGTGTTGTTTTTGGCCAAAAATTCGCGCACAAGCAACGACGTGTGAGCAGGGGCGTTATCGTCATGCAAGAGCCAATTTTTGTTCTTCCAGAAATCCGGGCGCCGTTTTACCCTGTGGCAAGAACTCATGATGCACAACGCGCCTGCAATCGAAGAAAACGGTAGGCAAAACTTTTACATTCGACCGAACTTGGGGCGCTTTTTTCGCTCTTGGTTCGTGCGGCAGCTTCCATTGAGATGATTGAGCTTTGGTTTCCACGTCATAACGATAAACCCACGATGCGTCACCAGCTATGACCCTCTGGAGCAAATTTGGGTCGTCGCGGGCAGAGTCCAACACCTCAATAGCAATGTTCATGCGATGCTGCTTTTGGTCGAAATTGAGTAGTTTTGGTACGAATTTTGCGGCGACCCGTCTCATGCCAAGTCATTGAAAAAATCGAATGCCACGAGCTAATCGATATGTCTAGGAGCTCAGCAACTTCTCTAACGGTGATTCGACGATTGGGTTATACCATTTTCTTCACTTCATCAATTTTTTCGTCTGTTGTTTAAGTGCTTGGGTGTCCGGGGCGTCCGGCACACTTTTCGTCGTTTACATCTTCTCGGCCTTCTGAGAACATTTTGTACCACCCACCGATAAACGTTGCTTTGGTCTAAAGTAGCTTCTCCGTATGGCACAGCCAACATTCGGAATGCATCCGCGCACTTATTTTCGCTTTTCACATAAAATTTGATACAAGTTCTTTGCTCCATCTTTTTGAATAGGTAAAAAGAAAAGATGAGCCGAACCACGTGCAAGCAAAGCAGCTATCAACAATTAAATGAACATTCAAAATGGCTGAACTAGTAGGCATGGGTGAGAGACATGAGTAGCAACATATCGCCACAAAAAAATCGAAATTCGAATATATGTTACCTGCGAAAATTCAAAATTCGCCATACTTTTTGAACACACCTTGTATTGCAAGTATGCTACAAGTAAAATATACAACATTTTGATGATTACTCATTCTAGTATTAAGAAAAAAAAAATTTACATTAATTTAACTGCATTTTTCTGCATCTCCAAAATACCTTGGTTAACATTGATTTACTTGACCCATCGAAATATATATGTACTACATATCGCTTATTTACTTCAATGGTGTCGTAACCCAAAAAACCGAAATGTCGTGAAAAACGTTTAAGTTTAAAGTTTTCAAGTTACTATGTCTGCTCTCCATTTGTCGCACAACATCAAGACGCACGCCCGAAAAGAAGAAGGAGCTCGGCCAAACACATATATATATACATATATATTTGTATATAATATACATATAAATACATATATCTCCCTGTGTGAAAAAAAGTACTTATTTCTATTATTAATCTTCTTCTTCTTCGATGTTTCTTTACATAGCATAAAATCACAGCGCTTGTGGTCATTTCTAATATTTATCTAAAAATATATATTTTTTTTATTATGAAACTTTTTAAGAAAATGAGCGATATTTACATATGTATGCGTGTATATCCCTTCACCTAATTGTGCACAACCTGCCTGTCGTCAATCACAGACTTCGTCATATTCATAGCACACATACATATACACGATGTTACTCGGTAGCACTCGGCAAATTTCACCACAAATTAGGAATATTTTGGAAAAATAATTAGATCACTTACCAGTTTCATTATCCACCGTGAAAGGTATGCCAGCCCATTCATCATCAATATCGGATACTGCCGCATCTTTGTCCTCAAAGCTTGGCTATATAACAACAACAATCGTTTTAGTATTATAAAACACAAAAATATTTATGTGAAAACAACAAAAACAAAAGAAAAACAAAAAAAAATGTATAAATGTCGCGAGTCTGCTGTTGGCTCTGTAAAGCATTTCTTTAAACAGGTATCCTCTTTCACCTTGCGCTTCAAAACATAGGTGCGTCCTTTTTGCGTATAGATAAAATATTTTGCCTTCGTTGTCTTGAGAAGATTGCGTGATTTCTTCACAAATCCCTTTAAAATTGGCTCAAACCAACACATCCTTGCAAAATCCTCTATGTGTCTCTATGGCTACACTCACTTCAAATGCTACTTATTTACAACTAAAATCAAATCTCTGTATTTTATTCATTTTGAGTTTTATGTATTAAAAATGTATTATCTTCAATTTGAGCGCGGTTTGCATGTGATGATCAACGTTCTGTCGCATTTTTCGCTCAACGATGTTTACCTACATATCTACACATGTATGTATGTGTGTGTGTATGTGTCGGAGCATCACATGTTGGATCCAGGCTTAGAGCAATAAAAGATTTAAGAGAATATTCACTTTTGGGTGCGCACAATTTATATACTCATCTCAGAGCGTTCTCAAAAATAAATGTTACGAGTTAAGTTACGTACGGACGGGTGGGTACATTAGTCTTAACCCTGCTGTGGTATGGCATATTCTAGAGCATAACATTTCTACATCATAGAACTCGTGAACTCGTATGATGAAAAAAGTTTTCGGTAGATGAGAAATTTATTCCCTACTAATACATACATCAACTTGAGTTTGGTGAAAAAGAAATCCATTATTTTCACGATAGGCATCTCGTAACGTATCGATTAAACAATTTAAAGTTTGTGCGCGTTGTCTAGGGGACATTCGACACTAAAAAAATTCTTTTGCTGTTTTTAGTTTGTTCCATTCAGTTTTGAGTTACAGGCCGTTAACATCACCTGTCGAAGACCTGACAGGGAGACTTTGGAGAGTCTGAAACAATGAGAGAAAATCCCATACGTTTTACAGTTTTTCTTAGATAAAGGCGAGGCATTTGCCAGCCAGGTCACTGAAATTGTGAATGGTGTGTGTTTCCGTGCAATTTTGGTTTCTACGGTTACATTCGGTTTTTGTCGATAAAATCACAGAAATGATCGAAGTTGGCCCGTTGTTAGCATCGTCTAAGAGCTATAAATCAACCTTAATACCTTAAAACCTTTATATCTTTTTAAATAGATCTGACTAAATTTCAAGATTTAAAGATAAATGTATATTTATTATTAATTTATTTTATATTGTTTTGTTATATTTTGCTGAAATTGTGAATGGTGCCGATACTGCAACAGCCAATAACGTGCAATCTTGGTTTCATCGATTCTGTTCAGGCATTTCTTATGTTAAAGAAAATGTCAATAAGATCGAAAATGTCACAGAATCACAGAATTAATCGAAGTTGACAGGCATATGTTTTTGTTTTTTTTTTGGGTTCGGGACATACCAACAAGTAGGGCAAGTTAGTTGTGGTAGCATCGCCCAGACGCTACAGATCGCCTATAAAACAGTTTAAAACCATTTGCGCAAAAATTTGACGTGGAAATAATGAATTTCTGTTTCCTCAAACTAATTTTTGCACTTTTTTCGAACTTTGAAATTTATTGACGAGAACGCACGAAGACCTAAAATTTTAATTATGTTTTAGAAATCTAGCTGACTCTGTAGTCAAATAAATACGTTTATATTTTCATGCATGGCCGTGAAAGGGATATCGTTTTTCATAGTGGTTGAGTCAATTTACTGGTCTCTTTTAATTATTATTATTAATTTGATATACTCCCAATTGCAGAAAGAAATTATGAATTTTCTATTTTAACGCTGAATGGCAAAAAGGCCCCGCTACGGGGACAAAGTACTTATACGATAGAAAACGAAAGGCCCCAATACGGGGACATGAAAAGATTTCAGTTTTCATTTCATTTATTTATCATCGCTGTAGTTTTCTTTAACAAATATTGCAACTTTGTATATCCCTGATTTGTTGATCATATAAAATTATAAATCAAGTAAATATATTGAATTCATATCTAAATAAATGAGCTTAAATGTTTATTTTTTAGTTTTCATCCTTATAAACGTTTCAGAATTTCATCTAAGTTTCCGCCGTCTTATGGGCGAATATTACAAAAAAAGCTCTCGGCCGTTAGGGTTAAAATTTAAAATCTTAACTTTGTTTATAGCTTGTATAGCCACTCAAACATATTTAAAACATTACAATCGGCATAAAAATTCATCGATATTGATTTCAAGTGGTTGGATGATGCGGCGTTGCCTTCACTAAAAAAAAATTATTTTATTTGAAAATACGTACATTTGACTAGCTATGCTGCATTCTCAATTTTTTTATTATACCTTAGCATTGTCATACAAGGTGGCGCAAAATTAATCATCCATTTATGTTTCTAAGTGACTTTTTTATTAAATAAAAAAATAATGCACCTAATTCTCTTTTTCCAAGATAAAAAAATTCGTGTAACAAGAGAATTAGGTGAAAATAATATTGAAAAATTCTTCTAAGAGTCCACATAAACGCCTTTGGGGATGACTTGAAGAAATTCTCTAGCCTTTTCTCTCCTCCACTACATCAACAGCACTGGATGGCTGTAGACGGTTTTCTCTCTTAATCTTTTCACAGGTAGTGGTCCACATTATGGTGTCAAAACGGCACGTAGGTGCTACTTGAAGTGTACCTGGGGTACTCTTACCATCTTACCTACCTACCTACCACTTAAGCATTTATTTCGTGCTTACACATTTTAATTTAAACCCTTCGTGCGTGCATGCGTCGAAAAATCTCACTCTATTTGCTCTATGAATGAGACAAATTTATAAAATATTAAAAATCGCGTTAAAACAAAACGATTCGTGTAAAAAAGAACTTTTTTCTTTTAACTGATAATAAATCAAATTTGTGCAAAAAAATAATTGTTTCTTCTTTTTAACTCGTGTTAAATTAAATTCGTGTAAAGAATTTTTTTTAACTGATGTTGAACAAAAAAAAAATGTGTAAACAGAGAATTAGGTGAAATTATTTTGGGCAACGGAATATTGTAATCTTTACGCCCTCCATTCCCTGTCTGCTTGTATACTGCACAGTTGTCAAATTTGATGGACGTGCGCTGTCATTTGCAAAAATTATAAATCTCACAATAGGATGATTAGTTTCGCGCCACCTTAGATAGCTATACAAGTATACACCACACCACACTTCTAACGCCAATTATTTTCCACCACATCACAGTCGGGTTAGAGGGGAGGCAAAAAATTCCCCAGCTTTAAAGTCGCAAGCCACCTATAAAGTTTGCAACGAGTATTTTTTTTCCAGAGAGCGCTTAAGATACTCCCCTACACCACTGTACCAGAGCTACCCAAAAAAAAAGAAGCGCAATTTCACCTGTTGTGAAATTGGCTTTTGCACCTAAGCGGTCTTCTACCTGTATTCTGCTGGTACTACTGTTGCTGCTATTGCAAATCCCGCGCTCTTACGCCGCTTGCGCAGTAAATTTATCAAAGAGAGCACCATAACTGTGCCTCAACTAAGCACTCGTCGATCTCATGCTTTTCTAATGTTCTCGTTGTTGGCGCCACTCACTATCACTTACCTTATCTAATTTAAGCTCTTTCAATGCTTTCAACTTCTCAATGTCGTCATCAGAAACCAATACGCCTGTTGTACCACTACTGCTACTATTATTGCCAGTTGCGTTTAGCAGATGCGGTGGTGTCAATGTATAACCCAGATCGACATCTTGCTTCCACAGCACATCGACAATTTCGCTCTCCTGCAATTGAACGTAGTAGGTGGAAGTTTGAGTACACGGCGTAGCGCAAAAAGCAAAAGCATTATGTATGTATGTATGTTTGTGTGTATGTTTCTATGTAGTATATGAATGGTCCTATGAATATATGAAATTTTGGAATATTCCATGCCGAATTACGAATCGATTGGATGATTAAAAAGCAGCGGTGAACGAGTCAAGTTGTTTGCAATTATTTGGTTCATTATCACAAAATATTTCATTAAATAACCCACTTTGTTTATGTATGCCCGCATTTGTGATGATTAGGATTGCGTTATTTTATAAAAATTCTGCAAGCGTAAATGTTTAACTTTTCACTATTTTCTGCGATTTTTAGGCTTTCACTCGATCTAAAACTTTGGAAATAAGTCTACTGTCTTGAGTGTTTATGATTGCGTTTTTGCAATTTAAAAACTTCGTTTTTCTGTTTTCTCTGTGCACGCTGAAAACGTCTTTCTACGACATTGGCTCTTTACAAAATTACTCTTTGCCTTAGTAATATTTTTGTTTTTAGCTTTCTTGGATTTTGTCTATCTGCTGATAGCCAGACTCGGCTACAAAGTATAATTTTACTTTATAAAGATACGTTTTTTTTTGTGTATTATTATTGCTCTCTACATACTTATAGTTTTATAACTGCTGGCTACTGATAAGCATTCACCAAAGAGGCAACGCGATTTGTGTGACGCATTTACAGGCGGCGACAAACGGGAGTACCTCAACATTTTGATCACTTTTGAATATATTTTTATTTAGGGAAGCATAGCTCAGTGCTTAACAAAATCCATATAAATCGAAGTTTCAAACTTTGTATAAAAATTATGAAAATTCAACAATCTTTGCAGCACAGCTCCACTGTTTTTAAGTCTAAGAAAACGTTCGGGTATTTGATGGAGAAAAGAGAGAAGTTATAAAATTCAACGGATAGTAATTTCAAGTTTATACTTCAACACACTAAAATTTAATAAGCTACGAGTGTCGTTTGCAAAGTCCGTGCCAAGATCGAGAGATGGCACCAGTGGCGCGTATTGAGTTTATGTTTAGTTAGTAAGATTTCTTGGAAGAGGCGGTCGCCGTAGCCAAATGAGTTGATGAGTGACTACCATTTGGGAGTGCGTAGTTTCGAATCCCCGTGCATGAAACAGCCAAATAATAGAAAAAGTTTTTTCTAAAAGCGAACGACCCTCGGCAGGCAATGGCAAACCGCCGAGTGTATTTCTGCAATTAAAAAGCTCCTCAAAAATCACATTTGACGTTAGGAATCAGCTTAAAACTGTAGCTTCCACCATTTGTGGAAAAACATCAAGACGCCCACCACAAATAGGAGGAGGAGCTTCGCCAAACACCTAATAGAAGTGTGCGCACAAATAATTTATTTATCCTTTGTTTTTCTTAGAAGAACACACACCAAGTTTCAGCCAGTTCGATACACTTATTTGTGTTTGGCATTCGTTTGAATCGAGGAAGTTGCAAACATAATAAATATAAAAAAAAAAAAAAATATAAAAATAAAAAAATTTACAAAAAAATAAAAAATTACAAAAAAATAAAAAAAATTAAAATTAAAAAAAAAAAATGAAATAAAAAAATAATAATAAATAAAAAAAACAAAAAAATTTAACATTCGAAAAAAAAAATCAAGAAAAATTGTCAAAATGGATAAAGTTCTAAATTCGGATTGTGGTTTTTGGTAGACAATGAGCTACACTTTTATATAAGAATAATAAAAATAAGATAAAAAAACAAAAAGATAAAATTAAATACAATTACATTCGAAAAAAAAAAACAAGAAAAATAGTCAAAACTGATAAAACATATTGAGGTGCTATCGTTCTGTCGCGAACTGTACTCTCGTAAATTACCATATGTACGTTCGGTACTTCGCATCGGCATATCAACACTAATTCGGAAGGCGATTTCTTATCAGTCGCGCTCTTTTGTTGCTTTTTGTTTTGTGTTGTGAGTATGGCGCGCTCTTCTTGCTTTGCTGATAAGCCTCTCGAAAGAGTGCCAGGCCTCTCTCTCTTACTCTAAATACATACAATTCATTACTTAGGCTATACATAGTAGGTTTTAGCATTGTATATTTCGGTAATTACGGGACCACCACACCACCACCCATAATCATGCGGCACTCAGTAGGTGCGATGTCGTAAAATTCTTTTGATAAATATCTGTCAACAGAACAGAATTGGGTTGATGGTTTTTACGCCTTAAAAAACCTAGTAGCGGCATATTGGCTCCTCGTCCAGCAGTCTTTTCATTAATACTAAAGCGTGCGAAGCAAATTTCGTTAAAAATTATGTACATATGTATGTATGTATTCGGACAAGTAATTGAACTTATTTATTTGAAGGCTCCGCTTATAGAAATGTTATGTCTACAACAAGTATCGACATGTGCGGATTATGCACACACTTTTGTATTATATGTACATAGCGCCATTGTATACACGGCAGTGGTCAGTTAAAGGTTGCCAGCCATTAAAAATTGATGTATTCGACAGAATCCGTATTTAAAAAAAAAAATGTGTGCACGACTGAAGAAATGCCACGATTTTCTGAAAACATTCCATTGAGGAGATATTGAAGAAGGAATAATGGGATTAATTAAGTAATCATCAAAGAAGGCTTTTGCTTCTATTGGGATCGAAATTGTATGAGCGAAATGGGTATATAAAGGAAATAAAATTAAGTTAATTCTCTCTCGTTATTCAAAAGAAGAAACATCGTAATTTTTTTTATATTTATATTTATTTACATTTATCTTTTTTAATATTTATTTATATTTACTTTTTTTATTTATATATATTTTTTTATTTAAATATTTTTTATATTTATTTATATATTTTTCTATTTATTTACATTTTTTTTATATATATTTATTTTCTTTTATATACATGTGTATATCTTCTTTTATATTTTTTAATTATTAATTTTTTAAATTTAATTTTAATTAAATTTTAATTCATTTATTTTTTTTTTTAATTTAATTTTAATTTATATATTTTTTTATCTTATTTATTTATTTATTATTTATTTACTTGTATTTTTTTATTTATTTAAAGTTGTATTTATTTATTAATTAATTTTTTATTTATTTATTTTTTTTTTATATTTTTTTTTATTTTAGTATTTTTTTAATTTAATTTTAGTTAATTTATGTTTTTTTTTATAATTTATATTTTTTAATTATATTTTTTATTTATTTACTTGTATTTTTTTTTATTTATTTATTTATTAATTTTTTTTTATTTATTATTATTTTTATTTTTTTTATTTTTTTATTTTTCTATTTATTTTTTTCATTATTTATTTATTTTTTTTTATTGCATGGGAGATCGTTCGAGAGTTTATTGTAATATCAAAGTAAAACAGGTTCGGGGTTTTCCTTCCCCGAAACATCTCCGCGCCAATTTCGGCCAAGTGAAGTCGATAAGCGTAAACAATCTATTCCACTTATCGATGCTTTGATAATGAACGATTAGTGTTTAAAATGTAGTTGAAATAAGAAATAAATTACAATCAAATTTTAGCGATCTACACAAATAGTTGTGTACAAATAAGTTAAAACTCATTATCGACAAAACTAAATTTATGATAATCTCAGAAACAATGCCTTGCTTAGAGATAGCATTAAAATAAACAATAGTGGAACTGAAATGGTGAATACAAGGAAATACTTGGGCGTTACGATAAGCGTAAGAAATAAGTTGAAATTAACCCTCCGTTAGGCACCTGGATCTGGACACACTTTTTCGACTTTGGACATGAATTTTGCATATTTTTATTGTAGCTGTCGACTTGAGCTTTCAGGTGGCTTTCTAAAATTTAACCTTTTAAAAAAGATCCTCGAGCAGGACGAAAAAAGACCAGAACCGGGTGCACAACCTAAGGTTTTCAAAAAGGTGTCCAACGGAGGGTTAAGCTGTCATATCGACTAGTAAACTAGTAAAACAAATTGTTTCTCTTGTTTATAAACCAACAACACCACGAGGGTTGCTTTTTATATTTTGCGTCCCATAATGAAAACACAGTGAAATAGTAATAAAAATGCCTTTATTGTTTTTCAAAAAAATTCTCCTAGGAAGTCAATACACTTCTGCATTCGCTTCAACATATTTTCAAAGCACTTTTGCCACTCACAAGTGGATAACTCCAAAATGAGCGGCTTAAAGGCTCCAACAGCTTCATCAGGCGTTGCAAACCCGTTGACCTCGCATTTTGTGTTTGATATTTGAGAACAAAAAAAAAATGTTAGTTGTCAAAGCAGGGGTGTGTAATTAATTCGATATTTTGAATACTCAAAAACTCTCTTATATGAGCCGATACGTGAGATCTCGCAATGTCTGGTTGAAGGATGATTCGTCTTCGGCGGTTGATTTTCCGCAATTCTCTGAAAACTTCTATCAATCAACTGATTGGGTATCACACAACTGAGTGATTGACTGTTTAAGTTTGTGCAGTAGTACAGTTGCGAAGATCTTTCGAAAAATTTGGCACCCATTTTCTTTTAGGTGCCTCTTCCACGCACAACTTTCGTTGGATTAAGCTCGTCTCGGAACACCCATACAGTTGATTGCTGTTTTGTTTCAGGCTCATATACTTACATATCTAACATTCGCCACATGTTACGATGTCATAGACGTGCTTTGAGCAATCGGAACTGAATTTCTTCCACATTCCTTTAGACCAATCGACATGAGTGCTTTTCTGAGCATAAAAATACTAAACAGTTTAATGAATTACCGGAGGATGTAAAATAACTGTAATTTATCAGGTCAGTCCATAAGTTCGTGCGTTGTTTAAAGGTGGTTTTAAAATTAATAAAAAAGATGTTTAAAGTATTTATTAATCAATAATATATTTTCCTTCATTATTTACAATGTCTTCCCAACGTTTCGGCAAATTTTTAATTCCCTGCTTAAAAAAATGTTTGTCCTTGGAGCCAAAATACGCTTCGATATCCCTTTTTATAGCTTCTTTTGAGGAGTAGTTCTAGTTACTCATATGGCATTGAAGGCCACGGAAAAGGTGATAATCAGAAGGTGCAATATACGGAGAGTATGGTGGATGCGGCATTAGCTCCCATCCGAGCTCGTTCAGCTTGCCTAATGTGTGCCTTGCGGTATGAGGTCTTGCGTTGTCGTGGTGAAACAAAACTTTGCGTCTATTCACTAAAGACAGACGATCTTTTTTAAGTGCCTCATTCAGGTTTGATGATACTCGTAGGAATAATAATCAGCTGTTATCGTCTGGTTTGGTTCCAGAAGTTCATAATAAACAATACCGGCCATATCCCACCAAATAGACAGGAGAATCTTCTTGGCCATTTTGAAGGCCATCTCTAGGGGCCGGTGGTCAGGATTAAAATACCCATTTTTCACCACCAGTAACGATACGGTTAAAAAAACTTTCATTTTTAAGCCGTTGTGGCAGCTGAGAACACACATTCACTCTCTACTGAAGGTTGGCGACGGAAAGTTTATGCGGAACCCACTTTCCCAGCTTTGAAACCTTTCCCAACTGAACCAGGTACCTGTGAACTGTTCCATGCGATGAATTTATCCTCTGAGCTATCATATCGACTGTCAAATTGGGCACACGAGTTCTAGCAAGGCGTCGGAGTTAAAAACTTCAGGGCACCAGAGCGCGGGGCATCCTCCATGTCGCAGTTACCACTTCGGAATTTTGAAAACCACTTTTGCGTAGTACGAAATATATCTTGAAGTTACAAGAAAAAAAAACCCCGGTTCCTTTCTTCTGACACAGACTGTGGGTCTGAGCACATGAAAGAACAATTTTTGAAGTTTTAAACAACATTTCTTGTTAACGCATTTATTACCATTGTACTCGCCTGGGCACGGAAAAACCAGCCAACGTTTTCACTAAAATTTTCATAATTTTAAAATTTTGTCGAAATTAAAATTGGACTTTGTGGCGTAGCAACAATTATGAAATATTTTTAAGTAGCAAAGAAAGAAAAAAAATATTGCGACTATGGGAATCTGTTTAGTTGAGACTACTTTAAAGTATTTTGTTTTAGACAGATGATTTAAAATTTTACATTAGTGGATGAGAATTTGTTTTTCCGTAAAAGTTGCGAGTTGTACAATCAGTACAGGAAATAACTGCATACCCAAGTACATGAAAAAGAAATAAAAACAAAAAGAGCGAACAAAAAGTGAGCAGAAAACAGGTGTACCTGCATGTACCTGGGAATATGTGTATGTATGTATGCACGTATGTAAAAAAGTTTGTTGTTGGATTAATTTTTGCTAGCTGCATTTCCAACCAACGATAAGGAAGATTAAATTTGCATTTCCGTTATACTAAATACCCAAGTAAACACATCGTAGTGCCATTCGACTTAGTATAATCTGGAATTTTACCACGCAAAGATGGGATTCATTTATCTACTTTTCTGGAAGGGTTGGCGTAGTTTTTTTTTGCGTTTTTATAGGATCACTGATATTTTTGAGAGATATAGACTTCACAAAACCACCAGATAGCATCACGAGAATGGCACTGGACTGGAACCTGCAAGAGAGCAGAGGGCACGGTCGACTAAAAAACTTTTGGAGAAGGTCGATGCTGCGCGAACTAGCAGATGCCGACATCTCGAGGGATAATGCAAGAACAACAGCATAGAACCGTGTACGATGGCAGAGTCTTTTCGAGGCCCTATGCTCCCGAGAGGAGTGATCAAGGAAAATAAAATACTTCAGAAAGATTCGGTCTTCGTCCAAAGTTTTGGAAACTATTTTCTGTTTTACATTGTAACTGGTAAGTAAATATCTGGAGTATTCATACAACACTTTACTTTAGTTGAAACGATTCAATAATGTTGAAAGTGAAAAATTGCATTCCAGCTTTTTGAAAAGCAATCATGAGTTGCAAAAGACCGGATCTACAGACCTACAGTGTTATTTTAAGACAATTAAACGTTTCAAAAACGATGCTTTTTAATGCTTCGAAATACTTTTCTGAGTATAAAACAGCAAAAAACATCTCCAGAAAAAAACAATGCGCGAAAGACTTTTAGCCAGATTGTGAGATTGTCAAAATCCCAGGAAGAGTGCTGCTGACATCCATTAATAAATTTAAGTTCACCTGGAAAAGCCAAAAACGAAAATAATAGTTGCGCTTCGATTGGCAGAAACAGAAATTCACGGCCGACTTGCACAGTAGAAGCCACCGATAACAGCATCGCAACGACAAAGCTGAATTGAGTTTGCTCGAGAGCTTCTCCATTCAGAGAGAGGCGTTCTATTTTATTTAGCGATGAAACGAAAATAAATGGAGTTGGTGCAGATTCATTCATTCCACCCCAAGCGCGTCTCACCAATCATAAAGCACGGGGGAGGCTCAATAATGGTGTGGGGCTGCTTTTCGTGGAACGTGGAATTGTTGGGACAATTAATCGTATTGAAGGCAATATGAATGCGGTCAAGTACGTGCAGATACTTCAAGATGTTATACTAACTTATACGAAAGAAAATTTACCGGTAATTTGGAAATTTCAACAAGCCAATGATCCGAAGCACAACTACTCGGGCGGCAAAAAAGCTAATTTGCTCTTTTATTCTTTTATTGGATATCTTTGACTGCCAACTTAAATCCAATCGAGCATCTTTCGAACGACGTAAAAAATGTACTCAGTACGCAGATTTCAAGAATTTGGAGCAGTCATTTAAAAAGGCCAAGGCAACTTGGGAATGAGTCATTTGAAAAGGCCAAGACAACTTGGCAATCCATTCTTGTGGAACGTTGCAGAGGTTTTATAATGTCAATGCAGAGGCGCTGTGCCGCAGTAATAAAGCGGAAATGATTTCCAACAAAATATGGGTTAGGGTAAGGCTTTTATGCACTGCGACCAGATTGATCTATTGTGCGCTCCTAATTACTTTATAATAATTATTTAGTATACCGAGGAATCGAACCAGTTGCTTAGGAGGTCGCAATTGCACGTCTTTCTCCTCTAGTAGGTACGACCCCAGAATTCTGTGTCTCCTGTGGCCTAATGCCTTGAAATTGAAATTTGAAAAGGTCGAGCCAAGGAGCACCAGGAGATTTGGTGGCTCCTAAAACACTCAGGCTAAAGAGCCCATTGTATTTAAAGCTCTGGAAAGGGGGCAGATAGTCAAGGAGGGAAGGAGAAAAGTATCAGAGAAAGAGATAGGAAGGAATAGAGACAGATGTAGAGATAGTTAGTCCTGTGAGAATTTTCCAGATTCTTTGGCAAATCTGTAAATATCCTCCAGTTTTAGAGAACGAATATTACTCATTCTCATGACATCAGTACCCAAAACTCGTAGCCGTGCTCTGGCAAAGGCAGAACACTCGCAGAGAAAGTGCTCAGTGCAATCCGCCTCCTCCGAGCATGACAGGCATACCGGGTTCTCGATGATTCCAATGGTGGTCATATGCTGATCCCATGGGTTATGTCCTGTAATGATGCCGACCATCAACCGAATATCTTTCCTTCTAAGTTTTAGTAGAAAGTTTGACAGTTTTCTGTTCGGACTTGTCACAAAACACTTTGCAGTTCTGCAGCGTTCCAGACCGGACCATCGCTGCCTAATGCCTCACAGTTGGTGATTTAGTCCTCCATACACTCCTTTTCATTAAAGTATACTCTTCCTTTTCGCCTGTATTTTTGATTATTTGACTACTATTTTGCTTCGTCCATAAGTATTTTTCTCGAAGGATTTTCGAATTGCACTAACTTTTGTAAATGAAGTAAATAAAAATTATGTTTTTCTTAGATAAAAAAAAAAAAACGAATACAGATTGCAAACATTTTAGATTTATAAAATTAGGCCTCAAATGCAAAACACTAAAGTGATTTTGTTGAAAAATCTCTCGAATGAGTATTGTTCTTAAGTATTTGTCAACGGCTGTATATTTCTTCTTTGGCAAGGCTAAGAGAACTCAACTAAAAACACTGAAAACTATGTACATACATTCAAAATTTAGTGTCATCCCTCTGTTTCATCAAAGAACATTTTGAAATGAAAAAATATACAAAAAAAAAAACAAATTCACAAAATTCTGCAAAAATTTTCAAATTGAAATTTTTGCATATTCACGCTCGATCCGAAATTATAGCGTTAATGATGCATTATTAACGCTGCACCGGCGCACTTAATCCTTTCGCAAGTCAACAACTTACAACACTCAACAACAACAGCAACAATAGCTGCCACAGTAACTGACAACTAAACGTCCAAGTGGCAGATGGACAAAAGCGGGCGTTTTAAGCCGCAACAACCGCAGAGTAAAGACAAAAAGAGATAAGGCAGCCGAGTTGGTGTTGGAATTTTTGGCATTTTACAGGTAGCCGCTGACGAGGATCAGGTACTCGTATGAATGTACGAGTATGCAACTGCAAAAGCAACTAAAAGGCACAATAAGAATTAGCAAAAAAGGACCAATGCAGTGACGTTTAAACCAAAGATAATCGAGGCATAATCGCATCCATTAGTGGGATGAGACCATCTTTGCATGTCAAAATCTGTTAGGGAGACAGTGAAGGAATTCGCAGAACAGAAGATATTTTCTAGATAGCAGCATAAGCAGTAAAGTAAACAGATCAAACAAGTGCAGGAAGTGAGCGGTGCGGCGAGCCATGAAAATATGTGGCGATGTGTAGGTGAGTGAAAGAGGTTGGGATAATTTTTTTTTTGTTTCTTTTTTTTTAACAGATGCTTGCAGGTACGTACATATGTACGTAGATGTAAACGCATGTACACATATATATGTATGTATATGTACAACTGTCACATGCACACGCTGCATGACACAACACTTGTCCTACGCAGCGCTTTTGACAATACTGGCCGGCCCCAGCTGGGTTACAAGGCAGCTTAGTTGATGGCTTAATTAAATTGTTTTCCAAAGCAAAAAAAAGTGAAGAAAGCATTTTTTGTTAATAGAAAAAACGAAACACAACTACCTCAGTAGGCACGCATTAATGAGAACTGAAAGACCAATTGAGTGGCCAGTCACTCCGCCCTTCCTCTTCTATAGGCATGTAGCAGTTCGCTCGGCTTTTCTAAGGCTTGACTTTTCTGTTATGTTTTGTGTCGCCTTTTGTCGTGCACTAAATGTCAAATGACATTTTCAATTGAATTTCCTTCATATTCTTGCCCATTTTTAGTAATGAAAATGTAAGAATTTCCAATTCAATGGAACTGGAACCACGTTCACTTACATATGCCCGCCGCACATACATACATATACACACACATACGAGTGCAACATACATACGCAGTTGTACATATGTACAAAACTCTACTTTCGACCTTTTCTTCTTGTGCAACTTGAAAGCGCTCTAGCGACGGCAGTGCACAGAAGGCATTGCCGCCGTTGTAATGATGCCCCAACAACAAGAACAAAAACCGCTGCGTAAGCTGGTGTTGCTCGTGTAGAAAACTCACAAAAAAGATACAATCAATCATTCCATTTAACCACGCCTATCTCCTGTATTACTCAGCACAAAAATGGACGGCCTTTAGATGCGCCGCTGCAAGAGTAAAAAATTAAAAAAGAAATAAAACAAAAACGCAACGACGGCAGCAGCAACACCGCCGGTAGCGACAGCAAAGGATCCACTTTGGCAGCAAAGGCAGTGTGAGCTGCAGTTGCTTGCTAGGCACACACACACACACACACACACACACGAGGAGCCCAATTGGCTAGAAGGAGATGATGCTGATGTGAAAGTGCAGGCAGGATGGCAAAGAAATGGGTAAATGTGCGTGTATGTGTGTATGTAGTGGTTGTTTCGTGACGAGTGTGCGTAGCTGTGTGCGCGTTGTTGTTGGCCGACTCTGCGCATGTTTCATAAAAATGAGCAATTAAAAGGCGAATAGGGGATGGCTTACCAATTTAATGGTAGGTGTCTTCACTACATACATACATGCATACGTACATACAAGCATACATTCAAACACACATACATACATACATATACACATAAAGTATCAAAACCCCTACTTTTTGTGCTGCACAGAAGCGTTAGAAGGCATAAAAACCCCATATCTTCATTTTTATTTTTCGCTGCTTTATCGCTGCCTGCCGTGCTGATTATTTACATCCCTATGACTTCATGCTGAAGTTTCATTTGAGCTTCAACTAAATTGTAATTATAACTTAAGGAATTTTTAATACAATGAGCGAAATGAGTTGTATACCGTAGTGGACTAAACTTGATTGTTTTTCTTGTTGTAAAGCAAGTTTACGGTATACTTAACACCAACAAAGAGTTCCCGGAACAACCACCAGGAGACGCTCTAAGTCAAGTGATTGGAGAACTGTTTTTTGTTTTTTTTGTTAGGCTGCCACATCTGTGATTAAGATACCCATCAAAATTGTATCGCCAGTGCTTGACATTTGCAAAAGTTACGACGTCTTGAGTAAATCTACCTCTGCACGTGTTCTATCTCGACTTTTACAGTCTTAAAAATGGATTTGAATTTGCAATAACGAGTTGGAACTAAAAATTTTGCGTTTAAAATGGATTCAATGGTCCGAAAATCTTAGACATTTTGGGAAACGTTTCGGTAATGATAATCTAAAGAAAACATCCATTCACGAGTGTCATGAACCCATCGGTAGAGATCGTGGATCCATCGAGGATGAGGAATGTAGTGGCAGACCCTCGACATCGAAAACTGATGAAAACATCAATAAAGTGAAAGAAAAGTTGAGCAATAAACGCGAATTATCCATCAAGCCATCAGAGAGCTGGCAGAAGGTTTGAACATTGCTTATTGGAGCCGTTCAGGACATTATAGTTAATGATTTGGATTTGCGCCGAGTTGATCCCAAAGGACCTGAATTTCATGCAAAAAGGGACCTCGTTGATATCACCAAAGACATGATTTCCAAAACTAAATCCGACCCAAAACTCATGAAACACTTTATTACTGGAAACGAGACGTTTGTTTACCATAACAGTACGACACGCAATCCAAACGTCAGACGATTGAGTGGAGAGCTACGAATGAACGAAGATCAAACAAACCATGTAATCTTCAATCAAAAAAATCAAGCTATGCTCACGGTTTTTATGGATTTAGAACGGTATTAAATCACGACGAATTTTTGTCAGAAGGTCAGATAATTATGGCGTTATGAGACGCCAAAAAAGGTGGGATTTGTAGGAAAACAACTCGCGGATTTTGCATTGTGATAATGCACCGTCGTACAGTGGCTTCATTATCCGTGAATTTTTTATCAAGAACGAAAAGAATATCATCCAACAGCCATCGAATTCAACTGATATGGCCCCCTGCGTTTTTTTCCTGCTTGCCGCTTTGGCATTTCTTTTGAGAAGAATCTATGGCAAAGGATATGAAATAAAAATTAATAAGTTCTAAGAGCTCTTATTTCAATAATAATTGTTTGTTTTTAGTCCTATATGTATGTGAGAAATGTCTTCATTCATGAAATAGAAAGCTCGTATACTTTGCTATTAATAACACTTATAAAGGGTGATAAGATTGGAGACACTTTCGGCAATAGTGTTTTTTTGACAGATCACGCGTGACTACTGTCAAACTAAATACATAATTTTGTTTAGTATAGATTGGCACTTTATCATGGAAAGACTTACGCCTTGAAGAGCAACCCGAAGCCATTCAGGAGCAGTCATTATATATAAGGTGCGTTTCATAATCATAAGACCCTCTTAATTTTTCAAAGTATTTTAATTTATAGATTTCAGATCGATCAAAGTAACAAAAGTTATCTGTTTCATTACAAAATTTAGGACTTTTTTAATACAAAAAGAAAATGTTTGGCAAAAACGTATTTCCAGGCGTTTCAAAATGATAAGACACCGTTTAATTAAAGTGATCGCTTAACAAAAGTATACTTTTTCGAATTTTTCCGTCTTCTAGAATATTTTAGTATTCTACGGAAGCACCATTTGCTTTAGCGACACAAAAGAATCCTTTTTTTTTCATCGATTCTGCTAACTTTTTAAGTTAATTTACATTTAGAGAATCCCATTCTGTCTTAATTGCCACTTTAAGCTCGTTGGTGTTGTCAAATTGGCGATTGTTGGTGTAAGCTCTTTTGACTAATATGCCCCAAATGTTTTCTATTGGGTTCAGATCCGGAGAACACGCCGGCAATCGGTCAATTACTGCCTTGTTTCCCTGCTTATGTGAATTCGGCGGGCGTTGTCTTGCTGAAAAACGAAGGGCTCTTCCCGATTATTCTGATTAAAAGGAAGGAGACTATTTTTCAAAAAGTTTTTGTAGTCCCCACTATTCATTCACGATGATGTAAACTGTATATCAAGACTTGCTTTCGATGTAAATGCACCCCAAAGCATAACAGAACCTCTACCGACGTTGCGCTTGGAAAATAAGAGGGTTCTCTTGCGCAAATCTCTCCAATAATTTAAAAAACCATCGGGTGCAAAGGTTCCAGTTTTTTTTATCCGAAAATATAAACTTTTTAATAAGTAATATGAAATTGGGCAACTTTAAAAATATTCCAAATATCTTACTGTGTCCCAGTTGGTGTCTAGATGTTTTACTGCTAACTGATGACGCGCCAGCTTGTGCCGTGGCCGAAGATGGACCCCATCTTTCTTATTTTTGATAATTTTAAATCTCTATAATATGTGCCAAACTGTTGTCTTTGAAACCTTATTTTGAACAACAGCGGCCAAGTTGGCGCAAGACTTAGTCGAGTTAGAAGCTTTTGTTATGATTGCTCGCTGTTCTCGACTTGATAGTAAACATTTTCTTCCAACGGGCTTCAAAATGTAATGCTTAGGACTCCGTACAAAATGCCGCATAACCCAACGACTTCTGCCTGGTTTTTTTGCAATTAATTTTATTGACAAGCCTGAACCCTTGTAGGCCAGCTCCTCTATCTCTTCAGAAGCGCCGAAAAGACTAGCAAAAGTGCAGCTTCTTGAAAAAGATAACGGTTCTACAAAATAGAGTGAACTTTCGTACCAGAAGCAATTGATGGAAGTCTTAAGTCTATAACTGTTAAAATGACGCCAAATAAAAGCTACTCCGGAAAGTAAAAGCAAGCTTATGGTAGTTTAAAAATTGTATACCAAAGGTGTCTTATGATTATCAAACACACCTTATATATTATATATAATTAGCGCTTACACATTTTTTGGGTGTTTGACCGAGCTCCTCCTCCTATTTGTTGTGGGCATCTTGATGTTGTTTCACAAATGGAGGGGCCTACAGTTTCAAGCCGACTCCTTGCGACATCAGAGGTTTGCCATTGCCTGCCGAGAGGCGACCGCTATTAGGCTGGAGGAATCATCGACCCCTATTTCTTCAAAGACGAGGCTGCCGCCAATGTAACAATGAATGGAAACTTAAAAACCGCTTGGTAGATTTCAATAAAGTTTATGCTGCTATTGAAAACCATAAAAAAACGTGTCTGATCAAAGGATTTTTTTTTAATTAATTAATATTAATAAAATTAATTAAGAATTAATTGTCGGTTTTTTTCTCGAAAATCTGGAAAATATTTCCTGAGGCCGCCATATTATTAATTTTGAAAAAAGGAGCTTCGATCAGGCACAAGATTATCTATTAATACAACTAATTTCTCTTGTCCGATTGATTTTAGATGAATCTCCAAAAACTTGTGATGATCACCGCAAGGGTCTTCTGGAGAAACGGGACCCACCCAAACAGCAATAACTTTTACAATTATTAATTTTTGTTGTTGAAATTTTGCTAAAGTCAATTCGAAACATGATATATTAATGCTATGTTTTTATTTTTGCAAAATAAAGCAATTGACTAGCAAATCATCATTTTTTCGGGTCTCTGACTACCTCTAACCCCTTATTAAATCGGTGTGAAAAAATGTTGCGCGGTATTTTTTACTTCGTCGTTCGATACATACGAAATTTCACGGCACTGCAATTTGTATGAGTTTTTACAGTCATTTCACGTGAAACGCGAACTTAGCAGGTTCTAGGCTTAATTTATAATTAGTATACTTGTTGTTGTTGCTGCAAAAATGGTATGCAACCTTAGCGCGAACGATGATATTTATGGCAGAAATTTAGTCGAATGTTTGTCATGACTTGTCGAGAAGCGTCTGTTTGCTATTAGAAACTTTTTGGATGTTTAAAATGTCAGCACTTGGCAGCGAATCCCTGATCAACTGCCACGGCATACTAACAAAACTATAGCCTAATATCGCTCACATCATATTTCATTATACCAGGTCAAATTTTATAACCAAGTTATTCCTTCAATCCTCTTATTTCGGGATCTGAAATATAAATATAAATACTTTTTTTGGTTTTTACACTAATGACATCGAAAGTTTTATGTTTATTGTGGTAATAGCAACACTGATCGTTTTATAGTCAATTAAAAATACTTTATGTCAAAATATTGACACTGCAGTGGTTGAATCTTACGTTGGTCCACTGACCACAATCTTAGCGCAAAACAACTAAAAACACCTTAGCAACTATCTGGGCCGGTGAAATGCCAACAACAAGAATACAATAGGCTCTCAACCAATCGTGCGGACCACCACATAGGAAGCAGACAGACTTGCACAATGGATTAGATGGCAACCACAAGATAAAAACAAGATAAATGTGTTTTTGATCATTGAAAGGTAACCGAAATCGGCGGTGCCTCAATATATCCTTTGACATGCAAAGGCAGCGACAATGGCCTGTGCGAACACTTTGTCCAACATTTACGACTTTTTGTGGTTAATGATGGATATTGTGTTGAATGTTTGACAAATAGTCCTTATGTCGGCCAGCAAGCACTCGCAGTGGCATTAGATGGCGAAAGCAGAGAAAGTAGGTGCACAGTTACCGATTCGGCGTGCATGTAAATTTACATTTACCATTTACCATAAAAACTTCCAAAGCCGAAAGGTGCATCATCAATAAAATGAAAAATTCGATGACACCAAAGTGACTCTGACAGGTCGGCAAACACATAAAGCCACAAAACGGATAAAAAACAAAAAAAAAAGAACAACAGTAACAACAAAACCAACTTGTGCTTCTCCATTTGTGGCGTTTATGCAGCCAAGCCACAGTATGCGAACAGACAAGTGATCTCCATGAGGAACTGCAGTGTCAAGTCGACTTGACGCCAAAGTTGAAGCGAAACTCGAAACTGTTGAGTTCAAAGGGCAAACACAACGATGGCGACGACGCAATGACATTTGGACATTTTGGCTTAATATTAATCATTCGCTTGTCAAAGACCGCACGCCGAAGTAGGTCTGCTTGTGGTGTTCGTTTTGGCTGTAATGAGTAGCTGATTATGGCAGATTGCAAAGAGTCCAAAACGAAAAATGGGATGAAAAGCAATTGTGATAGAGATTATTTTCGACAAAGGCGTTAAATAGCAGCTTTGCTTTTTTTAGCTACGCTGAGAATCATCGAATGCGCAAAAATTATTTAGAAATTCACAACTCACAGTCAAATTTTACTTGATTATTAAATGAAATTAAATTTAAAATTCATATCAAAATGTGTTTGTGCTATTTTGTATTTGCATTTTATTTTTGCTGCATAATTTCATATACTGGTTAGAGGTGCTTTCGCTGTCCTCCGCACCCTCCGCCATACGCTTTGTCGCATTTTCTTTTAATTATAATGTTTGTTTCTCATCAAGTGATTCGATGACAGTTGCAGTAATCAATTACACACATTGCGAATATTTTATGAACGCCCATAATCGATTTGACATGTGAACTTTCGCAGCAATTTGCACTCAGGCGAGGAGCCGAATGTGTGACAGTAATTGCGGTTAAGCAAGTCGAGAGTTGCCACTGGCGAGAAAATATTAAAATGCAGAAGCACATAAAAAAGAAGCTACAATTGAATGGGGAAAATATAATGAGGCTCTGCAATGATTTAAGAAAATATTGATTGCTTTCTTCAGTCACGAAAATATTTGAAGCTGGTCAAATGAGGAGGGAGTTGTGGTATTTAGTATGGTTTCATGTAGGAAACATTCTGTTTGCGGAACCTGCTCAAAGAATTTCAACCATTTTAGATTGCGAACTCAAGTTTGTAAGAAATTTTGTGGAAAGCAGAAGTCGTCAATTTGAATATCGCATAAAAATTTTAAAGCGATTGAAAAACAATTCCAATATCGATTTTTTTTATTTTAAAAATGTTTTAGGTCAGCCTGAAATTATGTTTTCTTGACTTCTTCAAATAAATAAATAAAAAATAAAATAAAACTGTTAACAATTCTGTGGCATGTTAAGTGCTGACTTATCTTTAATTTTCTTTCCCTTTCACATTTAATATTTTACAATAGATCACAAGTTTTTGCAGATGTTTCAGCGAAAAGTATCCTCTACAGTACCTTCTGCTCAAATATGAACGAGACGTTATCAATAAAACGGTCCGCGGATGACATATGGCAAAAATAATTTTTTTGTTTTTTGGTAGGACTGTTATAAGCTTACATGGCAAATTTCAGCGTGATATGTCACATAGTTTGTTATCTGTGCTACTGTAAACAAGTCAAGCTCGAGTGTGTTCTTCGAATTTAACGATAGAAATTCAAGTTGAACAAAGAATTTGTTTGAAATTTTGTTATTCCAACAAAATTTCGGCTTCGAACGCCTTAAAAATGTTGCAGACAACCTATGTGGACTCTGTTCTATCGCGTGCACGTGTTTTCCAGTGGTACAAATCGTTCAAAGAGGGTCGTACATCGGTTGAAAACTTGCCTCATGAACGTCGTCCAGCAACATCAGTAAACGACGAAAACATCGGAAAAGTAAAGGAAATTGTGCTTGAAAATCGCACAAATCGCAAAATCGGTTAACGCTGAATAATATTATTTAGACGTTTTAAAGCGTTTGCGCATCTCACAAGCCCAGTTCTCTCAATACACCTTGGATGGAGGTGAGATGGATTAAAGGTATGCACCTTCCTTTTGACGTATCAGGTCGAGAGGTCTACTCTTTCTTCTCGTTAGAACATCAAAAAAACCATCGAAACAATGTCGAAGTGTTAGGTCAGTATGCGCGCGAAGGAATTTTCAGGCGTTCAGTTGATTAGCCGGAGCTTTTGTGTGTGCTGTTGTGGCATTTGGCGTACAGCCACCAGTCCAGAGCTGTATGGAAGCTCAACTGATTCGTACTCTTGGCTACGAAGTCTGACCGGAGACTTAAAGCTGGTACCACGGTAAACAGGAGCCCTGTTCTTGAGAACGGCCCCTTGGAGAGAGCATCGTGGTTGTTGTGGTTCAACACCCAAATGCGGGCAGAGCTTGTTGGCTCGATGTGGAGTTGCATTATTGCAACCAGGTGCCGGAACCATAGAACGACAGAGGTTTAGATAGGCCTCAAACCCCCACCAAGGTGCCAATTGGTACCCTTTGAGGCTTTTAGCGTTTTTGGGACGCTGATCAACGCATTGATCTGATCCGTTGTGCTTTTGAGCAACGTGGAGTCACATCGTCGCCGGAAAAAGATCACGTTAAAAACAGCGGACGCACAGACCTACACAGCGAAAGAAAAACAAAACCAATTAATTATCGTTTCAAAATTGTCGGATACTAAATAGTTTTAGCTTCTTTTCAAACATTTCAAAATGCATACGCATTGACTTTTTTCTAATTTAACAAAGAATGTTGTCGAAATAAAGTAGAAATAGAGAAGCTTTTATTTAAGAGATCTGAAATATTGGTTTAAAAATTATTGAACTGGTTTTCAGCTTTTAGATCGTCACCGCCACGGCAAAATCTGTTAACTTCTTTAAGTAAAACTTTACAGCAGAGCGAAAAAACATCAATGCGTAATAAGAAGACACCATCTTAAAAATTTTGAAAATACCATTATGCCATCATCATCATCATAGCAATTACAACTCGAGGTGAGCCAGTGCTTCCTTCACAATCGCGCTCCGTGCGACTGACTCGGTTCATTGCGTCGCTGGCTGCTTCTAGCATTTATAAGGCGCAAATCTGCGTCAACATCTTCTGTCCATATTCTTGGCGGTCCTGCAAGCTTTTTACTGCCCATAAGGAGAGAGTTGAAGGCCTTTTTCGTAATTCTGCTGTCGTCCGTCCAGCCTGAGTAGGTGTCCAAACCATTTCAGCGGCTGAGCTTTAGCGATATGCACAATGTTTTGACCCGATCGCAGCTATTCGATCTCATCATTGTACCCTTAAGTACCCCTCTGTATAACCTATTTATTGATCTAACAAAAAATATTTTTTTTGTTTTTTGAAAAAAAAGGAGTCATTAAGTTATTTTGGCCGAAAAGTGGCGGCAACGATATGAAGTTCTGAGATAAAGGCAAGCCTCATCTTAAATTTTGTGTTTAGAGATAACCACATAACCTTTCCAAGCCAGTTAATTTACTATATCCACATCTTTGAGAAATTCATAAAATTTCCCCAAGTGTTTTTAGTAGAGCTCCAGATACCCGGGTATCAAGCAGAGCGAGTAGCTCGACACTCGGCCGAAACTCATTCATTGATCATCTGCTCATATATTTGTTCGAAATTTTTGAGCTTTAGAAGCAAATACTGTCAATTTTATTCATCAGCATTTCTTTAGCTTTCCACTGTGGATAAATAGTTTACATAACTTAAAAAAAAATCAAATTAGTCGAAAAGGCTCAACAAACTCAAGCTCATGCTCATAAATTTTCTAGTAAAATGGTGAAAAGATGTTTACAGGTGTGACCAATATCAGATCGTTATCCGGCTCTCAGCGAATTTGACACAATCAGCTGATAGGCGGACGAAACCGGGGATGTGCTTACAAACTGAGTTCGTGTTGGTGATATACGAAGAAATATTAACACAGCTTTCGCCTACGTTGCTTCGTTGCCATCTGAACAACGGCTGATTGGACGAGTGTGTGAATACGTATGAAACGAGCGGGCAGACATCGGCTGCCGAGGCCCCTGTGACGTGGCAGCCGAAGTTGCTGGCACGATTTTTTTGTTTTTCACCATAGCTAATTGCCAAACCTGGTAAATCCAATCATCATCCTTGCACCGAACAGGTGATCGTTGTTCATTTGCTTGGGCTGTTCGAAAATGCGCATATAAAATCGAAAGCTCTAGTTCAGAGTGAATTCAAGTAGGTATCATTTTCCATAAAACCATTTGAAATAAGTATTCCACAATGTATTGTATTGAGTACTTCTCCTACAGCAAAGCAAGATGGAATCCCAGCCACCTTAAACCATAACTTTTCAACAATGCCTCACACCGGAAGTTATCACAAGTGCGCAAGCAATTAAAATTATTGGCCTTACGCCACACTAAAATGGTGGCAACACTCGCACCAGCACAAAGTGGTACTCAATACTTGCGCATACACAACAAACAACAACTAAAATATGAATGACGACGCAATAAAAGGGGCGTAACTGCACAAAAGAGAAGCGCAGTGGCAGCAGTAATTGGCAATTGAAACAAAAAACAAAAAACGATAATATTGCAGTAAAACATAGAATCAATAAAAAGTAAAGAAACAACATTAGGTTAAGTGAGCACAAAAACATTTAAAGCACACCAATACCAACGTTCGTTCATTTCTACTACCGCATTTCACCTTTTGCTCTTTGTCTTTAGCCACAAATGTCTGCTTGATGGCTTTTACGAGTATAAACTCATTTTAGTTTTTTTTTGTTTTTGTACTTTTTTCTATTTCAGCTAGACGAAGCAACAATGGCAATTAACGGAACTTGCACAATGCGACGACGTTAAGAGGGGCGGCGGCGTATAGGACGAGAGGTTTTTGAGGCGCTGGGTGACTTGGTGTTACTGATGGTCGACTGGTTGGCTACCTGAATTGCGCATAACAATTAAAGAAATTATTATTAAATTACTATTTGAATGTGAAGAGGACATATGTACGGTGTTTATGTACATACATACATGCATTTGAGTGCATTTCATGACGATTTTGTTGGGCAATCACCAGCCAATATGCAAGTTTGCTGTACTTGTTGTTGTTGTTTGGCAATTAAGTGAATGCTTTCTTCGTTACGTTTTTTGCTTTACGCGATTTGATATGCTTTTTTTTGTGGATAAAAATGGGGAATCAATTAAAAAAATAGAAAAAAATTAATACAACACAGTTACTTTGCATGTTGTTGCGATCGCAGCTCTGCGTGAGAAGAAATTGTGGAATATTTTTATTAATAAATTAATCGATAGCATATGCAGAAGTGCATAGATCATATGTACATACATATTTATATGCATGCAAACATACATCAGTGGCCCGTCAAAAAGCGCCTTGTGGAGCTATTATCTAAAAAAAAAATTCTTTTTTTATTATTATATATATTTTTTATTATTATTATCTATATTTTTTATTATTATTTATATTTTTTTTATTATTAATTATATATTTTTTTATTATTTATTTTTTTATTATTATTTATATTTTTTTATTATTATTTATATATTTGTTTATTATTTATTTTTTTTATTATTATCATTTATTTTTTTATTGTTACTATTTATTTTATTTTTTTATTATTATTTATATTTTTTATTATTATTTATATTTTTTTATTATTATTATTATTTTTTTTTTTTTTTTTTTTTTTGCATTCCAAGAGGGGAGTGATTTACATTAATTGGCGACAGCTTTGCTGCAAGCCAATAAATTATAACAGGTACAAAGATTACAATTAAATAAATGTCTATAAATATTATAGTATAAAATAGTTAACTATTTTCCAAACAAGAAAAACGTTTACTGTAAAAAGTTTCGCACTATATGACAAGAATTGAGTAAAGCTGCTTTCTGCTTGTCGAAAAGTAAAGATTCTGGGAGTTGACGAGTTTTCACGTTGTCTGCTAAGTTTTTATGCCCTAGTCCGTGGGCTGAGATGATAATTGGTAGTATGCCCCACATATTCCCTATTCGCCAGATTTTGCTCCCAGCGACTACTAGCTGATCACAAAAAATGCTCACCGGCAAGAAATTTTGCTCGAATGAAGAGGTTATCGCTGAAACTGAGGTTTATTTTGAGGCAAAAGATAAATCGTTCTACAAAAGTGGTATTGAAATGCTACAACGACGGAGGAATATACCCTGAATGTATCAAGCAGACTTGTACGAAGACACCCTCAATGAAAATAAATTGTATGGCTGTGCCAACGAGGAAAAGGACTATTGACGAAAAAAATAGTATACCAAGGCATGTTTGTCTGTCGCAAAGTAAATATGTAAGGTTCTCGAAAAGAATGCCTAAGAATACAAAAAAAGCCACAAAGCATCGTGGGGGTAAATTGAAAGTTTGGAGATCCTTTTCTGTGACTGTAGTTGGCCTAATAGTGAGAATAAATTAAGGTTTTAATTATTAATAATAATATTTAATTAATTTAATAATTAACTTATCAAAATACGATGCTCAAAAATACGATGGAGCCATATTCCCTCGAGTCCAAACCACTAAAGTGGGTATTCATTCATGATAACCACCCAAGCAGGGAGCAAAAGTGTTGAAAAATTGGCTTTCAAAAGGAAAAATTGCAGCTCTGGAATGGCCAACGCAAAGACCCGACCTTAACCGCATTGAAAATCCGTGGAACGATATTAAAGTTGGGCAACAAAAGTAAAAATGCCAATGAACTATAGCAAGGAGTACAGGAAGCATGGAACTCCATTCCTTTGGGCAGATGCCCAAAGTTAATGAAAGTTTCACCTCGCAGTTTTAAAAAATAATTGATACTCAACCAAATGCTAATCAGATAAAAAATAAATGAACAAATTTAAACAATTTGACATAACTAATTTCTCTTTTTCTTGCACATCAATAAAAGTGCGCTATTTCAGTGAATTTTTATTTATTTAGCTTCTGTGTTTTTATTATTATTTTTTTATTTTTTTTATTTTTTTTATTGTTTTTATTTTCTTTATTTTTTTATTCTATTACTATTTTTTTTAGAATACTAAACTAAGTTTAGTACATTGTACACCTTCCTTAGCTTCCACTGGCGTTGCACATCAATGCCTAAGTCAGAATATTTCGATATTTTTTCTGCTTGTTTTTGTTCAGAGGAACAGCAATATCAACTATATAACCAGTCGTTTGAGATTTATCAATCAGGAAAATGTCTGGCCTATTGTGGTCTCTTGTTGCACTCGTTAAAATTGTTCGGTCATAATACAAAAGGTAGTTGGAGTCTTCTTGAACAGGTTCTGGGATGTATCGGAGTACGGTATTTTGCTTTGATTGAAGTTGTACATCTGCGTCAATTTTATACATAGAGTTGCCAGTGTAGTGCATCTTCCACATCTGTCTGCAGCGGCATTTGTATCTAGCTTTAAATATTTAATGTAATTTCTTGTTGGAATTACACCATCTTGTATGGCGAAAACGGTATGTTGGTTAGCCATAAGTGCGACAATTTTTGGTCGACATGTAGGCTCAAGCAAGTCTTTTCGATACACGCGATGAACAGCCATTTCAGACTATCTTTCAATCTTCTCATCTGTTCTCAATCTGTTGCGTTTCTGATTTCGTAAGATTGATTCATTCGAGGTGGGGTGTAATTATCATCCGCAGCAATTGCAGCCTTGTGCAGATCGGATTGGGAGCACTTATGTTGAAAGTATGCTCTTATGTTTAAGATAAGTTTGTGATGCAGTGCTACAACATCAATCCGTCCCCTGCCGCCCGTTTTTCTAGGTAGCATCATTCGAACGACTGAGCTTTTTGGAAGGCGTGACTTGTTTTTAGTCATAATTGTACGTATTATTCGCTGTAGATTTTCTATTTCAGTAGACTAACATTTTACAATTCCGAAATTATACGATACCATCGGGGCGACAAATGAATTAATAGCGTGGATTTGGTGTTTGCCATTAAGTTGGGTCTTGCAGACAGCGTGAAGGCGCCTTTTAAATTCTGCTATCAGATTTTTCCTCATTTGCATTGTATTTATGCTGCTGTTTTGCATAACTCCAAGGTACTTGTATACCTCCCGCGGTTCCATTTCTGTTATGATGAATCCGCTAAATTCCGCAGTTACATGTCGAGAAACCACCTTCCCTTTAACTATTGTGATCTTTCAGCATTTATCAGGTACATTTCAATTTTTTTTATTTTTATTTATATTTTTAATTTATTTTATAAAATTTAAGAATTTCTTTGAAGAGTATTTTTTAATTAACACATTTTCTAAACTTACTATGTCATGTCGTGGGCGGCCGCCGTAGCCGAAAGGGTTGGTGCGTGACTACCATTCGGGATTCACAGAGAGAACGTCGGTTCGAATCTCGGTGAAACACCAAAATTAAGAAAAAGATTTTTCTTATAGCGGTCGCCCTTTGGCAGGCAATGGCAAACCTCCGAGTGTATTTCTGCCATGAAAAAGCTCCTCATAAAAAATATCTGCCGTCGGCTTGAAACTGTAGGTCCCTCCATTTGTGGAACAACATCAAGACGCACGCCACAAATAGGAGGAGGAGCTCGGCCAAACACCCAAAAAGGGTAAGGTAGAGAAAATCCAATTTGATCGCACAATTTTTAAATTGGAAGCAACTAGTTTTTGTGTAGTGAATGGCCTTCAGATATTTTGGTGGAGAAATTGATTGGAAGCTTAAAAGTTCTTTGACTGCTTTTAAACATTTTGGTCGCAATGCTTGAGGGTAAATATTAATTTGAGAACATTTTTGTTAGCCCTTAACCAGGGTAAAAGATGCTACACAAACAGTGGCTGTGCGCACAATGAATACCGCATTCGCTAACAATGGAACGTACAGACATTCGAATGCGACTTTCTCAGCAACATTTGGAGCGTTTTCGAATGGAAAAAGTGGATATTATGCGTCGATTCATCACTGTGGACGAGACTTGGGTCTATCGCAATGATCCTAAATCAAAACAAGAGGCTAAAGAACGGTGTGAACCTGGCTCCGAAGCGAGTTCGTGTCCAGAAATCGGCCCAGAAGCTGTTAGCATCTGTTTTTGGGATGCGAAAGGAATTTCGTTTGAATGAATTACTTGCAAACTGGTAAAACAATAAATTGTGAATATTATTGGAACCTTTTAGACCAGCTGAAGGAAAAATTCGTGTCAAAAGTCCCAGTTTGCAAAAGAAAAAAAATATTTTTCATCACGACAATGCACCGAATTCCAAGAGCATTTATACAATGGCTAAAATCCATTTATTAAAGTTCGAATTGCTGGAACATCCACCCCACATTCACCAGATTCGTCCCCTAGGAGGGTACAACAAAAATAACAAAAATATTTGTATGCATTATTCGACCATATAAGCAACCTACAGTGTGTAATTTGTCAGGTGTATTTCGATTTTTTTTTTTGTGACACAGTGTAATTTGAGGAAGGCGAATTACCTAATTCCTTTGATATATATTTTTTTTTATTTTTCTTTCACAAATAAATGACTTCTTGTTTTCTATTTTGTCGTGACATTCTAATATACTCGTACAAAATATTGGTGTTGTTCTCTCTCATCCAAGAAATTTGTTTTTTTTATCTTCGAACTGGCGCCTGTAGTCCATTCGAACTTACAAAATCTGTATTTATGTATATTTCAAAAATATTGCTAGCGAATATATCAGGCGAACCACATAAACTACTAAATGTTTGTTATGCAAAATATCAACGGCGTCCTCTAGCGGCCAGTAGATCTCACAATGGAAAGCTCTCCGCGTGCGTCATCTATCGTGGAATATTCATCGTCTGGCAATGCAGCTTAGTTGCTATGCATACAACACGTGAACGAAAGCACACGTGCTGAGTTGAAAGCATTCTCTGGTGAGGTGAAAGATAACAACTGTGAATACAGCTACAAGGGAATTGAAAACAAACGTATGATTCATGGTGAATATAAAAAGCCGGTAAAAACATATGTTGGATACATCGTCGGGGAAACAATGTTTGGCACGTTGAAACAATGTTGCCGACTCAGCATCTATGCATTCTAAAGAGAAGGGGATAATTGAGAAAAGCATGCGAAAATGCGGGAAAATTTCTCTGTTATGCACTGAGGTATCCGTCTGGTTTACACAATTCTCGCAAATTATAAATTGAAAATTGCAAGTTAATTGTAATTTGCAGATTTCTAAGGAAAAAATTATAAGGGTATAGCAGCAATGTGCTGTTTTTGATGTTAAGTGTAAATATTTTTCTATTACAACAAAAAAGAAGATTTAAGAACGAAAATGCTTGTGTACCGTAACTCAAATTCAGCGGAATTTTGACAAAAAAAATATTTAAAATTTGCTGAACTTTTGACAAAAAAAAAGAAGTTATTTAAAAAGTTTGCTAAAGAGCAGTTCTCGATTTCAGATCAATAAACCTTGATGCTTTACAGAAAAATTTTATTACAAAAAGGAGAACGTGAACAACCAAACAAATCGAAGGCGGCCACTTTGACAATAAATACAAAAATTCCTAGTTGCTGTAGTGCCTTCACCTTCGTTTGATAGGAAAGAAAGAGCGCAGTCGTCTTGAGTTGTTTTGGCAAGTTTCCAAAGAAAACCAGTTTTAAATTTTTCTGGATTACAATTTTAGTTTATACGAGTACGCGAAAAAGGAGCTGTTTTTATTTTTTGAAGTTTTGGGTAATAAAAAGAATTTTTCAAAATAAATTGTTTCTACCTATTAAAAGAGAATAAAACAGCAACTTTAGTTACTTTTCATTGCAACTTGAAAATTTAAATGATTTCAGAAATAACGCACGTCAAAGTCAAAAAAACAATCCTTGGGATAACTTTTTTTTAATTTAAATTTTAATTTTTTTATTTTTTAATTTTAATTTTAATTTAATTTTTTTTTTTTAATTTTAATTTAAATTTTTTTTTAATTTAAGATTTTTTTTTAATTTTAATTTTAATTCTTTTTAATTGTCTTTTTAATTTTAATTAAATTTTTTTTTATTTTAATTTTAATTTTTTTCTTTAATTTTTATTTTAATCTTGTTTTTTTAAATTTTGTTTAATTTTTTTTTTTAATTTTAATTTAATTTTTTTTAATTTAGGACTTTTTTTATTTGTTTTTTTTTATTGAAATTTTAATTTTTTTTAATTGTTTTTTTTAATTTTAATTTTTTTTAATTTTAATTTTTTTTAATTTTAATTTTTTTTACTTATATTTTTTTTTTAATTTAAATTTTTTTTTAATTTTAATTTTTTTTAATTAACATTTTGCTTTTTAATTTTAATTTTAATTTTAATTTTTTTTATTGTAATTTTTTTTTATTTTTTTTTTAATTTTTTTTTAAATTTTTTTTTTCATTTTAATTTTAATTTTTTTTGTTTGACTGTATGTACATAGAAATGTCTGTATATTGAACTTAGCTTAACGCACCTCCCTTCAACTTGCAAAAACTAATTGGTTCTAATTACTTCTGTTAGCGATATTAAATGGCTTGGAAGCAAAGAAGGGCTGATAGCAACGCCCTCTCCTATCGAATCGCAAAACTTATTGAACAACCTGGTACCTTAAAATTAAAAAAAATTGAAATAAATAGTTGCTCTTTGTTAACTCTTAAACTGCGGCGAGAATTTTCTCTATGTTTTTTTTTAATTTGTTATTTTTCTTTTTTTCTTTTTGCATTACAATAAAATGAGTTGGCATTCTTTTGTATTTTATCTTGAGAAATGAAATAAAACAAATTAAATGAGATGTCTGCATGCTCGGTTTCCATTTTCGCAAAAATATGAAATATAGAACACTTTACAAAAAAATCGTATGTCCATCAAATGAGGTGTGAGTGACTGTAATTCGACCCCTGCTTCAAATATTTTTTGTTAACTAGCACGAGAAGCAAGAAACGAAGTTGGAAATGGCAAAATACAACGGAATAATACCCAAGTATATTAAGTTTTTAAATGGCAAAAAACGAAGCAAGAAAAAGATACCGAGCGAAGTTCATTTTGCTTATTTCTGCAGCATTTATGGTGTACCTACATATACATATATACATAATATGTATATATGTATGTACTTATACTATGCAAAATACTTTACTATATTCATAACACAAAATTGTTCGCCAATTAAAAACCAATAAATAGTCTTCTTACTCAGTTGAGTGCAGAAACTATGCAACAATCGGTATTTTTCGAATTTCAGATAAGCGGAAGTGAAGATCACTAACCAAAAATGGCTGCACAGATGATGTGCGTCTTCCGAAAAAATTAATTAAGCGCTTCATTAGTCTTTTTTTTTCTATTTTAATAAAATGAGATAACAGATAGCAGATTTTTAATTTTTATATTTATACATATTTGCTTCTCAATCGGCGGGCATTGTAGCATCGGCATCAGTGACCTGAATACAAAAAACCAAAAATTTGTTTGTTTATTAATGTCGTAATTTCTATATGAATTAAACAAAAAATGGGGGGAAAAAATTCGCGGATTAAAATGTTAAAAAAAAAAATAGTTTTGGGGCGAATTTTCCTACTATTTTTGCTTAAAAAAAATTATTTTTTCGAAAATTTTTCGAAATTGTAAATTCACATAGAAAGTAATACGGTAAAAAAGATGTGCGCAAAATTTCAGAAAGATCGGTCAATAGCTTTTCCAGTTATCGTGTACGCCAATTCGAAAAATATAGTTTTGAGAAAAACGAGTCTAAAGTTTGAATACAACGTAACTATACCTCTCCCCAGCGCTCGAACGCAAAGAATAGAGTCGTCACGGTTGACGATCTACAATATAAGAAATACTGAAATTTACATTCTACAAATTTTTTTACATATTCTTAAAAAAAAAATTTTTTTTCGAAATTTTACAGGTATCTATCCCCTCTTAAGTGCAATGCAAAAATATGGCAACTTTTGCAAATGTCAAGCGTTCGAGCTATGCTAATTTTGGCGTTTCGTATGCGCACAACTGGTAAAACTCCAAGAATAGACCTCTTCTATGCGCCGTTTCCCCGCTTGCTATCTTTATGCTCGATTAACTTGGCGAAAAATTTGCATGCGAAAGCAACAACAAAGTTATCGAGTAAGACTGCTACCGGAGTATGGATATAGGTGGATTTAATAAGGTGACAGCATTCACCCAGCTGAATGTTTCGCCGTAGGTATGGCTTACGTCAAAATGATATGCTTTGTTTGTACATATGTATTGGTATGTTTACATTCGTATGTTTACATTTGCTTGCTGATTTTGACATGATGCTTGCACCAAACGCAACAACAAATACATGTAGGGTTTTACTTATATGTGTTTGCTGTCACCTGTAATAAATTCGCCTTGGATATAGGCCATTAGACTGGTGTGCCGCACTGCCTTACCAACACATGCAATTTAAGGCCGCTCTCTTCACGCATTGCTGACGTATGTATGTTCATTTGTACCAGTTGCTTCATCTATTCACCACTTGCTAAGTCTTGGGGAAAAGAAGAGGCCTAATGAAAGAAAACAATATTGCACCTGCCAAGCGCCGTGCCCTTAGTACAAAAAATAAATAAACAAAAAGAAATGGAAGAATAAGCAAAAGTGAGTGGAAGGCATTGTACAGATCTACAAGTAAAACGACTGTCAGCTGAGATCACCCCAAAACGCTCTTTTATGTCAAATGGTTGCATAAAAAATGATTAAATTTCGTATAAAATCGTATGGAAAAATCTAAAAAATATCGTAAAAACTCAGATATTTCTCAATTAAAAGCATTATTATAGGTAAGAAATATATTAAAAATAGTTGTTATTGAAAAGTCAATAAGTAAAAGATATTATTTCGTATTTATTTTTTATTTTTGTGATATTCAATTGTTTCTATTGGTATTATAAAAATTCTAATTTCAATTTCAAGCAAAAAACCAAGCACTCATACCAACACACACTTGACTGCCTGTCATACTCACACCAAAGGTGCCTCTCAGAACTTCCAAAGAAGAAGAGTGTTTTTACTTGTTATTTTTGTAGAATTATGGAAAGCCAAGAATATAGAATAAATTGTGCACACATACATTTGCACATATTAGTTTATTTAGTACAGAACGTACTGACGACACTCGATTGTCAAATTCCCCAAAAATAAAGTAGCGGTGGCTGTATTCTCCATATCGTGCTAAAAACCGGCACCATACAAATTTGTGATGGTAGAAGAAAGGTAAGTAAAGCAGCTATTTATTTTATTTTATTTAATATCAAATTATCAAAATTTATTGTCATCAAACTATCAAATACAGATACAGGGTTTGATTGAAAAGTAATGAGCCTTCCCGCGCGGAGCGTCTGCCAAGCGATCAACCGAATCGGCTGGTGGTGGAAAATGATCGTTGGACTTTCCCCTTCCACTAGAAACCGGTACCAGATCGCTGGCAACAGCGGTGCAGTCAACATAGCTTCGCGCGTGAAAGCTGTTTTAAAAGTGTGTTAGGATTTTGCAGTGGCGATCTTTTTCGACTCTCGAGGCGTCGTCCACAAGAAATTTGTACCGCCAGGAAGCACTGTAAACGCGGCATTTTACAAAGAAGTGCTCCTTCGGCTGAAAAACCGCGTCGCCCGGGTTCGGCCAGACCTCGTCAACAATTGGACCCTTCATCACGACAATGCGCCGGCGCACACCGCTTTCCTCTGCACCTCTACATTGGCCAAGATGGGGCTTCCGGTGCTTCCCCATCCTCCCTACAGTCCAGACCTGTCCCCTCCGGACTTCTTCTGGAGTCGAAACGCCTCCCCTTCAGCTTTCTTTTAAGGCCCCTTCAGCTTTCTCTCAGAAGAAGTCCGGATAAGTTTAAAAATGTTTCCTGCAGTGGAAGGACCGCTACCAGCGGTGTATTGACGCTCAAGGTTTAATAAAACTGCTTAAAAAAATAAGGCTTATTACTTTTCAATCAAACCCTGTACTAAAGCATAATGCAGTATTTTCATTGATTTTTATTGTTCTTCAGATACTTTATTTCCGGCATAAACCACTTTATTTGCCGCAACAAACTTTGACCCCCAAACTTTTTATACTTTAGTCACTTTTTTTCTAGGTCAGTCAAGTCACTTTCTCTGATTTCACTGCTAAATTTATCAAAAAATTCATTATTAAGCAAGCAAATGGAAACCGGCGCAAAAGATTTAGATATCAGCTGTGATTTGTCAAGGAAGCAGCAGTACAAAAGAGTGAGCAGTACAGCTATATGTTTATTTTTGTCGACAAATTCCTTAAGTTAGAGGAAGTTCAAGAGTCACAAATAAACAAAAGTCTCTTGCAATTTTTCTCACATTGGCATTGAGAATGTAATGGAAACTTAGCTCCGAGCATTGCCGAATATTACCATCATATGATTGGTCAAATCAAGGATGATAGATTAACAAGTTTGGCCTTCTATGGTGAAAAGACTTTTAGAAGTGTGACATTTAGCAGACCGTTATTAGGCTCTGAGGGAACTTGGCAGTCAGCTGAAGGGCTGACGTCACTTGGGAAATGTTTAACAAATTGTATAGCAACACTTCGTTGCCAACTGAATAACGACTGATTCGACGAGAGTGTAAATACATGTGAAATGATCGTGCAGAATTCGGCTGCAGAATCTTCCAAGTGACGTGGCAGCCAAATTGCCCCTCACAATTTTCTTTTTCACCATAGTTAAAGAGCAAATCTTGTAAATCTACGAGTATCTTTTTTGAGTAACAGTTACCATTTCATATGATTGGTCAAAGTAAGGATAATAGATTACCAGGCTTGCCCTTCAGTTATGGTGCAAAACGAAAGTGAGCGAATTAAACTTCGGCTGAAGCGTCACCGGAGACTCGGCAGTATTTCACACGTATTCACACATTCGTCCAATTAGTCGTTGTTCAGACGGCAACGAAGTAATATGGGCAGAAACTGTGTTGCTTTTCTCGTATATCACCAACACAAACTCAGCTTTTTGGCAAGCAAACCGCTGTAGACGGATGGGTTGGTGCGTGACTATCATTCGGAATTCAGAGAGAGAACGTAGGTTCCAATCTCGGGGAAACACCAGTAATTAAGAAAAACATTTTTCTAAAAGCGGTCGCCCCTCGGCAGGCAATGCCAAATCTCCGAGTGTATTTCTGCCATGAAAAAGCTCCTCATAAAAATATCTGCCGTTCGGAGTCGGCTTGAAACTTTAGGTCCCTCCATTTGTCGGACAAAATCAAGACTCACGCCACAAATAGGAGGAGGAGCTCTGCCAACATCTAGAAAGGGTGTATGCGCCAATTATATATTATATATAAACCGCTGTAATAACCCCATGTACGTCAGCCCATCAGCTGATTCCGTCAAATTCACTGAAAGCCGGTTAACGGTCTAATACTTGCCACGCCATCTGCATTTTTTCCAACATAGGTCAAATGGATGTCACTGTTTTTGCAGGTCAATAAGTAAATACTCTACTCTAAAGTTGTTTATAGCCTCATGGCCACATGTCGTAAAATGATCATTTGGGTATGTAAAACTCGACTCCATTCGAACTTTAGCTACTGAAACTCATTCTGACTTCATATGCACAAATGTAAGCTAAAAAGCGGTCAGAAGTTTGCAAATATTTATTGGCTTATTTGTTATTGGCTTCTTCCTTTTTTCTTCTTCTTTCGTTATTTTAATTTCAATCAGAAACCCTGGCCATCCGACTGCATTTCAAGCTATTTGCATATACAATAATTAATTCACATTTTTTGAGTTCAACTACGTCCCTCCTACTGCCGTCCCACTGACGATGCCGGCTGACAATAAAAGCAACGTAAGCGAAAAGCCAGAACATAAGCAGCGATTGAAATGCGAAAATCCATGCATGTTGTACTATAAAAGATCAAAGATTTATACAACAAAAAATAAATAAATAAAATAGAAAAGAGAAGTAAATATTGATCACGTAGCTACTTTCGACATGACAATTACGGTCCAAAGTCAAAAAAGCAATCAATTGTCATAAAATTGAAATGAAAACAAAAAAAGTTTTAAAAATAAATAATAGGGAATAATTATAAAATACGAAATCTGTGTTATCAGCTAACACGAGTGCGATGAATTTATCATTGATGAGGTGATACGAGTATTCACGACTTATTGATAAGCCAGCGGTGGAGGAGTCTGATTGACTGGCTCGAAACAACGAAAAGGTCAATAGCAATTCCAACAAAAAAATAATAATATTAAAATCGGTATGCGATAATATATATAATATAATAAGAAGGTATACGAGTGTCTAATCCAATTTAGCACACAAAAAAAAACAAAAAAAAAAAAAAAAAATATATAAAAAAATAAAAAAAAAATAAAAAAAAAATATAAAAAAAATAAAAAAATAAAAAAAAATAAAAAAAAATAAAAAAATAAAAAAAAATAAAAAATAAAAAATAAAAAAAAAATAAAAAAATTAAAAAAAATAAAAAAAAAAATAAAAATCTATATACGTTTACCTCACTCAGAGAATATGAAACTAATTTGCATTGAATATTTTTATTGAATAAAAATTCAAAAATATAACAGAATTTAAGCACTTTTCAGTCAAAAATGGCAATATTATGAGAAAATGAAAGCAATACTTTTTAAACAATGCGCTTCGATTGAACGAGGGTCTTCCGTACAAACAGATTTAGAGGGTTTGGTTAGTTGGTGTAACGAACGAGTATATCAAAAATAGAGGGGAAGGAAATAACGTTTCACTATCAATATACCCTATGATCAAAAAGTACCGGGAAGGTGACGTTGACTGTTTTCTTTCATTGCCAAGGCGTAGTGCACCATGAGTACTTTCCATCGGGCCAGACAATCAATTAAGAATATTATTTATCCGTTTTGAAGCGTTCGAGAGACGCTGTGCGCCGCAAACAGCCGGAAATGTGGGCAAACAATACTTGGATTTTGCATGATGATAACACGCCATTGCACCGAGCCCAAATTGTGCTGGATTATTTGACCAAACACCAAGTAAATACCATCGTGCAAGCACCGTATTTACCTGATATGGCCCCGTGCGCGACTTCTTGTTTCCTTGTTTCCCAAGTCGAAGTTAACACTTCGTGAAAGGAGATTTCAGTCGATAGAGGAGATCAAAGAGAGTGCGACGAAGAAGCTAAGGGTCATACCTTCACACCTTAATGGAGTACTGGATTAAACGTTGCCACATGTGTGTTGCTTCAGACACGTCATATTTTAAAGGAGATAAAATAAATTTGCCTGAAATTTAACTCTGTTTTGTTTTATTTCAACATTCCCGGTACTTTCTGATCATAGGGTACACTCAGCTAGCTCAACAAGCTGGTCCGGGTCTTGGCTTGCTATAACATTCGTCTTCAGTTCGATTTATGTCTCGCTTGAGCTCAGCGTCCCTATTTACGCCACCCAACCAAAGGAATTTTGGTCTTCCTTCGGTGGGAAGACCGTAGGCGAGAGACTTAAATCAATAAAAATTATTAATAATAAATATTACATTTAAATCTCTCGCCTACAGAAATGCAATTTAAAACCACCAACTACATACTACTCCAGAGGACTCAGGACTACACAGCGGATAACCCGAAATGTTAATGTTTTGTTTGGTACAGCCGCCAAGTGATTCGATTTTTCGAAAAAAAGTGGCCACTTATTTCAAAGCGCTTAAAATAATTTCTCTTGGAGTTTATTAGTTATGAAATATCTATACAGGAGCTGCCTTTATCCGGTCGCCGTAGCCGAATGGGAAGTGCACAGGTTCGAATCTCAGTGTTTGAAGCACCAAATTATAGAAAGTTGTTTCTAACAGCGGCGCCTTTCGGCAAGCAATGGCAAACCTCTTATATTTTATATACCAATTATATTGTATATACTTATAATCATCCAACTTTGTTTTTCAATATTTGTTTTATAAAGTGAAAAATTGATTTTGAGTGATTGAAATCTTTGTTTTGACCTTTACGCGCTCCATTGCTTGTCTGTTTGTGTGCTGCAGCTGTCTAGTCCACAAATGTCAAAAATGATTGATGTGCGACGCCATTTGCAAAAATTAAAAATTGTCCAAGAGGGTGATTAATTTTGCACCATCTTGTCCATAGAGTCTCAAAGTAGTGCTATTTGTACACCATTCTCCACGTTGTTGTTGCTGTAGCAGTACACTGGGCCCTGCCAGAGCGGTGTAGTCACCAATCATCATCGTCTAACTCATCTAACGGTAGGTTCGGGAAAGGTGCTGTTTCGACAGGTTGAGTCCAGATGACAAGAGGTGTCAGGTAATTGTGTTTAAGGGCGCATGTGCATGGGTGGTTAGACATTCCATTCCTCACCATTGCCCATCTTAAGATTTGGTGAAGTTTTTAATATAAATATGGATCTCAGAAAGGATGCTGTATTTTTTTTTTTTTTTTTTTTTTGAGAATAATTATATATCCAAAGTATGATATTAAAGCTGTCCTAATCCTTAATTGCAGCTGTTGAATCAACATAGAGTGACCTGACTTTCGTTCACGAAATGAAGTGGAAAGGAGTCAAATGACATAAACTAGGCCGTCAATAGAAAAGTACATTTTTTCATAAGATTCGTTCAACAAAAGTTGATTCCAATAATATGATGGCTGCTGTACGTGCTGTATAGTATATTACACCGTCTTACTGAGACTATTTAGCATTTAAGACAATAATAATAATTCGTCTAGAGCCCTCACCAGAATATGAACAATTAGCGTTGCTTCCAGTAAATAAGTCAGACCAGACCAAGGCTTTTGCCGGAGGAAATGGAGTATTGAGACCATTGGTGTCGCTCCAATAGAGAATCATGCTGCCACAAGAGCTGCCAAAGTAAGCGGCATGTTAAGTAAGCTCATGGCAAACCTTGGAGGTCGGTCCAACGCAAAACAAGCGAAAACTTTTAATTGACACGACGAACTCGATTCTCTTATACGGATGCGAAACATGGGCAGATTCGCTAAGAGTGCAATGCCGGCGGAAAACTCCGCAATCTGTGCAACGCACCTGCGCTCTCAGAGTGGCTTCGTCATACAGAACAGTATCTGAAGCAGCGGCTTTAGTTATCAGCGGAACCATCCCTATAGATATTCGAGCACAAGAGCGCAAGCGGAGATGGGAGGCGAAAATCACAGGAATCCTAGAACCACGCTGCTTCGATATTAGAATTCAAACGCTCACACTTTGGCAGGCAAAATGGAACTCTGAACGGTACGGTAGATGGACAGCGAGACCCCGATACCCGATCTAAAAAATTGGGTAGAAAGAAAGCACGGCTAGGTTAACTATAACCTCACACAGTTTTTGTCCGGAGATGGCTCCTTTCGTAAGTATTTGTGGCGAATGGGGAAAGTGAGCCTACCGAATTGCATATACAGGAACCTGTATGGAGATACTAAGTATGATAATGCGGAGCAGACCTTCTTTAAATGCGAGAGGTGGACACAGAGAGAACAGGTCTGCAACGAGCTGTTGGTGTATTTACGCCTGAAGAAATAAATGATGATAGACGAAGAAAAATGGAATGCCGTCGCAAATTTCGTGGAGAATATTATCCGAAAAAAGGAGCCGTGAAATGGAAACTTAGGCTGGACGCAGGATGAGTAAGTAAGTGTCCTTCTTAGGACGCCGTCTTGGCCCTCTACCGCGAAGCAATGCGGAAGCAGTCCCGGGGTGGAGGAAAAAAAACCAAGAGAAGAGGAGGGATATTCTTAGTGGAATCACCACAAACGTAGTAGCGACGGTTGCGCAGGCATTTTTAACCCAACCTCACCGCCAAAACAAAAAAAAAAAAAAAAAAATGGGAAAACTTTTGCTCATCCAGATACGAGCCTCATTCTTGATTTCTTCTTTATTGAAAACTTATTTTAGAAATAAATTTCCATGAATTTTAAATAGTGCTGGGGTGTAAGTATTAGCCGAATATAAGAATAGTCTATATTTTAATCAAAAAACAAGACGTTCGTTGTTAAAAGAAGAACGAACTTTTAAAATAAACGCTTCATTCATTCCACCACAACAAAAAAAAAACAAAATCTTCAAAACGTTTGAAAGAAATTTTTAGCGCACTAATTAAAGCTTAAATACTAGTCTAAATTCTAGATCCGTGAAATTGAGAAATTTGTTGATAATGTGATTGTCTAGAAAATAAAGCGCAAATCAGCCTGTAGCAGCTCAAAAGAGAAAATACTTAAAAAGCATCTTGGAGATGTAAAAAAATGTAAAGCGCCAAATACGGCACAAAAGCGAAAATAGGTAAGAATAAAGCGAGTACCTTGAGCTGGATAGAAAAAAAGGAAAGAAAGAGAAGAAGCAGAATATAAAAATAAAATGTTAAAAATATGAAGAGTACCAAAAAACAAAAAATTAAAAAAAAAATTAAAAAAAAAATTAAAAAAAAAAAGAACAAAAATAAAAACAAAAAAACAGAAAAAAAACAAAAAATAAAAATAAAAACTTGCTAGTCTAAAAAATTAAGCGTTTCACGAATAGCACGCAAAACAGGGCGTATAAAATGTGTATGTATGTACATGTGTGCAATAAGAAAGAGCTAAGAAAGTTCAATGAATCATTTTCTAACTCGAAAAGGTTGTGGCGCAGCAGCAGTTACACTTCAGTTCGTTGGCTGACAAATGCGATCACAAGCACACACACAAACTTTGTTAGCTACGCACGTTCGTAAGACATCTTTACGCATCACTCGTAAGAATGATAGAATACAAAATAATAAAGGGGTTTCCAATAACAGGTGTTATTTTGAATAGCCCGCTATTTCGGTAGATGTCACTTTTGAAGCTATCATTTTTTGACATTTGACAAGTAGAAACTACGCCATTAATAAAAATGGAATACACGCTTAAACAACGCATTGAAATTATTAAAATTTACTATAAAAACGGTGAAAATTTGGCAGAGACGATCATTTTTGGGTCATCGGGAAGCACCTTATCGGACCGCAATACAGAAATTGGAGAAAAAATTCGAGCTGTTTGGACAAGTTAGTGATGTGAAGAATAAAACCCGTGCACGTTGCTCAAGAACAGCCGAAAATCGAAAATATTGCTGTTGTAGCCGAAAGTGTTGAAGAAAACCCAGCTTTGTCCATTCCTCGTCGTTCTTTGGAATTACTCCGTATTTTGCATAAAGATTTGGCTCTTAAGGCTTATAAAGTCCAGTTAACACAAGAACTCAAGCCGCCCGATTATCAACAAATGATTGAGTCGATGAAATGCATGAAAATTATCCGGAATTCCATCGAAAAATCATCTTCAGTGATGAAGCCCCTTTCCACCTCGGCGGCTTCGTCAGCAAGCAAAATTGTTGGATCGGGGGCTCAGAAAATCCAAGAGTTATTGTTGAAAAGCTTCTCTATCCTCAACGTGTGGCTGTTTGGTGCAGTTTATGGTCCGGGGGAGTCATTGGACCTTACTTTTTCAAATGAAATGAAGCTGGAGCAACAGTGCGGTGAATTGATTGCGCTATCGAGAGATGATTAACGATTTTTTACGGCCGGAATTGGATGGTATTGATCTGGAGAACGTTTATTTTCAACAAGACGGCGCTACGTGCCACACAAGCAACGAAACCATTGATCTTTTACGGGATCAACACCACTTATTGGAAAACCCTTTAGACACCCGTGACGTTCATCACATAGATTTTTATTATTTGCTTAATTGAAAATCCAAAATATTCCCAACCTCAGTAACTTGCGCACAAAATTTGTTTATTCTGTTCTCTGCTGACGTCACTCAAAACAGCTGATTCTGTCAAATTCGCCAAGAACAAGTTGGGATACTGCGGATGACACCACCACCTTTGTACTCTCTACATCGTACATCGCTTGCGTGCAGAGTTGGAAACTTAGCTAACTTGTAACTAAAAATAATTCTAGTTAAATACAAAATAGAAGAGAAACCAAAAACAAAAAAAGTAAAGTAAAGTAGAATCAAAAATGAGCCGACCATCAACCACAGCTGAAAGATTCTCATCAGGCGGTGTGTGGTATGATGTCGTGTAAGGTAAGACAGAGGGTTTAATATTCACCCATACATGCACACATTCGTTTGTTTGTGTGATCGCAAATGTATCAAAAGTCTGTCACACTTGAGTACCATAAGCAGCGGCACAGGTGTACATTAATTAGTGCGCTTTGGTATTTGTTAAAGTCATGCATTCATGTATGTACACACTCACAATAACACTCACACATGCAACACACCTTGAAATATACAGATACGCGTGATCGTTAATGGCCGATGGTAAGTAAGTTTTCTGTCTTTGAAAATATTTTCTTGTTGCTCGTTTTGACACACAAAATGTGCTTCCATATGGTTTTGGCAAATTTTCAAGGCATTTTCCACGTCCAAATTGAGTGAATTTGTAAAGGTTACTTAGTATTTTGCGTTATGCGAAAAAATATGCAGATATTTAATATTTTTACTTAAGCTTTTTTTACTTTCCTGGTGTTATGAATTTCAATTAACTTACTTCAGTAATCAAGCGGAATATTATTGTTATTCCGTTATTTTTAGAATAAATTGCAACGCTATGCGTTAAAATAGAGAAATATTTTTGTGAGAAATCAAACAGTTGTTTGAGAATTATATTTCAAACGAAGAGTTCATCTCAAGGATTGTTCAGATGCGTGAAGCGGAAACAACTTTTAGATAAATCGTCAATTTAACGAGCAGCTGGCAGCCCTGGCAGCCAATGCTCCTTATTTCGTATAAAAATGGTTTATTGTTTTTCCTCGTTATAAATAAATAAATAAAAAATTTGTACATCCTCTGTAAGATGTTTATTTAAAGTCCCATTAATGGTAAGAATTAGAGAAAAACAAAGGAAAACCTTATCTCCTCCGATTTGTTCTCTTGCCACTGGTTAATCAGCTTTGCTCCCCTTTTTTTTGCTTTGATTGATGTTTTCGGCGACATAAGCGAGCTGATTAAAAAAAAGAACAATTACGTGTCGAGTCTTGATGAGATAATGCGGCTTGTTTAGCATCGCAAAATATAAAAATAACTTTGATTTGGCTCAATAGAGCCGCCGTCTATGAGTCAGCATTCAATCGACACTAAAATTTCATTAAACATGCAAATATCTGACGTGAAGCATTTGAAAGTGTGAGTTGCGCAAAATGCCACTAAAAATAATTCACCAAAATGTAACTGGGTGTAACTTCTCGACTTACGAAGTGCTAAGCAACACTGCAGAGAGAGGTGGTGTGCCTTTTCCAATCAACTTTCAGAATATCAAAGTTTCACCTTATTGAAAAGCACTAAAAAAAGCATCTTACTTGTATGCGTAGATTCATTTATTTTCAAACTACTTTCGTTTCAATAAATAGACACGGATATCTGTTCGTTGTTTACTGAATTTTCAAGCGTTTGAGTTTTGGGACTACTTCTCTGCAGAAAAATGCTGGGCTGTTAATAGCAGTTCTGGTTGAAACTCGTTTGACTTCGCTAATTCCAACTACTTCGCTCCTCATCTCGTTGGTAGCCACAACTTCCTTCAGGAACTGACAATTCAAAACCAAATAATCGCCTTTCTTTCATATTACGAGCAATTCGCTATTGTTTATCGCCGAGTTTCGCAAGAGGGTGTGAACTAGAATAAACTGCAGCTCATTTGAAGTCTACATCGAAGAGACATAGAGGCCAACTGCATGTCGAATGAATTTGAAAGCGAAAGTGCGACCAAGAACCACCATTGGTAGGCCGTACTCCATTTGTAGACTGCTAATTAGAAAGGTTTTTGGCGCGACTACCATGCGGAAGTGCATAGGTTCGAATATCTGTGCAATAGAAACAATATTTTCTAATAGCGGTCGCCCCTCGACAGGCAATAGCAAACCTCCGAGTGTATTTCTACCATGAAAAAGCTCCTCAAAAAACCCATTTGACGTTCAGAGTCGGCTTGAATCTGTAGTTCCCTCCATTTATAGAATTGCGGGATCAACAATCGCCGCTGACATTAGCATCTCTAGTGGGTATGAATGTCCACACACACACACACACACATGTTTGAAAGTTCGCACATACAAAATGTCAACTAGTGGTTAGCCTTTGCGAAATCAGTGTGAGAGTCATTGTCATCAGTGGTGAGCTGTGGTCATACACTCTGTACTAAGCTCAATATGAACTATGTGAATGGCGTTATGAGTTTGCGCACAGCTGAGCGGCAAAGAAAGCAATTAAGCGATAGCAGTCAAATATATGTCCACACATACACATAAATATGCGGTTGCTTTAAAACCGGTAAGAAATCGTGAGTTTGTTTCATGGTTGAATTTAAATACTGAGCAAAAACAAAAATGCAAACTTAGTTAATGAGATTATGTCAACAGGTTGACGAATTTCTGTTTGTGAGAGACCAAAAACAAAACAACAAACGTGACACATTTTTTTTTAATTACTAATTTGTAATAAGTGTTGCATTGCAAAATAGTGTTCCGGCATTGGCGAAAGAAATAAATTTAAATAAATACTGTCAACTTAATAAATGTAATCTTTGCAAAATCAACTATTTTACTAGTTTCTAATAAAAGTTCTGTTGCAATGCTTTCCATATTGGAGAAACATTTAAACAAACAAACAGACAAACATACAATTAAAACACATTTATTATAGTATTACTCATCTAAGCTAGAAAGCAGCAACAACAAACAGAATACCGTTAAAATAATACTCAACTGGCAAATAATCAATATTTTAATATTAAATAACAAGTGAGTTTGCTGTTTCTGTATGGAAATGTATATATTATTCGATTACAATGACTTATTAGCAACAACAACAGCAAGAGAAGTGTGTGAATATCTGTTACGGTGGCCGGGGTTATTTATCGATTGAAAGTGGGGAACTAATCAAATGAAATGCAGTTGATTGTCAACAGCACGTCAGAGAGTCAGTTATCATGCTGGTGGTGGGGAAAACTACTTTTCAAAGGGGTGATAAGCTGTGAGTTGAATGGATAGATAACAGCGTGGTATTGGGGTGAATATTTATTCAGAAAAGTTTCCTTCATTTGATGTTTTATGTTCACAGTGTGAGTACCAAATCGGAATGGTCAAGGGCTGGAGGCAAAAATGAAATTGGGGCCCTATTCAAACTAAATTAAATACATTAAAGGTGAAAAACTACCATATTTTATCAACAGCTCCTTATCAACGACCACATGGTATACCACAAAGCCAAGCTACTTTCTGCTAAATACAAATTATGTGTAATGCAACAGATAGTAATCATACTTCCTAATTATATTGTAAACGTGAAAGTTTGTTTGTTTATTAGGTTTTTTTTTTTGAGTGATACTTGACTCCAAACTCCATGGGAAGCTACACATTGAAAACCGGGTTAAGAAGGCCAGTATAGCCTTCTATTCCTGAAAATCTATGTTCGGCAAAAAATTGGGACTCACACCGCAGCTCGTGCTGTGGATGCACAACGTAGTGGAGTTTTGTCAATTTTAACGTATGGATGCCTGGTTTGGTGGGAAGCTCTTCGGAAGGGCTTTATCACTAAACTGGGGAGGGTGCACCGGATCATGTAAAATTTGCCCGAGTACTGCTCGGGATGTCGTTATACACTTAATTCGCATGGACTTTTACGGCATTTCCATCGCAGCTCAAAATGCAATCAGGTTAAAGGAGGTTGGCCTCTAGAGGCAATCTCTTAAGGAACATGGTAGCATTTGCGGGCAGTTAACACCGTATTTCTCCGAACTTCGAACAGATCTCTCTATCCATAAACTGGAGTTTGATTCATTTCCAAATAGGCAGGATTGGATCGAGGGAAAAATCTGCACCGAAACTTGCACCTCTGTCTTCACTGACGGCTCCAAGATTGAATCGGGAGTCGGAGCAGAGGTTTTCTCTAAATCAGCGAATTTATCCATCTCCTTAAAATACTGAAATACCGAGTACTGCTAGTGTATTTCAGGCAGAGAAGTCTTTGCGACCCCTGCAGGCATGCAAAATGCTTAGGGAACGTTGGAGTAAGGGAGTTATCACATTTTCTCCGATAGTCAAGCCGCGATCAAGACTCTGACGACGCCATTGTGTAGAACCAAACTAGTGAACTCTTGTAAGGAGGAGTGCAGGTAACATTTCTCTGATCTGGGTTCCAGGACAGGAACATAGGGGAAATAAAATTGCAGAAGAGCTTGCTTGGAAGGGGTTGACTGAATTGGTCTCAGAGACCTCCTACGCGGTCATCGACATCCACCTGACAGTTGGAGGAATTGCACAACTTATTTATCCGGAAAGCTTAGAAGTTATGCCATTCGATACCGTTAGACTATTTTATTTTAAGGTGCTGCTAAAGAAATAATAAAGAAATAAAAAAAACTATTTAGAAAGTTCAGTCTTGAGAGTTTGGTCTTAAAGTAGCTTCAAATATGGACTTTCCAGTTTCGAATCTGATTTGAATACCTACTTTGATAATTTGATATCTATTTGATACCTATTTTTTAATAGCACCATTTACAAATGTACGTTTTTGACGTTACACACTCAAGCATTTAAAGACAATAGAAACATTTATTTTTTTTTATAATATTTTTTTTAATAATCTATTTTTATTTAATTTTTTTTAATATTTTTAAATAATTTTTATTTTTTATAATTTTTTTTTAATATTTTTAAATAATTTTTATTTTTTATAATTTTTTTTTTTGATAATATTTTTTAACCCTTTGCACTCCGTTGTCGCCGTACTTGCGACACTAAAAAGCTAACAGTAAATCCGCTGTCGCCGTAGCGGCGACATGGTTGTTTTACTGCCTCGGCGCCCTTAACCACTGTCCCATTTGAAGTTCGTCATGAGATTAGTCGATCAACTTGTAGATGAATTCCGCGAAGATCGATCAAGACCTTTCACTTCAGCAACTGAAACAAGACTGGACACAAATTGCGAAAAGGCAAGAAAAGAGATTGTTTGTTCTAATAGACAGGAAAAGGGACAAAGACACGAAACTTCGAAAACTTTGTTTTATTGAAACGACTCTCTTTTTCTTCTACATCATAGGTACATATGTACTTGGAACTAATATAGTGCTGGAGTTGCTGGTAGCCTCTATGCATTGCTAGGCTGGAGTGCAAAGGGTTAAATATATTTTTTAAATTTTTTTAAATCATTATTATTTTTTTTAAATAATGTTTTTTTTCTAAATATTTTTTTTTATAATTTTTCTTTTTAATAATTTTTGTTTTTAATATTTTTGGTTTTAATATTTTTTTTAATATTTTTTTTTAACAATTTTAATTAATTTTATTTTATAATTTTTGTTTTAAATAATTTTTTTCTTAATATTTTTTTTGATAATTTTTTTAAATATATTTTTAAAATTTTTTTTAATTATTATTATTTTCAATTTTTTTTTTTTTAAATAATGTTTTTTTTCTAAATATTTTTTTTTATAATTTTTCTTTTTAATAATGTTTGTTTTTAATATTTTTGGTTTTAATATTTTTTTAATAATTTTTTTTTAATATTTTTGGTTTTAATGTTTTTTAATACTTTTTTTTTAATATTTTTAATATTTAATTTGATATCTATTTGATACCTATTTTTGAATAGTACCATTTACAAATGTAAATTTTTGACGTTACACACTCAAGCGTTTAAAGACAATAGAAACGTTTATTTTTTTATAATATATATTTTTTTAATGATCTATTTTAATTTTTTTTTTTTTTAATATTTTTAAATAATTTTTGTTTTGTATAATTTTTTTTTTCATAATTTTTTTAAATACATTTTTTAAATTTTTTTGAATTATTATTATTTTAAATTATTATTATTACTTTTTTTTACAATTTTTCTTTTTAATAATTTTTGTTTTTAATATTTTTGGTTTTAATATTTTTTTTGATAATTTTTTTTTTTTAATTTTAATTTATTTTATTCTATAACTTTTGTTTTAAATAATTTTTTTTTGGTTGGTTGGTTTAAGGGTGACCCCGCATCGGAGTACCACATAGACCGCAAGTTGGGTCCGTTGTGTTGCCCTAGAGCTCATTATTTTAAGGGGGCCTCTACTGTAAAACTTAAAAAAAATCGATTTTTTACTTTTTGTTGAAACATACTCAGAAACAACTCCAGAATGTTCCATGAAAATCTTAAAAAGAAATCTTGAATAGTTTTCAAGTTATAAAAGTTTTAGCAAAGCAGGTATAAACTGAGCGCTCGAGCGGTTTACGGTCATATGCGCTTGATAATGCGCTTGTTTAAGCGTGTTTTTCTCGAAACCACGTTTTCAAAATTGCCCACATCACAGCTCCGTGAAAAATTAACATATCAAGCTCAAACTTTGATAGTATATTTTTAACAATATTTACTAGTTTTTAAAGCCATGGTGGGAAAAAATTTATTATTTATAACCCCTTTTTTAATAACAAAATGACAACAAAAAAATGTCGATTTTTTAAAAAACTTCAAAAATTTTAAAAAAAAAATTTTTTTTTGCAAGTAATAGGCTTAACAACTAAAAATAATGATATATAATAAAAAAAATTTGGGTTTTTTCATTTCAGATTTTTTTTAAATGCGCGACAGTGTGGGCAGATTTCAAAAGGCGTTTCGGGGGAGCGGCTGTACAGCTGCCATTTTGAAATGAAAATAAATTTAAAAAATTTTTTTGTACACTCAAGACCTGTGTTTATGTAACCCTAAACTTTTTTTTACTAATTAAATTAATACAAGTATGAAAACAAAATCCATGAAAATTTGATTTTTACAGTAGAATCCCCCCTTAAATGATTTCCCCACCTAACCGAGATTTTTATTGTAGATTTTGATCAAAGATATTAATTCGTTTCGAAAATTTGATGAGAGATTCGATTTTCAGGTCCGAGAGTACTGAAAGATTGTCAATTGTTGGAGAGCCTAGAAGAGCGAGTCGACTTCTGGCTAGACCCGGACAACTGCACAGCAAATGTCTGCTCGATACTTCCTCATCTTCGTCCTCGCAGTATCTGCACAGGTCGTTCTGAGGAACCCCGAGCCGACGTGCGTGAGTGCCCAAAAGGCAGTGGCCGGTGATAAGAGATGTTATATGCCTTAGTTCGTGTTTCGAAAGACTTATAAGGGTTTTTGTCTGTTTCAGATTGTAGGATGGCCAGATTTGTCTGGTCGTAACGCAAGTAGTTTCCACTCGCCACCTCCGATCAGCAATGCTGTGAAATTCTCGATCGATGAGCATTTTACATGTTGAGAGCGGAATGTGGATTGTGGGTAAGTCACTAACATTTGATTGCGCAGCTCCAGCTCTTGCGAGCTCATCAGCTTTGCAGTTACCTTCGAATCCACTGTGGCCCGGTATCCAGATAACTTGGACAGAATTCTGAACACTTATCTCGTTAAGAGATAAGAGACAGGATCGAACCACATCTGAGTGGGTATAAGAGGAGCTGAGTGCTCGAACGGCCGCTTGACTGTCGGTGAAAAAGCGGATATCCTCTAGTGATATTCTATTTTCTAAGAGAGTTTTCGCAGCATACCATAATTTTTTTTTAATCATTCATTTTTTTTATTTTAAATAATTTTGTCTAACTTATAAACGCTCGTTTAAATTTCTTTCACCCTTTTTGGCGACTTTAAAAAAAATTAAAAAAAAAAACTAATTCACAAACTGGATTACGTACTTCAATTCAGTGTTTATTTTCAAAAATATTCGAAAAGAAAGCAGACAATTACAAACCCATCTATACCAATTTCGACATTTCCAATTATGAATACACATACATACATAAATGAAAAAAATGTTTTTTAATACATATTTGCTAAGCAAGCACAACAACAAGCAACGAAGGCAAGATTCCCATTTTTTTTCTCAGCACTCTGATGCCTGGTTTGCATGCGTTAAAAATAAATATTACCCGAAATTCGCACAAAAAATACGATGCATTAAAATACGCTCATGGTTATTCTTATCATGGAACTAAAGGCCTCCGCACACGGGTCGTATCGTCATTGTAGCGTATGCGAGAACATGTACGCGAGGGGCATAAGCTTCGTTGGCGCTTACTTGTGTTCCAATGGCAAACCGCACACGGGTCGTCAGCTACTCGTACTCGTCACAGCAAACATGCAGCATGACGCTTAGCGTACAGCAGATGCGTTAAATATCTTGTACGCTTGTAGTTTGTTTTTGATTTTCAGTTTTAGTATTTTCTTTTCGAATAGTCGGCTTCAAAATTTCTACAAGTAAGTATTGAAAGTATTTTTAGACATTCTGTAAAGTTTTTGAAATTTGTAATCCTCCTCCTGTAGCTGCCTCGTGGCAATGAATAATCTGCTGTTTGAGTTATTTCTAATGTACGGTTGCACCCAATGAAGTTTCTTTTTTTATTTCTCTCTCGATGGAGAAGATAATACGATAAAATAAATTCCTCATCACTCGACGTATTGACAACTGGTACTTGCACGATAGCTAGTTGCATTGTCTGCGGACAAGAAGCAAGCGTATCTCATGAAGAAATGTAATGTAGTGCTGCTGACGATACGATCCGTGTGCGGAGGCCCTAATAGCAATGCAGTCATACGATCGTGCATTTTTTATATGTATTATGTAAAATGACTAGTCCAGTACTAACCAATTCGAGACTACTTGCATATGCAAATGCACATATAGTGTAGTATTTTTTTTTTTTTTTGTAATTTGATTGGACCTGGAAAATCGACAATCGACCAGATATTCACAATACGCCAAGTCTTGGAAAAAACCCATGAAAGAAGAATCGATACATACCCATCTTTTGGTCGATTTTAAAGCTGCATTCAACAGCATGGAAAGGAGTTGACCATATGCTTACTTGTCTCAATTTAGTATCCCGGCAAAACTAATACGGCCCCAGCGCCGTCAGAATTGGGAAGGACCTCTCCAAGCGGTTTGATATCGAGCGATGTTTCAGGCGGGGTGTTTCGCTGTCGTGTAACTTCTTTAAGCTGATACTGAAAAAGATCGTGCGAGCCGCAGAATTTAGTCGTTCAGGCACAATTTGTTTTATAAAAGCGTACAATTGCCGTTAACAAACGCGCCGCTGGTTCTGCCCTCACCAAACTAGATAAAGAAGCAATACAAATGGGTCTGGTGGTGAGTGAATGAGGACAAAACGAAGTACGTCCTGCCACCAAACAAATAGTCAGCGCACACGCGTAGCGGCACGTCAGTGTTGGCAGTTATGAATTCGAGGTTGTAAGAGACTTCGTTTATCTAGAAACCCGTAGTAACACCAATAACAATGTCAACCTTGAAATCCAACGGAGAATCTCTCTTGCCAATAAGTGCCAATTTGAACTAAGTAGGCAACTGAGTAGTAAAGAACTCTCTCGACGAACAAAACTAACACTCTACAAAACTCTCATCATGCCCGTCCTATCGTATGGCGCAGCAGCTTGGACGATGACAATACTCGATGAGGCGACGCTTGGAGTGTTTGGGGAAAAGATTCAGCGGAAGATTTTTGGAGCTTTGCACGTCGGCGAGGGCATGCACAACAACCAGCTATCCTGGGTTGTTTCGCCTTCTCCCATTAGCTCGCTCTCGAACGGGTGCTCGGGAGCTACCCAGAGGATACTTGGGCTTAGCCCGGAAATTGTGAGCAGCTTGGACTATATGCAGAAGAATCGTCCTGGTTACTTCCAAGTGAATGGTAATCAGTGACTTTCCCCACTTGCGTGGACTTCCACATGTGGAATCATCCTACCTTAAACCTAGCGAACAACCAGCTAACCCGACCAAAATCGCGTAAGCATTTATCGGGCCAATCAAAAAAAGAAGAAGGCTACGTTGGCTAGGACATGAAAGTGTGCGATGCAGTACCAACTGGTAGTAACAGATGAAGAGGAAGGCCTCCTTTGCGTTGGAAAGATCAGACGGACGATTTGGCTTCACTTGATGTGTCCAACTCGCGCCGGTTAGCACGAGAAAGAAACGACTGGCGCGATTTGTTAAACTCGGCTCAAATCGCTTAAGCGGTTATCGCGCAGATCAGGAAGAAGAAGAATATTTTAATATTTTTTCATAATAAACTATCAAATAAAATAATTTTTTTATGTATTTTTTATTAATTTGTACGTAGTTATTTTACACTTTTATCCAAACGTTCGCCTATTTGCTTATCATTTCTGAAATGCTTGCATTTGTAGTTGATTTTTGCATTACTTCTTTGTCTCCAATTCGCACTGCTGCTTCGATTCTGACGCCAGGGCAAGTCCCAGAGCGCAAGCTTCTTTTGGAATATTCTTGGCTTTCAAAATTTAATGGAATCCCTATAATTGAAAGCATTTGCAGGCGATCATGCACGAGCTTATTTGCATCGCCAAAACGGCCTAGTTCTGAATTAGGATTGACACAATCCGATTATCTGCGAGGAATATCTACATTTATATGCACATATACATTTGGCTGTGTGTTTGCAAATACAAGATTATGTGAGCGTGTGTGCATTTATTCTTCAAGAGTAGCATTCGCTGTCGTGTGCATGTCACAAGCAATCGCAACAGCCGCGTCAACATCAACAGCAGTAACAACAAAGCATTGGCAAAAATAAAAGCAGAGCGCAGCAGCATCTGAGTGATTCGCTGACTAAACGACTGGATGTTCTTGATTCGTGGCGTTAAGGCGAACGCTTTTAAGATATACTACACAAACAGACATATGTACATATGTGTGTGCATACATGTTTGTATGTTTGTTTGCTTATTTTTGTTTATGTTTTCGTTTAGTCTTTTTTTAGTGACATTTTTTTTTGTTACTGTTTTTTGAGTTCAATGCAAATGTATGCAAATAAATAGCCGAAACGTTTTAATAAATTCGTTTTATAATAGAAAATCGTTGAATCAGTTAGACCCTGAGCCAAAGCAATGCAAAGCTAATATAGTTTTACTTTAGTTTAGTAAATCATTAGCGTTGACCCAAATGCAATTTTGCGTTTTAGCTTGAATCTAATTTAGAAAGTTGTGTTTTTTTTTCCGTCTCGTTCAACGCCTTTGGCAAAAAATTCTTCCAACAGACATTAGCTGGAGCTGGATTTATTTTTCTAATATGTTCATATATTATATATCGAATATAAAGTATATGGAATATCGAAAAAAAATTCCTTTTTCTTCAGCACATTAATGCCGCAATCGTCACGTCTCGACCATTGGTTGTTGTTATTAGTGTAATAATAAAACTTTCCCCAGACATTTTTAGGAATTGCTGCTGTTGTAACGTGAGCTCAACCTTCGTGGAAAAGGGTCATGCGAGTATGTCTCGATAAGTCTTTGAAATTAAAAAAAAAACAACTTGGCCCCACCTCAAATTCATCATTTTGCTTACATGAATGAAAATGAAGTTTGCACTTTGACTTCACGGCCGTTTGTGCACAGTTTGTCCATGATGAAAAGAATTGAAAAGGTGTGCTCAGCTCAGGGTGTTATTCGGCTCTGAGCGAATTTGACAGAATCAGCGAAAACGGATTTATTGCTGGTGGTGGCATCCGCAAAGCTGATTTTTTCGCCGCAGATATGAAAAAAGTTGTTTTACTTACATCTGTGTGTTTACTTTGCGATTTGTGTACATTGAAAATGTATAGTTTGGGAATCAAATAATATCTAAAGTGAAAAAAAAAAAAAAATTAAAGTGAATTGGGCTTGAAAAAAGTTAAGCGGCGTAAAGCAGCCGTTTTGGCGTTCCTGTAAGTGAACTGAAATGGCAAATGTGGAGGAGGGCATGCTGATTTTGACGTGATGGAATCAAAAAAGCAAAAGCAGAGTACACTTATGTTTCTACTTATATGCGGATGCTATCATCTGTAATAAATTCGCTTTGGAATCAGCTGATAAGCTGACGTGAATCAAGAATGACAGAATACACGATTGCGCCTTACGAATTCGCCGTGCCGTTAGAGCGGGTGAATAAACAAGCAAAAGGAAGGGGAATTAGAAGAGTAGGCGAAAGCAATAGAAACAAACAAACACCAGAAATTATACGCACACACACAAACTTTCTTGCCACAGCGTCTTCCGCTTAAAAACGCAAACAAACTGCATTTGGAGACTTTATATTGATTTGTGCTTTCACAATTTAACACATGGCACTTCGTTTTCATTAGTTTGATTAGTTTAAATCTCACAAATCACAATACTACCAAGCCATTCACTGAATTTTCTCAAACATGTACATACTTTCTCCTACTTTTGTTTGTTCTGTGCGTTTGTTTTGTATTGCGAAGGGAGCTGACGTCAAATTTGATAAAATCGCGAAAAATAAAGGAACTGTTTTTTTTAATGGCGCCACCTTAAATACTCAATTCGCCTTGGGTGTGAATGCATGTGAAAGAATTGTGCAGAAGTCGACTGCCGAATACTCTATGAAGTGGCAGTCGAAGTTCCCCTCATAATTTTCTTTTTCACCATAGTTGAAGAGCAAACCTGGTGCCTGCCCTGTCTAGTGTACCGTAGCAAACCTGGTAATCTATCATCATTGGTGTGAAATGAGCGCATAGAGAAACAAATCAGTAAGGGTGATCAATGTCAGAACGTTAACCGGTTTTCAGAGAATTTGATAGAATCAGCTGATTGGTTGACGGAACCGAAGTCACGACAGTGGTTTGCTTACGAAAAAACTGAGATTGTGTTGGTGATATTTAGTATGAAAAAATCAACACAGTCGCGAAGACTGAAGCACTGAGCGAATCATCTTGCTTTTTTTCCTTTGTTGTTGTAGCAGCATACATGCACGAGGAATGCAGTTAGAGTGACAGTCCCTGAGCGAATGTAAATCTAGACGTTCCGCTAACGTAAACCCGACTGTCTTCGGAACATGCTGCATTGCCGCCTGAACAACGACTGGTTGGACGGGGGTGTGAATACATGTGAAATAAGCGGGCAGAATTCTGCTGCCGAATCTCCTATGACATGACTTCCGAAAGTTACTCTCACAGTTTTACTTCGGATGGTAAGACCTTGTAATCTATTATCCATACCAGAACTCAATCGTTGGACTCACTGCTTTGCTGTTGCATTCAATGCCGTATTGGGTCTACAAACAGCACCCATTTTTTGACCGCCTGCTCCGGCTTTTCATCTTAGACGTAGTCGAGCTGAAAAAAGTATCTCGAACCTTCTCTTTTTAACTTTCATTTTGAAACACTGTAACCCACAACTGGTTTCACTAAACTCAAAACTATTATAGAACTTTTTTTGAGTATATTTTAATGTTATCTTTAAATCGCCATACAGGCCTAGTATGACCTGGTGCAATGTTTATACAGTCATTCAGAACTTTTTACTTCGCCAAATACGTGAATATTTTATGGAAAGTTAAGAAAAAAATGGCCTAAATACTGGTTAAAATTGTGCAAGCCTAAAAAATTTTATATTTTATGGCGAATGCAGTGGTGCATCTCTTGTCCAGCAACATCAAAAAAATTGATACAATCGATATTTTTTTTTTGGTCCACAAATATTTTTTGACAAAAGCAAAGAACTCATTCTATTCGCGCACAACAGTAACAACAAAGCAAATCTTCCATGCACCGTACAAATCAAAGCAATGAAAGCAGGAAAAGGATGCACACCAGACAAGGTGAAATGCCCATACGTGGAAGAATAAAGAAATTATTATTGAACGTAAAAACTTCTGCTGGCAGCTGCTTCCTGTTCGGTTCTGCTACGCAGCAGTCACTACAAACTGTCGGTTTTCTTTGTTTAAAGCAAAATCAAGCGTCAAATATATGGAGTATGCCAAGCATTTGACATTGAAAATAAAATGATAAAAATCATTATTTGTTTGGTGCAAATGTTGCTTTTTTTTAAATAAATTTATTGACGGAAAACCTTATTTCAGGGTTGCATATGAAAATTATTTCCAAAATGTTGCGCAATATCACCAAAATATTGGCGCAAAAATGCCGCCTAATAGCGCGAACCTTTTAGTGCTACATTAAGGAAGTTCACCTATAAAATTTGTGAATAAACTAAGAAGAAATTACGTCACTAATCATAAATCAAGAACAAATCTTTGTGTATTAGAAAATCGCTAGTGAAAAATAATCGAAAAACGTAGTTCTCCATTACTCTAAACTCTCAAACAATGGCTCCCGATTCTTTTTTTTTTTTTGTTTTGTAAAGTTATGAAAAAAAATCAAAAGCAAGTAATTTAGAGAAAGGAAATTTTTGGAAGAACTCAGTGAAAGTCTCGCCATTAACCAATGTTTTAAGAAACTTTCTTTAGTGGACCTTCATCCAAAAAAAAAACGCAAAAAGCAAAAACGAATTCATAATACAACCGCAAATAAAAAGAAAATTAGACACAATCACACGCATTTCGTGCCTTTCGCAAGCAAATGAAAAATACAACGTTGCCAAAACTACAAAGACAAATTAGGCATGACAAGTAAAACGCATTTATTTAAGCGTTGTATTCGTAATTCGCGTAATTTGTGCTGTACCCAAAAGCGCAAATATCTGTGTATTAATTAAAATAATTATTTGTGAAAAGTTAAAAAACCTCATCAGAAATATGAAATTAATTAAATTAGTCAACGTCGCGTTACATAAACAATTCGTCGAATACTTCATTAATCTGGTTTGTCCACTTGCCCAAAGAAACAGGGCGGCTGACGCAATGCGCTACAAAAACCAAAATGTAATAACTTTTTTTTCTGTTTTAAATAAATAATCAATAAAATTTCTTTTAATACACAGATTGCTAAATAAATTTAAGAAATTAAGATAACACCAAAATATTTGGGTTGAGCAGCGCCAATCATGCACTGAAGTCGACAATTTTCGTACAAAAATTAATTACGCTGCACCTTTTGCGCCACGTCTCTGAGTAAATGAACAATAATGACGTCGCTAAATTATATATTTAGGCGAGAGTGCAACCAACAATTTCTCGAAGGCTTTATCATCGAAACTCGAAACTTTTTAGCAACTGCAGTTGAGCGAATTGGACAGAATCAGCTGATGGGCTGACGTCACTTGGGTCACCAAGCGGTTTGTTTACGAAAAAACTGAGATTATGTTAATGATATACGAAAAAAATCAATCAATGATAACACTTCGTTGCCAACTGAACAACGACTGATTGGACGAGTGCGTAAATACACCTGTACCTCGCTTTACACGGTAGATACGTTCCTGACAAAACCGTGTAAAGCGAAAAAAAAATTTTTATATGGAAAACCCGTGTAAAACGAAAAAGAGTATAAATACGATTTTTAAGACATTTATTTAACTTAAAACATATCTTTATACAGTTAACAAGATATAAGAGAACCATTTAAGTCATTAAAACCATAGAAATAAGTAAAACAAAAAATGCATTCCATTAAAAAAATATATGTACTTTATTATAAATAAAACATCTCTATTGTTAACCAAACTTATTCACTATCACTTTCAACCATAAGTTTCCTCTTTCGAAGTTGTATAATTTCCGACTCATCACTGGATAAAATAATCTCATTGGATTTTTCTTGTGCATTAACTGAGTTGGTTGTAGTCAAAGTTTGCTGAGAATTATGTTTTGGAAAAAATTCTGAAATAAGCTTTTGTTGCTTATTTTTATTTGTCATATCTTTATAGACCTCTTCATATTGTTTTAACAGATCGTTAACACCTCGTTGAAATTTAAGACCACGATCTAAATTAACGTCTCCTCCTTGAAAATGGTTTCCTAGTTTTCTTCCTAAAACAAGTCCCTCGTGAACAAATTTTGCTGTGAATACGTTCATTGTTTTCAATGTCAGATTCAAAGTCATATTCATCACTATTTTCCTTGCAACTTATAACCATTTCAATTAAGTCGTCTGCATTTAGTTCCTGATCTTGCATTAATTCTTCAATATCTGCTTTAGTTATATCGTCAAAGCCTTCTCCACCCAATTCTTGGCCCAACTCAATTATTCGCGAATACTCTTCCTCCAAAGCCACACTGCTATTCTCACCATTAAATAAATCAGGCCATAAAGATTTCCAACAGGCATGCAGCGTTGATTTTTTAATCTCGTTATACGACATGCTTATGTGTTTAATACAATCCAAAATTGAAAATTTTTTCCAGGCATCAATGATTGAAAGAGTTCCTTCATTTTCCACATGATCTAAAATATATCTGAATGACTTTTTTATGTACAGGGCCTTGAAAGTTGAAATTATCCCTTGGTCTAGGGGTTGCAGCAAAGAAGTCGTATTTGGTGGTAAAAACACAACTTTAACATTTTCATGCTGCAAGTCTTGAGGGTGTCCTGGAGCATTATCAAGAACTAAAAGGACTTTAAAAGGTAATCCTTTATTGATTAAGTACTTTTTCACATCTGGCACGAAAATGTTATAGAACCAATCATTGAACAACGTTACGGTAACCCAAGCTCTTTTATTGGCTTTCCAATAAACTGGAAGATTGTTAATATTTAAACCTTTAAACGATCGTGGTCGGTTAGCTTTACCAATTACCAATGGCTTCATAATATGATCTCCAGAAGCATTACTACAAAGAAGAATCGTTATACGATCTTTTGCAGCCTTATGACCGCTAGCTGATTTGTTATGTTTTGCTAGAAAGGTCCTCCCTGGCATTTTCTTCCAAAATAGTCCGGATTCATCAGCATTAAATATCTGGTCTGGGCTGTATGACTTTGCGCCAATAATTTCAGCAAACTTTAGTGGATATTTTTGTGCTTCTTCCAAATTAGCAGATGCTTGTTCACCTTTTAATTTAAGACTATGCACAGAATGTCTTTGCTTAAATCGTTGGAACCAGCCATGACTTGCGTTAAAAGCTATCTTATTCGCAGAAGTGGACGGCGTTTGGTTTTGCAGAGTGTCATAAATTATTAAAGCTTTATTTTGTATGGCATTTGTATCAATTGGAATTCGTTTTTGATTTTGGTCTTCTACCCATATCATCAGAGCCTTTTCCATGTTTTCCATAGTCACATTTCTTACGTATGAAGTGGTTTTCATACTCGTATGCATTCCAGCCTTTACACTTTTTCTGATTGAGTCTTCATTTTTCTTTATTGTTCTTATTGTTGCTTCGTTCATTGAATAAAATTTAGCAATATCCACTATTCTTTCTTTATTGCTTAAGCGGTCCAAAATTTCTATTTTAGTTTCTAAAGAAATAATTTTTCTCTTCATCATGGTGAATTCCCTCTTTGTTTAGTTTTTCTTAAAATATTATGACAGAATACCATGTAGTATTGCCAGATCTATATACATTATCAAAGTATTATGACAGAATAGCATATAGTATTGCCAGATTTAAAACAATGTACAAATAAATTAAATTAAAGTAAATAATAAAATTTTTTTTCGATTTTGAAAACCGTGTAAAAGCGAAAACGTGTAAAACGAGTACCGTGTAAAGCGAGGTACAGGTGAAATGATAGTGCGAATTTCGGCTGGCGACAAGATTGTGTTGGTGACGTTCTCAATAGGTGAAAACAATATTAAAACAATTCTTTTTAGAGTTCACTTAAGAATTTATTTCGTGCTTACACATTTTAATTCATTAAATATATTATAAGAAATAAATGATTAAACGGCGAGAGCAAAATCTACCGAGTCTTAGAGATTTTTTCTGAAAATCTCTCTCTATTTGCTCTATTAGATGCAAGAAAAATTCTTAAAACATTGAAAATGGTGTTGAAACAAAACTATTCGTGCAAAAAGAGAATTAGAATTCGGCTGTAAAATCTCCCAAGTGACGTGGCAAGTGACCAAAGTTCCCCTAACAATATTTTTTCACCATAGCTAAATGGCAAACCTGGTGATCTATCATCCTTCACAAATTATTTGCTCTGACTTCGATTTTCTCACGAATTGCAACGAAACGTCGCTGAACTGGCCAAATTTACTGTCTTCGAAAAATCATAGACAGTTACGAAGACAATGAGAGAGTTGTAAATGTATTAGTAAAAGAGTGTGAATGTAGCGCTATTCTCAGCGTAAAACTATTCTCTCCATGTAAACGCCAAGTGCACAGCAATGCAAATAAATACATAAGTGGAGAAGGACCGAATATCAGCCCGAACTGAACTTCGGCGAATGTTATCAATCCGCGACCGAAACTTAACCGAATATTTTGCTGTTCTTTTTTTTCTAATAAAACGTTTCCAAATTCTGGGTTTGCAGATTTTGGATTTGAGAGAATTTTCAATTGTTTGATAGGAAAAATTGTAGGCCTATTCGTTTCGTCAATCGTTAACAAGTGGCGAATAAATGAATCAACTGGTATACAAGTAAATAAACATAACTTGGTTGCGCTGGAGAAGAGCTGGCAAAAATTAAATTTGTTTGTGAAAATACCTAGTGACTTATAACAGTTTTATGAGGTGTACCGCACTCGCTAGCGGTAAATCATGCTCGAAAACTTTTTTGTTGCTTTCACATGCAAATTTTTCTCCAAGTGAACGAGAGAAAGAGAAATAGAAGAGGCCCAATATAAAAATTCATGCAAACTCAACACAAACACGGTATGAAAGATGCGTTTGAAATGGGTTTGGGTTAGGTTATTTGTATGGAATTTGACTAGTGTTTTAGCTGGTGTTTGCGCTTAAACAGCTAAACTAGAGACAGCAAATACAAAAGTTTACTGCTTTTTGTTTGTTCCATTCCGTTGAGAGTTACAGGGTGTTCACAATGGAATTCAACAAAGAGAAAATTCCGTAAATTTACACTTTTTCTTTGATAAAAATACAAGCGGTGTGTAGTTACACTAGAAAAATAATTATAAAAATTGTATCGCATTGTAGCAGCTATTTTAGACTGTTATTTATACATTTTCAACGAACTTTTCTTTCAAGAACTACGCCGAAAAAGAAAGAAATAAAACACATTTTGAATAAAATTCCAATTCCAATTGGTAATACAACATGTTTTTATTTAAAATATAAGGACAATAATAATTTAGAATATTCAGAATAAGTTTATTTTACAGTACAAAACCAAAGCATAAACTAAAAAGGTAGCCAAAATGCTTTGCACAGTTGCGTTAATTTGGTAATAAAAACTTTCATAATGTATTTTTATCATTTAAATTAATATTTTTTAGGGTATCCCCTTTTATCCATAACATCTTGGAGCCTATTTGGAACCGAATCCACCTACTTCTTATTATACCCAGAGGAAATCGTTTGCCATTGCCCGTTTAACACATTTTTAAGGTCAGACTGGTTGCAACTTTCACGTTTTCGACTCTCTTCATCTAGAACCGACCACAGGTGCTCAACAACACTCAAATCTGGCGATTTCGCTGTTGTTGGACTAATACCTATGCGGACAATGCCAAATGCGCCAATGACTTTTACAATCGCCGATTTAGGCTTTGGGCCGTTATGCTGATAGAAGCGAACATTTTTCAGAATATTATTGTAAATTCTGTGGCAATTATCCAAATGCATATGCCTATCTGTACTATTCTCAATAAAAATTGAATTTCCGGTTTCTTGAGACGACATTCCTCGTTATACCATTACGTGTCCTTCTCCGTGTTTGACTGTGCTGCCCAGATTTTGTGGTTGTAGCTCTACATTTGGTTTTCTCAAAACAAAACTTTTGCCGTCTAATCTGAGAGGATTGAACTTGCTTCGCCAGCAAAAATTATGCTGTTCGAGATGTTCTCACCCTTATTTATGTGAGCTCTTGCTTCAAACTACTCTGCAACGTACGTGAAATTGTTCAAAAAGTTAAGAAGCGTCTTGAGCGAAATTCCCGATGAAGTGCCAATCAAATGGCAAAATAACTGAAAATATCAAACCGTAGCATCCGCCGCGTACTGAAAAATTATCTCAAAGACAAACCTTACATGATCCAAAAGGCATATGATCTCACAACAAAGCAGTAACAAGTCAGACTTGAGAGAGCGAAGGAGTTGCTTCGCTTGTCCGAAAACGGTAAATTTTCGAACATTGATGAGAAAATTTTTCAAATTGAGCAATTCGTATACTCCCAAACGATAGGGTTTATTTGAGCGACCGTGTACAAGGATTTGAGTCATCGATTGGCCACCAGGCGGCAGCACTGGCATCAAGGTAAAGGCGAAATATTATGGGGAAAGTATTCTGGAGGTTGCTTTGAAGCCGTGGGCAGACAAACATTTTGGTGGCAGACCATGAGCGTTTCAACAGGACTCGGCACCGCCGCACAAAGCTCAAGTGAAACAAGAATGGCTAAAAAACAACGTTCTGAACTTCATAACGTCCACACAATGGCACTCAAATTCAGTAGACGCAAATCCGATTATTCTCTTTGAGCCATTTTGGAGAGGAAGGTCCGAACTAAAAGAATCACCAGTCTCGAGGCGCTGAAAAAAGCCATTGTCCGCGAATGGGTCAAAATACCTGCAAGTCACCTTTGGGGGCAACTTGCGATTCTCGTTTCTGGACCGTCTCAAGGCCATAGTCTCGGCAAAAGGTGGTCATATCGAGCAAAAGTAAATGAAAATATCAAAAAATCTCGTTCCGGTAACGTAGAACCAACTCATTGCTTCTGCTGGCGGAGTATCTCTTGGCTGAGTACAAATCAGCAGATCAAATTTCTAGCGGAGCCTCTTGATACCAATCGGGCCGCAGGCAGAGGATTAGCTAAAGCGCGATTTAATCTCAGTTTTCCCTCGGGTAGCTTATAAAATGGGTTCTAAGTATGAATTATGGACCATGGAACGTCTTCAGTTGCTCTATTGACTAGTTTTTGTCGTGAGAATATAAAAGCGCGACCTTAATATTTGAAAGTACTCTACTATGTATATCTGAAAATATTTGGTGTCTGAAACCTTCTATGAGTTGAAAAAAAGGATCTACTGAAGTGGATCAAAATAATTTAAGTGTATGGAGCAAATTAAACAAAAGAGCAAACTCAAATATTGGTGGGGACGAAACTCTCACAAGCAAAACATTGATATATCCTATTCTTGTGCGATATGCCACGCCACTTACGCAAACCAAGTAATTTCGCCCACACAAAACATAAATTAAATCAATATTACTAAATAAATACCCTCTCTATAGCTCCCCCGCCCTATACAGAATGGGTCGGTGCGTGACTACTATTCGGAAGTACTCCCACTCCCATCCCAAACAAAAAAAAAATGTGCACAGGTTCGAAACTTCGGGCACGAAACACTAAATGATATAAAAGGTTCTTTTCTGCCGGTCGTCACACGGCGGGCAATGGCAAGCCTCCGCGAGTATTTCTACCACGAAAAAGCCCCTCATAAAAACCATTTGCCGTTCGGAGTCCGCTGAACATTGTAGGTCTCACCATTTGTGGAAAAATATCAAGACGCACACAACAAAAAAGAAGAGCTCGGCCAAGCCCCCAAAGTCAAACTAAGTCAAATAAATGTTTTTACAGCGTCCTTTCAACACTCTGAGTGAGATTTTGATATTATTTTTTGGGTTGAACAGGACGAGTCATAACAAGTATGTATGCCTATTACTATTGTACACATAAATAGCCAATTTCCTTTATAAAATATAAATCTCAAAAAATACCAAGCGGGGTAGTGCATTGAATTTTCAACACGGCGCAGAAAACTTTACATTTGTTTGCCAGTTGGGCCATTAAACAAACTCGCAACATCTAAACAATGACTTATGAATTTAAAAAACAAATATTTTACCTCTTTCTTTAGATCCAGTTGACTAATGAAGGGACTCAAACCAACATCCCCCACTTCCGCTTGCTCACTGTCGTCTCCACTGCCCTCCGGTTCCTTCTTTACGACTGCCACAGTAGACGCCAAATTTAGGCTGCTCGAACTCGAGCTTGCCACTTCGCTGTCCAGCACAAATTCCTTATCTTCCTTATCTACTTGTTCGGTTTTAATGCGGGCAATATCTGCGGGTTCTGGATATGTGTCATTTAAAGCACCAGCACCAATTGCCTTTTCTTCATCTCCTTCTACTTCTTCTTTCACAGCATCAGCCGCAGCTGTCGCAGCACTCGCAAAGCTGGGAAAAAACATGTCCAAATTCAAATCAATGTAAGTGTTGTTGAACGGTTCATCCTTGAGCGGCAAGCCAGCGTACGGATTATTCACAGCGAGATCACCAAAGTCACGCAAATCGGCCAGATTTTGTTCCCACACCGAACGTTGGTCTTGAAAGTTTTCCGAATTGAGAAACGCATCCAACTCCGATGTGGGCAGTCCCATGTTACTGGCATTCGTACTGGCGGCAGCTGCTGCCGCTGCAGCATTGGCTGCCTGCTCCAGCGCAGTGGCTCCTGCCACATTCACGGTTCCGCCAGCGTTAACCGAATTACTCGGTGTTGCTTGCAACTCCGGCAAAGTGGCCGTCTGGTTTGTGCCGCCGTCATGCTGTACGTTCAACATGTAAGCGGTGACATTGTATTGTGACGGCGTGGCATCGTGTTGGCGATCGTAGCGTATTAGATCCTCAATCAGCGGCACCATTGTTTTACGATTCGCATAGGGATACTCCACCATCGGTACGGCGCGCAACATTTCCAATTCCCAACCGTCACCATCGCGCAACTCCAGCTGCGAGTCCCAATTGTGTAGGCGATTTTCCGGATCCACTTGCAGAAGGCTTAAGGCCAATGCTATTTGAAGCATTTTCATGGCGTACGATTTCTTGTTGGAGATCATTTTGAGCCGTCTTGGTGTCTAAGCTGGACGTTATTCTATTGACGGTGTCTTGTGCGTGCGTTCGACGCTTGCACCAACCAGCCTCTGTCACCCGCACCCTCCACAACCCCCGTCACGTGCCGAAGTGTCACTTATTAACAGCGACACTGAACATTCAGTGACGATCGCGCCGTCGTTGCCGACGCAGCCGCAGACTCAACTGCCTTGAGTTAGAGGTTGTTTTGTGCGTTAGTGTTGTGATATTTTTCGTTTATTTATTTTTTTATTTTCTAGCAATAATGAAATATTTATTACGCTTTACGATCTTTGTTTTTTTTTTAATTTTTTTTTAATTTTTCCCCAGATTTGGCTTGTCGCAATGTTTAATTGCTTCTGGCTTTTACTGCAGTCGTTTCTCTGCTGCTGATTGCTTTATATTGTTTTGCTGCGCGTCCCACACAATCGATCTCTCAGCCTCGCAGAGATAAATCCAAATTGTAAAGAATTAATTAATTCTTATTGCAGCGAATTCTGAAAGAAATCAGAGAAAATTTCTTAATGTACAACTGACCATATAAATATACACAGATATGTATTTAAATGATTAAGCTGATGATGTGTGAAGGATGCTTGAGTGTTGGCACAAACGAGTCACATAAATAATGATAATTGAATAAGATTAGGCTGAATGCATGAGGAAGTTATCCGACACATGGAATGTATGAATATCAGTATGAGCTTCTCCACATCAGCTGATAGCCTCTGATGCTAGCGCTGCATGTTTTAGGTTATACAGATGTTAATTAACATTCTATAAGCTTATATAAATAAAAAAATAAGCTTCTCTACATCGAGAGGGCGATTCATAATTTCACACACGATGTTATGGTTTGCTCGCTAATGAGAAAATGTTAACTCACAAATCTTTGTATCCCAATGACTTAACTGTAAACCTGGGGAAATATCAATGCGTGTAACATCCCATTGGTGCACTTGCATGAGAGAGATTTGAAAATGCGAACAAAAATGCAAGAAGAAGAAGAAATTACACGAATAAATTGCACAAATGCGACGTCACACACACACAGCAAAATTCTGTCTGATTCGCTGAGCGCAAAGTAGCGGTACCACGATCGGTGTCATTTTATTATTCTCTCCAACGTGGATTTGTAGAGAAACTTCTTTACTATAAATTCTGAAAAGGTTTATTTCTTAAAGCAGAATTAAAAAGTAGTGTATATCACCGCTCGTCTTCGTCTAACTTGGAAACTTGCTGTTGCGACGGGTCCATAGGGAGAGGGGTGTTAGATGAGTGGGTTTAGTGGGGTATGTTTACATAGTAGGTCGGTTAACTAGCCTTATCTGGTGAACCGTTTATCATCTACTTAAACTATCTCTCTCTCTTCGGTCAATGTAGTGCCTTTGAAGTGTCGCAGGAGTATATTATATATATATAAATGTATAAAAAAATATATATAAAAGGTGTGATAAATTAGTGGATCAGAACTGCGATTTAATTATTTTTTTTTTTCATAAGAAGATATTTTCTGGCAATCAAGACCAACTCCCTAAAGAAAAAGGTAACTATACTCTATACTATTTTCAGAAGCATTTGATTGCTTTTTAATAAAATTGATTTCAGTGACTAAGAGCTGGCTAGACAGATCACCTCTGAAAAAATGTCCCCAAAATGCGAGTGAATTGAAGCTCTTCTAATTACTTGTCAATTACTTCAACGGTGGCCTGAGTCTAGTTTTTGCTTAGTGGCAATGCTGGTATGACCTAAAACTGATGCAACTTAAGGGGTGCTTCTTATCACTCGGCTTCAAAAAATCGATTTTTTTACTGCAATCGATAGATATATTATAGGAGAATATGCCCTCAAAATTTAAAGCGGAATTCAAAGTGATTTCGGAGTTACAGGTCTGTGTACCGTCCCTCGTGTGAGTATACCTCCTACCTTCTGAAAACTCTGAAACAAGTTTTCTCAAAACCATGTTTTTGAAAATGGGGTGTAAGATTTAAAAAAAAAAACGACGAAAGCTATCGTTTCAAACTGATAATCTGCATAAAGATAATTAAAATGCGCAACTAATTAACTAACAATATACAACAACAAATAACAATTCATTTTTTAATGTTACTTAACACCTTTTTTGAAAAAAAAAAAAAATTGCGAAAAAAGCACTTTTTTCAAAAATTAATTGTGTGCTCATTTTTTCATATTTTTATATAAGAGTAGTCTATTATATGGCGGAGAGCCTTCTGAATAAGACAATCTTTTTCTTTTGTGTTTCAGGTGAAAACTACGACCGCAATCTTACACGCCGTTTTACTAGCGCGCAACGAGAAGCTGTGCGAGATCCCTCATATGTTCGCCATTTTGTTTCTTTATTTATGTTAAAACTCTGTTATTACTCTTCAATCATGCCTTCAAATAAATGCAAAAGATTATTCCTGTGTGTCGCTTTTTTCGCCTCGAAAAAAAAATTGAGAAAAACCACCTTTTTTTGAAGCCATTGATAAGAGGCCCCCTCCTTAACCTTCCTATACCCGCGCGTTGGTCTGTGAGACCGAGAAAATGATTTTACGTAAATTTTTGTTTTTCCAGAAACTCTACAAAGTTGAATTTACTGCTAGCTTCCGGTTTTCTTGCAAGCTCTATATTAGTGTTGATTTGGCGTTTGCACTAGACAGGCGTGTTGGTGAATTTTATAAAAATTGGTCTGTGAGACCGACGCGGGTATATGTGTAATTTTTTGTGAAGTTAAAGCAGTTATTTTGTTTTTTGTTTCTTTCTTAGTTTTTTTGCGTTTTACTATTTTGTAGGTACTTTTTAATATTATAATGAATGAAGAGCAAATCAGACTACTTTTGGAGGAAAAAAATTCGACTTCTGATTATGAGGATGAAAATGACAGCGACGTTGAAGACTTTGTTGCAGAAGATGTAGAAAGTTATGATACCGAGCAAGCAGATGATGAAGAAATCGACGAGGAGTTGAATGAGATAGAGGATAGAGAATTTTATCTTGGTAAAAATGGATACACTAGGTGGAATAATGATGCTCCGTCAAATCGTGTAAGACGTCTCGCTAGGAATATAGTCACTCAACTGCCAGGGCCTAGAAAAGCAGCAAAAAACTTGAAGGAAATAGGCGAGGTTTGGAGATTATTTTTTACTGAAGTTGTTATAAATCGTATTGTAAAGTATACTAATGAACATATTGATCTCATAAAACCTAATTTTTCAAGAGAAAGCGACTGTACCTATACAGGCAACATAGAAATCGAAGCCCTTTTAGGCATTTTAATCTTTGCTGGAGTTAGGAGAAATAGTCGCTCCAACGCTAAAGATTTATTCAAAACAGATGGTTCCTCTTCGGAGATATTTCGATTAACTATGAGCTGGAATCGATTTTATTTATTAATGCGTTGTCTAAGATTTGACTTTAAAAGCGTAAGTTTTCTTTTTAAGGCAGATTTTTACATGAATTGCGATATGCCATGATTTTTTATTTCAAGACTAAAAACTAATATAATTTATAATTTATGTATTGTCCAAGAAGTGTTTTTAAGTTATTATAACTTATTTTTATTTATGTGAATAAAAAAATATGTTATTGCTTTGTTTTTGTAGTACTTGAGAAAAAATTATCGATTTTGATGGTTTTTTGTTAATCACTTAAAATCAATAAAATAAGTGAATACAAATTTAGTGCGTAGTTTTATTTTTTTATTACATCTACGGGATTGAAAAATAATAATTTGTTTTTAGTTTTGTTTGAAAAAACTAATATTTTATGTAGTTTGAACTTTCGGTCTGTGAGACCGTGTGCGGGTATATGTGTTACAAAAATTAACGCGGGTATAGGAAGGTTAAGAAGGCATTACAGAAGACTGAGCAGGCAGCCAAGAACGGTCACTCCAACAGAATTCACCACACATTTATGGGAAATATTTTATTGCTAAAACAACAATAACTACAGCTGAGCGACAAGGATGATAGATACCAGGTTTGCTCGTTAGGTATGGTGAAAAAAAAATTGTTTGAGGAGAACTTTGGATTCGAGGTCATGCGTTTTGTGTTTCACAAAATTTAGCTTTCGCTTAGTGAAACACAAAACAAATGGAGTCGGCATATCTGTCGAATTCGCTCAGAACCGAATAACGGTCTGCTAAGTAAATAGTACACCTCTAAAAATTTATTCACCATGGCTGAGCGATAGGGAAAGTTATGCGTAGCCATGAGTCGCAGCATTTTCTATAGCACTTCTTTCGCGATTGTCGTTTATACTTGACGGATCGACGCTAAATTATAGCCTCAGAACTCCATCGCCGCAGCAGCGAACAAGAAGAGTGGAGGCAAAAATCGTGGTTAGGCTAAACACATTTTCAGCGCTTTGATTTCATACAAATCTTTTAGTTGATTAAGGCACCGAAAGCGATAATGCGTACTACGAAGCTCTAGTTTATCAAAACAATAGCGTAAGCTAGGCAAGGAGCCTCCTATCGTTAAATATCTTTAAATAAAAAAAAATATATTAGGCGACTCTATTTTTATACAACAACTTCTGAAAAAACATATACTAATTTTTGCAAATTTTGCACTGCGAAATTTTCTACGCATTTACGAGTGCAAGCAAAAAAGTCAAGGCCATCACTTCAAGGATTTTGTAAAAGCGCATTTATTTATAATTTTGTATTTTTCACATGAAAAATAAACAATTTTTTTCACATCTGCTGTCAGTGTAAAAAAAAAAAAAAAAAACAAAAAATAAATAAATCAGATTATATTTTTAGATATTTTTCCTAATATGCGTATATTGCAAAAAAATTTCACCCAGTCGAATTAAATAAAGGATTCTGCTGAATTGGCGGAGGTGTTAGAATAACAATGGCAACAAAAAATTGTGTATGTATGTAAGAATGCTGGATTTAAATAAAATTTCCAATTTTCAACATTTCCTTCATGCATTAATGGGAAGAACGCAAAACAATAAAAGCTAAAGCGATGAGTGGCAATGAAGCAGCTGAGGTTGAATGCTGTTAGTGTAATGCAATGGTGTTGCACACACACACCCACTTGCGAGGATACCTACAGTAATTCACATAAATAAGTTTCCACATCATAATTCAAGTAGCATAACAATGATTCTGAAATGTATTTTCTTTAGGTTTTCAAAGCTCAATTATGTTTGTTTAGACTAATAAAATATTAAAAATATTCCGGATCATGTTTTTTTTTTTTTTAATTTTTTTTTTAATTTTTTTTGTAAAATTATTATTTTTTTAATTTGTTTTGTAAAATTTTTTTTAAATTTTTTTTTTAATTTTTTTTGTTTAATTTTTTTATTTCATTTTTTTTTTGTCTAATTTTGTTTTTGTTTATATGAATATTCTGAAGGTATTTATGAAGTTCACATGAGAAGCATTTTTGTTTAGTTGTTGTTGTTGTTGTAGCAGTTCCCAAGGTCCTGCCAGTGCGGTGTAGTCACCGTTCGTCATCGTCTATCTCATCCAACGGTCTAACTCATTTCAACGGGTTGGATCCACAGAGAGAGGTGTGCTAGGGTTGATTTAAGAGGTCATGTAAACTGGCGGTTAGTGTTGTGCTGTGTAACTTCACATGCCGGACATATGTATATTGGGTATGTCAGGGCCAATTATAGATAAGTAGGAGTTTAACTTGCTACAATATCCAGACCGTAATTGAGCCAAAGTTACGCGGGTCACACGAGGTAGCTATAGCACTTCGTATGGAATGGGTGGTGGTTAGATTCCGATAACCGCATGCAGGGATCGGGAGATTAGGAAGGTGGTAAGGAGTCTCCCGATAAATATCCGTCTAAATATGTCTGATCCAGTAGTTGCAGTTGTGTTTAGTTCTCTAGACAGGGCTAGTTTACTGGGGCGGCAGTCCTTGGTCGGGGAAAACCCGAGTCATTCCAGTAACGTAGAACCGACTCCCATGGGAATGTGTTTGGTCCTGCATCTCGTTGATGCAGTCAAAGAGTTGTCTCCTGACTCGCGTGGGAGTTGACTTAGGCTCAAGGAAAAGTCTGCCTACGGTAACACCCAGACAGAAATTATTTGCTGAGCATTTTACTGTGCTCTTTGAACGGGAGCACGGAAGATTCGTTGTGATGGTGTTGCAGAGGGGGGACATCAGGAGGCATCCCGCGTCTGTGCTGATAGCAGTATTTTGACAGGTTTGGAGCTTTGTCCACTGCCAGTCACTAGTGCCAGGCGACTAGACGGGCACAGCATAATTCAGAAACTGCCGACTAATCGCCTTATTTATTTACGCAGATGATTCAATCCCAACACAGCAAGGATAAACCTCTCTCTGAAGTTCGCGTCTAAATGTGTTCATGCTGCTATAGATACTAAATTTTGGGGAAGACAAAGAGATTCCTTATTTTTCGTTTTTTCTTTTGTCATCACTGACGCATTTCTATGAGGCAAGTTCCCGCACAAAATGAAACCTATATTACGTTTGAGTAGTGGTTTAAAAAAATTACAAAAATTTTAACTCGGAGCAATAAATTCGATATGAAGCCTATTGATGTCTCATATGTGGTCTCCTAGGTGTGCAACTTTCAATCCGCGCGCTTTAAAGCTTTTTGTGGTATCCAGCGGTAGGGAAGTTCCTTTTAAAATAATTTCATATTCTCTAGTTTAGTAATATTTTGGAGTGAATAGATTTTCTTTCTGCGAGCTTTTGATATATTTATTTATTTTCTGTTTTCATTAAAATTTCGAAGATTAAAAAAAAAATAATTGCATTCAACGGAAGCTTATCTAAATTTCTTTGACTGAATACAGAGCATTAGCATGTAATGGAGAACAGTAAATATGTATATATGGATATATGTATGTATGTTGTTTAGATGAATGAAAATCTACAAATGCGTCCAGACGTGATAAAACTGCATGCACGGAAAAACTTTAACTCCCCTAAAAATTACAAGAAATAATCGATGATGTTATATTGATTCTTATAATTACACTGAGGAATTTAATTTTGTCATATTCTGTATATATGTACATATATATGTAGTATTTAAAGATGTTAGCATATGTATGTATATGTAGATGATGGCATTTTAACAACACCGCGTGGGTGCTTTATGCGTAAACAACAACAAATGCAGAATAAACACACAACATACATATGAATGCTCTGCAAAGTTCGCAGTTACAGGCATTCTACAGAGACATGTCGTTCACTCACCTTTTCGGGCTTTTTTCGCGTCTACTACACTTGCACCGACCGTCTCAGCACTCGTGAGCGAAAAAGTATTACGACGCAATTTGCTTGCCCTGCAGCTGCTAACCCCTACTAGCAGAGTTTCGGTTTTTTGCAAAGCAAAGACGATTGACTGCCAACTGCACCAGTGCGGCTGGTGTGCGGCGCTCCTTGGCGTCGGCAGAGTGTGAATGTGATTGTGTTTTAAGGTGTATTTACTTTTCCAAAGGAATCAAATTCTTGTTATTGTTGCGCTTACTGTTGTTTTATTAGTTGAATGATCCTGTGTTGAGTTCTGTCTGCCCTCACTTACTTTACGTCCACGTGGGAGCTGCACAAACACCCACACAACCCACAGACGCATACGTGCACAAAATTACTTTATTGATGTACACTTCTTTATTTTTCGTTGTTGTTTGTGTGTGTGTGTCAAGGGGTTGTTGGAAAGTGCAGGAGGCTGGGAGTGGGTGAGAATTTAATTTTATGTTGTTTTTGGGTCACTGTCCGGCGAAAATTCCAAATTCGAAGTTGTGGCGATTTATGACAGAGATTTTGTTGTTGTTATTATTATTGTTGTTGTGATGAATATTTTGTATTAACGTGATATTGCCTAGTGCGTCACTAATTTTCAAGCAATGTGCACTTACTCGTTGTTCTTGTTGTTGCTATATCTCGCGCTCTACGTGCGTGTCCTTGAACTTGGCCGACGTACTTTCACTTAGATAAAGAATGATAAAAGTGTGGCCAAACAATAGAATGAAGTCTTTTTATAGACCAAATAGAGAGAATGAAAAAAGTAAAAATATATACATATGTACTAAAAAGCAAACACAAACAATAGCTAACAAATACGATTTGGCGCTGGTGAAGGCACCGCATGTCTCTCCTTTGTTGGAATAGAAGACATTTTGAAACACTAGAGTATCACCGTTATACATACATACATATGTATGTTTAGTAATTGCTTGTTGGTTTTATTGTGGCTGTTGAAAAATGGTGTTGGTTTGGCAATTATTCTAAGTAATTTATGTATGTACATATGTATTTTCGAACAGAAGAACTGCGGCGTGAAATGGGATTTCCATTTACATATTTGCACTGACACTTTCCAGTCCTAATGGACAGCGGCACTATTTGTTTAATGTATTTTAATTCACTTTGAGAATATCACTGAGGTTGTAGTTTTTGTTTTTTTAAGAAAAATTAACGAAAATGAGAATTCGCACTCTCGCGCATACACCATTGGCACTACACAACACACAAAAGCCTCTTGGCTGCCTGCTATTCATTACAAGCACCGTTTACCTGTTGTATTTGTATTTTTTGTATTTGGCTTTCTGCGATTAAGTACCGAGTTAGAAGTGCTGTTATTAATTATTTTGTTGGTTTGTCAAGTAATTTTTACAGCAAGCACTAGACTTAACGTCTACCCACACATACACAAAAAACAAAAAAAAATCAAATAGAACCTCACAATTTAACAGGAAAACATAGAAATAAGTATAAATATTAGTAACTATGTGTGCATGTATGTGCGCATATACAGACATATGTAGATGTGTGTATTTTTTGTTTGTTTCTTTTAAATGCTATTATTTTTGCTGCTTCCACTTTACCACTTGCACTGCTTTGTTGTCTTAATCAGAATATTTTAATATTTCGCAAACTTTTATTGGTTTAGCTCTGTAACGGCAAATGCGTTTACCGCGCCGACTGACTTTCTGTTTGCTATATGCGCTTTAACATATTTCACAAATTCACATGCACGCAATCGTTGGCTATTCGTAGCATTACGATACCATTGCCGACATTGGTACAACATTTTTCGTATTCGCATGAATCACTACCCGCGCATACACACATACATACTCGTACATATTCGCACACAACTCAACCTAATTCATAAGTTGTTATTGATATTGCTGCTACTACAAATGCATTTCAAGTATCAACATCACTGTTGTATTTTAGTTGTTGTTGATGCGCAATGTTGATTTCTTTGTTCTCTGCAAAATACGCGGTATGGAAAACGAGTGGGCTAATGGGTAGGTTATTCATGAGCTTACATATGTATGTATGTACGTATTGGTTTGTTTAGTAATCGAACGCTTAGAAAAGGAGTGTTGGCGTGTCGACTCTTTCTTTTTTTGTTTAGTTTTTCTTACTCTTTATTTGGCTATTGAGGTTGCCGAAGTGTTGTGTCAGCAGAGAGACACGTGAAATTGGCTAGCTAGCTGAGTAGCGCTGTGCGTGAACGAATACTCCATGCCGATCTTGCCTATTCCGACGCAGTTTGAATTTTTGTTTTGATAACGATACTGCCAGTGTTACTCTTGTAAAACATGCATGCACATATACATATGTACATATGTATTATGCGGTGCTCTATCCCTTTCTGCCGTTTAGCGGTGCCCGAAACGCCGCAGCGCACATGGTGAAGTTTTGGCTTTGTTAGACATTACCATAGGGCAAAACGACTCTTTAAGGCTTAATTTCTGTTTATATAACTCTGTAATCTCGAGCAATAATCGCCTAATTGACTTTACAAACAATTGAGTTATGTATATATTACAATTCTTATCTTATAATTACGAGTAGAGTCTTCGTAACAATTCCCTTCATTTACTCATAAATATGTATTGGCGTGAGTAATACACAAATTAATTCGTAAAAAGTGTCAAGTATCGAGTATAGTAATGGAGAAAGTCAAGTGACAACATAGTACTCGAAAGCAAAGTTACAACCGACGCTCAGCTCATGCCATGCCGGGTTAAATGAAATAATGAACTTAAAACAAAACAAAAACAAATAACGAAAAACGTGAATATTAAACAAAATAATGAAAATTATGAAAAAATAATGAATATGTAACAAAAATAAAGAGCTTTAAAAACTAATGGACATAATAAATAATTAATTAACATACAAAAAAATAAACATTAATAAAAAATAACTAACTTTAAAAAAATAATAATTAACGTTAAAATTAAATTAAAAAGAAAAAAAACAAATACCGAAAAAAGTCAAATAAATATTAAAAAAAAAAAAAATATGAAAAAATAATTCACATGAAACAAAAATACAAAACATTAAAAAAAAATTAACATTAAAAAATTAATAATTAACACTAAAAAAAATTATTAACATTAAAATAAAATAAAAAACAAACAAATAACGAAAGAGACAAAGCAAATATTTAAAAAAAAATTATGAAAAAATAATGCAGGTGAAACAAAAATTCAAAACATTAAAAAAAAATTATCAATAAAAAAAAAAATAAATAAAAAAGAAACAACGAAAAAAAGACAAAATAAATATTTACAAAAATTATAAAAAAATAATGTACATTAAACAAAAATAAATAACGGGTGATTTTTTAGCTATTATCTTTTTAAACAGTTGGTTTAAACAGCTGACGCACGTTTCGTGTTTTGCTTCACTGTCAAACATCTTCAGTTTGGTCTATAATTCAACCATGAATCGTCTTACAAACAAACAACGCTTGCAAATCATTGACTTTTATTATAAAAATGCGTGTTCTGTTAAGAAAGTTTATCACGCGCTTTTTCCATTTTATGGTCAGCTTAATCGACCCACGGAAGCGGCTATTCGAGCTATTGTGACTAAATTTAAAACCAAATTTACATTATTGGACATCAAACCACCAACACGCTTACGTAGAGTGCGAACTGAAGAAAATATCGCAGCTGTATCGCCCAGTGTTAATGATGAGCATTAATTATCGATTCGTCGCCGTTCGCAGCAATTGGGCCTCTGTTACTCAACAACGTGGAAAATTTTGCGAAAGGATTGAGGTGTGAAGCCTTTCAAAATACAGCTGGGGCAAGAATTGAAGCCGAACGACCTACCGCAACGCAGAATTTCTGGTGAAAGGGCTCTTGGATAGTTGGCCGAAGATCCACTTTTTATCGAAAAATTGTGTTCAGCGACGAAGCTCATTTTTGGATCAATGGCTCCGTAAATAAACAGAATTGTCAATTTTGGAGTGAAGATCAGCCAGAAGAATTGCAAGAGCTACCAATGTATCCAGAAAAGGTCACAGTTTGGTGCGGTTTATGGGCTGGAGGTATCATTGGACCGTAGTTCTTCAAAGATGCTGCGAATCGTAACGTAACTATGAATGGTGAGCGCTACCGTGAAATGATATCTAACTTTTTTTTTGCTTTAAATGCAAGAGCTTGACTTGCATGACATGTGGTTTCAGCAAGACGGTGCCACATGCCACACAGCACGCGTAACAATGGACTTGGTGAGAGGCAAGTTCGGTGAACATTCTATTTCACGTTCGTGACCTGTCAATTGGCCACCCAGATCTTGCGATATAACGCTTTTGGATTACTTTTTGTGGGGCTATGTTAAAGCTCATGTCTATTCAGAGAAGCCTGCTTCAATTAACGCATTGGAAGACAACATTAAAGCATTTATATGTGAGATACCGGCCGAAACATTGGAAAGAGTGTGCCAAAATCGGACTAAGCGGATGGACCATTTGAAGCGCAGTCGCGGTCAACATTTGCATGAAATAATCTTGAAACATTAAATTATATGGACTGTACTATCGATTTATAAAAATTTCATGCTTTTTTCTGAATTTTAAGTGTGTTTATTTGAAAAACTTTCCTATAGCTCTTAAAAAATCACCCTTTAGCATTAAAAAAATAATAACGAACATTAAAAAACAATAAAGAGCATGAAAAAATAATTAATGAATAAGAGTAATAAATAATAATGAAGGTTCAAAAAAATTATTAACTTTACAAAAAAAAAAACAAATGTGCCCTAAGAAAATTGTCTAAACTGATCCAAATGTTGACTTGCTATCATTTAAGGCGGGTTGTATGTACCTGTGTACGTACCAACCATATATACCAGAGTAAAAATAATAGGAAGGTCACGAATTACCCAGTTAAAAAAATAAATTTTTATTACATTTTTTTGTATTAATTTTTTTTTTGTTTTTAAAAGATTATATTGCATTCTACAACATAAACCACATAACTCAAAGTTTCACAGTTTGTACACAATTCACAAAAATTTCAAAAAAAAAAAAACAAATTTCCCTCCTTTTTATTCAAAATTTTTACAAAATTTTTTTTTACTAGAATAATATACATACACTTTGTTGCAAATGCCTCAAAATTCTCGCTGTTTTTTGACAATTTTTTTACTAAGGTATTAAATATTTTCTTTCATATAAAAGTTTTCCGAAAATCTGCTTTATATCGAAGAAAACTCTCAACAACGTATGCAAAATGTTGTCAAAAATCAAAGCGGTCGTTGAGCAACTTCAAATTTTCACGCTATTATCATAAAATTGAATGAGCCATAAAACTGCACACCTTGAACATTTCTAAGATTCTGATCTAAAAGAACAAAATTGCGTTGAATTGTTTTTTAATTAGCTAAGATTTGTCCATTAGCTAAATTTGGTGTTTGTTGTATACTTTTATAAAAACATATATACAAAAATTAAATAACAAGAAAAATAATAGTAAAAATAAAAAGAAAAGTAATAAAAAAAAATTAAAGGAAAAGAAAGAAAAATTAAATAAGAAGATATAAAAAGAAAATAAAAAAAAAGAAAATTTTTTTAAAAGTTAAAACTCTGTCGTCGCGCTCCTATTATTTTGCTCACGCGTGTACATAAAATGAAGTTCGTTGAAGGTAAACTAAGTAAACAAACATCCTCATACGCTCAAACTCTATCTTTTACACTTTTCATTACAAAAAACAATAATGAGTAAATTTACCGCAAACTCTTCTTTTAAGCCGTGTAAAAAATGCATAGCGATATCTATTAACAGTATCGCATCAGATGAAAATATATTTTTTCCCTTACGTAGGGAGCCATAGTAAATTGAAGCTGTTTTTCTCAACACTTTTTTTATTTTTTTCAACACTTCCACATTAAATAATCGAAACAAGACCGGATTTTTTTCACGTCGCTACTTGCACTCATAATATCCCCTTCTTACATTGTTTTTAAACACGTGCGTTGGCAACACTGTTGCAACAAAAGGGCCAATTGGCTTAGACCACAACAAAGCAGGTAGGCGTATTTTCCCCATAGAGGGACCAAAATAATAACAATAATAAAAGAGAGAGCGCATCAAATGGGTCAAGTCCAGAGATCATCTTTTGCCGATTTGGTTAATAGAACGAAAGAAATACACAAAATCCAAGCAAGCGTCGAAAGCAGAAGCAGCAAAAATACAATTTTAAAGGCAAACACGATTTCTCGCATTTATGTCTGGTAGAATTAATTTAAATTTCTTTTAGTATTTTTAAGTAGACAAAACACACACACACAACAATTGCAACTACATCGAGAAATTTCTATGCAATCACAATTCAAGCAAGTTTGTTGTGAAATACATAAAACAAAGTGTGGGCAAAAACTATGACGTTTTCCTTTCAACTTGCATTCGTGTCGGAGCTGCACTGAGAACATACATATTTAAGACGCTCTCCGAGTTGCATTTAAGGGCCGGTCAACCATGAACAATTGTCATTATGACGCAGCAAAAAAACTTCACTACACTGCATGCAATCAAATGCCAACAAAAGCAAGCGCTGAAATACCAGCTGCTGCTACTATTGCACTTGTTCACTTCCATTTTTATAAGACAGCAGCACTTTTCACCAATATGTTTCCTTTCTTTGCGTGTTGCTTACACTTTGCTGGGCTAGTACATACATACATACTTTCTTTTCTATGTACAATAAATTCATAATTTTTCACAAACGCACTATTCCCGCTCTAATTGCATTCACAAGAGAAAATGTAGCCAACAAAGTCGCAGCGGCATAGCAGGCAGCACTGAATTTCCTTTTATTTACGCCATGCCATTCGCGTATAAAAACATTTTTACACTAGAAAATTGATAATCCGCAACGCCATCATAATTTTATTTGTCAGAAGTACATAGATCGTAAACCGCAAAACTTGATTTGCCTGCACTTTGCACGTTTTTCTTGTCGTTCGCTGCCTCGTAACTTCGCTCGTTCGCCCGTCGACGACAATGTTTTCGTATCACAAATTAACTTCACACACTCACTAAATCAAAATGCCGCAATGGCGTGCAATTCCAGTTTTAAAACATTTATAAATACTTTATCGCTTACTTTTACGGATTATCGCTTTATATGAGCAATGGAAATTAATTCGTTTTCCTTTCTTATGCTTAATTTATTTTCCGTTTACATTTCTTCACTTCACATTAACTAGCAACAGACGCATAAATTTTGTGTTAATTTTGCTAGATTCTTCATTGAACTGAACACACACAACAACTACAACTCGTTGTCATACGAATTTTTTACGTTTACTTTTGCCATTTTGTTTCGTTGAACTTATTCACCACGATGGGTGTGTTGAAATTTAGTGTAAAGATAAAAGCTCTTCACTGTTGGAAAGCACTACGAATTGGAAAAAGAGAGCGGTGGTGGAGGCCAGTGTGGCATTTACACATTTTTTTAAATAGTACTTTAGTAATAATGTTTAATATTTTTAAAGAGTACGTCAAACTTTCCAATATGTAATCATTACCTTAATGCGCGTTCATATTGTTCAATAGTGCAAATTTCATAGAGGTGAACAAAAGAATTAATTTTTTTTCAGGTTCTTCCGTTTTTTTACGGACATTGAGAAAAGTTTTACTAAGTGCCCATTTACATAGGGAAACATTCGTGTGAGAAGGAGGGACGTAGAAGAGAGAGAGAGGGGATTTTGCTGTTGTAGCAGTAATACAAACCCTGTCAGTATAGTGTATATCACCAGTCGTCTTCGTCTAACTCATCTGAAGGTAGGCCCAGGAAACATGCTGTTTCCACGGTCCAGAGGGAGATGGGTGTTAGATGAATGGAGGTGGGATTTTGTCTCCCGTACTGGCTACACGCTTTGTGCTTATTATTCGTATTTTCAGTCTTATGGAGCTCGCACTCACCAGCGTCAACGTACGCCCGTACCCCCATTATCAGCTACCACGATTACACAACGATCTACGATACTACGGAGCGGTACGGCGGTGAGAATTCATTTACATGGGGCTCTCATTAGTTTCATCGTGTCAGCTTATACGGGCGTACGTTTACGTTGGTGAGTGTGAGCACCATTAAAGTATAAGGTAAAACGATTTTTGACAGTTGCTTCATTCGTTTTCTTCTTTTGTGGGAGACAGTTCTGAGTTCTCTGTGGGTTTCCAATCAAATGGAAGAAATCAACATCGGTACGCAGCTTGGAAAATACAGGATAATTTTTGCTAATAAGTAGGCATGATTTATGGGACTTTCTGAAACTTATGGGAGTTTTAATTTTTCAATTTCTAGAATCTCGAGTTAATTTTAAGTTAAGTATTTATATATGAAGTATTTTTAATGTATTTTTTTTATTCAATATTTATTATTATTAATTTTTTTTATTTATATATTGCAAATAAACAAAAAAATTATTTATCATTTAACCAAGCCCGTGTTATTTTTTTTCATATCGATTCATGTCAAAATTTTTTTTAAAACTTCGTCTGGCCTGCATTTAACCAATCCAGTCTGCCTTCTGCATTGAAATACTTAAGAAATATTAAGAATATATCTCCGAACCAGAAAATGCTAATGAAGCAACACATTTTGCTAAAAACAATTTTGCCCCTGTGACCGCATATGAAACATCAAAAGAGAATTTCAAGTGTCTCCCTTCCAGATGTCTCTGTGTGTAAATCGGCACTAAGGTCGTAAAAAAACTCCGACAATTTTAATTCCTCTTAATGTCAGTCGTTCACACGAATATTTAAAAAAAATATACATATTGCTTTCACATATGAGGTGATGATGTGCATATGTATCTATGCAACGTTCCATTCGGAGTGAAACGATAATTCGGTAGAGCAACCAAAACATTTACATGCACTCGTTTATTGCAATTTGGTGGTTTGCATGTCAAAAATTCAATGAGAATGTAAACCAACAACAAATAAGAAGAAGCAAATCACTTTGAAATTCGAAGCACCAAATCGCAAGTAAAAAAAATCAGCTGCTATGCTATGCTATCGGCTGTGACACGCCAGGATTCCAGCCATATAAGCACACGATAATTTTTCACAATACATACATATATCGACTAAAGCTAAGCATCACGGCTAATAAAAAAGCCTATAATATGCCCCAACGGGACTTCTACCAGCCAGTGAAAGTCCCAGCAAAATCGGTGCAGTCATTTTGAAGATTAGCCTGTACTTGCACCAGAAAGAAAAACAGATTGACAAAAAGAATTTTAAAATTTTGTTTGGAAAATGATTGCATGTAAAGAGCCATAGGGGCTTAAATAAACATTTATATCAGGATCGTACACATGTGTAAAGCATTTGTACTTCTAAACAAATTTAAAAAATAATTTCATCTGTCGTAGACATTTTTGATAATTCGCGTTAAATAATACAAAAGTAATAAGTAATAAATATGATGAGTTTCTCAAGTGCCCCAAAGTCGGGTTGTTAGTAAACTTGTAAATAAAAGGTGAGACAGAGAACTTTTAATTGGCAAAACTGTGTTTACCACAGCCGATTTTATGGTTCTCGGTTGTTTTGAAGTTATTGTGTTGCTTTTGCACGATCAACTAAAGAGAATTATTTTTAGTTGCGTTAATGGGCTCAAGAACAGCTGATTACTTTTGTTACACATAAAGAGTTTTATTTTGAATTCTGCCTCTATATCTGTAAAAAGTGATAAATTTCGTGGTATATTATTTTGCATTGTGCCTCTTTAGTTGTGAAAAATGACTTCAATTAGGTTAGGAAACTTATAAAATTAAAACATTTTATCAGTTAAAAAGGCACAACTTAAGATAATATCATTAGTTAATCGAAAAAATTTCAGTTAAAGAGCCATAAATCAAAATTTTGTTTTATTTTCGCAAACATAATATAAAATGGAAAAATATAGTAGAACCTTCTTCAATGTTGTATATTTTCATGATGGAACAATATTTTCTTTAAATATTACAATAATTTTTACATAAAACGTTTTTCGTCTCTCCTGAAAATCTTAGTATTTTGAGTTGTGACCCTTTTGTATTTAGGGTGCGATATATGTTCGATTTCTTAACTTAAGCTACTTCGTCTCACACAAATACACTCTCTACTCTGTTAACTCTCTCTCTCTCTCTCTCGCTGGTAACTTAAGCATCTATGTATATCCACTGTCAACCCCTTACAAAAGCAAAATTTTATTTTCACAGCTTATTATTTACATACATAGGAATTTCAGATAAATTATATTTAATATTAATTGTAAATATTTTTTGTTATAAATACATTTGTGCATATACATACAGAGATATATAAATATAATATACATACATAAAGGGTGGTTAAGTTTCAAGGGCCGGCGTTGATTTTGAATAAAATACAATTTTTTTAGGAAATTATTGTCATTTCTCTTTATTATGAAAATATTGGTATCGCTCAATTACGTATGGAATAAAATATCGGCCAAATGGTCCAATATCGGCCGATGGTTCAAATTTTCGATGACGCTGAGGCATAATTGAGATTCTATGCCGTTAATGTGCCAAATTATCTCATCCTTTAGCTCTTGAATTGTTGCTGGCTTATCAAAGTACACCTTTTCTTTCAAATAACCCCAAAGAAAGAAGTCCAACGGTGTCGTTGACGTTTAGGTATGGTTCACATTCAACATCGGCCCTTGAAATTTAACCACCCCTTAGTACACTCTTTGATAAGCTAGGCACTATTATCATAAGAGTTTTTCAACCAAATTTTGCAAACAACTTGACTCTTCATATTTGTAGGGACTTTTTTTATGTTACATTGTTATATTACATTATATGGTATTATTATTCATAGACAAATACACAGATTCGTGCACGTGCATGTACCTACATACATACATAGAGTATAACCAGCTGTAGTTGTTAGCAATAACCGCATAAGTCGACGTTCCCACGACAGTCGTTTCAACGTACCGGAACGAACAACAAAAAATATATATTCTTCTAAACTAAAACGTAATTACAGGGTGGCGCAAAATTAATCATCTAGTTTTGTTTTTGAAAATTTGTTTTTTCACAAAAAAAGATTTTTTACAAATTTTTTTTTACAAAATTTGTTTACAAAATTTGTTTACAAAATTTTTTCTTAAAAAATTGTTTTTACAAAATTTTTAAAAAATTTGTTTTTTCACAAAATTTGTTAACAAAATTTTTCTTTACAAAATTGTTTTTAAAAAATTTTTTTTACAAAATATTTCTTTACAAAATTGTTTTTACAAATTTTTTTTTAACAAAAAAAATATTTAGAGTGCTCTAAATATTTATTCCAACCTTTTCGCACTCCATTGATTGTCTGCTTGTACATACATATGTACATATATGTATACCCTCTAGTTCATTGCGATCTTTCTTATCTTCCCATAAGGTAATTAATTTTGCGCCACCTACTTTTCTTGAACTCGGGACTTTCGACTTGGCCGGTTATTGCTTGTAACCACAGATATATTAGGTAAATAAAGGGTGGTCCATGTAGAGAGTTATTTTCAAAAATTCTAAAAAATAAACAAAACCCAATCGAAAAACCAAACATTCCCATTATTTGTAAAAAACGCTTTTATTTATTTGGCTTGCTCTCTGGCTCGGCTCATTCTCGGCTTGCTCGGGGCATCCTTCTTGCAACTTTACCAAGAACTTGGTGCGGGTTTCTGTCTTTACCACACGAATGGCTTTCCCCATATTCGCCTTAAGGGACTGGATCGTTAATGAATTATTCGCACGCCACAACAAAAGCCAACGGCGTCAAATCGCAGCTCCGAGGTGACCAATTGGCATCGCCGCGACGGCTGATAGCACGAATACCGAACTTGGTGAGCAAAAGATCGATTGAGGCATGGATTGTGTGGCATGACACGCTATCTTGCTGAAGCGAAAGATCGTCCGGGTACTAAATTTACGGGCACAGGAAATTGTTGCCTCTGTAACATTCAGCAATGACTGAAATGGCGTTTCTAGAAGCATTTTCGAAGAAAAATGGGTTAATGATATCACCGCTTCAAGCTTCGCACCCAATTGTCACTCTCTGAGGATGCAGCATTGGCTTCTCGACGATCACATGCAGTCCTTCCGGTTTTCAGATGCGCTAGTTTTGCTTATTAAGAAAACCGACGAGATGAAAATCCACTCCGGCAGAAAATTTTGGTCACTGCCAGATTTTGGCTTCATTGCCTGTCTGGGCTACACTGCATTGACTTTAGAAATATTTTTCAAATATTTTCCAATATTCAAGTGTTAAGCGATTCAATTAGTTCCGCGGAGATACGTTACTGACTTTCTGTCAAGATATCCAGCGGAAAAGAACTGTCACAGTCAAAATAATATATGATTCAAACAAAAAATCCTATATGGACCACCCTGTATAAGTGCATACTTATACATACATACAAGTATCTACTTATATGATTTTGACAAACAAAACACTTACCTGATTAATGTAGCGACAACCACGGCCTGGCCATGCACGATTCTCTTTGCCATCACCATCCCCTACCGACTCCTTATCGGGTTCCTTAGTCTCCAGTATCGTCATATGATATGCCTCAATGTCTTTAACCGGAGATAAAGACTCCAGGCGTGGTAAATCTTCTAAGCTTATCATAACCCTTGAGCATTCACCTTTTTACAACTGAAAAGTATGAAGAGAATTTGTGTTAGTGTAATATACGAAATTTATATATTTATTTAGCATATCTCGGGGGAGTCTTATGACTCAATGTATACGTTTAAAATCTTATCCAAGTTCCAGTTCCAGAATCCGTCACAAGCTCCGATTTCGTTGGTTTATTTGCCTGGAAAAGAAATGAGTCAATTTTCAATAATCTTAAGCTTTTTTCAGTTTATAATGATTTAAAGCGCTCGTTACAGATTTCTGAAAATATGTACATACATACGTTCACGTATACAGTGAGTCAAAAAAGTATGGGCACCCTCGAAAAATCAAAGTTCTCAGTGCTATAACTTTTCTTCTAATGAAAGTATAAAAAATAGAAAACGGTATTTTCTAAATGTATTTATTTATTACGTGTCTGAACAAAAAAAAAAGTATTGGCATAGGTAGCGTAATCAGCTTGCTCCATTGTAGCTGTAACGCGCTAATACTTTGTGGGTCCTCCTTTAGACTGAATTACGGAATGCAAACGTCTCTTCATACTATTTACCAAATTTGAAGTTTCGAAAGGTGCTATTTTATTCCATTCAGCAATTGTTGCCTCTTTTAGAGAAACCTTTGACGTTATGCGGTGAGATCGTATCTTCCGCTCCAGAAGATGCCACACATGCTCAATAGGATTTAAATCCGGCGATTGGGGGGAGGTGTTTTAAGCTGTTCGCATTGGTATATCAACCACTCCTGCACAAGATAAGACGATTGTTTTGGGTCATTCTTTTTTTTGAAATTGCCAAGTTGTGCCATTAAGGCCCAGTTTTTCGACACTTGGATTTAAATTTTGTTTAAGAATGTCGCGATACACATGCTTATCCATTGTCTCATCTATGAACACGAGCTTTCCGACACCAGATGCCGCGACACACCCCCAAACCCTCACATTTCCTCCACCGTGTTTAACCGTTTTGAGCAGGTTATTCGCTTGAAGTTCTTTACTTGGCTTTCGCCAAATCTTTTGTGCTCCATCTGACCTAAATAAATTGAAGTTTGATCACCAAATATGGTGGTGTTCCAAAAAGCGTCGGGCTTATTGAAATGCTGTTTAGCAAATTCTAGCCTCTTTTTCTTATTTACCTTCGAAACGAAGGGATTGCGTCGAGGAACACGACCATGATACCCAGTTTATAGGGTACTCCGAACAGGGGTTGAAATTGATTTCAAATGAATTTTGCAGGGTCTCGCACAATTTTACAGCCGATGTTTTTGGATTTTGTGCCATCGTGAACACTACAATTCGCTCCTGTCCTTCGGTTCAGTTTTTTGGGCGGTCAGACCTGCTCTACGGAGCTATTTTGCCAATATTGCAATAATGCATAACGATGTTTCGAACGCTGGATCATGATTTATCGACAACTTTGCCGATTTCACGATAGGTTTTTTTTCAAAATACAGTTTTATCATTAATTGACGTAGTTCTAGGGAAATTTCAGCACCACGGCCCATTTAGGTCTATGGATGCCGGCAAAGAAAACAGGTTTGTAAATGTAATTCTAATAAAATGTTTGTTAGGTATTATTATACAACTGGGGATGGAGCAGGAGGGATGGGGATGGGCTATGTTGGGGGAGTTGTGTTGCGCCGCTAAGCTTCTTACCGTAGAGGTACGGTTTGTGGTGGCGGTTGGTAGTGCCAGCCTATCAGGGGATATGATAGCCATTGAGGCATTAGACGTCTGGCAGCACAACAAACTGCTCATGAAGCAGTTCCTGTTAGGGTGCTACCGCAAGTTTCACCCTTGCAGACACCTACTTGAGCCAGAGCCGCCTCCTAGGTACGTCAGGAGACACCTTTTAAACTACGCCGACGAGATCCAGGACAAAACTGACAGAAATCTACTGGACCATACAGTGCTTAGATAGTTATTAAACGGCATTTACCGGGAGACCGGGAGCTCCAGCTTCCCCGTGAGACACACGTATCACTGGCACAATTACGTTCTGGATACTGTAGCAGGTTAAACACCTACTTATCCAGAAATGACCACGACATACCAAACATATAATATGTCCGGTATGTGAAGATACCCTGCACGACACTAACATCCTTTTCACATGTCCTTTAAAAGCTACTCATCTAACACCCCTGTCCCTCTGGACCCAACCTGTGGAAACAGCAAGTTTCCTGGGCCTACCTTTAGTTGAGCCAGACGAAAACAACCGATGATATACCCTACACTGAAGGGGCTGCTATTACTGCAAAACACTATTTTGCTCCGTTCTTTTATAGGGAGATACTCTCGAATTTTTAGTATCTTCTTATTACGTTCTCATGAGTACGTTAGTGCATAAAAGGCAGTTGAAGTGAGCGCACGCATCGGTGTGAGTGAAAAAGTGTCTACAAGTCAACCACATCAGTATTGACGTAGGTGTCTGAGAAACAATCACCTCAGTATTTTTGTTATATTTTCGTAGTGTCTCCTGATCAACGTATCAGTGAAATTGTTTCATTACCTTATATTGTTTTCAGTTTTGATTTGATGGAGCAGTTAAATACAAAGCAGAGGATACACTCTTCCAAGAGAACATCATCTGGAACTTTTAAAAGCCGTGACGAGCAGATACAACAGTGGTTGGAGGAAGAAACCGAGCATGAGTTCAGCGATTTTGATGACGAAGGCACTGACCCCAAATTTCAGCCAGAAACTAAACTTTTAGAAAACGATGAAGTTTCAAATGATGAAGCAGATGAAGAGCTTATTGTTTCAAGTCAAACCAGGTCCATCGCTGAACAACCACGTACTTACAATCAAGAAATGGATGCTGACACACAAAAACCAGTTATAATAGCAGATTACAACCATACCAAAGGAGCAGTCGACGAAGTTGACAAAAAATGTTCGATATATTCAAGCTGCCGTAAAACTCGTCGGCCTATGGCAGTTTTCGAAAGACTAATAGATATGATTGGTGTTAATAGCTTTGTTTTGAATCAAATGTGTTCAGATAGTGATGATAAAATGAGAAGAAAAACTTTTTTACTCAATCTGGCAAGAGAATTGGCGTTAGATCACATGAAATTTCGGGTGTTTAATGAAAGATTGATAAGAGAACTAAGAATGACGATAAGCAGGGTTCTCGGTAAAGATCTTCCACCTCCCCCACCAACCATTCGATATAACTCATCGAGTGGAAGAAAACTTTGCACTATTTGTCCGCCAAAAATAAAAAGAGTAACTAGATATTGTTGCTGCAATTGCTTAAAGCCAATTTGCCTCCAATGCTCTAAGCCACTTTGTGAGACCTGCCAACAAAATTTGTAACTTTTTATTACACGATTCATCTGATCTCTTTTTGCTAGACTGATAAGTTTAAGCTTAATATAGAATGCAAAAATTGTTTGAATTAATGAATGAATGAATGGAATATTGTTTTTTTTATACCTAACTTTTGGAGGACGAATTTTTAAGTAATGTTCAACATGAAATAATTTCTAACTTAACCACTGAATTTATCTTGTTTCTTAATATATCATTGAGTTTAAGTTTAAACAAAAGTAAATGTAAAACATTTGTTGAAAAAAAATAATATATGGAATAGTTTTCGTTGTTTTTGTATAGATATAAGTTTTAAGGTTTAATTTGTGAAATGAGAACAAAACCTGTTTAACATAAACTGCCATTTTAAATTCAATAAATATGTTAATAAATAAAAATATAAGTCTTAAAGCAAAAAACTAAAATAGTTTCACTAACTTTACAAGCCGGAACTTGGTAAAGGCAAGTCGTCGAAATGGTGTTTAATATAAAGGGTTTTTCAATAAGGGCGAGTAGATGTTGAAATGGAATAAAATGGCGTTTGCTGTGTGGCACGTAGCGCCGTCCTGCTGGAACCACATGTCGTCTAGGTCCATATGGTTCAATATGGGCCATAAGAAATTGGTTATCATCGTTGTGTAGCGCTCGCTGTTGACCAATGACGCCGCCGGGACAAAATCCACATTAAACGGTAACTTTTTGAGGATGCATTATCACCTGGTGAACCTCGTGTGGATTGGTGTCGTCCCATATACGGCAATTTTGTTTGTTAACACAGCCATTCATCCAAAAATGCGCCACGTCACTAAAGATGATTTTTCGCCCAAAACTGGGATTATCTTCCAAACGATTCGAAGCCCAGTCAGCGAACAAACGGCGTTGTCTATGGTCATCAACTTTGAGCTCCTGGGTCAGTTGGATCTTGTACGGGTGTAGGCCCAAGTCCCGACGCAAAATTCGCCAAGTTGAAGTCTGCTAAAGGCCAAGTTCTTGTGCACGGTGAGGAATATACTGCCTCGGGTTCTGCTGTACTCTTTCACGGACCGCGGCAATGTTCTCGGCTGATCTTGCGTTGCTTGAACGTACGGGTGTTGGCTGATTGTTTACTGACCCGGTCGTCTCAAATTTGGCCACCAAACGTTAAAGAGTCGACTTTGAAGGGCCACCACGTCTACCGAAAAATGGGCGCAATGCGCGAAACGTTTGCGTTAATGAACACTCATTTTGATAATAAAGTTTTATCATTTGAACGAACTGTTCAATCGTGTAACTTGCCATGATGATTTGGCATAAACAACTGAATAATAAACAAAAGATTTAACAGATGTCACCAAAACAAAATGGCTGCCACAGGGCGCCAAAATCGACCCGCGCCAATTGAAAACCCCTTTACTATCATGTCAGTGGAATTGTGAAAACTAAGTCACGTCAGTCGCGCAGGGTTAATACAACAACATCAACATCGCCTGGCAGCGGGAGAAACACGAGGCCACTTACCGTGTGGACCACTCCCTATGTGTCTTAAGAGGCCTGAACAGGTCTTAAGGTAACGTAGAACCGGCTGCCATGGGAATGGACAATGCACTACTAAAGCATGTTTTCATTTAACATTCTCGAGGCGTCAGTATATTTTTAACTCATCCTGCACCATTTCTAATAAGGCACTACAAAGTGTAACAGAGTTTAAGGATCTTGGAGTATTATTCGAAACGAAAATAAATAAATAAATAAAACGTAATGTACATACATATGTATAAGATCCAACAACGCAACGTGAAATTAATTTCACATAACCTGATGCAAATTATAAGGTCAGTCCATAAGTTCGTGCATTTTTTAAAGGTGGTTTTAAAAATAAAAAGATTTTTAAAGTATTTATTAATCAATAATATATTTTCCTTCATTATTTACAATGTCTCCCGAAAGGCAAATTTTTAATTCCCCGCTCAAAATATTGTTTGTCCTTGAAGCCAAAATACGCTTCAATATCCCTTTTCATAGCTTCTTTTGAGTAGTTCTTGTTACTCATATGGGATTGAAGTCCACGGAAAGGACGATAATCACACGGTGCAATATCCGGAGAGGATGGTGGATGCGGCTTGCCTAATGTTTGCCTTGCGGTATGAGGTCTTGCGTTGCCGTGGTGAAACAAAACTTTTCGTCCAGTCACTAAAGACGGTCGATTTTTTTAAGTGCCTACTTTAGGTTTGATAGCTGATGGGAATAATAATCAGCAGTTATCGTCTGGTTTGGTTCCAGAAGTTCATAATAAACAATACCGGCCATATCCCACTAAATAGACAGGAGCATCTTCGTGGGGTGAAGGCCATCTCTAGGGGTGTTTCATCTTTATCTAACCATTGGCGTTTGCGAACAGGATTATTGTAAAGGATCCATTTTTCATAACCAGTAACGATGCGGTTCAAAAAACTTTCATTTTCAAGCCGTTGCAGCAGCTGAGAACACACATTCACTCTCTGCTGAAGGTTGGCGACGGAAAGTCTATGCGGAACCCATTTTCCCCAGCTTTGGAACCTTCTCCAACTGAACCAGGTGCCTGTGAACTGTTCCATGCGATGAATTTAATCTCTGAGCTATCATATCGACTGTCAAATTTGGCTCAGCTTCCACGAGTTCGAGCAAGGCGTTGGAGTTAAAGACTTCAGGGCGACCAGCGCGCGGGGCATCCTCCACGTCGCAGTTATCACTTCGGAATTTTGAATACCACTTTTGCGCAATCCTTACACACACGGTATCCTCTCCGTGAACAGTGTTTATTTCTGCAGCAGCAGTTGTTGCGTTTTTACCACTTTTATAAAAAAATACAAAAATGCCTCTTATACGCGTTCGAAGATTACATTTCATCCGCGATTAAAATTACTTGTTGAATGCACAGTATATCAAAGGAAATATAAATAGTTCCGTTACATTCCGCGAATAATTTTTTGATTGCAAAAATCGTACAAAAGTGAATTTATGGGTAAAATACGCACGAACTTATGGACTGACCTGATACAAGGCAACAGCAGCAGAGTATTGAACATCTCATTGAGTTGTTGTAATTTTATTTAAAAAAATCTGTTACCATTTTTAATTTAAGCCACGCTTTTAAATAATTAAGACTCGCAATAGTAGGCCTATTTCAAGATGTACAAAGGTTAGTATTTACATACAAACTTAGTGTCGATTTATTCATGTATCTGATGTGCCATAGACTTGAGTTGCGATGTAAATTTTAATAAGATGAGCAAAGCCGTAAAAATTATGATGAAGTCAAATAAAGCTGTCAAACTAGTTTCTATAAACTGTCAACAAAATACGAGTTTACAAATACACACATCCGTACCGACATCTGTCGCTAGATTACAAATTTATTCATTGTCATTAACATTGATCTGTAATGAGACATGCACGTGATCTCTTTCAGCTGCAAATTCATTTTGATATCGCGCACGTTAATGTTTAAAATGTTCAGCTAACACGAAATCACTGAGTACTTTTATGAAGCGAAATTGAGTTGTAACTACATACAGACAAACATACGTACATACATACATACATACACATATATACATTGTAAGTACGTTCATATACAAATTAATTCGCATGTAAATTCCAAACATTAAGTCGAGTCTTAATATGAAAAAAATATCAAACAATTCCGCCGCATGCCAACGTACATTAGGTCAGATCGATTTCGATATCTATACAAAAGCCATTCCGAATCTATTAAAGGTTATAGCAGCAGACCGGCTGATTTGTTTCTTGTTCTTTCGCCATATACATTCGGATGTTGGCGCAAAATGAAATAACCAAAAGCCTTCAATTCGTACTATCATCGTAAGCTTCTAACTTCAAATGAATGTCGGCGGTTGAACGCAGTTCGTCTTTTTCTTTTCTATTTTCTTCTGTCATGACATTCCAATGTATAAAACATTGTTGTTGGTCTAATGTCATCACCTTTAATGAATGTATTAGTATGTATTTATTTACATATATTAAGCCGGGTCGGTCTACATGCAAAAAAAAATAAAAAATAAATAAATAAACAAAAAAAAACCAAGTAAGGAGAGCTAAAATCGATTCGTATCGAACTTTATATAGCCACGCATAGTTTAGTAAAATTTAATTAGCTGGCTATAAATTTTTGGAACTTGGAATGGAGGTTTATAGCCTGTGACATCAGATTAATGGACAGAAATTAAATCCCAACATTAAACAAAAGAGGGCGTGGTTTATTTTTATTACGTCGTTAGCGAGATACCCGCATTTACCCAAAGTGTGGATGTGAAATGCGTTAGGTTCTCCAAAAAGTAAAATCAAATCCGAACCTTAGTGCTTTATTTCTTCGTAAGATGTTCGGCTAGTTTTTTGTGGCAGTCGCTTTAGAATAGCCAACTCACTTAGACCATAAGGGTTCGTTGTGATATCACTGAGTAGCAAGGGAATCTCAGCGCTAAGACTGGACAACTACAGATAAAGTATTCTACTGTTTCTTCCTCTTCACTATAACTTCAGCAGTATTCATGGGAAAATACTCCTAGCCTAGAAGAGGGCCAACCTAACAGCCAATGACCGGTTACACAAGCCACTACCTTCGAGATGTTCTCTCTTGAGAGGTTGAGCAAATCTATTTCTATTTGCGTCCAAATTAGCCTGGTTCTAGCAAAAGTAGTTTCTTCTCTCTATGACCTATTGGCGTCCTGGCCCGTATCCCTAATTTGCAAGTTGCCATATAGTGGAGTGTCTGGAGCGTTAAAAACGTTAAAACCTAGGATGTCTCAGGGACTAGATGAAATTAAACTATCTTTGCGAAAATGTGTTGTGAATAACATAAATAATAATCTCTACCTATTTAAAAGTTGTGCATTTGATTTTTAAATAGCAAACATTTATGATTGCAATAACTTATGTGCTATAATGCAAATAACGTTGTAGAATTTATTGTTTTTGTAACAGAAGTGGAAGCAAATGAAAAAATAAATAGATTATGGATAATTAAATGTTAAAAAAAAATATTGTGTAAACTATTCGTTTATTTAAATAATTAGCATACAAAAAAAAATAAAAAATTGTTTTCTGTTATTATAGCATAAAAGTAAAATCGAATTAATTATTAAAAACAAAAAAATTATGACTATTTAAAAGAAAAAAATGAATTTACAAAAAAATTTGTCTATTGAAAAATTTACATTTTTTTAAATATCATCTTCAATTTCACTGATGTTAATCATAGGCGCTACATTTAGACAGCTGTCGTCGTTGCACTGTAGGCATGCTGCACTGCAGTATAATCCACTTTTTCGGCATCCGCATACAGCTCCACATCCTTTTTTGCAATTGCAAAATAACATTTTTAATAAATTTTCCGGAGCAGGTAATTGATTCGTAAATATTGGATGATAGGTATTATTGGAATAGTTCCATCCCCAATTTTCGATGATTAAATCATTCCCTAACCACATCTGGATTTGTAGGTAAACCCGTTTAAAGTGTTCAAATGCTGCATCAGATGTGGGAGGTAACGAAGATAAAAGAACACTTGTGTCCTTGGCAGTTGCTTTGATGAAAGAATTGAACCTGAATGTATTCAAATCTGTAATTTTTGCCGAAGCACCATACAGTCCCAAAATACATGTAATACCAGCTTGAAATATATTATTTGCATCTTCATGTACATTTTTAAATACTGCTGCTGAGTCATGTAGATCATTCCGCTTCTCAAAATTTTTGATAAACTTAATTTTTCCTTTATTGTAAAACGCAGAAGTAGTATCACAGCCCGTGAAAGCATGTAAAAATAGAACATGCTCTTTAGATGCTGGTAGAGATTTTTCTAAACTTTTCAATGAAAATATTTGTTGGTTAACTTTGCCTCGGGATGGTTTTAAAAAATATATTTCACGATCAGTAGACGCCAATGACGTTAACACAACCAAGACGTCAATGTCTTCAGAAATTACAACAATATTTTGAGATTCTAAACTAATTGCTGTATCAACATTTATTTTATCTGCATCGCTTTCCGCTTGGCATGTAAAAATATTGTTATCAGCTAATTTTATACTTAACATTTCGATTAGGCGAGATTTATGTTTTTTATTCGTTAGAAATTTATCTTGAGCGATTTTTAACGGCATATTTTCATCAAATTCAATATCTGTACTTATATTTTTTAGTGCGCGACGATTCCTTTCAGCAGATTTAATACCGTGCTTCTTATATCCATCAAATACCACGTATGCGTTATTATAATTATTCCTCAAATATCTTACGTAATGTTCGCATATCATTTTGAATGTTTCATTTAATTGCCATTTGCAACGATATAACAACATGCCTCCATCAATAACATAATGAACATTTTCTAAGCTTTTCAAATTAATCTGAATTTCTGGGAATAATTCGTAGAAAGTTGATTTTTTTGTGTTTCGCAGTTGGCCATCTTCAAACAGAGCAAGTGGATATGGTGCCAGTTCATAATTCATATAAGTTTTTAGTTCATAATCTGTTTTTTTTCAACACACAAATACGTTGAAACAGCAACAATGGATCAACGGGAATAACATTGTCATGAATTTTTATTTTATTATTTTTAGCCAATAGATTATTTATTTTATCTTTCCTTAATAACTTCAATTCGCGTACATTTTTCCCTTCGATTTTCTTCATAACTTTTAAATCTTCTTCAAAAGCATTGTAACAATTTATACTTTTATCACCGGTAATTCCAGTGGCAATTGACATAATTGCATCTGTATCAGGAAAAGGACTGTGTTCTTTGAAAAAGTCTACCAATCTTTTTACATCGATACCATCTCTTTCAATTCTAGCATCTGTAGAATCACTGCGTTGATGACTTTTATTGAAAGATATGTCACAAAAATTTTCTATGCTTTCAATAATATCTTTTCTATAAATAACTCCTCGGATCCATTTATAAACTACACTTTCAGTGGCACCTCGTTCAAAAGGACCCCCTTCGACGCTTATTCCTTTCATTAAAGTCTGATCACTTGCAATACCAGAAAAAAAATATCTGATAGCCTAGATGTGAAATATCCTGTTGTATATTTTTCGAACTCTGCTGGATCCATTTTACACTGTAATTCCTTCATATCTTGCAGATAAATTTGTGCAGCCTTCGCATAGGGAAAATGTCCTGATGCGTCGAATAGTGGAATCATCAGCTCAGTACTATGTAGATGTAAATTCCAATCCCCCATAAGGTCGGCAGCAATGAAGTCTTTCAATATTGTTACCATTCGAAAATACGTAATCCATAGTTTTGATGTTTTATCTTTATTTTCAAGCTCAACTAACTTATCTTCAAAAATTCTACTCAGCATTTGAAATCCTTGATTTTCTGTAATTTCATTGTAATTGAACATTTTAAAAATCATCGATATTTATTCGTCATTCAATACATTTAAAAAATCCGCATTATTTTCCTTAAGATCTTCAAAAATTAATTGTGATAAAGCCTGCTGCAAAAAGGTATGAGCACGTATTGCTCTAGCATAGGCACGTCCTGGCGTTATGTGATCAATCGTATTTTCTGCATAAATGGTAGAAAGAACTTCTTTTATCCCACTTCCAGCCATAATATAACCAATAATATATAACGTTGGGAAGATGTTTTTCTTTATCTATTTAAGTAAAATTTAACGTAGAACTAAAAAAAATTATTTCCAACTAAATATTATATTATGCTCCAATATATTAATTTTTCATATTTTTTTGTTTAAACAATGAAAAAATTAATTGCACAATATAATATTGGTAGAAGTTACAATTTAGAGCATACAAAAGAAAATCCTGATGGTTACATGGCAATTCATTCAGTCCCTCAGAGATCCGAGGTCAAAACCCCCGGGCACTCCACTAATAGGATTTCCAATTTTGCCTCTGTTTTCAAGCAGTGGAAGATGACTATCCCGTGTGGCTAGCTCATCGGCCTTGCAATTTTCTCCAATATCTCTATGTTCCGGAACCGATATGAGACTGACCTTAAGGGCTTATATACAGTTAGTATGCCGAAAAAAAGCGAATTTTCCAGAATGTTTTCTGAGAAAGCTTTTAAATTTATTGATCTAAAAATTTGTGCACATATTATTATATCTTTTAGCTGTATTTTACGACTTAGTATTAGTAAAAATATTTATTTGGAAAGGAGCCACGGCTGATCTCCGGGAGCTTCTCTCCAAAAAGACCTTTTACGGTGACCACTATATCTCTGAACTGGATCCTCTGAAGTTAAAAAAACCAAACTGATTTCCTTAAGTTAATAGTAATAATAATTAATTAATGTTAAATCTAGTAATTAATCGCAGAAATAAGCAAAATGAATTTTTTTGACGAAACGGTGGTTTCTAAAAAAAATCGATTTTTGACTAAAATTGCGGCCTTAAATTGTTTATAAAAAAAATTCTGTGAGATTAATTACTAAAAAATATATTTGAGAAGCTCGTGTTAAAATTTGAGACTAATCGATTTAACCGTTTTCGAGTAATGTTGGTACCAGACTTTGAAAACAACATTTAAAAATAACGCTTTGCCGCTCCGGCCTTGTACTTTTAAGCACTCTGAAACGCTTTTTCAAATTTGCGTGTAACTTCGAAAATATTCATCGGAACGGTATTAAATTTTGTGTATTCTTAAATACTATATATATACATTTGAAAAAAATAAACGATTTTTTGAAAATTCAAACTGTATATAACTCCTTAAAGACGGTGCTAATACCATTTAGAGCTGCCAGGCATTCCTGAGCAACCTTTGATCTCAGTATAATTGCCTCCATTGATTTGATGGACGCCTGACTTGCTGAGAAGAAATTTATGGAAATTTTTGTTACGCCTCGTGTGTGTTAGGGTACACAGTTACCCCCTTATGGATAAGACTTCTGGTAGACGCTACACTAGTTCGGAAGTCGGTCAGATAATTGCAGTTCTAATTCTGTTGAAAAAACTCCAACTCAAAAATGTGTACACATTCGAAATAAGATTTCAATGGTGACCAATATACGGGAATTTCCCTTAGTTCTCATTAGATTTAAAAACCATAAAAGCGTTATAGGTATTTCTCGCAAGAAGAAGTTTGTACGAATTTGCTCAAAAAGAGCTTAGTTCGCTCTTGCCACAAGCCACAAACGCCAAAAATCGCCTTCAATCCTCAAGAACTAAGAAAAATAATACAACAAATTTGTCGCTTCAATTTTCTTTATTAAGTTATTTTGGTTAACGGTACAAATTTGTCTCAAATAAATATTTCAACCTACCCTAATATCCAAAGCAGCTATAAGTTTTTATATTAATTCTCAAAGTCAATATTTTTGTCGTCATTTTCTGCCGCCTCTGTAGAATCTATAAATTAGCACCAAGTCTCTTTTTTCCAGTGCTAATTCGCCACCGCTACATATATACGTATATACGAGTATGTATGTATGTAAGCGCATGTTTACACTGTGGGTACTAAGAGAGTTTTATTGCAAGCAACATTGATTGCACAGAAAAATTCTAAGAAATTTGTTGATGCGCAAATATATATTTAAAATGTACCTACATACATATATGAAAACAAAAAAAAAAGTGATAACAACAATAATTTAAGAACACCACAAGCTCCCCAGCCAGGAGCACTCGAAGTGCGGATAAGTGCTTTTTATTGAAAATATGGCGTATATTTTTTCATGATGCATGTGCTGCAAATAGATGGGAGTCCTGATACGAGAAAAGGCTTTCAGAGCCCATACATCCAGATTCTACGGAAATTTTCTAATGTGGGTTTTGGGCAGCTCGCTCACCTCTAACTGGAGAGACTGGAAAACTATTGTGCTGACTCAAGATATATTTCAAAAAGGTGAACTTAATGGAGCACTTGTAGTAGTAGTTGTTGTTGTTGTTGTAGTATAAACGTGACATGCACATATGTATGAGGAATGCTGCTGAAGTGACAGTCCTTGGCCGGATATAAATCCGGGTGGTTCCGGTAGGTAGGTAGGTAGGGTGGTTGTCATAAGACACACTTAGACCTTCCGCAGGTCCATTGTGATACCACTGGAGCTCATCCTTACTCTACGTGTTCCTTTTCAAACCATACGGTTGCTTTAATAAACGAGCAGAGCTTCGTTAGTTTTATATGGGCTATATCCGCTACATCGGTTAGAAATGCTGTATCAAGAGTGCGCAGACTTCTCATAGCTAGGCTTTCACACTCACATAAAAGGTGCCTGACTGTTTCCTCTTCTTCTGTATTAAGACAGCTTCTACAGAAATCGAAGTGCGGGAGTCCTAACCTTCTAGCGTGGCTGCCTATTAAACAATGACCAGTTAATACCCCTATCATTTTTCTTATAGTTTCTCTGTTAAATCTTAACAAGATTTTCGATCGACAGCTGTTCCAGTTCGGCCATGTCTGTCCATGTTGTGAGGTTTTGCCAGCTTGTATTTACCTTTTTGATGGTTTCCCTGTCTATAAGTTATTTACAAGTGGCTATGGGCATGGGTATCAGCGCCTTATCCGGTTCGGGATCGAGCGTTGTACCGGTTCTTGCAAGTTCATCCGCCTTACAGTTTCCTGCAATGTTCCTGTGGCCTGGTACCCAGATAAGGTGAACTTTGTAGCACTTAGATACGTCATCTAGTAGTTTAAAACATTCTAGAACTGTTTTTGACGAGTGCGTTTTTGGTTCAAGCGCTTTTATTGCTGCTTGACTGTCCGAGTAAATGAAGACTTCATTTGTGGATAATACTCTCGTTTTTATTTCTTTAAGTCCCTCTTTTATGGCAGTGACTTCCGCCTGAAATACACTGCAATGATCAGGTAAGCGAAATGATTGGCATACTCCGAGTTTGTCGGAGTAGACCCCTCCACCTACTTTGTTGTCCAGTTTTGAGCCATCTGTGTAGATGTTTAAGTCATTTATCTTAACAATGAGCCCGTTCTCCCATTTCTCTTTAGAAGGAAATACAAAGGATTTATTAAAATTTATGTCCTTGGTCCTACAGAAATCAATGATTTTCATGCATTTTTTTTTATAAGTAGGGATGATTATTTGCGGAACGGACAAATTATAATTAATTTAACATATATTCAACTATATTGACACAAATTTTTATTAAAAAAATATAAAAAATTACAATTGTTATTAATACTAATGCAATGACGTCCTAAAAACAGATGAAGCCCGGTGGCCATGATACAGCGGTGAAAATCTGAAAGCAAAAAACCAAAAAAAAAATCTTAATCTATACATCAATGGCTATCGTCGTACGTGGCGGTTTTTTTTATATATATTTTTTTTTTTTTTAAATGGTGCAGGTTTGAGAAATGAGTTTGTGTTTTTACCCTTTTTTTCGAAAGGCTTGAAAAAATAGTAATTTTAGGAATTTTTAAAAACGGCTATGTACGACTGTAGCCAATACTTGTACAAGAATTAAAAAAAAATAAAAAAATGGGGTCATAAGTCTTCGAGAAATCGAGGCCACCGTGTTCAGAAAAGTCGTGTTTTGGTAAACGCGTTTAAAGTTTTAATTGGCGGCACTTCACTTTCACTACCAGCACTTATTGTAATGGGTATAACTTCGTCAATTTTCAAGATTCTAAGTTAAAATTTTTTTACATATTTTTGAATATATCTACCTTAAGAAAATGCAAAAAACAAATCAATTTTTTTGAAAAATCACAGTGGTGCTCCCCCTTAAAGACTGCATGAAAAAGTAAAGCTGCATATTATTTAAATATTTTCTTGAAAATGTGTGTATCAGTAAACGGAACGCGAACTAGTCACAGTTTTAAATTCAATAGAAGAGCGCCAGTTCGACAGAAGGAGATTTCCCTGCAGGGTGTTAATGGCTACAACTATGTACTCGTACATAACAAATTCGCAGTCAATGGGATTTCCTATTACGTATGCAAGTATGTATATGTAGGGTATTCCAATAAGGGCAAGTCGAAAAAGAATTAAGGGAACTGTTTGTAAGGTATTAATACAATTTTTTTATTTATTTTTTTTTTTATTTGGAATGTGGAATCAATTGAAGAGATGTACGAGATTAAATTTTTAATGATTCCCGAGGGCAGCAGTCGATTGCGGCCTATTGACATACACCTGTGACTTCGGAAAATCCTATAGAAAAAGTCTAACAGGGTGTAAATACCCCGATATAAAATTGTACCATTAAATCATTTATAATAAAATTGTATAATTTTGCTGTTTACTCCTGAAACTTGTGATGATTATTGTAGTTGTTGTAGCCGCATTAACATTCCCCACACATATACGGGGAATGCTGTTGAAGTGCCAGTTCTTGGCTAGATATAAATCCGAGTCGTTCCGATTACGTAGAACCGATTGTCGTGGGACGTGCGATTGTAATTTGCCTTCGATGACTAAACCTAGGTCTGTCAGCCGGCGCCATAATACCACGGCTGCTCACATCATGTTATCCATTATAGAAAACCCTATATATGCACACACCCTCGTATACATGTGTGTTCATATTTACATGCTCTCAAAAATTCTCTTAAACAGCTTAGCTTGGATGGTGAGTGTGAGAGAACTGCTGGCCCGGCACTGTACAGTCACAAATTGAATGTTAGCAATAATTTTAGTTTCAAAGAAAATTAACATGCAAATATGTGCTTATACATACATACATATGTACACATTTTGCAAATAGATTTCTCATGGGTGAGATGTGCTAATGACGTTTTTGCAAAATAGAGAAAAGAGAAAAACATGCTGTCACAGCTCGTTAGCTTTATTGAAAAAAAACACTAAACTTGTGAAATTGATTTCTGGTTCATAACGGCTATGGCGAAATATTTATGTATAATAGAACATAGTTTTTTTGTTGCTTCAATCAAGGTAATTAATTAGATATTTTGATATGAGCCTCTTTTTATATGTATGTATGTATGTATTTATGTTGGAATATTTTTTAAAAACTCGAATGAAGGTTTTGCTTATTTAGTTAGTTAGAAGATTGAATGATAGTACCAAAAGAGGTTTGCAATGCAAATTTACACATTCTGACTCATTGTTTTGTAAAATACACCAGTTATTTATATACATACATATGTACATATATGGAGGAGGGAAAAAATACTGGATTCAAAACGAGTTTATTTCAAATATTTATTAAAAACTTAGCTATGCATGCATACATACATATGTACAAACATATACATATGTATGTATGTATACAAATGGTCATTAGAAGATGTGTAGATACATATGTATGTACATATTTAAGTATATGGAGGAGGGAAAATACAAGTTATTTAAATACTCTTCAGACAATCAATTTTATGTGGTTTTTATTTCATAGATTAATACAACAAATATAAATAATAATTCAGGGAGCCTTTAAAACTTAATTATTGACAATAGAAACAAAGAGGAAATATTAATGAGGTCATTAAAATTAGTACGAAATAGAAATAGATACGATACAAAAGTAACTTAGTAATTTTATTGAAAATGCTGTTTAAATAATCACCGTTTAAATAAAGAATTAGGTGGAATAGTTGTCCCTAATTTGTGCAAACAGGCATTCGTTAACGCCATAAAAATATTCAGCGTTCAAAAATTGAGAGCGCACAGTTCGATGCAAGAGAGACCAGCAAAAATTGCCCATCTTCAGAAGCATTCATCGTATGTGCATGGGGAATGTTTATACTGCTACAAAAGCAATCTGTAAGCATATGATTGAACTTTTCGTGAATAAACATATGAATTTTTTCCCACCAGAAAACGAAATATGGAAAAAATCCTTTCTCAGGAGTCTATATTTTTCGAAAAAGAGGTCGATCTCAAATTCTAATCTGGTGCATTAAACCACGTGCAACGCAAATCTATACAAGGTGATGTCAGTAAACAGCTAATTTACACACTTAGGTACACAAGTGTCAAAAATAGGTGCTTTTATGCGTTTACATATTTCATTGTTTCCATTCTTGTTGCAATGTGGAATTTCAGAATAAAATTTTATTACATTAAAAAAAAAAAAAAGTGGGTAAATGTGCTTTGTGCATGAAAAGTTTGGAAGAGGAAAAGAGTCCTTTCTCGAAGTATTCAAATTGGTGAGAAACATATGGTAACCACCAATTAAAAAAAAACGCACATTTTAAAGACAATTTGTCAGGCACAAAAAGTGCTTTAAGTATTTCAATAGAAATTTGGTACTTTATTTTCTTTAAATGGGCATTTTAGTTGGTTTTTATATCGAAATCTAGGTAACACTGCAGTAGCGAGAGAGAGATTTGACTGCTGAAAGGAGAAGAACACCAACAACAACTGCAATCGCGGGCAATGCTACCAGATGTTAAAAAAAAGAAAGCTAAATGAAGTTAAGTGATTTATTGAACTAATTTTAAAAAATATATAAGTATATATATTTTACAAAATTATTAGCATTACATTTTAATTAAAATACGCTAGAAAAATGTCTAGAAGAAATAACGAAAACTCCGAGACCAAATAACAAAAAAAAATGCTAAACCAAGTTACGTAAATGGTAATCTGGCCATACTGGTCACCAATTGTACTAATACGACGTAACTAATTGTCAAATTCGCTGAGAGCAAAGTAACGGTACCACGATAGGCGCCATCTCATTATTCTTTCCATCATGTAAGAACTGTATTTCCGCTATAAGAATTATTTTATACAGCCACTTCAAACTAATTTGAGTAGATGACATTGGTGGCGGACCTATCGTTCGACAGCTGCACCATGTAAATACCACATATTTTTAATTTTATAAAGAAGTACAAATAAATAAATTTTAGGGTACAAGAATTACATATGTACATAAATTGACTCCCTACCAGGCAAAATCCCGATGACGATCTCATAACTAATGCACATTCAGATTTTGTTAATTTTTATTTTTATTTGTGTGTTTTGCTCACGTTCACAAACGCACTCTCTTTACGGAAAGTGTTTTAAATGAGAAATTTAAGTTATATATAGATTGCATTTCATATAAATATTTTTTTTTATTATATAAAATAATTCATTTAACCTTTTTTGAAATGACAAATGTTTCAAAATAATATTTTATCGAGGTTTTCATCCAACTGTCGTGCATCTCTCCTCCTTTCCAGAGTTTTGCTAGATACAGAAAAATTACTTTCCACTGGTATGTTTAGACTTTGCCTTGAAAAGCTGTTCAGAAGTGGCAAGTTTGTGGCCTGCTGCCAAAACGTGCAAGCGTCATCGAATTTTTTGTTTTCTTATTTTATCAAATAAATCTACATATAACACATGGACTGAAAAGTCCCGGGCCTAACAAAGAAAACACGTTTTTTTGTTCAAAACTAGCTTTATTCATCAACGTAATTTCCAACAAAAATAAAGCAATCATTCCAGCGCCGCCCTGACATTTCAATACCACTTTTGTAGAACGATTTATCTTTCGCCTCAAAATAGGCCTCAGTTTCAGCGATGACCTCTTCATTTGAGCGGAGTTTTTTAACGGCGAGTATTCTTTTAGGTTTGCGAACTGGGAGACAAGTCTAGCAAATACGGCGGTTGTGGGAGCAATTCCAAGTTCAATTCTTGTAGTTTTGTCTTGATAAAGACAAGCAAACGCGGCAGCCATTTTAAACAGAGTTGTCTCATGACTTCGAGTTCATTAACGGTTTGTAGAGTTGTGCCTTTTTCAAGGTAAATTCATTATGACCCGAAACCAAGCATGACGCCATGGAATTACTAAAACTAAGTTTTCGGTTTACATATCTGATAAAAGTATGAGTTGAGCAGTAAATACTTACAATAAGTACATACTTATATATATAAAATCACTACCCAATAATTTGTACCCAATGTACTTATCAGCCATTTAAGATTATTTTGAATCAGGTTACGCACACGAGCGGCTACTGTATATTATTTGTTTATCATCTTCTTGGAATTTGCCCTTTGGTTTTTGTGCTGCTTATATGCACAATGTTGTTGTTTGACAACTTTCCGACATGAACATAATGGGCATCATAGGAAGTCATGAGCAATGAGATGCACAGCTGCACAACGCATCGAAATTGTGAAAATTCAGTATCGAATTAGTGAGGGTATTTTCTGACAAATCCACTCAAAAGTTAATTAAATATTAGAGAACATTTTCTGCTCTGGACCTACACGAGTACTCTCTCATATAGTTGGGACGGGCCGTATGAGACACACTATTAATACACATGCCTACATACATATGTACTCGTATGTTCTCACGATGAAGAGAATAATAAGGTGTCGATGATCGTGGTACCGCTACTTTGCTCTCAGTGAATGGGACAGAATTTCGCACTTGTGCAATTTATTCTTGTGTTGTTCGTGTAATTTATTTTCACAAATATCATTTTCACATTTCTCTCATGCAACTACACCAATGCGATTTCCGCACTCTCCGATGGGCGCGCTCTAGCTTCAATCCTTCTTGAGTATTGAGAGCCTTGAGATTAACTTGATCAAGTAAAATATTTCTAAAATCACTAAAGGTGATGATAAGTAACATTGGTTGAAGATGGTTTTATTGTTTATTTTTTATAATATTTTCCATGATCAGTGCACTTTTGCATTTGTTTGAACCAATTTTCGAAGCGCGTCTCCAGAGCGTTTCTTAAATTGATGATGCAAAATCTTATTGATGCTCGTCATACATGACAATCCCGCTCAACCATTTTGCGCACATCATCAATATTTTCTTTCATAACAGCGGTGTGTGGACGACCTTCTTGGAATTCGTCGGCGAGCGAACAGCGAACAGAGACCACGAGAAAATTTATTGCGCCAGTTTTTTACGCTGTTAAAGGACGGTAACCTCTACGCCAGGTAAGTAGCGGCAGGCTAATCCCCTACCCTAAATAGATTAACGAGGCCAACGCAAGCCTGAGTCTTGTCGAGGCCTTATGCTCCAGAGTGGAGTGAACAAGGAAAAAAAAGATAGCGTCTGCTCATCGTATGATGATTCTATGTAGTTCATCGATGCATTTTTGTCATATTAATCCATGTCGAAAGTTGCGAAATATAATCACAAGAAAATGTTCCCGGTTTAATTCCACTTTTCTTTAGCTTATATGAAATTTTATTTTACTGTGGTTTAGAGCTCGAAAATTTTGGGAATTTTCAGGAATTCTTTCTATAATAAGCAAATGAAAAACTATATTTAAATTTTTTAGGTTTTTTATTTAACTTCTTTTACAAACAAAATAATAATTTAAAAAATGGCGCTGAAGTTGACCCTACCGAAAAATTGTTGTGGGTATTGTTTATTTTGGGTCTTCTATTTATTTGAAACACAAAAACCACTCTAAAAATCGGGTTTTTTCAGTTGTTTAATCAAAAAAATACGAAATAATTGAAATAATAATATGATTCTAGTACGGCCGATAGCCATTTATGTTGTGTTAAAATTTCATACGACTCGGCTGCATAATTTTTTTTTTTTTTTGACAACTCCAGGCCGAAAAAAGTCGTTTCGAGATAAATGAAATGAATAGATCTGTACACTGCATCGCGATTATTGTTTTAAATTTGTTCTTGTTTTGCAACGTCACGTGAAATGGTTCAAAATGTGAAGAAACGACTTGAGTGAAATCCCCGACGAAGTGCCACTCAAATGGCAAAAGAACTGAAATATCTGATCGTAGCATCCGCCGCATACTGAAAAATGTACTCAAAGCCAAGCCATGCAAGATCCAAAAGGCACATGATCTCACACCAAAGCAGCTACAAGTCAGCCGTGAGAGAGCGAAGGAGTTGCTTTGATTGGCCGAAAGCGGTAAATTTCCGAACATTGTGTTTTCTGACGAGAAAATTTTTCAATTCGAGCAATTCGTAAACTCCCAAAACCATAGAGTTTATTTGACCGACAGTTCATACAAGAATTTGAGTCATCGATTAGCCACCAGGAGGCAGCACCCGCTACAGGTAATGCTTTCAACAGAACTCAGCACCGTGTCACAAAGTTCGAGTGAGCCAAGGCTAAAAAACAACGATCCGAACTTCATAATGTCCACACTATGGATCTCAAATTCACCAGACGCGAGTCCGATGGATAATTCTCTTTGCGCCATTTTGGAGAGCAAGGCCCGAAGTAAAAGATTCATCAGTCTCGAGGCACTGAAAAAAGTCTTTGTCTGCGAGTGGGTCAAAAGACCTGCAAGTCACATTCGGACAGCTTGCGATTTTTTTTTATGGACCGTCTCAAGGCCATAGCCAAGGCAAAATGTGGTCATATCGAACAAAAGTAAATTGATTCTTAAGTTTTTATTATTTTTACACATTTTTTTACTTTGAATTGAATTGAAATATTGAAAAGTAATTTTCCAAACTATATTTATGGACTTTTTAATTGGTTACACTTCGAGTGCCGGACCCTGTATATGCACTTAGTCTATCGGAGACTGATTTTCTCTAAACCGTAATTGATGAGTAGGTAAGGCTTTTTTGAGCGCGATAACTTCGTTTAAGCGGGTCGCAAAGTTTTCCTAGCAATGGAAGTAATGACATTGGGCGATAAGAGGCTGTATCATTTAAAGTTTTTCTTGGTTTGATAATCATTTCCGAGAATTTCCATTGCAATGGTATATATTTTAAACGAATCATGAAATAGCCACCGCGATAGGTGTTAGGCTTTTTATAATATTTTTATATTATATTTTTAATTTTTTTTTCTTTGTTTTCAGCTTAGGGATTTGAGAAATTATTTCCAAATTTGTATGGCTCACACAACAAATCGTTCTGAGTACGTTTATGGTAAAGTAAGATAAACATTGTAGTAGAAATGTGAGATGGCTCAAGGTCAGAAATATAAATAGCAACCCACGTATTCCCAACATAAGGAGTATGGAATAAGGAGGCAAAAATTGTCATCCTCATAGAGAGGTAAAATTAGATCTCAATTGGATCGAAAATGAGATGCTCAATTGAGGAAAAAAAAATCGAAGCGTTAAACATTTGAATTTCGTATGTTATGAAATATTTGCATGCATAAAAAAACAACAACACATGTATAGAGAACGGAATTCGAAGAGAACTTTCGGTTTTTTCACAGCCATAGCAAATTTCCAAAGCATGAAAAAGCTTCTCACACAAGTAGCATAACAAAAAAAACCAAATTATTTTGGCAAACAGTTTATCTGCTTACGAAATATTAATAAAAATAAATGAGTACCCAAAAGAGTAATTTTCTGGATAAACATGACGCCCGGTTGTTTATCTTATCTCACCAAACACTCTCTGCCAATAGCAGCGGCACTGTTGTCATAGCATAACTTCCCGAACAAACAAACGGCCGATTGCTTGGCACTACTACGAGTGTTTACTGATGCTCAATTACTTCGATTTTGCATATGGATAGGTGCATACATACTATATATTTTTTTTTTGTAATTCCTAATCGCTTCTTTGTTTCTATTATCTACACAGTCGCATTTGTCAAATTATTCAAAGTAAATATTTAGTTCTCAAAGCCAAGTGTTCCTGAAGTCACGTATTGTTACGAATAACATACGAATGCTCAAGATCGTCGTAGTTTCACGATATATCAGATGCCAGGTTTTCCACAGAAATAGAATTCGTCTACTGGTGAACTATGATAAGATTTTAAAGTACCAGTATGGAGCGATTTTTACATAGGTACATATGTACGAGTGCATGCACATAATAATAAATAAATATATAAGTGGTTTTCTGATTAATAGGTTGATAAGACGCAGACATTGCTAATTTTGGGCACAATCATTAGGGGTATTCACTTCACTTTATTTTGGCTGTTTGTTAGTTGGCAGTTCGGCAAATGGGGTTTGCTGTGAATGATCTTTTTGACTTATTTCTGCTTATTTGGTAACGCTTTTTCGCACCAGCGGTCTATAAGTCCATTAAAATAAAATACTACAAATGCCGCATTACAGCGAGAGGCCTCTTCTACTCGCCATTTCCCCGCTCGCTATCTCTATGCTCGATTAACTTCACGAAAAATTTGCATGCAAAGGCAACAACAAAGTTATCGAGTTGTTGTTGTTGTAGCAACATAACCATCCCCCATACTTACATACGGGGAATGCTGCTGAAGTGACAGTCCTTGGTCGGACATAAATCCGGGTTGTTTCGGTAACGTAGAACCGACTGTCGTGGACACGAAAGTTATCGAGTAAGATTCGCCGCTAGCGAGTATGTCTATAGCTCATTAGGCCGCACTGCCTTACCAACACATGTAATTTAAGGCAGCTCTCTTTCCGCATTACCGATATATGTATGTACATATGTTCATTTGTATCAGTTGCTTTATCTATTCGCCACTTGCTAAGTCTTGGCGAAAAGAAGAGGCCCATTATGAATCAATTAATAAAAAGGGCAATTTCCAAATTCTCAGCCAACAAATCTAAAATAAGGCTCTAAAAATCTCAAAAAAGCTCTTCATTTGTTCGGCTTTCTGCCGCGTGCGATGGCCTTCAAGGCCTCTCCTTGGATGAAGACTTCAAGTGGTGGTAGACTAACCAGAGCACCTAATGCCGTCGTAATCTCGATAAGGTCTTCCTGACTCCCACGAGAGACAGTTTATACATCTAGACCACTGATGCATAGGTGATAATAGCTCTTATCATTGCCGTGTAGATCCATAGGATTTTGCTAGGAGAAAGACCCCACGTTTTCCCAAATACAACCTTGCACTGTCATAAGTGTGTCAGTGCTTTGGATGTCTTTGTTTCAACGTGGGACCTCCAAAGGAGTTTACTATCGAGGATGCCTCCAAGATTGTTGATTTCTTTGGATAGCTGGATTGTAATTCTTTTAAGCTTCGGAAGAACGAGTCCTTCGAGCTTCCTAATTCTGGTAAAGAGGGCAATACCAGGGTTAACCGTTAATTATATATACATACGTATGTAAGTAGCTGTAGGTAGCAAATGATTTATTTTAATAGGGGCATATCAGTTGAAACTTTAGAAGAATGCAACCAAAATGAGTCGAGTAGTTTCGAATGTGTAAAACGGCATAAGTTTGTAATTAATTACAATGATTTATTTTAATAGGGGCATATCAGTTGAAACTTTAGAAGAATGCAACCAAAATGAGTCGAGTAGTTTCGAATGTGTAAAACGGCATAAGTTTGTAATTAATTACCTACTTTAAACAATTGATGCTCAATTAAAAGTTGAGATCATTTTTTATATTGCTGCATTAAAAGTGCATTCAAGTGGGTAAATAGCAATTAAAAGTGTGTGTCATTACAAGTTTCTATATAAACTCATTCATTCAAACGTATGTACTTGTATTTACATACATATATACAGTATTGGCCAAAACTAAGGCTCCTCCCTAATGGCATTTCAAATAATGCTAAATCTCTCAATCAAACATCTTGAAATATGGCATATACATATGTCATGTGTTTCCTTGCTACTTAAGTATTTATAAAATATAATATCAAATATACTGCGTTTTGGTTATACTCAAAAAAAAATTGAAATGTTCTTATTATTTAAAAACTGAATGGACAAAACTAAAGCACCCCACATTTTTTTTTTCTTAACTACGGCTTTGTTTTGTTGTTTTTAAGTTAATTTCTCTTCCTAACGGTATTTAAAGCTGAGTCTAAGTTCGTTAGAATAATTTGTGCAAAACACGTGCGGATTTAGTAGGACAAAACATTTCATACGGGAAATCAGCAAATATGGCCAGAAATGCGTATTCAAATGAATTTAAAAATAAAATAATAAGTGATTGGCAAAGTGGTTTATCGCGACACAAAATTAGTGAGGAATATTCAATAAATAGAAGTGTAAAAAACAAACGACTTATAAAAAAATTTGAACAAACGGGTTCTATTTACACAAGACGACTCCACGATTAAAAGAAAAATTCAGAGTGATCCCACAGTCTCTTCTGAACAAATAAAAATTGATTTAAGTTTGCCGGTAAGTTCTAGAACGATCAGAAGAGGAGCAGTGAAGGGCGGACTTTTCAGTCGACGACCTGCTAGAAAGCCATTTATTTCCGCCAAAAACAAAAAAGCGAGACTCGAGTTCAGTTCAAAAATGGAAAACATAATACATAATATATAATCCAAATATAATTTGAAACATTCAGATGGAATAAGGCGAGTAAGAAGGCCAAAGCAACAGCGACTAAATCCCAATTATGGTGGGGGGAACATTTTGGTCTGGGGTTGTTTCTCTGGCCAGGGTATTGGACCTATTCATCGAATTGAGGGAATTATGGACCGTTTCATGTACACAAACATCCTTAAAGATGTTATGCTACCACACGCTGAGGAGGAAATGCCACTGAGATGGAGGTTCCAGCAGGATAACTATCCGAAGCATACCTCTAGGCACTGAAAAACGTGGTTACAGCAAAATGCTATAGAGGTCTTAGACTGGCCAGCTCAATCTCCCGATCTCAATCCCATTGAGAATTTGTGGGAGATTGTAAATTCGAAAATTAATAGGGAAAATTTGCTGCACAAAGGAAGCCCTGTTTGAAGCGGTTAAAGAAGTCTGGTACAACATTTCTCCGGAAATTATTAGTAACCTAATATCTTCTATGCCGAAAAGATGTTCTGAAGTTATCAAAAATAATGGGTTTAGTACAAAATACTGAAGAATAAAAACAATTATTTTCGCTTTTAATGGGGGGTGCTTTAGTTTTGTCCAGACAAGTTTTGAATAATATTAATATTTTTTAATTTAATTTTTAATATAAGAAATGTTGAAAATTTTTTGTTATGTTTATTAATCACCAAGATAATAAGAAGAAACAAGGTGTAAAAGTAAGTAATATTCGATGTTGTTTTATTGAGTTATTTGACATTATTTGAAATGCCATTAAGGGGGTGCTTTAGTTTTGGCCAATACTGTATATGTATGTAGAGTGTACTCTCTCCCAACGGACACCTCTCATGAGTAGACACCTCAAATAAGCCGACAAATATATCCTCCTGCGCTGCTTAGATTTAAACGGGTTAACCTAACCTAACCTTCTCTTGAGCGGATAACCCTCCCACAACATATTATTTACTTTTTTAACACTTTTCTCATAAGCGAACACCTCCCATAAGCGGACAAATTGTTCAGTCCCTTAGGTGTCCGCTTAAGAGAGAGTGCACTATATATGATATTCAACACAAAAATAAACGAATGTATACAATACTTGTATTTTTTTTGCTGTATACTTATATATAATACATACATATGTACAACACATACATATATGTGGCTGGCAATTTGCAACAATGTTTGCTCTTTGGCGGCATGCAAATTAAATTTATTTTATGATTGTATTTTAAAAGGTTTCCTATAAATAATAATTAGAGTAAAGACGTGCTAGCAATTTGAAATACTTTGAAGTGTGTGTGTGAAAGTAAAATAATTGAGATTGAGCTTATCTCCATAAGGAAATGGCGTTTTAGGGTTAGCAAATTTAAAAATTTTATCTACAAATAACCCGAAAACAATAAGCTTCCGGCAGCTAATAGTGGGGGGACCCCAGTGTTCAAACGGTACCAGTTTTACCCACAAAATCAGATGCACTCATTTCAGAGCCAGCCCCCATTCAAATTTGTAGTTTCAACATTAATCAGTTTTAAATAATTTTCCATGTTATCAAAATTCTCTTTCACAACTACGCACAACTGTGGCTGCCCGAAATGCCGATTCATCAATAGAGATGCGCTTGTGTGTGCGCTCATTTTATATACACACTCATACAAAAACACGTACATATGTACATATATAAAAATATATATGTATGCTCATACACTAAAACACACTAGACAAAATATTCTGCGCGCTTGGCGCGTGTTTTTTATATTTTTTTATTTTCGTATTTATTTAAATTTTTTATTCTTCTTTTAAATAATTTTTATGCTTAACCTAAGAGCACTGTAGAAGAACGTAAGAAAATATGCGCACTTTACCTTCAAAACAGCCGGCACAAATACCGATTGCACAAAAAAAAACTTGTTAGTTGAAAAGTAACCGGTTTAATGCTGGGAATTTTTGTTTCTTGAACTTCAAGTGGTTGACGACTAGCGGTAACAGGTGTAGTTGCTTCGCCGCTGTAAGTGATTTGTTTTTATGTATTTAATGTTGATTAGCAGAAATCTCTTTTGCTTTTTGCGAGAGAGAGAGAGCTTAACGCAAAGGTTTTTTGTTGTTGTTTTTTTACATTCACATATATTCACTTCATGGAAACGTTTTGTTAATGTTTACGAATTTAACATCCATTTCTTTACGTCACATTTATTCACAAAGCTTTTATTTATTTACTGCTCTTTTATTACACCTCGCACAAGTCTTCGCTTGGCAAAAAATTCAATTTGTTCACTTTATTTTCGTTTTCGTTATCTTTTTCACTTTTCAACAGCTAATCTCAACCATGCTGTTTATCGTACATGTGGTTCAGTACCCGCTGTGAATTACAAAATACTACACGCACTTTTTCACTGACGTCGCCGGTGCCTATGCCACCATTAATCAATGCCCGCGGGTAATATTTCAATGAGAAGTTGCTGGTTCTTTAATTGTTCAATATGTTGTTTGCCACTTTTTTGTTATATTTCAATTATGAATAATAAATGTCAAACAAAAAAACTTGCCAATTATTGAATATTAAACAAATAACGCGCATTAGAAAAAACGACACGTAAATTAGATTCACACTGGAGCGTCACTAGAAAAAATCACAAACAACTCGTAGCTGGTAGCTGTTGCTTCTGCTATTGCCTTTGCCGCCTCAACTCTTGTCGAGCCACATTTTGTCGCTATTATTTCTCACCTTCCCTCCTCCAATCTTGAAGTGCCGCATAAGCAACTTACTCACATTCGCTATATTCACACAAATACATTATTCAAGTGATATTTGAGAGTGAGAGCACGAAAAATTTGTGAGCACCTACCATTTAATATAATTCTCCTACAAGATTATTCTATCGTTTATAGAGTGCACTAGCATTGGAGATCTGTCGCTTAAGTGCTCACTTGTTTTTGTTCTTGCCTGCTCAACCCACTACTCAACTTGACCCTCTTACAGTCTGTCAAAGCTCTGTTAGAGCTCTGTTAACCAATACATAGACTTAACATAGTTTTCATAGAAACTTAGAGGCACGTCAGCATGATTGCGTCAACGATAGTTTTCATCTTGTATGTTTGCAATGTTTTTTTTTGCTTATTTGTTTACTTTTGTTTTGCTTTGATACGCTCCCATAAGATTAGCGTTTGGTATATTTTTCGCAAAATATTTCAAAATAGGCACAAAAAAGATACGGTAACATGGTTATCTCACGGCTCTCAATTAACGTAGCATACTTAACTTAGGAATTTAAAATCTACAGCTCACGGGTGTAGAGCAGCGCAGTTTGGACTAACAAGAAATACGTACTGCTTGTATGGTAGGTTGGCCTAAGTTATGTAAAATTATGTCTAAGTCTTGGCTAACAGAGCTCTCAGTGTCGCGATCAGTGTTGCCATTTTGGGCTTTTCTTATCAAATGTGGTATTTTTTTTGTTTGTAGGATGGTAGGACGATTTAAATTTTAGTAAGTTCTTAGCTTTGTACTCATAAATCAAAAAACATATCTGTTTTGAACGTATATGTATGTATGTGTGAATTTTGTCTCTTTGTGATAGCTGACATATTTTGCATAAAAGGTGTGTGAAGCTTTTTTGAATAGGCACTTTGAAAATTAGAAAATCATAAGAACTGAACACGTTTTGGCACGAAGAGCAGAATTTTATAATCTATTTTTTTAAACATACATACATATGTATATACATGTACGTATGTATAACTACGTGCATTAAATGCGATTCGGATTGCTTGTATGTATAGTAGTTGGACGAATCTGCATATAGCAACGCTCAACGCGCCAGTCATTAGCCATAAAAATTAAAATTAAATTGCATTCGTCCGAATTTATAATTAAAAGGTAAATGTTTCCAAACTCTGTAAGCAACAACAATGTCGAAGTTTCTTCTATAGATTTGATGTTTATTTTTATTCTCAGAATATTAGTTCTAGTTTCGCAGCTTTTTTCTAGCCTGTTTTTACTTAAGACATTATTTTTAAATTTACGCAAATACGAACCAACTCAAATTTACTTAGACTACATTTTATGATTTTTCTCAGTATATAAATTTTATATAAAATTTGGTGCTCATAACCGTTTTTTGGTGTTTGGCCGAGCTCCTCCTCTAATTTGTGGCGTGCGCCTTGATGTTGTTTTACAAATTGCGGGACCTACAGTTTTAAGGCGACTCCGAACAAGATGTCTGCTTATAAGGAGCGTTTTTCTCAATAGTTCATATAAATACCATATGTCTACACATACATGCAACGCCATGAATGTGTTTCAATTTTCCGTAGATGCAGGGTGCCCGATGGCAGAATTAGGAACTAAACCTAAATTTAAAAATAATTACTAGTGATAAAATTGTATTGCATTTCAATAACTTTTACAAAGAAGACAAGTGCGGGCTCTATTTCTTTAACCGTTACGGCCATTACTCTTGGAATTTGGCCTCCGTGGTAATATGTGCCACTTTTTGGAGAAGTGATGCTGAGATGCCATGACTCACGGCAGTGATAACTGGCCTCTGGCCCATAGAGAGCAGGCAGCCAAAATGGGTATCCCTTACAATACACACTGCCGTAATTGTAATCAACCGGAGAAAAAGAAAACTATCTTCCACTGGAAGGTGAGGATGTTAACCCTTGGCAAACCGCCTTTTACATACCTCGAAGAGCTGATCGATATAGACGTAAACCTTATGAGGTTCCGCAATCGCACAGACTGGGACTGTGAAGGGGCTGTTGATATTTTAATAGTAGGTTATGTCGCTTGGTTGACCAATAACAGCATTTTTGCTTATTGATACAACCATCATCATCATCGTTATAGCATTTACAACTCGGGGTGAGTCAGTGCTTCCTTTACTATTGCGTTCCATATGTCTCGGTTCATCGCATGGCTTCTTCGTGCGTTCATGCTACGCAAGTCGTCTTCCACATCATCTGTCCAACTTCTTGGTGGCCTTCTGCGTTTTCTGCAACCGAAGATGTACGAGTTAAAAGTCTTCTTCGCAATTCTGTCGTCAGTAACACAGTCCGGAAACTTTTGAAAAGACTAAACTAAAAGATCAATGGTTCGTTGCTTGTGTGGCACGTAGCGCCGTCTTGTTGAAAATAAACATTGTCCAGATCAATACCATCCAATTCCGCCCATAAAAAATCGTTAATCCACTCTCCATAGCGCAATCCATTCACCTGTAACACCTGTTATTGGAAAACCCTTTATTAAGTCGAAGCGTCTTTTGCTACCAGATTTAGTGCAGGCCAGTTGACTAGCACCTCGAGCGCTTTTTTTGGAAAAGTCCTTAAAGCAGAAAAGTCCTGATGCATAAAATCGGAGTTCTTTGGACCTTACGCAGCAATTTCATACAACTTGCCTTTTGAGTGGATGGCCACCTCACAAGTATTCTATATAGCAAAATAGGCCGAGCTTCCGAAGTGTAAAGTGTATGAATGCTTAAATGTTTTTCAAAAATTAGTTTTTGTATCTGCATATGTATTGCGAATACAAAATGCGTGCATTGGTGACAGTTTAATTTTTGAAGCTTATAAAAAGCGCATACTTACCATCTTCAGATCTGCAAAACTTAATTAACATAACTATTTGCGTTGGCTTATCTTGTTTACATTTTACTTTGTTTTTTATTTATTCAATTTCGATATTCCCATTTAGCTTAGCTTAACTTTGTTTACATCTATTTAATATGTATATATGTAAAATATTAGAATTCTAATAATTCTACGCCTTGAAGAAAATATTCGCGTAAACTAGAAATTCTACTAAAAATTACTTAAAAGTTAAAATAAGTGATTCCCTTAACTTGACTAAATTAACTATTTGAAATGGAACTAATTGCGAAATTGAACTCTAAGCAAATGTGTGTGTGTGTGAATACATTTATTTTGTAAAATTCTGTTTATGCGTTCAGGCTGCTAAATTGAGCGTATCAAAAGTTACAAGTGTGAGTGTATGGCGGGAAAATCGCACTAAGAAACGCTAAACGTTGAAATAAATCATTTCTATACACATACAAATAATTATATATGAACGTAAATGTGTGTAGGTATGTGTGGAAAGAGTATGGAATTAGTAGAATACTAAATAAGTTGGACGGACAAATTGTTAGAATTTTATGAAATATGCGAAAAGCGAAGCTAAAGACAAAGTGGATTTCTATAATATATATATATATAAATAGTTATTTTAGAAACAAATATGAAAATACTTATAAAAATAGATTGAAAAATGACGGAGTTGTATTGCTAAGCGAATAAAATCAACTATAAGAATACTTTTGGTAAAATAAATTAATTTTGATGGCAAACAAACTTTTTCTGTATGCTCTGCAGACATCTTCCGCAAAAAACGTTTTGCCTAAAAATAGAATTGAAAAACTTCTTTGCATTCCCGGGATAAGAATTTTTCGTAGTAAAGTAAAATAGTTTGGGTGTTTATATACATATATACATACATATATATTTGTCGCGTACACCCCTTCTTGGTGGTTGGCCAAGCTCGTTCTCCTATTTGTGGTGTGCGTCTTGATGTTGTTCCACAAATGAATGGACTTACAGTTTCAAGCCGATTCCGAACGTAAGATATTTTTTATGAGGCGATTTTTCAGAAAATACACTCGGCGACCGCTATGGGAAAACACTTTTTCTTCATTTTGGTGTTTCATCGAGATTCGAATCTACGTTTTCTCTGAATTCCGCATGGTAGTCACGCACCAACCCAATCGGCTAAGGCGGTCGCCTTCGTTGAGTGTTTACTTTAAATATTTTTGATGTATCCGCCGCCTTACCCAAATGGATTTGTGCATGATTAAATGCGGAAATTCGCAGGCTCGAAACTGCGAACATGAAAAATCAGTTGATAGAAAAAGGTTTTTCTGCGCGCGGTCTGTTGGCGAAAACCACAATAGCTGCCGTTCAGAGTATGCGAACAATGATAAGCCTCGCACCAATAAATACACCATAAAGTTCCATTAGAAGTTCGGTCAACCACTTGAACACAGATGACGCGTACAAAAAGATGGTCTCTTATTAAATTGAGAAAGGTGTTAGTTATGTGTAAAGGGTTTTCCAATAACAGGTGTTACAGGTGGTATTGATCTGGACAACGTTTATTTTCAACAAAACGGTGCTACGTACCACTCAAGCAACGAAACCATTGATCTTTTACGGGAAAAGTCCACCGAGTTCTTGTGATTCAACACCTTGTGACTTTTTTCTTTGGGGCCACGTGAAAGAGAAGGTCTACGCCAACAGCCCAGGGTCGATTTAAGGACCTCAAAGATGGAATTCGTGAATCGAGAACATAGGGCAGCCACTTTGCAATTCGGTTATGGAAAACTTCATGAAACGGATATTGTCCTGTAAGCGTGGTCGTGCTGGTCATTTGCGTGATCTTATTTTCCAATAAACATCCGATCATTTATATTAAAAATAGCATTTTTCTTTGAATATCAAAATAACACCTCTTATTGGAAAACCCTTTACATACATATTTCCCTGCTTGCTGAGCTCTTTCGCTGCAAATCGATAGCCGCAATGGCGGCAATAAATGATAGAATATAATTTATTAGACGCAACTCAGGACTGAACCTCTAAAGCTTGGAAAAGCTGTTTGGAAAATAAGTGCCACGTCATTCACAATTCAACAAAACGCCGCAGAAAAATATTTTGTAGAGCTTCCGGAGCAGAGATGGTACAAAATAATTAGAGAATTATTGAAATAAGTATTCCATTTAAAAAATCACAATGTTTTATTATGTTGCAATACTTTTGAAACGTGTACAGTGAGCGAAGTTTTCTTAGCGAGGCTTTTCGGCTGTTGCTGTATACCGTCAATCCATCTAAACGGCGGGCGACCCCTTTTACTTTAGCTGTGGCATTTACAGAAAAGTTTTAGCTGAGGTGGCTAATTTGTCCACACAATGGCTCTCAACTTCACCAGAAGTGAATCCGATGGATTATTTCCTTTGGGCCCTTTTGGAGAGCAACGTCCGAACTAAAAGCGTGTATCTCTAAAGCACCAGTCTCGAGGTGCTGAAAAAAGCCATTGTCCGCGAGTGGGCTAAAATACCTACAAGGCACATTCGGGCAGCTTGCGATTCGTTTCTGGACCGTCTCAAGGCCATAGTCAAGGCAAAATATGATCATATCGAGCAAAAGTAAATTGATTCTTAATTTTTTATTATTTTCACACATTTTTTAATTTGAATTGAATAAAAGTAATTTTCCAAACTAAATTTATGGTCTTTTTATTTGATTACACTTCGAGTGCCGGGCCCTGAAGCTACGCGAGATCTGTCAAAAAATCGCAATTGGAAAAAGTACCTTCAATCTGATCATAAAGGGTGATCAGCCTTTATATCCTTTCAATATGATGTGAAGCAATGAGCGGCTAAGCAAACTTCGCTCACTGTATGTAGTCGAATATATGTATCAGGATGGGCCATATAGCGTTTCCTTTTTGAACCACCTATTTATCTGAGAATGGTAACACAAATGACATGCCAAATGGGTTCATAATTTACTTAAAGGTTTGACATTTACGAAATGGGACGCTATACGCTTGAACAAAATTGGGAAATATTGAAAACCTATTTCGAAAGTGGTGAGTCTTCTTCTTCTTCCACGGTTACAGTAAATGGCGAGCGTTACGGTGACATACTCAACGAGTTTTTATTTCCAAAAATTGAAGAGGATGGCATGGACGACATTTGGTTTCAACAGGACGGTGCAACTTGTTACACTGCCAAAGTTACACCCGAACTTTTGGCTACCGTTTTTGAAAACCGAATAATCAGCCGAAATTTCGATATCAATTGGCCGCCTCGGAGCTGTGATTTAAGCCCGTTGGACTATTTTTTGTGGGTAGCCGTTAAGGACAATTGCTATGCGAACCATCCAGAGACGATTGATGCTTTAAAACACGAAATCGAAGTTGCCATTCATGAAATTGGAGCCCAAACAATCGAAAATGTGCTTAAAAATTGGGTTGATCGAATGACCTACTGTAAAGCCAGTCGGGGCAGTCATTTGAACGATATTATTTTTCATTTATAAATGACAATGTTCAATCTTCAAAATAAAAAAAAGTTTGAAAAAATATTGATTAGTTTTTTTTTTATAGCCGATTCAAAAAGCAAATTTTAAATGGCCCACCCTATATGTATGTAATTTGTTTTTCCTTCAATTTTTGCAAAGTCAACTCCGCCATCGAAAACATATAAATTTTTCTTGTAATGTTTATATAATTTGCCTCTATGTATATGTGTGTGTGTGTATGGTATGTAGAGAAACTGCCTGGCTTCTAGTTTTGTTTTTCTCATTCACTGTAAAATCTACTGTAAAGTTGTCTATAAAGTTTTGCTCACAAAAGTCCATTTTTTGCTGTGTTTGTTTCTCTTATCATTTGCGCTAACATTTGATTTCCATTTCTATTTCATATTTTTTTAATATTTATTTTTAGCTAAATTTAGTATTAAAGAGTAAAATGTCTCCAAAATGTAATATTTATGTTTTCACTAATTTTTTTCTAGTTGTTTTTTACCCATATGCGTTTTTGTTTTACTATTTTGTTGGGCCCATTATGTACTCATTTTTATTATTTGTATGTTTTCAAAATATTTTCATTTTGCTGTAGATTGACATTATTTACGCATAGTGGATGTAAACTTGCTAAATGTTGTATAGAAAGTCACTTACTAGTAGTAATAATCATATAAAAACATTAACTAAGTTATTTAATAGTAAACAATTGTTGCAAATTGAACTAAATTATTAACTAAATGCATTAACATATTTTTGTTTCATTTCATAGGAGTTTTGAAAACTAGTAAGTATTACAGTAATTACTTTAAATACTTTAAATACACAGAGTGATAGAGTAACTAAGTGAATTAAGTGGTTCGTTAGGAAACTAAAATTACTTTGAACTTAGAGTTGACGATTTAATTTTATTAAAAAAAAACATGTATATATTTGTCTAAAAAACATACATATACACATTTCATGCCTACTTACTTTTAGTATTGTTTGCTGTTTCCATTTTCATTTATTCCCAATTTTTAAGTACTTTTTCATCATTTAATTACTATCATTTAAATAATGATTTATTTAAATTTATATGTTTACTTGTAGAGGGTTGCTTTATGCTTTTAAAAAAATACTTGTTTGCAATAACTATAGTACAATTACAATTTAAATACATAAATATTATCTATTAGTTCTAAATGTATTCTGCTCAATGCTGACAATGCTTTGAAACTTAAGTGTATATGTATGTAAATACAATAAATGCCCAAGCATTTTATGAAAGTATTGGAAATATGTTTCAAATGAGTCAAGCATAACTTCTGTAAAACATATTAATAATAAAAACAATATTTGAAATGAAAAAATTATGTGAAATAGTTTTTATTAAAAACCAACAATACCAGGCGTGCCTCGAAGGGCTACAGATACGAGCTGTTCGTCTGAATAATGAGATTACACTGTGTGAGTTTTCTGATGGCCAGAACGTTTCTATGGACAAAATTGCTGAGTTTTATTCTCCAGAAAGTCTAATAAGTGATTTTTGATAAGTGGGAAAACAGAAAATGTTGAGAGATTTCTGAACGTTATTTTAAGGCTTGTCGGACAACGCACAAAAGTTTTTCGAGTATTTTAGGTTGAGCCAAACAACATTTGAATATTTACTATAGACGATAGTAGAAGAAATTACAAAGTGCCCACATTTTCGTGAATGCATCTCTACGAGACAAAGACTGGCTGTACAAAAACAAAAATGGGGAGAGCAGCAATAATATGTAGTTAATCATCAGAGGACCCAGTACCTCAATCAAGAGAAGAGGAGCAGTCCTCAAATGGAGCGAGCCAAAGGGTCGTCAATCAAATCTTCAAAGGCGGGACTTCACAGGCAGAAATGTCTCAGGCAAACAGCTTAGGTGTGACCTCAACAGCTGAAACACTTAAACAGCACACCATCGGCACCACACCAGATACAGGTGAACAGCCTAAAAAACTGAGCGGGCCAGTTACTTCCTTAAAAAAGGGCTCAGCAGAGATGGGGCATATGCCAAAGCTCGGCTCCCTATGCCCGCATGGAAGACATATGGCATTAAGCCAGGCCCAAAGCGACCTCTGCCGCATCAGAGCAGACCCCACCGAAGAAGCGGGCTAAAGACGATAAACCGTCTACATCCAAGGCCGCAGCAATAACAGAAACAGCAGCTGCAAAACAAGCAGCAAACAGCGCCACCACATCCGTGAAGAAGCAGCCCTCTGCCTGCTACAAGAATGTAGTAACAGGTGTCAAAATGGCAGTGCTCTCAAAGGATTATCCCAATACGCCCCTAACAACAAATCAAATGGACTCCATCCAGAACTTTGTTCTTGGGAAAATACTGGTAGAGAAAGATCAGAACATAAAACCGGCATTTTGGATGCGGACTGGTTAAAGGCGGCTATCACTGACGCGATACCATGGAAGTATGCTTCGCTGTGGATCACTTTCCTAATTCCCAGTCCTTGGAAATCCCGAAGATACTGGGCTTTTTGCAGGGGCAAAATCAAGGTGAAGGCCTTCACATCGACATCGGGCGTACCCTAAGAAGAGTTGAAAGAGGCTCATATGTATGGTAGAGCTCCTAAGCATTTCATTCGGGTTCTGTCTAATGCAGGGCAAGAATATAGATTGTTTGCGATTCCCATCACTTTCCCATTTTGATTGTTTGTAAACCAACTAATGAAAAATACAATATTAGCAGTATTATAGTTTCATAGTGAGTAACAGTTATAAGTTCTATTAGTGCTATTAGTTCTGCCTTTTCTAATCTGGATAGGGAAGCAAATCGAATGTCATAGTTAACAGTTATGATTTTGAAGTAGTAAGAGACTTCGTTTATTTAGCAATATTCACTTCTGGCCCGATCACCGTCATTGCAGGTTAAGGGGTTAAATATTACACATTCATCAGTAGCTTGAAGTGGTTAAGGGGTTAGGCCACTCTAGAATTTTCAAAATATCGAAATTTTTTTTTTTTGCTTAAAAGATGCTTTAAACTCTTTAGAATATAAAACAAAAAGTCCTATGCGTGAAAAAAATGTTTATCTCTAATATTTCGCACTTTTGCGCGAGCGCCTCTGACGTCTCTGAACCGACTATTCAAATTTAAACCGTGTTTATCTCAAAACGTGATTTTTCAAAACGGCAAGCAGCATAACACAAACAATTTTTAATATTTTCACTTGTAATTGTACAAGGATCTTTAGAACATTATTCCGCACTGAAATACGTACGGATTTTTTTATTAATTAATTAGAAAAAATTTTATAAACAATTAACGGTTCCATTTTAGATGAAAAATTCTACTTTTGACTTCAAACATCTGCAAAATACACAAATTTCAATATTTCTAAAATCCCGTACGTATTTCTACAGCTATACTCACGTCGATTGAGAAGAATTTTTTTAATTTGGTTTAGGTGGACATTTACGTCAGTTGTACTGCGTGCCGTGAAGTGCCTTTTTCGCAGGGCGCGTTCAGAGATTCACTCCAAAGGCGCCATTTTGTAATATTTTTCAATAAAAATATTTGTAATTACACTTAAATACATGCTTAATAATATACTTAAAAAGTTTTTTCCTAGCACCTTTCTTTCAATGTAAAAAAATCCTTAAAAAACTGCTTTTTTACAGTAGCTAGAGTGGCGTAACCCCTTAATACGAACGTAAATCGGCACCGTTGGTCCTCTAATCCAAAGCCCCTTTTTCCTTTTTTCCAACTGTCTGCTTCCTTTCCTTCTCCTTTGCCCACCACTCACCCTGTATGGTGTCACAACGGACAAATTTTGAATATTTAACCAAGTGGGCCTCTCGTAAGGGCATCAATTTATCCTAGCCTAGCCTACAGTGCAACAGAAAGTCTAAGCTCAAAGTAGAGGTGCCATACCATAACGCCATCAATTTTTGGTGACTAAACCTAAAAGTTTTCAAATTTACTAAATTACAATAAATTAAATAAATATAATTTACATTTTCAGCGTAGTTGTTTGCATGCATACATAAATCATTTGCTTCAAACAAATTCATTTAAAATAATATTTCAAAAAAAGTACCTTTTTTAATACATTTTTACATATACATAAATACTGCATGTAAAATTCTTGTTGCTGCTTATTTGTAGTCTTTGTTGGGATTTTATTTGGATAAATGTGTGCGCGTAGCTCTACTGTAGTTTAATGTTTAATTTATGTTTATTTACAAATTATTATTATTAGCAGATTTAGACTGGAAGGGTCACTGATTTACTGAATACTATAGTACATACATATTAAAATGTTATGAGTGTGTTTTTTAAGTTAAATTGGGCTTTTGAACTTCTGGGGCGCTACTTTTCTATCTCTAAGATAAATAAAAAGTGAGCATAATTTTCAGATATCTTGCATAATATTTTTGTGGTTTTGACTTTTAAGTGAATATATGATATTAACTGATAGATAAATAAAATAATTTTTATTCATGATTTAATTATTAAAGGTTTGCTCACTTGTAACATTCGATTCTTGGCACTCCCTTATAAAAGGTTGCGTTTAAGAAGGTGAAAAAGTGGAAAGAATTAAATCTGTTTTTGTTGAAAATGGTAGAAGTATTTTTTTCGGTTAATGGAAATGAACTGCAAATGGCTTAACGAATAAATTTTAATTAATATTTGAATGTAAATCCCATATTTTATGGACAACGTAACTCTATTTCATATATGGACATATACAAAGAAGATACTCATATACATAGAAGTTACTAGCGGAAATGGCCAAGTCTGATGTTAAAACAAAAAATTGTTTCACTTAACCCTTTGCACTCCGTTGTCGCCGGATCACTGTAGAGATAAACAGAATATCATCAACACATATCTGCATTCTATTCGACAGCCAAGCTGCCCTACGGGCTCTGTATGTATTCCAAATAACATCAAGGAGTGTCTTACATTGTCGCCAATCTCTTAATGAGATGACCAAACAATATCGTATCATCTTATGCTGGGTTCTAGGGCACAGATTTATACCAGGGAACTGTAGGGCAGACCTACTTGCAAGAGAAGGTACCTGTATGCTAAACATAAGTAATTTTATGGGGGTCCCTCTCGCAACTTCTAAGCTTCTTATTAAAGACGCACTAATCAGTTCTGCAAATCAAAAATAGATTAGTGCCAATACCTGTGAAATTGCTAGGCAAACATGGCCAAGGCTAAATCTACGTCTATCCAAGAATATTATAAAATTGCGTCGACTTCAAATTAGGACCTTAGTAGGGGCCCTCACAGGACATTGTCCCATAGGAAATCGTGCAAGGAGATTAGGCATTTACACGCATGATTTCTGTCGTAGCTGCAGGAATGAGGAGGAGTTGGAAACAATCCAACACCTATTTTGCACATACGCCGGCTCTAGCCAGAAGCAGGAACCAATGTTTAAGATCCTACTTCTTAATGAATATAGGTAATCTATACACTTTAGGTATCAACAACCTTTTACGCTTTGTCAAAAGCTCAGGATGGTTCAATATGGAAAGAGAAATGTAGTCCAGCCCCTGCGGCTTACAACGGATCCATTTTGTGGTCTAAGTGGCATCGCTATATCTATGTGCGTTGCGGCTGCCAAACCTAACCTAACTAACCTAATCCAAGATTATATTTTGTGAATTAAATTTTGAATTTGAAACCGATGGAGAAGTTGCGTAGTTTTGCGAATATGAAGCTGTTATTTTGCCTAAGCAAAAGAGGGTCATAATGAATGCCTTTATAGCAGAAATGGATTCATCATTCATTTAATTGATTAAAAACAAACATTGAACATATTTCCACCTTATTTTACTACGCTTTGCTCACGTAAGTTTGAAGTTTTGACCTCCAAGTCACTATTTATTCTTCCTACATTTACGTTTTGAAAAAAGCTTCTTGCCGTCGGCGCTGATCTGGACACGCAATAAGCTTTTCCCCGTAGCTGCCGCATGCGGAATATTTGTGCCATTAGAAAGCTGGTACTATGCTTTGCTAAGCCTCCTCTGGACACTTTATCCACTCATGTGAAGGTAGGCTGATTGAAAACAAGTTCCGTCAGTCAAAACTTTCTTATAATGAAGCTTGCAATCTTATCGATCGCGTCGGGACTATGCAATTACTCTCGCTGTTGTAACTCTTTGAGAAATGCTGACACGTGAATTCTTTCAAAATCATTTCATCATAAGAAATAAAGCTTTTTAAGTATTCTTCTTTATTTGACAAAGGGTAAGTTATTCATTCGATAGAGCTCTTTCTGCTCTACAAAACTATGTTAATTGTATTTTTAGTTATTTAATTTTTTATTAGTTTTGAGGCTTAAAATTGGAATAACCAGAAGGCAAAAATAAACATTTTCGACACCTACTTTTCTTTGCTTTTCATCGAGATCAAAAAGCTGCCGAAGCAGCCCGGGACATTTGCGGCCATACACGTGTCATACAGAAGGTGGCATAGGCGAGTCTATAGCACGGAAATGGTTTGCAAAGTCTAAAAATGGCGAGTTTGACGTCGATGACACATCCGCCAGCGGAAGGCCTTCTGCAGAAAGTCTCAAATCAAATTTGAAGGAGAACGGTCGTTAAACCAGTCGTGAATTGGCGGAAAAAAATGAACTGCGATCATAAAATCGTTCTCAATTATCTTGATTCAACGGAATTTACCTTCTGATATTGGGAGCCTGGGTGCCTCACGAACTCAACGAAAAAAACAAAGAAAGTCGCCTTCAAATTGCTTCTCAGCATCTCGCCCGCCATCGAGCAGCACGCGATCATAAACAGTGTTTTTTCTACCGAATCGTCACAGGAGATGAGAAATGGTGTCTATACATCAATATGAAGCAAAAGACGGAGTGGGCGGCTCCAGGAGAACGCCCAAAGCCGAGAATCAAGCTGAATCTTCATCCAAAGAAGATCGGGATATGTATTTGGTGCGGCTGAGAGGGCATGGTGCACTGGGAAATGCTCGAAAAGAATGCCACGGTCATCAAGGAGCTTATCAAGACCTGATCGACATGGTCAAACTATACACCTTCACGACAACGCCAGGCCCCATGTTGCACAAGTCGTCAAAACTGCACGCCAAGAGCTCAAAAGTGAGATTCTTCAGCATCCGCCGTATTCTCCGGACCGTGCACCGACCATCTTTTCCGCTCTCTTTCAAACCGTATGAAGGGCGTTACCTTCGATAACAAAGAGGTCCTTAAAAACTGGCTTAACAACTTCTTTGACACAAGACCAGGCGATTTTTGTCGGAACAATATCAACAAATTGATCGAGAGTTGGGGGGAGGTTGTAAACAGCAACGACGAATACATAATTAATTAACTGATTAATAATGGAAGTAAAGACGTTCGGTTGATGATCGGTATTATTACAGGACACAAGCCATGGGGTCAGCATATGGCCACCATCGGAATCACTAAGAATCCAATGTGCCTGTCTTGCTTGGAGGAGGCGGATTGCACTAAGCACTTTCTCTCTGAGTGTGCTGCCCTTGCCAGAGCAAGACTATGAGTTTTGGGTTCCAATGTCGTGAGAATGACTAATGTTCGTTCCCTAAAACTGGAGGTTATTTACAGATTTGCTAAAGAATCAGGAAAATTCTCACAGGACTAACTACCTTTATCTCTCTCTCTATTCTTTCCCATCTCTTTCTCTGATACTTTTCTCCTTCCCTACTTGACTATACACCCTCTTTCCAGAGCTCTTAATACAATGGGCTTTTTAGCCTGAGTGTTTTAGGAGCCACCAAATCTCTTGGTGCTCCTTGGCTCGACCAATTCAAATTTCAAATTTATTGATATAATTATTATTTTTTGTTTAAATAAAAGTCTTCGGTAGGAACGCTACAAACTTATTCCCCAACCTAATAGTTTTCCTCCACTTTTACCCAAAATTTCTAAAGCTAGCAACCCAGCTAGACATCGAGGGTGCCTTCAATAATATTTATCCGGAGGCTATTACAACTTCGCTAACGGAAGTGGGTGTAAACAGGGCACTAGTCTCGTTTATATTTAGAACGAATGCTAATTGGGCGAACAATAATCGCAAATTTGGGTGACACATCCACCAAGAAATTCCCGATCAGGGGCACACCCCAAGGTAGGGTAATCTCTCCATTTCTGTGGAACTTAACTGTCAATAATATTCTTCAAGAACTTGAAAAAATGGGAGGGAAAATAGTCTCATATGCCGATGATATTGTTATAGCAATCTCGGGGAAGCACCTTCCAACTTTATGCGATCTTCAACAAAGATCCCCCAATAGTCTATCACTCTGGTGTAAAAGTCGAGGACTTGAAGTAAATCCGGAAAAAACGGATCTGATACTATTTAGCAGAAAACATAAAACACCTGCTCTTAAACACATATTCCTAGGAGGGAAACCACTTAGAGTAACAGAAAAGGCGAAATATCTAGGACTTATACTGGATAGGAAGCTAAATTGGGGGCTCACAGTCGCAGATAGAGTACGCAAATTTATGATGGCGTTGTACTCCTGCGGAAGGCTAATTGGAAAGAGATGGGGATTAGAACCCAGAATGGTACACTGACTGTACACAGCAGTGGTTAGGCCTATTTTCTATTATGGCATTGTAATATGGTGGAATGCTCTTGAGAAGGGGGTGAACATCAAAAAACTTGACAAGGTTCAGAGACTAGCATCTGTTCTCATAACTGGCGCGATGTCAACCATACCATCGAAAGCATTATATGCGACATTAAACTTCCTGCCAGCAGATCTGCAGGCAAAATATATCGCTCGCAGCACGGCAATAAGGCTGAACACTCTAAGCAAGTGGATAAATAAGAGCTACGGTCATGGCAAAATCCTGGCTGGCACTTTGGAGATTCCCGGATTGGTGGACTATGCACTCCCGCCCACACTTGCCATTACATCGTTCACGACCCTCCTACCCTCAAGGGAAGAGTGGGAGCGGGACGATGTAAGACAGGGCGAGTCTATCCATGTATACACAGATGGCTCAAATCTCGAGGGCAGGGTTGGCGGAGGTGTATACTCCGAGCATCTGGTGATCTCCTTCAGTTTTCGGCTCCCCGACTACTGTAGTGTCTTTTAGGCCGAACTGATGGCAATAACGAAAGCCGCGACACTGGTACAGTGTGATGCGATATCCGGAAATGAAATCTACATTTTCACTGACAGCCAGGCGGCGATAAAATCCCTCACAAAACAGTCCACAACCTCCAAGGTAGCCATGAAATGCCGCACATCTCTTAACGAGATGGCTGAGTCATTTCGCCTAAGGATAATATGGGTTCCTGGCCATCGCGACATTGAGGGTAACTGTAGAGCCGATGAACTAGCGAGACTCGGCACCAAGTTGACTGATGAGTGCATAGACAATGACATAGGCATTCCCTTACAAACATGTAAGCTACTTATCCTTGAAGAAATCGTAAGGAAAGCAAAGGAAAGATGGCGCAATGAAGCCACCTGCAAAATCGCCCATCAACTGTGGCCGACTCTTAGTGCTAAACTTAGTGCGAAAATAAATAAACAAACGGGACATTGCCTAATAGGTAGGCACGCCCAAAGGATGGGTGTGCAAGCACACGACTTCTGTAGAAGTTGTCTTGATGAGGAAGAGGAGGAGACAATCTTGCACCTTCTGTGCCATTGTCCTGCTCTATCCAGACGGAAATTTGCTATTCTATTTTTTAACGAATTGGAAGATCTCAGTTCCACAGAAATAGGAGATCTTCTAAAATTTTTGAAAAGCGCACAATGGTTTTAGGAGAAATAGGGAAAACTCCCCCACGCGGCATCATAATGGGCTAAGAGCCTGAGTGTGTCCCAACCGCTTCAACCTAACCTAACCTAACCTAGCAACCCAGTGGTGTCTGGCTAAGTTATCCACTTTGTCAAGAGGAAACGAGAAAGTTGCGTTCTGAGCAAACCTTTTATCATTGAATCATGGAATGCATGTACATATATATGGCTTTTAGAATTTTTCACATTGTGTTGGAGCTCAATTTTTGATATCGTAAAATTAAGTAATTTTTAATACATGTTTTTTTTTTTTTGCTAATGAAATAATGAGTTTTATGAACTTAATTACAACACATATTATTTAGTAGGTACAATTACATACACTTACATTGGCTTGTTTGATTTTGAACACAATTTTATGTGCATTTGGTAAGCTTATTTAAATAGCAAATGCTTGTGGTTTTTTTTTTGATTTAAAAATGATAAAAAAAAATGTACGCATAAAATACAATTAATACAATAAATGAAGCAAAATGTCAATAAACAAGAAATGACCCCTTTTCTACATACATACACTTAACACAATTTAGCTACTAACTATACCCTTTAGATGATATGATAAACTTATGTTCCAGTACCTTTTTCCTAGCCTATAACTAAACCTAGAATGATCCCTATTTCTCTTTCATCCTCCAGCTGCTTCTACCTCTCTCTCTCTCCCCATCTCTACCTCGATCTCTCTCGCTCCATCTATTTCTTAAGACTGCACGATGTATGAGCTGTATGTAGGTATGTAAATTTTTATGAATACGTATAAATAGTTTGTAAGGAACATAATTACAAATGAGGAAATTTATGAGTGTACGACTGATTGATTGATATTCATGTTATGTAGTTGTAGTAAATATATGTAACTACTACATGTAAAAGTAGTATGTTTGTATGCACAAGTATAGCTACATATACATATATAAATGTATGTATGTATGTATGTATGTATGTATGAATATTTGTTAGTTGCGTATGTCCTTTACAATGATTTTGAACGTAGTCTTGTTTGATGAGAAACTCTACAACTGAACGAAAATCTTTTAAATCATAAATCTTAATACTTTGTTGTTATTGCGTGTTGCTGTTTTGCTGAATCAATGCGAATGCAAATTACTCTCCACCCATTTATACAGCGACGTTTGCGAGCGCGCCACCCACTCCACATTGGATGCCACACTACTGAGTGTCATATTTAGCACTTCCATGCCGGGACCGCGTCCAAAGCGATGCACCAGCGATTTAAGCTATAAATACAAAAATTAAAAATTAAAATAATTTATAAAGAAAAATAATAATTTATATAAAAGTCATCATCAAAGTTTGTTCACAAATCAACCCACCTCATCGTAATCGAACTTCGTCGCTCCGTATTGTGTTATCGCTGATATCACTTTAGCAAAACTAATCGTTCCATGGCCTAACCGCATTTCCAACTCGAACCATTTGGCTTGTAGAAAGCGGCACGCCATTGCGCCGCCCGTCGGTGTGCCGGCAATGGCCTGCAGCACCTGCACTACTTCGACGGTTGGCAGCATAGTCACATGCGAGAGCAAGCGATTTTGCAGCCAAGCGTCTTTGGTGCGGCCCAGTGCTCGCAATAATTGCATGCGCTCGACGAAACTCTCCGATGTGCGTTGCAGTGTGACGAAACGTTCCCAGCAGTGTTGCCAGTAAATGTACTCGCCGGAGAGTATGGAGCCGGTATAGACCACCTGTAAGTTGGAAAATGTAAATATTTTTTAAAGAATAATAGCTGTGTTTTTGGTTTACGCGCATATGCGTCTACGCAAGGCGAATCAATTACATACCGTGTTCGTAAATCAGCTAATGTTTTTTTTTCTTTTGCTGTGTCAATGTAGCTGTCAATTAATATTAAACAAAATGTCAACAGAAGAGACCTACGTTGATATCAAGGCGAATCTATTACAGGCGGTGTTGGTAAATCAGCTGATTTGCTTTTTTCCTTTCGCCGTGTTCATGTGGCTGTCAGCCCATAGCGAAACGAGCCTAATTCATTTTTTTTTCTAATTTGCCTATACTTTTCTTTGACAAACAAACGTACAAAATATTGTTGTTGGTCTAGCGCCACCACCTTTAATGATTGCACCTTCGGTTACATGCATTTTCTTTTTATTTTTTCGGCTCAGTTGTCAAAAGAAAAATTTCCAAGGCGAATTGGTGGAATAAGAAAACCAATAATAGAGACACGTAAGGATTTCAATTAATTGTTCGCAGTATTTGTTATTATGTAAACAAACCACAATTTTTTGATATACGAGATGTGTTCAAAAAGTATCGGGAATTTTGTGTTTTTCCCAAAATTATTTATTTATTCATTAATTACTATTTTGTTCCTCTCAAAGTAATCCCCATGAGATATTATGCACCTGTGCCAACCTTTTTCCAATCTTCGAAGCTTTTCAAAAAATCATTTTTTTTATCTCGTTCAGCTCCGCCTTCGGTGCCGTCTTTATCTCGTCAATCGTAACGTAGCGTCGTCCTTTCACGGGCCTCTTCAGTTTCGGGAACAAGAAAAAGTCACAGGGGGCCGGATCTGGGGAATACGGTGGCTGTGGCATTATTAGTGTGTTGTTTTTGGCCAAAAAGTCGCGCACAAGCAATGATATGTGAGCAAGGGCGTTATCGTTATGCAAGAGCCAATTTTTGTTCTTCCACAAATCCGGGCGTTTCTGGCGGATTGCTTTGCGCAAATTGCGCATAACTTGCAGATAATATTCCGTTTTGACCGTTTTAACCTGTGGCAAGAACTCATGATGCACAACACCCCTGCAATCGGAGAAAACGGCAAGCAAAACTTTTACATTCGACCGAACTTGGCACGCTTTTTTCGGTGCTTGTTCGAGCGGCAGCTTCCATTGAGATGATTGAGCTTTCGTTTCCACGTCATAACTATAAACCCACGATTCTTCACCAGTTACGACCCTCTGGAGCAAATTTGGGTCGTCGGTCGTTGAGCAGTTTTGGTACGAATTTAGCGACGAGCTCATGCCCAAATCATTGAAAAAAAATCGAATGGCACGAGCCAATCGATATGTCTAGATCCTCAGTAACTTCTCTAACGGTGATTCGACGATTGGCCAATACCATTTTCTTCCCTTCATCAATTTGTTCGTCTGTTGTTGAAGTGCTCGGCTGTCCGGCAAGCTTTCCGTCGTTCACATCTTCTCGGCTTTCTGAGAACATTTTGTACCACCGATAAACGTTGCTTTGGTCCAAAGTAGCTTCTCCGTATGGCACAGTCAACACTTCGCGCACTGAATTTTGTTTTTCACACACAATTTGATATAGGTTCTTTGATCCATCTTTTTGAATAGGTCGTGAATAAATCGAAGGCGAGCCAAAACAGTCGAACATTCAAAATGGCCGAACTCGTCGGCATGAGTGAGAGACATGAGTACCAACATATCGCCACAAAAAAATCGAAATTCGAATATAGGTAACCTGCGAAAATTCAAAATTCGCGATACTTTTTGAATACACCTCGTAAGTGCCCAAGGTGAATTAATCAGCTGTCCTACAGATATCACCCAAGAATGAAAGAATACCAGGTTGCGCCTTCCGAATTCACTGTGTCGTCAGGCCTCATGAATAAACAAACAAAAGGAAGGGGAATTACTTGTTTGTGAAGAGGACGAGTAGGCGAAAGCAATATAAACTACCAATCACAAGAAATTATACACACATATATCCTTGTGACGGCGTCATCCGCATTAAATGCAAAAAAATACTCATTTGAAGGTAATTTTATAATTAGCGCATTCAAAATTTAATTCGCGGCACTCCGTTTTCATTCGTTTAGTTTCAGTGTTTAGTTTTAATCTCATAAATCACAATATTACCAAGCCATTCACTGAATTTCAGAAACTTGTAATTTCACCTCCTTTTGTATGTTTTGTATTGAAAAGGAGCCTGACGTCAGATTCGTCAAAATCGCGTAAAATAAAGTAATTTTTTGGGAAGGCGCCACCATCTGTACTCAGTTTGCCGTGGATATCACCTACTATACATTCGCCTTGGTTGATATCGTTTAATGATATTAGTTGAACATTGATGCCAAAGGTTTTGACGGATTAAAGACAAATTAAAGACAATGTGCGTTTTCTTTTGCTGTAAGCACAACTTCATATGCGCGTAAAAAACTTGGCTAACATTTCATTAGATGCCCTTACCTCTCTCAGATTAGGCGATATCGCCGTGCCGTTGTAATAAAGAAATTGGTTTAGCATATTTTTCGCCTTTGTTATGCTATCGATGTCTTCCCAGAGCACTGAACTTAAGAGTACTTCGGGTCTCATGAGTCTACGAAAGAAGAAGAGGAAGAGATTCAATAAATACATACATATATACAAAATAAATAAATTTTTGTTTTGTAAAATAATTTCAAATCTAAATGTCACCACTTGGCACAATTACGTTCGGAATAATTTGGGACGATTAACTCCAAGTTATACAAAATGGGCCACAAATGTGTCGTGCATGTGAAGAAACCTTAAGGGATTAGGGATAGTCAGAATTTTCAAAAAAATGTTTTTTTTTTGCATGAAAATATTGTGTGGGCACTCGGGCTCTACATAAATCGATAGCAAAACTTTAAAAGCGTTGTTCTCAAAACTATGTTTTTTGAACTGGTGATCACTGTAACTTAAAAACCGCTTGGTAGATTTCAATAAAATTTATACTGCTTTTGAAAAACATAAAAACTTCGTGCTGATCGAAGAATTTTTTTCCCGAATTTTGATTTTTTTTTTAAATTAATTGTCGGTTTTTTCTCGAAAATCTGATAAATATTTCCTGAGGCCGCCATATTGTTAATTTTGAAAGCAAAAAAAGCTTCTATCAGGCACAAGATTATCTATTAATAAAACTAATTTCTCTTGTCCGATTGATTTTAGATGAATCTCCAAGGACTTGTGATGATCACCGCCAAGGACTTCTGAAGAAACGGGCTCCACACAAACAACGCTAACTCTTACAATTATTAATTTTTTTCGAAATTTGCTTAAGTCAAGTCGAAACATGATGTATTTTTGTAAAATAAAGTAATTGACTAGCAAAAAAAAAATTTTTTTAAATCAAAATTTTTTCGGGCCTCTGACTACCCCTAACCCCTTAACTATCTAAAAATAGTGGCTTTTACTTTCATGGATGTTTTACGGTGTTAGCCAATCTCCTAGACACAACACAATTTCTACACCCAACTCCTCTTTTCGTAGCCGCTAATTTTTTCTCATGGCTACAGAATAGAAACCCTAAAAGAAACCAATCCCTACTTCACAAGGCATTTTTCATGCAGAATTGATCTTCGTCTTTGTTTACTATCGCCTTTCAGGATTGACGTGTTGCACATATTTATGACCTGGAGCATCATCAAATTCTATACATCGCTCCATTGTCTGCAGTATTCGCCAATACTAATATATGTATAAAAGAACGAACCTTCCCTTCGAACCCTCTTGTGGTAATATTGTCGAATGTGCCCGTCCGCCATCCTTCGGGCATGTCGAGAGTTTTGCGTAAGTTTTGGTCATCGAGACAAGCAAGAACGACCCACCGTTGATTTGTAAGACTGGCGTGTAACAGTCTTGTGCTATACTCCAC